>OY728166.1:473513272-478513272 GCA_963277665.1 Viscum album
CAAAATGTTTAATTCAAGCTAAAACACATATTCCATCAGTGATTTTTTTTTGAAAATGATAAAACAACATAAAATAGGGAAATTTCTCATGTATTTTCATTAACTTTCATGATTCAGTTCATGGGGAATCTTTTTCCATGATAAAATTAGCATTCCAGCACAAAAGTAAGGGGTGGAATGGGGGAAGGGGGTGGGGCGGGGGGGGGGGGAAGTGACAATACCATTCAGCAAGCAAAAAAACAAACAAAGAAAGAAAACGATGAAAATTACGAACTAACCCAGGAATGTACCCATCCCCACACACCTAGAGTATGTAGTGCCCTCACTATAGTAAAAGAGAATGTGGGAATGAAGGATAAAACCTGGTGGATGTTAGTCATAGTTTTCTTCTTGAACTTGGAGGTCTTCCATCGGGGACTCCAGAATGGATTCATGAAAGTGCGTCAGCCGTTTCCCCTTGACAGCGAAGGTTTTCTTGGTTTCTTCATTTTGAAACTGAACAACACCAAATGGAGAGACATTAATAACAATGTATGGTCCAAACCAGTAGGAACGAAGCTTACCGGGATGCAATTTCAGCCTTGCATTGTAGAAGAGGACCTTCTGTCCTATTTGGAACCTCAATGAAGGAAAAGGCGGTTGTGGGAAGCCTTGGTTTGCTCCTTATAAATCCTGGAGTTTTCATAAGAATCTCTACGCATTTCTTCCAGCTCATGTATCTATAACTTCCTTTGAGAACCTTCACTAGAAAGGTTAGAATTTCATTTTTAATGGCCCAGTAGGCCCGGTGCTCAATCTCAACAGGGAGGTGACAACTCTATCCAAAAACATGCTTATAAGGTGACATTCCAATGGGAGTTTTAAAAGAAGTACAGTAAGCCCATAATGAATCATCGATTCTAAGACTCCAATATTTCCTGTTGGGTTGAACCGTCTTTTCATGAATTTTGTTTACCTCACTATTTGACACCTAGGCTTGACCATTAGTCTGTGGGTGATACAAAATAGATACTTGATGACCGACCCCATACCGACGCAAAAGTGATTTCATTGTTTGATTTCAGAAATGAGAACCCTGGTCATTGATGATGAACCTAGGTAATCCAAACCTACAAAAGATCTGAGTTCTCAAAAATTCAACAACTGTTTTTTGAATCATTTGACCTTGTGGCTCATTCCTCTACCCATTTTGATACATAATCAACGACCAAAAGAATGTACAAGTTTCCAAAAGAATTGGGAAATGGCCCCATAAAGTAAATACCCCAAACATCGAAGATGTCATTAAAGAGAAAGGGTTGTTGTGACATTTCATTCCTTTTAGAGAAATTCCCCATTATTTGACAATGAGGACAAGATTTACAAAATTCATGGGCATCCCAAAAAAGTGTTGGCCAAAAGAGGCCATAATCAAGAACTTTGTGAGCAGTCTGTTGGGGACCAAAGTGGATCCCACAAGCAAGAGTGGGGCAGAATCTAAGGAAAAACTGAAACTCGCTATCGAGAACACAACACCTAAGGACCTGATTGCTACATGTGCACCAAAGGTAGGGGTCATCCCAAATGTACCAACAAGACTCATGTGTTAGACGACTGGCTTGGTTTTTGTTGAAATCAGTAGGAATGCACGATGCTACCAAATAATTTACAATTTCAGCGTACCAGGGAATAACATCTAGCACTTTGTACAATTTCTCATCAGGAACCATGTCATTAATGGGAATAAAGGGATTGGAGACAATGTTCGAGGATGGGAAGATCCTTCTGATATGGTCTGCCACCACATTCTCTGTTCCTTTTTTATCTCTAATTTCTAGATTGAATTTCTGAAGGAGAAGCATCCAACGATTGAGACGTGGTTTGGCTTCCAGTTTCTTTAGGTGATACCAGAGGGCTGCATGGTCTGAGAACACAATGACTTTGGACCCTAAAAGGTATAACCAGAATTTATCCAAGGAAAAAACTATAGTAAGGAATTATTTTTCAATTGTGGTGTAGTTTTCTTGGGCAGGGTCCAGTGTACGTGAGGCATAGGCTATGACATGTGGAGCTCGGTTGACCCTTTGTGACAAGACTGCCCCAACTACATAGTTAGAGGCATCACACATGAGCTCAAATGGTAAAGCCCACCGAGGTGGTTGGATTACCGGGGGTGATGTTAGAATCCATTTTAATTTATTAAAAGATTCTTCACATTCTTTATCAAAAACAAAATCTTTTTGGACCATTTTTCTTCTGGATCATCTTTAGGGCCTCCAAATCACCTCCTCCTACAATCAAATCCTCAAAACAAGTAACAATGCCCATTTTAACAGTGATAAACACAAAATTAATGATTCAAATATGGAATACAATTTGGTATTATTTTAATAATATTCAATACAAAACTAGTTTACCACAGTGGTGTAGGGATGAAAATTAAACAGCGAATCGTGGTACGATCACCTCTTCAGGCTTGTTCGTACACTAACAAGTTGATGGTGGCTTTGACAACCAGTCTTTTTCCACCAAGAAGTTTGGCGTTGGTAGAGAAAGGGTTACTCAGATGCAAGATGAGTTGGTACTCTCTTGGTATGACTTCTAGAAGCAGTTTATTGAGGAGTAGTACCCCTTTTACTTAAGCTTTATACTGTTTCAAGATATGTTGAAGCTAAATCGGGGAGTGATGGCAGTGGATGAGTACGCGAATTAGTTTGCAGACCTTACTCAGAACTCTTTGGATGTGGTCCATGAATGAAAATTCCGAGCACAGAAGTTTGAGCGAGGTCTCTGGAGAATGGATTCGTGCTAGTGTAGTGCCCTTGTGCATCCTCACCCTTCTCATGGTATTGGAGCAGGCACTGGTGAAAAAGAAATTTCTGATAGAGGGACATAAATTGGCAGGGCCTCAGCGCCGGAGGTCTCCCCTTGACGAGACTCAGGCACATGGTCCGGAATAGCGTAGAGCACCGAGATAGCCCAGGGAGGAATAGTGCTATGTTTGTGATGTGAAAGGCCATGTGGAGGGAGTCTACTTGACCAAATGTGATGAGTTATCTAGTTAGTTGGTAGATGAACCGCCAAGACAGAGGCAATGTCGTGATCAGAGAACTCCCAGGTGAGGACAGGGTGGTCCCCAGGGAGGCAGTGTTGGCAGAAAAGCAGGAAGAACTGTGGTTGGTGGATGACGTTTCGAGGTCCTTCCACCACCACTAGGCGTCCCATGTCAGGCTCAGGGAGCCGACGGATGGGGCCGCGGGAGGCTGTGTGCTATGGATGTCTACCATTCTACAACGCATGAGATGATAAGAGGTACGCTATGTGTATTTTTTTACTTTTCTTTGTAGAACTTGTTAGGCACTGCGTGAGGTACTCTTTTCATCTAACTCCTTATTCGAGGGGGACACAGGGTGTCAATGTAACCCTTTGTTGGTGCTGTCTAACATAGCTTGGAATGCACGGGAAAAAGGTGTTATTCCTCCACTGAAATACATTTTTGTGATGAAATCAAAAACCACGAGGGGGAGTCAATGCCACCCAAAGAGGATAGTATTGAGGTGCGGTGGATGAGTCTCTCTGACATGTGCATTCATGACAGGGTTGTGCGGTGGTGTGTCAGAGTAGGTTCTGGATTTACCAGAGGGGCTTTTCTGCTTGACCCCCTTTACTTGAGGTGCCACTAGTGGGTTTGGAAGAATGCTTGTTTTGGGGATTACTCTCCTTCCAAGAGGGGAAAAGACACGTGGGGTATGCCACGTAATTTACGTGTCTAGCCTCTGGTGGTTGGATGAGTTTTCCCACCTACCCTATTAGTTGATACCTTGCATGCTCAATGTCAATCTTGCTATCATTATCAAGTACAGGTCGAGGTGATGGACACCACATAAACAGAACTACGTGATTCACTATGTGGTGATGGTGGTGGGGGTTCTTGCACTGAGAATGTGGAGACGCTATCTTCTGGGAGAGTGCTTTGTGGTCTGCTCAGACCACCAGAGTCTCAAGCGCACCATCACCCAGAGAGACTTGAACCCAAGACAACGTTGCTGGTTGAAATTTCTGCAGGACTATGATGTCGAGTTAGTCTATGTCCTGGGAAAATGGCTGTGTTGTAGCAGGTTCTCTTAACAGAAAGTCCCAGACTCGTCAGGCATGAGACGATTCATAGTAGTTAGCTTCCCTACGACTGACCTTGGTAGAGAAGCAGGGTACGACTTTCTTGTAGTCGATGGTATTGAATCCTTCAATCCTTAAGCATGTGATAGAGTCACAGTTGGGGGATGTCGACAATGAGGTACTGTGTGATCAGATATCCACGGGCGATGCACCTGATGGGTATTCTGAAGGAGGGAATCATGAGATCCGGTTCCAGGAACAAACCGTGATTTCGGTCACGACATGGAAAGTAGAGGTTTAGTTGGGGAAGTCCTCCAAGTTTCTTTGGGCCTTTCCGGAATCGTGAAAGCAATTGAGAAGTTTCCTACCATCATTCCCTACCCTCCTAATAGTAGGAGTGGGCGCACAACATCTTCCACATGTCACAGCTGATGAGGTGCATGCGTGTTCCTACGCATTTCATTGAATGTAGCAGAACTTATGAGTACGAACCATCCATTTGGTTTGCGTGTTGTGCCAGTATGGTGTTGTGAATGTTTTCATGGGAGTGGAGAGCTAGGTGTGAGCTATGTATACTGAGTTGTTTTTAATAGTTTTTCTTTTCAGGGAAGAAAATCTAGAAGTAGGGAATGATAAAGAGACCCGGTTTTTACCCTGTAAGACTTTGGAATTTTTCTACATATAATTCCAGAGCTAGGCGCAAAGACGGCGTGCGATTCCGAGGCCCGGTGTGCCTGGAATTAATTTTTATAAAAATATTAAGTATTTTTATACTATGCACATGGAGGGGTTATGTTTCCTCTTAAATGGTTGCTTGGATTAGAAATCCGAGGGAACGGTTGTGTCTGGAGCGTGCTGTTTATGCTAGGCGGGGTGTAAAGGTTGCGGGCGCGGGCCTGCTGTGAGAGATGTCACCCAGGGGAAAAATCGTCATTTTAAAATAATGACTTAGTGATTTTTATCACTGGAATTCTATTCGAATAAATTTCGAATGAAGTCTTGGAATGGAAATCCGAGACTTCTGTTGAGTTCGAAATGGGGCGTTTTGCCTAGGAGCGATATAAAATGAGAGGGCGTGGCAGTTTCGGATCTCGTGCTAAGAAGCTTCTTCTATAAATAGAAGAATAGAAGTTTGGAGTTAGGGCTCTCCCTTCTCTCTCCTTTCTCTCTATCTCTCTCTCTCTATCACTCTCCTATTCTTAGGCATTCTTCTTAGTTCTTTTCAAATCAAGGAGAAACCTCCGGTGGAACCATGGCGGATCAAAGCAGGAGCGTCATGGACATGCCACCAACGACGCACGACTGATTCGAGGTAGGATTCTTGGTTAATTTTTTCACCTTTTTCAATTTTTGTAGTTTTGGTCAATTCCATAATTTTAATTCTATAATTCTAGAATTGGGACTATGGATGAACGAACACAACAGTCATCTGATCCGTGTTCTAATTGTCATTCTTGGGCGTTCTTCGTCCAATTTTTTGGATGCACCAATCTTTGTTGGATAGTTGATTGGGGGAAGGCACTACGAAGGCCTCACCCCTAAGATTCTGAATCTTCCTTTGGATTTGAAATCGATCCACTATAATGGTGGCAGCGGTGGTCGGAAGCCTCGACTCTGGAAAGGGCTGAGGCCAGAGTTCGAGGTGGCGCAACGGTGGCGTCCGACGGAGGAGGCGAGCAGGCCGAGGCGGAGCCCGGAGCGGTGGACTTGGTTGCAGCCTCTATGTTGGGGCACTGTCCGGCGGAGGAGCCGAATAGGGAGAGGTGGAGCTCGGAGGGACCGGTCCAGTGTGGCGGTGTCAGGTGTTACTGGCGTGGACGGGGTGCGGCTGGAGGAGCCGAGGAGGCCGGGCGGAGCCGGCGGTGCCGGTGGCGGAGCAAGGGAGCCAGGGCGGCTACGGTGCGGTGCAGGTGGGAGGTGGCGTAGAGGTGAGCTGCAGGATGCGAGGGCACCGACGTTGTCCCATCGCGGTCGGAGGAGGACCCCGAGGTCAGCGCCTCGGGGTGTGCGGCGTGGACAAGGACCCGCGCTTTGCGGGTCCTGCTAAGCAATGAAGACCGACCAAATGGATGGTCTGCTTGGAGAACCGGACCCGTGGGGGGGGGGGGTCCCGTGTTGCTGGAGCTGGCCGAGGCCGGCAGGACGTGGTTAGTTGGTCCGGGCCTGTGGATGGGCCATGGGCCAGCGGTTCGGACTGGTCCGGCCGGGGTGAACCGGCCCGGTTGGGCCCCCTTGTGTTCGGGGGGCCGTAACTTCTAAACGATGCGTCCGTTTGACTCGGCGTCTGCGGCTGTGAGTTCGTGTTGGCGAGGAAGACTATTTTAAGTGGGTTTTTGGGTTATTCTCCCAAATAAGGGTAACCTGAAATGCTTTAATTTAATAATATTAAATTATTATTAAAGTTGCGACGGACGTGGTTCACGGGCCGGACGTCCGTTTGACACGCCGTCAAAGGCGCTGTGGCCCTAGAGTTGAGACGGTCCTTCCAAAGTTGGTTTGAAACCCTTGCAGTTCGGTTTTGTTGCTCAGTGTCATGAACGCCTAATGTGGATAATTAATTAATTAATTAATCTTGCGTCGGACCTTACTCCTGTTTGGGATGTCCGATTTACGTGCCGTTAGAGGCAGCGTGACCCCAGTCCTCGTGTGGAATTTTTGAGATGCTTTCTAAAGTGTCCAGGTTGAAGACAAGGTGCAGGACCCACAGGTCCTGGTTCACACTTTTTACGGTGAAACACCACTTTTTTACCCGACATCTGTTTGGGGTGTTTGGGCACTCGTTTCGGAGTGTTCTTACGAGGGGATTGCAATGACGCAATCCACCCGCCTAAATTTGGGCCCGAGGTGTGGGACCCATGAGGCGACTTTCGGTCGTATGCTGTGTTTTTACGACTTATGCTCCCTAAGTCCATTCAGGGCAAATGAATAGCCTATACCAGGTGGTTATCTGCAAGGAACACAATTGTACGATCTGCATGACGTGTTTCGGGGTCGAGGTGTGGGCCCCAGAGGGCCCTATTTGCATAATGTGGGGAATTTCAGTTTCTGCATCTGAAGTCCATTCGACCTTTTTTGGGACCGAGTTGCGGGCCCCACAAGACGTTGTATGAGCATAAAGCGGTGTTTAATAAATTTTCCATTGGGAGCCCATTTCCAGTGAGTAAATAGTCTATCGTGCGTGTTGTTTTTGTGAGGATTACAACTTTGTAATGTGTTTGGGTGAGTAGAGCCTCTTTCAAGATCTCATTAAATGTGGAAACTTGAAAGGGAATTGGTCAGAGGTTCCTTTGACGCACTCCAAACCTACGCATGATAGCAATGTTAGGGAAACCCAGAGATGGCACAGGTAGTGCAGAGATATCATTCCATTTTTGGGTTTACCCTCCAGCGGGGCTGGGTAGTGGGTAACCCGACGACCACTTGGGGTTTACCTTCCAACGGGGCTGGGCATTGGGTTACCCGATAACCTCTTGGGGTTTACCCTCCAGCGGGGCTGGGCAGTGGGTTACCCGATGAACTCTTGGGGTTTACCCTCTAGGTGGGCTGGGTAGTGGGTTACTTGATGACTTATTTTAGACTCAGCCCTTTCTATGAGGCTAGTCAGTGACTTTATCCTTGATTACTGGAGAGAGACCCATGGTTGTATAGTTCAGCGATGAGGATGATTTGGTGTGCGAGACTTTTGGCCATCAGTGATTGATATCCTTTGAACATGAGGAGACTTTTCTTGGGCTGAGCTTGGAGATATAGATCCCCTTACATACTCGTTCGGGTTTCTTGTTGAGCATATATATACACCCTACTTTTTTACCACTCCTTGGGTTTAATTACTATTCTTCTAGGAGGGGCGAAGACGCGTGGGGTATGCCACATTCGTTCCATGTCTAGCACCTCTTGGTTGGACAAGCCTGCTTCCTATCCCTTGTCAGGTTGAGCTACACTCTCTAATTTTCACTCTTACACTGTTCTTGTTCTGTCTACTCCTCACCGTTTTAGTATCTCCTTTGTTTCTCTCTCAAGCTTTTGGGGCATCCTTCTGAGTATCTTTATACTCACCCCTTCTTGGGATTTTCCCTCACTTGGTGTGCCCTTGAAGATGACATATAGGTAGATCTAGACTATGGAGGAGCGTAGAGGACACATGATCTTGGGCTACATTCAGTGGTTTTAGGAGGATTTCTGGGTGTGAGGCTCACAAACTGTTTACTTTCATTTACTTGTTGCCGGGTTGTGGAACCTTTCTGGTTGGGTGCATTTTTCCCCTTTTACTATTTAGTTTACTTTCCAGTATACTTTTCAGAACCTTAATTTTACTGGTTAGAGGTTGATGAATGTATGTTGGACTCCCTTTTGTATCGGTGTTGTATCGTTCTTTCTTTTCTCTACAGTTTTGCATTGATTTAGATGGGTGTGTGTGTACATTTTCTTAGGAAAAGGCCTCCCCTAGTTTGTTGTGCCTTCGACACTAGTCGCCAGCACCTCGCCTATGGAAGTGGTCTTGGGGTAGTTGCGGCTCGAGCCCTGGTACGGGTCGGGTCATGACAAATACTAAATTATAAAATATTTAAATAAATATAATTATATATATATATATATATGAAATTTCAAAAATATATACATATAAATAAAATAGTCATTAAATATATTACAAAGCACACATGACATAGTGGTAAAGAGAATTTAGTCGCATAAGGGAGGTCCTCAGATCAAATCCAAGCATGTGTAGGTATTTCATCTAGCCTTCTAGCAATGAGGAATGGTGGTGGTATGGAATCCCACATTTTTATTACATAACTTTTCTTTACATTTTACAAACAGAGGATCTTTAAAGTCTAGGGTCTTGTAAATCCGGAACATAAAACAAGAAAACATAAAAATTTATTTTAATTGCATTGAAAATATTCATGAAAATGTCATCCTATGTATAGTTACTTCATCTCATAACTTGGAGATATACATTAAAGTAAAGGGTGCACAAAATGACCAGTAAGGAAAACAAGTGAAATAGTTTACAAGTGAGCTTGAGTGATATCAATAAGAACCTGTAGATAAAGAGGCATATCATAATAATGATAACATAAAACAAAACTTGAAAATATGGCTACAAACATTAATTTAGACATTCATGAACATATCACAAAGGTTCATCCCTAAGGTTTCATAAAAATTACCAAGGTTTTTCACCAACGTATCGTGAAACTTGTCATCTCGAGAGATTAAATTCTTTACCCAATGCATGGGAGTACTATCTGGGCGCACCATTAATATGTATTTATTTTCTTGTCATCTGCATATATAATAATAAAATATTTAATAAATAACCCAATGAGAATAAAAGAAATGGGTTTCATATCAAAATCGTGACGTTTTAAAAAGTGCTTAAAAACACGATCATTATGTCATTTATAACCCATAGAAAGGGAAGGAGGGTTTTATGTATGTAAATTCCCGAATAAAATATATAATTTTTATGTATTAATGAATACCCCTGGAAACGAAATAAGTTTGGGTATTCACATAAATAAAAATTAGATTTTATTGAGGAAAAGAGAGAGATTTTGAGATGAAAATTCTACAGCATAACATCTATACAACATGGTTTTAGAAAACAATAAAAATAGAGGGGAAAATGGTTACCCACTCATCAATATCTCAAAATATATTATAGGGAGAGAATAAAATAAAATTAAGATCATTATATGTATATTTTAATGACCTACCACATGAAATGGAAACTTGAAAGAAAAGAGAAGATGTGATTTCTTTTACAAAACTTCGGCGGCCTAACAGAGTCACTTAAAACTTCAAAAAATCAGTTGGTGAGAGTGGAAAAGGTCTCTCATCATTTTTACATAAAATGGAAAGAAATAAGGGTATATAAGAACATACCCCAACATAATAAAATGGTAACTAGAATACATAACATAAAGGAAGTCGTGACTAAAAGAAGAGGGCGAAAGGTTCCCTTACCTTGAAGAGTAACTACAAAAAACTCAAAGGTTGGGACCTTGGGGGGATAGAGGGAAACTTGGGAAGACTCCATGGGAGTTAAAAAGACCATATATTCATTGAGGAGGAATTTTTAATGAAAATAATGAAGTAATGGGTTGGTATTCATAGAAAACGTGAGGGGATATTTTATTAATTTCCAACGGACACCTCATTAGTGGTATTTGAAAAACCATGGAATTTCACATGGTATTTTCCCATGGTATTAGAAACTTGGGACAACACATAACATATATTACTGTACACAAGTCTAAAAGAATTATTACATCATGATTATATCATTAATTATGTCACTAAACACACCGAAACTCAAAACTGTATTTTTACTATTCACCGAAAAACAAAACCTTTTATAAAAATCTCATAAATTCACCCTAACGAAATATAAATTCCCTGAATTAAAAAATGAACTCCTTTTTATGAAAATAATTTTCTAATTATGAGATATTTACTTTTTATATAAAAACACTATTTACCAAAAAAATACTAGTACTTAACTATAAATTTTTGAAACAGTTATTTACTTATAGTATTCAAGATGCCTAAATTATAATTATAATTTCTTGTGTGGGGTTACTATTCCATTGGTCATATTACTATTCATAAGGGTAATATTACTATTCATAATTTACTATTCACCAAAAAATAAGTTGATATTACTAGATACTAAATTTTATACTGATCACAACTATAGAAGACTATTTTTGATAATCATTTCACATTATTATTGATTTAAAGTATAAAAAATATTTTAAAATACCCTTTTTCCAAAATTCACCGAAAATATGGAACTTCTATAAATTTATAATATATTTATTTTAACCTTTTAAATATACAAATTTTACCATAATAAGGAATAAAAATTTTATTTATACAGAAGTATTACACAAAGTAACTAAGGTCTAGTTAGATAGCCCCTTATAACACTTGCATTGGACCTAAGAGTAAGGTGTGAAATGGTGATATAATATTAGGGAGGCTCGGACAAAATTGCATGAGTGGTGATTTATTTCAGCTCAAACTTAACCCTTAAGAGATTTTTTTTCAGGATTAACATGTTAGAGTTCAGCTTGGGCTTGGTCCATAGAAAATCCTAGTGATGATACCTCATTCCCAAGATCCAACATAAGGGCTTCATACGGATAGAGTCTACAAGATGAGGCCATCAAATCATCTTTCTGTATTAATTAACCATGATCATTTGTATTTATAAATAATAATCAGAATGTTAAGAGTATAGTTTCCAATGGTCATATTGGCCAACATTCATATAACATTAAAAACCCTAGGGTTTCATTTTAATTATACTCACTTCATTAATAAAAGGATACAGTCTTGTTGAGTAAAAAATAAAACAACACCCAAATTCTAGAAACAAATTTTATTCAAAAGTTTAGGTCATTAGATTCTTCCCCCTTAGTAAATTTCATCCCTGAAATTTTAACTCGTACCCTATGAAGAGAAAAGGTGTGGGTAAATTCTCCTCATAGACTCCTCTGGTTCCCACATGGCTTTTTCACATTTGTGGTTCCTCCACAACTCCTTAACTAGGTGGGTAGTCTTATTGCATAGAACCTTGTCCTTATGATCATAGATCTCCACCGGATGCTCCTCATAGGAGAGGTCATGTTCCAGTTGTACCACCTATGGATTTATTACATGTGAAGGATCATGTATGTACTTCCTCAAGAGGGATATGTGGAAGACATCATTAACTTGTGCTAGATTTGGAGGAAGTGCAAGCCGATAGGCCACTACTCCTACGTGATCAAGGATTTAATAGGGACATATGAACCTAGGGATGATCTTTTCTTTCTTCCCAAACCTCATGAATCTCTTCCAAGGTGAAATTCAAAGAAATAATTTTTCACCAACATCAAACTCTAATTCTCTTCGATGATTGGAAGCATAGATATTTTGCCGACATGAGAAGCCTTAATGCGTTGTTGGATGGCACATACCTTTTTTGTCATCTCTTGCACAAGATCAAGCCCAAGAAGCTTTCTCTCACCAACATCATCTCAAAAAGTATGAGTTCTACATCTCTTTCCCTATAGAGATTCACAGGGTGCAATTTTAATGATCGAGTGGAAGATATTGTTGTAAGAGAACTCAAATAATGGGAGATATTGACCCCATACACATTTAAATTACATTGAGAATCTTCTCAGCATGTCCTCAGGTGTTTGAATAGCCCTTTCAGATTGAACATCAGTTTGGGGGAGATAGGATTTACTAAAATTCAATTCGGTACTCAGAGAATGTTGAAGACTTCTCCAGAATATTGACATGAACCTTGGATCACGATCAGATACTATAGAATGTGGAACTCTATGTAGCCTTACCACTTCCTTTATGTAAATCCAGGAAAGTTCATCAAGAGAGAAGTCTTTTCAAATAGAGATAAAATGGGTATTCTTGGTGAGATGGTCCACAATAACCCATATCGCATTGTTTCATTTGGAAGTTCTCAAGAGACCAGTGACAAAGTCTATAGTGATATTGTCCCACTTCCATACTGGTATGGGTAGTGGTTGTAATACCTTTTTTGGAATTTGTCACTCTGCCTTCACTTGCTGACAAACCAGGCACCTTAAAGTGTAATTAGCAAACTCCCTTTTCATATTATCCCACCAATAATGATCACAAAGGTCCCTATACATTTTCATGCTTCCCAGATGTATAGAGAAATTAGAGCTATGATCTTCATCCATTAGATCCTTATTTATATACAGAATAGATGGAACACATAGTCTTGTACAAAATTTCAGTACACCTTCTTGATCTATATTGAACTCAAGAAACTACCCATCCATCACATCCTCAAACTTCTTCTATAACAAAGGATCTCCTTTCTATGATTTTTTGATCTTCTCTAGTAATGACGACTAAGAAATCATTTCGAATTGGATTGATGATGTCCCTTACCTTATAATTCCCATGTCCATATTTACTAGTTCATTGATCAGAAGACCTATTTGAATCCTCATAATAGACAGTCCAACTTGGTATTTCATACTTAATTCTTCAGTGACATTGTTTTCTCTTCTAGGATGATAATGAATTGAAAAATCATAGTCTTTAAGAGGTTCCAAACATATCCTTTATCTCATGTTCAATTAATTCTGTGTGAAAATATACTTCAAAATTTGATGGTTTGTTCTCACCATAAAGATAGTGCCTCCACATCATCAGAGCAAAAACAACCGCAACCAGCTCCAGATCATGTGTATGATAGTTCTTCTCCTAAGTCTTCGACTATAGAGATAAATAAGAAATTACTTTTTCATTTTTCATGAGGATGCACCCAAGTCCTTTCATATATGCATCGCTAAACATAAATAATCATTCTTCACACGAGGGAAGAGTTAAAACAGGTGTGGTAACCAATATCTTCTTTACCTCTTGGAAACTTTCCTCACACTCCTTTGTCCAGATGAACTTGACCCCTTTTTGTGTTAAATTGGTTAATGAATTATAACGTCGTGAAAAATTTCTCTCAAAACTCCTATAATATCCCACTAATCCAAGGATACAATGAATCTAAGTTCTTGTTGTAGGCTGAGGCCACTCTTCTATAACCTTTGTCTTTTCATGGTCAACTATGATTCCTTCATTAGTTACAATGTGCCCTAAGAAATAAACTTTTTGTAACAAAAATTCACATTTTTTGAACATTCCTAAAGCCTCTACTTCTGTAGAGTTTGAAAAATAACCCTTATATGATCCTCATGATCCTCACAACTTTTGGAATATATCATAATATCATCAATAAAAACTATCACAATGTTAACAAGGTAGTCCTTAAAGACTCTATTCATTAAATCCATTAAAATAGAAGGATCATTAGTAAAAAAAGTCATAATAAGAAACTCATAATGCCCATATCTTGATCAGAAGGTGTTTTTTAGAATATCTTCCCTCTTCACCCTCAATTGATGATAACCAGATCTAAGATCAATCTTTGAGAAGAATTGAGCCCCATAAAGTTGGTCAAATAAGTCATCAATTCTTGGAAGAGGATATTTTTTCTTCACTGTGATCCCATTCAGTTCTCTATAATCAATGCATAGCCTCATTGATCTATCCTTATTCTTCAAAAAGAGAATAGCTTCTGCCCAAGGAGACACACTCGGTCAAATAAAACCCTTCTCCAAAAGATCTTGGAGTTATTTCTTTAATTCCTCCACCTTCACATTTTCCATCCTATACGGGGTCTTTGATATAGTAGGTGATCCAGGTATGATTTCAATGGATAAATCTACCTCTCTTTCTGGGGGAGGTTTGGGTAACTCCTCAGGAAATACATCAATGTATTTCTGGATGATGGGGACATTTTCTATCCTTACACACTCATTTACTTATTCTTCTTCTCTGATCAACTCTATAAAGAAGGAAATAGGAGGTTCTTATAGACAAAGTTCAGGTGGAGATATCTCTCCTTGGAAGATAACTATAGGCTTTCCAATCAAGACTACTAATATTTCCTTCTTCATTTTATCATAGCACTATACTTTGAGAGCAAGTCCATCCCTAGTATAATGTCGAATTCCATCATGGGAATGACTACTACATTTGGGATAAAATTGTTCTCACAAAAGTAAATACTAGAGTTTATAAACATTAACGATTCTTGGATAATCACACCAGGATTCTTGACTGATAAATATTCTTTTAGAAATCCATAGGTTGATTCTAAATTCTTTTCAAACTTGGAGGAAATAAATGAATGCATAGAACCAGAATAAAAAAAAGTACTTGCTAGCTTTGAGAGAACAACAAGAGTACCTGGAACAATATCATTTGGATCTTCAACATTAGATGTCGTGATAGAAAAAACATGACCTTACTCCCTTGGCATTTGATGAGGCTGATGGTGGTTCCCCTGTACTGCCCTCGAATTTGGACAGTGATTGGAAAAGTTCCCAAGTTGTCTACACTTATAGCATTGGACATCAGGTAGGGCCTGCACCATATTCCCCTTATCATTAGTGTTGGTAATTAGAGGCTTCACCACACTATGAAAATTCCTCACAATATGACCATCTCTTCCACACATGTAGAACTTCCCGCTCACAAGAATGCAGTTCCCCAAATGCTTCTTCCCACATTTATTATACATGGGATGTTGCGCTTTCTTTACCCCTATTCCCTGATCGAAGCTCCTCCCTAATCTTGGACCCATTTATCTCTTCTTGTAATTGGATTTATGAGACCAATGTGTCTCATCAAACTCCAGGTTGACTTTCACTGAACTCCGTACGATCTCCTCATAGCTGTCATAGTCTTTGTTGGATATATTCTTCCGTAGATGAGGTCTGAGTCCACCAAAGAATCTATCAACCTTCCCATTAGGATCAATGAAAAATATTGAGGTATAACAGGAAATTATTGTGAAGCTCATCTCATATCTTCCACCAGATTCATTCTCCTTCTGCTTCAGTTCGAGAAACTCCTTCTCCATTTTTCTTCTCATCAAATCAGGGAAATACTTATTGAAGAAGATCCATTTGAACTTCTCCCACACCATAGCTTCAACCTATACTCTTGGACTTATGTTCTTAATTTGTTCACACCAGTGATAATCTTCTTCCTCTAAGTGGTAAACATCGAAGGTGACCTTCTCTTGTTCTAAACTATAGAGCACAGAAAAGATATTCTCCATAGAGCTGATGCACTGTTCAGTAATCAATGGATTGGAAGATCCACTAAAGGATGGTGGTAATTGACTTATAAAGGAATCAACATAATTTTGTTACCTTCGATGTAATATCAGCCTTTTATCTTGATTAAATTTATTTCCCATAACTTGTGTCAGTTGGTTCATTATTCTCATGAAAGTTTCCATTCCAGCTTCCATCGGCGGGCCACCAGCGCATGAGCCATTTGAGTCACAATTTGCATGGTTCATCATATTTCCCACCATTTTATAAAATAATAAAACCATAGTGAGAAACTTATTTCATTTATTAATCTTTTAACTATAAAAGATTTTTATGTCTTAAAACATTATGCTTAAAAATATTATTCCGTAACAAAAATTACATTTCTGTACAAATCCTTCATAATGATTCATAAAAAGCTTGGGATTAACCAAACATATTCCTTGAGAGTGTCAAACCAGGAGTGCAGCAAGGCCTGTTTTCGTGTACCAGGATACCCCAAGTCAAGCCTGAAACTCCTTTTTGGAGTTTTCACTCCTAGGTACATCTGTGCTAGAGCCACATCCACTTGTTTATATCCAGACATGGATTTATTTGTTCGAAAACCAAATACTAAATATTTCACCAAAATACTAGGAAGTTTTCCAATATTTAAACTATTCTATAGGGATCTTCCTAATGTTTTCATTGCCTAATTTTCAAAAATATCTAAACAATCCTTTTTTACCAACTATGGAATCCCGTATTTTTATTACATAACTTTTCATTACATTTTACAAAAAGAGGATCTTTAAAGTCTAGTGTCTTGGAAATCAGGAACATAAAACATGAAAAAAAATATTTTAATCCCCTTGAGAATTTTCTTGAAAAGTAAATCTTTAGTACAGTTACATTATCTCAAAAACTGAATACATACATTAATGGAAAGGGTGATCAGAAGGCCTAGTAAGAAAAACAAGTGAAATAGTTTACATATGGACTCGAGTGATATCAATAAGAACATGTAGATAAATAGGAATATAATAATAATGATAACTTGAAACATAACTTGAAAACTTGAATAAAACTTTTAATTTAGACATTCATGAACATATCACCATGTTTCAACCCCAAGGTGTCATAAAAATTACCAAGGTTATTCACCAAGGCATCGTAAAACATGTCATCTCTAGAGATTAAATTCTTCACTCAATGAATTGGAGATCTATCTGGGCACACCCTTAATATTTATTTATTTTCATGTGATCCAGATCGATAATAATAAAAAATTTCATAAATAACCCAAATAGAAGAAAATAAATGGGTTTCATATCAAAATTGTCTCATTTTAAAAAGTGCTTAAAAACATGATGATTATTTCATTTATAACCCATGGAAAGGGAATGAGGGTTTTATGTATGTCAATTATAGAATAAAATATATCATTTTTATTTATTGATGAATACACATGGAAATGATATAGTTTTAGGTATTCACATAAGTAAAATAATAGTATTTCTTGAGAAAAAGAGAGAGATTTTGAGACGAAAATTCTACAACATAACGTCTATACAACATGGTTTTAGAAAACACTACAAAGAGAAGGGAAAGTGTTTACCCACTCATAGATAACTCAAAATATAGTAAAGGGACATAATAAAATGTAAGTAAGATCATGGTATGGATATTTTAATGACATACCACTTATAAAGGAAACTTGAAAGAAAAGAAAAGATGCGATTTCTTTTACGAAAATTCGGCAGCCTAACGGTGTCACTTAAAAATTCAGAAAATCAGTTGATGAGAGTGGAAATGGTATCTCATCATTTGGACATAAAATGGACAGAAATAATATTATATAAGAATATACCCCAACAAAATAAAATGGAAACTAGAAGACATAACATAAAAAAAGGCATGACTAAAAGAAGTGGGTGAAAGGTTCCCTCACCTTGAAGAGTAACTTCAAAAAATTGAAGGTTAGGACCTTTAGGGGATTTAGGGAACCTTGGGAGGACTCCTTGGGAGGTAAAAAGACCCGATATTTATTTAGGAAGTAGTTTTAATGAAAATAATGAAGTAATGGGTTGGTACTTATAGAAAAAGTGAGACAATATTTTATTAATTTCCAAGGTACACCTCATTAGTGGTATTTGCAAAACCATGAGATTTCCCATGGTATTAGTCACTTTGGACACCTCATAACATACATTACTGTACACAAGTCGACCATAATTATTACATCATGATTACATCATTAATGATATCATTAAACACATCGAAACTCAAAACTGTATTTTTACAATTAAAAAAAAAACAAAACATTTTATAAAAATATCATAAATTTACCCTAACCTAATATCGATGCTCTAAATTCAAAAAAGAACTCTATTTTATGGAAATAATTTTATAATTATGTGATATTTAATTTTTATGTAAAAATACTATTTACCCAAAAAATAATAATACTTAACTAATAATTTCTGATGTAGTTATTTACTTATTATGTTATATCACTTCACCATTCAAGATGCCTAAATTATAATTATACATTCTTCAGTGAAGGTACTATTCCATTGATCACATTATTATCCATAAGGGTAATATTACTATTCATAATTTACTATTCACAAAAAATTATGTTGATCTTATTAGACTCTAAATTTATTACTGATCACAACTATAAAAGAATATTTTTTGAAAATCATTTGACATTATTAATGATTTAAAATATACAAAAATATTTAAAAATGCGATTTTCCAAAATTCACCCAAAATAGGGAACTTATTGAAATTCATCCTATATTTATTTTATCATTTCAAATTCATAAATTTTACCATAATAAGAAACAAAAATTTTATTTATACAAAAGTATTTCCCAAAGTAACTAAGGCCTCATTATTTATACAAAATGATTACACAAAGTAACTAAGGCCTCGTTATTTATACAAAAGGATTACAGAAAGTAACTAATGCCTCATTAAATTTCCTCTTATAACACCTTCATAGGACTTAAGAGTAAGATGTTAAATTGTGATAGAATCTTGGGGTGGCCCAAACAATATTTCCCGAGTAGTGATTTCTATTAGCTTGAACTTATCCCGTAAGAGATTCGGTTCAAGCTTAACATCTAGGAGTTCAGCTTGGGCTTGGTCTAGAGAAAAGCCCAGTGATGCTACCTCCTTCCCAAGCTCTGGAAGATGGGCTTCGTAGAACTCGAGTATACTGGATGAGGCCATCAAATATTCTTTCTATATTAATTAACCATGATCATTTGTATTTATAAACAATAATCATAACATCAAGAGTATAGTTTCCAACGGTCATATTAACCAACAGTCATATAACAGTAGAAACCCAATTGTCTCATTTTAATTATACTCACTTCATTAATAAAAGGATGTAGTCTTATTTATTATAAAATAAAATAACACGAAAATTCAGGGAAAAAATATTATTCAAAAGATCGGTTCGTTACAGGTGGTGTGTGTGATGGTAGATGGGTTGTGGAAAGCACAAAGAAAAGGGGTGTCTGGGGTGTGTTAAAATTTAATTTAGTTTTTCCATATTTTTAGTATGTATTTTCTTAGCACCGTTAAAATCCAACCATTAACAGTGGTAAAAAATCACTTTTAAAGGCACCATTTAACAACACTAAAAAATCACTACTAAAGGAACCCTTTAGCAACACTAAAAAATGAACTTATAAAGGTTTGCATTAATATATATATTTTAGCACTGTTAAAGACCCGCTTTTAACATCACTCACAATATAAATGCCTTTTAAGCATTGATAAAACCCTTCAAATAGTAATTTTAAATTCTTAATTGGCAGTAGTGATAGGACATAATGTGGGATGGAAGTGGATTCATATTTTGATTAATAAATCTTCATATAAACAAAGGAACATGTGTTGTTTAATATATCATAAAAATTTTATTATTGATTTAAAATACACACCAATTTCTCCTCTAGTGAAGCATACCCCATCCTTTATTTGAGATAGTGGTACGTTGGTTTTTATGAACATTTTTTATTTTCATCACCCTTTTACTATTTCATGAATTAATTTTTTTGAATCAAATTGGATAAAATAAATAATTTCAAATAATATATTATTAACTACAATACAACTGAAATGATTTCTCATCACGATGAATGATGAAATAATTCCATGTTTTCTTCTTTATAATGTGTGCAGAACTAAATGGTGGATGGATCTTTATTTTCCCCTAAGTAACTCTAAGATGTAACCTGGTAAGAAGAGTCCATAAGCCTCTATAGGATTTTCCAATTGTAATTAAGAAAAATTTTGTATGGAAATATTCTAAAATAAATGAAATATACAAGGAATAATGAAAATTAAATTAGTGTTACATTATATAATTTTTTAGTAAAATAGAGAACATATATCTTAAATTACCTTTACATAATCCCAGAAGACCTCCTTTTTTACAGGTTGGACATGGTTCCATGAATAAATATCAATCAGCATATTCGTCCTCGTCATGACCCCAACATAACTAATGAACATTGAATTATGGGGGTCAATGGGTTTTCCACATTGATTCTATCCAACCCCACATTTTATACCATTACTTCTTACCTTGATAATTTTATTCAACACTATGATGCTATCTCATTCATTTTTTTATCAAAATGTTGTTTATCCCCGAATAATTCAATAGTTTCAGCATCAACAATCTATTATTCCTCAGGATTGGTAACATTATCTTGTGTAGAAGACAATTTCAGCATGAGTAGTCAAAAAATTAATTTATATTATGTTAATATAGTATAGAAAAAATAATATTATGAGAAATAAACTAGAATATTAAAAAAATTAACCTTCTTATTGAACTCTATTATATTTTTGAAGGCTTTAGGGATTTTCCTCCTCTATCTAGAATGAAAATCCCCTCTTTGTGGTCTCCTCTTATATATAATACATTGTCTACATTGGGACTGATATGAACTGATTGTGATCTCCCAATGAAATGGTCACGATTGATTGAATTTTCATCTGACCCTATAATCATTTTAGTCACCAGTAGGACAATTAACTATTATTGTTTATTTAGTACAACCAGTTTACAATGGTCTCTTAAAATATTTATTTATATTCTAAAACAAAATTGTACAATAACAAAGGTCATCTTCAATTTCCATTTTCCTTTATTCCATGAGATTTCTATTATAATTTAAACTGGTATTCATATCAAATGGTCAATAAATTCTAGTACCGTCCCAATTGATTTTCACATTTAGGTTTTCCCCATGTTTTTTTATAAAATTTATATATTTGATCTATTCCATAAAAAATCAAATGTTTTTCCAACTCTTTGGAAGCAATTTTTATTTAATGAAAACAATATAAGCATAGAAAAAATATTTAAGATGGGTCGTATACATTCTCTATTGAAAACATGATGAAAAATTTAACTCTATATTCACACTCTTTATTCAAACTTTTAATGTGCATTAATTTTTGATTCATATCCATCCTATTAGTTTCATAAAATATTCAATTTTTTAAACAAATAAATAAATACACATAAGATATTCATTATTAAAGTTAAATGTTATAGATAATTTTAATAAGGGGAAAACAAAATTTTATTGTTTCAAATAATTTCAGTATGTTTTGAAGGAAATGGGTAGTTGAATTTAAGAAAATAATTACTCCACTATGGTATGTGTTATCCTTTAAATTCATTAAAAGCTGAAAGTTATAGAGAATTTTCATCCTCATAAGATTCATCTCCCGAACATTTATTATTTCATTTTGTTTCTTAAGACTCATCCCCCATCTGTTTTGGAAAAGAACCTATTTTTCTTGAACTACTATGATCAGTAGTCATCCCAAACTGGGCACTGTGGATTATTTTGGATGAATACTGAAAAGAGTATTTTAATGAATATAGAATACATGATGGATGAGTCTCAAGCAATAAAATGCAATACTAAATGTTTGGAAGATGAAGCTAATGAATATGAAAACATTCTCTTTAAATTTTTTTAAATTACCAAATCTTAATTTAAAATTTCAAATCTCATATCAAAATGATAAGAGGTCCCTGATACTACCTTGAGAACATTAACTCATCCCCACAAATATACACTGACTCTAATCCATGTTACTAGTCCCTTTCCCTAACATGTATCTCAAATATAAAATTTTTATGTCCACTGAGGTTGATGTACAGTGTGTGAGTATAAAAATAAATAATTAAATAATAACAAGGTCCCTAAAATATACATCCATTAATATATTTTTGTATACATTCATATTATTAACACTCAAAATACACATGTAAGTCAAGTAATTATATACTAACCAAGACACCCTGATAATAAAATATACCTACATCATTCCATACCAGTGATTATACTAATCATACCATAATTTTATACCATGGTTATTACTTGAAATTAAATTAATTTCACTAATAAGAGGTTATAATTTGAATCATAGGAGGAAAAAAATTATTTATCTTACTCTGGAAATAACCACATGATAGGTACCATGAGATTCGACCTCAGACCCCTAGCATCCAAGACTATCCCTTAGGGATAACCATCACATGTAATTTTTACATCCAAATCATGAAATTGGTATAACATATACATTTTTATTATTAAGTGAATTATAAATATGGGAAAGTCTTAAAATAATTGGTTCCCTTAGGAAAGATCCACACAATGGGTGTCATAATACATTAGTTAAACCTAACTTCTAAAAAGCTATAAAGAAGAAAAAACAATAACAGAAATTCCACATCAACCTCACCCTAGCCATCAATGAATCACTAAAATTTCTACATTAACTCAAAATATAACATACCATACCTATCACTCACATAATATCCATCACATTCTAATATATGATACTTAAAGATCAGATGTCTTAGGAATTGATCATATTTCTCAATAATCACTCATAAGATAATCCAAAGTCCGTAGGCCATAATTAACCACCCCAACACCTCAAATCTCAAGAAAAAGAATAATATATGATCAAATAATCCATCCTACCCTTTATAGGACATCCTACTAGGTTTTAAGGGACTATAATTGATTTTATACCACATACCTAATAACTAATAAGGTGAACATATAACCCCTCTTAACACATCACTACCCTAAGAGAAACATTCATAGGAAAATTCAAACACAGTTATATCCTTAAGGGATACATCCATTAGCCCTAATTATCCTCACTATGCCTCTTATAATCTAACATATATACTACTAGACATTAACTTCCATGGTGATATAATATGTCCTATGTCTATGTCTCACTTTATTTATGAACCATGGACCATAAGGAAATCATTTACAACCATCAATCACACAATCCAATCTCAAAGGTACCTCTGACACAATCATACAAAAATATCCTAGGTTCACCCCCTTTATTTTATACTTTAATATACCTTATGATTTTCCCAACTAACCAACCTGACGATCATAAGGTGAAGAAACCACCGAGTGAGAATATAATCAACCCACATGTTATGGAATGATTATTTTATTCCAAATCATTATTTCCTATTATACATCATGATCATAAACCCATATCAAAAATCACTATGGTCTCCTTTCCCTAATTAGTTATTCCTAAATATCACATTTCATACTAAAACACATATAAAATATTAGATGATAATTTTGTTACCACCCACCTACTTTATGAAGCTAACCATACGTGAATCACTTTTCTCATTCCATGAAATCCTAATACATAGATGATTAATCACATGATATCATATATCATCAATAAAATAGTAAAATAAATAATTATAAAATAATTATAATTAATTAAAATAATTAATTTACCAGGGAAGAACTTAAGAAAACCTACCAGGGAGTTCCATAATGTTCGAACCACAACCAACATCAAGGTAACAAACCAAGGCATGCTATAATTAATATTATGAGAAAAATTACAATGATTAACAACCTAAATTATTTTCAATTGGAATAAAAATGTAAAATATCCCAATAATTACTCACCGGGACATTTACCTCCATTGAAATGGAACAAAACAATATGTGCTCATCATCTCCATACCTTATTTAGACTTTTCATGAAAATCCCAATCATTTCATTTTGGTTAGACCACACTTCAATGAATTAATAATCTAACACCTAACCATAATCACTAAAAATTAGACATAAATGGAGTAAATTAAGAAATTAAGGAGAATAGGTTACCTCAAATTATTGTGATGGATCAAGGATGTACCCTTCTTGATCACGAGGGAAGAAAGAGATGAGGAAGAAGAGTGAAGTCAACCTCAATGTTATGACAAATAGATTTAATTATATTTTTTTAATAAGATAAGATACATCAATGATTGAATATGATATAAATATGTTTTGAGAAGCTATGAAAAGTTGATAGAGGATCTTCCATGTTATATGGAATGAATTTTTGAGGCTGCAACTTGGATCTCTTAGCATGGATAGATTCAAGAAACCATGCCTCCTTGATCAACTAAACCCCATCCTAAAACTACTAAGATCAACCAATTCCCCAAATAGAATAATTGAATACAGATAAAGATTACCTTTTTTACTATTATCTCTACTTTGAATAGCAGGCCTCTCACTAGGGGAGGGATTTTTCTATATTGTAACATCCCGGCCAAGGTGAAATGCACTGATGCCCTGATCTGGTTCGCCACATGACCATAAGCATGCCTCCCTACAAGACAGAGGCTACTGAATGTCAGTGAGGGTCTAATATTAGTAATAGGGAAAACATGACATCTTTATCACAATAATACACTAGTATTAATAAATAAACAATAACCAAATAATGATATAACATAACTTGAAAAAATCCAGTATCACAAGTTAAAAAATCGGGAAATACCATATGAAAACATAATAGTAGATATTCCATGATAAAGTACATTCGAAGTGTAAAAATGAAAATCAAAAGTAAAGAAATAGATAAATCTAAAAAGGGTGTCGAACCACATTTGGTTCCCTAATACATGATCTATCCCAACTCAGCCATATGGAACATGAGATTTTCTCTAATCCTATCCTAAAACACTAAAATCTGTTCATGTACCGATCATGATTCCAGAGTAGGGTGTGAGTACAACTTAGTAGGCCACTAACAAGGATGTCTAAAAAAATATCCAGTCAAATAGTGTATGAAGTTGTATAAAGAAATAAATACAATGCATAAATAAATTGTTATCACAATATCAATTTATCTTTATTTAACCATATACACTCCCAGGTTTTTGAGGACACCTTAACTCTCAATACACACACGAATTCCACTATTACCATTCATTTTCTCAATTGAAACGTGAATTCCATTATTACTCTTAATTATCTCTGTTGACACATGAATGCAATTGTTACCATTCATTGTCTCAATTTTAGACATGAATTCCATTGTTACCATTCATTGTCTCAATTTACACATGAATTCCACTATTACCATTCATTTTCTCAATTTGCACATGAACAAAATTGTTACCATTCATTGTCTCAATTCACAAATGAATAACATTGTTACCATTCAATATCTCAAATATCACATTATAATGAAAACCATTAATTAATTTACTAATTAATTTATCACAATTATCTCATTAATTAATTCAAAAATTAACTTATCATATCAATCTCATTTCTAATTATAAAATTAGTTAATCATATCAATCTCATTACTATTTCAACAATTAGTTCATCACATAATTCCCATTAATTAACTCCCCAATTAATTAAGCACATCAATCCCATTAATTATTTAACCAATTGATTAACCAATATCCACAAACTCTATATAACATAATTAATTCAAAAATTAATATTTCAATTCACAATTTAATATTCTGGTAATTAAAATAAAAATTATTTATCCCTAAAAATTAATTAATTATTCCTATAAATAACTCAATAATTAATTATCCATAAATCCCAATTCAATAGTCACAATATCACAATAACTCATTATCTCAAATCAACAATCTCAATATCTCACAATTAATTGAACAATAAATTATTCATATTTATCAATCCAATATCCCCAATTTCACAATTCCTTAATTAATTAATCCATCAAAATTATTAATTCAATTTTGATCTGAAACCTAAATCCATGGTCAAAAGAAACAAGACCTCTAAAATCTAGATCTATATCCAACAATACTAGACCCGAATTCAAGAAATATAGATCTATATCAAATCATATAGGAAAATAACCCACTAAAATAATGGGATAATAATAGAAAATCAATCGAGATGAAATAACATACCTGAAGAGGTGCATATCTGCCAACTGGGCTTCAAATAACAAAGAACAGAGGTCACACAACAATGGAATCTCTATAGAAGGCTATATAATTGAGATAAATAGGTTATGGGTTGATCTAGGGAATTCAAGGGTATAATACTTGGGTTTTTGATTTTTTAATAAAATTTAGGGGATTAAAATCTTGTATGTATGGTTTTCTGCTTGGGGAGCATGGTTTCCCCTAACCGTGCATCTAAACATGTGCCTCTTCTATAGGGGTTCCTGATTTCTCCTTTTAGGCCACTTGATTTGAAAAAAATGTGCAATATCCATACAAAACCTCTATATCTAGGGTTTCATGGTTTTCTAGGCCAGGGAACATGGTTAGGGAAAACCATGCACCAACCACGTATTGCCATATTTCTTCCATGTTTTTCAAAAGTTTCACCCAAACACACCCCAAGGTAAAACTAAAATGAAAAGTAATTAACAAAAAAGAAAAAATAGTACCTATAAATGATATCGGCACATATCCATACAATTTTGGGGTTTTAAAATCTCTCCACCTTATAAAAACACATTCTCGAGCTATACTCTCAAGTATATCTAAGATTCCAAGTTTAAAATATTGGGACATCGAGACCTCATATCTGTTTCTCTCTCATAAGTTTCCTAAAAAAGACCTTGTTTCCCCAATACACAAATTATCATCCAACATTCCCCTTAAACACTTTATCACTGTGATCCAACACACGTATCAGATTCTCCTCATAGGATACATCTATCTCAAGGCCAACATCTTCCACATTGATCACATGAGAAGGGTCGGGGTGATACTACTGTAGTTATGACACATGATAAAACTCATGCATGGCACTGCATATCTATGGAAGATCCAACCGAAATGACACTGAACCGATTCTATCCACAAACTCAAACTGTCCAATAAACCTAGGTTCCAACTTTCCCTTTCTCCATATCCTACTCTGAACCAATCTAGGCAACACCTGAAGTAATACACGATCACCCTCTGTAAAAACTAGTGGTTGTCGATGTCTATCAACAAATGAATTATGTATACTTTAAGATTTATACATATGTTTCTAAATCATCTGAACCTACTTCTATGTCTCCTACATGAGACTTAATCCCAACAACTCTAACCCACCTGCCTCCATCTAGCATATATGTGATCTTCATGGCCTGCCATAAAAATAATCTAATGGTGCCATCTAAATAATAGCTTGATAACTACTGTTATAGGAAAACACAACCAAATATTGGTGCCTCTCCCAAGACCCACCAATGTCAAGAACACATGCTCACAAAATATCCTCAATCACCTATATAGTACACTCATAATTCCCATATATCTATGAGTGGAATTTCATACTAAAAAAAACATTGTACCAAGAGCCTTCTATAATCCCTTACATAAGTGTGAATTAATGCATGAATCATGATCTGAAATAATAGTCCAGGTAATCCCATATAGATAGACTATCTCCCGAACATACTGTTCCCCCAACTGTTCCACCGAGAAGGTTTCTTGTATAGAAAAGAAATGCTCTACCTTCATCTATCTATCCAAACCACCCAAATATCATCATTATTCCATGGATTCCTCGAAATACCCACCACAAAATCCATGGTAACATCATCACACTTTTATTAAAGAATTTTCAATGATTATATTAAACCTCCAGGTCATTGATTCTCAGCCTCACGTGATGAATATTGTAGCATCATGTCATGAAACCTTCTATCTCCTTTTTCATGCCTGACCAACAAAACTATCATCATAAGTTATATTAAATTTTGGTCACACCTGGATTTACTTCCCACTTTTATGCATGAAACTCATGCATCATCTCCTCCCCCATACTCGTAGGCAAAAAACCTAGTTCTAGACATAAATGATCTCATCCTCATCTATGATCCAATCAGAAGTTTAATCCCCACCTTTATGTCTTTCCCTCAAGGTCAACAATTATAGATCCTCATAATTTCTTTCTCTGATCCATATCAAAATTGTAGATTCCACTGAAATTGATACTAGATTCATCTAATCATGAATCTCCTAAACCAAAACCTACATCTCATCTAATAATTCTATCATCTTCCACTTAGCACTAGACTCTTGAACATCCTAATATTTAGTTTTCCTACTCAAAGTATCAAAAACACTATTTTAATTTCTAGGTGTATATTCTAGCTTGAAATTGAATGCATGTATATACTCAAACAACTATCACTGCCAAATATTCAAATATATTTTGGAAAAGATGTACTTCAAAATCTTATGATATTTATACAATGTAATTTTTCCCAATAGATAATTCCCAAACACTTTAAAGATTAATACACTGTAGCCAAATCAAGATTGTGTGTAGGGTAATTCCGTTCATTTGTACTCAACTGTCGAGACCCATACACCACAACTCGATCTCCCTACATCAATGCTGCCCTAAGTCAGATCCCCGAAGCATCACAATACACCATATACTTATCACCAGGCTCAGGTATGGTCAAGATTAGTGCTGATGTCAAGCGCTTCTTCATCACTTGGAAATCATTCTCACATGGTTCATAATAATCAAAATTTATCCCCTTTTTAGTCAATCCTAAAAGAGGTACTTACAAACAAGGATATTCCTGAATAAAGATTTTATTTTATCCATATAATCCAAAAAACCTATGGATATCAAACATGTTCTTGGGATTATCCTAAGAAACCACTACCTAAACCTTATATGGGCCCACTTACACACTTTCCTCTAAGATGATGTGACCCATGAAGTGTACCAGATCAATCCAAAATTGGATCTTAGATATCTTGGAATATAGATGATTCCCTCTCACTGTACTAAAAAATGATTTCAAGATGCTGGGTATGATATTCATGAGTCTTGGAGTACACAAAGATGTCATCCAAAGACACTTCCACAAATTGATCCAGGTGTGTATGGAAGATTCTATACATCAAGTCCATAAACACCTCTAGTGTGTTCTTTAACCCAAACAACATTACAAAGAAATAATATAGGTCATACATAATTTTGAAAGTATCCCTTAGTATATTAGATGTTAAAAATCTGAACTGATGATACCCTAATCTCAAGTTAATCTTAGAGAAAACACTAGCTCCTTTCAACTAGTCAAAAATATCATCGATAATTGAAAGATGATACTAGTTCTTCACATTCATTTAGTTCAACTTTTAGTATTCAACACACATGCGTAGAGTATTATCATCCTTATTTGTAAAAAAGGGTGGAGAACCATAAGGCGACGTAATCGGATAGATAAATGCCTTATCCCATAACTCCTCCATCCATGTCTTGAGATCAGGAAGATCTATCGAAAACATTATGTATGGTGAAATATAAACTAGATCCACCCCAGACATGATCTCAATTGTAAATTCCAAATCTCTCTTAGGTGGTCTCCCTAAGAAGTATTTATGAAGAACATCCTGAAACCAGTCCAAAATAGGTGGAAATAGATCCTTCTTTACACCTCCATCATCCAAAAATAGACATGAAACATGGGATGTGAGTTCTCCCTGTTTTTGACTAATTTTCCTTATTCAATACGCCTGGATATCTGACTCTCCATGGTGGATAAATATGTCACCCTTAGGAGATGTAAAAGTCACTCTCCTCCGATAACAATCTTTTTCGACTTGGTATGCTACTAACCAGTCCATACCCATAAAAGGGTGAAGCCTAACATGTCAAGAATATATAGATCCCACAAAAATTGATATTACCAAATCTCAAGAGAACTTCCCTTTCACAAGAAAATGTCTCTAGAATATACTCCCAACGGTGTATCTATCATCATAACCCCACTCAAAAACTCCACCACCAGGATCAAACCATTAACAAGTCATGAAAAAATAAAGGAATATGAGACATAGATATCAAATAAGGCACTATATATCATATAATATAAAGAATAATAACTCTCTCTATTTATGGTACAACCTCTCTCTTCACAAGTGTAGGATGAATGACACAGAACTATCCTTACCCAATTCCTTGTTATGTAACCTGAGTTCCCTGTGCTACACCAATCTACTGATATAGGGGATATTTACCAAAATCACCACATACACTGCCTCTACCTCCTCATCCAGTAGAAATCCAAATTCAAGACTGATATGGTGTAGAAGATCCCTTTCTCGCACTATGGTTCTATCTAGCTCCTCCATCACTACACATCTACTTTGGATTCCTATAAAACTTTTGTAGATGTCCCATATTGATGAAATATAGACACTATATTGGTGGTTGGGGATAGTGTCTATGATAGTGGCCCTTCCTAACACATTGGTGACATACATTCTAGGTAAGGTCCTCTGTGAATGACCCTTTCCCTAGGACACTCTTCCAGGTACCCCTCACAAATATTCTCATAGTGAAGATTCTTTCCCTCAAAAGATATACATCCTGATCATCTAGTAGAAACCACATATCCTTCAGTAGAATCCTCTCTTAGGTTCCCCTCAGCTATGAGATCCTCACCCACCACCTTAGTAATTTTATTTAACTGAAATAGGTTAACCTAAGACTTAATATCACATATAATTTCATCCTATATAAGCCTCACAGTAGCTATCTCATCCCCTGCCAACACTACATAAAAGCATTGAAAATTTGTAAAATGTCCAACATAGTCCATCGCAGACATACTCTCCCAAGTAAACCTCATGAATTCGAATACTCTCTCTCCGTCTTCATTGTCTATAACAACCCTTCTTTTTTATTTCATACTTAAACATGATTTATTACATAAAACCATCACTTGATACAACATAGAAGATAAAGAGGTATTGTGTCTTTAGGGATTAGGAACATTACATAACAACATAAAACATAGAATTGAACATCTTATTGAAAACTTCCTTTACATGACCACTACATTACCTCGTACTTAGTATTGCATGGGATAACCTAAGGACATGCATAAGAAAAAAGTGAGCTATAAATCCCAGTAAGGGAGTAAACAAGGAATAATATGAAGATTACAATACATGACAGGAAATAGGAATATCAAGGGATATCAATAGAAACATTAACATAAAGGCATGATAAATCATGACAATCATAACATGGAAATGTGGCAACAATACTTAACACGAAATAAGCATGAGCCAAGGCTCATTTCACATGGATCAAGAGTAAACCCTCACTACACATGAAGCATGAGTAAACCCATGTTTCAATTGAATTATTAGGATTCAACACTCATTTCACATGATGTATCATGATACCGTACTTTACCCAATGCATTGGAGCACTATCAGGGCGCACCCTTCTTAAACATTTCATTTCATGCATAAGTGTGCCACATGGACATACAACATGGAATCAATCATTGTTTTTTATTCTATGATAAAGAGATGTGTAATACATAAATGATTTTTTATAATTAATAATTAAATGTGCATAAAGGTGAATACCCTTGATAGAGAAATGTGAATGGTATTCACTATACAATGACATTGGCTTGGAAAATCGTAGTGCAATTTCGGTAGCATAACGACGAGAAATAAGAGCTCATAAAAAATGGTTGATGGGAGATAAAGGGGTGTATCATCATATTTAACTGAAATGGATAGTAATGGGGTCATATAGATACATTTCTGAAAAAATTTAATGGAATTTAGATGAATAATACAAAATAATTTCTTGGATGTAAATGAGGAGAGAGAAAGCCCTCACAGAATTTCAGCATAGTAATAGGTGTACATGGGAGGCATTAATGAGAGATAAAGACGTATACCATCATCCAAACATAAATAGGACAGTATGTGGGAGGTGAGAAATCATACCCCAACATTTTTAATTGAAAAAAGGGCATAACAACTTAAAGATAACTGAACAAAAATGAGAAAGGAAGAAGTCCCTTACTTGGAAGTGTGCTTCCAAAGGCTAGGGGAGGATTGGGGGAGGCTTCTTGGGAGGTTGGGGAACCTTGGGTGGATTCTAGAGAGAGGATTTCCGAGTTTTTATGTACTCCAGAGGATTTGAGTGAAGGGGAAGTGGGAGCTTGGGTGGGTTTATATAGGAAAGGAGAGGGAATTCTTTATTATTTAGGTTTGGGACACCACATATTAAATTAATCAAAACCACAAACCAGGCCATGGTTTTTTACCATGGTCTTTGCCAAAGGGGATGAGAAAAAAATATTTTATGAGCACAATCACCAAACATCTTAAAATAATAGGGTTGCTTATGTAGAGGTGAGTCACACTCTGAAGGAAAACAATCTAAAAAGTCAAAATGTTTTATAAGTCTTGGAGGGTCCACAAATGCTTTGTAAAATAAATCAAACAAATATAAGATCACATTATTTTAATTTTAAAACATATATTTGATGAACATAATGTTTATAGTATTTTATTACATCACTATTGGGTCATTATGATGTCATAAAACACATTATATATTTAAACGGTATTTAATTTTTACCCAAAAATTCGACCGCTCAGAAAATTATAAAAAATTCACCATTGGATAATTTTGATGTCCTAATTATAAAAATAATATTAATTTTATCTAAATAATTTTATAAATAGGTAAATTTTTATTTTTAAAGTAAAAATTGACATTTAACCAATATTCATGGGTTTTGATAAAAAAAGCTTGCCAAACTTATTAAAAATTACAATTGTTTTCATAAAAAAATGCATGATCGTTTATATTTAATAAAAAGTAATTTATTAATAATATTTTATTAAAATATTATTTAATTAAAAAATCCATTAATTCATCAAAATAGATTTCTCAGTTTAATATTAACTAAAAAAACTATTTTTGTTTTAAATACTATTTTCATAGTAACAATAATAAAATGTACGCACATTCTTTATAAAAAAATTGTACATAGTCATATAGATAGGGTATTGTTACATAACCACTTATAACACCCACATAAGACCGAAGGGTAAGGTATGAGATGGTGAAATACTCTTAGGGTGGCTCAGATAACATCATTCGGGAGGTAATCTCTATTAACTTCAAGTTCTCATGTAGTTAGTTCCGCTCAAGTTTACCGTGTTCAAGCTCAGATTGGGCTTAGTCAAGAGAAAAGCCCGATGATGCCACCTCCTTTATGAGCTCTGATAAATGGGCTTCGTATGGGGAAAGTCTACTGGATGAGGCCATCGCTTCCTTTTTTTGAGTAAATTGGATTTTTTAAAGCCCTATATTTATTCTAATCATGTGATCACAGTTCAATGGATTTATTAGAAATGATCACAATTTGTAATAGTATTTTAAAATCCAAAAACATAAAACCAATGAAGTTCAAATTTTATATAACCATAATAATACATTTAATTAGATCAAGAGAAATTTTTATTAATGAAAGTTTGGGTAATTACAATCTTTTCCCTGAAGAAATTTCTCCCTAGAAATTTCCTTTTCCCACACTTAAATAAATGTGCGTAACTTTACTTCATCACTTCCTCTGATTCCCATGTTTCTTCTTCAAACTTGTGGTTTTTCCACAATACCTTGATGAGGTGCATTGTATTATTTCGTAGAACTTTTTCTCTATGATATAAGATATTCACTAGTTTCTCCTCATAAGAAAGATGATCCTCTAACTATACTACCTCTGAAGAGAGTACATATGAAGGGTCTGGTATGTACTTCCTTAAGAGGGATAAATGAAAGACATCATGTACTTTTTCCATGGTAGGTGTAAGTTCTAGTCGATAGGTCACAACCCCGACACGATCAGGAATTTCAAAGGGGTTGATGTACTTAGGACTTAACAACCCTTTCTTTCAAAACCTCGTGACCTTTTTCCACAGGGATATGTGTAGAAATACCATGTCTCAAACTTTAAACTCATGTTCTAGTTGAAGGTCATTTACATAACTCTTCTGTCGACTCGGGGATGCCTTAATATGATACTAAATGGTTTTAACCTTTTCCACCATTTCGTTGTCCATTTCTGGTCCTTACAACTTGAGCTCACCAACTTCATCCCAACATACCGGTGTTTTTCACTTCTTCCCATACAGGGCTTAATAAGGTGCCATTTGGATGCTCGAGTGAAAACTATTATTGTAGGAGAATTAAAATAGTGGAAGATGTTGGTCCCACCATCCTTTAAAGTCCATAAAAAAGATCTTAACATATCCTCCTGTGTGTGAATAGTTCTCTCAGATTTGACATCTTTTTGAGGGTGATAGGCCATACTGAAGTTTAGTTTAGTATCCAGAGCATGTTTAAGACTCTTCCAAAACATAGAGGTGAATCTTAGATCTCGATCGGATACAATAGATAATGGTACTCCATGAAGCCTTACCACTTCCCTGATATATATCCATGCCAGTTGATCTAATGAGAAATCCCCCTGAATTTCAATAAAGTGTACAAACTTTGTAAGATGATGCAGAACAACCCAGATTGAATTTTTTCCTTTGGATGTCTTCAGAAGTCTAGTGAAAAAGTCCATGGTGATGTTCTACCATTTCCATGCTGGTATGGGAAATGATTGCATCATACCCTTATACTTCTGCCTCTCTACCTTCACTTACTGACACACCATGAACTTTGATATATACTTAGAGATCTTCTTCTTCATATTATCCCTCCAATAATGCTCTTGGATATCTCGATACATCTTTGTGTTTCCTGGGTGAATAAAGAAATTTGAACTATGTGAATCATCAAAAAGTTCCTTCTTCTACTCCAGACCTAATGAAACACATTGCCTTTTCCAAAGTCTCGCAATTCATTCTTCATTAACATTGAACTCCAAGGATTTACCTTTCCTGATAGCTTCCACTTTCTTCAGAATTCCCACATCATCCTTTTGAGCATCCTTTAACTTTTCCAAAAGATATGGTAGAGCAATAATTTTTTAAAGTATTGATGACGTTCCCTTATTTATGATTCCCATTTCCATATTCATAAAATATAAGAGTATTGGATCCATTTAAATTCTCATCAATGATATAATCGCTGGGTCCTTTCTACTTAGAGCATATTCCACCTTGTTCGCTTTCCCAGGGTGGTAATGGATTGAGTAGTCATAGTCTTTGATAACCTCTAACCATATTCATTGGCACATGTTCAACTCTTTCTGTGTGAATATATACTTGAGGATTTTGTGGTCTGTTTATATTTCACACTCCTCCCCAATGAGATAATGCCACAAATTTTTTAAAGAAAAGATCACTGCAGCCAACTCCAAATCATGAGATGGATAATTATTCTAATGAAAATTCAATTTCTTTGAAGAATAGGCAATGACTTTGTCATTTTTCATCAGCACAAAGCCCAGGCCCTTCTTCATAGCATCACTGAATACCACAAAAGTTCTCCACTTTTGGGTAATGTGAGCACGAGGGTAGTGATAAGCCTCCTTTTCAATTCCTTGAATATTTATTCGCATTTATCACTCCATGAAAACTTTACTCCCTTCCGAGTTAGCTTGGTAATAGGGTTGGACAATCATGAGAAATTTCTCACAAATCATCGATAATATCCAGCTAACCCCAAAAAGCTACGGATATCCTTTACCAATGTTGGAATTGACCATCCCTCTACTATATTTGTCTTAGAGGAATCCATAGATATCCCATTGCTTATGATGATATGGACCAAGAATGAGACCTTCTTCAACCAGAACTCACAATTTTTGTACTTTTCATAGAGATTATCCATTCACAAGGCCTCCAGTACATTTCTTAGATGCTCCTCATGATCCACCTTGGTTTTGGATTATATGAGAATATAATCTATAAATACTAACAAACATTTGTTAATTTAATCTCTAATAACTCTATTCATAAAGTACATGAAGATTTATGGAGCATTAGTGAGTCCGAAAGGCATTACTATGAATTCATAGTGCCCGTATCTTGTACGAAAAGCAGTATTGGGGACATCTTCCTTCTTCACCCTTACTTGATAATATCTCGATTGTAAATACACCTTGGAGAAGTATTGTGCTCCATGGAGCTGATCAAACAAGTCATCAATTCTTGGGAGAGGATACTTTTTCTTTATCTTGATTTTGTTAAGCTCACGATAATCGATGCAAAGTCACATTGACCCAACCGTCTTCTTGATGAAGAGGACTGGTGCACCCCATGGTGAAGAACATGGGAGTATAAACCCTTTATCTAGATTCTCCAGTAGTTATTTCTTCAGCTCTTCAAGATCCACAACAACCATTCTATATGGAGTCTTGGATATTGGAAATTCCCTAGGTATAAGATCGATTGAGAATTCAACATCTCTTTTAGGAGGAAGGCTAGGCAATTCCTCATAAAAAACTTCAGCGAATTCCCTCACAATAGGCATATATTCAAGGATGGTTGCCTCCATAGACTCAATCATTTGATCCAGATATGCATGCTCATAGAGATTTAATATCCACTCTTGAGATGATAGAGATAAATAAGATTCATCATCCTCCTTGCACTTGTATAGAATCGGGGGTTGATTCTCCACATGAAGAGTGATTTGTCTCTCACGACAATTTATTTTGTCTCTTTATACGGAAAAACAATCCATGCCATGAATTTCATAAAATTCAACCAAAGGTAGTATGACAAGGTTCTCCAAGAAGTTCAATCCACTAATTAAGATAGGGGAGGAGTTATATTCATGGGATGCAATGATTGTCCCATTTTCCGTACTCACCATCATCTTTACTTCTATGATTTTTGGTGGTGTTGGGATTGTTTTTCTAAACCTTTGGGATATAAAAGAATGTGTAGAACCTAAATAAAAAAGTTTTTTTTCTATTACTGAATGAATAACTAGAAAACCTGTCAACACTTCGTTGTCCGGGTTCACTTTGGTAGTAGTGATGGAAAAAGCTCACCCTTGCTGCCTAGGAAGTTGTTGGTTGCCTCCGAAAACCCTTGGCTTAGTGAACTAATTTTCAAGATTCCATTGTTCTTTGTAGTTGAAGCAATGAACAATGCATTGTGAGTCGAACAGAGTGTTCCTATCCTCTTTCACAGCCACATGTGTTTCTTTTCAGCAGTTAATGGCAAGGTGCCTTTCTGTTCCACACCTAAAGTATTTCCTCATCCCCTTCAGGCAATATTCGCGGTTCTTCTTTCCGCACCTTTGGAAAGTGGTGTTCTGAATTCTATTAACACCATTGGATTTATCCATTAGACCACTATAATTGAATTCCACCTTACGCTTCTTATCCCCATGATACCCATGAGGTTCTCTCATAACCATTTCAAACTTGAGGGCACATCAGACAATTTCCTCATAGCTGTTGAAGTCATGGATCACTAGTGCTTTCCACAGGCTAGGTTTTAGCCCACTATAGAAGCATTCAACCATGCATTCGGGGGTACGACAAATCCAGAAGCGTATTATGAAACCATTGTGAAAATTTCCTCATATGCTCTGAAAGATTCACCATCTTTTTTCTTGAGGGAAAGGAAATTCCTTTCTATCTTAAGCTAGAGGGCGCACATAAAATATTTATCAAAAAACATCGTGTAGAAATCCTTCCATTCCAACACCTCAATCTCCTCCTAAGGATTTTTATTTTTGATCAATGTCCACCATTTATCAACTTCACCCTCCATACGATAAGAATCCAGAAGAACCTTCTCTTGTTTGGAACATTGAAAGATAGAGAAGATCTTTTCAATGGAGTTGATCCATTGTTCGGCGATTGAGGGAACAGATGATCCATTAAAAGTAGGAGGCCTTTGTCTAATGAAGATCTCGATAGAGACTTGTTATTTCTTAGGGGGGGGGGGGTTGAACATTCCTCTTGACCCATGATTCTATTCAATGCTTGTGTTTAGTGAGAGAGTATCATGACAAAGTTCACGATTCCCACTCCCATCAGATTGGGTATCTCATTAGCACAGTCATCACATTGATTTTCCCATTGATTGTTAGCCCGAGTCCTCATATTACTGATCATTGGCTGGAATAAAAGGAAAGTTAAGGGTAACACATAAAGGGTAATCCAAGGACAGAAATGGATGACTTATAAATTACTTTTATTCTATAACTTATGAATCTGTAGGCTTCAATCAATTTTATTCATGATCTACTTTCTAACATATATTCTTAGGGATTTTTTTTAAATCCATTAATAATGGTTCATACTAAGCTTGTGAATTTACCAATGCATATCCCCCGGGAGTTTCATAACCAAGAGCATAGCAAGGCCCATTGTCGTATACCAGGATACCCCGGGTCAAGCCTGAAACTCCTTGTCGGGGTTTTCACCCTGAGGTACATTTGTGTGAGAGCTGCCTCTACCTGCTCGTATCTAGACAGGGATGTATTTTCTTGATAAACCACTTACTCAATACTCACCAAAATGTAGGGATGTTTTTATTATACTTAGTCTTTTCCCTAATTATTTCACTAGGGTTTTCTAATCCTTATCACAAATATGAAAAAACCTATCATCTGATACCAACTATAACAGGCCTTCTCTTTATTTCATACTTAAACATGTTTTATTACATAAAAACTTCACTTGATACAACATATAATTTAGAGAGGTATAGTGTCTTTAGGTCTTAGTAAAATTACATAACAACTTAAAACACAGAACACAACCTCTTATTAAAAATATCCTTTACATGACCACTACATTCCCTCGTACTTAGCATTGCATAGGATAACCTGAGGACATGCATAAGAAAAGGGTGATCTGTAAAGCCCAATAAGGGAGTAAACAAGGAATAACCTAAAGATTACAATACATGTTAGAAAATAGAAATATCAATGGAGCACAATAGAAACATGAACATAAAGGCATGATAAAGAAAGATAACCATAACATGGAAATGTGGCAACAACACTTAACATGGCATTAGCATGAGCTAAGTATCATTGCACATGGAGCATGAGTAAACCCTCAATTCACATGAAGCATGAGTAAACACTAATTCTAGTTGAATTAGAATGATTAAACACTCATTTCCAATGATTTATGATGATACTATACATTACCCAATTCATTGGAGCGCTATCTGGGTGCTCCCTTCTTAAACATTTCATTTCTTGCATAAGTGTGCCACATGGATCATACAACATGGAATAAATCATTGTCATTTATTCCAATATAAAGGGATTTAGAATACATAAATGATAAATTATAATAAATAATTAAATTTTCATAAAATTGAATACCCTTGATAGAGAAATGGGTATGGTATTAACTATACAATGACATTGTCTTGGAAAATCATAGTGCAATTCCGACATCATAACAACGTGAAATAAAAACTCATAAAAAATGGTTGATGAGAGAGAAATGGGTATCTCATCATATTTATATGAAATTGAAAGTAAGGGGGTCATATAGATACATTTCCCAATAAATGTAATTGAATTTATATGCATAATACAAAAGAATTACTTCGATGTAAAAGTGGAGGGAGAAATTCTTCATAGAATTTATGCATAGAAATGAGTGTAAATGGGGGGAATTAATGAGAGTGAAAGGGATATCCCACCATAAAAACATATATATGACAGAATGGGGGAGGTTCCAAATTATACCCCAACATTTTTAATTGAAAAAAGGGCATAACAACTTAAATAAAATTGGACAAAAATGAGAAAGGAAGAAATCCCTTACAAGGAAGTGTGCTTCCAAAGGCTTGGGAGAAGCATGAGAGAGGCTTATTGGGAGCTTGAGGCAAATTGGGAGGATTCTTGAGAGAGGAGGAAAGAGGTTGGACAAAATCCAAAGTCTTTGAGTGAAGAGGAAGTGGGAGCTTGAGTGGGTTTATATAGGAAAGGAGATGGAATTATTTATTATTTTGGATTGGGACACCATACATTACACTAATCAAAACCACAAACTAGACCATGGTTTTTTCCCATGAATTTTTCCAAAGGGGAGTGGAAAACAATATTTTATGAGTCCAATATCCTAACATCTTAAAATAATAGGTCTGGTTATGTGGAGGTGAGTCACACTCTCAAGGAAAACAATTTAAAAAGGAAAAATGTTTTATAAGTCTTGGAGGGTCCACTAATGCTTTGGAAAATAAATCAAACAAATATAAAATCACATTATTTTAATGTTAAAACATATATTTTCTTCACATAATGTTTATAGTATTTTATTACATCACTATTGGGCCATTATGATGTCATAAAACAGATTATATATTTAAACGATATTTAATTTTTACCCAAAAATTCGACTGTCTCAGAAAATTAAGAAAAATTCACCATTGGATAATTTTGATGTTCAGATTCAAAAAACAATATTCATTTTTATCTAAATAATTTTATAAATATTTGAATTTTTATTTTTTAAATAAAAATAAACATTTATCTAAAATTCATGGGCTTTGAAAAGAACATCTTTCAAACTTTAATAAAAATTACAATTGTATTCATAAAAAAATTGTAAGATCATTTATATTTAATAAAAAGATATTTATTAATAATATTTTATTAAAATATTATTTAATTAAAAAATACATTAATTAATTTAATTATATTTCTTAGTTGAATTTTTATTTAAAAATACTATTTGTGATTTAAAAACTATTTACAAAGTAACAATAATAAAATGAATGCACATTATTTATAAAAACTTAATGCACATAGTCATAGTGCTAGGGTATTGTTACATAACCCCTTATAACACCCGCATAAGACCGAAGGGTAAGGTGTGCGATGGTGAAATACTCTTGGGGTGGCTCAGATAACATCGCTCTGGTGGTAATATCTATTAACTTCCACTTCTCCCATAGTCAGTTCCACTCATGCTTAATTTTTTCAAGCTCAGTTTGGGATTAGTCAAGAGCGAATCCCAATAAATCCACCTCTTTTCCGAGCTATGAAAAATGGGCTTCGAATGGGTCATTTCTACTGGATGAGTCCATCACTTTCTTTTTCTGAGTAAATTGGATTTGTTGAAGCCCTATATTTATACAAATCACGTGATCAGTGTTCAACGACTATATTAGAATTGGTCACAATTCTTAACAGTATTTTAAAAATACAAAAACATAAAAAAATGAAGTCCACATTTTATATAACCATAATAATACATTTAATTAGATCAAGATGAATTTTCATTAATGAAAGTTTTGGTCGTTACATAGTCTCTGGATAGAAGTCCTACAAGAACTTCTCGAGGAAGCCCTTCTATAATATACCATCATCCTATCTAGTACAAGGCTGAACATCCCACCAGTTCTTCACTGATCCTTATAGAATATAAGAATCCAACTTAACCCTTCTCTCATCATGAGTCTCTAAATGGTCAATTATAGTCTCAATGGGCTCAATCTAGAACCCATCTCCCTCAGGTCCACACTCAATAGTAAAAGTCACAGGGTGTTGAAATTGAAACTCCTGTGACATACTCCTCAAAAACTACACTAGGTATCTTCCCATGAATATCATAAAGTGAGAAATGTTTTCTCAGAATTTCTCCCCTGCTTCTTCACCTGACACTATTGGTGCCTCAAGTTCTAATACTGGTGTATCATCTCCAGCCACATCCTCCTGTCGTCCTCTCAAAAAGCATTGTCATAGATTCATATCTCTATAACTCCAAACACATACCTTTGGAAGCAGTTCAAAAAATTCACATATTTATAGGAAATACAAAAATCCACCACAATTCTTACCTCTAAACCCAAAAACATGATAAAAAACAAGGTGTTATAACTATCCTTAACATTCTTATGCCGAGGCCCTGGTTAACAAGGGTAAACACATTCCCATTATCCAAGTCTCTCATTAGACACCAATTTATTTTCATTTTTCATCACTTTAAAATCTCAATTTTACATTAGGAATATTCTCATTTAAATTTCACAAGTAAGGAAAAACTATTCAAGTTCAAAAGCATACCCAAAACCCATTTCCCCATGCATGTCTAAATTATGCTTGTCACAAAATAACCTTGAGAACTTAAATTGATGCATGAAAATTAAACTCTCATTCCATACTGAGACACAATTAAAATCTTAGAGAAACTCAGAAACAATAATCACATCACACAACTAGTGAATCAACCAAGGTGAATTATCATTAAACCATAGCAGCAAATACCTATAACAATAATCCCACCCCAGGTATTTGGTTTTTCCCCTGTACATGGGTTAGCTACTCCCATGCATGAGCTCATAACCAAGGCTTGACTCTTCCTAGTCTCCTATCTACCTTTCCAAAATAGTAAGACAAAAAAAAACGAAAATAAAAAACATTTGATATAACTTTGTAACATCTCGGCCCAGGAGTCACACATCGGTACCCTGATCTGGTTTTCCACATGTCCTCATGCACGCCTCCCCATATTCTAGAGGCTATTGACTAGTAGCGAGTGTATAATATCTCTCATGGGGAGACAATAACCACTTTATCAGAATAATACACTAGTGGAAATAAATAAGAAATTATCCAAAAATTATATAACATAACATGAAAAAATATAGTATCCCAAGATGACGAAACTAGAAACACAATAAAAAAAAGGAATAGTAGATATGCCATGCTAAATTACATTCAAAGTGTAAAAATGAAAATAAAAATTAAAGACACTGAAAACTCCCAAACGGTTCCCAGACCATGTCTTGTTCCATCATCCATGATCCATACCAACTTATCCATATGACGTATGGACTTTTCCATAATCCTACCCTGCAACCACGAAATATATCAGGGTACAAATCAGGAATCCCAAGTAGGGTGTGAGTACAACTCAGTAGGCCACAACCAATGGCGTCTAAAACAATATCCAGTCAAACAATGTATACAGTTCTATAAATGAATAAATATAATAAAAAAATAAATAGTTATCACATTATCAATTTATCTTTATTTATCCGTATAAACCCCCATGTTCCCAAGGAAACCAAACTCTCAATACACACATGAATTCCACTATTACCATTCATTATCTCAATTGACACATGAATGTCATTTTTACCATTCTTTATATTGGTTGACACATGAATGCCATTGTTACCATTCATTGTCTCAATTTTAGACACAAATTCCATTGTTACCATTTATTGTCTCAATTTACACATAAATTCCATTTTTTCCATTCATTGACTAAATTTACACAATAATTCTATTATTACCTTTCATTTTTTCAATTTACACATGAATTCCATTGTTACCAACCATTTTCTCAATTATCACATGCCACTAAAACCCATTAATTAATTTACAAATTAATTAATCACAATTATTTCATTAATTAATTCAATAATTAATTAATCACCTCAATATCATTACTAATTCAAAAATTAGTTAATCATTTCAATCTCATTACTAATTAAATAATAAGTTCATCACATCATTCCACTTAATTGATTCATAAATTAATTAAGCACTTCAATAACATTATTTAAATCACTAATTAATTAACCAATATCCACAAACTCAATATCACATAATTAATTCAATATTTAATTATTCAATTCACAATTAAATACTCCGATAATTAACTCAAAAATTAATTATCCCTATATCCAAATTCAATATTCCTACATTTAACTCAATAATTAATTATCACTAAATCCCAATTCAATTTTCACAATATCACAACAACTCATTATCTCAAATCAACAATATGAATATCTCATAATTAGTTCAACAATTAATTATTCATATCTATCAATTCAATAACTCTAATTTCATAATTTCTTAATTAATTAATTTACCAAATTAATTAATTCATTTGGAGAAACTCAATTGCTAATCATATAATAGTAATTATACAAATACATGCACATAATTGAAATAAAGACCTTGGTATTTGAATTATATACCACTTAGCTTAATTTTTTGATGAGCATTCACCTAATAACAATCATCAATTTGATTGGAATAACGGAATAGAACACAATCTTGATCTAAAACATAAATCCATGATAAAAAAAAATAAGATCAATTAAATCTAGATCTAGATCCAAAAAGCCTAGATCAAGATTCAACAAATCTACTTCCAAATACAAAAAATAGAGGACTACAATACACTAAAATAATCAGAGAAGAATGGGGGAGATATGGGAAATCAATTGGGATGAAATAATGTACTCGAAGAGGTGCATATCTGCCAACCAGGCTTCAAATTGATAAGAATGGAAGTGGATGGCCATGGAATCCTTCTAAGAGGATCTAGACGTGATAGAAATTGATTATGGGTAGACCTAGGGTGTTTGAAGGTATAATATAGGGGTTATGAATCTTTTTAATAAAATTCAAGGGATTGAAATGCCGTACGCATGATTTTCTACTCGGGGTGTATGGTTCCCCCTAACAATGCGTCTAACTATTCGCCAATTCTTGGGGGGGGGGAACGATTTCTTTTTTTAGGGCATATAGTTTTACAAACTGTGTGCCATCCATAAAAAACTTTATGTTTTGGGTTTTACAGTTTTCTGGGCTAGGGTGCACATTTAGAGAAAACCATGTGCCAGCTATGCACTATCCTCTTAATTCCAATTTTCTCAAATTCTTTATCTATTCACACCCCAAGGTAAAACCCAAACAAAAATAACTCAACACAAGGAAAAAGATTATTTTTAAATGAGCCTGATAATTATCCCGAAAAGGTAGGGGTTTTATATGTATCTTCCTTATCATTGGATGAGGGAAGAAATCCATTATACATCCTTCTAGTGATGGGGATTTCACCCAGTTTATAAATATCACAGGAGTTGATTCCTAAATCTCTATGTGCTAAAATGAAGGTGTTTATTCATAAACTCCATCATATAAACATATTTTTGAGAATATTAGATGGTCAGTATCTCACAAAATAGAAGATTCGTACATCCTCAAAAAGGTAAAATACCCACAACCATTCAGTAAAATCAACATAACTTTGAAGCACCAAAAAAATCCAATGCTCACTCATCAAAAAAACCACCACATAAGTCAAAATCACCTTACAAAAAACAAAAACAAGCAATTAATGTGTAAGGAGGAGGATAAAATAACATACTTCAGATTCATGTTTTGATTCATCTGAGAAAAGGTTGAGATATCACATGTGAATGTTTGGATTCATTTGAGACGTGATTCGTTTGAACCTTGGATTAAAGTCTTGGATGCGTTTGAGATTTGATTCAAGCCTGGATTAGAGGATGAGGAGCACCCACAATAGGTGTCTTTCATGAAAAAAATTAGATATCATGACTAAAATAGTCGCGATTAGGGTTCTTTAAATTGACTGCGATGCTTTTATCAGTACTTCCAAAAAATCACTGATAAAGATACCTTTTATCATCTTTAAATTATTTAGTGCTAATAAAAATTTTCCTTATCAATGCTAAAACTTTAGCACTGATAAAGGATTTATAATTATAATTATATATAAAAAATAGTAAATATATTTATATAATTATAAATATATTTATTATACTTTTATAATTATATAAATATATAATTATATAATTTTTTTTAAAATAAATATTTTTTTATTTATAATTATATTTTTTTATAATTATATTTTATATTTATAATTATAAATTTATAATTTTATAAATATTGTAAATATACATATATAAATATATTTTTAAATATATTTATAATTATTTATTTATAATTATAAATATATTAACATCATTATATATATATTGAATAAATAAATAAATAAATAAATAAATATATAAATATAGTAAATATATTCATTATTTAAATATTTTTATTATAATTTCATAAATTTAAATATATTTATATCATTATATATATTTATATAAATATATATATATATAAATATATATTTAATAAATATATATAAATATAAATATAAATATAGTAAATATATTCATTATTTAAATATATTTATTATAAATTATAATTATTTAAATATAAAATTATTTATTTATAATTATATAAATAATTTTGTAAAAAAAGTAAATATTTATATATTTATATCATTATATATATATTAATATATATGTATATAATAAATAAATATAAATATAAATATAAATATAAATATATAAATATATATATATATATAATATAGTAAATATATTCATTATTTAAATAAATTTATTATAATTATTTAATTATAAATTTATAATTATATAAATACTATTTTTAAAATAATATTTATTTATTTATAATTATTAATATATAAATTCATAAATATAGTAAATATACATTTATTAATTTCTTTTTTTTATAAATATTTATTTACAAAAATATTTTTGATATTATTAATGAATATATAATCTTAAAAGCAATGATTCATGTTAAGAATGAGTGGAATTTAATAATTAAAAATGATAACTCTTTAAAAATATTGGGAAAATAGAAAATTTTTATTCATTAAATATAAATTATTGAACAAAATGGATATATATTGAAATAAAGATGAATACATATTGAAAATATTAAAACATAATAAATAAATATATATAAACGAATAGTAGAAAATGATTAAATTCCCAAAAAAAATAAAAAATAAAAAATCTCAAAAATGAATTAATACGTAACTATAATAATATTAAAAAATAAATAAATAAACTTTTGTTGATTAAAATCATAATATATTAAATGTTTTATGTTATAATGAAATTCTAAAATGAATACTAAAATTTTAATAAATTACATAAATATTAGTTGTATGTGTTTCTTATATATATAATATTTAATTAATTATGTAAATATTTGTGTGTGTTCATCATATATAAAAATGCATTGATTATGTATATGTATGTGAAATAATGTAATAGATGTTTGATATATATTAAATTCAAATATCAAATGAAAATTGATTAGGTCCATTATTCGATGCAATTTATCAGTATTTTTAATTAATATTAATTTTTAATTATAAACAATTCTCTAATAACTATATGACTTACTTGATGTGTAAGCATAAATATTTTATATTATATAAATCATATTTTTGGAAATATTATACACAGACACACACACACACACACATATCGATATATATATGAATATATATTTATATTAAATGTATTAATGAATAATTACGTATAAAAACCATTAAAAATGAATAATACATTAATATGTTTTTAATTAATATATCATATTCATTTTATATATTTAATATTAATATATATATGTATATACTATTTATTATTAATTATAATTTATATATATATATATTGAACTTATTAAATTTTAATAATAATTTTTTAATAATTTTGTAATTTATTCATTTTTAATTTTATGGTTCATTACTATAATTTGTTCATTTTTTAAATTATTACAATTTCTTCATATTATAAAAATACATTCTATTTATTAATATTTATAATCTTTATATATGTATATTAAATTTATTCACTTCTATCAATACTTATTTAATTAATAAAATGTTTAATATTTTTCTTAATTTAATCATTTTTAATTTTTAATTTTTTAATTATTCAATTTTAGACATTTTACATATAACTATATATATATTTAATATATAATATTTATTAATATTTATAATTTATATATTTGTATATTAAATTTAATCATTTTATCAATAATTATTTAATTAATAAAATTGTGATTTTTTTAATCTACTCATTTTTTATTTTAATTTGTATAACTATTTCATTTTCTTCAGGATTGTTATCAGTGCTAAAAATAATGTAATGATAAAGGGTATTGTTTTACAGTACTATAGAAAAATGCTGATAAAGGTTTCACTTTATCAATGCTATGGAAAAGCTCTAATAAAGGCCAACACTGTTAAAAGTATATTTTGTAGTTTTTTAGGAGTCTATTGGAGTTGGATCCCTAGAAGAAACTTCAATGTATTTAATGATAACATGTATTCACTGTTTTGAATATTAATAAACTCTTTATTACATGATGATTGTTCTTCTATGTAACGTAGTATGTCATAATGTCATAAGAGTATCTGTCACAGTGAAAGGTCACAGCAGCTCCCTGTTATGATGAGAACCCAAAAGTGTCTTCAAAGTATTCTTAAATATATGTTCTATATCTGAATGAAATCATTTGAGGGACACTAATGATTCAGGCTATCAGAGGTGGAGACTCATAGGACTTTGAGGCACCTTCTCATAGAGTACACACTTAGTAATATCTAGTGTAGAATATTATGAGAACGAGATCTGCCAGTATTAAATCCACATTTATATATGTAATTGGATATTCCTATCTATAGGTGTGTGAATTTATCCACATAATTTAATATCATTTTTAATGAGTGTTATAAGTCATGCATTATTATGTATTGAGAAAAACCATGATGACATATGTTCGCAATGAGGTAGGATACATTGGTTGTGTCACTAGTAGAATTTTATTAGTGAATAATGTGAGAAAGGATTTGTCCATTTTGTTCTTTAATAAAAGTTAATATCTTAGGCCATTTGATGGTAGTGATACAACCTAAATAAATATTTGGACATGGTGTTTTATAGGTATGATCGATTTCCAGAAAGTCAAACTAAGGGACTTAGAGGGTCACACCCTAAGTGTATCTAAAATCCTAGTTAAATAATATATTGTTTTTTTATTATTTACCAAGTTGATTAAATATTATTCCCACACATGGTTTAAAAATTATTCATGTTTTTGTCACATATATTCCATCACTAGTTATTTGATAGAATATTATGCGACTAAAATATTTAATAAATATTTATTTTTCTATTTAGTGGACATAATATTTATTTATTGGTGAATAATGTAGTGATATTTATTTAATTAATAATTAGTCATTATTCAAGGGTAGATAAATATTGTAGAGGAATAGCATACCAAGTTTAATGGTTTGGAGAGAAAAAAAAATATTAAATACTATTAAATAAGTAATATTTAATTTAATTCAGGAGTTTAGTGCATGCGAAGAAATAATAATAATATTATTATAAATATGGGATTCCGTGGGGATTAAATAAATAATTAAGGGAACTTGTGCAATTATTTATTCTAACTCTAGTGGTATATAAAACAAATTATATTATTTTCTTAATAGAGACAATTCTTTTTGTGTTGTGGATAGTGAGATCTGGAGAGAATCCTATCAATCTATAGAGAGACCCCTCTTTTAGAACAGTCCCAAGAATAGAGAGCGATCTTCCTCTACCTTTTACTCCCAGGTCTATATACATCAAGGAGAATCCTTTGGAAGTGATTATATGGGTGATCAAAGGTGAATGATGTAAGAGATCTGATCTACCATTCTAACACCTGGAGATTCCTACAGTGAGGTTCAAAAATTTGTAGAACACGTGTAGATCACCGCTTGAGGGAATTTATTATCGATTCCTAAAATTTAACAATGATATGATGTAGATCCATTTTAATATCCCTCAACGAAGAAATAATTTCTCCCATGTTAATTATTTAATTACTTAAAATAATTATAAATAATATGTGGTGATCCTATGCTTTAGTTAAAGAGTTTATCCATAGTCTATATTTATTAATTAAACTCCTTTGATAAGAGAATTTATCACCAAGTAAATCTTAGATTAATCATCAATGATGAAAAAAATTTGAGTTGGACATGACCCATCTTATGCTTCTACTACACCCGAAACATATAAGAATAACACCCATCTCTCATTCCTCCTAGGCTAGTCCTCAAGCACCTAACCTATCATAAATCTACTTAGGGTGTACCTACAAATGTGCCCACATGTTGGAGAGGAGAAACTGTAGACCCATTCTCTAATTAACTACCCAATATCTCTAAGACATCTCATAGTTCCATCAGGGACTACTAGGGTCAATCTTTCCCAATTTATTACACATCCCCACTACAGGATTCTAAGAAACCCATCAAAAGGTCCCACATGTCACATTCATTTAATTTAATCTATACCCTCATGAAGTTCATGTATCTCATAACCCACTAATAATCACGAACTTGGCCATCAACAGTTAAGGCATCTAGCTAATTCTCAATGGAATTAATGGAACCCATCAAGGCCCTCCATGTTTACTTATCTCATTATATTCACAGCCATCAGGGTCTATATATCTCATAATACACTTTATAATTTAGGAATTGGCCATTGGATATTGAGACACTAATCGAGTTCCTTAGGGTTCATAATGGGCCTCAGTACTTACATCCATTCATAGGCACTTCATTTTAATTACATATTTCATTTAATATAAAAATTTCAATAAACTATAGTGGCGAGAATAAAAATTTCATTCTATATAAATAATATAAGTGGTATGATCAAGGGACCACCCACCTCATAAGAATTTATTTCCCTTTAAAGCAGATAAAAAACTCTTACCCAAGCTTGTCTAAGATAACCTGCCAACGCACATCCATCTGAGTTCCTAACTCAATAAACAACATTCTTTAATTGATTACAATAATTCACAATTAATTAATAAAGTAAATTATAATAATTTATCATCAATTATTAATTTAAATTAAATAGACATCGTTCCTAAAAACACACTGAGTATTATTCACCCATGGAAACCTTGACCCGACACATGTGGAAGGCCCATGGGGCACTCTCAACACCATACCAACCAAAATCCCTATCCACTAAAACCAATTAAATAAAAAATACCATCTAACTTAGAAAAAAATTTAAAAAATATAACCAGGTGAGGTATCTTCATAAAAATGGCATGCGATGAGGTTCATTCATCATCTTTGGACATACTATATCCACATCATTAAAAATATATAATATAATAGCCATGATTTGGTAGAAATCATAACTAAAACCTAATCCACGTCATCTAAAATATTAATTAGAATAAGAGGAAGATAAATTTGGTGGAAGGAGGAAGAAACCATACCTCTAATTCCAAATAAAACACCAATAACCTGCTCCAAATCAAGGGGAATTTAAGGAGTAAATGTGGGAGCCAAAACCTTAGTCTACACCAGAAAGGGAGAGGAGAAAAATGGATAAGGGGGTTAAAATCAAAAGGTGAAAAAATATTCATTTTTATCATTTTAAAGAAATTTGGGTAACCACATGATTTGGCCACACAACTTTCCAAACTATGCACCAACCATGATGTTTTCATTATCTTATGCCAACCTATTCACATAGTTTTCTCACATGGTTTTCCAAACCATAATCCAATTGTGAAAATCCCAACAATGGAAATATTGTTGGTTTTACACATTTTTTTGAAACCATGTGTTGATCCTTCAATTCAAACCAACCCCACACATTTTACCCCCATAGTTTCCCCTAATAGTATGACAACCGTTCAAAAAAAATCCATTTATGAAATTCCAAATTCTATATCAAAGCTATTGAGGATCACCTAAGAATTCAAGACAATTATCAATAATTTATCTATATCCAAAAAATATCTTTAATATTCCCCAACTCACAAAATTAAAATTAAAAAACTAAAAAATTTCAAATGAACCCTTCTTTGAAAAAAATTCAAATTCCCTTTGAAATTTCCAACACAAAAGTACATGATATTTTATAATTTATTATGAAGATATTCCTCTCATATTCCATTAATATCAATCCATATTTCCAATATATTTTTATCGTATTAAATTAATCCTTATTAATTTTTCTACATGAAACCAGAGAACTATCAAGATCTTTGATTATTTTGACTTTTAATTTCAATTAATCTTCCTTGACACCAAGATTATCTTTGTGTGATTATTTTAGAACATATATTTTATCTTAATAAATATTTCTAAACTCTAATTTCTCATCAATTATGTATTGTAATTTTTCTTAAACCATTTAGAATTTTTATCTATTGATTTGTAGGGATATCTATTTAGATTTCAACATGAAAGAGTTTCTTTTTTGAAACTGATCTAATAAAAAAAATTCATTATATCTACAACGTCATCAAACTATGATTTATAATTTTATAAATCATATAGAAACTCAAATAAATATAAAAAAAACTTCATTAGGGATTTATTCATTCATTCCCTAACTTCAAAATATATGTATTGAATAGATTTAATTATACAATTATATTTATTCTCATCCTAGATTGTACTTGATTCATATTCAATAGAACCTTCATCAATCTGACTACCTTCAACTAGTGATCATTTTTAGTTATAGTTTTCAATCCTTATTAGATTAATGGTATCTTTAGTTTTCATTTTTACAGTTACTTGATAGAGATATATATATATTTTATGTAACATGAATATAAACTATTTATTCTATTTAAGGAACTTCTGTTTCAAATACATAGTTCATCAAACTTACATAAAAAAATAGGGTAATGAGAATTTTTTTAGATCCAATTGTAGGGAACCTTATTCTATGATTTTAATCAAAATTCCTTACAAGATCCTTAAAGAAACCCACGGGGGGGGGGGGGGGGGTGAATCCAGAGTCTCTATCTTTTTATCAAATTCAAAATCCTTTTTAATATTTATCCCCATTTGGTATTTGAATACCTATTTCTAGTTAATAAAATAATGGATCTGTTTAGTTTTCCCTGTCACATTCACTATATACAATGTCAAAAAATAGTAAATTATGAAACACAGTATTTTTAGAAGGTTTTAACTTTTTATGGGAAACCAAATCCTAATTGTGATTAGGTTGAACCAAGTCACATATTCTCTACTATAACATTTTCTTCAATTACAAGCGAGTTTTGGGTAGTTATCATATTGACCCAATCTAATAATATTACATTGGTGAGTGTTAACTATATTATATAAATTAATTTATTCAAAAATCATGGGTTATTTTTAATAGTATCCCACTATTATTCAATAACTTATAACATTTTTAGGTAGATCAAAAATCTATACAGTGATGTCACCGAATCTAACCAACTGATCTTATTCATTAACAATGACTCTTTGAATCCCTTTTAATTATACTAGATTAAATAATTCATCTAATTCCTTATAAAATATACTTTCTCTTAGTTATTATTTATAAAATACTCATTGATATTTTTTCATATCAAAATTACAAGGGTTAAAACTGCCACTAATTATCTAGAATACCACCTTGCACATCGACCTTACTCACAACTCTTCTCATTTTTATTTTTCTGAAACTTCTATAATATTGAGTGTAGTAGGAATTAGTATGTGTACCAAATTTATCCCCCCTCATTATTATCCTATTATTATTCAATACCCATATGATTTTCCACTTCAATATTGGATCGACAACTTCTTATTATTTCTCGATATAACTTATTTCCTCTTGGATCACTATAATTATTTGTGTATAACACTCTATTTTTTCTCTTATAGTTTATTTTATTTGTTCAAAACATAATTGTATAGATGGAAACCTTTTCATTCTAGGATACTTTCACAAAATTTATAACTGGAAATATTTTAGGAGTTACATACAAGAAGATAAACCATATGCAACCCAATTTTATCTTATACTATCTCTATATCATTTATTTTATCAACTACTTTCTCCAGTAAAATTATTAGATTACCCTTTCATTTTTATTTTAATTTTAAAATCATATGATAAACTATTATAGGTATTTTTATTTTTTCAAGATATATTATTCTAGAAAATACTCCATAAATATTCTTATTTAATTCACTCTTCATAACTGTATGATAATATAGTAGTATCGTACGGAATGGAACATCACCTCAAGTCTGTGAGAGTCTTTTGAATTTTTGTATGTGATCAATCTTCCCTTTAAATCACTAGAGTACTTTAATTCTTCTTCTTATCAACTTAAAAAAAATATTCAAAAAACATTTTCAATTTTTAGAATAGCGAAGAGTAGTGAAAGAATATTCATACTTTAATTTCCTGATTTAATTAACCTAGAATTTCCTCATTTCTGGGAAATTTAAATTCCCATCCTTATATCTAAACTTGATCCTCTTTTTATCAAATGTAAAGATCAATTTATCATCTATCCATCTTAAATAAAAACATTTTTTGGTATTAATAACACTAATTTTTAGGCCTTTCATCATTTAATTTTGATTTAGATTTTGATAAAGAAAATATATTTTCAAACTTTCTCATTTGAAAATACCAAATTAATAGAATAATAATCCTATCATCTTCATCTCATTAATTCTTAATAATCAAAATATTAAATCCTGGATTAAACATACTTTACGATTCATTGAAAATTTAAGAATAGATCAAGAATCATAAAATATAATTTCCTTCTTCCGAATCTAATTCCAAAAACTAATTTTTTTTCATCTTGTATAATTATCAAAATACAATTAAGTGCTGATCCTTATGTAGTACAAGGATTATTCTTATGTAGAAGTATATTATCCTTACAAAGTTTCTAGATAATCCTTATGCACTTTTAGATTCTTGCTTATATAGTGGGAAATTATGTTTATGTTATGATAAATGATCTTTATAAAGTGAGGAATCATCCTTACCTGGGTTAGAGAACCTCTGCTTGTGTCATTTTTTTGTTTCTATAATGTTCATGATCATTAAAAAACACATAACATTCCAATTTTCTCAGTATATAGGTTCATCCTTATGAAATTTTGGACCTTTTAAAATTCATAAAAAAATTTAAATTCCAAAATTCTTTAAATAAATTCCAATACAATTAAAAATACTTCAATATATTCCTCTCTTATCAAAACATCATCCAATTGATACAATCCACTGTATTTAGAAACCTTGAATCTTAATACTCCATGAAAAGTCACTAACCAATCCAATCTATCCTTTTCACTCCATTAAGATTAGATATTTAATATTCATATTTACTTTCTTCATCACATTCACGAATCTATTATATATAGTCCTTAAAACATCCAAATATGGCTTAACTTCATGAATTTTATCTCAAACAAACATATATTTTATGCATACATTCATGAATCTATTAATATAGGTATTTTATGAAATCATATCCTCTATCTACTTTACCCAATATTTTATGGTAATCTTATTCATTTCCTTTGGGTGGATTCCTCCTTTATCACCCAACCTCAATGTATACTGATATTCTACCAATATCTGCATTGATAAAAAATATGACCATAATACAAAGGGAACTTCAATTATCCACTTCATATATAAAGATTCTCAACTCAACGTTAGGGTTTATTGATTCTATAATATATATGTAAGAGTTTCTCAGACCTTGAAGACTATATATTCACAAAGTAAAAAAATCAAAATGTAATGTCTAATAGTTTTCTAACTCTTATGTAAAGTCACTCTGAGTTAGTAGAGCAAACATAAATGTCAAAATCCAAAATATAAGAGTCACTTAGATAGAGATTTTAGAAATTTTTTGAGTTGTAATGAGATATATAAGGGTTTAAAAAATGATTGATGAATATATAAGGATTTATAACCTTATATATAAAGGTTCAATAGTTTAAAAAAGGTGAGGTTCTTAGAGATTAATTGAGACGATGCTTTATTATTCCTCAAATCATAAACACCATGATGATTTTTTGATTAATCTATAATTCAAGTATTTGGTTTTGATGATGAATAATAGAGAATATGAGTTTGATATGAATCATAAATAACAAGATCACACCATATGATTAAAAACAAGCCAAAGCTAGTTTTGTAATTTATGTTGTAGTCATACTATAGGGAGAATGACATGTCAAAGTGTGTGATGAATATAATTTCATGGGAGAGATACAAACTATGATGGTATGTCAAGAAAAACTTTTCATAGTACTAGAATAAGGTAATAGAGTATGTCACAACATAATAGTAAATTCCATGATAAAACTATGTAAAAATAATCAAAAGTAGGCTTCCTTATGAGAAATTATTTCATTTAATTATTGTTCCACTATTTTTTTTCATGTTATTATGGTGTAACATACCTCCCCTTATAATTGGATTAAGAGGGCAGTGAAATGTTACTAATCCTTAAGAGCCACCCCAAAGATTCCAAAGGATGGCTATAAATGCCGAAGAGCTTCAATACATGGGGAGGGGATGGTTTTACCTTTAAGAATACAACCACTGACCAAAAAATCAATATATGATGCACGATAAAAATTAAATGAAACTAAAAATTTCATTCATCAAAATCAAATTATAATCAAGTACCATAGAGGAAGACTATAATAAAACTCTAAGACCACCAAAAGACTCTAAGCTCCACAAGATCCATGATCCAACTTCACCAAACAGCCTAAGTATCACAAGGTACTGATAAAGATATGTGATAATTTACTATTTACCATGTCCCAATAGATGACATATGCAAAATCATCAAAGTGACAAAGTAAGGGTGAGTATTAAAACTCATAAGGTTTTCCCCAATGACATCCCTACTCATGCCACTAGGATAGAAAAGTTAGCAACATTTATATAAAACATTATATATAAAAAATTTCTAAAATAGTTTCTAAAACAATATAAACAAGTTACATGTCAACCAGTTTTCTATCAAAATAATTTTTTCAAAGAAAGAAACCAAACAATGCTTTAGAACCATTTTACAAGTTCCCTTTGGGATAACCATTCCATTTCTCATATCAACACAACCAACCCTGCATGCATCATTATGACAGTTCCATACTCATGAGAAGCCTCTTTTCAATCTACCAAGTCATCACATGGTAATTATATCCCATGTTCCCTTAATACTTTGGCACCGAGCAAAAGGTCATATTTCAACCAAGACAAATTACTAAAATATGAACACACACACCATGTATTCCCAAGAACAATGACAATACCATCATGTCAAAAACACTTCAATAAAAAACACTTTAAGTGAATTTTTTTTTCCAAAAAATCCATTTAAAAAAAATCTAGAAATGATATATTTTAAAATAAATATTTGAAAATCAAGAAACCAAAACACTTTATAAAACAAATTACAAAAATTCCAAAATTTCACAAAAAACCTTAAATAATCACTAAAGAAGACTTATAACATGATTTTCACCAAGATTTTAAAATTAATTTAAATCAATTAAATCAATTTTAAATTAATCCTATCATTTCTTGTTAGAGGAGTCAAAAGTGAAGACACCTACATTGAGAGTTTTAGCGAAAAAAAAAACGACATGAAAAACATCACAAAACCGTGTTGAAAATCCAAAAAAGTTCCCTAGATATGTTCCCATATCATCAAAAAGATAAAATATAAATATATTTGGAATCCAAAACCTTAGATATTCCCACGAGTGTAGATATAATAAACCAAGAGATGTGGCGAAGTAGATCAAATAAAAACATTAAGAACAATGAAGATAGATCACATACCAAAAGAATCCAATTTCAATTCACTAAAGGAAGCCTTCTGATCACCTTTAGATCTATGGAAGAACCCTCCTTGACCTTTGAGATAGAAAAATCCAATGTTATGTCCATTTTGCGGAAAAAAGGAACTGAGAGGTAATAATGAGTTAGATCCATAATTTAAGGATCTAACTTTGACCTGAGCATGGTTTTTCCCCATGGTTAGGAAAACTGTGGGCAAACTATGCATTAGAAACTACCATAAGGATGAAACTCACACAGTCTTCTATCAATATCTATAAACTATGAGCCAACTATGGAAAAGCCCCTACCTCAAAATGACCAAAGCTAATTTCAAAGTGCATGATTTATCCTTATTGGATGCACAGTTTAGGCAAACCATATGCTACCTGTGCACCATCCATTTTTCCCTTGTATCACTACGAAGGGTTTCCTTCTAGTGTTTCATGGTTTTTGCTAATCGTTCACCACCCATGTACCTATATAAAATCCACCAAAACACTAAAAAAGTTCTCCAAAATCTCCCAAACTTTACCGAAATAATTTATATACATAAAAATCATAATTAAGGGGATACTTACTTGAAAATATGGGTACTAAATAGTCTTCACCATTGGTCTTTTCATACCTATAAAGTATAAAACCACCATTTACTTGAAAACGTTATGACTATTTATATTTATTTTCCTTCTCACATTCCCAAGTATCTTTCTTAATCTGACCATGTGTCATAAAACCCACACTTGACCAATGTTTTATCCATGCAATACTTTCTCTTTCTTATCCACAATTCACACTAGGATATGTAACAATGATGCATCTGACTTTAGTTTAGCGTGATCCCATCTGATCACATGGTCAAGGTCAGGTTGATACTTTTTCAACATAGATACATGTAACACATTATGCACCACACAAAACCAAAGTAGAAATTATGAACAATATGCCACATCACCAACCCATTCTATTATCTCCAAAGGGACTATCTATTGGGGATATAACATTCCATGCTTCCAAAATGATCAATTTACAATATTTAGAGAAATCCTCAAGAACAGATGATCACTCACTACGAATGAAAGATGCTATCAACAATGATTTTCATAAGATTTCTAACGATAATGAGCCGTCTCCATCATCTTTATGATCAACTAAAACTTCTCCATTGCCTCTTGAACAAGGATAGACCAGACTAGTGAAGTCTCACCTATTTCAACCCAAAATTATTGGGCAACGAAAAAGACACCTATACAAAGCATCAAATAGATCCATATGTATCAAGGCCGAATATATTTTGTTATATGAGAACTCCACTAATGGAACATGCTCCTCCTCTAAGCCACCAAAATCCATTACACAATCCTAAAACATATCTTAAAATGTTTTTATTTTCCTTTTAGATTTCCCATCTATCTGAGGATTATACACTGCACTCATAGTCAAATGATTCCTATGGAATTTATATAAGGATTTATAAAAATGTGATAGAATACCTTTGATCTTTGTCTAATACAACAGAGACTGGTACACCTTGTCTCTTCACCTCTTCTTAAATATATATTTTGGACAGATCCTCCACCATATGAGTTTCATGAATAGAGATGAAATGGTATGACTTCGTAAGCTGGTCTACTATCACCTATATGGAATCATGTTTCTAAACTGTTCTAGGGAGACCTGTAAAAAAACCAATAACTATATGCTCCCATTTCCACACTATAATAGGTAGGTACTATAACATACCCTCTGGTTGATTATGTTTCACCTTAACTTGCTGACAAGTTAAGAATCTTGAAACAAACTCATCCACCTCCTTTTCATGCTGACTAACAAAAAATCCACTTTCAAGTCCTTATAGATTTTCTATATTGCAGGATGGATAGACAATATTGAATAGTGGTAAACATGAAAAATTTGTTGCTGATAAGACATAGTTACAACCATACAATTCTTGAACCATAACAATCAACTCTCATCTAGCCTTCAGGCCTCAATGGTCTCCCCTCCAATGGCCTGAAGGCCTTTATTTTTTTATTGATTTTTGATAATCCACATTTCAAGGGGTGAGGTGGAACCCTTACAAGGCCCGTAGGCATAAGTATTACATATCTCGTAGGCCTTAGAAGAATTCATTGCCCATAGGCTTCAAGCATTACATAAAACCCAGACTAACTACTTAAAAAGGCTCCTCCCCAGCATCTTCATCATGAAATCAGCTCTCCACCTTCGCATGGTTATTCAGATAGGTTTCCCGTGCATACACAGGCTTATCCCAATGGAAGGTTCCATACCCTCTCATTCTTGCAATCCTTTTAGCTTCTACTTTGGTGAATTCTCCTTGCCCCTCCTCCTTCTGATGTTTGTTCCTTGTAGGTTGTCTGGTTTGCATCTACACTTAAGGTGGCCCGAAGGCCTTTAGGTGGCCCGAAGGCCTTACTGACCCGAAGTCCTGGGTGGCCTGAAGGCCTTAAAGGACTCAGATGTACGTGTCTCCTTTTCCATCCTTACTAAATGAGGAACCATCTTAATTGAAAGTAATATTGCAACATCACATCAGTCTTGACATTCCACATGCATGTCATATTGGACCAACATCATCTGCTTCTCATCTGAAGCTTCTTTTCCCAATTGAGTATACAAATTTATACTTAATTCATTGGCTTCCAAATTACCTTTACATGGTGTATACATTAATTCAAAATCATATGTTTAGAGATATTACATCCATATTATCTATATCATATTCAAATTTCCTTGTGAGAAAATATGTTTCAAGCACTTATGATCAGTGAACATAGTAAATTTCTCATCGAAGAGATAATGATGACTTGTCTTTAAAGCATAGATGACTACATCTAACTCTAAATCATATGTTGGGTTGTTCTTATCATGAACCCTCAACTTCCCTAATCCATAAGCAATAAAAAGGTCTCCCTGCATGAGAACACAGTCCAACCCAGATCCGAAAGAATCACAATACACTATGTACCCTTGTATTGATTCACACAAAATCAATATTGGTGTGGATATAAGGAAAAATTTTATCTCTTGAAAAGACTTAAAAAATTATTTAGTCCAATGGAAAGGAACATTATTATCTATGAAACCTATAATAGGTGAATATTTTCATAACAAATCACAAAAAAATCACTGGTAATAACCAAATTGACCAACAAATATTCATATCTCAAAGACATTATTTAGATGTTTCCAAGATATAATAGATTTTATCTTTTCTGGATCCAATGAAACACATCTTTCATAAATTACTAGACAAGAAATGGTTCCTCCTGTATCCAAAAATCACACTTTTATAATTTAGAATAAAAATTATGGTCTCTCATGATTTCCAATACTATCACCAAGTGTTTCTCATGTTTATCCCTTGTCCATGAATACACTGATATGCCATCCACCACGACCATAACTAAAGAATCTAGATATCACTGAATTATTTGATTCATCAAAAACATAAAGTCCTCTTATGCCTTCATAATACCGAAAAATATGAGCACATATTCATAATGGCCATATGTTCTTCTGAAAGCTGTTTTTAGAATATCCGTATTCCGAACCCATAGTTGTTGATATCCTCATTGAAATTCAATATTAAAGAACTATTTATCCCCCCTAAGTTTATTGAATAGATCATCATTTCTTGGAAGTGGATACATGTTATTTATCCTAAATTTTTTTAAGATTAGGATAATCCACACACTTCCTTAGAGTTACATCTGCTTTCTTTAGGAACAAGACTGGTGCTGCCCATTAGGATGTGCTAGGCCGAATGAAACCCTTTCTTTCCAGATCCTCAAACTCCACTTTCAACTACCTTAATTTTGTAGGTTCCATTCAATAAGAAATAAGTAATATAAAATTTTTCCTTGGGAGGATATCAATTATAAATTCAACTTTCTTATCGGTGGTAAACCAGAATTTGTTTTTGGAAACACATATGGAAAGTAGTCCACCACTACTGTAAAATTGATATTATCGATATCTTACATCGATTCCAAAGTCAATTCTACCAACTGGTAAGAGATCATTCTAAATTCTTGTGTGAACAAGCCCATTGCACCTGCCTTTACAACACTTTCCCCTCTCAAGAGATGCTCTATGACATTCTCAGTCTCAAAAATAATATTTCTACTATTATAGTCGATGCAAGACTTGAATATATTATACCAATCCATATCCAGGATTAAATCATAAATATCCATCACCAACATTGATAAATACCATTTATGATTTTCTCCGTCAATGATTATAGAACATGATCTACACATTAAGGCTAAATATTCTCTTTGCCAAATATATGTTTTCTGTTTTATGATAAAGGGCATAATATCATGTTTTAAAATCAACAAATCAACAACATGAGAAGAAATAAAGGAATGTGATGAACCAGTATCAAACAATAGTTATGCATGGTAGAATTCAAAATAATAATACCACTCACTATAGAGGGTCCAGCCTGATCATCCATAATCATTTTCTCAACTCCATATAATTACTTCATTTCTAAACATTGTTCTTTATTTCCCTGTTGAGATTAACCTTATTGAGGAGTCATGGTATTCCTGGAATCTCCATGGCTAGTTCTATTTTTCTGATGAGAGAGATTCTGCTATACTTTCCTCATCGAAGCATATAACGGTTGTGATACCTGAGAAGTGTCTCGAGCACCTGACTTTGGAGAACAGTGAAAATAGCGCTGAAGATGTACCATCTTTTTGAAATTATGACATGCATTTGGCTGTGTTGTACACACCCTCTTCATGTTGTTGAAGGAACCACATTGGAAACATCCAGTTTTTTTCATGGGTCTCGGAGGAAGATTCACTAATCCCACCATTTGATTCCGATTCACACTACCAACTTAGAAGTAGGTGTCCCTATTCTTCTTTCCACCAACATTAGTGTTCCCACTAGTTCCCATGGGTATCAACATAATTCCTCCTACTATATTTCTTGAGATGTCCATTTTAGCAATTTTTTCTCTATTGACTATCTATGTATAGTCAATAACACAGAGCACAACACTATTTGAGTGAATCACCTTTCTCATCCCTAATTCAATGATGCTTGCCTTCAAGTATGCACTATCAGCACCTTCAGGTAAAATACACACTAAATTCATGAATTTATCTACATACTTAGTGAAAGAGATATTTTCCTATTTTATTCTGAAGAAGTTTTTCATTATTGGACTCTTGAATGCGTGAGTATCTAATTATTTGTTGAACCATTCCTCAAAATCCTCCCAACCAAGGCCTTGATCCACTTTATCCTACACCACTAGCTCCCACCAATGGCGTGAAATATCCTATTGAATATACATCACCTACTTGACTTTCAACTCTTATAGTGCACAAAATAAGTCAAAGATATGATTTATCTAATTTATACATACCTCTACATTTTCTAGTTCAGAATCACCTCAGAATATGTGTGTATTCTTCTTCTATAATTTTATGGAATAAACCTCTTGTCTTGGGTCATCCTTCAGATTCCCTGTGTCTATATCCAGAAAATTTTGGATGATACTCTGAACCAGTTGTTGGTTCATCTACAGATCAAGAGAAACTACATTCTCAGTATCTTAATCCTGTTGGTTTCTATGAATCCTACATAGTTCTATTTTCAATATGAACAATAAATGCGATACATATCACTCTATAGGAATTGATGTGTAATAATTTCAAATTATATCACAACAACTATCAAAAAATTGATTCCCAAAATCAACCTTTTCTATGTTCAACCATTTTTAAAAAATCGTTGACTACTTTTGAAAATCTAACCATTTCCAAAATATCACAACCATGCTCTTTTATAAATCTTCCATTTGAGAAACAATTTTGAAATTTTTAAAGTTCAAAACTTTTTTCACAAAATCATGAATCATTACTCAAAATGATGTATGCACTCCTAGTGGAAAGTCATTCCTCTAATGAGTATTATAATCATCTCATTGGATAAACCCATGAAAATGATATTCCAAATCATATAAGTGTCTCAAAAACAATTCTGTACCCAACACCATAGTAACTTGAAGTTCAACATAAAAAGGATAGATATGTCTTTTTATGCTCCAAATTTCAGTCTCGACAATACTAATCATTTTTATGATCCCAAATAACAGAATAGAGAAGAATGAATTCAACTCAAGGACCAATAAAATGGATGACCAATTGTTCCATAAGTAATAATAAAACTGATACCACTTGTCTCAAATAGAACTTTGGACAAAAAAAAACTAATAACATTTGTAAAATCCCTTCCCTTATCAATATATTGAAATAAAGGTGAGACATTACTAGGATTTATGAGACATCCCTAACATGCCAAAGGCGTGAAATAAATGCTGAATGGATTCAATACACATGGGGGTTGATTTTCCCTTTAATAATAAAACCACTAACTAAACAAACCATAACCAAATAACCACTATATGATGCATGATAAAAATGAAAGTCAACTCAAAATTTCTTTTATCAAAATCATACTAGAATCAAGTACCACAAAAAAATACTACAAAAAAACTCCAAGACTACCACAAGATTCCAAGATCCATAAGCTCCAAGCTCTAACTTCACCAAACAACACAACTATCACGAGGCAGTGCTAAAGATTTGTGATACATTACCTTTTACCATGTTCTAATATATGACATCTATAAAATCCCCAAAGTGCCAAATTAGGGGTGAGTACTAAAACTCAGTAGGTTTCCCCAATGACTTCCCTACTCGCACCACTAGGATAGAAAAGTTAGAAACATTTATATAATTTTTTTTATATAAAACAATTTATAAAATAGTTTATAACTAAATATAAAGAAGATCCCTATCAACCAGTTTTCCAATAAAGGCAATTTTTGAACCAAAAAAACCAAAAAATAATTTAGAACCATTTCAAAAGTTCCCCTTGGTATAAACATTCCATTTTTCATATCACCACAAACAACCATGTATGCATCATTATGATAGTTCCATGATCATTTGTGGTCTCTTATTAATATACCAAGTCATCACAAGGTTATTATATCCCATGTTCCATTAAACCTTTGGAACTGGGCACAAGGTCATATTTCAACCAAGCCTCATGAATGTAATATGAACACACACACCAAGTATGACCAAGAACCATGCCAATACAAACATTCCAAAACCAGTCCAATAAAACAAATTCTTTATCGAAAAATGTTTTCCAACAATCCATTTCCAAAAAATCCAGAAAAGATATATTTTAAAATCAACATTTTAAAATCAATAAATCAAATCACTCTGGACAAAAATTACCAAAATTCCACCATTTAACCCAAAACCATAAATTGTCACTAAATAAGGATTATAACATGTTTTAAACCAATATTTAACAATAAATTTTAATCAATTAAATCAATTTGAAATTAATAAAACCAATTTTAGCAAGATTATTCGAGATTGAAGCCACCTTCCTCAAGATTTTGGGAAAAAATGATAAACGACACAAAAAACATCACAAAACTGGGATGAAACTCTAAAAACCCACCTCAGATCTCTTCCACTATGATAAAAAAGACCGAATATAAACATATTTTTCATCCAAACACTTATATCTACCCATATTGGGCATATATCTAAGAAAATGAATGATGGGGAGAAGTAGATCTTAGAAAAACATCAAGAACGATCACATACCGTGAGAATCCATCTTCAAATCACCAAGGGATGCCTTTGGATTTCCTCTAAATCAATGTAAAACCCCTCCTTGAAATTTTAGAGAACACCATATGGAGTTCGGTCCGTTTTGGGGTTAACACAAGGAACTTAGTGACAAAAATGATCCAGATCCACAATTTAAGGATCTAACTTTAACCCGAGCATAGTTTAGTCACACGGTTAGGAAAATCGTGTGATGACCGTGCGTTATCCACTACCTTAATGATGAACCTCTCATAGTCTCCAAGAAAAATATGTAAATCCTGCACCAACCATGCCGAATCCCTTTCCTCAAAATGAATAAATCTAATTTTCAAAAATAATAGTTTCTCCTTAGTGGATGGATAGTTTAGGCCAACTCTGCACTGCCCATGTGCCATCACTTTTTCCCCTGTCTCACTATGCATGATTTCTTTCTTGTGTTTCAAGGTTTCTACAAACTGTGCACTAGCCGTGAACCTGTATAAAATCCCCAAAACTCTTCAAAAGTTCTCCAAACTCTCCTAAACTTTAACCATATACTTTATATACATAAAAAATAAAAATTAAAGGGTTACCTACATGAAACCTAGGGTAATACATATAGATAGAATAATACATGTATTGTGGAAAGATAAAGTTATGATATTTCTAGATATCATGTGGTTATTAAATAATATGTCTTATGAATATATATTATTTTACCAGTAAAATGTGTTTTGAATACCAAGAATGGTGAATAATTAAAATTATAGATTGAAGGGTTTTCATATTCATTATATGAAAACAAAATCTTGGAAATATATTGATAATATAAAGTATAGAATGATTAGAAGAATTAAAAAATAGAGAGACCTAACATTACTAATATTTTTCATATTCTATGTGTCAAAGAATAAATATATTTAATGTTTTGTGTGAAATATTATTCATATGCATTGAAGAATAATAATAATAAGTGACAGAGAGAGAGACTACCTTTCATATGTAGAATATCTTATATGAAAAATAAGAGGAATAGAGAAGACTATCCTATACTATCATTATATCATAAGGTCTGATGAATTATGAGGTAGCCATGATATTTCTAAATTTTAAGAAATAATTAAGGTATTTTTTATTCCATAAGTATCTTGTGTTTTCACTCTAATAAATTTTTATGGAGGATCCAACCTATTTTAACATTTTTTTAGGAAGGTATATTTGGTTTTACAGCCTAAAAAAAATTTGTACTTGAATATAGATTCGGTTAGTGCCAATGATTGCATAGGTCCATAGATATAACCATTTAGGAGTTTCATCGTGATAATAAAAAGAGAAGTTTTTATGGGTGGGATGAAAATAGTCATACACCAGGTATATATTCCTCCATCTTAGTGGTGCACATCATTAAAAAATCTTGGTGTCCAACTTTTTTATGATTTTCTATCTAATATTACATGAATTCTAGGCTAGGTGTGAGAAAATGGAGAGGGATAGATTTACTAAATAAATGAAAGGATAGAGAGGAAATAAATTCCATTGTTAATAAATCACTCATAATGATTCACCCCCTATCAATGTGGGTTTACTAATCCTAGTGAAAAAACAATTGGTATCAGAGCTATTGTTCCACCTCAAATTGTATTTTCAAAAAATTAAATATTTTAATTTTTTAATTTTTTTAGTTTCCCTTCTAAATTAATCATGAAGTGTATAATTAGAGAATAATTATAAACTACTAACTTGAATATCACATCTACCAAGACTTTGAGAAATAAGAAGAAGAAATATTTAAAAAGGTTGATGAAGATACCCCTCTTTTTCAAATAGGAAGAAAATAAAGTCTCCATATACTGTAATTATGAATAAGAAAACACTTTTGTAATGGAAGAAGAATTGGTAATCAAAATTAACACCAATAATATGAAAAATAACTCAAAATCTTAATATTAAAATCTTTTACATGGAGATGATACAACCAGAATCTCATGCTTAAGCCATCCTTTATATGATCTAAGTATTAGTGGGAAAGAAAATATCTTTTAAGAATTTAATTATTATCCATATTTTATTCCTAGTATGAACTTATAGAATACTCCTTAAGAAATTTTCATTTATATTTTCAGATATTTAAAATAATTTTAGGAGGAGATCACCCACCTTGAAGAATAGTTTGAGAAGGGGGATACAACACTATAATAAAAATTAATGGAAAGAATAAGTATCACTAAGTGATGATGTGAAAAGAGTGATATAATTATGGATATTAAAGAAAAGTAGTCTAAAGTTGGAAAGTATTAGTTTGATGTAATCCTGAAAAATTAAAAATCCATACAAAGGATTGTGAAAAAGTTACATGCATTAGAATAAAAATAGAAGGATATCGTCATTAGAAGAAAATGATCAATTTAAAATCAAATAATATAAGGTGAATGTTTTTGATAAATTCTTGTATGATAAGAACATGATACATGAGGATAATAATGGGAAAATAATAAAATAATGTGAATAATGATTTAATTCCATTTAATATTAGAAGAAAAATCTTAACATAATGTATATAGTTATTTATGTAATATAGAAAAATCTATAAGCTGAGACTTAAAATAAATATGATAAGAGAGATACCATCAAAAATCCTAATGAGATTATTTATTCAAAAAGAAACTATCTATTGGAAAATGTTTCTTGAGTATATATGGTGATAAAACTATTGAAATCTTAGAACAAAAGGTAACCTTTATTCTAGAAATTATTATTTCTACTAATGTTTCTCTAATGTGTAGTGCAAGACATAAAATATAATATGGGAAAATATTGGTTGTGAAAAATGATAGTGATCCCATTACTACATCTATTGTCCATTTAAGTAAGTGTAATAGAATGTTTTCTTGAATAATATGTCTAAAATGAGAATTAAATTAAATATCATGGAATCAAATATTTCTAAATTTTGGTTCAAAGAAGAAAGTAAAGATTTATTAGCCAATAAGGTGTTGAGAGAGATTTGGGAATAGGGAACTTGACTATTGGAACAATATGTCAACATCTATAATTAATGAAATCATACATCAAGGTAGATAAAACATGATTTTATGAAATAAAATAATATAATGATACAAATATTTTTTTAACTGAATATATATTGGAATTTTTTAAAAATATCTATGGTACTTAAAATCTAAGTGGTCATTATGAAGATGAATTCCAATTCAATTTAAACAAACATGTTCTAAAATCAATTGAGAAGAACATAATATAAAATAAGAGGGATAAAAAATTATATAATGAATCGAACATTTCATTGGGTTATAAGAGAAATAATTTTATTCAAAATAATGTGAATAATACCGAAAATGATGCTACACTAAAAAGAAGAATCTGTTTTTATTGTGGTAGAATAGAAAACACCATGGACTTCTACAAAAAAGATATGAGTGTTGGTATGATTGGAATAAACCTAGAAAAAAGGAAGGATCAGTATAAGAGATAAATAGTAGGATTATTTTGGTGGAAGACATCACTAAAATTGATGAATAACTTGAATTTCATGATAGGTTTTCAAGAGGTGACGACCTAATAGTTATTGAGAATCTATGTGGAAGGTGAAAGTAAGTTGGTCATGTCTTAAATAATTTTTTAATCATATTACCACCTAAAAGGGAAATGTTGAGGAAAATACAACAATAACTAGGATATTCATATTATTTTTTGGTATATTCAAAGAAGAGTATCACTCACAAAGATGCAGTTAAACAAGTAATGAAGACCATGTATCCAAAGGGGAAGGAAAGCATGAAGTTTTCTCTCAAAAATGGTTCTGGAAATAATGGATTGTCTTGATTTAGAAGTGACTCTCAACCTTATTCTTCTCACTAGGATAAAAAGAGTTCGACCTTATTCCCATATATAGTGTATTTGTTCTTAATTTATAGGTAATTGAAGGTGATTCATGATTAAATGGGATAACTAAAATTGAACAAGATAGAATAACTATTCTATACATTATATAATTCTCCATATTAGGTATGGTACAATAGTTTATATATTTGGGATTATCATTGAAAATTACTTCTAATGTGATGGAGTGAAACTAGAGTGTATCCCATAAGGGGGAGAAATTTGAGAAGCTATCAAAATCTTATATTTTATAGAAATATATAATTTTGGAAAAGTTCTCGAAAAGTGTCATTGAGAAGGAATGATTTCATAATATATCATACTTGTTTTAAAAGTATCAACTAAAAAGTTAATGGGGATAAATTTGTTTGATCAATGACATGAAATTGGATAGGTTTGAGAAATTCAAGTGCTGGTTTCTAAAACTAGAATTGATAGGTGTTTTGAATTTTATTAATCTATTATCAAGACGAGTACATGAAAATGATTAAAAATAACTTCTTAATTTCCTAATTTAATATTTATGGTTATAATATCTTATTGAAATGATTATGTATAACCTTGATGTCCTAATTAATCACTCTTCTTTTATATACTAATATAGATCAAGTATACATTTAATTGATTGATTAATTTCTCATTGCATTGAAGAAGTTAATACTACCCCTTACACAAAATTTCTTTTTATTTAATTCAAATAAGGGGGAGAGATAATAAAATTAAGGAAAAAATATTGAAATTCATTTTTTATGTTTTAATTGAGAACAAATCCAAAGAGGAAGATCATTTAACCCATTTGTTTTTGAGTTATATTTGTTTTCAATAATCCTGAATTAAATAGTGTGATGTCATTATGTGTTAAAAAAATATATTATAAGGACTTTAAAGTACATAATCTTGTTAATGAAAATATTAAGTGAAGTACCCAAGATGGTTTGTCTACATATATAGAGTTGAGTAGAATAGAGATCATCTTATAGCATGGAGTTAGAATTTCCATCATGTTTTATCCATGATGAAAAAGTCTATTAATAATGGGGAAAGCTAAATAAGGATATTCTATTAGTGTATGACAAAGAATATTTATAGAGAGACACTTCCATTGGATATATTATTAGATTTTCATTCATGTTTGGTAAAGATACTAGTTATTTGAAGAGTTATATGGATTAGTATTTGTAAGATATTTTATCTTTATAAAGAATCCATGAAATCTAGTTGTGAAGTTCCATCCTAAGTATTATGACACAAAGAATATTTATTTAAATGATGATGACAAATAAATGATTCCATGATAAATAAATATAGTTAACTTGAAATAGGTTGTGTATTAATTGGAAAATGGTTATAGCACAACTATAGACATCATGAATAAGTTTTAATGATTTTTTGAGTTTTAAATTCAATATAAATTGATCTGAAAGGATTTGTAAAAGTTTTATAATTTTATGAAGTTATTTGAAATGGATTTATGTGGCTGAGGATGTTCTGAAATGAGTTGATATAGCTGGAGATGTATTCTATATATTTTAAGAGTTTCAGGTTGTTGAAGAATTGTCAAAGGATTGTATATTAGATTTTTCACTAAATAAGTAAGCGTTTATAAAATTATGTGTAAGGCTAAACAACTCTATATTTAAGGGTAATCAGATGGAAGACTAATAATTTGGAAAAGTGTTGAATGAAACTTGATATACATAAGTTTTATACAATTTATATATAATGATACTCAACTAATATGTAAGGGTAAATTTTATTTTTAAGTGGATACTTAAGAGTTTTCCAAACCTTGAATAATGGAAATAGGGAAAGTAAAAAACTGAACTATGATACATAAGGTTTTTCTAACTCATACATAAAGGTACTCAAAGTTACTAAAGAAAATATAAAGGTCAAAATATGATACATAAAGTTTATTCAGATAGAGAGTTTGGAAAATTTTTTCACTGTAATGAGATATGTAAGTGTTCCTCAAATTTTTTGAGTAATACATATGGTTTTTAATTATGACATGTAATGGTTAACTATTTAGAAAAATGAGACATTTCTAGATATTAATTCAATTTATGACTTATATTCCTTCTAGTTATAAACATCATGATGATTTTGTGTGTAATTCATGATTCAAGAAATTATTTTTAGTGATAAAGAATAGATAATATTAGTTTCCTATACGCCATGAAGAAGAAGATTACACCATAGTATTAAAAACAAGATGAATTTGGTTTGGTAAATTGTGATATAGTCTTGAGGTAAGAAGTATGAACTATAAAGTATTCTATGAAGAGGGAGATGTCAAAGTGATTTATTCCATGATTTTATGTTGTGAAAGTTTGGAATAATATTGTAATTAGATGATAGATTACATCACACTAGTAAAAGAGATTCAATGATGCATCTATATGAAAAATAAAAAGAATCCATGTTGTAATAAATTTTTTCAAACCATGATATTGATTATATATTTTTTCATATAGATATAGAGAGAATTATGTGAGTATTTTTGAAAGGGAAATTAGTAATATTTTTGTACATCATGCGGAGATTAAAGACTAAGTATTATGGAGATATTATCTATGATCAATTAAATGTGTTTTGGTGATTGATAATGATGTAGAATTAAAATACCAAGATTGAAGTGTATTTATATTAAATGTATGAAAATAATATCCATGATATATTATGAGAATATAAAGAGTATGGGTAGAATAATTATAAAATAGAGATACTCAGCAGTATTTTTATCCATTATATTATATGTGTTGAATAACGGAGAGATACAACAAATATTGTGTGTGAAATATTATTCTTGTGCATTAATGAAGAATAAGAGAGATACTAACCTACATTTTTTGAATATATTATTAACCAAAGAAGAGGAATTGAGAATACCAACCAATGATATCCTTATATCTTAATGATTGATTAATTTTAAGTTAACCTTGTGATTATTTCATATTGGGGAAAAGACTAGATATTGTTTTTTCTAAAAATGACATGTGTTTTCCTACTGATATTCATTCAAGGAGATAGACTAATCTGGAATTAGTAGTGGATGGTATGAATAGTGATAGTGCCAAAAATATATCTAGTTGGTTCTTTCATGTAAGTTTGGTTGGTGCCTGTGATTATACAGGTTCAAGGATATACCATTTCTTGAGATTCATTCTAATAATAAAAGAGAAGTTGTTTACTAGTGGGAAAACGAACACCATACACCAGGGGTGAAACCATCCACCATAGAAGTGAGCCTCATTAACAAATCCTAGCATTCCTTGTTATGTTTGTTTTCTATTTACTGTTGTATTCATATGGGATAAGGTGTGAGGAATGAGTGAGAGATCTATTCACCAAATACGTGTAGAGGTAAAGAGGGGGAAAAGTTTTAATTGGTAATAAGTCACTCACATGGATTCAACCACCTCTTAGTGTGGTTTCATTGATCTAGTTGGAATAATAATTATACAGGTCATGAAGTAAGCTATGATTTTCCATTGCTAGGTTAATATTACCCACCCTTGCACTGTGTAGATGTTACCTAGGTTCTTATACATGCAACGATTGCCTTACTCTACAATTTTTTTCTTACACATGCTATTGTAGTGTATCATAGGACACATTATCAATCATAAAATATGATTGATAGCTCTAAAACGTTTTAGTGTCACTACCTTATGAATTGTAGCTTACGATTTTACTTATATAACCAAACAAGATATAAAGATAAAATTTATTTTTTTTTGTATTTCAAATTTGAATTGATATAAAATGTTTGTAAATAATATAAAATGTATATTTGTATATTTATTTAATATATAAGCTTTTTTATAAATTAATTAATTATAAAGTGTTTATAAATAATTAATTAAATTTTATGAATTTTTTATTAAATAAATATCTATATTATCAAATAATGATATTAAAATACCTTTTTGAATTATTTAACTAGACTTATAATTTAGATATAAATTGTTTATATTGAAATTATAAGTGTAATTTATAAAGTGTTTATAGATTCTAAAAATAATAATAATATGAATGTGTTTATATTTAATATTATAAATTGTTAATAATAATTAATTTTAATTGTTCAAATTAGAGGAGTTATTTAAAGAATTATTTAATACATATCAATTTTTTTATAATTGATTGAATCAAGGTTTTAATAATATTAATATTTAGATTATATAATTTATTTAAATACTAATGTTAGAATATAATATGTTTATATTTTATTTAATATCATATATTTAAGTAAAACTTCCTCTAATGAATATTATGAAGGAGTTCATATTAGAAATAAATATAAAGTGTTTATAATTATTTAATTATGAAATTTATATAAGTCATAACTAAATTATAAGGTTCTTGTAATTTGATTTATTTATTAATTATTAAGAAATAAATTATCTGGTATTTAAATATATAAATTTCTATTTTATTTAATTTTTACAATGTTTATTATTCATGAATGTATAATTTATTTCAAAGTGTTAAAAAACTTCTATAAATGGTCATATATGAATATAAGAAGTTAAATTCTAGGTATAATAATAGATTCAGTTTTCTTTTACCTTAAATTTGTATTATAAATGGTTATGGGGTTAAATTAAGAAGTTAATTATAAGTTTATTCATATTAACTATTAGAGTTATAAAAGAATTGAAGTATTCATTAAGTAAAGTATCCTCTGGTAGAGGTGCTTTGGGTAAGGTAATTCACTAGCCTCGAGGCTTATACCTTGTTTAGAAAAGTGGGGGTTCTGTAACACCCCAAGAATTTTTGAATTATTATTTTTCTAATTGATTTAATGTTTTTGATGTTTTTCATTTCACCTAACACTGAATATAACTTTTTCTAAATGAAAGCACTATGTTTGGATTACATTATAAGCAACCCTATGTTTTTATTGTACTACATTCAACACTTAGATTAACTTTTAGTACACACAACACAATGTTTGGCTTGTGTTACACACAATTCTATGTTCCTTCGATAGCATTCATAACACGCAAGGCCGAGTTTTACCGAACTTCAATACACTTTTAATATTTTAATTAAAATATTATTATATTTGCACATAGCCAAAAGGAATGTAAGATATGAATGTGATTGAAAAAATTCTGAAACTATGGTTTAAACACTTATATAAAATGAATCATTTGGTTATCAATTAGGTAGAAATACTAGTAAGAAATATTTGAGAATAAAGAAACTCCTTTCCTAAGAAAACTATTTTTCTACATTCAAACACCATTTTATATAAATAAAATTAAACAAACCACTTGTGATGAATATTTTCAATTGAATTTAAATATTATATATTAAATCAATATTTTTAATACTCATTTAATATATATTATATTGATAAGATAATAATTAATCCAATTATATGAATAAAAAGAGGCATTTTTCTAAAACGTAATTTTTTCACCATTTAATAGAGAACCTATTTTAAATATGATTTTTGACACTTTTATATTTTTTATTTTAAAAAATAAATTTTATTTTCAAAATTTGAACATCAAAATTTACTTTTAGTGTATTTTTGGAATTTTTCTGAGAAGCTTCATTTTTTATGAATAGTAAAAAACATTGGATTTTAATTCAAAAATGACTTTTTGTATAATTTATTTATATATTTAAATTATAATTTAATTTTTTTAAAGTATAAGTATATCAATTATAAACCAATTAATTAAATTCATGTCATTTGACAAAATTTCTCATTAAAAGTGGATACAAAAACATTTCAAACATTTGGACTTTTTCACTTTTAAAACATGTCGTCTTATCCGATCTGTGGGATTAATTTTAAATTAATCTATGAAAGTTTTGGGATTCGAATTTGGATAAATTAATTAACTATTTGGAATTATAATTATGTATAATTTCTAATAAATTCATCTTAGTTTTTTACCTAAAATATTAGTGAATTTAATTAAAATTAATTACCGTGATTAAGGTAAAATTAGTTTACTTAATGGTTAAACGTTAATCTTAAGAGTCCAAATGACCTAGAAAAATGTTAAAAAGATATTTTCTAGGAATATTTCTACAAATTTCCATATTTTATAAAAAAAATGAAATTTTTTTAGGCCCATTATATAAGGGAGACCTCTAAATAGTGTTTACCTTTTTATATTTACAAGAATGTCACTCCCCCTCCGTGATAAAAGGGAATTCACCCCCTCAATTACTCACACCTCTCAAGAAACTTTGGTTCAAACAGAACCTAACTAAATATCATATCAACATCCCTCCATTAATCCTATAATCATACCTTTGGGTAGAAATCCAACCAAAGAATCCCTTTGGTAAAAACCAAGAGGAGTTACCTAAAGAAGAGGTAACATCCTTCATCAAGCTGTTTTGTTTTATTTTTCTTTCTCCACCCCCAAAAATATTTTTAATAAAAGAATAAATAATAAAATAATTATAATAAATATACTTATTTTTTGTTATTATAAGGTTTTTACCTACACTTATACACACTTCTATCTAATAGGTAACAAACATACCATTATTGTGTATGACGAACTACTGCCTCACGAAACGATGTTGTTCATTTTTCCATTACCACATATAATGCTTGATAATTATAATGGAAACTATATTTTTATATGATATATATGACATTTATGATTTATTTATTCTTATTTAATTATTATATAGAACATACCTTCATTACTTCCTTTAGTTGTAAATATGATAACTTTGTTTGTGGATGTGTGGACTACCGCCTCTTCAAAGAAGTGTGATTCGTTCACACTTTACATAGAATAAATTAAGGATGGGTTTAGTGAAATTATATGATATACATGTCATAATAATGTTACTGAAATAAATATATATATATATACATACATATATTTCATCTACTTTTTTTCTTTCAATACGACAAGAAAATGGAAACTGTGTTCATGCATACATATGACCTACTGTCTCCTGGAATAGTGCATTACATTTCATATTTATATTTATCATTTATTGTTAAATATATATATATATATAATGAATATTTATGATATATAAATCATTTAATACATTCTTTAAATAATAAAATCATTATCTAAGTAAGAGGATCAAGAAAAATAAGTCAAAATACGTATGATAAATAAATCAATTATTACCCAAACATTACATTAACATGTAATTGTTAATAAACAAGAATATAAAGTCATAAGTGAATCATATATGGTATTATATATATGAACATTATTCTTTAGTATATTTATATAAAACTTATATTTATTATACATGAGGTTTGAATGTGTACGAAGAAATTCAATACTTAAGGTAAGAGAATCCAATCTCACTTTTTATTTTCATAAGATACATTCCATATTCAATGATCAATTATTTTATGTGGTGTATATACTACCCTATGAAATGTTATATAATTAATTAAATTTATTTAATGATATTAAAGTATCTTATTGATTTTATTATTTCATAGGGATCATGATTCTAAAGTTACTAAAGTAGTAAGGATTTTCTATCTCACTTTAATTTATGCGAGACTTATGCCTTTTTAAAACTCATTTATTTTGTGTTGTGTATATACTATCCATGAATATATTATATTGTTATTATAATTAAATATATGGGTATTGAAATATGATCTTTATGATTTTTTTTATACTTCAAAATTTACCAAATCGGTAAAGTAATTTTTGTCTCAATTTTCCTTCTTTGAGATACATGTCTTGTTATACAATTATATTTTTATATGAGGTGGATATAATGGACTTTGTCATGTTATATCATGAATATAATTATTTAATGATACTTTAATATTCAGTTAATGTTTTTTTTTATTTGGGCTGTGAATTAATGTTACCAATGTGGTAATAATTTATTGCTACAATCTCATCATTTATCAGGATTGATTACAATAACGCTTAAATTGATGAAATATTATGATACATTAATAAAGAAAACTCATGAATTTTATTAAATTATGGTTATTAATTATATATTAATTTATTGGTATCATTTTTGAAATCTTTTTAAGTTAATATAATTAAGAAAGTGTTTCTATGAAAATCTGACTTTATTTATCTCTTCGGTCGAGAATCAGTTTTATTCACAAACCATGTTTTATAAAAATGTTTACAAAAAATGTTTTTAAATGATCCTATAATATCATTTTCAATGAAAATAATTTTAAATAAATTTCTTATGTATTAAAGTGTTTAAAATAGTTTTCAAATATTCCTTTATATGTTTTCAAATTTATGTTCAATGAATTTTTTTTCATAACGTTTTCAAGATTTCTTTATAAGTTTTCAAAGTATTTTGAAAGAAATGTGTTTTCAAAAGGTTTCAAGATTTATTTTTAATGTTTCAAATTAAAAGTTACTCTAAATGTTTTCGAGCTTCCTTTATATGTATTAAAATCTATTTTCAAAGAAAAAAGAGTTCAAAATGATTTATTTTTAAGAAGTGTCTGTTTTTCAAATAAAAAAGATATTTTCGTCAAGAAATATTTGAAATGAAATTTCTAAGATATATTTATAATAAAAGGTTTTCTAAATTTTTTTTATAAATGGAATTTTAAAATAAATTTTATTTTACTTTATAAATTTTCCATATAATCCTTCAAAATATTTCTCCATCTAAGATGGAATAAATTTTTTAGTTTATAATTTATTGGGGATATGATCAAAGGATACCATTCATATTATTTATTGAATGGTATATGTTTTGATGAAATGGTGTTTACGATAACTGTTTCTCTTCCAAGTGTTATATCCTTTTAAAACCCACCTCTTTTCATGGGATATGATTTGATTAAATGATTATGAAACATATAAATTTTACATAGGTAATGATATGATAAAATGTTTATGATACCCATTTCATTTCATGGGTTATGATATGATGTTTATGAAACCAATATCTTTTTATGGGTCATGATGTGATGAAAGTTTTATAATATTTTGGAACATATATGTATGATTTTAATATGTGATGTGTTTGACTTATTTCTCCCTAAAATTCATTAGGTAATTATTTATATATCATGAGATAATGATGTGAAACAAGACGATGAGATTTTCCCACAATGGGAAAAAGTGTGTCCTCATCCAAAATGGGGAAAAACATTGTCTTGATCCACTAAAAGAATATTGGGAAACCCGATACAATATCTGAAGATAGGGAAACCCGATCCACTTTTGGAAGATGGGGAAACATGATCCACTATGGTAAATAGGTTTGTCCTGATCAATTATGGGGAACATGTGTTTTCTGATCCAAAAAGGGGAAACATGTGTGTCCAGATCCTCTATGTTGATGGTATTGGTATTTAACCTAGACACATGAAATGTTTTTACATATTTATAATGGTGACACACTTATATAACATGATGTTATGGTCATGATTTATTTATGATGATTTATCACCTTTATGACTCATGTGTTACGAACTGCCAATATTTATGCAATGAGTCTTGAATATGATCTTTGATATAAAGTGTATGATTATCTAATGTTAAGATCATGTTATCATACCATTATTATAATTTTATTAATAAATGTATCCCTTATTTACCCCTACTGAACAGCTAAGCTCCCCCTTCTTATGTTTTCTTTCTTTAGGTAATAAAAAAACGTTTTAAGTATGAGTACTAAAGGGGAAGATATTTAAGGGCTATGTTGAAGATCATTCACCAAGATAGAAGATTATGTTTCTATATTTCCAAATACACTAAAATATTATAGTCCTTGAGGATGTATTTTTGAAATTTGTTGAATAGACATCTAAAATGATGTAGTATCCATTTATGTTAAGCCTGGGTCATGGTAATTGGTATCAAACCAAAGGTTTAGATAACCTTTGGAAACCAGAATGATAAAAACATAGTGAATATACCTAAGAATATTTCTAATGATATGTATAGGTATGTATATAAGGATAAGCCTAAGGTTTTATAGTTTTAAAAGTAGGTGTCATGATTTAGGTATCTGATAAGTAATTTTTCTTTTATATGTGGTTTTCTTCTATGATAAGTGTTTCTCATACTATGCTTTCTAGTGTTATCCAATAGCGGAAACATAAATCAAATGGGTTAACATTGAATGTTTCAGATGTTTAAACTATGGGTATTATATAATAGATGTTCTAAGTTGAAATATCTTGAAGAGAATCCGGAAGGTTGTATGAGTATTGGTTATACCGCTGAAGATAACGAGACCGAAAATGAAATGTGAAAGGTATGGGATATTCTTCCATTATTTTTTAAATTACACTTAAGATGCATGACTGTATTGTGGTTGAGGAAACTTGAAACATGATTCATATTTCATAATATATGAAAGAGTTATTAAGGAATAAGTTGATGAAGCCTGAGTATGGGTTTAAGAATAAATTTGGATAACTGAAGTTTATATGTTTTTTCATTCAAAGATTATGTTATACGAGACATGAAGTATAGAAGGAATGTTTATATAAATTTTCCTTAAGTATATTTAAGAATTTTTTAAATGATACTAATAACCTAGAAAATTTATTTATTGTAAATGTTATAATAAGGGAAATAAACCCTTAACATGTTATTAAGGATGATAAAATGATATTTTATAAGGATAAAAAGATGATCATATGGATAAATTAAATTGAATAGTATTTATTACCTCAGAACTGATAAAGGATTTGCTGAAATAGTGTTATAAATTATCATGGATTATGTTTACAACTTCTTGGATTTAATGAATATATCTGTTAATATTTTTAATAAGTAAGCATGCATTATATTTCAAAATTATTTATGGTAATTCAGGTTAATACCATGTTTGAAGAGAATATATGATGAGGGTATTCACATGTTTGGAATATGAAAACCAAGAGATAATTTATGATATATGGGGGATAAATGTTAAGACGATTTAGTAAACTTCTTCCAAAAGTTCCAGAATTTAATATTTTGAAAGAGTTATAAGGTTAACCATTTATAGAATGGTTTATGTTAAACTTTAGATGAGGTTTTAGAGGTTAAAGTATTATCTCTCCGAATAAGGATTTATGCATATTGGATAACTTGTGATAACCTTTTTTGTTGTGATAAAGATATAGGGGATGAACTATCATTCTATTTATGGATCTCAGGATTTGAAAATGCTTCATGAATGAAACTTTTACCATCATTACATAGAGTAAGAGATGAAGTGATAATTGACCAAGGCATAACCAAAGGGTGAGATTGTGTATATGGAATGACATGAAAAAAAGTAACTATATATTATTGTGAAATATTATTCAACTATAGGAAAATGATATTGAAAAATATTTATCCTAATAACTTAGTTTTTGTTAAACTGATGGTCTTATAAATCATCACAGATCTATGGTCTTGAAGTCTATTAATTTCTATTAATCATTTACTTGCTGATGATCAAGAATCATTATCACTCTCTATAGTTTTTTACACTTTTATTCCATGTTTAATATTCACTCCCAACCTATTTTATACTTCAACGAAACCTATTTATGTGTTATATTGGGTAACCATCATGCTTCCAACATTATTTTTTAAGGAAAGTTTTAGTATTCATTTTTATAATTATGGTTTCTATGAAAGCCTTTCAAGTATTAAACCTTTTATAACCCAGGTGAATTTCGAGGGAAAAATAATTTTCAGTGTGGGGGGGGGGGGGGGTAGAATGTAACACCCTAAAATTTTGTGAAGTATTATTTTTTCTAATTGATTTAATTTTTTTGATACTTCTCATTTCACGCAACACTGAATATAGATTTTTCTATATGAAGAAACTATGTTTGGATTTCATTATACGCATAACAAAATTATGTTTTCACTACATGAATCAAATAGATTAAATTTAGGTAAATGAAAAAATATGATTGGATTACGTCACACAAAATATTTAGTTCCTTCGATATCATGTGTAATATGAAAGGATGAGTTTTACCGAACTATAATATACTATTAATATTATTACTAAAATATTATTACAATTATCACCTAGCCATTAGAATTGAAGATATGAATGAGATTAGATAAATTATGAAACTATGGTTTATACATTTATATAAAATTAATCCTTTGGTTATCAAATAATTATAAATTAAAGTAAGAACTATTTGATAATTAAGAAACTTTTTTTCTAAGAGAACTATTTTTCTATGTACAAATTCCATTTTATCTTAATAATATTAAACAAACGAATTTTTACGAATTTTTAAAAAAAAATTCTATATTATATATTCAATCAATATTTTTTTATACTCTTCCAATAGATTCTATAAGTATAAGATAATAATTAATCCAATTATATGAATAAAAAGATGTATTTTTCTAAAAGTTAATTTTACAGCCTTTTAATAGAGAACCTATATTAGATATAATTTTTGACACTATTATAATTTTTATATGAAAAAATAAACTTCATTTTTGAAATTTTAATATCAAATTTTAATTTGGGTTATTTTTTTGGTATTTTTATAAGAAGTTTCATTTTTTGATGATAGTAAAGACACTAAATTTTAATTAAAAACTGTTTTTTCTTCGATTTTATTTATATAGTTAAATTATATTTGAGTTTTTTAAAGTATTTTTAGATACATTATGCAAAAATTAATTCAATCTATGTCATTATAACTAATTTTACATAGAAATTGGATATAAAAACAATTCAAGCTTTTTGACTTTTTTCACATTAAAAACCCATCGTCTAAACTTATTCTCAGGATTAATTTTAAATTAATTTATTCCAATTTTTTGATTATAATTTGTAAAAATTGATTCCATATTTTGAATCAAAATAATTTATAATTTATAATAATGTGAAATTTTCTTTTGAACAAAAATATTATTAAAAGTAATTAAAATTAATTACAACGATTAAGGTAAATATTAGTTTACTTAATGGTTAAATTTTAATCTTAAGAGGCAAAATGACCTAAAAACAGGTAAAAAAAACATTTTTTGGACATATTTTAAACTATAACCCTAGTGGATCTAAAATGTACAATTATTGGAGGACCATTATGTAAGGGAAACCTATAAATAGTGTTTGCCTTTTTTATATTTACAGTAATGTCATTCCCCCTCCACTATAAAAGAGAAATCACCCATCACTTTATCACACATCTAGAGACACTTTTTCATGGAAAAAACCTACCCATATATCATCAAAAAGTCCCTAATCTCCTCTTATAAGCCTCAATTTTGGTAGAAATCCATTAAATGAAGCCATTTGGTGAAAACCAAGAGGAGTTACCCAAATATGAGGTAACAACCTTCCTAAAAAACTTTTGTTTTATTTTCATTCTATGTTCCCTGAACTATTATTATTACTTTATTAAATTATAAAATTAATATGATAAATATAGTGATATTTTTTTATTCTACGGTTTAGACCTAAAATTACACACACTTACATCTAATGGATAACGAACTTACCGTTCTTGTGTACAACAAACTACCTCCTCATGAAACGATATTGTCTGTTTTTTCTTTACCACCTCTCATGGAAGAGAATTATTATGGAAAATATATTTCTACACAATATATATGATCTTTATATGTATTTATTTATAATTAATTAATATATTAAACATACCTTCATACTTTCCATTTTGTGTAAATACGAAAACATCGTTTGTGGATTTGTGGACTACCGCCTCCTCAAAGCAATGTGATTTATTCATAATTAAAATGGAAAGTATCAAGGATGAGTTTAGTGAAATTTTATTATATTTATGAAATAATAATTTTATTATAATGATTATATATATATATATATATATCATTTACTTTGTTTCTTTCAATATGACATGAAAACATAAAACAATGTTCATGCGTAGGTACGGTCTACCATCTGCGTGAATAGTGTATTCAATTCATATTTATATCTTTTATAGATTATTTAAAATATGTAAATACTGAATATATATGATATATAAATAATTTATCACATTATTTAAATAATAAAATCATGATCTAAGTTAGATGATCAAGAATAATAAGTCAAGAACAAGTATGATAAATAATACAATTATTAACCGAAACGTTACTTTAACACGAAATTGTTAATAAATGGATAATATAAAGTCATAATTAAATCATATATGGTATTATATATATGAATATGGTTTTATGGTATATTTATAATAAACTTATATCTATTATTTAGGAGGTTTCAATGTGTACAAAGAAAGTCAACACTTAAGGTAAGAGAACTTCACCTCACTTTTTATTTTTGTGAGATACATGCCATATTCACCACTCACTTCTTTTGTGTGGTGTATATACTACCCTATGACATGATATATAATTAACTTTAGTTATTTAATGATATCTAAATCTTTAATTTATGTTATTATTTAACAGGGATCATGATTCTAAAGTTACACAAGTGGTAAGGGTTTTCTTTTCTCACTTTTATTTATGTGAGACTTCTTCCTTCTTCACCACTAATTTCTTTTATGTGGTTTATATAATTTCAATGAATTTTTTATATTTTTATTATAATTAATTTTATGTGTATTTACATATTAATTTTATGATATTTATTTCATGGGGTTCACAAATCAAAAGTTACCAAATCGTTAAAGTAATTTTTTCTCAATTTTCATTCTTTGAGATACATGCCATGTTATGTACCTATATTTTCTATGGAGTGTACATAATGGCATTGACATGTTATATAAAGAATATAAATATATTATGATATTTTATATTTTATATAATGTTATTATCTGATGTGGATTATGAATTAATGTTACCAATGTGGTAATAGTTTATTGCTTCAATCTTATCATTTATCAGGATTGTTTACAATTATGCTTCCATTGATGAAATGTTATGAATAATCACTTAATAAAACTCATGAATGTTATTCAATTATGGTTATTCATCAAATATTAATGCATTGTTACCATTTTTTCACTCTTTAGTACTTAAGATAATTAAAAACATGTTTTTAAGAAAATATGACTTTATTTTTATTTTCGGCTAAGAATCAGTTTTATTCACAAACCATGTTTTATAAAAATGTTTTCAAAAAATGTTTTTAAATGATCCATTAAGATAATTTCCAAGGAAAATTATTTGAAAGAAATTTCGTATGTTTTAAAGTGTTTAAAATTATTTTCAAAGCATCCTTTACATGTTTTTAAAGCTATGTTAAAGGAAAAAAGTTTTCAAAAAGTTTTCAAGATTTTTTTTTATTTTTAAAAGTATTTTTAATGAAATTTTATTTTCAAATGGTTTTGAATATTTATTTATCATATTTCAAAGTATTTTCAAATTAAAATGTATTCTAAATGTTTTCAATATTCATTTATGTGTTTTCAAATCTATTTTCAAAGGAAAAAGTTTTGAAAATGATTTATGTTTTAAAATAATTTTTCTAAAATAGGAAAAGTTATTTTTCTCATGAAATTTTTTAAATGAAATTTTAGATAATTTTTTTTAAGAAAATGATTTTTGAAAATATTTTGTGAAAGCAATTTTCAGAGAAAGCTTATTTTACTTGTTCTATGTAATCCTTCAAAAGTTTTCTCTATATATGATTACATATATTGTTGTAGTTTATGCTATATTGGGGATATGATCCAAGTATACCATTCATATTCTTTCTTGAATGGTTTGCGTTTTGATGGAATGATGTTTATGACAACTATTTCTCTTCCACAGTTTATTGCTTTTGAAACCTGCTTTTTTTCATGAGTTATACTTGGATAAAATGATTATTATGCATATCTCTTTTCCATAGGTAATCATATGATGAAAATTTTAGGATACCCATTTCATTTTATTGGTTGTGACATCACTACAAAAAAATATAATTTAGTAATGTTTTTTAAAAATGTCACTAATTTTTTAATTTAGGGGCATTTTTCAGAAAGCATCACTAATTTAGTGAATTTCTCTTAAATTGTATCTAATTTAGAAACAATTCCTATAAACATAACCTTTTTAGTTATGTTTCATGGAAAATGTTTCTAATTCAATGACGTTTCTTAGAAAACATCGCTCATTTGGTGAGGTTTTGTGAAAAACATCGCTTATCTACCTATGTTTCCTATAAAAGTCAGTAATTTAGTGACATTTCCTGAAAAAAATTTCTAAATTAGAAATGTTTCTTGAAAAATGTCGCTAAATTAGGGACATTTTAAGGAAATGTTGCTAATTTAGAGACATTTTTAAGGAAAGGTGGATATTTTGGAGACATTTTTCCAGTGTTTTAAAATATTGGTATTTATATATATATTTGTATATATTATAATTACAATTATATATATTTACACATACACCTGTATATTTATACACACACACACACACACATAAACACATATAGATAAATAAACAAACACACACATATGTCTAAACACACACACACACATATATATATATGTACATATCAATAATATAAACACAGACACACATATATATTAATATAAACATATGATATATACAAAATATAAACATATATATATATATATATATGTACATACATAAAATATAAGCACATATATATAATATAAAATAAAAACAAATATATATATACGTAAACTTAAAATATTAACATATATATACATAAAACATAAAAAATAAACATATATAAACACCCATATATATATTAAAACACACACACACACACACATATATATTTAATATAAAATATAAGCATATATGTAAAATTTAAATATATATATATATATATATATTATAATATAAATTATATATATATATATATTAATATATGTATATTAATATATAAAATTATATACACATAATATTTGTTTTTTAAATACTGACATATAAACATATATAGACACACATACAGACACATAATAATATATATAAACACAAACACACACATATATATCAACATACACACATATAAAAACACACACACACACAAATATATATATTTTAAATTTATTCATGTTTTTAAGAAACATGGCTATTTTTGTGACATTTGTATTAGTGTTTTAAAACGTGGCTAATTATATATATGTATACATACACATATATATTTACACAAACACACACATATAAACATATAATTAAAAATAAAATATAAACATATAAATAAACATAAAATATAAAAAACACACAAACATATAAATATATAATATATATATGTATAATATATAATATAAACATATATATATATAAAATATAAACAAACACACACACATATATATACATATTAATATATATATTGTAAATATTTTAAATACTAATATTTATTTACATATAAAATAAAATATCATACAATAAAATATTCAAAGTAAATGTGGATGAGTTGGTTTTGTAACATCCTGGTTCCGGGTGCCACTCAACGGGTGCCCCGACCCCAGTTCGCCACTTGACCTCAAACGCATTTTCCCAAACGCCAGAGGCTGCAGACTAGCAGTGATAGCCCAGGTCTGATAGTGGGGAAACTATGCCCTCATTTGTTAAAGTGTAGCACATCAAAATAAAATAAAAAGCATACAACAAAAGCAGAAGTAATAAACCATACACATTTAATATAACAACTGTAGTGAAAGATAACCAACCCATTATATAGATATGATGCAACATGTCTCTATTCTATAAAAATAGAAAAAACTTGTTACACTATAATACAATACAACTGAAGTACAAGTACAGAAAAGAAAAACAGAACAGCCAGTGGCATCATGATTCTAAGCTCAGTCCCATGCTCTCCTACTTCCCGGCAACAATCAAGTACCTGTATAGGGAACCTTTCCCTAATCCACACCTGCAGAAATGTATTCTGTTTGGGCCGAAAAGCATGACCCAAATAGGGTGTGAGAAATAATCTTAGTAGGAACCCACCAAAGGCCCATGCCCAACTATGTAAAATCATGCAACAACAGTGTGCAGTAGTAAAATGCAATAAAGTAAGCAGTACTAAAAAGTAACTAACTTAACCAGTTATAATGTCATTTTAATATCCATTTAATCATTTAATTTAAAATATCCCCACATCAAATATTATAAGTAAACAGCCAAATGTCCTCAGACACGTAAACCCCTACCCTCAGGTAAATATAATCCAACACAATAATCTACCCACAGGCATGCAGATATTTCCCACGGGTGTAAGAAGTGTCACCCATAGGCATAGAATCAACTACCCACAGGCACGGAAGAAGTTTCCCACAGGCTAAATCGTACAGTACCCACAGGCTAATCACAACACCGCCCTTAGGCTAAACAGGTAACTAGGCCATGCCAAACATGTAAACAAGCAGTACACAAGCAATTCCTCTTAAGGAAATTCTACAATCATTACATTAAAGGCTTACCCTAGGGTATCCTGGCCAAATGGCTAAACAGAGGAACACACCCCTTGGGTGGTCCTAGATCCAAGAAAAGATCCCAAATAGTAGTTTATTATCACAATTAATTGCCTATTAAATTATAGGTATTTAAAATATCCACGACCTTAGCCACACGACACCCTAACATGGGTTTGTGGCACAACAGTACACAAAAAAGCACAATAGTTGGAATATAAACACCAAGCCACCTACCTTAAATGCCCTTGATCAGTATAATCGAACGACGTTCCACAAATTATCCTAAAACGAGGTAGTTCTAAGGTGAATGAAAACCCACTTAAATTCAAATAATTTCCCTTAGAGGAAGAATTGGAAACAACTAGGCAAGGATATGAGAGGGCTTACCCGTGCGGTTCCAGGGAGATCGACAGTGCAGAAAACGGATTCCCGACGTGCGCTCGACGGATCTCCAAAGCTCCGGCCTCTTCTCCCAATCCTTCCTCTGGTTCTAATCCTTTCATGTGAACAAGGGAGGCTACTGTCCATTTTAAGAGAAAAAAACAAAGTACACGACATGTATTTCCAAGTACATGGCATGTACTTCCCATTATTTAACTGTTCCTCCGGTGGTTTCCCGCCAGCGTGGCACTGTTCATCTGCCAACATGACTACACAATGTGTCTTCTTGAGTACAAAACATGTTCTATTGCATAGCTGTCCACCGCCCTACTAATCACTTGCCGACTGACTACACGACATGTAAAATACCACTACACAGCATGTAGCCGGTTTCTACACCCTTCATCGCCGACATGGCCACACGCCCCATGTACTCATCCCCCATGGAAAAAAGTACATGGAATGTGGAAAAGTACACAGTGTGTACTTTTAAAATTACGATTTTCTCCATTTCATTATTTTCTGAAAAAAACTTAAGGAAAAGATAAAAGAAGAAGCCCGTACCTCAAAACTAAGAACCGAGTGCTTACATGTTTGTTCTTTAGAATGATGTTAAAGGCGTTTGGAATTCGAATCCCTATTGAGGGTGCATTTCCTCATGAACATAGGCTATGTGTATGTATAGGTATAACTAGAGACAGACATGAGTGTGTTTCACCTATGAGATGTACTAGAGTAGTGGGTAAACAATGGGTGTGGTACTGGAGAGGGGGAAAACTTCAATATTGGATGCAGGTGGTACCATAGAGAACATGAAGGCATTGATCCCAGATGCGGGTGGTACAGGAGAAAACATGATGGGTCTGATCTTGGAGGTAGGGTTGAATTTCATCAATTTAAAAATATGTTAAAAATATAACAATAAATTTCAAAAGAAAAGAAAATTATCAATTTCGATTATTTTATCAATTTTTTTAAAATAAATTACATATGTTTTTGGAAATATCTGTAAAGAAGGTGTCTTTTACCAATGTTTATTTACCAAAATTTAAAAAAAATATTTGTAAACAAGGTGTCACTAAAGAGAGATGTTTATAAACGATGCTAAATTAGTGACATTTATTTACGGATATTTCTAAAAAACAATAAAAAATGAGGTGTTGCTAAACACCAATGTCTATAAATGTCGATAATTTAGCAATTATTGTAAATTCCACTAATTAGTGATGTTTATAAACATAAATAAAATAATAATGCTGATAAGAATTGATAAATTAGAGACACCTCATTTAGAGAAGTTTTTCTTAAATGTTGGTAAAGAATTAGAGATGCTTACAAACATCGCTAATTCTGAAAAAACATTTCTATTTAGCGTTTTTAGTAGTGTATGATGTTTATAAAACCCATCTCTTTTTATGGGGCATGATGTGATAAAGATTTTTTATCTTGTGGAATATGTATGTAGGATTTTATTTTGTGACGGTATAGACCTATATCCACCTCTAATGAATAGGGTAAAGATTTATATCTTTTGAGATAATGATGGGGAACAAGTCCATAAACATGGTATACAATGTGAAAGATGTGTATCTTAATCCAAAATGGGAAACATGTGTCTTTTGATCCACAATGGGATGATGGGGAAACCCAATCCATTAAGGAAAGGTAGGGAAACCCGATCCACTATGAGAAGATGGGGAACCCCAATCTAGTATAGGAAAACGGTTTATCCTGATCCACTATGGGAAAAAGGCATGTCCTGATCAAGAAAATGGAAAACGTTTAGTCCTAATCCACTATATTGATGGTCTTAGTAGTTAAATTTGACACATGAAATGGGTTTCTATAGTTGTAACGGTTCCACACTTATATGACATGATCTTATGGTTCATGATTAATTTATGATGATTTTTCACCGTTATGATTTATGTCTTATGAAATTCCATTATTTATGTCATGATTCTTGATTATGATATTTTATATGTAGTTTATGATCTTTTAATGTTAATATCATGTTCTCAGACCATTATTCTCATGTCATGCTTATATTTCTTCCTTTTTTATGTTTACTGATCATCTAAGCTCAACCCTTTTTATGTTTTCTTTCCCTATGTTATGAAGAATGTTTTTAGTAGGAGTACTAAAGGGGAAGATATTTAAGGGGGATGTTTAATATCTTTCACCAAGTTAGAAGATTATGTTTCCAAGTTTCCAAAGACACTAAACTATTATGGTCCTTGGGTATGTATTTTTTCAATGTGATGAAAATTAATATAAAATGAGGCAATATCCATGTATATTAAGCATGTGTCTCTATAGGTTGTCTATCTATAATTCCAGAATTACTATTATGGGTATTTCTATTTTCATATTATTATAAAACTATTAATTAAAGGGGTTTCATGTTACTAATGCTTGAAATGAATTTGGATATGTATGAAAATATTGGGTTTTAAATTTTTGTTAGTAATACAAGATATGAGTTATGTAAAGTGTTACATATCAATATGGTTTGAAAATATGGGTTTGGTGGAAGGAATATAATTCCAAACTAAATCATTATAAGCTTGAATACATGTTAATGAAAAAACAAGAGATAATATAGTGAGATTAAATTCTATTTAAAATACCAAGTGTTAGATTTCTTTTAAATAAACACTTTTTATGAACCCAGTCATTCAGTACAGGTGACCCTAATCATTAATTACCCATGTATTATCTTGTGTAAGGTAAATAACTAATGAGGTGATCCTAATTGTTAGGTGCCTAATTTTTTATGTTGTTTTTGGATATATATGTATATATATATATGGAAAATTGAAGGTTCTAGGGAACAACAGAAGTGATTTGGGCCATGCCCAATAATGGGTTTTCATTGATTTACAAAGATTTATCATTAGAACTGAATAAATTAAAAATACATAATCCTTGAGGCAATATCTTTCACATGAAATTTACAATCAATTTATAAATAAGACATACCTCTAGGCTTGAAATTAATTCTTTATTGTTGAATTGGTTAAAAAGTATTATTATACCATTGTTATGATAATAGATTCACATATAGAATCTATTGAGAAGTATCTACATGTGTTTCCAGAACCTTATAATGTCATAGATTGATCTTTACATGCTATTATCAAAGACCAATCACCTTTTATTGTTCTCATTGATTACATCTATAATTTCTTTTTAAGTGTGAAGGACTCTTCTATTTCTCTCAGGGCTTGATAGGGAGAAGGAAGATTGATGATCTCCATTCTTAATAGAATTCTAGATGAATTTCTCTTCAGGGTTGAGAGAAATATCTAGAGATTATTTTTTTGAACAATAACATGTGACCCTAAAAATGTTATAAACATGTTTATATCTTGGTTATAGAATTAGTTATTACACACAACCACATAACCAATCCCCTAAAACATAGTAAACCCAACATCGAATAATAATAGTAATAATAATAAAAAATAACATTGTTATTATAATTTCCTTGACATGATCTTAACTCATAGATTATTTAAATTCCAATTTTAAATAAATAAATTAATATTTTTTAAATGATATCAAATATATCATTCCCACCAGACCCTTAACTTGGTCTGTCAATCCTCAACATTTTTTTATAAAACCTTTAATAATAATTATTTGCTTAAATAAATAAATATCATTGATTTATTCTTTAAATAAAAAAATAAATACAATATTTAATAAATTGGTGCACAATATTTTTAATACCCAACTCAAAAATATAATCTCCCAAATAACTGGTGATTGATTATACGTGATCCAAATAACCTGAATAATTATATTCCTTGAAACTTGATGATAATATTTATTATAATATTAAATTCATATATAATTTAACTGAGGATGTGGAAAAAATTATAGTGTTAACCTATAGGTATCTTTCTTAATAGAATTAGGCTAAATGGACTAAAGTACAAGATCATAATCTAGAAACAAATCAAGAACCCCTAAAAAAATATATTAAAATCAAAATGACAAAAACTTCTAACATATTCTCAGTGTGTAATAAAATTCCTTTTTATCCATATCCTATCAAGAAGATTAAATACTTGTTTCATCAATATATATTCTTGAATATATTTATATAAAATTCCTGAAATGAAATCATTGATAAAACCACCACATCTAGGGTCTTAATATAATAGTTACATTCTAATAAAATGGATTAATATATATACTTCCATTAACTGAAAAAGTTAAAATCCTTTCATAACTAATTCATTAATTGCATATCACTCATGACACACCCATTATATCTTACCTCGTTATGAGTTTATGTTTTCATGGATTCCATCAATACATATAAGTACATGACTCATTATTTTCATTAATAATAATATATAGTTTAAGGAATAATACATAAATCCACAAATAAAAATATCTAACAACACAAAAAACATATGATATTTTTATTATTTGTTCTATTATCATAACCCCCTCTATTAGAGTTTACCAAGTTTGAACTTCATGAGAAGAATTCTAAATGTCTTATGATCCCCTTACCCTTAATATCCATACCATTCATGTCACAAAAGGTATATTTCATCGAGATATAGAATATATATTTAATAATATCATCATAGGGTGGAACTTCTTGGACTTTTGATGTGACATATACTCTATGGAAATTATCAAATTAAAGTTACGTATAAGAAAACTCATCATATTATAATATAATTATTAATACTCACGAATATGAATATAAAATTAGTCGAATGTAAAAAGTAGTTTGTTTTAGGGAACCAACTGTAACATATTTCTACTTAGACTATACCCAATTTATAATGACATTTAGTCCTCCAAATAAAACGTGATATTCATGCTTCTACTCAGATAAGGCTTTAGTTAAAGGGTCTTCCACGTTCTAATTTTTTAAAAACATGCTTACTATGACCTCATACCTTTGATAAAGATAACTTAAGAGGTGATACTTTTTATGTTTATGATTTATCCATTAATTAAACCCTGGATCCTTGATGAGGTCCACTACTATAGTATTATCACAATACATTGTGATATAATCTTTACTATTAGGTACCACATAAATCTCTTTAATAATGTCATGTATCCACACTTCTTCTTTATCTACATCATAAGTTAAAATATACATAGAATCTATTGTAAAATCGGTTATCACTAGAGGCATTGAGGTATTCTAGTTAACTTCTCTTCTATTGAGGGTCAATACATATCATGATTTTGACTTCAAGTCATCGTGAGCTATCTAGAAACTAGAATATGTATTTCCCTTGAAAACTAGCACATTATATCCTCTATAAAACTAATGTAAATGTTTTCCCTATCTTGATCTGTCTCCCCTTTTATAACTTAGAACACATTTTCTTGGAGATATGTATGCCATGTAAAATTGGTAATAGTCCCTTCATTGATTGGTCCATGTGGAATCTCTTGAGTACATTATCAATATATATAGCATGAATGAGACCAAATAGCCTCTTATATGTATCAGGAATGATCTTGATCCTTAAAATGCAAGCCTCTTAAATTAGGTCCTTTATAGAGAAGTACTTGTTCAACCATTTAATAATAGAATTTAAGGCCGACATCTCATTTCTAATTAGTAATATGTCACCAATATATTATACTAGGTAAATGAATTCACTCCCACTAAACCACTTATAGACACTTGGATTTCTTTCATTATTTTTGAAACCAAATTTCCTTCTAGCTTCATGAATGCTATTGTTACATGATCAGGATGCTTTCATCAATCTATAAAAGGATCGTTATAAATTTCATACTATATTAGAATTATGTGGAGTCCCAAACCCTTATTGTTGTATCATATAAAAATATTCCATAAGGTTTATACTAAGGAAATGCATTCTTATGTCTATCTACCAAATCTCATAATCATAGTAAAATATTATGGAAATAATAATTATGAATGATGTTATCATATAAACTAGTGAACATATTTTTCCACATTCTATTCCTTAACATTGATTAAACACTTTATCCCTTATCCTTGATTTACAGGAAATAATGTTACCTTCTATGTACTATTTCTTCTTCAATACCTATTTTAACAGAGTATGATTTATATATATTGGAGGATTTAATATAACACAAAAATTGGTTTGGTATATGGAATCCATCTAAAAAATTCAGGGTTTCTTTCCATTTGGAATCTTCTGAGATTCTTAAAACTTTCTTGTAGGGAAAAGGTTCGTCATTATCAAATAATAATCAGTCACCATCCTTAGTGAATATAAAACCACATCACTCTAGTTTGTTAACCTCTCTATTGATCTTATATAGTAATTGTGTCTCTGGAATAACCTCTTTTATTGGGGAAAATCCCTTAATGTTTCTTCTCGATATGTTTTGGGTTTGATTGTGTTTGTTGACAAAGCCAAATGATCATGAATGAGTATGTTTGGTGTTTACCAAAATAATGTTTTTAAGGTGCCATAGTTTCCTAGTGTTTTCCAAATTTGTGGGCCTCAAAATCTTGAATTTGGGTTTTTCATTGTAAGGATTTCATCATAGGACCGAACGGTGTGAAGGCCGGTGAACGAAATTGGCAAAGGATGAGAAATATGGAGCATGAGATATGGATATTTTACCATGTTCAGGAAGAGTACGTGACCACATACCAGGTTGTGGGAACATTACATGTGAGAGGTTTGCGAAATAAAAAATGGTTAGAAATGGAAGGCGGTATGGTACACATATGAATTTTTATTGGTATAAGAGATAGACTATATTGAAGAAAGTAAATACACATACCACATATTAAAAATGGTTCACAGGGAGGCTTGTGGTTTGCTGTGGTAGGAGGACCTGTATGCGGTGGAGGTTGTACCGAATCAAAGATTTAGTAAATCTTGGATTAGTGGATATTGTTGGAATCTTTTCAAATTTATGAATTACTAATCCCAATGATTATGAGAGATAAAAAATATCATTAGATAATATATTTTGGCTCTGGGAATTTAGTGAAGTCCAAGGATGTTCATGAGGGAGAATTCGGCGAAAGCTGAAGTGTTTTGTAGGGAAGAAATTTCATCAAAAGTTTTTGTAGAGAATGGTAACCCAAAAAGGTTGTGGTATGTGGAGGAAGAAGGCATGGTACGTAGGCAGTTTGAGAAGGATTTCTGCGAACATAGAATAGTTTGAGAACAAAGGGTGATTTACAGAAGAGGTTCAGAGAGTCGATGCGCATAGGCGGTACACGATAGTGAAGGCGGATGCAGACGGAGAACAAAGGGAGGTTCAAAAAAGTGAAAGTGGTATGCACAGGTGGTGTTCGATGTACCGAATCTGGTACTTAGTACACAGGATAAGAATGGGTTTTGCGATTTACACAAGGAGTCTTGTGAAATATTCAAATCAGTTTGTGAAAGTATTTTCCTATAACTAGCAGTACTCAGGATGGTGGACTTCATCTACCAATGGAAAAGGAACTTCAAAAGAGCATCTTCCTATAGTTAAGGATGCAGGAATTCATGAAAATGAAGGTACATACATGTATATAAACTATTTTTGACCTACTAGTCAAGAAACTATGTGTGGATTCCTTTCTAGAGCAGTTAGCACAGGAAGATAGAGACGATGAATCTTTCCACCAGTAGTGATCTAGAGAAAGATGCATAGAGAGTGACCCTTTGGAATGCAGTGAGAAGTACCTAAAACTTGTAAAGGTAGTGATATTGGGCATAGAAGATCTATCCTGAACATTGTACTCATTAGTGGTAGTGAGCCTTAATGAATTTGGTGTATTGGCACACCGTCGTTGTATGGTATTTAGACATAGCCCAGTGAGGGTAAACCAAGTAAAAATTACTGTGTCCTATGAATGATTTAACATTCATTCATATATTACTATGAGAAGAACATATAACTTATTTTTGATTAAAATCAAAACAAGATCCTAAGGGTAAATTTTTTTAATCTGTTATACCATGATTCAGCTTTGCTTTCTCCTATGCGGCTTCACCTTCAGATTGACTTGGACTGGTTTCTCAATTTTTCAAAAAATTTATTTTATAATAAAAAAGTTAATTTTTAGTTAGTCTTTTATACCCTAATTTACCCCCTCTCAGGGTATTTGACCTAGTGGAACTAACATATTTCACGAGGAAGGGCTGAATGTTTTCCTATTTCAAACCTTATTTATCTTGAGGAACAACTTCATATAATTCCATCATGCTCCCACTATCTCTTTTAGATACATTCTTCCTCTTAAGAAATATGGACTATCTTTCCACTCTCTAGTTTTTTGAGTGTTTTTAAGAATAATATCCCCTTTTTTCCCTAGGAAATCCAATAAATATACACTCTATACTTTGGAGTGTTAATTTTATTTCTATAGATAACCGTAAAAAATGCTCAGTAACTCCATACATGAGTATGGGAATATGGGTTTCTTTCTGCTCCAAAAAATGAATGGATTCCTATTTTCCTCCTTAGTCAGTACACAATTTAGCGAGTAAAAATTATTTTTTATTTCATATCCATAAAAGGATAATAAAATTTCTACATGACTCATCATCAACCTCACCATGTCTAATAAGGTGTAGTTCCATCTTTCATTGAAACCATTCTACTGTGGTGTATAAGGAAGTGTGAGTTTAGATATAATCCCAAACTCTCTTAGATAGTTTATGTACTCTTGGTCAATATATTATCCACTTTAATCTAATTAATGTATCTTTTTTATTCTTCTATAGTTGATTCTCTACATTATTCTTTAAATATTTAAATTTCTCAAAGGAATTAAAATTATACCTCATTAAATAGAAATAACCATACCTACTCAATTCATCATTAAAAGTTATGAAGTTTCATTATCTACCTTTTACTTTAACTGGAAAAGGTATTCAAACATCTATGTAAAACAATTCAAGAAGTTCCATGGTCCTTTCATCCTTTCCACCAAATAGTGGTTTGGTTAAATAATAAATTGAGGCTTCGGCCCCAACCTTTTAAAACAAGGTGATCCACAACATAAAAATGATATATTTGTAAAATTAGTAGGTTTTATTCCCAAACATGAATACTAAAACATCTAAATATAATCTAGAAACATATATAATGTTTTTAGGTACACCAAGATGGTAATAATATTCCTTCAAGACCAAAAAAATACCATATTCAAATAAAGGTGTAAGTGTCTTATAGCCAAGGTATCCAGCCTTTCTCCATTAGTAGTTTGATGATCCAAATCACCTACGAAATTATTTCTTAAATATACTTTTTTCTTAAATATTTTCAAACAAATGTGAGCACTAAAAGATATATATAATATCCAACTAATATAAATGAAAAGGTTACATTCAATAACAAATGTGCATTAATATTCCTCATGCATCTTCACTGAGGTGAATTATTCTTCCAGTGGCCCTAATTTCCACATAAAAAAAATTATGCATCTTGTTTCTTTTCTTGATTCTAGATCCTCCTTATTTTGGCCTAGTAGTTAATAGAATTCTTATACATAAAGTTACTCTCGGGGACCTTTTACTTCCCTTCCTTTTATTCATCATAAGGACTATAAGTTTTTCATGGATCATGTCCTTATCCTAGTAGTGAATCATAGTAAGGATTTCTAGGAATGAATTATCAATGATGTTTATATTAAAATTAATAACAAAACATGAGAATCTATGAGGTAGTTAATAAATTTTATGATATGTGTACAATTAAAAAGGTAGCTTAAACACTAAAATCCATCTTCATTCAAAATAGACTATCATCTTGACTCTATAAGACATAAATATGGACCCTTATCTAATATTTCTTATAAATATCACCTTTTATATCTCATACAAATGATGTTTATCCTTCTCTAGATAGAGATAAGAAAGGTGAGATGACATAGTGTATGAATCCTTTTTTTTTCATACGGCTTCTAGAGCTCACTAGAATGGATGATAATATCAATCACTAATCATCTAGTATATTATACAGGTGTCTCGAGTAGATAGAGATTTTACTCACTAACCTCTTTATAATGCTCATCAGGAACATGGGACCCCAACACATAATATTTTTTTCTCATGGTGTAATATGATTCATAAGAACTTCTACGAATCCAAAAATTTACTATTGGTCATGAGATTTTCTTTCTATAGTATAGATCAAAGTTATAATATCAAGTTTCTATTAGTTACTATTTTCTATAATAAAAGAAAATTATATTATAGTACTTATATTGATTACCAAAATAAGTGATACATAATAATTTTATTATTTTATTAGTCTCCCACTATTTTATCAGGTCTTAATAGCCCTCACCATTAGAATAAAAATATCCCATCACATAAATATTCTAGTAGAAAAGATCCATATTTATTTTATAATAATCCAAAATTATCCTTGAAATTTATTTCAAATGTATTTAGATTGGTGGGTTTTCAAATTACTTTAACTTAAAACTCCTTGATCTCTTGAGTGGACTCTCCAATATCAAAATCTTAGACTTGATTTCCTTAACTCCTATGTCTATGTTGCACTAAGTTCTATTTTTTAGTAAACTCTTTATTATAACATGGTTAATTCAACCAAAAAAAATAGTTAGAGCTACCAAATAATTAGAATCACCCTAACTTGGGCCAAAAAAAGCACATCAAATTATGGTTTAATTAATAATTCATGTAATGGGAGGATTTACCACTTAATATTTTCTTAGAAGAATTTTTTATCTTATTCCTAAATATATATTATTTTATCTTTTACATGATAGTCAATTTTTATGGATTTTATAACATTGATTAACCATGTATGTATAAAATTATTTATGAATAATCCATTTATTTTATTCCATCTTTCATTCTTATTAATTTATATTTTTACGAAATAGTTGATAAGAATCCAATAAACATAAATAAATTACTATGCACTACATATAAATAAAATAAATATATATGGAATGAAATTGATAATTGATAAATGTTAGTTTATTGATAAAATAATAAAATAACCCTTAATACTTGGGGAATAACTTTTGGAACCATGTTTGGTTCGAGTTAAAATATTCCCACCTAGACCTAATGTATCTCCTTGGCTGGTTTCACCTCGACTTGGGTTTTGAACTGCCACCTCTCATTGGTGCTCCAACCATTAAATGAATTTAATTAAAAGAAGGTGAGGGAATGATGAGAATCCTGTCATAGGATTACTTCAAAAAGAATTTATAAAACCTAGAATATAACTTAGTTTTTGAACAGGGTCGTCTCTCAAGGTAATAGGCCTGGAGACTCGCTATACTGGAACTTATGTTTGTTTTTGTTTTATTTATATATTTTAAAGAATGTTAGAAAATTATTTATTCTTGGTTTTTTATATTTTATGAAATTAAAACAAAAAAAAAACTAATAAAAAAATCTCAAAAATAATTGTACATGGTATTGAGGTGAATATGAATGGGTTCCATTATAATTTTTACTTGTTCTAAAACATCTAATTTAATGAGAAGATCCAATAACACCTCTATACCTATCCTCCTATTTTTTTTGATTTGTGAGAATAATAATATACTCAAAATATCTTCAATTAGATCGTTGAATCATTGAATTTAAATTAAACAGTAGAAGTATATGACAATAATGATGGGAGATTATATGTTCAATTATAGTTCCCAACCCTCACTTTCACTACCCCAAAAGACTATAAAAAATATTGGAATTGAAATGAAAAATATTGAAGATATCCTACAATGATTCCCTATAGAACACTGAAAATGATCTAGTACTCCATAAACATAGATTAATAGATCAATGGGTACCTCAAAATGGGTGAGAATCATAAATAAAAAATGGAAAGAAATAAAAAACACGTCTTAAAAAATTAATATAACATCAAATAAAATTTAAATGTAGAAAAAATTATAAAATTCTATACTAATACAGTCCAGGTGGAAGGACATGGAATTGAATTATTTAAAAGCAGGGAGGGAAAAATATTTATAGATATATAATCTCTTCACCCTCCTCATCTTTAAATCCAATGTCGAATAGTGAAGTCCCATGAGCCTCAAATTATCTTCCATGTGCACTCCTTGAGGTTTGTGATGGATTCAGTTGTGAATCACTCAAATATTCATGTTGAATAATTCCATTACCATAATATCCATATTATTATAAATTTGTATGATTAACATGGTGATTCATTATAGGATCACATCCTAATTTGGTTAAACCAACAAAATATGAATTTTATCTTCAGTAGATCCATAATTCCTTTTTTGAGAAAATTCAAATTTTCTTAACATAGAATGAGAATGAACATGACATAACTTCCTTTATAAAGAGATTAACCTTTATCAAGACAAATAGTACCCTTTAATGAGTTTGATACGATCTTAACACAACATTAATATGAAATTAATACAGTCATAATCACCCTTACATAGCTTGTGGAGTGAGTTCTTAACCTTTACATAGCAACTTTGAGGACCTTAGAAGAGTTAGGGATCATGAATGTACCCTTAAATAAGTAAATTGTGACCTTTGAAGTATTTCTTGATTTAATTTATGTATCATGTGGGTCATACCAATTATATTTCCATAGGTTAGAGAAACCTATACATAGTTACTTTGATCGTAAGGTTACCTTCACACAAAACCTTTCCCTTATATAGCATGTACTCCTTACGTAAAGGTAAATGAAAATGTACAACCACATGAAAAATTAGAATTCCAAGTTATGGAAATTAAAATTTAAAACCATAATAATAATAAAATAATATAAAATCATGATTTTTCCCTTTCCACATTATACTCAATATTCAAATAATAAAATAAAAAATAAATATTTACACTAATCTAAAATATTATTTATAATATGTATACTAAAATTTTCTAAAAGGAAATGAAAAATATGGCTTGATCACTCCCCTACACATAAAAATATTTTTCATCATGTTCTCACTAGTATAACTTCTTCCCATGTCAGGGCCCTAGATCAATAAATGATAAATAAATCAAAATTAATGGAATTAAAATCCAAACATGTATCACTTTCATTTATCCCTCTCTCTTAGGATCCTTAAAACACTTATCCAATTACCACTTCCATGATAAAACTACATTAAATTTAGACAATTCATTTATCCATTATTTATCTATATTCATAATTCCCCAAATATACCAACAAATTCATTAATTAGAAGTTACTAAATTTTTACCATCATGATTTTTTTAAAGAACTTATTGGATGAGTGTAGATAAACCTAAAGCTAAACCATCAAAAAGTACTAGGTATCCTCAAAGACTAATTTTAATAGTCAAGTCCTAAAAAATTATTTGGATCCATCTCTTTGGATACTATAACTATTATTTGATGGTTAACACACACATGCTATTTTTTTAACTTAAGAATATTTATAGGCTAGTACTCATATACGTTTTCACTGCAGTTTACATGAGCTATCCCAATTTCATTTTGGGAGGATCCATGATTTGTTCTTTTTTAATAGTGGTAAATTTATTTATGATCATGTTTAAAAATCAAATTTCCATATATTAAAATTTTAATTCCATAAAAGTCCCTTTCATTATCAAGTTTCTCCCTAGTTATAAAAGTAGAGGTTCTATGATTCTAGTGCGACATGCTTATTTTTAGTGTGGTAAATGAAATCATGACTTAGATTTTATTTTTGATTTCAAAGGCCACAAACACACCAAATTAAATGTAAAATAGATAAAAAATATGGATAGCCTATAATAACAACCCCCCACCCCCATACTTATTTATGACACTACATTTAATGATTAAAGAAAGATATTTTTTAATGAAAAATAGACTAAAAATAAGTAGTGTAAAAAACAATAAAAAGGGAAGAAACAACCAGGTTTATTTAGACAATAATATTCTTTACTTTCCCCAATTGTCTTTAATCAAGTCCATACCTACTATACCCCTTGAAAACCTAAAAATAAAAATATAAAAAACATACTAATTTTGTTGAATACATAAAAAAATTAAAAAAAATAAAGGGAAATAAAAAGAGTCTTGCGTTATTAGGTTTCTTTAATTAGAACCACCACATATTAGTGGTTTCCTTGTTCTTCAGTACTTGATATTTCTCCTCGAGTGGGACACCATGATTAGTCTTTTTTCTTTTTCACCCCTTCTTCAGTAAGGATTATATAAAAATATGTGGGTGGAATTTGGTAGTGGTGTTCCTCTACCTCATTCACAATGCCTATGGTTTCCTCCTATATGCCTTTATTCACCATTTATGATTCATGATTTTCATTAAGGGTAAATTAAGTAAGTAATTCAAATTGAATAGAATTAAAACAGATTGAATTTAGATTTAAATTATCCCTATCATAAATGGAAACTTGGTCTATTGTATTATCATGTGTGGCCATTGGTAACTTCTCCTCCTCTTCTACTACCTCTATAAATTTTTCTTTGTTGTTTTTAGGGGGATATTTATATGTAATATCTAATGGAGATTCCAATTCATCCATATCCAAATCAGTGGATTTCCCCTATTTTTACTAGACCAGGGTGTGCACATATCCTTCTACACATTCTTCTAAATAATTCAACTTTCACATGTAAAATTTATCTAACCCTTATATAGTTTATTACAATGAATTATCAAAGTGATATTCATTTATATCCACTTCTATTGATACACTTAGACAACCCACCCAGACTTCTTGTCTCAACCTTCAAACACCATCTTTTCATTGAATCTGGACACCTATAGTCCCATGTAAGCATCATCCAAATCCTAAAAGTCCTATGAGAGTAATTCATATTATGTAATATGAAAACAAGGGGAATTATATTATAATTTATATTGTCTATAATTAATAAATTAAATCGAAATATTACCATCTATCTCTATTACATCATCTTTATGCTCCCTTTTCTCATACAAGGCTCCTGGGAAGCCATATTTTGGGAAAAAAAAGTGGGAAATATGACCCTTCCTCAAAGATCATTATTTTATTATTTTTATCTTAATCCAAGACATAATTTATATGTTATAAATCTATTGAATCAAGGTAGGGTACATGTGTACCCAAGTAAATTTTAGAATAAGTAAAAAAAAAAGAGGCCATAGTTTGGTCACCTAATTTAAGTTGTTTGTCTTGTGCAATTTGTTTTTATATTAGTGCCTTTAAAAAAAGATATGATATATTCAATAGTGGTGTTTATTTAAGTAAGTCTTCAGCTTTGACTATTGATATAATCAGATTTTTTAATTTAGGTTCATTTTCTTTTAACACTTCTTGGTCATATTCTTCTCAAATATATTTTGGGAGGTATTTTTTTATCTCAAATAACCTATACTTACACTATTTCATCTTAATTTTGGTGATATCTTCTTCCTCACACACTTGGGAAATTGAATCATGATTATAATAAACTAGTGTAATCTATTTAACCATCTGTTAAAGATTTTTTGAAAGAAGTTAATTTTTCAAGATAAATATTTTTATAATTAATTTTGACAACGAGGATTGTGATCAAACAATAAAAGTAATAAATGTGAAAAAAACAAAAAAAAAATATATTTATATTTGTGAAATAATTTTGAATTCTCAACCCAAATATTTGGAAATAACACCAAGTTGATGGGAAGCCTGTCATAGTTCTTCCATCAAATAGAAGTTGAAAACCTAGAATATAGTCTAGTGGCTAAAAATGGTCTTCTCTCAAGGATATGGGATTAGAGAATCACTATCCAAGAACTTATTATTCTTAGGTTGATGGTAATCCTATTGTATATATTTTATCAAAAAGAATTTTAAATCCTGGAATATATAATAGTGGATGATCATAGTTGTATGTCAAGGATATGGTCTTAGAGACTCACTATCCTAACACTTATTATTATTTTTAAAATTTTTCTTGATTTTTAAAGAATGAAAAATGATGGGGGGAATTGATACATGAAATACAAAATGAAATGAAAATGATGAATAAAATGAATGCTAGAAATGATACACCCATATATCCAACTATTTTGATCCATTATTATCTCACTATTTTAAAACTATATCATACTCTTAGTTTGTTTCAATAAACTAAACACAACCACATTGTATCAATGTTGCGCACAAAAATAAAACTCATGGAATTACCAAATAATATATTCACCATTATCTTGAATAATCCACAATCATTATTAAATATAATATTCATACTATTGATCCCATTTGACATCAACAATATAAAAAATGAGATATAGAATGATTTTAGCAAAGTGAAAGGAAATATGGAAGAAATACGCAGGAGGTGAAATTGTATCCTCAAACCCTCACTTTCCTAAAACCCCCAAAATAAAATAAAAAAAACAAATCTATGTTCATGGACTCTGGTTCACCCATATTTATCTAGTGGGTGATCTTAGAGTTAACTTCTCATCACTGATGAGATCTTGAGAATCACCATTAGTCAATTATGTGAGAAATATTAAGAAATCTAGAACAAGAGATTATAACAACACACTAAATGAATAGGAAATGAATGAATTAAATTAGAAATAAAAACCAAAAACATTAAAATCTGTAGGATCCTAATACTTTTTAATAGGAGTGGGGGAAAATATTTATAGGAATCAATGAACCTTATTTTACCATCTCTTAAAAATATTTTCCCTGAGATGACCTCATATTATTCCTTTGATGGCTTCCACATGAAAACATGAACGGAGTATATTTCTTTAAGTATCTTCTTCATGAATCTTATTTTTGATAAAATTTCTTTACATGATGTTTACCTTGATCAGTTACTATATGGGTGCTGTATGGATTAAGTGGAGGAGTTTCTCTTGATTTGGGAAAATAATAGGAATGAAATGTTGCATTCAATTGAACTATATTTGTTTTAGGAATTTTTATTACCTTTATATAACAATTATGTTCATGGTGTAACCTTTAAAAACTCTAAAAGGTCCTTCAAATAACCAAGGTACTATGGTAGCTACCCGTACACAACTTCCTTATTACCAACCTCTTCATCACACTTTCTACCATTACATGAGTAGTTTTTTTACCTTTATACAACACCCGTATGAAATTTATGTATCTTTGAAAATCTAGTTGTTACCCTAATGTAATTCTTTATTACCTTTTCTTTATATTTCATAACCAAATGAGTACCTTTATGTAGCTTATGAATTACCCTTCCATGGAGTTTTTAACCTAAAAATGAACTTTACATAGCAACAGTGTTACTTTGGAATAGTATGTATGGCCATATGGAAACCTTTACAAAGACTCAATAGTACCTTTATGCATCATTCATATTGATCTCTTTACACTCACAAATCCTATACTGGATACCCTTACAAAACATACTCATTGTGTAAGGGTAACAAAAACATAAAAAAAATTCGATTTAAGATTTTTATAGATTAATTATATAATAAAAAAATAACAATCATGAAAATTATCCTATTAAAAGTTATAACACAAAGTCAAAAAAATAATTCAAGGAATTAAATTAATTATAATGTGAATAAAATTACTAAAACCCAAGATTAATTTTTTTTAATAATTAAAACCCATATTATAAAAAGTATCAAAAAAAATTAATTACATAGGTTTTATCTGGATTAAAATAGTAAAAAAAATGGGAAATATTGGCTCTCATAACTCCCCTACACTTAAATTATTGAACTCTTGGGAAATACAAGGAATTTAACTTATTAAAAATATTTTTCCAACCTTGGTTCAAATATACATTCAATAAAAGAAAAAAGTAAAGAGTTATCCATTGATGAAAATTTGAAGACTCCTATGTGAATTTTTTCCTCTCCCTTACTTAAATCCAAGTCAAATTTTTAATTACATGAGTGAAACAAATTAGATATTAGTGGAACTAAAATTTTAATAAGTGGAACATTTAATTATCACTCCCCGCTGGGTTCTTTATACCAAAAATCCATTTTCTAGTTCCTTGATACAATTCAAATAATATTTCTATATGTAAATTTCACCCTTATTAATTTTATTTAAATATTACCCTTATATAAATCCATTTATTTTTTATAATTGGGAACTTATTGTTTTTTCCTAGCCATGTTTATGAAAAGCAATTATTAGATGTATAATGAAATTTAGTACTCACACACCCAGTGCTTAAGAATCTTAGAACTTATTATGGGATCTTAATTAAACAATTTAATACATTTTAAAAGGACTTATATGATTATATTTTAGGTTGTTTCCTTGATGTGTTCCTTTTCACAAATTATAAGTTACCAAGTTTTATGTTTAAAAATCTTACTTCCCCAGGTTATACTTTCAATTATACTTTAACATTTTCAAACACACTCCATTTCCAAGTTTTAAATTATAATTTACAAGTAAGAATGGAAAAATTATGTTAAAAATCATGAAAATCCAATAAATTAATAATTGATGAAATTTTAAAAATAATTATGAATTTATCCACTGAGAAGGAAAATAGTCAAATCATAACTCTCTGAACATAAAAAAATAAAAAATAGGCAACGAACCACAAGCATGATTTTATCTACATATTTTAAGAAAATATTCCATTAAGATTCTAAATAGGTCTCAAACTAACCCTCAATAATTTTAAATCCCTTCCCCCACACTTAATACATCCCAAATAATCTCTGTTAAACCAATTCAAACAGATTAGAAATGATTAAATTAGGTGTAAAACGAGAGAAATAACCTAGTTATTTTTAGCAGGGTTGAGTTTACCTCTTCTCTAGGTTTTTAGATATCATTGAGCTATCTTACTTGGTTTTTATCCAATTTTTGAAACATATAGAAACAAAATGAAAAATTAATAAATTTTATTGAAAAAAATAAAATCTTTATTTGACCAAAAAGTAGGTACTGGATATTGACTTCCTCCAGTGGGTATTTTTAATAATTATCCCCGGTTTTATTGTGGGTTTGTTTTATTTTATTGAAACTACTATATATTATTTTATCTAATGTATATGACTAGAAATTGCTCTTGGATAACACCATATATAGAGTGAAATACTACCATCCACAAAATTTAAAACGATGAATGTAATGCTCGTGAGAGAGAAGATAAGGTGCCTCCCTATCAAATGTCGTCTCTCCCTCTACATGGTATCCAATTTGGAGTTAAGGTATTAGCTTCTTCACCATAGGTCTTGGAGCTTCTTCTTCATCATCAACAATTTCTTGGGTGGACTTGTGTTCACTATACAGGTTTGGGCATATAATTTTTTTTTTCAGAATGGCAAGGCTGAAGTATTGTTCCATCTTGTCTAGCCATTGGTAGGAATTTTCCATTAAATTATTATAGAGTATATTTGATAATATTTTCAATATATTATTTATCCAACTCCTTTTATTCATGTTGGGAAACCTTTTATTCAATACCTAGCATCAATAATTCTTTAATGGGGGATACATTAGGTTCCTCTTCCTTACTTTCCATGAAACAATGTTGCTCATCTAGACCTAAAATTAAGCATAGGGAGAGTTAGAAATCAATTCTAGAAATTAATAGTTAGTAAAAATAGATTCAAAGGATATATCTACTATATAGGGTGGCTCAATTTCAAGATACTACTTTTAAATAGAGGCCTTTAAAATACAGTCTTCTAGAGAGTTTAATGGATATATCAGGTACTTCTCAAAGATAACCATATCCATTTTGTTTCTTATTATTCTAAGGAATACTGTATTAGTTCCGAATTTGTATCTTCAAAATAGATATGGTTAGTTTTAAAATAAATTTGAGAAAATATAGATATAAGTGAGTAAAATGTTTTTTCATCGATCTAATGTATATTAGATGGTAAAAATTGTTCTTCCTTGAGTCCCTTGATTAAAATATAAAAAATGTATGGGAGTGGAGTTTCTTAAAGTAGTTTTTCTACCTTTTTAGTTGAGAATAGGATATGTTCTAATTTTATCGTCTTTTTATTTTTGTTTATTTCTATTCTCAATGAGTTCTTGGAGGGCGGTGTCCATCATAGTTATAGTATCCTATAACTCTCCCAACAAAAAAAAGAGTTGTGGATGTATGTTTAGATCTCCTACAGTATTGGTTCATCATTATTTTAATGGTGTTGGGTTATATGTTGTTGATGATGGTTGGTTTCATTAGTGTAATAGGTTCCAGCCACCCACCCATTGGCATACACCAAAGGTTACTCGAGCTCATATCCAAGATTTTTTTGTTCCCCAGGCTCCCTTGGGAATTTATATGGACTAGAATTAAATAGTTCGGCTAGGTGGGGTTTTGTGACCACAATAGTGAGTTTTTAATCACTTTAGACTGGAAATGGACTATGTGATCCATTATTATTGAATGATAAATCAATTATTTTTTTCACAGATTAGATAAAAGAATAAAGAAAAAAGAAAAAAAATAAAACAAAGAAAAATAAGAAGTAAAGAAAAAAAACAACATAGGTTAAACTAATTGATAATGCACTACAAAAAAGGATAATTAGAGACATTTTTTTGCATTCATGACATTTTTAAACACCAATAATTCATTTACCAATGTTTCTAAAAAATGTCTCTGAATGAGGTGTTTCTAATTTTGTGGCACTTATAAATGTCGTTATTTTTGTGAAGTTTATAAAAGTCTCTAATTGGGGATATTTATACAAATAGTGAAATTAATGAAATTTTTAAACATCGGTATTTAGTGACACATCATTTGTAATCATTTTTTAGAAACTTCTATAAATAAACATAGCTAATTTAGCGATGTTTATAAACATCACTCTTTAGAAATACCTCATTTATATATGTTTTTTCGAAACAATGATAAATAAAAATTGGCAATTTGTTTTTTTGAAATTGATTATTTTTTTTGAAATTTATATGTTTTTTGGATATTTATCATTAAAAAAACAGATTTTCAAGTTGGAAAAATTTTACCTTGCATCCAGGATCGGACATGTGCCATTCTCTCAAGTAGAACCTACATCCAGGATAGAAGCTATCCAATTATCTATAATACCACCCACGTCTAGTATCATATCCATCCCACTTTCAAGTACCACACCCTCCATTCGATTCAACCCCCTTTCAAGTACATCCCATAGGCGACAGACACTCAAGTTCGTCTCCAGTGCCACCTGCATAGACATGTAGCCTATACGTGTGAGGAAATACACCCTCAGTTGGGATTAGAATGTCGAACTCCTTTAACATCTTCTTGAAGAACAAACCAACTCATCCACATTTACATTGCATATTTTATTGTATTATATTTTATTTATATAAATAAATAAATTTCAGTATTTAAAAAATAAACAATATTATATATATATATATATTAATATTTATATATATATCTATATATTTATATATTAATTTGTATATATATACATATATTTATTTATATTATATATATATATATTATATTACACACATATATATGTTTATATTATATATATATGTTAATTTATTTTATGTTTATTTATATATATATTATTTTTTATTTATATGTTTATATTAGATATATATAAGTTTATATTATAAATATATATATGTTTTTATATATATATATATGTTTATATATATATGTGTGTGTGTACGTATACATATATATAATTAGCCACGTTTTAAAACACTGATAAAAATGTAACTAAAATAGGCATGTTTTCTTAAAAACATGACTAAATTTAAAATATATATTTATTATGTATATATGTGTGTGTGTGTGTAATTATATACATGTGATATATATATATATGTGTTTATATATGTGTGTATGTGTTTATATATGTTAATATATATGTGTGTGTGTCTATATTTATATATGTTAATATGTTAGTATTTTAAAAATCAGTATTATATATATAATTTTATATATTAATATACATATATTAATATTAATATATATATATATTACATATATCATTATATTACATATATATATATATTATATGTTTTTATATATATGGTTATATTTTATGTTATATATATTTTTTTTATATTTTATGTTTTTTATATGTTTATAATTTATATATATCATATGTTTATATTAATATATATATGTTTAATATATATATATTGTTTATATATATGTGTGTTTATATATATATATATTTATATATATGTATGTGTGTGTGTATAAATATATATGTGTATATATATAATTATATATAATTAAAATTATAATATATATATATATATATCAATAATTATACATGTTTTCAAACAGTTAGAAAAATATCGCAAAAATATCCATGTTTCCTTAAAAATGTGACTAATTTTAAAAAATATATGTGTTTTTATATATAAATATGTGTGTGTCTATATATATATAAATGTGTGTGTGTTAATATATATATATATATTTATATATTTATATATATGTTTATATATATGTGTCACTGTGTATATATATTAATATATATATATATAACTTAATATATATTTACATTGATGCAAGTAAATAAGATATATAAATATATATATTCTTTGCGATGTTTCTTGGAAAAAGTCCCTAATTTAGTGATGTTTCCTTAAAAACATGGCTAAATTAGTGATATTTCTCTAAAAATGTATCTAAATTAGCAATGTTTCCTTAAAACGTCCCAAATTTAGTGATGATTTTCAGGAAACATGGATAATTTAGAGACTTTTTTTTCAAGAAACATTTCTAAATTAGTGATGTTTTTTTCAGAGACATCCCTAAATTAGTGACTTTTTCAACGAAACATCACTATATTAGTAATTTTTGACAGAAACATCTCTAACTTAGTTATGTTTGTAGAAAAAATCACTAAATTAGCCATTTTTCCTTAAAAAATTTCTAAATTAAAAAATTGGCGATGTTTTTAAAAAATGTCACTAAATTAAATTTTTTTGTAGTGATGTGATAAAATGGAGAATAGAACATCCCTAAAACCCAGTAATAGTTCAAGGTTAATGATAATACCTTCAAAAGGATTCCATCAAACAAAATTTATAAAACCTTGAGTGTAGCCTAGTGGCTGATCAGGGATATCTCTTGAGAAGCAGGGCCTAATGACTCTACATTTTAGAACTGATTGTTTTTTTCTATTTTCTATTTTTAAAAAAAGGAATATAGTGATTTATACTTGGTTTTTCATTTTATGAAAATTAATAAAGGAAAATAATAAACATGAAAAATCAATGAGAAGTGAATACAACCTTAAGGTGAATTTCAGTGGGTAATATCATAAATTCTATGTGTTTTAAACTATCTAGTTCAATGAGAATATCCAATACCATGTATCTACTCATACTCATCTATTTTATGATGTGTGATAATGGAAATCTACTCAAAAGGTCTTCAAAAAGATCATTATCCAAATAAATTGAAATTAAATTATGGGAATATTCAAAATCAATTATAAGAGATTAGAGTTTCAATCATAGATCCCACCCTCACCTTTATTTCTATATAAGATTGATGAAAATATAGGGTATGTAATATAGAAATTCAATATATCCCACTGTTATTCCCCTCGGTCCACCCACAATGGGTTAGTGCTCTATAACCATGGAGTAAGAGATCCCTGAGTAAATCATAGTGGGTGAGAAACAGAAATAAAATTGGGAAATAAATAAGAACATAACACAACATAATGAATCAAACATGAATTAAAATTTAAATGTAGAATACATTTCAGAATCCTATACTAATCAAGTTGAGTCCAAATGAAATGGACTCGAATATTTTAAAAATTGAGAGGGAAAAAAAATTTATTAACAATGAATCACCTCCATTCTCCTCCTCCTAAAATTTAGAATCAAGAAACAAACTCCCGTGACCCTCATATCGTCTTTCACATAAACTGCTAGAGGGTTGTGATTTATTTCATTAGGCGTTACTAAAATATTCTTGGCGAATCATTCACTTCCCATGGTCTCTATCTTATTCTTTATTTTTATTATTTCCACATGTGTGAAGTAGAGGAGCACTTCTTGTAACACCCCTAACCACAAAAGCCACTAAATGGTTCTCCAAGATAGTGGGTCACATGGCCCCAAGCATGCCTCTCCATACACTAGAGTCTACTAACTAGTAGTGAGGGTGTGTAATGGAACCTTGGAGAGACTATACCCTCATGAACTGAGTAACTTAGTGGTGTCACAAATAAATAAATCATTGGAATCATAATATAAATCACTAATAGAAGTTAAACATCCAGAAGATAGTAATGATTATCAAAACCACGTCAGTATCATATACAAAATTACATATGTCATGTATCTATACAGAATGATAATAAATATAATGAAACACACATCCAATACAATACATGTATAAATATTTTAAAAAACCAAAAAGAAACTATCTCTAGCTAGCATCATGAGCATAAATCGACCCTATGCTCCCTTGTTCCTAAGATTAATTAATCAAGAAACATAATGAGGGATCTTACCCCGGTACCTACCTACATCTATGAAGTTTTTTTGGGTACCCAACGACGATATGAAAAGGGTCTGAGATAACACTTTGTAGGCCACCACCAATAGTGTCTATAACAAATATAGTTTTTGTAAATAAGCTAAACAGTGAGTAATATATCATAGAGATATAAATGAATAATAAAATAGGTGTAATACTATTTAGTTTATAGATTATATTCAAACACCCATACCCAATCTATCTATAAATCATTATATAGAATCCACTATGGCCTATGCTGAGTAATCTGCTGTTAGACCCCAAAGGATGAATTCAAGGTATAATGACAAAGGAATACTAATTAGACTATGTTGTGTAGTCCAATGTCAGACCCCAACAAATGGATCTAAGGTATAAAAACCAAGGAATCCTCATATTGTTAGGCTTACATGGGTTCAATCCAAGGTACAAATGACTAAGGAATCCTCTCGAGTCCTTGTAGTATATCCCTAGAAAATCAGTAACAACTTAGGTGGATCCCAAGGAAATGTCTATAGAGAATGTCCAATGTGGTCCAAGAAACCCATATCCAAGGTGCAGTAATTTCCTTAACATCCAATTTCAGACCCAATGGGCCAGATCCAGGGAGTAGAATTGTTGCTGGAATCCCAAGCAATCAAGTTTCATACCCACATGGTCTAGATCCAATGAGTAGAAATTTCCCTGGCATCCAAATAATTTAACATATCATTAATCATTTCATAATCCCTTTGAAAATCATACATAGTCAATGAGTACATCCAAATCATCCAGCAATTTTCATTTAAACATTTAACCACTTTAATTATCACGTAATCACATGTCAAGGTGGTATAAACACTCTCTTAAATTCTCATTCAACTCAATAAGGCTCCCACTAATATGGAGAGATCACACGCACAAAACAGGGTGGTTTAACATAGAGAAAATACAATAAATAACCTCTCAAGTGGTTCATACTGAGGTTGATAACATCTAACCATAGCATGGTACTAAATGGGAAACCTAAAAAGGTCCCCAAAATTTAATTAAGTCATTCATTTAATTTTTAGAGAAAATATGGATGTTTCGGCGTGTGAAATAATGGTAACAATGTATAAAACTACTATTACATAAGGGAAAAGGTACAGACCAATTACTGTATGTCCATGATAGAACAATATTCTAGTATCATCTCCTAACTCGACCCAAAATAGTATAAAATGGAAAAATATTGAATAAAGTGGAAATATGGAATATTAGATACCACCAAAATAACAAGTTCGATATAAATAAAAATAAAGTAAGGTACAAAATGATCAAAGAACTCACTAACATAGATCCAGGGTGAAAATCAATGTTTGAATAGGAGCATGGATTGTGAAACAGGAGAAAAGACCCTCCTTTGGCAATTGGAATTAAAGGAGGAAATAATGGATTTAACATTTTAAACATTTAGGGGAAAATTAGTCATTTCTCCATTTTTAACTGGGTCACATAGTTTGGCCACACGATTAGCCAAACCTTTCACTAACCATGCTCCCTTCACTGCCTCAATAAGGAACCCACACGGTTCATACAAATGGTTTTGGAAACTATGAGAAACCCCTATGATTCTCTTATACTAAATATTGTAGCTAGATCTCATGGACATACAACCCTGGATGCACGGTTTCCTCAAACCATACAGTCCTACTCTGCACTTTGAAATTCCCTAGATAGTTGGTATTAATCCCACAGACATGGAGGTATAGTTTGTACTAATCATGTGGCTCAAATCCCTTTTCCAAATATAGAGACTCCATACTCAAATAAGCCCCTGACACCCTCAAAACCCCAACGAACTCATTATTCACCTACATTAGGTCAAAACCATGAAATTAAACTAAAATTAAAAAGATCCATAACTCACAGAAAAACCCAGGATCTTACAATCTTACCCCATAAGGAAATTCATCCTTGAATTTCCCTTCCAAGGGCCGTCAATCATCACATGGGAATAAATCTATCCACTATGAACATATGTTGGCCTTCTATTCCCAAGTCTCATCCTATAAATGATCATGCTACTATAACAAACATACTAGAGGAACTGAATAGCCTTAGGGATCCTTTATGATCTAATCAACAGTGCATATAGATTTCTCCTTAAAGGAGAGATACACCTATAACTCAACCTCATTTGGATGTAAAGTATGAGATGAGTCCAAAGGATAAGGACATTGTTGAGATACATCTAAGATATCATGTATGGATTGGAACCTCTAAGGTAACTAAAATAGATAGGGTACCCACCCAAATATCATTATAATCTCAAAACTCCTGACATATCACGATGAATTCTCACCCTATCTCCATATATTTATATTCCCCTGCCTTGAAAAGATATGTAAAAATACCCTATCTCCAAACATGAACCCCATAGGTCATTGAAGATGATCATATTAGTATTTACTTCTATACATTGCAGTAACCATCCAATGCTAAATCACCCGTACATACTCCATAGTAAACTTTATGAGACATGGTCCGAGATGTGATGGCACTCCTACCTCTAACCAGTATAGAGGTGATCTACATGGCCTACTATATAGATACTCATAACGATCCATCTGTATAGTCACCTAAGAGCTATTATTATAGGTGAATTCAACTAGGGGTACACAACTCTCCCAAGACCCCCAAAATCAAGGACACAATATCAAAGCATGTCCTCCAGAACTAATATAGTATGATTTTAATGGACATAAGTTTGAGGGTGGTATGTCATGCTCAAAATCACCTATATACCCAACTTCCTATGTAATTCTTTCCAAAACTGAGATGTAAACTGGGCATCCTTATCCAATACAATGACACGATGGACCCCATGATGGAAAACAATCTCACAGATATAAAGTCTCTCTTTCTCCTCAAATGGGAAGGTCTCTCTCATTGGTTGGAAATAGGATATCTTCATGATCCTATCCAGCATAACCCATAAAACATCACTATCTCAAGGAGACCTCGATAACACAATCAAGAAGCCCATCATAACATCCTCCCATTTCTTCTAGAGAATGGATAACTACTATAAAATACTATATGGTCCCTGGTGTTCCACCATCACCTACTAATAAGTAAAATACCTTGTAAAAAATCATGATGCCTAATGTTTTATACCTGACTACCAATAATGGTGGCACAAATCTCAATACATCTTGGTTACTTCAGGATGTACGGCCTAATTTAGGGCCTGAAATTTCTACATAATCTCCTCTTGTACATTTATTGGAACCCAAACATAGCCATGCATGCATAGAATTTAATCCTATCCAATGGTCTAACTAGGAGGTGGGTCCTCACCTTCAATGTTCTCCTATAGAACTAATCCCTCAGAATCTAAAAACTGTATCATCCTCACCCTATCCAGAATAGTGAAAGTCACTGCCAAGTATGTGAAAAAATTATATCCATAACAATCATGACCCTCGATGTTTATCTTTAAAAACAAGTCCATAAGCTACTACTCTCTACTGGCCTCATGAACTACCTATATCTGAGTCCTCTGGCTTAATGAATAGGTAACTGCATTACCCTTTCTCGGTTTTTAAGAAATCATGAAGTCAAAATACTGTAAGAATTAAACCAAAAACCATTAACTAAGATTCAATTAACCCAATGAAAATATGTACATGAGTATTTTGTGGTCCATTCCCAACAAAAATCAATATCATAGTAAATAATGACTCTTATTGCACAAGGCATGTACAACAATGACTAACTTGAGATCATGCATCCAGTATTTCCCTTCATGTGGAATCAACTGACAAGACCCATACACTGTGGCTCACTCCTCATACTTCATAAATAATTCTAGATCAATACCTAATGCATCACAATATATAGTATAGATTCTTCATGGATCTTGAAGAATTAAGATAGTTGCTGAAGTCAGTCTTCCTTTGAACTCCTAAAATGCTATCTCACAAGTATAAGACCATAAATAATTCACACCCTTTTTAGTCAATCCCATAGGAGGTGACTCTAATTGTGAAGATTACTATATAAAATTCCTATAATATCTAACTGGCACAAGAATCTCTGTATGTTAAATAAATTATTTGGATACTCCTAGGAAACTACATCTCTGACCATCTTTAGGTCAACTTATACTCCTATCTCTGAGATAATATAACATTTTAAGTGAATATTATCCATCCAAAAGTGAGACTTTGTCAGCATAACATATAACTGATTCTCTATCAATGTGTCCAATATGATCTCAAAATATTTTTCTCTGTCACATCGATTGTGAGATTAAACCTAGATATACTCCATGAATACCCCCACAAAAAATATAGTTATGGATGAAAAAATCAGTACATGAAAGCTATGAAAACTTTTGGTGTGTTCATTAGACTGAACAACATAACCAAATAATCATATAGACCATACATGCTATGGAAAGTTGTATGAGGTATGTATGAAGGTCAATAACACACCTGATGATAACCTAATCTCAGATCAATCTTTGAGAATAACTGAGCTCCTAGGATATGTTCAAAGAGATCATCTATCCATGGTAAAGTATACTTGTTCTTAACTAAAAACTATTTTAATTTTCATTAATCCACAAATATATTAGGTGTTTATTTGCATTTTTTTAAAAAAAAGGACCAGAAAACCCCACAGAGACGTATTAGGTCATATAAAACCCTCTAATTCCAAGTCCTATAGCTACCTCTTAAGCTCCTACAACTCCACAATATCTATTATATAAATTGAAATTGATTCAAATTCATCTCCAAGAATTATATCAACAGAAAACTCTAACTCTCTCATAGGATGTAATCTCAAAAAGTTTTCCTGGAAAACATCCCTGAAAGGATCAACCACTGGAGGGAAGTACACATGATGTGATCCTTGATCATCCTGGTATAAACAAGTTATATGGGCTTCTATTTTACCCAAACCATGATGTTCTGGTCTTTCAAAATTTTCTTAGAAATCTTATTCAGCCTTGTGAATAAAAACCATACCCTATGGTGATGTTAAGGCCACCCTATGGTGATAGAAATTGACACGAGAATGATAAGAAACTAGCCAGCACATCTTGAGTATGATGTCAAATTCTATCATCTCGAGGATGAAGACATCACATATGATGTGACACCCACCAATATCAAGGGGAAATTCCCTTAAATACCATACACTCTCCAATATAATCCCCAACAGAGTATCGAGTGTCACGATTCCATCAAAAAAATTAACAATAAACCCCTTGATCTTCACAACAGGCACATATATGAATCTATGAGAGTCAACTATATAAAAAATAGTAGATACTATTATAGAGGCTAATATGATCACAACTCTCACTATATATATATCCTAGTGCTCTAATTATCTGTTATAGGTTGTATTGAATCTACGTAGCCTAAAATACAACCATGAGAAACAACTTGAATACCCTGATAAGGACCACTCTTCTTTTACGGTGCAACTGGTGTCTGGATCCCCTAGATATTAACACCTCTTTTTCCCAAACGTCTGGTAGTACTCCATATCCCAACCAAAAACAGAGATGTGAAACCCGCTCGTAAACTTAGAGTTGGTGTTGACTCCCTCTCACTAGATTCTGGAGTGATGGTCTTGAAAAACACTATATGCGTCCCATCATGTCATATACTCAACACTCGACTGGGTCTTTATCAAATTAGTTACTCATGTTCCCTTACCTTCTGCACCGATGAAAGAATATAGAACTACTATCAGTCGTTCTTTGGATGGTATTCCCCTCCCGAGAAACCTCAAAACGAAACTTCCTACTAGTTTTCACTAAACCAATTGGTCGATAAGCTACACTACCCTACATTGGGACTCCAGATTCCCAAAAATTCCATTCAGTAATCAAAACCTGATTCACTATCTTAGTAATTGTATTCAATCAAATCACATTCACCTATAACCATATGATATTCTTGTGCCCCTCCTAAAAGCATCATCTTCTAGATGACTCATCAGCAAGATAGAGATTCATGAAGCACTAAATATCTATAGATCGAGATGAATACTTGATAATGGTCATCACACCCTACTCCAATCACATAAACTCACTATCCCATTCAGCACTCTGAATCTCACCAAAGAATTAATCATAAAAATGGATTTTTAAATCCTTCCAAACCATATATCGAATCCTATCACCCTGGTTCAAGACATCCCACAAATGTTTTTCAGATCCATGAACCATATATTCTATGAGATTTACTCTCATATCAGAAGGTGTCTCAAGATTCATGAAAATCAAAAAGACGGTATCTAGAAAAAAATCAGTATCCTATAGACCTCCTTCTCGAAAAAATGGTGGTGGATGCTACACTGGAACACATTCATTAGATCTTCCATAGACGAGGTAGGTTTCAGGGATCCATGAATGATTTACATAAATCACATGAAACTCTCTTAGAATTGGGAATTATCACCCATATCAGGAACAACAAGTAGTGTTGAAAGAGGAACCGATGGAGGTTATACTGGAGGCATGGGGTCCACCACCTCTATAGAATGGTCATCACCACCATCATGGGTCCTGACTAGAGGTCTTCATGGAGTAAGATATCTAGAAATTCCAAATATACGCCTTAAAAAAGGTTTAGTATCAACTAGATCAAATAAATAAGCATAAGATAGGTATAAGCCTTCTTATAAAAAAGCCACATCCCACTACCTGCTCCTAAATATAGAAATGGGTAAAAGAAACAACCCCAAATAACACCAGAGACACTGCCTACCACCCACTCTAAAGTTGGGTCTTGGTTAAGTTCTCTATTTCACAATACGGGTCTAGGTACATGGAATGTCAATTTCACTTATAAACTCCATTTAACACTGAACATTACATTTTGTAATTTCAATTTCATTTAAATTCACATTTGATTAAAATTATCATTAAATGTTTGAAAAATATATCACATATTCTAATTCATAAGGTCCCATACACCATATAAACTAAAGTGTGGTGCTCATTTAATCCCAAACATAACACATTCCAGTCCATATGACCAATGGTCCATCACTCAACATTCCATAATTGACTTATTATGGTGTCTTCTATAGCCTATGTAGGAAAAACTATTTAGGTTATGAAAAACACTATAAGTACCAATTATGTTTCTCAATATCATACATAAACCATTAATCTAATAACATATATATCACTCAATTCACACATAATAAATGTCAAGTGTTCAAGGAATGAGTACTATATGGAATGAAATATGCATGGAATGTGAATATTGCAAGGATACTAAAATGATTCAAGATTAATGATTCCTTCCATATCTAGACAAGGATAAAATGTAATCAATCAATTATATTAATAATAACATCACATAGCATATGAATCACCCAATGGTGGAATCAAACAAATAGTAATAGGAAAAATTTAAAACTACAATTATCAACCCAATCATTTTTGTTTTTTACCTATATGTGGGTTAACTACTCGTAGGAACATCTCATTAAAAAATCCAACTTGTTCCTAATCTACTATCTATTTTTCTCAAATTAGTAAGTCAAGAAAACAAAACCTTCTCTAATACCACTTTTTAACACTCGGAACTAGAATCCACTAAATGGTATCTTGAACCGTTGGGTCACATGGCCTCAGGAGAGCATCCCTATATGCCAGAGGCTATATAATAGTAGAAAGGTTCTATGATGGTATGGTGGAGATACTATAACCTCATTTTTAGAGTAATGCAACAATATCACAAATAAATAAATTAGTGTAATCCTAATATAAATTTCTGATAGAAGATAAACATACAAAATATAATAATGATAATAAAAACTAAGGAAGTATCATATATAAAATGATGTATGTCATGTATCTATAAAAAATGTTGGGAAATACATTGAAATATACATCTAGTAAAACACATGTGTCAAAAGTACAAAAAACCAAAAATGAACTATCTCTAACTAGAATCATGAGCATAGACTGGTCTTATGATCCCCTTATCCTATACATAATCAAAGAAGAATAATAAAGTGGGTACTTAACCCAGTCCCTGATTGTATCCATCAAGTCAGTCCGGTACTCAATGATATCCCAAAAAATGTGCGAGATACACTCTGTAGGCCACCACCAACACTTTCTATAAAAAATCTAGTCTGTGTGAATAATCTAACGTAGTCTGAAATATATGATAGGGATATAAATGATTAATAAAGATTGATTAATACTATCTATTTTAATAAATATTGTCAAACATATTTACTAGGGCTGTTAGTAAAGAACAATACAACATTCATTGCGGCCTATGTTTAGTGATCCAGTGTCATACCTAATTGCCAGTTCTAAGGTATATAGAAAAAAGCATCCTCATCAGCATACATGATGTAATATAGTTTTAGAACCCTAGGGTTGGATCCAAGGTATACATAACAAGTAATCCTCATCATGTCAAGACTAGATGGGATGAATCAAAGGTTTAAATGACTAAGGAATCTACTTGAGTCCTTGGAGAATCTCCATAGTAACTCGGTAATGACTTGGGTGGAGCCCATGCATGTCCATGGATCATGTCTTAAGGGTTCCAACCAAGATAGATCGAAGGAGAATAAATGTCCATATAATCCAATTCAATACTCAATGGGCTAGATCTATAGAGTAGAAATGTACCTAGAATCCAAATAAATCAAGTTTCAGATCCACATGGACCATATCTAGGGTGTAGAAATGTACTTGGAATTTAAATTTTCAAACATATAATTAGTAATTTTATAACCCATTTCATAAAAATACAAAGTACATTATTTCATCCTACTCATTACACAAATTTATTTTAAATATTTAATGATTTTAATTATTATATAATCACATGGTAGTGAGGAATAAATCCTCCCCTAAAGTAACATTAAATTGAATAAGGAACCCAATAGGACAGAGAGCTCAGACAAATCCAAAACTAGAGGGATGAAATTGGGAAGATACAATAACACACCTCTATGGAGGTCCAATATGAGGTTAACTACCTTCAAAAATCATAGGGTACTAATTGGGACACCTAACAAGGCTCAAAAAATTTAATCAAGGCATTCATTTAATTTTAGGAGAAACATAGAAATGTTCGTTATGTGGTGCAACAATAATAGGGTATAAAAGAACTAAAACTAAATGGAAAATGTATAAACCACCTACCATATGTCCATAGTAGAATAGTAATCTAGTATCAGCTTCTAAATCGGCCCAAACTGAAATAAAACTGAAAAATGATCAAATACACTAAAAATAGATCATATTATCTCTCAATAAAAAAATTCAATGATATAAAGAAAAAGAATATGAATGTGAAATATGAATAAAGAACTCACTGGTGTTGATCCAACAAGAGAAATATTGTTGGAATTAATGTCTGGATCATGAAATGGGATCAAAGACTATGATTTGATGTTCAATAGGACAAAATACACTCTTATGTGTAGTGGAATGAATGGAGTAATGAAAGGATTTAAAGTTTTATTAATTTAGGGGTAAAATTTTTATTTCAACATTTCTAAATGGGTTACATGGTTTGGATTCATGGTTGTCCAAATCGTGTGCCAACCATGCGCCCTTCACTAACTCAGAAGGGAACCAACACAGTTCATATGCACAGTTTGGGAAACGGTGTGAAAAATATGTTATTTTCCTCTATTAAAAATTGCAGGTGGCTGACATAGGTGTGTTACCCTAGATTCATGGTTTCCTCAAACTATAAAGCCCTATTTTTCTCTTTGAAATGCCCTTCATGGTAAGTATTAACCATGCATTATGAGAAACATGGTCTCTACTAACCATATGACCTAACTCCCATTTCCAAAAACATATCTTCCAAGCTATGAATAATCCCTAGAACCCCTGAAACCCCCATTAAATCTTTATGTACCCACATTATGTCAAAAATATGAAATTAAACTGAAATTAAAAATATCCATACCTCATAAAAAAACTCGGGATCTTACACATCCCAATTTGAAAAAAAACTGGTGAAATATAAATTAGATTTTCTGTCAAGAACTGAATCATTTTTGGGAAAATTATTATTTCATAACACAATAGGATAATGGCCTTGAAAAAACTTCTTTAATGAGAAAATTACCCTTATGAACACCCATTATTAACCTTACATGAGTTTGAGAAAATCTTGTCACAACTTGAATTTAAACATTACAAAACCCTCATTACTAGTACATAGATCATGGAGTGAGCTGATGACCTTATTATAGTATCTTTAAGGACCTTGAAACAACTGATGGACATGAATGTACACTATGACCTTGAAATAACATAGTGTGTGGAACATAGAGTTTACCTTTGTATAGGTCAGAAAGATCATTACCTAATGCCTCTTATCATGGGGGTACCTTCACAGAGTGCTTGGAATGGTCACCCTTACACAACCTATAATCATCATGAAAGGGTAACAAAAAATTATAAACACATGAAAAATAAAACATCCACGCTATGGGAATTAACATTTAAAATTGGAATAAAAATAAAATCAATTAAAATTAGTATTTAGGACATTTCCACATTAAAATTAGTATCAAATAAAAAAATAAATATTTAAATATTTAAACTATTATATAATGTTATTTATATTATTCATAGTAAAAATCACTAAAAAAATGAAAAATATGGCTTTATTAGAGAACCATCGATACAAGGTCACATAAAATAATCCATGGATACATAGGTCATATATAATAAAGGTGACAAGGATGAATTATAGTCTATTATATTCAATTTAATAAAATTTAATCACCTTAAAAACCCATTCAATAAATATTAAATTAAGCAGAAACCAAACACATACATTTTTCATTCATGTTAATGATCATCCACACATGCAATGAATTCACTTTTAATAAATTTTACAGAATTTATCTATCTTCATTATTTTTTAAGATAAATAATTCAAATTAATAAATTAATTATTTAATTAATTTATTAATTCATTTATCTTAATTTTCCATTCAAATAGTCTTGAGGATACCCATATTCTGTTATTTTAAATAAATTAAATTAATTTAAAATTAATTAAGTACATGGTGTGTATTGGAGGAAACATGGTGTGTAACCCTTTGAACTATGTAGTGTCCCGTATGGACCTTGTTGTAAACTATGTACTTAAATGACATGTAACACACAAAGCATATCATGAAATTTCATGGGGTGTAGTTCTGTGGGTTAATCCAGATAGTCAGGTAAACATTTATAACACATTCGAAGACTTTAATATATGTAGCCAGTACCTCTTATAATTCACATGAAGTTGAAGACATATATGATTACCATACATGGTGTGTTGTTCCAAAAATCACATAGATAATATTTAATTTAAGTATTTAATGTTATAATTAATACAATAATTATGTTTATATTCAATTAAATTAATTTACTCATTGTACAGTCTAACTCAGTGTGAATTCCACATGAACATGTTAGAGTTAAATGGAATGTACAACCATCCACATTCAAAGTACTCTAGTCATTGGCCATTTACATCACATGCCTAGGGACGCGGTATATATTCCTCATGAAAATTTATTTGTAATAATATGTATACTTTTGTTACACACTGTATAGTCACAACCATACCATGTTTCTCGGCTATTAGGGAATACTAAAGGTATAATTAATATATGTTGTGAACATTGAGCACAATGTTTTTGAAATTCATTTAAGAAAAAAACCATGTTGTGGTTACATGACAAGTATTTCAACTAAACTTCATGTAATCGATAAATATACATTCCATCTGACTTAGTGAATACATGAAGTTCGTTGATGTTGTGTACTATTCTCCTACATGATGTGCCTTGATTTGAGTAACTCATCTTGGTGAAACAAACATAGGTATATGGTGTGTACTTTTTAGTTACATGTTCTGTATCTATGTTATCTAAACATATTTTCTAGCATATTCTGATGGTATCTTTGATTATTATCCAATTAAAATATAAATTTAAAAATAACATAAAATTTATAAATAAGTCAATGATTAATAAATAATTAAAAATTAATATGTGACTACTATGATACCACTTGAAAGTTTCAGGGAAAAGTAGAAGTGGTTGGGTCTATGACCAGTAATGGTTTTTCATCATTTTCCTTGGGTTTCACCTCAGAACTAAATGAATATCAACCAAAATTTCCTCAAGATAGTATATTTTGATTTAATTTATAATGAGCTTATAATTAATAATTACCAATTATCTTGGAATTATTTTTTCATTATCGAATCAACTAGCTAATTTTGTTGTATCGTTAATACGATGAAAGATCTAAGTTTATAATTCCTCTAGTGGTATTAAAATTTTTTATATAAACCAAAACATTCCATGGGAGGATAATTTAATTCTAAAATTTAATAAAAAACTCTTTCCATTATTCCCATTTATCATAAATAGAATTTATTTCGAGTTTGAAAGATTATTTGTGTTCTCTAATGGATTTAGTGGAAGGAGTAGGATTAATGATTTCTTTGTTGATAAAATTATATAGGAAGTTCTCTTTAGATTCCAGAGAATTCTATAAAAATGATTTATTTTTCACTACAAACTATGACCCTAAAATTAGATAATTAGGTTTATATAGCTTGGTTAGAGAACTAGTCATTAAACAAAGGCCCTTTTCTAATCTCTTATTCTTTAGAGAACCCCACATCTGACGATGATGATGATGATAATAATAATAATATTATTACTATTTCCTTTACATGATCTAAAATCATGGATTATTTAAATATATTTTCATAAATAAATAAATATTTAATTATTTAAATGATATTAAATATATCATTCCCACTAGAACCTTAACCTGATTGATCAATCATACTTGGTTTTTATCAAACCTTGAATCATGAATAATTATTTAAATAAATCAATATCATTGAATTATTTTTTCAATAAATAAGTAATTATTATATTCACTAAACTATTGAATAAATATTTATTAAATATTCAAATCATTTATATATTCTCTCAAAAAATTGATGATTGAATATATTTGATCAAAACACCCAAAATAATTATTATTCTTTATAACATGAGAGTAATATTTTTTATAATATTAAATTCATATAAAAAATTATTTAGGTTCTAGATACACTTAATGTGTTCCCCTTTAGATATCTTTCCCAGTTGTATTATCAAAATTAGTCAAGATTCATTTATAAACATCTACCAAAATTTCAAGGTTACCAAAGATAAATATGTTCATATCACAATGAAAACAATATTGTTCAAATTATCACCACGTATTATGATCCCTTCACCATGATATGTCATAAATATGGTTGCATACATGTTTTATCAACCTATATAATTTAATATATTTCTTTTAATTTCCTAAAACAAAATTTTAAATAAAAACACCACGATCATGGAGTTAATCAAAATGTACCATTCCAATATAAGGGTATAAGATATCTAATTCTATTTACTCGGAATGGGAAAATCATTTCTTGACTTATTAATTAATTCCATATCACTTGTGATAGACCCAACATATCCTTTCTCACTATGAGCATAAAAAGTCATGGTTTTCGTCAATACATCTTAGAACATGATTATTAACAAGTATTAATAATATTATCATGTCTAAAGAATAATAAACACATTCACATATAGGAATATCCAATGACACATAAAACATTTGGAATTTATATGGGTGGGTTTGTTCTCATAACCACCTCTTTTTGAGATTACCAAGTGAGAACTTCATGGGAAGAAGTCTTAATATATTATAAGACCCTTAAAAAAAATAAAAAAATTTATTTATGAAATATAAAATAGATGTAAAATTTCCATATATATTTAAGAATATCATCCTATCCCTTCATGTTTATCATAATAGTAGGGAATTTCTATGAACTTTTGATGTAACAAATATTATAAGGAAATTATCACATTAATGTTTCAAATAAGAACAATCATCACAAGATAATATATTTATTAATATTCATGAATATGAATATAAAAGTAATCAAAATTACATATTAGTTATTTCTAGGTCACCAACTCTAATAGTAATTCTAACCATTAGGATACGAGAGGAATATAGTTGAGAAATTATATAGGTTGGATTGGGTAAAGAGTTTTCTACTAAACTATTGAAGAGTCATATATAATATAATTAATATGATCGTCTAATAGATATACTAATGGATTATTTATATGGATAGTTTTTGAAAATTATATTGAAATATAGATCTTGGGTCACTATTAAATATGATGAATTTTAAAGTGTTCATCATTTTACTGGGAGAAAATTTAATAAAAGTCCTTATTAAATGAATGTAAAACATGATACTCATATGATAAAAGAGTTTTTATAGATAATTGTCATCATAATCATCAAACTAGATTTTGAGATAAATCTTTAAAAATAAAATATTAATAAAAAAACTACTTAGACTGGTATGTAAACTTAAGAAAAGATCATAAGCAATATAGAAAATTGTATGCATTAACACAATACCCTTTTGACTAACCTTATGTTGAATTTGTTCAATAAGTGGATCTTGATGCTTATGATATGTATAAAATGAATCAATTAGGATTCAAAAGGCATTAAATTCAATATGAGAAAAGGAAATAATTTCAATATCCACTCATATACTTATTGGGTATATTAATGGATTGGTGAGACCTTATGTTTTTTAAAGAGTAATTTGTTTATAGAATTTATTCTAGAGGTTTAGTTATCAATTTTCTAAAACTACGATTGAGTTTAAATAAAATTTTAATTTACATTATAAAAGTGTTTAGTGTATATGAATCAGGCATGTGATGTCCATGTTCTGATGTTGTATAAAAAAGTGTGTATAAGTATAAAATTGAAGAATAAAATTTAGCAGAAAAATCCTACAATGTTTTTTCATGTAGCTATACAAGGTCATTGAAACTTAAATGATGATTTCAAAATATGGGAAATGTTTCTATATGATGGAATTGTATGAGGTACTTAAAGGAGTTTTATAAATTCCATAGAATTTCAATGTTAAGTATTAGTGGTATAGAAATAAATTCATTAATTTTTAAGGGTATATGGTGCCAAATGTAGGTTTTAAAAGTATTTTAAATATAAAGGTTATCAAAATCAAGGTAATAATTAAAGGAACTTATAACTTTCATTAAAATGGTGAATAAAAGTTCTTCTAAATCAAAGAATAGATGTTTGGGAATACATCATGCTTAGATGGATATTTTTTAAGGATTTGTTTATTTATACAATTCCTCTTATATGATAAGATATTTTATTTATTAACAAAGAGATTTTATGAATAAAATGAGATTATTAAAATGGTTTACATTACATTAGATTCTATAACATGTTTGAATTTAATATAATTATAAAAGGAGTTTTATTCAGGATAAAACCGTCTATCCAATAATTTTTTAAATTACAAGGGATATGATCCCACTATCATTCAATAATATTTTTAAAGAACAAAGACTTTTTTTATATAAGCCTCTCAACAAAAAGAATATCATATTAGATTTGGATATGGTGGTTTATTTTGTAATTATTCAAACTAAAAAAATAAATGTTATTTACTTACAAAAATGAGTGTGTATATTATCATGATATTTTGAAAAGAACATAGTATCAAATTGGTTAGTGGAACTATTTTTGGACTTTGAGCATTTTAAATTTAACAAAGAAAATATTAAACTAGTCAAAATACAACGTAAACATCCCTAAATATCCAAAATGATTTTTGGATTTTTCAATAAATGATTATTGTAAATGGTTACATCGATTACCTAAATATTTCCAACAAAAGTTTTGATGAAACAATTATAATAATTATGATTATGATGGAATTTGAATGAAAAATAAGTATACAAAAAAATTTGTTAACATCATAAAATTTTTTGTTTTTAGGTAAGAAGTTTGAATAATTGTTTATTGAGTCAAAAATTAGGAATATGATTACTAAGTCCCACCATTATTAAAATTTAATTTCTTTGTTGATGTTACTCAATTAAAAGTTTAGCGTGTGGATTTTATCAGGTGGTCACTTAGAGATGTTGTAAAAATCACATAGAGAAGTAATGATTTTTACAAAACTCTTAAAGTATACAGAACATAAGGTTGATCTGGAATTCCATCATATGTTATTTGATGAGTTAAGTGTTTATGTATGGGTTTTTTAATTATTAATTGACTTTAATAATATAAAATGTATTATGTTATACAAAAATAAATATCTTATTTATAATTATTTCATGTTGGATTCATACAATAATTAAATGAAATAATAAAATACCTATAAAATAATAAATTTTAGTTCTATATTTCTGATTTTTACCATGTTGTATTATAGGTTGTGATAAAATGTTAATGTTATCATCATTATAATTCTTGTATTAGGGTAAAAAATATGCTCATGTGACACAAAATAGGTTTTTTTTTTGTATTGGATGACCTGCAAAGTATACCACAATTTGTGTCATACACTATATATAGTATATCGGGAGGGTTTATAATTCATAAATTTATTTCCATAATATTTGAGGCTAGAAAGATACATACCATGAGAATCTTCATACTTTTACACCTGTCTTACACAAGACTTGAGGTTGAGCTAATCATAGGATGGTTGGTTATATTGCTGATCATTTTTTCAGTAGGATCTTAACCAAAATATAATTTACCCCTCATATATTGAAAATAACATCTTGAACATCAATTGAGATAATCCATGGATGTATATTATCATACCTAAATAATACCTATGATCTGATTACATAGCTGGTGAGAGGCATGTGATGTGCTCATGTATAAAGGTGAATAACATGTGATGTATTAATTGAGTAGGTTAGTATATACTCATAGAACCAAGAACATATGTGTAGATATTCCTGATTAACATACTTATTGTTATATATTTACTTATTGTCTTGTAAACCAAAAAAATTATAGTTTGAGTAGTATTTATGATTTTCTAGAGGATGCAATTTTCTTACATTTATGAACTGTAGAATTTATATTTGTTTTAAACACTAAAATGGATTGTGAGGTTACTCTTTGTGGTTAACAGAATGTGGATTTTTTTTTACTTTGAGATTTAAGTGTTTTAGAGTTTATCAAATAGGTTTTCGGATGGAATTCATAGGGTATTATACATGATGTGATACACGATGAAGTTGATGATAGCTATCTAAAAGTGATTTGGAAGATATCTGAAAAGATTTGTGGATATGGTTTCCAAAAGGTATTTTTTATGATATAATATAAGGTAAAATAAAAAAATATATGTATATTTAGTCAAAGCGTGAGATTTATGGAGATATAACATAAATTATTTCACATTTGATGTGTATTTGGTTATATTATATGGTATTCTAAGGAAATATTATAAAGCATGAATATATTGATTCCATACTTCTTCCTTGTCCAATTATATTATATGATATGTTGATATCATAATAGGGATAATCATGAAATATGATTAACACTATATTATGATTGATATAAAGGTAAAATATAAAGTGTTTACATTTGAGTTATCTTCCATACAGACTATCCATTTACCATTAACATTGCATAAGATGAAATGTTGTGAGGTTAAAACAATGAAATCATGTGATGGATACTAAAATGACTAAAGATTTAATCTTGTGTTTTTTATGAATGAGTAAATGATTGATTACTCAGGATTTTCCAAAGGAACTCTATAAGAAAGCATTCCCATTGATAACATGAAATTTAATATTATGAAATTCCTTTAGGATTCTCTTTCACCCCACTGATGCTCTATCAATTCTTCATGCTTTACCTAGTGAGGTACTAACATACCATGGATTTGAGGATAATCCCACCTAATCATTGGATTAATTTTTCAACCAATGGATACATCATAGAGGAGGGAGTCATTTGGTTGCCTCTAGGGGATCTTCATCAAACAATTTTGATGAAGATATTTTATGATTTTGTTTAGTTAAAAGTATGAACGAGTTATTCATTTTAGTTATACATGGTTTCCATTTCAATGCATATAAGATCATGAAAATGGGGTTTCTTATCTCTTTTATTGTATTGATTAGGTATTAATCTGTCCATAGAAACCCATTACAAACGACACCTCACACCATCACATTCTTAATAAGGCTATGGACTCATAACACAATCCACACCACCATCCTTTAACTTTGGGCATATAATCATAACACACTTCATACAACCACCCTTTCACTTAGGGTGTGGGATTATAATAAAATCCATACCATAATCCTTTCACTTAGGGTCTGGCCTCATAACAAAATCCATAACACTACTTGTTCACTCAAGTTGTGTCCTAGGAACCGAAAATAAAAAATTACTAATATATAGAACAAAATCAACACAATATCTAGAGACACATCAAGGTACCACATTAAAATGTCACATAACCTAAACATATCAAGAGTCCATTAAATATCCCATGTTATTCATTTTTAGACCTAATAAATATCCCATTTACAAAACCAACCCATGTACTGCACATTCACCACTATAAGAAGCGATAACCCACATTGAGGCTAACTCCTCAAGGTAGAAAACCCTATATAAAGATGCAACACTCACCACTGTCAGACAACACTCACATGAGAATACCTCTAACAACCACCATGGGGTTAATTGCACTTAATTGGATGTATCATGTTACTTTGATGTATAAATCATAATAATACAAGGTATAGAAACACCTCTATATACATAGAAGTCCATATCACCACATATAAATACTGAATATAATGATACATAATTTATAGAAATTGATATTACTTCAAAATTGATGTATATTAATTAGAAAATATAATAATTCCACCATACGACCATATAGGTATAATGTATTAAGAAACTGGGAAACACACTCAACTAGTTCATAAAACATCTATATTGTCTCCCACTTATTTCTTCATTACTAGACTTCTTTTTGAAATCTTACTTTATACCATTATTCATGACCTGGGGAAAAGAAACTTATGAAATAGTTATCTCAAATTCTCAATATGGGTAAATAAGGTAAATATTGATCATATCATAATCATAATATATAAGAACATTTGAAAGTCTTATCCTGTATATGAAAGATCATGATATCATGTCATGGGACAAAAGTTCATAAGAATTAATAGTCATAATCCCAAAATTCATATCATAAGGCATTCTATTTTTTGAAATACATATAAGCATATAAAAACATTTTATATTAGTCAAGTATTATTTCCAAGACCACCATAGCAGACAAAGTCCATTACTTAACTGAGTTTACTTGTCATTCCAGCCTTGTATTACTGAACCAAATTTACTCTTTGTTTCAGTCATGTCTATCTCATGAGATATAAATATTTTCCAAATGAATTAGTGGGAGATATAGATCCCAAATATCTCAAAATTAAATCATTCTTATGTGTACCACAAATACATCAATCATTCATCATAGCATAACCGAAGGAATAAAATGGGTATCTTAAACATCATTCCATCATAACATAATCCAAGTAAAAAATGGATTTCATAAATAGAATTCCACAATAAACACAATACAATCATAGTATTAATAGTAATTGAAACATAAACACATTTAAATAATTTCATCTTAGATGGAAAGTAGTTTCGATATAACACATGAAATTAATTTTTGAGGAAAATATCCATTCTTCTTTAAATATGATTTCTTTTCTAAAAATTCTACACAGTTTTAAAAGAAAAAAATTTCTTTGAAAATAAACTTGAACACTTGTAATGTAAGTATCATGGATATAATGTGTCATAAAAGCGTAAAAATCCTTTCATGTTATATAAGTTAAAAAAACATTCTTCTCAAACATTTTCCAAAAAAGTCAATAAGTACATCGTACTAAAAACAAGAGAATATTTCTTTCACAAAATTTAATAAATATTCACCAATGGGTAAAATTTTCTTTAAAAAGTTGTATAATAATAGAAATAATATTACATGTTTGTAAAACATTAATGTAGATAATAAATATACCCCAGTATATACTTACATATAAACAATCTCGAATACTAATGAGATTGTGAAAGTAACCCTGACCTTAGGCCCAATATCCTTCATATGCATCCAAAACATCTGAATAAGGATTTAAATAATGTTATTAAATTATTACATAATCATATTAATTTTTATGATATCATATATCATTATATGATCTTATGTTTATTAGTAATATTTCATTGTCACTCGTTATTTAGATATTAACTAGTTTATGTTCTTATGCATGTTTCTTAGATAAGTTCATTTTCTACTTCCTAGGTTATAGATATATCATTTATAAATTGATATTAGTAAAATATATATCATATTTATTCATTCCATTCATGCATATAATCATGGTTTAATGAATATAATTTAGAATGAATTGCATTACATCATAGAGATGGTAAGCTGTATGTACACACAAGTGACAATATCATTCCTATAATTACTGAATGGTATTGAAGTGGATGGTGTATAATATTTTGGAATCAGTATAATGTGATAAAAATAATATATAGTTATTATTTCCATCACAATACCCATCCAAGTATGGTGGTGGTGAAAATAGATTACAACAAGACGTGGAGATAGTAAGCCGTACGTACACACATGTGGTGATTTCATTTTTCAGAGGATAGATAGAAGGTGGAATATAGTTTTTTCCTAATTATAATAATATATCAGTATATGAGTGATACATATCTTATTACATTATAATTAAACAACTGATGAAGAGGATGTAGAAGAAGAAAGAAGTTTGGAAGAATCCATAGAAGAGATTACGTCTTCCTTGATGTACATCCTCTAAATCTCTTCTTATAAAATTAGAGTTGTTCTAAAAAGATGAAAAGAACCTATAGAATATAAATAGGTAATATTTGAAGGAAAAACGGTAGGGGATGGTTTATATTGAATGCTCAAAGTGAAGTGAAGAGGCGCCCTTTTATAATTGAGGCGAGGGGCACTTTTGGAAACTCCATAAATAATAATTTATAATAAAATCAAAACCTACCCAAAAACCTCTACAATGTCCCAATTTTGGATATGTGATGAGATAGGGTTGTAAGATAATGAACCAATAAATTTTGGACAAATATTTATATCAATTTAAACCTTATCGTTTTAATTAACACTTAGTTATTCTATTTAAATTTTAACTAGGGTAACAAATAATATAATATTAAAAGGGTGAAATATTTACTTAGTTTATGTCAAATAGAAAATAAATAAATATTTTAGATTATTTTATATAATATAATAATTATTATATATTTTCTAAAAATTGATTAATTATTATTAAATAATTTAATAAAACATTATTTTGATTAAAAATCAATAGTATCAAATTCGACACTATTCAATTCATTGATTTTAAAAAATATTAATATAATAAAATTACTTCTAAAAAAATATTTTATTAGATTCCTAGAAGGTCATGTTCATCTAGAAATTTTTTGACACATGATAATTATCCCAAATTATATTTACATTATTATTTTTAATATATTTTTTGATATTTCTCTTAATAAAATAATTTTTATAACAATATCGTGTAATTATTTTATATGATTATTTGTTGAATAAAAAATAAAAATAAAATACTATGATGAAGATAAATCTACTATATTTAATAAAAATACTTTTAGTAGAATTTATCTTCTCAAAAATCATGTATTAAAAATGTTATACTTATTAAATTATGAAGGTCACAACTTTAACATCACTTTAAAAAAAAAATATGAGTGTTATAATCCCTTCTATAAGGCTCCAAAAGGTTAATAAATCAACCCTTTGATGATTATGGTTGGGATATACTCGTACAGTAAAATTTGGTCAAGTTTTTGGATCTTTTAATGGGTATTATTATTTTAATAAAAACTATATTGTTGATTTTTCATCAATTAAATAATATCTGCGCCATTAATGTATAAGATATAATGGTATTTATTTATTTCCTAAAAATAAAAAATAAATTACCATTATAAAAGAAAAAAATTTCTTTAATAGGCTTATTTATAATATAAATTATATTTAGTATAACCTTATATTAAAATTTTTTTAGTTATTCAAATTTGATTGAGACATATTTAAATTTTCTTTAAATAAAATAAACTAAATGTCCTAATCTCATCCAAGTGGATTAAAAAGGATACCATTTTGACCCAAAGATGATTTAGGTAGAAATAGACTTATGCAATGATATTAAGACAATTTTTAGGGTAATTTTATAATAGTATTCTAACCCATAATTATGCGGTTTACACTTTTACCTTTTTAATAAATATTACCAAAGTTACTATTCATATTTACCAAAAATAAAATAAATACAAATACATAGTTTGGACCTATTGATTCCAAATATGGAGTTCATATTTCAAAATTTAAAAGTCATAATTTTCAGTAATTAACTTAAAATTAATCTCATTTTCGGAAAGAGAGAATGAGTTCTAAAAGCTAAAACATTACAAAAGATTGAAATGTTTTTACATAAGAATTCATGGTAAAATTAATGATAATGACATATAGTATATTGAATTATAAAAATATATTCTATTTATATTTTAAAACCATTCAATATTATAATTTAACCATATAAATTATTTTAATGAAAAAAGTTGTTTTCATATAAAATTTTGTGTATTTTTATTATTAATCAAAACATGACTATTATCATAAGAATATCAGAAATTCATCCAAAGTAAATTTTAATATCCCACATAAAAATTACATGTTTATGTTTTCATATAAAAATTATTAATGTGTAAAAATCTTAATTTAAAAGGGGTTCACCATTCAAAGGCATAAAACTTTCCATTTAAAAAAATATAGGTTTTTATACATCTAGTAGGGTTTATTATTTACCTATGACTAAAATATCCATTTGATGAATATAAAAAATACATTATTAACTATATAACATATATATCTCATTAATTTCATTACCAATAGTAATTCACTCAAAAATGAAAATATCTAATTGATTTATATTTTTTTAGAAATAATTGATAGCCAATGAATTCACAATGAATTTTTATAAGTTAGTTATATTTATTCCCGCTAACCTAACAGATAGGATATAATGGTGATTTTATACTATGGGTGTCTCACAGTTCATTCAAACTTTTGATTTCATACAATTCAAGCTACTGAAGAATTAAAATTATTTAAAGAAAAAATTTCATAAAAACATCTGAGTTTTACATTCTAACCCCATTAAATTGAATTTCTCCATAGAAATTAATCACTTGAAAACAAATAGATGAGTATAACTCTCTATCATCATACCCTCATGTTCCCACGTAGATTCCTCAAATTTTTGGTTCCACCATAAAACTTTAACCATGTAAGTGGTCTTGTTCTGTAGTAATTTTTCTCTTTGATCTAGAATCTCTATCAGTTTTTCTTCATAAGAAATATCTTACTCTAGCAGTATGACTTTTGAGTTTAGTACATGTGAAAAATCATGTATGTACTTTCTCAGAAGAGATACATGGATATCATCATGAAATTGAGAGATATTTAGTGAAAGTTCCAATCAGTACACTTCCTTCACAACACGATCCAGAATTTCAAACGGACCAATATACCTTGGGCTCAACTTTACCTTCTTTCCAAAAATAATTACACTCTTACAGGGAGATATTAATAGAAACCTTATCACCCACTTCAAAATATAGGTCTTTTCTTCAGTTTCCATCATAAATATTTTGTTGACTCTGAGCTGCTCTTATGTGTTATTGAATAGATCTAACATTTTACACCATTTTTTTAAAATCATCAGGTCTTAATAGCTTTATTTCCCCAACTTCATCCTAGAAAATGTGAGTTCTGCACTTCTATCTATAGAGGGATTAATAAGGATCCATCTAAATACTAGTGGGAAAGATATTATTGTAGGAAAATTACACTAATGTTAGGTGTTGATCCCAACCACCTTTGAAATCCATAGTGAAATCTCTCAACATGTATTCTAGAGTTTGAATTGTTCTCTCAGACTGACCATCTGTCTAAGGATGATAAGTAGTGATGAAACTTAACACAGTATCTAGAGAATGCTGAAGACTTTGCCAGAACTTTGAGGTAAACCCCAGATCCTGATTAGATATAATGGAAAGTGTTACTTCATGAAATCTTACCATTTTCTTTACATATATCCTGGCAAGATGATCAAGATAGAAATCATCTCCAATAACAAGGAAGTGTGTCTACTTAATAATGCGATCAATTATAACTGAGATAGCATTTTTCCTTTGGATGTTTTGGGAAGTCTGAGGAAAATGTACAAAGTGATGTTTTCTAATTTTCATTCTGGTATGGGTAATGGTTGTAGAATACCCTCATATTCTCTCATATTAAACTTATTGACAAACCAAACATCGAGAGACATATTTGGTAACATCTATTTTCATGTCATCCCATCAGAAATACACTTTTTGGTCCTTCAAAATATTTGTGCTTCTAGGGTGAATAGATAATAAAAAACTATGAGCCTCATCCAATATCTCCTTTTTTAATTATGATATTTGAGGAATACAAACCCGATTCCTGAAACTTATTATTCCATCACAATGAAGGTTGAATTCTAGAACATTTCTCACCTTCTTTTGTAGATCTAAATTTTTCTTCTATGCCTCTTTAATCTTCACTTGTATAGATGGTTGAACATTCATTTTAGAAATATAATATTTCTCCCCTTCCTTTAAAATTTCAATATCCATCCTTTGTAAATCCATAAATTTTTGATCATTTTTTATCCCTATCATGGATAGGCTATCATGGTCTTGTGAAGTCAAAGCATCTTACAACATGTTTTCTTTCCTAAGTTAGTAATGTATTGAGAATTTGTAATCTTTATTAAACTCCAACCGTCTTTAATGGGGAATATTTATCTCCTTTTGTGTGAAAAAATACTTTCAAATTTTATGATTATTATAAATATCACACCTTTCACCATAATGATAATGCCTCCACATATTTAATGAAAATATTACATCATATAACTCTAAATCATTAGTTGGGTAATTTTTCTCATGTATTTTCAACTATTGTAAGGCATAAGATATCACCATATAATTTTTCATAAAACCCATGCCAACCCCTTCATGGATGCATCACTATAGATCAAAAACCTTTCTCCACTACAAGGAAATGTGAGCATAGGTGCACTTGATAGACTTCTATTTAGGCCTCTAAAATTCTATTCATATTCCTCCATCCATATGAACTTTACTCCTTTCTAAGTCAATTTCATGAGTGGATGAAATAATTGTGAAAAATATTTCAGAAAACATCGATAATATCCAACCAAACCAAGAAAACTTCGGATCTCAGTTACAATTTTGGTCTCATCCAACTTTCAATAACTTTTATTTTCGATAGATCCATAGATATCCCATCTCTTGAGATTATGAGACCCAAAAATGAAACCTTCTGAAGAGAAAATTCACACTCTCTAAATTTTTCATAAATATTCTTCCTTTTAAGGGTCTTCAGTACAATTATCAATAGGTATTCATGTTCTTTCTTACTCTTAAAATAGAAAAGAATACAATCTAAAAAGGAAACAAAAAAACTGATCAAGATAGTCTCTAAAGACTATATTCATTTGATCCATAAATATAACTGAGGAGTTGGTAAGACTAACATGCATCACTATAAATTCAATGTTTCCATACCTTGGACTGAATGTCACCTTCTGTATATCCTTCTTCTTGACCCTTAATTAATGATATCTTGAATGATGATAAATCTTAGAAAAGTATTGAGATCCATGTAGTTGGTCAAATAAGTCATAAATATAGGGAATACAATATTTTTTCTTAATAGTGATCGTGTTATATTATCAATAATAAATGTAGAGTCTCATTGATCCATCTTTCTTCTTAACAAACAGAACAGGTTCACACTAAGGTGATGCACTAGGGAATATGAATCCATTATCAAGATTCTCTTAGAGTTTCTTCTTCAATTCCTAAAACTCAATTTGGTCCATTCTATAAGTCGTCTTTGAAATAGTCATAACACCCTGCATGAGTTTTATTGAAAACTCAACTTCACGGTTTGGTGGAATACCTACAAATGTATAACAAACATGATCTTTATTACACATATAAACATGATTTATTACATAAAATATTCACTTGATACAATATGGGATATCTAGAGGACTAGTGTCTTTGGGGATTATGAACATTTCATAACGAATTAAAACATGAAATACAACATCTTTATTGAAAACTTTCTTTACATGTCCACTACTTTATTTAGTACTTAACATTGCATGTGATAATCTAAAAAAATTCATAGGAAAAGGGTGAGATATAAAGCCTAGTAAGGTAGTAAAAAAGGCATAACATGAATAATACAATAAATGTTAGGGAATATTCATATCAATGGATCATAAAAGAAACATGAACATAAAGGCATGATAAAACGTGATTATCACAACATGGGAATATGGAAACAACACTTAACATGGTATTAGCATGAGCCAAGGCTCATTGCACATGGAGCATGAGTAAACCCTCCTTACACTTGAATTTTCATGTTTAAACCCTCATTTCAATTGATGTATCAGGATACTAATCTTTACCCAATGCATTGGAGAGCTATCAGGGTGCACGTTTCTTAAAAATTTCATTTCATGCATAAGTGTGCCACATGATTATACTACATAGATTCATTAAACATCATAATTTATTACACGGTAAAGGAATGTGTAATTAATAAATGAAACTCATAAATCAATAAGTAAGTGTTCAAAAGGTGAATAACCTTGATTAAAAAATGGGCATGTTATTCACTACACAATGATTTTGGCGTGGGAAAATGGCATTGCAATTTCGGCAGCATAAGGATGTGACATAAGACTTCATAAAAAACTTTGATGATAGATAAATGGTTGTCTCATCATATGTACATAAAATGGAAAGTAAGGGGGGTCATATAGATACATGTCCCAACATAAGTAATGAATTTTGGATTCATAATACAAAATAATTTCTTGAATGTAAATGAGGAGAGAAAAATTCCTTAAGGAATTTTGGCATGGTAACAAGTGTACATGAGAGGTATTAATGTGAGAGAAAAGGGATCTATAATCATTCAAACATAAAAACGAAAGTATGAGGGAGGTTTGAAATCATACAAAAACATTTATAATTGACAATAAAAGGGCATAATAATATTATGAAACACAGATAAAATGAGAAAGGAAGGAATCCCTTACATGGAAGTGTGATCTCAAAGGCTTCAGAGAGGCTTGAGAGAGACTTCTTGGGATATTAGGGATACTTTGTCGGATTATAGAGAGAGGAGGGAAGATATTGGTTGAGCTAAAAAGGATTTGATTGAAGAGAAATTGGGAGTTTGTGTGGATTTATATAGGAAAGGAGAGGGAATTCTTTATTATTTTGGTTTGGGACACCACACATTAAACTAATTAAAGACACAAACCAGACCATGGTTTTTGCCCACAGTTTTTTCAAAATGGGAGGGTAAAACAGTATTTTATAAGTTCAATGTCCGAAATTCTTAAAATATTAAGCATGATTATGTGAAGGTGAGTCACACTCTCAAGGAAATCAATTTATAAAGCTAAAATGTTTTATATGTCTTGGAGGGTCCAATAAAGCTTTTTAAAATAAATAAAACAAACCTTAAATCACTTTATTTTAATGGTGAAACATATATTCTCTGAAAATAATGTTTATAGTATTTTATTACATCAGTATTGGGTGATTATGATGTCATAAAACACATTTTATATTTAAGAAATATTGAATTTTTACACAAACATTCCACTGTATCATAAAATTATGAGAAATTCATCCTTGGATAATTTCAACATTCTGATTCCAAAAATTGTATTAATTTAATATAAATAATTTTTTAGATATGTGAATTTTTACTTTTAAATTAAAAATCCACATTTATAAAAAATTCTTGGGTTTTGAAAAAAATTACTTTCAAACCCTAATAAAAATTACAATTGTACTCCTGAAATTATATGATCATTTATATTTAATAAAAATTAATTTAGTAATAATATTTAATTAAAATATTATTTAATTCAAAAATTCATTAATTCATCAAAATAGATTTCTTAATTAACTAAAAATTATGTTTTTTCTTTAAAAACTATTTATAATGTAATAATAATAAAATGAATGTATATTCTCTAAAAAAATAATGTACATAATCATAGTAGTAGGGTCTCATTACATAACCCATTATAACACCCATATAAAGACAAAGGGTAAGGTGTGCGATGGTGACAGACTCTTGGGGTGACTCCAATTATATCACTCGAGTGGTAATCTCTATCAGCTTCCACCTATCCCATAGGTGGTTCTGTTCAAGCTTAACGTGTTGAAGCTTGGTTAGGGTTTGGTCAATAGTGAATCCCAATGACACCACATCCTTTTTGAGCTTCAAAAATCGGTCTTCATATGGAGCAATTCTACAAGATGAGGTCATCTCTTCCTTGTCCGATTAAATTGGATTTTTAAAGCCCAATATTTATACAAATCATGTGATCACTCTTTAACGACTATATTAGCAATGATCACAATTATTGACGGTATTTTAAAAAAAATAAATACAAAGAAAATCATATGTTATATAACCATTTTACATAATAATGCATTTAATTAGATCAAGAGGAATTTTCATTAATGAAAGTTTGGGTCATTACAATCTCCCCCCCTTAAGAAATTTTTCCCTCAAATTTTTTTCCCATACTAAAATAGATACAGGTAACTCTACTTTTTCACTTCCTTTGATTCCCACATTGATTATTCAAACTTGTGGTTTCACCATAGCAGCATGATGTGGGGCACTGTTTTATTTCGTAGAACTTTTTCTCCATGATCTAAGATCTTCAATGGATTCTCTTCAGAGGAGATTCCATTCTCCAATGGTACCAATTTTGGATTAAGTACTTGTGAAGGGTTAGTTATTCATTTCCTCATGAGTGATACATGAAATACATCATGTACTTGAGATTGGTTCGGTGGGATTGCTAGTTGATAGGACACCACTCCAATGAAATCAAGGATCTCAAAATGGATGTTTTTCCTTGGAATAAGCATTCCATTATTCTCAAATCTCCTAAAATCTCTTCCACGGTGATCTGCAGAGGAATACCATGTCTCCGAAATGAAACTCTAGGTCTCGTCGATGATTATCAACATAGCTTTTTTTCAACTCTGATCATATTTAATGTGATTCTAGATGGTCTTAACCTTCTCCACTATTTCTTTGACCATCTTTAGACCAAGTAGTTTTCTCTCCGCAACCTCATCCCAACATACCAGTGTTCTACACTTCCTCCCATACTAGGCTTAATTAGGAGCCATTTGGATGGTTGAGTGGAAACTGTTGTTGTATGAGAACTCAAAAAGAGGTAGATGTTGATCCCATCCTCCTTTTAAGTCCATTGAGCACACTCTCAAAATGTCATAAAGTGTTTGGATAGTCCACTCAGATTGGCCATCTGTTTGATGATGACAAGTCGTACTGATTTTATCTCAGTATCTAGAGCTTCTTGAAGACTCTTCCAAAACATAGAGGTGAATCTTGGATCTCGATCAGATAAAAAAGATAGTTGTACTCCATGAAACCTTACCATTTCTATGATGTATATTCATGCTAGTTGATCCAGTGAGAAATAATCCTGAATTGAAAAGAAGTGTAAAGTCTTCATAAGACGATCCACAACAACCCAGATAGCATTTTTTCCTTTGGATGACTTTGTAAGTCTGTTGAAAAAGTCCATGTTGATATTCTCCCATTTCCATCCTAGTATAGGTAACAGTTGCATCATCCCCTTAGACTACTACCTCTCAGCCATCACTTGCTGACATACTAGGCACTTTGATGTATACTCAGTGATCTCCTTATTCATGTTATCCCACCAGTAATTCTCTCAGAGATCTCAATACATCATAGTGTTTCGTGGGTGAATGGTGAAATTTGAACTATGTGTATTATACAAAAGTTCCTTCTTTAACACTGGATTAGATGGAACACGTAGTCTTGAACCAAATCTCACAATTACTTCTTCATTGACATCGAACTCCAAAGATTTCCTTTTTTTAATAGTTTCCACCTTCTTATGAATTCCCACATCATCTCTTTAAGCATCCTTTAACCTTCCCAAAAGATACAGTTGAGCAATAATTTGTGAAAGGATTGATGATGTTTTATAATTTATGATTCTCATGTCCATCTTCATCATGTATAAGAATATTAGATCCTTTTCATTTCTCATAAATGATATAATTGATGGGTTCATTCTACTTGGATCATCTTCCACCTTGTTTGATTTCCTAGGGTGGTAATGGATTGATCACTCATAGTCATTGATCATCTCTAACCATCTTTGTTGGTGCATATTACACTCTTTATGTGTTATTATATACTTTAGGATTTTGTGGTCTGTATATATTTCACACTTCTCCCCAAAGAGGCAATGCCACAAAATTTTTAATCATCCCTTTCAACTCCTTGAATATCTCTTCACATTCATCACTCCAAGAAAACGTGACTCCCATTCGAGTTACCTTGGATAGAGGGTTGGACAATCGTGAGAAATTTCTCACTAATCGGCGATAATATCTATCTATCCCCAAGAAGATATGGATATCTGATACCGATGTTGGCCTCGACCAACCCTCAATTGTATCTGTCTTGGAGGGATCCACAGATATCTCATTGCTTGTTACGATATGGCCCAATAATGAGACCTCGTTTAACCAGAACTCACACTTGATATACATTTCATAGATAATCTTCTTCCAGAAGGTCTCTAGTATAGTTCTTAGATTCTCATCATGCTCCTCCTTGGTTTTGGAGTATATTAGTATATCGTCTATAAAGACTACCACAAAATTTTCAAGGCATTCTCTAAATACTCTATTCATCATATCCATGAAGATTTCAAGAGCATGAGTTAGTCTGAAAGGCATAACTATGAATTCGTAGTGCTCGTACCTTGTACAAAAATCAGCCTTGGGGATATACTCCTTCTTCACCCATACTTGGTAATATCACGACCACAAATCTACCATGTAAGAGTGTTGGGCTCCATATAGATAATTGAACAAGTCATCAATTCTTGGAAGAGGATACCTATTCTTTATCATGATTTTTTTGAGCTCACAATAATCAATGAAAAGGCGCATTGACCCATCCTTCTTCTTGATGAAGAGGACTGGTGCACCCCAGGGTGAAGCACTTGGGCGTATAAACCCTTTATCTAGAATCTCCTATAGTTGTTTCTTCAGGTCCTCAAGCTCCACAACAACCATTCTATACAGAGTCTTGGATATTGGAAATGCCCCAGGTATAAGGTCAATTAATAATTCAACATCTCTTCTAGGAGGAATACCATGCAATTTCTCTAGAAACATTTCACCAAATTTCCCCATAATAGGCATGTATTCAAGGATGGTTGCTTCCTTAGACTCAATCATCTGAGCGAGATACGAATTCTCATATGGAAGTAATATCCACTCTTGAGATGACAGTGCTAAAGAAGATTCATCTTCCTCCTTGAAATTTTATAGAATCGGGGGTCAATTCTCCATTTGGATAGTGACTTCCCTCTCACGATAATTTATATTGGATCTATATAAGGAAATCCAATCCATTCCAAGAATTTATTCAAATTCCACCAGAGGGAGTATGACAAGGTTCATCAAGAATTTCAATCCCCAAATTATGATAGGAGAGGAGTTATATTCATGGGATGTAATGATTTACCCATTTGTAGTACTCACCAAAATCTTTACTTCCATGATTTGTGGTGGTGTTAGGGTTGATCTATTAAACTTTCAGGATACAAAAGAATGCGTAGAAACAGAACAAAAAGAATGTTCGATATTCTTGAATGAATAACCAGCGTACCTATCACCACTTCATTATCGGGGTTGACTTCAACGGTAGTGATGGAAAAAGCTCACCCTTGCTGCCTTGGAGGTTATTGGTTGCCTCTGAGAAAACTTGGCTTGGGGAACTGATTTGTAAGGTTCCCTAGTTCTTTGTATTTGAAGCAATGAACAAAGCGTTGAGAGTTAAATGGAGTGTTCCTATCCTCTGTCATAGCTTTGGGGTTTTCTTGTCGACAGTTAATGGCTATGTGACCTTATCTTCCACATCTAAAGCATTTCCTCATCCCCATCGTGCAATTTTTCAGCTGGTTCTTTCCACACCTTTGGTAAGTGGGGTGCTGGATCTTCTTAGAACCTTTTGATTTATCCATAAGAATTCTATAATTGAAGTGTAATGGCCCAGACCTCTATAGTCCATTACTTTGTGAAAATGTGGTGTTTGAGGTGTTTCGGGAGGTCAAGGTGACTTATCCCCAATGCTTTTCCAAATTTCCAATTCGGTGAACAGTTTTCTATCGGTGAGGTTCAGTGAACAATGTCTATCGGTGAGGTTCAGTGAACAGTGTTCTATCAGTGAGGTTCAGTGAATAGTTCTCTATCAGTGAGGTCTAGTGAACAATGTTCTATCAGTGAGGTTCAGTGAACAGAGTTTTATCAGTGAGGTGAATCAGTATACTCTATCAGTAACCTCTAAGAGTAGGTGTACAGTATAGGTAGGTGTATATTGTTTCCAAAATAGTGAGGTCTATCGGTAACCTCTATCAGTAACCTCTAATGCTAGGTGTACAGTAAGGGTAGGTGTACAGTAACGCTAGGTGTACAGTGATTCAGAATGGTGTGGTCTATTGATAACCTCTATCGGTAACCTCTAATGGTAGGTGTATAGTAACGGTAGGTGTATAGTGTTTCCAGCTTCCTACAGTTTCACTCCTTTAACATTTCCATTGACGTAAAATACATTTAAAGCCTTATTTTGAAGACTCATAAGGCCAATTCAAAGGTCATAAATCCTATATTAATTATTCCTATAGCTCAGGATGTTTTTACTTGGACAAACCGTGTGGGTTAACGCAATCCTCTTTTAATGGGGAATTAAGCGTATCTTAAACCGTCTCCCCATTAAATCTTAAAAAGGGACAAGATATCTTCCTCCCTTGTTCTTCCTCTTTGTTCTCGGCTAAGAGATGCTAGAACCTTTCAATCCTTCCTGTAAGAGTTTCACAATAAAACTTTTCTCCTCAGATTAGTTCCGATCTATTTTGATGTAACCAAGCTGTATCGATCTATCTTCAATATAAGGTATATTTTATCATCATTCCTTTGGGGATCATGTTCTCCTATTTTTCCTTTCCATATTATAGCATGTAATCTACAATCTACTAATGGGGTTTGGTTGGTGCGGTCATACTGTGGCATCCACGGGTGGATGCAGTTGTTGCGAGAGGTAGATCATGACCCGTTGTGTGGATAAAGAACGTGAGTAACTGTTTGAGGTAGGGGATTTGTTGCTTTTCTTCTCTTTTATGTGAAACTGTATTGTTAACATGTTTAATCCCACCAGATGAAAATGGAATTGACATAATAAATATTTTAACCGGATAAATAAATTTATATCGATCGTATTTTATTGCCTCTTGTTTTGCAAGATAGTGTGATATATATGCTTTCTTTGCTTAGCTTTTTATTCTTAATGGAAATCGGTAAAGAATGTAAAGTGGGATTAATTGATAATTGTTTGGCTAAAGATAAAGAGGATTGTAAACAAATATAGTTATTGTTGTAATTTAATGTTAATAAAATTGGTGCAGTAATCATGTTTAATTAATTTTGATAGCTTACTAATTAGGTTTCCTGAATTTGGAACCTATGAATAATAAATCTGTTAATTCAAGATGGATTAAAGAACTGATTGTTTGATAATTCCTTAAATGGTTCTGAGTTACCCTCTTAATTGTTAAAGGGCTAATTGCCCCATTGATGTAATGTTTGTTTTCCTACTTCTTGTGTTGTCATGTGATCCTGGATGGCCGTTGTGATATGTTGGGACACAGAGGCCTTTTGGTTATGGTAGAAGATGATGCCTAGAGTGGGGAGATGCATCAGTTTATGCATGTGGGTGTCGGGGATGACACTAGGGATGTTGGAATGGGATGTATGTGAATTTTGGATGCATGCTGATTCTTTGGTTGTTTATCTGCTTTACTTTTGCCCACTGCTCAAGGCAGCTGGTCTTACGTATCATTCTTCTGAAAGAGGAAAAGACATGAGAGGTATTTCAATGTGATTTCCGTGTTTATCTTCTCAAGGAAGGATGGGTATATGCTCTTACTATAAGCGGAAATGACTCGACGGGTAGTACATCTACTCACCGTGTCGAGACCCCTTGTGTTTAGTAGCATAGACTGTTTTTCTAGAATGCCTGGGAATGTGGGAATGTAATTCTATAACGAATAATTTAATAAATATTGTAATCCCACGGGGTTGGCGTTTGATTGAACAAAATGATGAGGTTGTAATTTTGAGGGAACAGTTGACTTTGGGTGTGATGCTAATGAAATTTAATGTCAAATTGTTCATGGTTATTTAATGTTTAAAGAATTAATTAATGTAAAGTGTAACTGATAAAAAAAGGGAATGAAGTAATCTAATAAATCTCTTTAAATGGTTGTGTGCTTATAGGATACTTAGTCTTAGAAGTAGAAGCCCAGAGTCTGAGAGGCATTAGCTACAGTTGTGTCTATGACTAGGTTATGCCTATAGTGTGGTCGTAAGATATTTTATATCATGTAATTATTGTGTTTATATATGCTACTTCACCGAGTCAGTAAGGGAAACTAAAACCCAGGGTATTTTGAGCCATGGGGGGGGGTGTTTTCCCTAACATTCTGGTGGGAGGATGAATGGCTGACTACCCCCTATGGCCCCGCTCTCTTCTCTTGGTAGTTACTTGTGCTGGTAGGAACAATGGTTAGTTTTCCCCATATATATGTGTAGAGGGCTGTAATGGCTTGTGGTTATTCACACACATATATTCTGGATATAGTATTCTATAGACTACTTTAGGTGTAATGTGTATAAGCTGTGATGGATTGAGGATCCTTAATCAGTGTATGGGTTGTAATGGATTGAGGTATAATACCTGATGTATGACACATGTTATATGGGCTGTGGTGGCTCCCAGAAACTACCTAGTTAGTTTTCTTATGTGGACGTGGTGGTTTTGTTGCACGAGGTGCATGTTGTGGTGCTTCGCCCAAGTGTTTGTGGGCAAGCCTTTTTGGAGAGATATGATTATGAAATGCGATGTTGAGGCAAAGTGACAAACCAGTGGGGACGTAGTAGTGGGGTACCCTTGATATTATTTATTATATGATATATTCTTGTATGAGTTACTTGGTGAGAGTAGCCATGGTGAGGTTGGGAACATAATATACCTGTTTAGATGACAAGTTAGTTTCACTTGTTGTTCACTATGATTTAGCATGCTTTCTTTACTTTTTAATGAGAGGCTTCGAGGAGGATTCTACTGAGTATACTGTTATACTCACACTATGTATATACAAACTGTTTTCAGGTCACTTGGAAAAGGTTGGAGGTCAGGCTGGTGTTTACTAGATTGGGGTTGCAGGAGCTGTTCAGGCTAGTGGTTGCTGCTGTTTTATAATCTTTTGGGAACTTGCAGTTCTTCCCATTTCAGTTGTAGTACTTTTTCATGGAATTACTTATGTGTACTTAGGTTTCTTTTATATTTCAGTTCTTGAGTTTGAGTTGCTTGGTGTCTATCTTATCTCTCTCTTCCGCATGTGTTCTTTTAGAGGGTAATTCCTCCAATTTTTGTGTTTATTATACCCTTGGTGTTAGTCACCAACCCGGGGCCTACTGGAGGTGAGACTCAGGGGTCATTATCTCCCTTATCACATTTCAGACCCAGGACGGGTAAACTTTGTGGGGAGGGGGTCATGAAAGAGTGGTATCAGAGGTCTGGTTGAGGGATAGGATGGAGTTTGGAGTTAGGCATAGTTGAGGTTGCATGGGATGGTAGGGAAAAAATGTCATTCATGTTTAGCATGTGAGGAAAACACTGGAGACCAGCTGAGACATAGGTTTTTAGTCCCCTATATGATCTGATGTACAAACCTTTATGTTTACAATGGATACTAAACAAGGTGGTACTAGTTTCAGGGTAGATACCTAGGAAAGGATCATGCATCATTCTTCTTTGAGCCCATGTTTGAATGGGTAGACCTTGGGATAGGTTAACCTAAAATGAATAAAAGAAAATAAAAAATTAATTAATGTTGAGTCTTCCATATTCCATGTTTATGAGCTGTAATGGTTTTTTATTTTATAGGTATGGCTCCAGGTCGACGTCCTCGTCAGGTTTGCATAGAAAATGTCCAAAAGGCTGTTCCAGCAGATCGCCATAGGGTAGAGGTTGACAACGATGACACTTGGAGGAAGACTCTTTGAGAGTTTCAGTGCCTGAGTCTACAGAAGTACGCGAGATCCGTTTCAGATGCATTCACATAAGACTGGTTATAGGAGGTCGAGATTGGATTCAGTTCGATTCGTGCTTGGAAGGAGCACTGGGTTTCCTTGGTTGTGACGATGTTGCATGGAGAAGCGAGGAAATGGTGGTTATTATTCCTCGGGGATTGTGAGGAGTCAGCGATCCCATGGGAGGAGTTCTGAGACAAGTTTATAGTCATGTTTATTTCTTCAACTGCAATGGCGTCCAGTTTCTAGGAGATTATTACCCTTTGACAGGAGATCTCTAGTGTTCGAGAGTTTGTAATCCATTTCAAGAACATTTTTCAATATGCTTCAGACCGGTTTCCAGATGAGGATGCTAGGGTGAGACATTTCTAGGAGGCTTTGCATCTTGATATCCAACACCAGGTCACCCCAATTATGCTGAAAACATATCTTGATGTAATGGAGAGAGAAAAGGTTGTCGCTATGACTTTGGCCCGGACCAGATCATCATGAGAGGGGAATCTGCATGATTCCTCATGAAGCAGAGATGTGATATGGGGTTCTCAGGTTTTAGGGAAGAAGAGTTTTCGTTCAGCCGGGGGTAGGTCCCAACCCTTCACATCTAATTTCTCCAGAGGCAGAAACTCTCAGGCCTATGCCAAGGGATCATGCACTTGTTTTTCTTGTGGTGGTTGTTGTCATCAGCAGTGGGAGTTCCCAACATTTCAGAGTGGTCATCATGAATCAGGTGCTACGCTCCAGGTTCCTCCATTGAGGAATTTCTAGCAGAGGCAGCAGTAGTTGGTTTCACCTGCTTTAGATCAGCAGAGGGTAGATGGGGCACGTAAAGGACAACCCCATGACGCTCCCCATCCTTAGAGAGCAGAGTGCATCCATGGTGGTGGTTATCATCAGGGTCAGTGAGGCCATGTAGGAGGTCGTGGTCTACTTCATGCTCTAGTGTTGCCAGCTCCAGGCAAGCCAGACATTGTTTGATGTACCCTTTGTTTGTTTTCTACCTTGGTGTATTCCTTGTTTGATTTAGGAGCGACACACTTCTTCATATCACCTACCCTTATCCATACTTTGGGACTTGAGGTAGAGGGCTTATAGTGACCTTTGTGTTTAATATTCCAGTTGGAGGTCGAGCTAACTTGTTTGAAGTATGTAGAGACTATGAGCTAGTGTTGGGGAAACACTACTCTTGGGAAGATTTCCTATGTCTATAAATACAACCATATGATTTCATCCTCAGTAGTGATTGGTTGTATTTGGTGTAGGATATCATGAATTACTTTAGGAAGAAGTTCATATTCATTGGTGCGGATGGAGAGCCAGTGGTGTTTGTTGGTGAGCAAGATCCTCAGATGGTTCATAGGTGTGTTCCATCCTTATCATCCATTATGGCTAAGATGATATTGAGTTCTTCATAGGTTCAGCAGTTGGCATTTCCTACGGTTTTATAGGAGTACCCTGATGTCTTTCCAGAAGAGGTGGTAGCATTACCCCCTCAACGAGAGATTGAGTTTGGGATTGAGCTACAGCCAGGAGCGTCTCCTATCTCTATGTCTCCATATAGGATGGCCCCTTATAAGTTATGAGAGCTATGTATACAGCATGATATTATATTATAGTGTGGTATTGTTCAGCAAAGTGTGTCACTGTGGGGTGCACTAGTTTTGTTCGTGAAGAAGGCCGACGGTAGTTTGCGGTGTGTGTCGATTATCGTCTCTTAAAAAAAGTGACAATAAAGAATCCCTATCCTTTTTCGAAGATTGATGATTTATTCGATCAAATGAAGGGTTCAAGTTGGTTCTCAAAGATTGAATTGCGGTCAGGATATCGTCAGATGCATGTGCAGGATAAGGATATCCCGAAGACCGCTTTCCGTTGTCGTCATGGGCATTATGAGTTTGTGGTAATGCTATTTAGCATAACTAATGCTCCAGATATATTCATGGGATTGATGAATGATGTGTTCAATGAGTTCCTAGACAAGTTCATGGTAGTTTTCATCGATGACATCCTTGTGTACTCCACATCTGAAGAGGAGCATGCAAAGCATCTACAAGAAGTTTTGGGAGTTCTTCGTCAACATCATCTATTTGGGAAGTTGTTGAAGTGTGAGTTTTGGGATCAAGAAGTCCATTTCATAGGGAATTTTGTTTCCTAATAGGATGTAGTTGTGGATCCATTAAAGATAAAAGAATTTGTGTCTTGGGAAGCCCCCAAGACAGTGTCAAAGGTGAAAAGTTTCCTTGGTCTCACAAGCTACTAAATGAGGATCATAGACAATTTCTCATGAGTTATGACTCCACTGATAGATTTGACCCAGAAGGATCAAGCATTCATATGGACTGATTAGTTTCAGGAATATTTCTAGTATCTAATAGAGAAGTTAGTAAGTGCTCCAGTCCTTTGTATTCCAGCTGAGGAATTTAGTTTCATGTTTTCTGTGATGCTTTACATTTTGGGTTAGGAAGCTAAACCACCTTAAAATCTGTCTCAAGGGCTGGTGTAAGGATAAATAGAAGAAAGTTGATAAGGACATAGCCACTCTGGATACTGATCTCAACCAATTACAAATTTCTGCCACCAATTTGGATTTCTCCACTGACCCTCAGTAGGAGGTTAATATTTCAATAAATCTCAATTCCTTGCTTACTCTCAGGGATAACATTCAAAAACAAGTCTTCAAAACTAAATGGATCTCTGATGGTGATCGCAACACTAAATTCTACAATGCTCTCCAAAGGGTTAGAAAGGTGTGTTGACCGCTCTCCTTTCTAAAAGACAATGACACCCTTCTTGACTCTGAGGCCTCCATTACAAATCATGTGGTTTCATAAATTGAGAATATCATTAATGGGGGTTGTATTAATAAGGACCTCCTTCCCAGGGTCATCCCTTCTCTAGTCCTGGAGGAAGACAATGATTTCCTCCTGGGCATCCCTCTTGATCAAGAGATAAAAGACACTGTTTTTAGCCTCAACCCTGACAGTGCTCTAGGACCTGGCGGTTTCAACAATTGTTTCTTTCAGCTTTATTGGGATGTTATTCATATAGATGTTTGCAAGCTTGTAAGGACCTTCTTCTCTAATGGTTTCCTTACCCATGGTATTAATGCTCAATACCTTACCTTAATACCTAAGGTGAACAATTCCTTAGAAATTCACATGTTTCGACCTATTTCTCTCATCAACTCTATTTAAAAAATTATCACAAAGCTCTTATCCAATAGTCTCTTGGCCTTGTGTAACAAAATTGTTTCTTCGAATCAATTTGGCTTTATCAAGGGTCAGTCTATTTAGGACTGCATCTGCCTTGCTTCTGAATCCACCAATTCCCTGAATAAAAACTCTAAAGGAGGTAACATTGCTATTAAACATGACATCTGGAGAGCTTTTGACACTATTGATTGGGGTTTCATTTTCAAGGTCCTTCAAGATTTTGGATTCAATGACATATATATTAGCAGGCTCAATTCTTTATTCAACACAACTTCTATCTCTATCTTCATTAATGGCTCTCCTAAGGGTTTCTTTAAATGTTAAAAAGGGGTTCGACAAGGTGATCCTCTCTCTGCCATTATTTGTTCCATTTCGAAGGATTACCTTAGTCTCCTCCTCACCTCTTTAGTGAATTCAAACAAGATTAATCCCATACAGGCCACCAAAAACCCCAATGACCTGACCCATCTCCTTTATGCGGACGAAATTATCCTCTTCCTTAATGGTGGCAAATCTAACATCACTAATCTCAAAGCTACCCTATCCCATCATGAAGAGATATCAGGTCAATTCATCAATTGGAGAAAATCATTTATTATCATTTGTAAATCTTTCCCTACCTCTAGAAAAATTCATATCATTCAGAGTCTTGGAATTAAAGAAGGTTCTTTTCCTTTTAATTATCTGGGTGTCCCTATCTTTTGGGGTCATCCCTGATCCTCTTATTTTAATGAGCTTGTAGATCAAATTATTAACCATATTTCGACTTGGAAAGGAAAATCTCTGTCTATGGCTGGTAAAATTTTCCTAGTTAAGGATTCTATTGTCTCTAAAATGGTTTATTTTCTGATGATTTATAGATGGACTATTTGTATCCTTATGTAAATTAATACCTATATTGAGAAATTTTTCTGTACCGGGAGTATTCTGGATAGGAAGCTTGTCACTGTCCCCTGGTCTACCTGCTATAAACCTATCAATAGGGGAGGGCTTGGAGTAAGAAATATCAAGTTATTTAATGAATCCCTACAGGCCAGACTCACTTGGAACTTAATTAAAATTAAATCTGACTCCATTTCCTTCCTCCAAAATCACTTCCTGGATAAGCTCAAATCCCGCAACTTGAGTTATGTTATATCTTCCCTCTGGTCGTCCATTAGAAATTCCTTTATCAATATCATGCACAATTCTAGATGGATGGTTTCTTCTGACTCAACATTGAAATTATATCTTGACAACTAGGTTGACATTCCCCTCAATTCAATGAATTCATCAAACACTGCTCCTGATTCTATTAACTCCACCATAAAGGAAGTTATTCATTCCCACCTCTTAGAGCTCCCTGATCATATCAAGCATATAGTTGAGGGCTACACCTTCTCAAATGATGTGGATAGTCTTATTTGGGAGCCATCTCACAATGGGATCCTGGACTCCAAATCCTATTACAAGTATCATTTCTCCTCCTCAGAATCCAACTTCTATTTGTTGAAACCTTTTGATAAACCCTGGATTAATCCTTCTATGCTTAACCTGGTCTAGAAAATTGCACATAAGCGACTCCCCATGAAGGTTTGCCTTCAATCTTTTGGTGTTCAACTCCTCTCTAGATGTCCCCTATTTCATCAACATAGAGAATACATAAATCATTTATTTTTTTCTTGTGCCACGACATCTGCTCTTTGGAATTTAGTTACTGACATGTTTGATTGCAGATGGTTAAATGCTGACTCTATTTTCTCTTTACTCTACAACTGTGTGGAGATGGATCTCTCGCCGTAGATTAAAAACCTCTTCCTTTCTGCCATTGCAGAGCTCTTCCACATTATCTGGTATGATAGGAATGATATTATCTATAATGGTTTCTCACTTAATCTTAATGCAGGTCGATCGAGAATTTTGATTGTTACTAGGGACGCATCCACTCTTCAGAAAGCCACCTGTTCTAACTCGATTTGTGACTTTGGAATTATTTCTCAGCTCGGTATTAAAGGAATCTACAATCAACCGAATCATCTCTTTGAAGTGTTCTCGCAGGATCCGATCCCTGGCTGGATAAATATTAACGTAGATGGAGCCTCGAAAGGAAACCCTGTTCCCGCGGGCTGTGGAGCAATTTTTAGAGACTACCTTGGTCAGTTTATTGGCTTATTTTTTGGTGGTTGTGGTTCTATCTCCACCCTGGAAGCAGAAATGTTGGCAGTGATTCATGCGGTCAACTTTTTCAAGTCTAAATGTTGGGACAATATTTCTATTGAAAGTGACTCTGCCACAATCATCCAAGCCATTTGGAATGGTGTGGTTCACCTTACTTGGTCTCTTATTTCTTGTTGGAAGAATAGCCTAAGCCTGCTTCAAGAGATCAGGTACATTGCCACTCATAACTACAGAGAAGAAAACAAGGTGGCTGATGGGATTGCTAACAAAGGAATCAACTAGGCCATTATGTGGAGTGATACATTGTCGGTTGAGCTCCTTCTATTTTATAAAAAAGATTGCAATAAAATTTCCTCCTTCATACTTCTGTAATATTACTTTCCTTTATTTATAATAATATGTTTCTTGGTCTTTGACCAAGACATTGACTTTCAATAAAATGCAGTAGATGTCAGTTGTTTCTTATGGGTCATGGTCGTTGCATCCGCATGAACGCAACTATGCCACCCATGATCTTGAGTTGGCAGCCGCGGTGTTTTCTATGATGTTGTGGAGAAATTACCTCATTGGTGAGCACTTTATAGTTTTCACCGATCATAAGAGTTTGAGGTATGTTTTCTCCCAGCATGACTTGAACTTACGAAAGCATTGGTGGATGGAGTTCTTACAGGAATACGACTTCTAAATATCGTATACACCTGCAAAAGGAAATTTTGAAGCTGATGCGCTTCACTGAATGTCACGTAGTGATGCTGTGCTTGAATCCAGTGATTCCGGGAGAGTAATGGAAGAACATTCAACATTACATCTTGATATGGGAGAGGTTGTGGATATAGGTTGTCTCTTTCAGATGATGGTACAGTCATCCCTGATGTAGAAGGTGGAAGAGTCCCATTTTGGAGATCTATAGGTGGAGGTCTGGAGAGACCGAGTTGTTTGTGGTGAGGCCCTTGATGGTTGGTCGGAGGATGAACAACACCGAGTGTTATAACAAGGAAGGATCTTTGTTCCCCTGATTATGCATGAGATGTTTCTTAGAGAGTTCCATAGTTCACCTTTAGCAGTACATCCTGGCGTGACAAAGATGTACCAATCCTTGAGGAGTCAGTTTTGGTAGCCTGGGCTGAAGCGTGAGGTTGCAGAGTTTGTGTCTCGATGTTTAGTCTTCTAGAAAGTAAAGGCCAAACACCGTGTTCCTGGTGGTCTTCTCCACCCATTTAGAGATTCCTCATTGGAAGTGGGAGGACATCTCAATGGACTTTGTTACTGGTTTACCTCAAGCTCTAGGATGACATGATTCTATTTGGGTGGTAGTGGATCGTTTAACAAAATCGGCCCACTTCATAGCGATCAAGGAATCGAGCTCAATGGAAATTTTGTCAAGGTAGTATCTAGAGGAGGCGGTTAGACTTCATGGAGTCCCTAGGACAATAATAAATGATCGAGATCCTTGTTTTACCTCTAGGGTGTGGAGAGGTCTCCAACATGCTTTCGGTTCTCAACTATTCTTTAGCACAGCTTTTCATCTTCAAATGGATGGTCAGACAGAGCGAACCATCCAGACTCTTGAAGACATGTTACACTCTTCTGTTCTTGATTTTGGAGGTTCATGGATGAGGCACTTACCCTTGGTGAAGTTTTCTTACAATAATAGTTTTCACTCCACCATCAGTATGGAGCTGTTTGAAGCCTTTTATGACCGGCCTTGCCATTCTTCGTTGTGCTGGACTGGGGTCGGAGAGTTATAAATTCTTGGACCGTAACTAGTTCAGAATAAAAAAGAGATGGTTCAGGTGATTCTTGAGATAATGAAGAAAGCGCAATATCGTCAGAAATCATATGTTGATCAATGAAGGATAACCTTAGAGTTTAATGTTGGGGATCATGTGTATCTGAAGGTGACTCCCCATCGTGGGCAGCGAAGGTTTGGTTGTGGAAGTAAGATTTCTTCCCGGTTTGTTGGGCCTTTCGAGGTGTTAGCTCGTGTTGGAGATGTGGCATATCTAGTAGCACTTCCCCCACAGATGAGTCAAATACATGATATAAGGCCCCAACCTTAAAACTTACTTAATCTTGAGTTATTACAAGATTACACATTGAGGATCTTTTCATCTTTAGAGTTTTAGAGAATTAGATCATAAAACTTTCATTACATTCCACATTTAAACAAAGTGGTTACATAAAATATAGTATTCATTTTTCCCATCAACGGAAACATATTTAAAATAAAACATGGATTCTTTCATGACACTTCCTTGACACTATCATCATATCATGTACCATTCCCTTGACCTCTGAAAAACATTTCAAAAACATGGGATGAGCATAAAAATCACATTAAGGGTTATAAAAAGTATAGAAAGGAAACCTGAGTACATATATACATAAGAATGAAATCATACTTTACCCATAAAAGAAAAGCACTTTAACATACCTCATAAAATCATGAATAAATCATAGAAATCATAAGACATAAAGGTAACTTAAGGCATTCATATCATTGTAACGTAGGGAGTAACCCTCTTGGTTACGTTTGGAATACCCATCATAGTATATTCCCTAAATCTCTTCGGAGAAACCTTAATGTTTAACTCCTTCGTGTTACCCAATGCATTGGAGAGCTATATCGGGCTCACCCGACCTTAGTTTATCACAGAACCACCTGTCCTTATAACAATGACCAAGAACCATAACATAATCATAGCACATAACTTAAGCATAAAGGAAAGATAAAATTCCCACATTGTAATAACAATATAACATTTTAGATATTGAAATAATGAATCCATTCTAAAAACTATTTTCAAATCCATTTAAAACATTTAATAAAGAGATTTTTAAATCAAAGTGTCCCATACCACGTTGAAGCTTTTAAAATTTAAAACCATTAATATCAATATAAATAAATCCTTAAAACAATTTTGAAAACATGGATATCAATGAGAAATATTTATAAGATTAAATCATTAAAACATTTAAAATGATATTTTAGTTAAAGGGTTTTTAACAAAATGAGAGACACTTGAATACAATACTTGAGGAATAACATTTAATCAAAACTTTATAATATCATGAGAATAAAGGGATTCATGATATAATATTCCAAAAGGCAGTATATACACCATATAAGAGTGAATTGGTGCATACCAACAATGAAGTCTCAATGGAAATGTAAATTGAGATGAAATCCATTATAAAGATGGTATCCTTAAATTAAGGATAAATCAATCTCATAATTATGTGAGAAAAATATAAATACACCCAATATAAGTGGATATTAAGTGTAAAATAATCAAAGGTAATTCAAACATATTCAAATGATGACATATTCAATAACAACATGTTGAACCCAAAGAAATTGAAATTGGGGTTAAGAAGTTCCCTTGACATACTAAAGGCGTCACATCAAATTTTAGAAAAAGGGTTGATGAGAGAGATAAAGGGTATCTCATCACTTGGACATAAAATTTATGACAATAAGGATATATAAGAACATATACCCATATAGTAAGATGAAAATTAAAAGACATAACAAAATAAGTCTTTTAAAAAGAAGAGGGTGAAAGGTTCCCTTACCGATTTGGGAAACTTTCAAAACGTACTCCCCATGAAAGAAGGACTATAAAAAATTGATGTAAATACTCATAAACGAAATTATGTTACACAAAGAGTAGAATAATGGACAGTACATACACCACTCAAAAGGAAATATTGGAAAATGTAGCATGAATCTCACGAAAACACAATGTGAGATAAAAAGCCCCTTACGAAATTTCAGCAGCCTAACGACGCCAATTAAAACTTACAAAATGGATTGATGAGAGAAAATAGGTTCTCTCATCATATGAACATAAAAATTACATTATGATTAATATAAAAGAACATCCCAATCATAAGTAATATGAGCTTAAAATGAATGATATAAAAGAGTGTACTTAAAAAGGAAGAGAGGGGTAGGATCCCTTTTCTCGGGTCCGACTTGACTCGATCGTTATTTAACCTCATGAATAATAAACTTGAGTTAATTTATACTTGCTTAAGAACCCTTATCAAGTTAATTATTCCTTTTATATCACTTACTACCATGCTATGAACACTATGTAATTATTTAAGTTAATTAATAATGGTTGTTTTGTAGATCATTGCTACTTGAGTCAAAAATAAAGTCTTTATAATTACAAGTTGTTCATGTGGTAAAATATATATTATATCCAGAATTATTTCCATTATTTAGATATCATATATATCATATATATCTATTATATACATGCATTTATAATATTACATAACATTTAGAGGTAAGAAATGAAATGCACCGTTCATGGAGACGGTAAGCCGTACGTACGCATGAACGCTACTTCCATTTCTATTTCTTATTTAATGGAATTAAAACATAATGATACATAATAGTATTATAATTACAGTATGGTATCATATATAATATCATTAAATCTATCCTTTATACATACCACATATGGTATTAACAAATCAAATCACTTTGAGGGGGCGGTAGTCCACACTTCCTAAAATGAAGATATCACGTTTAACCATAATGGAAACCATAAAGGTATGACATAAATGAAAAATACAGAGGCTTAAGTAAAACATAAACTTATTATATATCATATATAATTATAGTGACATCTTAATGGCCACCATTGATGGTGTTAAAAGAATATTTCACAATCATCATTTCATGAGATAGAAATTCACCATCCACAGAAACAGTATGTTCCATAACCATTAGAAGTAGGTGTGTGTATGTGTAGATCAAATACTTCTTATATAAACATCCTAGTATATTTAATATACTGTATTTGTTACAAAATAAATTAATAAAAAGAGTTTAGGGGGTTGGAGAAGCAAAATAAAACAAAAGAACAGAAGTGAAAACATTACCTTAAAATCGGGTATCACTTTTTGATTTGAGCTCAAAGGCTTCCTTGGGAAGACTTCTGCCCAAAGTGAGGCTTCTAGAAGTACGAGAGGGATGTGTAGAGACAAAATGATCAGGGTTTGGCCTAGCCAAAGTCTTGAGAGGTGTGGGTACGGTGGTAGAGGTGGAAGCCTTTTATAAGAGGAGAGGAGGGGCACTCTTGGAAAGTTACAAAATGTTACTTTATTTTCAAATGAGTTTCGGATTTTAAAGGTCCCAAATTGATGTATTTCGAGGATAAGGTGGTAAGGGTTCTAAATATACTCATCTGATAGGTCTTTGACAAGTTTATGTTATAGTTTTAACATTATCATTTCATTTTATTTAAATCCTTTATTAATGAGGTAATCACTGCATCATCATGATGTCATAAATTATTTAATTCATTTAATGTATAAAAATTATAAAACAAATATCATGATGTATAAAATAGTTTTATATTTCTAATGAATATTTATAGTCAAAAATATGACTTGTATAACCCCATTTAAAAATTGTTTTAGTAAAACAACTCATGTTTGTGACATTTTTATTTTAACTTTAAATAAAAAGTTATTTATGTCATTTTCCAACGAAATTGGCTACATGGGGTCCCCAAGTTGACCCATGGATTGTCTTGGTCGGCCATGACACATCCAATGTGGGTAGGACATGTTTCTAGGTCATTTCAAATTATTAAAACATTATTTTTACCTTACATTACACTAATTACCTCTAATCGCGATTAAAAATTTAAAGTTACTATTCACCAAAAAATTATTTTAATCCCATTGAACCAAATTTTAATACTAATTAAAACCATGCATGTCGGATTTTCAAAATTCAAATCACAGAAGTGGTAAAGTTTCATTTAAACGAAAAATCTGTTTTTAAACTACCACTTAGTGGTTTCACTATTCATCAAAAATTGAAGTTTTTCAGAAAAATACCAAAACTTCACCCTAAGCTATATTTGATATTCTGAATTCAAAAATGATGTCTATTTTAAAAAATTCAAAAAATATATGTTGCATTAATTAATTTAATAATTAATTCCAGCTGTCAAAATAAATAGCGTGTTTTTAAGAAACAATATCTATTAAAATATTGACACTAGTTTATGTTCAATTTCATCGTGAAATTAATTCCAATGACCACCATTAGATTAAATGGTAAAAATATATTTTAAATACACTCTAATCTAAATTAAAAATATAATCTATCCATATAAATAAATCATATTAAAAGGGGGTTTTGAATTAAAATGCAAAATTTTCAATAAAAATGATCTTTATCGGAAAAATAACAAAATTTTACACAAAGTAAATTTTGATGTCCAGATTCTAAAAAAGGATTTTATTTTGTCAAATACAACATATAAAATTGTAAAAAGTATATTTAAAAAAGGCTCTCCATCAAAAGGCCATTAATCAACCTTTTAAAGAATATTAGAAGATTTATGCTTAAAATTGTATTCATTTGCATTTTAAGCCTCCAACATTTATTGGATAAAAGTAAAAATATTTGACAAACATATATAATCATTTTGTAGTTAGTTCCGTTCATTCCCACCATTACGACGTCTAGGCATTAACTACCTTTTAAAATAATATTATTTTATTATTAGAGTGCAACGCAAGATTTCAATGAAACTCATTGTTGCGTATTGGGTACGCCCTCGAGCATAGCATTCCCTTTAAAGTAATATTAATATTTTATTCAAAAATATGGATAAATATGAAAATTTATTATTCTTTATTTACCTGGGGTGTTACATCCTTCCCCCATTTTGGGAATTGCATCCTCGCAATTTTAAAATTGGTATTGGAAGCTTCATTGAAAATCCAATATCGGAACAAGGGTCAGTAAAACTATCACATTAAAAGAATGGGAGATAAGTACAAATGTCACCTGAGTTAACCCATACTAGGATTCCAATTATGAAAATATGGATGTGGAGGAAAAAACAAAGGGTCATGTTCTGATGGAGAGTGATAGTAAACATGTCTAGGAGAAAGTTAACAACAAGAAAATCACAAACTTGTGATGGGTTAAACAGTATTTGATTCCCCAGTAGGAAAAATTAACAGACAACATTTTTGTTTTAAGTTACTTTTCATTGAGGAATTTATTTATAAGATTAACTAAAATATAAGGACACATACTTAATTGTCATGTTGACTTTCAACTTTTACTATATTTCTTACATGAACTCATATTTTCATCAAAATACGAGTATTTAGGATGACTTGTTCACATTAAGAGAGCTATAATCAACTTCTAGAGAATCACCTAATCCATAAAAGAGAACTATATACTTCCCATTTCTTTAGACCTTAAACAAAACTAAAACCCAAAGTTCAACAAAGACCATTCAATAAACACCTATCCATAAAATTCTACAAAGTAAACCAAACTAAGATTGAAACCCAATTATCTGAAGGATTTAATCACATAGTCTCCTAAGATAAATTTTAACATTTTTCTCCAAAATAACATCAGTTTCTCTTACAGTCTCATACTGAAAAGTAATTAACCTAATCACATATCCTCCATGATAGGATAATCATTTCCATTGATGACCAAAAAAATCAACTTACTCTTAATTCATAAAATCATCTAACTAAAAAAAGAATCATTCAAACTAACCAGGGACTTCACATAGTCCAGTGGTAGGTGATAAATACCAATTGCACTTTGGTTGTGGGTTCGATTCCCGTAGCTTCGTCCAATGCGACGGGTTTTCACACGGTCTGTGTGTTGTCCCTTTTCAAATACTATATAATTTTATAACATCCCTCAAAAATAGATAAATTCATCAAAAATAACCATAACATATTTTAACCACAAAGGTTATCTGATAACTTCTATTTTGCAACCCAAAAAGTATTAACTAGTAATTGCCTCAAATTCAAGGATCATATAAACCCAAATGGTTCATTATAACTATATCCACAAAAGAATGGATAATTATTCCTTGAATAAAAATTTCATATATCAAACATCAGGGTTACTATAAAAAGTCTTCTAATGTAACCCCATCATCAAAAGAGACTTAATAAATCTAAGAATTTCACCATCCTAAAATCAACCATAACCCTTGAATCCCTTATATGATGACTTCTTACTCATTCAAAATTCATCATGATACATTAGACATTCCTTTTCAACTTATTCTGAAAAACTTCTTTCCTAAAAACAAAATCATGAATCATATCCTAAGATTCCAATAATAGGAAAATGTATGTTAAGAAATAATCCATACCGTTCATTATTCATTGTCAGTTTCTTCATCCTCAATCGGAATGTCATTAGGTATTGGTAAATGAATATTTGTACGATCTTGGTGACCCCATTCTCGAACCTTCTTCGTAGGACATGTGTTTGCATAATGACCATGCACACCACATTTAAAACATTCAATTGATCCTTTATAAAGACCTTCTTTCCCTTTCCTAGAGTCAACTAGATGCTTCCTTTTTCCATGGAAGGTTCTTACTTTACGACCTTAATTTCCACATCTATAGCATCTTTCTGTCCCTTTGAAACATTTTCCTATGTGTTTAATTCCACAAATTTGACACATAGGTTTCTGAACATACATACCTTTAGGATTATTACCTGAACTTCTATAGGGATTTTTTTCTCGCATACATGATGCCTTATAAAAATAACTAAGGTTCAGGTGGTCAATCATGACTCCAGATAGTTGGTTGAGGATAACCACAAGAGTTCTCATTGCGGCTCCCATATCTTTCAGTTTGTTTTTTCATAAAACCGTCACAGTTTTCTTTAAATCCACTATTACTTTGGTGCCTGCTAGATCCATCCATTTACTAAAACCAAAAAGGTCAGTGTGAGTATATTAGTAAAATCATCAAATAAAAAAGAGGAAGATAAACACCAAGATATACTTATCCATGTTATCTCAAACTCATTCTAACATTCAAAAAAAAACGATGACTCCATCTAATATACTAACCATTGTGGTTATACACAACTTGTCACTTTTTCATAAACAACACTTTAACCTCTAAAGTTATCTAAACCGACATCTGATACCAAATATAAGGCACCATCCTTAAACCTTACTTAATCTTGAGTTATTACAGGATTACACATTGAGGATCTTTTGAGGTTTAGAGTTTTAGAGAATTAGATCATAAAACTTGCATTACAGTATACATTTAAAAAAAGTGGTTACATAAGAGATAGTATTCATTTTTCCCATCAATAGAAACATATTTAAAATAAAACATGGATTATTTATTGAAACTTCCTTGACACTATCATCATATCATGTACCATTCCCTTGACCAGTGAAAAACATTTCAAAAACATGGGATGAGCATAAAAATCTCAGTAAGGGTTATAAAAATTATGGAAAGGAAACATGAGTACATATATACATAACAATGAAATCATACTTTACCCATAAAACATAAGCACTTTAACATACCTCATAAAATCATGAATAAATCATAGAAATCATAATACATAAAGGTAACATGAGGCATTCATAACATTCTTACGTAGGGAGTAACCCTCTTGGTTACACTTGGAATACCCATCACAGTATATTCCCTAAATCTCTTCAGAGAAACCTTAACATTTAACTCCTTCGTGTTACCCAATGCATTGGAGAGCTATATTGGGCTCACTCACCCTTAGTTTATCACGGAACCACCGGTCTTCATAATAATGCCCAAGAACCATAACATAATCATAGAACATAACTTAAGCATAATGGAAAGATAACATTACCACATTACAATAACAATATAATATTTTAAGATATTGAAATAATTAATCCATTATAAAAACCATTTTCAAAACCATTTAAAACATTTAATAAAGAGAATTTTAAATCAAAAGTCTCCCATACCAGATTGAAGCTTTTATCATATTAAACCATTAATATACACATAAATAAATCCTTAAAACCATTTTGAAAACATGGATATTAATGAGAAATATTTATAAGATTAAATCATTAAAACATTTAAAACGATATTTTAGTTAAAGGGTTTCTAACAAAATGAGAGACACTTGAATACAATACTTGAGGAATAACATTTTATCAAAACTTTATAATATCATGAGAATAAAGGTATTCATGATATAATATTCCAAATGACAGTATATACACCATATAATAGTTAATTGGTGCATAACAACAATGAAGTCTCAATGGAAATGTAAATTGAGATGAAATCCATTATGAAGATGGTATCCTTAAATTAAGGATAAATCAATCTCATAATTATGTGCGAAAAATATAAATACACCCAATATAAGTGTAAAATAATCAAAAGTCATTCACACATATTCAAAGGATGACATATTCAATAACTACATGTCGAACCCAAAGATATCAAAATTGGGGTTAAGAAGTTCCCTTGACATCCTTACGGCGTCACATCAAATTTTAGAAAAAAGGTTGATGGGAGAGATAAATGGTATCTCATAACTTGGACATAAAATTTACAGCAATAAGGATATATAATAACATATCCCTATATAATAAGATAAAAATTAAAAGACATAACAAAAGAAGTTTTTTAAAAAGAGGAGGGTGAAAGGTTGCCTTACTGATTTGGGTAACTTTCGAAACGTACTCCCCATGAAAGAAGGACTATACAACATTGATGTAAATACTCATAAACGAAAGTATGTTACACAAGGAGTAGAATAATGGACAGTACATACACAACTCAAAAGGAAATATTGGCAAATGTAGGATGAATCTCACGAAAACACAAAGTGAGATAAAAAGCCCCTTACAAAATTTCGGCAGCCTAACGACGCTAATTAAAACTTCTAAAATGGATTGATGAGAGAAAATAGGGTCTATCATCATATGAACATAAAAAGTACAGTAAGAGTAATATAAAAGAACATCCCAATCATAAGAAATATGAGCTTAAAAGGAATGATATAAAAGATTGTACTTAAAAAGAAAGAGAGGGGTAAGATCCCTTACCTTGGGTCCGACTTGACTCGATCGTTCTTTAACCTCCTGAATAATAAACTTGAGTTAATTTCTAATTTATTAAGAACCTTTTTCAATTTCATTTTTCTTTTTATTTCACTTACTACCTTGCTATGAACACTATGTAATTATTTAAGTTAATAATGGTCGTTTTGTAGATCATTGCTACTTGAGTCAAAAATAAACTCTTTATAATTACAAGTTTTTCATGTGGTAAAATATATATTATATCCAGAATTATATTCATTATGTAGATATAATATATATAATATATATCCATTATATAAATGCATTTATAATAATACATAACATTTAGAGGTAAGAAATGAAATGCACCGTTCAGGGAGATGGTAAGCCGTACGTACGCATGAACGCTACTTCCATTTCTATTTCTTATTTAATGGAATTAAAACAGAATGATACATAATAGTATTATAATTACAGTATGGTATAATATATAATATCATTAAATCTATCCTTTATACATACCACATATGGTATTAACGAATCAAATCACTTTGAGGGGGCGGTAGTCCGCACTTCCAAAAATGAAGATATCGCGTTTAACCATAATGAAAACCATAAAGGTATGACATAAATGAAAAATACAGAAGCTTAAGTAAAAAAAACATTTTATATATCATATATAAATATAGTTACATCTTAATGGCCACCTTTGAGGGTGTTAAAAGAATATTGCACAATCATTGTTTCGCGAGGCAGAAATTCACCATCCACAGAAACAGTATGTTCTTTAACCATTAGATGTAGGTGTGTGTAATTGTACCTAGAATCCTTCTTATAAAAACATCCTAGTATATTTAAGATACTGGATTTGTTACAAAAGAAATGAATAAAAAGATTTTAGGGGGTTGGAGAAGCAAAATAAAACAAAAGAACACAAGTGAAGACATTACCATAAAATCAGGTATCTCTCTTTGATTTGAGCTCAAAGGCTTCCATGGGAAGACTTCTGCCCAAAGTGAGGATTCTAGGAGTAAGAGAGGCATGTGGAGAGACAAAATGAGTAGGGTATGGCCGAGCCAAAGTCTTGAGAGGTGTGGGTAAGGTGGTATAGGTGGAAGCCTTTTATAAGAGGAGAGGAGGGGCACTCTTGGAAAGTTACAAAATGTTACTTTATTTTCAAATGAGTTTCAGATTTTAAAGGTCCCACATTGATGTATTTCGAGGATAAGGTGGTAACGGTTCGAAATATACTCATTAAATAAGTCTTTTACAAGTGTATGTTATAGTTTTAACATTATCATTTCATTTTATTTAAATCCTTTATTAATGAGGTAATCACTGTATCATCATGATGTCATAAATAATTTAATTTATTTAATGTCTAAAAATTATAAAAAAATATCATGATATAAAAAATCATTTTATCTTTATAATGAATATTTATAGTAAAAAATATGACTTGTATTACCCCATCTAAAAATTGTTTTAGTAAATTAACTCATGCTTGTGACATTTTTATTTTAACTTTAAATAAAACGTTATTTATGTAATTTTCCAACCAAAATGGATCCATGGGGTCCCCAAGTTGACCCATGGATTTTATTGGTCGGCCATGACACATCCAATGAGGGTAGGACATGTGTCTAGGTAATTTCATATTATTAAAACATTATTTTTACATTAAATTACACTAATTACCTCTAATCGCGATTAAAAACTTAAAAGTTACTATTCACCAAAAAAATTATTTTAATCCCATTGAACCAAATTTTAAATCCTAATTAAAACCTTGTATGTCATTTTTTTGAAATTCAAATCACAGAAGTGGTAAAGTTTAATTTAAACGAAAAATCAGTTTTTAAACTACCACTTAGTGGTTTCACTATTCATCAAAAATTGATGTTTTTCCGAAAAATACCAAAAATTAACCCAAATCTATATTTGATATTCCAAATTCAAAAATGATGTCTATTTTAAAGAATTCAAAACATATATGTTGAATTAATTAATTTAATAATTAATTCCCAAAGTCAAAACAAATAGCGTGTTTTTAAGAAACAATATCTATTAAAAGATTGACACTAGCTTAAGTCCAATTTCAAAGTGAAATTAATTCCAATGACCACCATTATATTGAATGTTAAAAATATATTCTAAATAAACTCTAATATAAATTAAAAATATAATCTATCCATATAAATAAATCATATTAAAAGGAGGTTTTGAATTAAAATGCAACATTTTCAATAAAAATGATCTTTATCGGAAAAATAACAAAATTTTACACAAAGTAAATTTTGATAACCATATTCTAAAGAAGGATTTTATTTTGTCAAATACAACATATAAAATTGTCCAAAGTATATTTCAAACGGGTTCTCCATCAGAAGGCGGTTAATCAACCTTTTAAAGAATATTAGAAGATTAATTCTTAAAATTGGATTCATTTGCATTTTAAGCCTCCAACATTTTTTGAATTAAAGTAAAAATATTTTACAAACATATATAATCATTTTTTAGTTAGTTATGTTCATTCCTACCATTACAACGTCAAGGCGTTAACTACCTTTTAAAATAATATTATTTTATTATTAGAGTGCAACGTAAGATTTCAAAGAAACTCATTGTTGCGTATTGGGTACGCCCTCGGGCATAGAATTCCATTTAAAGTAATATTAATATTTTATTCAAAAATATGGAAAAATAATAAAATGTCATATTTTTTATTTATCTAGGGTGTTACACATGATGTTTTCCATGTGTCACAACTCCGTCATTATCTTCATGATGACTCTCACATCATCTATTGGGGAGAGATCGATATTGATGATAATGCAACCTTCTAGGAGCAACCATTGGAGATCCAAGACCGCAAGGAGAAGGTGTTGCGTGGGCATTCAATACCCTTAGTTCATGTCTTGTGGTGACACAGTGGCATGGAGGAGAGTACCTAGGAACGTGAGTCACAGATACAAGCTTAGTACCCAGAGTTGTTTGATGTTTAACTCTTTTCATGTAACGATGTTCCCTTTATGGTTAGAACTTTCCTGTTTTATTTATGAATTTATTTTGTTTCTTTTGTGGCTTTCTCTCTTTTGAGAGGTATCTCGATGGGTGGTTGTTCAGACCCCATTTGTTTTTTTTCTTTAGGTGGGTTTTGAATTATTGAGGATGAGAATGTATTGAGAGGTATCTGATGTAATGGCCCAGACCTCTCTAGTCCATTACTTTGTGAAAATGTGGTGTTTGAGGTGTTCTGGGAGGTCAAGGTGACTTATCCCCAACACTTTACCAAATGTACAATTCAGTGAATAGTGTTCTATCAGTGAGGTTCAGAGAACAGGGTTATATCGGTGAGGTTTAGTGAATAGTGTTCTATCGGTGAGGTTTAGTGAATAGTGCTCTATTAGTGAGGTTTAGTGAACAATGTTCTATTGGTGAGGTTTAGTGAATAGTGTTCTATCGGCGTGGTCTATCGGTAACCTCTATCGGTAACCTCTAACGGTAGGTGTACAATAATAGTAGGTGTATAGTGTTTCCAGAATGGTGAGGTCTATTGGTAACCTCTATCGGTAACCTCCAACGGTTGGTGTACAATAAGGGTAGGTGTACAATAATGGTAGGTGTACAATTTTTCTAGAACGGTGAGGTCTATTGGTAAACTCTATCGGTAACCTCTAGCGGTAGGTGTACAGTAACACTAAGTGTAGAGTAACAGTAGGTGTACAATGTTTCCATCTTCCTATAGTTCACTCTTTTGACATTTCCTTTGACGTAAAATACATTTAAAGCATTATTTTAATGACTCTAAAGGCTAATTCAAAGGCCATAAATCCTATATCAATTATTCCTATGGCTCCAGATGTTTTTACTTGGTCAAAACGTGTGGGTTAATACAATCTGCTTTTAATGGGGAATTAAGCATATCTTAAACTGTCAAATGATTAAATCTTTAAAAGGGACAAGATATCTTCCTCTCTTGTTCTTCCTCTTTGTTCTCGGCTTTAATACACTAGAACCTTTCAATCCTTCTCGTAGGAGTTTCACAATCAAACTTTACTCCTCAGATTGGTTCCACTTTGTTTTGATGCAACCAACCTATATCGATCAATCTTTGATATAAGTTATGTTTTATCGTTGTTCCTTTAGGGATCATATTCTCCTGCTTCTCCTTTCCATATTATAGCATGTAATCTCTATGCTTCTAATGGGGTTTTTCTTGGGGTTTGGTTGGTGCGGTCGTACCGTGGCATCCTTGGGTGGATGCAGTTGTCGCGAGAGGAGGATCGTGACCCATTATGTGGATAACGAATGTTAGGAACTATTTGAGGTAGGGGATTTGTTGCTTCTCTTTTATTTTACGTGCAACTGTATTGTTAGCATGTTCAATCCCACTGTATCACAGTGGAATTGACATAATAAATATTTTAACCGGATAAATAAATTGATATCAATCATATGTTATTGCCTCATATTTTTCTAGATAGTGTGATATCTATGCCTTATTTTCATAGCTATTTGTTCTTGATAGTAATAGGTAAAGAAAGTAAATTGGGATTAATTGATAATTTTTTCGCTAAAGATAAAGAGGCATGGAAACGAATCTGGTTCTTGTTTTAATTTCATGTCAATAAAATTGGCGCAATAAGCATGTTTAATTAATTTTGATAGCATAGAGTTTAGGTTTCCCGAATTTGGAACCTAGGAATAATAAATCTGTTAATTCAAGATGGATTAAAGAACTGATTGTTTGATAATTCCTTAATGGATCCTGAGTTAACCTCTTGATTGTTAAAGGGAAAGTATCCCAATTGATGCGATGTTTGTTTTCCCGCTTCTTGTGCTGTGAAGTTATCCTTGATGGCCGGTGTGATATGTGGAGACATGGAGGCCTTTTGGTTGTGGCATAAGATGTCTCATAAAGTGGCGAGATGCATCAGTTTATGCATGTGGGTGTTCGGGAGGATACTATGGATGTTGGAATGGGATAGATGCGATTGTTGGATGTTTGTTGATTCTTTGGTTGTTTATCTACTTTACTTTTCCCTGCTACTCAAGGCAGGTGGTATTATTTATCCTTCTTCAGAAAGAGGCAAAGATAGGCAGGGTGTGAAACATTCTTTCCGTGTTTAGATTCTCAAGGAAGGATGGGCATATGCTCTTGCTATAAGCGGGAAAAACTTGACGGGTAGTACATCTACTCACCGTGTTGAGCCCGCTTGTGTTTAGTAGCATAGAATGTTTTTCTATAATTCTTGGGAATGTGGGAAAGTAATTCTATAATGAATAAATTAAGAAATGGTGAAAACCAAGGAGGTTGGTATTTGCTGGAACATAATGACGAGGTTGTCATTTTGAGGGAATAATTGACTTTGGGTGTGATGCTCATGAAATTTAATGTGGAATTGTTCATGGCTAATTAATGTTTAAATAATTAATTAACATAATGTGGAATTGATAAAAAGGGAATGAATTAATCTAATAAAGATTCTTAAATGTTTGTGTGCTTATAGGATACCTTGTCTTAGAAGTAGCAGCCTGGAGTCTGAGAGACGTTAGCTGCAGTTGTGTCTAAGACTAGGTTATGCCCATAGTGTGGTTGTGAGATATAGTATATCATGTACTTTTTGTGTTTCTATATGCTACTCCACCAAGTCAGTATGGGAAACTGACACCCCATGGATTATGAGCCCTGGGGGGGTGGTGTTTTCCCCAACATTCTGGTGGGAGGATGAATGGCTCACTACCCCATTTGGCCCCGCTCTCTTCTCTTGGTAGTTACTTGTGCTGGTAGGCACAACAGTTAGTTTTCCCCATATATGTGTGTAGAGGGATGTAATGTCTTGTGGTTTTTCACACACACATATTCTTGATATAGTATTCTGTGGACTACTATAGGTGTAATGTGTATAGGCTGTGATGGCTTGAGGATCCTTCCTCGATGTATGTGCTGTAATAACTTGAGGTATAATACTCGATGTATGATACATGTTATGCAGGTTATGGTGGATTCTAGAAACTACCTGGTTACTTTTCTTAAGTGTATGTGGTAGTTTTTTTTCACGAGGTGCAGGTTGTGGTGCTTCACCGAGGTGTCTGCGGGAAAGCCTTTTTGGAGAGAGATGCTTGGGACATGCGATGTTGGGGGAAAGCGGAAAACCAGTGGGGAAGTAGTAGCGGGGTACCCTTTATACTCTTAATTATATGATATATTCTTGTATGTGTAACTTGGTGAGAGTATCCATGGCGAGGTTCAGAACATAGTATACCTATTTAGGTGACGAGTTAATTTCACTTATTGTTCACTGTGCTTTAGCATGCTTTCATTAATTTTTCACGAGAGGATTCGGGGAGGATCCTAATGAGTATACTATTATACTCACCCTATGTATATACAAACTATTTTTCAGGTCAAATGGAATAGGTTTGAGGTTAGGATGGTGTTTACTAGCTTGGTGTTGCAGGAGCTGTTTGGGCTAATGGTTGCTGCTGTTTTACTTTTTTTAGGTACTTGCAGTTTTTCCTATTTTAGTTGTAGTAATTTTTCCATGGAATTACTTATGTGTACTTGGTTTTCTTTTATATTTCAGTTCTGATTTGGAGTTGGTTGGTGTCTATCTTATCTCTCTCTTCTGCATGTGTTCTCATAGATGGTAATGCCTTCTATTTGTGTGTTTACTATACTGTCGGTGCTAGTTGCCAACCCGAGGCCTGTTAGAGGTGAGACTCGGGGGTCATTATCTCCCTTATCACAATGCCGACCCAGGAGGGGTACACTTTGTGGGGAGGGCATCTTGACATGAAGTCCACCTTACGCTTCTTATTACCATGATACCCCTAGGATTCGCTGATCTCTATTTCGACATTGATGGCTCATCGGATAATTTCCTCATAGCTATCGAAGTCACTGATCACCAGGGCTTTCTATAGGCTAGGTTTCATCCCACCAACGAAGCGGTCAACCTTGAATTTAGGGGTAATGACAAAGATAAAGGTGTATCATTCAAGCCTTGTGATGTTTTCCTCAAATGCTTCGATGGATTCATCGTCTTTTTTTCTTAATGGAAAGGAATCATCATTCTATATTAAGTCGGAGGGTGTGTGGAAAATATTTATCAATTTTTTTTTTTCGGAAATGATTCCATTCCAATGCCTTGATATCCTCCTCAAGATTCGTACCTGTGATCAATTTCCACCATTTATAAGTTTCACCCTCCATATGATAAGCAGCCAGAATAACCTTCTCTTGTTCAGAACATTGAAGAATGGAAAATATCTTTTCAATGGAGTTGATCCATTGTTCAACCATTAAGGGATCAGATGATCTATTAAAAATCGGGCTCATTTTCCTCATGAAGCTCTTGATTTCTAATTGTTCTTTCTTTGGGGGGGGGGGGGGGGGTTTAACATTCCTCTGGATCGATGTTTCTATTAAAATCACGAGTTAACTAAGATAGTATCATGACAAAGTTCGCGATTTCTTCTCCCATCAAATTGGGCATCTCATTAGAAAATTCATCACATTGATCTTCGAATTGGTTGTTAGGCCGATTGCTTATATTCCCGACCATTGGATGGAATAAAAGGAAAGTTAGTGGTAACACATAAAGGGTAATCCAAGGACAAAAATAGATGAATTATAAATAACTTTTATTTCCTTAACTTTTGAATCTATAGGCTTAAATCTATGGTATCCATGATCTACTTTCTAACATATATTCCTAGGGGCATTTTTTAACTCCCTTAATAATTGTTCATAATAATCTTTAGAATTTACCAAATCATATCCCTCAAAATTTTCACAACCAAGAGTTCTTCAAGGCCCGTAGTTGTGTACCAGGATACCTCGGGTCAAGCCTGAAACTCATTGTCGAAGTTTTCACTCCTTGGTACATCTGTGCCAGAGCTACCTCTACCTGATCGTATCCTGATAGGGATGTATTTTATTGATAAACCACTTACTAAATAATCACAAAAATTTAGGTATGTTTTTATAATAATTATTCTTATCCCTAAGGATTTCACTATGGTTTTCTAATCCTAATCCAAAAAATAACTAAACCTATCCTCTGTTACCTACTATAACAGCTCTGCTTTTTATTACACACTTAAACATGATTTATTAGATAAAATATTCACTTAATAAAACATGGTATATTGATAATTATAGTGTATTTGGGGCTAAGGAACATTACACAATCACTTAAAATATAAAACACCACATCTTTATTGAAAACTTCCTTTACATGACCACTACATTATCTCATACTTGGCATTGCATGGAATAACCTAAGGACATGCATAAGAAAAGGGTGAGCTAAAAAGCCCAGTAAGGGAGTAAAAATTAATAACATGAAGAATAAAATACATGCCTGACAATATGCATATCAATGAATCATAAAATAAATATTAACATAAAGTCATGATAAAGCACGATTATCATAACATGGGAATGTGGAAACAATACCTTACATGGTATTAGTATGAGCCAAGGATCATTGAATATGGAGCTTGAGTAAAACCTAAATAAACTCGAATTATCATGAGTAAAACCTCATTGCACAAGATGTATCATGATACTAATCATTACCCGATGCATTGGAGCGCTATCAGGGCACTCCCTTCTTAAACATTTCATTTCATGCATAAGTGTGCCACAAGATCATACAACACAGATTCATTTAACATAATAATTTATTCTATGATAAATAAATGTGTAATTAATACATGAAACTCTTCCATAAATAAGTAAATGTTCATAAAGGTGAATAACCTTGACAGAGAAATGGGCATGGTATTCACTACACAATGATTTTGGCTTAGAAAAATGGCAGTGCAATTTTAAGAGCATAACGGCATGACATAAGACTTCATAAAAAAGTTGATGAGAGAGAAAATGGTGTATCATCATATGTACATAAAATTGAAAGTAAGGGGGTTCATATAGATACAAGTACCAAAATAATCAATGGAAATTGGAATCATAATACAAAATAATTTCTTGAATGTAAATGAGAAGAGAGAAATGCAGAATTTTGGTATGGTAACAGGTGTACATGGGAAGAATTGATGAGAGATAAAATGGGTATATCATAATTAAAACATAAATAGGGGAGTATGGGGGAAGTGTTAAATCATACCCCAAAATTTATAATTTAAAATAAAAGGGCATAACAATATTAAGAAACATGGATAAAATGAGAAAGGAAGGAATCCCTTATGTGGAAGTGTGATCCCAAAGGCTGGAGAGAGATTGGAGAGAGAATTCTTGGGAGCATGGGGTGAATTGGAAGGATTCTAGAAGGAGGAGGGATATGTTTTTTCAATCTCCAAAGGCTTTGAGTAAAGAGGAAGTGGGATCTTGGGTGGGTTTATATAGGAAATGAGAGGAAATTTATTATTATTTATGGTTGGGGACCGTATATTAAACTAATCAAAACCACAAAACATCCCCTAGTTTTTTCCCATGGTTTTTTCCAAAGGGGATTAGAAAATAATATTTTATAATTAAAATGGCCTAACTTCTTATAATATTAAGCTTTATTATATGGAGGTTAGTCACACTCTCAAGGAAATCAATTTAAAAAGATAAAATGTTTTATAAGTCTTGGAGGGTCCACAAAATCATTAAAAAAACAAACCTAAAATAATATTATATTAATTGTAAAACATATATTGTACGAGAATAATGTTTATATTATTTTATTACATCACTATTGGGTCATTATGATGTCAGAAAACACATTATATATTAAAAAATTATTTAATTTTTACCAATAAATTCAACTATCTTAGAAAATTATGAAGAATTCACCATTGGATGATTTTTATATCCTGATTCAAAAAATAATATTTATTTTATCTAAATAATTTTCTAAATATTTGAATTTTTACATTTAAAATAAAAATTGATTTTTATCGAAAATTCATGGGTTTTGAAAAAAATAGCTTTCAAACCCTAATAAAAATAAAAATTGTATTCATAAAATTATACGATCATTTATATATAACAAAAATTAATTTAGTAATAATATTTAACTAAAATTTTATTAAATTAAAAAAACCATTAATGCATCAAAATAGATTTCTTAATTAACTAAAAATGCAATTTTTTCTTTAAAAACTATTTACAAAGTACCAATAATAAAATGAATTTATATTCTATATAAAAAAATAATGTAGATAATCATAGTACTAGGGTCTCATTATGTAAACCCTTATTACACCCAAATACGACTGAAGGGTAAGGTGTGCGATGGCGACACACTGTTGGGGTGGCTTTGACAACATCGCTCGAGTGGTAATCTCTATCAACTTCCACTTCTCCTGTAGGAAGTTCTATTCAAGCTTAATGTGTTGAATCTCGGCTTGGGCTTGGTCAAGAGTGAATCCCAATGATGCCACCTCCATTAGGAGCTCTGAAAAATGGGATTTATTTGGATAAATTCTACTGGATGAGGCCATCACTTCCTTTGTCTAAGTAAATTAGATTTTTTAAAGCCCTATATTTATACTAATCATGTATTCACTATTTTACGACTATATTAGCAACGGTCAAAATTCGTGATGGTATTTTAAAATAAAAAAACATAAATCCAAAGAAGTTCATATGTTATATAACCATAATAAATAATAATACATTTAATTAGATCAAGAGGAATTTTCATTAATGAATGCTTGGGTAATTACACAATTCCTCTTGAAAGACATCATCAAACTAATGTATAATGGGTGTATTATTAATTGTGAGTTTCTCCCCTAACATTTGAGATAAAAAACCTTCATTTATAGGAATCAAGACCCATAACATGGAATAAATTTCTATTGTAAGATTATATTCAACCTTGCATCGATAGGTGATCATAGATAGAGATAGAATATGAAATGTTACTTCCCTTCTTTGACAATTGATATGAGATCCATATTTTGAAATCTGATCTATGTTAAGAATCATATAAAATTACACTATTAAAAGGATCACAAGATTTTATGGAAGCACATTCCCATAATATTCTACTAGAGAAGAATTAAAAACTTTTTATGCGACCATTTTTCCATTAGGAGTTTTCACAACTAACTCAACATCTAATTATTGAGGTTATATGGTGGTACCCTTAGAAAATTATTTAGAAATAAAAGAGTGGGTGGATCCAGAATCAAATAAAACATTTTTTACTTTAGAGTGGATGGTAAGTGTACCTTTCACCACTTTATTATCAAATTACACATCGCTGATAGTGATTTCATGTTACTTTCCTTTTTATTTGTCTTTAAGAGTTTGTTGACGTCGATCATCATCAATAACCCTTGGATTAGGGCATTCATTGGCTTAATTCTCTATTTCCTTTCACTTGTAGCATTGATGATTAAGAGATACATTATTTTTACCCTTTTCTCTATTCACATCATTAGAAATCATTTTCCCATCATGTTAGCATTCAACTACCCAATGAAATTCTTTTCCACACATAAAAAATTTACTAGTCCCATTAAGACAATTTCTTCCATATTTCTTTCCACACTTTGAGCATAATGGAAAACAAATTTTACTTTTAGTGTGGTATTTAGATTTTCTTTCGAATTCCATTTTTATCTTCTTATAAAATCCATAGGACCGATGGTTTACTCCAATATCCATATCAACCTTGAGAGCACATCAAATGATTTCCTCACAGATTGTATTGTCCCTTATGACTAATGACATTGGGAGACTTGGTTTAAAGCCACTGAAGAATCAGTCAATTTCACTCTCATGTTGGATAATAATTACAAAATCATATCTTACAAGTCTTGTAAAATTTTCTTCTCATGTACCAACAAATTCATCACCATTTAGCTTAATTTCAAGGAACTCCTTCTCCATATTTGTTCGAATAATATGAGAAAAGTACTTATTAAAAAATAAGTTCATGAACTATTCCCATTACATGGACTTAATTTAACCTATTTTCCTTAGATTCTTGATAAGATTCCACCGTTTATTAGCTTCACCTTCCAAACGATAGACTGTTAATATGACTTTATCATGTTCAATACATTTTAGAATTGAAAATATATTTTCAATGGTACTGATCCATTTTCCCCCACTAATGGATTAGAAGACCTGCTGAAATAAGGTGGACGCTTCCCTATGAAGGACTCAACAGAATGTTTCTCCCTCCTTATCTTGTTTAAAAGTAGTTCATGATTCATAGGTTGAGATAGTTTTGTGATCATAGCTATAATATTTTTTATTCCATCTCCCATAACATTTTTTTGTATAGGAGGACAATCATTGCATTGCATGTCGCATTCGTCATTAACACAATTCCTTTGCGTTCCATCCATTGAATAAAACCAATAATCATAGTGTGAGAAGCACTAATCATAATGGAAAAACCACATAATCAGGATTAAAATTTCCATTTAGAACACTTTTGATTTTATCCTTGGTTACTCATGGTCATTTATAAAATTATAGGATTATATCATATACATAATAATATCCTTAGGGTTATTACTAAGGATTTTTCATCCTAGTTTCCAAAGGCTAGCTATACCTTTCCACTCATACCAACTATAATTGTAAAAAACGGAACTTTTAAATAAATATTTGTTTCCTAATTTTGTGTGTTATTTTATTTTATACCCAACAAGACTATATTAGTTAGTTAATGAAGTGAGTATAATTAAATGAGAACGTTGAGTTTCGACTATTATTTGATCATTGGTCAATATGACCATTGGAATCTAAACTCTTAACATTAAAATTATTTTTTATAAATTCAAATGATCTAGGTTAATTAATATAGAAAGAAGAGTTGATGGCATCATCCAGTAGACTCAGTCCATATGAAGCCCATCTGTCGGAGCTTAAGAAGGAGGTAGCATCATTGGGTTTTTCTCTAGACCAAGCTCAAGCCGAACTTCAACATGTTAAGCTTGAATGGATCACCTAAGAAAGAAATTCATGCTGATAGAAATCACCACTCAGTCAATGTTGTCCGAGCCAACCCACGATTCTATCACCATAGCACACCTTACACTTAGGTCTTACGCAAGTGTTATAATGGGGTTTGTAACCAATCCTGAGTTACATTTTGTTATCCTTTTATATAAATAAATTTTTTACTTCTTATTATGAAAAAATTTTGATGTTAAAATGTCCGGATAAATATTGGATGAATTTAAAGAATTTATATATTATTGGTGAATTTTGGAAAAAATTCGTATTTAAAAATATTTTTTTCTTTAAAAAACTAATAATGTGAATTGATTTTCAAAAAAAAATGATCTTCTACAGATGTTTTCAGTAAGAAATTTAGAGTCTAATTAGATCAACATAATTTTAGTGAATATTAATGTATGAATAGTAACATACCCGTATGAATAGTAATGAATAGTAAATTGGCCAAAAAAATAAAAAACATCACCTGTGAAAGTATAAATACATTTTAGACATCTTAAAAGTGAAAAAATGATCATAGTATAGGTTTTGGAATTTTTTTATGTCATAAATATTTTATTTAAAATTTCATAAATAATTTAATAATTTAAAATAGAAATGTATTTTCATAAAATGCAATCATATATTTTTACTTTATTGTCTTATGGTTATACGATAATTCTTTGGTACCTTGATTACTTTTTCAATGTGTTATAAAATATGGTATGTTTTTAAAGTTATTTTTTCATAAATGATGTTTTTATTTAAAAATTAAATTAAAAATATTTTTTTTATAAAATGGATTTTTTTTGAATTCCGAGCATCTATATTAGGTTAGGGTAATTTTTTTTGGGATTTTTTTGTAACAGTTGAAGTTTTAGTGAATAGTAAAAATAAAGTTTTGAGTTTCGGGTGTTTAATGACATCATTGATGATGTAATCAGGATATAATCAATCTGGTCGACTTGGGAATAGTAATATATGCTATGAGGTGTCCGAAGTGGCCAATACTATGGGAAAATACCATGGTTTTGCAAATACCACCGATGAGGTGTCCCTTGGAAATTAATTAAATATTCCCTCACTTTTCCTATAAATATCAAGACATTACCTCATTAATTTCATTCCAAAATCCTCCTCAAGAAATTTCTAGTCTTTTTACCTCCCTAGGAGTCCTCCCATGGTTCCCTCAAGCCTCCCAATATCCCAACCTTCATGCTTTCAAAGTTACTCTTCAAGGTAGTGGAACCTTTCACCCTCCTCTTTTTAGTCATTATTTCCTTTATGTTATATTTTCTACATTCCATATTCTTATGTGGGGGTATGTTCTTATATATTATATTTATTTTCAATTTCATTTCCAAATGATTATATACCCTTTCCTCTCTCATCAATTGATTTTCTGAATTTTTAAGTGATGCCATTAGGCTTTCGGATTTTGTGTAAATGAAATTGCATCTTCTCTTTCATTTCAAGTTTCCTTTTCATGTGGTGTGTAATTCAAATATCCATACCATGTTCATATCTCCATGTTATTATGCATTTATACTTTAATATGAGTTATTTATGAGTGGGTTACCATTTTACCATCTCTTTTTAATGTTTTCTAAAAGAATGTCATGTAGCCATTATGCTGTTGAATTTTCATCTCAAGATTCCTCTCTCTTTATCACAAAAAATTCACTTGTTTTATTTATGTGAATACCCATAACTGTTTAGTTTCCATGGATGTTCACAAATACAAAAAATGGTATATTTTATTCTGGAATTGAAATACATATAACCCTCACCCTCTTTCCATGGGTTATAAACGACATAATGAACTTATTTTTAAGCACTTTTAAAACGTCATGATTTTGAAATGAAAACCATTTATTTTATTCTCTTTGGGAAATTTATGAAATGTTTGATTGTTCTCTATGTGGATCACAATATGGTAAAGAAATATTAAGGGTTCACTCTGATAGCTCTTTAATGCATTCGGTAGAGAATTTAATCTATAGAGATGATGAGTTTCACGAAACCTTAGTGAATAAATTTGGTAATTTTAATGACACATTGGGGATGAACCTTGGTTAAATGTTCATCAATGTATAAATTAAATGATTTAAAGAAATATTCAAGTTATGTTTCATGTTATTTTCATTATGTTATTCCTCTACTTCAATTTCTCATGCCTTTATGTTTTTCACCAATTTCCTATTGGTATCACAGGTAGACTGATTCCCTTGTTTTCTTTACTGGGCCTTTCTCTCACCCTTTCCTTTGATGTATGTCTCCAGGTTATGAGATGAAATAGTTGTACATAGAATAAAATTTTCAAGAGTATTTTGAAGGGGATTTAAAATAGTGTTTTTTGTTTTCATATATTTTGTTCCTGATTTCCAAGACACTAGACTTTAAAGGTCATCTGTTTGTAAAATGCAATGAAAAGTTATGTAATAAAAAGGCGGGATTCCATAGTTGGTATCAAAGAAATGTTTTGTTATTTATGGAAATTAGGCTATGAAAACTTTATGAATAATCCTATAGAAACGTTTAAATATATGAAAACTTCCTGGTATTTTGATGAGTATTGATTAAGTGGTTTATCATGAAAATACATCACTGTCTGGATACAAGCAGGTAGAGGTAGCTATGGAACAGATGTACCTAGGAGTGAAACCCACGACAAGGAGTTTTGGGCTTGACCTAGGGTATCATGGTACATGACAACGAGCCTTGCTACACTCATGGTTATGAAACTTTTAGGGGATATGGTTGGTTAATCATAAGATTTTTATGAATTATTATGAAGGATTTATAGAGAAATGTAATTTTTTAAAGCATGAAGTTTTAAGACATAAAATCATTTATAGTAAAAAGATCTTTAAATGAAATAATTTTATATTTAAGGTTTTATTCTTTTAGAAAATGGAGGGAAATAAGTGGAACCGTTCACATGGTGACTGCAATGGACCATGCGCTGACGACCCTCCGATGGAAGCCGAAATTGAAACTTTGATGCAGACGATGAAACAACTGACTCAAGTTATGAGAAATAACTTGAATCAAGATGAGAGACCAATCTCACTAAGAAGGGAAAAAAATTCTATTAAATCCTTTATGTTTCAATAAACAACAACATTCAGTGGATCTACCGACCCATTGATTGATGAATAGTGGATCGGCTCTATCGAGAAGACCTTTTCTATGCTCTCATGTTCTGAAGAAGAGAAGCTTACCCTAGTTGTCAATCACTTAGAGGGAGAAGCTGATAAGGGGTGGGAACTGATTAAAAACACAAGTCTAAGAGTGGAGGTTGAAGATATGGAGTGAGAAGAGTTCAGAGGGATATTCTTCAACAAGTATTTCCCTCGATTGATGAGAACAAGAATGTAGAAGGAGTTTCTCGAGCTGAAGCAGAAAGAGAATGAATCTGTGGGAAGCTATGAGATAAACTTCACAAAGATTTCACGTTACACCTCTAGCTTTGTCATGGATCCAAATGGTATTTTTGATAGATTATTCTGTGGACTGATACCTCATCTATGAAAGAATCTAGCCAACCGAGAATATGATAGCTATGAGGAGATCTTACAGAGTGAGATGAAAGTCGAGTTAGAGATTGGTGAGACACAGTGGTCTTATAAATCTAACGACAAGAAGAGATCGATGGAGGCCATATTAGGGAGGAACTTTGATCAGGGAAGAGGAGGAAAGAAAGTGCAATGTTCCATGTGTAATAAATGTGGGAATAATCATTTGGGGAACAACCTTCCCAGGAGCAGGAAATGATACAAGTGTGGAAGAGATGGCTATATTGTGAGGAATTTTCATAGTGAGGTGAAAACTCAATTTCCAAACACTAACGAAAAGGGGAAGATGGTGTAGGACCTACATGATGTCCAGTGCTTTAAGTACAGACAACTTGGGAACTTTTCCAATCACTGTCCAAATCCAAGGGTAGTGGAGGGGAACCACCATCAGCCACAACAAAGGCCAAGGGAGCATGGTCGTGCTTTTTATATCATGACAGCTGAAGTTGAATCTTCTAATGATGCGGTAGCAGTTAATCTTATTGTTCTCTCAAAGCTATTAAGTACTTTGTTTGATTATGGTTCTACTCATTCTTTTATTTCCTCCATGTTTTCAAGGAATTAAGAATCAACTCCCGACTTACTAAAAGAAGAGTTATCAGTCAAAACTCCTGGTGGGATTATCCAAGCATCTTCATTGTTTAGAAACTATGGTATTTACTTTGGTGAGAATAATCTTATCGCAAATCTAGTAGTCATTCTCTTGTTGGATTTCGACATTATACTAGGGTTGGAATGGCTCTCAATGTATAATGATAAGATCAAATGCAAAAGTAAGGAAATATCAGTAGTCCTGAATGGAAAATCTACAGTTATCTTCCAAGGAGAGATATCTCAACCTGATATTAGTTTGGTAGAACCTCCTATATCCTTCTTTATGGAGTTGATCGGTGAATAAGAAGAAGTAAATGGGAGTTTGAGGATAGAAAATGTACCCATCATATAGGAATACATTGATGTATTTCCTGAGGAGTTGCCCGAACCTCCCCCAGAAAGAGTGGTAGAGTTCTCCATTGAACTCATTCCTGGATCTCTTCCAATTTCAAAGACTCCATATAGGATGGAAAATGTGGAGCTGGAGGAATTAAAGAAATAAATACAAGATCTTTTGGATAAAGGGTTTATCCGACTGAGTGTGTCTCCTTAGGGAGCACCTATTCTCTTTATGAATAAGAAGGATGGATAGATGAGGTTATGCATTTATTATAGAGAACTAAATGGGATCACAATAAAAAAATACCATCTTCCAAGAAATGATGACTTATTTGAACAACTTCATGGGGATCGATTCTTCTCTAAGATTGATCTTCGATCTGGTTATCATCAATTGAGGGTGAAGAAAGAAGATATTCCAAAAAAATACTTTCCGATCAAGATAAGGGAATTATGATTTTTTTTTATGCCCTTCGGACTGACTAATGCACCTCCTATTTTTATTGATATGATGAATAGATTCTTTAAGGACTACCTTGATAACTTTTTGGTAGTTTTAATTGATGGTATTCTGATATATTCCAAAATTCGTGAGGATCATGGGGATCATCTAAGTGTTATTTCAAAAACTCGACGAAATTAAAGACTTTTTGGGAAGTTCAAAAAATGTGAATTCTGGTTACAACAAGTTACTTTCTTTGGGCACATTATTACCAATGAAAGAATCACATTTGACCATGTAAAGACCAAATTTGTAGAGGAGTGACCTCATCCTACAACAATAACTGAGATTTGTAGTTTCCTTGGACTAGAAAAATATTATAATATGTTTGTGAAAAACTTTTCATGAGTTTCTAATCTATTAACCAAGTTAACTTGAAAAGGGGTCAAGTTCATCTGGACAAAGTAGTGTGAGGAAAGTTTCCAGGAGCTAAATAAGAGATGGGTTACTGCACCCGTTTTAACGTTTCCTACAAGTGGAGAAGGATTCATTGTTTTTAGCAATGCATATACGAATGGGCTTGGGTGCGTTCTCATGAAAAATGACAAGTCATTGGTTATGCATCTCGACAGTTGAAGAGTCATGAGAATAATTATCCTATGCATGATCTAGAGATGGTTGCAGTTGTTTTTTTCTTTGAAGACAAGGAAGAACTATCTTTATGGGGATAAATGTGATATATAAACAGACCATCAATGTTTTTAGTAAATTTTCATACAAAAGGAATTGATCATGAGATGAAGGATATGGTTGGAACTTATCAAAGACTATGATTTTTCAATTCATTATCATCCTATAAGATAAAAAAATTCGCTGATGAAATAAGTAGGAAAGACCCAGTTGTTATTTCCATGATGAGGATTCAAAGAGATACTTTGATCAATGACCTAGTGAAGATGGACATGGGAATTATAAGGGAAGGGACATCATCAACCCTAAACAAAATGATTTCTCAACCATCATTACTAGACAAGATCAAGAAAGATTAGAAAGAAGACCTTTGTTATAGAAGAAGTTTGAGGCTGTGAAGGATGGGAAGTTTCTTGAGTTCAATATTGATTAAGATGGTCTACTGAAATTTCATACAAGACTATGCGTTCCATCTATTCTGTAAATAAAGAAGGAGTTGATAGATGAAGCTCATAGATCTACTTTCTCTATACATCCTGGAAGTAAAAAAATGTATAGGGACCTTCATGATCATTATTTGTGGGATAATATGAAAAGGGAGATTACTGACTACACTTCAAGGTGCCAGGTATTTCAACAAGTAAAGGTAGATCAACAACTTCCTAAAGGGGTATTGCAACCACTACCCATACCAGTATAGAAGTGAGACAATATCACTATGGACTTCATCACCTATTTCCCGAGAACTTCCAAGGGAAACAATGAGATATGGATTATTGTGGACCATCTCACCAAGACTGTCCATTTTATATCTATTCGTGATGATTTTTCTCTCGATCAACTTTCCAGGATTTATGTAAAAGAAGTGGTAAGGCTGCATGGAGTTCCACTTTCTATGGTATTTGATCGTGATCCAAGGTTCTTATCAAAATTCTGGAGATGTATTGAACATGATCTGAGCACTGAATTGAATTTCAGTATAGCCTATCACACCCAAACTGATGATCAATCTGAAAAAAGTATTTAAACACTCAAGGATATGATGAGAACATTCTCAATGGAATTTAAAGGTGGATGGGATCAACATCTCCCTTTAGTTGAGTTCTCTTACAATAACAACTTCCACTCGAGCATTCAAATGACACCCTATGGAGCTCTATATGGTAAGCGGTGTGGAAATCTTACTAATTGGAATGAAGCTAGTGAGAGAAAGCTTATTGGTCTTGATCATGTGCAAGAGATTACAGAAAAAGTCCACACCATCCAACAAGAAATTATGGCTGCTCAGAGTCGGAAAAAGAGCTATGTCGACAACCGTCATAGGGACTTGGAGTTTGATGTTGGCGACAAATTATTTAATAGAATTTAACCTTAGAATAGAATCATGAGGTCTGGAAAGAAAGAGAAGTTCATCCCTAGGTACATTGGCCCCTATGAAATCCTTGATCACGTAGGAGTAGTGGCCTATTGGCTTGCACTTCCTCCAAATCTAGCACAAGTCCATGATGTCTTCCACATATCCATTTTGAGGAAGTACATACCAGAATATTCACATGTACTAAATCCAGAGGTGGTACAACTGGAACATCACCTCTCTTATGCAGAGCATCCGGTGGAGATCTTGGATCGTATAGACAAGGTTCTACGCAACAAGACTACTCACCTTGTTAAGGTGTTGTGGAGGAACCACAAATGCGTAGAAGTTATGTGGGAACCAGAGGAGTTTATGAGGAAAAAGTACCCACACCGTTCCTCTTCTATGGGCACGAGTTAAAATTTTTTGGGTGAAATTTCTTAAGGGGGGAAGAATGTAATGATCCAAAGTTTAGAATAAATATTTTTTCCTAATATTTTGTCTTATTTTATTTTATACTCACCAAAAATATATCCTTTAGTTAATGAAGTGAGTATAATTAAATGAGACCATTGGGTTTCGAATATTATATGATCATTGGTAAATATGACCATTCAAAACTAAACTCTTAATGTTACAATTATTGTTTATAAATTCAAATGATCTTGGTTAATTAGTACAGAAAGAAGAGTCGATGACATCATCCAGTAGACTTGGGCTATATGAAGCCCATCTATCGGAGCTTAGGGAGGAGGTAGCGTCACTGGGATTTTCTTTGGACCGAGCCTAATCCGAACTTCAACATGTGAGGCCTGAATGGAATCACCTAAGGGAGGAGTTAATGCTCATAGAAATCTTCACTTGGGCAATGTTTTCCTAGCCACCCCAAGATTCTATCAACATACCACACCATACACTTAGGTACTATGTAGCTGTTATAAGGGGCTATGTAACGAATCCTTAGTTACTTTCTATAGTACCTTTTTATAAATAAAATTTTTACTTCTTATTATAGAAAAATATGTGAATTTGAATTATCCGGATAAATATAGGATGAATTTATAAAAGTTCCAATTTATTGATGAATTTTGGAAAAAATGGGTGTCGAAAAATATTTTTCATATTCTCTAAATAAATAATAATGTGAATTGATTTTTGAAAAATGGTCTCCTACAGTTATGTTCAGTAAGAAATTTAGAGTCTAATAAGATCAACTTAATTTTTAATTAATAGTAAATTATGAATAGTAACATACACATATGAATAGTAATGAGTAGTAATGAATAGTAAATAGACCAAACAAATAGAAACTTCAACCATGAATGTATAAATAAATTTTAGACATCGTAAATGTGAAAAAATGATAATAGTATAAGTTTTTGTATTTTTGTATGTTAGAAATATTTTATTTAAAATTTTATAATTAATTTAATAATTTAAAATGGAAATTTATTTTCATAAAATGTAATCATATATTTTTACTTTATTGTCTAATGGTTATACGATAATTCTATGTGACCTTGATTACTTTTTCAAGGTGTAACAAAATTAGTTACAGTTTTAAAGTAGTTTTTTTAAATAAATAATGATTTTATTTAAAAACTAAATTAAAAATATTTGAAAATTATTTTCATAAAATGGAGTTCATTATTCAATTCATTGCAACGATATTAGGTTAGGGTAAATTTTCGGTATTTTTCTGAAATAGTTGAATTTTCGTTGAATAGTAAAAATCCAGTTTTGAGTTTTGGGTGTTTAATGACATCATTGATGAGGTAATCAATCTTCTCCACTTTTGAATAGTAACATATTCTATGAGGTGTCCCAAGTGGCCAATACTTTGGACCAATACCGTGGGCAAGCCCATGGTTTTTCAAATACCACCGATGAGGTGTCCCTTTGAAATTAATTAAATATTCCCTCAATTTTCCTATAAATACCAAGCAATTCCCTCATTCATTTCATTCAAAAATCCTCCTCAATTAAGTTATAGTCTTTTTACCTCATAGTAATTCCTACCAAGGTTCCTTCAAGCCTCCAATGGCCCCGACCTTCAAGCTTTCAAAGTTACTCTTCAAGGTAAGGGAACCTTTCACCCTCCTCTTTTTAGTCATGATTTCCTTTATGTTATATCTTATAGTTTCCATCTTATTATGTGGGGGTATGTTCTTATATATTCTTATTACTTTCAATTTTATTTCCAAATTATTATAGACCCTTTCTTTTATCATTAATTTATTTTCATAATTTTTAAGTGACGTCGTTAGGCTGCCGATGTTTTTGTAAAAGAATCGCATCTTCTCTTTCCTTTAAAGTTTCCTTTTTATGTGCTACGAAATTAAAATATTTAAAATATGTTCATATCTAAATGTTATTATTACTTTATACTGTATTATGAGTTATTTATGAGTGGGTTACCCTTTTACCCTCTCTTTTAAATGTTTTATAAAAGGATGTTATGTGGCCGTTCTCATGCGAAATCTTCATCTCAAAATTCCTTTCTCTTTCTCTCAAGAAATTCTATTGTTTTATTTATGTGAATACCCAAACCTATTTCATTTCTATGGGTTTTCATAAATACAAAAATGATATATTTTATTTTTCAATTGACATAAAAATATCCCCCATTCCCATCCCATGGGTTATAAATGACATAATGAACTTATTTTTAAGCACTTTTAAAACGTCATGATTTTGAAATGAAACCCATTTCTTTTAATCCATTTGGGTTACTTAAGAAATGTCTAATTTTTATCTAAGTGGCTTGCATGAAAGTAAATACATATGTGTGTTCCCCGGTAGCACTCCAATGCATTGTGTAAAAAAATTTAATCTCTAGAGGTGACGAGTTTCACGATACCTTGGTGAATAACCATGGTAATTTTTATGACACCTTGGGGATGAACCTTGGTGATATGTTGATGAATGTCTAAATTAAATTTTGTATCCACATATCCAGGTTATGGTTAAAGTTATTTTCATTATGTTATGCCTCTACTTTCATTTCTCAGGTCTTTTTGTTTTTCATTAAGTTATTATTGATATCACAAGTAAACTGATTCCCTTGTTTTTTTTACTGGGCCTTCTGCACACCCTTTCCCTTGATGCATGTCTCAATGTTATGAGATGAAGTAGTTGTACATAGGATGAAATTTTTAAGAGTCTTTTGAAGGGGTTTTGAAGAAGTTTTTTAAGTTTTCATGTTTTTTGTTCCTAATTTCCATGACATGAACTTTAAAGGTCCTATGTTTGTAAAATGTAATGAAAAGTTATGTAATAAAAACAAAGGATTCCATAATAATGAACCATACTATACGTAAATTGATATTATTCTAATTTGGAGTATATTAATTAAAAAATATGATAAATCCATGAAAATACCATATAGGTATAGTGTATTTAGAAACAGGGAATCATAAACAACTAGTTCTTAAAACATCTGCAGTATCTTCCACTTATTTCTTCATAACTGGATTCCTTTTTGACACATATTACTTAATACCCTTAGTTATGTCCTAGGTAAAAGAAACATATGAAAGGGTGAGCTCAAATTCTTAGTGATGGTAAAGAAGGAAATATCAATCATATCATAATCATAAGACATAATAACATTTAAAAGAATTATTATGCATATGAAAGATCATGATATCATGTGATGGGATAAATGTTTATAAGAATTAATGTTCATAATCAAAAATGTCATAACATAAGACATTAGGTTTTTTGTAATACCCATAAGAATATAAAATCATTTCATTTTAGTCAATTCTCATTTCCTAGACCATTATAGGAGACAAATTCCATTACTGAACTGGGTTTACTTACCGTTCCCACCCTGTATTACTGAACCAGATTTAATTTCTCTTACAATAAATTCAATATCATGAGTTATAAATATTTAACCAGTGTATTGGATGGAGATATAGGTCCCACCCATCTCATAATGAAATAATTCTTATGTGTTTCACAAAAACACAAATCATTCATCATAGCATAACCTAAGGAATAAAATGGGTTTCATAAAAATCATTCCATCGTAACATAATCCCTGTAAAACATATGGATATCTTAAATATAATTCCATCATAAACACAATCAAATAATAGAAATAATAGGAAGAGAAAAATAACACTATTTAAAGAATGGTATCTTATATGGAATGTAGTTTTGATATAACAAAAGAAATTAATTCTTGGGGAAAATATCCTTTCTTCTTCAAATACATTTTCTTTTCTCAAAATGCCACACAATTTTATGAGAAAATAATTTATTTGAAAATAACCTTGAAAACCTGTAAGGAAATATTTTTTGAAATAAGGCATCATAAAATTGTAAAAATCCATTCATGTTGTATATGTTAAAAAACATTCTCCTTTTAATTTTGACAGAAAAGTAAAAAAGTACATCGTACCGAAAAAGACAAAATTTTCTTTTCCTAATGATTAAACAAAATTCATAAATGGGTACAATTGACTTTAAAAAAGTGTATAAGAATAAAAATATTATTACATATTTATGAAATATGGACGTGGATGATAAATATACCCCATAAATACTTACGTATAACCAATCTTGGATAATAATGAAATTGAAAAATGATCCCTTACCTTAGGTCGGATATCCTTCATATGTATCCAAAACTTATGTATAATGATTTAAATAATGATATTGACTTATCTGAGAATCATATTAATTTTTATGATGTCATATATTATTTTATAATCATTCATTTATTAGTAGCATTTCATTGTCAGTCATTATTTAGATATTGACCGCTTTATGTTATTAGGCATGTTTTGTCAGATAAGTCCATGTTACAATTCTAAGGTTATTTTTTATCATTTATAGAATGATATTATTAAAATATATATCAGATTTATTCATTCCACTCATGTATGTAACCACTGTTAAATGATGATCATGTAGAATTAATCACATCGCATCTTGGGGACGATAGGTCGTACGTACGTGTGAGCGATGATATCACTCCCATAATTATTGAATGGTATTGAAGTGTATGGTGCATAATATTTCATAATCAGTATCATGTTATAATAAAATTATATAGTTATTATTTCCATCACTATATCCATTCAAGTAAGGTGCTGGTAAAAAACATATAACACCACGGCGTGGAGACGGTAAGTCGTACGTACGCACGCATGGTGATTTTGTTTTTTGTAGGATGGATTGAAGATGGAATATGGTTGATTAATAATTATAATAACATATATGAATATGAGTTTTACTGATGTTATTACTTTATAATGAAACAACTAATTGAGATAAAGTAGAAGAAGAAGGATGTTTGAAAGAATCTGTAGAAGAGATTGCCTCTTCCTCAACATGCTTCCTCTAAATCTCTTCTTAGATCACTAGGTTTGGTATTTGAAGATGAAAAGAACCTCTAGAATGTAAATATAGAAGTTTATAAATAAAAATTTTAGGTTATAACAAATCTTGATAGTTCAAAGTGAAGTGAATATGTTCCCTTTTATAATTGAGGCGAGAGGCACTTTTGGAAACTACATAAATAATAATTTATCATAAAATCAAACCGTACCCAAAACCTCCAAAATGTCCCAATTTCAGAGATGGGATGATATAGGGTTGTAATATCATCAAAAAATATATTTTGGATAAGTATTTATATCAATTTAAACCTTATCCTTTTAATTAACACATAGTTATTCTATTTATTTTTTTAGTAGGGTAACAAATAATTTAATATTAAAAGAGTACAATATTTACTTATTTGATGTAAAATAGATCATAAATAAATATATTAGATAATTTTATAAAATATAATAATTATTATATTTTTTTAAAAATGAATAATGATTTTTAATAAGTTAATAAAACATTATTTTGAAAAAGAATCAATAGTATCAATTTAGACACTGTTCAATTCATTGATTTTTAAAAATATTAATATAAAAAGATAACTTCAAACAAACTATTTGATTATATTCCTAAGAGGTCAATGTCATTTAGAAAATTTTTTATACCTTCTAATTATTCCAAATTATATTTACTTTAATATTTTAAATAGCATTTATTTGATATTTCTCTTAATAAATTAATTAATTTTTTTTTGTGTAATTATTTATATGCTTATTTGTTGAAAATAAAATTAAAAATAAAACACAATGATGAATAAAAATATAAAATATTTCATCATAATATTTATAGTCTAATTTAGCATCTAGAAAATCTTGTATTCAAAATGTTATACTTATTAAATTATGAAGGTGACAACTTTAACGTCACTTTAAATATAATAATATAAGTGTCAAAATCCCTTCTATAAGTCTCAAAATGGTCCACAACACGACCCTTGGAGGATTATGGTCGAGATATAATCAAAAAATAATATTTTTTCTAGAGTTTCGAATTTTAATGGGTATTATTATTTTAATAAAAACTGTGTTATTGATTTTTCTTCAATTAAATAATTTATACATCACTGATGTGTAAGATATTAAAGTAATTATTTATTTCCTAAAAATTAAAAATAAATTACCATGATAAAGGAAAAAAATTTATATTTTAAATGAGTTTTTATTATCAAAATTATCTTTAGTAAAAAATTATATTAAAAACGATTTAGTTTTTAAAATTTGAGTGAGACATATTTATCTTTTATTTGAATAAAATAAATTAAATGTCATAATCTAATCTAATTAGATTTAAATAGATATAATTTTGACCCAAGGATGACTTAGGTTGAATAAAACATATCTAATGATATTAATCCAGTTGTTAGGATAATTTTATAATAGTATTATTACCCTCAATTACCTGGTTTACCATTTTACCTTATTAATAAACATTACCGAAGTAACTATTCATAATACCTGAAAATAGAATAAATCTATTTACATAATTTTTACCTACTAATTCCAAATATGGTGTTATTTTTTTTTAAATTCAAAACACATATCTTTCATTAATTAATTTAAAATTTATCCCGTTGTCAGAAAGAGGGAACATATTTTAAAATCTAAAACATTAAAGAAGATTGAAATGTTTTTACATATGAATTCAATGTAAAATTATTGATAATGACAAAAAATATATTGAATGATAAATATAGATTATATTTGTACTTTAAAAACATTACATATTATAATTAAACCATATAAATTATTTCGATGAAAAAAGTTGTTTTCACATAACATTTAGTGTATTTTTACTCTTCATCAAAACATGAAAGTTATCAGATAATTATAAGAATTTCATCCAAAGTAAATTTTTATATCCCACTTAAAAAAAATATTTTTATGTTGTAATATAAATATTATTAATATGTCAAAATATTAATTTATAAGTGGTTCTCCATGTAAAGGCTTAAAATTACCCTTTTAAAAAAATATAGGTTTTTATACATTAAATAGGGTTTATTGATTACCTATGAATAAAATATACATTGGATGAATATAAAAAATATTTAATTAAGTATATAACACATATATTTCATTAATTTTATTACCAAGAGTAATTCACACAAAAGTATAAATATCTAATTGATTTATATTTTTCTTAAATAATTGATAGCCAATGAATTAACAACACATTTTATAAGATTGTTATACTTATTCCCATTGACCTAACAACTAGGGTATAACGATAATTTTATAGTAAGTGTGTCTCACGGTTCATTGAAACTCGCAATTGTGTGTAATAAAAGATACTGAATAATTAAAATTATTTAATTAAAATATTTCATAAAAACATTTGGGTGAGACACTGAAACATGGTAAGGACTTCCTACCACAATCCAAGGAGAGCTAAAATTATATGTTAAACTACCCGATAAATCCCAATCCATTATAAATGAATGTCATGAGAAAAAACATACAATGTATGGATTACACATGTGGGGAGAGAATGAGTGAGAGAAACCTAGATCTAGGTTTACAATGAAATTAAACATACAAAATGTGGATTCTAATAATAAACTAATCATTAATTGGATAAGGAATAAAAAAATGTAGTTCTTAGAGAATCAATGAGAGAGGCCCCATGAACATGTGACTTATTCTAGGATCATGGGATGAGGAGATTGGTATTTTTGATATTTTTTCCCTATTGTATTTTATTTATCCAAAATAATAAGAACATTCCCTTATAGGGAGATTATTATGTGATTATAGTGGTCACAAAAAAACCAATCACCCTAGGTCATGTTATGACATGACTCTATACACCACGACACAACAACTCTCTAAATTACTAGGGGAATAATTGATGTGTTTTATATGATCATCTATTGAAAATTTTTATCAGAACACAACCCTAAAAACATAATACATATCTTCAAGAATTAAAAATAATAAAACCCCATAAAAAATAACTTGGAAATTAGTAGTAGCAACAACTATATTCTTTACTTTGAAAGATAACGCTTGAAGGAGATATTGTGGAGCCGAAAAAACCTCTTTGCCTCTATGTTAATACAACGTCCAAGCGATAATTTATTTTATTAATATGATACCTTATTTTATTAATATGATACCAAAAATATATAGGGGTGATTAAAAATATTTTTAGAATAATGAAATGCCTTTTGGGAAGAGGAGTAGTTTGGTAGAGGCTCACAACTATCATACACCTAATAAGAGAGGCTTTCATCCTCTTATATAGCCTTCCCTGATTCTCATCAGGAAATGAAGAGTGTTAGATGTATCATAGTGTCTTGGTTTCTATTAAATAACAAAAAGTGTTTCATCATATGGTATCCATTAATTTAAAAACTTCAATGAATGCGTATATACCAATGAGTATGATCCATCTTATGGATCATAAATTATATAAAACCTCTTGTGAGTGGAGGTGGAAGCCGCATAAATCCAATGAATATATTAACTATGCATTGTATATTTTTTTTTTTTGAAATTCGAATAATATACAACATTTACTAAAATTACATAAAGAATTTATGGAAAACATTACTGTAATATCTTGTTTTTTAAAGAACATTATGTTTAATAGCATATACAACATGAAATATTGAGCTTAATTATAATATTACAATTATAACCAAATAATTGAATTGGTGGGTATGAATAGAAATAAACACATTATGAAATATAAATTAGGGTAATATTCAACAAAAACATATTTATTAATTCTTATGAAATAAATATTCAATTCACTATAAAGTCAATTTAATCTCTAAAAAATATGTTTTCTTCAAAAATGATTTTATTGATTTTGGGAGAAAATAAAAAATTTAATTTTTGATAATATTTGGAAATTCATTTTATAAAATAAATTTATTTTTTTTAAATTAAAATATAAATATTATATTAGAGTGATTTTTTTATTTGTCTATAAAGTTTGATTTTTCAATGAATAGTGAAAAATTCTATTTTTATTGAAAACTGTATTTTTTCATTTCAAGAATATACAAAGTTTCAATTTTTTATAAATGATTTTAAAAGTTATATTAGTTAAATTAAAATATAATTAATCTAATATAGTTCATTTTAATTAATTGTTTTATTGAATTTTGATAAAAAAAACTTTTTTTACTTATGAAAAAAAATTCGTTTGAAAACTACTTTTTTATCAAGATTATAGGTCAAATTTTAAATTAAATTATTATAATTTTATGAATTAAAATTGTTAATATTTATTCCATATTTGGAATCAGAATAATTAATATTATTTACTAAAATTAGTTATATATTTGAACCATTTTTCTTGAGAATTACTTTATATTATTTTTCTAGGAAATTTCGAACCGGGTTCCCTCCCCCACTTATAAAAGGACACCTCATATCCTCTCCTCTATACACATAAAGATTATTTTTTTTCAAAAAATTACAATAATAATTCATTCCTTACATCCTTATACATTTACTAGAGGACATGGTTTGATCATAAAACTATTAGAGGAAAGCTTTTGGTGCAAACTTAAGGAGGTTGATCGAATAAGAGGTGTCATTCTTAAATGAGATTTGTTATTTTACTTCTTCTAACACCCCCTTAAAATCTAATTTAAGAACCATTAAATAATAAAATAACTATATTCCATATAATAATATGTTATTATGTAAATTTAATAACCTATATCCATCACCGATTCCATCAAATAGAAAACCAAACTGTCGGCCATGTGTTTGGCGGATTACCTCCTCACGAACCGATGTAATTTGTTTTCCATCACCACATCTTAAAAATGTATACAATGATGGATATAATGTATATATAATATAATTATGAAATAATTTTAATTAAATAATTATTATATCACATATACTTTCTTAAGATCCAATTCATTAGAAAATGATAATGTCGCTTGTGCGTATTTGTGGACCACCACCTACACAAAGCGATGTGATTCATTTTTCATTTTATTTTATCATGGATGATAATAAGGAAATATATAATCAATATATATGTTATAAATGATATAAAAATTAATATTTAATGTTTATATATCATTTACTTTTCTTTAGTTCCATTCGTGGAAAAATAGAAATATCATTCACGCGTACGTAGGACCTACCATCTTCATGAATGAAGTAATTAATTTTTATATATCTAATTTTATGGATGAATATAAATATGTATATAATAAATATATATTATATTTATATCCTGATTAAGATTCTATAAATATTAGAGCCATGATCAATATACAAGGACCAAAACTACCAGAACTTAACATACATGAAGAATGAAGTAGTTATCACCTAGAACATTGATTTTAATAAAGAATTGTTAATAAATTGAGGTTAAAAGGTTATTAGTAAATAATAAATGGAATTATATATATATTTATGGTTTTAGAATATATTTAAAATCAATATATTTTTTATATATGAGGTACGATCATGAACGAAGGAATTTGAACCTTAGGTAATGGATTTCATCTCAATCTTCACTTCATTGAGATATATTTTGTAATACACATCTATTTACTTTTATATGGTGTATATAATACCAAATTTAGTTATTTAAAATTAATATATATTTATTAATTTTGGTCAATGATTCAATTCAATTTAATCTTTGAAGAGGAATTTTTAAAAGAAAAGATGATCTTTTTTTCTTTGGGATGAGGTATATTTTTATTGCACATCCATATTTTTAAAAAATGTTTTAAGAAAGTAATTTTTATTTTAAAAAATAATTTATAAAGGATATTTTAATTTGTTCATAAATTTTTACATGGTATTAAATAAATCCTTCTAGTTATCTTCTAATGGGGTTTATTTTCAAAATTCTTTTTAAAAAGTCAAAAGGAATGTTTTTTAATATATACCGTGCTAACAGACTTCCCCATCATCATAACAATTTTATGTTATTTAACTTATTATTCACATTTTAAAATGTTTCTCAAAGAAAAATAATTTAAGGAATTTATTTTTATATTTCTCATCCATTTTATTTTATTCTTCAAAATACAGGAATTTCTTTTAAAACCTATATTTCTGATGAATTAAACGTCATATTTTATCTCTTATTAATCTTTTCATCATTAAAATTATCTTGAAACATCCAATTTCTTATGATCATTGAGAATCAAATTTTCATTAAATATCCACAATCTTTTCATCATGGATATGATTATTTCGTAAACTATATAAAATTTTTACATATAGGTTTTACTTTGAAAGTTATTTGAATGAATTGGGAATTGTTGATGATCGATATTCTTTATTCAATACAGTTAATTATTGATATGTAATATTGTTATTGACTGAAATAGATCATTCAATATATGAGTAATTCATTGGACATGTATTTATGGGTGGGGAAAAAATTATATATCCCCTTGATTCATTGACAGGTCTTATGAGGGAATTTATTTTTCAAATTTAATGGGAATTTACCCATATTATTAATATTTCATAGTGCATGGTCTTAATGGTATAGATATTATGATGTCTAAGACCATGAAGACCAATAGTATACTTTTAAATCAATAGGAATTCAGTTATTATTATTATTATCTATGACATTATTACATTAATATTATCCATGGATTAATTTCATGATCAATGTATTGACTAAATAACATATGTTTCTAGTTATTTAAATTTCCATATTTATTATGACTTATTTACTCATGATATCTTCTTTTTTATGTAACCCATACTGAGCATCAAAGCGCACCCTGTACTTGTTTTCCTTTAACCATGATATGAAGAAGTGTTATTTGAATGAGTTCAAGGATGCTGAACATTATATTTTGTTAAGTTTATATATTATTCCAAATATAAAATGGGTATTATATATGCATCTGGTTCTCCAAGAATACTAAACTGATCAGTCATTATGGATTAGATTCATTATATATTTTCCAATGTAATAAAGTAAAAACCAACTCTAGGTTACTAGAGTTGTTGTTTTTGTAGTTTGTATCAATGAAAGTTTAGTAAAAACCTTAGGAAATATATTTTTAATAAACATGTGTAACTTGAGAATTATAATAATCCATTATAGTATTTGAAATATTTTACCATTACGGAGTTTTTTAATTTTTTATTTGGCTCAATATTCATGAGGATTACAAGGTAACTCATTGTGTTCCAATATTTAGTGATGTAACTTAATGGAATAATGATAATAAACACCCATGGTCAATTTAGGTATTTCCCTACTTAGAAAACCAATATCATTGGTGTTGAAGGTGAGAAATTCATGGACATATTAGGACAGCTTACCCAGGTTATATTTAATAACCTTACACATATAGTTCAACATGACGTTCCACAACATGATACACCTATATTGGATAACTTCATGAGATATAATCGTCTATATATTTGTGAAATTACTAATCCATAGGTAGCTGAAAAATCGATCTATTCTATTTAAATGATACTTATTACCTTAGGATGCAATGAAAGGGAAGAGGTTATGCTAAAAGTGTTTTGTCTTAGAGGATATACTGATCATTGGTGGCCATTGATCCATAATACTATGTATGAATACGAAACAAAAATATAGAGTGGATATATTTTAATGTAATATTATTTGGTAAATATTTCCCTAATGTGTAATGAGATAAAATAATGAGAAAGTTCCCCAACTTAATGAAAATGAGGAATAATGTCTTCTAGAGTATGAGGATACCTTTACAAGATTATACTTATAAATAGAGAATTATAAATGTATATTCTGGAGAGAAATATTGACCATTTCTTTGAATACCTTAATCAAAACCTCCAAGGGGCATTGTTTTCTAAAACATTTTCTTCATATTATGAAATAGTATTATGTTCTATAAAAATCGATAAGGAATATTCAATATCCTATATATTCAAGGGAATCAAGAGTAGAAGAAATATGTGGATAACCATGAAAAAGATAAAGTTTAGAAGAAGAATAAGGGAATAAACCAATTCCAATCATGCACAAATTTTGTAATGAAATATCTTGTAAAATTCTTGAGGATCATGGGATTTTGATACAAGTGTGAAGATAAGGTTCATCTGTCTAATGAATGAAAGGGTAAGAATAAAATAAATTATTTATAGTTATTAGACATTAGATAAATGGTTATTTATTCACACCAATTCAACAATAATTAAAAGAACATACCATAGAGGAGGTTAATGGGATAAATAAAATATTATGTGATCATTATAGCTGAGGTTAAAATTATAAATGATGTGGTAGAAGGTAATTTAACCATAACCTCAAATTTATCATATGTTTTATTTGATTCTACATTTTCATGATTTTATATCTTCTATGTCTTCAAATAAAATTATATATTTCCCTAGCACCTTGAAAAGGGAGTTGTTAGTAAAAACACTTAGTGGAAACATCACCACAATAAAGATGTGTCAGTCAATTCCCATTATAACCCACCCATAAATATGAACTATATTCATAATATATTATTATAACTATGGTTGATTTTGTTATAATCCTTGTTACTGACTAAAATTCAAAATATGATGCAAAAATTTATTATATATAGAATGAAATTATTATTCATGATGAAGACGTAGATATCTTTATCTTTATAGGGGAAAGTTCATCACATGATCCATGTTTAAGAACCACTCCTAATAGATCCCATGAGTAAGATTATTAGAGAGGGAGTGTAGACATAACTCATATAAGGAAAATGTAATCTTCAAATAGAGGATGTACCTATAGTACAATAAAACATTGATTTATTTACCAAGTAATTACTTGTACATCCACCAAAACATAAAGTTGAGTTTTCATTGATTTAATACATAATTCAAGACCTATATCAAAGTCTCCCTATAGAATGTCCATTTCAGAATTAGTGGTGTTAAAGAAATAACTAGAGGAGTTTTTTAGTAATGGATTAATATGACCTAGTGTTTCATATTGGGGATCACTTGTTAGTTTTGATAAGAATATAGATGGATCTAGAGGCCATGCATGGATTATAGAAAAATCAACATTATTATGATTAATAAAAAGAATCATTTTCCCCGCATTGATGAATTATTTGATCAACATTATGGAGATCAATATTTTTCTATGATTGAACTTCGTTATGGGTATCATCAATTTTGAGTAAATAAGGAATAAATTCCTAAGAAAACAATTCAAATGAGGTATGGATATTTTGATTTTATAGTAATACCATTTGGATTAACAAATTCACCATATATTTTTATAAATCTAATAAATAGAGTATTTAAGTAATATATTGAAAATTTTATTGTGGTATTAATTGATGATATCTTGGTGTAGTCTAAAATCTATGAGGATCCTAAGAAACACTTTTAGATCATTCTTGAGACTCTTAGAAGAAAAGAGTTATATGATAAATTGTGAATGTGAAAATTATGGATCTAAAAAGATTATTTTCTTCACCATATTGTGTCCAAATTTATATTCTTACTTGATCCTTCAAGGAAAAAACAAGTCAAATAATGGAATACACCAACATATATAAGCGAGGTATGTAGTTTCATTGGTTTGGTAGGAAACTGTTAGTTATTGGTTCAAAAAATTTTCTGATTGGATAACACATTAACCAAGTATACAGGTAAAGGGGTTAAATTAATATGGACCAAAGAATGTGAAGTGTGTTTTGCATAATTGAATGAGATATTGGTCAATGATCTGATTTGACTCTACCATTAGGAAATAATGGATTTTTGATATATAATGATTCATCAAAAAAGGGACTTGGTTGTTTCCTTATGCAGAATGAAAAAATTATTACATATGCATCAAGGCAGTTAAAAACTCATGGATTGAAATATCCAACCCATGATCTTTAGTTGGTAGCTATAATATTTTCTTTGAAGATACCTAGACATTATCTCTATGCTAAAAGATATGTGACATACATTGACCGTAATATACTAAAATACATCTTTTCATAGAAAGAGATCAATATGAGGCAAATGAGATGGCTCGATCTAATCAAGGATTATGATTTCTTAATAAACTACCACCCAGGGAAAGAAAATAAGTTAGAATATGCATTGAGTAGGAATGGTCATGGATTCTTGGCCAAAAAAAGGATTTAGAGGGATCCAATGTTCATGGATTTAGTAAATATGTACATGGGAATTAATAATTAATGGGGAACACCACTCATTTTTGAAATGATTTCTAAACCATATTTATTGGAAAAGATAAAAAGTTATCAACTTGGGGATGAGAATATTTAAAAGAAAACTAAATCCATGAATTCTGGGAAATTTGAAAACTCTGTATATAAATATAGAATTCTAAATTTTTGAATGAGTTTATGTGTTCCATATATACCTGATTTGAATAGGGAATTATTAGATGATTCTCGTAGCTTGAATTTTCCAATAGACCCTCAATGTACAAATATATATTGATATTTGAAGTAATATTTTTTTGGAGAAAATATGACATGGGAAATTGCTGATAATATTTCCATATATTTGGTTTTTCAATAATTAAAGGCTAAGAGACAATATACTAGAGGACTAATGAAACCTATTCTAATTCAAATATGGAAATGGGATGAAATTACTATGGATATTGTCACGAACCAGCCCAGGTACCCTGGTAACTTGATAACCGAGCCAACCTTTACCTAGCCCAAAGGGCATTCCCAATCCCCATAGGTCGATGACTAGCACCCGGAATCACAAAACATGTAAGTGGGAAGGATTTTTGCCTTAATAATGCGGAAGCAAAAGAAAAAAGATAGTATGCATAACAAAAGGAAACCCCAATATGAGTATGTACTAGAATACAAAGAGGCATAAAAAACTAGAGTACAACAACCCAAGTACAAAAATGGGAAAAACAGTCCCAAGGTCCCTAAGGACACAACACACCAAGACCAAAGATCAACAACTGGATCCACCTCTAAGAGGTCCCTTCCCTTTTCTTGATCATTGAAGAAGAAAGTCTACAAAATCCTGAAGTAAAAGTAGGGTGTGAGCCTAATCCCAATAGGATACCACCAATGATTTCGTAACAGATGCCAAATATAGATTTTCCATAGAAAAGCTGTCAATTTTCACATAAACAGGTTTGGAAATTTAAAAGCATATTTTAACAAAACATGAAATACATTCTCAAATGATGGAAAAATCAATTTAAGAAAAGGATTTACAATGATGTAATATTTATAAATTAATGGATTAAGAATTTTTTTTATATAAAACAGTTTATATAAATTCAGTAGGCATGTAAGGCAGTTCAAAAGCATTGGCATACATTTATATCTCACATATAAATAAACAAGCGACCAACATGGTCATCTGCCAAAAGGTACGGTAGTATTAACTAGTTATAGGATTCCTCACTCTCTATGTGAACTCAGAAAAATGTGTAAACACACATCCCTATGACACTGGCCAAATGAGACTCATCACCAACCCATCGGGGAAGTGACCCGTTACAAGTATGTTTTAGAACGTTGTCATAGCGTAGAGTGTATCCAAATAACTCACTAACTACCTATGTATTGCATGTGCTCTTACATGATGGGCGAACTATTTCACGAATGCTTAAAATACGATCAATCCCATTCTTCTATTTCAGAAGTGCCAATTTCATTCCTTTTAAAAACAAACGAGGTTTTATTCAGAACATTCCTTTTCCACAAGATAAAACCAATGGGTTTCTATCAAATCATTTTAAGCCATTTTCACCAGTTTGAAATCCATTCAAAACCAATTCCATCATTACACAATTTATTCCCACAATTAAATTCAATAATTTAATTGAAATCATTTCCATAAAATCCAAAATTTAAATTCAACAATTTAAATCAGCCAATTTCAATAAACACGCCCAATTCAAGGGAATTGGGGTTTTCCAAATTTCCATGCCAAAACCATTACAAATATCTCGATTAACTGGAATTGAGTTTTTATCAATTTAATTGAAAGAAAACTTGAGCAATTTAATTTTAATTAATAATTGAAATAAATCAAGAAAATACAATGATAATAAATTTTTCATGTTAGGACAGAACCACCTACCTCGAAGGTTTTGACCAAAACCACAATGGTCAAGAACAATCCAAAAACTGGGGTGCTTCTTCAAGAACCCACATTAGATCTCATCTCCTAGAAAGATCAAGAAAAAATCTCATCATATTTGGTACCACACACTTAGATCTACCCATAACGGGCATTGATCTAAGAAACCAAGAGAAGAGGAGAAGTAGATCTAAGAAACCGATCAAGAACAATGAAGAACAATCACATACCTCAAGAATCTGGCTTCGATTCACCAACAGGATCCTTTGGATCGCCTCCAGAACAATGGGAGAACCTTTTGTAACCTTAGGAGAAGAAAAATCCAGAGTTAGGGCTGATTAGGAGGAAAAAATGAGGCACTTAGAGTCAGAACTGAGTGAGATCTACAATTTAAGGATCTCATTTAAGTGCCCGCACGGTTAGTTCGCACGGTTTGACAAACCGGGAACTAGCCATGCATTAGCTACTACCTCGGCCACCCTTCATGCACTGTTTGTCTGCATGTTTAGACAGAACATGCACTTCCCACGCGAAATCTGCTGCCTCCAAGACCAACTGTGCACGGTTTGGGCACATGGTTTAGACAACCCGTGTGTTGCCCGTGCGACTTCCCCTTTTCCCCAAAACAACATTTAAAGTTCTCCTCACACTACCAAGTCACAACTCCAAAACAAAGGTACTTAGAAACATCAAAAGTACCTGAAAACGTAACGTTATGTTACAAGCTTCCCACCATAAGATCTTTCTGTCCCCAGAAAGCCTATGAAGAAACCACCACATCAAAAAGATGAGGCCAGTGCTCTCTCATTAGTGGCTCCCTTTACCACATATCTTGAGAATAAAAACCATGCTACCAAAGTACACGGACCATAGGTATCATTCTCCCATGAAGTACCTTGGTCTAAGAATCCACAACCCTAACTAGTCGTTCAACAACAGATAAATCTAGTTCAATATCATGATCACTCCAACTCACAACATGAGATGAATCAGAGAGATACTTCTGCAGCTACGATACATAGAACACGTTATGTATCAACGTCAGCTATGGTGGTAGAGATAGATGGTAAGAAACATTCCCTATAATACCAACAACCTCGAAAGGTCCCACAAAATGAGGAGCAAGCTTCCTTTGCCTCCCAAGCCGTCGGTGACCTAATCAGGGTGAAACTTTCAAGAGCACCTGGTCACCAACTGATAACTCTAAAGGTTTACAGTGATGATCATCATAAGACTTGTACCGACTCAGTGCTGTCAACATTATATGACTAATCAAATGGATCTTAGTAGTCATCTCATGGACCAAACTCGGTCCTACCAAAGATCTTTCACCAATCTCCGACCAACATAATAGAGATTTACAAGGACGGCCATACAAAGACTTAAAAGGAGCCATTTTGATTGCATACTAATAAATATTGTTATAAGAAAAATCAACTAGCCCCAGATGATCATCCCAAGACCCAAGAAAGTCGAGAACACATTCACGGAGCATATCGTCAAGGATCTGAATAGCTCTCTCTATCTGGACATCTGACTGTGGATTGTACGACATGCTCAAACGGACCTGAGATCCCAGTGCCTCCTAAAGGCCTCTCCAAAATCAAGAAGTAATCCAAGGATCCCTATCAGAGACTATAACAGATGGAACTCTGTGCAAACGAACAACTTCTTTCACATATATATTTTCCAACTCCTCAACTTTGGTTGTATCTCGAATAGGTATAAAGTGAGCCGACTTGGTCAGTTTATCGATCAAAAACCATATCGTGTTCTTCTTACTATATATTTAAGGTAACCCAACCACAATGTCCATATATATTTCATCCCACTTCTTTGTAAGGACTAGAAGTGGTTGAATAAAGCTCTAAGGTTTCTAGTGCACAAATTTCACCTACTGGCATGTATATCAACGATATAAAAACTCATCAGTGTCTCGTCTCATACCTGGCCACCAGAACTATCGAAACATGTCATACAACATCTTTGTGGTTCCTGGGTGTACATCCCACTGAGAGTTATGGAAACTCCCCATCACATCCTTCATTGCCGCAAATGCCACAATGTAACGGTTTTGATAACACCGAATACCCTCTTTGGAGAATGACCACTGGGTGGAAGTTTCCCCACCATAAAGAGAGTCCCTAATGCTATGGGATTATTCATCCAGTTTTTCTTCTTAAATAATTAATTTGAGGAGATCAGAAGTTAACTGAACATTGGCTAAAGAAACATCATTCCCCTTCCAATGAACTCCAATATGCTACTCAGCAAAAAGATCCATCAAACTCCACTCTTATGAAGATTCTTTCACAGCCTGTGATGGATTTTTCCTGCTTAACGTATCTGTAAATACATTCCCTTTTCCCGGAGTATAGTCAATGTCAAAGTCAAAAGATTGTAGGTGCTCCACCCAACGGCTTTGGAGGAGATTCAACTATTTTTGAGAGAAGATATAACTCAAGATCTTGTGGTATGAATACACAGTAAACCTTTCTCCATAAAGGTAATGTCTCCAACACTGCATGCATTAGAGCTACAATTTCAACGTCATGGGTAGGATAGTTCTTATCATGAGTCTTAAGCTGATGAGATCCATAAGAAACAACATGATTACCTTGCATAAGGACACAAACCAAACATGAACCCGATGCATCACAGAAGACCACGTAACCTATACTAGACTCAGGAAGAGTTAACACCAGTGTAGTATTCAAAAGATTCTTTAGCTCAATAAAATAACTCTGACATTTATCATTCTAGGAAAAATTTACTCCCTTTCGAGTCAGAGCAGTCATTAGAGAAGCTAACTTTGAGAAGTCTTTAACAACCCGACGATAATATCCTGCTAAGCCCAAGAAGCTCTGAATCATGAAAACATTTCATGGTTGTTCTCAAGTCATAACAGCCTTCACCTTATCTGGATCAACTAATATTCCTTGTTATGACATGACATGTCCCAAGAATTTCACTTCCTAATCCAGAAATCGCACTTTTAAAGCTTGGCATAATGTATTTGTTTCCTTAGAAGACTCAGAACTGTTCTCAAATGTTTCCCATGATCCTACTCAGACTTGTTTTAGACAAAAATGTCATCCAAAAATACTACCATAAATGTATCTAGATACTCGTGGAAAACCTTGTTCATCAAAGACATGAAAACTGCAGAAGCATTTGTTAGGCCGAAGGGCATAACAAGGTACTCATAATGGCCATACCTACTTTGAAAAGTGGTTTTATGAATGTCATATTATTTTATCCTCAACTGATGGTAACCATATTTAAGATCATGTTTTGAAAACCACTTTTCCACTTTCAATTGATCAAAATAATCATCAATTTGTGGTAACATACATTTGTTCTTTATCATAACTCAATTGAGATTTCGATAATCAAAACATAATCGAAGAGTACCATCAGCCTTCTTGGTGAAGAGAAAAGGTGCTACCCAAGGTGACACACTCGGGCATATAAAACCTTTCTCAAGAAGATTTTCTAACTGTGACTTCAATTATTTTAGTTCAGATAGAGCCATTCGGTAAGAGGGAATAAAAACTGGTTGAGTACCATGCATTAATTCAATAGATAAATCAACCTCCCTTACTGGTGGAAAACCAGAGAAGTCAGAAGGAAATATGTCATGAAACTTAGTGACGACTGGAGGAAGATCACCACACATTGAATCTCTCTATAGATCAAAATAAAACACTGATATAAATTCCCCCAACTATGGATAAGAGGGTTTGGCTATTCTTGAAATTGGGTCTCATTCTCCTTGAAAAACAAGAGGCACACCACTAGGTGTAGTAAGGAAGACCCGTCGAAGATAACAATCGATCCGAGATTTATTGGTAATGAGCCAATCCATCCCAAATATGATGTCAAAAGATTTAATGTCAAGAACCAAGAAACTCCAAGCATGATCAACATCTGATAAAGAGAAGACACTAGCAGGACTATAGAGACACTTCTCGCTCATTGTACCAAGGGGTGTAGTAATATCTATCGCACAAGATAAAAGTTCCATAGGTAGACTAAACAGATTAAAAAGATGGGTATAAATAAAAGAGTGAGATGCATCAGTATCAAAAAGATTTGTCACTAAAGATGAAGCTATAGTAATGGTACCTCTCATAGTTGTAGGACCTTCATCATCTACCTCTGGAAACTCTTCCACTGCGTGAAGAAGCTTAGTTCCGGATGCCTATGGCTGGAACCCTTTTGTACATAATTTTTTTTTTATTTCCACACAGTTTATGTAGGTTCTGATGATCCTATTCCACTACGTGGATTAGATAAGTGATGGAAGAATCTCTGTAAGTTCCCTAAACATCCGCAGGAGCTACAGTTCTTTGGTTCCTCAGTGAAAACCCTCTTAGAATGTTCTGGCTTCCCACACTGATAGAAAGTCAAATAATCTCCTCCTCGTGCTATCAGAGGACTGGTATAACTCTGATATTGAGAACTACCATGAGAAATGTCACACTTCCGTTTTCCTTTAAAGGAACCCACACTGCCACTAGGAGAGAAAAGAACATCCTTCAACACTGACTTTCCTGCCAAGTCTATCTCAACCATCATCACCCTATCCAGCACATCAGCATAAGTGGGTAGCTTCAGTAGAAAAAACTGATAATGGATATCTATTTGAAGTCCCAACTCAAATCATCGAGCCTTTATCCTCCCATTGGATACAATCTCAGGAGCAAACTACACCAGCTCAAAAAAGATATTTGAGTACACAGTCACAGTTTTTTTGGCCTGATCAATCTCGAAAAACTTCACAGCCTTGGCCAACACCATGGATTCTGGATAGAACTGGTTTGTGAAATGAACCCCAATGTATTTCCACTCCAAACCCTTAGGTTTCCCAGCCCTCACCATTGTAACCCACCATCTCTTACTCGGTCCCTCCAGTACAAAGGTGGAACACTTCAACTTGATCACATCAAGTGTCTCCAAGAACCCAAACAGACATTCAATCTTACTCAACCATTCCTTAACATGTTGAGGGTCAGTGAAGCCTTTGAAAACTGGTGGCTTCTAGTATAGTAACTCTTGAGAACGACTTCAAAGAATATCACTATGAGGATCTATAACTCATGCCTGAACATGAACTAGAGGTGGTTCCTGTCCCAGAGCTTGGACAGTGCGAACAATCACCTCAACAAGACTCAGATCAACAATAGGACTCGCTTGCTGAGATTCAGCAGAAACCTCTTTTTGGATCTGATTTCCACGTCTTCTCAGAGCCATGATGATATAAAACATAAAAAGACTTATATTAGCACTCAAACCAAGTAATATAAAAGTATTCTTAAAATAAGGGATAACAAGATTTGGATTCTACTCTATCCAAATCAAAATAGGGAAAATACTAGAACTAATCCACATGTCGTATTTCCCTAACCAAACCTGGTGACATAAGGATCATTGTGTTGAGAGCTGGCCAGACACTCAATCACAACTACCTCCCAAGTCCTGATAACAATACACAAATGCATACTGTCATCAAGGAAAGATGCTTAACCTGCCTCTGATACCATTTTGTCATGAACCAGCTCGGGTACCATGGTAACCCAATAACTGAGCCAACCCTGACATAGCCCAAAGGGCATTCCCAATCCCCACGGGTTAACGACTAGCACCTGGCATCACAGAATATGCTAGTGGGAACGATTTTTTCCACAAGAATGCGGAAACAAAAGAAACAAGACAGTAGGCATAACATAAAGAAACTCCACTGGGAGTATGTACTAGAATACAAAAAGGCATAAAAAAACGAAGTACTACAACCCAAGTACTAAAAATGGGAAAAATAGCCCCAAGGTCCCTAAGGAACAACTCACCAAGACCAAAGATCAACAGCTGGATCCACCTCCAAGAGGTTCCCTCCCTTTGATCGATCCTGGAAGAAGAAATTATACAAACACTCGAAGGAAACAGTATGGTGTGAGCCTAATCCCAGTAGGATACCACCAAATATTCCGTAAGAGATTCCAAATATAGATTTTCCAAAGAAAAATTTCAATTTTCCCATAAACATGTCTGGAAATTCAAAAGAATATTTTAACAAAACATGATATACATTTTCAAATGATGAAAAAATCAATTCAAGAAAAGTCTTTACAATGAGGGAATATTTCCAAAACAATGGATTAAAAAAAAAATTATATAAAATAGTTTATATAAATTTAGCAGGCATATGAGGCAGTTCAAAATCATTGGCATACATTTATATCTCACATATAAATAAACAAGATAACAACATGGTCATCTGCCAAAAGGTACGATAGTATTAACCAGTTATAGGATTACAAACTCTCTATGTGAACTCAAGAAAATTGTTTATACACACATCCCTATGAAACTGGCCAAAGGAGACTCATCACCAACCACTAGGGGATGTGACCCACCACAAGTATGTTTTAGAACGTTGTAGTAGTGTAGGGTGTATCCAAATAACCCACTAACTACCTAAGGCTTGCATGTGCTCTTACATGATTGGAGAACTATTTTAAGAATTCATAAAATATGATCAATCCCATTCTTCAATTTCAAAAGTTCCAATTTCATTCCATTTAAAACTTAAATAGGTTTTATTCAAAACAAGCCTTTTTTACAATATAAAACCAATGTGTTTATATCAAATCATTTTAATCCATTTTCAACAGTTTGAAATCCATTCAAAACCAATTATATCATTACACAATTTATTCCCACAAATAAATTCAACAATTAAATTGTAATCATTTCCATCAAATCCACAATTTAAATTCAACAATTTAAATCATCCAATTCCCATAAACTCACCAATTTGATGGAATTGGGGTTTTCAAAATTTCCATGCCAAAACCATTTCAAATATCTCGATTCACTGGAATCGAGTTTCTATCAATTTAATTGAAATAAAACGTTAGCAATTGAATTTAAATAAATAATTTGAATAAATCAAGAAAATATAATGATAATCAATTTGGCAAGTTGGGATGGAACCACCTACCTCGAAGGTTTTGACCAAAACCACAACGGTCGAGAACGCTTAAGAAAACCGGGTTACATCTTTAAGAACCCACCTTAGATATCTTCTCCTAGCAAGATAAAGACCAAATCTCATCATATTTTGTACCACACACTTAGATCTACCCATAACGGGTGTACATCTAAGAAACCGAGAGAAGAGGATTAGTAGATCTAAGTAGATCAAAGAAACCGATCAAGAACAATGAAGAACGATCACATACCTCAAGAATTCGGCTTCGATTTACCAAGAGGAGCCTTTGGATTTCCTCCAAAATGAGGGGAGAACCTTATATAACCTCAGAAGAAGAAAAATACTTTGTTCGGGCCTCTTAGGAGGAAAAACAAGGCACTTAGAGGAAAAACCGAGTGAGATCCACAATTTAAGGATCTCATTTAAGTGCCTGCATAGTTAGTTCGAACGGTTTGAAAAACCATGCACTAGTCATGCGTTAGCTACTACCTCATCCACCCTTGACGCATGGTTTGGATGCACAGTTAGACAAACTGTGCGCAGCCCATGTGAAAGTTACTGCATCCAAGACCAACTGCGCACGATTTGGCCACACTGTTTGGACAACTCGTGCACTGCCCGTGTGACTTCCCCTTTGCCCCAAAACAACATTTAAAGTTCTCCTAACTCTCCCAAGTGACAACTCCAAAATAGAGGTACTTAGAAACATAAAAATTACCTAAAAACATAACATGATGTTAGAGATATTTTCACTATATTACCAAAACTCTTAGGAGAAATCATGGAATATGAGTTATTGTTGATCACCTTATCAAGTCTTCACATTTACTCTCTATAAGAGAAGATATACCTCTTGGTTACATAAAAACACTTTATATTAATTAATTTTTAAGGATTCATGGAGAACCTCTTTCAATTGTGTCTGATCTTAATCCACAATTTACATGGAATTTCTATAAAATCATTAAAATGGATATTGATACAAAGATTTATTTGATCACCACCTAACATCCCCAAAATTATGAATAGTTAAAAAGTACCATTTAAACATTAAATGTTATGTTGAAATTATGCTCACATGACTTTCATGGTTTGTGGGATCATTATTTACCTTTTCTGGAATTTTTCGACAACAATATATTCAATTAAAGTATTGAAATGGAACTGTATGAAGCATTTTCTAGAAATATATTTCATAATCCAAATCATTGAGATGAATTTAGATAAATGAGTGTTTTCATTCTATATAATATTATAGAGAAATAAAAAAATGTCAATACTATTCATACTCTTATTAAAGTAGCTCAAAGAAAGAAAAAAATTTATGCTAATAATCGAAGGAAACATTTGGAATTTCAAGTCAGAGATCATTTTTTATTGAAATTATCTCCATGGAAGGGTGTTATAAGGTTCAATAACAAGGGAAACTAAGCCATAAGTACATCATATATTTTGAAATACTGTAAATAATTTAATTAGTGGATTATCTATTGATAATGACGCCAAGCCTCTCTAAAGTACATGATGTATTCCATATATCTTTATTAAGTAAGTATATAAAAGAACCAACACATATTATAACCCTTTGAATGAATAGAACACAAAAATAATAAATCTTACTATGAAGATCCAATCAATATTATTAACTATAGATAAGAAGTTTTTCAGAATTGGACGACTCAACTGGTAAAGGTAATTTGGAGAAATTATAAAATAGATGAAGAAACATGGGAACCTAAGGATTATATAAATAAGAACTAAACTCATTTTTTTAAAATGAAAAATTCATGAAAATTTATAGGATGTAATTTTTTTTTGAGGGAAGAATTTATTATCCTATTTTTAAGAAATCATTATGTTTGTATGTTTATACAACACACAAGACTAAGCTTAAACAAAATCTTACTATTATAAACTAGCCATTGAATTGGTGGGTATAAATAGAAATAAAAAAATTATTAAATATATATATGAAGTTAATATTCAATATAAATTTATTTACTAATTATTAGTAAATAAAAACTTAATTTATTGTAAATTCATTTTATTCTTCAAAAAAATTTGTTTTCTTAAAAAAAGATTTTTTTGTTTTTTGTTAGAAAATAATGTAATTAATTTCATTCAAATTTACAAAATTGATTTGTTAAAATCAAATTAATTTTTTAAATCATCATATAAAAATTATCTTAGGGTTATTGTTTTATAATTTTTAAAAAGATTGATTTTTTATAAATAGTAAAAATACTGGTTGTTATTGAAAACTGTCTTGTTTTTATAGAATTTACAATGATAATTTATATTTTAAAGGGATTTTAAACTATAATTAGTTAAATTATATTTATATGTATATAATTTGGGTCACTGGAATCAATTTTATATTTAATTTTTATTTAAAAACATCTCATACTTATGAAAATGTTTCATTGGAAAACCTCTTTTTCATTGTGATCGTGGGTTTAATTTTGAATTAAATACAATATCTTTTTGTGAATTAAATTTTATAAAAAGAATTAAATGTTTTTATTAATAATAATTACAATTATTTAAAAAATTAAACTTAATTTTGGCCATAATTAATATTAATAATAATAAGAATTTGATAGCACAGTTAAGGTAAAAATGGGTTTCTTGGGGGTTAAACCAAAAGATAAAGGTAGGTTTTCCAATTAAAATTATATAAATCTTATTTTCAAGAAATATTTAAACCTTATAATATAATAAATTATAATCTATGTCCATTTTTATTCATTTTTCTTGAGAATTACTTTGTAATTTATTTATTAATTTAGGAAATTCCCATATTGGTTCCCTCCCCCATTAATAAAAGAACACATCCTATCATATCCTCTCAACACCTCAAGAGTCATTTTGGATATAAAATCCATAAAAAAATACTTTCATTAAACCCATACACACATAATAGATTTCTTGGTTTGGTTATAAAACCATCCTAGAAAGTATTTTGGCAGAAACCTATAGAGGTTATCCAAAGAAGAGGTGTCGTTCTTAACTGAGTGTTTTTGTCTTACTTATTCTTACAAGTATTTCAAATATTATTCAGTAATGATGTAATAATATCAAACTTATCTTAAATATATTTATATTTTATTTTATTAATGGTATAACCCTTATCCATCTCTTCTTCCATCAAATGGGATATGAATCGTTCTATCGTGTGTACGACAGATTACCACCTTGCGAACCGATGTAATTGATTTTCCATCACTGCCTCTCTTGGTTATATATAATGATATATTTGATATATATATATATATGTGATATTTATAAAATAATTAAACTTATAGAATTATAATGTCACTTATAATTTCTTATTATCCGATCCGTTTGAAAATGATAATGTCACTCATGAGTACATGTTGGCTACCACCTCTACAAAGTGATGTAATATGTTTTTCATTTAATTTTGTCATGGATAGTAATAAGGATAAATTTAATGAATATATATTATATATATGATATAAATCTTATTCTATGAGGATTATTTATAATTTACCTTTTTTTCTACCCGTCAAAAAATGGAAACAACGTTCATGCGTACGTATTACCTACCATCTCCATGAACGGTGTAATTTATTTTTCTATATCTAATTGCATGGATGAACAAAAATATGTATACATTGAATATATATTATATGTATATCATTATTAATATTTTGGATATTATGGAACCATGATAAATATATAAGGACCAAAACTACAAAAAAAACATATAGGAAGAACAATTCAGTCATCACCTGGAACCGTGTTTTTAATAATGAATTATTAATAAATGGGTGATAAAAGGTTATAATTAAATAAAATATGATATTATATATAATATAATGGTAAATTAATGTATTTTTAATAAATATATGTTTGTTATATAGGATTTTTGAAGATGTGAGAAGGAAGTCAGACCCGAGGTAAGAGATTTTGTCTCAATTTCTACCCCATTAAAATAAATTTGGCGATATAAACCTAATTAATTTTATGTGGTGTATATATTATAACTTTTAGGTAATTGAAATTAATATATATCTATTAATGATTATTAATGACTCAATTTAAGTTTCTCTTTCAATAAGAATATTTAAAATAAAATCTAATCTTATTTCTCCTAGTGATTGGTTATATTTTTCTTCCATGTCGATATTTTTTCAAAATTAGTTTAGTTATGCACTTTTTATTTTAAAAAATAATTTATAAAGGATATTTTATGTTACCTTTTACTTTTTATGGTATAAAATGAATATTTCTAATTTTCTCCCCAAAGGGTTCATTTTTAACTTTTTTACAAAATTCAAATAGAATGTTTTTTACATATACGACACTAACAAGATTCACCGCCATTGTAACAGTTGTAAAATATTTATCTACTTATATAATATTTCATGTTTTTTTAAAAATATAATAATGTGTATTTTATAATTTCTTCATCCATTTTTTTCATCAAAATGCTTGAATTTCTTTCAGAAATGTTTATTTCTGATGAATCAAAGTTCTTGTTTTATCTCTTATTAATTTTGTGGTCATTAACTTTCTCTCAAAACATTAAAATTATTATTATCATTGAACATTAAATTTTTATTAAAATATCCATATTATTTTTATCATGGATATTATTATGGCCTAAACTATATACCATTTTTTTATACAGTGTTTTACTTTGAAATATATTTGATTAACTTGGGAATTATTTATAATTCGTATTATTTACTAAATATGAATATTTTTTGATAAGAAATTTTGTTCATGAATTAAATTTATCATTTGATATAAAAGGAATTCATTAGACATTCAATGATTGGTGGGCCCCATAATTATGTGTCCCATTGATTCATCGATAGGTCTAATGAGACAAATCAGTTTTCCAAATTAAATGGCTATTTACCAAGAGTTTTAAATTGTCTTGGAGAAAATTATTAATGGTAGAGATATCATGATGTCTGAGATCATGAAATCAAATAGTACGCATTTTCGTAATTTATAATTAAATTATTATTATTATCCTTGATATTATTGTATTGATATTATCCATGGATGAATTTTGTGCTCATGGAATTGAATAATGGCATGTGATTTTAGTTATTTAACTTGAATTATTTATTATTTATTATTTACTCATGATAGATTTTGTTGTATGCAATCATTACTGAGCCTCTAATATCATCTTTTATTTGTTTCCCTTTCCATAGGGCATGAAAAATAATTCTTTGAATGAGTTCAAGGATGTTGAACTTTATATTTTGTTATGTTTATATTTTATTACAAATTTAATAATTGTATAATGTATTTATCTGGTTCTATATGACTACTAAAATGATCGGTCCTTTAAGATTAGACCCCTAGTTTCTATTCCAATGTAATACAGTATACACTGGATATAGCTTACTGAAGTGTATGTTGTTACATTCACAAATCATTATGTATCCATATAAAATATTTTGGATAAGTTTTTTTATCAAACACTCTTCATTTGGAAAAAACACTTTGTCCAAATATTTATATTTATTAAAAAGAATAACTATGTGACCCTATGAGTCTTAGAAATATTTTAAACAACAATGAAATCTATATTTGATAGATATAATCACAAAGAGGCCTCTAGAAAATCATCAATTCTACTCAAGCTACTCAGGGGTTTGGTGTGGTCTCAATCAAACATAGTCATATATCTATACAAACATTTACACCATAAGAATTATTTCATACATATTATGTATATCTATATAATACTTTTGTCCATGGAATTAATCTACCACTAAAAATGAAATATTTTAATTTTGTTTTTCCCTCTCATTATTTCTTTATTCTCCCAAAAAAACTGACCAAGTTGATTATATTTCATTAATTTATCCCATATGTACATCACATGTCACTTATCCAAGTATTTAAATACATAATATGAGACATGACTAAGCATGACCACGAATTTACTCAGTCTAATTCAATAAAAGTCTAAGTGTCTTTAACTTGGCATACAAGTGTAAAATCACATCTTGGTTAGGCTCTAACTGATGAAATGATTCACAACAAACCCAAATACATCCTGTATTTATAAACTATACATATAGACTTGAATACATAGGGTTTAAATGTATGAAGGTTATAATACTAGGAATCTCACCAGCCTTAGGTAATAAGGATTGATAATAAGAATACACACATAAGTATACAGATTACTGTATGACATTATCTGAGATATACTTTAGCCGATCAATCCATGTAATACATCTCTACTTATTACCTCATGAATCTATTATTCATATCTCATATATAGATATTTTTAATGAATACATGATTTTATTAATTCTAACATTATCACATCATTACATCCCATAATACTCTCTAATTCTCATCAGTTAAGTAAAACTCAATGTTATTCTTTTATGGGATATTATCATTCAATCATTCATATAAAATAAATTGAAAAAAACATGAATGAATGATAACTAGATATTACTATTATTATAATAACGAAACACATTTGTAACCATTTCAACCAATCTATCTTATGTATGACACCCAAATATTCTAAATTACCTTTATGTTGTTTCAATGGTAATGGTTTTTTTCAATGGATCTGATACATCTTCTTGAGTAGCCACAAAAATGATATTTACATAACCACTCTCAGAGATACCTCGTATGATATGGTATTTAGTGAGAATGTTTTTGAACATTTTATGAGGGCGGGTTCCTTAACTTGTACAATATCACAACTATTGTCAAAATATAGTTCGATTTCTCCCTCGATGCTAGGAACCACTTCATGTTTAAAAATTAATTCTTGATCCAAATAACTTCTTTTACAACATCTGATACAGTGATGTAATTGAATTGTGTTCTCAAGTCCTCTATGATGGCATGTTTGGAACTCTTACAACGGAATTCTCTACCATTTAGGAAAAAAGTTATTCATATTGAGATTTCATATCTTCTTTTTCAGATTAGAAACTAGAATATGTGTAATCCTTTATGTAGAGATCATTATATCCTACAAAGACCATGAATAAGTCTTTAGTCCTTCTAAATTACTTAATGATTTTATTTATAGGAATCGAGTGACTTTTACTAGGATTTTATTTTTATCTACTTGTTATACTCAAAGTATACGAGACATTAGTTTGATTACAAAATATGGAATACATGATAGACCCTATAGAGGGTACATGATTAATCTATTTGTCAGGATCCACAATTGAAGCCATAGTCCCTCCCCACAATATATTCCTCTTCATCTTACAACCTCATGATTTTGTTCTTTAGTAGGCCACACTACCAACTAGTAGGCTCACTTAAATCCCACCTCTAAAAAGTAATGGTGATGGGAAGGAGGTTTCATGGGACTTATATACAATGCCTAAGACCTATGGACACTCCATGTGGGACTTAGATCAAAGGATTCATGATGTGACACTCATTAGACATGTTGTGATACCCTGTTTCCAGTATCCCCTAATCCCTAGGTTATGCATTGCATTATAATTAGGGCCCAAAAAAATCTATTATTTCTATCTCATTAAAAGTATCCTAAATCTACATAAGATTATTACAATGAAATTATATTAATTAACCCTTTTTAGGGTTCTCCATGCTAAACTTATTTATCGCTTTACCAATATATACGTTCTAACTCATTATAAGAAACATCCCAGATCTATATATTTATATAATAATATTGAGTATGTAACCCGGTTCACCCATGTATTTAATTGAGAAATATTTACCCAGCCACATATTCATAGAGTGAAGTGTTGACACATCATTTCCCAAAAGTAGTATGTAATCATAAAACAATATCAGAAACAATATTATAATCCCAATAATCTTCTTGTATATTCAATAATTCTTCAAATATTTATGAAACTAAACTCTTTGATTACATCAAAAAACTATATATTAAAACTTTGAGAAGATTTATTTATTCTATAAATGGATAGTAACAATTTTAAAACCTTATAATTGTTTAAATTAATCTCACTATCATCACATGGAGACTATCTTAGGATAAGGCCATATCCCTTGATTCATTCTTGCATCCTAAGAAAATATGAATTAGGATCCTGATTGGTTTTTCTGGGTCCACCGATGAATAGAAAATTAATAATGGGAAATTGTCACAACCACTTATCCCTTTGACATATTTAACAACCAATCATTGAAATAAATCATTATCTTACACTTCTCACTGGATACTGAACCTCCTTACTCTTATATCTTCCTTCTAAAACCATCTTTTGTGAAATTCCCGTTATCTGGGGAATAATCTATCTCTAAATAAAATGTACGGTGGTAATCAACCCAATACCTTTGTTATAGGTTCAATTCCACTTGGGGGAAGGTATATCATAATATCTTGTGGTCAGTTCTTATGAATAAACAATGGACAAACTTTCCCAACATTTTGAAGATATTCTCACAGACAATTAGAACAAAGAGGTAATAGATCTGTCCTGGAAAATTTATAGGGAGGTCACATCTAATAAGTTTAAGTTATCCTTTAAGGGTTTTTTTATGTGCTACTATTTTTAATGTTTCTATTTTACTTTATGGTTTCAGAATTTTTCGACAAAAGTATTTTAATAAAAAATTAACTTTGTAGTGTAAATGAATAACCTCTCACCAAAGTGGCAATATAACTAAGAATTGAAGGAATAAACTATTATAGCAATCTCTAGGTCACGAGAAGGGTAGTTATGGTCATGGTTCCATAGTTAAAAATACCCATAAGTGACCACATGACTTCCTTGTATCAAAATAACTTATAGAAAAACCTTATAAGAATCATATTACATGTTATAACTCTTCCCTTAATATAGTAAAATCAGAATTAGAGTAGATGTCAGTCTTTTATTCAAATTATAAAATGTTTCTTAACATTGATAAATCCTCTAAAATTTAACAAAAACTATATTATAGTTTCTAAGAATAAAGTGAAATCCTAAATGAAACACCTATAATACATATCCTGGCAAAGAGAACTCTTGATAACAAACAGATTATTTGACCATGTCCAATACATCTTTACCTACACATTCTTTGGATAGACTAAAATCCCTCTATCAGATATCACATACATGAGGAATCAAACCTCCTAAATTAATAAGTGATACATCAAGTACTTGGCATAAATATTATTCACCCAAAGTGTACCCAATACAATCTCCAGGTGCTTGGAATGTAACTCCTCTGTTTTTGAGTATACCAAAATGTCATAAATAATATCATAATTAAAGACTCTAGGTAAGGATGTAAATCCTTGTATATGATATGCATGAACCACATTGAAATATTCATAAGACAATATAAAATTACAAGGTACTTGTATAACCCATAATTTCTCCTAAAGGTTGTTTTTGGTACATCCTCTAACCAAACCTATAATTGATTATAACTTGATCACTGGTAAATCTTATAGAACCCTTAGGCTCCCATAAATGAGTTAAAGAGTTCATCTATTCAAGGTAATGGATACATGTTTTTTAATATGACCTAATGTATATTATATAAATAGACACAAAATCTCATGATACCGTTGGTTTTCTTGGAAAATAATATAGGGGTATTACTAGGAGAGGTTCTTGGATAGATAAAACCATTCACCTCAAGATCCTCAAGTTATAGCATTAACTCTCCCAACTTGTACAGTGTGATATGATACCAAGCTGTAAATATGGATTCCATACCCAACATAAGGTTAATCATGAAAATTATCTCCCTATAAAGTGGATACACTTAAAAAGAAACTATAAATACATCTTGGAATTGATCTACCACTAATGGAAATGAAGATAAAACCATCCCCGATCCACTATAAGAACCATAGCAACCATTTTGGTTGTTTTAGATCTTAAATAAACGAGGATAAATCCTTCTATACCCACATTAACACCCCATTCAACCATAAAAACATACTATTTACTATTAGAGAATTGAATGAAACCCACCACCAGTAGAAATCAATCCGATCTCAAAATCAAGTTATCCATTCCATATTAAAAATAATTTCAAAATTCATCATATCTAAAATTAGTAAATCACATAAGTTATCATAGATCTAAACCACTATAGAAAATTCTAAGAATATCTTAATAGGATCCATGTTCCATGAGTTGTATCAATATCCAAAATACCAAAATAAAACTCTCTAGAAAATCCCATGCCAGACACCACATGAGAAGATATAAAGGAAAGAGATGCTCTTGTATCAAACAGAGAAAAAAGTTTATACATAACAAAAACCATACATATCATTTTAGAAGGGATATGTTATCTTTTAACTAGAAACCATTTCAAGAGATAAAATACACAAACATAAATTTCTTAAACCTAACCCTACAATCCATAACTTTCTTAAGGAACTGACCCCTAAGGAATCTAAAACTACTTCTTCCCTTAAAACCCTAAATTAGATCCTCCTCCCAACCCTCTTGATGAGGCCCTATTGTCTGTATGATGATTCACTATCAAATAAGACCTCAAACCATGTTTCTAATATGAACCTCCACTTGAACCTTATTGAGAAACTATATAAAACAATCACTAATGTTTCCCCATTTGGCCATATGTATAGAACACTTTTACCAGGATAGAATACACATTGTGAAAACTACATATCTTATCACATTGATAACAAAAATGGGTGACTCCTATTGTGGGAGGTAATGATAAACCTCCTTTTTACCTAACATCCCCTCACTACAGTAGTGCATATCGTCATCCCACCTCTTTATACCACTCTAAGAGAAACTAAAAAATATAGTAGGGTAGCCTGCTGTACAACCCTCTATTAAACCTTTATCAATGGTAAGATATTTGTGATCAAAATAAGAATATTATTTCATATTTAACATAAAAACCTAGTTATTTTCACCCTTTTGAAGTCTAATATCAAATATGTAGGCGTTTTGGGCCTTATTCCTTTCAAAAAAGGGAGAAAATCACAATAGTAGATAAAATGAGTAGTGTAGTCCATCAAAAACTTCATGCCTTATTGAATCTCCATAAAATAGGTGGATTGATATCATTTGAGATACAACGGTAAAAAATCCTAACATAATATGTTTGTAAGGGACCGGATGTTAATCCCCAAATCATTTTGGCCAGATTTTAACTCCCCACCATCTTCTGGAAGGTCACTAAAGCATATATGCTTCCAAATTCACCTATTGTCCATAATATGTCTCTACTAGATCAAAGAATCCCTATATACTCTCAATTTTTTCCCATACATCTTGAGGATCACCCATGATCTTTAATGATAGAGGATAGTACATTTTGAAGTCTCTAAAAAATTCAACCATGGTATATCCACACTAATGCACACCTCCACATCTAATGAGGCACTATGTGAAACACCATTAGAAATAAGGTCTCCACTTCCTAAAAATATAGAGTAGCCTTAGTTTCATAATAATTTACATCATAATAAAAATCTATATGTATAACACATAAAATCTCAATATAGCGGACCATTCTTGAAATACATGTATATTACATCATTTTAGATGAATATTCAGTACATTACACAAATCCATGCCTGAGGACCATAATAGTTCAGTGTATTTGGAAACTTAGAAACAAAATATTCTATCCAGGTGAAAGATATTAAACATATCCCATAAAGATCTCCACCTTTATTACATGTATCTAAAACCATTCTCCATAACCTTGAGAAAGGAAACATAAGAAAGGGGTGAGTTCAAATGCTCATTAAGGGTAAAAAAGGGAGATATGTAAGCACAATCATGAGAATAAGGGTATGAGAAAATGATCATGAAAATAGAAGAACATAACCTACATATCAAGTATCATAAAAATAACTCATTTTATAAATATTTAATGTTCATTAGACATGAATCATAAGTAAATAAATAACATAATCCATGAAATCATAACATAGGAATAAAAATGGGATTGTGTAATACACATAAGAATATAATATGATTTCCATTGTATCTAAGGAATTGCTTCCAAGACCATATTGGTAGTGTGGGTTTAGTTCCCATACAATATTTTTAGTCATGGTTTACTACCATGGACATATTAGTAGAATGTGCTCACTAGTCATACCATCATGGTAATCATGGTTCACTCCCATGTCCATCTTAGTAGTTAAGGTTCATTCCTAATACCATCATAGTTTATCTCATGAGATATAAATCTTTACCCAATGCATTGGAGGTAGAGATAGGTCCCAACCATCTCATAATTAAATCATACATACATTTTCCAAAATATCATAAATAATCATATCATATCCCATTAAAAGAAATGGGTATTATATAAATGTCATCTTATCATAACCTATGAAAAATTATAGGTTTCATTATCATTTCATCATAAACATAACCCATGAAAAGAAGCAGGTTTCAAAAGCATATTACTGGTGAAAGTGAAACGAGTTTCAGGAAGACCATTACATTAAGTGTAACCCATTCATAGAAATAATATGAATGGAACCTTTAGATATTTCCTAAAATTTAATTAGTAACATCAACAGATGTCATCTTAGATGGAAAATAATTTTGAAATATCTTTAAAAAATGATTCTTGAGGAAAATATCAATTACTTGTTGAAAAATATTTTTTAATCCATAAAACTATTTTAAAAAAATTTTCTTATAAAATAAATTTAAAAAATGAAATCATTTTAAAACCTTTTTCCTTAAAATATTATAAAATAAGTTTTAAACATTTTAAAACATTTTTCATTGTTTTTTTTTGAAAACATAAAAAGAAACTATGCAAAGATTTTGAAAACTATATCTTTTAAAATACATTGAAAACTTATAAATAAATATTGAAAACGTTTTTGAAATAAATTTTTTAAAAATACGTTGAAAACATATAAATAAACCTTGAATACATTTTGAAAAATAATTTTCCAGAAAATTTATAAAAGGAGCACGAAAAAATTTTGGAAACCATTTTTCTTGAATATGAATAAAAGAATCATGATTTTTTTAAAACAAATTTTATTGAAAATAACTTAAAAAACACTTCCTTAAAAATTATCCCTTTAAACATGCAAAGGAATATTCATAGAAATGACAACGCATAAAACTGTACATGTCATACGAGCTAAAAAAATATTTCTTTTTTATAGTAAAATGGTTAAAAAATGCCTTTATTGGAAAGTGAAAAGAAGACTCATTGGATAAATATTTAATAAAAAATGGGTAAAAATTTCTTTTAATTATAATGGGATATTAGTATAATTTTCTTGGAAACCCTTTTTAGAAAACATCATTCTGAAGGAATATAGATTTCCGACCGTAGAGAGGGTAAAGTCAGGATTTCATAAAAACAAATTCTTAACTATCTTATGTACCAAAGAGTATAAAATTGTACCACTACATGAATATAATAAGGATAAATATAGGATAGGAAAATTCATATATTTATTAGGAGTTAATATATAAGAATGCTTCATAGGAAGAATAAACGTAAATAATCTCGAAAATCGATGTGATTTTCTCAATAAACTCTTATAACATGGTAACATGGGATCATACTCTCCATGTAAGAAAGGAAAATTAAATTAAGATTAAAATATAATTAAGAGAAGAATATTAATTATAGAACATAAAAATGGAAGTATATACACCTCAAAAAAGAGTTTAGGTGCATAACAAAACATTATTATCAAACAAGGAAAATTGAGATAAAACATTTTTACCAATTTGGTAACTTTTGAAACATAAACCCTATGACTGAATGTTCATAAAAATGAAATGTTAATACCCATAAATTTAGGTATTAGATACATATATTAAAATCATGTTCAGTACTTAAACCACACAAAAGTAAAGAGTGGTGAATATTGCATGTACCTCAAAAGAATAAAAAGTGAGATGAAATCCCCTTACCTTGTGTCTTGACTCTCATAATACTCATTAAAACCAACTGTATAATAGATTAAAATTTATTATATGTTGTTTATTGAAATATATTATTATATCTAATACCATATATGGTTGTATTATAACCTTATATTACTCTCTTTTTAACCACCCAATGTTAAGGTTTCACTTCGGGTAATATTCACTTTGTTTTACATATGTGTCTTAAGTTGTTATATTGTTGGTTATTATACTTATATCATGATTCCAGAATTTAAAACATTATATAAATATCATTTATATAATGTATGTTTTTATTATAAAAAACTATATAATATATTTGTATGAAACAAAATACACTGTTCATATATACTATTGGTCGTACGTATGCATGAACGCTATTTACCTTGAGAGAAAGAATGAAAAATATATATGTGTATATATGTATTTATAATTATTAAAGTACCATTATGATATCATATATATAATATATATTCACTAAAACCATCTTTAATACAATCCATGTATTGTATTAACAAATCATATCACTTTGAGGGGGCGGTAGTCCACACTTTTCTGAAAGGAAATTATCATATTTACATAAGATGGAAATCATAAATGTATGTTCCAAACACTAATAGAAATTTAGGATATATCCATGGACCTATAGCCATTGTTTTATAGGTCTATGGATATATCGTTTTTATATACATGATTACATTATAGGTCCATGGCTAAAAAATTTCCCACTTTTTTTATATGCGTTGCACTCCTCCCCATCCCCCGATCCGTGACTCTCTGAACCCTCGACCTCTCTCACGATGGTTCACTCCTCCCCAATACCCTCTGCACATGACCCTACTTCCCCGAAATTTTCCATCGTAACCTCCCCTCTCCCTGATACTCCACCACCGATGGTTCCCCTCAATACAGTGCCCCTCACTACCACCGAATGAGGAAACCTAATCGTGATCTCTAATCTCTGACCCTACTCCCCCAAAGCTACCACTGAATGTGGGACACCACACCTCCCCCCACCAACGCTACTCCTGGGTTTCCTCCTCACCTCCTTCAGTGTGCCTTCGAAGTGACCAACCCCCTTTTGGGGATCATCATCCTACATGTTAGGAACAATTATGTGTTTATTATTTTTTTATTAGTTATTCATAGCTTTGTCGTATCAAATCTATACATTTTTTTGACATTTCATGAAAATACACATTTAATATGTCTTGAAAAACAAGTCACACCACCTATTTTTATGGTTGATTCCTTTAGGCTAGATTCTTTAGTTGATCCACTGGGTCAGACCATAGAACTAGGGTAGCTATTACTCATTCGACCAGTTTATATTAGAGAAGACTATCCCACAAGGGTTCATGAAGGACAATCAATTCTATTAAGAACTTATATCTGCAACATCACCCATACATCTATGGATATGGAGGCCCTCAGGATGTGGAGGTCTGGTGCTGGGTGATATGGTTATATCATAAATGTATCTTTAACAATGACCTCATGAGTGTAACTACAATACCTATGACCTAGTATTGGAATTTATGATCCACATGTTGAAATTTTGGTGGAAATATCTATTTGGTGAGAGATGTTTCCTATTCACAGACCAAAAGAGTCTATGGTACATCATCTAAAATTTTGACCAAAACCTTCACTAAAGGCTTATGGAAGTGTATTTGTATAAATTTGATAAAAATATAGAATATGATATTAGACAATGAAATGTAGCAGTATATGCGCTGAATTGGAGATTCAAGATGTAGTAGAAGGAATATCATAAGTGGGATGTAAGATCATTTTATTTTTGGAAAACTATTTTGTGGGTGTATTTATAAAACATAAACCAATGGGTTTTCCACCATTAGTGATCACATACACATTGATGGACTGAGATAAGGTCAGTTAGTAGTTTGATCTGATTCTATAGTGAGGCACACAAGTTTAGCGTCAATAGTTTCTATTTCATGTTAAGATTTTAATATTCATGGAGTTATTATTATCCATATTTAGGTGATGTTTCCAGCTTTCAATAGAGAGGATATGATGAAAGGGTCTCATTAATTTTTGTTGGATGTTGACCATAGTTTACCATGATGTATCACATTGTTAAATAATAGTTTTTTTTAGCCCAATATGAAATGAAATAAACCATGTTATGTCCCGCATTGTCCAACTTGTCATAGATTCAAGGATGAGAATTAGAAACCTAGAGAGTAACTCAAAACACATTATATACATTTTTAGTGGCGGGATAAGGTCATGTTCTTGATATTTAAATACATCATTTTCTCTATAATAGATTAGATGACCAATGTAGATATCTTTATTCCAATCTAGGTGAAGAAATCTATCGATGAGAATGAGAGGATCTAAGTTCAAGATATCATAAAACTTCACCGGTTTCCACTAAGTGTAGTGTCAAAGAGGGATTCATAGATTACCTCGTAGTTTTGTAAAATCATATAAAATGTGATGGGTATATAGTGAAATATTAGTATGAACTTTTATCATTAGATCACTAGGTTTTCAAAGAGATTGATGGAGACATAGAGTAAATGAATCGAGAATTAATTTATATTTTTGGAGGATGTATGGATGATAAAATTGTTATATTAGTTATTTCATATGACAACAACTTTTATTAATTTATTGAAATGGATTAGTTTGAGGATATGTATGGAAGGACATGTTCTTTTACCTTTGAGATGGTATGATATTGGTGAGACTTTAACTTATTCGTCGATCATTCAATATTAGATCTTATAATAGTTATAGTTGAATTAAAAAATTGGTGGTTAAAAATTAGAATAAAAAGAATTAAAAATCATTCCAATGGACATTTCCTTTGAAGGACACTTCATGTGACAAGTTTTTCTTATAGTGGTCCCCTCATTTTGTACATAGGTGTTTGAGGAGGCATGTGATGTTTGAATTGAGGTATGTTGGGATTTCCAAGATCCCCAAATGAATCAGGATGTTTCAATATCAATTAGACCATCCTCAAGGGTACCATGATATTTACAATGTGTTATATGGTTCATAACCTCAAATGCATTAGACTGAGCGTACACATATCCTCGACAATGAGGATGTTGATCTGCAGCTGGATGAATATTTTGTGTAAACAATTCTACTAATACTTGTCCAAAGTGAGGAGAGAATGATAAATAAATACATTAAAAAAATTAAATATATATGTGATAAAAAACAAATTCCCATTGAGATGTTGGAGATGGAATCATAAATTTTGGAGAAGTGTCCCATGTTGTGCGAGCATGCCAAAGGGGACAATTCTTAAAGAAAAGATATCAAAAGAGGGGGAGGATTGTGACACATAAATGATATGTTATAAATCTTTATATATTTAAAATAGCATTGGATTATGTTTAAGAAATAATTTTGGTGTGTTATAGGTTCTTGAGTAGCCAGAATTGGATGGAGGGCAATGATAGGGGGAGGGGTGCAAGGGGGGAAGTAGGGGGATGGGGGAGGGAAGAGGAATAGGGGGGTCTCATGGTGGAAGGGCTGTGAAGGGGGTAGGGGGAAAGGGGTGCAAGGGGCATGGGGAGGGGTAAAGGGGGTGTGTGCAATGGGCAGGGGGAGGGTTTCGGTGGGGTGTCAGGGGGTGCTGGGGGAGGGGATGGGGGTGTGCATGGTGAGGGGGGGGGTGTAGTGGGGATGGGGAAGTGGGGGTGTAAGGTGAAGGGGGAGGGGTGAAATGTGGGGAGAGTAGTTTTTTTACTGTTTTCAGTTTGATACCACAATTTTAGATTATCAATTGTATAATTTTTATTTTTATATTTAGATTGTTGAAAATTGTTTCCCTATAAATGTTTTATTCGATATGTAGTTTCTGTATTTTAAAACTATTGTGATTTTAGGATAATTTACATTGAAATAAACCATGTTATTTTTTTCCTCACATATTTAAATTTATGTTAGGGTTTTAATCCTCTTTTTTTCAATTTTTTTGATATATTTTATGCACTTGTATCTAAGACTGGAAAATTTTATTCCCATATATAGATGGAATTTTGTGTATCAAATTGTGTCAATCATCTAATATATATCCAATATATAGCCTACATCCCTATTAATGGAAAGTAAGATCATCCACTTTATCTGTATAATTCAGTTTGATTTATTCTAATTGTTTCTTAGTGATTCTATGTAGAATTTTTAGCATGTACAACCGAGTGTGCATAGATTACTTTGGGTTAAATTCCACCACCTGAAAGTATCTATGGTCAAAATGTGCAGCATAGGTGATCAGGTTGTGATTATTTAGTTGTAGGTGTAGTCAAAATTTTCCTAATCACCTTACATAATTATTTTATTTTTATATTACTACATATATGACCTAAATCAGTATGCATGTGCCTCTTCCATGTTTCTTTGTAGTGATGTATATATCAAAGTGTATTTATTTCATTTGATATGAAAGTTATTTGATTTATAACAAGAAATGTACAACTGAAATATGCTTTGAAATAGGTACAAATATATAATGGTTTACATTATGTTAATATAATCCCTCTTAAAATAAATCATCATTTTTATTCATTTTATATATAGGATAATGATGAATTTTGATTTCCTCCAAAGTAAAATACTTTTAGGTTGAAAAGGGTTCTATTATCTATTGAAATAGTAGATTACAACATCCATTACTATCATCGTTCATCTAGAAAAAAACCTTATAAAGCACTATATCTTAGATACTGAAATTGATTTCAACAATTATGACAATGAATTTGAACATAATAACATACTATAGTTTTAAAATTCTTGAATCATAGATATAAATAACTGGAATTTTAATATTTGTAATCCATATTTTGTAGGAGTATAAAATCATTGGATGTTGTTGACATGGTTCTATTGATGTTGTTTCTGTAAAATCAACCTTGAAGCTTTTCTTTACCCATGTACAAAATTATGCTCCTAATGGATTGATATTTTTAATGAAAATTTTGAATTGAAAAATTATAATTATAATTCACTATCTATGCATATAATACAGTTCTATTAGTTTTTCTATTTTAGCTATAAATTCACAGTAAAGAACATATATTTGACTAATATATAATTCCCAACCCTTTAAACAGTAGTATAAATTTCTAATAAACCTAACTATACATCTAAAAAATTCATGAATAAGAGGGGTAATATGACATTCAGTATACATCAACTGAAATTTTGGTTTGTTTTACCGATTTCATATTATATTCAGAATACAACAACTGATATTTTTAGAACTATCATCATTCATCTAGAAAAAATAGTTATATAGTACTCTTAAACTCAAGTACTGAATTTGATATCAATAATTATTATAACACATTTGAACACAACTAGGTTACAAAGACGACTAATCAACCTCCCATTTAATTTTTAAATGTTGTTTTGTCATGACCTTATAGGAATTAAATTTGATATATTTTTTAAATTTGAGGTGCGTGTAGAAAAGTTTCTAGATATATTTATAGTGAAATCATACAATAAACATAGATGCAGCTTTCCCTTATCTTCACTATTGGTAACAAACACCAGTTCCTCATAGATACTCATACACTTTATCTTATTATATCTTCTACAGATAAAACCTTATCCTCAATTGTATCAAGATCACAATAACCAACTCCATAGAATAGACTCACCCACTATAACAATTGTTCTTCTCAACTGAACATGCGCTTTATCTTCATTAACCTATAAAAATATTTATCTCTCCACAACTTTCATATTCTCTAAGACCAGGATCAGTCTTCTCATTATTATTTAAACGAATCACTGTAAATCTACATATAAAATTTCCCACATCTATATAAAGAACATTACACTTCTATGAGTCTTGGCTTAAACTCTTATAGCTTAAATAATTCAAATAATACCGGTATAGAATATTAAATTGATCTACACATTTGGACTATAGATCAACTTTATCTTTATCCAATAATGAATCACAACACCATGTGATGTTTCGAACATTACAGCTCTACCAAATAATCTTTATAATTATCTAATTTTGACTTTCAATAAATATGGAAGATCATCATTAATATTAATTTATTTCCAATAAAGTCATCATATACATTGATTCTCTTAAATAAAACTTGAATCATGGATCAAAATAACATCATGATAGTTTTATTGAGTTACTCATTAAATATATATTTAAATGATCATGAAATCAACTTTCTTTGATATTTCTTGAATCACCTTGAAAATAACCACTCACCATTTACAAAAATGTATCAAATGTATCTTAGGATGTTTTGATCATGGAGAAATAGAATAAGAATCATTCTATTAAATTTCATCATCAGATATATAATCTAGAATTCTCAGTTGTTTATCTAATTCTTTTTAAAAAAATTCTCTATGTATTGGATCTACTATATGTTGAGGTAGTCAAGAGACTGTGGATGGATTGATAGCATGACTAGCCTATCAAAAACCTGAAGAAATTGGATCAACTACATGAATGGGAGGACCAACTACAATAACTATTCTATTGACCGTGAGGTTAAAGAAGACAATCAATCGTGGATGTTGATGAACCACACATACAAAGTACTCACTATGTCGATCGATCATAAGGATATGGATTGACAATGTGAGTATTTAACTTTGAGGTCAGTGGATCGACCAAACTTTGAAACTTCAACTGACCATGATTCTATGTATAGAACGTATGAATTAAAGGATCAACTACATGACCAATTGACTATACAGTTAGTTGATCGATCACATCATTTAATTGCATAGTTATGTTATAGACCGTATGGTTCCAAACATGGAAAAATTCTACACTGTGTATTCCAGGTATGCAAATTATTTATTTAAACCCATGTATTCTTAAAACTATACCCAGTCATTCTCAATCACTTAAAAACATATCAAATCACCTTTAGGAATTTATAAAACGTATCTAAAATCTTATGTTAAATTACCATGAACATGTAGAATATATACTCATCCTTGACTATATTCAATAAATTCCATAATTGTATACTTGAAACATTATAAAACTTTCTCCAAGTGTTAGACAATACTTATTACATTAGTCATATACATAAAAATTCTAGGATGTCTCTCTCCAAACTATTTAGTATCTTAAAGAGCTTCATCCAAGTGTTTGATTCTTGTTTTTGGTAATGTATTTATATTGTATCAGTAACTTATAAAAGGCCAGTGTTTTAAAATTATTTATAATATCCTAACTTTTTCTATGTGTTACTAAGATTTTATCACTCAAGAGATTAAGGAACCCAATTAGAGGGAAATCTTCTGAGTTACTTTATTTTCTATTGAATAATTTAGAGAAGTTAATTGATCTTGAGATTCAATGTAGTATAATAAAAATAAATATGGTTTGTGGAAGAACATAAATGATATTTTTCTTATAGTAAGGAAATATCACGTTTTGTATCTTTATTTTCTTAATGAGGGGATGATATAAGAAAATCATATAAGCATATTTAATTCTCTAACCTAACACATCATAGTGAATGTATGAAGAGTTTTTTTATATCTGATTCATTTTAGATAAAATAATATACATTATTTTTTGTTAATCTATATATAAAGGAGTCAAGTGAATTTTTTACACCTAACTATCATAACAATTATGAATAATCTAGTTTTAGTTCACGACCTCATATGTTCATTGAGTATTTATTTGGTCATTTTTCATATAACATACCTTGATGGGTTTTATGGAGTCCCTCTATATTCAAATTTTTATATTTAATTTGTGTTTTGGTCCACATTCATCATTTCATCAACAATTAACAAAATGAATTTATGTGTGCAGAATGTGATATGGTGGTGAGAATGTTCACACACTAGTGAAACATGTTATTTTTATTTTTATTTAATTATTTATATTATTGTATTTAATGAATTCATGGTTTATAATTCTCAAATATTTTATAATTTTATAGTCTTAGTGGTTTCATCAATATTATAAGAAACCAAGTCGATTAATATTACATGTGACATTATGGTTTTGGGTATGAGCTTAGTTTAAACATGTTTAGAGGAAAATATTTATATTAATCATATGTAGCAAGAAGAAATCAAGGATTCATCGTGTTTTTGGTAAATTATATATCATGGTTGCTATGATTATGTTTTTATGGTTATGTTGTTTTATTCCTAGTAGGTCCACAAAAAAGTGGATCATGATTTTGAAAAGCTAGGCCCTTCTATTCTTAGTGGACGGTATGTTTGTTTCTCATATAGTGGGTCATACTGATGTGATTGAAATAAATGGAAATTCCTTTTATCTCAAAAATATGAACTTTTAAATCTTGATAAATGAATGTCTTCGCCTAAACAACTGGAAGGACCAAATGGAAATTGAATCAAATATTCCACCTATAGAATCTGATGTTGGAACACTATACGACCTACACCAGATTTTTCAATACAACATCTATATCTAAACAAATTCAAACCAGTTGAATACCAAAGGATGGACTCTGAATGTCATCTATGCCTTTCTAATGTCAAGTGATAGGATGGATGAAATCTCTCTCATTTTGGCAAGGGAGGTTGTTTTTCATACTGTAATTCATTTGATATATTTTGTGTTTTAATATTGATTTTTTATTTTCTTAATGATTTTATTGAACTTAATTACTATAATTTACAGTCTACTGATTTGGTTTATAGTGAATATATTGAAGATCCTTAGGATTTCAAAACAGAGTTATAAAATTGATGATATGTTTCTGCCTGATATTGGTTTGTTTCATTTTCATTATATATAGTCATCATCTATGAATGTTTTTTGTGGATGCAGGGATATGATTTGATTATAGAAAAATTATTGACCACTCTTCTAAAGAGTTTGTCCTAGTAGTCTTGACTATTGTTATTTTTTTGCTATTATTAGTACAAAATTATAAAAGTATTATACTTTTTTACTTTCATAGTGCATGAGTGTTTAGTATTATCCTTATCCAGATTCATAAATATAAATCATAAGTTCATATTTATACTGATCTTGATTACTCTCCAGTCATTTTTTACAAAACAACCTGTTATCTTGTACATATCATTCATTCTCAATATACTGAAACATCATTGGTGTTACTCAAAATATGATCTCAGCACCTATAAACTAGGAATCATAATGGATAAAGATCACTGAATCGTAATTATTAAATTGATTTACCTTAAACATTAAAATTTCATCACATCATTCATAGTATTCCATCCAATTCATAGTAATATCATGACATTTAAAAGGCACGTATTCCATGATTCAAAAATTGTATATGCAAATTACAGAACACCTATAATGTGTTCGAACCCATTCATGAAACCACTATATTGTAATGGTTTAAGGCCTCTACTAAATTCACCCCTACAAATAGAAACCAAAACTGAAACAATGTAAATCAATAGATCGAGACTAGATTTCAAACTCATACATGATTATTGAAGGAAATATAAACATCTCAATGGTGAAAACTTCTTCACATAGACCAATTCATATTCAACAAGTTCAAATCACCCATGTTTCATAGAATATTAGAATATTCTAGTGTTATAACAAACATTAATAATAAATTATTCTTGGGGTAAAAAGCATCATCATTAAATTAAAGGCCTTAAACTATTAATCCAGGATCAAGATTCACCTAGTGTAACTTGGACCAGTGTTTAGTCAGTGGTTTTGGTGTCGGCATATTAATCAGGATCCTGAAACATTGAGTATAATTTCATTGTAAATAGAGTCTGATATATGAATCTTTACTAACTAATCCTAATCTATTCTCAATGATATATCTCTATTCCTGATATTTTAAATTTTTGGATCTTGATTTGTTTTCCGTCATCTTCTTTAAAGACCAGATGTCATCGTTAACATGTTCGGTCGGTGCCCACAACCATGCTCCAATTAATACTAGATCTAGATTCTTTAGGCTCACATCATCAATCTACAAAATATGTCAGTTTCAATTAAGTTTGTCAGTATGAATCTTATTCATATGGTAACTAGAAGTGGGTTTAATTCGGCCTAGAATCCTCTTAGATCTCCAAGCTTTAATAGGGTTCTTATTCTACTAGGGATAGGTTTCTTCAAATTAGAACATCGTTATGATTTGGATTTCCTCCTTCTATGAATTTTGGTCAATAATTATAGTTTGAGGGTTTTTCAGTGGTGGATCAGTGGTTTCTTCTACTCTTGTGAGATTTAGTGTTTAAATGTGATGTGGTATTTGTGGATCTTCAGTTTTAATTCTTTAGCGAAAAAACAAGTATTTTTGTTTCTCATACACTTTCCTTTTAGAATTTTAATACATGGTAGGTTGTATTTCAGTATTGTCGTAGGTATATTTTCACTCATGGTATCTTTAGAGTCCATGGTACGTACACTTTAAGTGATTAATGTTAATTGGATCTCCACTTATTATGGTATATTTCTTTTCTATGAATAGTCTTTTCAATTTCATGCCTCATGGTTGGTTAAAATAATGTCACATGGTAAATATACTAATTGTGGATCCTACATACAACCACATGCATTGTACAACAAAATTTCAAACAAAGTTTTCAACACACTGTCTCGTAAGTGACCATGGAAACATGATTTGGAGGCAACATAAGTGGTAGGGCCTGATTATTTATGTTTTTTTGTGTGGTTAAATGGAATAATAAATTTACCAATGTTCATGAAGGTGGAGTGAAAGTGGGTAATGGGTGGGAGGGTATATGTGGGGTGAAAGGGGGAGGGTTTAGGTGGGGTTCAAGGGTGGACGAGGGTGTCTAAGAGGGAGGGGGTGTCCAGGGGGTGTCTAGAAGGGTGTCTAGAAGGGAGGGGGGTGTCTAGGAGGGGGGTGTCCAGAAGGGAGGGGGTTTTTGTCCAGGGAAGAGGGGAGGGGGTCTGTCCAAGAAGGAGGGGGGGGGGTGAAAGGGGGGTATTAAGGGGGGGGGGGGTTGTATATGGGGTCTACAGGGGGGGTGTGCTGGGGGGGATAGAGGGGGAGGGGTGTGAAGGGGGTGGGGGTGTGAAGGGGCGGGGGGACTATCCTAGTATTGGGGTGGGGGTTTGTATAAGGAGGGGGGGCCTAGAAGGGGAGGGGGGGTGCAAGGGGGTCTGTAGGGGGAGGGGGTTTGTCTAGGAAAGAGGGGGGGTCTGTCCTGGGAGGAGGGGAGGGGGTATGTCTAAGAAGGAAGGGGTGTGGAGGGGGTGGGGTGAAAGGGGGGTCCTCAGGGGGGTGGGGGTGTAAGGGGGTGTAAGGTGGGTCTAGAGGGGAGAGGGGCTGTGGGGGGGGGTATTGTGTCTCTCCAGGAAAGGGGGTCTGTTGAGGACGTGGTGCAAGGGGGTCTGCAGGGGGAGGGGGTCTGTCTAAGAAAGAGGGGGGGGGGGGGGGGGTTTGTCCTAGGAGGAGGGGAGGGGGTATGTCCAGGAAGGAGGGTGGTGTGGAGGGGGGTGGGGGTGAAAGGGGGGGTCCGGAGGGGGGATTGGGGGTTTAAGGGGGTGTAAGGGGGTCTAGAGGTGGGAAGTGGCTATGTGGGGGGGGTGTTGGGCCTCTCTAGGAAAGAGGGTTTGTCGAGGGAGGGGGAGGGGGGTGCTATCTAGGGGGAGTAGTGGGTGGGATTTTCAAGAGGGAAGGGAGTTTTAGGGAGAGTGTTGGTGGTGGTGGTGGTGGTGGGGGGGTGTTCAGGTTGGAGGGTGGGGGTGTTTGTTTATGAAATGGGAAGGCCTATAGCCATGATTTGCAATGTTTCTAAAGCTCTATAGCCATAGTTTCAAACTGTGGATATAAAACTATCCTGGTTTAAGCTTCTACCATAGTGTAAACCATGGCTATAGGTATTTAGCCTCAGTTTCAAATGGTGGATATAGTCCTTTCCTTATATCCACAGTAATACCAGCCACAGTTCATTAAAACCATGGCTATAACAAATATCCACAGTTCCAAATCGTGGTTATATCCTTAATTTCTAGTAGTGAAATAAAAATTATACAAGTATAAAGACATTATAAATATAATATTTATCATATATAAAAATATTTTCCACCATAATGGACACTACGAGCAGTGTCAATAGAAAAATGAACAGTCATTATTTCGTAAGGCATTAGTTCACCATACATAGAAACAATATGTTTTTACCAATTAGATATACGTGTGTAAAAGTGTAGGTAGAACCATATACATAAAAAAATATTATATTTAGGATATTTTTTTATGTAATAATATAATAAATAGAGTAAGAGGGGCCAGATAAGGAAAATAAAATAAACGACTTGAGAAGAGACATTTCCTCTAAATCGGGTAACTCCTTTTGGTTGTGGCCAAAAGGATTCATTGGATTGCATACTACTAAAGGGAAGGATTATAGAGGGAATTTAGTATTTCTATAAATTTTATTAGGTAGGTATTAGATAAAATTAATAGGTTTTATAGGTTTGAGGAAGTAGGAGAGGTTGTGGCTTTTTATAGGGAAGAAAAATGACTCACTAAGAATTTTTAGAAACAAGTTAGGTATAAATATGTTCTTACCTAAAAAAGGACATAACAAACCAAAAAACACATAATTTAAGGTGTATGGACGACATATATACAGATAGTGGGTGTTGGAGAAGTGGATAGATAATTTGGGCCCTTGATTTTTAAGGTTCAGTCCCTAATTAAGCTTAATTTGGCCTTAATCATTGTGATTAATTTTAATCACTCTTACTAATCTTTTTGGCCAAAAAATTAAATTGGTATTATTATAATATAAATATTATAATTAAAAAATTTTACTTTATTGGTTTTTCTATATTCAAACCATATAAGGAGTAAAATTAAGATTAATGCTAATCCTGTATACAGGACGAAATAATATGGTTTTTAAAATAGAAAAAAGTTCAAAAGATTGTTATGATTTTGTATTCAATATCAAATTGATATTGATTTTAATGAATTAAATTGTATTAATATATGTACTATTTATCTAATTTTACCTTAAAAAATTTATATTATCATTTATCATTAATAATTAATTAAACAAAAAGTAGTTTTTAACTAGAAAGCATTATTTTCACTATTCATCCAAAAAATGAAGTTTCTCAGAAAATTCCCAAAATTCAAAGTATGAAAATTTAAATGATCTGAATTAAAAAAATGATTTTTATTTATAAAAGAAATTTTTTAATGTGTCTAAAATTAATTTTATTATCAAAATAATCTCATTAAAGAAAATATTATTTTTAACATAAAACTACTTTACCAAAAATCATATATCTAATTATCAATGTGTTTTTTATACTAATAAATTATAAAAAATATTTAAAAAGTATTAATTATGATCACTATGTTTAATTTTTATGTTATAATTACCTCATTTAAATAATTATATTTAAAAAAATGTTTCTTTGCAACCCAGTGTTGCGTTCATCATACGCGAAGTTGATATTGTGTGTAACGTACACTAAGTTAGTGTTTCGTGTAACATAATAAAATAATTTTTCATGTGAAATAAATGTTTGAATTAGTGAATTGATTGAAATAAATGAAAATTTAATTTATTAAGTTAAAACAACTTTGTGACCATAATAGTATTTCCTTTTATATTCAATCAGTTCTAATATTCATTTATAATTAATTGGTAAAATAAAAATTTATATTAGATTGTGTAAAATATATATTTTCATAGATTAGTTAATCAATTTCATAAAATATAATTTAACATCAATTTTATATATTATTATGTTAAATAATCATATATTAATAATATATTTTTGTTCGGTAAACCTAGGTCTTTCATGTTATGCAATTCATTGAAGAAAGTCATTGTTTCATATAACGCAAGCTATCCTCAATGTTCCTTGAAGGGAAAGCCAAAGTTTATATTTCATGTAAAGCATTATGAACATGGTGTTGTGTATAATTCATGCCCAACATAGTACTTTAATATGGTAAACAATCTTTATTATTGCATGAAATTAAAAATATCAAAAAGGATAAATTAATTTGAAAAAAACAATTCAAAGAATCTCAGGGTGTTACATTCTACACCCATTAAAATGAATTTCTCCATCCAAATTAATTTGGGTAATCAAAGGTACTTAATACTTGAATATTTTATTCAAAGAAACCCACATCATAAAAATTAATATGAACTCTTCATTTAAAAAAGAGAAATTTGGAACAGTAACGGTTACACAATAAAACATATAACTAGGTTTTCACATAAGAAAACATAGGTTGGGAGTGAATACTGGTCTTGGAGGAAAGAGGTAAATATTTATATGTAGTGATTGAGGTCACTAATCACAAACATGTAAATGATCAATGAAAATTTTAGAGCCTTAAAGTCCTAAATCTTCAATGATTTAAAAGGCCACTAGCTCATCGCAGAGGGGGTGACACAACCTCTTGCCTAACTTCGCTGTTGCATTTTTGACTGGGGGGGGGGGGGGGTGATGAGACTTTTTGGATTGATCCAGCTTTGATTTTTGTTTCCTTTTGACTTTTGGATCTCTGTTTGGTCATGTGCCCTGTTTTTTTAGATGTTCTACATCTGTCTCTGTAATGGGTTCTTCCTGCTTCCCTTCAAAATGAGTTTCTTTCTTTCAATAAACAGGGGCTTTCCCCCTTTACCTTTTAAAAAATAGAAATATACTTAATTGATGTTATTACCTTTATTATGTATTATACCAACCTTTGGTTATTTATTTATAGATTTCCACTTAATATCTTACCCTAATAAATGATTGAGAATTTTTTTTTTTTGAAGTACTAAAAGATCATTAGATCTATGATAAGTCAAACTATCTATATTTAGTTACCATCAACACAAATAGGTTATCCAATATGAATAAGTCCTCATATGGGGAAGAAATAAATTAATCTCAAAAAAATTTATTGAATATCGACTTAAACTTTTCATAAATGGTTAACTTTATAACCATTATAAAAGGTAAAAATTTAAATATTTAGAAATAAAGTCATGAAATAGACTTAAAAATGATCCCCCATATATCACAAAGTATATCTTTTTTGTCACATTCCAAACATGTGAATACCCTCAATATATGTTCTATTTCAACATGGTATTAACCTTAATTACCAAAAATCCTTTTAGAAAACATGCTTGATTCCTTATTAAAATGATTACTTGATGTATTATTTTTTAAAATAAGTTGTAAACTTTATCCTTCATGACATAGAATAGTTTTTCAATAATTAGTTCCACAGTAATCTGTACCATCCAATTTACTTATTCATATCAAATATATCTTTATCCAAACATCATTATGTTGACATCAAGCATAAATTAAGAGTTACATTCCCTTAATAAAAATATCCTCTTTCCATGAAATAACTTTTACATGTCTTCATCAACATTCAATATGTCCTTTTCAATCTTTAATGAAAACATATACTGAAAATAATCATATAATTCATGATATTTGAATTCTTGAATGAAAGTACTTTATTCATCCATCCTTATTCTTAAACCATTACTTAATTGTCATCAAATTATTCATTAATACATCTTTCAATGAATATAAAATATAAAATATGAATCATGTATTATGGTTCCTTAACCGAGATGTAATCATTCTTTTTTATGATTAAAATAAATAATGCTGTAAGAGAATCACATAACTTTCACTTTTTGTTTGTGGTCTATTTATCTTTAAGGATATAAAAAATACTTACTCCACCTTCATAATTACCTTTATGATATTTAAACGTGAGAAATCAATTCTCATAATTCCCATACTTTCCAAATCTAATAAAATTAAATGTTAACCATGTTATTTCTAATTACCACAATTTACTAGAATAATAAAGCAGTGTGAGAAACATCTATCATAATGGGATACCATATAATCATGAAAAAGTAATTATAAGATGCCCAGATTATAGAACCTACATCTTTAATCTATTAAACCTTAGGCTTATCAAATTTTATTAATAATAATACATTATTTAAATACTTCATGATGGTTCATAATGATTTTGTGAATTTCAAAATCATATCCCCCGGGAGTGTCAAACTAGGTGTGCTGTAAGGCCCGTTTTTGTGTACCAGATTACCCTGAGTCAGTCCCAAAACATCTTTTTTGGAGTTATTAAACCAAGGTATACCTATTCCAGATCCACATCCACTTGTAGTATCAATACATGGATGTATTTCTAGAAAAAAACTCACTATACCCTTTACCAAACTTCTAGGATATTTTCCTAAATGTTAACTCATCCTTATACTTATCCTTAGAGACATCCCTAGAAATATCCTTAGAAATATACATAGGGATCTAAATAATGATTTTTCATCCTAGTTTATAATGTTTTACTAAACCTTTGAGTTGATACCAAGTATGGAGACCTAGGATTGACATACATGGATATTACATCATTTTAGATTAATATTCATTACATGACAAAAACATGCTTGAGGACCGTAATAGTTTAGTGTCTTTGGAAAAATAGAAACAAAATATTCAATATAGGTGAAATATCTTCAACTTCTTCTATAAATATGTCTACATTTAGAAATTCTACATAAAACATTACATCATAACCTAGGGAAAAGGAAACCTTTGAAAGGGGTGAGCTCAAATGCGTATTAAGTGTAATTAAGGGAGATATATACACATAATCATGGGATTAATGGTATGATAACATGATCATGAAAATATATGATCATAACCTGAATATCAAATATTATATACATGAATCTGACATAAATATTGGTAGTTCATAAGATACTAATTATAATAAAATGAATAACATAATCCAGGAAAGCATAATGTAGGAATAAAACATGGGATTCTAGTAGAAACATAAGCATATAATATGATTTCCATTGTATCAAAAGAATTGATACAAAGACCATTTAGGTAGTATCAGTTCACTACCCATACCATCTTGGTAGTCATGGATCACTCCCATATCTATATTAGTAGAATGAGTTCACTCCTCATACCATCTTAGTAGTCATGGTTCACTCCCATGACAATCTTAGTAGTCAAGGTTCATTCCCAAGACCATATTAGTCTATATAATGAGATATAAATATTTTCCCTATGCATTAGAGGGAGATATAGGTCCCACCCATCTCATAATGAATTCATTCATACAAGCTCTACAATATCATAAATAATCATATCATATCCCATGAAATGAAATGTGTATTATAAACATGTAATATTATCATAACTTGTGGTAAAAGATAGGTTTCTTTATCATTTCATCATAAACATAACCCATGAAAAAAAGAATGTTTTAAAATCATATAACTCATGAAAGAAAAATGTTTTTCATGAAGAACATGTAATTAAGCATAACCCATTCATATAAAGAATATGAATGAAAGATTTAGATCATTTTCTTAAAGGGCATGAGTAGCATCAACAGATGTCATCTTAGATGGAAAATAATTTTGAAACATCATTAAAAATTGTTTCTTGATGAAAATATCATTTATTATTTGGGAAATGATTTCTCATAGATAAATCCATTTGAAAATCATTTTCATATTAAATACCTTTAAAACATGAAATCATTTGAAAACCTTTTTCTTAGCAATCTTATAAAAAAATATTCAAAACATTTTTGAAATAATTTCTTCAAAAAAAATTTAAAACTTACAAATAAATATTGAAAGTGTTTTGAAAGAAATTTCTTTTAAAATTCATTTAAAACTTGTAAATAAATATTTAAATCGTTTTGAAAATGATTTCATTGAAAATACTTTGAAATCATATAAATAAATCTTGAAAAAAATTTAAAACCATTTTACATGAAAAATTATATAAGGAGATTGAAGAAATTTTGAAAACCATTTTTCTTGAAAATAATTTTAAAAAAACTTTCTTAAAAATTATCTCTTTAACCATGAAATGGAATTTTCATAGAAATGATGGTGGGTAAAACAGTACATGTCGTACGAGGTAAAACAAATTTTCCTTTTACAGGATAAAAAGGTTAGAAAAAATACCTTGATTAGAAAGTAATAAGAATATTACATTGATAATTAGTAAGATAAAAAGGGTAAATTTTATTTTAAAGATAATATTATATTAGATTAATATTCTTGGAAACCCTTTTTGGAAATCATGGTTTTGAAGGAACATAGATATCCAAAAAAGATAGGGTAATGTCAGGTTTTATTTTAAACAATTTCTTAACTATCTTATGTACCAAAGATTAGAAAATGGTACCACTACATGAATATATCATGAATAACCATAGGATAATAAAATTAAGTAATTTCTTGTGATTTCTAACATAATAATTAATCAAAATAACCATAAACGTAATCAATCTCGAAAAGTGATGAGATTGTCTCAATAAACACTAATAACTTGGAAACATGGGATCATACTCTCCAAATAAGAAAATGAAATTAAAATAAGATTAGAATATTATTATGAAAATTATATTAATGAAATAACATGTAAAATGGATGTATATACACCTCAAAAAATATTTTAGGTGCATAACAAAACATTAGTTTTAAAGAAGAAAAATTGAGGCAAAACATTTCTACCAATTTTGTAAATTTTGAAACTTAAACCCCATAAAGAAAATTTCATAAAATGAAATGTTAATAACCATAAATTTTGGTATAGTATATATATAATACAATCATGGGTAGTACTTTCACCATAAAAATGGAAAGACTTGTGAACATAGTATGTATATCACGAGAATAAAAAGAGAGATGAAATCCCCTTACCTTGTGTCTTGAATCTGGTCGTACACATTCAAACCACCTTTATAATAAATATAAATTTATAATGAATCTTTTATAAAAAAAAATTGTTATATATAATACCATATATGGTTTTATTATTACCTTATATTACCCTTTGTTTAACCATACTATGTTAAGGTTTCACTACGATTAATATTCTATTTGTTATTCATATGTGTCTTAATTTGTTATATTGCTGGTCCTTATACTTATATCATGATTCCAGAATTTAAACCATGATATAAATATCATTTATATAAATTATATTTGAATTATAATAATCTATATAATATATAATTATTAAACTAAAAACACCTTTCATGGAGATGGTAGGCCGTACGTACGCATGAATACTATTTCAGTTTAATTATCATGTTAAGAGAAAGAAAGTAAAAGAAATATATATATATATATATCATTATTATGGTATTTTTATGATACCATATATATCATATATATTCAGTAAAACCATCTTCAATACATTCCATGTTGTGTATAAACGAATCATATCACTTTGAGGGGGTTGTAGTCCACACCTCCTCAAACAAAATTTTCAGATTTACAAAAGACGGAAAGCAGAAAGGTATGTTCCAAATAAAACTTAAAGAGGCATAAATACATTATAAATATAATATAAATCATATATAAATAGTTTTTCTATCATAATGGCCACCATGATTGGTGGTAATGGAAAAATGAACAATAATCATTTCGTGAGGCAGTAGTTTGTCGTACACAGAAATAGTATGATCATAACCCATTAGATAGAGGTGTGTGTAAGTTTAGGTAAAAAAATTTACATTAAAAAATAAAAGAATATTTATTATACTTTTTTTTCATATAATCATAGAATAATGATATTTTTATGGGTGGATATGGAAAATAAAATAAATGACTTGAGAGGATATGTTAACTCTCAATCAGGTAACTCCTTTTTGTTTGTGCAAAAAGGATTCCTTGAATTTCCATATGACTAAGGGAATAATAATAGAATTAAGGGAGGATTTTTGGGAAGTTAATTGGGTATTTATTGGACCAATATAATAGTTTTAAGATCTATGAGTAAGTGGGATAGATGTTGGCTTTTATAGGGAAGGAAAAGGACTAAATTGGATTTTTTAGAAACAAGTTAGGTGTACGCTAGTTATTACCTAAAAAAAGTCATAATAAACCAAAATAATCAATAATGGAATGTTTATAGCCTAAATAAGTACATAAAATATGTGTTAGACAGGTGGATGGATCATTCGGTCCCTTAATTTTAAGGTTTACTCCCTAATTAATCTTAATTTGGCCTTAATCGCTGTGATTAATTTTAATCACTCTTACTAATCGTTTTGGTCAAAAAATTAACTTGGTCTTATTAGAATAGAAATATTATACTGAATAAAATGGGGCAGGTTGGATTTTAAAAATTCAAATCATAGATGGAAAAAAATTAAGATTAATGCTAATCCCATAGATGGGATGAAATAATGGGGTTTTAAAGTACAAAAATGTTCAAATGTTTGTTAAGATTCTGTATTTAGTTTCAAAGTTAAATTGATTATAATGAATTAAGTTGTTTTAATAGATTTAATATTTAACTAATTTGTCCTTAAAACAAAATTTTAATATCATTTAACATAAATAATTAATTAATAAAAGGAAATTTTTATTTAAAAAGCATTATTTTTCATTATTCATCAAAAATAGAGTTTCTCATAAAAAACCCAAAACATAACCCTAGGAAATTTATAATGTTTTGAATTAAAAAAAAATAATTTTATTTTATCAAATTAAATTTAATTTTTTTTCTAAAATTTATTTTATTATTCAAATCAGTTTATTCAAATAAACTGTATTTACAACATAAAATGACTTTCCCAAAAAGAATATCTTTCATAATCAATATTTTTTATTTATATAAAAAAATTATAAAAAATTTCTGAAAATTATTTATTACTATTTCTAATTTTAATTAGTATGTTATAATTGTCTCATTTAAATAATTATATAAAGAAATAAGTTTTGTAGAAAATGAATGTTGTGTGCATCGAACGCCAAGTCGGTGTTGCATGTAACATATGCGAATTCATACAGAATGTTAGTGTCGAGTGTAACATATGCCAAGTTGGTTCCATATGAAAGGAATATTTAACTTAGTGAATTTCTAGAAATAAATGAAAATTTAATTTATTAGGTTAAAACAAATTTTTTACGATTATAATATTTCCTTTTATATTTAATCAGTTTTCATAATGATTTATAATTAATTAGTAACCTATGAATTCATATTATGTTGTGAAAACAATTTATTTTCACATATTAGTTAATACTATTCATAACCTCTAATTTAACATCAATGTTTTATCTTATTTTATTAAATATTCATATTTTAATAATATATTATTGTTCGGTAAACCTCGGTCTTGCTTGTTTTGCAAGTCATTGAGGAAAGTCATTATTGCGTATAATCTAAGCTAAACTCGGTGTTTTATAAAAAAAAGACAAAGTTTATGTTCCATGTAAATCAAAATTAACTTATTGTTTCATATAATGCAATCCAAACATAGTGATTTATTAAAATAAACCATATTTAGTGTCGCATTGAATGAAAAATATCAAAAATGACAAATTAAATTGAAAAAAATAATTCACAAAAACTAGGGGTGTTACTCTCAACCTCATGAAGATCCTAAATCTAGTCCTCAAGTGGATCTATGGGACTTTATTGAGGTGAAATTTTTTGAAATTCCAAAATATGAATTTAGATAATGTCTTTAATAGATTAAATATTAAGATAATTTAAGCATTAACAGAGATACACATACATCCCAGTAAATGGGACATTCCCTTAGGGGTTACTACGAGACACTAGAATACCACTGAATACTATTCAACCAAGGCTTAATCCCATATTCCCTACACATGCATATTATTCATAGCCATATATAATAGTAATCACAGTAATTTTGTTGATTAAATTATATTCCACTAATATTATATTTTGGAAAGCATCAACTTGATTATTATTGAAATTTAATTAATTTAAACCATTAATAATGATTTAAAATCCAGTGCATCGAATACAAATATATGTTTCAAATCATGATGCATGAGTTCATGTGTTTTCACCACATTTGGAAAGAGGAAAAACCCAAAAATCATAATTCCAAAATAACACTTAAATAAAAATATAGTAATATAACAAAAAACTAATAAAATAAATCCCACAACCTTGGAAAATCAAATCTCCATTATGATGGTGTTGGTCAGGCACTATCATAACTTCCAAATCATGTCCCAAACATCATACCACTAACATTCCAAGACCAAAATAACAAATCTAAAGAAAAATGGCTCTAATACTACTGTGACCTAATAATTTTACACATATTATAACATGATTCATAAATATAAATAACCATTAATACAAGATAAGGATCGAAAATGCCTAGTGTCATTGGGAGAATATATTCTTAATACATAAAATAGGGAATCTGCAACACCCCAGGATTTCATAGTATGTTATCTCTGTAAAATAATTCAATAGCTTATGCTACACGCAACATCGAGTTAGAGCACACCACGACTAACCAAACTAGTCGTACGAAAAAGCAGTTTTGAGTAGTATTAACTAAATTTTAAAATTTATAAATTCAATATAATTTTGGAATCCATATTATGTGTTTCTTATACCTAATATAAGAACAGATTCATTTTTTTCAGATAAAATAATTATTTAAAAAAATGAATTTTTACTGCCTTTTAATAGAAAAACCTTTTTAAATTGAATATTTGACACTTTTATATATTAAATTTAATGAAATTAAAATCTTCTTTAGAAATGGGACATAAAAATTTATTTTGGATAAAATTTTGTTACTTTTCTGATAATTTTCATATTTTAATGAAAAGTGAAATATGCTAAATTTTAATTGAAAAAAAACTATTTTAATCCAAATAATTTATTATGTTAAATCAAAAATTTTGGTGGATTTAAATTATAATTAGATTATATTTTTATCATTTAATATAATTTAGGTTTTATTGTCAAAATAGATACATAATACCTATATTAGTTCAATTAAATTAATTGGAGTCATTTTAAAATAATATTAATTGTATACAATTTTATTGAATTTTTTAACGTTTTTACCCAAATTCTAGGAACATTTTCAAATTTGAATAAAACGTAATTTTATCGCTTCTGTGAATTTAATTTCAAAAATCCGAGAGATATGGTTGACATCAGTAATTAAAATGGTGTTCAATAGGATGAAAATATTTTTCGATGAATGGTATGTTTTGAATTTTATTTTCCATGATTAAAAGTGAATAGGGTAATTAAAGGTAAAAATGATATTATAATTATCCTAACACATGTTCTAATTCTATTGTATAAGTGTTTTTAGACCAAAATAAACCTTTTTAATAAAATATTATACTTTTTTTCTACTTGTATTAGATTATAATATTTATTATTATTTCATTTAAATAAGAGTTAAAATTGTTAATTTCAATGTTTAATAACTAATCCATTTTTAATATAGTGTTATACATTAGATAAATTTGACTATAAATATTAATTAGAAAGATAAAACTATTTCCTAAATTATGGTATTTTATTTATAATTTTATAAATTAAATAATTAAATTTATTTATGTCACAATGATTATTAAATAATTACCTTATTAATGAATGATTAAAATAATTTATATTTTAAATTTCAAAATAAATGTAAATTGAGACTTTTAAATATTTAAACGAATTTTATAGGTTACTATGACATGTTAGGGTTGATTTAATTTATTTTTTTCGAAGTAATAAAGTTTTTTTGACTTTCACAAATACCAGATACTAAATAGTGTCCAAATTGACATAAATGAGTTTTTAAAAAAAATAATATATTTTTAAATTATATTACATTTCTAAAAATATTGGGTATGACCAAAGGAAATATATAATGATATTTAGGTCATTAATGAATCACTTGAGGTTATATGGTCATTTTATAGTATTTTTATTAATAATTTAATATAAAAATACAAGACGACATTGTAAAAGTTAAACTATTTAACTAAGAGTTATATCTAAATGGTAAGTCTAATACGGTGACCTAAATTTTTTTTAAACCTATTGGTTGAGAGGATTTCGAACCATCCCAACCTTAGAATCTAAATAAATCCATTTTTATCCATTATAAACAAATAATTATTTTATAATAAAATAATATTTCAAAATTTTCCTAAAGTGACCCTGACCTATCTTATAAAAGGGTACTTCTCTTTCTCTCAAAATCACACCTCCAAACCCATTTGTCTAGGCCAAACCCTACTCCAATATCATCCCAACTATCCCAAATTCAACCTAGGGGCCTTAATTTGATCAAAATCCTACCTAATGATCTCTTTTGATCAAATCAAAAAGGAAGAATCCAAGGAAGAGGTAATTACTTCATCACCTCTTTCAAAGTTCGTTTCTTTTTTCACTTCCTCTTTTTTTGGATTTCTTCCATACTAAAATAATAAATCCATTAAATTATAAATTTTTAAGTGTTATTATAAATATGGTAAAAAAATAATCATTATTTTATCCATCACATGAATGAATAATCCACTATATGTGCGTACGTACGACTTACCGTCTCCACGTTGTGGTGTAGTTTGTTATGAAACACTTCATTATTTGGATGGTTATAATAATGAGTATAATTGATGTAAATAATAAATTTAACATGTTAGTTATTATATATACATAATATACCATCCAATTTCAGGATATTTCACCATCAATAGATTTATATCATCGCTTGTGCGTACGTACGACTTATCGTCTCCACGACGCGATGAGATTCATTTCCACGTTCACTCTTCAACGATGATTATAAAAATATATATTATTAATAAGTATGTAATATAAAACATAATAATGCTACTGGAAATATATATATATATATATATATATATAAGTGTGTGTGTGTGTGTGTGTGTGTTTGTTTGTGTGTGTGTGTATTTACATATATCTGATTCACTTACATCTGTTAAATACGATAAGAGAATCGAAACATCGTTTATGCGTACGTACAACCTACTGTATCCATAAATGGTGTTTTCCATTTAATATATCTATATATTATAAATATTTATATTCTGAATATATATGATACATACATAATAATTTATATTATGTATGAAATTAAATCATGGTATAAGTTATACGATCAAGAATAAAAAGTTAAAACATGTACGATAGGGAAAGCGGTTATTACCCAAAATATAATTTTATCATAGAAATTATTATTAAATGGGTAGTATAAAGCCTTAATTGATTAAATTATGATATCATAAATATGAATATTGTTATTTTATAATTTAATATCATACTATGGTCATTATAAAGTTGGTTAAATGTACCCTCGACCAAAAGAAAGTACAAGGTAAGGGTTATTTCCTCAATCTCATTATTATCCAAGATTGTTTATCTATAAGTGTCTATTAGGAAATATTTATCATCTATGTCCATGTTTCATTAAAATGTTTAAAAAAAGAAAATTTTATGTTTTTATGGAAGGTAATCTTTAACTATATCATCATTTTAAATGTTTTTAAAGATTTATTTTTTTAAATCTTTTAATTAATGTCTGTGTTTTCAAAATGATTTTAAGGATTTATTTACGTAAACATGATTTTTTGATGTGTTAATTTCTTTCAAAATTCTCATAGTGGTATGGGACACTTTGATTCAAAAATATATTTTAAATGACTTCTTATATAAATTGTATGACTTTTAAATGATTTCTTAAAAAGGGGCATTTCTCTCCAAGAGTTTTGTTGATTATTTTCAACTATTTAGATATCATTTATTGAATATTGTTATTGATTGAGGTTGATTTAAAATAATAAAATCTTCCATATTGTATTTTAGGAGTTATGATATGTTTGACTGTGGATGTGATATTTTTATACAATTCATGGTTTATTGTTAAAGTGTAAACATTTAATATTCTAGTTTTAACACAAATGTTTATGTTATGTTTCAACCTTTTTATATGAGGAATGAATTGAACTTATTAAGTGACGGGTGGATCCCGATATAGCTTCCCGATGCATTAGTAGGTCTCATGAGAAATCTAGTGTCTTGGAACAAGGCCTCGACAAAATTTTTATTTTTAGTCTTAGTACGACGCCTTGACTATGTGGTTACAAGGTCCGGAATTATGCATTCCATCATTATGAAATTTGTTATTGATATTACATTTGATAATTTGACTAGTAGAATATCAATGTGAATAAGTAAATGGAATTATTTGATTTATCTTTTCCATATTATTCTGATGTTTAAGTTGAAAATGGTTTTGTTTTAGTCCTATACATTGCCTTAAATGTTTAAGCTTATTTATGATAGTTTCCGCTATATTGTTATCCTTACTAAAAATATGAGATCACCCATTTCTTATGTTTTATTTTTCCCAAGATGTGAAGAAGTGTGTTATTATTGATATGTAGGGTTAAGCTAGGGTAATAATGGAATTATCAATGGAATATTTATATTGTATTTTATTTTAGAAATTATAATGTAACATGCATATACGTAATATATTTTTCAAGATTGCTAAAATAATCAGTCCTTTAGGGCATGATTTCTTGTAATCATGCAAATTTATTAATATAATGCACCGACTTTTGGTTACGGGGGTCGGGGCGTTACAATTGGTATCAGAGGAAGTGTAGTACATACCGTGGAAAATAGATTTAAATAAACATTGATTTTGGAAACATTACTATGAGATAGAATTTGAGGATTAGTATAGAAGAACTTCCTATAATTTTGGTAATGTAGAGATTTTTTGAATTTTCCAAGAAATACATCCCTTTCTAGATATGATCAGGTATGGGCGGCTCTGGCACAGATGTACCTAGTTGTGAAAAATCCAACAAGGAGTTTCAGGTTTGACCTGAGGAATCCTGGTACATGACAATGAGCCTTGCTGCACTCTTTGTTATGACACTCCTAGGGTATATGCTTAAGATAATTCATATTTCTATACAAACCAATATGAAGGACTTATGAGAAAATACCTCCTCAATGAATTTTTTTTACGCTTATAGATTATATGCATAAACTGTTCAATTTATGTTAGGTATTTTACAGGTTTGGAATTATGAATTTATATTCAAAAACTAACATAGTGTATGCCATTATTTAAAAATTGTGTCTAGTAGAAGGAATCCGAACTCTAGAAATATGCATGATTCAATGAGTAAAAAGGATCATATCATTCATTGTCTTAATCCAACATTTATAAGGGAAACAATCTCCGACGTATTCTCATCGTATGATGAAATAATATCATGTGTTAAAAAGATACGTAATGAATTATCTGAGTCTTATGGAATTGAAGGGAAGCTAGAGAAAAAAAGGATGGTAGAGGTAAATATGGATAGAGGGAAGAAAGGAAAAAGGATTTTTACATATGTGATAACTGTGGACAAAATCACCATGGTAAATGTTTGAAGGGAATTGGAGATTGTTGTAAGCGTGGATATAAAGGACACTATGTACATGATTTTAAGGGTAAGAAAACAGTTTCAAATGTACAATGCTTCATCTACAAGGAGTTAGGACACTATGAGAATCAATGTCCTAATCATTAGAGTATACCGGAAATGATGTTGTTGGACAATTATCATGTTATGATACTGCCGCTAATGATGATGAATGACTAGTGTTCTTATGTTGATATTAAAGAATTATTTCATTTTAGTATTGTATCAATGATGTACTAGTTATAATAATGATGGACTATATAAGGATTCTACTATAATAATATTTCATTAAGGATTTGATATTGTGTGGTACCAAGAAAAGTGACTTAATAAAAAGTTATTTTTTTGGAAAATACTTGGTTAAAGGAAAGTTAAACTTTAATATGGTCCTCATACTAAGGTATTGATTTTGGAATAAGAGATGATTGATTTGGATAAATTATATTGTATATTATTGACTACCTTGGATCTAATTAATGGTTTGTTTATTCCATAATTATTGGATATTACAACATTCTTTAATTTAAAGAGCATATCCATTATTATATGTTTTAAAAAAGGAATAATGAAGTACATACCTATTAAAATATGGTTTTCTGGTAATTCATTTTATTACCACATTTTAAGAGAATACATGATGAAGGCATTCACTTGTATATTATGTGACCTTCCTTTTTAAATTTTGGACTGTGAATTCAGACAGAAGTATTGTGGATAATTCAAAAGGTTGGAATAGATTAAGTTTGACATTGGATACTACTATTAAGTTTGAATCATTTCTTAAGATTATTTTTTCATTGTTATAAAAAGGAAAACCTAGAGGTCAGATGATAACCTGTCACATCAGGGAAGACCATGAGACTTGAACCCATAACCGAAGGGTGACAACAGTGCATCAACAACCACTTCCCTACATGATGTCCCAGATTTTATAATGTAGTTTTTTTTTAAAATGTCTTATAATGGAATTATAAATTCATTTTTTTGGAAGCCTATACTATTAGGATAAATAGAATATTTTTGAGTTATTATATCTTCTGGGAGTGAAAGATGAGTTTGTGGTAAAAATTAGTTAAAGTATGGAACTCTAGTAGTCAAGTATTTTTTTTCTTATTCTATGAATAAATTAATACTTAAACATTAGGTAAAGGATCCTAAAACCAAAATTTTGTTATCCTAATACCTTATGTTTTGATGAACTAATAATATCTTAAGTCATCATAGATTTATGGCTTTGAGGCACTCAATTTTCTATTTATTGTTCACTTGTTTGTGATTGATGACCTCAATCACTCCCTATAAATATTTATGTTTTCCCTCCAATTATGTGTCTCAAATTTCCACCAATGTTCTCCTATTAAAAATCCAAATTTGGTGGTGAATGTTTCATTTCCCTTTCCCTCTTATTAAGAATAAATATTATTAACCCTATTTCTGATGTGGGTTTTCCACAAAAGTATTTTCTATTTTTAAGAATTTATTTTCGAAGAACAATTTAAAACTGAGAGGACACAATTTTTTGAAGGAGGGGAGAATGTAACACCCTAGTATTTCATAGTACGTTATCACTTTAAAGTTATTCAATAGTTTGCGCTACACGCAACACCGAGTTTGAGCGCACCACGCCTTACCAAACTAGCCATTCAAATAGCAATAATGAATAGTATTAACTTAATTTTGAATTTTATATACTTCATATAATTGTATAATCCATATTATGTGATTCTTAGACATAATATAATAACAAATTCATTTTCTCAGATAAAAGAATAATTTTCATAAAATGTAATTTTACTGCCTTTTAATAGAGAACCCTTTTAAAATACAATATTTGAAACTTTAATATATTAAATTTAATGAAATTAAATTCATCCTTAAAAGAGGGACATAAAAATTTAGTTTGTAAAATTTTTTTGATAATTTTTTATAACTTTTATATTTTGATAAATAGTGAAAAATACTAAATTTTAATTATAAAAAACATTTTTAATTGAAATATATTATAGTGTTAAATTATGAATTTGAGTGGTTTTAAAGTATAATTATATTATATTTTTATCATTTAATATAATTTTGGTCATTGTATGTAAATTTACATTTAAATTATACATAAACACATGTCAATTTTTTGATAGTTTTTACTTCTAAAAACCCCACTTTTTTTTGTTTTGACAATGGAAATTAATTTTAAATTATTTGATACAACTCCCATGTTCTGAATTTGGTAAAATATACATAATTTTTTGATCCGGATTATCAAAATAATACTAGGGAAATTTTTTGGTATTTTGCTGAAAACATTCAATTTTTGATGAATAGTGAAAAACACTACGTTATTGTTTCAAACTGAAATTTATTTAGATAATTATTATTTTTATTGGAATTTATTTTAAAGTCAAAAAATATATATAATACCTATATTAATTCAATTTAATTCATTGGAGTCATTTTATAATTAGATTAGATGTATAAAATTTTATTGATTTTTTAACGTCTTTTACCCACCTTCTAGGCACAAGTTCAAATTTTCATAAAACATAATTTTACCACTTCTATGAATTGAATTTCAAAAATAAGAGAGACATGGTTGAAATCAGTAAGTAAACTTTGGTTCAATAAGATGAAAATAGTTTTTAGTGAATAGTAACTTTTGAATTTTATTTACCACAGTTAAAAGTTAATAAGGTAATTAAAGGTACAAATGATATTATAATTACCCGAACAGATGTCCTAATTCTATTGGATAAGTGTTTTTCGAAAAAAATCAATCTTAGGAATAAAATATGATCCTTTTGGTCCACATGGATTAGATTAGGATATTTATTATTATTTTATTAAAAGAAGAGTAAAAAGTTTTTAATTCAATGTTTAATAACTAAACCAATTTTAATATAGGATTATACATAAGATAAATTCGACTATAAAAAATCATTATAAATATAAAACTATTTCTTACATAATTTTAGTTTATTTATAATTTTTAGACATTAAATAATTAAATTTATTTATAACACAATGATGACGCAATAATTACCTTATTAATTAAAGATTAAAATAATTGATATTATAACCATACAAATAAATGTATATTGAGAGTTTTGATTAATTCCAAGAATTTATAGGTTAATATGACATGTTAGGGTTGATTTAATGTATTTTTTTCGAATTAAGAAAGTTTTTTTGACTTTCAAAAAAACCAAATACTAAATAGTGTCAAAATTGATATAAATGAGTTTCTTAAAAAAATAATATATTATTAAATAATATAATATTCCTAAAAATATAAGGTTCATCCAAAGTACTTATATAATGGTATATATGTCATTAATGAACCACTTGGGGTTCTATTTTCCTTTTATAGTTTCTTTATTAACCATGTAATATAAAAATAAAGAAGACATTGTAAAAATTAAACAATTTAACTAAGAGTTAACTATAAAAGATAAGGTTAATATGGTGACCTAACATTTTCTAAAACCTATTGGTTGAGAGTATTTCGACCCATCCCTAAATTATCCTTGAAATAAATCTATTTTTATCCATTATAAAGAAAAAATGTTTTTCTAATAAAATAATATTTCAAACATGTTTTAAAGTGACCCTCACCTCTCTTATAAAAGGGTACTTACCCTTATCTCAAACTCACACCTCCAAGTCCATTTGGCTTGGCCAAAACCTACTCAAATATCCTCCCAAATAACCTCACTTAATCCTATAGGCCTTAATTTGATCATAAACCATCCTAAGGAGCCCTTTGGATCAAATCAAAAGGAAGAACCCGAAGAAGAGAAAATTACTTCATCACCTCTTTCAAAGTTATTTTCTTATTCCACTTCCTATTTCTTTGATTTTTTTCCATAATAAAATAATAAATCTACTTTCTTCTACATTTTGAGACATTATTATAAATATGGTAAAAAAATATTCATTATTATATCCATCTAATGAATGAAAAATCCACCGTACGTGCGTACGTACGACTTACCATCTCCACATCATGGTGTAGTTTGTTATTCAACACTTAATTACTTCGATGAGTATAATAATGAGTATGATTGATGTAAATAATAAATAAAACATGTTAATTATTCTTTTTATATAATATACCATCAAATTACATACTATTTCACCATTAATAGAATGATATTGTCGCTCGGGCGTACGTACGATCTACAGTCTCCACGACGCGATGAGATTCATTTCCACGTTCACCATTCAATGATAAATATAAAAAAATATATTTTTAAAAATTATGTAATATATGAAATAATAATTCTACATTAAATACATATATATATGTATGTATTTACATATATCTGATTCACTTATGTTAAATATGATATGAAAACAGCAACATCGTTTACGTGTACGTACGGCCTACCGTCTCCATAAATGGTGTTATACATTTCATATATCTATCAATTATATATATTTATATTCTGAATATATATAAAAAATGAATAATATTTTATATTATGGAAGAAATTAAATCATGATATAAGTGATACGATCAATAATAACAAGTTAAATCATTTACGATAGGGAAAGCGATTATTACATGAATTATTATTTTAACATAGAATTTATTATTAAATGGGTAGTATAAAGATATAAATGAATAAAGTATGATATCATAAATATGAATATTGTTCTGGTTTATTTTAATAACATATTATGGTCATTATAGAAGAGTTTGAACATACCCTTGGTGAATGGAAAGTACAAGGTAAGGGTTATTTCCTTAATCTCAGTATTATCCAAGATTGTTTATCTGTAAGTATATACTAGGATATATCTATCTTCTATGTCTACGTTTAATTAAAATGTTTTAAAAAGGAATATTTTATGTTTTTATGGAAGGTAATCTTTATCTATATAATAATTTTAAATGTTTTTAATGATTTATTTTTCTAATTATTATATTTAATGTCCATGTTTTCAAAATTATTTTAAGGATTTATTTACGTAGACATGATTGTTTTAAAGTGTTAATTTATTTCAATAGATTCAATGTGGTATGGGATGATTTGATTTAAAAATATCCTTTAAATGAATTTCTTTATAAATTGTGCGAATTGTAAATGATTCTTGAAAAGGGGTATTTCTCTCAATGATTTTTATTGATTAGTTTCAACTATTTCGACATACTTTATGGGATATTATTCTTGATTTAAGTTGATTTACTATAATAAAATCATCCATATTTTATTGAATGATTATGATAAGTTTGACTGTGAATGTGATATTTTTATACCCTTCATGGTTTATGGTTAAAGTATTAACATTTCATATGGTAGTTTTAATATGAATGTTTTTGTTATGTTTCAACCTTTTCATATGATGAATGATTTAGACTTAGTAAGTGACAGGTGGATCCCACTATAGCTCCTTGATGCATCAGTAGGTATCATGAGACAAACTAGTGTCTTGGCATAAGGCGTTGACAAAATATTAATTTTTATTCTTGGCACGAGGCCTTGAATATGTCGTTATGATGTCCGACATTATGAATTCCATAATTATGAAATTACCTATTGATATTAAATGTGATTATTCGACTTGTATAATATCCTTGTGAATAAGTAAATGGAATTATTTGATTTGTCTTTTCCATATTATGATGAAGTTTAAGATTAAAATGCTTTTGTTTTGTCTTATACATTGTCTTAAATGTTTATTATTATTTTTGATTGTTTCTACTATATTTTTATCCTGACTGAGCATTTGATCCCACCCCTTTCTTATGTTTTATTTTTCCCAGGATGCGAAGAAGTGTGTTATGATTGATATGTAGGGTTAAGATAGGGGAATAATGGAATTATCAATGGATTATTTATGTTGTGTTTTATTTTAGAAATTATATTGTAATGTGAATATATGTAATCTGTTATCCAAGACTACTAAATTGATCAGTCCTTCGAGACGTGATTTCTTGTAATCTTGCCAATGTATTAAAATAATAAACTGACTCTGGGTAACTAGGGTCAGGCCGTTATAGAATCCTTTTTATATTTTCTATACTTAGATTTTAAAATACATTAGACCTCCTATATAATCATGGCATAACCTAGATAATACATTATGAAATAGTAAGAACCTCGATCTCTTTTTCAGGTATGTTTTTCCTTTTCAGGTCATTTTTGAGAAAAAGAGAAAATTCTGGAAATTTTCTAAGTACACGCCCTGTACATTATGAGTACACGCTGTGTACTTCCTTGCCGCATGAGTGTCATGTGCTGGACGTGTAGTAGCCGCACACACTGCCATGTGGGAGTGACTTGGAGGCCGCTTAAAGTGGAGTATAGAAATGGAGAGTACACATCGTGTACTTTGTTTCCATTAAACACATCAGGGTCACGTCTAATCAGCAGAACACTCTTTTTTTAGGTCTTATTCGACCAAGAGCTCCGTACGACCATGGATCCTAGATGAACACCCAAGCGTCTATCCGCCCTTCGAATCGAACACTGTCAGTTGTGTTGGAATCACATCAGTGAGTTATCTCTTCTCCTAGAGCACCATCTTCTGATTTCTCTTCTATAATGATATATCATGGGTTGAATGTTTTAGACGTTTTTATAGATATTCAATGTTCTAAGGTGATTCAAGCCTAGAGGTTCACATATAGTGATCTCCAAACACCAAGGTAGGTGGTTTGTGGCTTTTCGTTCAATGTCTTTGAGTATTATGTGAAAATTCCACCTAAACCCCAGAACATGGTATTGCGTGTTTACCATTTTAACCTTTTTGTTTCCTGCCATGCTTTCATGCTTGTGTAAAGGTTAATTGGATATGAATATGAACGATTTCTATTCTGTGGATGTTTTTCCCATGAAAGATCTGTTCACGACCATTTGGTCTTGCTTATCCTTTTTGGCCGCCTTACCTGTTTTCCATGCTTGTTGCTGTAGGATGGAGAGTTTACTTCTTGACATGGTTGATATGTTGTAGAATGGTTAGCCAAGTATTTCTATAGGTTTACTTTGGCAATATTGCATTGCTATGCTCGTTGACCAACATAGGGTCGTGAGAACCTAGTGTAGTAGGCTATAAGGGGAATTGACCGAGTGAGCTTACTCAGAGAGTCTTTGAGCACTTTAGACTACAAGGGGAATTAACCATGTGGGATTCCTTAGAGGGTCTTGTTTTACATTGAATTAACTTGATTACTCTAGACTATAAGGGGAATTAACCAAGTGATCTTCCTCAGAGAGTCCCTGAACTTGGGGCTATAAGGGGAATTGACAGTGTGAGCTTCCTCAGAGAGTCCCTAACTACCTTAGACTATAAGAGGAATTGACTGTGAGTGTTTCCTAAGAGAGTCTTTATGAATTATTGTGACATAACAAGAGGAGTTAGACTAATTGTGTTGCATAGAGTTTTTTTTTTACTTGTTAGGTAGGACCAGAGGGGATGGGTTGTGAGTACTTCCAAGAGCGTTACCTATTTGTGTTTAGCTTCTTGGTAGTTGTTGCTTTATATTGTTTACTACTGAGTACTTTCCTGTTTATTACTTTCTTTACTTTTACCTGCCATATATTCACTGATTGTTAGGCAAAAATCATTGGGTGTTTGACTACTAAGATTTAGTCTGACACCCTATTTGGGCCATGCTTTTGGGCCCAAACAGATTATATTACTGTAGGTAAAGATAAGGGCAAGAGCCCTTTGACATCAGGTACATAACTTGTTATGGAGCTGGAGAGCATGGGACCAAGATTAGTTTTGCGATGCTGAGGAGAAGTTTATTTATTTATTTTTTACTTTGGTTTATTACTATTTGTGTTCATCATTGTTACATGTTTTACTATTTTCCTAGACATATTAATCATTCATCATTTTATATATATACTCCATTTGTTTATTGTTTAGTCTTCTGCTTTTTTTGTTGTTGGTTATTTACTACTTACTCTATTCTATATTTGTTTCTCTTCCACTGTGTTACTCTACCAATGAGGAAATAGTTTCCCCAATATCACACCCAAGGCCCTCACTACTAGTCGGCAGCCTCTAGTGTTCTGGGAAATGCGGTTGAGGCCATGTGACGAACTGGGTATGGGGCACCTCTGGGTGGCTTCCAGAACCAGGACATTACAAAGTGGTATCAAGGGAATTATTTTCTCTTGATTTACTGTTTGGAGCCTTTAGCCAGGGATAAGAATAAATAGGTACTTGGTGATATGTTGTGCCTGGGAGTATCTAACCCGTGTACATGGAAAAGCCAATCTACCTCGTTTATAGAAATTTTCTAGTTTTGAATGTTTTTGGTTGATCTGATTTTCACCAATGGGTGACTCACATGTTTTGTGTTTTTACTGTTGACGTTATTAAGGGTCTATTTCTGTCACAACCTAATGAGATGAGGGTATGTCATCTCATGCATCATATAGGCATTTTCTATAAATCACATGTCATGCATTCTAGCCATTTCATCTAGGATGCATTAGCGATTGCATGTTGTTGTGATAGGATTTGTGTAGAATATTCATGCTATTATGATAGATGCCTTGATAATAATACCTGATTTTTTGATAGGATATTGTTGTGTGAGGTTTTGATTTAGTGAACTCCAAACTTTGGTTCTTGAGGTGTTATGGGCCCTCATGGACTGGAATTTGGTGGATCATTGCCTTGTTTGCCTTGTTATAGAATGTAAAAGATGCCAAACTTTAATTAGTGGGGTGTATAGGCCCTCATGGATCAAAATTTGGAACTTTCAATGTTCGTTTCAGTTTTTTTCTGGGTCCCAGAGTAGTTTCCGAGGCTTAATATCTAGAAAAACACATAACACATGTCGTGTAGTTTTGACTACACACCCTGTGTTCTTCTGTTTGGGAAGAAGACTGTTTTTCATAAGTACATTCCATGTGCATTATTTACACGCTGTGTAGTCTCTAACTATGTCATAGGCCATGTGGGAAGAGACATAGGATAGGGAGATTCTTGTGGGAACACACCATGTACCAGTTGTGCAAGATATGTGGTGTTGACCCTGTGTTCGCCCGTGTGACTAAAAACACAGACAGATAAATCTTTGGTTATACACACCGTGTCAGGATAGAACACGCCGTGTAGTGTAATCCTAGGAACCCGACATTGTAGCCAAAAACACGGGTCAGTGGAGTCTCTTATTATACACGTCGTGTCCCTTATAAACATTTTTGTTAGTCTAACCTAGGTACTCGACCGTGTCACGAACAACACAGGTCAGTGTTACCCTTTCTCGTATACTCTGTGTCTGTCTAGAACATGCCATGTAGTGTGAGCCAAGTGTTAGTCCATGTCACTAACAACACGGCCTAGGTGAAGCTTGTCTAGTACACGATGTGTATACCTTGAACACGCTGTGTAGTCTTGTATTAGGATATCTGTGTGGCTTAACCGCGTGGAAGGAATCTAGTAGGGAAATGGGTTTCAAGTACATGTCGTGTGGTAGGACAACACACCATGTGTTTTGGGTGTTACACAACTAGTTTTGGCTTGTGTACATGCCCATGTAAATGACTTAAGGGAACACGCCATGTAGGAATTGTACACGCCGTGTAGTCATGTTTTGTAAAACCTGAATGTTTTGTTTCTCTTGTTACCTTCCTACTCTTCTATGTTTCATTCCCTATTAATCCTGATCTAAGGTGTGCGCTTGACCTTGACATTTCATGCCACTAAGGTGTCATTCGGTTGTACGCCAGTTTCCAGGCGGTGATCAGACACCAGACATGGCTGATCAGGGACTACATGTAGATCCTCTAGTTGTGCTAGCCTTGGCACCAGCCATTATACATGACATAGGTGCTGATGCACTGTTCAGGGAGGGATTTTTGAGGATGATGCAAACCTTTCAGGGAGTTCCGTCTGCTGCCCTGTCAATGGCAGAATTGATGTGGGTCTTTCGGCAGCAGCATCCTCCCACTTTCTTAGGGGATGGAGGTCCCTAGGATGTAGTGTCAAGGATAGAAGCCATGTTTATGATTTTTGAGCATCTGGAGATACCTCTAGAGAAAAGGGTGAAGCTCTCTACCTACATGATCTAAGATTCCACAAAGAGGTGGTGGGATGTGATATCACAGGTGGGACGCCAGAAGAATATGAATTGTGATGAGTTTCGACTGATCTTCTACGATTATTTATATCATGAGACCTTGAAGGCTAATCGATCCTGAGAGTTCATGAGTCTGGAGCATGGTACTCTTTTTGTTATGGAGTATTCATCTCAATTCATAGAGCTGCAATATTTAATGCCTATTCCAAGAGGTGATGAGTTGTTCCTTGCACGGAAGTTTGGGGATAGTCTCAGGCACGAAATCCAATCCTAGGTAAACATATTCAGGTTGACTTCAATATCTTCTATCATCAACCAGGCACTGATCACAGAGTGCAATATGAGGGGTTCTAGAGCGGTGGGCCAGGTAATTTCGGCATCTAGAGTTAGTATTCCTCCTTCTGATAGCAGGAAGCGCTGTAGGGAGTCTGCCCAAGGAGATCAAAGTAGGCAGGATGCATCTTCTGGTAGCCATGTGGTGTGCAACCAGTGTGGGAAGATCGGGCATACAAAGCCACATTGCCCGAGAGACCTAGTGGAGTGCCGATCTTGTGGAACGATGGGTCACCTTCAGCACTTTTGTCAGTTATTCTCACCAGAAGCTACTGACATGGGTTCTTCTATGACTCCTCATTCTGGGGTAGCGCCACCAATTTCTCACCTGTCTGGGAACTAGAGTTCTTCTGGCCATTCGGACTGAGTTGGAGGTCATGGTCGTGGTAGTCAGTCACCGGTTATTCAGCGACAGCAGGGTGGATCAGCTCAGAGTAGTTATGTGGGGTCACAGGGCCACGACATAGGTTAGAAATTTGTAGTGGAGTAGACCTAGCAGGAGCAGGATCTTGGAACATCTATAGTTCGACGTACGATCTTAGTAGCCTCAGTTTTATCTTTTTCTCTTTTCGATATAGGGGATTCCCATTTCTTTATATCTGTTGCTATTGTGGAGAGATTTGGGCTATGTATCTTTTCCTCTTCCAATATATTTACGCTAGACAAACCGTTGTGGACTATAACGAATAGTGTGCGTCAGTGCAAGGAGTGACCACTAGAGGTTGGTGGATGTTACTTCCTATGGGACCTCTATGTCCTAGAGATGACAGGATATGATGTCATTATCAGAATGGATTGGCTAGTTTCCTTCTAGGAAATCGTCGATTATTATCATCGTAGGGTTTGTTTCATATCACCAGAGGGTGGATCCTTTATTCATAGAGGCGAATGAGATTTCCAGGTGAACAGAGAAGTTCTAGAGCATCATGGGTTGGGAGGAGTTACGACTCAGATTTCTAGACTATATCTGGATGACCAGGGGAATTCACAGTTGGACTTTCCACCAGTGGTGGATTGTTTCAGAGATGTCTTTCTAGAGGACTTTTCAGGTTTTCCTCCAGAGCGTGAGGTAGACTTTTATATTTAGCTTATGCCAGGAGTGGGACCCGTGTCCATTCCTCTTTATAGGATAGCTACACTAGAGTTGCAGGAGCTCAAGAAACTATTGGAGGAGTTGCAGGCATAGTGTTTCATCTGACCGAGTACTTATCCTTGGGGTTCAACTGTCTTGTTTGCGAAGAAGGCCTAAGACACCCTCAGCCTTTTTGTGGACTTCCAGAAGTTGAACCAGTTGACGGTAAAGCACCGATATCCCTTTCCGAGGATTGATGATCTCTTTGATCAGCTTCGAGGAGCTCGGGTGTTCTCAACGGTTGACTTGCGGTCCAATTATCATCAGTTGAACCTTAGACCATCAGATATACCTCTTAAAACCTTCCAGAGTAGGTATGGTCTATATGAGTATATGGTTATGTCATTCGGTCTCACGAACGTGCCTACAGTTTTCATGGCACTGATGAACCAAGTGTTTTATCCATACTTGTATTCCTTCACGGTTGTTTTCGTGGACGATATCTTGGTGTACTCTCATACTCTACATGACCATACTACCCATCTTGAGATCATTTTGAGTGCACTGAGGGAGCATCAATTATATGCTATGCTCTCAAAGTGACACTTTTGTATGGATCAGATTCAATTCCTAGGTCATATTATCTTAGAGGCAGGAGTATCAGTAGACCCAGATAAAGTGAGAGATGTAGTTTCCTAGGATAAGTTGAAGAATTTATTTGAGGTGTGAAGTTTTTTAGGGCTCACTAGATACCACATACATTTCATATAGGACTTTTCATGCATAGCATTACCACTGATAGGTCGGACTAAGAATGGTGCGATGTTCTTATGGTCATATTCTTGTGAGTCAGCCTTTCAGGAGATGAAAGGGAGGTTGAATTAAGCACTGATACTAGTCTTTCCAGAGTTGGGAAAGAGATATACTATTTACTGTGATGCATCAGGTATTGGGATAGGAGATGTGATTTTGCAGGGAGATGGAGTCGTTGCATATGGGTCTCGATAGTTGAGGCCACATGAGAGGAATTACCCAATGCATGATTTGGTGTTGGCACCTATTGTTCATGCCCTATGCTATTGGGACATTATCTTCTGGGAGAGAATTTTTTGGTTTTCACCAACCACAAAAGTCTCAAGTACATCTTCACTCATCGTGAACTGAATTTAAGATAGCGTAGGTGGGTCGATTACCTACAGTCTGTTGACTTTGAGCATGCCTACACGCCTGGGAAGGGTAACGTAGTGACAGATGCGTTGAGTCGGAGGACTCAGATACATGCATTTCAGGAGGCCATAAGTGAGTGGAATATTATGGCCTTATTCTCTAAGATGCATTGGAGGTGCATGAAAGACATGGCCTGACTTTTCTATCTTCTGTATTTGTTACCTCTACTCTTCTTGATTGAATACGAATGAGGCAACTATCATATTCTGAGGGCTTAGTCCTATGGGAAAGTGTGTCAGGAGAGGACCCTATTCCAAGTTGGACCATAGGAGAGGATGAGATCTTGCATTTTCAGGGACGCGTATGGGTGCCAGTAGATATATGTGAGGAGATGATGCAGGACTTTCATTCCTTAGTTTGGGAAGTTCATTCTGGTGTCACAAAGTTGTATCGTGATATACACCATCAGTATTGGTGGAGAGGTATGAAGAGGGACATTGCTGGATTCCTTATGAGGTGTTCCACTTGTTAGCAGGTGAAGGCAGAGCATCATCGACCAACATAGATTTTAAATTAGTTACCCATTCTTGAGTGGAAGTGGAATGATGTCGCGATGGACTTCATGACCGGTTTTCCAAGGTCTCCTTGACGGAATGACGCAGTTTCGGTTGTCATTGATAGACTCACGAAGGTAGCTCACTTCTTTCTCATTATGGAGACCTTCAATTTTGATGATATGGCACGGTTGTACATCATTGAGATTTTAAATCTTCATGGAGTTCCACACTCAATTATTTCAGATAGAGATGTGTGTTTTACTTCTCGGGTACGACAGGGTCGTCAGAAGGCGTTGGGTACATAGGTACTTTTGAGTACAACTTACCACCCCCATATAGGTGGCCAGTTCAAGCGTAAGATTTAAGTGCTTGAGGATATTCTCCGAGCATGCATTCTGGATTTTGGAGGTTCTTGGGAAAAGTATATACCTCTTGTGGAGTTTTTATACAACAATTGTTTTCAAGCAACTATTCAGATAAAACCTTATGAGGCTTTGTATTGTAGGCCATGCCGATCACCCTTATGTTGGATGGAAGCAAAAGAGGTAGCTTTGCTAGGACCTCATCTTGTTCAGAAGACCATAGAGCTGATAGAGTTGATTTAGAAGAGGATGGCTACTGAGTAGTCTCGACAGAAATATTATACTAAACAGTAGAGACGACCTCTGTAGTTCTAGGTTGGGGATCAGCTTTTCCTGCATGTCACACCAAGGTAGGGACACCAGAGGATTAAGAGACACGGTAATCTTTCGCTGAGGTACGCTAGGCCATTTGAGGTGTTAGAGAGAGTTGGGCCAGTTGCCTATCGGTTGCAGTTACCTCATAGGTACCGAGATATGCACGACGTCTTCCACATTACTCAGCTTCGACATTACTTTTCAGGCCCATCTCATGTTTTCCAATCCGAGGAGGTTGAGTTGGAAGTGGATTCATTCTTTAAAGAGAATCCTATCCAGATTGTGGATCAAAGTACAAAGTTCTCTGTGGTTGGTCTGTTCATCTGGTATTGGTGCTTTGGCAACACGGGCGAGTACAAGACGAGACTTTGGAGAGGGAGGCAGACGTACGATCATAGTGGCTGGAGCTATTTAGGTTTTCTTCTTCTACATTGTGCTAGGGAAATTTGGAGACAAATTTCATTAAGGGGGGAAGTTTGTAAGAACCTAGATCTCCTTTTCATGTATGTTTTTTTTCTTTTTAGGTAGTTTTTCAGAAAAAGAGGAAATTCTAGAAATTTTATAAGTACATGCCGTGTACTTTATGAGTATATTCCATGTACTGCCTTACTATAGGAGGTCGTGTGCTGGCCGTGTAGTAGTCGCACACACGGCCATGTCAGAGTGACTTGGAGGCTGCTAAATGTGGAGTATGGAAACAACGATTACACGCAGTGTACTTCAAAATTACACTCCGTGTACTTTCTTTTTTTTATTAAATGCACCAGGGTCATATCTAATCACCAGAACGCTCTTCTTTTAGGTCTCGTTCGGCCGAGGGCTCCGTACGACCACAAATAATTGACGAACTCCCATGTGTGCATCTGTCCTCTAAATCGAACACCATCAGTTGCGTTGCAATCACATCATGGCTTTCTCTCTTCTCCTAGATCACAATATTCTGATTTATCTTCTCTCATGAGATATCGTGGTTTGAACATTTTAGATGTTTTTTATAGATCTTCGAAATTCTAAGGTGATTCAAGCCTCGAGGTGCACATATAAAGATCTCCTAATACCAAGGTAGGTGGTTTGTGCCTTTCCATTCAAAGTCGTTGAGTATTATGTGAAAATTACACCAATTACATTGAACGGGGTATTGCGTGTTTATCATTTTACCCCTGTTGTTTCCTGCCATGATTTTATTCTTCTGTAGTGGTTAATTGGATATAAATAGGGTTGATTGCTATGGCTTGGATGTGTTGACAATACATGATATGTTCACGACCGTTTGGTCCTACATAGCCTTTTTGTATGCCCTGCCTGTATTCCATGCCTGTTGCTATAGGATATAGAGTTTGTTTCCTGAGTTTCTTGATATGTTGTAGACTGGTTAACCAAGTTCTTCTGTAGGTTTATTTTGTCCATATTTCATTTCTATGCTCATTGACCTACACAGGGCCATGAAAACCTGGTGTAGTAGGCTATAATGGGAATTGACCAAGGGAGCTTCCTCAGAGAGTCATTGAGCACTTTAGACTATAAGGGGAATTGACCGTGCGAGATTCCTTAGAGAGTCTTATTTTACATTGAATTACCTTGATTACTATAGACTATAAGAGGAATTGACCGAGTGAGCTTCCTCAAAGAGTCTTTGAACGACCTAGGATATAAGGGGAATTGACTGAGTGAGCTTCCTCAGAGATTCCTTGACCTTGGGGATATAAAGGGAATTGACCATGTGAGTTTCCTCAAAGAGTCCCTGTCTACCTTAGACTATAAGGTGAATTGACTATGAGTGATTCCTCAAAGAGTCTTTATAATTTTGGTTACTGAACCAGAGGGGTTAGACTGACTAAGCTGCCCAGAGGGTTTCTTGTACTTGTTAGGTAGGACCAGAGGGGATGGGCTGTGAGTACTTCCCTGAGGGTTACCTGTTGGTGTTTAGCTTCTTGTTAGCTGTTGCTTGATATTGTTTACTGCTGAGTAATTTCTTATTTACTGTTTTTTGTACTTTCACCTGCCGTATATTCACTGACTGTTAGGCACAGATCTTCAGGTGGTTGCCAACTGGGATTTAGTCTCACACCCTGTTTGGGCTTTACTTTTGGGCCCAAAAAGATTACATTTCTGTAGGTATATATAAGTTCAGTCACCCTTCGACTTTAGGTACTTGACTTGTTGTGGAGCTAGAGAGAATGGGACCAAGCTTAGGCCTGTGATGCTGAGGAACTATTTATCTATTTCTTTGTACATTGGTTTAGTACTGTTTGTATTCAACGTTATGATTTTTTGGCTGTTTTCCTAGACATTTGCATCATGCATAATTTTATATATATGCTCTTGTTGTTTATTATTCAGTCTTCTGGTGTTTACTGTTGTTTGTTATTTACTGCTTCTACTATTGTATATATGTTTCTTTTCGGCTGTGTTACTCTGCCATTGAAGGCATAGTTTCCCTAATATCACACCCATGGCCCTCGTTGCTAGTCGGAAGCCTCTGGAATTCAGGGAAATGCACTTAAGGCCATGTGAACAACCGGGTATGGGGAGTCTCAGGGTGGCTTCCGAAACCGGGACATTACAAAAATGTTTGAGCTAAAAATATTAGTTAGGGAATAAATATGATAAGTAAAGTCAAAGGTATAACATGATATCATAAATTATAGAGAACATGAGTAATTACATAAATCCATAACATATAGAACATGGTATCATAAGAGAATGTAATAATAAAAAATACAGATGAAATATATAACATAAAATAAACACGAGTCCAGGATAACTACGTAGACAATATCAAATAGTGGATAATGTTTCATAAGGGATTAGGTTTACTCCCTTATCCCATATAATGAATATTATGAGACTATAACATTACCCAATATATTGAGTTCTATCAAGGTGCACTAATCATAATAATATCAAGATCTATGTGTTCATCATATATTAAATAAATCATAATTCATAACAAAGAAATTACCCATGGAAATAAAATGGGTTTCATAATCTTGCTTCATATCATAATCAAATGAAATTTTATTTTAAGGAATTTAAGAAATGTTCATAATACATATGTTACCCCATCAAAGGAAGGGATAATAAGATAGGTAAATATGTGAGAGACATATATAATTTATAAGAAATACATAATATTGAAGTTAATTATTTTTGATGAAAACAATTTTAAAAATTTCAAAAAAATCATGAGGGAAAAAACCTTTTCACTTTGAGTAACATCAAATGATGTAATCATAGATGGAAAAATATTTTGAAAGATCAATCTAAATATTTATTGATAAAAACATCCTTTCCATTTTTAAAAAAAATTATTTAAAATATAATGGTTTCTCAATTTTTTTAAAATAACCTTTAATAAATATCAAGGAAACATTAAAATAGTGAGTTTGCATGATGGTGAAAAATCTTCATTCATGTCAAATACATTAAAAAAAAGATCACTTCCCATTTTTATAAGAAAAGTTAAAAGTAACTTGTTAGAAAAAAATAGGAAGATTAATTTTTTTGTAAAACTCCAATAAAGTGTAAAAGTTACTTTAAACCATCATAGTAAAACATTTTTGAAAACATTTTTAGAGAACATGGATTTAGAAGAAAATTATTTTCAACTGAAGAGAGAAATGAAGTTGGATTTTATTAAAAACATTTTATCAATTTTTTTAGTAAAAAAGGGAGGAAAATGGTTCTATTACTTTAAAAATTCCTGAATAAACATAGGATAATAAAATTAAAATGGGTTCATTAAATAAGGATCATGTAATTTTATTTAATTCAAATTCATGTATAAGTAATCCTGATAAAAATGAGATCGAAACATAAACCCTTAAAACTTTGATTTTGAATCATAACATACAATGAATGAATTAGTAAAATTGTAAAATAAAATAACATTATATTGTATGGATTCATGATATAATTTGTAAAGGTGAAGTATATACACCATTAAAAATAAACTAGGTGCATAAAAGAATATGTGTCTCAAAGAGGGATGTTTGGGATAAAACCCTTAAAAAGTTCATATCATTTAGTTGAGAGTTAATAAATGGTGTGATTATGTGAAAAAAATTATATCCACAAAAGTATAAGTTTAAATAAATCATAAATAAATCAAAATACATTTTACACATAATTTTGGCATAATAAAGTCAATTATGTAGTCGTATAACCCAATGAATTGAAATTGAGTTAAAGAACCCCTTACCTCGCGCTTCCCATTAGTTGAGTGTTATTTAACCTCTTGTATAGTGTTTTCAATTATTTTATTAACTTATAAAATAAATATATTATTATTTATCATATAATATACAATCATTTTATAATATCTTATTATCCATTCGTTAATAATATTTCATTATCACTGTTGTTTTGGGTGTTAATTCTCTTTTTTCTCTTATATATTTCATGATGAATATTTCAGATTTTAAAAATAGGTTATCATTACATATAATAAAGAATTATATTAATTTTATAAAGATCATTTTTTCATTAGATACATATTTATAGTCATGATTTAATTTTGAACATGGACAATGGATCACATCACTTCATGGAGATGACAGACTGTACGTACACACAAGCGATGTCATCATTTCATTAACGGGTGAAAGTGTAATGAAGTGGACAGTATATTAATTTAATATAATAAATATAATTTCACATATATCACATAAATTCATTAAATTTATCTATTTTTACCTTCTATATAAATCATTATTGAAAACCAAATCAAATCGATTCGCTAGGTAGTAGTCCACCGCACACATGAACGATGTTATCATTTATTCACTGGATGATATAATAGGAAATTTTATAATATTTTTTATTTTCCATAATTATTAATGTGTCATTAATATCCTACATAAACATAAAATTAATCTTTATTACCTTCCATGTGAAGCGTATGTAAAAAACAAATCACATCACTTTTTGAGGCAGTAGTTTTCTATACATGCGAACAAAGTTCCCACATTCTCTATAGAATGGAATGTAAGAAGTTATATATGATATTATAATTAAATAATTATAATAATATAATAAAATAACATATAATTTTTATATACCTAATTTTATCCAGTCATGATATGTGGTTATGGAAAATGAATTACGTTGGTTCGTGAGGTGGTAATCCACTATACACACGATCAATCATTTCATTTTCCATTTGAGGGAGAGGAGATAGTTGAAGGGCACACCCTTAACATAAAAATATAATTATATTTAATATAATCATGTTATTATATTATCATGGTTTAAAAATATTTTAAGTAGGTGGAAGAAGAAATAAAATATGATGCTCGATTAAGGATGTTACCTCTTTCTTAGAAAAATTCTTATGGTTTGCCCAAAAACCAAATGTAGATTGGATTTAAGAAAGAATGAAATAATATAGAATGAGTTTAAGGAATTAATGAAGTTACTTTTTTAGGTATTTTAAGAAACAATTTTTTTTTGAAGTGTGGAATGGAAAGGAGAGGGGGGTGGCCTTTTATAAGTGGGGGAGATGAAACACATGGAATGTTTGAAAAGAAGGATTTACACTCATGTTTTTTCTTATAAAATTGACCATTTTAGAAAATTATAATATATAATGTCAAATTATTACAATAAGATAATAATTATAAACGTTTTGGGTCATTTTAAACCCTTTTTCTTTTAGTTTAACCCATAACAGACCTATTTTTACCTTAGCAGTGGTAAATAATTTTGACTGATTTCACTATTAATTATGGTAAAAAATTAATTTAAACTTATTAGATAATATAAATTATTATAATTAAAAATATGAAATAAATTTTTACAAATTAAACTCATATAATTTGGTTAATTTAATTTAAAATTAAACCTAATGATATTTTATGAAAATAGTTTTTCCAAAGAAAAAAATTCAAAACATTAAAAAGATTTTAATTTAATAATTCAAAATGAAATTGATTCCAATGACCTAAATTAGTTAAATTTTAATATAATTAAACTATTTTTACATTAAAATTAATTGAAAATATAATTTTTCCTATGTAAATAATGTAAATGAAAATATAGTGTTATATAAAAATTAGTATTTTTCACTATTCATGAAAAATTATTTTTAGAATACTATAAAAATTTAAACCTAAGATAATTTTGACATGTTAATTTAAAAAATTAATTTTATTTATTCAAATAAATTTTCTAACAGTGGTAAAATTTTATTTAAAATTTTGTGCATAAAGCATGACTAATTCTCCATTATGAAAAATATAGTTTAAAAAACATTTATTTCTCTTTAAAATTGTTTTTATTTTATTTCTAATCATGATATATACATTTAATTTATTTTAATAATTTGTAAAAAATACTTTCTATAATTAAGTTAGTCTTATTCATAACATCCAATTTAATGGTTATGTTAAAATGTTCATGTTTAAATAATAATTGTTTTCATATATTTATTTTAATGCTCTTAAATCATCTTAATTATTTTTTAATGGTTTTAACACTTTATGAACACACTCAATAATATAAGTGAGTTTGGTGAAATTTTTTCTTAATTCTGAAAAGACTTACCATTAGAAATGACCCACCATTGAAGATAGGTCATCGTCAGACTTGAGTCACCACCAAGATAAAAATATGGAAAAACATTGAAAAGATATACCATTAGAAAAGACTCACCATTGAGATGAGTCACCATTCAGGATGACATACTACTAAAGGCCCTACCATCAGACATTACCCACTGCCAACTAATATGGAAAAATATTAAAAATACCTTCCACAAGAAAATACTTATTGCTGGGATTAGTCACCATTGTGTATGATCTACAACCAATTGGCCCATTGTTATCCTAACTCACCATTGTCCTGACTCACTTCCAACTTAAGTCACCACTAGTATGAGTCACCATTAGAGTTTTATCACCACCGGAAGAGTCACCGTCACTATTTCTGGGTTATTTAAATTCAATTTTTGTAACGACTATATAATCTATTTTAATACTGAAGATTATTTTAATGATTTTTCTTAATATATTATAGGGAACATTAAATATTATGTTAGATATGGGTATGAAGATTCATTATAGCCAATTATTTTTCCTTGAAAGGTCACTCCTTCCTATAGTGATATATATTCAAAATAAGTCACCATTGTGCATGATGATGGAATGAATGCATATGTACTGGCCAAGTGAAAAGTGATGATTAACTGTGCCATTCAGTGGAGAACTTTACACGATGCATCTTGTCAAAACATTACTGTAAGATAGTAATGAATAATGAACATACATATACTTTTCTATAGTCATAATAGATAAAGATTACAATGATCTATTTTAATGTGATTTTATGATAAATGACAAAATATCCTCTCTAAGATACATTTGAGGACTCCCACGCTTTAAGAGAACATTAGATCAATAAAAACTACATTCCATGCATCGTCACACCATACATTTCTATTTTTTTCATTTAATTTTTAGCAGTGTGTGGCCTGGCCTATTTATTAAACACACACTGACTCATGCACCTTAACTTGAAGATAAAAGATATATTTTTCAATCTGTTAATATTTATTTATCCGTTGTGTTGTGAAAGAGGTCTTTGTGTGGTCAATGTTTATTTTATTCCCACGGTTATTGTGGAATTGGTCTCCACATGAACTATATTATTAAACCCTGATCATTTTTTTTATTTTTTATAATATTTTATCTATTGTGGTTCTTTTGTTTGAGGTTTGGGTTGAGTTCCTGGTGTAATTTTTGGAATTTTGAAGGTTTGGGGAGACTTTTTTGGGTTGTGAGTAGACTGTGTGAATGGTTTTAGGGTTAACTGTGTTGCCTATTAAGGTTGGGGTCCTTTCCAGTTCAATTTCTCCCCAAATGGTTTTCTTTGTATAGCCTTTATAATATTTGGAGGAAACCATGCGAGGCCTTATAGAAACCATGCAACTCCTTTTTGATGTTAGGGACAAGGCACATGACCTACACATGGTGAGGGGAAACCATGTGGAAATAATTTGGGGAGGATCTAAAAATAAATTATAAATGTGTTTCTTGTACTTGTGTTGTGTTATTAGAAATTGCAGTAGTGATTTCATGTTGGTGATTTGGTATAAATGGGACTTCAAAGGATTTTCTAGGCTATCTATAGGTATTTGTATACAAAGTGTTTGAAAAAATCCCACTTGGCCATTTTAAAATGAAAATTGTGTACTTTGGATTGTAGTTGGTCTTAGTTGTGTTTTGATAACTTAGTTGGTTATGAATTGAGGCTTGGGTGTGCGGTTTTGGGTGACTTCTATGGTTTAGTGTATATATGTGGACACTTTTAATTGGTTGAAATGATTCTTGTGTTTCTAGAATTGAATTTTTGGTACTTTATTTCTTTAAACTAGTGTTCCATTGGATGTGGAAAATTTTTTATGTTCATGGGGTGAATATATGGATGTCTTCACAAATGATAATGGATTCATCTCGAAAATGTTCCTCTTGAATCCAAATTTCAAAACATCAACCCCCCTCGTTTCTCCTCTCCCCTAACTATCTTTTTTAAAATGGTTCTTCGGAAAACCTAAAACTCTCTATATAATTATTTGGTTCGAAATGATCTTGAATGTGGTTTTAAAAATGTTTTTAAAATTTTACCCAGTTTGGAACCTTGGATGCATGGTTTGATAAAAAAACATGACATAAAGGCATTTTGGGTATTTTTACAATCATGTGGTGTGTTTTCAATTCAGTATTTTAAATGGTTTTCGAAACATATTTGGAATATAAAGGTTCATAAATTGGTTTGTACCATATAGTGGTTTGGAAAGTGGTATTGGAACTTGTGTAACATGTAGGACCGATTGGCATCTTATCATGTTTTGGAAAATGATTTGAAAGATTTTATATTATGAAGGCCTGTTTTTAAATCATGAGTGACTTTTCATGAGATGGTAACCTATATGGTGGACCCTCCTAGGAGAGGGTCATCAAATCAGTGGTGTTAGGGATTGTGATAGAAAATAACAATGGTTGAGGGTTATTAGTTTGGGGAATGTTCTTGGAAAGGAATAGAATAGACTCTGTGGTGCTTACCTACTAGGATGTTTATGCTTACACCATACATGTGCCACTCAGTGTCAGTAGACCTAATCAGTTTTACAGGTTTAGGTTTCTGGTTCAAGTTTCCTTTGGAGTAGGTTGGTCTTATGGATAATTGTGACAAAGAGGTCATGTGGAGATATAATTGATTTCTGGTTTGGTTTTAGTTTTTTTAGATACGTTTATATTTAGTTATTGATTTATTTGGATCATTTTGATATGTTTATATATACAGATATTATTCATTCATGTTACAAGATCTTATTTATTTATTTGATTCTGGTTTTTTTTGGGCTAAATCAATCCCCTTATGATATATTTGATGCCAGATGCTGGTCACCATCCCGGGAGGAACGAGAATGCCTCTTGGGCCTTATCATCGACCGGGTTGGGTGTTAGGTTGAATGGAATCCCGTCCTAGTTAGAGAAAAAATTGTATCATAGTAAACCCATTGTTTTTTGGGGTTTCAGGTATACTCAAGATTAGGACTGTCAGGAATCAAGAGGTAGGTATAGTATAGATGTCATTAACCCTTTCTCGTTCTGATCCCAGAGTCTCTAGGGGTATTCAAGGATTTTTGTATTTGTTTTTTATTTGATTTTAGGGATAAGTAGTGATAGTGAATGTGAGATGGTGTTACATGAAATTCTTAATTGGAGTTGTGGCAAACATGGGGTTGGGTCCACAACTTATGTTATTCCTAGTAATTGATGTTTACTTGGGGAATGGTTCAAAAAACAATTTGAATGAGTTTTTAATCATTATTCATCCCCTATTCCAGGTATTCAGTGTGAGTTTTTTGTTTTTTTGGATTTGTCCGATGTGAATGAATTTTGAAATGAAAAAAATGTTTTTTTGGAAAGATGATTTCCAAAGGAAACTAGTTTTTAGTGTTCGGTATTCTTTGTGGGAATTGGTGAGTGAGTTGGACTAAAAAAATGGGTTTTGTTATTTGGAAAGTAGCCTTGGGGCCATGTTATTTTGAGAGTAAGATGGAAATGATGGTTTTAAAAAGAGGATTTTGATTATCTTTATAAAATTTGGATTCCGATCTTCTTGTTTTTGATTGGGGAGTTCAATTTGGATGGATTATGGTTTACATTGATTTTGATTTTGGTATGGTGTTTTTCATTCTACCCAGATCATGCCACCTAAAAAGGTCCCAAACGTTTCAAGTGGGTATCTTCTAGTTGTTGGCCCTTCCTAGACTCTGAGTGGGGTGGTTGAGTCATGTTCTTCCCATTATTTGTTAGTTTTTCAAAGTGATAATGACCTATTAGAGTCTTTGGAGTGGTTTGAGGAATTATAATGTGTTTTATGGTTGTTGGAAACTCCCTATTCTATAAGGGAATAGGATTTTCTAAGTTTTCTTGATGGTCTATGTTTGGAGTGGTGGAAGGTGGTCGTTCCACCATCAATACAAGTTGAAATTTCGTGGGATCTATTTATGAACACTTTCATATGATGGTTCATACCAGAACAGGTGATGGCTAGTAAAGTGGGAGAGCAATTGGGTGTTCAACATGGTCAATAGTTGGTGAAGGCCTATGTGGACCACTTCAAGGAATTGGTTTACTTTTCTTCAGAGGTAGGGTCATAGGATCAGTTGAAATAACCTATCTTCATTTGGAGTCTTCATCCATAGATAAAAGAGAATATTCTATCTTCTAGTGAAAATCTATTTTAAAAGTTGGTAGAAGAGGTGTTTTTGTACTAGTTAGTTTCCAAAGTGTTGATGGTGGAATTTGGAGCTCATGAAGGTTCCCCATATGGAGATAGGTGTGTGCGAGAGGAACCCATTTCTAAGAAATATCCTTTATTGGTTCAAAATTCACATTAATTGGGTTGTTCATTTGTGTGCTTCCAATTTAGTCGATACGGGTATTCAAAGTAATCCTACCATAATCCTCCAAAGTCATATCTTGAATGTGGAAATTTGGGTCATTTATAGAAGTTCTAAAATAGAATTTGTCTGAAGATGAAGTCTCGATCGAAGGATGTCAGTTCCTGATAGTGGGGTAGCAGATTCTTCAAAACATTGGGACATCAACCATATTCTACATAGTGAATCTTTTCAGACATTCAGGGATCATTAAAGGTGTGTAGAACCTTGGAGTGGGGATATTTTGAGTTAATCTTTTTTGTTATCTTGTTTGTTTTAACCCACATGGTAATCCTTGTGAAACAATTCAGGATTTAGATTGTTCCTTGTAACGGTGAATCTATAAATGGATGTTCTTATTGATGGTTTTTTCTTTTTTTAGTTTATTATCTCCTTATGTATTCTCATGTCTTAAGTAAATTATGTATTTGGGTGTTCTTCACTTTTTATTTTTTCATTTGGTTTTAATTTTTTCCATGGTTTCCCACACAATTCTATTGTTCATGGTTCAGGTTGTTTGGTTTGGGGAGTTACTGGTCCCGATGCTGGCCAATGCTAGATAGTTTCTTATTATGGGGGATCCCTCTCTTATTATCTTATGGTTATTCATGTTTTTTTATATATAATTGGTTGGGTGATGCTTTTTGAGTGAAAGGTCACACCATGTACCATTGTTTAGTTCGACATCCTCTTGTTTTAAGCTTGAGCTTTGTTCCCCATGTGGTTGGGAAACTTTTTGTGGGTAGAATATTTTGTTGGTGGGGATAATTTTCACACCTCGAGCATGATTTTTCTTTTATTTTATTATTTTCTTGTTTTTTGTTCTTTTGGTTGAGGTTTGGGCCGATTTCCCAGTGTGAATTTTTGAAATTTCGACGTTTTAGGTGGAGTTTTTGTGTTGCGCACGGTTTTGTTCATGGTTTTATGGTTAACCATCTAATATATTGAGGCTGAGGTCCTTTACAGTTCAATTTATTCTTTCATTGTTTTCTTTTAATATATTATTCATGGTTTGGTCCAAACCATGTGGTTCCTAGAAGAAACCGTGTGGCTTCTTTTCTATGTTAGGGACAGGGTGCACAACTTTTGTATGGTGAAGGGAAACCGTGTGGAAATCATACATGGAGTCTCTATAATTTTAAAGAGTGAATTTCCACGATTGGAACATTGTTTCTGAAACAATGCAGCTAAGAAATTTTGTGTTTCCCTCTTCTCTAGTTGGGTGCGCATGGTTGGCACAGAGTTTGGAAAACCAAGCTTCCAAATCTTACGAGTTGTCCTGGTCATTAAAATGTTTAATTTCCTTTTGTAATCCTCCCATATTTTAACCCTATTACCCAATTTTCTCCCTTTTTTGGTCTATGATCACTAGGGGATCTTGAAACTCCCTCTCCATGGATATACCTCCTCCATGGATACCTCTTAATACTCACCATGTGAGTTTTTTTTGTTTTTGATGGATTTTCTTTTCTTCCTTTCATGCAACCATAGGTTTTTGTTTTCTCATGCTGGGGGTTTCTCTTGTCCAAACCCTATGGTAGAAGGTTGATGTGTGGGCTTTGTTTATTTGGTTTTTGGGTCTGTGTATTTTCTCTTAAGCCTCAATCTCTCTTCCCATGTATTTTCATTGCATCTGCATATCGTTGGGGTATGTGTTTTCATCTATTTTCTTTTGGAAAAATTATATTTTATGCTTGGGTGTTTGAAATTTTTTTATAAATGTGTTTCTTATAATTTTAATGTGTTAGTATCAATTTTAGTGGTGGTTTCATGTTGGACATTTTGTGAAAAATGGGATTTAAAAGAATCTTCTAAACCATGCCTATGTGTATTTGTTTAAAAAGTTTTCAAAAAAATCCCACATGGCACTTTTGAAATGAAAAATAGGAACTTTATATTTTAATTGGTCTTAGTTGTGTTTTAGTGACTTCTTTGGTTGTGAATTGATGATTTTGTGTGTAGTTTTGGGTGATTTCTATGTTTTAGTATATATAGACATATGTAGACCCTTATGATTGGATTAAATGATTCTTCTGTTTCTCAAATTTAATTTTTAGTAATTGATGGATTTAAACTAGGGTTCCATTGGATGTGAGAACATACTTATGTTCAAGGGTTTCACAAATTCCTGGCCTCACAAATGATAATAACTTTATTTAGATAATATTCGTATTGAATCTAGATTTTAAAACATTGTCCCCTCTCCTTTATCCTCTCCCATGGTTCTCCTCCTTCAAATGGTTCATTTGAAACCCAAATGCTCTCTAAATAATTATTTGGTTCTAAATAATGTTGAATGTGGTTTCAAATGTTTTTTTCAATATTTATCCCATTTAACACCTTGGATTCAAGGCTTGAAAAACAACTTGACATAAAGGCCTATTTGGTATTTTTACAAGCATGTGGTGTGTCTTAAATCTGGGCTTCGAAGTGGTTTTGGAAATATATTAGTAGTGGAAAGGATATAGAACCATTTGGTACCTCATGGTAGTTTGGAAACTAGTTTTGAAACTCATGTGATGTGTAGGATTGGTTCGAATCTTAGCATGTTATGGAAAATGGTTTGAAATATTTTATGGTGTAAAGGCATGGTTGGTACTTGTGTGTGGCTTGTGATGATATGGGAACCTCTACGAAACCTACTAGTATAGGGTAATTTCATAGGCGATGATAGTGATTGGTCTAGTAATTAATGGTGGATATGGGTTATTGGTTTGAGCCATGTATGTGAGGACCACCACATTAAACTTGTACTATTACCATGGGATTACAAGGAATAATTTAGAGGGTTTAGTGATGGTTTTCTATCAACCATGATTAGATGGGTTGGTATCCCATGTAGTTTTTAGAGTCTAGGTAGACGTTCCATTGGATTGGCTAGTTTAGAGAATCTAGTTGGTTATTGACTATGGAGCCACACCATATGCTGATAAGTGAGTTAAAACCAAGAACGTCTAGGGATTACTTTTAGATATGTTTAGGAAATACCCATGACCATCTATATCTATGTTCATTCTTATTTCTATTGTGCTTGGTTAAATATTTTTCTACTATCTTCCTACTTGTATTTTTCAAGACCCCTCTCCAAAAAGCACACCCCTCTTAGGTCGACAATGTGATAAAAGAGATAATGATTACCAAGTCCAGCCTTTAGTAGGACCACGATTGATGAAAAGCACTGAGGATATAGTAATCAAATTCATGGGAGGAATTTCCTTATAAGATAACACATGAAAAATAGAAAGATAAAAAAGACACCAACCAAATGCATCTTAGACTACAATATAAATGAAAACCAAGTACACATATGTAATTTCATGTAATAACTACTATAATTGAAAGGAAAAACGTTGTAAGTACCAAAAGAAAGTAAAACAACAGTGACAACTAAGCTCAAATAGCTCCTTCAAACCCAAGCTAGTTATAACCAGCCTAATATCCAACCATCTCCATGTGACCTGAAATAAATCTTATAGAATATTGGGTGATTATAACTGTATACTCAGTAAGATCCTACCCATAGACTCTCGTGTAGAGGTAAATAAAGAATGCCAAAGCACAGTGAAAAACAACTGAAACTAACTCATCACCTAAATGGTCATACTATGTTCCCAACCTCACCATGGCTACTCTAAAAAAGTATCACATACCAGACTATATAATATAATAATGAATTTCAAGGGTACCCCTCTACCAATTCCCCACTAGTTTTCTACTTTCTCCAACGTCGTACGTCCTAAGAATCTCTCTCCAAAAAGGGTTTCCCACAGACACCTAGGCGAAGCACCACAATATTCACCTCTTGCAACACAACCACAAAATCCATGTAACCAAAGTAACCAGGTAGTTTCTTGGATCCACCATAGCATGCATAATTTGTATCATATGTCAGGTATTATACCTCATGCCATTACAACCCATACACTGAGTAAGGATCTTCAAGACATCATAGTCTATACACATTTCACCTATAGTAGTCCATAGTAAACTATACATAGAATATATGTGTGCGAATAACCACAAACCATTACATCCCTCTACACACATATATGAGGAAAACTAACCACCATAACTATTGTAACGTCCCGGTTCCGGAAGCCACCCAGAGGCGCCCCGTACTCGGTTGGTCACATGGCCTCAAGAGCATTTCCCCAAACGCCATAGGCTACCGACTAGCAGTGAGGGACTTGAGTGTGATAGTGGGGAAACTATGACCTCATTGGCAGAGTACACAGTGGAAGAAAAACAAATAGACAATAACAGTAACCATAACCATGCATACAAAAGTAAACGATAAATAGCGGAAGACTAACAGTAAACAACTGGAGCACACACACACATATATATATAAAATGATTCATGATACATATGTCTAGGAAAGCATCCAAACTAGTCACAATGCTGAATACAATACTATACCAAAGTGTAAAATAAAACAGGTAAACTCTTCACCATTGCAAGCCATAGCTTGGTCCCATGCTCTCTAGCACTACAACAAGTCAAGTACCTGAAGTAGAAGGGCCCTTGACCTTATCTATAAATGCAACAACATAGTCTGTTTGGGCCAAAAAGCATTCCCAAACTAGGGTGTGAAACAAGGTCTGAGTAGGCAACCACCCAAAGATCTATACCTAATAGTCAGTGAATACATGGAAAGTAAAATTACATGAAGCAGTAAAAAGGAAAGCACACAGCAGCTACAATCCACAATGTCTAGCATATAAAGTACAGAAGTAATAGCCAATCAACAATTAGAACAACAGGTAACCCCCTGGGTAGTTCTCACACCCAAACCCTTATGGTTCAAATTACAAGTACTAGCAACCCTCTAGGAGGCACACACAGTCTCACTCCTCCAGTTCAGCTGAAGAATAGACTCTCTGAGGAACCACTCAATGCCAATTCCCTCTATAGTCTCGTATCGCACTAAAGGATCTCTGGGGAAGCACTCAATGTCTCATTCCCCCTGTGGCCCGCGTCCAAGAACTATAGACTCTTTGAGGAAGCACTCATTATCAATTCCCCCTTTGGTATCACATCGAATTAATAAGCCACTTTGGAGAAGCCCTTACGTCCATTCTCCCGATGGTCCACTAAACTAGGTTCTCATATCCCTATTTAAAACAAACATGCATAACACGCATATCACCCCAAGAAAACCTCAAGAACTACTTAGCTATCATTATAAGGCACAACAGCATAATAGTACAACAGTTCCACTATACTTCAACTAGGCATGGCAACTGAAAAAACACCTAACAGGAAATACATGGATGTAAAAACATCCAGAGCACGGTAAAAATTACCCTATTCACAAGAATTGACCTCTACTCAAGAAATCAAGAAAAGCAGGCAAACAACAGTGGTAAAAATAGGAAACACACAATACCTCGTTCAAGGGAATTGGTGGAATTGCACAAAATATTCAAAGACATACTACAAAAAGGCACAAACCACCAACCTCGATGCTAGAAGATTGATATACTTGAACACCGATGATTGATTATCCTTATAATGTTGAATATCTGAGAAAACTTCCAAAACGATCGACCCATGATATCTTGAGAATGAAGGAAAATTGAAAAACAGAGCTCTAGGAGAATGAATAGATTACTGCTGCGGTTCCAATGTAATCGACAGTGGTCGATTCGGAGAACGGACGGAGGCACGATGGATCAGAGAAGTTCTGTGGCCGTATGGGTTCTCTCGGATGAATAACTTGAAGAAGAAGCAAGTTATGTTCGTCAGGCGTGACCCCGGTCCATTTAATGAAAAAACCACAGGGCATGTACTTCTCGGGTACATGGTGTGTACTCAGATTTTCTGTAATCCGCTTTATGCGGCCTCCACATCACCCCTACACACCATGTGTGTGGCCTGGACACAACCAATGCATGACCACGAGAGAAAAAGGAGTACACGATGTTTACTCATAAAGTAGACAGCGTGTACTTCAAAAATTTCAGAAACTCCTCTTTTCTAAAAAACTACAGGAAAAGGAAAGACTTACCTGAAAACTAAGATATGAGTACATACAAACTTCCCCCCTTAATGAAATTCATCCCTGAATTTCCCTAGCGAGGCGTAGAAGAAGAAACCCCAAACAGCTCTGGCCACTGTGATCTTACATCGGCCTGCCTCTCCCAAGTCTCGTCCTACACTCGCCCGTGCTGCCATAGCACCTGTAATAGAGGAACGGACTGGCCATGGAGAACATTTATATTGTGATCGACAATCTGTATAGGATGCTCCTCAAATGATGCATCCTCTTCAAGCTCAACCCCCTCGGTCTGAAAGACATGAGATAGGTTTGAAAAGTAACTTCGGATCTGAGAGATGTGAAGTCGTCGTGCATGGCCTGGTACCTCTGAGGTAACTGCAACTGATATCCAACTGTCCCAACTCTCTCCAATACCTCAAACGGCTCGAAGTACCATGGTGAAACCTTTACCTGTCTCCGAATCCTCTTGTGTCCCAACCTCGGTGCGACAGGTAGGAAAATCTGATCCCCGACCTTGAACTCTAGAGGTCATACCCGCTGATTTGCATAAGACTTCTGTTGAGACTGTGCTGTAGCCATCGTCTTTAGAATCAACTCTATCTGCTCTGAGGTCTCATGAACCAGACGAGGTCCCAATAAAGCTGCCTCTCCTACCTCCAGCCAGCATAAAGATGATTGGTATGGCCTACCGTACAAATCCTTGTAAGGTTCCATCTGAATAGTCTCCTGAAAACTGTTGTTTTAGGAAAACTCCACCAGAGGGATATACTTCTCTCAAGAACCGCCAAAGTCTAGAATGAAAGATTGGAGCATATCTACAAGCACCTTGATCGTACGCTCGGACTGGCCATCTATCTGGGGATGGTATGATGTACTCAAAAGTACCTATCTACCCAAAGCCCTCTGAATCCCCCACCAGAACCGAGAAGTAAAGCGCACATCCCTGTCTGAAACAATGGAGTGTGGAACTCCATGAAGACGTTCAATTTCTCATATGTATATTTCTCCCAGATCATCAATATGTGAGGTATCCTTGATCGGTAAGAAGTGAGAAACCTTCCTAAGCCTATCGAGGACAACCCAAACATCATCGTTCCCTTGAGGCGACCTCAGCAATCCGGTCCTGAAGTCCATCACAACATCGTTCCACTTCCACTCTGGAATGGGTAACTACTGTAAAAGGCCAGCTGGTCGTTCATGCTTTGCCTTCACCTGCTGACAAGTAGAACACCTCAAGATGAAACCACCAACATCTCTCTTCATACCTGGCCACCAGTACTGGTGATGAATATACCGATACATCATGGTGACACTAGGATGAACTACCCAAACTGAGGAATGAAAATCCCACATATGTTCCTCACATACGTCTACTGGAACCCATACGCATCCCTAGAAATGAAAGATCTCATCCTCTCCCACTTTCCATCCAGGAAGAGGGTCCTCTCTTGACACACTCTTCTGCAGGACTAAGCCTTCTGAGTCTAATAGATTCCTCATCTGTACTCGATCAAGAAGTGTGGAGGTAATAGCTACAGAAGATATGTATGTCTATCCATGTCTGTCGTGCACCTCTAAATACATCTCAGAGAACAAAGCCATAAGCTTCCACTCACTGCTGGCCTCCTGAAATGATTGAATCTGAGTTCTCCTTCTCAATGCATCTTCCACTGCGTTTCCCTTTCCCGGCGTATAGGCAATCTCTAAATCAAAAGACTGAAGATACTCGACCCACCTGTGCTATCTGAGATTCAGATCACCTTGAGTGAAGATGTACTTGAGACTCTTGTTGTCGGTTAAAACCACAAAGTTCTCTCTTAGAAGGTAATGTCTCCAATAGCACAAGGCATGAACAATATCTGCCAACTCCAGATTGTGCTTCAGGTAGTTCCTCTCATGTGGCCTCAACTGCCAAGACCCGCACACAACGACTCCATCACACTGCATAAGCACAACGCCCAGCCCGATCCTTGAAGCATCACAATAAATAGTATAGCTCTTTCCTGGATCTGGAAAGGCTAGTATCTGTGCTGATTTCAACCTTCCCTTCAACTCCTAAAATGATTACTCAAAAGAATCTGACCATAAGAACATCTCCCCCTTTTTGGCAAGACCAATGGTGCTGCTAGGCGTGAAAAGTCTTGAATGAAGCGTCTGTATTATCCAGCCATCCCTAGGAAACTTCTTACCTCAAAAACGTTCTTTGGATACTCCCAGGAAACAACAACTCTCACTTTTTCTGGGTCCATAGATACTCATGCCTCTGAGATGACGTGACCCAAGAAGTGAATCTAATCCATCAAAAAGTTGCACTTTGAGAGTTTAGCATTAAGCCGATGCTCTCTCAGTGTACTCGGAACGATCTCGAGATGGGTATCATGGTCATGTCGAGTGTGAGAGTACACCAAGATATCGTCCACGAAGACCAAAATGATGGAATCCAAGTAAGGATAGAACACTCAGTTCATCAGTGCCATGAAAACTGCTGGCGCATTCGTGAGACCGAACGGCATAACCGTATACTCGTAGAGACCATACATTTTCCTGAAGTCTATTAAAGGTATATCTAATGGTCTAACGTGCAATTGATGATAACTATACCTCAAATCAATCTTTGAGAACATCGGGGCTCCTTGAAGCTGATAAAAAAGATCATCAATCCTCCGCAAGGGATATCTGTTCTTGACCGTCAACTGGTTCAACTTCTGATAATCCACACAGAGCCTAAGGGTACCATCTGACTTCTTCACAAAGAGGACATGCGAACCCCATGTAAAAGTACTAGGTTGGATAAAAACCTTTCTCTTTAACTCCTCCAACTACTTCTTGAGCTCCCGCAACTCAGGTGTAGCCATCCTATAAAGAGTAATGGGGACCGGTGCTGCTCCTGGAACAAGCTCAATACAAAAGTCTACCTCATGCTTCAGAGGAAAGCCTGAAAATTCCTCTGGAAAGACATCCCTGAAATGATCCACTACTAGAGGAAAGTCTAACTGTGTTGTCACCTGATCATACAGATAAAGACTAGCAATCAGGGTCGTAACCCTTCATAGCCCATGATGCTCGAGTCCAACTCAGCTCGCCTGAACATCCCACTCGCCTCTGTGAAGAAAAGATTCACCCTCTGGTGAAATGAAACTCACGCTGCGGCGATAACAGTCAACGAATGCCTAGAAGGGAACCAAATAGTCCATCCTGAGAAAGACATCATAGCCTGCCATATCTAGGACATAAAGATCCCATATGAAATGATACCCTGCAACCTCAAGAGGTCACTCTCTGCACTGACGTACACTAGATGTCCTCATCCCCAAAGGTGTGTCTAGTGTCAACAAGTTAGCTGAAGAAAAGATACATATCCCAAGGCTCTTCACAATAGTAACATAGATAAAGATATGCGTAGCACCAGTATAGAAAAGAGTTGAAGATAAAACTGAGGCTACTAAGATCGTAACTCGAACTGTAGAAGGTTCGGGATCCTGCTCCTAATAGGTCTGATCGACCACAAAAGTCTGGCCTACTCTGCGGCCCTATGACCCTGCCTAACCACTCTGAGTTAATCCTCCCTGCTGACGCTGAAAGATTGGTGACTGACTGCCATGGCCTCGACCTCCACCTCAGCCCAAACGGACGGAAGAACTCCAGTTCCCCGACTGGTGAGAAACTGGTGGTGCTGCTCTAGAACGAGGAGTCATGGAAGAAACCCCATCACCAGCTACTGTTGAGAAAACCTAGCAGAAATTCTGAAGGTGACCCATCTTTCCACATGATCGGCACTCCACTGGGTATCTCTGGGACTACAGCCTCGTGTGCCCTGCCTTTCCACAGTGGTAGCATACTACCTGGATACCTGACGATGTATCTCACCTCTTTAGATCACCATGTGTAGACTCCCTATGGTGCTTCCTACTGTCAACTGGAGGAATACTAGCTTAGGAAGTAGAACTGCCATTGCCCGCAACTCTGGAGTCTCTCATATTACGCTCTGCAATCAGTGCCTGGCTGACAAGGAAAGTGATGAAAGTCAACTGGAAGATATTCAGCTGTGAGCGGACCTCCTACCTGGGACCATCATCAAACTTCCTTGCTAAGAACATCCCATCTCCACCATGAAGGGATTGTGAAATGATGAAGCTCGGTGAAATGAGAGGAATAATCTATAATATAAAGAGTACCCTACTCTCGATTCATGAACTCCCGGGCTCGATCGGCCCTCAGGGTATCTAGTTAGATGTAGTCGTAAAACACGTGTTGGAACTCCACCCAATCCATAACCTGCTGATGAAACGCATGTGAGATCACGTCCCACCACATCCTGGTGGAATCTCATAGCATATAGGTAGAGAACATGACCCGCCTCTTTGGAGGAGTTTCCAGATTCTCAAAGATAGTCAGCAGGGCTTCCATCCATGACTCTGCAGCCTGTGGTCCTCTTTCCCCTGAGAAATTAGGAGGATGCTGCTTCTGGAAAACCTACTTCAAGTCTTCCATAGTCGTAGAAGGAGGAAGTGCTTTCTAAAAGGTCTGAATCATCCTCATAAAGCCTTCCCTTAACTATGCATCGGTGCCTGCAACTGGTATGACAGCCGGTGCCAAGGATGGAACTACTGGAGGATCGGTAGGAAGTCCCTGATCAGCCATATCTGGCATCTGATCACTACCCTACAACAGATGTAAAACCAGAGGATGTCTTTGAGGAATAGCTCTAAAATATCAAAATCATACCTTAGATAAGGAATATCAAGGACAGAGAACAAAGGAGTACAAAATGGAAACAAGAGCAGGAAACACTCAAGTTTTACCAAACATGACTACACAACGTGTCTAAACTCTACACGACGTGTACTGAACTCTATTCCCCTGCCCGAGTCTCATTTCATAGCTAACCCACACGGTCTTCTCAAACTGAGACTACACAGTGTGTTCCCTGTAGACATGGTGTGTAGTAGACAAGGTTTCAACAACCCATGTTGTTAGCTACATGGCTGGTTACACGACTGACCCTTACACAGTATGTTCCGAACAAACACGACATGTATAGGAGTAGATACCACCATATCGTGTTGTTCGTGACACAGCCGGGTACCTAGAACAAGGCTACACGGTGTGTTCATAGAAAACACGGCGTGTATGACACGAGCTTCCCCGACCCATGTTGTTAGTGACACGGCCGAGTACATGGATCACTGCTACATAGAGTGTACCCACCGTACACGGCGTGTTCCTGGAGAGTTTTCACAACCCGTGTTTCTACTCACACAGTTAGTGACACGGTTTAAAAACTACACGGAGTGTATATATAATATACATGCCATGTGTTCTGGGTTTTTCCCGGGCAGTAGCTCTGAAACTGCACCGAAGCCCAAAAAACACTGAAAAACAAGCTTGGAGGTGCCAAATTCCAATCCGCAAGGGCCCATAATCCCTGTGAATCAAAGCTTGGCATCTCCTACATATCATATATAAGGGAAAAAGTCAATGATCCACCAAGTTCCGATTCATGAGGGCCCATAACACCTCAAGAACCAAAATTTAGCATTAATTTAAGTAAGGTACAATACAAAAAACCTCTCTATCAAACTACATGGATTCTATCAAAGCATCTATCACAACAGCATGCATAATCTACACAATGTCTATCACAAAAACATGTAATTGGTAATGCACCCTAGATGGCATGTCAAGAATGCATGGCATGTGATTTCTAACAAGTGCCAGTATGATGCATGAGATGGAATACCCTCATCTCATCGGGTTGCAATAGAAATAGAACCACAATATCAAAAACAATAACAACATAAAGCATGTGAATCACTCTAGGTGAAATTAGATCAACTATAACATAGTAAAACAAGAAAACTGTAATAATTGAGGTAGATTGGATTTTCCCTATACACGAGTTAGCTACTCCCGAGCACAGCTTAATACCAAGTACCGAATCTGTCTGATCCCTGGCTAAAGTCTCCAAACAGTAAATCTAGAGAAAAGAAATCCCTGGGATACCACTTTGTAACATCCCAGTTCCGGAAGCCACCCAGAGGCGGCCTGTACCCAGTTGGTCACATGGCCTCAACCGCATTTCTCCAAATGCCAGAGGCTGCCGACTAGCAGCGAGGGCCTCAGGTGTGATAGTGGGGAAACTATACCCTCATTGGTAGAGTACAGAGTAGAAGAAAAAAAATAGACAACATCAGTAACCATAACCATCCATACAAGAGTAAATGATAAACAGAGGAAGACTAATAGTAAACAACTGGATCACACACACACATATATATAAAATGATGCATGATACATAGGTCTAGGAAAGAATCCAAAAAAGTCACAATTCTGAATACAATACTAAACCAAAGTGAAAAAGAAAATAGTTAAAATCCTCACCATCTCAAGTCATAGCTTCGTCCCATACTCTCCAGCTCCACAACAAGTCAAGTACCTGAAGTAGAAGGGCGCTTGCCCTTATCTATACCTTCAATGACATTGCCTGTTTTGGCCAAAAAGAATGGCCCAAACAGGGTGTGAGACAAGGTCCCAGTAGGAAACCACCCAAATATCTATGCCTAAAAGTCAGTGATTACATGGCAAGTAAAAGTACAGGAAGTAGTAAACAGGAAAGCACACAATAGCTACAATCAACAATGTCTAGCATATAAAGTACACAAGTAACAACCAGTCAACAAGTAGAACAACAGGTAACCCCCTGGGTAGTTCTCACAGCCTAACCCTTATGGTTCAACCTACAAGTACTAGAAAACCTATGGGAGGTACACACTGTCTCACCCCTCTGGTTCAACTGAAGAATACACTCTCTGAGGAAGCACTCACCATCAATTCCCCCTATAGTCTCATATCACACTAAATGCTCTTTGGGGAAGCACTCAACCTCTCATTCCCCCTATGGCCCACATCGAGGAACAACTGACTCTCTGAGGAAGCACTGGTCGTCAATTACACCTTTGGTCTTACATCGAATTAAGAAGACACTCTATAGAAGCCCTTACGTCCATTCTCCCTATGGTCCACTACACTAGGTTCTCACAGCCCTGTGTAAAAAAAACATGCATAATGCGCATATCGCCCCAAGAAAACCTCAAGAACTACTTGGCTATCATTATAAGGCACAACAACATAAAAGTACAACAGTTCCACTATCCTACAACTAGGCATGGAAAATGTAAAAATTCACAATAGGCAAAACATGCATGGAAAAACATCCAGAGCACAGTAAAAATTACCCGATTCACAAGCATTGACCTCTACTCAAGAAATCAAGAAAAGCAGGAAAACAATAGTGTCAAAAATAAGAAACACACAATACCCCATTCAAGAGAATTGGTGGAATTGCACAAAATATTCAGAGAATTCCTAAAGAAAGGCACAAACCACCTACCTCGATGCTAGGAGATAGATATACTTGAACCACAATGATTGATTCTCCTTAGAACATCAAAGATCTAAGAAAACGTCCAAAATGCTCAACCGACGATATCTTGAGACAGAAGGAAAATTGGAAAACAATGGTCTAGGAGAAGGAATAGATTACCGCTTGCGTTCCAACACAATAAACGTTGGTCAATTCAGAGAACGGGCGGAGGCCCGGGGGATTTAAGATGTTCTGTGGCCGTACAGGTTCTCTTGGACAAAGAACCTGAAGAAGAAGCATGTTCTGTCCATCAGGCGCAACCCCGGTCCGTTTAATGAATAAAAAGAAAGTAAACGACGTGTAATTCTGAGGTACATGGCATGTACTAGGCTTTTCTGTACTCCGCTTTAAGCGGCCTCCACATCACCCCTACAAACTGTGTGTGTGGCCCGGACATGGCCAGCACACGACCTCGAGTGGCAAAGGAGTACACGGTGTGTACTCATAAAGTACATGGTGTGTACTTCAAAAATTTCCAGAAACTCAACTTTTCTTAAAAACTCCAGGAAAAGGAACGAAATACCTAAAAATGAAGATCCATGTTCTTACACCTTCCATCATAAGTAACTACCAAGAGAAGAGAGGGGGCCAAAGAGGGTAGTCAGCTATACATCCTCCCATCAGGGTGTTGGGGAAAACACCCCTGAGGGCTCAAAATCCCCAGGGTGTCAGTTTGCCTAACCAATAAGCTGGAGTAGAGTATAGAAAAAAAAGTATAGAATAAAATATTACTCACTACAACAATATGGGCATAACCTATTCTTAGACTCCACTATAGCTAACACTTCTCAAACTCTTGTCTACCACTGCTAAGACTAGATTTCCTATATGCACACAACTATTGAAATAGATACATTAGGTTACTTTAACCATTTTTATTAGTTCCACTTTATGATAATTAATTATTTAACCCTTAACCATTAACATTTTCCACATTACATCCCATTACAATTCTAATCAATATCCATGCCCTCCAGGCATAACCAAACCGAGTCCATGGCTTCTCAAAAAATTTACATCAACATTGAATTCCACAAATATCTAACCCCATAAGCTAACATAATTTATTCAATAATTTATTAAAAGAACTATAAAATTTTCACAATTATAAGTATTCTAGAAAAAAGGCATTATAATCTTCAAAACACAAGGGGCTCAACATGGTGTGTAGATGAACTACCCGTCATGTCTTTTCCACTTATAGCTGGAGTGGAGACCCATCCATCCTCGATAAGATAAAAACATAAATAATGTGGCATACCCCACACTAATTCTTCTATTTTTGAGGAGGGTAAGAAAGACCATTTACATAAAGAAGTAGGGAAACTATAGAAGTTAAGAAAAAATCATATTCAACAACAACCACTTTAATATCAATGGGTAAGCCCAGCTTCAACCTGTTCCATCATCCTAAATGTCCTCCCTGACACAAACATGAATAAACCAATGCATCTTGCCAATCTAGGAATCAATTAATTCCAACAACACTAAGACTCTCTACTCCCACATACCCCAACAACCCTCCAGGCTCATCTATCCAACGCTCACACCGCAACATAAGAAGAAGGAGGAAAACAACATCACAACTGTGCTCTTTTACCTAAATAAGGCATTCAAACTTCACACAAAATGATCACTCATAGATCCAAAGAATAAGGTGTTTGGAATTTTAAAAGTAAGAGGGAAACTCAAAACCCATAAAGGCATTATCTTTAATGTAGATAGTGTCCTTTATTCTGTGTTGAATTAACCAATTTAATTAAACATGCATAACTACATCCATTTGATTTTCACCAAACACAAAAACTACAACCAAATTCATTAAACAAGACTCTATATCTTTATCCAATTAAATTATAATTAACACAATTTTTAAATTATTTAAATGTTTCCATCATGGATGAAATGATGAATAAAGAGAGAATAAATGTCACATGATATAGAAAATCAAAAGGCAACAACATCACTAAGAAATTGAAACCCATTCATTAATCTAGTTCAAGTATTTATAATGTCAATTTCATTTTGATCTAGTGGATAAAACATGATAACTCTTTGACAACATGTAAAAGAATAGAGAAGACATAAATCCCCTACCTAAAAAGGTTTTCAACATTCTTTACATGAGAATGATCCAACATAATGTATTATGATCCCCACTCCTACAATGACTGCATCCACCCAAGGATGCCACGACATAAATGCATCAACAAAATCAAAATAAAGGTCCATTATAAATATGGAGATCACATGATGTAACACAGAAATTATAGTGGGATGGAATAGATTGAGGAACCCAAAATAATGGAGGTATAACCCACCTTATATCGAAGAGAGATTGAAACTTCCTAGTTGCACCAAGATAGGGGTGCTCATGCAGCTGAAAAAACACTAAGGAGAAATGATCCAAGGATAGAACAAATAAAAAAATATTATAGAACAATGTTTTAGGATTACTCACACCAAGATAAAGGATAATAAATAAAAAATAATAATAATTTATCCCCTTTTGAAAATATAAAAGACCAGTAGTTTAGATACAGTTTAGATTTTCCATTAAAGGTAGATCTGGTCAAGACTACATGGTTTAAATGAGTAAAGGCACCCATACAAATAAGATAAGAGTTATGTGCTTTGAATCATCCTTAAATCCATTAAAACAAGGCTTTGGATACATTTAATGTTAAATAAAATACCAAAGGGGAGAAACTGTAGAAGTTGGAAACACTATTCACAAATGTCTCACTGAAGATACTGTTCAAAAATGTCTTAGCAAAGAAACATTTCAAAAATGTGTCACTGAAAAAACTATTAAAAAATTTATCACTAAAGACATTATTCAAAAATGTCTCACCAATGGGACTATTCAAAAATGTCTCACCGATGATAATATTCAAAAATGCCTCACCGATGACACTGTTTACAAATGTATCACTGTTGACACTGTTAAAAAATGTAACATTGATGAAACTATTCAAAAATGTCGCACCGATGACACTGTTCACAAATGTGTTACTAATGAAATTATTCAAAATTGTCTCACTAAAGACACTATTCATATATGTCTCACCGATGACACTGTTCACAAATGTCTCACTGATGACACTGTTCACAAATGTCATACCGATGACACTGTTCAAAAATGTCCATAGATTATATTATTAAAAAAACAAGAAACACTATTCAAAGAACCAAAATTTTTGAAAATTGTTAATAATATGTTAGATTGACCTCCTAGAACACCTAAAACACTAGATTTTCCTAAAGGAATGGACCAAAGAGGTCTGAGAAATTGAATCATGTACCTCTCAAAAAATTTTCATCCTCGAGAATTCAAAACCAACTTAGAGAGGAGAACAAAAAATGGGCTCTGAACAACCACCCTTTGAGATACCTCTCAAGGAGCTCACTACTAAAGGAGCTAAACCACCTCACTAGATGAATAAGCGTAAAGCTACCCAACAACCGAAACCAGCTCCAAAACTCTCTCCTAGGGGAGATACCTCTCAAAAGAGAGTAAGAGAGTAGAAGAAACAAGAGAAAGGCATATCAAAAATAGGAAAGGTGTAAAACCAAAAAATGTACATCATTATTAGACAAGATCTAAACATAAAATAAATTAGGGTACTGAGTGTGTATCTACAACTCACATTCCAGGATACTCTCCTCCATGCCACCAGGAACATAGTGCTAGGCCTTCAACTTCTATCCCACCAAAATCGAGACACAAACTCTGTAACTTCACATATCAATCAAGGCCCCCAAAACAGACAACTCAAAGATTCGTACATCTTTGTCATTCTAGGATGTACCACTAAGGGAGAAATATAGAACTATATGAGAACTAGATCATTCATTTCCAAAGGAATGAAAAGCCTTCCCTAAAACAACACCCAATGTTGTTCATCCTCATACTAGCAATCAGGGGCCTCGCCACAACAAACTCAGTCTCTCCAGATCTCCACCTCAACATCCTCCAACTAGAACTCTTCCACCTACTAAACCATAGATGACTGCACTGTCATCTAAAAAAGGAACCCTCTATCCAGATGTAATACTGAAAGATCTTCCATTACTCTTTAGGAATCAGATAATTCACACATCGCATCACTACATGACTTCCGGATCAACGCATCAGCTACAACATTACCCTTACCAGGTGTATGTGATAATTTGATGTCATAATCCTATAAGAACTCCATGCACTGACACTATCGCATGTTCAAGTCATGCTGGGAGAAAATATACCTCAGGATTTTATGATTGGTGAAGACCAATAGGCATTATTCGATGAGGTAATGTGACCACATCTTTAGGGAAAACACCAATGATTCCAAATCAAGATCATGGGTGGCATAGTTACATTGGTTGGGATGAAACTTTTGAGAGCCATATGAAATTAATGATCTCTGCTACATCATAAAGCATTATAAACCCTAACTCGAAGGATAATTGAAAACATAAAAATGAACTCCTTCTGCTAGAATAAAAAGAACCGGAGCACTGAAAAAATTATCCTTAAGATACTCAAAATTTTCCATACACTGATCATTCCACATTATTATTTGATCCTTCAATGTCAATGCTACCAGAGGAGTCCCAACCCGAGAGAAATCTGATAGAAACCTCCACTAATACCCTGCAAGACCAAGGAAACTTATCACCATTGCCACTATCTTGGGGGCTTCCCAAGACACAACTACTTTTACATTTGATGCATCCACAACTAATCCCTTCTAGGATTCAAAATTTCTTATGAAACAGTCTTCTTGAGAACCAAAACACACACTTTGACAACCTCTTAAATAAGTATTCTCGATAAAGGAATCCCAAAATGACATGAAGATACTCTATATTATCCTATTCAGATGTGTAGTACATAAATATGTCTTCGATGAAGAACACCATGAACTTATCAAAGAACTCATGGAACGTAGCATTAATGAACCCCAGGAAGATAGCTAGAGCATTGTTCACACCGAATGACATCACCAAGAACTCGTAATTCCCATGATGACAATGGAATGTAGACTTCAGGATATCCTCTTCTTTCACATACATATGATGATATCTTGGATGCATGTCGATCTTCGAGAACAAAATTTCACCTTTCACTTGATCGAATAAATCATCAATCTGTGGAAGAGGATAAGGATTATTCCCTGTCAGTTTTTTAAAACAATGATAATTGACACACAATTTGAAATTTTCTTCAGCATTCTTCATGAAAGAACTAGTTCACTCCACAATGAAACACTCATCTAAAAAAACACTACAATAGACTATAGAGATGTATACATATCTCCCTCAACTCATAAGACACCCTCCTTTATGGACACATCAATATAGGAGACATGTATGGCTATATCTTGATCCTGAACTCAATCTCTCATCAAGTGGGTAATGCTACAACCTCTTGTGGAAATACATTAGGGTACTTTTCTACATCTCTGGGAAAAATCAACTATTAAACCTCCAATTAACTTATAATCAGATCAGTCATCAAGGATGATACGGAAAAAACACTCATTTGACCCATCTGAGGGTCTCGCTTGCCAAAAACATTGGTTGGAACTCCATCAGCCTCAAAGAACACCACATATCTCTTGAAGTAATCCCTGATATGCAAAATCAAATAAAATCAATACATGCCAAGGATGAAATCATATAGTTGTATTCTTAAACATAGGAATTCTCCCCAAGAGTGGTGCTACCCTAGAACTAGCTAACAGTCTCTACATACTTCAAACAAGTTAGTTCGACCTCCAACTGGTGTAGTCAATGCCAAAGGCATTGGATTCATCTCTACCTCAAGTCCCAGAGCATAGAAAAGGGAATTTGATATGAAGGAGTGTGTTTCTTATAAATCAAAAAAGGAATACACCCAAGTAGAAAATATGAAAAGGGTACCTCAAACGATGTCTGGATCTCCTGGCACAGGAAACACTATTGAATAAAGCTGGGCATGACCTACTCTATAGCCTCTCTGACGCTGATAAAGACTACAACCATGGATGCGATTTTCTCTCTAAGTACTGGGAGCATCCTAGGGCTATCCTCTTCATACCCCATCTGGTCTATACCAATCCAAAGCTGGTGAAACCCCCTACTGCTGCCTTGAATGAAAATGCCTCAATAGAGGAACTTGACGTAGAACACCTGGAACACACTGACTGATCTGAATGTTCTGGAACTCTCACAACTGATGAAATCAACCTCTATAAGAAAAAACACCTAAATTTTTTTCAATGGTCATAGATCCACTTCCCAAATAGGAATGAGACACTGAGCAATGATATCTACCCCCGACTGAATAGAAACTCTTCTACCTAGAAATTGGGAACCCATACCACATATCTACTTTGTGAGGAATCATAATGACTCCCCTCTCATTATGATCTAGTTATGGATATAATCCTCTCGATTACCTCTACCATCCCTATCACCTTAAGATATATCTTCAGAATAAATAGCATGACCTGGAGATGGATCTCTGGATGAAAATACTCCTTTAAATTTCATTCCTAAGCCTCCTCATATAGAAAAGGTCCAAAGTATATCACAAAAGGTTCTTGAAATTCATTCCAAACTCCCACACACTGGAGCTCACTTATCAAAGGGTATGTAACTTCTGATGATTGGACACCTTCGTGGTATAAGAAAGGAACATGACTCCAAACTGGTCTCGTAAATCCTCCCATGAGACTACCGACTCCTCATGATCCTTGGGGAAAAGAACCACCACAACCTCACTGCCCCACACAAAATAATCACAACCAACAACACCCAGTGGTCATTCTAAGCACATATTGATATGAAATCTATATCAATATCCTCCAATGATTCTTATGTGACTGCATCTAAAATGGATTACTCATACTTCTGCAGACATTGGCCCTAAAATTCTCGAAGTGTTCTTCTCCATGTGTCAGCATCGTCAAAATCTACTCTACGATGATCAGATGACACAACTTGCTGAACATATTTTGCACGAACGTGATGAGAAGATCAACCAAGAGCTATACCTGTAAAAGAAAAAATAGTTAGAGCTCCAAAACTGGTAATATAGATGAAATAACATTAATTAATTTTTTTCTTTTATTCATTTTAGGTTAACCTATCCTAAGGTATAACCATTTAATCATAGGCTCAAAGAAAAATGATACATGATTCTTTCCTAGGTATCAACCCTTCAGAAAGTATCACCTCATTTAGTATACACTGTAAACATAATGGTTTGTGTATTAGATCATAGGAGGACCTAGATACCCATGTCTTATTTGGTCTCCCATGTTTACAGTGCTTTCTAAACTTAGCTCAAAGTGTTTCCCTACCAACCAATGCAACCTCACTTATGCCTTACTAAAAACTCAAACCTATCCCACAACTAGAGCTCTGATACCACTGTTTCATAACCCCCTCCCCACAATGTGTACCCTTCCTGGTCCAATAATGTGTGAAGAGAGATAATGACCCCACAGCTTTGCCTCCAGGAGGCCTTCGGTTAGTGACTTGCACCGAGGGTATAGTAAACACACTGATGGGAGCATTACCCTCTAAGAGAACGCATGCGAAAGAGAGAGATAAGACATAAACCAAACAACTCCTTCTTAGAATACAATATAAAAGAAACCCATGTACACATATATAATGTCATCCAATAACTACAAAAACTAAATGGGAAAAACTGAAAGTACCAAAATAAAGTAAAATGAGAGAGAACACGAAGCCTAAATAGCTCCTGCAACCCCAAGTTTGTAGTAACCATCCTGATCTCCAACATTCACCATGTGGCCTAAAAATAGTTTATATAATGTAGGGTGAGTATAAAAGTATTCTCAATAGGATCCTCTCGAGGCCTCTCATGAAAGAGTAATGAAAGCATGCTAAAGCTTAGTGAAAAATAAGTGAAACTAACTCTCCACCTAAACATGCATACTATGTTCACATCTTCTCCATGCATACTCTCACCATGTATCACATAAAATAGTATATAATATAATAAATAATGGAAAGGGTTATCCACTACCACTTGTCCACTAGTTTTTTGCTTTTCCCCAACATCACATGTCCTAATCATCTCTCTCTAAAAAGGCTTTCCCACAGATAATTGGGAGAAACACCCCAATATGAACCTCATGCAACAGAACCACCATTTCCATGTAACCAAAGTAACCAAGTAGTTTTTGGGAGCCACCACAATATTCATAATGTTTATCATACAATGGGTGTTATAACTCAATCAATTACACCACATACACCTAGTATGGATCCTCAATCCATCAGAAAATATACATCTTGCACCTATAGTAGTCCATATGATACTATATCCAGAATATATGTGTGTGAATAACCACAAGAAATTACATCTATCTATAAACATATATGGGGAAAACTAACTATCATTCCTACAAGCACAAGTAATTACCATGAGAAGAGAGTGGGGACAATGGGGGTAGTCAACCATCCATCCTCCCATTAGGATGTTGGGGAAAACACCCCCAGGTATCAGAATCCCCGAGTGTCAGTTTCCCTAACCGATAGAGTGGAGTAGCATATATAAAAAAAAAAGTACATAATATAATATAGATCAAAACCGCACGATGTTAATAACCTAATATTAGACTCAAATACATCTAACATCTATTGGACTCCAAGATTCCACTGCTAAGACTAGATATCCTATATTCCCCCAACAATTTGAAGAAAAACATTAAGTTACTATATCCATTTTTATCAGTTCCAATTTATGTTAATTAATTCTTAACCATTAAAATTTTCCACATTACATTTCATTACAATTCCAATAAATATCCATTCCCTCAGGGCATAACCAAACCTAGTACATGATTTCTGAGAAAATTTACCTCAAAATTTCATTCCACCAAGATCCAACCGTGTAATTTAATGTCATTTATTACATCATTTGTTACTAGAATTATCGATTTTCCATAATTCTAGGTATTCTAGAAAATAATTTTAAGATTACAAACACAAGGGTATCAACATAGTGAGTAGATGAACTACCTATCAAGTCTTTTCCACCTATAGATAGAGCGCAGGGACATCCATTGTCGATAATCTAAACACGAAAAGAATTTGGCCTACCTTGCATGTCATTGCCTTTTTTGGAAGGAAGGTAAGAAATACCATATGCCTCAATTAGTGGGTAAATTAATGTAGATAAAAAAACATCATATTCTACAATAAACACTTTCACATCAATGGGTATGCCCATCTTCAACCTATTCTATTATCCATGGTGTCCCCCCATCAACAATATCAATAAACCGATGCATCTCGCCACTCTAGGCATCAACTGATTCCAGCACCATTGGGCCTCCCAAGCCTCACATACCACAATATACCTCCAGGAATAATCATCCCTGGGTCGCACTACAACATTAGCAGTAGGAAACAGACAACATAGAAACTTGGCTCTTGGAAATAAACAAGGCATTCAACCTTCACACACAATGAGAACTCATAGTTCCAAAGAATTAGGTGCATGACCTTTGAAATAAAGAGGGTATCTCATAACCCTTCAAGACATTATATTTATCACACAAACAGTATTTTATTCCATATTTAATTAAATGATTCTATTAAACATGAATAACTGCATCCATTTTATTTTCAACAAGAACAACAACAACAACCAAATTAATTAAACATACCTCTTTATCTTTATCCAATTAATTTATAATTAATCCAAACGTTACTGTCTTTACTGATTTACATAAAGAGAGACATACTAGACAAGAAAATCTTAGATATCACATGATCAAGAAAATCAAGAGGCAATAACATCGCTAAGAAATTTATACCAATTCTTTAATCCAGTTCATGTATTTATTATGTCAATTTCAATGTGATCTAGTGGATAAAAATGATAACTCTACGATATTACATAAAATAATAGAGAATCCCAAAATCCCCTAACACAAAATGTTTTTGACATTATTTACATGAGAATAGGCCAACACAATGGATCACTATCACCTCTCTCACAACGATTGCATCCACCTAAGGACGTCAAGGCACAACCAAATCAACCAACACCCAATACATTAGAAACATTGATATCACATTTCGTAACAAGTAAATAAGAATGGGAGGAAAGAGATCGATGAACCTAGATGAATGGATGTATAACATACCTTATATAGAAGATGGATCGACACTTCCTGGTTGCATCGAGATAGGGGATGTGAATGCAGTATGAATAACATTAAGGAGAAATGATCCTTAGATAGAACAATCATACAAATACTTGAGAAAAAAGGTTTGGGGAACCTCACACCAAAGATAAATGAGAAGAAAGAACAAGGAATAACATATCTTTTCCCTTTTGAAAATCTAAACGAAGAATCGTTTTTGATACAATTTAGATTTTCCATAAATGGAGGATCAGGTCAAGGCGCAATGGTTTAACATAGTAAAGGCACTCAGACACTTCGGAATATTATGATATAAGTTATGAGATTTAAATTAGCCTTAAATACCTTAAAATAAGCCTTCGGATGTGTTTAAAATCAAAGAAAATGTCGAAGGGGAGAAACTATAAGAAGTTGGAAACATTGTTCACAAATTTCTCACCAGTGATACTATTCACAAATGTCTCCCTGATGAATCTGTTCACAAATGTCTCACCAAAGACACTATTCTTAAACGTCTCAGCAATTATACTATTCACAAATGCCTCAATGATGACAATGTTCACAAATGTCTCACTGAAGACAGTGTTCACAAATGTCTCCCCAAAGACACTGTTCACAAATGTCTCACTAGCATCACTGTTCACAAATGTCTAACTAAAAAAACTATTCACAAATGTCTCATTGATGACACTATTCATTAATGCCTCATCGATATCACTATTAAATAATGTCTCGCTGAAAAAACGATTCACAAATATCTCACCGATGATACTATTCAGAAATGTCTCACTGAAGAAACTATTCACAAATGTCTCACCAACGATGTTGTTCAAAAATGCCTCACCGATGACACTATTCACAAATGTCTCACTAACGAAATTTTTCCCAAATGTATCACTAATGAAAATATTCACAAATGTCTCACTGATGAAAATGTTCACAAATGTCTTCCTAATGACGCTATTAAAAAATGTCTTAGCAACAACATTGTTCCCAAATTTCTCACCAACGAAATTATTTGCAAAATTTGAAAAACTGTTCATAAAACTAGAAATTTGGAAAACTATTAGAAATAAGTCAGCTTAACCTTCCAAAACACCTCAAACACAATGTTTCCACAAAGATTGGACTAGAGAGGTCTTGGAAATTATAGTATTTGTATACTTTTTCTAGGGTTTCACCTTATTGTTCTATTTCTATTCATTTTTAGCATATCCCTTTTTATTACTTGGTTTGTATTATTCTTGGGTTATGGTTGTGAAAATGATATGATTTAAAATAGAAACCTATTTTAAAAATTATACTGGTGTGTGTTGATTAGAAAAGTGGATTTTATGGAAAGATATATCTGAATATTAAATAATAAATCCATATTTTATATATGTATTTCAATCTAGTGTTTTTTTCTATTTATGGAATGGATGTGCATGGAATAAATAGTTCATACCTACTGGTCTTTTTTTGCTCACACCCAACTTCAGACACTCAGTGTTGATAGACCTGATCTATTTTTAATGTTCAATTTCTTGATTAATGTTTCCTTTGTAGTAGGTTAGTATTGTGGTTGGTGGTGACTAATCGGTCACGTGGAGATCTATTCAGGTTCCAGTTTTGTTTTATTTGTTAGCTTCATTTCTATTCAGTTATTGATTTATTTTGATCATTTTTTTATTTTTGGATAGTTAGTTATTATTGGTTCTTGTTGTGAGCACTGATTTGTGTATTTGATATTACGGTTTTTTGTGCTAAATTATTCCCAATGTAATATATTTAATTCCCACTGCTTGTCATCAACCCAGGAGGATCAGTAATGCCTTTTGAGCCTTGTCTTGGGCTGGGTCATGTGTCAGTTCAGATGGAAGCTCAGCCTGGTTGGTGACATGGATAGTTGGTTAGCTATTGTATGTTTACCAAATCCAGGTTGTGGATAAAGATTATTTTATATAATATTCTTTTAAATAGGTTATTTTTTAGTATAGGGTATTAGGAATCCTCTTGAGAATTATCTCCTTGTTTTTATTATGCTATGTGTTTTGTTTTGTCACATTTTTAAGCATTAAACTAATTTTCTTAAACTTTAATAAAAACCATTACTTTTATAGTTAATCATAATTAGTGATTATATAACATTTAGATTAATTAAATTGATTTCAAAATTTAAAATAATTTTCATATTCTTTTATATGAGACTTAATCAATCATTGAGAAATATTTTAATAGATTAGAACTTATATCGATCTAATGTTTTATTTAAGTGGGATATTTTAAAATGGGGGATTTTATTTAAAATTTTTTTATCAAAAAATATATTAGGCACCCAATTCAACCGCATCTGGAGATACTCACTCTAACAAGCATTTGGTAACAGAGGTTTTTCAAAATCTTTTCAACTGTTATTTTAGTTGTGTTTTAAAGATATTAAATTTATTTTAATTCTAAATTTTTTTCAATAAATTGATAATACACAAGAAGGATATTATACTAATAAAATTTATTTATTTAATGGAAAGAACTATGCTCAATATAAAATAAAAATGAAAATTCATATTTAATGCATTGGTTTTGAAATATGGTCTACTATCAAAGATAAATAGGAATTACCTAAGACTGCTAAGAGTACATGTGATGATGCTACTAAACTTTCTTATAACAAAAATTGTAAATCCATGAATTCTCTTTGTAACACCCCAGGCTTCAACGGTACGTTTCCCTTTGAATAATATAATCGCTTGCGTTGTACACAACTTCGAGTTCTAGCACACCAAGACAAATCAAACTAGTCATTTTAAAAGCAGTTATCAATATTAATACCAACTTTTTTAAATTTTATAACTTTCATTTTTCAAAATGGGCTTCATTTTTAGATTCGGAATATCAAAATTATCTTAGGGTGAATTTTTGGTATTTTTCTGAAAACATTCAATATTTTATGAAAGGTGAAAAACACTGCATTAGTGTTTAAAACTGAATTTATTTTTAATATTTATTATTTATATTTAAATTTATTTTAAATTAAAATATATAATTCCTATATTAGTCCAATTTAATTTTTTGGAGTCATTTTATAATAATATTAGATATATAAAATTTTATTGAACATTTTACCGTCTTTTACCCACCATTTAGGCCCATCTACAAATTTGCATAAAGCGTAATTATACCGCTTTTGTAAATTTAATTTTAAAAATATAAGAGACACGGTTGACATCGGTAACTAAAATTTTGATCAATGGGATGAAAATAATTTTTGGTGAATATTAACTTTTGAATTTTATTTACAGTGATTAAAAGTAAATATGGTAATTAAAAGTAAAAATGATATTATAATTACCATAACACATGTCCTAATTCTATTGAATAATTTTATTTAGACCAAAATCAACCTTAGGAATAAAATATAATGCTTTTGGTCCACTTGGATTAGATTTGGACATTTATTGTTATATTATTTAAAGAAGAGTTAAAAGTGTTAATTTCAAAGTTTAATAACTAAAACATTTTTAATATAGGGTTATACATAATATAAATTCGACTATAAATATTAATTAGAAATATAATAAGCTTTCATACATCATGATATTTTATTTATAATTTTTAGACTTTAAATAAAGAAATTTATTTTTGACACAATGATGATGCAGTAATTACCTTATTAATTGATGATTAAAATAATTAATATTATAGATAATAAAATAAATATAAATTGAGTCTTTTGATTCCATTCCAGAATTTTTAGGTTAATATGACATGATATGGTTGATTAAATTAATTTTTTCGAAGATACAAAGTTGTTATGACTTTCGCAAAAACCAAATACTAAATAGGGTCAAAATTTACATAAATGAGTTTTTAAAACAAATACTGTTTTATTAAATGATATAATATTATTTAAAATATTAGTTTCAGCCAAAGGACCTATATAAGGATATATTATTTCAATAAGGAACAACATGGGGTTCTCTGGGATTTTTATAGTAAGATTATCAACCATTTATTATAATAATGCAACAAGACATTGTAAAAGTAAAACTATTTAGCTAAGAGTTAAATATAAAGGATAAGGTTAATATGGTGACCTAAACTTATCTAAAACCTATTAGTTGAGAGTTTTTTGACCCATACCTACCTTAAACTCTAATTAAATTTCTTTGGAGCCATTAGAAACCAAAAATGATTTTATAATAAAATAATATTTCAATCTTTTCCTAAAGTGACGCTCAATTCTCTTATAAAAGGGTACTTACCCTTCTCTTAATTTCACACCTCCAAATCCATTTCGATCAGCCAAAACCTACTCAAATATCCTCCCAAATACCATCACTTCAACCTAGAGGCCTTTGTTTGACTAGAAAGCCAACCAATGGAGACCTTTTTATCAAATCTAAAGGAATCACCCGAAGAAGAGGTAATAATTTCATCACCTCTTTCAAAGTTATTTTCTTCTTCCAATTACCCTTTCTTTGTTGTTTCCTTACCAAAATAATAAATGCAGTACCTTATATATGATGTTATTTTATTATAAATATGGTACAACCATATTTTTTATTCTATCTATCCTATTAATTACAATGTCACCATACGTGCGTACGTACGGCTTACTGTCTCCACGTCGTGGTGTAGTTTGGTATTCAACACATCATTATTTGGATAGGTATAATAATAAGTTTAATTGATGTAAATAATAAATATAAAATTTTAATGATTCTTTATATATGATATACCATCCAATTACATATGATTTTATGATCAATAAAATGATATTGTCGCTCGTGCGTGCGTATGGATTACCGTCTCCATGAATGTGATTATATTAATTCCCCATCATAACCATTGAAGAATAATTTTCATTTGATGATTTAAATATAATGTTTAAGAACATAATATCATTCCAAATATGAATCAAATACATTCTATCTATAACAAAAATGACTTACGTAACAAAACATATAAATGAAAACAAATCAATTAACACCCAAAACAATGATACTACAGAAATATCATTAACAATGAAATATTAAAATATCATATATGATATCAAATTTATATATGTGGTTCTTGTTCAATTTAATAACAATTATATAACTATTTTACAAGAGGTTAACGTACCATCTACCAAGGAAAATTACAAGGTAAGAGTTAATTTTACAATCTCTTTATTATCTGAGATTTTTTATATGTGAGTATCTACTGGGACCTATTTTTCATCCACATTTGTGTTTCTTAAAATTGTATTTCAAAACATTTCTAATATTTAGTTTAATATGTGTTAAAGTCATTTATACCCTTTTTTAATTTTTGTGGTTTAATTATTATAATTTTGTATTGTAGTTTTAATTAAAATGTTTATGTTTTGTTTCAACCTTTTCAAATGAGGAATACAGTGGATGTAGTAAGTGACGGGTGGAGCCTACTATAGCTCCTCGATGCATTGGTAGGTCTCATGAGATAATCTAGTGTCTTGGAATAAGGCCTTGACAAAATATTATTTTTAGTATTGACATAAGGCCTTGACTATGTGGTTATGATGTTCGACATTATGCATTCCGTCATTATGAATTAGGCTATTGATATTACATGTGATTATTAGACTAGTAGAATATCCGTGTGAATAAGTAAATGGTATTATTTGATTTATCTTTAACATATTATGCTGATGTTTAATTTTAAAAGTCTTGTGTTTTATTTTTATACATTTCCTTAAATGTTTATTCTTATTTATGATAGTTTCCACTATATTGTTATCCTTACTGAGAATCTGAGCTCACCCCTTTCTTGTGTATTATTTTTCACAGGATGTGAAGAAGTATATTAAAATTAACTTCTAGTAATGGGTAAGTGATATAAGTGTGTTCAAAAGGGACATATTTTTGTTTTGTAATTTTATGATGTAATTTAAAACTTATGTATGTATCTAGTACTTCAAAGGCTACTAAACTAATCTATTTTTCGAGACTTGATCTCTAGTGATCATGCTAATGTTATGTAATAATGGACCAAATCTAGCTCACTGGGGTCAAGGTATTACAGGTGGGATCAAAGTAAGTTTAGTACAAACCTTAGAAACTAGATTTAGAAAAACTCCGATGAAACAACATTACCCTAAGATAAACTTTGAGGATTAGTATAGAAGAACTTCCTAGAATTTTGGTAATGTAGATTTTTTCTGAGTTTTTCAAGAAATATATCCCCGTCTGGATATGAGGAGGTAGAGGAAGCTCTTACAAATATGTACCTAGGAGTGAAAACTCCGACCAAGAGTTTCGTGCTTGACCCGAGGTATCCTGGTATTGGAAAACGGGCGTTGCTCCACTCTTGGTTATGACACTATTGGGGGATATGCTTAGGATAATTCAAATTTTATTTACAAACCATTATAGAGGATTTATGAGTAAATACATCCTCAAAGAAATTTTTTTTACTACGGATTATATGCATAAACAATTCAATTTATGTTTGGTATTTCACTAGTTTGAATTATATATTGTAATTCATAAAATAATCTAGTTTATTCCATTATTTAGAAATGGCTCCTAGTTTTAGTAATACAAACTATATCAATTCACGTAATCCATGTATGGATTTCCCTCCTACTTCAGATAATTATAGTGGAGCTGGTGATGCAACTGGTGCTAAACAACGTATAACCATACTAGGACAACTCACTTAGGTTATGAATAATAACCTTACCCGTATGGAGCCCCCGATCCACAATGTGGAGGATCAATATTAGACCGCTTCATGAGGAAACACCCACAAAAATTATATGGGACTACAAATCCATATATAGCTGAGAAATGGTTAAGATCCTTAGAGAAAACATTTCATACTTTGGGGAGTAGCGAAAGGGAAAAAGTTGTCATGGCTGTTTATCACCTCACATGAGATGCAGATCAATGGTGGTCATTAATTCAAAACAAAATAGAGGATGAAGAAGTATCAAATATTTAATTAATGGAGTTCAAAGATCTTTTCATAGAAAAATACATTCCTCATGACCATTTGGCAGATATTGAAAGGCAATTTCGGAGTTTGAGGCAAAAGGATGATGAGAATATCGCAAAGTATGAGGCTAACATTACAAGGATAAAAAGGCATGCATCAGATTATATAATTAACCTAAGGAGTAATATTGATCAATTATTTGAGGGTTTGAAACCATTTTTCCAATGAGCATTAGTCTCACAATCCTTCTCGTCGTACAAAGATATAGTCACATGTGCTATCAAGGAAGAAAAAGAATTATCTATGTCTTACGACTTTAAAGCAAAGTATGAGAATAAGAGATCTTCTGAACAATCTAGAAATGGAAATAAGGGGAATAAGGGAAAACTGAAATTTACATCCTGTAGTAAATGTGGGAAGAAACACCCTGGTACTTGCCTGAAGGGAATGGGATTCTGTAACAAGTGTGGTGAAAAATTCCACTAGGCACATGATTTCATGGGAAAGAAAGAAGATGTCAATTTTGAATGCTAAAATTGTAGATAAATGGGGAATTATTCTTACGAAAGTCCTAAGATTCAAGGAAACTTTCCTCAGAAAAGAAAATGGATCAAGGCCAAGCTTATGTGATCACTACTATTGAGATTGATGCTCTGAATGACATGGTGGTAGATACTTTAGTCATTTCCTCAAAATTAGGTAATACTTTATTTCATTCTGGATCATCGCATTCTTTCATATCTTCCTAGTTTTCAAAGAAAATTAGATATTTCCAATTTGACTTAACAAGGGAGTTTTCAGTCAAAATTCCTAATGGAAGTATCATCGCAATAGTGTTTTGTTAGTCAATTACCATTATGGTATATAAACATGCTTTATCTACTGATCTTATTATCATACCCATTATTGAATATGATATAATACTTGGTATGTATTGGATTTCAGACCATGCTGTGAAAATTTATTGTAAGAAGAAGAAGGATACAATTTTTTATGATGATAAGGAATACCATATCTTTAGAGTAGAAACATCACTATATGATTCTTATCTTGATCCACCCCCAGTAGCTATACTAAATTCAATTATGGGGGAGGAATGGAGTGAAATAACTATATTTTAGGAAAAGAATGTTCAAATAGAGGATGCTACTATTGTACAAGAATATGTTGATGTGTTTCTAGAGGATTTACTTGAACATCCTCCAGAATAAGAAATTGAGTTTTCCATTGACTTATTTCCTGGTTCAAGGACCATATCGAAGACCCCTTATAGAATGGACAATGTTGAATTAGTGTAACTAAAGAAACACCTACAAGAATTGAGTGATAAAGGATCTATTCTCCCTAGTGATTTCTCCATGGGGAGCCTCTGTTCTTTTTATTAATAAGAAAGATTGATCTTTGAGGATGTGCACTGAATACATGGAGATCAATGCTATAACAATAAAGAAATATTATCCCCTACCTCGCATTGATGATTTATTTGATCAACTTCATGAAGCTCAATATTTTTCCAAGATTGACATTCGATATGGATACCATCAGTTGTGTGTGAAAAGGGAAGACAATCCAAAGATAGAATTTCGAACCAGGAACGGGCATTATGAGTTTATAGTAATGCCTTTTGGACTGAATAATTCACCCTTTGTTTTCATGGATCTAATGAATAGAGTTTTCATGGAATATCTTGATGAATTTGTAATAGTATTTATTGATGATATCATGGTATAATCCGTAAGTTATGATGATCATGAAAATAACTTGCACATTATTCTAAAGACTCTTAGAAGAAATGAATTATATGGTACGTTTAGCAAGAGTGAATTTTGGATTTAAGAGATTTCGTTTCTTGGCCATATGGTCTCTAATTAAGGAATCTTTGTTGATCCTTTTGAGATAAAGGCAATATAAGAATGGCTAGCACTGATGAGTATAACTGAGGTATGTAGTTTTATTGGTTTAACAGGTTATTATCATCACTTAGTCCAATTTTTTTCACGATTGGCTAGCCCATTAACAAAGATCACACATAAAGGGGTTAATTGTTTTGGAAAAAAAGTGTGAAGAGTGTTTTGAGTAATTGAATACAAGATTAGTCAATGCTCGTAACTTGACTCTACCATTAGGGAATGATAGGTTTGTTATTTATATTCATGCATCGAAGAAGCTACTTGGTTGTGTCCTTATGCATAATTATAGTATTATTTCCTATTCATCATGATAGCTAAAAATTCATGAACAAACCTGTCACACTCATTATCTTGAGTTATCATCTGTAATATTTTCTCTGAAGATATGGATACACTATATCTATGTTGAAAAATGTGAGATATATACTAATCATAAGAGTTTAAAGTATACTTCCTCACAAAAACAACTCAACATGAGGTAAAGGTGATGGCTCGAAGTACTCCTGGATTATGATTTCACTATACAACACCACCCGAGGAAGGTAAATAAGGTGGAAGATGCTTTGAGCAGAAAGGATCATGGAGTTCTGAACAAGATGAGAGTTGAAAGGGATCCTATGTTCATGGATCCAGTAGAGATGGATATAGGAATAATCATTGATGGTGAAACATCAATAATTTTTCAAATGGCTGTCAAACCATCTTTACTAGAAATGATATAAAGTTCTCATACTGACGATGAGGAGTTTCAAAAGAAAATTGAAGGTTTGAATGATGGGAGATTGATTGAATTAGTATATGTAGATGGAATTTTGAAATTTGGGAAAAGGATATGTGTTCCCAATATACCTTATATAAAAAGGGGATTGTTGGATGATGCTCATAGCTCTAATTTCTCTATACACCCAGATAGCACTAAGATGTAATGATATTTGAAGGATCATTTTTGGTGTGACAACATGAAGAGGGATATTTCTGATTATGTGTCAAGATGTATGGTTTGTCATCAGGTGAAGGATGGAAGACACCATCCTGAAGGAGTCATGAATCCTATTCCTATACCTGAGTAGAAATGGGATGATATTATGATGGGATTTTTCATGGGGCTACCAATGACTCCTAGAAGGAATGATGCAATATGGGTCATTGTTGATCATCTTACCAAGTCAGCACATTTTCTAACTATAAGAGAAGATTTACCAATTGAACGATTAGAAAGACTATATATTAATGAAGTTGTAAGACTTCATGGTGTACCCCTATCGATTTTTTCTGATCATGATCCCCGTTTTACATCAGGTTTTGGAAATTTATTTAGATATCCCTAGATACTGAAGTTTTTTGAGCAATACCTACCACCCGCAAACTGATTGAAAATCGGAATGGACTATTCAAACCTTAGAAGACATGTTGAGATCTTCATCACTTGACTCTCAAGGTATGTGGGATCAATATTTACCTCTGGTACAACTTTTCTACAATAATAGCCTCCATTCAAATATTCATATGGCACCATATGAAGCATTATATTAAAAGATATGTCACACACCATCTTGTTGGGATGATATTGGTGAAAGAAAACTCGAAGGCCCGGAACATTTTGAGGAAACAATAGAAAAGGTGTCGATTATCCAAACCCACATCAAAGTAGCTCAATGTTGGAAAAATATCTATGCTAATAACTGATGGAAGGATTTAAAATTTCAAGCTGGAGATCATGTTTTCTCAAATCTATCTCCATGGAAGGGTGTTATATGATTTAGTAAGAAGGGTGAATTAAGTCCCAGGAACATCAGACCTTTTGAAATTTATAGAATGAATTGGATTTGTAGCTTACCATTTTCCAATGCCTCTAAGTATCTCCAAAGTTCATGATGTGTTCTACATATCACTATTGAGAAAATACATGCCTGACCCAACGCATGTACTCACCTATGAATATATAGAACTAGAACCCAATATGTCTTATTGTGAAGAGCCTATCATAATTCTTGATAATAGAGAACAAGTGTTGAAAAATCAGAAGACCCATCTTGTAAAATTTCTTTGGAGAAACCATAAAATGGAAGTGGCAATGTGGGAACCTGAGGAACTTATGATGAAGAAACACCTGAATCATTTTATGTAGTAATTTTCTATAAATTTAGAGGAAGTTATTATTTTTTGGAAGAAATAATGTAACACCCAAAGCTTATATGGTACGTTTACCTTTGAATAATTCAATATCTTTCACTATACACAACTTTGAGTTCCAGCACACCATGAAAAATAAAACTAGTCATTTTAAAAGTGGTTATGAATAGAAATACCCAATTTTTAAAATCTCATTTTTTTTCAAAATGGACTTCATTTTTGGATTTGGAATATCAAAATTAGATTAGTGTGAATTTTTGTTATTTTTCTAAAAACTATCAATTTTTGATGATCAGTGAAAAACATTGTGTTAGTGTTTAAAACTGACTTTTATTTAAATAATGATTATTTTTATTCATATTTATTTTAATATAAAAATAGATACATAATTCATATATTATTCCAATATAATTCGTTGGAGTCTGTTTATAATAAGAATATATATATAAAAGTTTTTTTTAACCTTTTATCGTCTTTTACCCACCTTCTAGGCACATTTTTAAATTTACTTAAAATGTAATTTTACCGCTTATATGAACCGAATTTCCAAATTTTGAGTGACACAGTTGTCATTTTTAACTAAAATGTGGTTCAATAGGATGAAAATAATTTTTTGTGAATATTGACTTTAAAATTTTATTTACCATGGTTAAATGTAAATATGGTAATTGAAGGTAAAAATGATATTATAATTACCTTAAAACATGTAATAATTCTATTTTATAGATTTATTAAAACCAAAATAAACCATATCAATAAAATATGATCCTTTTGGTCCACGGGTATTAGACTATGGCATTAATTATTATTTTATTTAAATAGTAGTTAAAAGTGTTAAATTCAATGTTTAATAACTAAACCATTTTTAATATATGGTTATAAATAAGATAAATTAGACTACAAATTTTCATTAAAAACTAATAATATTTCCTACATCATGGTATTTTATTTATAATTTTTAGACGTTAAATAATTAAATTTATTTATGACACAAAGATGATGTAATAATTACCTTTTTAATGAAAGGTTAAAATAATTACTATTATAAATATTAAAATAAATATAAATTGAGACTTTTGAGGTATTAGAAGAATTTTATAGGATAATATGACATGTTAGGGTTGATTAAATAAATTTTTTTCGATGTGATATAGTTTTTATGACCTACAAAAAAACCAAATACTAAATAGTGTCAAAATTGACATAAATGAGTTTTAAAAACAAACACTACATTAATAAATGATATAATTTTCCTAAAAATATGTGGTTCAGAAAAAGCACCTAGATAAGCTTATATATTTCAATAATGAACCACTTGGGGTCCTATTTTATTTTTATAGTAAGTTTATTAACAATTTATTATAATAATACAAGAAGACATGGTAAAAGTTAAACTATTTAACTAAGAGTTAAATCTAAAATATATGGTTAATATGTTGACCTAAACTTGTCTAAAACCTATTGGATGATTGGTTTTCGACCCATAACCACCTTATCCTTGAACTAAATCCATTTGGATCTATTATATACCAAAAATGATTTTATAGTAAAATAATATTTAAAGCTTTTCCTAAAGTGACCCTCACCTCTCTTATAAAAGGGTACTTCCCCTTTTCTTAATTTCACACCTCCAAATCCATATTGATTGGAAAAACCCTGCTCAAATATCTTCAAAAATACCCTAACTTCTATCTAAATGCCTTAATTTGATCAGAAATCCATCCTATAGAGCACTTTTGATCAAATCAAAAAGAAGAACCCGAAGAAGAGGTATAATTTTATCACCTCTTTCAAAGTTCTTTTCATCTTCCACTTACTATTTATTTGTTGTTTCAATACCAAAAAAAAATAACCAATACCTTTTACATACTGTGATGTTATTATAAATATGGTAAAACCATATTCACTATTCTATCCATCCTATGAATGAAAAAGTCACCATACGTGCGTACGTACGACTTACCATCTCCACGCCGTGGTGTAGTTTGTTATTCAACACTTCATTATTTAGATAGGTTTAATAATGAGTATAATTGATATAAATAATAAATATAACATGTTAATTATTATTTAAATATTATATTCCATCCAATTACATATGATTTACCATCATTACAATGATATTGTCGCTAGTGCGTACGTACAAATTACCGTCTACACGAACCCGATAAGATTCATTCCCCATCGTAACCATTCAAGAATGATTTTCATTTTATGATTTTAAAATAATTTTTAATAACATAATATCATTATTAATATTAATTAAATAAATCTAATCGATAAAAATCATGACTTATGTAACAAAACATATAATGGAAAATGAATCCGTTAACACCTGAAACAATGATACTACTGAAATATCATTAACAAAGAAATATTAGAAGATCATATATGATATCATATTTATGTATGTAGTTGTTGTATAATTTTATTAAAATTATTTAACTAATATATATGAGGTTAATTTACCCTTTACCAAGGAAAAGCACAAGGTAAGGGTTAATTTTACAATTTCTTTATTGTACGAGATTGTTTATAAGTGAGTATCTACTGGGACCTCCTTATCATCCACATCTGTGTTTCTTAAAAATGTATTTCAAAACATTTTTACTATTTACTAGACTATGGTTTAAATTATTTTATACCCTTTTTTTATTTTTATAATATTTTTTTAAAGGAATCTTTCCATCGTTTTCCAAACAAGGTTCTTTATGACCCTTTCGAAAAATCAAGGAAAGAATTTTTTTAACTTATACAGCGGGTGTGGCAATTTTCTACCATTATAACACCTTCAAGATTCCCTTAAAATCTTCTATGAATATTTTTGAATTAAATGTTTTCATTTATAATTATGTTACTTTTAAATGATTTCAAAATAGAATGATTTATGTCCCTCAAATAGTTTTTTATTTCATCTATGTCAATATCCGTTGAGGGATTTTACACTTGTTTGAAGATGATTTATTATGATTTAATCTTCCATATTGTATTGATGGTGTTGTGATAAGTTTGACAGTGGATGTGTTATTTTTATAACATTCATGTTTTATAGTTAAATTATTAACATTTTGTATAATAGTTTTAATACAAATGTTTATGTTATGACCAGCCTTTTCATTTAAGGAATTAATTAGACTTAGTAAGTGATGTGTGGAGCCCACTATATCTCCTCGATGCATCGGTAGGTCTCATGAGAAAAATGAGTGTCTTAGAATAAGGAATTGACAAAATATTATTTTTAGTCTTAGCACAAGGCCTTGACTATGTGGTTATGAGGTCCAACATTATGCATTCTATCATTATGAATTTGGCTATTGATATTACGTGTGATTATTCGAATAGTATAATATCCATGTGAATAAGTAAATGGAATTATTTAATTTCTATTTTCCATATTATACTGAAGTTTAAGTTTAAAATTATTGTGTTTTAGTCTTATACATTTCCTTAAATGTTTATGCTTATTTATGATTGTTTCAGGTATATTGTTATCCTTACTGAGCATTTGAGCTCAACCCTTTATGGTGATTTATTTTTCCTAGGATACGAAGAAGTATATTATGATTAACCTTCAAGAATGGACTAGGAGATATAAGTGTGTTCAAAGGGGACACAATATTTTATTTTATTTTATGATGTAATGTAAAACTTATGTATGTATCTAGTACTTCCAAGGGTACTAAACTAATCGTTCTTTCGAGACTTTATCACTTGTGATAATGTCAATTTAATGTTATAATGCACTGAATCTAGGTAACTTGGGTCTGGGAATTCCACTCTTTACTGTGATTTAGTTGATAAAGTGTTTAACATGATATCTGCTAGTAAAACTGCATATAAAATATGTGATACTTTATTTATTCCTCAATATGGAACAACTAATGTTAAAGACATTAGATTTAATACTTATAAAATTCAATACGATACATTTAAGATGAAGCCCGATGAGATGATATCTAATATTTATCTTAGGATCAATGATATAGGGAATAAAATGACCTTCTTGGGGAATCCAGTTTTAGAGAAAGATCAAATCAGGACATATTGAGGTGGCTTCTGGAGGGATGGAGAGGGATATTGGTTTCAATAAAAAAATCATGTGATATCAAGAAGCTACCCCTCAAAGAATTTATTGTGAAGCTGATGTTATATGAGGAAGATATTAAGGTTAACCGAGAATAGGATAATTAAGCTATGTGGAAATTTGTAGCCTTTAATAACATAAAATCAAAATAGAAATAAAAGTAAAAGGTACAAGATGAAGGATCTAGTGATGAGTAATTAATGGTTGGAAATGATGATGCAATAGACTATATGGAAAGAAGGTTTAAGAACCTATACAAGAAGAATAAATTCTTTAGGAAACTATGCTACAAGGAAAGTATGATAATTAATTTAATTAGAATAAATACTAGAAAATATATTATAATTCAAATGATATTACCTATTATGAGAGTAAGAGAAAAGGATATTTTAAGAACCAATATCCCAAGTTGAAGTAAAAAAATAAAAAATTTGATATGGATAGAAAATATAAGAAAGCAATGAAATCCTTCTAGAGTGCCTATAAGGATAGCTCAAGTGTCTCAGAATTTACTCATGAATAAAATCTTGATAGAGAAAATTTGTGCTTCATGAAAAAAAATATAAGGTACCAACCATAATTCTTGTATATAATTTTGATTAGTCTGAAGATGAACAAAATCATGATGACATGTTAAAAGAGAAAGTGTTTCAACATTTAAATATTTCAATATGCTTGAGGATATATTTAATGAGCTAAATGAAAAATATAAATTTCTAATGAAGAAACATGCTTTATCTGCTAATATCTAATTTTATTTTTCTATAGAAAATGAAAAGAATGCTCAAATATTAAAAGAGAATATTTAATTGGAAAATTATAATGAAAAATTATAGAAATATTTAGAGATATTTAAAAATTTTAGTGAACATCTATGTCAAATACTAGGAAACAGTTACTCTTAAAAATATTAATGGTCTAAGATATTAACTGGGATAGAAAAGAATCATTAAGAAAACTTTTTTAAATAAATAAAATTATTCAAATTCTACTTCTACTTTTTATTAATGTTGACCTAATAAATACTTTATTTATAAGTGATTATAATATTCTTATAGGATAACCATAAAAATATGAGTTCCTAAATATATAATCATTAACATTTCTGGAACCAAGAATGTTTTGGTGCGAAAATAAATTTTGGTATAAAGTTGTTTTGTAGGGAAACTTCTTGAAGATATCTTTTAAAAATATATGGTACCTGGAAAATGGTTTTTCTCGAAATATGATAGTATATTACTCGAGCTTCAAGTACTTGATAGTGGTTGTTAGTGGAAATTTCACCTTTGGTGAAAAAAATAATCGAAAAATCATTATCCTTGGCCAAATTGGTAACTCTAATTTAGTTTAAATTTATAAATTAATTTTTTTGATGGACTAAAATACAATATTCTAAGCATCTCACAACTATGTGATGATGGATTTCATGGGAAATTTAAAAACCATTTTGGTAATGTTTTAAATTCTAAAAAGGCATCATTATTTACTTCTTTGAGAAATGATAATGTGTATATTGTTAATCTTGATTTTTTAATTTCACAACAAGGTTGTTGCTTTAGTTCCATTCATAGAAAATCTTGTCTTTGGAATAGGAGACTAAACTAATGTAATATTCACTCACTTAGAAATATTACTTATAAAGGGTTAGTTAGGGATTTAATTAAACTGTAATTACATAATAAAAAAGCCTATAACCCTTATCAAAAAGGTCAATAACATAACATAAATTTGAAAATTCAAAAAATAAGTTTCAACTTCTCAACCTTTTGAGTTGGCTCACATGGACTTGTTCGGACTATCTAGAGTTTCTAGTTTAAATGGGAATCACCATGTCTATGTATTTGTAAAATATTTTTCTATGTATACATGGATATTCTTTTTATCTCATAAAAGAGAAGCCTACTATTAATTTACAAAGTATGAAAAATATGTATATAACCTTAGTAGACTTATAATTAAGTCCATAATAAGCGACCATGATTGTGAGTTCAAAAATCAGAAATTTGAATCCGTCTTTTGACAAAATGGTTATAACCATAAATTCATTGATCCTAGGACCCCCAAAAAAATGAATTTATTTAAAGAATAAATAGAACACTTAATGAGATACCTCAAAAAATGCTTAATGAATATGAATTACCTATATAATTTTGGGTAGAGGATGTGAGCACAACGTCCTATATAATTAAAATACTTTTAATTATACCAATTTTGAAGAAAAACCTTTATGAACTTTGTAATAGTAGAAAACCTATGGTTAATTACATTAAAAGTTTTGGATGAAAAGTATTTATTCTCAACAATAAGTTTAATATTGGCATGTTTTCCTCCAAAAGCGATAAATGAATTTGCCTTGGTCAGCCAAACTCTAGTAAATTTTATAGAGTTTTTAACAAAAGAACCAAGACCATGGAAGAGTATTCCCATGCCATGTTTTATAAGACATACCCACATGAGCCTAAAACCCATTTAAAAACATATATAATTATTTATCCACTTTTAAAATATTAGTCAAACCTTCTTGTTTCTTATGTAAAACATTCATAAAAATCATTCATTTCTGACGAAATTTTAGAAAATGAACCAAAACCTGAACCAAAACCTGTAAATGACCATGAGGTGATGAGGCCTTATTTTTCTAAATCTATTTTGGTCTATTAAATACCAGCCTCTAGATTCTATAGTTGGATACATAGATATAGGAACATATAATAGGGAATCTCTGTGAAACGTGGTTGAACATCAAGTATTTTTGTCACAGATTGAACCTAAGAGCATCAATGAGGAAATAAATGATGAATTAAGGGTAATTTCTATACAAGAAGAAATTAATAAATTTGAAAGATATAATTTTACTGAACTGGTTTTTAGACACATATACACTACAAATATAGGCAATAAATTCATGTTTAGAAATAAGGTTAATGAATCTTTCACAATAGTGAAAAATAAGGTTAGGATAGTTGCACAAGGGTATAGTCAAGAATTAGGTATAGACTACGAGGAAACATTTTCACCTACATCTAGACTTGAAGTCAATATAATAATTTTACCCATTACAGAACATCTAGATTTCAAACTAAATCAAATGGATGTTAAATGTCTATTATTTAATGGTTATATAATTGGGAATGTTTTTGTCAAAAAAACCCGCTTGTTTTCAAAACACTCCTTTTCAAAATCAGGTTTTCAAACTAAAAAAGTTTTATATTGTTAAAAACAAGCTCATAGAGATTCGTATGATACTCATTTCTTATTTCTAACAGATTTTCAAAAGGAATTGTAGATCCTACCCTTTTTAAAAATAATTTTAAAATATGTTTTATTTATTCAAATATATGCATATGATTTTATCTTTGGATATTCTAAAAATTCTTTTTGTAGTGAATTTTAAAAGATTATGAAGAAATGATTTGAAATGTGTTTAATGGGTGAATAATATTTTATTTGGTTATCATATTTTTCAAAATAAGGAAGTAATTTTTTTAAATCAAAGTACATAAACTAAATATATTTTGAAACATTTTAGTTTGTATAACACTAAAAGTAGTGACACACCAATGAGTAGCACTTGTAAGTTAGATATTGATAAAGTTGTGAAACCAGTTGATCAAACTAGTTACCGAGGTATGACTGGAAGTCCTCCCTACCTAAATATTATATGGACTAAAATTATTTTTAGTGTATGTATGTGTCCTTGTATTCATGAAAAACCAAAAGAGTCACACATACTTGTGATAAAAATAATTTTCAAATACCTCAAGTATACACCTAATTTATGATTGTTTTATCTGAGAGGACAAACATTTTACCTTGTTAGTTTTTTAGATGCTAATTTTTAGGGATGTATGTTATATAGAAAAAGAACCTCAAAAAACATATCATCTTTTGGGAATGTCTCTAGTTTCTTATCATAGTTAAAAACAAAAATATTGTTGTACTTTCAACTGATGAAACTGAATACATAGCTTTAGGTAGCTACCATGCTCAAATTTTGTGGATGAAGAAAACTTTGATTGACTATAGATATGAATTCCAAAATGTACCTATAAATTTTGACAACAAATGTGCTATAAAAATTTATAATAATCTTGTATCAAACTCAAGAACAACCCACATTTATGTAATACATCACTTTTGAGAGATCATTTTTAAAAGGGTGATATAACACATGAATACATTGGTACTGAACATCATTTTTCTATTATATGTACTAAGACATGGAACTTTAAGATAATTAACTATATAAAACATGAATTAATATTGATTAATTTCAATTATGATTAATTTATTGGGACCCACCATTATATTTTACCCACTTTTTGTGTTTACCTGCTAGTGGAACAACCCCCCATTGGATATGTATTGTCATTGGTTTTCAGTTATCGTTGCTGATTTCAATCTACAAGTTAATTATTTTAATTTCTTTTAAAGTTATTTTATTTATTTATTTTTACAAATCCCTAAATTATATAATTATATACTTGTATAATTTTGATGCACACTTCCTCATGACTTACCTTTTAACTTTTCCACTACCTTTATCTCTCAACACTTCTCCTTCCATTAACCTCATTCAAACCATTCCAACCATTCATAATGGTTATATTTAAGTAATAAGTTGTACCATCTCTAGATGAATTTCTTCCGTCAAATAATTCTAGAGGCGAATCAAGTCATACAACTATACTCGAGTCGCTAATCCCACGTTTCATGAATCGAATAGTAGTACCTGAGAAAAAAGTAAATGTTGAGTGGCTGTTGTTGAGCATATCCTTGGTTCTTAGAGTAATAAATGATCACATATGGCTAGAGTGGTTCTCAAATAATGAAAATTCATTCTATATGAGTTTAGTGTATCGGTTTTATCAAAATATGGAGTTTAGTTTTGGAGAATACAAATACTGAGTTTGAAGTAGGATAAATGTGGAGAATGTTGTTTTCGATTCAATTAAAAAATCTGGATTTATTAAAGTCCCTTATTAAGGAGTTTCAAATGATTATCAAGGATCTATTACAAGTGATAGTGATACATTCATATATGAGGATGCTTTACTAGATCTTACTAGAAATGAAATTGTATAAAGACCAACTGAAACTGAGTTAGATGGTGAATTCCATTTTCTACTCAAGTTTATTCATTATTTGTTGTCTTTGGGGAAATGTGATTTCAGCACAATGAGGTATCAAGATGTATATCTCTTTTTTCAGATTAAGAGATGAGAAAAAATTATCTTGTTAAGGAATATAATGATTCATAATATAGATATGTGTAAAACTTATTCCAAATCAAACTCCCTTATAAACCATAAAATTATTTTCTCCATGATTGGGGATAAGTGATTGGTAGATGAAGAAGTAGAAGTAAAATGTGTAATATTTTTCTTTAAAATAGTCATTTTTAAGAGAATGAATATAAGTTGTAACCCCTAGCTAAGACAATGGTCTATTGATGATGATGAGATTTATGGGGATATAAATCTTGTTGATCCCACAACAAAGATAAAGGATTTTGTGGATTCTATTATAGAGCTAGATGAAGTGGTAGATTATTTTTATGATGAACATGAAGTGGAGGAGAAGGTTGATGCTTCAAGAAATGAGGCGTATGTTTTTTAATTAATGGGGTAAGAGAGCTAGATATTCCCAAGATCCCTCAAAAAATCTCTTTTAGTGAACTCAGTCATTCCAGATGTCTCCCTATCAGGGAGAATATTTTATCTGAAGGAAGTTAATAAGCATAAACTATGGGTTTTGAATAATTTTTTTGAGTTATATAATTATTGAAATGGATAAAGTGAGAGTTATTATGAAAATGGTGAAGATGAAGAAGAAGAAGAAAATGGAAATGGAAATAACGAGGGAGATGGTGATAGAGATATTAGTAATGGTGGTTAAGATCATTATGGTCCTCATGAATGTATTTTTGTTGACGTTGTGGAGATACCCCAATTAATTGATTATTTTATAGGTTTATCAGTTTATTCTAGGTATGAGGAGATACCAAACATAGTTCAATATGTGGATAGAGCTTCTAGAGACAAGGTGGAAGTATTTTTTGATTTGGAGGAATCCAAAAGCCTTGATAGTCACATTGTTGTAACTACTGATAGAGATAATTATAAGCATGCCATTGGTGAATCTATTGAAAAGATGATTGTTGAGCCTATAGTTAATGAGTAGAAAGTTTTTGAGAATATATTTGACAAGAGGATGGATGTTGTTGAGCCTAAAGTTGTTGAGCCAGTAGTTGTTAAGACATCTATTGTGTCTTTAGCTAGGTCGGATGTCACATCATTTGGGGAATGGGAATAGTGTCTTGGTTATTTTAGAATAGGTATGAAATATATTAACTCTAATGATTAGAGGCTTAATTTTCTAGTTCAAGCAGAGATATATCCTTGGGGATTAATTGTAGAGTAGATATATGTTGTAGGAGAGTTACGTAGTTTTTCTTCCAATACGCCTTCCATATCTAAGCCAACAGAGGCTACTATGTCACATGTTGTGTCTTATGTTCCCATTGATAGTGTATCCAGTGATGAATTATATTATTTCATTGAAATGTATCTATCTTATTTTTGAATGCTACTAAAAAATAAACCTCATATGATAAATAATCTTAGTTTGGAACACTCTAAAATATTGTTAGATCTTGTTATCTAACATATTCAATACAAGATTATGCATCACATTCAAGATGTGTAAATATAGAATAATATACTTTTCAGTGATCTGGAGTCTTTGAGTAATATAATGGAGGGAATGTAGACATCTTTTACTTTCAGTATGGATACGTTGTTAGAGAGCATAGAGAGCATGCATTCCATGGATTCTACTTCTAGTGCTCCACCTCCTTCTTTGTATGCCGAGTTAATTATATTATTAGGTAGGGAGGAACTTCAATCCATTTTAGGTGATGTTATAAATATCCCTTAGGAGAGTTTTATTAGATTTTACATAACAATGATCCTATCTACAGGATGGTCAGGGAATGCCTAAAATGAATTTAGAGCAGATAGAGAAACTATTATGAATGCAATCAAGTAATAAATTTTGAAAATATATAATAATAATGTGCTTAAATTTGACTTCAAGTTTCATTATAAGAACCTCATAATTCTACCAGTTACTAAATCCTTCAAAGAATTGGTCAATTAGCTAAAAGTGATGACCCTAGTGCTTGAATTTTTTATGGAGGAGAAAAAGTTCTTTTTCAGTTCAATAGAAAGAGGAGGAAATATTATCATGGACTTAATCAATCTGATGAATCCCTTTATTTATGTTTATGGAACCACCGTATTAGTTCAAGATGCTATTCTACTGACTGCTCATCTCACTTCTCTATCCACTACTGTAGAGATGTTTAGAGATACTGTTACATGAGACCCAAATTCACCTTCCCATGTTTAGTTACAACCTTTTGGACTATCTCGTATAGAATTTATCCAACATATTTGGATGATTGTCATCCACAATCCTCCTTCTCTACCTACTGTCCCTACATCCGCCACTATAGTGACCTAACCTTCTACCACTATGTAATCTACCTATGAAAGGTGTTAGGGTTAGACACATGTTGTTCATATTACCTAGCCTGATAATCATTGAGAGTAGGATTTTTGTATATCAATTTTTGTATGAATTTTAATTATATCTCATTTTGGATGTACTTTACTAAATTTCGTCCATAAATTGAAATTATATCATTTTTCAGATTTTATCTCTTTGAATATAGTTTTTTTCTCTCCCCTTTATGATAATCCCAAAAGGGGAAGAACGGATATGGATTTTATTTATTGTGTTTTATAGTGTATTTATCCTTTGATATCATAATTCATGTTGTTTATTGATACCATACCTTTGATTCCATATGTATTTAAAATTTATCTTTTGATACCATCTTAATTAATCAAAAGTATTTACATTTTTGATTATATAGTTTTTAAACTTATTCATTTAATACCATCTAAATTAATCATGAGTATTTATGTTTATGATTATGATATCCATTGAAATATGCTTTATTTTGATATATTTTCTATTTAAATTTTTTATTCCATACTAATTTAAGATACAATTTATCTTTAAAACCTCACATTATATTTTATACTGTTAATTAGATATAAGAACTTTTTCAACTATTCTTATTTTAAGACAAAGTTTATTCGTTATGTGGTCTATAAAATTCCATGATTTTATATCATCAAAATGGGGGAGATTATTGGAACATCATTTTCTTAATACTAATAAATCGTGTTAATTATGTTTTGAATGGTTTTTATACTGTATGATCACGTTTCATAATACAACAAATTTTGGAAAAATTTTAGGGAAATTTTGGATAAGGGCTGAAATGGCCTACCTCAAGAAATGACTCACCATTGAAGACGTGTCACCATCAGATCTGAGTCATAGTTAGGATAGAAATTTCGGAATGTATTAATATAAACTTCCACCAGAAAAGACCCACTATTGGGATTAATCAATATTGAACATGACCTATCACTAGATGGCCTACAATAAAACACTATGCACTACCAATAATTATGGAAAATTAATGAAAGGACCTTCTCCAAGAAAAGACTTACCACTAGGATGAGTCACCATTGAGAATGAAATACCACCAGATAACCTACCGTCATCCTGACGCACCGTTGGTCTGAATCACCACCATCTTAAGTCACTGCCAGAGTTTTCTCACCACCAGAAGAGTCATTGTCACTTTTTCTAAGATATTCAAATTAGATGTTTCTAACGACTATATTATCAAATTTAATATTGAGTATTATTTCGATAATTATTCTTAAACTATTTTAGAGAGCATTAAATATTTTTTTCAAACTTGATTATGAGGATTCAGCATACTTGGATGATTATTACTTTAAAGGACTCTCCATCGTAAAATGCTATATATTCAAAAAATTCACCCTCATGCACAATGATGGAATGAATACATGCATACTATACAAGTGAAAATCGATGATCCAATGTTCCATTTAGTAGAAAACTTTACACGAAGAATCATTCATACAACTAAATGTGAATGAGTGTATTAAAAAACATATTGATTCTTTCCTATAGTTATAAAAAATAGAGATTATTATGTTCTGTTTTAAAATGGTTTTCTGATAAACATATTGTGCCCATATTCATACTATATCTAAGGACTCTAATGTTTTCAAAGCACATATGAAAAATAAGAACAAAATCATCTACATCTTTACACCTATTCTTTATATTTTATGGATTTAATTTTGAGAAGTGTGTGGTTTAACCATTTTATTAAACACATTGTGAATCTTGTACCATTACTGGAAGGTACATTTTATCTTATAAAGTCTAATTTTACGAATGGTGCTGTGGGAGAGTTCATTAGATGGACCCTGTTTTTTATTCACATGTTTTTTGTGGAAGATCTCCCTGTGTATCCTGGATAGACGATTAGCTATTCTATGTTTACCCAATATAGGTTTTAGATCATGATTATTTTATATAATCTTCTTTGAAGTAAATTATTTCTATACGGATGGGATTAGGTCTCTGCATGATACTAATACCCTTTTTTTAATTCCAATGTGTGTTTTGTTTTGTTTCATTTCAAAGAATTAAACTGGATTTTTTTTATACTAGAAATAAAATCATTAATTTCGAAGTTAATGTTAATTATTTTTTATATAAGATTTTTATTATGTAAATTGATTTCAAAAGTTCAAATAGTTTTCATATTTTTTTAACGAAGACATAATAACTTTTTGATAAATATTGTAAAAGATCATAACTTATATCAATCTTTTTTTAATTGGGTACTCAATTCTCCCCCTCTTGATATATTCCCTCCGAACAAAAATAACATTTTAATAGAGTATCACATTTCATTTAAACACAATTTTGTGTTTATCGAAATTTATTGAAGAGATTTATTTTATTTAAAATTAAATATATCATTATTTTTCGGGATGTTATATTCTCTTATATTCTTGGTGTTTCATCAAATATATACTATTTGATATGATGAGATTTTTTTAAATATCATGGTGTAACATTCCACCCCCTTAAATAAATCATGTCCATTTAATTTTATATTGATATTACTAATAAAGGTTTTGAAATTTGAAAATTTATTTGTGAAAAATCCTACATCATAAAAATGGTTAACAAAAATTTCTCTAAAAATGAGGTAATTTTAAACACTAATCTCATAACATAAATAGGCTTCCACATAACATAAAATTGGTGCGAAGTGAAGATATGGGCATGTAAGAAATGTATAAATAATTTTAGAGAGTGATAGAGATAATTGATCTCAAGAAAGTGAATGATTAATGCATTGTTAAGGACTTCAAAACCATAAATCCTTGATGTGATAAAATACTATTGATTTATCAAATATGAAGGTAATATTGAAACTATTTTTTAATATCCTTTTCCTAGAGTTGAGGGATTAATTTTATATTAAGATAGAGAATACCATAAAATATAATTACTTGAAATATTTATAATTCATAAACACAATTTCTTCCTTACATTGTGCTTTGATCAATTTCAACCACATATTACTCTAAGGAAATGAATAACCAATATGATTTTTTATGGATGAAGCACTAAAATTAAAATTTTATAGATGATAATATCTATAAAAGAGTAATAATATATTCCTCCAATCTTGATTCAACTAAAAATAGATAGTACATGGTAAGATAATAATCAAAATTAAAATAAATATTTCAATATATAAAATTAAATAATGAAGACAAAGGTTTAACATAGATACTTTCTTAAATAAATAACCCTATATCTCAAATAACCTCAATAATGTCAACATAAAGTATGGTTTTACCCTAAAATATTATCACATATACATTTTTACAAACATATCTAAAAAATTAATATCATTCTTCCAAAATTATCATATATATTTAACCAAGAGGTTATATATGATTCATCCTAATAAATTGTCTCATGAAATATCATTAGTCACCCCAAAATAAAATAACATGATCCTATAATATTTTTCCAAAAATCAACATAAAATTTAACCTTTAAACTATATAAGTAAAAAAATTATACTAAATAGTACATCACATAGGCTAGTGGTAGGTGATACACCCTTCCGTTATTGGTTCAAACCCCATGAACTTTTTGAATGTGATGGGTTGTCACCGGAATTGTGTGTCAACCTTTTTCAAAAACTATGGGTAAAATTATGTTATTATTAAATTGATAATTCACCATGATCCTATAATTTTATCAACAATATTATTATATTATTTATAATAATAGTATCCATCAAATAAAACTTTTTTATCCACTAAGGGTTTCTATACAACTCATTATTTTCCATAAAATAAACTAATTATATCAATATGAATCACATATCCCAGATTATCTTTTTTTTCAATTTTGTGTTTTTCTATTGAGTATCACCTTTCCATTAAAAAACATTTCTGGGTTATTCAAAATATTCTTGAAAATCCTTAATGAGAAGGTTTTAAAGAAAAATCCTTATATATATATTATGATTCACATAATTGTTGAATTCTAGTACATTGACATTTTAATAATTCCACTTCATTCATATACCCTTAAATATGATTCATCATATTATTCCTCAATACCGTCTTACTTTCACATGTTATTTTAGTCTCTTCATCATCATTTGAAAAACCATTACTCATACAATCTTGTTGATAAAATTATTGATCTTTCCCCTAGGAAATAAATTTTCATAATGTGAATAATTTCCGTTTTTAAAACATTTAATTGATTATGATACCTTAGTGAGACCATTATTGTCATAAATTTCATTAATTGAACATTTCGTTTTTTGTAAATTACTTGATTTGTGTCCATCATTTACATGGAAAAACATCTTCTTGTTTCTATGGTACAATCACTTGGGAGTTTTTTCCACATTAATAATATATGGGACACTAAATTTTATTTCCACCATGGTTTCTAATACCTGAGATCCTAGTGAACTATATCCTTCCCATATTTGGTGAGTCTAAAGGTGGGTTAAACTGCAAGTTATTACTCATATATCATGATAACTGATTAGAAATAATCAAAATATAATTCACTCCAGTCATTATCCCATTTAGTTTATCATCAAAAACATTTCTATCACAATCAATATTAACTGTGTTTCTTTTGGATCCTATCATTTATTAAAACCATAATATATAGTGTGAGAAAAAATATTCATAGTGGGAAACAAAATGATAATTAAAAATTATTTATACGATCCCTAAATCATGACCCCGTTATTTTAGGCTAAGAAACCTTATGTTTAACCTAGGTTATTCACGATGATCATCTATTCAAATCCTTCATGATGGTTCATAAAGAGTTTGTTAATTTACAAGAATATCCCCCTTGAGTGTCAAACTAGGTGTGTAGTAAGACCTATTTTATATACCAGGTAATGATCAAGTAAACCCTGACATACCTTTTTCAATGTTATTAACCCTAGGAACTTCTCTTCTAGATCCATGTTCACTTGTAGTATCTGTACAAGGATTTAATTTTTCAGAAACCACTCACTCAATACGTCACCAAGATTCCATTATATTTTTCTATACATAGCCTTATTCTTAGACTTATCCCTAGGTTTCTCACTAAAATTTTCACATATTAGTAGTAAAGGATTTCAAAAACCTTTTCTATGATACCAACTATAGTGACCCAATCCTTTCAAATATATTATTAAAAAAATCTTAAAAATAAATAACCATTAATACAATAAAAGTATCATAAAGTCCTAGTGTATTCATAATACTAGGTTCTTAATACATAAAACATAGAATCCTTATTTTATTTTCCACAGTGAGCTACTAAAATTAATTCAATATCTTAAATAAATATGGGATAACCTGGGGAATACTTAATGAAATGGGTGAGATAAAAATTCAACTAAGGGAATAAAAATTATAAGGAAATATAACATTTGAGTCAAATATATAACATGATATAATAAAATAGAAGGTACAAGAGTTTTAACATGAAAGAATAATGTAAAAAACATGGTATCATAATATTATAAAATCAAAGGAAATGTTGTAGAGACATATAACATCACAGAAAAATGAGACAAGGATAACTTCCTAGACAACATCACTTGGTAGAAAAAGTCCCATAATAGATTCGGTTTACTCTCTAATCCCATACATTACATATCATGAGACTACAAAATTACCCAATAAATTGTAGCACTATCTGGGAACACACATCACAACATGTTCATGATCTATTTGTTCCACATAAAGAAAATTATTCTTAAGGCATAACATAAGAATTACCAATGGATTGAAAATTGGTTGTATAATATTTCTCCATATTATAGTCAATGTAAATTTTATAATGAATGAATTTTATAAATGATTATCAGGAGAGTATTTACCCATCAAAGGATGTGTGAATAAACTAGGTATATATGTGATAGAAATATAAAATTAATTTAGAAAAAATCCATAACTTCAAAGGTTGTAATCATTGATGATTTTTAAAAAAATTAAAAACAATCTTGGGGAAAAATAAACTTTTCCATTTGAGTAACATAAATTTATGTCATCTTAGATGGAAAATGATTTTGAAATATCACTTTGAACATTTTTTGGGGAATATATCCTTTCCATTTTGAAAAAACTTATTTAAAATATAAATCCTTCCATTAATTTAATGATTTTATTTTTGAAAATAACATTTGAAAATTAATAATGAATCTCTAAAACATTGAGTGATACTAAGGGACCAAAAGTTCTATTCATTCCAAATAAGTCAAAAACAAAAATTAATTTCAATTTTTTTGCATGAAAAATGAAAAAGTACCTTGTTTGGTAAATTAAAGAATACTAATTTTAAAACAATAAGAAAAAAAATTATTTGTAAAAATGAATTTAAATTATACAGAAAAATATTTTTAGAGAACATGGATTTGGAAGAAAAATGATTTTCGATATAAGAGAGAAATAAAGACAAAGTTTCATAAAAAAATTATCAATAATTTTAAATACCAAGGGGAGTAAAATAGTTCTATTTCCTGAAAAATGTATAAAAAACTAGTGGAGAATAAAATTAAAAGTGTTATATTATAAAATGATCAAATATTTTCCATCAATATAAATTCAAGTATAATAAATCTCGATTTAAATGAGATTTAAATATAAACCCTTACCCATTTGGTAACTTTTGAATCATAAAATCCTCTGAATGAAGAATATGAATTGTAACTTTAAATATCATGAAATTTAAATTATTAAATATATATTATGTAATGGTATATTATATAATCCATTTAAAATAAATTAGTATCATAAAAGAATATGTTTCTCAAAGAAGTAATTTTTAGACGAAACTTTTAAAAAGTTGATATCATTGAGGTGAGAATTCTTAAATGTGGAGATTATGGGTAAAAAATATATATCCCCAAAAATAAAAGTTTAAATAAAAAAAATATATAAAAATAAATTTCACACATAATTTTATCACAATATAATTAACAAAGTAGTTGTATAACCCAAGGAATAGAAATTCAGTTAAGAAACCCCTTACCTCGGACTTTATTATAGTTGGGAATTCATTAAAATCATTTATAGTGGTTTTAATAATGTTATTAAATTATAAAATAATCATATTATTGTTTATAATATCACATATTATATTTTCATAACATATTATTACTCGTTCATTCATAATCTTTCATTATCAAAATTGTTTCGAGTGTTAATTTCATTGTTTTCCCTTGTACGTTTCGTCATGAAGGCTCAAGATTCTTAACATAATTTATAGTTATATCATATAAATAATGATATTGATGTTATAAATATCATTTTTTTCATTATTTACATATTATTAATCATTATTAAATTTTGAACATGGAGAACGAATCACATCGCTTTGTGGAGACGATATATCGTACATACGCATGAGCGATGTTATCATTTTCTTAACGAGTGAAAGGGTAAGAAATGGAAGATTAAATTAATTTTCAATAATCAATATAATTTCATAAATATATCATATATCTATTAAATTTAACATTGTTTTGCTTTCATGTAAAACATTACTAAAAAAGGAATCACATCACTTCACGAGGCGGTAGTCCTCTGTACACATGAACAATGTTATCATTTATTCAATGGATGATAATGTCATGAATTATTTGATATATTTATTTTATATAATTATTAATATTTAACAAATATGATATATAAATATCAAATTATTCCTAATTACTTTCCTATAATGTGTAAGCGAAAAAAATTTCATCGCTTTATGAGGTTGCAGTCCACCATACACCTGAACGACATTATCTCATTCTCTATGAAATTAAAATTAAGAAGGTATATATGATAATTTAATTAAATAAGTATAATTAACTAATAAATATAATAAATTAATATTATATTCATCATTATAACCATCCTTGAGAAGCAGTGATGGAAAATGAATACATCAGTTCATGAGGCAGTAGTCCACTGTACACACGATCAATGATTTCCTTTCCCATTTGAGGTAGGAGGATATGTTTGTTGGACATTAATTTAACATAAAAAATATTTATATATTGATAACAATTATTTTATTATATCTTAATGGTTTAATAATTTTTTAATGATTTGGAAGAAGAAATAAAATAAAACACTTAGTTATGAATGTTACCACTTCTTCATAATTTTTTTTCGTTTTCACTAGAATCCTTTCTTTGATGGATTTATGAAAAAAACAAGGATTATAGGATGAGGTTATGAAATTAAGTAATTTATTTGTTCAATTATTTTCGAAACTAATTGGTTTTTTTGTGTGTAAATGTGAGGAGAGTGGGTGACTTATTATAAGTGGTGGAGATGACACACTTGTTTTTTTTGAAAACTAAGGATTTCACCCACATTTATCTAAGGAAAAAATGATCCATAATTGACCATTTTTCAAAATTAGAAGATATAAGTTCTAAATAAAACCATAAAACTGGAATTATAAAATTTTGTGTCTTTTTTAACCTTTATCTTTCAACTTTAACCCCGAGTAAACCTGTTTTTATTTTAACCGCTACAAATAATTTTTAATACTTTCTTATTCATTATGGTCCAAAATTAATTTAAAATTATTATATAATATAAATTATGATGAAAAAAATATGCAATAATTTTTTACAAATTAATCTCATATAAGTGGTAGAATTTAATCTAAAATTAAACCTATATTTGTGTCGAAAAAATTAATGTTTACAAAGATAAAGTTTAAATGTTTTCAAAAATATATATCAGAATTAACTATGAAATTTATTAAAATGACCTAAATTAGTCAAATAATAATATAGTAGAACAAATTTTAATTTTAAACCCAATTATAAATATAATTTAAACTTTTAATTAATTTAAATTAAAAGGTTTTTTTCAATACAAAACAATATTTTTCACTATTCATAAAAAATAATGCTTTTCATAAAAGTCTCAAAAAATTGAACGAAATATAATTTTGACATGTAGATTTCAAAAATGAATTTATTTTTTAAAATAAAATTTATAAATGTTTGAAAAATAATTTTAAATTATGTGCTCAAAGCGCGACTAATTCGCATTTCATAAAAGCATAGTTTTTCAGGAAACATTTTTTTTTCTTCCAAATAGTTTTTATTTTATTTATAATAAATAAATAACCATTGAATTCAATTATTTACATGTATAAAGCATATATTTCTTAATTTGGAATGTTATATTAATATCCACCAATTTGACAGCTAGGTTATAATGGTCATGTTTAAATAATAATATTTTAATAGATTATCATATTTTCTTTAAACCCATTGTTGCATGAATCGAAATCTATCAAAGATATTTAATTTATTTAAAAATAAATATATCATAATTTCTTAGGATTTTACATTTTATTATAAACTTGGTGTTGTATGTCATATATAATACCCGATATGATGTTCCTATTTTAAAAATCTTGGGATGTTAGAAATAAAATTCTTAACAACCTATCCCATATAAACATATCTGATTTGGAGCACCACAAGGCCTCGTGAATTCCTAATTGTATTCAAGTGGTTTCCAATGAGAGGTGAGGGACTGAAATATACATTAGGAATATTATTACCTTGACAACTGATAACCATCAAATATATACTATTGAAAACAAAAATAATAAACAAAATCAACGTTATCGAATGACATTAATAATACAACTATATAAATATCATTATATTATATAATAGAATTTATATATTGTAGTCAAACATCAATAGTCAAAATAATCCCCACATGTGGTATATCAATATATATCATAATCAAAGAAAAAATTAATAATAGAGGAATAACTCTAAAAATATCTTAGAGTATATCTTGGACTCTACTCAATCCATACTTTTCTCCACCTACTTAAGTGGATAACATAAGGCCCCTTTCATAGGATGGATCCCTAAAAAAGTATACACCAACATTAGGGTGCCTATATATGGTGTGAGTATAAAATATTATAGGAATCCACCAATAAGTCCTTAGTATAACTATGTCCAATATATGTGAGTTTATGCACTAATAGATATAAAATAAATAATAAATAATATATAAATATTGGTTCATCAAGTACGAAAAAGTCCATCACAAACCCTAAGAATATTTGATTTGGCTCTATACTAGTATCAAGAAGTCATAACATACCAATAATCCAACCCATATTGATCACTAACCTCTCATCCATGGTAAGGTGTAAAACCAAGTCTTGCTCCAACACTATCTTACTAGGGATGACGCCTCATTGTTATTTCCCAAACTCTCACCCTCATACCCAGGGAGAGCTCCCATCAACACATTGTACCCCCACCTTATAAAAAAATGTGTGTCCTTATAGAACACTCCATACCACCACCATTTCAATCAGGTCATTTCCTTATAACACACTCCATACCACCACCCATTCACTCAGGGTGTAGCCTCATATCACAATCTATACCACCACTATTTCACTTAGGGTGTGACCTCATAACAAAATACATACCACCACCCAAACACTTTGGGTATGTCCTGGGAGTTGAATCTATTCAACCACCACTTTATAATATGAAAACAACATAAGATCCAGACCCACATCAATGTACAAAATTATAATATCATATAACACAACCATCTCAAGAGACCATTCTGAAGCCCACACTACCTGTTTATAGGCCTCTAACATTAACTATTTACACAAACAACCCATGTAAATCACATTAAACACCATAGGAAATTATATATCACATTAAGACTAAATGACAATGGTGTAAAATAATTCATAAATATTCCATATTAACCATTGTTAGATCACATTCACATCAGCACACCTACAACAACCTCAACAAAGTCAATTCTACATTCGTAGTCACCTTGGTGTAGAGTTAAAATAAATCTAATGCATATAAAACCCTATATGAAAAAACCATAAATCCCCTCAAAAATGAGTAAACATGGTAAGGGATTATTACCTCAATCCTTAGAGGGATCACTTTTTAATCCATACCATCTGGATCAATCCTAATCCACCAATATCCATAGACATGAGAAAACACTAAAAATTAGGGGTTACACATGGGGGAAGAGAAATAATTAGAGAAACCTAGGTCTAGGGATCCCATGGAATTATACTTACAAAATTTGGATGATCTAAAATAATTACAATTTAGTTGAATAATAAATGAGGAGGGGAGATCTTGGATAAGTAAGACGGGATTCCCCTAGGACTTGCAACTTGTGTTGGGGCCAGTGGATAAGGATATTGGGCTATTTTGATAAGTTTACCCCATCAAATAAATTTAATAAAATAAAAAAACAACCCATGATGCATATTACAACATGAAAATAGTGGTAATAGTGCAATGCCATCAATAGGGTCATGTTGTTGTAAGACCCTCAACACCTCATTATAACAACCCTCCAAATTCTATGGGTTCTAAAATATCGATCAGATCTATTATGTCATGAAAAAAATCCCCATACCATAATGGTTTCAATAATGACACAATGGCCTCTATTTCATCATGATTTTCCTTAGATTTAGAATCTCAAACCCAGGTAGTACCATGACACACTATAATATCCATTGTTGTGTTGTTATTCTTTTTTTTTCTATAAAATTCCATCATTGAACTATGTCCATCGCCTAAATTTTCGAAACCAAGTCATCGCCGACAACCCCAAAAACAAAAACATCATAAAAATAATTATTATTTAACTAAAATGAAATAAAACACACTTTGAAATTTTAGGATTGTTATAATTCTCATTTTCATTTATCATTTTAAATTTTATATCCTTTTATAAGAGTTGTATTAATAATCTTTGTGTCATTACAATTTAATTGGATGTCTCCGAAGAGAGTGAAACATTTATAAATAAAATTAAAATATTAAATATTGTTTGGGTAAATTATTTGTGTTTTAGAAAATTAATTTTTATGGATTAAGAAAACCATAAAAATAATTTACTGGTTGAATATTTTATGTGGGACAAAAAACATGTTTTATGTTTTGAAAATATATCATGAAATTGTTTTTACCGAGATGAATTTTTTTTCATTTATATGGGATATAAAACATCTGTTTTATTTTATTTTTTATATTTATTATCACAAAAAACATGTTTTTTTAAAAACAAGTATGATAGTTTTAGGCTTTTTCAAAAATAGAACATGTGTCATATCTAATAAAAGTTATTTTTCTTCTTAATTTTGTTATATTATTTTGTATTTTAATAATTTTGCTTACGTATTAAGTGTTTTGTGATGAATTTATTGTTTTTTTGTGTACGAGTGATAATTATTTCCAAATAGTTCATTTTAAGTATATCCAAATTTGTTGAGTAGGTTGTTTGGGAGATAAAAAATAAATTCAACATTTATAAATTACCAAATAAAAGTGAGATGTTATAGTCATCAGAATGTTTATCATTAAAACATACAAACATGTGATAAATAATTTTTTATATATTTGGTATTAGATTATTGATTTAATTCATTTTTAATATTTAGAATTAATGGTTTCATAGATAAACATGTACATTTTGGGTTGATATTTTGTTTAATATTATTTTGTAATGTTGATTTGAAAATTATTCATTCCAATGATTTTAAATAAAATTATATTAAGAAAATTTTAATGAAAAGACAAGTGTTTTTGGTAGTTTTATGTGAAATTATAATTAATTTTTTATTTTTATAACATGTGTTTATATTTTGAGCTCATATTAATGAGATGATATTTGACATATTATATGTTCTTAATATATGTGTATTTATAAATTTAATATGTTTTATCTGATAATAATTCTGAAATTCTTAGAAAGATCATGTAGTCACACTAAGAGGGGGGGTTAATTGTGAAACTAATTTCACTAAATTCTATTTTCTTCTCTCCACTCATAATATTTAAACCTCCTCACTTATTAGGGTGAAATGGGTATACTTATGAATTCTAAAAATTCCAAACCATATGAAAAATAGTAAATAATAATTAGAAACAAAAGAATGTACTTTATTAAGGTGTGATTCCCATGTGAGAGTCTACTTCTTACCGTGTTCATGTTTATTCTAAGATATATATTTTACCATAAGTGTATAAATGTGATTAAAATGGGTGATGCGGTATCATAATTAACTCAAAACCAATAGTTAATGATTTTTAATCTTGAGTAAACCATAGGGTAGGGTCAAGATCCTCATCCATAATGAAAATCATTGTCTCTTGATAGTAGGCTATATACTGATAGTTTTATAGCCTCTCAAATAATTTTATTTACAATGGATATAAATAGTTTATAATGGGTCCTTACAGATTTGAACAAGATATAAAATCTTCTCTTGGATGTCACTGTATTAAATGATCAGATATTCTTCCTCAATCAGTGTCTTTGAAAAATAGTAGATAATTTTCTAAAGTAGAATTCTTGTATGTCTCTTCTTCTCAAATAAATTTAAATATTTTTATTTTTCATGAGTGTTAACACATAAAAAGTATATTTATAAGGTAGTAGTGTCAATCTTTGTTAACCAAATTTTCCTCTACTTCCTCCCCTTTCAAATCATCCACATTTTATGTTAATTGGGTATATAGTAGTAGTAACTCACTAGCCTCCTCCTCATTCTCTTATGTTTTTCTTCGACACATAGAATCTTCATTAGTATATATTATCTCTTTCTTCTCTTAAAATTTATCTTACACTCATTTTATTTCTCTATATTTTATTAATAGAATCATGACAATATTATTTCCAAATTTTAATATATAAATTCCATTCTATTATGAATTGTGATACCTTCAATATCCTCATTCAATTTCTCAATAAAAACATCTGGTTCTACTCCCCACAATCTCATAATAGTATTTTTCTTCCACAACATTTCTCAAATAGAATTTAACGAATAGTCATTATCTTATTTAAATTGGTTAACAATATTTCAATGAATACTTACATATTTTATCTTTATAAATTATTTCAAATATTCTAGTTTAAAACCTAGATTATCATTCTAATATCTTATCAATTTATTATCATTTAATTTTTATTTTGACTCATTTTGAATAGTGACTTAATCATGATATTTAATCCATAAAGTATAGCTCATGATAATCTAAATTAAATGTATAGAGATCTTATATTTTCTCAAACGGATTAACTTAGTATAAGAAATGAAATATCTTATATATCTCTGTAATGAGCTCAAATATTCTACACATGATCCATAATAGCACTCATATGATCAATAGAATCGAATGTATTCTAAAAATATCCTACACATGCCTTTTAATACCTTTTTTATCAAATAAAATATATAATATATTACTATAGGTATAATACATTTCTAATTTCCCACCCAACAATATCATTTGTATCATTTTTAATATATTATAGATGCTCCAAATATCTTATGTATCCAAACATGGTTATTCCCTTTCACAAATTTCAATAGGAAATCTAAAATATATTTTATATATGCTTCAAGATCTTTCAAATTACTATTATATCTTTCATTTTTTATATTTTAGTATAATATTCAACAAAATATATTCAATATGCACATGTATATATCACATACCATTATGAAAACCCTACATACATATGAAATATGTCAGATATCATTGTGTAACTCACAATAACTTTTACAATTATTTAGTTTCAACTTATAAAGCTTATTATATGTCATCTATAGAATCTTACATATCACAGTGGCTTCCAACTATTTTCCAATTCTTCTATTCTATTTAAAACCTATGTATGCATTTACAAATTTTCAGTTGTAACTCAAAATTCTATAACTTCTTCAAATATACTCAAAACTACTTTATATATTCTCATAGAATCTCCAATCAATCCATATCATCTCAAAAAAACTCAAAAAAACTTTAATAATATATTAAACATTCTCTAACCTCCACTACATAATTCCAAAATAGTTTTGAACAATATATATAGTCAATTTGTGTATTTTCATGGAACTTCGCTACCTTAAAAATTATATTTTAAAATTTATCCCTCTCAAATCATAATTCAATTATGTTAATAAATATATCCATTTGAATTGATGTTTAATAACTCAAGGATGGGTCCTCTATTCAATTCTCAAATAGCTTCCCTCAATTGTTGTACCTCTAGATTCTCATCTCCACAAGGAACATGGGGTAGACTCTACCCTCTTCAACCAAAAACACTTTTCACTAATCCACATAGAGTATATCTTAGTAATCATGAAATCTATTATATTTATTACTTGAATCCGTTTATCCAAGTACTCTAAGAAGTAGCATACCTTTCACATTATCAAGGTTAGTATCACAATCTATATATTTATTTCCAACATATAAATCGATATTCCTAAAAAACACAAAATTAAACTTTAATACATGTGATCCATCATATCATTAAGCTATATCTAAAATATATATAATAATATAAAAATATAACACTTTATATGGAACTATTACTTAAGGATGGTTCCCTTTAAACCATTGATTCATTGGACTCTTCATTACCTCTCAACACATATTGAATTTACTCCCATTGACATATTGAAAAAAATTCAAATCTCATCATCATTGTATACATGGGAAATTCATCCTACCCATTTTTATTTTTTTCAATACCCATTTCAATTCATCTAATCTCATTTTTAATTTCAATATCCAACGACCTCTTATTGAAAATAAATAAAAAGGTGAAAGTTTAAGGGAAATCATAACTCATCTCTTACATCTCCCATAAAATGAAATTTCATCTTACCCCCTTAGTAAAACTTGATCCAATTAAGAGAAGGGTGACATTGAGTTTATCTAAGTAATAAGCCAAAAATTAATTAACTCCAAGTCTACATTAGCTAGGTCATTGTAAAAAAGAGGGACTTACTTAGACATAAAATCCATCCATAAAATTGTACAATATATGATACCAACGTATCATTATATTTATAGGGCATGTTTATATATTTTTCAATAATTTATTACTTACACTAAACTCAACATATATAATAAATATTCATGAAAAAGTTGGTTTTTTAGGTATTTGGTGTAGTGGATGCACCTATTTGACATGTCAAATACCTATTTCAGTCTTAAAAATAATAATATAAGTTGTATATAAATAATTAAGTCATGAATAATGTAATCTGGTCATTGATTATATGACTTGAGCACTAGAATGAGAAGAAGAGGATCATCACATGTTATATATAATTAATTTATAAATTGGTCTAGAATTACATGAACTTGTAATTCATTCTTCATCGATGATCTAGCTAACTTGATCTCACTGTAGCATCATTGTGCTATAGGATCCATGTCAAAAATCTCACCATTATTGGCCCACATGTGCACCAAAATCAATAAACCTCACCATATAATTTCTAGGAGATGGCATGAATAATCCCAATTTACTGCATCATTTGTGATTTATCACAGTAGAATTCTATTTTGTGGATGAAGAATTATGGGTGTTTTATTGATGGATTGAGAGAAGAGGAGGATAGAGAAAACAGGAGATCTCTAAGACTCTCTCTAGGTTCTAAGAGAGAATATATCTATCTGTTACAAAATATTAGTTTTACTGTGGAATGTGACACAATTATATATTTATAATGGAAGGTTTATGGTCACAAATTCGAACAAATGACCCTTACCTATTACAGAATTTTTAATTGACCTCATGTCAAATAATTATAATAAAATTATTATAATTAATAATTTTACCTATCCATAACATAAGAATATATAAATAAATATCATTGAATTATTCATTTTTAAATATAATAATATAATATTTTCTGAATCTTTTACCTATCCCTAACCTAAGAATATATAAATAAATATCATTTAATTATTCATTTTTTAAATATAATAATATTATATTTTCTGAAACTTTAAATAAATATTTATTATCCTTTTTTAACTCACTAATTATTTCAAATAAACTGTGATAAAATATTAGCAATCAACCAAACCGAAATAATTATTAAAATATAAAGAAAGAATGATATTTATTTTAACTTTCCCATTTTAACATATAATTTAACCAAGATTTTGTACATATATAGTATGTGACTGTCTAGGACTATTTCTCATTAATAATAGGAGGATACACGTAATGTACAAAGGTTAGCATCTGAAAACATGCCAAGTAACCCATAGAGAAATAAGTTAGTGTCACAATAATATACAACCTCATAAAAATGCTTACTATATGATATAATCCCTTAAATAATGATATATCTAATCAGGAGTTTTGTATACCAGTGTCATCAACCTATGTGCTTGATTTCCCTTTCTTTGAATTTATTGAAATGAACATGCCCACAAAACTCCATGGCTATTAATTTATCTTGGATGTTCCATTTACATCATAGGGCCAAAGATATCAAATTTTTTTAATGAACAGAAGGGCTAAATCCTTTCCCATATTATCTATTAATGCAATATCAATCATGATTCACCCAACATAACCTACCATTCCATAAGCACTTGTAATCACAATTTTCATCAATACATCAAAGTACATGACTAATGATACTTATCACTAATAATATTAATGTATAAGGATCAATACTCATGTTCATATAAATGATCATACATTGACACATAGAATATGGATTTATTACTAGAAGGTCCATTCTTATAACATCCCTTCTAATAGATTACCAAGGCTGAACACCATGTGAATTTGTATCAATGTCTTATGAGTCTACTATCCTTGAAGATATGTTTTATATGTGCTCTATTTAATAATATCATCCTTCCATATAATATGTGTTTAAGGAATATTATCATAACATATAAATTATCTCGTCATAGTTGATAATGGCTATGTAATTTTGATGTAGCTTGAATCCTTAGGACTTTATCACATACCATGTCATGTAGAGGAATGATAATGAAGTGATTAGAAACTTTATTGGTATTCAATACAATGAATTCATGTATTCATAAATTTTTATAATATGGTTCTAGGGAAGCAACTAAAATTTACTCTCATATGCACTAGATCCAACTGTAAATAACTTTTCAATCCATTAGCTCTAACATGATACTCATTACTCTGATGATATAGAGACTTCAACAAGTTTTCCACCATGTTTCCTCCATATATACTATGAATAATGCAACATCATATCATTTAGAAAAGTGCCTCAAGAGATGAAATTTCAAAAGTATATGCTTTTTCGTTTGATGTGACCTTGGCTCTTTAGAAAGATCCACTACTAAATTGTTATCAAAGTAAACTGTGGAAGGGTCTTAAGCACTTGGAACCACATGAATCTCTTGGAAAATGTTGATAATATAAACTACTTCGTTTCATAAAAATCTATAATATACTTGGAATCCACTATCAAATTAATGAAAATATGCTACTTTTAACTATTCTAGATCACATATCCTAAATTGATACTAAAAACATATCAAGATTTTGAATTCAGATCATTTTGACCAATCTAAATGTTGGAATTTGTATAACCCCTGATAACTAGCTCTTCATATCCCCCATAAATTAGGAATATATCCTTAATTCAAACTAAATAATTATGGATTTATTTAATAGTAGTCCAATATTGTTCAACTATATCAACATGATATCTACCTCACATTCAAAAATAAAAGACAACATCAAACCTCGTACATAATGTGGTATACATGATTGATCCTATAATGGATGCATATGAGATCTTGATCATTATAACTCTTTCAAACTGTTTCTAAGTAGACAACTTCTTGGAAATTTTTATACCATGTGACACAATATCTAATCTTCTCTTAGATTATTCAATACTCAACCTCTTCAATATCTGGTCAATTTATATACTTTGACTTATCCCAATCAACCAATTTGATCTATCACACATGATATTGTTCTTTAGAATATATACTAATTTACATAAGTCCTTCATGGATAATCAGTTAATCAACAATGATTAAACTCCTAAAAGTATGGTATGTTGTTTCATTTTATTAATATATTATTAGCATACACAACTATGAAAACAATTATACTTCCACTAAACCACTTATAAAGGAATAGCTCTCATTTATTTTTAATGAAACAAAATTCAATTATAGCCTCATCGAATTGAATATTCCATGACATGGATACTTAATTTAATTCATATAAGCATCTCTATAAATTAGATACCTTTTCTTAATTCCCTTGAGTCACAAACCCTTCTGGATGTGCTATGTACACATCTTCTTGAAGGTCTCCATCAAAGAAAGATGATTTGAAATCCATATCCCAAATCTCATAGTGATAAGAAAATTCTTTAGAAAGTATAATTATGATGGATTTAAACATGTAAAATGAATAATTTCATCATATATTACTCCATTACAATATTTAAACCCTTTAGAAACTAGTTGTGCTTTATAGGTACAAACCTAACCTCCCATGTCCGTCTTTCTCTTGAATACCCATTTAAACCCAACTATCCTTTCATATACTGTAAGATTGACCAAAATCCACACATGGTTCTGGTATATGGTATTTGTATGATAAATTACTAATTATTTCCATTTTTTAGTGTTTGACCTTGATACCCCCTAATTGTAGGATATAGGGTCATTATTGTCAACCAATAACGAGTCACCATCTTTTGTTACTAGAAAATCATATCTTATCAGTTCTCTAACCTCTCTATTTCACTTACATTGTACTTGTGTTCTAGGATTAACGTCTTTAACAAGGACCTATGGAATTTATTCCTATACCAACTTTTGTGTATCATAAGCGTAAACATCATCGAAGTCAATCTTTCTCCTACTATACTTTTTGATGATGTGTTCTCTCTCATGTTATAAAACTTTCCTATCAACTACAAACCTTTTATTTGAGGGATAATATAGAAAACATCCCTCATTTCATTGTGGTAACCTATAATGATATGCTTCAGGCCTTGATTTGACACTTTGTTTCTTGATCTATCTTTGAAAAACACCTCATAAAACCATTCAAGAATGTGTGTACAAGATGTTTCCTTCCACTGCATAATTCAATGGGAATATCATTTTCTAGATTTGTTGGATCTTTATTTTGTATGTATGCTTCTATGTGTAATGAATATTCACAATAGTATAATGGAGGGAATGCACGAATCATCACTGACCTTACCATATACAGAAAGGTATGATTCAACCATTCACTAACACCATTCCACTGTGATTTATAATATGGAGTGAGTTGAGATAACATTCCATAGTCTCATAGAGATTTTATAAACTCTTGGTTAATATATTCACCACCTAGATCCAATAACAGTTTCTTTATCTTCTCACTAATGTAACTCTTAACATCATTCTTGAGATAATTAAACATCTCAAAGGATTTAGACTTATATCTTATCAATTAGATGTAACCATACCAACTCAATCCATCAATAAAAGTCATAAAGTAAGAGAAACCACATCTAGATTCTACTTGTAATGGTATAAAATCATCATTGTGTACAAATTATAGAATTTATATGGACCTTTCACCATGACCCCTAAATTTTGGTTTGTTCATATTTCCTTATAATAAATTATGAAATATTTCAAGTTGTTTAAGCTCAAAAAATTCTAAGTTACAATATTGATAGATATTTGTAAAACACTTCTTAATTAAATGGCCATGGTGGTGATGCCACAAATGGGTGTGAAAAGTGTAACATGAATTGTATTCGTTATCAATAACCAATATTTTATTTTCATAATTTAATAAAAATTGAATGTTATTCGACTACTCCATACCATAACATATTATATCTTTAAAAAGTATAAAATATTATTTCCAAAGTTGAAATAAATTCAATCCAAATATAAAAAATAAATGGGAATGATATTTTTTGTAACACTATGTACTTAATAACAGTTATTTTAATCAAAAATCATTCATGTTAGAATCATGATGTGGTAGTCTCTAATGGATAGAGAAGCCAAAATCACTCAATTGACATCCAACTAATCCTACTCGCCCATATAAACCATACAAAAACTATGTGGTTACTATATTTGGATAAAAATCTTAATACCACATGAAGTATATGATACCTAACTTATAGATTTAGAAATATAACACTCGATAATGAACACTACTTGTTCTTACCCTTTCTAATTTGGTTGGGTGTAGTTCCTCTTCCGGTGACCATTCTTGCAACCTAAAAAATACACTGCATTATTCTTGTTAATTACCATTAGATCATATTCTTCTTAAAAGGATGGTTATCTAGATCCTTAGACTTAGATTGATTCTTCAGAACCTTTTCAATTTTCATTATTTTACTATTCACTATAAGGATTGTGGGTTTGTCACACCCCATATCTTTATCAACTTAGTGAAAAAGAGTAAGAAGTTCATTAAGAGTATTCTCAATATTTCTCATATTAGTATTCATAATAAACCCAAATAAAGTTTTAGGTAGTGAGGAAATAACTTGATTTATGCACAAATCCTAAGGGATCTTAAAGCCAAAGAGTTTCAAGAATTCTATAAAGAAAATCATCTTGACAACATGAGGCCCAGCTGACACTGAATATCTAATATTGCAAATGAAAAATGTACTAGAGATAAAGTATCTTTATTATCTCTCTATCTCCTAATAAATACCATGAAGGTGATAAATTATGTTAAATGAATCTACATCCTCATATTTTTATATAATATTACTATGAAAGGAGGATAACATTAAAAATTAGACATCTATTGTGTCTTCCATATATTTTAGGTTGAGGGATACTTCTTCCTCACTAGACTCTTTAATAAGTGACTTACAAAGTGGGGTTTCCAGCATTTATAATTCCCATTCAGGTAATAGTATAACACATAGGTTCTTATATCATTCTTGGAAATTTTCACCAAGGAAAAGGTTATCCTTCTATAGTATGGATCATAGTGATATGGATGAAGTCATGTGGGTTTTTATTTCTATATATTTAAATAGAAGATAATTAGTACATCCTTGATTACCCAATTAGGTTAATATACTTAAATTAATTTTTTTCTTCTCCTTCTATTTCTTTGAAACCTAATATACCTCATGAGTAGTTTTAGAATGTCTTGTTGAATAGATATTCTAATAGAAACGACCCATATTCCACTTTCAGAACACAAAATCAACCCAAAATATTTTTAAAGGGTTTTGGGTGGGTATAAATTTCCATCTTAACTAGATCATAGTTTCTTGATCTGTTGAATGGACTCCCTAATCCTAAAATCCAAGATAAATATTTCCTCAACCCTTTCATCTCAGTTACACTATGTCCTACTCAGGCATTCAACCCCTGATGTGAACCAAGTTATATCAACCCAAAAGGTCAAGCTAAACATTCACCAATAATTGAAAGTACCCTCAATTTGGCTGATCAAGATCGTTTAATTATAAGTTTGGCACTAACTTAATTTATAGAATTCTACACCACCTTAAAATATTATTTTTTGTATTTTTATCCTTATACATAAAAAACTAGTTTTATCTTATCACATTCTTTGTTAGTATGAAGTATATTTTACTCAAGTTGTTAACAATGTATGATAAAATTTACAAATATTCAGATTATGTTTTATTACATATTTCATGCTTGTTAATTAATTTATTAAGTGATCATGTAAGATCCAAAACCATAAATAATAAATCATAAAAATGATAGAAATAAAATATAAGTGATATGATCATCATATTATCAAATGGTTAGTTTATCTAGTGAATAAAAAACTAATACTAAACCCTAGGGGAAAAAACCTTGAACTATAGTTTGTTTCATGTTGCAACATTCCACGTCAGATCCAATGTATCACTTTTATTTTTTTCGAAGCTATGGGACTCGGGCTGCCTCCCCTATCATGGGAACTCCATCCTTACATAATATTTTCCTCATAAACAGGTTCTGGGATCCAATAGATTTGATAAGGTGGGTTTACATAAAGGAAACCTCATGCACATAGGCCATTACATAATAAAAAAATGGGATGAAACATAGTCCATTATTTTAATTTAATGGAAATTATAAATTAAAAGGAATCCAATAACATAAATTGTTTAGGTCTAATCTCATGATCATCCATAAAATATACAACCAAAATTAATTCTCAACCTTGTTATCAATTAAATTGATTTGTTCTTTAATTAATAAAAACTTCACCAATAAATACAATTAATCAAATTTATCCCAATTATATCTAATAATCCTTGAATTATTGTCATTCCAATGTTTTTAAAAAATAAATTTTATTTAAAATTAATAAATTACATAAGTGGTCTTGGAGGAAACAATATAAACTCATCCAAACTACTTAGAATGATACTTGTGCATATGTATAGCCTTGATATCTAACAAAAATTTCATAATAGGTAATTAAATTGTATATACTTCCAAGAAAATGAAACAGAGAACACATATGAATTAAAATACATGTGATTCTCTTTAGGCACACATACCACACCATATTCATAGACCATACAAAACTTATAGATTTCGAATTTAACATGGAAACTAATTCAATATATAATTAAATATACTATACCATGGAATATATTGGCAAATAAATAAAAAAAGAACACTTTTTAATGAGTTTAATTATATTATCAAATCATTCTGTCCATGTAAAATTAATCACACAACTTTCAATAGACTACATAACATGTATTAGTTTACAGAATGTGCAATATCTTCTACCAGTTTCTATTCCACTCTCCCAGGGACTGATTGTAACACCTTGACCCTAGTTACCCATAGTCGGTGCATTATTTTAATACATTGAAAATATTACAAGAAATCATGTCCTAAAGGACCAATCAGTTTAGCAGTCCTGGAAAATATATTACATATATACACATTACATTACAATTTCTAAAATAAAACACAACATAAATAATCCTTTGAGGATGCCATTATTCCCCAATTTTAACCCTACAAATCAATCATAACAGACATATTCAAATCCTGTAAAAAATAAAACATAAGAAAGGGGTGATATTAGATTCTTATTAAGGATAATAATATAGAAGAAACTATCATAAATAAGCATAAAAATTTAAGATAATGTATAAGACTAAAAAAATCCGTTTTAACTTAAAATTCAGCATAATATGGTAAAGATAAATCAAATAATTCCATTTTATTATTAACATGGACATTATACTAGTCAAATAATCACATTTAATATCAACACCTAATTTTATAAAGATGGAATGAATAATGTCGAACATCATAACCACATATTCAAGTAATCGTGCCAGGACTACAAATAATGATTTTGTCAAGGCCTTGTGCCAATAAACTAGTTTTCCTCATTATACCTACCGATTCATAAAGGAGCTATAGTGGGCTCGACCCATCACTTACAAAGTCCAATTAATTTCTCATATGAAATTTTTGATACATAACATAAATATTTGTATTAAAACTAGCATACGAAATGTTAATACTTTAACCATAAACCATGAATGGTATAAAAATAGCTCATCCACAGTCAAATAAATCATAACTCATTCAATAAAATATATATCATTGTATTATAGTAAATCAACCTCAATCAAGAATAATATCCAATAAATTATGTTGAAATAGTTGAAAATAATCAATAAAACTCTTTGACAGAAATACCCCTTTTCAAGAAATCATTTAAAAGTGGCACAATTTATACAGGAATCCATTCAAAAGATATTTTTGAATAAATGTTACCCATACAAAATTGAAACTTTTGAATGAAATTAACACTTTAAAAAATCATTTCTACGTAAATAAATCCTTAAAATCATTTTGAAAACATGAACATTAATTAAAAGATTTAGAAAAATAAATCATTAAAAACATTGAAAATGATGATCTAGTTAAAGATTCACTTACATAAATACATAAAATATTCTTTTTTAAAACATTTGAATGATAAATGGACATATATGATAAATATTTCTCAGTAGATACTTATAGATAATCAATCTCGGATAATAATGATATTGAGGAAATAACCCTTACCTTGTACTTTCCTTTGTTATAGGTTACGTTTAACCTCCTATATAATGACCATAGTTTGTTATAAAATTATACCAAAACCATATTAATATTTATGATGTCATACTTTATTCATTTATTTCTTTATAATACCCATTTAATAATAATTTCTTTGATAAAATAATATTTTGGGTAATAATCGCTTTCTCTAACGCACATGTTTTGACTTGTTATTCTTGATTGTATCACTTATATCATGATTTAATTTCATCCAGAATATAAAAAATTATTTTTGTATTGTATATATTCAGATTATAAATATGTATAATAGATAGATATATGAAATGGAAAACACTGTTTATGGAGACGGTAGACTGTACGTACGCATAAATGTTGTTTCTATTTTCATATTGTATTTAACAGAAGTAAGTGAATGAGATATATTTAGATACACACACACACACAAAGATATATATATATATATATATATATATTTCCAGTAGAATTTTTATGTATTATATAAGATACTTATTAATAATATATATATTTATAATCATCGTTGAATGGTAAACGTGGAAATGAATCTCATCGCGTCGGGGAGACGGTAAACCGTACGTACGCACGGGTGACGATGTCATTATATTGATGGAGAAATCATATGTAATTGAATGGTATATTATATATAAAGAATCATTAACATGTTATATTTATTATTTAAATAAATTATAATTATTATTAGAACCATCCAAAAAATGAAATGTTGAATAAAAAACTACACCACGACATGGAGACAGTAAGCCGTACGTAAACACGTATGGTGGATTTGTCATTGATAGAATGGATACAATAATGAATATGGTTGTAACATATTTACAATAACATCTTATCATGCAGAAGGTAATGTATTTATTATTTCAGTATGGAAAACAAATCAAAGAATTAGGAAGTGGAAGAAGAAAATAATGTTGAAAGAGGTGATGAAGTAATTACCTCTTCTTTAGGTTCTTCCTTTTTATTTGATCAAAACGGATCCTTAGGTTGGATTCTGATAAAATTAAGGCCCATAGTTTGATTTTTGGGTAATTTTTAGGATTTTTGAGAGGGGGTTGGCTGAGCCAAATGGCTTTGGAGGTGTGATTTTGAGAGAAGGAGAATTACCTTTTTATAAGAGAGGTGAGGGTCCCTTTAGAAAATGATTGAAATATTATTTTATTATAAAATAATTTTCGGTTTATAATGGCTTCAAATGGATTTATTTATAGGTTAATATGGGGATGGGTCTAAATTTCTCAACTAATAGGTTTTATACAAGTTTAGGTCTTCATATTAACTTTATCTTTTACATTTAACTATTAGTTAAATAGTTTAACATTTAAAATATCTTCTTGTATTTTTATATTACAAGGTTAAAAAATATACTATAAAATTCTAAGTGAAAATCAATTGGTTAAATAATGAAATATATATAGTTATATAAACCCTTTGGCTGAACCTTATATTTTTAGGAATATTATATCATTTATTAATATAGTATTTGTTTTAAAATCTCATTAATGTCAATTTTCACACTATTTAGTATTGGTTTTTTTGAAAGCCAAAAACCATTATTACTTATAAATAAATACTTTAAATAGACTCTATCATGTCATATTAACCGATAAAATTCGTTGAATCAATCAAAAGTATCAATTTACATTTATTTTGATATTTAAAATATTAATTATTTTAATCTTTCATTAATAATATATTTACTACATCATCATTGTGTCAAAAATAAAATTAATTATATATTTTCTAAATATTATAAATAAAATAAAATTATGTAAGAAATATTTTTTTATTTAAAATTAATATTTATAGTCGAATTTATCTTATGTATAACTCTATATTAAAAATGGTTTAGTCATTAAACGTTGAATTTAACACTTTTAACTCTTCTTTAAAAAAATAATAATAAATGTCATAATCTAATCCATGTGGACAATAAGGATCAGATTTTATTTGGAAGGTTGATTTTGGTCAAAATACCCTTATCCAATAGAACAAGGACTCATGTTAGGGAAATTATAATATCATTTTTACCTTTAATTACAATATTAACTTTTAACCGTGGTAAATAAAATTCAAAAGTTACTATTCAAAAAAATTATTTTCATCCTATTAAACATCATTTTACTTACTGATGTCAACCATTTCTCTTGGATTTTTGAAATTAAATTCATAGAAGTAGAAAATTATGTTTTATGCAAATTTGGAAATGTTCCTAGAAGGTGGGTAAAAGTCGTTAAAAATTCAATAAAATTTTAAACATCTAATATTATTATAAAATGAATCCAATGAATTAAATTGAACTAATATAGTTATTATATATCTATTTTCGACTTTAAAATAAATTAAATAAAAATAATAATTATTTAAATAAAAATTTCTTTTAAAATATAAGGCAGTGTTTTTCACTATTCATCAAAAATTGATTGTTTTCAGCAAAATACCAAAAAATCACTCGATGATAATTCTGATATTATGAATCCAAAAATTATGTCTAATTTACCAAATTCAAAATATATTATTTTCATTAATTAATTTAAAATTAATTTCCGTTGTCAAAACTAGAAAGATGGTTTTTAAGAAGTAAAAACATTCAAAAGATTGACATTTGTGTATATACAATTTAAATGTGAATTTACATTCAATGACCATAATTATATTAAAAGATAAAAATATAATCTAATTATTATTTAAAACCACTAAAATGATTAATATAACACTATTAATTATTTCTATTAAATTTTTTTTTTCAATTAAAATTTAGTATTTTGCACTATTCATCAAAATATGAAGGTTATCAGAAAAGTTCCAAAAAATTATCCAACATAAATTTTTATGTACCTATTATAAAGAAGAATATAATTTCATTAAATTGAATATATAAAAGTGTCAAAATATTATATTTTAAAAGTGTTCTCCATTAAAAGGACGTAAACTTTCATTTTTTGAAAAATACTTTTTTTATTTGAAAAAAATTAATTTGTTCTTATATTAGGTCTAAGAAACACATAATATGGATTCTCAAATTATATGGAGTATAAAAAATTCAAAATTTATTTTATACTATTCATAAATACTTTTTGAATGGATAGTTTGGTAAGTCATGGTGCCCTCGAACTCGGTTTTGCATGTAGTATGAGATATTGAGTTAATTTAAAGAGATAATGTACTATGAATTCCCAGGGTGTTACATTCTACCATCCTTCAAAAAATTGCTTCCTCACAATTTGAAATTTTTTTTCAAAAATAAAATGATAAAAATAAAAAACACCTTTGTGGAAACCCCATATCAGAAATATTGTTAATAAAATGTATTCATAATAAGAGAGAATGGGAAATGAAAAAGTCACCATCAAAGTAGGATTTATAATAGAAGAACATTAGTGGAAATTTGAGATAGATAATTGGAGGAAAATTGCAGATATTTAAAGGGAGTGATTGAGGTCCTCAATCATAAATAATTGAAAAATAAATATAAAATTGAGGGCCTAAAAGCCATAAATCTATGATGATTTAAGATATTATTGGATAATAAAAACATAAGGTATTAGGATAACACATTTTTGGTTTTAAGATCCTTTTCCTAAGGTTTATGTTTTAATTTCTTCATAGAATATGAAAAAAAATACTTGACATGTAGAGTTCCATCCTTTAACTAATTTATACCACAAACTCATCTTTCACTCCGATAAGATAATAGAACTCAAAAATATTCTATTTATCCTAATCGTATAGGGTTCCCAAAAAAATGAATTTATAAGTAATCTATCAGAAATTTTAAAAAAACTACATTATACAATCCAATACATTGTGTTGGCCAGTGGTAGGTGATGCACCATTGTCGCCCTTCGGTTGTAGGTTTAAGTCTCGCGGCCTTGCCAGACGTGATGGGTTATCACCCGACCTCCGGGTTGTCCTTTTTATTAAAATCCAAAAATAATCTTAAGAAATACATTAACCATAATAATAGTATCTAATGTCAAACATAATCCATTACAACCTTTAGATTTATCCACAATACTTCTGTCCAAACACACAGTCCAAAATTTATAGGGAAGGTCACATAATATACGTGTGAATAACTTCATCATGTATTCTATTAAAATGTGGAAATATAATAAATTACAAGAGAACCATAATTGAATAGGTATTTACTTTCTTATTCCTTCTGTAAAACATTGAATACTAGATATACTCTATAAATCCAAAAATGATGTAATCTTTAACAGTGGTGGAATAAACAAATCATTAATTAGTTCTAAGTTAGTTAATAATATCCAATATAAATTATCCAAATCAATAATCTCTTATTCCAAAATCAATACCTCGGTATCAGAACCATATTAATGGTTATCTTTCCTTAAACAATGTATTTTCCAAAAAGTTTAACGTGTTATTGATTCACTTTTTCAGCTACCACAGAATATCAAATCCTTAATGAAATAGTATAGCAATACAATCCTTATATACTCCATAATTATTATAACCAGTACATCGTTGATACAACACTAAAATGAAATAATTCTTTAGTATCAACATATGAAAACTAGTCATTACTCTTTATCTGTAGTATTATTATAACATGATTATTATCCAACAACATCATTTGCAATATACTCTGATGATTGGGACATTGTTTCACATAGTGTCCCTACTCCTTGCAGATGAAGCATTGTACATTTGAAACCTTTTTCTTACCCTTTCAATCAGGTACTAGGTTTCCATTTTCTCAACCCTTATAACAAACTCACATTCCCTTCAAGCATTAACCAAGGTTATTTTTCCCATAGTTATCACATATGAAAAAATCCTTCTTTACCTTCTTCCCTTTATCCATATTTCTCTCTACCATACTTTTCATCTCTTGCTTCCTTCAAATCCATAAGACTAAGAGAATTCTTTACTTATCTTATTATCACATGATACTATTTATTCATATGATAAGAATATGTGGTAGATTATTTCCCTTCTAAATGTTCGTTTAAGACCAAGAAAGATATGATTCTTCTTACTCTTTGGATCATGCGTATTGCTGGAGTTCTAATTACATCTACTGGGCACCATTTTTAAATAGTGACATACACTAGGTTAGTTTATGAATTGTGATGCATAATTCGAAATTTGTAAAATACCTAACATAAATTGGAAAATTTATGAATATAATCCGTAATCATAAAAACAATATTACTTTGAGGACGTATTTACTCATAAATCCTTCATAATGGATTGTACAAAAATTGTGAATTATCCTAAGAATATCCCTTAGGAGTGTAGTAGCCATGAGTGTAGTAAGGCACATGTCGTGTACCAGAATACCCAAGGTCAAGCCCAAAACTATTTTTTGATGTTTTCACTCCTAGGTTTATATGTGCCGGAGCCGCATCTACCTGCTCGTATCCAGACATGGATGTATTTATTGGAAAATTTATAAAATATCTACATTACCAAAATTCTAGGAAGTTCTTCTATAATAATCATCAAAGTCTATATTATGGTAATGTTTCCAAATTAGATTTTATCTAAATCTATTTTCCAAGGTTTTTACTAAACTTCCTATGATACAAATTGTAACTCCCTAACCCCAATTACCCAAATTCGGTTCATTATTTTAATAAATTGGAATGATTACAAGAAATCAAGTCCTGAAGGACCAATCTGTTTAGCACTCTTTGAAAATAGATTACATATTTTCACGTTACATTAAAATTTATAAAATAAATCCCAACATAAATAATCCTTTGATAAATACATTATTCTCCAAGCTTAACCATGAAAATATATTAAGGCACACTTCATCACATCCTAGGAAAAATAAAACATAAGAAAGGGGTGAGCTCAGATGCTCAGTAAGGATAACAATATAGCAGAAACTATCATAAATAATCATAATAATTTGAGGAAATTTATAAGACTGAAAAATCCTATTAAACATAAACATCAGTATAATATTTAAAAGATAAATAAAATAATTCCATTTACTTATTCACATGGGTATTCTACTAGTCAAATAATCACGTTTAATATCTATAGCTAATTTAATAATGATGGAATGAATAATCCAAAACATCATAACCGCATAGTCAAGGACTCGTGCCAAGACTACAAATAATGAATTTTTTAAGGCCATGTGCCAAGACAATAGTTTTTTTATGAGACCTATCGACGCATCGAGGAGCTATAACAGGCTCCACCCGTCACTTACTAAGTCCAATGGATTCCTCATATGAAAATATTGAAACATGACATAAAAATTTATATTAAAACTATCATACGAAATGTTAATACTTTAACTATAAACCATGAAAGGTATAATAATAGAACATCCATAGTCAAACATATCATAACTCATTCAATACAATATGGATTATTGTATTGTAGTAAATTAACCTCAATTAAGAATAATATCTAATAAAGTATGTTGAAATAGTTGAAAATAATCAATAAAACTCATTAAGAGAAATACCCCTTTTCACGAAATCATTTAAAAGTCATAAATTTTCTAAAGAAATTCATTTAAAAGAGATCTTTGAGTCAAAGTGTCCCATACCACATTGAATATTTTGAAATAAATTAAAACTTTAAAATAATCATGTCTACGTAAATAAATCCTTAAAATCATTTTGAAAACATGGACATTAATTAAACGTTTTAGAAAAATAAATCTTTAAAAAATTTAAAATGATGATATAGTTTTAGAGTACCTTCCATAAAAACATAAAATATTCCTTTTTAAATCATTTTAATGAAACATGGACATAGATGATAAATATGTCTCAGTAGATACTTAGAGATAAACTATCTTGGATAATAATGAGATTGAGGAAATAACCCATACCTTGTACTATCCTTTGGTCGAAGGTACGTTTAAACTCGAGTATAATGACCGTAGTATGTTATTAAATTATACCAGAATCGTATTCATATTTATGATATCATACATTATTTATATTTTTCTTTATACTACCCATTTATTAATAATATCTATGTTAAAATAATATTATTGGTAATAATCTCTTTCTCTATCATACATGTCTGAACTTGTTATTCCTGGTCGTATCACTTATATCATGATTTAATTTCTTCCAGAAAATCAAACATTATTTATATATAATATATATTCATATTATAAATATGTGTAATAGATAGACATTTAAAATGGAAAACATCGTTTATGGAGATGGTAGGTCATACGTACACATAAATGTTGTTTTTGTTTTCATATCATATTTAATGGAAGTAAGTGAATGGGATATATATAAACACACACACGCACACATATATATATTTTCTATAGAATTATTATGTCATATATTACATATTAATTAATAATAAATATTTTATAATCATCATTGAATGGTGAACGTGGAAATAAATCTCATCACGTCGTGGAGACGGTAAGCTGTACGTACACACGAGCAACGATATCATACTATTAATGGTGAAATCATATGTAATTGGATGGTATTTTATATATACAGAACCATTAAAATGTTATATTTATTATTTACATCAATTATACTCATTATTATACCAATCTAAATAATGAAGTGTTGAATAACAAACTGCACCATGACGTGGAGACGGAAAGATGTATGTACACATATATGGTGGATTTTTAATTAATATGATGGATAGAATAATGAATATGGTTGTACCATATTTATAATAACATATAAGAGTGTGTAAGGTACTAGAGGTATTATTTTATTATGAAAAAAATCAAAGAAATAGGAAGTGGAAGAAGAAAAAATATTTGAAAGAGGTGATGAAGTAATTACCTCTTCTTCGGGTTATTCCTTTTGATTTTTTCAAAAGAGATCCTTAGTTTGTATTATGATCAAATTAAGTACTCTAGGGTGAATTGAGAGTATTTGGGAGGATATTTGATCAGGGGTTGTCCCAACCAAATGGCATTGGTTGTGTGATTTTGAGAGAAGGGGAAGTGCCCTTTTATAAGAGAGGTGAGGGAAAATTTAGGAAATGTTTGGAATATTATTTTATTATAAAATCATTTCCGATTTATAATGGCTCCAAATGGATTTATTTAGATTTTAAGGTTTGTATTGGTATAAATCCTCTCAACAATAGGTTTTATACAAGTTAAGTCACCATATCAACCATATCTTTTAGAATTAACTCTTAGTTAAATAGTTTAACTTTTACAATGTCTCCTTGTAATTTTATATAACATGGTTAATAAACATACTATAAAATATCATGGGAACCTAATGTGGTTCATTAATTACATATATATCATTATATAAGTACTTTTTCAAAATAATACATTTTTTGGAATATTAAATCATTTAATAATATAGTATTTGTTTTAAAAACTCATTTATGTCAATTTTGACACTACTTAGAATTTAGTTTTTTGTGAAAGTCAAAAAACATGATTAATTCTAAAAAATACATTAAATTAACCCTATCATGTCATATTAACCTATAAATTTCATTGAAGGAATCAAAAGTCTCAATTTACACTTATTTTGATATTTATAATATCGATTATTTTAATCATTCATTAATAAGGTAATTTTTTCATCATCACTGTGTCATAAATAATTTTAATTATTTAATGACCAAAAATTATAAATAAAATACCATTATGTAGGATATCTTTATATATTTATAATGCATATTTATATTAGAATTTATATTATGTATAAACCTATATTAAAAATGGTTTAGTTATTAAATATTGAATTTCATACTTTTAACTCTTCTTTAAATAAAATAATAATAAATTTCCTAATCTAATACAAGTGGACCAAAAGGATCATATTTTATTCCTAAGGTTTATTTTAGTTGATAAAAACTTATCCAATAGAATTAGGACATGCGTTTGGGTAAATATAATTTCATTTTTACCTTTAATTATCCTATTTACATTTAACCGTGGAAAATAAAATTCAAAAGTTACTATTCACCAAAAATTATTTGCATACTATTGAACAAAATTTTACTTACTAATTTCAACCATGTCTCTAAGAATTTTTAAATTTAATTCGCATAAGCTGTAAAATTACATTTCATGAAAATTTGCAAATGTTCATAAAAGGTAGGTAAAAGACGTTAAAAAATTCAATAAAATTTTATACATCTAATTTTATTATAAAATGGCTGAAATGAATTACATTGAACTAATATAGGTATTATGTATCTATTTTTACATTAAAGTATATTTAGTAAAAAATAATTATTATTTAAATAAAAGTTGATTTTAAACAATAATGCAGTGTTTTACACTATTCATCAAAATTGAAAGTTTTCAGCAAAATACCTGAAATTCACCATAAGATAATTTTGATATTCTGAATAAAAAAATGATGTATATTTTACCAAATTAAAAACATATGAGTTTCATTAATTAATTTAAAATTAATTCCCATTATCAATACCTGAAAGCATGTTTTTACGAAGTAAAAACTATCAAAAGATTGAAATGTGTTTATGAAAATTTAAATGTGAATTTACATCCAATGAACTACATTATATAAAATGATAAAAATATAATCTAATTATAAATTAAAACCACTCAAATTCATAATTTAACATAATTAATTTTTTTCGATTAAAAAAGTTTGTTTCATTTAAAATATAGTATTTTTCACTATTTATCAAAATATTAAAGTTATCAGAAAAGTACCAAAAATTTATCCAAACAAAATTTTTATGTCCAAATTCTAAATAAGAATTTAATTTCATCAAATTGAATATATTAAAGTTTCAAATATTGGATTTAAAAAGGGTTCACTATCAAAAGGTGGTAAAATTGATTTTTTTTAAATACTTATTTTATCTGAAAAAAATTAATTTGTTCTTATATTATGTTTAGGAAACCCATAATATGGATTCTAAAATTATATGGAGTATATATAATTCAAAATTCAGTTAATAATATTCAATAATGTTTTTAAACGGCTAGTTTGGTATGTCATGGTGCACTCAAACTTGGTGTTACGTGTAGTGTAAGCTATTGAATTACTTTAAACAGATAACATAATTTGAAATCATAGGGTGTTACACTTAGTGTGTTTACTGCTAAGTATTTTTATAGGGTACAAAACATGTAACCTTTTTATATGATGGTGTACACATAGTTTTATGATATGTCAGTCCCCATATCTTCCATCAGATATGTGACATACTTGGACCCTGTGTGTTTTAAATTATGAAGAAATAAGGACTAAAAAACATGCATTCATGTAATATAATGTTTGTGTGTTTCTTCAAACTTTATTCCATCATGGCATGATATGCACACTCATCCACTTTTATTAGATCACTGATATGATTTTATCAAACTGAGTTGATATCGATGTAAGATATAATGTGATACATGGGTACACGACTTTAAGATTGTGGTAAATTCCATGTATGCTGTTGTTATTTTAATAGAACCTTTCTCATCTCCCAATAATGATTTAATATGTTTCTTCACTTTAACTTAACCCATTTATTAGTTATGTGAGAAAGAAAAAATAAAGGTGATAAAATACACTATTCTAATTTGATGAATGGATAGATCTTCTATAAAATAAATTTCAAATTCATACCATTTAATAGATGATTAATAAATAATTATAAATTTACCGTGTGACCGCTATAAAACCACATACGGGTTCCTAGAATAGTGGAAGCACCTGTTTGGTAGGGAAATAGCTAAGTTATATCTAAAATTTTGAATTAAATAAGCATTATATAACTAATAAATTCATTCCAAATAGATTTAAAACGTATATTACATGACTTGAATTTTGGAATCATTTTAAGAGGATATTATCATGTAATTTATAATTAATGTATGAATTGTTCTAGAATTTTTTGAACTTGTTATTTTTTATTTTTTTTATCTAGTTGAATCAATATAATTTTACAATTTTTTTATTTAGGATCCAAGAGAAAAATTCCTCTAGTGGTGATACACATGCGGACCACAATCCCTTAACATCACTGTAGAATCGCCAGGTGCTAGTAAAGTTGACCTCAGTCTCTTATGTCATTCATGGTTGATCACTATAGAATTATATTCATGGGTGAGTAATTCTTGATGTTCTATCTATGTATTAAGATAATAGGAAGTTAGAGCATACTCTATATCTCTATATCTATCCCTGTGGATAAAGAGAGATTCTCTCTATCTATTGTGCACAATGAGTGTCACTACAGTGATATAATTAGATATTCATTATGGTAGGTTTAGGGTTAAAAATTCACACATATATCCCTTTCCAATTATACAATTCTTAGTTAACCCTATGTATAATAATAATAATAATAATAATAAAATTATTATAATTAATCACCTGACCTGTTCATCACTTAAGAATATATAAATAAATTTCATCTATATCATTTCTAAGCTCAATATTTATTTACTCTTTAAGAGTTACCAAACCATGATTAATGAATATATTTTTTAAGAATAAATATCACTAAATTATTCATTGATAAATATAATAAAAATTCTATTTTACAGACCTTGAAAATAAATATTTATTATTATTATTATTTAACTCACTTATTATTTAGAATAAAATGTGATTAAATATTGATGATCTATTAAAGTTGAATATATTTTATATAATAAAGTCGGAATAATATTTATTCTAACATGTTAAATTCAACATTTAATTTATCTAAGATTCTAGATACACTTAGTGTGTGACCCTCGAGGCTAATTTCTTAGTTGAAATAGTTGGATATGCCTAAAGTCCAAGGTTGGATCATAGAAACATTCCATGGACCCCATATATAAAGAAGTAAATGTTGCAATGATATAAAACCTCATATGAATTATTACCATGTAATATAATCCCTTTATCATGATATATTTAATCAATATGTTTGTATACTAGTGTCATCAACGTATGTTGTCAATATCTATTTATCTTACTTTCTAGAAAGAAACATGCATTCAAAACACCATATCCATGAATTTACCTAGGATGTACAATTTCTATTAAAGGGATTGAGATATCAAATTTTATTCATATACATAAGGGGTAAATTTTTTCTTATATAATCCATTAATGCAATGTCACTCATGAAACACCCAAATTTGAATACTTCACAATGATCATATTTTATCACAATTTTCATCAATATGTCAAAGTATGAATTTTTTGACATTCATTAATGGTAATCTTGAAGTCTAAGGACAAATACACCCATTTATAGATTGGGAAATTCAATGACACAAAGTAAATGGATTTCCTAGTGGTGGATCCATTCTCATAACCTCCCTTATTAGAGATTATAAAAGGGGTAACACCATGAGAATGTGTATTAATATATTATAATCTTCCTAAACATGATGACCTATATCATATGTATCCTATCAGATAATATTAACCAACTCAACATGTGCTTAAGGAATAATATCATAGAATCAAAATTATATAATCATATAGGAGAACTGATATGTACTTTTTATGTGACATGTATACTTAGGACATTATCACATGTTATTTCATACAGATGAAAAATCACGATGTTTTAAGAAACTTCAATAATATTCAAGACAATAAATATATGTAATCATCAAGACATTATAATTTAGTTATGGGTAAAAAATCCAATAGGTTTATCCCCTTTAATATACATTATATCTTACAATAAACCCACTTAACAATAATAATTTAATCAACTCATATCCAGGATGAGAAATCTGATTATCAAACCACAACATTAGCATTGTCTTGAAATTTTAGATTCACATGAAATAACATCAATTGTATGTTTTCACATAATTACTCTACCATTAAAGAGATAAAATCCAACAATATTCATCATGAATGGTCTTACTAAAAACAATCTATAGTAATAATTTAATATAACTTGAGTTTTTTCAAGGATACATCATGATATCAGGGAAATCAATCCATTATTCTTAACACTCCATGCTTTAATACATTCACAAAATTATAGTTCTAATCCTATATATATCACATTTTGTTCATTGTACAAATAAATATATTTAAAAAATATATGGGAATAATATGTCACCTCATTTTATTTGTAATAAGATATATAAGGATTAGAGTTGATTTGAAACTCCAAACCACTTTCTTTATACTTGTAGTTTTATGATAACTCTTTATGGTTTATTCTTCTTTGATTTTATCATTTTGATATTATTTAGGAAACATTCTATTATTTTTACCTTCAAATTTAATCTTATAGTGAATTAGTCTTTTTACATCAACTAACTTGTTGAATTTATTCCTTTGTGATTGATCTATTTCCCTTTCCAAACCCAATAATTCTAGCAATGTGATCATTCATTCCATAAGAATATACTCAACTTCCTCCTTGTGTGAAAACTCACTTTTCATAGTATTATTATTGGTAAATGGAGTCGGTGTTACTTTATTCTTCTATCTCAATATCAAATTCTTTATTAGAATAATTTTCATACATTTTTTCGGATTCTGGACAGTCTGTTTACAACTTCAATATAGCTTCTCAACTCATTCTTCATCGATGTGTTCCACCAAACTAATCATCTTATTTATTTCTTAGAATGATTCTATTTGTTATTCCAATTTTCATCCCCTAACTTTTATATTCATGCCCAATTTTAAAAGTTCCATGACATTTAATTTTATCCTATAATATAATCATCTCTTCCTTAGTGTTGAATCTTTCTTGGAATTTTTCTTTAGTGTGACTTTTTCAAAACTTTTATTTGGTTTATACTTTAAGTAATAAACATATTTAATTCGTTGTTTCCTCATATGTATTTATTATTCTATTAATAGATTTTGTGACATGTTTATTTGACTCATAATAAAACTCTTCATTATCGTGAACACTTTTTATACATTTCTCATAGAAATACTAGCGACATTAAAATATGTTTTTAGTGAACATATTTATCCTTTTTTATGTGACTTTCCTTTATCCAGTCTTACTTTTACTAGATATTGTTAATATATATTCTGTATGAATTGAAATATAATACCAATAATAATTTTCCTTTATTCAGTGTTTCTCTTCTAGGCGGAGTGGCGTCGACTGCTCCCTCATTGACGTCTACTCGCGATCCACAGATCTCGGAGGATGATTGAAACCCAACGGCTGTGATGAAGTAGATTTCTTCATCCAGTGTTCATGTGGCTTCGAATCCTTGCACCGGATCTACAGATTCATCACATCCATCTCATGCGTCCATGAAGATTGATGTGAGCCGAGGTGACTTGTAGATTTCATCAAGTCGAGAGAAGGGTGATGTGACTGTAGCTTCTGTTGAGGCGTTGGTACAAGATCCAGATCCACCCTGTGAAGCGTTGCTTCGAGATCTAGTTCCACATCGTGGTGATGTTTTACCTGGTTATAATTCCTCTTATGATGTGATGAAAAAATCAAATGCAGGTTTGAATGATGGAGCCTATTCATTTGCGTGGTTGAAGGATTCGGGTCCTAGTAAAATTCTTCACAAGGGTTCATTAGATCATGTTGAAGAAAATCCTACAACACTTGATGAGAGAATGTCAATTGAAAAAAACATTGATTGCACAAATTGTCTTTCTTAAAGGTGAGAAACCATGGAAGCTTGATGATTTGATCTGTAGAGACTCTCTTTTGTGGTGTTTCTCTAATTGGAAATCTGTTTCGCTTGGTTGAGGATTTTTCCAATGACTTTTCCCATCTGATGATTTCATGCTTCGAGCATGGAGCATGGGAACCTTGTTTTTGTAACCTGGAAGGCTTCATTTACATGAATGGTCATTGTATTTTAATGCCTCACATGCAAGACATTCTTTTTCTCTGTTATGGATTCTTCTTCATGGACTCAATTGGGTCCTCTGGCATCCAAAAATTCTCCATGATATTGGCATGGAAATTGGGACTCCGATTCGTCTTGACAAAGAGACCGAGGATGTTCGATTTGGTCATTATGCTAGGATGCTGGTGGAGGTTGATCTTAGCACCACTTTGATTGACAAGGTAACCCTTTCCACCCCTTCTAAAAACATTCACATTAATGTTGAGTATGAAAAAACACTCTTTTCTGCAATGAATGTATGGCCATTGGACACTCATTGGAATTATGTCAGAGGAATTTTTATTGTGGGGAATGTGGGATGAGAGGACATTAAATAGGTCTCTATCGTAGGAATTAAAAGGGGAAGGATTCTATGTTGCCAAAATCTACTGCTCATGATGGTGATTCACTTAGCGATCTCATTTCCAATGTTCTTGGTGGGTTGGATACGGGAAAAGGGTTGTTAATTGACGTATCTCCGATAGAAGGCACATAGTGGCCCCTCTACGACTCAGTTGGAGTTGGTCAAAGAGGTCACTCTATTTGTGGACCCTGATACCCTCCAGGTTGATGTCTCCAAGCATAATGATGCACAAAAACATCTTAATTTCAAGCAGGAAATCTAGAATCTTTTCCATGTTTCTAAATTACCTGACAAATGGGGGAACGTTTCTGAGGGTGAATAGGAGAATGTGGGTACCCCGATTAGGGTCTCGGGCAGTGGCAGACACACATATTACAAGGATATTATTTTAAGTGGCAATACAAAGGGTTCTTCTAGTGATGGATTTACCTCTACTCCCTCCAAGCGAAGACCACACAAGGATTATTCTAATGTTCATAGAAACATGTCTACCAGATCTTCGTCTAAGGTGTCAAGGAAGGTGGATACAAATATTTTCAAAATAATATATCAGGATAAGTCTAAATCAATGTGGGAGATAGCTGGTGACTTTGATTATAGAAATGATATGTCATATTATGATCTCTAGACCTGTTTTTGTTAGATGTGGGCATTTTTGTTTGTTTGACCTCGTCTGCCGATATTTTGTGACTTTTTCTTTCTATTTAATAAATGGTCAGAATCTTTGCTTATGGCTGGACTTTTCTGGTTTTATAATTTCTATCTAAATAATTTTTTCTTGATTTTGAATATTATCATACACTAGATATTGAAACAGTGTTAGTATATAAAATGTTTTCTTAAAAAAGGGTCACATTTTTTTTGGTCCCATAGTAGATGAATTAAATGAAAATTTTAGGAAATTATTTCCAATGACATGAGAAATTTTAATAGAATGATCATCACGAAGAACATTAATGGATGTATATATTTTATCATTAGTCTAGGAAGGTTTATCTTGTCTCAATTTAAGATTTTTACTTTCACTTCTTGCTCAAGAAACATTATATTGAGGATATTTTTCTCAAAATCAACTGATATAAATATAATTTCCATTTCTGTTTTTCCTTTTCAATGTGATATTCATGAAATTTACACTTTTTTTAAATATATTTCAAGTTATTTTATAATTTTATATTTTATTTCCATTAGGGTATCTTTGAAATCCTTGTATGATCTTTGATTTTCTTATAATACTTCGATCTTCACTTTATATAATTTACATACCGTAAATTTCATATCATCAATATTTTGGAATAATTACTTAGTTATGAATAATTTTTCTTTATTAATTTGTTATGACTGTTTTTTGAATTTCACACATTTGATGATAGCGTTTCACTTTTTAAACTGTACTTCTAATACTTATTTTATTGTACTAGCTTCTATTTCCAACTATGTTTTCTGATCATATATCCCAATTATAAAAAATATTATATGTGTTAAAACATAAATAAGGATATTTCTTATGTAATAATTCACTTTAGAGTAATACATAGTAAGTGAATCAATCTCCACTTACTCCACAAAATATGAATATGATTCTTCTAGAGGATCATTCTTAATATATTTAAGAAAATTAGTACCACTTTGATTACATTCAAGTATTTTTGAATATTCAGTCTCCATTGAGGTATTTCTCAACTTATTATCCCATATTCTCTTCATAGTCTTTATTGATTTTGAAAACCCCACCGTATATTCTTTGAAAACAATAGAAACAACAATCTTCATTGGAGGAAAATTTCAGCCTTCTTAAAAACTAAACATCATATATAACTAATAAAAGTAATTAAGAATGAAAATAAATACAATAAGACAAATCCTATATTAGCTCTAATACCACTTTAATTTAAAAATAGGATTATTTAGTCAAACTGAGATGGGGGTGGGGGAGGGGGTGAATGGACAATTTAAAAAATTTATATTTTCTTAATTATAATTACAACTCATTATATTTGAAAACACTCATCTGTTAGGGTAAACAGACCTAATTTTGAATTCCAAACACAAAAAACCACATGAAAATAGTAAATAAACAAGGGAAGTATTAAAATATATTTTTATAAGGATTGATTCAAGTGTGGGTATATAATACTTACTGTTTTCAAATATAGTTTGAGAGATATATTTTATCATTAGTTCGGGAAAATAATTATAATTAATGATAAGGTATCATCCTTACATAAAAAATTATTCTTGATGGGTTTTCTTCACAGGAAACCATAGGAGAGGTTTAAAATCCACATCCATATAGAAAATCACCATCTCGTTATAGTAGACAATTTTTCAGTTGTTTTATAGTCTCCAAATTCATTTTGTTTGTTTTAGCTTCCACCAGTTTAAAATGGGTCCTCTCAAACTCACTTATGAATACTATTACATTAAATTTCATTAAATGATCAGATATTATTCCTTAATCATAGTATTCAATAACTAGTAGATAATTAAATATAATAGTATAAACACCAGTCACTTTATGTCGACTCAATTACGATATTCTTTTTCTTAAATAGTTTTGACACACAAAATGTATATTTTTTATTGGCAATGTCAACCTCAATCAAATTACGCGTTATCCTATTTTTCTTATTTTTTTTAACATTTTTCCTTTGATGATAAATAGGTATACATTTGATGTACCTCATCAGCCTCATCAGCCTTCTATTTTTCTTTTCTTTAATACACATGGCCCTTATTAAAATTCAATATTGGTTTTTTCTCTCACATTTTATATTGCACAAATTCTATTATTATTTTATCATTTATTCTTATAATTATGTGAATAATACTTTTATATATTGAATATATAAATTCATTAATAGTAAACACGATAATAACCTCATTCAAATTTTCAATAGAATCACATGGATCTTTTTCCCATTATCTCATAATATTCTTCTTATTCTAGGAACATGTCTCAACTGGTATTCCCTAAATATAGATAATCATATTTAAAAGGGTTGATAATATTTCTATGAATAATTATATATTTTTTTTATTCAAAAAAGATTTATAGTATTCTAGTTCAAATATTACAATATCATGACATGATCCCCTCAGTATCTTCTCATTTAGTTATTCTTTTGACCCTTCTTGAATCACAACTCAATCAAGATATTTATTACATGAAGAATATCTCTACATCATATGACATAAAGACTCTAAAGATCTCACATTTTCTCAAACTACTAAACTTTATGCAAGAAAGGAAATATTTGATGTATATATTCAGTAATATATAATAACTTATATAGGCTCTAAAATATCTTCCATATACTCAAGATAATATTATGAATTCTTAGAATATTTTACACATTCTTTTAAATTTCTTCTATATCATATGAAATATATTATGTATGACTATAGGTTTGATACTTTTCAAAATTTTCACTCAGTAATATATTCTGTATTATCAATGATATATTATATATGATCCAAATATCATAAGTATCAAAAAATGGTTTTCCATTTTCAATATTTTAGTAGCCACTCTAGTAAAATATTTTTCATATGCTTTACTATCCTACATATCACTATAAGGTATTTAATTGGCTTCATTTTATTATAATCTTCAACAAATATCCTTCAAATGAAATGGTATATATCACATATCAATAAGAAAACCATAATTACCATATGGAATACATTACATATTATAATTCCTCGACCCGAGAGACAATGAATCGGTTCCCTAGGACAGTGTGCTACAAGGCATTAGGCTCATGTCCATATATTCTAGAGGCTTCTGACAATCTGTGAGGGCCTATGAGGATGTTGTGGGGATACTACACCATAATATTAGAGTTTCTATATCAATGGAATTAATGAAAAACATATAAATCAATCTAGATAAAAATCACATACTAGATGGAGGATGTTCCAAAATAATTATATTATCAAAATTATATTCTAGTGGGTATTCCATACGTGTTAAGGATCCCCCATGGGAAGAACATATCTAGGAATGAAAAAAGAATAAAATAAAACACCAATAAGTCTCATCCCCAACTGGTCTTGAGTCCTTATTGGTCACATTATTTATACCCATACAATCATGCTAAACAAACTATCATCAAAGTTAGGACTTGAAATATACATGTAACATGTGACCATGTAGTGATATCTTCCTAGGTACTCAAGTGACATGGTGGACCGATTATGGTGTGAGTGAAACTCATTTGGAAATTACTAATAAAACCAATAAGAAAAATAGTTTAAAATAAAAGGGCATTTGAATGTTCTAAAAGTAAATAGTTTAATTGATTTTAAATAATTAAATAAAAATAAAAATGACCACTGATGACTCAAATATGAGACCCAATGCCAAATTTACCATTGTAAATCCTTAGTTCTATGACCATGATGAAAAATACATACTTTATCTAGTGCTGGTGTATCACTAAGAATATCAGGTGGATCATTCCAACGATAATTGACCACCTAAAATCTAGTTTTCATCTTTTAATTCCACATATCTTGACGTATCACATAGATTCCAAGAGCTCATCTAGCTATTCCTAGTAATCAGTTATAATATGGAATATATACTCTCATTCTGGAATTCCCATAGAATCTGAGATCTCATCATGGAATTACCCATTATTTCCCAAAAAAAACAATATGCGGAATTTCGACACTCATATTGTAATTCCTATATAATCCATGCACTTATCCCAACATTATCGATTTTTCCCAGTGTCAAATATACCACATGATCCATATTATATTCTTAACATTCCTGTGTAATGTATCATATATTATATGTTATCTATGTTCCCATCTTAGAATTACCAAGTATCATATGTTATATTAAATCCAAGTAACTCGTCCTAGTATGACCATATATTTGTCATAACATTAATAACTTGATTATCTAATCATTTATTATGTTTAATTCTTCAATCAGCTCATAACCACCACAAACTATAACCATAATTTCATATTTTCATACCCATTTCTAATTAAAAAACATAATTTACTATTTTTAAAAGACAAATAATTTCACAGAACATGATTTATTTTATTAATTCCTTAATATTTACAAGACATAACCTACCAATTCCAGTAACCAAAAAATTTTCATATTAAATTTCTTACCAATAATAAATAAATTTAACTTCATAATACATTTAACCTATAACACAACAAAACTGTATTTAATTCTGTAGAAAAATATAACAATCATTAAAGTTTCATTTGAAGATCATTAATGATTGTGAAATTTGATTTCACAACCATTGATTTAAACCTTAGTCACTCAATTTGGTTTATCACCAAAATAATCAAATTATCACCCCAATTTATTCTTAGGAGTCCATAAAATATAATTACTCCAACATAGAATAAATTTTATATCTATGGAATTCCACTTTGAATCACCTTTCATCTATGAATATTTTTTTTAACATGGGTGTTTGACCAATAGAAGGCACATTTAATGATGTTATTTAAATTAGGTCTATGTGTAAGATGAACATTTTTCCACACAATGGACCACTTGAAAATTGTAGTAAGAATCATGGTTATGTATTGGGACCTCCTATATCATGATTACGATTTTTAACATTTTGAGTGTCAACTTGAAATAGGAGAAAACAAAAAAGAATAAAAAATCCCTAAAAATAGGTTATATTATCCAAAAATGGAAGAACACCACATTAAAAAAATGTATAATGGGATAAATATGATTGGTAGACTCACTAAGTGTTCCGTAATTTATGAGAATACAAATTAAATGGAAAAGTAATAAACAAGATATCTCCTGAGAATGGAATAGGATATACGGGGTCTAAAATGAGGGGTTATGGATTATGGGAGGGATAAAAGGGGGTTAAATACACAAAAAATCAGTGGGATTGTTTTATAATTTTCCTAATTTTAAAGAGGCACAAAATTTGGCAAAATATTTTTCTAAACCATGAACTAAAAGAACAGTCCTCCCTATATTTGTTACACTATTTCAAATGATTACTATGCACAATTCAATAAACCTTGTGAAACCAACAGGAAATTACTCTACAATTTTTTATAGAGATCGTATGGTATCTTAGGTCCCCTTTCACATTTAAAATAACCATACACCTTTAAAAACAATGAAACATGGTTAGTCTATACAACTATCACTAACCATGCACCTAGTATGCTTTTTCAAAAACTAAAATTTCAACCCCTAGAGCTCCTAAGACATACTCGATCACCCTTAGACACCTCTTGGGAATCGAACCACATAAAAACTATTATTAAATGTTCCAAATTTAAGGTTCTTGATATAACCCTTAGTTTTGAAGATGTTCTATCCACCAAAACATAGTTTAAATTTACTCCAATAAATTCCTACTATCTTTACACATAAGATAAAATAAATATCATAGTGAAATTACCACAAAATTTTCTAATTATTCATAATATACTCAAAGTTATTCTTACATGTCATATTTATACACTTATGTATCACAATGTCTTCCAAAACGTTTCTGATTATTCTATTTCAAGAAGAACCTATGTATGCATTTTTTAATTTTTAGTTTTAACATAAAATTTTAGTACCTTTCCAAATTGACTCAACACCTATTTAGAAATTCTCAAAGCATATATAATCACTCTATCTCCTCTCCAAACACTATATTGGATTTTTTAATATATCATGAATTTTCAAACCTATTCAGTTTAATTCCCAATGTATTTTGTAGCATATGTCTACAATATTTTGAGTATTTCCATAAAACTTCATAGCCTTGATAATTCCATCTTCAAACTCCAAATTATCTAAAAATTATCCAATTATTTTAATCAATATATCCAAAAAACTTGATTCTTGATAACACAATGATGGGTTATCACTTCAATTATCACACAACATCAACCAACTCCTCCAGTAGCTAGATATTGGTCGTTAGAAAAAACCTATGGTAGAAAATTCTCTATTTAATAAATACCAGTTTTCATTAATTCACAAAGAGTTCCATTAAGAAAGATATAATATTCATCTTAATTGAATCAGTTTTTACAAGTCCTTCAATCAACAAAATACCTTTGCCGTTATCAATGGTGGTATCTTAATCATAATTTTAATTACCAACATATAAATGTGTCTTCATATCTATATATACAATGGATGGAAGATTCAATAAAATTGATCTATATTAATTTAAAGAATCATCTCAAATATCTATAGTGAGATCTTAAATATCCCCTTTCTATGTAACTCTTCATCAAGTATGGCATCCTTCAAACTCTTGACTTATTGGTATCTTCATCACCTCTTAACACATTTTTAATTTATTCTCCATTGACATATACATAAAAAATACAACCAATAATACTCTCTTTATTACAATCCACTTGGTCACATAATATTCATAAATAATATATATTTTGTGTCTGTAATTTTGATATTTTATTTATGAAGCACATAATATTTATTTTAATTATAGAAACACTTATGTTTTGTGTCCAGTGAAACATAATTTCTTAGTTTATAAATATTAATTAATAAAAACCATATGTTATGTGTGGACTAAAATATGATTTTTCGTAATCATAATTATTATATTTTGGTTTTATAGTTTTATTAAATCAATATAATTTTTATTTAAATTGTTTTTAATTCAAAACATGTTTTTTTTTATTAAAACAAAAAACACACATTCTCATAAATTTGATAAAAAAATATAATATACATGTAGAATAACTAGAGTGAATTTTTATGGTTTATTAATTATTAAATAAAAAATCATTGGATTATGAGTTTCATTTTTTATAAAATATATTTTTAAAACCTATACTAGTAAAAAAAATTACTTATATGTATATCATTGGTGTTTTAAATTAGGAATCATCACTTTATGGTCATAAAAAATTTATTCAATAATTTCTTATTATGTAATATTTGAAATAATGATTTATTGAATCATATAAAAACATTTATAATAAGAACTCAATATGAATTATTTATTTAATAATTTAATTTTAAATCATGTAACACTTGTTATAAGAAATGTTTTTTATGTTGTGGAGTGAATTTAAGTAATAACATAACATATTTGATAAAAGTTTTTTAATTAATATGTTTTCCTTCATGTTTTAAAATTTGAATATTGATTATTAGATCAAATTTTTTTTAATTTAAGATATTTTATTAAATTATATTTTAATATATTTAGTTGAATAACATAAAACATTATATAGGAATTAAACACATGTTCCATGTTTGATAATTTATCTTTCATACAAATAATATTTATCTTTCTTGTTTTAATTTAAAAAATAATATCATTAAACACATAACATATTTAACAAAATATTTTACATATAAAGACATCATTTTTTTTGAATTTTGAAATGTAACTTCTTCATTATATAACATGTTTTGACAAATATTTTTTCAAGTATAGTTTGAATTTTTTTAATTGAATAAAATAATATTTTTGTAATAATTTGATATATGTTATGTGTGTGATAGTTTAGTTTTGAAGAAAAAAAATTTTGTTTTGTGAATTTTTTTATATTTTGAATTGAGTTTAAATATACACACAACATATTTAATACATATATTTAAAAATGAATACATCCTTCATGTTTTAAACCATGAAATTTCCCCTTTTCTTCACATAAAATTTGTTGTAAATTTTTTTTTTCAATAAACAAATAAAATTTATTTTAATTTAGTAATAGAATACGTTTTCCACAGTTAGAATTACATAAATGTTATGTGTTTACGATGTACACAAAATTTTTTTTAAAGAATTTTACTTGTTAATAATATTTTAGTGTCTCGGACCCTTATGGTTTATTACGTTTCCAATTCTCATATTTGGGATGCCCTGGACCCCAACAGTATGTTCAAAGGGCGGCATGTCGGTGGTAGGATGACCCCAATCAGTGCCACAGGGGGGGGTCGGGGTTTTCCTTCCCCTGTTCTCCTGAAATGCAACTTTTAAGCCTTTTAACCTTTTTAAAGTGGTTTAAGTCCATTTTTTGCTTCATAAACAATATTGTAAATCCCCTAAGAGTGGGGTGACCCTCAACGAACCCGTTTTCATCTCTTTAAATGAAATCCTTTTACACATAGTTGTTACGACCACCTCTCTGATGAGAATTATTAAATAACAATTAATTACATCGTGTGTAACCGTCCAACTACGTGGTGAAACAACGATCCACCTTTAAATCTATTCAAGAATTCATATCCTGTAACTCCTAGATATCACCTTTTTATTGTATAGGGGATTATTTATTTTTCTTGGCTGGTATCTTTTCCTTTCCTTTGTGTGTTTGGAGCCCCTTCCAGAGGTTAGTGGTGTGATTTTTTGGAGCCTTTCTTACTCTTCTGTTGAGTCTTCGGAGTTCTTCCCCTGTAAGTCGCGCATCCCCAGTTCTTGGTGTGAGGAGAAAAACGTCAATCATTGATAATCTAGGTAGGTTTCTTCCTTCATCTCTCTTTAGTGTGTATCATGTGGGGTGGGTATGACAATCTTTCCTTCATGGATGGATTAAACCAAATCATAAAGAATATAATAAATGGTTTTTAAAGAATTAAGGGGTATGTTTGATGATTTTGATGTACTCGTTTACCTTTTCTAATGTTGTGAATCTGTATGGGCTTATGTCCATTAAAAATAGTTGATGTTTGTTGTTCCTTATTGTGAACTTATGAACCTATGTTTTTCTGGATATTTCTATGATTGAATGGATGTAACATGGAAACTATTTAATCATATAATCTCATTTGATTTAAATTTGTTCCCATTGAATAATAATCATTGTATGGTCACCCAAGTTAACCAAATTGAAATAAAGAACTAAAAGAATGGTGAGTTTAAATTTGAAAACTAACTTTCTCTGTTCAGGAAATGTGTATAGTTTTTATGCTTGATATTTTTTAGGTGACATGGATGGGGATGGGATCCCCTATTGTGAAGTTTTTAGTTTGATAATTTTGGGGCCGTATGTTGGGTTTTGGTTTGGTTCCAGTACTTCGAGGGATCTCATGAATCCCTTTTGTTTTTGTGACTTTACAAGAGAACCGTGTGTGAATGCTTAATTTGATGCTTGGTCATTTTTCCTTCCTTGGCATGTGGCCATGCCTGTTAGTTTCCCAGTAGTGAAGAATCATTTAAATGGAACCACTTGAATGCGATAACAAGAATGGGTTCAAAGGGGAATTGTTTTCCGGGAATGAGTTGTGACTTGGTTGTGGCTGTTGTACTTTTAACTAATGAATAGTAATGAGGGTGTTTGTGTATGGGCGGGTTTTGGAACCCCTAGGTTGGGATGAGTGATTATTTACCTCTATTTATAATTTAGTTCATATGTTTCTTATTTTCACCCCACCAATGTTGAGCACTTTGTGCCGAACACCCCCATTTCATGGGGGATGGTGTTTTTTCCAACACTCTTATGAGTGGCTGGTTATTAGCTCCTTTTATGATCTCTTTCCTGAGTATCCAAAGACTCATATGGTAGCCTATAATAGCTTGAGGCCCATTATAGACCAATATTATTTGGGTACAGTGGTTGTGGTGGTTTCCCAAAGTGTGTGTGGGTAGGTTGTTTCCTAGGAGTCTTCGGGATGAGGCCCATGTGCCTTCAGGCGTGGCAGTAGTTGTTTTGGCCTAGGTGTCTTCAGGCCTGGAAGTAGATGTTTTGTCCTAGGTTTCTGTGGGCGTGGTTACATGTGGTTGTTGTGGCCCAGGTTTTTGTGGTAAGGATGTGTGGTTGTGGTATCCTAGGTGTGTGCGGTCGGGGTATGGTAGTGGGATTACAGTGAGAATGGAAGGGGAGGTATGACACATAGGATGTCTTTAATAACTAGTGGGAAAGTGGTGCGAAGTACCCAAACAACGATGTGCTATTACTATTATTTTACCTGAATTGCGTTATTTGGGGAGTGTGCCTTGGTGAGGTGGGGTGGATAGATTTCTTACTAGTTGATTTGGTTATCTACGTTTTTCATGGGGCATTAGAATGTCTCCCCATGTCACGAATCGTCCTCGGGCCCATGCTGTGACTACCCCAAGCCTACCTTCCAAAGGCAAGGGCCTGGCGACTAGCACCAAAGGCGTAAATCCTGATAAAAGGGAAGGCATTACCTTTATAAAAGTAAAAAAAACACAACAGAGTACACAATTGAAGTAAGCACTAAGTAATATTGAGTACCAAAGTAATTGCTAAAAAGTAAATGGGCCAGTATACAAAACCAACTGAAAGTACAATACAGCACAACTGAAAAGAAAGTACAACAGCAGTAAAGTAAAGCGGCAACCACTGAGTCATATTCTGGATATCCCACCTAATAGGTGGGTACAGATGGCATCCCCAGCTCCTCGGGTCTGACCGTCCGCTCTGTGAATGTCCCGTCTAGTGGTCCACCTCCAGGTACTGTCCAGCTCGACAATCCTCTACCTTGATCAGTGTTGTCCGTCGTCTGCATTCAACACAAAGTAGTGCGGGTGTAGCCCATGCAAGGGTGAGTATAAAATACTCATTAGAGACCCTGAGACCCTCGAAGGTCTCCCAGAATCCACAAAGGATAAACCACAAAGGAAAGATACAATCATGAAGTATCAACCAACTCTACTTAGGTATATTCCCATACATATATCTAAGTCATCAATTCCAGTTCGGCTCCAAATCTCGAGCCCAAGAACAACCTAGTCCACATAGGAAATAAGTCAATCACACCATTGGTAATGATTGCAAGTCAAGACTCAGATCACACAGGTTTACTACTCACGAAGAAGGGTGGAGCTGATTATATGTAGCCTCTGAATCATCTCCTCTGCCGAACCCAAGTAGGATCCTAGTACAGAAGTCGTCGATGCCGAACATATGTAGGATCCAAGTACAGTCATCATCGCTGTCGAAACCATGGAGGATCCATGTATAGTAGTCATCGTCATCGAACCCACGGAGGATCCCATCATGGTAGTCGTTATAGTCATAGCCATCTCTAGGGTTCCCGCACACATCACGCTCGATTCTGGGAGGGTCCACTCCTCGAGCAAAGAGTTCGATACATCAACTGTCAAAAAGCCTAGAGTTGATGTATCCCAATGTTCTGTCTCGTCAAAAGGAACTCAATGCGACAGACGGCGCGTCAACCGGACGCCTGGTCTGAGAGATATTGGCTTTTCCGTTCTAGGGGCCCGGTTGGAAATATGCTCATTCCAAACCCGGTCTTTATCCAAAGTCATCCAAAAATTACCTAGAGTACTGCAATAGGACTTCTTCGTCGAAAGGGTCCCAGTGCTGCAGACGGTGCGTCGATCAGACGCACGGTCCTTAAGATATTCACATTTATGTGATAATGGGCCCAGCCTGTTAAGCACTGTGGGCTGGTGGGTTGGGTCAACCATGTCTTGGTGGGTCTGACCCGGCTGGTGTCGGACCGGCCCGGTGAAACGCACTGCCCGGCCCGGCCCAGCACGGCGCGGCCCTGCCTTGCGTGGTCCGGCCTGGCGTGGCCCATCTGGCCGAGCGGCTCAGCCCGTAGGCCGAGCGGACCGAGGGGGGGGGGGGGGCGGCCCCTGGCTACCTGAACCGGCGGCACCAAGCAGCGCCACCCTCCCTAACCGGTCGGCTGACCTCTTGGCGCAAGCGGCCCGCACTGGCGTTCCACAGTTCGTCTGACGTGGCACCCTCCCGGCGTCGCGAATCTCCTCCGCCCGACCAGTTCTTCCACCCAAGTGGACCGCAGAACGTTGGCTGGGGTCTTCCACAGCACGTCGTTGTGGGGCGACACAGGTCCTCCCTTCAGCCCCGGTCGAGCGGCCCATGGTTGCGGGCTGCGGTCATTCCGCATGCGGCCAGTGCCTTCGTTTGCCACCGCCTCTAATTGTCACCAACATTTTCTGACATGGTCTCAACTGTAAATAAAAGAAACTACAGAGGGTCGTAGTGCCATGTGCGTTTGGCTCGTGCCCTCCTGTTAGGTGGTAACAGTTGGCCGAATTCGTTTCAGAAAAATTCAACGAAGAACGTGAACAATTTTAATCAACTCAAATTGTATAAAAATCCCCCAACCATGGAAATGATTCGCGGTAATCGTGTGTCATTGATGACGATATCGATTCCATCATCGTCAAAGTGCACCAAAAGAAGTGGCATCTCCTCTCTTTTCACGGAGAAAGAAAAGAAGGCATGTCATCGTCCTTCGTGGATTTGGCGTTCTTCATCGAAGATGCGTCGTTCTTCGTGGAATGATGGTTTTTTTCAACGAAAAAGGAACTCTCTTCTTCTTTTACACAAGAACTCTCTCAAATATCCTCCCAAAACAACGTGTACCCAAAATAAAATAATAGCTATGGAAATTATTTTTTTTACACATGAAATTCAAAATTCAAATCACTTATTTAATAAATTGAAGAGGTTTAATTCATTAATTAAGGTCTGTTGGCAAACAATAAAGAGAGAGAGAGAGGTAGAGGAAGAGTCCTCATAATTAAGGGGGGTTATCAAGAATTAAATAATGGAGTTTAAATGGGGTTTAAGGGAGTTTATGGGAAGATGAAGGGTTGGGGCTCATGTGGGCCCCACATATCTATTATCCACACAAGGGAAGTTGGGTGGGTGTGGGCCCCACCATTAAATTCCCATGGGAGAAATTAACTTCCATATATATAAATAAAATTGTTCTAACAATTTTATTCAACATCTAAATCTAACCCCAATTTTAACTTTTAACTCGCATAAAACACATCTGCTGTAAAGGTCCCCTTAAGTAAATACCAGCATTGCGAGTTCATAGGTGTCCTCAGATTTCAATTCCAAGCACTGCTTCAAAAGATAGAAAAACCCGCTTATTTGTTTACTGAACATACCCGAGTTAAACTTTAGAAATTTATTTCGGGCACATAGGGCCTCAGAATTAGGTGCCATCAGAAACTGCAAACTCATAAAATTCAAAGAATTTAAAAAAAAAGTCTTAAAACATAAGGTTCATTAAATTACCCCCTCTTCGGGGATTTACGTCCCTGTAAAGCAAAAACATAGACTAGGGAAACAAATGAGGGTACATAGCATGAATCTGGGCCTCCCACTCCCATGTGCTCTCCTAGAGGTTCTCATGCTACCAACAAAAGCACACCAGAGGAATCGACCATCCACGTAGGACCCGCTCCTATTGATCCTCAATCTCCACCAGGACCTCCATGAATGTCACCCCTTCATCGATGTCCAGCTCCCCATGATTTATGATGTGTGATGGTTCATGCACGTATCTCCTCAACTGAGATACATGGAAGACATCGTGCACCCTGTGCAACTAAGGTGGAAGGGCCAGGCGGTAAGCCACCTCACCTACCCTGCTGAGGACCTGTAATGGTCCGATGAAGCGCGAAGATAACTTGACGCCCTGGCCAAATCTCTATAATCCACGTTGAGGTGAGACTCATAAGGAAATGTGGTCGCCATCATCGAACTCCAGTGGCCTCTGTCTCCTATCATCATAGGACTTTTTTTTCTTTGTGCAGTCCTCATCCGCTCCTGGATGATCTTCACCTTCTCCGTTGTAGCCTAAACAAACTCTGGTCCTACAAGTGCTGACTCCCCAGAGTCTGTCCAGCACAGAGGTAATCTGCATGGTTGGCCATACAGTGCCTCTTATGGTGCCATCCCGATGGTGGAGAGGTAGCTGTTGTTGTATGCAAACTCCACCAAGGGTAAATTATCCTCCCAATTGTGACCAAAGTTTAGGACACATGCACGGAGCATGTCCTCATGAGTCTGAATGGTCCTCTCATTCTAGACATCTGTCTGAGGATGTAAGGTAGTGCTCAGTCGTAACTACATCCCAAAAACCTCCTTCAACCCCTTCCAAATCCGGGAAGTAAAGTGAGTATCCCAATCGGAGACAATAGTCGAGGTCACACCAGGAAGTCGTACAATCTCTTGAACGTAGAGGCATCCCAATCTCTCTACTGAGCCCTTCTCTCTAATCGTTAGGAAGTGGGACGACTTGGTGAGTTGGTCTACGATCACCTAGATAGAGTCATGTCCTCTGGAAGTATGTGGAAGCCCCTTCACAAAATCCATGGATATCCCATCCCACTTTCACTCCAGAACCTCTAAGGGATGTACCAAGCCTGCTGGTACCTCGTGATCCGCCTTTAATTGCTGGAAAGTGAGGCATCGTGAAACAAACTCTACTACAAACTTCTTCATACTCGACCACCAGTGCTGTCGTCTGAGGTCCTGGAACATCTTCTCCGCTCCCAGATGTACCACTTGATGGGATGTGTGGAACTCCCCCAACACTTCCTCATGCAGTGCAGCTGGTACTCGGGTACGTCCCCTGATGTGAATGACATGGTCTCCTCCATTAGAAAATCCATCAGGCGCCTGCCCTGTGGAAATATGAGCACGTCGCGTCTCACAGTCAACACCCCCACATTGTGACACTCTGACCCACTTAATTAGTGGAGGAGTGACTATGAGAGACTGTAGAAATGCTGACCCATCTCTATCCACAAAGGATATCTGCAACGCGGATAACTGCTCTGTCGCCTACCCTTGCAATTGTATTCCTGATATCCTACTAAGGACATCAGATAATATGTTCCACTTGTCAGTAGTATAGCCTATATCAAAGTAATAGTCCTGGAGGAACTTGAGCCATCACCGCTGTCTCAGGTTCAGGTCCTTCTGAGGGAAAATCTACCTAAGACTCTAGTGGTCAGAGTTGACTATAAAGCGCTCTCCCATTAGATAGTGCCGCCACATATTCAGGGCGAAGACCACTGCTATTAACTTTAGGTCAGGGGTATTATAGTTCTTCTCATGCTGCCACAACTACCATGAACCATAGGTGATCACTGGCTGCTCCTGCATCAGGACACACCTGAGTCTGGTCCCTGATGCGTTGTAGTAAACCATGTACCCAACACCCTCCTCTAGTACCCTCATGATGGGAACACTGGACAATATCTGCCTCATCTCATAAAAGCTCTGCTTACATCTATATGACAACACAAAGGGTTTCCCCTTCTTCATCAAGGCTGAAAGTGGTGCTGCAACTATGGAGAAGTCTGGAACAAATCTACGATAGTACCCAGTTAGACCCCGAAAACTCTGCACCTATGTCAGGATCCTAGGTGGTTCCCAAGCCAGTACTGCCTCTATATTCGTAGGATCCACTACAACTCCCACCTTTGAGATGACGGGCCCCAAAAAGTGTACCTCTCGAATCTAGAACTGACACTTCAAGATCTTACCATAAAGCTAGTGCTCTCAGAGTGTATCCAATATAACCCGCAAGTGGTAGGCGTGATCCTCCTCAGTAGTCGAGTATATTTGTATGTTGTCAATGAAGAATATGACAAAACGATCGAGGTAAGGCTGGAAGATCCTATTCATGATACTAATGAACACATCTGGTGCATTAGTTACGCCGAAGGGAAAAACCATGAACTTGTAGGGGCCGTATCGACACCTGAAGGTCGTCTTCTACACATCCGCATCTCGAACTCTAAGCTGATGATATCCTGACCTGAGGTTTATCTTTGAGAACCATCGTGCTCCCTTGAGCTGATCAAAGAGTTCATTAATCCTCGGAAGTGGGTACTTGTTATTTAAGGTCACTTGATTCAGGTGACGGTAGTTGACACATAGTTGTAAGCTTCAATACACCTTCTTGGCAAACAGAATCAGAGAAGCCCGGGGTGAAACACTAGGTCAGATGAATCTGTTTCCCTTCAAGTCCTCCATCTGTACCCGCAGCTCATGAAAATCGGCGGGAGCCATCAGATATTCTAAAGTAGATATCGGTGCGGTCTCGAGGTACATGTCAATGTAGAATTCTACCTATCTTTGAAGAGGTAGTCCTAGAACATTGTCAGGAAAAACATCCGCGTACTGATCCACCACAATAGGAAAACTCAGACTCTGCACATCAACTGCTCCTAGGATGATACTAGCCAACTGACATGTGATCGGCTTCCCTCTCCTCTACACAAGTCTATCCTGTCCTGCAAAGGCTCCCTTCTTGCTGGTGAAGGTGAACCTGCTCCCATATGTGCAAACACACAGCACTTTGCGCTTAATACAATCGATCTGGGCATGGACTATAGATAACTACTCCATACCCAAGAAGACATCGTAAGGCCTCGACGCCACTACAAGTAGATCCCAGCCAAAGCTCTCTCCACATAGAGTAAGCTCACACTCTCGGCACCAGTGCGTAATCATCGAGTTTACTCCCGTAAGAGTCTATAGACGTAAGGATTGAGCCAACAGCTCCATCAGAATCTCTAAGCTCCGAACAAGGACAGTGGAAATAAAATAATGACTCGCTCCTGTGTGTATAAGAACTGCAACAAGGGTGGATTAGACATAGATATTAACTCAAATCATCTCAGGTGTGTCGTAGTCATAGGCCTCGACTGCCTGGAGCTAAGCCTGCCCCTGTCTGCAAGCTCCCTATGGTCGGGGTGGTCCTCCTAGTGGTGGTGGTGGTGGTAGAGCCTCGATGCGTCGTCCACCACCCACTACTCAGACAACTCCTCTGCCTCGTCCACCTGCTCCATGTGGACTGCCACGGTCAAACCTTTGCCTCTTCCTGGGAGGTCCCTCTACAATTTGATACTCTTCTGCATGGTGGGTCAGGCATTCAGGAGCCATGTGGCCCTACCCACCACATGCATAGCACTTCCTACCCCTCGTATGGCTGGCTCTACTTCGTGTGCCCCACACATCCGAACCAGTATCCTGAGGTCACCCACCTGATGGTCTGGTCTGCTTTGATCTCTATGAAATCTGTCTACTTCCGACTTTAGAAGACTCTGCTACGTGTCACCCTACAGTGGGTCTCGATGCTGGCATCGGCATAGCAAGAAAGATCTCCACAAGAAGTTCTCTCTCCAACACTCATGTCAGCGTCGAAATGCTGAGGGAGATCATCAAATCCATGATCTCATGCCTCAGTCCCTGCTCAAAGGTCCGAGCCCAGAAGAATGGGTCTCATACCATGTCCATGGCGTAGCACGATAGGTCGGTAAATCTCACCGAGTACTGAGCTACTGTTATACTACCCTACCGCAGATGAAGTAACTCCTGGATCCGCACCACATGAAGGGTGGATGGAACAAAATCCGAGCGGAAGAGACTCTCGAAGTTCTTCCAAAGTAGAGATGCCTCGTCATGCACTTGGAGCATCAGGCTCCACTATCTACCTACTACTGCGTACATGAGACTCGCGACAAGGATCATCATAAGGTCGGCTGGTGTCCCTACTAATCTGAAGACTCTGACGATAGCCTCCATCCAATCCTCGGATGCCTGAGTGTCTGTCTCTCTACGGAACCTGGGTGGCCTATGTCACTGAAAATTTTTCAAAGAACTTAGGTGGTGTGCACTCTATGCTACTAGGGATGGTGGTATCGGTGGACCAGCGGATAGTGGCACTGCTGGTGCCTCTGCTGTAATGGGGCCCTACACTGAGGCCATGTCGCTCGGTGAGCTGCCATCTCGCACGTAACTAGGAACCTTAGCTGGATACCTTCGTGGGGCCATCCTGAAAAGAAATAGGTGTTCCACGGTCAAACATTATACCTGGTGAGATGACACAAAGTAATCCCAAAAAAACTTTTGAAACACACATGCAATCAATGTTTTTGTGAACTTAGTCGGAAATCAGAAGTCAGGGTCCTGGTGTATGGATACGTCGGTCGCCGCACCAAAAATGGACTCCCTGTACTGAAAAACACACTCAATACTCTTAAAAATATTACTTCACAGAGAAAAAATTAACAGAGTCATGAGTTCTACCATAGAACCGACTCCCTTAATACCAATTTGTCACAACCCGTCCTCGGGGCCCGTGCTGTGACTACCCCAAGCCCACCTTCCATAGGCCAGGGGCTGGCGACTAGCACCAAAGGTGTAAATTCTGATAAAAGGAAATACATTGCATTTATAAAAGTAAACAAACACAACAGAGTACACAACTGAAGTAAGCACTAAGTAATACTGAGTACAAAAGTAAGTGCTGAAAAGTAAATGGGCCAGTATATAAACCCAACTGAAAGTACAGTACAATACAACTGAAAAGAAAGTACAATAGTAGTAAAGTAAATTGACAACCACTGATTCATCCTCTGGATATCCCACCTGAAGGGTGGGTACATATGGCCTCCCCAGCTCCTCGGGTCCAGTCGTCCGCTCCGTGAACGTCCCATCTAGTGGTCCACCTCCGGGTACCGTCCATCTCCATAAACCTCTAACTCGATCAGTGTTGTCTATCGTCTGCATCCAACACAAAGTAGTGCAGGCATATCCCGTGCAGGGGTGAGTATATGATACTCAGTAGAGACCCCGAGAACCCCAAAGGTCTCCCAGAATCCATGAAGGATAAACCACAATGGAAAGATACAATAATGAACTATCAACCGACTCTACCAATGTATATGCCCATACATATACCGAAGTCATCAATTCTAGTTCGACTCCAAATATCGAGCCCAAGCGCAACCTAGTCCACATAGGAATGAATTCAATCACACCATTGGAAATAATTTCAAGTCAAGACTTAGTTCACACAGGTATACTACTCATGAAGAATAATGGAGATGATTAGATGTAGCCTCTGAATCATCTCCTCTTCCGAACCCATGTAAGATCCTAGTACAGAAGTCGTCACTGCCGAACCCACGCAGGATCCAAGTACAGTCATCACCGCTGCCTAACCCACAGAGGATCCAAGTACAGTAGTCGTCGTTGCCGAACCCATGGAGGATCCAAGCACATTCTTCATCGCTTCTGAACCCACAAAGGATCCATGTACAGTAGTCATCGTCATCGAATCCATGGAGGATCCCAGCACAGTAGTCGTCATAGTCGTAGCTAGCTCTAGGGTTCCCACACACAGCACACTCGATTCTGGGAGGTTCTGCTCCTCGAGTAAATAGGACGATACATCAACTATCACAAAGTCCAGAGTTTATGTATCCCAGTGTTCTGTCTCTTCAAAAGGAACTCAACGAGATAGACAGCGCGTCAATCGGACGCTCGGTCTGAGAGATATTTGCTTTTCCGTTCGAGGGCCCCGGTTAGAAATACGCTCATTCCAAACCCGAACGTTATCCAAAGTCATCCAAAACTCACCTAGAGTATCACAATAGGACTGTTTCGTCAAAAGGGTCCTATTTCCGCGGACGGTGCGTCGATCGGATGCACGATATTTAAGATATTCACCTTTAAGTGAAAACTGGCCCGGCCCGTTAAGCCTAGTAGGCTGGCAGGTCGGGTCAACCGGGTCTTGGCGGGTCCGACCCGGATGGTGTCAGACCGACCCAGTGAAACATGCAGTCCGGCAGGGTGCGGCTCAGCCCGGTGCGGTCCGGCCAGGCACGACCCGACAGAGCGCAACCCGGCTGGCAGCGGCCGGCCGGCTAGCCGAGCGTTTCGGCCTCTAGGTCGAGTGGTCCGAGGGGGGGGGGGGGGGGTGCAGCCCCCCTGTTTCCAGAACTGGCGGTGCCGCCCTCCCTAACCAGCCGGCCAAAGCCGGCCATCCTTTTGGCGCAAGCGGCCCATACGGGCGGGCCGCGGTTCGTCCGACGTGGTGCCCTCCCGGCGCCATAGATCTCCTCCGCCCAGTCAGTCGACGAGCCAGCCAGTTCTTCCACAAAAGCAGCCCATAGAATGTGGGCCATAGTCTTCCACAGCACGACATCATGGGGCGCCGCAGTTCCTCCCTTCAGCCCCTGTCGAGCGGCCCGCGGTTTCGGGTTGCGGTCCTTCCGCACGCGGCCGGCGCCTTCGTTAGCCGCCTCCTCTAATACTCACCACTATTTTCTAACATGGTCTCAACTGCAAATAAATGAAACTATAGAGGGTGGTCGGGCCAGGTTCATTCAGCCCGCACCCTGCATGTTAGGTGGTAACAGTTGGCCGAATTCGTTTTAGAAAAATTCAATGAAGAAGATGAACAATTTTAATCAAATAAAATTTTATAAAAATCCCCCTACCTTGGAAAATCATTGTAGTAGTTGTGCTGCGTGGATGACTGTATCGATTCTGTCGTCGTCGAAGTGCACCCGAAGAAGAAGTGGAATCTCCTCTCTTGTCACAGAGAAAAGAAAAGAAGGCACATCGTTGTTCTTTGTGGATTTTTTGTTCTTCATCGAAGAGGCGTCCTTCATGGAAGGATGGTGTTCTTCAATGAAAAAGGTACTCTCTTCTTCTTTTACGCAAGAACTCTCTCAAATATCCTCCCCACACAACGTGTGCCCAAAATAAAATAATAGCTATGGCTATTATTTTGTTAACACTTGAAATTCAAAATTCAAATCACTTAATTACAAAATTGAAGAGGTTGAATTCATTAATTAAGGTGTGTTGGAAAATAATAAAGAGAGGGAGAGGGAGAGGGAGAGTCCTCATAATTTATGGGGGTTGTCATGAATTAAACAAGGGAGTATAAATGGGGTTTAAGAGAGGTTATGGGAAGATGAAGGGTTGGGAATCGTGTGGGACCCACCTCTCAAATATCCACACATGAGAATTTGGGTGGGTGTGGGCCGCACTAATAACTTCCCATTGGAGAAACTAACTTCCATAGATACAAATAAAATTGTTCTAATAATTTTATTTAACTTCTTAATTTAACCCCAATTTTAACTTTCAACCCGCATAAAATGCAACTGTAGTAAAGGTACCCTTAAGAAAATACCAGCGCTATGAGTTTATTAGTGCCCTCATATTTCCATTCCGAGCACCACTTCAAATGATAGAAAAACCTGCTCATTCATTCGCTAAACGTACGTTAGTTAAACTTCAGAAATTTATTCCGGGCACACCGGGCCTCGGAATCAGGTGCCGTCAGAAACTGCCTACTCATCAAATTCCAAAGAATATAAGGAAAAATTTTCCTTGAAATTTTCGGGTCATTACACCCCACTTGTGCACGAGAGCTTTTCATTTTCCATACTGAGTATACGTATATTCTCTCCCTACGTATATAAAACTGCTTTCAGGTTTCCAGGGGAACATTAAGGACTGTGCCGAACCGTATTAGCTCGGATGTTGAGACCATTAATGTGGTTGTTTTTCTTTTCATTTGGTACTTCCATTTAAAGTTTTATTATAATTTGTATCACTTATTATTGGAACATGCATTTGGGAATGAATAGTTTTGGATTTCCTTTTATTTCCAATTTTTGTGTTGTTTGGGATTTACTATCTTATCTCCCAATCCTATTAAATAAAAACGGTAATTCCTTCTATTTTATGTGAGATACTATACTCTGGGTGATAGTTGTCACTCTGAGTCCTATTGATGGAAGGTATCAAAGTTCATTATCTCTCCTTCAACCTGAGGAAGGAAGGGTCTTGAAATCTGCTATCTCTTCCCTCATATTGGTGAAGGTGGGTCATTACAGAATGGTATCAGAGGGAGGTAGAGATATAGGATTGATTCTAGAGTTCGGAATAGAGAGGATTTCATGGGATGGTAAGGAAACAATGTTAGGAAATCATGGCATGTGAAATATCCCAGGGAAGACCGGCTAGGACATGAGATTTTAGGGCCCCCCGTGATCGGATGGATGGACTCTGGATCTACTGAACGACCAAGTGAGGCTATACTGATTCCAGGGTAGAGAATCTAGGAAAGGTACATGCATCATAATGACTTGTTTTCTTGTGGGTATTGGGTATTTTGGTGTTTTAAAATAAATAAAAATCCTAATAAAAATTTAAAATCAATCTTTTACACTACTCAGGCTTAGGCATTCCTTGTTTACCTTGCAGCTACGAAACCCAAATGACAACCATGTGTAGTGTGGGAAATCGAGGTCCAGGAGGTTTATTTGGATGATCAGCAGAGGTATGATTGAGAGGAGGATGACTACTAGTGGAAGAGAACACTTTGTTCCATTCAGCAGCAGACCCTCAGGATGTATGAGGAAAACTTCTCGAACTTAGAGACAAAGAGATGGATTAAGGAGCTAGTGATAGATTCCATCTTGATCCGGGATCTGACAGAGTACTAGGATCCTATGGTTGTAAGTCATATGTGGGGTGAGGTGTGTTAATGGTGGATGCTTTATCTTGGGGAGAAAGAGGAGGATGAAGTTACATGGATTGACTTTGAGAGGGAGTTCCGGGCAGAATTCCTCTCTTCCACGATGAAGGTGCAAAAAGGTAGAAGCTACTCTCCCAGTAGCAAGGGAGAATGTCAGTAACGGAGTTGGGGATCAAGATAAAGGATCTCATTTTCTATGCTTCAAAACTCTTTCTGGATGATATGTCTCAGGCGAGATGTTTAGAGGAGGCACTCTGACCTTCTCTTCAAAATGTTATACTCCCTTCACCCTACTGACCTACATGTATGACCAAATGAATGATACAGTGGTGGAGAGGATGCACATGATGGGAGGTGTGCCCCATTAGGGGATCCAATTAGGATTGTCAAAGGGGGATGTTGTCAGCATTAGGCCTCCAGTGTCAGGGCCTTCTAGGTTTCAGCTAGTGGGGAGTAAGCCCCAGCAGTTCCAGTTTCGATCTCCTGGTCCTTTCCACTTCCATGAAAGCCCAAGACCAAGAAGCTTCATCTGTGGCAGTAGTGGGAACCATCAGAATCAGTTCCCAAACCGAGTGCACTATAGTGCAGGTGAGAAGGTTCTACACACACCTCAGCATCAGAAGTTTCTAGCCAGTCCCTTTCAGTAGTAGAAATAGTAGGGATATTGAGCTCTTGCTCATCCAAGAGCATACATTGTAGGAGGAGGTCGACCTCAGGGCACTCCTCAGGGACCTCGAACAAGGCGTGGTTTGGGAGGCGGTTGACAACTGAGGGGCGGAAGAGCTGGGCGTGGGCAGTTGCACACTTTAGTGGTCACAGTTCCAGCAATCCTGGAAGTCATTTGACCTACGATCATCTTTTTTAGCACTCTTGAAGACACCTTGTTTGATTCATGAGCTTCTCATTCTTTTTTTGCACCCAGTCTAGCCCATGCTATGGGTCTAGACACAGTGATCCTTCCTGTACCTCTAGTTTTGAGTATGCTAGTCAGAGGTCAGACCAGATTTTAATATTTTTTTCAGAGATGTAGATTGATGGAATGGTCACATTAATTTTGTGGGGACCTTCTTTTTCTACAGAGGCAGCTATACGATGTCATTTTAGGCATCAACTAGTTGTTCTTTGTGTGTGCTGTTATCGACTGCTTCCAGATAAGGGTTGTGTTTTAGATATGGGAAGCTGACATGTGACATTTTTCAGTGAGTAGGGTTTCCTGGAGGACATCCGGGGATTGGATCCCTTCTTTCTTTGTTAGTCGAGATGTTAGTGGAGTCAACAGACTCAGATATGGTCGATGTTTCGGAAATTTTAAGCGAGTTTATGGATGTCTTCCTTGAATAAGTGGTGACTCTACCCCCTCGATCTGATGTTGAGTTCACTACAATAAAAATTGGTTTTAGCGACGGTTTTGTGGTGGGGGTTCACAAAACCGCCTCTAAGCATTTTTTTCCAAAAGGATTCGCGGTGGTTTTTAATAAACTGCCACGAAACCCATAAATTTTTTTAAAAACCCAACCCTTCCCTACCCCCACCCCGACCGTTTCCCCCAAACCCTTCTGAACCCTGCTCCCTCCCTTCTTCTCCTAACCCCCCTCGCAACCCGTGACCCCTAACCGTCTGGCGACCCCGTGACCTCCGTCTCCGGCGACCCCGCGACCTCCCTCTTTGGTGACCCCGCAACCTCCGTCTCCAGCAACCCCTGTCTTTTCCAGGTATGTATCCATTTATGTTTTTGGATAAATCTCTTATAGTTAGGTTTCCTTTCATTTAAACGTTGTTTATTATGCCTTTTATCTAGTTGGATTGGTTGTTTCATATTGAAGAAGTATGATAGGTTATTTATAGATGCAAAACGAATTGATGTTAGGAATTACCAATTCATTATGTGAATTTTCCAGGTGAACCCCATCAACCCATTCACTCCATGGCTTGGTTTTGGGAAATCCATGAAACAATAATTCACTTAATTAAATATATTCATGACATGAAATTGGTTTAATTCCATTTTTAAAATTAGGAGATAAATTTTTCAACATATATGGGTATTGAGGAATTCATGATGTGAATTCCCTATTCACATCATAAATTATATCTTCCAAGAATTTTAACAATCCAACACCTATGTTCTAAAATTTCCTATCTCCTTTATGATTCTGTCAAACCTTCCATGGATGATGTGTGAGAATCCTATTTGATCTATAAGAAAGACCATATTGGATATTGGTGTTCTGAATGTAGATTTTTAAGGTAAACATTCCAGTTCATCTTCCGCTTCTTGATCTATTGTTGATTAAAATTATAGTTATCATTGAAGGGAAGGGGGAATCTGATTTCTACCACAAACATGAGGATTTTTCAGAAACATTTCTTATTTTGAGTTGGGTGGTCTTGGAAAACTCCCTTTAGTCTGTTCTGATTATGCTAGTATGTGCAAAATTATGATCGCATCGACTTTCCACATGCACAACCTAAATAATTGGAATTATACCTTCTTTCTAAAATCCTCCTATTAATCCCTCCCAATGATCCATTTTTTCTCTCTTATCATTATGGTTAGGACTTGCATTAACATTTTTGGTGTTCCAACCCCTCATGATTTTATAATATCCTTTGGAATCATGGCTTAGTTAAAGATCTTTACATTGCATGTGAAATATGGAAAATGGTTTAAGATGATTTTGGTGATTCTTATAAATAGGAGGATTTAAAAATTAGGAATAAATGGTAAAATTAACAAGTGATGGGATGAATTAACTAATATGTCTTGTAATAATATTTTAGACCTAATTGATATATACTATCAGTGATTCATCCTAATATAAGAGAATCCACCATTTGATATGAGATTATTAATTTTCCCCTTAGTGTCACATTCCATGGGAAGACATAAGTGGTTATAGAATGTCTTATCCTGGTTAATGGTTTATTTCCCCTTAAAAACATGTTCCCTGGGAAGATGTATGTAGTTATATCAATTCTAGGACTGGTGAGATGGCTACTTTTTCCATTGGGGGTGAAAGCCATGGGAAGAAGAAAGTATTTCTATAAATTCTATACCACGATTGGATACTTGAATCATGATATGGGAAATTCATCCCAATTTAATAGAATCTTCCAATATTTTGGGGAAATATGTCCTAATGTAGGAGGATCCGTCTCATGAAAGAGACACCCCATGTGGAGTTGATGATGTTTTGGCTAACATAGGGTTTCATCCTAGAGCCTAAGGGTCTGTGGGTTTATTTTATATATATAATTAATTTATTAAATTAACACCCTTGTTTATCGCTTTATTGCATACACTATATGCTCAGACTAGACATGTTTAGACACCATTGGTGGTGGAATGTTGAGTTATAATCACCCAATTTTGGCCATTATTTGGTACCTTAGAAGATTTCATGGATGTCGAACAATATATTTAGTAAGAACATTTTTATTATCACCCTGTGATTCTCAAACATGTTAGAAAAGATCTCTATAAGTTATGATCTAGTGTCACTTACTAAATATTTTAAATTTATTATGATTTAATTAAGTATAATAGTTTGTGTTAAAGTTGTAAATTAATTTCCAAATAATTACTTCAAATTAACTGATCTTAGGACTTAAAATATACATAAATGTTTGAAGAAAAAATTGGACATGTAGTTTGTATTATATCAAATCCAAATTTTATGGTTTGCATTATTTTTTTAATATGGGTTGTTTGAAATATTGAAGATAAATTTTTATAGTACTAAACAAAAAACATATTTAAGTGAAAATAACATACACCATTCACTAGTTTTTAAAAGAGATTTTAATGAGAAACCCACAATGGAAATCCAAGTGGATAAATTAAAATTGCACAACATAATGATATAATGAATAACAAAGGTCTCTCCAAATTCAAGGAAATAAGAAGCACTATCAAATTTAAAGAGAGGTAAATTCAAATAGATAGTGACAAGATTGAAAAACATAAAGAGCGATGAAACAAGACCAATTTTCATGAACTGACCTAGGCTACCCATAATCTGGGTGCCCAAGCTAGCCTGTGATAAGTCTCAAAGGGTTTCATATAAGGGATAAATATTTCTAGTAATTCCGTTGCACTAATTGTATGAAAATCTTGCATCTTTGGTGTGTTCAATGACATCACATTCAATGGGGTGTTGTTTGAGGAAACATAAATGTGTGATCGACAGTGTTGTGATAAGTGTGTAACCTGATATTCTTACTGCTCCTCAATGAGGAGTTGACGTTGTCTCCTAGGGACCAGACTTGTTCAGTATGTATGGGCATGCTAAGTAAGTGGTAAATGTGATCAATATATCATCTTTATTATATTATGAATACTTTATGATCAATGGGTCATCTTTATTATATTATGTTTCTGGAATCTTACACTATTGTATATATGAAACTCTTTCGATATTTAGTAGTAACTATGTGTTTTAATTTTTTTATTATTGTGTAGGCACATTGTGATATACGTGGATAAAATCTGGATCACAGTACTGAGGAACACACCTCAATATGTTAAGGGTTTGAATGAGTTTTTACATTTTTTATTTTCTAATCGATCCGTTGAAGGGAGAATAAGATGTCTATGTCCTAAATGTAAATTTAGAACATGGTTGAAGAGAGATTCAGTTTATGAACATTTAATACTGAAGAAATTACCTTACCAATATTTGTGTTGGATTTGGAATGGAAAATAGAATAATACAGAAAGATTGAGCACTGATGTTAATCCACAGAATGACGTCCCAAGTTCGTCGACTATGGAAAATGAAATGCAAAACCTCATAAATGATGCATTTGGCACTACAAGACACCACTATGAGCATCAAAACATATCAAGACAACTAGAAGAGAGTTCTACAAATTGCAATGTGAAAAGTGATGTTTTTGAGACTGTAACGCAAGCCGATCATGATTGTAACATATCATTGGATCCTCCTCTGGATTCTGTGGAGCCAAATGTAAGGGAAAACATCAGTGAGGAAAATGTGTTTCATGATTTAGTTGACGATGGAAATCAAGAGTTGTATAGTGGGTGTTTGAAATATTCAAAGTTTTCATTTATGCTGATGTTGTACCATATAAAATGTCTATTGTAAAGACCCGAAAAATTCAAGGAATTTTTTTTCTTAATTTTCGAGGGAATTTTACAAGAATGCAATTTCTAACGGCACCTGATTCCAAGGCCCGGTGTGCCCGGAATCATTTTTCAAAGTTTAGCTCAGGTACGTTTAGTGAACGAACGAGCGGGTTTTTCTAACTTTTGAACCGGTGCTCGAAATCGAATTCCGAGGGTACCAATGGAATTGCAGCGCCGATAATTGCTTAGAAACACCTTTTCTGGAGTTGAGTTTTCTCGGGTGTGGTTTTTAATTTTTTTGGGTTAAGTTAAGGAATAAAATAAAAGTGGTGCGACAATTTATTTTTATTTTACATAAAGCGGCTTAACCTAAGTTAAGCGAATAAGGTGGGACCCACAATATCCTACCCACTTGGTTGGATATTTGTGAGGTGGGGCCCGCACGAGCCCCACCGTTTTGTTCATTCTAAGTAACGCACCCACACCCCCCCCCTTTTTTAATAAAGTCAAACCGTGCATTTATTCTGGTTAAGAAACACCTCATTAATTTGGGTGGTTAAATCATTACAATTAATTCATTGAATTAATTGTTCATTTCATTTCTTTTGAAATTCAAACGTTGGCTTGTGCGTTAATAAAATAAGACAACTCTTATTTTATTTCTGTTGGAACTTGTTGCATGGAGAGGATTGGGAGAAAAGCCTTCTACTTCGATGAAGAACGTGAAGAACGCGAAGAACATGCCGACCTCCGACGAAGAACGCCAAACCATTGGAGATCGACTTCTGCGACGCTTCTTCCGCGACGCTCCTTCCACGATGCTCCTTCCGCGACACTCCTTCCGCGACGCTTCTTCTGTGATGCTTCTCCGCGATGCGACGATCCTCCCTCCACGATGCCTTCTTCCGCAAAGGTTATTTCTGCAATGAATCCTCGCTCATCGAATTCGACGAGGTAGGGGTTTATTTTATTGGTTTGTTCGTGATTACTTCCGTCGCCATCTTCCTTTCTTTTTGAGCCACCTGATATCGCAATAACGGGAGGATGTCAGACCGCACGAACACGGATGACCCTCCTCCCACTTGTTGGTTTGATTTTGATTGCGGCACGAGCAAGGCAACGCGGTGCCGAAGCACTACGAGGAAACTATTAAAGAAAGGGAAGAAGCGAAGCGCCGTCGTGTCGCGCCGTTGAAAACGAACCAAAGATGCGGTGCCGTCACGTCGCACCAGAGAAATACGAAAGCACCGCCACCAGAGATGGTCCACGGGGGAGGGGCGTGACGCTGTCGCACCGTGCCAGACGGATCAAGGCCGCGGCTTGGGCCGCGGCGGAGCGGGGAGACGGGTGGCCGGTTCCGGGCCGCTGGCTTCGGAGCAAGGGGACTGGCCCTTGCCGGTCCCGTGGTGGCAGCAGTCGGCCGGCCGGAGCAGGCCGGCCGGTAAGGGGGAATCCGGGGGTCCGTAACCGCTGGATGGCCAGCAAAGTGGCCCCCACGTGGGGCAGCAGTTACAAATGAAAGCGAGGGGGCAGCGCCCCCCTGCGTCGCTTCGCTCGGCCGAAACGACCGAGCCACCCGCGGGCCGCTGGCCACGCCAGCGCGCCCAGGCCGGGCCGCGCCCAAGCGGGCCAGACCCGAACCCGGTCCGGGTCGACCTGGTTCGGGCCGACCCTGGGGGTATCGGGTCGGGTCAGACTGGGCCCGAACCCCCTAATACTGAACCTCTTTCGGTCTATTGCTCATAACTTGAGCTACAGACCTCCGATCGATGCACTATCAGTTGCGTAGCGATCCTTGGATCGAGACGGTCGTTTCAGTATATTACACTCAAGGTTTTTGAGTACTTTGTATTCATCCAGGTTGGTTCGTACACCAAACCAACCGGGGCCTCGGAGCGGAAATGCTTATAACATGAGCTCCGGACGTCCGATTGATGTGCCGTCGACATTGTTGGATTCGTCTAAGTGAGACGGACCGTATGGCTTACTCCACTCGATGTTTGGATGCAGGTGGAGTATGGTTGGGTTGGTTTTGACTTAAAAACCAAGCGGGCCCCTGGGAAGAAAAAACCAATAACTCTCAGACCGGGTGTCCGATTGACGCATCATCTGCGAAGTTGAGTTCCTGTTGACGATACCGAACTTTTGGATACATCAACTCCAGACTTTGTGTTAGATGATGTATCAGCCCTTCGGCTCGTGGAGCGGACCCTCACGACTGAGCTTGCTGTGTGCGAGAACCCTAGAGTTGGCTGCGACTGTGACGACAATGACGACTGTACAGAAATCCTTCGTGGATTCGATGGCGATGACTAAAACACTCAGCGATCCTACGTGGATTGGTGCTACCGATCCTTTTTGGGTCAGATCCTGTGTGGGTCAGCGCTCAGTGGTCCTGTGTGGGCCAGTGCCTACAGATCTTGTGTGGGTCTGATCCTGTGTGGGTCATTGTAGAGGTTAGTAACCTATCGATCCTGTGTGGGTCAGATCTTGAGTGGGTCATTGCGGGGGTTAGTACATATCGATCCTTTGTGGGTCATTACGGGGGTTAGTACCTATCTGTCCTTTATGGGTCATTGCGGGGGTTAGTACCTATCGATCATGTGTGGGTCCGACGGATTAGATGAATCAGTGGCAATATCTGATCATCTCTATCATCATACGAAGAAGTATACCGGTGTGAGCTGAATCCTGTTTTGCTTTCCTCTGTGGATTGTGTTGTGCTATCCTGTGTGGATTACGTTTTTCTTTCCTATGTGGACTGGGTTGTGATTTTCTGTGTGGAATGGGTTGTACTTGAGATCTGATGTTGGAGCCGAACTGGAATTGATGACTTAAGTATATGTATGGGCATATACCTATGTAGTGTCGGATGTTACTTCGTGACTGTATCTTTCCTCTGTGGATTATACTTTGTGGATTTTGGGAGACCTTCGGGGGTCTCAGGATCCCTATGGAGTCTCTTATACTCACCCATGCACGTGCTATGCCCACACTACGTTGTGTTGGTTGCAGACGACGGAAAACATTGATCGTGGTTGAGGCTTGCGGAGCAGGATGGTACCTAGAGGTGGACCACTGGGCGGGACATAATCGGAGCGGACGGCTGGACCCAAGGAGCTGTGGAGGATATCTGTACTCACCCTTCAGGTGGGACTTCCAATGGACGGCTCGACGTTGTGGCCTTACTTTCAGTTGTTATTTTCCCTTTCCAGTTGTACTTTACTTACAGTTTGATTTCGTATTCTGGCCCTCTTACATTTCCGCACTTACTGTTGTACCCGGTTTAATATAGTGTTACTTCTTCTACTTGCTTGCTCAAAGGTGCTTTTTTACTTTAAAAAGGCAATGCCTTCCGTTTTTTATCGGGAATTACGCCTTGGTGCTAGTCGCCAGCCCCTGGCCTATGGGAGGCGGGCTTGGGGTAGTCACGACACGGGCCCCGAGGACGGGTCGTGACATCTATGTGGAATTACAAATAAGGAAATGTCCATGTTATTGGAATTGATTCGTGATACATTTCCTAAAAAAAAATCCTAGAATATTTTTATGATATGAAAAAATTTGTTAACAAGTTTGGTCTGAATTATACAAAAATACATGCATGTCCCAATGATTTTATGCTTTCTTGGAAAGAGGATTCAAGTAGACAGAATTGAAAGAAATGTTCTTCTTCTAGATGGAAGTCAAAGGGTGATGTTTAAAGTCTGACTGAACATAATTTCATGTAGAAGAAGAAAAGGAACACACCTGGAAAAGTTTTGCGTTACTTTCCTTTGATGCCTCGATTGAAAAGATTATTCATGTCATCAAAAACCGCCGAACACAAGAAGTGGAATTCTGTAGATTATAACAATGATGGGTTAATGAGACATCCACGAGATTCCCAATCATGGAAGACATTTTATTCATTACATCAAGATTTCTCAGCTGATCCTAGTAATGTTCGATTGGGATTGGCTGCCGATGGATTAAACCCATTTGTGACTTTGAGTACCAGTTATAGAATTTGGCCAGTTGTTTTGATCCCTTATAATCTGCCTCCGTGGATGTGTATGCAAAAAACATATTTTATCATTTCGATGATTATTCTTGGAAAACAAATGGTTGGAAATGATATTGATGTATACTTGCAGCCTTTGATTGAAGAATTACAGGAGTTATGGAGCAACGGTGTTGAGACATTTGATGTTTCTTCTAAAAAAATGTTCAAAATGCATGCTGCTTTAATGTGGACCATTAGTGACTTCTCTAGGCTTGGGAATTTATCTAGTTAGAACACTTATATGGGTTTGCCTTGTCCCATTTGTAACTCTGATTTTGAGCCCAAATATCTACCTCATAGTAGAAAATGGTGCTTCTTGTGACATCAAAGATTTCTTGATGCATCTCATAGATTTCAGCTGAACAAATAAAATTTTAATGGTTCCATTGATCGTAGACCACCTCCAAAGTTGTTAACCAGTTTTGAAATATTGACATAACTTCAAAATGTTAAAATAGAATTTTGGAAGGTTTATCATTTGAATGATAGCAGAAAATGAGTGTGAAGTGCATCTTCAAGTTAAATCAGAATGAAACAATGGAAGAAAAAAAATTATATTCTTCAAACTTCCTTATTGGGAATTTAATTTGTTGCGACACAATATTAATGTGATGCATATTGAGAAGAATGTGTGTGATAATTTGATTTTCACATTACATAATGAGCATGGAAAGTCGAAAGATCATCTCAATGCTTGCAAAGACTTACAAGTAATGAACAAAAAACGTGATCTCTGGCCAGATGAGAATGAAAAGTATGCTCCGACCATTTTTTCAATGAAAAATAGGGATAAAGATACGTTCCATCGAATTTTGAAGAATGTGAAGGTATCTTATGGGTATTCGAGTAACATATCGAGGTATGTTGACTTGAAAAAATCGTAATTTATATGGATTGAAAAGTCATGATTTACTTATTTTGTTACAATAGTTACTACCATTGGCATTGCGTACATTATTACATGAAAAAGTTACTGCTATTGTACTCCAATTCTTCACATTTTCCAGGAAATTATTTGAGAAATATGTACATCCATTTTAGCTTGACACCCTCTAGGAGAGGTTTGTATTGACCCTTTGTGCAATGGAGATGATCTTTCCTCCATAATTTTTTATTGTCATGATGCATTTAACTATGCATTTGGTTGAAGAAGCTAAATTAGGAGGCCTCGTTCATTGTCAATGGATGTATCCTATTGAGATTTATTTTATTTATATGTTTCCAGTTAAGTAAACAATTTTTGGCATTTAAATAAATGCATAATATTATTATTTTATTTCACAGATATCTTGGGTATTTGAAAGAATATGTGGGAAATAAAGATCAACCAGAAGGCTCTATTGCTGAAGGCTACTGAGACGAGGAGTGTCTCACCTTTTGTTCTAGATATTTGGATGATATTGAGACAATATTTAATAGGGTTGGATGTGTTGAAGACACATCAACTCAATCTCAAATGCATCAGAAATCAAAAATATTTCCTGCTATTGGCTGAACAGTTGGGAGGACCTCATATGTGACACTGATAGAATTGGAATTTTTACCGGCATATAGATATGTGATACTTAATAGTGAAATTGAAGAATCATTTATTAAAGAGTTTAGGATACAAACAAATATATGAATGAGAGGCCGAACACGAAATGAGAAAGATATAATGAAAGCTGTGAATAAAGAGATAGTAGAATGGTTTACACGACGTGTAAGTTTATAAATATTGAAATAAATACAAATATTAGTTTGACACATACAATTTGTAAATCTATTATATTATATTTCTTTTTTCAGATCATGAATACTGATACTCGAGCAGAAATGTCAGATGATTTGAAGTTTCTTGCTAGAGGTTCTATAAAACAAGTTAGAAAGTTCGACACTTATAATGTGAATGGCTTTATATTTCGTAAAGTCAATCGAGAAGTGGGTTTGAAAACACAGAATAGTGGTATATTTATATTTTCTAAAGTGGGATACTATAAAAAGTTGCATGATATTATTGAATTAAAATACTATGGGCATTTTTATGTTGTTTTATTCAAATGCAAATGGGTCGATATTATCAGAGGGGTTAAAAGAGATTCCTTGCAATTTACTTCTGTAAACTTCTCTCTCTTGATGGATGTTGGTGATCGTGAACTGCATGATCCATATAGCTTCGCATCACAAGAAAAAAGGGTATATTATGTGAATGATGTTGTGGATGAAGGGTGGAGTGTAGTTACTCAGGTATTATAAAGAGATGTGTATGATATGGGTGATGAAGTGGATTATTTGACCTTTACAATCAAATTTCATCAACAAGAAGAAGGAGAATTATTTGTCCATCATGATATTGAAAATATTAGTCTAGCAAGGATGAATGAAGCGGATGAAGAAATGGAGCAGGAAACCGACATGATTGAAGGGGATAATGATTGTATGTACAATTATTTATTCATTCAGCAACCACTTCTTTCATTTCTGCAGTCATTCATTATCATTGTTATATATATTTTGTTTGTTAGTAATGGGCATCTATTATCATTTAATTTTTTTTTCTGCATAAATTTTTTGAAATATATATTCTGAACTTAATTTTATTTGATTAAATGACAGAAATTCCAAGGAGGAAGCGGTACACTATTTCATCTAGTTCGGTGACATATGAATATCCGTCTGTCCCCATGGCATATGAGGCACTAGTTTCCAGCACCCCTGCACCATCTCCCCCTGCACCATCTATGAAACAATCTGTTGATGTCTCATTAAAGGATGAGTCATCAACTCCCCCTTACAGGAGCTTGAGTTGTGGGGCGACGACACACCCCTTCCAGTTCATCAAAAACATTCTGGAGCGTCATAGTCATAGGTACAAATTTTAATTAAATAAATTTATTGCATTTTGTTTATACTAATTGTTGCACATTGCAGATGAAAAAAATGAAACCATGAAAAAACACATAAAAAGTTCAGATGTTTGGAACATGAATGGTGAGAAGATAGTCATGCCATTTGATTCTTACAGGGTCTCGACGGATGACGTCGAGAGGTTACTTGGCCAGATTATAGGTCATCTGGCAGCGGAGCCCATTTCCCTTCCTATTTCATATGATGATTGGAGGAATATTCCTCCAAAATAAAAAAATGAAGTTTTTGATTCTTAGATAAAGGTAATTTAATTACATTATGGTTTAATTGAATGTCATGTTACTAAGATGTTCAAAATGGATTTATGTATACAGGTGTTCTTCCACTTTACCATTGCTGATGTGATAGCACAGAAGTGGACATTGAAAAATCTTGGTAAAAAATGGAAAGGTTTCAAATGGAGGTTGTGGTGTGATGTAAACGATACTTCATTGACCATGCAGAAAATCTATGAGAGGCTACACAGTGGGGTACCGAAAGAACAGTGGAAAGTTTTTGTTGATAGAAATCATGATGAGAAGAGGATGGAATTAAAATATATATTATTATATTATCCTCATTTTACATTTATTCATGTATATGAAGATTAGATGACATTTAATACATTACTGTTAAATTGAATTTTATTTATTTCAGGATCTCTCAAGACAGAATGCATCAAACCGGGCAAAGAAAGTCATCCCACACATTACGGGCTCAAAAATCTTTTCTAGAAGCCGAATGTCATTATTAATATTTTAATTAGATTAAATATTTATAAGACAATATTATCTATTTCTAATATTGAATTTTCTATTTATCTTTGTTTAATGAAGTCACATAGTTTAGGGTATGAAGCATCCCGAACTGAACTGTGGCTAGATGTTCAGAAAAAAACAGTTGGATGTTTTGTTAATGAGCCTGCCAAAGAAGTTGGGGTATGAAGTCAATTTTTTATTATAATAACTTATTATCAGTTTTTAATGTGTTATTATATATTAATATTTGATTTATAGGTTCAAATTAAAGAAATATGGGATGCCAATCCTCGACAGACCTACTCAGTCACCCAGGATGATGTGGTTGCTAAAGTCCTTGGGAAGGAGCATCTTGGTAGAGTGCGTGGGATGGGTTTGGGACCTATACCATCTGAGGTCTTTGGCAGGCCACCAGGGATTCTAGCTGCATATACTCTTGGTTATTGTCATTTCATACCTGAAGATTCTCAGAGGGAGATGTCTTCTCAACGATCCACATTTCAAGACCAGGGGGCTTTGATATCCGCTATGCAGAAAGCGTTGACTGATATATATCTGAAGATGAGCAGATATGCCCCCAGTGGTGGTGCGTCGAGTAGTGTTGAGCAGGTAAATCACAAAAAATCAAAATCATTTAGTTTGAAAACTTTTATTGGTTTTAAGTTTAATTATAAATATGCAACAATATTTAATTTTCAATATCATGTTCTTACTGGTGGAAGCAGGTAGTGGAGATGGAGGTGGAGATGGTGACGATGCATCATCAGACCATGAGTAGTAGTATTGTTGATGTGTTGATCAAATATGAGAACAGTTGTTTTGTATATATATCATGTATGGAACATAGTTTCCACCAAACATTTCCATTTCCTACCATTTTCTTGATTTCTCATATTTCCTTCTATGCATTTTTTTGATTTATGATGTTTCATTTTATGTCTTGATTTCTCTAGTGTGGTATACATCATTCCATTTAGGCCTATGTTTGAATTGGTAGTCAAGATTTTGGATGACTAAAGAGTGATTATTTTGTTATTTTGTTCTGGTTATATAAATTGGAACCTAGTAGGCAGTATAGAGACCAAACATAAGAGGATGATGGGAATGTGGTTTAGCCTAATCATGTGATACGAATCATATACTCACCAATAAAAGTAGTTGGAAACAAAAATGGTCAACCTAACATGGAACCTTAAACAAAATTCATGTGTCACCCACATGTTACTCTCCTTTTTCTCTCTCAAAATATGAAATGTGGAAAAACATGGATCCGATACAGTTGATTTTACATGTGTTTATTTATTTATATGCTGATTTCATGAGGATTTATTGTAAATGTTTCTCATAATTATTCTGGGATGTTCAAATAAAATCCCCTTTTATCCAAATGACATTTTACTACTTTAAGAACACATATGCTTCGACTACTGCACAAGTTGTATCCTCATTTAAAACTAGGGCTCTATTATCAACCTTGCACCCAGAACATTGGGTCTCAAATTCACTAGTTTGGGAGTCACACCTAAATGGTACTGTTCCATATTCAGAGGAAGATAAAAAATCCATTCAACTCAAAAATCCCTACTAGATGTCTACTCGACAATGACTAGTGGAACATAATTTGTTGTAAATAGTTTCCATCTCAAACCATTTCATGGTCATATACACGTATGTAAATAACATGTTCCTCCCTTATCTAGAGAGGTTGATCAAGAGGTCACTGATGGACTCATGTAGATAGCATAAGGAACCATCCAAAGGGCTCCTTCTAGCATTCACCATCACCAATACTACAAAGCAATAAAACCTCTATATGATGTGTGTGTTTACCTCAAGATTCTGACCTAAGACTCCCAAACCTAGGTAGTTAGGAAAACCCACTAAGGGTAGTGAACAATCAACCAAGAACATGGCCTTACATTTATACCCTCTAAAGAGTCCCACTAACTAAATATGGTGGAAAACTATGAGAAAGAGGACACATTTTAGCACATTTACTAAGCTTTTCGGTATAATCTGGTATTATTCAAAGAAATCACCATGAATATTTTGGTAAAAATATAGTGATTACACATATCCTTTCCCACTGACCTGATTAACATTGGTATATACCCATATGAAATGGACGAAAAGATCAATCCTATACACATTCTCCAATAATAGAATAAGAAAATATGCATGTTCTGGTCACTGAAGTCACCTAGAATATTCTAAAAATGTTTAAAGGGAAGACACACAACTATTCTACCATAATTTGGGTGACTCATTAACACAATATGAGGAGAGTTAGAGAAGATACACATCTTTTCTCCCATTCAAGAGGGTCATGGTCCAAATCCCATGTTATATGGACAACCAGATCGGGACCATTCCCCTGTTCCAACTAAAGGTCATCGGTCTACCCTGGTGGACACTATAGGGTATGAACATATCCCGACCGAAATTCTATAGACCTATAATAAAATTATCATAGTTACATGAGAGATAATCAAACAAGAATAAGTATATGTAAGATGATATCCATAGAAAGAAACCTCTATCACCCACAAGAGAGCATCCAAAAAGAAGAAACACCAAAGGTGATTGGAAAATGAATATGTGGTCTATGATCTTAATCTACTTCACATTGGTGTTCTTGAACCCTCATATGTTTATCTATGGACGATCAGGATCCAACTCCTTTGTTACCAAATTACAAAAATAGTTGTTTCATTTGCGAAGGTCATGTAATCTACTTTGCTGCCAGTAGCTATGAAGGTACTCTTATCTACTATTTCATCATGTTGGGGATACCAAGTTAGAAATAATATTTTATTTTTTTGTATGATGTCTCATGTTCCGTTTTGTGGTTTGATTTGTTTTTTAGGGCAGTGGGGCAGTAGAAGAAAAACTGCAATTTTTATTTCTCGTCAGAATTTCGCGTCGGTTTTCACTGCCGCTAATGATTTAGTAGTCAGCATTTCGCGGTGGTTATTACTGCCACTAATGCTTTACTGGTAAACCATTAGGGTCCATTGAAACCGCCATGAAATTTAATCGGTTTATATTTAACGGCGGTTTTCACCGCCGTGACAGAGAGACATCAAATTCCTGAATATCACGGCGGTTAAAACCGTCGCGAATAAAAAAAATATCTGGTACCTGTCAAACCGCCGCTAAAGTCATGAAAACCGCCATGAAATGAGGCATCTACGATGCTTCCCTTAAACCGCCATGAAATGGGAAAAACCGCCACTAATAGATTGTCGACGCCCAGTTTAGTGGCGGTTTCTATAAACTGCCTCCAAAGCATATAGCGATGGTTTAAACCACCACTATATGAAAAAAACCACCGCTAATATCCGGTTTTGTTGTAGTGGTTCGGGATAGACTTGCAACCTGATGCCTATCCAATTTTGATGGCTCCCTATTGGATAGAGCCTTTTGAGTTTTGGGATTTTCGGATTCAGATTGACGATCTGATGAGGAAGGGTTTTGTTTGACTATGTATGTCACCATGGGGTGCTCCGAGATTGTTGGAAAATAAGTAATATGGTGGACTCAGGCTGTGTATAGACTTCCGATGGCTAAACCATGTGACGGTCAAGAACTGTTACCCCTTCCCGAGGATCGATAAACTTTTTGACCAGGTGAAGGGGGCAGAATGATTCTGCAAGATCGACCTGCGTTTAGGATATCACCAATTGAGGGTGATGGAGGGTGACATCTTAAATACTTCCTTCAGGTGAAGATATCGTTACTTTGAGTTCATGGTCATGTCGTTCGACATTACAAACTCACCAGCCGTGTTCATGGGGCTCATGAGCTCCATCTTCTGGGAATAACTGGACTAGTCCATAGTTTTGTTTATTGATGAAATCTTGATCAACTCTAGATTAGTGGAGGATCACTCTGAACATTTGAGAATGGCTTTAGGGGTCCTCTGACAACACCATATCTATAGAAAGTTATCCAACTTCCATTTTTTGGACATGAGAGGTGCACTTCCTTGAACATGTGGTGTCTGAGTAGGAAATAGCAGTTTATCTGTCAAAGGTTTAAGCAGTTGTTTCTTGGAAAGCACCATTGAATGTGACATTGGTTCATAGATTCTAGGGTCTGGTAGGAAATTATCAGAGGTTAGTTCCATAATTCTATTGATTTTCATCTCCTTTGATAGCTTTGAACAGAATGTACCAGGCCTTCATCAAGAGTGAGTAGTCAAAGGAAACCCTTAGTTATCTGAAGGGAAGTTGGTTATTTCTCTATTACCGTGGTTTCCAGAAGAAGGGTGATGTTTGGGGTGTTCTATGATGCTTCAGGCCTAGGATTGTGGTGTGTTCTGATGAAACAATAGAGGGTGGTCATAAATGGGTCTAGGTAGTTATGTCCCCCATGAGCGTAAATATTCCACCCACAACTTAGATATCACAATAGTTGTGTTCTCACTAATGTTGTGGTAGAACTATGTCATTGGGTAGATCTTTGTGGTCTTCATGGATCACAAGAGTTTGAGGTATATCTTCTCTTAGCTAGACCTGAACTTGTGGGAGTGGAGGTGGATGGAGTTTCTTCAGGACTACAACTTCAAAATTTCATAAAGCTCCAGAAAGGGGAATGTGGTGGCTGATTCCTTGAGTAGGATGTCATAGAAGGATGTGGTTTGAGAATCAACAGATACTTGGAAGACAATGTAGGAGTTGGATTCCCTACACCTGGATAGAAGGGTGGAGGATGATAGAGGCTATCTGTTCCAGATGATAGTGTATTCCTCTCTATTGCGGAAGGTAGATGAGTCTCAGTGGGGTGACTTAGAGGCTAAAGTGATTCATGATCATGTTAGCTATGGTGATGCTCTGGGTAGATTGTCAAAAGATAGAAGGAATTAGATGTTGTTTCAGGGAAAGTTGTTCGCACTGGTGTACATATGTGTGATATTTATTTGTGATATCCATAACTCACCCATGGCAGTGCACCCAAGAGTTTCTAAGATGTATCAGGGATTGAGGGGTCAGTTTTGGTGGCCCGCGGTGAAGCGGGTAGTGGCAAAGTTTGTGGTAAAGTACCTTGTGTGTCAGAAGGTGAAGGCTGAACACCACATCCCAGGAGGTCTGTTAAAACTTTGAGATGTCCTTGAGTGGAAGTGGGATGACATCTCGATGGATTTTGTCACCGGACTACCTTGGGTTAACGGAGGATGCAACATTAGATGAACAATGGTGGACCGGTTGACGAAATCAGCTCACTTCCTGGAAATCAAGGAGTCTAGTGCGGTGGATGCCTTATCACAGAGGTATGTGGATGAGGTGGTGAGGTTTTATGGAGTTCCAAGGTACATAGTTTTCGATCGGGAAACCCATTTTACCTCACATGTCTGGAGAGGATTGCAACATGCTTTTGGAACCCAGTTATGCCTTAGAACTGATTTCTATCCCCAAATAGATGGGAAGACAGAGTAGACCATCCTGACATTGGAAGATATTCTACGGGCATGCATTTTGGACTTTGGGGGATCTTGGGTACGGAAATTGCTTCTAGTAGAGTTTTCCTACCATAATGGCTATCACTCTACCATTTGCATGGATTCATTCTAACCCTTGTATGGGAGGTCATGTCGCTCACTTGTGTGCGGGGCATAGGCTAGGGAAGTAGGTGTTATTTTATTGGAGGTAGTGAGGATCATGACAGAGAAGATTCACCTTTTATGGGTGAGGATGAAGGAAGATCCGAACTGGTAGAAGTCGTATGTCAATCATAGGAGGAGACCCTTGGAGTTTGAGGCCGGGGACTACGTGTTCTTGAAGGTCTCCCCTCGGCATGGAGAAAAGAGGTTCGGTAGGGGGAGTAAGCTTTCTCCTAGTTTTTTAGACCCTTTAAGGTGTTGCGGTGAGTTGGAAAAGTGTCTTATTAGTTGGTGTTGCCACTACCGCAACTGAGGGTGAACGATGTCTTCCATGTGTCTCTGCTCTGTCGGTATCTACATGTTTATTCACACATCCATGACTAGGGAAAGCTGGATATTGAGGACAACACGAAATTCTTAGAGCGACCAGTGAGGATAGAGGATCATGAGGAGAATGTGTTTTTTGGATGAACCATTCCCTTGGTTCATTTGTATTGGAGGCATCGTGGGATTGAGGAGAGTACCTAAGAACGGGAGGCATAGATGCACACCCAGTACCCATAGTTGTCTTGAGTTTTGTTCGGTTTTGTTTTTTACTTGTTTGTGATGTAGTGGCTGACCTTTTTAACTATGATATGTGATTTTTTCCTTGTTCTCTGAATGTGTGTGAAGATTCTTGACTATGGAAAAGAGAGGACCTGGTCCCTAATCAAGATGCATTAAAGTGGATGTGATTAAACCCGTGTTTGTGAGTTAGTGCAGCCCAAAGTGGATAATATCATGACATGGGGGAAATGAATCCCTAATCCATATGATTGGATGGTGTGAACCACATATTTTTTGTGGTCACTTGAGGGAAAGGTGTTCCAAGATGACTAGGGCGGTCTGGCCGTGAGAGATATATTTTGAGGTGGTTGTTTGGACCTATCTCTTTACATGGGGTTTAATTTTGATTCTTGAGGATGAGAATAGTTCGAGAGGTATCTAATGTAATGGACTAGAACCTCCTAGTCCATTAAATTTCCAAAACTGGAGTTTGGGAAACCTTGGACCCCATCAGGAAGTTCGGAGGGAAGCATGTTGGTTGTAGGATGACACCGTGGTGTCACCCATCGGGGACACATCGATTGGTGACTCAATGATCGGTGCCCTAGGGTGGTTGTTAGGGTTTTCCCTCCCCAGTTCTCCCAAAATAAAACTTTTAAGTATTTTAACCTTTTTAAACTCTTTTAATTCCATTTTTATCCCCATAAACAATTTTTTAAATACTCTAAGAGTGGGGCGGCCCTAAACGGACCCATTTTCAACTATTTAAATGAAATATTTAACACACATCTGTTACAACCACCTCTCCGATGAGAATTATTAAATTAAAAATAATTCCATTGTGTGTAACCATCCAACTTCATAGTGAAACCATGATCCACCCTTAAATCCATTAAAGATTTTATATCCCATAACTCCATGATCTCACCTTTTTATCGCACAGGGGGATTCTTTATTCTTCTTGGATGGTCTCTTTTCCTTTCCTTTGTGCATTTGTGTCCCCTTCCAGAGGCTAGTGGCATGACTGTGCTATAGCCTTTCCTACTCATTCTTGGAGTCCTCAATGTTCTTTCCCTTCAAGTTGCACATCCCCAGTTATTGGCGCGAGGAGAAAAACATTGACCATTGATCATCGAGGCAGGGTTCTTCCTTTTTCTCCCTTTAATGTGTATCATGAGGGGTGGGAATGATAAGGTTTCCTTCAGGGATGGATGAAACCAAACCTAAACAAAGATAATAAATTGTTTCTAAAGAATTAAGGGGTCTGTTTGATGATCCTATTGTACTATTTTACCTTTTCTTATGTTGTGAATCTATATGGGATTATGTCCACTGAAAATCAGGGTCATTGGTGGTCCCTTATTACGCATTAATGGACCTCTATTTTTCAGGATTTTTTTTGTGATTAATGGATATAACATGGAAACTGGTTAATAACATAATCATGGTTGATTTAAATGGGTGCCCAATGAATAATAATCCAAGAATAATTTCAATGGAAGAACTTGAATGTGATAACAAGAATGGGTTCCAAGGGGAAATGTTTTCCGAGAAGGATTTGTGACTTGGTTGTGGCTATTGTAATTTTGATGAATGAATTGTAATGAGGGTGTTTGTGTATGGGATTATTTTGGAAACCCTAAGTTTGGATGAGTGATTTTGTACATATATTTATAATTTAGTTCTTATGTTTATTATTCGTGCCCCATCCATGTTGAGAACTTCATAATGAACACCCCCATTTCATGGGGGATGGTGTTTTTCCCAAAACTCTTATGAGTGGATGGTTATTATCCCCTTTTCTAATCTATTTCCCAAGTATCCCAAGACTCATCGAACAGGATCTGATGGCTTGAGGTGCATTATAGCCCAATATTCTTTGGTTAGGGTAGTTGTGGTGGTTTTCCCATGTGTGTGTGGGCAGGTTGTTTCCCAAGTGTCTTTGGGATGAGGACCATGTGTCTTCGGGCATGACAATAGTTGTTCTGGTCCTTGTGTCTTTAGGCATGGTGGTAGTTATTTTGGCCCAGGTGTTTGTGGTCATGGATACGTGTGGTTGTTTTGGACTACGTGTTTTAGGGTGGAATTTGTGGTTGTGGTAGCCTAGGTTTGTGTGGGCGGGGTATGGCAGTGGGATTGCGGTGAGAATTGCGAGAGAGGTCTGACACATATGATGTCTTCAATAACTAGTGGGAATGTGGTGTGGGGTACCCAAACATCAATGTATTTTTACTATTATTTTACCTGACATGGATTCTTTGGGGAGTGTGCCTTGGTGAGGTTGGGTGGATAGTTTACTTGCTATGTGCTTTGGTTATATGCTTTTCTCAGAGGGAATTATAATGCCTCCCCACTTGTGCACGAGAGATCTTGGTTTTGCATACCGAGTATACTTGTATCATACCCTATGTATATAAAAATGCTTTCAGGTTTTGAGGAGTACTCCAATGACCGTGCTAGACCCTATTAGCTCGGATGCTGGGACCATTAACGTTGCTATTTTTCTTTTCTTTTAGTACTTCCCTTTAGAGTTTTCTTGTACATTTTAGAACTTATTATTGAAACATTCATATGGGAATGAATTGTTTTTTATTTACTTTTATATCAATTTTTGGTGTTGTTTTGGATTTACTATCTTATAATTCAATCCTAATAAATAATAAGGGTAATGCCTTCCATTTTACATGTGATCCTATACCCTTGGTAATAGTCGCCACTCTAGGGCCTATTGAATTTGGGTCTTGGGGTTCATTATATTTTCTTCAACTTGATGAAGTAAGGGTCTGGAAATCTGTTATCCCTTCGCCCATCTTGGAGAAGGTGGGTCATGAAAAATGTATACAAATCAATGGAAGATGTTGAGGATGTAATAATTTGGTGATAAAATGTCTTTGAGGTGTGTTTTGGTTATTGAGGAAGTTTTTAGATGTTTTTAAGTAATTTATATGGGTTATCCAGAGCTATATAATACTGAAGAAAATTGGATAAGTACATTGTAAAAAAGTCAATTGGAATTCTGTAAGATCCATTCGAGAGTATGAAAAATTAAATTTATAAATAAAATGACTATTTTATAGTAATTTTGACCTTAAATAAGGTCTATTTGGTTTTTTCATAAGAGTTTTTTAGTTTTTCAAAAGGGTCTTTGAAAAATATGTAAGGGAAATCTAAACACTGTAAAAATCATGTGGGTTTTCTGTAAGGGTCATTGAGGAATCCATAATTGTGTTCTATATTACATAAGGGATATTTAAATTCTGTATGGGTCAACCTATTTCTATAAAGGTAAATTACCTTTATGTATGGGTGATTAGTGAACTGTAAAATGGTAAAGGAAGTGCCCCATTGAGTTCTGTAAGGTTCATTATGAATCTGTAAGAATCACTAAATTTTTTAGGAGACATCAAATTTGTGTAACTACTATTTAACCTTATGATATGATTGATGATTCAAAAAATTAAAAAGGTATGGAATGGAGCAAGATGGGAATCGTATAAAATGATATCTGCATATCATAATATATGATATGATGAATAAAATAAAATGATGATGTAATTTTATTAAATTAAAAATAATCATTAGTTATTAATTATACTATGATTTAAGAAGAGTTTTGTTGAATATTAATATAGGTGATCTTAATTCAAACATACATAAATCATCAAATATCAGTATTTGTTAATTATTTTTGGTGATAACCGCTAAAGAAATATATGAGTAAAAAGGATGGTATTATTGGAATATCCCTAAATACAACCCATTAAATGATAATGGAATACTCAAAGAGTGGAGGAGTATGAAAATATTAATAGATGAATATAGAAACATTAAGGTGATCATATTTGACAATTCAGTTGTGATAATTCTTTGTAAAGTGATATCAATATAATTTTTAGAATTTAATTAATTATAAAATACTGATAAAGGATTAGTTAAAGGGATAATATTGAAAAAAACTAAATTGGATGATAGAAAATTGGGACTAAAAAAGAAAAATAGAGATTAAATTCAAGATTTTAGGAGAGAGTTGAAATCTTGTGGGGACTAAGTAATTAGTGATTTCAAATTGAGTAGTATATCATTGAATTTTTGTATGATGTGAGAAATGTTGAATAATTTGGATTTAATATTTAATATTAGAGGTGGATTTCATCAAGAGGTTTGAATATTCTTATTTTTATTATTTGAAGGTTAGAGAGTAATATCCATATTTTTACTGAATAATCCTAGATTAAAAGGGATCTAACTCATTTTTTATGAGTGATATTTGATGAGTATAGTGATCTAATATAAACATTATCATTACATATATAGAGACTATATATTATCCTAGGGATGTGGATGTATAACCTACCCTACAGATTCCTCTAGACTAAAATCTAATAGTGTTGTTTTTTAGGGATGCCACCTTCTCAACCAAAACTATAACCACTTCTATGACCTTATGGGAACATTAGGACTCAAAATCATCTTTATCACAATAAGTATTAGGTACCTACCTTGTGAAAAACCTTTTGAAAAATATATGTTCTCTATGTTAATTATTATATTTTATTGTTGATTAATTATGATCTTAATATCTTGAGAGGATCAATTCCTAATAGACTATAGAAATTAATTTCAATATAAAGAAATTTTAAAATAAATCACCATTGATTGAAACCTTCTCATTGATGAAACCCATTCCAGAGGAAATTTAATCGGTATCAAATTACACCAAGGTTCCCTTTATAATATCATCAAGTTATTAAATACAGATAATATAAATTCATTTAATAGTAGGGGTGTTCTTACTTTCAAGTGAAAAAACTAGCAGGGTTGGGAGAACACTATTTTACCCTTAATTGTTTCTCTTTGACTAAATGTGGTTGATAGAGAAATAGTGGGATTTACACCTATTAAAATAAGTGAAAAACAACGTTTTCTGATAATAAAATATTGTATATTGATTTTAAATCTAATAATAATATTCTAAGGATGTTATTAGACAATATTTATTCTATGTTTAATAGGAGTTCTATATAGAGGAAAATATAGGAAAAGTTGGAAAATATTATTAAAGGGAATTTCAAAGTTGAAGAAGATGCGTTTTAAATATAGAGAAGAATATTTAAATATATCAAAATTAATGATAATAAAACCATTGTTGAGTACTTTAAAAGAGTTATAAAATATCTAAATAATTTTTAGGTTATAGATAATAGATATAATATTATATGATTTTCGAGAAGTAGATGAGAAACCTTAGAAATAAGTTTGATCCTATGATTTATACTATAAAAGGAAGAGAGGTTATTTCCCTGGATGAATTTCATAAAATTAGCATTTCTTTTGAGATGAAGAAGTCTCTATCTTTTAAAAATAATATCAAGGATCACATCTATTTTTAATACTTGAGAAAAATAAAGATCAATGATGAATAATTTGATGATTTAATTGTTTCTAAATACAAATAAGGCAATTAAGTGTATATGATACTTATGTGTCTAATCTTAAGAAACTAAAAAAGGATAAGGAAAGTATAAATTAAACTACCACTGAAATGATTTAATTATAGGGGAATTGGTTATTTTTTAATCAACAATCCTCTGATGCATGGTGGTAAATATGAAATTGATGGAAAAGTTTTAAAACCACAAATAATGGGGTAAAATCTCAGAGAATGTTTTAAAATATGATTAATGAAATAAAAAGTTCCCTTTAATAAATAAAGGAAATTTGATGAACAAATAAAAGGAAGGATAATCAACTTTAACTTTCTAATCATAAGAAAAATATATTGAAAAATTCACAATATTCATAGATCATGATGATAAACATGAATAATCATCAAGTAGTGAAGAATAATAAAATGAGATAACATATATGCTGCTAATATGGAAATTTGAATTTGTTGTCAGTGTTCAGTAGAAAAAAACTTAAGAAATAAATAATTCCATTGACAAAAGAAAATTATAAATTGTCTAGATAAAAGTAAAAGTATATCAAAATAGTAGAAGGTTATACTGATGGAATAAAAAATTTCAACATGAATAATTTAGATAAATATAAGATGGTGAAGGATCATAATGTAAAAAATTATAAAAAAGAGGAAGAGTTAAGAAAAACTCAATAAAAGTGTCTTGAAGCTGATAAATAAATGAAGAATATTAGCGATGACTTTATAAAATCAGTATAATAACAAAATGAATCAATACAAGATGGTGAAAATATGAGACCAAAGTGGAAGGATAACTCATATCATACTAATTCTAGAAAACATTATCACTAACAACAAATGTTTTAAAAATAATGATAAATATATTTTTTCCTAAAAATTGATGTGAAATCCTATTATATATTAATGGATGAGAATAAATTCCAAGATAATCTCACTCCCCAAGATAAATAGAATCATAGTTTAATATTGATCAATAAATGTTTTTTGGGTAGTATTATTATTAGTATAAAATATCAGGGGATAAAGGTCATTGTTGTTGATGTGAAATATTTTTCAATAAATCCTATTATGATTGGTAAAATGTTTCATTAATAGGTAAGTGGCATGGGTCAAAGGGGAGTAATATTACGAATGTAAGAAAATATTATCAAAAGAATCAAGATTTGAGAAAAAATCATCATCTTTACCAAAAGAAAATAGGTTTTATTTCTTATGTGATATCTATGGTAGGTGTAATTAGTAGGGTTATTGTGTTTAAGAGTTCATTACTAATCATCATGGATAATTTTCTATTTAAAAAAAGGGAAAAATAATTCATAAAATTATAAAATTATACAAGTCAATAATTAATAAAATGGAAATGATATTTTCATAAAAAATAATTCTTAGAATCTTAATAGTAGTTGTTCCTCATTTATGACTTGTGATACTAAAATACTGAAGAATATTAATGGGAATTATTGAGGGTTAATAGATTTTGTAGATGGAAGTTATTTAAAAATCATATAATTTGTTGCTACTATAATTTCAGAACAAAATCTAAAATCCAAGGATATACTATTTTTTTTATGGGATTAAACAAAATATATTATGTGTGAGTTAACTCCATGATGATGGAAATGAGTATATTTTCAATAATGAATCATGGGTTATAAATATTTTGATGGATAATGTAATCATCACTCAAGTAAAAAAAATAATTTTTTATCTATTTTAAATTGGAGATTCTATAAATTCAATATATTTGACTACCCATGACTAAATAATGTTATAGAATAGATGTATTATCCAACATTACTATAGAATATTGAATAATATATCAATGAATGATGTTTTAAAATATTTTCCTCAAATTAGGAGATATATAGATGATGTTTTTGATACGTTAAGAATGGGAAAATGGTACAAGAAACTAGTAAAATAATAAATATTTGATCCACAATATCTCTTGACCTTATTAATGATATCTTATGTGTACCCATGAGAAAAAAGATACCAAACGTGATCTGTATTTTATTAATTTCATGGATGAATTAACTTAGATGAATGATGTTATGTTTACTAAGAATAAGTTTAAATTAGTATATATGTTGAAAAATTTTAAAATATAATATAAAAATGATGTAGGAGTATTCCTCCATAATTTGAGATCTTATAATAGAAAATAATAAACATTTAATTGTTATGAAATATATTTATAAAAGAATGGAATTAAGTATCAATGGAATACACCACACACTCCCCATAAAAATGGTGTAGTGGAAAGGAAGAACAAGATTTTAGTTGAGATAATTAGAACAATGCCTACTGAACACAAAATCTCAAAATTATTTTAGCGGAATGTAGTGTCTAAAATTGGTCACATATAGAACAAGTGTCTACTAATATACAATAATTCACATTGATATTTACTTGTTGGATGAAATCAATTATTTTCTATAATTATAGATTAAATAAAAATATGACTACATATTTATATCCCAATTAAAATATTCCATATAATTTTTAAATACATTTATCATGGTAGATTCTAATGAAATTTCAATACCTAGATAATTTGGAACAAAACTAAGAAAAGATACATCTATAAGCATAATTAATCAGAAATATTTCAAAGTAATCATATTAAGTCTATAATATCTAATAGCATTGAAATCATATATTTTATAGAAATTAAACTTTGTGATAACAATGAGAGATATCCAAAAGTGTATCAAATATTGGGGGATAAGAATTATTAGATATTTTAAAGGCTCATTGAAATATGGTTTTATATATAGATATAGTGTAGAATTGAATATAATATGATTTGTAGATTCCAAATAGTTTGGGGACTTTACTAATATAAAATATCCTTCAGGTACCACATTTTTTCATAGATAAAGATATGAAAGTTGGTATAGTATAAAATCTATGAACCTGGGTTTTGAGCCTGTGAGACTTTTAATTTTTCTTAAGGTTATTCCAAAGCAGGGCATTCAGAAGGCGCCCAATTCGAAGCCCTGGTGTGGCTGGAATTAAATTTTAAGTGTGTTCACACTAGACAAGCCAAATAAATAGCATATCTCCTAAAAGGTTTCTTGGATGGGAAAACCACGGGCACCATTGATTCTAGAGCGTGTCTTTTACCCTAGGTGGGGTGTAACTTTCGCAGGTGCGACCCTTCTGTGGAAACGCCCCCAGGGGCGTTTTCATAATTTAGAGGCCTCATGTGTGAACTTTATAACTTCTAAAAGGACGTTCAGATTAAAATTCTAAGACCACCATTGCGCTTAGAATGTGTATTTTACCCTAGAATATGATTAACCATGACCCCCTCGAGAGTTCGGGTATGGGCCCACTGGTGGGTGTTTAAAATTAATTAATTTTTAATTATTTTTCTCTACTTAAACACATCCACCTCCTGCCTCTACTCCCCCAATTTGTGTTCTCTAGCTGAAGCTCTCAACAAGAACTTACCTCCCCTTCCTTCAAGCTCCACCTCCTCCCTAGCTAGGTGTTTTCGGTTCTGTATAAGGTGAATCGATCCTGGAGCATCGGGCTATGCCCTGCGAGGTAGGATCGTTGCATTTTCGTTTTAAATTCCTACATCCTCTTTAAACTCAATTATAGCATCAAAATGATGTTTAATTTTTTATCGAAGTCCATATTTGAGTAGGACTTGATTCGAGATTTCCAACGATTCTTTCAGATAAATATTTTGTGTCTCGGGGTGTCTGGGGTGACCCCAGAATGTTTTCTGGCCAAATCCTTTGTTGTCGGGTGGTTCCAGGTTGGTCTGGCGGCACCGTGCGGTGGTTTGGCGGGCGATGACAGCGGATCTGGCTCCCCAGGTAGTGGAACAGGCTCCCCAGGCAGCGGCGCGGCTCCTAGGTGGTCGGCGCGAGTGAGAGAGATGGCGGCCCGACGGTCCGGGCAGCGAGGGCACGCGCTGGAAGGCTTCATCGGGCGGCGTGCGGCGCGAGACCGGGGTCGTCACGACCCCGGGAATAGACCAAGACCCACAAAATGCGGGTCTCATAGAAACAAGCCGAACTAGCTTAAGCCGGTCCGGGTGAATCGGTGCGGACCGCATGGTGAACCAGAGGCCGTGGTGGACCGGGCGACCGAGCCGTGGACCGCCGGTCTAAAGGGGTGGACCGGCCGAACTGGTCCGGCCCACGCCGTCTTTTTCCGTTGACATTAAAACGCCTCTAAATCTCAAACAGGGTATCAGATTTGTATTCCGTCTATGGAAACACGATCCTCAGGTCGAGATAGAGGTTTTTAGATGGTCTCAGGGATATTTAATTCACGAGATGAGGGGCTCGGTGGCACGACACGCCTTTTATGTATTATTTATTGCCTTGCCAAGATTCTTGTTTCAAATGGTGCAAGCACATCCGAAGTCTGTTTTAGGTGACTTTAATAGTGTTGTGACCCTATCATCGAGACGAAGTCCTCCAGGGTGGTTTCAATCATTGAAACCGGATTTTAGGCGTGGGGCCATGGGCCATCATTCAAGTCGTGTGCAGTGTTTGCGACTTTTTCATCTGACGTCCGTTCAAGACAAATGAATAGTTGACATGGCATGTTTTTCAGAGAGCATTGTGATGGTGCAGTTTCCCTGGCCTTTTTGGGATCAATTTGTGGGCCCCACGAGACGTCATATGGGCATAATGCGGTGTTGAGTAACTTTTTCACCTCGAGTCCATTTCAAGTGAATAAATTGTCTATCTTGATTGTTTTTCTATGAGGATTGTGATGATGTAATCTGTTTGGGCATGAAGAGACACATTCGAGATCTCATTAAATATGGAAACATGAAATGGTGTTGGATGGAGGTTACTTTGATGCACTCTGAACCAACACACGGTAGCGATATTAGTGACACGCAATGGTGGCATGGGCAGTGTAGAGTTATCAGACCAGTTCTAGGTTTACCCGCTAGTGGGGCTGGGCAGTGGGTTACCCACCATCGTATCAGGGTTTACCCTCTAGTGGGGCTGGGTAGTAGGTTACCCGTTGACCTTAGGGTTTACCCTCCAGGGGGGCTGGGTAGTTGGTTAACCATTGACCTTATGGTTTACCCTCCATCTGGGCTGGGCAGTGGGTTACCCGATGACCTCTTAGGGTTTACCCTCGAGCTGGGCTGGGCAGTGCGTTACCCAACAACTTCATTTAGACTCAGCCCTTTCAATGAGGCTAGTCAGTGACTTTTCTCCGGGATTTCGGGAGTGGGACCCTTGGTTGTACGGTTTAGCGATGAGACATATTTGACGTGGGGTACATTTGGGCATCAGTGATGGATATCCTTAGAACTGTTGGTGACTTTTCTTGGGCTGAGATTGGAGTTGGAGTTCCCCTTACACTCTCATTCAGGTTTCTTGTTGAGCATATATATATGTACACCCTACTTTTGATCCCACTCCTTGGGTTCTGTTACTCTCCTTCTAGGAGGGGCGAAGACGTGCGGGGTATGCCACGTGCTTTCCATTTCTAGATCCTCTAGTTGGGATGAGCCTTCTTTCTTTCTCTTGTTGGGTTGAGAAGCACTCTATTTATTGTACTCTTTCCTTATTATTTATTCTATCTACTGCTCACCTCTTTAGTGCCTCTTTTTTTTTCTCCCTCATGCTTTTGGGGCATCCTATTGAGTATCTTTATACTCACCTCTTCTTGGGATTTGCCTTCACTTGGTGTTCCTTTGCAGATGACGGGCATGTCGATCATGACTATATAGGAGCACAGAGGGAACTGGAGCTTGGGATGGATACCAGGGTCATAGTAGAGTTTTCAGGTGTGGGACTCTCCAGTTGTTTACTTTTGTTTACCTGCTTCTGGGTTGAGGAACCTTTCGGGTTGGGTGCATGTTTTGCCCTTTTTCTGTTCAGTTATCTTTTCAGTACTTTTCAGCACTTTACTTCTTCTATTTAGAAGTTGATTCATGACTGTGGTTGGGTTATAGTTGTTCATCCTTTGGATTTCTTTTTTACTCTTCACTTCCGTATCGAGTGGGCTGTGTGTGTACATGTACTTAGGCAAAGGCCTACTAGAGATTATTATGACTTCGTCCCTTGTCGCCATCCCCTGGCATATGGAGGTAGGCTTGGGGTAGTTTCCACTCGAGACTGGTAGGGTCGGTTCATGACAAAGGGGTTTAAAGGATGGTTCGTTCCTTGGGGCATTGTTCGGACGTCCCTAAAAAGGAATCAGTTGGGATTTAGGGAAATAGTGTCGGAGTGTCTCGAGAGTGGATCTCAGGCCAGTGAGTCTATTGATGGTACGGGCGACCGACATATCCATTAAGCAGGACCCTGATAACCCACTTGTCCACTCTACATGCTGAGAGATTTGTTGCAGGGAACTTTGGAACATGCATCCGATTGGATTGGGTCTTTGACTATTCTTTTTGAGTCATCTCCCTTCTGTGATTACAATTATATATATATAACCATCTTATTGAGGTAATCCATGATAATTTTTAGGATCCCCTTATGATAGTATCCATCCAGGTTACCCTATCTAGTTCGTGACAATGACCCGGCGAGGGATGAGGCATCAGTTCTGGTACCCCCACATGATCCCCTTCCACCCAGTGGTTCAGTAGTAGCCCCTCCTTCTGGAGGGTGGCTCTTAGTACCAGCAACATGTTCTGAGGTTGAGCGCAAGATGAGTGCAATCTGAGAATTCCAGCTTTAGCGGCTGTAGAAGTTCTGCGGGGATCTGGATCCCTAGATAGCAAAAGACTGGATAGAGTCCGTGGACCGAACTTTCAGGCTGGTATGGTCACCAGCGGACCAGATGGTAGCCATAGCCGCCAACCTCTTCCTTGGAAGGGCCAGTAGTTAGTGGGGGTTGGTTACGCAGACCCACGACGAGTCGTCTCTCACATGGGATAGCTTCTAGAAACTCTTCCAGGAGGATTAATCCCCCTCTTGTTTATGCTCCATTCAGATTCAGTAGCTTCTGGAGCTGAACTAAGGGTGGATGACCATGGTGCAGTACTCGTCTGGGTTTATCGATCTGACACGCTACTAGCAAGATATGATCCGCGATAGTTACTTTCGGGCACGAAAGTTTGAGTAGGGTCTTCACAGGGAGATCCGTGCTAGTGTAGTGCCCCTATGCATCCCTACTTATGCTGGGGTGCTAGAGCAGGTGCTTGTGGTAGAGAGCTTCTTGGCTGAGGGACGCCAGCAGGCAGGGCCTAGCAGTGGCCGCTTCAGAGTAGAGTCTTCGGTAGCAGGCAGGCGATAGAGAGCAAAGCCTTAGTCGAGGAGACCCTTCTGTTAGAAGACTTAGGGGCAGGTCATACACCTCAGTGATGCCGTAGAGCATTGGGGAAGTCAGGATAGATCTGGTTCTATGCTTGTGATGGATGAGGTCACATAGCATGGGACTGCCTGACCAGGTATACCGAGCAGCCGTGGCAGGCAGTGGGCGCACCGCAGCGGCATAGGCAGCGTCGTGACCAGTGATCTCCCAGGAAGGGATAGGGTGGTCCTCAGGGAGGCGGTGTAGGCAGAGAGGCATGACCTAGAGGTGGGGGACAGTGCTTTGAGATCCTTCCCCTGCCCCCACCTGGCAGCCCATGCCAGGCTTAGGGAGCTGGTGGTAGGGGCCGCATCCAGCTTCAGGCTATGGGTGTTCGTGACCCCCAACAAACAATATGGTCAAAGGTAAGCTCTGTGTTTACTCTACGCTGTCTTTGGTACTAGTAGACACAGGCGCCAACCACTCTTTTATATCACTGATTTTGGTATGGGAGTTGGAGCTCTTAGTAGAGGTGCTGACACCTATGCTTAACCTCAAGGTTCCTACGAGAAGTGCATCGTTAGTGACCTTTGTTTGCAGACAGTGTGAACATTCATTCAGAGGAGATAGTTTCACGTGGGACCTACTGGTCATCACGATGGAACCTTACAACATCATCGTGGGTATTTATTGTCTTTCTATGGTTCACGCCCGGATCCACTTTTGTCACAGATTATTTAGATGTGTTTATTCTGATGGGACGAGGTTTACCATCCTTGGTGAGCGAGAACTCGTGGCAGAGCAGACGGGTTATCTAAGAAAGAAACCATATACATTTTCTCATTAGTTGGTGAGCATGGATCTCAGAGTAGTAGATGCTACTTGCACCTGGATCCCTACCATCGTAGAGGACTATTTGGACTTCTTTCCCAAGGATGTCTCAGGACAACCTTCGAGGTGAGAGATGGAGTTATGCATTGAGTTGCAGTCAGGGACTGCCACAATATCATTTGCGGCTTATAAGATGGCACCCATAGAGCCTCAAGAGCTACGAATTCAGTTGGATGACCTTCTTGAGAAGGGATTCATTAGGCCTAGTTTGTTCCCCTGGGCACCTCCGGTTTGGTTTGCGAAGAAGGCAGATGGGAGCCTATGTATTTGTGTGGATTATCGTCGCTTGAATCAGGCCACGATAAAGAATTAGTACCCATTGACGAGGATTGATGACCTCTTTGACTAGTTGAGAGGTGAAAAGTGGTTTTTAGTTATTGATATTCTATCTGGATATCACCTATTGCAGGGTTGTGAGGCTGATATCCCGAAGTTGGATTTCCTTTGTCGTTATGGTCATTACGAGTTTCTTGTGATGCCCTTTGGCATGGAGAATTCCCCTACCATCTTCATCACTTTGATGAACCAGATATTCTAGCTGTACTTGGACTAGTATGTTGTTGTCTTTATTGACGACATTCTCATCTACTCTGTGACAGAGGAGGAACACAAAGAGCATTTGAGGATGGTCCTAGACATACTCTGGGAGCACCAGCTGTATGGGAAGCTCTCAAAGTGTCAGTTCTAGATTCATTAGGTTCACTTTTGGGGTATGTCATTTCGGAACAGGGTTTAGCTGTAGATCCCACAAAGATTGAGGCAGTGCTTTATTGGGATCCACCCAAGAATGCTTCTGAGGTGCAGAGCTTCCTTGGTTTGGCAGGGTACTACAAGACATTAGTGGAAGAATTCTCCAGGATTGCTACCCCTTTGACTACATTGACGTGGATGGGATGACCGTTCACTTGGACTGATCAGTGCCAGAAGGCCTTTGAGGGGTTGAGGTAGAGGCTGACTAGTGCTCTAGTGTTGAGGCTACCAAAGGTGGGGTTTGAGTTCATGGTATAATGTGACTCTTCAAGAAATGGGCTCAGGTGTGTGCTGATGCAGCAGCGGGCAGTGATTGCATAAGGGTCGAGGCAGTTGAGGCCCCATCATTAGAATTATGTGACTCACGATTTGGAGCTGACAAGAGTGGTCTTTTCCTTGAGGTTATGGAGACACTTCCTACTAGGTGTTCATTTTGTGGTCTACTCAGACGACCAGAGCCTCAAATACATCTTTACTCAGAGGGGTCTGAATTTGAGGCAGAGGCGCTGGATGGAGTATCTGCAGGACTATGATTTTGAGATAGTCTACACCCCAAGGAAGGGTAAATAGTACAGATTCCCTTAGCAGGAAGTCCCATGCTCGTCTAGTGCAGGAATCTTCAGAGCAGTTGGCTTCCCTACAACTAACCTTGTTGGAGCAGGAGGGTACGACTTTTTTGTAGTCGATGATGTTGAATTATTCACTCCTTGAGCATGTGAGAGAGTCACAGTTGGGGATGTCGACAGCGAGGTACTGCGTGATCGGATATCCATGGGCGACACACCCTATGGGTATTCTGAAGGAGGGAATCATGAGATCCTGTTCCAAGGGCGAATTGTTGTACCAATGGAGATGTGGGAGGAGGTGATGTGGGAATTACACACTTCTACCTTGGCTGTACATCCCGTTGTGGAGAAGATGTGCAGAGACCTTCATGGGCAGTTTTGGTGGTCTAGCATGAAGCGAAGTGTAGCTAAGTTCATTTCTCGGTGTCTTACCTATCAGCAAGTGAAGGCAGAGCATCAGGTTCTGGCAGGGTTGTTGGAGTGCCTTGATATCCCAGATTGGAAGTGGTATTACATATCTATGGACTTTGTCATAGGGCTTCTGCACACAACGAAGGGCCATGATTCCATTTGGGTGATAGTGGACCGACTCACGAAGTCGCCACACTTCCTTACCATCAGGGAGAAGAGTTCGGTGGAGAGTATAAGGCAACTGTATGTTCGGAAGATCATCCGCCTTCATGGATTATCCTCAACGATCGTATCCAACCCTGGAGCGCGTTTTATGTCGTGATTGTGGGGAGACCTGCAATATAGGCATTCGAGACTGAACTGTGGATGGGTACAACTTTTCAACCCCAGATAGACGGGAAGACCGAGCACACTATCCAGGTGTTGGAGGATATGCTCAGGGCATGCATGATAGAATTTTTCCTAAGCTGGGAGGATCACCTGCCCTTGGTGGAGTTCACGTATAACAACAGTTACCACACTAATATCGGCATGACACCTTTTGAGACCCTCTATGGGAGACCCTATAGGTCATCATTGTGCTGAACGGAGGTTGGAGAGACCTCCCTCGTGGGCCCGGAGTTAGTGCGGGTGACGATGGCGAAGGTGCAGGTCATTCGTGAGCAGATGATCACGGCTCAGAGCAGACAGAAGTCCTATGCAGACCTTCGTCATAGGCCTTTGGAGTATGAACAGGGGGACCATGTATTTTTTAGAGTCTCCCTACGGCATAGAACACGTAGGTTTGTCTAGGGAGGCAAGCTATCCCTGAGGTTCATCGGGAATTTTGAGATCGTGTGCATGGTTGGAGAGTTTTCCTACCATCATGCTCTACCCCCACAACTGGAGAGAGTGCATGATGTCTTCCACGTGTTACAGCTGAGGAAGTACGTGCACGACCCCATGCATGTCATATACTGGGGAGAGCTGGACATTGATGATGGAGCCACCTTTGTGAAGCACCCGGTGGTGATTGAGGATAGGAAGGAGCAGACTCTGCATGGATGGACCATTCCTTTGTTTCGAGTGTTGTGGTAGCACGAGAGGGTGCATGAGAGAACCTGGGAACGAGAGAGCCGGATGTGGGCTCAGTGCATCAAGTTGTTTTTTTAGTTTTGTTTTTTTTTTGATGAAAAAATTGAAGGAAGGAATGATGTATGTACCCAGGTTTTTTGAGCCTATGAGACTTCAAATTTTTGCTGATGTTATTCTAGAGTAGGGCGTTCAGACGACATGCGATTCTGAGCCCCGGTATGGCCGAAAATAAATTTTAAGTGTGTTCAAACAAGACACGCCAAATAAATAGAATAACCTCTAAATGGTTGCTTGGATGGGAAAACTGAGTGCACTGTTGAGTCCGAAGCATGTCGTTTACCCTAGGAGGGGTGTAACATTCGTGGGCGCGACACTTCTATGGAAAACGCCACCCGGGGCATTTTTGTAATTTAGCAGCCTTGGTCGTGAACATTATAACTTCGGAATAGTGGCTCGAATTAAAATTTAGAGACCACCTTTTCTCTCAGAACGTGGATTTTACCTAAGGAGTGGCTTAACATCATCCCCGTCCAGAGATCGGGTACGGGACCACTGGTGGGTGTTTAAAATTAATTAAGTTTTAATTAATTTTCCCTACATAAACACATCCAATGCCCTATCCTTCCCCCATTTTTTTCTCTGTTGGAAGCTCCCAACAAGAACTCCCCTCCTTTCCTTCATGCTCCACCTCCTCCCCAGTAAGGTGTTTTCGGTTCTGGCGAAGGCAAATCGATCCTGGAGCGTCGGGCTATGCCCCTGCGAGGTAGGATCGTTGTTTTATCGTTTTAAATTCCCTCATCCTCAATGAATTCAATTAAAGCTTCGAAATGATGTTTAATTATCGAGCGAATTCCATATTTGAGTAGGAATCGATCCGAGATTTCCAATGATTCTTTCAGATCAAAATTTCAAGTCCCGGGGTTTCTGGGGTGACCCCGGGAAGTTTTCCCGGCCAAAACCTATGTTTTCCGGTGGTTCAAGGGTGGTTCGGCAGCTCCGTGTGGCGTTCCGGTGGGCGAGGACGATGGAGTGGGCTCCCCAGACGGTGGCATAGGCTCCCCAGGTGGTGGTGTGGATCCCCGACAGTCTGCGCAATCGAGCAGGACAACGGCCCAACGGTCCAAGCCGTAGGAGCACGCGCCAGCCGGCTTAGCCGACAACGTGCGGTGCGAGACCAGGGACATCACATCCCCAAGAGCAGACCGAGACCCACAAAACCCGGGTCTCATGGAAACAAGCTAGACTAGCTTAAGCTGGTCGAGGTAAAGCGGGGCGGCCCGCGCGGTGAACCGCGGGCCACGGTGGACAGGGCGATCTGGGCGGCCGAGCCGCGGACCGCCGGTCTAAAGGGCTGGACCGGATGAACCGGTCCGGCCAACCCTGTCTACGTCTATTGTTGTTAAAACGCATCTAACTCTCAAAATGGGTATTATATTTGTGTGTCGTCAACGGAAACGTGATCCTTGGGTCGAGTCGGAGGTTTTGAGATAGTCTTGGGGATTTTTAATTCCCGAGATGGGGGGCTCGGTGGCGCGACATTCCCCTGAAGTGTTATTTAGCGCCTCACCGAGATTCTTGTTTCCAATGGCACGAGCACATCGATAGTCTGTTTTAGGTGCCAATAGTGGTGTTGTGACCCTAGCATTGAGACGATGTCATCTAGGGTGGTTTCAAGCATTGAAGCCAGAGTTGAGGTGTGGGCCCAAGGGCCGTCATTCAAGCCGCATGCAGCGTTTGCGACATTTTCATCAAACATCCATTCGGGATGAAAGAATAGTGAACAAGGCGTGTTTTTCTGAGAGCATCATGATGGAATAATTCTCCCAAGTTTTTTAGGACTAAGGTGCGGTCCCCATGAGATGTCATATGGGAATAAAGTGGTGTTGAGTAACTTTTTCGTCGGGAGTCTGTTTCAATCCGTTAAATAGTTTATCTCGTGTGTTTTTTCCACGAGGATTGCAACAGTGTAATTTTTTTGGGCATGTGGAGCATCATTCAAGATCTCTTTAAATGTGTAAATATGAAAGGGCATTGGTCAAGGGTTCCTTTGATGCACTTTGAACCAACACACATTATCGATATTAGTGACACCCAATGATGGCACAGGCAGTGCAGAGTTATCGAACCGGTTCCATGTTTACCCTCCAGCGGGGCTGGGAAGTGGGTTACCCACCGACGTATTAGGGTTTACCCTCCAGCAGGGCTGGGAAGTGGGTTACCCGTTGACCTTAGGGTTTTCCCATTAGTGGGGCTTGGCAGTGGGTTACCCGTTGACCTTAGGGTTTACCCTCCAACTGGGCTGGATATTGTGTTACCCGATGACCTCTTAGGGTTTACCCTCCAGCTGTGCTGGGTAGTGGGTTACCCGATGAATTCTTTCAAACACAGCCCTTTCTATGGGACCGGTTAGTGACTTCCTCCATGATTGTCGGAGTGGGACCCTTGGTTGTATGGTTAAACGATGAGAAATATTTGACGTGTGAGACATTTGGTCATCAGTGATGAATATCCTTAGAATTGTTGGCGACTGTTCCTAGGCTGAGTTTGGAGATGGAGATCCCCTTACACTCTCGTTCAGGTTTCTTGTTGAGAATATATATATATATATATACCCAACTTTTGTTCCCACTCCTTCGGATCAGTTACTCTATTTCTAGGAGGGGCGGAGACACATGGGGTATGCCACATGCTTTTAGTGTCTAACTCCTCTTGTTTGGACATGTCTTCTTCCTTTCTCTTGTTCGGTTGAGATGCACTCTATTTAATATACTCATTCATTATTCGTTGTTCTATCTGCTGAACACCTCTTTAGTGCCTTCTTTGTTGCTCCCTCGAGCTCTCGGGGCATCCTACTGAGTATCTTTATACTCACCCCTACTTGGGCTTTGCCCGCACCTAGTGTGCCCTTACAGACGACGGACAGGTCGATCGTGACTACGGAGGAGTGTAGAGGGCACATGGTCTTGGGCCACATACCGAGGTCGCATTAGAGTTTTCAGGAGTGGGACTCTCCAGTTTTTTACTTTTGTTTATCTTCTGTCAGGTTGTGGCACCTTTCGGGTTGGGCGCGTGTTTTGCCCTTTTTCTGTTTAGTTATATTTTCAGTACTTTTCAGCACTTTACTTATACTATTTAGAAGTTGATGCATGACTGTGGTTGGGTTATAGTTGTTTTTCCTTTTGTTATCTTTTTTACTATACACTTTTGTATCAAGTGGGTTGTGTGTGTGTGTATAGGTAATTAGGAAAAGGCCTCCTCGAGATTTTTATGCCTTTGACACTTATCTCTAGCCCCTGGCCTATGGAAGCGGGCTCGGGGTATTTGCGGATCGAGACCAGTAGGGTGGGGTTGTGACATAAAATAATAATAAAATTACATTGAGAACAACTAATGTATAATACGTTTTAGAAACACAATCCTATATGAAAATACAATGGATAAATGTTCATCTAGAAGATCTGAAAGTAGAGGATGAGAAGTCACCACTGATCCTTTGGGATAACGATCTAACAAATAACCTAGTAAATCACTCAAACTAAAAAATAATTGACATAAAATATATTTTAATCAAATAAATGTTTAAAAAAGATTTTTTAAATTGTAATACATTTCTATAAGATACTAGATTATAGATGTGTTTACTGAAGTAATGTCAAGACTGTGGTTTTCTGAGTTAAGGCTGAAACTATATGTTTATCCATCCACTCTCAATTGAGGATTATGAATGTTCACTAAAAGAGTGATTCGTATTTTACAACTGACTAGTTTTATATGGTATGATATGCATGATATTCATATATTACTCTACTATATAATTGAATCATAGGGAAACATGATATGTTTCACCTACTTATAATGTATAGTATGATTAGGTATTATGATATATGACATATGGGATGCATGAATTTTCCAAATCACTCCCACAAAGTCTCATCACATATTTTATGGAATTTATAACTGTTAATGAAGTGTAAAATGAATAAAACACAAATAGTAAGTAACACATGAAATCAAAAAGATGGAATCCGATGAGTTTGATATTCTAATGTTCTTTATTAAACAAAGAGTGATAAGGATTTCTATAGAAATATATGATTCTTACCCATTTACAACATCCATTTATTTTATCCCAAAGTTAAATCTCTCATCTACCATGAAAAAAACATTTAATTGCATGAAGGTACTAACACTTATTTAGTGATCGAAGTTTACTTGAAGCATATTATGGTTAAAGAATTCATTATGTTGTCGTTTATGGAAATTTTACAAAAATGTGAATGAGTTTAATAATTGTTTACCCTATTTTATAAAATTCTTGAGAAAATATGAACAAGGATATATGATTCCCATGTTCTGGTACTGTATCAATAGTATGAGTGGGTTAAATTTTAAATGAAGGAATAAAAGTTATTTATAAATTAAAAAAATGTTTCTTTGACCCAATCATGATTATTTAAACCTGATGGTAAAGTCTAGAAAGAAAGATTAATGATTTTATAGGAATGTATTGGTATGATACCTAAAGCGGTTTAGGAAACTCAATGGAATTCCCAGGTTGGTATAAATGTTATAGGAATAAATTCCTTAGTTTTGAAGTGTATATGATACCAAATATATACATTAAAAATATTTTGAGTATAAAAGAGTTCAAAATCAGGGGAAGAACTTATAGAGATCATATTTTATATTCAAGTGATAAAGAAATTAGTAAATATTTTAGATAATTAAATACAAAGGAATATATCAAGATCATATGGATCTATGAAAAGGATGTGTATATTTATCTCATTTATCTTATTTGATAAAAAAGTTATTTACTAACAAAGAGTTATTATGAAAAATATGAGATGAGGTATTTAATACACATGTATTATGATTCTTTAAATTTTATAACATTTTTATTAAATGATTATATGGATATAAATTTTTTATCAAGGGTAAAGTGTTCATATAGTTGTTTTATAAAATATGATGAATTTAAATTCCAACACCATTAGTGGAACATTTTATTAAATAAAATATTTTTTTAGAAATTTCTCTAAACATATGATATATCATATGAGAAATGGGTAAAATAGTTTATTCTATAAATATTTTCACTAAAGTACATATGTATTTTTCCATAATAAAAAAAGAGGCTGTGATTCTTATTATGTTATTATAAAGAGAATATAGTGTCAATGAAGCCACATGGAATATGTTTGAACATAGATTTATTCTAAGTTTACAAATAAAGTATTATACTAATAGAATATTAGAGTGAATTTCACTTATTCTTTTAAATATTTTAGGATATGTGATGTTAAAGATGAATATAAAGATTTAATTTTGTTACCATGAAGAATTGAATTTCACTATGTCCTAAAAGAGTTTAGGATACATAGGTAATGTAATAATGAAAATATTTACATTAGTTACCAAAGGACATCAAGGAAACATTTTGATGGAATATGTTATAATAATTAAAATCCTATCATTAAAAATAATTATATGTAGAATATTATAGTTATTAACATCCTAATATTTTATGTAGTGGATTTAATAAGTATGAATATGTTTAAGGAGTTTTACATTATAAATATAATTCCAAAGTCTCAACATTATTCAAACTTACTTTCTTCCAAAATATTAATCACTAAAGAGTGTAGTGGGAGTATTTTATCATATGATCACATATTGATATGGTCGGAATTTCAAAAACATTTAATGAATTAAAAAACACAAAATAATTAAAGTTAATTAAAGAGATTATATAGTAGACTATGATATCTGACTTGCTAGATAGGTGATTATGTATGGTATTATTAAGTATTATTAATTTCATTTAAGAATATAGAAATTTGTCATGTTATAAAATATTAAATATCATATTTATAATTACTTCACATTATATTCATATATGTATATATTTATATACATTTCATGAAGAGAAATGATAATTAACCTCACAAAGTATGATTTTGAGTTATACCTACCCCATGTTTTTTCATGGATTATTTAAGGTTATGATAAAATTATAAGGATAACATGATCATGATTCATATAACAGAATATATAATAATCTCATGAAGTATAAAATCTATTTTTTTCTAGATAAGCAGCTATATATACCACTTAGAGTGTCATATACTATGTAATTGGTATAATAGGGGTGCATGGATCATATTTGATATCCCCACTATATAAGGTTTCTGAGATACCTAACATGAGTAAATTCATAATTTTATACCTTTCATATTAAATCCTTGTGTCTTAGATATTAAGAGTGTGTTTGGGTATGTTATTGATAAATTCATCCATAGGATCTCATCTAATATGAGTTTTTTCCTCTTGTATGAAAAGTATTACATATGTTCCCGTGATTGAGATAGTTCAAGTAAGTGTATAACTACCCCTAGATAATATATATGATGTGATTATCTAATTGGTTGAGGGAAATCTAATGTGATCATTCATAAAGGTAAATAATATGTGATATATTGATCGATTTGAATAGTATATACCTAGAGAATCCAGAATGTAAGAGTAGGATATTTGGGATTGACGTCTTCCATGTCCCATGGTCACTCAACGTCTTATAAAAATAAAAAATATGAAAATTCAAACTTGATTATGATTTAGATTATGGAAATAAGTATAGAGATACAAATTTTTTATTGAAATTACACGAAGTCTCTTTATATATTTATTATAACCAATGATTTTCTTGAACATTCCTTTTTATTATATTTATAGATCTAGTGAATCATATTTTCATTAAATTATACAAAGGCCCAAGGGATCACACGTTGGGGTTAACTAAATTAGGATTGAGTTTGATATAGATAACTACTCTAATAGTGTTTTAATGTTTATCAAAAATTGGTTTGGATGAGAATTCATAAGGTGAAATGGCACAAATTCTATTAAGATTTAGAGAAACTGGGATATTGAAGGATATATTCCAAAATAATTTACAAATATGATAAATTGTATCCTATATATAAGGGTATGATATAGATATGTTGTGTGGTAAAATATGTTTAAATCGATGGTATTTGATATTTCTTTGTTTGGTCATATCGTCAAATAAGATATATAGATATCATTTAAGAATCTAATATGATAGAATTGTAGTTCTATGAATAGTAAGGTATGATTAAAATGTAACTACTTAGAATAATTTTAGGCGGTGAAGTGTTAATAAGTTTACACTCACATCTTATACATATAAGCTATCATTTAATGTACATTTCATATAATGAAATTACCAAGATTTCTATAAATTCTTGTAATGGTTCCATTAATTTCATGAGTGGTATTTACTCATGTGTTGCATTACATGAGTAAATGTATATTAAATAAAATAAAATCACTAATGGATTTATAATAGGAAATTTTCCAAGAGATAAGTATTATGAAAGCCATCCCAAGACTCAGTTAAGGCTCTATTTCCAGTTGTTCTCTTATCCAACCTCCTTTACACCATGAGGCCGTATCATACTATAGAGGGAGGAAGAATACCACTTATATGATGAGTGATTCACCAAAACCCATGGACACCATTAGAGTAGGGATGTAACTTGGCTAACTCTAATGTTATCTTCATTAAGAAAATGAGATAAAGACAAATACATCAAATCTATAAATCCTTATCCTATATAGAGGTTTATAAAAATATAAAACATTAAATACCTCTTTTTATTTCTATTTATTTTTTAATTTGTGGTAGTAGAAAGCATGACAATGCATTTTGACTATTTAGAAAATGGATATGAGGCTATATCATGTTGTTTCATCACCACTAGCGATCTAGTGGCCATGGGTAGTATCCCTATATAAGACATAGGCTCACTGGTAAGTTTGTTGAGGCTACCGAAAAGTTTATGGACTCTTGGGAAGTTTTTAAATGGGTGAAAGATGCATCATTTCACCTAAGATACCCCATATTCTTCTAAAATGGGATTTTGGCTCCCTTTTGGTTTGTAACACATCATTCATTCCCTCTTCCCCAATTTTATCTCCAATGGTGGATCTCCCTTTGTTATTCACTTTTTGAGTTTCCAATTGGGGAAATCAAGATCCTACAATAATGTTAGGACTCATCTATCCTCTTATCTTTGGTTATTTTGATTTCTAGTTATCTCTCACCAATTTTATATAATATTCCCTATTTTTTGGTTTTTTAAATAGTTTCTCAATTTATTACACTTAGAATATAATTTTAGGACAATGTTGTGCATGTGGTATTACTGAATAATGAGGTAGGTAGTCCCAAAACATGACCAATAATATTTATTTATTTTTTAAGTGTCATAATGTACGAACATGTTGCACATTATCCTAACTTAAATTAAAATATTTAAAGTATTCTTTATCATATTTAAATACTATAGTTTATGTGATATGAACCAAAGTGAAATGAGATTCTAAGTAGAATTTCATGGTTATGGATTTAATGATTAGTTGGCCTAATTAAATTTTAAGGGTTCCTAAGAATAAAGTGATGGGATAATTTAAGTGTCTTGGTTGATAACACTAATTTATATCTTGGTTTTAAATAAATTATTTTATAATTGAATTTAATAATCCTTGTTGATCATAAAATGAAACTTCAATTATTGATTTGATTTATTTTTTAAAAAAAAAATAATGATTTTATATTGGTTTCAATCCATGGTAAATTAAATATCTTAATTATGATTTGGAAATTGGATATGATATATAACTTGATTAATGTAAATTAGTAGCCTATGTTATATAAATCATAAAGGAAATCATGATTAAAATTTATTTTTTATGAAATGGATTGGTTTTTAAAAAATAATTTTTTTATAAATGGAAATGGGTATTATAATGGGAAACAATTATTATGGATTATGGTATCCTTGGGACTAATGAGAGTTTAATAGAATAACTCGTCAGATAATAAAATGATTTAAATGATGTGTCACGACCCGCCTTCACCAAAACGAGGGAAGGGTCAGCAGGTTGCCAGGCCCTTCCTTCTTTAAGTTGAAGGAGAGATAATGACCCCCGAAACCCGCCTTCAATAGGTCCCGAAGTGGCGACTAGCACCAAGGGTATAGGAAATTCTCACGAATGGAAGGCATTACCCTTTTTATTTTATAGGATCGAAAGATAAGGAGGAGGAAACCCAACAACACCAAGGTAGAAAGAAAAGTAAAGCCAAAAGTAAACCATTCCCACATGCATGTTTCAAAAGTGAAAGCCACAAAGTGAAAAGGTGACTACAAGGTAAGTACCAAAAGAAAAAGAGAAACAACTGCAACTGCTCCAAAAGTCCGAGCTAGTAAGGTCCTGCGTGATCCTCGAAGTCCCCCTGGAAACCTGAAAGCAGTTTTATATACGTAGGGTGAACATACAAGTACACTCAGTAGGGAAAACCAAGACTCTTGTGCACAAGTGGGGGAACGTACTAAAGTCCCGTGAGAAAAGAGTAAACCAAACACCTAACAAGGCAAACTATCCATCCCAGGCCTCACCAAGGCTCGCTCCCCAAATAACACAAGTCACGTAATATATATATAAGAGCACATCGATGTTTGGGTACCCCGCGCCACATTCCCACTGGTTATTGAGACATCCTACGCATCGGACCAATCCCGCCATTCTCACCGTAGTCCCACTGCCACACCCGCCCGCACACACCTGGGCCACAACCACAGGCAGTCCCACTGCCGAATCCTGCCCGCACACACCTGGGCCACAACTGTCACATGTAACCATGCCTGCAAACACCTAGGCCAGAACAACCACCGCTACGCCCGAAGACACCTGGGCTAAAGGATCCACTGCCACGCCCGAAGACACCTGGGCCTCATCCCGAAGACACTTGGGAAACCACCTGCCGCACACACTTGGCCAACCACAACAACACCCTACCCGATGGTTCTTGGGCTAATAATGGACTTCAGGCCATCACAGCCTGCCCGAAGGTACTTGGGCTATCCGGGAAAGGGAGCAGAAAAGGAGCTAATAACCAGCCACTAAGTATAGTGTTGGGAAAAACACCCTTCCCCCATAAATGGGGGTGTTCGGCACTAAGTTCTCAACTTGGGTGGGGCGCGAATAAGAAACACAAAGCTACAAGTATAGATATAGGTAACAAACACTCACCCAAAACATAGGTTTTCCTAGCCAACCTACAGAACACAACACCCTGAGTCCGAGTCACAATTCACAACCCTTGCCCACAAAACCATTTGTCCCATTCTTGTTTCATGTTCAGTCAAAATGTTCAGTTAATTTTAAGAACTACTGGGCAACTACCATAAGCATAGCCAAGGAAAGCGTCAAAAGCATAGATCAACCAAAACACTCACACCCGGTTCTGCCAACAGAGGATCTCTCCCCAATTTGTGATAAAAACTCACAACCACCGAAACCATACCAACAGGAGATCCCATCCCCCAAATTCACACAGCCACCGAGAGTATAAAAAGAATAGGGGATCCCATCCCCTCCCACATTTCCAGCAAACGGCCCGAAGGGAAAACAACCAACTACCACTACCAACACAAGTCAGGGATTTTCAGATTTAAAGGATTTAACACACTCCATGATTTCAAATGTCTGTGTGTTCTAACCGAGAGTTATCACAGAAGGGTTGATCCCCGTGCTTTCAACTTATTCAGCCGGATATACGTGATTAACCAATTTCACAGCAGGAGTTTACAATTTCAGCAACCCATTTAAAACATCACGAGGGGATTCAAGTGCACACACACGACCACCAACGGCCTCAATTTTCAGAAAACATAAACCAGTACAACAAAAGGGATGATCACAAGATAAAGCATAAACAACGATCACAACCCCTTCCCCTTCTTTATTTAGAACTTCGTTTATTATCTTCATTAGGGTTCGGTTCAACCAATTCCGTAAGAACAAAAAAGTAACGCCCACCCCGCATGATACACAAAAGTGAGAGACGAAAGAAATTCCCTACTTGTTGATAGTTGATCGACGTTTAGGTCGGGGGCGCAGAACTTTACGGATAACGACGCGGCGGTCCCGATGCACCAGAAGAGCCACGATCGAAGAAGGGGGGAAACCACGGCCTAACCCTTAATTTATAAGAGCCGGGAACAGTTGAGATAAAAACGCCGAACCGCGTAAGACGTGGAAGTCGTGGGTTGACCACGCGGCTTGACTCATCATTAAAGGTGTTGAGTGGTTTAAACTGACTCATGAGCCGATTCAGTATTTAATTAAACTTTTGTGCACGTTACTGGAATAACTTGGCAAGACCGGGTGACGTCGGCCGGTTCCGCCGATCCGTCACACCGATCGGTCGCACCGATCGGTCTCACCGATCCGTACCCCTTAAGGATCCGGATTTTGGCAAAGGAAGGGACCAAGGGGGGTCTGGGTCATCACATCAGATACCTCTTAAACGATTCTCGTCCTCGAGAATCACAACAAACCAGAAGGAAGGAGAGGGTCCGAACAACCATCTTCGAAAGATACCTCTTAGGAGTGAACCTCTGCTAACTAAAAACACTCTCCTGTCAAGAACTAAGCAACATACCACGCCAAACAGCCCGGTCATACGGATTTGGGGAGTTTCCCCTCCCCCATGTCAAGATATTATCTGCTTTGGGCGGCACTGACTCGCCCGCACGGGTTCAATCGCATCCACCTTAATGCGTCTTGATTAGGGGTCGGGTTCCCTCTCCCCCTTAGCCGGGGATTTTCACACACAACAGTGGAAAGGAACTGGTACATTTCATAGCCAAAAAGGTCAAACGTTCTACCACAGCAGGTAAAAAAGGAACAAAGCTCAAAACAGCTTGGGGTATTGGGCACGCATCTGTGCTTCTCTTTCCCACGTACTCTCCTCGAGCCCGCCATGTCTCCACAACACACGAACCAAGGTAATAGCTCGCCCACGAAGTACCTTCTCCTTGAGATCCTCAATCATCACTGGTTTTTCCACAAAGGTTGCGTCGTCCTCGATGTCCAGTTCACCCCAATCAAGGACGTGTGAAACATCGTGCAGATAACGACGGAGCTGGGATACATGAAAGACATCATGTATCCTTAGCAGCGGCGGAGGTAACGCTAGCTGATAAGCCACTTCGCCGACCCGCCGCAACACTTCGAAGGGTCCGACGAATCTGGGGGAAAGCTTACCCCCCTTGCCGAACCTCCGTTGTCCACGCCGCGGGGAGACCTTCAAGAACACGTGGTCTCCAACCTCAAACTCCAAGGGCCTTCTCCTGGTATCAGCATACGACTTCTGTCGATCCTGGGCCGCCTTCATCCTTTCCCGTATGAGCTGAATCTTCTCTGTCGTGTTCTGAACTACCTCCGGGCCAAGGATGCCTGCCTCTCCTACTTCGGTCCAACACACAGGTGAACGGCATGGCCTCCCGTACAGAGCCTCAAATGGGGCCATACCGATGGTAGAGTGGTAGCTATTATTTTAGGAAAACTCTACTAGAGGCAAGTATCGCACCCACGACTCTCCTGAGTCCAGAACACATGCCCGTAGCATATCCTCCAAGGTCTGGATGGTTCGCTCCGTTTGTCCATCTGTCTGGGGATGGAAAGCAGTGCTAAGGCGTAACTGGGTGCCAAACGCATGCTGCAATCCTCTCCAGATTCGTGAGGTAAACCGTGCATCCCTATCCGAGACTATGGACCTTGGAACTCCATGCAACCGCACCATCTCATTCACGTACTTCCGTGCCAAAGAATCCACAGTACTTGACTCCCTGATTGCCAGAAAGTGAGCTGATTTCGTCAACCTGTCCACCACCACCCAAATGGCGTCGCACCCTCCTTGGACCTTGGGTAGTCCCGTGACGAAATCCATTGAGATGTCATCCCAATTCCACTCGGGAACAGCTAAAGGCTGCAGTAGGCCGCCTGGAACCCGGTGTTCAGCCTTCACTTGATGACATACTAAGCATTTGGCCACGAATTCTGCCACCGCTCGCTTAACTCTGGGCCACCAGAACTACCTTTTCAGCCCCTGGTACATCTTGGTAACTCCTGGGTGCACTGCCAGGGGTGAGTTGTGGAACTCACTGAGAACCTTGCCACGCATCACTATTGGAACAAACAACCTTTTCTGGAAAAGCATCCGGTGCTGACCATCCTCTGTCCATTCTCTCGGAGCATCGCCCTGGTCAACCCGATCACGCATCACTTCGCACTCGGGGTCTCCCCACTGAGACTCCTCCATTTGTCGAAATAGAGACGACTGCACTATCATCTGATATAGGCAGCCTCTGCCACTATCCATCTTCGCATCTAGGTGTAAGGAAGCCAACTCCTCCATTGCCTTCCAGGAATTTGCCGACTCTCGGACCGCATCCTTCTGCGTCCTCCTGCTCAAGGCATCGGCCACCACATTGCCCTTGCCCTCAGTATAAGATATTTCAAAGTCGTAGTCCTGGAGGAACTCCACCATCTCCGTTGTCGCAAGTTCAAGTCCCGCTGGGAAAAGATGTACTTTAAGCTTTTGTGATCTGTGAAGACCACAAAGCATTCCCCGATGAGGTAGTTCCGCCATAACTTTAGCGCAAAAACGACCGCTGCATGCTCCAGGTCATGGGTGGCATAGTTACGCTCATGGGGGCATAGCTGCCTGGACCCGTAAGAGATCACCCCTTGTTGCTGCATCAACACGCATCCCAGGCCCTGTCCTGAAGCATCAAAAAATACCTCATAGGCCATCCCTTCTTCTGGTAATCTCAACACTGGGGCACTAACCAGCTTTTCTTTTAGGTAGCTGAAGGACGACTCGCATTGCTCGCTCCACACGAAAACCCGGTCCTTCTTGGTCAAAGCCGTTAAAGGGGCTGCTACTCGAGAGAAGTTGGGTACAAATCTCCGGTAGTAACCTGCCAGTCCGAGGAAACTCCGGACTTCCGCCACATTCTTGGGTGCTGCCCAAGAAACAACTGCCTCAACCTTTGATGGGTCGACCGCTACCCCCCGCTCAGACACTACATGCCCGAGGAAGTGCACTTCTCGTGTCCAGAACTTGCACTTTGACAACTTCCCGTAGAGCTGGTGCTGTCGGAGGACTTCCAAAACTGTCCTCAGGTGCTCTGCATGGTCCTTTTCTGACCTTGAATAGATCAGGATATCGTCGATGAATACCACCACAAACCAATCCAGATACTCCCGAAAGATGGAGTTCATAAGCCCCCTGAACACGGTCGGGGCGTTCGTAACACCAAAGGGCATGACCACGAACTCGAAGTGCCCATACCTGCACCTGAACGCCGTCTTCGGGACGTCGCTATCCTTTACCCTCAGCTGGTGGTATCCAGATCGCAGGTCGATCTTCGAGAACCATCCTTCCCCCTTCAGCTGGTCAAAAAGATCATCTATCCTCGGAAGAGGGTAGCGATTCTTGATCGTTACCTGATTCAGCCTCCTGTAATCGATGCACAACCTGAGGCCGCCATCTGCCTTCTTTGTGAACAAGACTAGAGCACCCCACGGTGACGTACTTGGACGAACATAACCCCTCTTCATCAGATCGTCAATCTGTATCTGCAACTCCCGTAGCTCCGAAGGTGCCATCCGGTAAGGAGCCATCGAGATTGGTCGAGAGCCGGGCTGCAGGTCTATCCCGAACTCGATATCACGTCGAGGGGGTAGAGTCGTCACCTCCTCAGGAAAGACGTCCATAAATTCACGAACGATCTCTGGTACTTCCACCCTTTCCGCATCTACTGATTCTATCGTCAACTCGGTCAACAAGGAGAGGAGAGGTTCCTCCCTCCTGTTTCCCTTCGGACAGCTCCGCTTGCCGGTGAAAGTAACACGCTGGCCGTCCAAACCAGAGAACACCACCCTTCTTTGGAAATAGTCGATGACGGCGCACACAGAATATAGCCAGTTGATGCCTAGGATGACATCGTACGGCTGAATCTGTAGCAGAAGGAGATCCCTAACCGACTGATGTGGCCCTAACATCAGTCTACATCCCCGACAAATGAACAGCAAGTCGGTCTGATCTCCAACTGGTGTGCTCAACACCAGGGGCACTGGAAGTCTCTCGGCATCTAGACCCAAGGCGCGGGCTAGACTGGGTGCAACAAAGGAGTGCGAAGCTCCGGTATCGAACAAAGCATAAGCAAGAGTGCTAAACACACTAATCGTACCTCGAACAACCTCTGGCCCTGCTGGAACTGTTTCTTCTACGGCGTGTAACTGTCCACGCCCAGCTCCCCTGCCCCTCGGCTGTCGGCCACCTCCCCGACCACGCCCTGGTCGAGGTCCCTGGGGAGCGCCCTGAGGTCGGCCTCCCCCTCCTATGTCTGCCTGCGGAGGAGCGGGAGCTCGCTGTCCCTGCTGCTGCTGCTGGAAGGGTCTGGCTGGAAACTGCTGCTGCGGCGGATGCTGGGGATGACTGCCACTGCTGTACTGCACCCGATCGGGGCACTGACTCCGGAGATGTCCAGGGCTCCCGCAGATGAAGCACCGTGGTCCCGAGCCTGAAGGAAAAGAACATGGGCCAGGGGATCAAAACTGAAACTGCTGCGGCCTGCTCCCTGTGGGTCGGAACCTGGAGGGTCCCGATGCTGGAGGCCTGGCGCTGACGGCCTTCCCCTTCGATGGTCCCAGCTGGATCCCTTCTCGTGACACTCTGCCCAGAGCATGCATCCTTTCCACCACTTCGGCCTTCTTCTGAACCTCTAAGTATGTTGGAAGGGTAAAGGGGGTAACAGCATACTGGAGGGAGGGTCGGAGCGCCTCCACCAAACGTCTTTCCCGAGACTCCTCATCGGGAAAGAGGTCCGGAGCAAAACGCAGGAGGTCCTTGAACTTGATTCCAAGTTCCCTCACGGACATGCTCCCCTGCTGGAGGGAGAGTAGCTCCTGCCTCTTCTCCGCCTTCATTGTCGAGGAGAGAAACTCCGCCCGGAACTCCTTCTCGAAATCCGCCCAGGCAACCTCAGACTCTTTCCTATTCCCCAGGTAAAGCATCCACCACTGACGTGCCGCTCCTCGCATCTGGCTAACAGCCAGAGGAACCCAGTACTTGGTCGGGGCCCGAATCAGGCCGAAGGCTATGACTAGCTCCTCTAGCCAGCCTTCTGTCTTCATATCGGAGGTGCTGCCCTAATACTTCTCGAGGGCCTGTCGCTGGAAGGCTCGGAGAGTCTTCTGCCACTGGTCGTCCTCTTCCTCTCGATCAGCTCTCTGCCGATTGGCCAAAGTAGTCTCAGGAGTCTCGATCGCCTGTACCACACGTGGTCGCCTTCCAGGTGCCATAGCTGCAAGGTAAACAAGAAATGCCTAAGCCCAGTAGTGCAAAGAAAATCGTTCTTAAAAACTTATTAAGATTTAATTTATTCTTAATTTCCTAAGACATCCCAAAAACACAAGAACACAAGTCATTATGATGCATGTACCTTTCCTAGGGTCTCTACCCTGCAATCAGTGTGGCCTCACTTGGTCGTTCGGTAGGCTCAGATTCCTTGCATCGGATCACGGGGGGCCCTAAAATCCCGTGTCCTAGCCGGTCTTCCCTGGCCTAATTCACGTACCAAGGTCATCCAACACCGTTGCCTTACCATCCCATGCAATCCTCACTGTGCCTAACTCCAGACTCCGTCCTATCTCTCAACCTCGCCTCTGATACCATTCTGTCACGACCCGCCTTCACAAAAAGGAGGGAAGGGTCAGCAGGTTGCCAGGCCCTTCCTTCTTTAAGTTGAAGGAGAGATAATGACCCCCGAAACCCGCCTTCAATAGGTCCCGGAGTGGCGACTAGCACCAAGGGTATAGGAAATTCTCGCGAATGGAAGGCATTACCCTTTTTATTTTATAGGATCGAAAGATAAGGAGGAGGAAACCCAACAACACCAAGGTAGAAAGAAAAGTAAAGCCAAAAGTAAACCATTCCCACATGCATGTTTCAAAAGTGAAAGCCACAAAGTGCAAAGGTGACTACAAGGTAAGTACCAAAAGAAAAAGAGAAACAACTACAACTGCTCCAAAAGTCCGAGCTAGTAAGGTCCTGCGTGATCCTCGAAGTCCCCCTGGAAACCTGAAAGCAGTTTTATATACGTAGGGTGAGCATACAAGTACACTCAGTAGGGAAAACCAAGACTCTCGTGCACAAGTGGGGGAAAGTACTAAAGTCCCGTGAGAAAAGAGTAAACCAAACACCTAACAAGGCAAACTATCCATCCCAGGCCTCACCAAGGCTCACTCCCCAAATAACGCAAGTCAAGTAATATATATATAAGAGCACATCGATGTTTGGGTACCCCGCGCCACTTTCCCACTGGTTATTGAGACATCCTACACATCGGACCAATCCCGCCATTCTCACCGCAGTCCCACTACCACACCCGCCCGCACACACCTGGGCCACAACCACACGCAGTCCCACTGCCGAATCCCGCTCGCACACACCTGGGCCACAACTGTCACATGTAACCATGCCTGCAAACACCTAGGCCAGAACAACCACCGCTATGCCTGAAGACACCTGGGCTAAAGGATCCACTGCCACGCCCTAAGACACCTGGGCCTCATCCCGAAGACACTTGGGAAACCACCGGCCGCACACACTTGTCCAACCACCACAACACCCTGCCCGATGGTTCTTGGGCTAATAATGGACTTCAGGCCATCACAGCCTGCCCGAAGGTACTTGGGCTATCCGGGAAAGGGAGCATAAAAGGAGCTAATAACCAGCCACTAAGTATAGTGTGGGGAAAAACACCCTTCCCCCATAAATGGGGGTGTTCGGCACTAAGTGCTCAACTTGGGTGGGGCGCGAATAAGAAACACAAAGCTACAAGTATAGATATAGGTAACAAACACTCACCCAAAACTTAGGTTTTCCTAGCCAACCTACAAAACACAACACCACTGAGTCCGAGTCACAATTCACAACCCTTGCCCACAAATCCATTTGTCCCATTCTTGTTTCACGTTCAGTCAAAATGTTCAGTTAATTTTTAGCACTACTGGGAAACTACCATAAGCATAGCCAAGGAAAGCGTCAAAAGCATAGATCAACCAAAACACTCACACCTGGTTCTGCCAACAGAGGATCTCTCCCCAATTTGTGATAAAAACTCACAACCACCGAAACCATACCAACAGGAGATCCCATCCCCCAAATTCACACAGCCACCGAGAGTATAAAAAGAATAGGGGATCCCATCCCCTCCCACATTTCCAGCAAACGGCCCGAAGGGAAAACAACCAACTACCACTACCAACACAAGTCAGGGATTTTCAGATTTAAAGGATTTAACACACTCCATGATTTCAAATGTCCGTGTGTTCTAACCGGGAGTTATCACAGAAGGGTTGATCCCCGTGCTTTTAACTTATTCAGCCGGATATACGTGATTAACCAATTTCACAGCAGGAGTTTACAATTTCAGCAACCCATTTAAAACATCACGAGGGGATTCAAGTGCACACACACGACCACCAACGGCCTCAGTTTTCAGAAAACCTAAACCAGTACAACAAAAGGGATGATCACAAGATAAAGCATAAACAACGATCACAACCCTTCCCCTTCTTTCTTTATAACTTCGTTTATTATCTTCATTAGGGTTTGGTTCAACCAATTCCGTAAGAACAAAAAAGTAACTCCCACCCCGTATGATACACAAAAGTGAGAGACGAAAGAAATTCCCTACTTGTTGATAGTTGATCGACGTTTAGGCCGGGGGCATGGAACTTTACGGATAACGACGCGGCGGTCCCGATGCACCAGAAGAGCCACGATCGAAGAAGGGGGGAAACCACGACCTAACCCTTAATTTATAAGAGCTGGGAACGGTTGAGATAAAAACGCCGAACCGCGTAAGACGTGGAAGTCGTGGGTTGACCACGCGGCTTGACTCATCATTAAAGGTGCTGAGTGGTTTAAACTGACTCATGAGCCGATTCAGTATTTAATTAAACTTTTGTGCGCGTTACTGGAAAAACTTGGCAAGGCCGGGTGACGTCGGCCGGTTCCGCCGATCCGTCACACCGATCGGTCGCACCGATCGGTCTCACCGATCGGTCTCACCGATCCGTACCCCTTAAGGATCCGGATTTTGGCAAAGGAAGGGACCAAGGGGGGTCTAGGTCATCACATGATGCCTAATACTTGTGAATTCTAGGATGGGTTCTCAGATTACATATGATATATGATACTAGGAAATTATAGGATTAGTTTTAGAATTATTTATGATACATGGAATTTGGGAATGTTAGGATGAGTATATTTATTTAATGTGATACCTGAAACCATGAGATATTGGGATGTTGGGATGAGTGCTTAGATTATTTGGGAATTTTTGGATGAGCTCAATGATTCTTCATGATACATGATTAATGGGGAATATTTTGAATGATGGGATGAGGGCTCTAATTCCATGATAATTTTTGGATTAGCATCTAGATTCCATGTGATATTTAAAACTATGAGATGATGGGAATATATAGACGAGCACTCAATTTCTATGGGAATACTAGAATGAGCACCTATATTCTATGTGATACTAGATAATAGGGAATATTGGGATGGAAAATCAGATTCATTATGGAATTTTATTATACTAAGGAATGAGAGGATGAGATCATGGATTCTATGAGGATACTTTTGGTTGGTACAATCCACACAATGTTCTCTAAGACACCATGAAAATAGACAAAGATATTATGGTGAGTTGGGGTCAAATAATTAAGGATCAAAAGTTGTATATCCATCCTAATGTGTCACTATTAAAAAGAGGCATTATTCTTTTTAGTTAAATAATTTTAATAATTTTTAAAACCATTAATCTGTTTATCTTGAGTATGTATTCATTCACTTTTAATTCAGTCTTATTATTTTAGGGACACCGTTGGTGGTGACCTACTATGTTGTACACACTCCATGGTCTGGCCACCATGGCACATCAGTACCCATGAAGATATCAATATTTGTTCACTGGTATCAGGTTTAAGGCAAGGTCCCATTGCATGTTGTTTTTCATAGCATGCTGGAGTAGAGTATGGTTGATGGGACCATACTGATCTCAGGTCCAGCTTAATATAATATCCAATTGTGTTTTATTTTCATCATTTATTATCCCATGTGTATGATCCTCCTTTGAGAGATCTACTATGACATGTACTACATACTCCAATATTATATATTTTTTATATTATAATGATTTTTTAAATTTTTCCTGTCTTTTCTGTAGTGTTCCTTATTTCTGGTTAATCTGATTTGTTATTATTCCACTATTATTACTATACTGACCAGAGGGTATAGTGTCACCACCATAAAACCTATTGATCTTTCCTAATAGTCAGTAACTTATGGCTTATGGGGAGGTATTCCAAAGTTTATGTTTTACACAATCTTGGGGAAAACATTCAGTGGCTTCTGGGTCGGGGTTTTACAATGTTGTATCAAAGGTGTTTTTATTTTATCTTATTATTTGGGTATGGTAGAAAAGAGACTAGAAATTTTTCAATGTCTTATAATAGGATTGTTCTTATAAGTGATCGACCCACACATGAGGGAAAACAGAATTTAGCTGAAATGGGACTTATATCTATTTGAATTTTCATTTTATAGTTATATTGATTTTCATTACAATTAATGCACTTGTTTTATAACTTTATGATTCATGAGAGTTTTTGTCTTGGCCTGTTATGGAAGGATATAATGTCTGTGTTCATGCATCATATTATGAAAATATGATTTTTATATCTTCTGTGTGTTTTATATAGTTCATATGCATGTTTATTTTTAATTATATTAGCCATAATTATCACTCACTACTACAAAATAGGTCTTTAACAGTGCTAAAAATGCCATTTATCAGTGCTAGAGAAGCACTGACCGGGTGAGTGAGATTAGAATCCCTTGTCTTTTATTAGCACTCAAAAACACTAATAATGAGGTCTTTCGTCTGTGCTTTTATAATCAATGATAAAGGACCACATTTATCAATGATTTTATTTAGCACCGATAAAGGATAACATTATTTGTTCTTATAGAAGAGTCGATAAAGGGTTTCTTTATCAACGGATTTAAAAGCACCGATAAAGACCTGTACTGCAGTGTGTTGTAATAATACACTGCAACACCAGTGTAATGTGCTATAATAGCAATCCGCTACACCATAAACACATCAGATATAAAAAAAATCAAGTAGAAATATATAATTTAAATGAAATGAAATGTAAAACACAAATACAATAAAAAATAACACTATATTAAAAACATTTCAAACATTGGTTTATACAAATAAATAATTACAAATTTTTACCTAAATTGAAAAACATCAATGTTACATTTTCTTTTGATCATGACCTTGAATCATTATATTTTCAAATAATCCACCCCTGATCCAAAAAATAACACATTTTAATAAAAAAACAATTATTATATTAGTAATATTATAAATAAAGAAATAAACAAAAAGTGCTAATTTTACTAAAATTGATTTAAATTTTAAATGAAAAGATTCACTTGGAGTCATACTAGTCACACCGTGCATTGGATTGAGGGTAGACTAATTCAAACATGTATCAAATTACTTATGAATCACTGTCTTAATGTATAAAAAACAATCTGAAAGTGTTTGCTAATTTTTCAGTACGTCACTTATCTATTTTACTAAAATATCATTTTTAACTGGAAATACACACTTTCACTCATGCCAGTCACATAATTTCTTAGTTTTACATAGATTTTTTCTACACATCACAAATGTCTTATAAATCATTTTCCTAAACTATCAAGACAATATAAGAACATTTTCACTATTTTCAATGAGCAACAATGTTTAAACTAAAATATCATTTTTAAACTAATTAAAAATTGAGTCATACCGGGAAAATAATGTATTGGATTCAGGTGTGACTGATTCATAAACTTCAAAAATGACTTTAAGTATTGTATTTTTAAAGTATCAAATCAATCTAAATTATTTTTCTTGATTATGAGTTGGTCAGTTGTCCTTCTTACTAAAATTATTGTCAATTTTAAATAAAAATACACACTTGGATCATACCGTCCACACCGTGCATCAAATTGAGGTTCACATAATTCCAACAAATCTAAAATTATTTATGGATCATTCACCTTAAGATGAAAATAATCTTGATGCATTTTCTCATTTTGGAGTTAACACTTGTCTTTTTTACTAAAATGTATTTTTAAACTGGAAACATTCACTTTGACTCATACCGATCACATCATATATTCATTTGACGTGAGGCTAATTCCTTTGTATCAAAAATGACATATGAATTATTGTCCCAAATTATTAAGACAATTCGTGCGTGTTTTTTCCGTTTTCAGTGAGTTAAATATTTTGAAATAAAATACACATTTTAAACTAATAATAGACACAATGAATCATATCAGGCACATTATGGATCATATTGAGGTTTGGATGATTCGTACATATTAAAAATTACTTATCGATGATTTTTTAAATTTAAAAAAAAAATATATGAATGTGTTTTCTTGGTTTTGAGTATCTCAATTGTCCTTTTAAATAAATTTGATGTCAATTATAATCAAAAAGGGGGACATTGAGTGATACCAGCCACACTATGCTTCCGATTGAGGTGAGGTTGATTACAACACATCTAAAATGGATTATATATCATTTTATGAAATTTTTAAAATAATAAAAATTCATTTTCTTGGTTTTGAGTATGTCACTTTTATTTTTTACTAAAATGTCATTTTAAATAGTAAACACACATTGTGACTCATAACAGTTATATCATGTCAAAACATGATGTGAAAACAATTCCTATACATAAAAAATATATTATTAATAATATTTATAAATAATAAAGAAAACCCAAGTGTTTTTTCTTTATTTTCAGTGAGTGACGCATTTTGAACTAAAATGTTGATTTTAATGCGATAATAGATACACTGAGTCATACCAAGTATATAGTATATCATATTGAGGTGAGATTGATACATAAACATAAAAAATTACTTATGGATATTTCTCCTAAAGTATCAAAACAATCAGAATGTGATTTCTCAATTTTTAGTAAGTCAATTTTGTTTACTAAAATAAATGCCAATTTTAAATAAAAATGCGCACATGGTGTCATACCAATCACACCGTGGATCGGATTTAGGCGAGGATAATTACAAAACATCTCAAATGACTTATGGATCATTTTAATAATGTATAAAAATAATAAAAATGTTTTTTCTTAGTTTTTAGTAGGCCTCTTTCCTTTTTTACTAAAATGTCATTTTAAACTAAACACACACTTTGAATCATATTGGTCACATAGTGTATTGGTTCTACATGAGACCAATTAATACATTTAAAAATTTAATTATGAATTGTTTTCCTAAATTAGAATGAAAATCCAAGAATGTTTTCTTAGTTTTTATTGAGTGAAACTTTTTGAACTAAAATGTAAATTTTAAACTAGTAACAGAAACATTGAGTTATACATGGAATATTGTGTATCATATTGAGTTGAGGATGATTCATACACATAAGAAATTACATATGGATAATTTTAATAAATTATAAAAATATTCCGAATCTTATTTCATAGTTTTTAGTAGGAAAATAATCCTTTTTATTAAAATTAATGTCGGTTTTAAATAAAAAGATACACTTGGAGTCATACCAGTCACACTGTGCATCAGATTAATGTGTAGATGATTCTAAAATGTCTAAAATGACTCATGGATAGTTTTAATAAATCATGAAAACAATACAAATATATTTTTTTGTTTTGAGTTTGTTACATAACTTTTTTACTAAAATGACAATTTAAACTGTAAACACACACATTGACTCATACTGATCACATCATGTCTTGGTTTGATGTGTGAAAATTTACTACATGTAAAAATTGAATTATTAATTGTTTGAATAAATTATCAATAAAATGTGAGTGAACAATCTCAGTTTTCAATGAGTAACAAGTTTTGAACTATAACATCGATTTTAAACTAATAATGGACATAATGATTCATACTGGGCACATCAAATACCAGATAGAGGTGAAGATGATTTTTAAACATAAAAAATATATTATGTATAGATATAATAAAGTATAAAAATAATCCAAATGTGTTTTCATGGTTTTTACTAGTGTAGTTGTCCTTTTTTACTATAATTAATGTCAATTTAAAAAAAAGAAGTACTTGGAGACATACCAGTCACACTATGTGTCGGATTGAGGTGTGTATGATTAAAAAACATCTCAAATGAATTATTTTTAATTATAATAAATTATTAAAATAATATATTTTTTTATTCATTTTTAGTATGTCATTTTCTTTTGTACTAAATTTTCATTTTAAAATAGAAACATGTACATTGACTCACATCGGTCACACCATGCCTCAGTTTTACATGAGACCAATTATTAATGGTAAAATATTACATATTTATAACTTTCATGAATTATCAATAAAATACGATTATTTTTCTATATTTTCATTGAGAGGAACTTTTTGAACTAAAATGTAGATTTTAAACTCTTAATGGACACATTGAGTCATACTAGAAACATCGTGTATCAAATTGTGGTGAGGATAATTCATACTCATCTGAAATGACATATAGATCATTTTATTAAACTATAAAATAATAAGTATACTTTTTCTTAGTTTTTAGTATGTAATTTGTTTTATTTAACAAAATTAATTTTAATTTTAAATAAAAAGATGCACTTAGTCATAGTGGTCACACCATGTGTTAGAGAGAGGTACTCCTGATTCATATGCATCCCAATGTCTCAAGAACGTCCTAACATCCAATGATATCATGATTTCCATTACCTCTATTTGTTTAACTTTCAAAACTACATATTGAATTTATGTTTTTAGCCAAAAAATATTTCTCATTGTTGAAAAAACCATAAGATTAGAGGACGATCATGTTCTATTTATATCACAATAATTCACAACAATGGGAAAATGATCTACTATAATATTATGGATTTCATAAAAAATAATGGTTTTTTGGACAAGAACAACTACTCAATATGTAGTGTTGGAATTTTGACAAATAATGTTAATGGAATGTGTGGTAACATTAGAATAAAGAAAAATATAACTTCGCAAAAGATCAGTGAAAAAATGAAATAAGTATTAAAAGAAAATTATAAATCAATTTACATATATATAGTAGTTAAAATGATGAAACAATTATTTAAATAAGTAGTATTTATTCATCCATTTATGATGCTTGTATAAATTTTTTCATATTTCATTATTGTCATAATCCCAGTTATAGATTTGAAGTCCCCTCTCTCACGAGCCTAGGAAAAATCAAGAAAACCACCCCAAATCGAACCATAGAATTCACCCAAATGAGAAAACAAGTATTATATTATTAATATTAAATAGAAACAAATTAAACATAAATATGAAACAATACATTAATTTTATGGAAAATGAATTTACTATAGAAGCATCAACATTACCTCTATGATTGATAAGTGGATAAAACATAAAGGAAATTGATAAATGTAAATAATGTAGGGCTAGAAATGTTTTGAGGGAGAAGAAGTCTAAGGATGTTTTTGAGTAGAAAGGCATGAAATATGGACATAGCACCCCAACTCAAATAAAATAATGCATCATTATATTAAAAAAAATACATATGTGAGTAATACTGAAAACAAATTAATGAAACATAAATATAAAACATTACATTAATTCTACAGAAAATGATTTTATTATTCAAAGGTCAATATTACCTTTATGATTGAGAATAGGAATCATTGTTTCTTTTCATACAATGTTAGTGAAAGGAACTTTAAGTAATGTGATAAATGAAACATTGTAGGGGTGAAATGTTTTTGAGGGAGAATAATTAGGAGGATGTTTTGGTGTAGAATGGAAATAAATATGAAAAAAAATATTCTAAAAGAAATAAACTCCTCCGGGAATAATAATAATTAAATCAACATTTCATTATATAAATTGTAAGTAAAATAGAGAATGTATATCATAACATTACATTTACATTTTCCCAAAGGGTTTCATTCATTATAGTTTGTACTTACATGGGATTGGTAACACCATCATATGTAGAATAATTTTTTTTTCATGATTAGTAAACATTTAATTTAGGTTATGTTAATATAGTTGATAACATATAATATTATGAAGGAAAATATAGTATATTAAAAAACATTTTTAGCTTCTCATTGAACAATATTTTTTATATGGTTTAGGGCTTTAGTTCCTCTATTGAGAATTCAAATCCCCTCCCTATAGTTGCCTATAATATGAAAAAAAATTCTACCATGGGACTAGCATGATATGATTATGGTATTCCAATGAAATAATTATCCTTGATTGAATTTTCATTTGACCCAATATTTTATTTTCTCTAGTGGGATAATTGAAAAATTCTTATTTTTTGGATCAGAGACATAAAATACTTTCATTGCATGGGATTCCATTATGAAAAAAATCAACTTTCCCCCCTATAATACTAAAATATTCCTTGATGAAGCCCATTTCATAAACTTTTACTACAATTATATTTTCAACCAATTTGTAATAGAAAATTGGAAATCGAAATGTTGTATAATTAAACTTATAAATCTATCTTATAATGTTAAAATATGATATATTTTTCATAAATTAGATTTATATTCTAGGTACCATATATGTGAATTGATTTCACTACTAGTATAACACAACTATTTTGTAGCATACTAATGTAATAATGTTCTTTTATATTGAACACATAACCATTGATTACAAAGCCAGTGTAAGATATAACTATTGAATTCATTCTATGAATATCAATTGATGTCGTTTGACAATTGAATATATATGTTAATAAATATTCTTATAAATTTTATGTCGGAACCATCCTATAAATAATTGATTCTGTGTATTTGATATCCATCCTTCGACCCTTGATGGATTCCAATATCTAAGAATTTATTTGTGGGATTCAATATATGGATAAACCTATTCAATATTATGTAAAATGTAAAGATGAATTTTCTCCGTCTCTTTTAAGGTAATTGTAACAATATCTCTTCGGAAAATCCATTCTCCCATAATATGTCCACTATGATGCAACTTTGGGAGATCGATGTTGTCAATATCTGATAGGTAATTGGAACAGAATTCAGTAGCTTCTTCAACAATATGTAGTTCTACAATAGAACCTTCTAACTGAATTATATTCTTGACATACCTATTCAAAATCATCATATACCATTCAATGGGGTGCATCCATTTATAATGATTAGGACCACATAATTAAGCCTCTCTAATAAAGTGAACCATTAGGTGGACCACTATATCAAAGAATTATTGTGGGAATCGAATCTCTAATTCACATAATATTATTGCAACCTCTTAATTAATGATTGAAAACTTCATCTGGTCTACAACTTTACTGCATATTTCTTGAAAAAATAAGCAGAGTTTGGTGAATGTATGCCATACATTTTGAGGACGAATGAAATGGAAGGAAACATACATCAAATATTTCATCAAAACATGAAAATCGAGTGATTTTATTCCATGTAACTTTAAATTAGTCATTGAAATGGCATTATTTATTTTTTATGAATACCCCTAAAGAACATTTACACTATTGAGCAAGATAAAAAATTGTTTTTTTTCTTGTCTAGAAGGAGTGAAAGCTACTGGAGGAAGAAAATTCCACCCTTTACCCTTCACTGGTGCCCACTCTTCCCTTCTCCCAATTTCAATCATGTCCAACCTTTCCTTGATTCCATATTTCTTTTTTCTAGGAACATTTATTAACATGTCAATAACACTATCAAATACATTTTTTTTCTATATACATTACATCAATAAAATTTATGACATGCACAAAATTACAATATATTAATTCAATAAAAATCAATCTCTTCTGACTATCTGATTATATAAGTTTTTTTTCGAAACTGTTTTACCAAAAAAGTGTAAACATCTTTTAATTTAAGAAATAGTTGATCAATTGTTATTGGAGATGGTTTTGTACCTTATTTTAAATTCCCATGAAATGTTATCATCTATGTTAAATATTTATTTCCTTGAGGTAAAAATTTTCAATGTTCTAAAAACAAACTCAATGAGGAATATTTCAACCAAACTGTGTTTCTAAATTATTAAAAATGGGATATCTCTATATTCCTTTAATGTTATAGCCTGATAAATTTCCATAAGCGGGGAATTCATTTATCACCCTGTACAATATTTACATTAATGAGAATTCTTCCCTTTAATGATAATAATACATTATTACACTTCAATCCCACATCAATTTCAGATCATCAATCAATTTAATGAAATAGATATCAATATCTTTACCGAGTTTCATTGGTCTAGATATAAGTCAAGAAAAAACAATGTATTTGCACTTCATGCATAAACATGATAAAAAGTTATAATTTACCAACAAGATGAGTCATGTACTATGATTACTAATCTATAAATCAATAGGATTTATTCCATCCTTAGATAACAAAAGATTAAATTTTCTCACCTCATTTTAAAATTTTGGATACCCATAATCAATTTTCTTCCACTGAGGAGAATCTAATCGATCACATAGTTTCCAATATTTAATTTCAATATCTGCAAGGAATGACAATTTTATCATGGTTTTCTAACAACCATATAGTCTTATAAACCATGGTATGATAGGAATTTAACATAAATATTTTGAAGGACTTGATTCATTTTTCTCTTATCGATCCACACCACACTTAAGGAATATTATGAGTAATACATTGTACATAAAACAAATATGAAATCATTAAGAAAAGAATATATTTTTTAGAGATTATTCCCATTAAGTATTGAATTCATTTAGCATCATATATTTAAAATGGTAGTTCATTTTCTTTTGGTATCATATCATTAAAGAGACCAAGTAGTTCTGTAAAGCTGGTTTCACTCTATCCTCTACCCACATTAAAATTATATAACTTCAATATAGTTGAAAATGCAGTGTATTGTAACACCTCAAAAATTTTATGGTATTTTATTCCTAAATACCTTATATTAATTAGATATCCTATAATTAATGAATCATTAACTCCTTGTGAAGAAAAAAACATTATAGGAGAAAGTTATAACCTAGCCATTAAACTTAAATTTGCCACTTCTATGTTTTGATTTTCAAAAAATGGTCATCTGTGGTTGTGACCAGTTAGTTTTTTGGAGTCTGATAGAACCAAATAGTTATTTTGATGAATAATAACAATACCTTATCAATATTAATTTCAATAGTAATATGAAACTTAGGAATTGTAAACAATATTATTATATAATTAATTTTATGTTTATAAGGTAATGTGATATTGATTAATTTTTCAAGATGTTGAAAAATGAGTTATAGATTTAAAATTTTTATTTTTGAATAAACTATTATTTTATTTAAAAAATAAATTAAAATTATTTATAAAATTATTTTCAAAAAATGGAGTTCATTTTTTAATTCTAAACATCAAAAAATGGTTAGTGTGAATTTTTGGGATTTTTCAAAAATACATGACCTTTTCATGAATAGTAAAAATATAGTTTTGAGTTTTTAGTAGTTTAATGAAATCATAATGATGTAATAATTAATATAAAAGGCTGGTATACATTTTTACACTAAAATATTACATGAGGTTTCCCCAATGGATAAAATCATGGGAAAATACAATTGGAAAGGACATGATTTTTCAAAAAACCACTAATGAGGTGTCCCTTTAAATTAATTAAAAACTCCATATTATTTATTATAAATCCCCACTCATCACTTCATTTTATTTCATAAAAAAACCATATTTTTACTGGATTTGGACTTTTTACCTCCATATCAATCCTCCCAATGTGTCCTCAATCCCCTATGTTCCCATCTTTCAAGTTTTGGGAATTACTCTTCAAGGTAAGGATCCCACCACCCTTCTATTTTCTTAAAGCTTTCATTTTTTGTTTTCTAATTTATTTTTAATTTCATTGTGTTGGAATATTTCATTTCATATTTCTCTTTATTTCCATATTATTTAAGAGTTATTAGAGACCCCCTTTCTCTCATAAATATTTTTTATGATATTTTAAGTGACGTCGTTAGGCTGCCGAATTTTCATGAGGGGTTTCTCAATTTTTCTTTTATTTTGAGTTCGTTTCATTTTTTATTCTTTCCACAACTCCCCTCATACAAATTATATGATAATTACAGTACCTCAAATGAAATATATTACTATTATTATAATGTAACATTTCATCATCATCTCTCTTTCCCCCCTCATCTTATAATAAAAATGAAAACACCATTCGAGATGTGTTAATTTATCACGTTCAAGGACAACAGGCTCTCAATTTTCCTTGGCATCTTCAATTATGGTCATGAAACCTTTTTTATGGTTGAAGCGTATCATGATATATGTATTTCATCTTATTAAATGTTCTGTAATCCTTTCACACTCATAATATAAAATAATTATTGAAAAAATGTTCATTATGCACAAAACAACTAAGTAAATCAAGTGTTTATCATTTTCTTTTATAAAAAAATTCATCCTCATGATATGTGACCAAAATAATTATAACGTCATTTATATCTCTTTAAATGTAACTAATAATATATTTTAACAATTCCTAATTCTTATCCACATTACAAATGAACTTTTATTACTTAATACATCTAATCCGATCATTAAAACTAGGGATGAAAATGCTTACAAAATAATATAATTGGACCTCTTGAACCCATAAAAAATACCATGAATGAACATAATAAGGTTACAAGGAATATGTTAATTATTTAAAAGGTTTTTTAATTATTAATTAATGAGTCTAAATTTTATTATTCAGTTCATTAAGATTAGTCAAAGAACACTTTTGCGTAGAAGGTAAGGGGTTTCTTATCTAACTTTAAATTCTGTGAGATTTCCATTGTTCACCACTTATTTAATGAATGTGATGTATTATGTACTATAATTTGATATATATTATCATGGTTATATTTATATTCATTGTATTATGTTATTAATTTAGTGTATATTAATTTTTTGGTCTTATGACTCAATTGATTACAACGTAGTAAATAACTTTGTCTCAATTTACATTCAATTGAGACTTACTTAGTATTGTGAACCTAATAAACCTTATGTGGTGTAACTACCTCCCATTTAAGATCAATTTTAATTGAAAATTATTTTGTTATTAAATATCCATATTCTCGTACCATGGATATGTTTATTATCTAAAGCGTATTCCATTTTACATACTGTGTTTATTTGGAATGTTGTTTTAACTGTAGAAATATTGATGAATTCATATCCTCTATCCTATATGGATATTTAGAAGGCATATTTTAATTTTACTAAATCTATGTATAAAAAATTATTTGTACTTTCAGTGACAGGTGGGGCCTATTATAGCCCCTCACTGCATCGACATATCTCATGAGACAAATTTGTTGGCGAAAAACCCTTCGAGTTTATTTCGAAAAATCGGACGGGTTTCTACCCACAGACTCAATAAATTTCGATGGAATTATGGTAACATGTTCAAGATACATGAAATACAATTAATAATCATATATCTATATTCGTTTTCATTTATTACTATCCATGATGTTTTCACTGTGACAAAAACTATGAATGCAATTTCATACTCAGTTTATTAATGGAGTGTGTTTTCCATTTATTCACCATGCCATAATGATTATGTCAAATTTTTTATGATTAAATTATTATTGATTCATTCTTACAGTATTTGTAACTCTTATTAATCATTTGAGCACACCACTTTTATTTGTTTACCTTCAATAGGTTATGAAGAGGAAATCGAGTATTGAGTCTCTATAGATACAGTTTATTTATTTTTGTTATGTATTGAATTTTGTTACCTATCCCAATGTTATTTGAGTTACATATATGTATATAGTCTCTTCAAGACTACTAAAATGATCGTTACTTTGTGATTTTATTTTCTTTTTAACCATGCCAATGTAATTAGTAATGCACCGGCTCTAGTCTAGTGGGGTCGGGGCATTATAGTTGGTATCAAAGGAAGATTAGTAGAAAACATGAAAAATAGATTAGAAAATGTAGATTAGGGAACAAATATCTAAGGTAGTATTTGAGGGAAAACATACAAGAACATCCTTGAATTTTTGTATGAGATAGATTATGTGGATATTTCTAGAAAATACTTACCTGTCTGGATTCAAATGGGTAGAGGTGGCTCTAGCACAGATGTACCTAGAAGTGAAAACTCCAACAAGGATTTTCAGGCTTGACACGAGGTATCATAGTATATGAAAATGGGCCTTTCCAGACAATTTTTATTGAATCTCATAGGGGGATATGATTTGGATAATTCACATTTTCATTACAATCCATTATGAAAGATTTTAATTTAATTTTTTCCCAAAGAAACCATGTTTATAAAATTATCTATGCATATAATTTTAATTTATGATAAGTATATTTCTAGTTGATATTATAAATTTTTATTCATAACCTAATATAGTGAATTACTTTATTTATAGATGGAACCAAAAGGAAAAAGGGTAATAAATACTCATGGGCAATTTAAGGATTTCCCCACTGAGAAAGTCAACACAGTCAATGTTGAAGCGGATCAGATCATGATGATATTAGGGAAACTTACTCAGGTTGTAATGAATAACAAAGATAAACATGTGTTGGACTACTTCATGTGGCAGAATCCCCCATGTTTTAGTGGAACTACTAATCTAGTGATATCTGAGTGGTAGATCAAGTCCCTTGAAAAGATATTCATGGCATTAAGATGAAATAAAAATGAAAAGGTGGTGTTGGAAGTGTATTGTATCAAGGGTGACATTGATCAATGGTGTTCCTTGATCCAGAATACCATAGAGGAAGAAGAAATAAGAAAAAAATGGAATGGAGGACTTTTATGGAAGTATTCTTCGACAAATATTTCCTTCGTGAACAACGAACCGAAATGATGAGGATATTCTTTAGCATAAAGAAAAGGGAAGAAGACAGTGTTACAGAGTATTATTATACGTTCAAAAGACTATCTAGGTATTCCATATATTACATGAGAGACATAGAAGACACGATTGATCATTTCTTTGAAGGTATTATTCCATGTATTCAAAGAGAACTAACTTCTCAAACATTTTCATCATATGATGAAATTGTATCAAGTTCTGTCAAAATAGAGAAGTAATTTTCTTGAGAAAAATTGTTCAAGAGAAACCATGATAAGAAGCGTTACTCTAATAACTAAGTAAAAGGTGGAGATCCAAATAAGAACAAAAGAATGAATAAATTCTAATTATGAGAGAACTGTGGAAAGAATCATCCAAATAAATTTTTGAAAGGCATAGGAGTCTAATATAAGTTTGGAGAAAAGGGTTATCAATCTAATTAATGAAAGGGAAAGAAACAAGTCAGTGATGTTCAATGATACAATTTTATAGAGATGGGACATTATGAAAATGAGATTCCTAAGTTCCAAAGAAACTTGCCTCATAAAAGTCCATGAGATCAAGGGAACGCTTACGAAATTACAAATGTGGAGGTTGAAGTTCTTGATGATGTGGTGGTGGGTACAATAATTTTTTCCTCAAAATTTTTCATTGAATTATTAGATTTTGGATCATCATATTCAATTATATCGTCCCAGTTTTCTATGAAAATAAGACATGTTCAATTATATTTGATTGATGAGTTATCAGTTAAAACACCTTGTGGATTTATCATTGCAACAAGGTCGTGCCGATCAGTCCCCCTCATGACACATAAATGTTCTTTAGTTTCTATTCCATATAATCATACCAATGATTTACTTTGATATAGTTCTTGGTATGAATTGGAGGTGAAATTATTATGTGAATATCTATTGCAAGAAGAAGGAAGTTAGAATATTTGAATGTGTTGTTGAATCCCATATTTTTAGAGATGAAACCTCACCATATGATTCTTATCAAGATCCACTCCCAGTAGCTCTATTGAATTCAATTCTTGGAGAGGAAGAGAACCCAATGTATATGGGTGAGGAATGATATCTTCAAATTGAATATGTACATATAGTGCAAGATTACATTGACGTATTTCTCGAGGATTTACCTAGACATCCTCCATAGAAGGAAGTTGAAAACACTATTGATTTAATTCATGGTGAAAGACCAATATAAAAGACTCATAATAGAATGGCCACTGTGGAATTAGTGTACCTAATGAAACAACTAGAGGCATTTAGTGAAAAAGGAATTATTTGACCTAGTGTTTATCCATGGGGAGCCCCTTTCATCTTTGTCAAGAAGAAAGATGGATCCATGAGGCTATGCACTGATTACATGGAAATCAATGCTATTACAATAAAGAGTAAGTATCCTCTGCCAGGAATTTAAGATTTCTTTTATCAAATTCTTGGATCATAATACTTTTCGAAGTTTGGACTTCGATATGGATATCATCAGTAGTGTGTGAGGAAGGAATATATTTCAAAGACATCATTTCAAACCAGGTATGAGAATTATGAGTTTACAGTGATGCCTTTTGGACTCACTAATGCACCATCTATTTTCATGGATATAATGAATAGAGTTTTCAAGGAATATCTTGATAACCTTGTTGTGGTATTTATTGATGATATCAAGGTATACTCAAAACGATATGAATACCATGAGAATCAATTTCATATTATTCTGAAAACTCTTAGAATAAATGAATTATAAGGTAAGTTTAGAAAGTATGAATTTTGGATTCAATAATTTTTTTCTTGGACACATTGTCTCTAAGAATGTAATATCTATTCATCCTGTGATGACAAAGGATGTTCAATAATGGCCTAATCCAACAAACATAACTGAAGTAAGTATTTTTATTGGTTTAGTAGGTTATTATTGACATTTCATTCACAAATTCACCCGTTTATCCAACCCAATGAAAAATATCACACGAAAATGGGTTAGGTTCGTATGGAAAAAGGAATGCGAAGAATGTCTTGAAGAATTGATGGGAATATTAGTGAATGCTCAAATTTTGACTCTACCATCATGGAATGATATATTTGTGATATATAGGGATGCATCAAATAAAGGACTTGTCTGTGTCCATATATAGAATGATAGAGTGATTTCTTATTCATCTAGGTAGCTAAACATTCAAGAAAAAATATACCTAACTAATGATATTGATTTTACAGTGGTAATATTTCCTCTGAATATTAGGAGACATTACCTTTATGGTAAAAAATGTGAGATATATACATATCATAAGAGTTTGAAATAGATATTCTCATATAAAGAATTCAACATGAGACAAAGGATAGGGATTAAGCTACTCAAGGATTATTATTGCACAATACACTACCACTCAGGGAAGGAAAATAAGGTTACAAATTCTTTGAGTGGAAAGGACCATGGAATTATGAACAATATTGGATTTGAAAGGGATACTATGTTCATGAATATAATAAATATTGATATGGGAATTATCATGGAATGTAACACATCACTAATTTTTCAAATGGTTGCCAAACCTTATTTACTAGAAAGGATAAAAATTTATCAGACTGATGATGATGAGTTTCAAAAGATAATTACAGCTATAAATGAGGGTAATTTGATTGACTTTGTATATAAAGGTGGCATTTTGAATTTTGGAATGTGGATTTGTGTTCTCATCATTCTGGATCTAAAGAGGGAACTATTGGATGATGTTCATAGCTCTAATTTCTCTATAAACTCTGGTAGCAGAATGATGTATAGAGATCTAAAGGAACATTTTTTTGGTACAACAAGAAGAGGGAGATTGTTGATTATGTATTGAGATGTTTGGTTTGTCAATAGGTAAAGAATGGAAGGCAACATCCTGGAGAACTCATGCAACCCCTTCTTATAACAATGTTGAAATGGGATGATATTATAATGGAAATTTTCATGGGGATACCAAAGAAATAAATAAAGAATAATGAGATATGGGTCATTGTTGATGATCTTACAAAATCAACAAATTTTCTTGCTATAAGAGAAGATTTAACAATTTAATGATTAGAAATACTATATATTAATGATGTTTTAAGACTTAATGGTGTTCCCATATCAATTTTTTCTGATCGTTATCCCTGTTTACATCACAATTCTAGAAAATTCATTAGAATCCCCAAGATACTGATCTTCTTTTGAGCACTTCCTACCACCCACAAATAGATGGACAATCAGAACAAACTATTCAAACATTGGAATACATGATGAGGTCTTGTTTCACATGACTTTAATGGTATATTGGATCAGTATTTACCTCTCATAGAATTTTACTATAACAATAGCTTCCATTCAAGTATTCAGATGGCATCATATGAATCGTTATATAGAAAGATATTCCATACACCAACTTTCTAGGATAATGTTGGTGAAAGAAATATCGTAGGACCTGAAATTATTGAGGAAACAATGGAAAAGGCGAAGATTATCCAAACCTATATCAAAATAGATCAAAGTAAGAAAAAGAGATATACTGATAACTAAATAAAGGATTTGGAATTTCAATAAGGATATCATGTTTTCTTAAAGGTGTATCCACGGAAGGGTATTATACGATTCGATAAGAAAGGTAAATTAAGTCCCAGTATGTAGGAAATTTTGAAATTCTGGATCGAATTGGAGTCATAGCTTACTATTTGGAAATTCCACCAAGTACCTCCAAATTTCACAATGTGTTCCATGTATCAATGTTAATGAAATACATTCCAGACCCAACACATGTACTCACTTATGAAGAAATATAACTTGAGCCCGATCTATCTTATTGTGAAGAGCCTATCAAGACTCTTGATACCAGAGAAAAAGTATTGAAAAATTGGATGAATCTTCTAGTAAAGGTTTTTTGGAGGAACCATAATATGGAGGAAGAAATTTTGGAACCTGAGTATTTTATGAAGAAGAAGTACCCACATCTTTTTTGTGGGATTTATAGATAAAATTTCGAGAATAAAATTTCTGAAGGAGGAAATAATGTAATGCCACAAACATTTTATGGAATGTTCTTCTTAACTACTATCTATTCATTAGATAGCCTATATGTCATGAAGTAATAAGTCTATTTGAAACGAAAATTTATTGGAGAAAGTTATAACCTATCCATTAAACATAAAATTTTCACTTTTGTGTTTTGAGTTTCAATAAATGGTCATTTAAAATTGTGACTAGTATGTTATTTAGATTCTGATAAAACTAACTTGTTTTTTTGATTAATAGTAACATACCCTGATGAATAGTAATATGAACATTATCAATAGTAAACCATATTATTATTTTATTTTCTTAAGGGTATAAGGAAATGATATGTTGATTAATTTTTCAATTTGTTGAAAAATGAGTTATAGTTTTAAAATTGTGATTTTTGAATAAATTGTCATTTTATTTAAAAATTGATTGAAAAATATTTATAAAAATATTTTCAAAAAATGGAGTTCCTTTTTGAATTCTACACGTAGAAAAATGGTTAGGGTGAATTTTTGGGATTTTTCTAAAATACTTGAATTTTTCCTGACTATTAAAAATATAGTTTGGAGTTTTCGATAGTTTAATGGAATAATAATGATATAATAAACAATATAAAAAGATATTATACTTGTTTATAGTAAAATATGACATGAGGTGTCCTAATTGGATAAATCCATGGGAAAATATTATGGGAAAGCCCATGGTTTTTCAAAAAAATTACTAATGAGGTGTCCCTTTAAATAAATTAAGAACTCCCTCTTATTTAAAATAAATACCCACTCATCCCATCATTTTCATTGATAAAAAATACATAATCCTTGAATATCTAGTAGTTTTACCTCCATATAAATCCTCCCAAGGTGTATTCAGGCAACCAAGGTCCCAAAATTCAGGTTTTGGGAATTACTGTTCAACGTAAGGAATCTACCACCCTTTTCTTTTCATAAAACGTTCATTTTATGTTTTCTCTTTAATTTCAAATTGGATTATGTTGGAATATGTCATTAAATTTTCCAATTTCTGTCCATATTTTTTAATATTTATGACATTCCCCCTTTCTCTCATCAAACTATTTTATGAACTTTATGTGACATTGTTGGGATGCCAATTTTTCATGAGGGATTTCCCAAATTTTCTTTTCTTTTCAGTCCCATTATTTTCTTATTCTTTCCTCATATCTACTCATCCAAAAGATATAATAATTACATTACCATAAAATTACTATAATTATATTATTATAATGTAATATATCATTATCATCCCTCTTTATCCCTTCTCTTATACTAAAAATAAAAGCATCGTCTTAGATGTGTTAATTTATCACACTAAAGGACAACAGGTTCTCAACTTTAATTACCATATTCAATTCTGGTTGTAAAAACATTTTTATGGTTGAACCAGATTATAATATATTTATATAATCTTATAAAATGTTATTTAATCCTTACACACTCATAATATAAAATAATAATACAAAATAAGTTAATTTTGTACAAAATTGTCAAGTAAATCAAGCGTTTATCATTATCTTTTTCCAAAAACATAATCCTCATGGTATGTAACCAAAATAATTATAAGGTAATTATTATCTCTGTAAATGTCACTCGTAATATATATTAACAATTCTGGATGCTTAACCACATTACAAATGACCTTCTATTCATGAATACAAGTAAGGAGATCATGAAAACCAAGGATGAAAATGCTTCCAAAATAATAAAGATAAAACTATTGAACCCATCAAAAAGGACATGAATGAACCTAATAAGGGTATAAGGAATAAATTTAAAATTGAATAGGTTTTATAATTATTAATTAACGAGTCTAAATTTGATTATTCAGGACATTAAGATCAGTCAAATAATACTTTTAGTCATAAGGTAAGGGGTTTCTTATCTCACTTTTAATTCCGTGAGATTTCCATTGTTCACCACTTATTTATTGAAAATGGTGTATTATGTACTATAATTTGATATATATTATCATGGTTATCTTTATATTGATGTTATTATGTTTTTCATTTGGTGGATATTAATTTTTTGTCATACAACTCGATTGATTACAACGTGGTAAGGGACTTTGTCTCAATTTCCATTCCATTGAGACTTACTTGGTATCATTAACCTAATAATCCCTATGTGGTGTTCCTACTTGCCATTTGTGGTTAATTTTAATTTTAAATTATTTTTCTATTAAATATCCACATTCTCGTATCATGGGTATATTTATTGTCTAAACTGTATAACATTTTACATACGGTGCTTATTTGGAATGTTGTTTTAACTATGGAAATATTGATAAATATGTATCCTATAATCTATAATGATTTTGAGAAGGCATATTGTACTTGTACTAAATATTTGTATAAATAATTATTTGAACTTGAAGTGATTGGTGGGGCCCACTAAAGCCCCCTGATGCATCGATGGATCTAATGAGACAAATCAGTTAGCGAAAATCACTTCAAGTTTGCTTCTATAAATAACACTATTTTTACCCAGAGACTTAAACTATTTCGATTGTATTGTGGTTTCATGTACCAGATACATGACATCCGATTAATAAAAATATTTATTTATTCATGTTCAGTTATTAATATCCATGATTGTTTCACAATGAAAAAATCTAGGTATGCGGTTTCATACTCAGTTTATGTCATGAACCAACCCGGGTTGACCCTGAACCGGTCACCTTAGCCAGTCCGTGATGTGGTCTGAAGGGAGTTCCTGATCCCCACGAGTTGGAAACCAGTGTCAGGAAGCACAACTTAACCATTTGGAACAATTTTTACAATAAAAAAAGTTAAACAGACAAAAAAACCAATGATTAATATAAAAACACATGCAATGGAATGAAAATGAAACCGAACATAACTCCTTGTTACCTTATGGGTCACCACCCAACTCAGAATCAAGCCTGCTCCAACATTGATCAGATGAACTAGGAACCTAAACATGAACTAAACATGCAATTGAAATAATGTGATAGGTGGAGCACCAAGATGCTCAATACGGATGTCAAATATAACCACAGAATCCAAGTATTCCCTTTCCCAAAATAGTGCAATGATGAACATTTGAAAGAAAAATATAAAAGTAGGGTTTTCAAATTAAAAAATAGGCCACATTTTTTCACATTTAAAAACCCAACACATGCTACATACCATTTCCAAAATCATTTTTCATTTTATAAACAACATCTAAAATAGAATATAGAAAAGCTGGGATAGAGTAATACAAGTTAAAAGTGAAAACAAAAAATAAACTACTGCAACAGAAAATAAAAAAGAAATGTAAATAATCCAGTAACCATGGGTTATCCTAAACATTGGTAGAAGACCGTTGGATGTACTCAGTTTCAGAACCACCTATCGGCGTATGGTGAAGCTCCTAATACTATAACCAACTGGACACCCAAAAATTACCAATCCAGTGGCAAATCCATCTTGGCCTAACAACCAATCTAGGGGGTACAAACCCATCTAATAGAGGATGATCAGAAACCATTACTCAATCATCCAAAGATTCCTATTATTCCATGGTGGTTATAATAATATTGTGTAAGTAGGATTCTCTCGCACATGTGAGTCATCCCACCACACTTTCCCACCACAAACACGGACACCAAAATACAAAAACCCAAAAAAGTGAAATACCTCCTATAAAGGTGACCCATATTTATATCCATTGATTTCATATCACAAAGGTGATAACTGGGCCTTCATGTCATACAATCATTAAAAACATTTGAAACTTTTTACAAAACAATTGAGTTTCCAAACGACCACACACTTTTCAAAACACTATACTTTCAAGGAATCAACACAGACATCATACAAAAGCTGAAAGTTCCAAACAATACATAACCTTGATGTAAATGTAACGTTGTCAAAACATCATATTAACACTATTTCTTATTTACAAATCTAAACGGTGCCCCATGTTTGAAAACTCACAACAAATAAGTTCACAACTACCAAATGTGCCTTTTTCATTTATAAACTCACGTCAAAAAATGATTCAAAGGAAATGACCATACTTTAATGAAAACATTGTTTAGGAAGCACAACTCATTACTTTATAACCACAAAATCATTGACTTATAATCCATAATACCTTTCCAAACAAATTTAACACAATCAGTAAGATTTTCAATCAGGTACAATGTTTTAAACCCAATATTTTCTAAAAGTTCATATAAACATCATTTTTTTTTGTTGAGGTTTCCAAATGGGTATTCATATTACATAAAAAATTAAATCACTTATTTGAAAACACAAGTGTTTTTAATTGGACCTTTAGCTTCACATGGAAAAAACATTACCCAAAATATCTCTCAAATACCACTTTTTCATTTTCAATGTCAAACAGTTTATTATTATTTTTTTCAATAAATGAAACAATCTTTAAAAAATTTAATGCACATACAGAAATATTTATAAATAGTTTTATAACGAACCTACCAATTTTTTAAAAACATTTAAAAGAGATAAAACCACTAATAAACAATCCAATAAATAGACGGAATAAATTTTAAACAATCCATTAAAACCAGATACATTTTCAAAACCTATTGTAGAGTATATCAACAGTGTGTGTCATGCTTAAAACATGATGAAAACAACCTTTGACATCAAATGAACACATTTTTCATAAGCACATGAAAGTATGACAAGAATAATTACTTCAAAACTATTTTTATCAAAACATACTAACTTGAAAACACTATAAAAATTCATTAAATTACATTGAAAAGGTGTGAACTAAGTCAAAAATTTAATTAATAACATTCATGTATTAAGTGGAATTAATCAGAATTGAAAACATAGATTCACCTACCTCAAATCTAGTGCGAATGGGAAAAACATCGACAAAAGAAGGTACAACGCCCCACAGACCAACCACACACACTAAACCACGAGAAAACATAAGACACACAATCTGTGACAGTATTAGGATTTACCTAAAAGAAATAAAAGTACCAAAGATAAAATGAAGGAACTATAAATAAATGATTAATTAATTAATTAATTAATTAATTAATTATTTTAATAAATAAATAAATAAATAAACGAATAACTAAATATACTAGAGTAGGGGATTCATCTGGACAGAGGTGTGCTGGGTAGGGAAGTTTGCCAGAGATGGGGTTGGGTTCACCGGAGACGGTCTGTATAGAGTGCGGATGAAGCCGGAACATTCAGGGCCAGAGCGGGGGGGGGGGGGTGGCAGGGTGAGGTCGGACGGATGGATCAATCTAGATGAAAGGAGTTTTGAAATGATGTAGTAGGCACTGCTACATGGGAAGAGGTTATAGGGGGTTTGGTCGGTAGGCGGTGGGGCAAGGGGGGCTAGAAGGTAAGGACGACTGTTGGAAGGTTGTGGCGTGGCCTAGTCTGTTGTGCAGTGAGGGCGCTGAGGGGAACTATCTGGGTGTCTGGGAGAAGCGAGGTTCGAGGGTCCTACATGAGTGAGAGGCAGGGGCACAGGTGGGGACATGCGGGGGGGGGGGGGGGGGGCGTGAGGCTGGGGCACATGGACCTGTGGGTGAGAGGCTGGGGAGGCCGATTTCCTGGTTGATCATGTGTGAAGCGGCAAGGGGGAGGTGGGGAGCATGAGGTGAGTGTGGGTCAAGTGCATGAGGGTGAGTCAACACCGAGGGCCTGGTGTGGGCAGACGATGTCGGCATGCCACTGCCAAGAAAGACGCGAAGGTTGGGAAGCACTGCGGATGGAGGGCGAAAACTAGGAGGGGTGGTCGACAAGGGTCCTGGTGTACGAACAAGAAACATAGAGGGTGGGGGTGCAGGTAGTCTATGGTTAGTATTGGTGATTTTTTCTTTCATTCTTATAATAATAATAATATTAGAATCATAATAATAATAATAATAGAATAATAATAATTCAATAATAATAGAAATACTAATATATAGAAGAATGATAATAAAAATAATAATGAATAATAATAATAATAATAATAATAATAATAATAATATTGAACAATTTCATGACAATAGGGATGGTTGGGCGGCTACTACCAACTGCATGGTGACCGTGAATGGGTCTGAAACCCAATAAAAATATTAAGCGATGAATATTTTAACCTGGGACCCAGCCCAAACATTGGTGTGAGAACCTAGGTCCAAGAATTAATAAAATTAGAATAAATTAATTATTGGGATGTGAAAATTCTCAACAAAGACACTTTCTGCCCACAAAAATTCACCAAGATGAACGATATACCAAACAAGAATACATGGCCAATTGAAAAAGAAAGAAACCACAATTCAAAAGAACAGGAGAACAGGAGAGAGTTCACCCCACCACAAGAACTCAACTGATGCAGAAAATTAACACCAAAACATATTTCCCTGGGAAGGGGGTGGGGGGAAATGTAGGAACTCACAACCAATTCAAACTAACTTCTATAGCACAAGTGAAGAAACACCTCCGCTGGAACATGGAACTCTCGACCTAGACCAGACCCCCCAAACACTTGAGAAAGAAAAAAAACCCTTTAAAAAGAACCATACCAAGTAGTAAACAGGAGATTAATTACAAACATCGATTCTCCCACATGCACTTACATCTCTAAAGGAACACAGTCAAACCAAGATTAACTCAGACATGGGAAAAATTCACTTTTAATAAAAATGCACGATTTAGAAAACCATTGTCATAAAAATGGAACTGTTGGATTACAATAGAAGAGGTCCACTATAACTTCATGACAAAACAATGAACCTACAACAATGTCAAAATTTTAACAACTGCAAAACAAGAAAGAAGCGACTTTTAATGTTTCACTACCAACACAGAACAGAATCCCAAAACGAGGCTTAACACCCCCTGTAACTCCTAACTATACGTGAGCTTCACCCCAAGACCTGTGGCTGCAGATCTGATGGTTAAAGAATCTCCTACCTCACAATACGGAACTAGAATTCCTCGAATCATAACATCTTCTTTATGAAACACTTCCTTCAAAACTTCTCTAAGTGACCCAGATAGACACAAAAATGACACTTCTTTGAAGGGTTGTGACATTTCGACATCACGTTCCCAAACCGGTGACACTGGTAGAACACCATTGAAATATCTGAAGAACTGGAAGCCAAAATCACTGAAGAGGACTCTTTAAGAATAGGTCCCTCTGGCACACCCTCCTCTCCATATGGGGAACTTTCATGAGTGACTGGATATGCTTTATTTCCGTTCACCTAAAACTTTGGAGACCAATTCACTTAATAATGCCTCATCCACTAGCTTCTTAAAATGATGGTCCCTAGAAGGGAGGATCCACTCCATGATCTCTGAATCATGATATCCGATGAAGAGAGAAGTCTTCCTAAAATCCTGTGATGCTACCTCTGGGAAAAAAGAACACATGTTCCATGAAATGGTCAACATATGCTTTCACTACCAGTTGGCCTTATTGAATTCACATTAGCAATTCCCTTCTCTTCATCTTCACCTATTCAGGTATAAACCATTCGACGAAGATGGTTTTAATGACATACCTTATCAAACCAACATGCATTAATGGTGGGGAAACCAAATGCAATTCGTCCAAAGATAGACCTTAAAACAAACCCAAAATGGCACACACTCTGACTGCGTTGGGAGTTCCCATTACCCAAAAGACACGTTCGACCTCTTCGAGCCACTCTACTGCCTCTAACAGACCCCGATCACCATGAAGGATAGGAAATGTATGAGAAGGACCAAAAACATGGCATGAATTATGAGAAACCTTGGGAACCTTTCTGGGTAGCATTTTCTGAAAAACATATAAAAAAAGAGCTGAAAACAATATCAAGATGAAGCAATATCATTCAATGTGCTTTCATAAAAAAAACAACCATCTCAAAAACCAAGAAAATACCAACAGAACCCAATATTCCATTTTCATTTCAGATTTCAAAACCACTTTTTTTCAAAGCCACTTTTCAAATACCAATACCACTTTTCAAACCAAACTCAATTACCAAAGTCATTTCCTCCTTCAAAAACACTTCTGAAAAATAAGTTCAAGCCTTTAATTCCATGCACACACCCCAGTAATCCCATGAACGATTGCACATGTATTCATCCTATTTCATCCACATGCACCAACACGCACATTCCATGCATTCCCTCACATGTGAAAACATTTCTAAAGAGTAATTGAGGTTGCACCCAAACCATACCTCTACCAGTTCCAAGAAAACCGTAGATTTTTAGACCAAAAGAATTTGGTTTTAAAACCCATTTCAAAATTTTAATTCTATTTAAAAGAAATCAATTCTCATTACAAAAAAAGCTTTTCCACTTTAGAAATCATATTTAAACTAACCAGAACCAAGTAGACATTCAACTTGCATAAAATTACTAGAGTGAGGGACTAGTAGTCACGCTTAACCTAGAGACAAAGTAGTGGTCCATTCCCCAAGTAATAATCAACAACTATGATGAACATAAACCATGTACTCAAACTCCACATGGTTCACTAATCTATGAAAAACCATGATGTAACATTGTCTTGCATCCACTGTCAACCCTCAATCTAAAACAAACTAGAATGATACAAAGACTCAATTCCCAGACGACCCCTGAAAACTTGAGGTCTGGAATGAGTGAGGGTACATGACTTCCTTCCCGTACCTACCTATGGAGTCCCGATAGTCATAATATCTATCTACCAAACACCCCAAATTACAAAGGCATCATTTGATAACATTTTTTCACGAACCAAGCCAGGTCGACCCTGATTCGGTCACCCGAGACGATCTACGACATGGACCGAAGGGCATTCCTGATCCCCACGGGTAGACAACTAGTGCTGGGAATCAATTTTTAACTATTGGGAATTATTTGTCCCATGAAAAAAAGAAAAATTGAAAAAAAAACTGATGATAAAAATAATAAACTTGCAGCGGAAATAAAATAAAACCGAATATATCTCCTTGTTAACTTATAGGTCACCACCCAACTCAAACTCAAGCCAGATCCAATATTGAGTTGCTAAAACAAGAACTTGAACAAAAAATAAACCTAAAACTAAAAGAATATGATAGGTATGGGCACCAACATGCTCAGTAAGGATTCCAAATATAACCACGGAATCCAAGTATTTCCTTTCCCAATATAGTCCAATGATGCATGTTTGAAATAAAAATATAAAAATAGGGTGCTTAGATTTTAAAATAATAAACATGTTTTTCCCATTTAAAAACCCAACACATGCTACATACCATTTCCGAAATCATTTTTCATTTTATAAATAAAATCTAAAATAGTATATACCAAAGCTGGGATAGAGTTTAACATGTAGAAAGTGAAATATGAAAATAAAATAGTTCAAATTAGAATTAACTAAAAATGTAAATAATACAGTAACCATGGGTGATCCTAAACATCCCTAAAAGACCCCTAGAAATACTCAGTTTCAGAACCACCAGATGGAGTATGGTTGAGATCCTAAGTCAATAACCAACTAAAAACCCTAAACTGACCAATCCAGTGGTAATGCCCACTTAGCCCAAGAACCAATCCAGGAGGTACCAACCCATCTAATCAGGGTTGATTAGAAACCATCACTCAAAATATAAAGGTGCCCAAGAACCCATGGTGGTTATACTAATACTATTTATGTTGGAGTCCCTCACACATGTGACTCATCTCACCACACTTGCCTACCCAAAACACAGACACCAATACACAATAACCCATAAAAGAGAAATCCCTCCTATAAAGGTGCCTCTATTTATATCCATAGATTTAATATCACATGAAGGTGCCAACCGAGCCTTCACATAATACAATCATTAAAAAAATTTGAAACTTTTTACAAAACAATTGAGTTTCCAAATGGGAACACATTTGTGAAAACAACACCCTCTCAAGGAATCAACACAGACATCACACTAAAGATGAAAGTGCCAAAATGCCTTAACCTTGACATAACTATAACATTGTCAAAACATCACACAAACACTATTTCATATTTACAAATCCAAACGAGCCCATATGTTCCAAAAAACACACCAAATCATTTCACAACTACAAGACCATTAGCCTCACATGGCCAAAACATTACCCAAAATATCACGCAAGGACACCTTTTCCATTTTTAATGTCAAACAATCATTTAGAAATTATTATAAACAGATGAAAAAATCTATAAAAAAAATAATGCACATAGTAAAAAATTTATAAACAATTTTATAAGAACCAAAAAATTTATTAAAAACATTTATAAACAGATGAAACATTTTATAAACAATCCAACAAATAGACCGAGTAAATTTTTAGCTGTTCATTTAAACCAGAAAAATTTTCAGAACCTATTGCATAGTATATCAAAAGTGCAAGTCATTCTTAAAACATCATCAAAATAACCCTTTACATCCAAAGAACACATTTTTTATAAGCACACACAAATATGACAAGAAAAAGTACTTAAAAACTATTTTTATCAAAACCAACTAACATGAAAACACTATAAAAAGTTAACTAAGTGCATTACAAAGGTGTAAACTAAGTCAAAAATTTATATAAAGACATTCATGTATTATGTGGACTTAATTGGAATGGAATATTTGGATTCGCCTACTTCAAATCCAGTTTGGATTTAAAAAAACTTCAACGGAAGAAGGGACAAAGCCCCGTAGACCAACCACACACACTAAACAACATGAAAACACACAACACACAATCTAAAAAAATATTAGGATTTATCCTAAATAAATAAAAACACCAAAGATGAAATGATGGAAAAATAAATAAATAAATGACTGAATGAATAAATATACTAGAGGATGGGAGTCGGCTATCACGAGGTGTGCTGGTCAGGGAAGCTCGTCGGAGATAGGGTTGGGTTCACTAGAGATGGTCTGGCTGGAGTGCAAAAGAGGCCAGAACAATTAGGGCCTAAGGGGGGTGGGGGGAAAGGGTGAGGTCGGTCGGATGGATCAGGCTAGACGAAAGGGTTTGTGCAATGATTTAGGAGGCGATGTTGGCCGGGAGGAGGTTGGAGGGGGTCTGGCCGGCAAGCGGTGGGGCGAGGGGGACCAGAAGGTTTGGAAGGCTATTGAAAGGCAGGGGTGTGGCCTAGCTGGTGGTGCGGCAACATCGCTGAGGGGGCCTTGCTAGGAGTCGTGGAGAAGTGGGGGTCAAGGGTCCTGTAAGGGTTAGAGGCATGTGCATAGGTGGGGACCTAGGAGGTGGGGTGGGGGCGTGAGGCTGGGGCGTGGGGAATTGCGGGTGAGAGGCTGGGGAGGCCGCTTTCATGGGTGATCGCATGCGAAGGGACGAGGGGGTGGCAGGGAGCGTGGGGCGAGTGCAGACCGGGCGTTGGAGGGCACAGTGAGGTTGAGGGCTTGGTGAGGGTGGACGAGGCCGGTAGGCCGCTGCCGAGCGAGAGGTAAAGGTGGGGAACTTCCACGTATGGAGGTTGAAAACTAGGAGGGGATGCCGAAACAGGTCTTGGTGCGTGAAAGGGAAATGAAGAGGGGGGGGGGGGATGGGGCGTCGTGCAGGTAGTCTAGGGTTCAGATTAGTTATTTTTTTCTTTTATTCTCATAACAATAATATTATTACAATCATAATAATGATAATACAACAATTATAATACAATAATTATAGATTTAATAATATATAGAATAATGATAATAATAATAATAATAATGACAATAATAATAATAAAAATAATAGTAATAATAATATTATGAAATTACACAACACTAGGGTCAGTTGCGCGGCCACTGGCAACCACATAGTGACCATACACGAGTCTGAAACCTAGTAAAAAATTTAAACGAAGAGGATTTTAATCCAAGACCCAGCCCGATCCTTGGCAAAAGAACCCGAGGATAAGAATTAAAAAAATAAAAATAAATTAATTGTCAGGGTGTGGAATTTTATTAATGGCCTGTGTTTTCCATTTCTTCACCATTACATATTGATATGACAAATTGTTTATGATTCACTTATTATTGATTCATGACTCCACTATTTGTAACCCTTACTGAGCATTTGAGCTCAACCCTTTCATTTGTTTACCTTTAATAGGTTATGAAGAGGAGACAATTTTTTGAGTTTCCATGGATGCAGTTTATTAGTTTTTAGTATGCATTGTATTTTGTTACATATCCCAATGTAATTTTAGTTACATTCATGTATCTAGTTTCTTCAAGACTACTAAAATATTCGTTCCTTTTGGATTTCATTCCTTTTAAAAATTTCAATGTATTTAGTAATGCACTGACTTCGGTCTTGAGGGGTCGGAGTGTTACATGTATTCAGTTCATTAAATATATAATTGTTTCTTTGCATATCTATTTAACTTCCCAAACAACTATGGAAAATCATGAACGTCACCTTCAATTGAAATTTTTATTTCTTCCATGTGATCTTCATCATAATTTACAATGGTATTCCTATCAAATGATGCATAAACCGTAGCATCATCCCAATTGGTGTGCACAGTCAGTTTTTCCCCATGTTTAGTTGAACATTTATAGATCTGATTTATTTTGTAAGAAATCAAATATTATTCAAACTCCACAGAACTAATTTTCCTGGAATAACAACAATGTAAACATGAATAAAGGATTTGAGAAGGGTCATATGAATGCTCTATTGAAAACATTATGAACTCTTTAACTTCATATTATTTCCCTTTTATTAAATAATTAGCTTTCATACATTTTAGGTTTATGTCTATCCTATTGGGTTCCTAAAATATTTATTTTGTACAATAAATAAATAAATATGCATAACATTTTCATTATAAAAATTGAAAGTTATAGATAATTATAATAATGGGAATACAAAATTTGATTGTTTAAATGAATTTTGACATGCTTTGAATAAAATAAGAAATTTATTTTTTTTAAAATAATTACTGCAATATGGTAGGTGTTATCCTCTGAATTCATTCATTGGTGAAAGTTATAGAGAATTTTTATCCTCGTGATCTAATTTCCCAAACATTAATCACTTTATATTGTTGTTTGAAATACATCCTCCATCTCTTGTGGACATGTACCTATGTCTCTTGAAATACAATAATCAGTAGTCATCAATGGGATGACTAATTCTCAGATTAGTACAAGCAACATAAAAGAAATGGGGGATCAGCCTTAAACAAAAAATGAAATAACTATTCGGGAGAAGAAACTGATGAGGATAAAATTTTTATTGTATTTTGATATATAAAATTTGTAATGACTCGCATTTTTGAGAATTACAGCATTGGAACTAGTAATTAACTCATGTCCTATTAAAGCTGATATTTGAGGGGCATAAACATTATTCTCTATGATTTGAAGGGTCTCAGTGGTGACACATTATGATATATGAATCCTTTGGGCCTCTATGAATTATATATTGTTAGGATATATCCCACTTTTAACACTTTTAATCTTTTAACAAAGACTAGTTCGGCCTCTATTAAAATTATTCACTATGTATTCATTAAATCCTCTAAATAGATTAAAATATAATATAGGGAATTAAGAAGTAATAAGAAACCCAAATATGGAAATCAAGAATAATGAAATATCATTCAATCAACTAGAAGATATAAATATGTATTGATAAAACATTTTAATAAATAAAGAGTTATTACATATACATAGATGGTAATAAGAGATTCCTAGTGGTGGAACCAATAAATATAGACATAACATAAAAAATACCTAAAAATATTTTATAATAATTATTCCTAAATAAATAATTGTAATTATGGAAGATATAGAAGTTTTAAGTGAAATGGTAGATGACCCACTCTTACAAAAATAGTTTCAAAGTGAGATGAATCTTCATAAGTAGATTTGGATGATGAATTTCATCAATTGAATAAACTCCAGTGAAATATATTTCTATAATATATATGTATGATATTGTTTTATAGTATACTTGTATAATATATTTTTAAAATATATTTTTATAATATATTTGTGTTATATATATTTTTATAATATATATTTGTGTATTGAATTATATATATATTTTTTATTTGTGTAATATATATCTTAATTTATATAATATATATTTTTATTTTATATATTTCTTGTAATATAAAATATATCTTGTTCGTAAAATATATACATTTGTATAAAATATTTGTATAATATATAAATATAAATTATTTAAAATATATTTATTTACATAAAAAAATAATATATTTAAATATATAAAATTTTTATTTATTAATTGTATACATATTAATCTGTGTAATATATTTTTATAACATATTTGTACAATATAAATTTTTAGAATACAATTGTATAATATATTTATATAATATATTTTCTTAATATATTGGTATAATATATTTATATAGTAAATTTTTATAACATATGTATAATATATATTCATATAATATAATAAATATTTTTATTTCTGTACTATATATATTTTCATAATGTATTTGTAATATATATATATTATAGATATTTTTTTATTCATGAAATATTCACGTTCTTGTGTCAATATATTTAGGTATAATATATTAATCTATTATATATTATATATTATATATATCCTTATTTTCTATATATTTGTATTTTTTCAAAATTATACATATATGGGTATAAATATTTAACATATTTATATATGTAATGTGTTAAATCCATTTAATGTAAAATTATATATATATATATATATATTATACACACACATATATATAAATATATTGACATTCATAAATATAAATGAATTTATAAACAAGTGTGTGGGTATGTGTGTGTATGTAAATAGAATTATATTATAAATTTAACATTATATATATATATATATCATTATATTGATATTTTTCAGATGGGGTGGGCATGAACCTAGCTTACATTCCATAGACAATATGGTTGAGTCAATCATGAAGATAATTTCTTGTTTGGTTTTCTCTATGTGTAAAAGGGTGGCAATCATCTCCTATTCTGGAATGAGTGATCACTTGAGGGTGGAGGTGGTCATGTGCAGAAGGAGGGAACAATGAAGATGAGATTTGTCCTTTTTAAAAATTATGAAAAATTTAAGGTGTTGGCGATCTCATAATGTTGGGTTAGTGGAGTTTGGGTGGACACATTGCACAAAATCAGCAAGCGGCAAGGGTGGGTGAGTGTTAGGAATGATATCCCTATCCTCTTTTAACCAAACACCCCTGTAAACATTACCGACCATAGGGATATGATGACAGTAAAGAAAGAGTGATAATAAAAAAATAGAGCTTACCAAACAAGCAATCAATGAGCGAGGAGGATGAGGAGAAAATAAGATATCTTGGATTGATGTTTTGAATCATCTGAGAGAAAGTAGAGATATCAAAAACCTAAAAAAATGATCAATCCTTTGATTCATTTTACCCTTATATCGAGCCTTGTATTTGATCCATGAAATTTATTGAACCTTGATTCAAGCCTTGATTCGACCTTTGATTCACAGAGGAGGAGATCCAATAGTGTGAATTTCGTATAAAGCTTCGAATATTGTGACGATTTTGTGACTAGTTAGGGATTTTAAATAGATCGAGACACTTTTATTAGCGCTTACAAAAAATGATGATAAAAATACCTTTTATCATTTTTAAATTAATTAGCACTGATAAAATACATCTTTATCATCACAAAAAATGCTCAAATAAATATTTGTTTTAGTAGTGATTATTACTTCGACATTGATAAAAGATATATAATTATGAACATAAATAAAAAGTTTTGTAATTATTTTTATATAATTATATATATATTTAATAAATATATATAAATATGATTATAATAAATATATTTTTTATTTAAATATATTTTTTATGATTATTTAAATATACAATTATTTTATTTATAATTATATAAATTCTTTTAAAAATAATATTTATTCCATTATATATATATATTTAATAAATATATATAGATATATATTGTATGTATATTGATTATTTAAATAGATTTATTAAAATTTTATCATTATTTAAATATATATAATTATATAATTATAATTATATAAATACTTTAAAAAATAATATTTATTTATTTAAAATTATAAATATAAAAATGTATAAATATAATAAATATAAATTTATAAATATATATATTTATATATATATATATATTTACAAATATATTTTTAACATTATTAATGTATATTTAATCTCAAGTGCATGTATATTAAAAATTACTAAAATTAAATAATTAAAAATGAGTACACATTATCAATATTGAAAAAATGGATAAGCTTTATTAGTTAATATAAATTATTACGAAAATATATATATATATATATATATATTTATATAAAGATGAATACTTATTAAAAATAGTAAAACATAGAACATAAATATATATAAAATAAACAATAGAAAATGATTAAATTCTAAAAAAAATAAAAAAAATAAAACATATTATAAATGAATCAATACATAACTGTAATTAAATTAAAAAAAAATAAATAAAAATTACCCTGACTAAAGACATGATATATTTAATATATCATGTTATAATGAAATTAAAAAATATATTCTAAAATTTCAATAAACTACATAAATATTATGTGTATGTGTTTCTATTTAAGATTTTATTAATTGCATAAATTTTTGTGTATGTGCGTTGTATATAAAAATTCAATAATTACGTATATGTGAAGTAAATATGACACATGTTTGATCTATGTTAAATTAAAAAATAATATGACATTTACTTATGTCCATTACTCGATGCAATTAGTCAGAATTTTTAATTCGTATTAATTTTTATTTAAAAAACACTATTCACTAATTAAATATATTACTATTTAACATAAAGTATAAATATGTTGTATTATATAAACCATATATATATATATTCATATTTATATAAATATTCACACACATATATATATTATACTATATATTACCATTATTAATAATTAGTATTTAATAAAATGTTTTACAATTTTCTCAATTTAATTATATTTATTTTTTATTTATTAAAATTTCATTTTTCATATATATATATATATTTATTTAATACATAATATTTATTAGTATATTTAATTTATATATAGTATAATCAATTTATTCATTATTATTAATAATTATTTAATTAATAAAATTTTCAATATTTTTTTAGAAAAATCATTTTTATTTTTAATTATATATAGACCTTTATCAGCATTAAAAAATACTTGATAAATGATCCCTTTATTGGCACTATAAAAATCTTTGATAAAGGGTACCCTTTATCAGCGCTAAAAATGATGTGATGATATAGGGAACACATTATCAGTACTAAAAATAAATTGATGCTAAAGGGTACCTGTTTCGGTGCGGATGTGCGTCGGGTTACGCTGTTCCGCCAGGACGCGTTCGCGCGTGCACCCGTCAACCCGAGGGGATGGGCGCGCGGCTTGTGGTCCCGCAGTCCCGCTTTCCAAAGGCGGGCGGCATCCGTCCCTTATTCAGGGGCGTCTGCTCCTTGATCGAAACCGGGATGATGGGATGTCGGCTCCTCCTTCCTTGGACGTCTCCTCGGAACTCGTCGCCTAATCCGGGTCTCCCTCATAGATTTAAGACATGCTCGTGAATCTCGTTCCCGGCGCCATATCTTCATGGACACTGGTTAATTACGCTGCTTCTGCCCGGACGCTCCAAGGAGTCTGGTCGGGGCAGCAACCTGCGGTGAGGAGGCCGGGTGGCTCTGGGTGCTGGGGGCGTGTCGTAACACTGCGGCTCTGCACGTCTGTCTTCCGTCCCTAATAGGGCTTCTCGAAGGCATGATGGCCTGAGGCATCCCGCACTGGGTGCGGGGAACTGTGTCCCCTGAGGTTTTCCTCAGCTTCCCATGTTTAACACGGGGTACGCCGCGAGTTTAACGTCCAGCGGGGACGACATCGGACCGATCAACACGAAAAGTGGATCAGATGACAGAACCCCTTGCGGGGAACCTCCGACGCTGGGGCCAGCGCATGGGCGGCTTCCCAAGTGATATGGAGTGGAGTGAAGTGGCATGACCCCACCGGGATGTGGCGGCCCGGGTAAGGATTGGGATGGATGATGGAGTGAAGAGCTTGGACCCCATAGAGGCTTCCTACGTACCGCGCGTTAGCACGGATCAAAGTCAACGTAGTTCGGGTATACAGTTTAACGTCATGCTGGACGTCGGCAAGCCGACTCACGAAGGGGTCGAGGCCGCCGGGCGGAGGATTGAACCGAACCACCTCGCACAGAGGGGGATGGAACGGCCGGGTGGATCACAGTTTCACGTCATGCTGGACGATAAAAGGAGAAATGGAAAAAGGGGCTGTGGGGAGGCACAGTGGAGATACACACGGGCAGTCTCCCACAGGGGCGGATTCATAGGTGAATCGACGCAAGCGTGAACCCTGGAGGGGTCCACTGATGGACGAACCGACGTGAATACGATCGGGACGACCAGGTGGTGGGCTTGAACCTCAGGGAGGCTTCCTACGTACCCTGTTTAGAAGACAGGGATCAAAGTCCACGTAGTTCATTCTGTTAGGACTTACGCACTTGAGGCAGCCCGGATGCGGCAAAGCTCGGTTGGAAGGGACTTGGACCGAAAGTAGAAGGCACCTCGATCCCAGTCACACCCTCTACTGGCTTCGGCAGTGGGGAGGCGCAATGGAGATACACATGTGCAGCCCCCCACAAGAAACTAGGGGTTTGTAATACCCTACCCCCGTAGGGAAAAGCCGCTCCCATTAAATCGTCCCTAAAGAGGGGCAATCCCGACATCCCTGCAGAGACGAGCGGGTGGGGGCCACATCCAAACCGGGGGGGGACCCTGCGTGCGAGGCACGGGATCGGGTGATGCGGACGGTTTAACGTATTGCCGGACGAAGTACAGTTTAACGTCGTGTGTTGAGGACGAAGCGGACGGTTTAACGTCTTGCCGGACGAAGTACAGTTTAACGTCATGTGTTGAGGACGAAGGTGCTTGGCAGTTTAACGTCTTACAGCGCGGACGTGGTACAGTTTAACGTCGTGTTGGACGATATACAGTTTAACGTCGTGTTGGACGATGCACAGTTTAACGTCGTGTTGGACGAATGTAGTTTAACGTCATGCGGGACGATGGATTGCCGCTGATGGGTCCGTGTCACTTCGCGCGAGCCTGGAGTGCCGCACGGGAAGACAACGCACGGTGCGGGCACCCAGGATGAAGATCATCGGGCGCCACGCAGGCGGGTACCCTCAGGGGGTCAAAGGGGGCGACCCTGGCGGATTGCGCGCAAAAGAGAAGCTTTGCGCGCAAAACAGCAGGTCGGCGCGCAAAATGGCGGGCTGGCGCGCAATCGGGCCAACCCTTTGCGCGCGGATGATTGAGATTGCGCGCACCGGGCTTCGGACAGCTCGCGGGGGCAACGGCTCATTCTCTAACGAATGGCCACTTTGAAAATGGGGGGTGCGCGCAATCGGGCTGGATTGCGCGCACCCGGGGGCAATTGCGCGCAAGAGGCTTCTTTTGCGTGCAAAGGCCTTCGGGTTAAGGATTATTCAAAGGAAAGGAGCCAAGGTGATTGCGCGCGAAGGCGAACCCCAAGGCTCTATTGCGCGAAAGAAAGGAGGTTACCTGAAGATCGGCATTGCGCACGGAAGGGGTTGGATTGCGCGAACGAGCGACGCTTCGGATTCTGGCAACCTTCAAAACGTCGGGGGTCGCCTTATATTTATAGGCAACCCCGGGCGCGGAATCCGGTCTCGAGCGCGGAATTCCCTTCGCGGGCGCGGAATCAGGACTCGGCGCGCAAGGGAGCCGCGCAGGCCACGGGCGCGCAAAATAGCGCGCCGGCCCAGCGCATTGCGCGCATCCCGGGAGGATTGCGCGCCACGACTCAACTTTGCGCGCGGGCCTCTGAAATTTCGCGCAAGTCCTCCGGGCCCTCCGGAACGTGCCTCTGACTCCAAATATCACTTCGCTTTCCGCATCCGGAGCTTCGTTTGGGAACAACGGACTTTTCCGGCGTCTACAAAAGCCCCCCCTCGGAATCTGATCGGCGAGAGGTCGCAACGATCGGGTTCCGAGGGAGACGCCGGAATGCCGAAGTCCTGGGCTGCGCGGGACTTAGGCGCGCAAAAAGGGGCACCGGGCGCGCAATTCGCTGCCGCGGTCGCGCAATCGAGCGTTCCGCGCGGCGCGGAATCCCGGCCTCGTCTATAAATAGGGGTCCAGGGTTCCGCGTTCCGTACACAGGCCTTCCGCGCGATAATCTTCAACGCTCTCGTGCGCGAAATTGCCTTTTCCGGTCGCGAAATTCGCCCGATCGGCGCGCAAAACCATCCGGAATTCGCCTGCCTTTGCGCGAAAACCCGGAACTTTGTGCGACATTCTTCCCAATTGCGCGCCGTCCACTTGGATTGCGCGCCAACCTTCAAACTTCTCTACCAGCCTCGTCCGATCCCGCACGCTTCATCCCTTAACCCGCACGACTCCCGAAACTTCTGAGATGGCCGCGCATCAAGGAAATGAGGGGGATGCCGCCATTCGCAGAGCAGAGATGGCGGCGAACGAGGAGGTTTACGGAGCCAAGGAGATTGTTTCCAACAATCAATCCCTGTTCGACTTACTGACGCCGGCCCAGAAGACATATCCACTGTCGGACAACCTGCCGCTCTGGAACTTCGGCATCCTAGATGAGGTTCTGGTGCCAGGGTTCGAGGTTGATGCGCCATGGACCTGGGTGACTCGGGAGGACGAGCTTCCCCGCTATAACATCACCAACAATGGGCATCCTTCCAGGGAGACCAGGCACTTGGACGTCTATGTCCTGAACCCGAGGACGCGAACCATTGACGGAGGTGAGCCTACTGCGGAGAATTCTCCAGCCCTCTACTCGAGCATATATCGCCAGAGTGTCACTGACGACACCAAGGGCTGGCTGAAGGACTGGGACTTGCGGTCTGGGGGCAATTTCACCAGCGAGTGGGCCTGGGCGTTCTGGGTACGCCACACTTGCGATCACTTCGCAGAGGAGCTGCGGTACATCAGCCTATTTGAGGCGGTGTGGACGTCGCAGTTCCACTTCTACCAGCAGTCCGAGCTCGGGCCGGAGCTGTTCACCCGCTGGTCTCCGGATACCAACACCTTCCATCTTCACCATGGGGAGGTCGGCATCGGTCTCTGGGACATCCACTGCATCGGAGGTATCCCGCTGGAGGGCTACCAATACGATGAGTTCCTGCCACCGAAGAACACCTGGGAAGACAGGTCACGGACTCCTATTCTGACCTGGCATCTGCTTGACCTGGCTACGCAGCGGCTCGGGATCAAGGACTTCCAGAAGGACATAGTCTACAAGGAGTGGTTCAGCCAGTTCTTGGAGCATGACCCGGCGGTCAAGATGCCAGGCAGGGGGAAGCGGTGCCCGACCGCAGCTCAGAGGAGCCGGAACGGGTCGTACTGGCGGGTCCTGGAGACAGGCGACTACCGCTCATGGGGGTACCGCGTCATCGAGGCCCGGGACCCAAATGTCCGGTACGCGGCGTTCCTGGCTGCCTTTCTGAGTGGGTGGCTCCTGCCAGTGCGGGACGCGAGAATGGGCGTTCGCCCGGCGACACTGGCGGTGGCGGGCGCTATGGCCGCCAACAAAAGATACAACCTCGGGGTCCCAGTGCTGGCGAGGCTGTATGCCATCCTGGGACGCATATCACGAGGGGGATCGCCACGAAGGATCTGTGGGCCCTTTCAGTTCTTCCACGGCTGGGTGGCTGCTCACCTCGGTGGGTACACGTTTCCGAACGCCATCATTCCTCCGGGCAACGGCCTGCGACCCTCCCTGCTGAACATCGCGGGGGTCGCTCCGATGACCCTAAGTGAGGAGGGCGTGAGGATTCGGATTGGAAATCATGCCAATTTCAACTTCAGTCCGTTCCCCACTCCCGTCGGCCAGATGATCGACAATGGGCAGGGTCCGCTGGAGCAGCATGAATACTTCCTGAACATGCGGGGCGGGGTGCTCGTGGCTCGGATCGACGGGAAGGTGATCTGCGAGCCTTATGTGCCAACCCGGTTCGCCAGGCAGTTCGGGTGCCTTCAGTGGATGCCGAAGAGGGTATTCACTGCCGTCCGGGAGGAGACGAACCCTTGCGTCCTTCGCCAGATGTGGTTGATGTTTGCCGCTTTCGGCTCTGGCGACGTCATCACTCTCCCTCCTACCGGGGTTGACGCAGGCTTGGCAACCGAGTACGCCGAACACTGGGCTATCGCGTACCCCGAGGGGCTTCTACGGAAGCCAGTTCGGCGGCTCGAGGTTACCCGTGCGGAGACCGGGCGTCAAGGAAGGAGGCGAGGCGCCGCCACACGGGGGAGAACGGAGGCGGGCCAAGCAGTGGAGCCGGCGCGGGCAGGGACTTCGGCGGCGGGCACATCGCGAGCTGCCGCCACGACCTCGGCGCCCAGAGAGGGGGCACGCGCGGTGGTCGAAGAGTGGCCCGGGAAGCAGGTGAGACGTCTGCTCGAACCCTCCCACGATGCAGTCTTCCCGGCGCTGTGGTCGGCCTGGATGACCCTGCGGCAGTCACTGGGGACCGACGCCATCTGGCGAAAGATTCTCAGAGAATGAATCCATCTGCCAGAGGTCGGGCGCCTCCATATTGCCGACAGGGTGGACTTCAACCGGCAGTATGCGTATCTGACGGCCATGGACGATTACGCGCGCCAACGTGGTCAGCGTGCGGAGCCATCCCTTCTGGTGAAGGTGATGCTCGGTCTAGAGCCCGCTCCAGAACAGATGCCGCCGGCGGAAGATGAAAGTGGCAGCGACTCCGAGGAAGAGGAGGAAATGGGGGAGGATGAAGGCTCCGAGGGAAGATCCCATCAGGGGAGTCCGCGGGAGAGCGGCGAGGTGGCCGGCTCTGACAATGTTGATGTCACTGAGCTCCTCGAGGTCCGCTTCTATCCCTACTCAATCTGCTTCATCCATTCTCTTATGCAGCTTCTAACCCATTTCTCCATCTTTCTCAGGAGCGCACGAATGTTGGTCAGGCGTCCTCAGCGGGAGTAGGAGGGGCGCCAGCAGGACAAGGCGGGGGCCAGGCACCCATTATCGAATTGACAGGCGCGGAAGGGCCCCCTGCTGCAACTATTCCTGCGGCGGCCGGGATAGCGGAAGATGACGCTCTGACCTCCCGTAAGTCTCCTTTCTTTACTGCTGGTGCTTGCCATTGACGATCCGTGACTAACCATGGCATGCCCTGCGCAGTGATCTCAGGACTGGAGGCTCGTCGGGTTGCCGAACCCGGGCCATCTACGAGTGGACCAGTGGTGGACATGCCGCCTGCTCCGGAACAGACTTCCCAAACCGAGCCGGCCCCACCAACTGCTGATCAGGGGGCTGGGACGCCGGCGGTGCTGACGTCGGAGAGAGGTCGGGGGCTGACGAGGGTGTCAGCGCCGCTGGGGAGAGAGAAGAAGGTCACCCAGATGTTGGGGAACCTATCCCTCATGAGGACCTCCCAGGGGCGGACCCTGAAGCAGACCTGCTGGCTGCCTTCCCTGCCTACCGGCCTGCCGACCCCGAGGAGATGGACGACTCAGACGCGGAGGCGGTCGAGGAGATCCGGATAACGCGCCGCAGGGGGTGGAAGTGCATCCAGCGCTTCCTCAAGCGAGACCCATCGGAGTGGCTGGGGCGCATGGGATCACTTCAAACCTGGCTGCGCTTCCTGTGTGCCGGGGGAGCTGATGCTCAACGCCTCCATCTGACGGTCCGTGATTTCATGGCCGAAAAGATGCGCGAGAGCTGCCGGCGTGCCGACGTCACACAAAGTCGGGACATGTCGGAGAGCACGCGGGCGTTCCTCGCAGCGGAGCAGGAAGTCCGGCGCCTCGAAGGGCAGGCGGCAGAGAAGGATGCCTTCGTCGCAGCGTGTACCGAGCTTGTGGAGCAACTAGCGGCCCAACTGGTTGACGCCCAGGTACAGCTGACGGAGGCGGGCCAACAGATGGTCACAATTCAGGTCGAGCGGGAGCGTGCACAGGCCAGAATCGACGAACTGTGTGCTGCGACCGCCGACGAAGAGAGGGCACGCAGAGAGCGAGAAGCAGCTCTGGAGGCCACCAGCCAAAGGGTAGCGGCATTAGAAAGACTCATTCAGCACGCTAATCCCTAAGGGCTTTGTTTTGCCGTTCCCAAAACATTTGCTTCTGCTACTTTGATCCATTTGTATGAATCAATATATTTATCTGCATCTTTTGTCTTAACATGCTCAACCACAATTCGTTGTCTTTGCGGGAGTGTTAACCAAGCATCAGGCATCCATAATTGGGCCTGGATTTCTGGAGAAAAGAGGGAGGTCATTCCTAGGAAAGGAGACCTCAGACCTAATCAATGTATCATCCCCCCAACTTGTTCCAACACACGAGCGGGACAACGCTAGGGGCGTTGAGATTTTATCCGAACATAGGGAAATGAGAAAGGGTGAATCGCGTGTCCCGAATACAGACATCCACAACGGTCGGCCTTCCAGGAAATGCCCAAGACGGTAGGCGGACAGTGGATCGACCATAACAACTGCAATAGACGGACCGAAGGTCATCATTCATATTGCAGGAGGCGGACCACATGTCATCATGAATACCGCTTTGGGGTTCCTTCAGACACAAGGGTGGAAATCCAGATCAACAGGGCATGCGAAGCGTGGGGCGAAGTGACGATTGTTCGGACAGAACCCAACGCTCTCAGAATTGCGCCACTGTGGGGAAAGCGTATTAGGCGGATGCACTAATCTGGCTGTGAATCACCCCAATTCTCAGACAGCACCTCTTTGACGAGGAAACCGTCGCTTCCCACCATTGCAGTGGGGCATCCCGAGCTGAATCGGGGAGAATATCACAACTGCACCACTCTACCAGAAGCCAGGCCAGACGGCCGGCGACGAGGAGGGGCGGGACTTAATGATCCCTGAGGCTGGACCCGAGTTGAGATGCCCGGGCGTTCCTACGTACTCCATCAGGCTGGAGATCAAGCCACACGTAGTTCTGAAAGTGCAGTTTAACGTCATGCAGGACGTAGAATCCCGTTTAGGGAGATCTTAGTTTAAGGTCTTAGAGCTCAGACCATAAGGGTAGATCTTAGTTTAAGGTATTAGAGCTCGGACCATAAGGAGAGATCTTAGTTTAAGGTCTTAGAGCTCGGACCATAAGGAGAGATCTTAGTTTAAGGTCTTAGAGCTCGGACCATAAGGAGAGATCTTAGTTTAAGGTCTTAGAGCTCGGACCATAAGGGGAGATCTTAGTTTAAGGTCGTAGAGCTCGGACCATAAGGAGAGATCTTAGTTTAAGGTCTTAGAGCTCGGACCATAAGGAGAGATCTTAGTTTAAGGTCTTAGAGCTCGGACCATAAGGAGAGATCTTAGTTTAAGGTCTTAGAGCTCGGACCATAAGGAGAGATCTTAGTTTAAGGTCTTAGAGCTCGGACCATAAGGAGAGATCTTAGTTTAAGGTCTTAGAGCTCGAACCATAAGGGGAGATCTTAGTTTAAGGTCTTAGAGCTCGGACCATAAGGGGAGATCTTAGTTTAAGGTCTTAGAGCTCGGACCATAAGGAGAGATCTTAGTTTAAGGTCTTAGAGCTCGGACCATAAGGAGAGATCTTAGTTTAAGGTCTTAGAGCTCGGACCATAAGGGGAGATCTTAGTTTAAGGTCTTAGAGCTCGGACCATAAGGAGAGATCTTAGTTTAAGGTCTTAGAGCTCGGACCATAAGGACCTCAAAGTACGCCACATCGTGGTCCTATCCCCTGGATATGCGAAGATGCACTGAGGGATAGTGTCAAGAGTGCCGAGGTTTCGCCTGGTCATAATGGGAGGTGGAAAATGTGAATCATGCGGCCATTCACTCAAGGACTGGGGGCACCGGAGTAACGATATGGGAGTACTGCCGACCGTGGCGGAAAAGCAGCATCAATATCGCACTAACCGTTGGTGGAATGAGGCAGCAAACGAGCATCGACCGCTCAATCGCAGGATTCATATCGATTTGCTGCCCGAGGCCATTGGGGGTACCGGCCCGAGTCGGTGGGAGAGCACTGAGGCATTGTGTCCGAACCGTTCACGGGGGCTCCACCCAGGGCGTAGACAATGGGTCCGAATGAAAGGGAGCACGAAGCCTGAAAAGTGGAGGAAACCTGACCAAGCGGATCCTGACCCTCCTGGCAATAAACCAGAGTACTCTTGACACCGGTGGACCACTGCAAGGGGTCGGGGAACACGCCTTGAGGGTGACCTGAAGGCGGCGGATTCCCCAGAGAAGGGGGAATCTCTAAGAGGTGGGGGGCTGGACCCGAAGTTTCAAACATCCGGGCGTTCCTACGTATCCCATAAGGATGGGAATGAAGCCACACGTAGTTCTTGAAGCGCGGCGCAACACAATCGGGCACCAGCGCGGGGAAGAGTGCGGGTCTGACCCTCGCACACAGAAGGAGCGGCATTTGATATTTCTTGTTTGTCCTTAAAGATGAATGGTTTTTCTTTGTGCGGCGACATGCCTGTGATTGAGAAATCTCTGGCGTCGCCACAATAATCAAGCCACGGAAGGCATTGATGAATGACGTGGTTATTAACCAGCGCCCAACATGAGTGTCCCCTGAGGAGGACATCACGATGCAGTGCCGTTTCTCGTCGGGCGGCCAAGACGATCACAGTTTACGGTCGTGTGGTAGGACCAGACAACACAGTTTAAGGTCGTGTGGTTCGGACCATGGAGGAACCCGCTTATTGCGGTACGGAGGACACGGCGGAGGTGGGAACATACCCAGCCCTGCGGTCACGCATGATTCCAGGAGAAGGATCCTGGGATAGGGGCCTGCGTATGTCCATCACCCGAGGGGAAGAGATGCTAGCCTCTAGATATACTGGGCCCAGAACGCGATTGTTCGGGCGACTCCTTCCTCCTTATGGGGACGAGGGTCCAGCTACGCATGGCCCTTAGGGAGGACATCCGCATATATCCTTGGTGCTCAGATCATGGGAGCCTCGAACGACATCATTACCCTGGTTGGTCTGCCTAACGTGTAGAGGTGTACTGAAGGTCAGTATGAAGAGAGTGTCGAGATTCCACTACAACGCACAAAGGCGGAGTGTGATGAGGACTGCACAACCAATGTTCAGAGCCTGAAAGAGCCGACATGGCGATCAAGGACGTTGCTGACCATATTCGCAACACAACATCCGATCGCGTCAGCCTAAGACGGGGCAAGCAAACGAGCATCGACCGCTCAATCGCAGGATTCATATCGATTTGCGGCCCAAGACCCGCCGGTAAATCGACCCGGAGCGGTAGGAGAGCTCTGAGGCATCGTACCCAAACCGCTAACGAGGATCCCTTTGAGTGAAGGCTCGAACAAGAGGAAGCGCGAGGCCTGACAAGCAACACAGGACCTGTCGGGATTGAATCTGACACTACGAGTCATAGACCAAATTACCCAAAACATGTTAACAGATCACCGAAAAGGGTCGGAGGACTCACCCTGAGAGCAACCAAAAGAGGGCAGATCCCCGTGATCAACCAAGAGACGGGGCTGGACCTGAAACACAAGCGTCCAGGCAGTCCTACGTATCCCATAAGGATGGGAATCAAGCCATACGTAGTTCTTGAGAGGCAGTTTAACGTCATGCAGGACGATGAGAGGTGTGAGGTGGTCCCACACACGAGGGAGGCGTACGGCGCGGCCAGTAGACCAACGCGAATGAGGACATAATCCCCCGCTCGCGCGATACGCCTCGCACAAAAAGGAGGGGAACTTGGGCCAGAGGCCCAACGCGGGATAGAGATTCCCGGGAAATGGGGCTGGGCCTGAAACATGAATGTCCAGGCGGTCCTACGTATCCCATAAGGATGGGAATCAAGCCGTACGTAGTTCTTGAAGTGCAGTTTAACGTCATGCAGGACGAGAAAAGAAGGGGGGAGCAGAAGGCATCCCCAAACGTGGGGGGCGTACAGCGTGGCGAGCAAACCGACGTGAATGAGGGCATAGCCCCGCGTTCACACCATACGCCGCACACCCGGAGGCAACTGGGCCAAGGGCCCGAGATGGGATGGAAATTCCCAAAGGATGGGGCTGGGCCTGAAACATGAATGTTCAGGCGGTCCTACGTATCCCATAAGGATGGGAATCAAGCCGCACGTAGTTCTTGAGGTGCAGTTTAGCGTCATGCAGGACGATACGCTGGGCAGTTTAACGTCATGCAGCTTGGACGTAGTGCAGTTTAGCGTCATGTAGGACGAGGCACTTGGCAGTTTAACGTCTTGCAGTGCGGACGAATGCTGAACAGTTTAACGTCTTGTATCCTGGACGTAGTGCAGTTTAACGTCGTGCAGGACGTTGTACAGTTTAACGTCATGTTGGACGAAGCACTTGGCAGTTTAACGTCTTGCAGCGCGGACGATACGCTAGGCAGTTTAACGTCGTGCAGCTTGGACGTATGCAGTTTAACGTCGTGCAGGACGTATGCAGTTTAGCGTCATGCGGGACGAATGTGCTGTTTAATGTCATGCTGGACAAATGTGCAGTTTAACGTCATGCTGGACGTTGGTACACTCAGACAAAGTACTGCTTGAGAAACCTAGAGTTGGTGGGAGGAGTGACACGCTCACCATCCATAGTCGCTAGGGAGTACGCGCCATTGGGATAGACCTTGTGGACAACAAAAGGTCCCTCCCACTTGGGCTCCAACTTGGGCGGCTTCCGGCCGGGGATCATCGGTGCTCTTAGGGCTAGCACTAGATCACCCTGCAGGAAGGAGCGGAGGCGAACCTTCTTATTGAAAGCTCGAGCCATTTTGCATTGATGCCTCTCCAAGTTGTGCAAAGCGCGAAGTCTATTCTCATCCAGTGCTTCCAACTCGACTAGACGGGCTTCAGCAACTCTGTCTGGCGCTTGCTGGTCGTAGACCGCAGTGCGCAAGGACGGTAACTGGATCTCGATGGGCAGGACGGCCTCAGCTCCATACACCAGGGAATAAGGGGTCATCTGGGTGGAATTGCGAGTCGTCGTCCGATAAGCCCAGAGGGCGTTGGGGAGCTTGTCCGGCCAACTCTTCTTGTTCTGACCAACCATCTTTTGCAGAATGTTAGAGAGGGTTTTGTTAAATGCCTCGATCTGTCCATTCGCCTGTGCATGATAGCGAGATGTATGGTTCGAGCGAATGTTATACTTGGCGTACAACTTCTTCAACTCGACTGCTCGGAAATTGGTTCCGTTATCCGTGAGGATAGCGTGAGGCACTCCAAATCGATAGATGATGTTGGAGGTCACGAAGTCAGCGATCGAACAGGATTTGACCTCTCTGAGCGGAATCGCCTCTGCCCATTTGGAGAAGAAGTCCGTGGCGGTCAGAATGAACCGGCACTGGCGAGCTGTCGCCGGTGGGTAAGGTCCCACAACGTCCAGACCCCAGACTGCAAAGGGCCAGGAATACCTAGCGGTATGGAGAGGCTCCGGCGGCCGATGCACAAAGTTCGCATGAACCTGGCACGCATGGCACCTCCTGGCATACTCGATGCAGTCATGGATCATGGAGGGCCAGAAGTATCCCAACCTCCGAATCTGGTGGGACAGCTTCGGTCCAGTCTGGTGGGCGCCGCATGAACCGGCATGAACCTCTTGCATGACTCGTGGGATCTCAACTCCCTGAAGGCAACGGAGGAGAACACCATCAAATCCGCGTTTGTAGAGGATCTGCTCCAGGCTGGGACTGCTCTGGAGGACAAACTGCGATGCGCGGCGTCGAACTCGCTCGCGCTCGGCCCGATCAGATGGAAGAGTGCCATGTTGGAGGTACTCAACCAAAGGCGTCCTCCAATCAGGGGCTGATCCGACTGTCATATCTGTGGTACTCGGGGCTCCGGGCATAGGGGCAACCGTGGTGAGATTACTTACCAACGGACCGCGATCTTCCTCCGGGATAACGGGAGCGATGAGCCTGCGGCGCGTCACGCGGACGATCAGGTTGTCCTGTTCAGGCTCCGCAAGTGACGCGGCAAGGATGGCCAAGGCATCTGCTCGACCGTTCTGCGACCGGGGAATATGGACAATTTCTGGCCGAGAAGGGAACCCGGCCATCAGAAGGAGGGTGCATTCCAACAATGGTACAAGTTCCGGCTTCCTGACAACATAGTCTCCATTGATCTGCTTAACGACCAGCTCGGAGTCCCCTTTCACGCACAGATGGGGCACGTCGATCTCGAGAGCCAACTCGAGGCCGGTGATGAGGGCATGGTATTCCGCCTCATTGTTGGTACAGCCCTCTGACAACAGGAAAGAGTATGGCAGCACGGCTCGCTCTGGGGTAATGAAGACGATGCCCAAGCCCACTCTGTTGAGCTTAGGATTATCGAGTCTTCTACCGGTGGGGCTCCGGGAGGCACCGTCAAAGTGCATCTGCCAGCATGGATCGGCTCGATCAACCGAGAGAATGGTCTCATCAGGAAAGCCTAGATCCAGTGGCTGATCCGCGGAGGTCGGGTGAGCTGCCAGGAAGTCTGCCAATGCTTGCCCTTTGATGGCCTTCTCAGACACATACCTGATGTCGAACTGCTGGAGAATCACAGCCCACCGCGCTAGACGGCCAGTCAACATAGGTCGGCTCAGGATATATTTCAACGGGTCTACCCGAGAAACCAACTGTACCTCATGGTGATGCAAGTAGTGCCGCAATTTCTGTACGGCAAATACGAGCGCCAGGCAGCTCTTCTCGATGGGGGAATACCTAACTTCCGCATCGAGGAGCATGCGACTGAGGTAATAGAGGCTATTCTCCGTTCCCTCGTTGTTCTTCTGGGCGAGAAGGGCACCCAGGGACCGTTCCAGGGCGGTCACATAGAGGACCAGCGGCTTCCCGGATACAGGCGGCATCAGAACCGGAGGTTGAAGCAGGTACTGCTTGATCTCCTCGAAAGCGGTCTGACACTCTTTATCCCATACATAGGTGGCACCTTTCATCATGAGCCGAGAAAAGGGCTTACACTTGCCGGCCAGATTCGCGATGAATCGGCGTATATAGGCTAAGTGGCCTTGGAACCCTTGCAGTTCCCGGATGGTACCTGGGGGAGGCATCTGGCTAATCGCCCTGATTTTCTCTGGGTCGATCTCAATACCCCGGTATCTTACCACAAATCCAAGGAACTTTCCGGAGGTGACCCCAAAGGCACACTTCAACGGGTTCATCTTCAGGCAGCGAGACCGGAGGAAGCCGAACACTTTCTCAAGATCTTTGAGATGGTCCTGACGCTGGCGCGATTTGACAACCAAGTCGTCGACGTAGCATTCCACTAGTGTGCCGAGGATTGTCTTGAATATGCGGTGCATCGCCCGTTGATAGGTGGCACCTGCATTCTTCAGGCCGAAGGGCATGACCCGGTAGCAAAAGGTACCTTGGGGGGCCCTGAAGGCAGTGAACTCCTCATCCTCAGGGGCCATCCGAATTTGGTTATATCCGGAGTATCCATCCATGAAGGAGAGGGCTTGGAACCCTGCCATGGCGTCAATCAACAGCTCTGTCACTGGAAGGGGAAAATCATCCTTCGGACAGTGGCGGTTGAGATCGCGGAAGTCGATGCAGACTCTGATCTGCCCGTTCTTCTTCCGGACCGGCACAATGTTGGCCAGCCATTTGGGGTACTGAACTTCCCTCACGAAGTTGTCTTTGATAAGCTTGTCAACTTCGGCCTCAACCATGGCACCATGGGATGGGTGCATCTTCCTGGGAGGCTGCTTGAACCCGCGATGGTTCGCCGGGAGACCAAGGCGGTGGACGGCTACCTGAGGATCTAGCCCCGGCATCTCGTCATAGCCCCAAGCGAACACATCACGGTGCTGCCTGAGAAAGTCCACGTACTGCTGCCGCTCCTCAGAGGGCATGGCGGCACTGACCAATGTGGGTCTTGGATCGGCCTCGGTTCCAAGGTTCACCTGTATTAACTCATCGACCGTGGCGGGGACGCCCTCCTCAAAGGCTGGGGGTGCGTCTTCCATATCCTCTCCACTCGGGGAGGGATCGTCCACGGGAGAGACTGCGTTGGAAACTGCATTGGGGCTACCAGATCCTGCTGGGCCACTGGTGCTGGCGTGGGCGGTCGCGGTCATCTCATCAGGAGACTCGCGGGCCGTCGAGACCATGGCGACGTCCAATCGGTGAATCGGGAGGACGTAAGCGTCATCCAGACTTGCCCAGGGATCACTTGCAACAGCGACAGGCTCAACCTCACCTGCCAGGATCTGCTTATCCTTGCTCTTGTAATAGTCCGCATCCAGATAACGGGCTTCACATGAGGCAAAAGGATAGGCATCTCCTTGAAGCACGCCTACTCGACCATTAAGGGAGTATTTGAGGCATTAGTGGTATGACGAGGGAACCGCCGCGTGAAGGTGGAGCCATGGCCTGCCCATCAATGCGTTGTACGCAGTGTCCTGAGAGACTACCATGAATTCGGTGTTGGCAACCAAGTCACCGAATTGGGTCTTCAAACGTATCTTGCAGATCGGGATTTTCTCGGTGCGGTCGTACCCCTGGATCCTGAGGTCGGAGGGAATCAAGTCATCCTCAGACAACCCCAATCTCCGGAGCGTCCGAGTTGGAATCAGGTTGATCCCGGACCCCGTGTCGACAAGACAGCGCCGGACTTCAAGGCCATTGAACTGGCCAGTGACATACAGCGGACGAATATGTCCCTGTATAGGATGGTCTTCATCCTTACCGGAGAACGAGATAACTGCCTGACATTCGGCGTCCTCGATCGTTTCGGCGTGAAAGGCCTCTGCAGCCGCAACCTCTGTCTCAAACTGGAGGGGGATTTTCAGGGCTTCAGCGAGTGCCTCGCACATCTCAGATGACATGCGCAGAGCCTCAAGGATGGAGAGCCTTGCTGGGATGTCGGCCAAGTGCTTCAGGACATCATACATTTTGGCCAAGCACGATCCCCTGGTTGCAGGAGGTTGCTCTGTGGTTGGAAGCATGACGGGCCTTGCCGGTTGGATCGGCGGCCGACTGGTACTTGGCGCATCTCGCTGTTCACTGGCTGCAGTCCGGGAAATGGTCACCGTACTGGGGTCAGGAGGCCGGGATGGACCCGTGGCAGGGCGGAGCTGGTCGTGACGCGGCTGAGGCGGTTCTGCCTGGTCCCACACCACAAACAGCGGCGGAGGCGAATCCGTCATCCCGGAATGGGGGGGCGGCGCACGTTGTGCTCGGTTTTGAGCTTGCTGCCTAGTCTCAGTGGCGTGCATGGCCTGGCTGGAGGTACCAACGGCTGTGCCCCGACGACTCCTGCTGCTGCGGTTCTTCCGACGGTGGCGACGACCGGGGACACTAGGGAGGTCCACCTGGTGTTCTTCAACGTCGGGAACCAAAAAGGGATTTACCAGCTCGACGGTGTTAACCGAAGCGTACCCAATACCGTCATCAGACGAATCATCCATCACCGGGCGGATCCGAGGAGGGACCCCCATCTCCGGGGGCATGAAATCGCCGAGAGTGCGGGATAGTGGCGGAACCGGCGGGGCGCGCTCTTCCTTCTTGCGCTGCCGCCGTTTGCTCCTCTTGGAAGAGGCAGGCTGGGACGACGATGCTGAAGCAGCACCCGCAGATTCTGGGGGCTCGGGCTGATTCAAGCGCGCACGGATGATTCCGTGGGCGCGAATGGTCGTCTTGCGGGCCATCCAGTTATCATACTTCTGGGATCCGCGGTTGGAGACCAGCTTCCATTCGTCCTCGTTGCCACTATCGTCATCTGATCCCACGAACACGCCCGCCACTTGTGCTGGAGCTGGGCCCAACCTGATTACATTGTTGTTAATCTGGTCTTGGAGCCAATCCTTAAACACATAGCACCGCTGGATGGTGTGCCCCAGGGCCCAATGGTAGGGGCAGTAGCGGGGGTTATTCGTAAGATGTGCCTCCTCTGGCCTCCAACACTCAGGCAGTCGCACAATCCTCTGCTCCAGGGCGCTCCGGAAATAACCGGGGACCTGATCCTCGTGGAATGAGTATGTCAGGTGTCGCGGGCCCCTGGGAGCGTGGTCTTGACGAGGGGCTGGAGGGGCCGGCCGAGGAGGTGGACCCTGATTATCTCTCCTGGGTTGTGGCGGTACATTACGCGGAGGGGCCGGTCGGTTCTGAGGCTGCCGCTGCTGGGCCGGGAACTGAGCCCGTGGAGGCGGATTCCTGTGAGGCTGTGGAGCTGGCCTCGCCGGCAGCAGCTCCAATGGCCTGGGGGCCTCTATCTGGGCGACAGCAGTGGGCTCATCCCTGCTGACTCTCCATGCAGGAATCATAGGAGGCAGCGGGTGTGCGTGGCTGGCCTGTTGCAGGGCTTCCTCAAGACGTTGAGCTTTGTCTGAGAAGTCCCTGAACCCTCCGGGGTAATTTTGAGTGATCAGGGAAGGGACCAGCTCGGTCTTGACGTTCCCGACGCACATTGTCAGCAACTGCTCCTGAGTCAATGGCATGTCAAGGGAATACGTGAGACCCTTCCATCGGGCGACGAAGTCCGCGACTCGCTCATCAGGCCTCTGCTTGCGCTTGAAGAGGTCTGCGATACTTGTCTTCCAGGTCGTGGAAATGAACTGGTAGAGGAACTGTCTACGGAGGTCCTCCCAGCTGGTCACCGACCCGACGGGGAGCTGGCTGTACCAGACAAATGCTGGCCCTTCCAGTGTCTGAAAAAAGCAGCGAAGCTTAGCGGCCTCTTGCTGCGCCGGAGTCCCCAACATAGGCCCACACCTCGAGTTGAAGTGGGCTAAATGCTGTGGCGGATCTCCAGTCCAGTTGAAGGGAGCGAAAGTGGGATTCCCGAATCCCGGAGGCGCCGGCATGTCATCCACCCATGCTGGGTAGGGCTTGCCGTCCGGTGGGATCGCCACCTGCCGAGTCTCCAAGGCCTCCAAGCGGGCAATGAGTGCCGCCATCGGATCGTCCGGACATGGGTTCCAGTCCTGGCGAGGATCTCTAACCACGAGCGCATTGCATGGCCCTTCAATCGGGTCGTCGACCGGGTCGTCGAACTCGGCAGCTCGTGGGATGGCGGGCGGAGCGGCCCTTGGGGCAGCGGGAGGAATCCGAGCGGGGTCTATCAGGTAGTCACGCCGCTCGGGAGGGTGTGGCGAAACATACCGCTCCCTCTTGCCGTAGGCAATGGCCTCTCTCCTGTCGGCGAACACGGCGTAATCACGGTTGCCCGGGAGAGTCTCGTCGAGGAGCGGTTGTTCCGGTCCCTGCTGTCCTGGCTTAGGATCACCGTAGTCAGGCCGCCGTTCTGCAGCGCGCTCGGCGAGGAGCTGGTCAACCAGCTTCTTCTGTTCGGCGAGCTGCTGACGTAGCGTAGCCTTTTCGGGATCCTCCTCTGCCCTCTGCATGGAGGCAGATGGGTCGGCGGGCTTTATAGCCTCGCTGTGCTCTTTTCCTTTGCTGACGTTTCGGCTCAACGTCAGTGCTTCAGTGGGTGCGGGGAGCCCCAGGAGGTTCCTTTGATGACGAGTGACTCTCACCGATGGCTCTGACGATGACTTGTCTTCGGGGGGGAAGCCCCCGTCGAGAAGTTCCAAGTCGTTCCCCTCTCCCGACAGGTCAGACATATTGACCGTTTCTGTCCCTGGGGATATACCCTCAGGGCCACCCAGCGAATCGGGCTGTCTGCGAATCACACTGAAGCGTAGGGCAGCGTACTGCCCCCATCCACGGATATACAGGTGGGGAGTGGCTTCCTCGATAACTTTGCGGAGTACTTGAAAACACTCAACGCATCGTTGTTGGTGGGCCTCGTGGTGCTCAAATGACCCGGGGTGCCGAGCCGCGGGGAGCATGGCCAGGTCAATTTGACGGCACTGCTCACCAATATCCTCCAGGTGCACTTGACTCCCGGGGTATGGCATTTGTAGGCGGTGAAGACAGGAGCGAGTCTCCCGGAGAGTTCGGCGGAAGCATTCGAACTCATCCGGGGTGAGCGATCCGGGTGCATCAAAGCCCGGTCCTGCGACTGGCCAAAACTTCTCAGGGAAGTGGCCCTCTGCAAGGACGGTCCAGAAGCTCCACGACTCAAACTCGGGACCCAGATCTCCTTGGTCCTCTTCAATGGCTGGGAACGGACGGGGAACCGGCAGTGGTGCCGAGGCGGGCCGCCGGGCTGACGGGCTGGCCGACGGTGAATACGGCGAACAGGCCGATTGGCCTCCATATCTCGGGCCGCCCTCTGAGGGTGGCGGTGCCCTGGCTACCACATCACGATAGGACGGGCCGGCGAGCGAACATCCTGCCGTAGCATCGGTACTCGCCGAGGGTGCACCAGATCGTGGTTCGACCGTCGGTCCCCAGAAAAAGTCTCCGGCTTCTCCGATCGAGACGGAAGGCACTTTCGGAGGGGCCGGTACCAACCGCAAGCTTGATCCTTGGGGGTCTACCAGGCCCTCATTACTCCGGGTATACCTTCGGAGAGAAGCGGGGATCACATCGATCTCGCTCTCGGGGAGCACGAGGCTGACGTGCCGCATTCCTACCCCTGCCCTTGACTGGCGGGATTGGGGAAAGGGCTCTGTCGCCGAATCGTACTCCGCCTCTGAATCGGAGAAGCGAACCGGTCGGATCTCTGTCCGGAATTCCGTAACATTCTTCCCTCGGCGTCGACGCCTTGCCTTCCTGCCCCTGGGTGGTTCTTCGGGGCAGGGCTGATCTCTGTCCTGGCGTCCTCCGGCCGCACTGGTGCTGGGGCCAAGAGGACTGGAAACCAAGGTGCGAGGGGCACCGGGACAGATATCAAAGGGGACGCGGGGAGAGATGATTCCGGGCAGGCCTCCGGGCCGGGATCGGAAGGTGGGATGACCCATGCCTCCTGGATCGGCCACACGGAGTAGATCCCGCTGGTGAGTAGCGCTACCGCGAGGTGGTCCGCGGTGGCTACTGCCTGCACCAGCAACCGGGAGAGTCGACCCAACCTGCCTTTGGGGCGGTCGAGGCCTCGATCCAGGTCGGGCATAGAAGTTCCCCTGCTCAGGATGCGCAGGGGCCTGGCGACTGGAGCCAACAGTGGCTTGGGCCAATGCGGCCGCTGTTGCTAGGGCCCCAAGGTGGGCATCCTCTTCCGCTCGTGCCCGACGTTGGCGTCGGGACAGACGAGTCGGGATGAGCGGCGCGGGCAGGTGGAGAGCCCGCTCTTCGACTTGAGAGGCCTGGCGGCGGTGTCGCCGTGGCCTGGCGGGAGTCCTTACCGTGGATCCCTGGAGTGAATCCCGGATAGGGTGATCCCGGGCATCTTCCACCTCATCCGCATAGGGAAGGGAACTGTCAGAGCACTCCGGGGATAAGCTCCCGAAGCGGTTGGACGTTGAGGTAGGCAGCGGTGCCTCCCTGCGCGGCCCTTGGGGGCGGCGGTGGTGGCGAGGCGCAGCCTCCTCAAGGTCTAGGCGAGCCATGTACCTAGTGGGGATGACTCCCTCTTCCTCATATCTCTGCACCAGGGTATTGATCACCCTTCTCTGGATGACCTCCGAGGGGGAGAGAGGGCATGGTTGTCCCGCAATTGCGGCTGCTGGGACGGCTGTGGAACGGGCGGGACCGCGCGGAGTAGCCGCGTCGGTGTTTCCCCTACCCCTGCGCCAGTGGGCAGGTGGCGATCGGGCACTGGATCGGGCGACCTGATTTCTGAAAGCAGGGAGAAGGACCCATTAACACTGACAGGAAAAAGGAATCGACAACCAACCATTAGCGCCACGACGCCTTCCGTGGGGGGAACCCAGGCCCTCGACGTTGCGAGACGGAGTGCCCGATATCCCTTCCCCAGCCCCTGGCGGGTAAGACTGAATGCTTGGCCGGGCAACATGCCGGTCTTCCAACACCTCTGAAATCCATCGGTCTTCGTATCGAGGAGAAGAGATTCACGTCGGGTTCACCATTTTTCTGTTTCGGTGCGGATGTGCGTCGGGTTACGCTGTTCCGCCAGGACGCGTTCGCGCGTGCACCCGTCAACCCGAGGGGATGGGCGCGTGGCTTGTGGTCCCGCAGTCCCGCTTTCCAAAGGCGGGCGGCATCTGTCCCTTATTCAGGGGCGTCTGCTCCTTGATCGAAACCGGGATGATGGGATGTCGGCTCCTCCTTCCTTGGACGTCTCCTCGGAACTCGTCGCCTAATCCGGGTCTCCCTCATAGATTTAAGACATGCTCGTGAATCTCGTTCCCGGCGCCATATCTTCATGGACACCGGTTAATTACGCTGCTTCCGCCCGGACGCTCCAAGGAGTCTGGTCGGGGCAGCAACCTGCGGTGAGGCGGCTGGGTGGCTCTGGGTGCTGGGGGCGTGTCGTAACACTGCGGCTCTGCACGTCTGTCTTCCGTCCCTAATAGGGCTTCTCGAAGGCATGATGGCCTGAGGCATCCCGCACTGGGTGCGGGGAACTGTGTCCCCTGAGGTTTTCCTCAGCTTCCCATGTTTAACACGGGGTACGCCGCGAGTTTAACGTCCAGCGGGGACGGCATCGGACCGATCAACACGAAAAGTGGATCAGATGACAGAACCCCTTGCGGGGAACCTCCGACGCTGGGGCCAGCGCATGGGCGGCTTCCCAAGTGATATGGAGTGGAGTGAAGTGGCATGACCCCACCGGAATGTGGCGGCCCGGGTAAGGATCAGGATGGATGATGGAGTGAAAAGCTTGGACCCCGTAGAGGCTTCCTACGTACCGCGCGTTAGCACGGATCAAAGTCAACGTAGTTCGGGTATACAGTTTAACGTCATGCTGGACGTCGGCAAGCCGACTCACGAAGGGGTCGAGGCCGCCGGGCGGAGGATTGAACCGAACCACCTCGCACAGAGGGGGATGGAACGGCCGGGTGGATCACAGTTTCACGTCATGCTGGACGATAAAAGGAGAAATGGAAAAAGGGGCAGTGGGGAGGCACAGTGGAGATACACACGGTCAGTCTCCCACAGGGGCGGATTCATAGGTGAATCGACGCAAGCGTGAACCCTGGAGGGGTCCACTGATGGACGAACCGACATGAATACGACCGGGACGACCAGGTGGTGGGCTTTAACCTCAGGGAGGCTTCCTACGTACCCTGTTTAGAAGACAGGGATCAAAGTCCACGTAGTTCATTCTGTCAGGACTTACGCACTTGAGGCAGCCCGGATGCGGCAAAGCTCAGTTGGAAGGGACTTGGACCGAAAGTAGAAGGCACCTCGATCCCAGTCACACCCTCTACTGGCTTCGGCAGTGGGGAGGCGCAATGGAGATACACATGTGCAGCCCCCCACAAGAAACTAGGGGTTTGTAATACCCTACCCCCGTAGGGAAAAGCCGCTCCCATTAAATCGTCCCTAAAGAGGGGAAATCCCGACATCCCTGCAGAGACGAGCGGGTGGGGGCCACATCCAAACCGGGGGGGGACCCTGCGTGCGAGGCACGGGATCGGGTGATGCGGACGGTTTAACGTCTTTCCGGACGAAGTACAGTTTAACGTCGTGTGTTGAGGATGAAGCGGACGGTTTAACGTCTTGCCGGACGAAGTACAGTTTAACGTCATGTGTTGAGGACGAAGGTGCTTGGCAGTTTAACGTCTTACAGCGCGGACGTGGTACAGTTTAACGTCGTGTTGGATGATATACAGTTTAACGTCGTGTTGGACGATGCACAGTTTAACGTCGTGTTGGACGAATGTAGTTTAACGTCATGTGGGACGATGGATTGCCGCTGATGGGTCCGTGTCACTTCGCGCGAGCCTGGAGGGCCGCACGGGAAGACAACGCACGGTGCGGGCACCCAGGATGAAGATCATCGGGCGCCATGCAGGCGGGTACCCTCAGGGGGTCAAAGGGGGCGACCCTGGCGGATTGCGCGCAAAAGAGAAGCTTTGCGCGCAAAACAGCAGGTCGGCGCGCAAAATGGCGGGCTGGCGCGCAATCGGGCCAACCCTTTGCGCGCGGATGATTGAGATTGCGCGCACCGGGCTTCGGACAGCTCGCGGGGGCAACGGCTCATTCTCTAACGAATGGCCACTTTGAAAATGGGGGGTGCGCGCAATCGGGCTGGATTGCGCGCACCCGGGGGCAATTGTGCGCAAGAGGCTTCTTTTGCGCGCAAAGGCCTTCGGGTTAAGGATTATTCAAAGGAAAGGAGCCAAGGTGATTGCGCGTGAAGGAGAACCCCAAGGCTCTATTGCGCGAAAGAAAGGAGGTTACCTGAAGATCGGCATTGCGCGCGGAAGGGGTTGGATTGCGCGAACGAGCGACGCTTCGGATTCTGGCAACCTTCAAAACGTCGGGGGTCGCCTTATATTTATAGGCAACCCCGGGCGCGGAATCCGGTCTCGAGCGCAGAATTCCCTTCGCGGGCGCGGAATCAGGACCCGGCGCGCAAGGGAGCCGCGCAGGCCACGGGCGCGCAAAATAGCACGTCGGCCCAGCGCATTGCGCGCATCCCGGGAGGATTGCGCGCCGCGACTCAACTTTGCGCGCGGGCCTCTGAAATTTCGCACAAGTCCTCCGGGCCCTCCGGAACGTGCCTCTGACTCCAAATATCACTTCGCTTTCCGCATCCGGAGCTTCGTTTGGGAAAAACGGACTTTTCCGGTGTCTACAGTACCCTTTATCAACCCTAAAAATAATGTTCTAATAAAGGGTACCCCTTATCAGTGCTAAGAAAAGTGGTGAAAAAGGGTACCGTTTATCAATACAAAAAACACTATTAAAATGTACCCTTTATCAGCATTTTTTTTCTTGCGATATTAAAGGTCTATCTTGAAGTAGTAATTTTTTAATTTGTATATGCCTATGGTTATATTTCTTATTGGTAAAATGGTTTGGGTTATTTAAAGTTTCATAATAAATTTATATGGTGTTTTCCCATATATGACTATGGTGTAATCATACTTGGCCAATTCCCTGGGTGACCTATGATTAGTAGTTAGATATGAATGAATTATTAAATTATGGTACTGGTTAAATAGAGCACCAGTAAGCAACCTATAAGGGGTTTTCATTTATATATTTTGAATGAAAATCTATTTAACCAATACATAGAGAATTTTACTTTTTTGTAACTCCTGAAAAGTTTTTGAAAATATGAATCCTATGAAATTATGGAGGATAAATTTGGAATCCTATGAGATTTGATAAAATTTAAAGGTAATAATTTGAATGAAAAATAAATGTAAATATAGGAATGGTTGAGAATGTGAATCTTGAAATTAAAATAATGAGAATCTTATTTAAACATGAACCTTATGGCTGAAATAATAATGGAAAATACAATTATTGTGATATAAGTCTTATCTATCATGGTGACTCTGAACCCTTATGGCTAAGTCTTAACCCTGTTTATGGGTAGTGGGGCTGTTGAGAGCACATGAGTTATGAGGTTCCTATGATATATATTGAGAAATACCCTATGAGGGTGGGATGTACCTTATATATATATATATATATATATATATATATGAACATGGATGTGTAGTTAGCCCTAGAAAGAAATCCTAGTTTGTAAAACCCTTGATGATGAGTGGCATACTGTGTTGTATATGGTACACTTGTTTTGACGTAAGTTTGAACTATGTATTTTTAGGATCATGATAATATGTGATCTTTAGTGGTTGCTTGTGATTCTTATGGATTTCGTTAGAACCTAGAGTGGATGTCTTGTCATTTTAGATGTCATGTGACCACAATATGGGAACAATAATGTTACCCATGAGTTGAAGCCTGTGTAAAGTGGGATGTGGTGGCATGGTAGTAGGACCTAGTAACCCTTTATAATTACTTAGGATTTAATGATCTGATCTTTGGTTATGCATGAGGGTAACCGGTGAGAGGGGTTGACCCAATCCAATCTAATTCTTGGAATATCTGAGGCATGTTTAGATTTTTCATCTTATAAAATAATTGCATGTTTAGTTATACGTTGATTTAGGTAAGATATGGTTAAGAACCCTATGTTCTAATATCTAGTATCTACGATAGTTCTAATGGGAATGATCATTTGGATGCCTAAACTTGTTTGTTATGGATGTGATATGGGTACGTAGTGGTAGAGTAGGTATGTGATTTTATTATTTAACTGAAAACTATGAATATGGGTGGTCATTCACATATTCTTGATACCTAAAAGGAATTAGACCTATTATACATTGGAATCTGGGATGCCTTGGGTTAGTTAAAGTCAGATTTTGGAAGCATGGTTTGTTTCTTGATAAGGCACACAAGCCAAAGACCGATGACACTTGACTTATGATACGATGTGTTGGGTTTTGTGGATTGGAATTATTGTATCATGAAACCCCCGAATTTTTATATGATTTTTTGGTGTGAGTGCGAGCATACTTTTTTTACTATGGAATGAAAGTGGTACATAATGAGCTTTTTGGGATTGGAGTAGTGGAACATGCCACACAATGTTTTGTTAGCAATTGTTCAATACTTGGAGAACCTCAATCTATGTGATGGAGATAACACCATTAAAAGAAGTGGTTTTAAAGATCTTGGAAGAGTGTTGTGGATTTGACATCCCAAACTCGAGTTCCACTCATAGGTGTTGTGATCCAATTTGGCTACATGACCTCAAGTGCTTCTCCTCAAATGCCAGAGGCTACCAGCTTGTAGTGAAGGCCTAGGGTGTGTTCGTGGGGAGACTATGCCATCATTACCATAGTGTATAACAATGATTAAATATAATAATATGAATATAAATAATGAAATATATATATATATACATATGGAATAAAAGAAGTAGACAAGGGTAATAGGTAATAGATTAAATTAATAAAATTAAACTATATCTAGAAGATGAATCATATAAAAAAGGTTATGATGATATATGTTAGTATATAATAAGATGGAAGATATGGACACAGGCCAATAGGAAATACATTCTATACAAAGGAATAAAAAAGAAACCAAAAAATATCAAGCATCCCGAGCTCCATCTTCGTTATCTTCTACCAAGCTTATCCCAAGAAAGTAATAAATATCAGGTGTCAAAGGAGGAATTCTTCCTGTTTTCAAGACCAATATTCATGTAATCTTCCCAGGTTTCAATGGTGTCCTAGATATTGTGTGAGATAAATATTGGTAGGCCACCCCCAATGGAATCTATAACATCCAGTCTATGTAATATAGACTCAAATAGTGTGAAATAATGCATATATGAATTTATAGTTGTAATGTAATGTAAAAGCCCAAGTGCCTACTTCATCCTAAGCTAGCATACGATCATATAACCATTTAATATATTAATTATGTTCTAATTATTATAGTAAGTCACATGAGGTATAACCAGTAGTGACATCCTAACATTTAGTAATAATAATAAAGGATCTGATATTTAACAAAGAAACCATGATGATGTTAATAATATTAAAGAGGATCCAAGGTAATAACAAAGGAATCCATTAAACAATGGTTAGGATAACTCAATAATAATATGTAGCCTAACTAAAGGGGTAAGAGTGTAATCCAATGAGTATCTCCAAGGGAATTCAACGTTAACATAATTCTAACGGTGTCCAAGGAATACATCCATAGTAAAATAAGAAAAGAAATTACTAGTCCCATGTGTGTATCCAAGGTTCCACATGCCTATATAAGTCATTTTGTATATAAGGAGTGTATCTAAGGTATCCTACAATTCTAACAGAGGGATCCTATAGTGTCGTACTGGGCATCCACTAATAGACAAGGACAAGGTTCCAAGGTGGGTATCAACCTTGGTAACTAGCATCATTGAATTAGAATGGTGTCCATGAGTGCTCAAGGCATTAACTCAAGTATCCAAGGCTAAATGAAGTCTAAAAACTCATATAATAGAATCAAGTTATATATGAAATAGGCACCTTATGTGTAATTTATTCTTTAATTAAGATCATCTAATAATCATTCCGTGTAACAAGTCATTTGGTTGATTCCCTTTCCTTTCATGCAAGTGACAATGATAAAGGGACATGAAACCACCCATTGGTATATATAATTTATAATTAATTCAATTGGTTCACTTCTCTACCTTCAATTATACATGGAATTGGGTGCTACATACATGCAAATAATCTATTCAATTACATTTAAATAGGGAAATTGATTTACATATAATATACTTTCCATTTACATTTCAAATTGAATTATTACATTAGAACACTTACATTAGAAGGTTCAAGTCATAAGTATATTTGTGCTAACCATTAAAATTCATTAATTAAATTAAACTCTTACATTTATAAACGTAAAATCAAAGAACACCTTAATAGTGGTGTAGATAGGCTTAACAATATGATAAAATAATAATTAAAGAAAACAACCTACATGGGGTGGTTGGTATTGAGGTCACAACCTCCATTGATGGATAACGTATATGAAAAGGGTCTTAGAATATGGTTCTAACAACTATAATCAAGGAACATGAATTTAATCGTCCATTCCTGATAAAATCGGCATGCACAAATGACAATTTATAAAATAGTGAAACTTATGGGATAAGTTATAAAGCACCACATTAGGCATGTATGACTCTCCTCATATAGTATCAGCATTGAGTCTGTCGTATATTGGAAGAGATCTGAAGAGAAAATCATTTCCTTAAATATAGAGCATATGATACTGTATCAAAATAGTGTCATTTAGGGGATGGATACTGATGAATGCATAGAAAAGAATCAAGATCTTACCGAGAGGAATCTAATGATATAAAATTTGCTTCAATCAGACTCTAGATGGAAGAGATATGGAAGATACCATCTTAGGTATCCTTGGGAGCTTCCAACATGAGGGAGGAGGGGTTTATTCACTAGAAATGGGATAAAATAAGAGATGGTTAGGTTTAATTAGATGTTAGGGGTATAATGGTCATTACATAAAAAATAGAGGCATGTGGTTTGGCCACACAATTGTCTAAACTATGCACCAACTATGAAAGGCTCAATGATTAAGGGGGCCACCTGTATAATGATAGAAACCATGTGCGAACCATGAAAAACACATCTACCAAAATCTCTAAAATTTACACACAGATGTGTGACCCCTAGTGCATGGTTAAGGAAAACCGAGCACCATGTTTCACCCCACTATTCAACCCCATCAGGTTAAGAGAGACTGTGTAGGCTGTGATGTGCAGTTTCTACTAACCATGTGGCCCTGTGATTTTCTCTACCAGTCAATGTTATAAGCTTCAAACATGCCTCAGACACCCTAAAAACCTTCATGAACTATTTAGGAATCCATATTAAGTTTAAAATAAATAAAAAAGAAAAATTTAAAAGGACACATATTGAAGTGAAAACTGAGTTCTTATAGTCTTTCCATTTAAATGAAATCATCCCTGAGTTTACCTTCCATGGGCCGTGAAACACTTACTGGGAACAAAGTTTTGCACTAGACACATATGATACCCTCCCATTCCCAAGTCTCATTCTGTACATGGTCGTGTGGCCTTGGAGCTGATACTAAAGGGGGAAACTATCCTCAGAGATCCTTAGTCCTCCAATCCATGATGCGTATAAGATCTTCCTTAAACAAATCATCAATATGTAACTAAACCTCAATGAGATCAAAATTATGTGGTGGGTTAAAATGATATTGTTGAAGCTGTGAAACAAGGAAGATGTCGTGTATGACATGATACCAGTAAGGTTGTATCAATCGATAGGCTACCATACCGAATAGCTATAGAATATCAAAAATCATGACATAACAAGGCAACAACTTCCCTTTCCTTGTTATATGTCTATGACCAAACCTAGGTGATACTCGCAAAAAAACCCCCAAACTCAAATGATGGAGGTCGTCAACTTTTATTGGAATACGAATTCTATCTATACTGAGTAGTAAGCATACACATCCTGATCAACTGAACCTCCTCTAATGTCTTCTTCCTGAGATGAGGACATAGTATGTCTTCCTCACCAACCTATAACTATCACATGGGTGAACGACATGGCCAACTATTCAAGGAATCCAAAGGATCCATCTGAATTTTCACCTAAAATATGTTGTTATAGGAGAACTTAATGGGAGGGATATGATTCTCCCCAGAACCACATAAATTAAAAAAACATACCCATATCACGTCATAAAGAACATGTATCATCTGTTCTGACTGTACATCACTTTGTGGGTGAAAATATGTGCTCATAAAATCCTATGTATCCAAAAATTCTTGCATCTCCTACCAGAAACGTGAAGTGAAGTGACCATCCATATCTAAAATTATAGTAAGAGGGACCCCATGTTGTCTTATGATCTCACAGGTACACAATATTCTTATATCATCAACTGATAAATTCTTCTGTATAGAAAGGAAGTGGGATACATTCATCTGTCTGTCAATGACTACCCAAACAGTGTCGCTACTTCAAGGTGACCTCAGTATGGTAGTTACAAAGTCCATGGAATCATCTTCCCATTTTCATTCTTAGATTGGAAGTGGATGTAACAAGACCTCATGTCTCTAGTGATATTAATTCATTTTATGATAGCTGAAACACCAATTAGTAAATCATGATATCTAAAATTTTAACTTAGACCACCAATACTGGCATCACTTGTCTCGATACATCTTGGATATTGCTGGATGAACCACCCACTAAGAAGTGTGGAAATCCGTAAAAAGATTCTATATCATACATATACAAAACCAAACACATCCATGTATACATAGGATGTCGTCTATGTCTATAAACCAATCAAGAGGTGGGTCCTCTATATAAATGCTCTCTTAGAGAACCAAGACATCAGGATCTGAATGCATCCTTCTCTTTACCTTATGAAGGAGGGAAGAGGTAACTATAAAATTTGATATGTAAGAGTGATAATGACTTTTATGAAACTCTAACTGTAGATAAAATAAGAGTTTCATTAAATTACATTCATCACTGGATTCCCATATGGCATGTTCTTATGTTTTCTGACTCATCATGTCAGCTGTTGCGTTTCCCTTTCAAGGTATATAGGTACACTCAAAATCAACAGATGGAATATATTCAACCCATACTCATTTTCTGAGGTTCGTTTCATGGTATGAAAGGATGTATTTTAGTATCTTGTGGTATTTATAAACTAAAATGTTCTCATCTATATGATAATGTCTCCATTAACATATGGCATGGACAACTATCTCTCGATTGAGGTCATGCGTTAGGTAATTCCTCCCATGAGGGCTCAACTAACGACATCCAGAATAAACGACTATATTCTATTTCATAATCACTAGACATAGATTAATTAAGGATGCATCATAGAAAACATAATAGACTCTTTTAGGTTATGTAAGTATTAGAATCAATGCTGATACAATCTTTCCTTTCTGCTCTTAAATGGATTTCTCAAAGTCTTATGAACATTGGAACTTGACACCCGTCTTTGTAAAATAATTAATAGGCATAAAAAAGCATGAAATTTCTTGTATTAAAAACAGATAATACTTATACATCCCTAAAACCTCTATATATCAAACATGTTCTTAGTATTCTCCCAAAAACCAAAACCCCCACCTTCTCTAGGTCAATAAAGACTTCTGATTCAAAGATAATATGACCCAAGCAGTGAACCTTTTTAATCTAGAAGTGTCAATTAGAAATCTTGGCATAAATAATATTCTATCTCCATGTAATCATAACTATCACAAGGTTCCTTGTCATGGTCTCTATGAGTGTGAGAACAAATCAAGATGTGAACCACAAAGACTATGGAAAAAGAATCTAGATAGGGGTCAACAAATCTATTCATCAAGGACGTTAAAACAAAAGGTTCATTTATATGACCTAATTTAATAATAGGATAATTATACTATAGTGACTCATGTTTGAAATGTAATAATTTGGAATATTTTTGAGAATATTTCTTAAGTTTGGAGGAGAGTCGGTATAGGATTCTGGGGCTAGGAGTGCCCTGACATGGTGTTTTCTTTAAGAATATTAAAAATATTTTTTCACACAAGGGGAGTTTCAATTAAAATGTGGGATAACTCTAGAGAGGAGTATTAGATCATAATTCTATGTCCATGTTTCATTTCCAAACTTTAGTTTTCACCCTAGGTGCGACATAAAGTTTCCCCCATTAGGATTTTCAATAAGATGTGTGTTGGAGACGGGGAATTAAAAGTGGATTTATATTATTTTAATTTAATAAAATCAATTTTTCTCCCCAAACCCCTTGGTAACGTGATACAAATAAAGGAAACAATCCTCCATCACCTCTTTGTCTTATAGACGTAAATGAGATAGAATTGAAGCGACAAAGCACCTTCAATCTCCATTGTTATCACCGATCATTATCATATCAAGGATCATCATGATTTGAGCATCATTATTTACCCGAAGCATTGTAACATCACCCTCGTGGTATGAGGATTTTATTTTTGGCCCCAATTCACAATTTTTATAATTTTAATGGTTTTACATACCTATAATAAATGATAGAGATCCCCTTGGTTGATCTTTATGTTTTAGGGTAAAACTGGGAGAATTAAGGGAATATCAGTGTAATTCCTAACTAAAATTACTGTCTATAATAAATGTAGTGTAGTGAGACACACCATGTATCTCTTCCTATTTGGGGAAGATGAATTTTTGGAACTAAAATTTATGCACTAGGGTTACACTCTCTATAGTGACCCCATGTCATGTGGCCTTAGTACATGGCATGTGTAGCCATGTGAAAGTACATGTCTTGGTAAAAGTACATAGAAATATTACACGGACAAGGGGTTTGGGATACATGGAAAAGAAAAAAACATGACCAAGTGACCATTTTTCGTAAACAAGACATGTAGTATAAGATAAAAATATTGTGAGGGAATGTCTGTTAGGATGAGTGGAAGAGGTTACACGACTATGGGATGGGTGAGGAAGAACATTCCCTATATGGTCTGTACATGGCATGCACCCCTACATCACCCAGCCAATCTGTGTGAATAAAATACATGTTCAGGTGCATAGGTGAGTCCATAAACTTTGTGGCCTCTAGTACACATCATGTAATTTATGAGGATCTTCTTGAGATATTTATCCTTATGTATCTTCTTCCCGTGAACTTCAATTTGGTCTTATGAGTATCCTATACTAAGAATTTTTATGTATAGAACATGCAGGTGGACTCTTTTTTGTCCTAAGAGAAATGATGTGTTATTATTCTAGAATGATTCTTGTGTGGTGGTTCTTATCCATGAGTAGTGACCAGGGTGTATAATTGGTTTGATTTTGGGGTCGATACAATTATGTTCTTACTGAATATGTGGGTCCCCTAGATTGTTTATTCCGGTAGAGCGGTGCTCTACTATCATATCAGGATGCGGGTCCCTGACTTATGGAAGTGTTTTGATGCGAGGTATGATAAGTGTGATGCTAATTTCACCAGATCTCGACTAATGTACTAGATTAGTGTGTTTATAAAGAGATACACTAGTAGTGATACTACCCTATGGAATTAGGGTGCATGTTTCCCTTACTTAAATTATTTGGTATATACAGGACTCCTCAGGTTGTGGGAGCAGATTTTATAAAATAGGTTGTTCTTCTTGGATTGGCACTCCTCTGATGGATCAGGGTGTGGTTTCTCTATATCATTTGTATAGTTGGACAATGCTCCCCTACTAAACCATGGTGTGGGACATCCATACCTATTAGCTAGATTGAGAAGTTACTTCTATTTTGTGCCAGGGTTCAGTTCCATTATTTTTGGAGTTGGTACTCACCTTCTATGTTAGGCCACGAGTCCTCCAAACATGACTTATAGATATTATGGGTAATATCCTATCATGTTAGGGTGAGGGTCCTCTGTCCTCAGATTCATAACACCCCTATCATTCTAGGGTGAGGGTCCTCCATGTGTATTAACTCGATAGAGTTCGAACTCCCCTGACGTGTTAGGGAGCAGGTACTCTAGCGAGGGGTCAGTGCTCCCCTATCATGGTCTGGGTATGGTTCCCCCATAGTAAATGCCTGGGTAGAATGGGGATCCCCTTTTGTACTGGGGTGGGGGTCATCTATCCACAGAGTGGTGCTCTCCTATCATACCAGGGTGTGGGTCCTCACCTATAGAGTAGTGCTCCCCCATCTCTAAGTAGCACCGGGGAACTGGTACCCCATTAGAGTTAGATCTCCCTCAACTATTGAGTATAGTTATGAGGAGCTGACCCCTAAACTAGTTACACACAACACCCCGTTTGGATTTTGTTCTACCTTAATTTTTTGAGGTATGTGCTACTCTATTTTGGAGCGACAAAGGTTTCACAGGTTAGTTAAGAGCTAGTACGCCCTCGGCTTCAGGGTAGTTTTGTGGTGTAGGTTCATCCATTATCTCTCTCTTTTTATGGAGGATTCACATGGTGAATATATTATAGTAGTTCTCCATAAACTATTATCGGTGGTGAGGGGTGTACCGCTCTACATGGTTTCTTAAAATATTAGGCAAGGTGCAGGTTAGCGATGTATGGATCTCTAGTGATGGAAACTAGATCTGCACGTAGTGATTTGTTCCCGATGGATCACATCTCCCAAAAGGGTTCCATATGTGTTGGATGATCTCTTGGATTGTTTTTTACTTGTTTATTGTTATCATTAGAGATTCAAGTAGAACCGTGTTACCAGTTATTAGACCAAAACCACATGAGACTTGGAGTTTGGGATAAGAATATCTGTGTGTTTCTGGGAGTCCTTTTTTCATTTTCATGTGTCTAGTTTGAAACCCCTTGTGGAAAAAGCTGAAAATCCTTGTTTAGCCTATGATTTTTTGAGATGGAGTTTATATCTCTATTGGGTTCCCTCTGGCTAGGTTGAGTTGAATGTTTCCTATCAATTGCTCCATTTTATTTTGGATTTTTGGGGAACAGACTGATCATTTTTTTACATACTACTAAATGGGCTTTACCTACATTTGTTTGTGTATTATGAAGTCCCAATTCATTTTTATAGATCCCTTAGAGGACACAAGTAAGGAAAACAATTGTGATCTAGACCAATAGAGGTGTTTACCGGAGTTAGTTCGAGGATCTTTTTGGAAGTTTCATTTGAAAAAAATCCTCTCCTTATGAGAAGGATAGTAACTTTTACAGTTTTATTTTAGTGGGTGTGTGTTATTTTTTTTAACATTTTAGTACGTTTTTACCCCAATTTGATATACTTGTATGAGTTCATTTTATTTGCAATATTTTTATGTCTCTAGACTATTTAATTGAGGTGTTTGTGGGTGTGTGCATACAGGTACCAAAGGAAAATGAATCCAATCTATGTTATATGTCTACTCGTTGCTAGTTTTTATCTCTCATCCTATTGAAAGGAGGCTTGGGGAGTTGCGGCCTGAGCCCTATTGGGCCGGGTCATGAAAATTTGGTATTAGGGAAGGTTCCACTTTTGGATCGTATTGATGGGAGTTTATGTTTGGGTTTCATATAAGCATATTTTGGGTGTTTCATGTTTGGATATCATGCCAATGGTTCCAAGTTTCATGTGGTTATCGATATATGCATTCAAAAGGACCCTGATATATTTATTTTTGACTTGGTACATTATGACAATGGTCATATTTATGTAATGATTCATACATCATATTGAACTGGGTCTTGGTTTTTCCTTGTCCTTATTGAGTCATCTACCCAGATATACTCTTTGACCAAGATGTGTCTTGAATTATGTTTTAGGATTTCATCTATATGATCTCTAGACAAGGTTCCACAATGGGTTTTTGGTGATGAACCTCCCTGTAGAAATGCTTCAATGTAGGGAATTGGTTTTGAGGCGGTACCTCTAGGTGGTTTTCTAGATTAGCCACCGCTCATTGAGCAGTTGTTTTTTATAACAGTTTAGGATAAGGATGCACAAATTTTTAGTGATCTACATGAGTTATAAAGGAAATTCCCCTTTAGGTACTTGGGTGATCTAGACCCCCAGGCCTCTGATTATTGGCTTGAGGTAGTCACACCTTTTTTCAATCTTGTGAGGACACCTACTGATTAGATTGTTTTCCCAGCGGAGAGCCTTCTACAGTGTTTTTCCAGATGATGGTGTAGTTTAGTGACAAAATCCCATGGTGTGGATACCATCACTTTTTTGGAGTCTGTGAAACTCTTCAGGGTGGAGTTTTACCCATCCACATTGAGATTTTTGTGTATACAAGAGATTCAACATCTTTGGTGGGGTATCATGAATGTGGAAGATTACATAGTGAGGTTCATAGAACTGTCACATTACTCCTTATATATGGTTCAAGACCAATTCATCCGAAATCAAAACTTTGAGTAGGGAATCTATTAATATTTCCAAGACGGTGTGGTCTCCTAGTGAATTCCCTCTTATGCGAGGGTACTGGAGTGAGCTTTGGTCATAGAGAGCTTCTTAGAGGAGGGATAAGAAGATATGAACAAAATGATGATCACAAGGCTGAGGCATATGTAGTAAATGGTTGGTTGAATATGAAAGGATCATGTATTGGGAGGCATACCCATAACCAAACACAATGACGAGATCATGTAGAGTAGGATCCACATAGGGGATCAGGTCATCCATAAGAGAGGTGGTGTTATGATTTCAATAGTCAGGGACATCTTTCTAGAGATTGTCAAACCCTCCATGCTATTGAGAGGGAGTCTGCTGATGTGTAACAATGAATGTGGAATCATTTGGAGATGGGAGTTTCACAAAATGGTGGATATAGTAGAGGATCTGGGAGTGTAGTAGAATGTGGATGGTGGATTGAGGTGTTACCACCACCACCCCAGGCAGTTCTTGTTAGAATTAAAGAGTAGGAGGATATGGTTGAGGATAACTGCAAACCATAATGTCCTTTGACCAAGATGCTCTGATAATGAATATAGGTATGCTCAGTGTCCTTTATACTTTCTGAAGTATTAAATTATTATACAGTATTTTGAGGTAGTCTTTTCTTTTCACTTATTTCTTGAGGTTTAACTAGTGTTACATGGGGCATCGGTAGAACCCTATGTTGGAGTGGTTCAATGTATCTTTGAATTCACGAGGAATAGGGGGTTTCCCAATGTAGATGTGTTTTTATGAGACAAGTAAAACCATGAGGGTGAGTCAGTACCACCTAAGTTTGATAGTATTGAGGTTTGATAGATTAGTCCCTCTGGATTGTGTGTCAGGGGCTAGATGTCGTGATGGAATTTTGTTGACAGAAGGCCCACTGAGACCTAGTGTGAGTGTTTGGGAAGACCATTATTATTCGTTAGTAACCTAATGTGGATGATGACAACATTTCATGAAGACACTCGAGGAGGACATGGAAAGGATTGATGCAGCATTGGACTAACAAGGAAGGGTGACACTTTTAACACAAAGATGCATTTTTGGGAAATGATAAAAACCATGAAGTAAAGTTAGTGAAACCCAAAAAGGATAGTGTTGATATGAGGTGGATGAGTTCCGTATAAATGTGTGTTTAGGGAAAGGTTGTATGATGGAGTGTTGGAGCTATTCATGGTATTGCTAGTGGAGTTTTTCTACTTGAACCTTTTATCTTGGCAGCCATGGTGGAGGGATACCCTAGCTTATAAATGTTTCAAATTGGTGGACCTAGACACTATACTGTTTTTTTTTGTGAGTATTGGTTTCTTACCATCCATACTCAGCTAGGATTCCACTAGTAGGAGTGGAAGAGTTTCAATTTTGGTGAGGTGTGTTACAGCTGGAGGTTCATAGATGAGGGGTCTGGTAAGACCCATTATTTAAACTTCGAAAGACATATTTTATTCTTGGTACCCTCACATTGTTAGAATCAAACTTGAATGAGAGAAACATGAGGAGGTATAGGTGTAGTTCATATAGGGGTGGATGTGAACTATGGGGTTTACTTAGTATCTACGTCAGGTTAGAGAGGTGGTGTACCACTAGACCATATGTATGTAGATGCAACTTAGTGCTTGTTGGTTTACACCTATTTAATATGAGGAGAAATGTGCCTATTTTTTATAAAATGTTGACCTATATGGATTTGGATTCGAGTTTGGTTTGTATTTTTTGGTTCCACTGAGTGCGTTCTTGGAAGTAGCACAGGAATCCCTAGTAAGCTCACTAACATGGGACTTCCAATGGAGAGCTCGGTTTCTTTTTCTGCATCCTAGATTTTAACATTTAAAGGATGAAAATACCTAATGTGTAGAGAATTTTGTGACTTAGGTTTGAACATTAATACTTTGGAATATTTATAATAATATTTACGAATTATGTCACAGATTTTACATAGGATTCCAGGGCCCAAAGATCCTTGATAGGGTGTTTTTAAAATATATTAAATGTATTTTGTCACATGCATGCAATTTATCTTTAATCTTGGGATATATCATGAGCATAGTCTCATATTGTAATTATAATGCCACGATTGATTTCAAAATGTCGTTTTTGCCCTTGGCATGACATAATGTTCTTAGTGTTCAGAGTTTCAGTATGAGGTGTGTTGGCAACGAGGAATTAAAAGGGGAGTTACTTGATTTTAAATGAATATAATCAATTTTCCTATAACACCAACCTTGGGCACCTGAGAAAAACTAAGAGGATCATAAACCTCATCTCCCCCTATCACTAAAAGGCAAAAAAGATCCAGAATTGAAGTGACGAAGCATTGTGGATATCTATTTTTTACATCAATCATCATCAGATCAAGGTGAAACACGATTGGATAATCATTATACACCTTATTCTTCACTGATTATCCATAGAGGTAAGTGTATTTTAGTTTTGGTACAAATAAAATTTTTTATACTTTGTGTTAAGGTTTTATATCCCTATCATGAATGAAAGATATCCTTCCAAGGTCAATCTGTAGGCTTAGAGGTAAACTGGGGAGAATCAAGATATTCTCAACGTAATTATCTATTGCAATTACCATATACTTAGAATATAGTCTACTAAGATATTCCATGGATCTCTTCTTATTTAGGGAATATGAATTTTTGTGACTACACACCACATACCTAGGATAAATGTCGTGTAGTGAACTCATGTCTTGTATTTTCGTTTTTTAGATTTCCTTAAACGTTAATGATTATTTGTGAAAGCTTATGATATATTTGTTATCCATACTGAGCATAGGAGGTCACCCCTTTATAATGTTTTATTTTACTAGGATTCCAATAAGTGTTTTATGATTAATAATCAAGGTTAATCTAGAGGAATAATGTCGTTATCAAAGGATTATCTATTCTTTATTTTAAGATAGAAATTGTAATGTAAAGTTCATATATGTAATCTATTTTCTAAGACTGCTAAACTAATCGGTCCATCCAGATTTTATTCTTTATAATCATGCCAATGTATTAAAATAATTTTCAGGCTTTGAGATTCTGGGGTCGGGGCATTACAATTACAAACCCTCATCAATAAGGATATGGATTTCATGGGAGGTAGTATAAAGATCCAACCAAGAGCTGTAAAACTTGCACTATTGGATGTATTTGATAGTGCTTCAAAAGTGTAAGGGTATATCCTTCTTATTGTAACCAAAAAAGGATTATTTTCTTGTGGTTCTGTGGTCAGGATTACTTCTGACCATGCCAAGGATGTAGCTACTCTTGTTATGTAGTGAACCATGTAAAAATATCATGTTCAATATTTATAATTTTCAATAAATTCATGTGGTTGAGAAAAGGGAATACGAGAATCATTATACTAAAATGTCAAATAGGTATAGGGATAAAAAGTTTCAATTGGATTAAAAATTCCCAAACACTGAGTCACCCGCTCTCAGTGTTACGCATATCTGAAACTAGTACTTACATGGTTGATGCTAATTCCTATAGATAAGGACATGAAGATTATACTTTCATCCACAGGTTATCAAACCTACTTATTATGGGTATATTCCAAATCATGGAAGGATCATTACCTAGATAACATATAAAGATATCTAGTCTGATGAGAAAAAGACATTAAATTCTAGAGTCCCACATCCTCCATCCTTTTAGTACTGTGATCTGATACAATAAATCCTATATGAAAACATCCCAAAAGGTCACCTTAATATTATGAGTTTTAAATCTATTCTATTATCAACCAAGGTTATAAGATGTGTTACTAACATTGATCTTTCAATGATAGTGATAACCAATACATTGGTGGGAGTCACCCAGATTGACATAGTCCTTAAATTAAATTTGAATGAAATGAAATGGTTTCTCCATAATCTTATTACCAACTAAATCAGACCCATCCATATATAACCTAATTATAGACTATAAAAATATAATAAAAAGTAATCATAGTACACATACCAACAAAAATATTTAAATCTAGGCTATGAAAAAATGGTTTTTGCACTAAAATTATACTATCATCATAAATAATCCATTGATAATATTTTTTATCAGGTGCAGATCCATTTAAAAATATTTTATAGATTGGGTGTATGTGAGTTTTTCTATTGAAACATTCATTCTATCCTCCATTAATTTATCACTACTCAAGAGGAAATGTAATCTTAAGAATGATACCTCCTCTAATTATATATTTCTAACCATCATGTGGAAGATATTGAGGGTGATAATATATAGATATATTGTTTTGAAATGAATTAAGAAAAACTTATTGATTAGATATATTTATAGACTACATAACTAAGGGAATGTGAGGCTCATGTGGAAAGGGTAAAGGTGTAGTTACTATTAGAAAACATCGACATTTATTCCATTAGACAATGGATCCAAGATATTATTTCTTATATCGAGAAAACACATATATTGACTAAAGTGGAAGCTATACAATAAATGAACATTCAGTATCCCATCAGTACTTCTCACTATGAGTTGGTTGATTTTTTAGACGGAACTTATTAGAGCCTATTAATGCTATTTTTTTCTTATATTTACTAGTGAAACTGAAGTGATACTCTAGAATATGGATTATGCACCCTTTTTTGATGAATAAATAAAGGATATTTTTGTTATCAATTTTTATTCATGTCCCATGTTCTATTTTAGGTAGATTCTCAATTGAAAATAATATGTGAAACACTTGGAAGAAACATCATCAAGATAATATGAAACCATTTGAACATTGGATTGAGAATTTATAATGTTAAATATAGTTCTCAAAATGTTTTAGTTAGAAAAACATTACTCATGGGATTAGCTCGTGAATGGGTAAAGGTATATGTTGCATCACTACAACACTAGAGTTAGTACATTCGGATGAGTGATTTACTCATTGGCATGGATCATGAATGGTTATATACATAATTACCATCACCTTAATAGTAGAGTTGGTCCATTTGGATGAATTATTTCTTCCTGGGGATGGTTTATAGATGAGTATAGGCAAAACTACCAACTCATAACACTGTGGTTTGTGTATTTTAATGAGTGCTTTGACTCAACATGACGAGGATCAAGAAGGGGTATATTTAAAATGAGGATACCAATTTTCAAAATGGTTTTAACACCATGAATTTTTGTATTCACACATTTCATGTGGACCCTCTATACTGAAAAAATTGGTATGAGAGAATGAGTGGATGATTTAAATTTTTCTTAGGTCACGGGGCCCAATGACCCCAACCTGACTTCTAATTGAGCTATATTATATACCTCAAATGATTTGATGCATTTATTTTATTGCCATAACTTTTCCATAAGCCTCATATTTGGGATTCCTAGTGGGAAAAGACTTGGGATTTTTCTTAGGTTTCCCTTTAAGGGGTTTTAACGTAAAAATATTTTTGCATCTTTTCAATTTCAAATTTATAATTTTTCCTAGACCACATTATTGTAAAATCCAGTGATTATATACAAAAATTTGAACTATATTTCCCTTTATATATTTCTATCTTATGAGTTATATGTATCTTTCTTTAGGTAGTTTTTATTCATTAATGTTGGACCAATGTAGTTTTGGACCAAATATTACTATAGCTTAATGTCATATATCTAGGACCAAAGTGCACATATTTTATTGTCATGGTGTATATAACACATATTGATGATATTTAAGGTCATAATACTTTGAATAAATATATGTGATATCCACTTAGTAAGATCATGGACTAATGTAAATGGAGATAATTTGGATAAAAAATAATTCACTATAAAAAATGAGTATTTAGTTTTTGGCCATAAAGCTTAGACCATTGCATCATAAGGTTTAAAATCGCCTAACAGGGACCAATTAAAAGATTGAGGGTGATATGCAAGTATTTTTCCCAAGGAAATGAGTTCAATGCACAAGTTCATAACATCAAGGGTATCAAATCTACTTGAATAATTATATTATTGATTATGTATGTCATTACATATAGATTTTGAATTAGGGGTGATGTTATGGTACACATATATATCAAGATGACCACAAACAATATTCAATAGGAAATTTATTCTAAAATGGTTCCAAGTTCCTTGATGGTTAGGGGATTCTATACTTTGAGATGAAAATGTATTTGGTTGAAAAGCCATATCAAGGGTGATTATATAGTTCCATATTAGTGGCATAATATTCATAGTAAATAAGTTGTTTCCTTTGGAGTTAAATAATCTCATTACCAATATCCAAGGAATTGATTGAGAGGATTCAAGAACTTGTGAAATAAAATAGGTTCAAGGAATGAAGGGATATTCATTAATGTTTCTAGCACCCTAAAGGCTATTCCATGTTTACAAACATCATAATAAAGAAAAATTGGTATTATGTATCACCGATCTAAATTTCACTAGAATGAGGGGGTCTAGTGATCCTGAATTAACTTTTTCAAGGGACATATAATGTTTTATACAAGACTTGTTCTTTTTCATTTTTCTATAATGTTTCCTAATCCCTGAAAGTCGGAGGCTTAGTGAGAAGTGACTTTACTTTTTCCCCGGATTCCATTTATGGGTTTTCTAGTTGAATTTTTTTTACATATAATTCAATTATAGTTTATGGTATTACTATATTGATCATTGAGGGGTTATATTTTATGGTTTTATAACCTGGAAATAAAAAATATGAGCTTATAGTCATGTTTCTTTTTCAACATGTGAAGTGGGAAAACATATATAGAAAGGGAAAGTTGAAAACCTAGAGTAAATGGAATTCCCATTTCTAGTATAGACTATATCATAGAAGATGTGAACAAATTTTTTTGTCACAGTTCTTGGAATAAAAGTGGCTAATACAATCCATTTATTGGAAAAAGAAAAATTTTGACCTGATGTGAATGGAGTGACTAATGCCACTATAAACTGTTTTGAGGGTGTGGGGGGGATAGTTATTGGTCATGATACATGGACCCGATGAATGATAATAACAACCAAAATGGGTTTAAGAAGCTATAAATGTACCAATACATTTTAAGCTAGTATTGGTTACAGCATAAATCATGACTTATGGTTTTTGGGTCAGGAGTTGTGAGGTTGATTAGGAATGCAGGGGTTAACTGTGGACCATATTAGAAATATGTGATTCATAGTGATGTTGTGAAGGAATGTGTAAATTAGGTGATATTACCTTTTAGAATGAGGATTCATCTAATTTAAAGAACAATGTAGGGGTTCATATGTAGAGTTGTATCAAAGGAATAATATACATAGTCAAGAATAAGTGTCTTTTTTAGTTGAATTCACTCATTACTAATATCCAGTGAATGGTTTGCAGAAGTACAAGAAACTACATGAATGAAGTGTCATTTATGTGGTCTTAGATATTCACGACTAGGATCAGGATAGCCATAACATGGTTGAGGAAGTTCATTTAAAATCTGTGAAAATGAATGAGGATTTATGAATGGGTTTATAAAGTAGGGCTTATACATGTACCCAAAATCAATCTATACATACTTCTTATTTTCTAGAGGTGATCCAAAAATATGACAAATAATTAATAAATGGTAATTCTATACCGATTATTTTTTATAGAGATAAAATTCTTCAGGTATCCTCACATGGATATGGATCTCATGTATGAAAAAAAATCCATATAGAGTGGACCACAATGAGAAATTTATTGTCAATACTGGTGGACCGCATGTCATGTAGTTTAATTTCATGTAATAAGGACTTAGAAAAGCGACCCATATATGAATTTAACTCTCATATAAGAAAGTGTAATTTTTCGATTTTTTTCTTGTTATGGAATTACAGTTTGTAGAATCTCAATACATCATTTCTAGGATAGAAGATCCAGATTTATTTTGGAATAGAGCACTAAACCTATCATAAATTTAGGGATAGGGGTTATATGATAGTTATATTAACAAGGATCAATATATCATTTAGGTAACATATCACATAGATTGTACCATTCCAAAGAGGTTATGGTTATGTAGGATAGACCATATGTTGTGTAATTTAACATTATGCAATAAGGAAATAAATGTCACTGCCTAAAATGGGTACATTTTAAAATAGAATAGGTATATGGATATACAACTAATACTAAGATGGTATAATTTTTGTGTTCTATCATTTATCAATGTATTTTTATAAACTAGTCTTCACTAAAAACACCTATTTATAAGAGGAGGGAATTTTGGTTGATATATTTTTTGTTTGGGCCAGGGATATAAGATCTAAGCATCACTTCATATGCTATCAAAATATGTCTATAGACACACATATTTATTTTATTATGATCGTTACGTATATTAATCTCATACATTATCAAATTTAGTGTAAATTTAGGTTCACAAGTGAAGAATTATTCAATGAAGACTCCTATATAAATCTACCTCGTACATATGAGAAATGGGATTTATACCTGGGGTCTCGATGTAAATGATGTTGTATGTAAAACCTAAACTTTATCAGTTAATGCATAAATCTTTTGAGTCTCATTGTGTATAAATCAGAATCATGTGTAGGGGATGAAGAATGAGTTTTTCCTTAGTGTTTTCCATAAAAGAAAAATTCAATTATTAAGAGGTATAAAAATCTAAAGTGTAAAAGGGAATATCTATTATTAGAAATCATGGTTTGTATTAGATCTAGGAGTCACTATTTATCCTACTATAGTAGGAATCAATCAATGTATATTTCTTGATAAAAAACATCCCCACATAGATTCAGATCATATATAGGGAAAAGGGTAATGTAATAATCAAACATGGGATACCCTCCAAAATGATAATTGAACTGAACTTCTACTGACCCTATTTGTGTTCTTGATCCCCATGGGATGGAGAAAATCACCAATGAATCAAATATTAATGATAAGGAATGATTTTTTCCATCCCAAAACAAGATAGATAGTTTAAACATATACACAACAAAAAACAACAACAAATGGGACAACTATATCAATGTATACAATAAAAAATTATATACAACAGTAGTGATATAACTCATAAGAAACAAGAAAAACTCCAAGGTACATGTCTAAAAACCCAATAGTTCCAGTAAAATAGGAAAACAATGCTCCATGTGATATGTGGGAAACATCCAACCATCTCACCACTAGCTACACATACCCAACTAACATAATCTGTGCCACCACACTACATCTCCTTGAATTTTACTAAATCAAAAGACAATACAAGGTAACCACATTACCAAAAGAATGAGTAGGGTGTGAGATAAAAAGGATTAGTAGGATCCCAAATAGGTGTTCCATATCAAGTCACTATACAAAAATCCTTATATGATCTATTTATAGAACACATGGTGGGATATGTTTTTCAACAGTTCTAAAATAATCAAGGTAAAATATATTCAAATCATAATTACAATAAAAACGTTACATAAATAAAATCACAGATATCAAAGACAAACAAGTCAAGATAAGGAAAAATGTTAAATATACCTTGGTTCACGAAGGTTGGTCTATCCATGTCAAACATACAGTGATAGTCAACAATAACTACTACATACTCTAGTCCTCAGGACACAAGTTTATGGAATAGTGATACACCCCATGAGTAAACCCCTTACAATGTAAAAATCATGTCCCTAGGAAATAATTCACAGGGAATGGAGGAACACCCCATGACTAAAACCCTTATGTAAAAAAAACAAGGACCAAAACCCAACCCTACACCTAGGTGCCTAAGGCTTCTTATGTCATACATTTATCTAATAATTTTGGAAATCAAGATCACATTTCAAAATACAGTCCCAAACAACCATTTTTTTTCTTCAAAAATATGATTTGGTAATCTTTCTATAAATCCATTTCATAATTATTAAAAAAAGAACATTCTTTTACCCAAATAATGGAAAAATTATATTATCTCAAAAACCCATTCACATACATAAATGAAACAATCATACAAATTCATTTATAAAATAATTTATAAACCTATAAAAAATTTGGTTAATCCAACCTTGGATAAAGATGGAACCACCTACTACGAGATTGAGTCACACATTATACATGTTTATATACACATAAAAACACACCAAGACCTAAAAGGAATCTCAAGAGTAATGAAAAGAGGCTGAATCATTGATTCACACATCTTAAAATCGAATTATATTAAAAAAAGATTCAGTATAGAGGTTAGATCAACACACACATCAAAAATACCATACACCACACAGTAACTAACATAAGTGTGGCCCCAAACATGAACAAAATACATTTGATCATTAAAAATAAATATAACCTTAATTAAAGTGTTAAAATCTCCCATAATAGGAATTTACATCATGGGAAATTCATGCAGAAGAGGGGTACTCTAGAAAGAGGTGAGGTCACTACTCCCTCAATGATGATTCGGTCTCCCAAGTCTTATAGGAATATGATATGTGCCAACACAAAACCTTCACCAATAGAATATAATTTCCATGTAAGAATTTCTATTGAGAATCAATGATCTATAATAGTTACTCCATAATAGAAACATTTCCATATAATTAAATATGTTACCAATTTAGAACCTGAAAGGGATAAGGATGGTATTTTTTGAGCTGATATATTTGAAAAATATAATATATTACCATCAACTGGGTCATTAATACAAGATATTAATAAAACAACCCAAGATGATGATGAGCCAACTGAGGATAAAATTATAAGAAATAGCAGTCATGAATAAAAAAACAAGGATGACATTGATGATCAACATACGATTTCTAAAAAATCTTATCTATAACCAAGAATCAATGTACATCTTAAATCATAATCAAAACATTCTCACTGAGACTAGATCCCACAAGAGATGCCTCTCCCAACCCTTCCCAATAAAGAGGTGTCTTTCCTGAGTGACCAAAGGCTAAAAGGGTGAAATTATAACCAATTACTGGTAGCTGTTATTATTAGATAAATCAACCAGTACCAGATGTCTATCCCACATTCCAATAAATTCCAAGACACAATCATAGAGAATATCTTCTCAGATCGGAATAACATGCTTCGTTGTACCATCCACATGTGGATGATAAGTTTTACTCAACCGGACCTTATTCCCCATCATCTCTTTGATAGTATTCTATAATTTAGAAGTAAATATTTGATGCTTATCTAAAATAATGGAAAAGGGAACCCCATGTGACATGGTGATCTTATTAATACACAACATACTGATATATTCAACTTTTTAGTGTCACTAATCATAATAAAATGATATTATTTCATTAATCAATCAATAAACACCTAGATTGAATTATTTACATATGTTTTCTATAGTAACCCAACCTCATATTCCATGGAAACCCTATCCCATTTCAAAATCAGCAATAGAAGAGGATGGATAAGAATAGAAGTCTTTAGATTCTCTACCTTTATCTACTAGTAGGTGTAACAGTGAGACACATAATTAGATATATTTAACTTTATACATGTCCATAAAAAATCCACCTCATTCCATAATACATCTTTATAGTGATGGGGTGAATAACTCACAAAGAACTATAAAAAAATACAAGACTGAATTCCTCTTGGATGGCGGGATGAAAAACGGATTTTCAAAGTAGAGAATACCATCATAATTGAGAGACCATCTTGAAATGGCCTCCCCACCATAAAAGGCTACCCTAATTCCTATGAAATCATCATCCTATTATTGTCTCTATATAATAGACTCAATGAGAGATTTTAATTAATATTATTTATTGTGCATTATTTTTAAATATTTTATGGAATTATTTTTAGACAAGGATTTTTGACGGCGTGCGATTCTGAGGCCTGGAGTGATCAGAAAAATGTTTGAAATAAATTAAACTTTTAAATAGTGTGTGTGAGTGGTTTTTCTGAAATAGTGGAATAACTATTGAATGAGTTCTCGTATCATAAATTTGATTGCACCATTGCATTCAGAGTAGCGACTTTACCTTAGGTGAGGTCTAACATTGATCGGTGTTGGTTGACTGCAAAAGCTAATTTCTCTACATTTTATAGGAAATAAAATAAAATAATAATTTATTTTTATTTTAAACATTTTAATTAAAACTAAAAAATTTTTATTGGTTTAAAATTTCAAGGATTCTAGGTATATATTCATAACTCTGGAAAAAATTCATTGGATGCTCTATATCTTTAGGGAGGAGCCAACCTAGAATAAATCTTGACAAAAATACACAAGTGACGATGTGAGGATCGTTACATAGTGAGATTGAATCTCAACTGACAATGACCTATTTTCCTCTTTTTTATCGATTTATGTAGGGTCTATTGTTTTGATTTCATTTTACTCCATTCTTGGATTAAACGATGAACATGGGTAATCCTACAAACAGGTTGACCCACAAATCATTCGTTCTTACGAGAGGGTCTAATTATTGGGTTTAATTTTAGGAATTGATTTCATACTCGTTTTCCATTCTTCTTGATCCTTCTAACAGGAGAGGATCAATTCCATTATGAAAAATTACATAGGTTTATTCCTTGTTACATTCTATGATTTCTTTTTTCCCTTTTTGATCATGCGTTCTTCACATTCTTTGCGGTGTTATGAAAAAAATATCATTGAAAATCCTTATGGAAACACAATGATCCCAAACTGGATATCAGACATCTTGAAAACCTAGCAGATGTGTGATGATTATGAATATGAAGAATCGTCCCGGATCAGAAGAAATAATTACTCAACTATTCTTCAGATGGATGGTCAAAATGCGTTCTTGGAGCCAATTGAAGGCCCCAAACCTACTGTTTCCGCATTATCATGGTGGAACAACATCATGTCTTCATTTTAGAGGTGATCGAATGGATGAATAAAAATATTTATGATCCCCCAATGGGTGCTAGTGAAAAAAAGGATTTCTATAAATTTATGAAGAACACAACATGTTCTCTAAATAACATCATGTGTGGAGTCAGCCTTGTAGAAACTTGGGTTTTGTTATGAAATTTACAATGACACAGCGTGTGAAAAATGTCACACAACATGTGGGTCCTTATGCAGGACTCAGCATGTATCTCAGATGATACATGGACATAAGGTGGAGTACACAACATGTACTCTACCATGCAGCCAGACCAGGATGGATAGCGGGTCACCCCATGTACTGGTACATGGATTGGCAGACATGATTTGAAGATGTGTATGTGCACATGATTAGAGTTCACATATCATCCCCTATAAAATAAGACATGGTGTGTGACACTCTTATAAGCCATGTATCTCTCTTTCTATGTAATATGATCCTCGACACGGGCCATTGTACATGAGCAATAAATGGGGTCAGAGGACACGATGTGTGACCATTCTACATACATTGTACTTTTATATACATGTCCTGATCTTCTTTTCCACCATTCCTTGGACAAGTTTTGTTTTTGTTGTTTAATCCCTTTTCTCATTCCTCTGAAGGTTAATTATCGTTTCTTATTCATAGGATTACATACCCTTCAGCAGGACTTTCCTAGATAGAGTCAGAGTCCATATAAGAGGCCCAATGTGAGATCCTCTATCCATTCCTGACCCTAGGTTGAGTCAGGAATCGACATGACCAATCTTATCGAAACACAGGTACTCTACTTAGCAGGTGAAATCTAGATGAATCGTGGTATACTCTAAGGCCCTGACAGTGATCCTCATCTATGTATCATGATCCTTCCACATTCAAGAGTGAGTTCTCTCGAAATGAGTGTATCTATTATCAATTTAGGTCTATCATTGTATCTACCTCTCTTGTGAAACTTCCTGAGGAAGGACACTTCTCGTACATGCATCATCAGAGCTAAAAAACTCATGGAGTGAGTTCTACTCAACAATTGTTTCCTGGAATCTTCGAACGTAATCAATATCATGGGTATGCGGTTGTTGTGACTTACCTCTATATCACAAGTCTGGGTATTGAGTATATCTGAATGTTTCTCTTGTTATATGTTACGTAGAAATATACTATGTAGAGCATAATTTACCTTTAATTATTTTATTTATTTATATTTTTGGGGTCCTCCACTGAGTATTTCTATACTCACCCATGCACAGGATTTTCCTATACATGTTGTGTCTTGTGAAGTTGAGCGATCTTTTGATGAAGTCTAGGGTGGACCCAGTACTGGACAAAGATTTTTGAGTTTCTCCATAGTTAGAGTTGTACCTTTGGGATTGATCATTAGTCATAATACCTATATCATTCTTACCGGTTGTAATTTTTAGTTTTTGAACTATTTTTTTGGTGAGCTTGTATTCTGACCTAGTTTACTTTCTTCACTTTAATTTTTATTGTACTCTATTGGTTGGGTTTAGTTGTAAACATGCATTTTGTTCTGTAGTGTTTTTTTATATTTTATCATTTTTGTTCATAGAGATGTGTGGCTTATGTACATGTACTAAGGAAATTCCTCCCATGTTAGTGACATGCCTACTTAGTGTCAGTCACCAGCCCCTGTCCTATTTGAGGTGGGATTGGGGAGTCCTGGCATGGGCCCCACTAGGACATGTCATGACAGAGTGGTATCAAAGGTGGTCGGTTCTACCTTAGGAGCAAGATTATAAGATATTGTTTTAAGGCAACCATATTATGTTTTATGAGTTCAGCTTTCTGGTCAGGGAACCCAATGTTTGTGCCGACGGCTGACGTATACATACATTATGACTCAGATAACATACATTTCAACTCGGTACATGAGAACACTAGTTGAAGGGAAAAAATAATAGTACATGCATCATATAGGAATGGTTTTTATTTTCAATGTCCTTTAGTGTCATATATACAAATATACTCTTTGACTGTGGTATATATTGTTTCCTTATAGGATGCCTCTGCAACTCATACCCACTAGGATTTAGTATAATGATCATGAGGATGAACCCCTTAGTGACGAGGCTTCGATTTAGGGATCGGTTCCCCATTCATTACCTTTAAGTGGTGCACATGCTATACCACCACCATTGTAGAATACCATGGTACCTGTAGTACCAGTAGATGTGGAGCGCAGACTGAGCACTATCTAAGAGTTCCAGAGACAGAGACCACTTAGGTTTTGAGGCAAGCTAGACCCTTTGGCAGCTGAGTACTGGCATGAGGTTGTAAAGAGATTCTTACACCTATTAAAGACACTAAATGACCAGCTAATGATCTTGGGAGTTATCCTTCTATAGGGTTCGACATGACGATGGTTGAGATTGATCATGGAGACTCACTTTCATGGACAAAGTATGATCAAATATTTTGGGAGGAGTTCTCTCAGGTTGCACTAAGAGAAGTGTGTATCTCAAATCTCCTTTAGCTCTAGTAGGGTAGCATGATGGTGGGTGACTATTCATCAAGGTTCACCAACCTCACCATGTACTCAATGGATATGGTCATGGATATATACATTATAGAGAGGTATATGATAGAACATCTGATCTAGTGTCATGAATCTATGCATTCAGACTTATACTGGAGTGATCGAGGGAGTCTTGGTGGTCGAGAGCTTCTTAGATGAGCAGATACCACAAGTGGCTATCAGCATCAGACATACAGGGGTAGACACCTCAGTAGTTGGTAGATGGAAACATGAACATGGATTAGGATATGTGAGATGCTACAGGATGAACCAGGGTAGGGTATTGAAAATATAGGGATCTCATCCATTATCCAGTCATCCTAGGGAGATGTGATTCTACTCATGCGATGGTGGGGGGAATCTCATGAGAGACTATCCAACTCGTCAAGATGCTGACAAGGACACATAGAATGGACCACTAAAGAATAGGAAGAGAGTGAATTAGGCATACCCTCTAGGTGGAGGGTGTGGAAGAGGTGTAAGGATATATGTGGGAGGCGACATACACTTTGACATACATCCACCACCACCCCTGGGAGGTCTGCACTAGGATTAGAGAGCTATGGGATATGGGCATGGGATGCTACATGCGGTTGAGGCGTATGACCTAGGGACTTCCGGGATGATCTGAGGTACCATATGTGACTTCTCTACTTTACCTTATATACTTATAGACATAGGTTCCAGTCATTCTTTCCTTAACATATGTCTTGTGCAAAACCTTGAGATTCTAGTGGATCCATTGAATAGACCCTCATACTTGGATACACATATGAGAGGAGACTCGATGATCACATATCTTTGCCGAAAGTGTGATCTTACCCTTTGATGTGAGAGTTTCAGCTCGAAACTATTTGTGGCAGTGCCAAGGCCTTATGACTTCATTCTCAGTATGGACTATTTATCTTCGTTCAATGCCCAAATTTACTACTTTAGGTGATGTGTGTGGTGTCTCCACAGTGATGGAACAATGTTTTCCTTTATTGGTGAAAATTAAACCCAAGAATCACAGAATTAGATCATGCATAGAAGGGTATAGCCGATCACTCAACAGTTGGCTATACATACCCTCAGAGTAGTAGATGTTGTGATCCTTCAGCTTCCTGTAGTAGGGGAGGAGTACGAGGAAATATTTCCCAATGATGTTTCAGGACTACCTACTAACCAAGATATCGACTTCTACATTGACTTACACCTCGGGAAAACACTGATATCCTCACTATCTTATCAGATGGTACTCGCAGATCTTCGTGAGCTAAGGGTGAAGTTAGAGTATTTCTAGAGGAATGGATTCATAAGACCTAGTGTTTCACCCTGGGCAGCCACAATATTGTTTTCCATAAAGGAAGACGGGATCCTGAGACTGTACAAGGATTAACGACACATGAAATAGGGGACGATAAAGAATAAATATCCACTGTTGAGGATCGAAGACCTCTTTGATAAGTTGATTGGGGAACTTTGGTTCTCTAAGGCTGTCCTTCGATCAGGGTACCACTAGTTATGATTATGAGATGAGGATATACTGAAGACAACATTCAGATTCCTCTAAAGTCACTACGTGTACTTGGTGATTCCTTTTGGTGTGGAGAATTCACGCACCGTGTTCATGGGACTCATGAACCAGATCTTCCAGACATACATAGACCATTTCAAAGTAGTCATAGACGTTATCCTTGTGTACTCATTGTCAGAGGATGAGCACACAAGACACAAATTTATTGTTTTAGACATACTCCGAGAGAACTATATTTATCGAATGCTCTCAGAGTTCTAGTTTTGGATACCAAAGGTCCATTTTCTGGGACATGTTATCTCAGTGGATGGGGTAGCGGTTGAACTAGCCACGATCAAGGTGGTGTTATCATGGAAGCCACCTTGGGGAACGACAGAGGTGCATAGGTTCCTTGGTATAACAAGATATTACTGAAGAATGTTTCCTAATTTCTCCTGGATATCAGCACCAATGACATCCTTGACCTAGAAAGTGAATCCCTTTATTTGGATGGGGAAGTGCCAGTAGGATTTCCAGTAGTTGAGGAAGAGCTTGACGAGTGCCTTGATCGTGAGATTTCCAGTTTAGGGTGTCGAGTACATAATCTTCTATGATGCATTTGGGACAAGGCTTGGTTTTTTTCTGATTAAGGGTAGGTGGTGATTTCTTAAGGTTCATACTATATGAGACTTAATGAGAAGAACTACATGACCCATGATCTTGAGTAGACTGTGGTAGTATTTGCACTGAGGATGTGGTGGCACAACCTTATGGGCGAGTGGTTTATCATCTACTCTGTTCAAAAGTTCCTCAAGTACATATTATTGTATAAGGATTTGATTCTAAGATAGAGGCGGTGGCAATAGTTCCACCAAGATTATGATTTCGAGATCATCTGTAATTCGGGGAAGGGTGACGTGGTGGAAGATTCTCATAGAATAAGGTTTATTTTGAAGCTACTTAGTGAGGCATAAAAGTAGTTATCCCCACTAAAATTATCCTTCATTGATAGGGAGGATGTATCTTATCTCCAATAGATGGTTGTCACCCCTCCACTCTTGGAGTAAGTCAGGGGGTACCGCTTGGGGATGTCGACTATGAGACTTTATGTGCTTAATTATCCACAAGACATGATCCTGATGGATATTCACAAGGTGGGGAGGACATAGTTCTTTATAGAGGGATTAGAGTTGTACCAGGAACATTTCAAGAGGAGGTTCTAATGGAGTTTTATACATATCCATTTGCAGTACACCCTGACATCGAAAATATATACTAGTACCTCCGACATCTGTTCTGGTGGTTAGTTATGAAGAAGGAAGTAGTAGAGTTCGTTTCTCAATGCCATAAATTCTTGCTAGTGAAGGATGATCGCCAGGTTCTAGTGGGGTCAGATCACCCCTTATAGGTACATAGGAGGATGTGGGATGTAATATCATTGGACTTCGTGATAGGTCTTCCACATACATCCATGGGGAACCATTCTATCTAGGTGATCATTGACCGGCTCACCAAGTCGGTCCACTTTCCAACTATTAGGGAGCAGAGTTTTATAAGGATCTTGGGAAACCTCAAAATGTAAGAGATAGTGTGGTTTCATGGTATCCCATCAATGATAGTATCATATCGTGATTCTTATAACACAACCTAACTATGGAAGGGATAGTAGGAGGACTTTAGGACTCAGCAATGTTTGAGCACAGTGTTCCATCCCTAGACAGATGGTCAGACATAGAAGACCATCTAGGTTTAGGAGTATATTTTTCATTTCTATATCTAGGAATTTGGTCATAGTTGGGAAGACCACCAACCACTGGTTGGATTTTCATACAATAATAGCTACCACTCCACTATTCGCCTGGAACTATTTGAGTCCTTATGTGGGAGACCCGGCTAGTCACCACACTGCTAGACTGATCCCTGGGATTCAACACTCATGGGTCCAGAGATGGTGTGTGCTACCACTAAAAAGGTTAAGATCATCAAGGGGTGGATGAAGACTATAAATAGACGGCATATATCTTATGCTAACATATGGCAGAGACTATTGGAGTTTGAGGAAGGAGACCATGTATTGTTTTAGGTCTCACCTCGTCAAGGGTTGTGATGATTTGGCTAGGGAATAATACTATATTCGAGGTTCATAGTCGCTTTCTAGACACTATTTAGAGTTGGTGAGGTGGTGTACTACCTATCTCTACAACTATAGTTGCACTGAGTACATGATGTCTTCCACATGTTGCAGCTAAGGAGGTACGTGCATGATCCGTCATATGTCATCGACTGGGGTGAGCTAGACATAGAGAATGGAGTGACCTTTACAGAGTACCCAGTAAAGATTGAGGATTTATAGGAAAGGATCCTTCCTAGGATATATATTCTCTTAGTTTATGTCAGGTGGTAGCATGGTAATCATTAGGAGAGCACGTGGCTGAATGAGGCTCAGATTCATGCCTAGTACCCACATCTATTTGAGTAACATTTCTATTTTGGATTTTTGAGGATGAAAATACCTAATTTGTGGACAATTTAATGTCTTATATTTTCCATGAATTATTTTTAAATTTTATATAGAATTATTTCGAGACTATGATTTTTTATGGTGTGCGATTTTCGAGGCCCGAAGCACAAAGAATAGATGTTTGAAATAAATTATACATTTATACAGTGTGCATGAGCAGTTTTCTGAAAATAGTGTAATAAATTTTGAATGGGTTCACATATCATAAATCTAATGGAATCTTTGCGTTTAAAGTAGTTACTTTACCTTATGTAGGGTCTAATATCGATTGACATGGGTCAGCTTCAAAAGGAAATTTCTGGACGTTTTAATGAAAATAAAATAAAATAATAATTTATTTTTATTTTAAATTTTTTAATTAATTTTAAAAAATTATTGGTTTTAAATATCAAGGATCCCAGGGTTAGGCTCATAAGCATGGAAAACTTTCCTTGGATACTCTGGAGCATTGAAGTGGATCCATCTTTATAGGAATCTCGATGAACAATCACGAGAAATGACTGAAGGATCATAATGCAACACGATCGAATCACAATTACAAAAGACCACTTTTCTTATTCTTCAATGATCGAGGTAGGGGTTTTTGTTTTGATATCAATTTCCCCATTCTTGGATTAAATGGTGAATGTGGAACAACCTAGGAACATGTTGACCCGCAAATCGTCTGTTCTTGTGGGAGGGTTCAATTATTAGGTTTGATTTTGGGGATTGATTTAAAATTGGGTTTTCATTTTGTTGGACCATTCTAGCAGGAGCGCGTCAATGCTATAAAAACTGTGGAGGTTTGTTCCACGTTTGTTTTCCTATTCCCCCTTTTGACTCCGCATTCTTCGCATTTTTTTGGGGGGTTATGAACAACGTATCATTCAACATTCGTTTCACAACACAATGATCCAAAACTCGAGATACAACATCATGATGACCTAAGGGAGGAGTGACGATGATGATGGATGATGAATTTACCTAGATCGGAAGAAATCGTTCTTCGACCATTCATCGCACGGATGATCGAAACTTGTTATTAGAGACAATTGATGGCCCAAAACCTACTATTTCAGTGTTATCATGGAGGGACAACTTCAAGTATATTTTTAGGTGATAAAATTACTGAATCAATGGATCTAAGATCACTCGAGGTGTGCCGATATAGAACTGGAGTTCTGGAAATTCCCAAAAGAACACAAAGTGTTCTCCGAAAAACATGTAGTGTGGGTGGGACCCTACGAGGTCTAGGGTTTCGTGATGTAAGAAGTGATGAAAAGACATGTGAAAACTGTCACACAGTGTGTTGGTCCTTAAACAGTACTAGGCCTATATCTCAAACAATACACAAACAGAAGGTGGATTACACAACATATACCCCACCACATGACCAGACCTGGCCGGATACATGGGTCACCCCTTATACAGGTACATGATTCAGAAGACATGGGTTGAAGCCATGTACGATCACACGAAAAACATACACAAAGACTCCCACGGATATTAGGACTTGATGTGTCACACTCTTATATTTTGTGTATATCTCTTTCTAAAGGACATCATCTTCGACACAAGCTGTTGTACTCGATCAGTACCCGAGGCCAGAGGACACGATGTACGACCTTTCTACATGTCATGTAATTTTCAATACATTGATTGATCTTATCGTCCACCATTCCATAGATTAGTTTTGTTTGGGTTTGTTCCACCTTTAACCATTTCCCTAATTTTCAGGTATCGTTTCCTATTCACATGTGTAAGACCCCTTCACCAGGACTTTCCTGTATAGAGTTGAAGTCCCTCTGAGAGGCCTAGAGAGAGATTCTCTAGCCATTCTTGACCCTAGGTAGAGTCATGTATCGACACGACTGATATTACTGGAATGTTAGTCCTCTACTTAGAAGGTAAAATCTAGATGATTCGTGGTATATTCCAAGGCCTTAGTAGTGATCCTCATCAATGTATCATGATCCTTCCCCACTCAGGAGTGATTTATCCCAGGATGAGTGTATATGTTCCCTCTTTATATATATTAGTGCATCTATCTCTCTCGTGACACTTAGCAATGAACGATACTACTTATAATGACGTCATCAGAGATAACAGACACATAGAGTAAGTTTCTCCCAGTTGAGTGTGTCCTGGGATTGTTGAACTAAATCCCTAGCATGGGTATGCGTTCGTTGTGACAAACCTCTAGACTAAGGGTCTGGGTTTTGAGAATATATGGATGTTTCTCTTATTATATGTTCTTCATACATATACAATGTATAAATGACTGTACATTTACATTGTGTATTTATTTGTGGTTTTCGGGGTCCTCTATTGAGTATTGTTATACTCACACCTACAAAGTCTTTTCCCTCTTGCACCGTCTCTTATGTCGATAATCCACCATTTGATGGAGTCCAGGGCACACCAGGACTGGACCGAGCCTTGTGAGTTTCCCTATGAGACGAGGTGTTCCTTTGGCATCGAGAACCTGTCCTAGAACATATTTGTTGATTATTGGTTGTACATTGTAGTTTATTTGTAGTTGTCTTGTATTGTGGCCTACTTTTCTTTTTTCACTTTAAATTTCATTATACTATATTGGGTGGGTTTATTTGTCTGCATGAATTTTATTCCTTAGATTTTTTTTACATTTCTATATTTATGGTCTTGGAGATGTGTGCATGTGTATAGTTACCTAGGGAATTCCTCCAATGATATTGATATTCATACTCATTGTTATTCACCATCCCCTGGGTATTGGAGGTGGTATTAAGGCGTCGTGGTGTGTGACCCAGTATGACAGGTCATGATAGAGATGTCGATAAATAAAAATTCATCAGAACCATAATGGAATCATACTCCTATATTTATATATGGATCTAAATGAATATATCCATCATGTTCCGATTCTCCTTTTATTCCAAACTCGTATGTGTAATTACCCTTCCTCGAGGTCTTGGTGATGTTAAATATGAATTTATGGAGGTATTATTCACATCATCTCCACTTAATATTCAGGGCCATCAAATAATATATATATCTCAAACTATTATTATCATAACATACCATGAACCGCTCCCAAAAATATAGTGTCACAACCACTTATGTTCATGCATAACTGATAAATGATTCAAATCATGACTGGGGAAATTTTTCTCATGAGACTGAAGTTGATGAGATATATAGTCCATAATGTGATCATCCTATATAAGAATGAAACCTATACTTGAACAATACGAATGACTGTATACCATATACCCCTTACTGTGATCTATAATGATCAAAATATAAGATGATTTTATAATCCATTTCAACTCATTAAATGAATTCTGAAATTTAGAATCCCATATGAATCTTACACCATTTATGGTCAGAGTAGTCAAAGGTGGTTCCAACATTAAGAAATCCTTGACAAATAACTGCTAATATTAGGCTATATTTAAGAAGATTTGTTTCTCAAAGATGTGTTTTGGTTCCTACCATGACAAGATAACATTCATCTTCTCAGGATTGACTGAAATTACATGTTCATAAATCACATTACTTAAGAACACCACATGTTGGATCAATAATTCGAACTTCAAAAGATTCCCATAAATTCCATTACTCATCGGGATCTCCAAAACCTGATTTAAAAGGAGATCATGCTCATAATCATATCCTGAATAAACTATGATATCATCCATGGACATTATGGAAAATGTTTCTTGATAATTATGTAATATTTGACTGATAAAAAGAAATAAAAATTTAAGGATAATTATTTAGACAAAAAGGCATAACATGTTATTCATAATGTCTATAACTAATGATTAATGCAGTCTTTAAAATAATAGACTTCCAAATTCTGAGCTAATTACATCCTTATCAATTATTGATTTTTTAAAAACCACTTCACTTCCTCTTAATCATCAAAAAGGTTATCCACATGGGGAAAATTGTACTTATTCTTAACAGTCACCAAGTTTAAATTCTTATTTTCTAATAGAAAACAAAGTAATCTATCATACTTATTTGAAAAGTGAATAGGTGATTCCTATAATGAAACACTAGTTGTAAAAAAAATCCATTCTCTATCATATCATCCATCAAGATATTGATATCATTCATATAAATATGTTCCTTATGCTAATAGGACATTGAGATCAGCTAAGTACCTAACACTATATCAATCATAAAATCTAACTCAAATTATAGAATAAAATTGGAGAATTCATCTGGAAAGACATATGGGAATCCTTAAAAAACAATATAAAGATCACTAAAAGAAGGAAAACCATTGGGATCAACGGCGATGGCCAATAATAGGTTCCTAAGCTCTGGGTGGGAAGGCCCTGTATGACCAAAACTTGGATCCCGTGATAATTGAAAAAAATGATATACCCCATTGGTAGTATAGAATGAAAAACACTAAAGCTAATAATCAATCCCATCATGGTGATAAACTATCCAATCTATCTTAATGATGATGTAAAATAGTTCCATCATGAGAAAAAAAATCCTAGACTAACCCCATAGAAGTTATAGATATAAAATAAGATTGATATCTAAAACCCAACAATTTCCTCTTTCCAAGAGGTGATTCCATCACTATAAAAAAATAAATGAGTCTCAAGGGATGTTTTATCATATCCAAAAATGGTAATATATAAATGAGTGAAAGAACCTGTATTAAATAGAGTAGTTGATATGGAAGATGAAACAAAAGTGGTACCTCTCACTATCACTAGACCTCTATCAACCTTCACCAGGAAACCCATCCAATAAATGAATGTTCTTTACTCTTGAGGCCTATGGATTGATCCATTTGGAATTTTTAGATTATGACTATGTCGCAGTGGCCTTTGGATATGAAGATCACTGAATATAATTAGGAATATTGATAGCCTAATAGAGCTTCTATAAATGTACTTGGGGTCTAAAAACACTGAGAATATTCATGGGTGCATGAAAATTATGTAAAGTGTGACATACCAATGCACAATAATATCAAGTTAAGGAAACACTACTGAATACTACATATAGTTAATAAGATTCCCAATACTGAGAACCACCTTCTTTACTCTTGTCAGCATCTTGACACTTTTGGTTTTTTCCAAGCGCACCACTAAAAATTCCAGTGGGAGGAATAGAAAAACAAAAAACAAAAATATTTCCTACCATATCCATTTCACCCATCATAAACTAGTCTACCATTACAACATAGGTGCTAAAATTTAATATGTATACCTTTATTAGATACCTAGTTATAAACCTTATATGTATTTACAAGATTTCTACTAATCGTTCATCACCACTTATAGAGAGAAAAACCATCTATACAAACTTATTGGTGTACTCTGACACTGAATTCTCACCCTATTACATTGAGAGGAACTATAGATACTTTTCCATCATTAGAGAATATAGAAATTAATTTAGAAATAATATAGTCTTAAACCAATTATAATCTAATAAAATTTGATGATTTTAATATACCATAGAATCCCACCCCCATTTGTCAGGATCCGTGAGCCTAAACATTGTGTACATCACTTTTAAAGCTTTAGGTTTCTCCATCCAGACAAATATTTGGTTGATCTTTTCTATAAAATCTTATAACTCTTGAAGTTAATTCATTCTATTAAAGGATGGTGGTTTCTCTCAAAGGAGAGCTAAATCATGATCTATGTCTTCTCTAAATCTTTGTTGTGCTTCAAAAACTGGGTTCTAAACCTGTTGTAAATTCTATTCCACAAAAAAAATTCCCAAATGATATATTATATAATATTATGGTCCATAAGAAGATTCCATTGGGGATCATCTCTAATTTAACTCTCCCATGGAACTCATTGATGATATATAAGAGGCATGTTTCTACACACCATAAGTAGAAGAAAATGATCGGAAAATAAGTTATTCCAAGATTTAACAATAAAAATAGAAACAAAGACTAAGATCTATGTAAAAACACAACATAGAAGAAACAGATTCCAATATCCCATGGAAACATGAGTCTCGTCGTAGAAATATATGGCCTGACAGTTACTGTAACCTACCTCTCAAGCATTGAAAATCTTATCTTCAATCAACCATAAATTTCAAGATAATGAATCTAGAGAAACAATCATGATATATTATACCAATTTCTAATGAACCAACCTTGGATACCCTCCAAAATAATACCCAAACCAAGATGATAGTGAATTAATGGGATTTTCTGATCCCCATAGGAATGTGACAAGAACTAGGCCATCAACACACACTAAATATTTTTCATTAAAGGAAAATAGAACACAAAGCTACAAAACAATCATGGAGGTATAAAATAGTGGAATCCAAGTGGTTCACCTCTAATAAATTTGATGTACTTTCGGGAGAGGGATACAATACTAGTATAGACAAATGGATAGAATCAAGAACTCCTCATGCATCTAATATGTCATCAACATTTTTTCCTTTACAGTGGGTGTGAAGAATGCTCGTGCCTTTAGAAAGTCAAATACATCATTTGTAGATGAGATAATAGATGCAACATGGAATCGATAGGTAACTAGAGGGAAACATTTATCCCATCCTCAAAATTATATAAATGGAATACATATATAAAATAGGTAAAATAATAGAAGAAACAAATAGATCAACATATTCCATAAACAAAGAGAGGTAACTGAAGTGATATAATTTATATGCTGTAAGAAACACTCAAAGGTAAAAGTCTAATGGAAAATAGGGACAACAAAAATAGGAAACAAATAATCAATGTGATATGTTGAGAAAATCCCACTTTATCACTACTAGATACCCATACCCATATAGCATAAAACATACTGCTTCACTGTGGTGCCTTTTTTTTCATAAATCAAAAGTCAATACAAGGACTACACCTTACCAAGGGAAAGTTTAGGGTGTGATATAAACATTATCAATAGGATCACACCCATATAATCTATATCAAGTCCCTATAAAACAATACCAATATGCTAAATTTATAAGAAACATGGAATGATAAGCATATAAATGGTCTTTATCAAAACCATAGTAAACAGCTCCCTTCTTTCCACAATTCAAAAATAAATATAGGTAAAAAATAATTAAATAATAATTCCAAAAAAACATTACATCTATCAAAATATATACATGAAAGAAAAATAGATCAAGCTAAATAAAAATGGTAAATTTTTTTTGGAGAACAATGGTTGGTCTAATCGGGTCACTTGCACCTTGCTAATCAATAATGACTATTTTGTTCTTTATTCCTTGGGACAATGGATTTAGTAAAAATATAACACCACATGAGTGAACCCCATACAATTTGAAGATCATGTATCTAGGTCATAAGACCTAGGTAATAGAGAGACATTTCATGAGATAACCTTCCACAAAAACAAAGAACAAGGACCCATACTCAACCCTCCACCATGGTACCCAAGGCTTCCCATGTAATTCATTTCTCAAATCATATGAAATAATCTAATCAAATTTTAAAATAAAGTTCCAAAAAAATTGAAAAAAAAATTAATTGAAATTAATTCCCTAAATCCATTTCCCAATGCTGAAACCAACACCTTTCATTTACCAAAATGATAATAAAACAATCTTTTCAAAAACAAAATTACACACACAAATCAATAAATTAGGGAAATTAATTTATAAAAAAATTTATAAACAAAGGTGAATTATGGTTATTTCAAAAAAGGCTAGATATAGAACCACCTACCTGATGATAGAGTCGCACACCATCCACAACGATATCCACACACACCAAGAGTTGATACAAAACAAAAGGGAAACAAATAGAGAATCTAACATTGATTATCACATCTTAGAATCAAATTACATAAAAAATCCTATATTAATAGTTTATAACAACACATAACTCTATAATCTCACTCATCTCACCAAAAACAACACAAGAATCAGCCCCAAAATGGAAAACATACAAAAAATATACAACAAACTACAGGAGAAACATCACTTGATCCCAACCAATTTGTAAAATCCACAAACATGTCCCAAAACCACTAAAAAACCCATGATAAATTAAGGAACAAAAGATAGAATGAGACACTAACTAGGAGAGTATCGACAAAACAAGATATAGATCCAAAGTTTGAAATAAAGTGATCGGAAAGTAGTAAGGCCTCCCAAGAGATCTCAATATAGTCCTTGGGTTTGATTGAAGAGGAACTTATCGAATATGAGAGGATTTTCAAATGGGTTGTTCATAAATACCTACTATATCGATGTGATTCAACTCAAAAATCAATTATTCAAGGAGTAAAATTCCATGGAGGCATGTAAAATGAAAAAAACATCGCTTAGAATTAAGAAAATCCCAATTTATGGATTCAATATGTGAATAAAAAACACATCCTAAATCAATTTCACATAATGAACACACTAGATCCTTCTAGATATATCCATATTTACATTTTGAATTATCCTTTCACAACATGAATTCATCATGTAGCAAACAACCAACTCCTAGATCCTATAAAAACCCTGAACACTTTTAAGACCACCTAAATCGAAGTACAACAACATTATCATTTACAAGAGATCATACCCTTAACCTATATGTTATTAGTAATTTTCATTATTTTATTTGTTTTTGGATAGGATTTGGATAAATTATCATGACGTTATTATATATCCTAAAGTAATTGGGAATCAATCCACATAAATTTCATAAAATATTATCCTTTCATAGATCTTTCTCATATTCAATGATAGGGGCTTTGATATCCTTTAGTCATAGGGAGACAATGTGCTAAATATTCCCACATAGATCTAGATCATATATAAAGAAATTAGGCCATGCATAATTGGATACTCTACGCTATTTAAGGTATTACCGCGTCGACCAATTTGGATCATGTCTTTGGTCATGGTTCTCTTAGATACACCAAATGGAGTGATAGGCTAAGATCTATAAGATATCCATCGGCTCATACATGGATATCCTACATAATAATAATGGTCTCTCCTAATTCAATTCATCTAAATATGAACCCATAAAACCATATTTATAGAGTAATTTTTTGAGCATTTAGGGCATCATAAAGGATGAAGTTTATGACCCATTGTCAAATTTATTAATTATTGTACTTAGATAATGTAATAATTCCATTTGGAGATATTCAAGTATGGGATATATATATTTATTAGTGGTATAGTTTGGGTAGGATATCATCTTACCTTCAACATGTGTATCATTGATCTCATCAATATCTTTTATATCTTTGTAAGTGAATAGGGATACTACCCTCTGGTGTGAACTATTGATAATTGTCTCATCCAAGTTTGGATTGGCCAAGGTGGTGTCCTTATTAGCAAGAATATCTACCTAGGTATTTTTTGATCATATAATATGGAATAGTGTCAGCAGAAAAGATAATTATGTCATCAACCTTCTTATATAATCAAATAGGGGAGTCAATTCCTCTTTCTTGAAGGCATATTCACCATTAATCTTCTTGATCACTAACTCTGAGTCACCCTTTATGTTTAGGTGGTTCAATGGTATTTTCATGTGTAATTATAATCCTTCATTGAGGTGTTAATACTTTTATTACTTGTTGGTATAGGTTTCATCTAATATGAAGGAGTATAGTAAAACTGAATTTACATGAGAAATGATAGAAATTAAAAAACTAACCCTATTTTGTTTTGAGTTTTCCATCCCTTTTATCATTGGTATTTTGAAAGAACCATCAAATTATATATCCCATGTTTATAGAGTGTCTTGAATGTAATATTCCTCTTCATTGGTTTGTTTAGTATCCATTGGTGTGCCTCCTATGATGGGATATGCCATGAGAAAGTCTTCCATTGATTTATTTTTGATAGGCTTCTATGGTGTGAATTAGATATTAAACTAACACATTTTGATTTCCCTCTATTACACTAGTCTAATTATAATTATGTGATTTAGGATTTAATTGACCAGTTCAATGCGAGAGATAGACTAGACTTCATGGTGTTGAAGGTAAGGCCTTGGTTTTTGAAGCACGAAGAACAATGGAAGTAAATTTTTCCTGATTGTATAATATCATATCTCAGTATCTATCATAGTTATACTAAGACAAAAAATAATTATTAACATTTCCTAAATCATTCATTTGTTTGAGGAGAGATACAAGGGACCAATCTAGGGCTTCCATATATAAGATGAGAAATTTTCCATATACCCCTCACATCAACACTTGTAGGATTGAGAGATATTAAATGAGATTTTGAAGGACTCTTGAATGTATTCATTCCACGAATAAATAAATTCATTTTTCATGATCTTATTAATGGGTAAAAAGTCACTTGATTTTTTATCTGAATCATCTAATGTAATAATGTATCCCTTTAATTTCTCTATGATATTTTTGATAATTAGAAGGTAGAATATTATTTATTTCCTTGAAATTAATATGCTCAAATTTGATTCCACAATGGTGTGCCATGATGATAAGATATTTTCCCAATGTTACCCCAAAAATCACATTTTATGGGGTTAATTTTTAGGTATGTCGTCACATCTTGTTTAAAGCTACTTCATGGTTGGAGATATGATCAAAACAATATTGGGATTTGACCAAAATATCATTTGATGGTTTTTTCCAAAAGGCCTGTAAATATTATTCAAGACACATTGATATATGGCATTGAAATTATTCAAAAAGGCTATCACTTGGTATCAATACACCCATTAGGGAGCCCTAAAAGTGATGGAATCCTGGTTTTAAAGGGATATTAAGACATGGTTATAACTTTAATATCCGTACATAAAAGATATATACTAGAACCTAAGAGTCTCATAAATCAAAATTTTTGTGGTTAGAATTGGGAAGTCATACTTTTGGAAATAATGGCCGATATCCCTAAATTTAATAAAAAATATGATTTTCCAATTTATTGTCTAGACTGGGAAAATGTTGGAAATCTATCGAATGAAATCAAATTAGATAATATTTTCAACATTGGATTCTTTTTTATACATGAGTCAGATGCATTCTTTTGACTGGTTACTTGTGACCATGACGATCTTATTGAAACCCCAAGTTATGGGTTTCCATAACAACATCAATCCCATGAATTCTTGTGTAATTCTCTGTGAATACTTCCCAAGGCTTCTAAAAAAGGGAAACATAGGTCTCATATTCTTTTGGGGAAATCGAAACAATAATTATTGTTGGCCATGTTTCTTTCTATGCACCTACATATACCCGTATGAGCTTATCAATTGTGGTAGAGACACCTTCTTCAAATTTTGGATGGGTGTATCTAAAATTTTCTCAATCTTCTTCTTCCACTTTAATGTTAGTGGAAATTGGTGATGAATGAATTATTTGAGTATTATGATAAAATTTTAGGGATGTTTGTTCCTCTATAATTGATTGTGAGGATTCTATGGGTCTTTGAAGTAATTATGTATGAGCATTATGGTCTAATATAATTTATACATGATCTGATTCATCTCTATATACCTTAACGTTGGTATAAGTATTTGATAAAGGGACAATATTTAGGATAGAAGATTATATGAGGTCTTATTTATCTTCTGTGAAGGATGAGGAGGTATATGTATACTCTAAAAGTGATATTGTGTGGAAATTTTTAGCAGAAACATTATACATATTCCCTATTTCATCTCCACTATCACCAGGGGTATATGAAATTCTAACAAAATTGGATTTTAAAGATTCCTTAGGGAATTTTATATTTCTCAATAGATAAGTCAAAGAATTTTATGATCAAGATAGTGATTCATGGGTCTCCTTTGATTTTGGAGTTAAATTATGATTTCTTTCGTTTTTTGAATCATCATTATTTATGTGGTCATAGAATTCTCTTTCATGGATAGATTCATTATACATGAGTGATATCATAAATATGATATCAAATATTCCTAGGACACACATCTATATTCTACCTCAAGGATGATGATTTAAACAATAAAGAACATTGGTTGTACGGTAAAAATGTTGGCTAGATGTTCCTTCCAATAGATATGTTTGAGAGTGAGATTAATTTACCTAGTCATCATATTTTTATCTTCATTTATTAGTGGTACTGGCTTCTAGAGGGTAGATTCTTGGATATTGTATGAGATTATGGTGATCTGATTCTCCATCCTTTTAAAAGGAAATCATATACAATAATGATTTCCTAAATCTTGAGATATTTCCTCAAACCAATTGATGGGTAATATATATTCATCACAGAGTTCAAGGAATGGGTTAATAAGAGCCATATCTAAACCATTTTTGGTAGTGATACATGTGAATTTATCTACAACTACCCATCTACCATCTCTCTTATGGAGTCCCAAATCTACATACTAAGATTCAAGTGAATCAAAAGTAGTTAAATTACTATACAGTACTCTAGAGTACCTATTGAAGAAACATTTAAGGCATTATTTGTAGGATGATGAAACCACCATATGTAAGTGAATCTATAATCATCCCATCAAGACATTGAAGGATGTATCCTAAAAAACAACTATGAATTAAGAATTTGAGAAATGGTATCCACAATGGCCTCAATATATTGATTTAAACTAGAGGACTTTGTTTAGTTTTTATATATCCTGATATTTTCAATGTTTAGGAAGAAAAACCATCTTCACTTTTGCCTGAGTATCATAGGGTCCAGATCAAATAGTGGTTTAACTTAGAACCATTTTCAATGAGATCTCTATAAAAATACACATCATCTATCTGGAAAAAAACGTATAAGGACTTGATATTACCTTGTATGGAAGTCTCTCTATCTTGATATTCGAAATGAACAATTGCATGAAACTAAAAATAATTAGTTTCCTCCTGGTATACGTCAATGATAGGGACCTAGATTTTAAATTCTCAAGGGATTTAAAAATAGTTTATAAGTGCCTTTTAGAGATCCTTTGATAAATGAAGGTAACCAACGATTGAAAATTTAGTCATTAAAAGGAAAGGTTATTTTAGGATATCATAATTTTTGTGATAATTATTTACCTACATTGCATGAGGCTTATCCTTTGTCAGAGGTTTTGGAGATGGGGTTTCCAGTACTAGTGTTTTTCTTCCGTTATTAGAAGTTAAAGACATTCTGGTCATATATGGGTTACTGACTAAATTTTTAAAAACAATTATTCTAAAAATATGTCTGATGGTTTAATAATTTATTTTTAGTATCATAGTCATTAGTGGGGCTTATATCACTCTGAATTAGATTCATACTTCTACTAGGCCAATTAAAGAGCCTCTATTCATGTATCTTCAGCATATATAGTATCAAAATGGACGTGAACAATATTTTGAGATCTATATTGACCTCATATTCTTCGACCCCATTAGAATCAATGACTTAATATTCTCTCCCAAGGATGATTGGAATGGAACATAGGGTCTTATGTGTATTCTTTATCAGAGAAGGTATCTTAAAATTGAATTACATTGATAGATCTAAATAATTTTTTATGAGGATTTCATTTCAGTGGTAAGTCCATTTGTACCCTTTGGAAGGGTGGGACCCATTGAACCATTTATTAGGGTAGACTCCACTGAACCATTTGGCAGGGAAGTGCCCATTGATTTTTTTTGGAATGGAGATTCCCGCTGATTCTTGTGGTGGGGTGACAACCTTTGAACCATTTGGTAGGGTGGTTTTCATCCTCCCAATGATAGAAGAATAAATTCTAAGTGGGTTTAAACTATATTAGGCCTCTTCATGGGATCATACTTTTAAATCTAATTCCAATTATGTTTTTGAGGATGGTTATTAGAAAAATGACTCTTAGAAGTTGTTAGTGTCAATGAGTCTGATCGATTATCATAGAGAATGTTGTGGTCACAACTAGTTGATTTGTTTTACATTGATAATTTTATGTGTATGTTTGACCATATTTCCGGTCATACAATCATAAAATTTCATGATACCATTTTTAAAACATTTTTTTGTTTTCCTTCTTCTTCTTCTAATGAGATGGTAGATAAATAATCCACTTGTCATGGGTGCTTGAATAACATAATGTGTAGAAAATATACCATGTTTAAAAGGATTTATCTAAATAAAAAACACTCTAAGATGGTATGCCCTAATAATTTATGGAATGAATAGTAATTTAGGTTGTAATTGAGGATACCCTGATCCTGATATCTATGTTATGGAAGCTTTTTAATTTTTTCTATAGCTATTATAAAATTTCTATGGATTTCTTATTTTATAATGAATAAAATTTATTCATCCTTTTCTCAAATAAACCATACTTATTCTATTTAATCATTTTTTATTGAAGGAACTATTTTTTTTAATATCTAAGAGGGGTAAACAGACAATATTTCCTAGGCTTATGTGTACGTTTTTTCATTGGAGTCAGTTGAAGCATAATTGTTGTTGTTTGATATTTTTCATTCTTCTTTATTTGAGGTTTTGACGTTAACTGAGGCTTGGGTTTAATTAGCCAACTGATATATTCAGAACTTTTTGAAACTATAGTAAGATCATGAAACCTACATGAATTCCTTACCAAGAGGTGTAAAATTTTTAAATCATCATGAATTTTTTCAATGTACATTCCTAAAAAATCATATTGTGAAAGTTAAATGTTCAGGGAGTAGGTTAAAACCTTAAACCCAGAAATGAATCCTGTGACTCTCTCATTCTCATGCTATTTGAAATTAGAGATATTGAGTTAGGTTTTATCCAACAATGTTGGGTTAAAATGATAAATTAATAACTAATGAAGGTCCTCTAACCCTATGAATGATCTATCTAGTAAAATAGTGTACAAGACAAGTGTTGATCCATCAAAAAAATTTCATAAATAATATGAGTTAATCTTCCTATTAATATTTGAGGGTTCACATCATGGGAACACATTAATATACAAAGTGGGTTAGATTATATTCTAGATCCCCATTTCTATTAAGTATTGGTAAAGTTGGATTCCAAAAGATGGGTTGAGGAGGATTCATGTACACTCATTCATGGTCTTATTACCAATTTAGCTAGTGCATTCCACCCCACCATAGCCTCTATTAAAGCTATTATAGAATCAATGAAATCAATAAGATTTTATGGGATGGTTGGTTAGTTAGTAATTAGAGCTATGGTAATGGCTATAGCCTGATATTGTAAAATTTTATGTGTCTGTTGCTGATTACCATTATAGGTTGGTTATGGGTAACTTTCTTGAAATAGTTTTGGATGTCCTCCTATTGGATGAAACTTATAATAATCCCCTATCATTGGGTATTGGTAGACTTGATATTTGAAACATGATTATTTTAGATACTTGGATACTCCCATTACTGATTTAACAACCTTTTTGTGTTGGGTAAATACTTACAAAGGAGATGTTAGAGTCTCTATATTAGTGGTGTGATCAGGTGAAAAATTTCCTTTGTGTAGTTCAGTGTAAATTCACCTTAGATCAATTATCTATACCTCATATTGGGTTCATATTTCATTCATAATAATAGTTTCAACATCTTTGGATGGTGAATTATACGTGATCACATCCTTCCCTTTTTATTTTTATGAAGACCATCTTGGAGGTGGTAACGGAAAATTCATGAGGATCCCCCAAATTCTACATCTGTATGTGTTGATAAATATGACCACAGGATGTAAAATATTTAGTGTGGATCATATTTTTTGTAAAAAAATATAAATTTTAATCTTCTATATCACTCTAATATTATTGATAACCAGTGGGGACTATGTTTGTAACAGTCAATGATTTATAATATGCATCTGATATCATGTTTTCAAGAGGGGTGAAAGAGATCATCTGCTTCCTAAATATGTTGCAAGAAGAAAATCACAACTCTCCTTTTTCTATTCCATTTCAAGAAGACCATTTTGTTTTCTATCCTTTTAAAAGGTATAACCTTCTCCTTTAACTATTATTTTAGCGATGTTTTGTGGGGAGTGATCATAATATAATCTCTATACGCTTTTTCCCAGAACATACCTAAATATAAGATGAGTGGTTCTTTGAGAGAAACTATAGAGCCCCTGAAGGACCCCAGAACGCCTTGAGAGGGGAGGGGAGAATTAGGGTGTCAAATTTTTCTTCTAAATTGAATGATCTTGTTCCCACATTTGGGGTAACCTATTAGACCTGTCTGATGAGGACATGCAGAAAACAAACAATCACATGCAAAGTAATGGCACCACAATTTCACGTGGTTCACCCATAAGGGCTACGTTCAAAGGGAATATGCTGATAGTGTATCAGTCATACCAAAAACCACTATGCTTCACAATACGTGGATTATAAGGGTTTAGAATAGTCACTCTATGCTAGGAACACTACCATTAAATGTTTTTAGGGATAGCACACTACATCCCTTTGATCACATCTGCTAACTCCCCCTTGGTCACTACGGTGGAAGAATCTTCACTCAATTTGTCGAATTGAAGGTTACTTAAATGGTTTAGAATTAAATCATGCATCCCAAAATGTAAATGGATGATCTTATGAAGTAAACTTATCACCCACATATGTAAATTACTTTCCCGCCCATTGATAGGTCATGGTAATTAATTTCACAAACAGATTAGGTCACTTTTCAGGCTTCCTTGGGTGCTATGCGTACCACGTCACCTCCTTCGTGTATTGTTGCTATTTCTGTGTACCATCCCGCACCTCCATGAACATCCCTACCCTGCGTACTGTCGTACTCTTCATAATGATCAGCTTCTATACATACCTCCCTGATTCACGTATTGCCTTGTCTGCCGCACAATGCGAGAGCTTCCTCCGCAAACTGAACTCTCTTCCGCATACTGTTTTTACTTACCATGATGGTTCTCTCTGTCTAATGTCTTCTCCTTGGTGAAACACATCAAAATTTTCTCGATTTCGTCCCAAAATTATAATCTCTAATTTATTCCCTTAATGAAGGGGATTACTTCTCCTTAAATAGGCACATACTCTATAAATTTTTCTAATCTGATTTACCCAAACGTTCATTGCGAGACAATCTTCACTGTATATTGAACTCCATCCAAATTCTATTAGACTCCACCACCTACCGCTCCTATTTCAAAAATTGTAGAAATCCCATGAACCTTCAGCATTCAACTGACCACACGCCTTCACTGAAAACCATTGCTACAAACCGTTTTTAGTTCTGCACACCACTCCGTGTACTATTCTTGCTACTAGGTACGCGACTGCGAACCATTCCATGAACATGGTACATGTTCCGTGTTCCAAGGTATGTGGTTCCCCTACTTGGCTTATTTTATTTTTCCATTATCATACTATTCATTACTATGTGAGAAACATTTGTCTTCCCATACCAAAATCCTTATTTTGAGGCCCAAAAATTTGGAAAACATATGAAAACTACACCACCTTCAATACTTATTTAAGCCTAAAACATATGAAATTATCACTAGAAAACTCCCTAGTCATCCATGTATAGATTGACAAAAAACACAATCCAAATTCTATTATTATCAATGAATATCCTTGGTTCCAACAATCTCCCCATTTGTGTTTGTTGACAATCTCCATATAAACTCACTGAAGTACCAACCATGATCAAAACTTAAACCTTCAAGAAATAACTCAGCCATCACTCTATGTCTATGTGAGTAGTGCCCAGTGTAGAAAAAAGAGAAAGAACATGAATTGAGTTCTCATTCTTTTCTTTTCTCCCCCATTGTTTCATTTCTGCCTTTTTCTATTCTCCATCTTTACTATATCCAGAAAGAAATAGATCAGTATCCTTTGAATTTATCCATTATTACACATGAGAAATAGACCCAATAAACTGAATATTGACTTGTAGATTTAAAAAACATGTTTCATCTAGATTGTATCTCCATCGTAACCTGAATCATTTCCAAAAACAAATTATGAACTGTTAAAACAAATATGGATATGGGAATCTCATAACCTCTTTATACACAAGGTGGTGGATAAACACCAAGTTTAAACCAATGTCTCTCAAACCCAGACACAGATAGTGGATTGGTCATAATGTCAGCCACTTTTTCATCAGTTCCCATATGGTCCATTTTGATCAAGCCTTGTTAAAAATTTTACTCGATGAAGTGATATATGATCTCAATATGTTTTATACGAGAATTCAGAATACGATTCATCATTAGATCAATTGAACTATTGTAATCATAGTAAATCACTATTGATTGTTTCATATCATCTCTAATGTCAGTCAGTTGATGCTTCATCCAAAGTAACTGAGTGCACACCTTTTTAGTATGTATATATCCATATTCACTAGAAATAAGATATGTAATTTCCTATTTCTTTATTAACCGACCCACACATTTCTTCCCAACATACAATACCCCAACATTGGTAAACTGTTTTTCCACTACATCTACTACCCAATTAGTATCATAAAATGATGATTGTTCACCCTATCTTCTTACAAAAAAGTATCATCCATAATTATGAGTACCTTGAATGTAACCCATGATTCTTTTTACTGCCCCTATATATTCATTTTGTTTTGACTACTCTGAAAGTGGGATGCAAAGAAAGATGAAAAGATAATATCTGGACATGTCTCAGTCAGATACAGTACATTTCCAATTATTCATCTATACATGGTGGGATCATTAGAAGTACCTTCCTCATGCTTCCCTAGCCTTGTTCCAACCAAAATAAAAGTAGAAATTAGTTTCAAATCATGCATATATAATTTATTCAACATCTCTCTTGAATACTTTTCTTGAGAGATGAAAGTGTAATCCTTCTTTTGAATCACCAATAACCCTAAAAAGTATACGAGTTAACCAGTCAGGGGAATTTCAAATTATAATTTCATGTGATTGGAAAATTCATCCACTGATCCCTGACTTCTTCCACTAAAAATAATATCGTCCAGATATACCAATTCCATGAACTGATATTTTTAATAATTCTTCACATAGAGACTGTTATCTACTCCTTATCTTTTAAACTCATGCTTTCTCAGATAAGAATCCAACTGAGTGTACCACACCTATGGGACCTGTTTCAGGCAGTAAAAAGATTTCTTTAATTTTCAAACATCCGGTTCATTATTACCATGCAAGAACCCCATGGGGTGTTCAATGTAGAACTCTTCATCCAAGACTCCATTCAAGAATACTGTCTTGATGAACATTTGATACAATTTATAACTTCTTTGGATATCCACAGAAATAAACATCCTGATTGACACTAGTCTCAATAATGGAGAAAATGTATCCTCAACAACAAAACCTTGAATTTTTGAATATCCTTTACAAAGAAAGAGCGCCTTATTTCTGATCACATTTAAATGCCCGTCAATTTTTTTTCTTGAAAACCCACTTCGTGGCAATCACATTTGGAACTTCAGGTCTTTTAAAAATATCCTATGTTTGATTTTGTCAATATGATCTAACTCTCCATTCATTGCTTTCACCCATGAATCATCCTTCATAGCCTATTAAAATGAGGATGTCTCCACAGCTACTAGAAATAATGATTGTGCATTATTCCTCATTTTCTTTGTCTTTGTAGGTTTATTTTTACCCCTGAAAATATTGGATGGATCAATCTCTACTCCCTGATTTCTCCTTTAGGGTTCAACTGAATTCTCCCCAGCTAAGGATTCCTCTTATGATTCATCTTCTAATCCAACATCAGGATGTGACTTGTGAGAGTTTTGTACATCTTTCTCTACCTCTGTATTAAAATTTGTTCCATTTTTACATTATTACTCATATTCTTTCACATATGCATAAGAATTCCTTGAATAATTAGGGTTTTTATCATCAATGATCATAACTTCACTACTTTCCAAAATTCTTCCCAATCGATTACTGAAAAACTTGTAGGCTTTACTATTCATTGAGTATCCAAGAAATATTCTTTCATATGTATTGTCACCATACTTACCTTGATTTCCTTATTTATTTCAGATAAAATAATTTCTTCCGAAAACATGAAAATATTTGAAGGAGGGCTTCCTTCCATGACACAGTTCATATGGTGTTTCTATCTCATGCATATATATATATATATATCCCTATTTGATTTTGAATATATAGTATGTCATGAATTGAATCATTCTAGTAATTTCAATTAATACGACTCTTGATTAGCATAGTTCTTTCCATGTTGTTTACCTATCAAATCCTATGCTCAACTACTCTAGTTTGTCCTAGAATTATCGTAGCAGCCACCTCATGTTGTGTCCCATGCTTCTATAGATAATTTTCAAATTCAATGGTTGTGTATTCTCCTATATTTTTAGACCAAATGACTTTGATCTACCATCCAGTATCATTCTTGGAAATTCTTTGATAGGGTTTCATGCAATCACGAATTTTACTCTTCCTTTGTATAACAAACATACATTCAATTATGCTGTAGTCATCTATGAAAAGAACAAAGTAACTTTATCCATGTGTTTTAGAAATGTTTATTAGGCAACATATGTTTGTATATATGAGTTCAATGGGGTTAGATGCACTTTTCTTCTTTGGCCAATTGGAACTGAAGACCAGCTTCCCTTGCATGAGAGCATCATAGTTCTTTTCTCGTTTACACTTCTGATTAGAGATATCCATTACTATCTTCACCTTAGATATCATTTCTATGTCCTGAAAATTGATGTACCCCAATATCCAATTCCACAAGTTGTTTTACTCTTCAACTATTAGGTATAAAATGTTATCTTTATTGTCAACAAGATATCTGTTTCAATTTGTTCTACAACCTTTCATGAGAGAATTACCAGACATTTCTCTTATAGTACAACCATTCTGATTGAATTTCACAATAAGACTTGATTCATATATTTTACTCACACTAAGAATATTATGACACTGGCACTCCATAAATAGGACTTCAGTTTTCTTCAGTTCTCCATTAGTTAGCTCAGTACTTCCAATGCATTTTATCTTCAATGTACCATCGTTACTGAACCTCATTGTTCCATCGACCCTTTTATTGAAATTCATTAATAGGTCTATGTTAACCATCATGTTGGATGAATATCATCTATCAATAATCCAATTAATATTCTTCTTTGTATCTTTGGGGGATACTTATGCAAGATTGGATTTTTTAACTTTCCTCTTTTCTTTCCATGAGTTATTTGGTTGAATGTAGGACACTGATGGACTTTCAATTCTTTCTTCTATGTACATGGGTTCGTTATATTCAAATTTTACTTCCATAGGAGAAAAAATATTCTAAATAGAAACTCCGTGTGGTTGAAAAGTATTGAAATGTCTCTGAGAATTTCAATAATTTCTCCTCACATTACTCCGAATGCAAAACATAGCTTTATGGACAAAGTTATAATAGTGAAAACAATATCCATAGAACTTATTTCTTCTATAAGAAGTAGGATATGAATATTTTCATCTTTTTTTAATATCTATCTCTTACCAATTCATATATCTCTATTCCTCTTCACAGTAAGACACTATATGGCCCGAATAGCCACAAAACTGACACATCATGAGATTAAATGTCTTCTCACTTCTATTTCTCCTCAGGCCTTATTTATCAGGAAAATGGTTTTAATACGTATCATTTCTGGAAACTATAGAATAATATTAAGTTCTAATTTTAGTTTGATTTAATCATTTCCTTTTCAGCACTTCTGGTGGATTTTCAACATGATTAACCTTCACCTTTTTTTATTTTGGTTCATAGTATTTTTTGTATTCATCATTTTTGTATCACAACCAATTCCACTATTTCCTATGAAATCGGGTCTTTGATCACTCAAGTTCCTTTCAACTCCACCATAACCACTTTTCTCCCTCTCTAGAAGCTCAACATCCGAGAACATTGCAAATTTTATTTTCTTCTTTTCTTCTTTTTATTTTTGTTCACATTTGAATTCACTCTTATGTGTAACAAATTCTTCATATAGACCTTAGAAAGTCATATATTACTCTTTCAGTCCAGAGGTAAGGCCATTGATTACCTTTATCATTTCTTGAATTCTGAGTTTTAGTTCAATGAAATCTTATGGGCTTTCAAGGATTGATGACTGTACTTTCACAAATTCCTCCAGTAGTTCAATTTCTACTTCAATCTAATCAACATATTCTGATCCATCTTCCCCAATTCCTTCCCACTCATTGTATCTCTTATATTGATTGTTATGATTACCAAAAGCATCCTTAAGTTGTAACTTGGGAGTAAAATCAATGGTTAAGTAATTATAACCAGCCTTATATATTGATGGTTCAGATATTTTTAATTATATCCATCATGGAATCATGGTTCCCATATTTTAATTCTACTTCTTCTTCCCCAAAGAGTTCATTTTCATTGTCAAATTTTTCATAGAGAAAAATATCTCATTGAGAATTCTTTCCATATTTAAAACCCTTTTTTGAGAAATCATTTCTGAGGCTTTTGAATGTCTCCATTTTCACTTTCGTCATCATTGATCTTTCTTGGGCATTGAGAGTCAATGTGCCCAACTCTTCCACAGTGAAAATAAGCCAGATGTAGCTTTCCTCCAAAATTCCCTATTCCCCAATTTGTCTTCTTAGAAATGAGAGAAAGTGTTTATTTTTAATCATCATCTTCATCACTGCTATCTCATGAAACTTTTTTTTGGTACATGGATTTGATTTTAATTTCCTTTCTCACATGATTTGTATCTTCTTCTAGTTTGATTCTTATTTCATATGCCGATAGATTTCTCAATAGATCATCCACCAAGATCCTAGAGATATCTCTTTACTCAATGGATGAAAACATTTCATTGTAAAGGGGTGGAAGTATTCTCAATATTTTTTTTACTATGTCAATGTCTTTTATTTCTTCGCCCTGACCTCAAATTTCTCCTACAACATTAGTAATTTGATTGGAAAAGGAGTCTTCATTCCCATCAAGGTGTATCTTCAGATCATCAAACCTATGGTGTAATACTTTGCGTTTATTCTCCTTAACTTTGTTATCTCATTCATAAATATTCTCCCATTTATCCCACATTGACTTGGAAGATGTGAAACTCGTTACCTTTAGATAAATCTGATCATAAAGGGCTGTAGTGATATAATTATGTGCTTTTGCAGTAGTGTCAAGAAATTTCTTGACTTTATTAGTCATTGATTGTCCAATAGGTTCATTGACATGTATTACTTGTGAATTAGAAAATAATACTTCCATTCCAAGAGATCTTATGTGTGATTTCATACAGGTTTTCAATATCTAAATATTAATTCTATTGAAGAGGGGAACTCCGCAATCATTTACTAGATTCAGAATGACATCATAAGACAAATTCAACACCAACAACCTTTACCATCTAATACCACTTGAAGGAACCCAAAACACCCTGAGAGTGGAGGGGTGAATCAGGGAGTCAAATATTTCTTTCAAATTGATGGATCTTGTTCCTACATTGGTAGGAACCTGTTAGACCTATCTAAAGAGGAGGTGCATAAAACAAATAATCACATGAAATATAATGACATAATAATTTTAATTGGTTCACCACTAAGGGCTATGTTCAAGAAGAATACACCGATATTGTGTCTGTCATACCAAAAACCACTATGCTTTACATGTTGTGGATTACAAGAGTTTAGCATAGTCACTCTATGTTGGGTGCACTACCTTTACTTGGTCTTAGGGATAAAAAACTGCATCCCTCAGATCACTTCTTCTAACTCCCCCTTGCTCACTGCATTGGAAGAATCTTCACTCAGTCTATTGACTTGAAGGTAGATTTAATGGTTTAGCATTAAATCATGCACCCCAACTATAAAGGCTTGCTCTGTTGAAGTCCTTTTATCACCAAAATATGTAACCTACTTTCCCACACACTGATAGGTTATGGTAATTAATTTCACAAACTGATTTGGTCACCTTTCAGGCTTCCTTGGGTGCTCTGCATACCACTTCACCCCCTCGGCATACTGGTTCTATTTCCATATACCATATAGAACCTCCATGAACTACCCTTCCTTACATATTGCCTTATTCTACATACTGTTATGCTTATCCACATATCACCCTGATCTGTGTACTTCCTTACTCTACCGTGTACTGGGAGAGATTCCTCCCCAAACTGCACCTTATTCTGTGGACTTTTTTTCCATACACGGATGGTTCTCTCCATGTACCGTCTTCTCCTATAGAAACCACTTCAAACATCACCATATTTCTTCCTCGAATTTTAATATCCAATCTATCCCCTGAACTAAGGTGATTACTTCTCCTTAAATAGTCACATATTCTGAAAATTTATGTAATCCAAATTAAAAAAAAAAATTAATGTGGGAAAATCATTACTATATATTGAAATCCATCAGTATAATGTTAGCCTCCACCACGTACCACTTATAATTTACAAACTGAAAATATCCCCTAAACATTTAGCATTTTGCATACTACATGCCTTCACCGAAAACTGTCACTGCAATATGTTTTTGGTTCTATGGACCACTCCGCATACCATTCCCATTTCTAGGTATGCGACCGCGACCAATTCCCAGAACATGGTATGCAGTCCATGTTCTGAGGTATGTAGTTCCTTAATTTTTCCGATTTTCTTTATTGTTTTTTATACCATTCACTCCTATGTAAAAAACCTCTGTATGAAAACATAGAAATCTTGATTTTGAGGCCTAAAATTATTGTCAAACACTGGGAAACTGCGCCACCATAAATAATGATTTTAGCTTAAAACATATAACCTCATTCCTTGAAAAATACCTAGTCATCCATGTGTAGATTGACAAAAAAACAAACCAAATTAAATTATTATCCACAAACATCCTTGGTTCCTATATACCCTTTGGTGATATGTTCCCTATGTTGGAGAAGTCCAAATTCAGTGGAGTGGGAGGATGTAGTGATAAACATTCCCCCAACCCGATGGGATATGGATGAATTGGTCACTATGCTATAAAATCATAACATATTTAAGGATTTTATGGTCCTTAGTGTGGTAGTGGTGGCATAAATATTCTAGACTTGTATAGATTGTTTATTCCCAAATAACTATCATTGTGGCCAACACAGTTTCTCTTCTGAATTTACAGGCTCTTTTTAGGTGTGGGTAGGATGAAATAAGTGCTATGAGTGTGTTCTTGTATCTATTGAGAGTAGCACCTCAGCCAAGGGGTTGTAGATTCATACCAGTGATTCTGGATGAACCTTAATGGTGTTTTGTTATAAGAACATTTAAATGGGTATCTCTAATTGAAATTTCCAATTTTTTGATTCACACATGGTGGGATAATGCTAAATTGACAAGATTTCATGTGTAAAAACCATTTGGGATTCTTGTCCTGAGGTGATGAAATTGCATGGAATCTCTAGAGGTAGTCTCAATAAACTGGGTAGTAGAGTGAAAAGTAGAACTCCATATTCAACCCATCCATTCATGTGTACATTAGACAGAGTATCAATAATCAATTGATAGAGATCCCTCAAAGAATTATGGAAGGAACATTGTAGATGTATAAACTATCTCCCCAATTTATGGAGTCGTGCAACCAAAATGGAGTAAATGTTGATCTAATGGTGAAATTATTTTATTTCCTTATTGTGGTTTTCATATTCTATGTAAGGTTTTTTATTTTTCTCTAGATAATGAAGATTAATCCGTAATTTTAGGTTAATATGGTGTATTCATTCCAATTTCAAAACTTTCAAAATATCATATAAAACCATGAATATGGGTGAAAACATGTTTGATAAATTATCATTGGCTAGTTATTTCGTAATCATCTATTCATTATCTCGATCTCATATGATATATTTTTCTATCTGATCCCACTAGATTGATCACTACCCAATTTACTTATTGAGGTAAGTGAGATTAGTAGTATTTTTCTCTATTACATTGGAGGCTAAGGAATCCAAATTGATAACAAAAAATGATTGATTTCATGAGATGTTTTTTTCAGAAAAAATATACCACAATAGGGATAAGGTTATTGGAGTAGCTATCTTCAACATTTCAAGTACCTCATGATATGAGGGATTCTTAAATATTGGTTTAACATGGGGAGGACCTTTTTGTTGTAGTGAGATGCCACTATGGGGATCACCATTGTAGTGAATACCATGACCGGTGGGGTACTATTATTTCTTAATGTCCAGCCCTAGGGAGGATTCTAATATCATATGAACTATGGAAAACTTTTATAGTGGACAACATCCAGGGGATGACCTTCTATCCATTTTATCTTCTAACCATTGGGAGTATTTTCCTGGATCAAACCATAAAAATAATTCCAATGATCAATATTAATATTTCCACATGGAGGAACATTTTAAAAAATACTCTGGGTTTGACCACTAACAATACTGATAGTAATTTTGTGGGGAAGAACATCACAATAAAAACTAATTTCTCTATCACACAATGTGTTAGTAGAATATTGGATCACCATTGAAATGTGTTTTAGGGACTCGAGAATACTAATATTGAGAAATTCTAGAAAATGGGTCTTCTCCTAACGATGATATTTTTCTTTTGATTCTCTCTATTAGGTGGCCAAAGTACTATGTTGTGCATAATTAATTTCATATATAGAACCTCTTTATGTCAAACCCTCATTTCCATTAGAATGTTTTGTTAGGATTATTTATAAAATGATGGAATGTGTGCCTACTTATTGGTTTCCACCATGACATGCTGAACACATTTCACTCTGAAGGGGATTATGAATACTTTATTACTCTTGAAAAATTTCTAGGATATGCTGGAATGTCCTGGAAGATATGTTAGGAATATGTTCCTATCCTGAAGTGTCTACTAAAATGAGACATTGGTTTCTAGTTAGAATGGTAATGTGTTCCTGATCATATTGTTTATTAATTATTGAGATGTGCTGATGATTCTCTTAAAATTGGGTAGGGATGTGTTCCTACTCAGGATTAGATCTTGATATATATAGAGGAGCTAATATAGTGGTGGGGTAGTTATATATGACTACCCTTATTGGATATCTGGATATTCCATCTATCATCATCTTCTTCCACAACCAGGAGACACTAAAAAAATTATATCATATGGGTAAGAATATATACTTTCTCATCAATTACCACTAAAACACGTTGATAGGATTCTATAGTAGGAATGATAATGTCTTCCCATTACATGATGTGATTAAGGATATTATCCCACTTCTATCCTCCAATTATGGAAGGTATAGATCAAATAGATTTATATGTCGGATAAGAAATTAATGTCTGCCTCTAGTTTATATTGAGATATGCCATAAATATTTCTCTGATGCTTCTTGGATATGCATGGTTGTAGTACGGTGGCCGAATTGGTGTGGGAACATGAATGTGTCCCTAATAATCAGTTTTTACCAAGGTATGTTTGCATGCTTCTTCAATAGAAGTATGAATATAGGCCTGATATCTAGGGTTGGAATCTTGTTTCACCTAAAATCTATCCAAGATTCTCAAGTATCAGTGAATAGAGTATGGATTATCTATATAACAACCCTAGTGGAATAATGTGAGGTCGAATACATAAAATACTAATAGTATTGGATAATTGGATAACCCTACATGATTTCTCTTCCATGATGAAGTCATAGTATACCTCATTATTATCCTATATAAGATGAGTGAGGTGTCCATTGGTGTCATATGTGGAGAGGCTCCTAAAATGGTTGAATATGGAAGTAGTTTCCACATGTTTCTCCAAAATACATTGCAAATTAAATGGCCATTGTGGATTTATGTATAAGAAGGCCTCTAATTCTACCTCTAGGGTTTAGATCAAACCATTTAGGTTGTACTCATGAAAAAGTGCATTAATCATATGGTGCTGATGGTTTTGAGTGGGTAAAAATTTATTCTAGTTTGATGAGGCTCCAACTCTTTCAACATCTGAAGCATATGTTTAACATTTTAGGGATTCCATTAATTTGGATTAAAAGGATTTTTATTAGTTCTTATAGGAAAAAAATATAGATAATAAAACCCATAAATGTAATATCACATGTCAAATACATGTTCAACTAATTTATTTAGTAGTTACAGTTTTCATGTTGATGAGTTTCTTTCATGTGAGAATGGTTTGACTTCTAATATTGAAAGGATAACATAGTTTAATGATTCAAAATGAATTCACTATTTCTTTTGATTTGTGTCTGATGGGTTATATTCATGGAACTATATGCTCAAATTGGACCCCATATCAATGAAAAGAGATGGAATGTTGAACTTATTTGCAAAGGAATGTGTTTACTATGTTTTTTCCTACAAATGATTCTTAGGAATGTGAATTGGTCCAGAGTGTGGATGGTTAACAACATCACATAATTGTTAATGGATTCTTACCTCTATTGGGCCATATTATAAATATAAGACATTCTTTATGAATATTTCCTATATCCCAGTGTGGAATATGTTACCCAATACTGAAACATTATTGTTGTCATGTATTCATGTGAACATCTGTATGTATCAATGGTTCTCCATCAACATAAAAATTTGAATGTATAAGAGTTTTTAAATTAGTGTTAACATCTTTATGAAATATAAGATCTCGATAAATATGGAAATATATATGTATCATAAGATATCTGTAAATGGAACCATATTTATATATCATAGGTTGTCCATCTCATTTTATTATTAATTAATGTTTGGTTTTTATGAGATATGGTTTTAGTCCAACTAGTTGAGAGCTCTAGAGCTTATCACCATCTAGGGAAGTGGTAAATGTTCATAGTGTTTAGATCATTCTCATGAAAGGGGACTCTTATATATCTTTGTGAAAATAATTACAACCCATTTAGATTAGTTCCACTTTATATGACATGGCGTACCATTTAAGGCTATATGACAAGAATTGATTAGTATAGTTTAACTTCATGTTATAAGGAAATGTTCTAGGAAGTTTAAATTCATGAAACTCAGACAACTAGGTAATTCCTATGATGTATCTTAATTATGTTAGTAAAAAGATCAAATAAGTCTCTAAGGCTATGTGAGACATGCTAATCATGATAAATAAAATATATAAGACCAGTCGTATTGCATTAGAGTCAAAAAAGGGATTGAATTGGTCTTGTGCATTGTCAATTCCCTAGTATGATTCATATATTGTACAAGCGGTGATAATTGGAAGTTGAGTGGGACTTATGAATGAGTTGACCTTATATACCTTACCTGGTTGATAAGTCAAGTGAAGATATGTTTAATGACTATACCAAGGAGGAGTATCATGTATTAGGAAAAAATTTGTATCTTATTCCTAGTAGGAGGTCGAATTGTAGGAATTATAATTCTCTTAATGGAACAATAAACATAAATCTCTTAGACCACATGATCCATGTACAGTTTTGAAAAAATGATGCAACATATGATTAAATTCATTACCTGAATGTATACAATTAAATTTTAATGGGTATTAAACATTACGGATTCCCATGAGTGAAAATTCATCTCATGCTCATGACATGAGGCATTCCAGGTTCATTGAACAAGTCATACTATACTCGTTTTATTGGATTGTCTTGTATTTTTTCATATTATATCGAGTAAGTTAGATAAATAGGTTAAAATTTGTTGTGGGGATGTTATTCTATATCGTTTACAATCATATATATCAGATGTGGTGTCCCACTAATGGAGTGAAACCTAAAGGACTATTGAGGTCTAGGATTTGTTTTTGTCAGTGGTGAGAGAAATCTATTGAGGTCATTTAGATTCTACATATAGGGGATGTGGTATATCCAAATTTTTTTCAAGATGAGAGAATTAATATCGGAGTAATATATATCCCAATAACACCAAATATCACATAAGATATTTTCTATGTGAAATAGGGAATGAACAAAGGTTGTCCCTCATGGATGTTTCCCCTTCATGAAGGACTTGGAAGAAGGTTCCTTCATGGTGGGATCACTTCATGATGGGATCAAGAATGGGGATATTTTTTTGGAGGGATTCCTTTTCAAGGATGAATTCATTTTTTTGTTCCTTGTTTTTTGGTATCCAAATCACCTGTGTGGATGTTGATTTGAGTGTCAATTTAAAAATTCGGAAAAACATAGTCTTTCATTATCTCTCTATTTATCCTCATTTGTCTTATTTATTTACTATAATTTCTTGGTCATCCAATTTCCCATAATATAGGTCTATTTGGAAGATCTTGAATCATTTGGTAAAATAGGATTTCAAACCTTGGTAGGGACTTTATGGTGGAAATGGGTGTTTCACATAGTCCTATGTAATGAGATCAAAATTCATACCTTTGTGTCGTAAGAAAAAATGGATTTCAAGGGAATTAAAATTCAAGCCTATCAACAAATGACAATTACATGTGGTAGAAGGGGTTTAAGAAGGAATAAAATAACTATGCATCCCCCCTTTATTTTCCAAATTTTAGGAATTTAAGCTTGTATGCAGGAGGCTATAAAATCCCCTTATTACCACAATCAAAATTTAATATGGGATAAAGAGAATTGTAAAGAAATTAATGTTGTATGATGATAGCCCACATTTTAAAAAATTTTGGAATAAAAAATCATATATGTGTAGCTATAAAAATTCATTCCAACTGTAAATGAAAATTCCATGACGGAGAACATACTTAGTGAAGGGATCAAAGCTGTATGTGTCCACCCCAGCTTTTCCAAATTTTGGGAATCAAAACATGTATGTTGGAGGCTATAAAAATAAGTTTCTAATCATAGAAAAAAATTCAATGAGAGGGTTGTAACTTTTCAAAAAGAATTTGAGTCTTTGCAGATGAGGCCTTTACAAAAAAAGTTTGTGTTTTAAAAATCATGGTATGAACAATCATTTGTTTTGAAAAATTATACCCCTATTTTAATCCCATTGAAAAAAATTATTTTTAATGACCTTCTTTATGATAATTTTAGAAAAAAATTTATAACATTTTAATCCTTATAAATTGGTGACCCTAATGGTTTGGTTCCCATGAAGTGTCTTGGATAATTAAAGTAAAATTGTGATCATACTGACTAAGTTCTTTGTTCCTGGAATTTTATTTAGGTTACACTAGCTCGGAAACTGTAATTGTTATGATACTACTGAAATAAAGTTATGTGAATCAATATAGTGGATTCAGATAAATATTTTATCCACTCAGCTATCTAAGAATCGTATACTATTTGAGTGAAATGTTTTTGTCTTCCAAATATAGTCATGGACTATTTACATGCTCAAAATACTATAAGTCATAATTATGTATGTGTCCTATATTAATAAATATATGTGATTTATGGGTTAATCATTTTTAGTGGAAGTAATTTCATTTAAAACTACTTTATGAAAAGATATAATACATGATACTCACCCATAGATATATCTCTATTATAGGTTATGTATTAATTCATGATGATCTTATTGAGATACAAAATAATATTGACATATAGAATGGCTAAACATTTATATATAAGGTTGTGAATTATTCTAAAAGTTAATAATTCAGATAATTTGAATGTGAATTTCTATAAAAGTCAATTTGACCCACTATAAATCATGGGTTTTGGATATTAGGTGTGGGTCACACAATTATGGTAACAATCATAGACTCATAGATAAGATGAAATTGAAAAGGGTGATGTATATATTTTTTTTGATAATGGAGATATATTTGGTGCATTATAAGTTGACACATATGATTTTACATTACCAATTTTATTAATACTATAATTATAGAACTAATATTATATTTACACTACAAAAAATGATTTGTGTTTCTTGTTTTAATTCAAAGGGATTCTCATTCTCTATTAACAAGATGTGTTGATCTATATACACGAGTGAGATGTTTTATGTATTTATGAATAAATTAAATGGTTTATATATTCTGGATATTGATTATCTTATTTATAACATTTTGAATAAGAAGACCATGTTTGATTCTAACCTCACCCATGTTTGATATTTTCTCCTTGGGAAAAGAAATCATTTATTATAAAAGATGTCTCATATTTAAATTGTTAATATTATGTATTAGAAAAGGATACTAGATAAATTTTAATGGAAACAGTTAATGTTATAGTGAAATATTATATCTCATACATAGTAATGTATGTTGACTAATGAGTTCTCAATAACGTGGTGGCTTTATACACTTTCTTTCCTTTACTGATGACTTTAGTCTATAAGAATATGTGTTTCAAGTAAAAATATGTATACATTTTTGAAAAGTTAAAAAATTAAGAATTAATTACATAATCAACTTAAAATGGGTACTAAGATCCTCTAATTAGATTGTTTGGAGAATAATTGAGCTAGAAATTCATTGATTATCTAAGGGATTGGGGAGTGGTTTCACAATTAATTCCTCCTAGAATACCATAATGGAATTGTTCATTTGAGAGAAGGAATATTAACTTGTTATACATGGTTTTATTGATGATGATTTAGTGTAATTTTTCTAATTTATTTTAGGGACATGATCTACAAACTACTATGATTCTACTAAGACATTTTCTATTTGAAATATTCATAAGGACACCATATGAGATATATACCAAGAAACATCTCATTTTTCATTCATTAATATTTAGGTATCTGAAGAATTAATATAATGTTTTTATTCACATATGTTTGAATTCAAATGTGATAGATACTTATATATTGGTTTTCCCATATAATTATTGAGATATTTTTTCAAAAATCCTATTGAACACAAAGTGTTTGGGGATGACAATAGTATTATTTATTGAGAATGAATATAGAAGTTATGGATTCAATCGGAGGAAAGTTGAACTCATAGAGGTTTAGGACCAACAAATAATAAGTTTCACTATGGTGGGTGTTCATTCATCCCCACAAATAGTTATGGAAGAATAATCAACTCAGGATTACAATTATCTCAAACATCTAGTACGATTATTCAAGATCTCGTGAGATATATATTTTTCACATAAAATAAAAATGTATTAATGTTTAAAAGTAAAGAAAAAAATATATAAAAGGAATCCATATAGTGTTTTTATTTTGGGAAATGGTTAAAACCGATTGGATCTAAAATGGACTCCATGTTCACTAAACATGTTTGGAACTTAGTGGATTCTATTTAAGGGGTGAGACCCAGAGGGTTAGCTTTGGTTTTTAGAATAAAATTAACATTAATAGTGATGTTTATACCTATTAATGAACACTATTAAAAAATATTATAAGAAAATACATGGTAATGACTATGAAGAAACGTTTTCACCTGTTGTGATGATAAAGTTCATTTAGATATTTCTATACATAAAAGCTCATTTCAATTATAAGATATATGAAATGGATGTCCAAACTACCCTCCTTAATTTTAATTTAGCATAGGATTTGTTTATGATATAATATAATGTTTTTAATGATAAAAATGAGACTCCTATTTTATTCAAGGTTCAACACTCTATTTACGAATTGGAGTAAGGATATCAGAGTTCGAATATTCAGTTTGATGATGTGATTAACATATATGGTTCCATAAAAAACATAGATAATTCATGTGAATAAAAGTAGATAATTGGGAGAGTCTTGGTGTTTTTCATATTTTACATAGATTTTATAATTCTTATTAGAAATGTCTCACTAACACTTCACCTTGTGAAGTTGTGATTGAGTATGTTATTCTTTATGAAATTCATGGGTGAATTAGGCAACATACTGGTTATGAAGATCAATATAGATACATATATGATATTTCTTAGACTTATACATGACACTTATATTGGAATAATTCTAAATAGATAAAATATATATATATATAATTCCCTTGGAATCTGATATAGGTTTTATCATGTTTGTTATGGTGTTTACATTTCATGATGTTACATATTCTATTAATATTATTTATAGAAACCAATTCTATCCAAGAATGTGTCACTCAATTTATTTAAAGAATATAATTAAATACCTGATAAGGAATAAGGATATGTTCTTGGTATTTTGTGGTGGGTAAATGTGTAACGCCCCGACCCCAGTTAACTAGAGTCAGTGCATTATTACATAACATTGGCATGATCACAAGAAATATCAAATCTCGAAATACAGACTGGTTTAGTAGCCTTGGAAACTCTAGATACATTCATAAAGTTTACATTACATCATAAAAATGAAAAATACTACTACAACATCTTGTCTTCATATCCCCTCATATTATCCCTGTAGGTCATTCATAAATTACTTCTTCACATCCTAATAAAAATAAAACCTTGAAAGGGGTGAGATCAGATGCTCAGTAAGGATAACAATATAGTGGAAACATTTATAAATAAACATAAACATTTAAGGCAATGTATAACTAAAACAAAAGACTTTTAAACTTCAACTTCAGTATAATATGGAATAGATAAAATGAAATAATTCCATTTACTTATTCACATGGATATTCTACTAGTTGAATAATCACATGCAATATCAATAACCACTTTCTTAATGGCGGAATCAATAATGCCAGACTATCATCACCATGTAGCCATGGCCTCGTGCGAAGACTACAAAAAATATTTTGACAAGGCCTCGTGCCAAGACACTATTTTGTCTCATGAGACCAACTGATGCATCTAGGAGCTATACCGGGCTCCACCTGTCACAAATTAAGTCTAATGCATTCCTAATATGAACAGGTTTAAACATAACATAAACATTCGTATTAAAACTAGCATATGAAATGTCAATAATTTCTCCATAAACCATGAATGGTACAAAAATAACACATCTACAGTAAAAAACATTACAAAAACTTCAATACGATATCGAAGTTTTTTATCATAATAAATCAACTTCAAATAAGCTTAAAATCCATCAAAGGATGTTGACATAGATGAAATCAAAACTATTTGTGAGAAAAATCTCTTTTTCTTTAAATCATTTAAAAGTCAAATAATTATAAAATAAAAAATATACATTGAAAATATCCTTATAATCTTGTAATGGAAGCTTTTAAGATTTTATAATGGCATAAAATAGCCACATCCTCCGTATAAGTTAAAAAGAAGACATTCTTACCTTAATTATGTCGAAAAGGTTAAAAAGGACCTTATTTGTAAAATGATGGAAAGATTCCTTTATAAAATTATAATAAAAATTAAACCAAGGGTATAAATGAAATTAAACCATATTATGTAAAATAGTAAGAATGTTTTGAAATACATTTTTAAGAAACATGGATGTGGATGATAAAGAGGTCCCAGTAGATAAATATGTATAAACAACCTCGGATAATGAAGAGATTGTTAAATAAAACCGTACCTTGAACTTTTCCTTAGTATATGGAATGTTAAACTCATTTATAATAGTTAAAACATTGTTATTAAATTTTAAAAGAACCATATACATAATTATGATATCATATATGATCTTCTAATAATGATTTGTTAATAATACATTAGTATTATCGTCATTTCGGGTGTTAACTTACTTGTTTTCTTTTATATGTTTTGTTACATAAGTCATGTTTGTTATTGATAGGTTGTATCTTATTCATATCCAGAATGATATGAAGTGCTTAAACATTATTTTTAATCATTAAATTATAATTATACTCAAATGGATATGATGGGGAATGAATCTCATCGCATTCGTGGAGACGGTAGTCCGCACATACGCACGAGCGACCATATCATTATTTTGATATTAAAATAATATATAACTAGATGGTATATCATATATAAAGAATAATTATCATGTTATATTTATTATTTACATGAATTATACATCATTATTATATCCATCTAAATAATAATATATTGAATAACAGTTACACCACAATGTTGAGACGGTAGGCCATATGTACGCACGTATGGTGACATGTCATTAAAGGGATGGATAGAAAAATGAATTTGTTTTTTTATTATTATAATAACATCTAAGTATATAGAAGGTACTGGAGTTATTATTTTAGAATGAAAATAACAAGGAAAGAAGAAGTTGAAGAAGAATGGAACTTTAAAGAAGGTGGTGAAGACGTTACCTCTTCTTCGGGTTCTTCCTTTTAATTTGATCAAAAGGGCTCTTTAAGATCGCATTATGATCAAACTAAGGCCTCTATATTGAATTTAGGGAAGTTGAGAGAGTATTTGGGTAGGGGTTGGCTGAACCAAAAGGCTTTGAAGGTGTGAAGAATTGGTTAGAAGTGGTGTCCTTTTATAAGGGGGAGGAGGGGCACCTTAGGAAAATCTAGAAATATAATTTTATAATAAATTCCTATTCGGTTTATAATTGACCCAAAGTATATTATTCAAAGTTTAAGGTGTATATGGGTCTAAAATCACTCAACCAATAGAATTTAGACAAGTTTGGGTCATTATATTAACCTTATCGTTTAGTTTTAACTCTTAGTTAATTAGTCTGACTCTTACCATGTCACATTGTATTTTTATATTATATAGTTAATAAACTTACTATATACATCCAAGAGACCCCAAAGTGGTCAATTAATGATATTCCAATAATTATATGATTCATTTGGCTGATATTTAGATTTTTAGGAATAGAATATAAATCAATAATATAATATTTGTTTTAAAAACTCTTTTATGTCAATTTTGACAATACTCAATAATTTTTTTAAAAGACTTACCAACTTTATTAATTCAAATAAAATTACTTTAATAAATAATAACAAGTCATATTAACCAATAAAATTCTTTTATGTCATAGAATCTTTCAAATTATATTTATTTTACCATTTATAATACCAATTATTTGATTCTTTCTTTAATAAAGAATATAATGCATCATTATTATGTCATATATATATTTAATTTTTAAATGTATAAAAATTATAAATAAAATACCTTTATGTAGGAAATCCTTTTAGATTTCTAATGAATATTTATAATCGAAAATATAACACATATAACCCTATGTAAAATTTTTTTTCTAAAAGATATATGCTTGTGTCATTTTTGTGTATATTTTAACTTAATTAATCTAAAGTGTCCGTATCACCAACAAGTGGATCCATGGGGTCCAAAAATCTACCCAAAGATTCTCATGGTCGGACATGTATCCACCAATAAGTTTAGGACACTTTTTAGGGTAATTTATTATTATTATAATATTATTTGTAACCCTTATTTATCAGATTTACCCTTTAGCCATGGTAAATAAAATATTTACCGAAGTAATTATTCAAAATGTCTAAAAACAAAAGTTAACTATTTAGACAGTTTGGAAATCCTGATTCCAAATATGGAATCCATTTTTCCAAATTCAAAACATAGAAGTGGCAGAAATTAATTTAAAAGTAATTCCCATTGTCAAAACAAAAAGCGTGTTTTTAAGATATAATATCTATCAAAAGATTGATACTTGTTTATGTCCGGTTTAATTGTGAAATTATTTACAATGACCAAAATTGAATTAAATGGTAAAAATATATTCTAAATATACTTTAAAACCACTCAAATTCATAATTTATCACTATTAATTTTTTTTATTAAAAAAGTTGTTTTTAATTAAAATTTAGTAATTTTCACTATTCATCAAAATATATAAGTTATCCGAAAAGTTCCAAAATTTCATCCTAGGATAATTTCGATATAACGAATACAAAAATGAAGTCCATTTTTAATGATAAAATGTATAAAATTTCAAAAAGTGGGTATTACTATTCATAACGACTACTTTGATTGGTTGCAACGTGTTAGAATCTCAAAGTTGCGTACAACACACGCTACCGTATTACTCAAAGAGAAGCGTACCATAGAAGAAATGGGTGTTACATTCTCCCCTCCTTTAAATAATTTCATCCTCAAAATTTCGAGAATATTACTGCATAACAAGACTCGGGTGGTTCTTCATCATAAGTTTCTCGGGTTCCCACGTTGCCTCTTCCATTTTATGGTTTCTCCACAAAACTTTTACCAGACAAGTCGTTCGGTTTCTCAGCACTTGTTCTCTTGTATCAAGAATCCTGACAGGCTCTTCGCAATAAGAGAGATTGGGTTCTAGTTCTAATTCCTCATAAGTGAGTACATGCGTTGGGTCAGGCATGTATTTTCTCAACAGCGATATGTGGAACACATCATGAACTTTGGAGAGATTTGGCAGCATTGCCAAATGGTATGCTACAACCGCAATTCGTTCTAGAATTTCAAAAGGCCCGATGTACCTGGGAATCAATTTACCTTTCTTAACAAAACGTATAACTCCCTTCCATGGAGAAACCTTCAAGAAAACATGATCTCCTACCTGAAATTCCAAATATTTCCTTCGGTTATCGGTATAGCTCTTCTTCCTACTTTGAGCTAGATTGGTGTGGTTTTGGATTACCTTTACCTTTTCTATCATTTCCTCCACTAGTTCTGGGCCTACAAGTTTTATTTCACCAACGTCATCCCAACAGGTTGGTGTGCGACATCTCTTTCCGTATAACGCTTCATATGGTGCCATCCGAATACTTGAATTGAAGCTATTGTTATAGGAAAATTATACTAGAGGTAAATATTGATCCCACATACCCTGAAAGTCAAGTGAGAATGATCTTAACATGTTTTCTATGGTTTGGATAGTTCTTTCTAATTGTCCATCAGTTTGAGGGTGGTAGGCAGTGCTCAAATGAAGTTCAGTATCCAAGGAATTCTGAAGACTCTTCAACAATCTTGATGTAAAATGGGGATCATGATCAGAAACAATTGATATGGGTACTCCATGAAGTCTCACAACTTCATTAATATATATCCTTACTAGACGTTCAAGTGGTAAATCCTCCCTTATAGTAAGAAAATGTGATGACTTGGTAAGACGATCAACAATGACCCATATTTCATCATTCCTTCTAGGATTCTTTGGTAGTCCCATGAAAAATTCCATCGTTATATTATCCCATTTCCACTCAGGCATGGGAAGAGGTTGTAATACTCCACCAGGTTGTTGCCTTCCAGCTTTCACTTGTTGACAAACCATACATCTTGACACAAAATTAGCAATCTCCCTCTTCATGTTGTCCCACCAAAAATGTTCCTTCAAATATGTATACATCTTGGTGCTCCCAGGGTGTATAGAGAAATTGGAACTATGAGAATCATCCAACAATTATCTATTTAGATCAGGTATATCAGGAACACAAAGTCTCTTCCCAAACTTCAAATATCCATCTTCATACACAATGTCACTCAAATTCCCATCATTCACAGCTTTAATCTCCCTTTGAAATTCTTCATCATTGGTCTCATAACTCTTTATTCTTTCTAGTAAATATGGTTTGGCAACCATTTGATAAAGCACTGATGTTTCACCTTCCATGATTATTCCCATGTCTATCTTCACTAGATCGATGAAATTTGGATCCCTTTCAATTCTCATATTGTTCAAAACTCCATGATCCTTTCTGCTCAAAGCATTTTCCACCTTATTTTCCTTCCCTGGGTGGTAGTGTATCGTGCAATCATAATCCATGAGTAGTTCAAGCCATCTGCTTTGCTTCATGTTGAGTTCTTTCTATGAGAAAATATACTACAAACTCTTGTGATCAGTATAAATCTCGCATTTCTCACGATAGAAATAATGTCTCCAGATCTTCAAAGAAAATATTACAGCCGCTAACTCAAGATCATGAGTAGGGTAGTTTAGCTCATGAATTTTTTGTTGTCGTGATGCATAAGCAATAACACTATCATTATGCATAAGGACAAAACCAAGTCCTTTCATTGATGCATCACTATAAATAATGAACCCATCATTCCCCGATGGTAGAGTCAATATAGGAGCATTGAATAATCTTCTCTTTAGTTCTTCGAAACATTCTTCACACTATTTTGTCCAAAAAAATTTAACCCCTTTACGTTTGAGCTTGGTTAATGGGTTAGCCAATCGGGCAAAGTTCTAGATGAAACTTCGATAATAACCTGCTAAACCAATAAAAATGCGTACCTCAGTTCTACTCGTCGGTGCTGGCCATTCGTGGATTTCCTTGGCCTTAGAAGGATCAACATAAATTCCATCCTTAGAGACAATATGGCCAAGAAAAGAAATCTCTTGAAGCCATAATTCACACATGCCAATCATACCATATAATTCATGTCTTGTCAGAGTCTTCAAGATAATGCGCAAGTGATTGTCATGATCTTCGTAGCTTTTGGAGTATACCAAGATAAAATCATTAAATTCCACCACAAAATCATCAAGATATTCCTTGAAAACTCTGTTCATTAGATCCATGAATACAAAGGGTGCATTAGTCAGCCCAAAATGCATTACTGTAAACTCGTAGTGCCCGTACCTTGTTCGAAATGCTATCTTCGAAATTTCTTCCTTCTTCACACACAACTGATGGTATCCTGATAGAAGGTCAATCTTTGAAAAGTATTTAGCTCCATGGAGTTGGTCAAATAAATCATCAATGTGAGGTAGGGGATACTTGTTCTTTATTGTTATAGCATTGATCTCTCTGTAGTCGATACACAATCTCATAGATCTATCTTTCTTTTTAATAAAAAGAATATGGGCTCCCCATGAAGAAATACTAGGGTAAATAAATCCTTTATTACTCAATTCCTCTAGTTGTTTCCTTAGTTCAACTAATTATACAGTGGCCATTCTATAAGGGGTCTTCGATATAGGCCTTGATCCAGGAATTAAATCAATAGAAAATTCAACTTCTCGTTCTAGAGGATGTCCAGGTAAATCTTCCAGAAACACATATACATATTCTTTCACAATAGGTACATCCTCGATTTGAACATTCCTTTCCTCACCTATTGTTATTTCATTCTCTTCTTCCCCTATAATTGAATTTAGTTTATCTACTGAGGGTGGATCTAGATAAGAATTAGGTGGTGATGATTCTTCTCTAAAGATAAGGTGTTCTTTATCATCATCATAAAAAATCGTAACCTCATTCTTCTTACAAGAAATCTTCGAATCATGGTCCGAAAGCCAATCCATACCGAGGATTATATCAAATTAATTCATGGGAAGGATGATAAGATCAGCAGATAAAGAACATTTATATGCCCTAATGGGAACAGATCCACAGAACTTTGTAGCAATGATACTTCCCTTAGGGGTTTTGACTGACAACTCTTTTGTTAAATCAAATTGGAAATATCTAATTTTCTTAGCAAACTAGGATGATATGAAACAATGCGTTGATCTAGAATCAAATAAATCATTTCATAAAATTGAGGAAACTATTAAATTACCTTTCACCACTACTTTCGGAGCTTCTACCACAACAGTAGTGATAGAATAATCTTGGCCTTGATCCCTTGGAATTTTCTGAGGCAAGTTCCCCTAACGCTTAGGACATTCATTTGCATAATGTCTCATCTCTCTAAAATTATAGCATTCCACGTTGATAGTAACCAACTTTCCCTTGAAATCATGAGCTTGGTGGCCTTTTTCACCACACTTGTAATAGACTCCCATTCCTTTTAAGAAAGTACCGGGGTGTTTCTTCCCACATTTACTGCAGGATGGATTTTCAAATTTTCCATTATTCCCCTTATTTCCATTTCTAGATTGATCAGAATATCTCTTCTTCTCTTGATTTTATTTAATGTCATAAGACTTAAGAATTCCTTTTCTGTATTGATAGTACACGAGACAATATCTTCATATGACGAGAAGGTCTGTGAGACTAATGCTCGATGAAGAAATGGTTTTAACCCATCAAAGAAACGATCAATCTTAATTCTTGGGTTACGTATATAATCTGAAACAAACCTCGCTAACCTTGTAATGTTAGCCTCATACTTTGCGACATTCTCATCCTCTTTCTGCCTCAGACTCAGAAATTGACTTTCCGAATCTGGTTGATGGTCTTGAGAAAAGTATATTTCTAAGAACAACTCTTTGAACTCCCTCCATTCCATATCTGATACTTCATCATCTTCCTTCGTGTTTTTTATCAATGACCACCATTGATCAGCATCTCCAGTGAGGCGGTAAACTGCCGTGATAACTTTTTCTCTTTCACTACTCACCAAGGCATGGAATATTTTTTCTAAAGAATTTATCCATTGCTCAGCTACCAAGGGATTTTTACTCCCATTGAATGTTGGTGGTTGTTACCTCATGAATAGATCTAACATTGATCCTCCACCCTGAGGACCAGGGTGCTCCATACGGGTAAGGTTATTATTCATAACCTGAGTGAGTTGTCCCAGTATGGTGATAAGATGATCAGCACTAGTTACATCACAAGCTCCACTATAATTATCTTGAGCAGGAGGGAAATCCCTACATAGAGTGCGTGCATTGATTCAATTTCCATTTCTTACACTAGGTTCCATTTCTAAATAATGGCATAAACTTGATCAATTTATGAATCAAAACACATAATTAACTCCATACTTGTAAAAAACGTAACATAAATTGAAAAGTTTATGGATATAATCCATAATCATAAAACTGTTTTCATTGAGGAAGTATATACTCATAAAACCTTCATAATGGTTCATAAAGAAAATGAGAATTATCCTAAGCATATCCCCCGGGAGTGTCGTAACCAAGAGTGCAGCAAGGCCCGTTGTCGTGCACCAGTTCCCGTTCGAGTCTAGATCAAAGCGGTGTTTTCATGTTTTACCCCTCGGTACATCTGTGCTAGAGCTGACTCTACTTGCTCATATCCAGACATGGATGTATTTCTCAGAAAAGTCACAAAATATCTACAATACCAAAATTCAAGGAAGTTCTTCTACACTAATCCTCAAAGTCAATCTTAATTCTATGTGCTCTAATCAGAGTTTATCTAAATCTAGCTTCCAAGGTTTGTACTAAACTTCCTCTGATACCAATTGTAACGCCCCGAACCAAGTTACCCAGAGTTGGTGAATTATTACATAACATTGGCATGATCATAAGAAAGATCAAATCTCGAAAGACCAATTGGTTTATTAGCCTTGGAAACACTAGAAAAATTCATAATGTTTACATTACATCATAAAAATGAAAACTACTACAACAAAATCATGTCTTCATATCCCTTCATATTATCCCTGCAGGTCATTTATAAATTACTTCTTCACATACTGAGAAAAATAAAACCTTGAAAGGGGTGAGCTCAGATGCTCAGTAAGGATAACAATATTTCGGAATCTTTCATAAATAAACATAACATTTAAGTCAATGTATAATGAAAACAAAAGCCTTTTAAACTTAAACATCAGCATAATATGGCATAGATAAAATGAAATAATTCCACTTACTTTTTCACATAGACATTCTACTAGTCGAATAATCACATGAAATATCAATAACCACTTTCATAATGATGGAATGCATAATGCCAGACTATCATCACTACATAGCCAAGGCCTTGTTCCAAGACTACAGATAAGATTTTGTCAAGGCCTCATGCCAAGACACTAGTTAGTCTCATGAGACCAACTGATGCATTGAAGAGCTATAGTGGGCTCCACCCGTTACATATTAAGTCCAATGCATTCCTCATATGCATAGGTTTAAACATAACATAAACATTCATATTAGAACTGGCATAAGTAATGTCAATACTTTCTCCATAAACCATGAATGGTATAAAAATAAAACATCCACAGTCAAACACATCACAAAAACTTCAATACAGTATGGAAGTTTTTTATCATAATAAATCAACTTCAAATAAGCTTAAAATCCATTAAAGGATGTTGACATAAATGAAATCAAAACTATTTGAGAGAAATATCTCTTTTTTTAAATCATTTAAAATTCGCATAATTATAAAATAAAAAATTTACTTTGAAAATATCATTATAAGATTTTAAGGTAAGCTTCAAAGATTTTTTAACGGCGTAAAATAGCTGCATCCACCTTATAAGTTTAAAAAAATACATTCTTACCTTAATTCTGTCGAAATTGTTAAAAAGGAACTTGTTTGGAAAATGACCGAAAGATTATGTTATAAACTTCTAATAAAAAGTCAAAAAAGGGTATAAATGACTTTAAATCATATTATGTAAAATATTAAGAATGTTTTGAAATACATTTTTAAGAAACATGGATGTGGATGATAAATAGGTCCCAGTAGATAAATACGTATAAACAACCTCAGATAATGAAGAGATTGTAAAATAAACCCTTACCTTGAATTTTTCCTCAGTCGATGGTATGATAACCTCCTGTATAATAGTTAATACATTGTCATTAAATTATAAAAGAACCATATTCATAATTATGATATCATATATGATCTTCTAATAATTCTTTGTTAATAATACTTTAGTATTATCGTCATTTCGGGTGTTAACTTACTCGTTTTCTTTTATATGTTTTGTTACATAAGTCATGTTTATTATGGATAGGTTTTATATTATTCATATACAGAATGATATCAAATCCTTAAACATTATCTTTAATCATTAAATAAGAACTAGACTCAAATGTATATGATGGGTAATGAATCTCATCGCGTTCGTGGAGATGGTAGTCTGTACATACGCACGAGCGACAATATCATTCTTTTGATATTAAAATAATATATAATTGGATGGTATATCATATAGACATAATCATTATCATTTTATATTTATTATTTACATGAATTATACATCATTATTATACCCATATAAATAATAATATATTGAATAACAATTACACCACAACGTGGAGATGGTAGGCCGTACGTACGCACGTATGGTGACATGTCAATCAAGGGATAAATAAAATAATGAATTTGTTTGTTCCATAATTATAATAAAATCTCATTATATATAAGGTACTGGAGTTATTATTTTAGAATAGAAATAACAAGGAAAGATGAAGTTGAAGAAGAAAGGAACATTAAGCAGGGTGGTGGAGATGTTACCTCTTCTTCGGGTACTTCCTTTTGATTTGATCAAAATGGAACCTTAGGTTGGATTTATGATCAAACTAAGGACCTTTATGTTGAAGTTAGGGAAGTTGAAAGAGTATTTGAGCAGTGTTTGGCCGAACCAAAAGGCTTTGAAGGTGTAAAGAATTGGTTATAAGTGGTGTCCTTTTATAAGGGGGAGGAGGGGCATCTTAGAAAAATCTAGAAATATTATTTTATAATAAATTCATATTCGGTTTATAATGAATCCAAAGTGGATTATTTAAAGTTTAAGGAGGTATGGTTCGAAAACCACTAAACCAATAGAATTTAGACAGGTCTGGGTAATTATATTAACCTTATCTTTTAGTTTTAACTCTTAGTTAATTAGTTTGAAACTTACCATGTCACATTGTATTTTTATATTATATAGTTAATAAACATAATATATTCATCCAAGAGACAACAAAGTGGTCCATTAATGATATAAAAATAATTATACGAGTCATTTTTCTGAACCTTAGATTTCTAAGAATATAATATAAATTAATAATTGAATATTTGTTTTAAAAACACTTTTATGTCAATTGTGACACTACTCAATAATTGATTTTTGTTAAAGTCTTAAAAACTTTATTAATTATAACAAAATTAATTTTAGCATTCCTAACATGTCATAGTATCCAATAAAATTAGTTTATGTCATCAAAACATTCAAATTATATTTATTTTAACATTTATAATACCAATTATTTGATTCTTTCATTAATAAGGAAAATACTGCATCATTATTGGGTCATATATATTTTAAATTTTTAAATGTCTAAAAATTATAAATAAAATACCATTATGCATGAAATATTTTTATCTTTCTAATGAATATTTATAATCGAAAATAAAACACATATAACCCTATGTAAAAATTGTTTTTCTAAAAGATATATGGTTATGTCATTTTTGTATTTATTTTAACTTAATTAATATAAAGTGACCTTATCACCAACAAGTGGCTCCATGGGGTCCCAAAATCAACCCAAATATGGCCATGGTCGTACAAGGATCCACAAATAAGGTTAGGACACGTTTTAGGGTAATTTATAATTATTATAATATTATTTTTAACCCTTATTTACTGAATTTACCCTTTAACCATGGTAAATAAAATATTTACCAAAGTAATTATTCAAAATGTCTAAAAATACAAGTTACCTATTTAGAAAATTTGGACATCTTGATTCCTAATATGGAATCCATTTTTCCAAATTCAAAACACAGAAGTGGCAGAAATTAATTTAAAATTAATTCCCGCTGTCAAAACAAAGAGCGTGTTTTTAAGAAATAATAACTATCAAAAGATTGATAATTGTTTATGTCCAGTTTAATTGTGAAATTTTGTCCAATGACCAAAATTGTGTTAAATGGTAAAATTATATTCTAAATATACTTTAAAACCACTCATATTCAAAAAATTTCACTATTAATTGTTTTTATTAAAAAACTCGTTTTTAATTAAAATTTAGTAATTTTCACTATTCATCCAAATATAAAAGTTATCCGAAAAGTACCAAAATTTAATCCTAGGATAATTTCAATATTAAAAATCCAAAAATGAAGTCTATTTTTGAAGATAAAATGTATAAAATTTCAAAAAGTGGGTATTACTATTCATAACGACTACTTTGATTGTTTGCGGTGTGTTAAAATCTTGGAGTTGCGTACAACACACGCTATTGTATTACTCAAAGAGAAGCGTACAATGGAAGCTTGGGGTGTTACAAAATGATTTGTGTGAAGGTATATACTGGTATAAGTTTCCCATTTGACAATGATTATACGGAATATTAATTTGTTTTTGTGTTTTTATTGTATGGTGGAACTATGATTTGGAAGAGTTCAAAACAATCAATCACTTTAGCCTTAAAAATAGAGGTAGAGTACATTTATATATTATATCTTACAAAGGATTAATTTTTATTAATATTCTCATATCCATACTAAAGGTGTCTTATAGAGTTGGGGTAGATATTGAGCTTTACTGTGATAACGATGGAGAAGTATCTTTGGAAATGAACCTTAGTCTCACAAAAAGAGAATAAAAATCATTAAAAAATTCCAACATATATGAGATATCGTTGAATTGAGTGATATTGGGGTCTATTGGATGGATAAAAATGATAACGTAGATAATCCATTGATAAAACTATTTTCATTGTTAAAATATGATGGTCATGTAGAGTCTCGTGGTATACAATAGTTACGATATTTATGTAACAATTGAATATTGTATAATGTATTTTCATTAAAATAAATATATATTTATCATGTATTCATGTGTTGTAGAATTTTACTTACATGAATGGTGTATGGATAATGTCCCCTTAAATTATGACAATTAGTTATCTTGAATCGATGAGAATCATGTTTTAATATAAGAATGATGATATTATAAGATTGACATGAGTTGTGTACTTGTAAGATAATAAGTGGATACTTATTATTTAGTCTTACCCACCATTTTTATCCCATAGGAGATCATACATTCATGGATATACTTATTGTTGTCTGTTTTTCAAAAAAACCTTCTTATCAAAGGTTGAAGAGATACCTATCATCAGAACCATTATGCATTGAAACCATTATTATTCAAGTCATTATAACCTATCTAATATAGAGTGATTATTTATGTTTTTGATCATATTATCATTTGAATCATGTCAAAGATGTGATATGTGCAATCATATTATGAGAATAGACATCCACCCCTTGAGTTAACCAACCTAAGGAAATAAATGTTCATGAATTGTTGAGTGACCTGAGATGTGATCAACAACTTGGATGAGGTACAAGTCATGTGAATATCTGAAAAATGAATGGAATGTGATTTATTCATCAAATAGGTTAGTATTTATTAAGAGAATAGAGATAAAATGTAATAGAAAATACAATATTGAAATTGTTCCGTGTCTAGTGGCCACTCATTGTCATAAAAAAATGGATGATGTATATGATATATCCTAGGGAATACATATTTAAATGGGATAGGAGTGTTCTAGATAATGATAATACCATACCCCCAAGTAGAAAAAAGTATCATTGAATCTTTTTTAGAGGCTTCACTATGCTTACATCTATGTAAGAAGTATTTCATTTTTTTCAAATGACACTAAGGCTTGTAGGTTAAAAATATTAGGACATTGGATAAGAATTAATTTTTATACAAAGTTCATGTCCCAAAATGAAGAGTTTATAAAAACCCCATCCAAAAGAGGTTTAGATGGATTCATAATATTTTTGATGTATTGCATTATGTCCCTATGGATTTAAGTGAAAGTGTGATATTGTAGGATATGCACTAAATTATAGGAAATTGATTTTATATAACTGAAGAAGATCATATGCTATAGTATCTATAAAATTATTATCATATCATATGGTAAAGAAATTTCATAATGGAAGATAAAAAATCTTCTTCTACCTATACTCTATAGTTTAATAAATTTATGATATGGATTATGGTTTACTTGGATGAGATGCATGCATGTATAATGATCCTACCACTAGGTTTTCTTTATTTTTTAAATATATTAGAAGGATTTATAAATGCATGGAAATGTTTTCATTTAGGGGTTTTAACTAATGAAAACTTAATAGAAAGAAACAATCATTGTGTTCATGATTATTAACACATTTACATATGTAAATTATGTCAGACATGACTATATATAGAATAATATCCCTCTTATTGAGTGATCTCATTCCATTAAAAAGGTTAATAAATCATCCTTACATCCCATGAAATTGTTCATCATGAATAATGAAGGCACTAACACACATATCAGTGTATTGGAATCTTCAAGTTCCACGCTAGGATGCCATTTAAGATGTAATAACACAGACGTAGGAGGCTTAGTTATTCTACTTTAGTAGTATTTATCAACCATAATCCATTAAATAAGAATATAGAGGCCATCGAAACAAATTTATAGGTTCTTTTTTTATATGTAGTTGAATATTTAAAGACATGACAAGATATTTCTAGGTTTATTTACACATTCAAATATCAAACGATGGTATCGTAAAACCCATAAATATTTATCAACATGGTCAATCTATAATCAAATAATTGAGAATATATTAGGATGATATATGATATTAATATAAAATATTTCCCATGTATAAATCATTCAAAAATTGATTATATGAATTTTCATGCATCCATATTATATTGATGGTGGAAGAAATAATAGTGATATATTTGTTTGATGGAGATAATTCAAAATACATATTTTATCTTATGATTCAAAAATTATTTTCTAGAGGATTATATTTTCCTACAATTATATATTTGAGAGTTCATGATTTCTTTTAATGCTATAAAGGCCTCTGAGGTCACACTTTTTGTCAATGAAAATAAAGATCTAATTTATGAAATTTTGATAGATACCTGAATTATTTTCTAGGGTACCTAGAAGAAGTGATAAATGGGTTTTCACATGTTGACATATATGATGTAACATGTGGTTACAGTATATGGTAAATAATTCAAATGAAATTTTGGAAATATCCAAAAGGAGTTTTCCAAAAAACCAAATGATGTTTTGGGTATAGTTTCATGAGTTTTTTTACCTGACATAACATAAGATAAAATTTTTCTAATTCTTTGAGGCTTTCAGTGTAAGTGGTAGATTGATGGATATGTTACCTAAAAATATGACCATAACATTTGTTTTATAAAATTATATGTTTTATCCTTTTTTTCATGATGATATAATGAAATAAACTATTCTATAGTTTTAAGAATTTGATTTATCATACTGTATGATAATCCTTGATCCTCCCTTTATCATCCACATCCCATTATTATTCTCATTTAAATCATCATACAATGAAGATTGGATGTGTTTTAATTTATCACATCCTATATTCAAATTTAAATTGTAATTAATGTTATTTAACTAAATTTTTAAATAGTTGAAATGTTCATAGCATTTATGAAACCCCTAATCAATAACTAATGATATTTTGGAGTTTTATATATCCTGTATAAATCAATTCATTCCACATGATTGTTGACACATTCATGATAACTCCCATAGGATGAAGTTATCTTCATCTAATTTCCTCTAAAACATTTATCAAAGTTACAATATAGCGTTGTGTTAATAGATACCCCACCATAACGCTAAGAGATTCCTATGATCCATTGACACCTCTAGAGGAATGAGTAGTTCAGCTGCTTATTTATGGTCTAAATAAAATAATTGAGTATAAATTCAAAATGATATATCTTCTAGATAATGTTATGTCATTATTTTCATTTATTTATGTTCACTCCAAACATATTAATTAATTTTAGTTTATTCTGGTTTGGATTGTTCTTTGAAAATGTATATATAGTAGATATCCCTCCAAAACAAATCAAATTTTACTATGTTCAACCTCATTTACTAATAGATAGATGATATATTAAGTGACATCTAATCCTTAAATTCTATTCTTATATTTACTCAACACCTTAAACAAAATTTCATTAAGAAAAATAGGACTACTCTTAATTTCAATTTGGTTAAGTCGACCCATAACTTTCATTATAACCCCAAATTGATAGAAATTAACTTTACTATGGATAGACAAGAACCTCAATATATAGCATTTTTTCAGTTGATGTAATTGATATGTTATATATTTACATTTTCATTGAGGTTTTTAATGAAATTATATAATAAATATAACTTTTATCTATTTGACTCAAGAAAGTTAAATACACTAAGGGGGTAGGGAGGGGTGGAACAAGGATTATAAGTTTTATTTATACAAACCTTCATAGTTGTACTCATTTTATAGAATTATTTATTTCAGTCCACCTCCACTTTCTTTAGCCTTTAATTGTCCTTTATTAACTTTATATATATATATATATATATATATATATAATAAACATCTTTCCTAGCCTTTACGTGTTTAATTTCTCTTGAGCCAAGGGCCTTATCCATTGAATCAACCACAAACTTTTACACCTTTGAGGATATATCATCTGATTCTATGAACCAAACTCATTTTTTATGCCTTATAAATTACCCATTTAATTATTCTTTTACTCACACTATTCATATTTTCAACCTCAATATTTAGCACTTAAACACAAATTTATTAAGTCTTATTCTTGATTCACATCTCTATGTTTTTTTGATCCCCTAATGAAACTTCTCTAGTACATAGATAAATCACAGCTTTGGATCTCTTGATATCTCGTATTTATAATTATTTTCTATCACATTTTGGATATTAGGCTTCTCAAATAGTTCTATGTAATTATTGAATGAATTAATAGATGCTTTATTATAATCAATCACACATTCCTTTCGAAAACCAATTTAATTATTCACCTTTATCACATATTTCAAAAAAAAATTCCATTATATAGATTTTTCATGGAATTTTAATTATTAATAAAATTATTTTCTATTACTACATCACCAACCAAACTTATGGATCAAATATAACTTTACTCTAATAACTAATCAAACAAATTCAGTTCAAAAAAATCCAAAAAGATAAATATTTCTCTCATACCACTCAAAATTTTTGATATAATCATCTTATGAAATGTATCTATCTCAAAACCTAAAACAATTCAAAAATAGTTAAAGGATGTAAATACATGAAGATAGATAATCCTTCAGTCAATTCATGACTAGGGTGCCACATACCAGTGCCCTGATGCGGTTTTTCATGTTACCTCAGGTACACCTCCCCATACAGTAGAGGATGGTAACTAATAGTGATGGTCTAATATATAATGTGGGGATACAATACCCTCATTATCAATGCTAAAAATGGAATAAATAAATAAAAAATATCTTAATGAAAATAAACAACATCCAAAAAACTACTAATATCATTAATCAACCATCATCACATGATTAATACAAAATGGGAAAAGACTGTAAACCAAAACAGAAAATATATCTTACCATATATGTTTCAACTATAAAATTAAAATTAAAATAAAGAAATACTGAAATCTCCTAATAGGGTCCCAAAATAATTTTTGGTTCCCTCATCCATCATCTATCCCAAATCCCAAGTCCACTATCTAACATAGGGATATTTCCCATATTCCCATCCTACAGACTTGAATTCTATTTATGTACCCATCAAGAATCCCATGTAATGTGTGAGTAAAACTCAGAAGGACACCACCAATGGTGTCTAAATCAATATCCAATCTATAAAATTGTATATAGTTTTATAAAGAATAATGTAAAATGATAATGTAAATAGTTTTCACATTTAATCTTCTTTCATCAACAACATAGGCCCCTGGGGTCATGGTGAAACTCGAACAAATCATTTTTGGTTCAGCCAATTCTAGAGTATAAACCATATAACATAGTAATGTAACATATCATTAATTCAGTGGATTTTAATTATTCATTTAATTTCAACTTCAAATTAATAAATTGAAGTCATAGAGTAGTAATCTGGAACCTTGTGGTTATTTATAGAAGTAGTCACTATCCCAAAACTTAGTGATGACATGAAAATATATATATATATATATATCTCATGGGACCCTAGATCCATAGTCTAGAAGCCCATGTGTATTGGTATCCACATTCCATGACCCACGACTCGGTGATCTAATCAATCAAAAATATCACATACCATGGTTCCACATTCATAACCATATTCTCAACCATATTCATAACCTATTATTTTAAAATTTTCATAATCACAGTATTCAAACATATTTATAATACCATTTATGAACTATTGAGAATTAAAAAATAACCATTTTAGTTATATTGGCACACCCCAAGGGTTTCCCTAATGCATGGTATCGTAACCATCAATGGTCCCCTGAGATCTTTTAAGGTCTTTATAATCTCTAGGGACTCAATTTATTAAATCATTTTAAAATGAAATTTCCAAATGTGAATATTGAAATTACAAAATTATATACACAAAATTATAATCAAGACATTAATAATTATAAATTATACCACCAACCTTTAGATCGTTAACTTATTCTCTCCAAACTACAACCCTCAATTGATGTGGAATGGTCCAATTCACAATAGAGGATGACATCTAGAATAAAGACCTATGATGAATATATAAGGAAACAAGATCCATAAAAACCTAGATCCATAACACCAAAAATTCATGAAAAATCATTTTCATTCAATGGGGTAGGAATATGGGATAGAGATGAATCAAAATAAAGAACAAATTCTCTATCAAATAGGTGAACATTTCCTCCACCAGATCATTGACTCATAAATAAATGGGTATTTGGGGCCATGAAATCATCCTAAGAGCCTCCAAAAGCAATGGATTTTTAGTTTGGTCGATCTAGGGTGATTTTTTTTAGAAAAACCATGGGTTCAAGAATTTTAAAATAACCATTTGGGGGATTAATTTTTCATGTCCATAGAAAATCACATTCTAACATACCATTCCTATCCCTCACTTAGAACATTGCACTTATTATTTTTTAAAAATATGTTTATCTCATGTATACTTTAACCCCACTGATATTACAAAATAACCTAAATTCAATTTGAATATTGAATTCTAACATATTACATTTTAGAAATTAGGAAATGAACATTAAAATCCAAATTAAAATAAATTATAATTCCTTAAATCTATAAATGGTTATATTCTCTAATCCAACCATTTTTTTAAATCATTACTTTTCCCCAAACATAGCTTAAATTCAAGCTTCAATTATCTTTTATTGTAATCATCTTCACTGTAATTGGAATCATGGGAGAAAAAGAAATGTAATGAAATTTTCTTCATCTATATTTTTATCCAAAGATTCCAATTTTAGTAAAAAATTTATTAATTTTTTTTGAAAATTTACTGAGTGAGTAATATAAGAAAATTCATATCAAGAAAAAAAATCATTATTTATGTTCTGATTAATTTTTAGGTTTCATTTTAAGTTTTTTGAGAAATTATTAAATAAGGAGGATGAAAGGATGAAAGAGTTTAAGAATGGGTTGGGAGATATAGTATTCAAAGCCATGCCAATGACATTGATAGAGATTAATGAATACAATTATAGTGAGAGATATGTCATCAAGGATCTTTAGAACCACCACTATGGGAGGAAGGCCAATTTGAAAGAGGGAGTCCAATACATCTTCAAGAGGTGGAAGGAAATAAATAATCCAAGGAGGGATTAAATAAAGGTAGTTAAGGTAGTTTTTACTCAAGTATTTATGTATTGTATCACTATTCCAGATAATAAAACTTTCATTGCATGATGTAAGGAAATGTAGACTTTTATGCCTAAAGATTATTGTATTGTTTATCTATCTTACCAAAATTAATCCTTATATACACAACATTATTTGTAAAATCAATGGTACTTTGTAGAATTCACAATTATTATGAATTCTTAATCCATAATCATAATCAAAGAAAAATATCAAACGACACATCATTGTTACTCATGTTTCATAGGTTATCTGTCGTCCTTCAAAAATGTAATTCACCTATGCAATACTAATTATCCAATATTATTTAAGTGAAAATATAAACCGATCATTCTATGAAATCTTATTAATATGATTTTCCAATAGATACACCTATATTCATAGTTCTTCTTCTTGTATTAATATTTTTTTCAACATCATGTGTATGTATTTATGTGTAAAATATATTCAAACAATGAAAATCCAAACTCACTAAAATGTAAAATGAAATAATATATCAAAACCATCTATAAAATCACCATTAGTTTCAATAGTGGATAGAGATGGTGTATTTAGTGGTCTTGTATGAAGTTAGAATGATTTTACATAGTAGGGGTGGAATTTTGTAGGTATAAGTAAGTGAGATAGATATATAGATGAGATGTATGGTGTTTCTTAGTAAATAATAGTAGAAAAATGAAAACCACAGAACCCAAAAAATTAAACGGGAGAGGAAAAGGAGAAAATAAATTACCTTGTATTTTATCCATGATTCATCTAAGGAAACATAGATGATTAATGCTAGTAGTAGGGGGTTCCATGTGAGCTTAAGAAAAAAGGACTGGATGAGTTGTAGTTAGGGTTCCTTTAAATATATCAAGGAAACATTTATCAGGCCTTTCAAAAAAATACTGATAAAGAGGCATTTTAACAGTGCTATGTTGATAATCATAGATCAAGGGAATATTTATTAATTCTTTTTTATCACTGATAAAGAAAAATATTTCTCAGCACCAAAAAGAATTGATAAAATATATTTTTATCATCAATAATATTTTAGCACATAAAAAGATGCATTTTATCATAACTTTTTTTGGGATGAAAAATCTCGATATTTATTAACTCTAAAAAATCACTGATAAAAGATTTATAATTATAATTATAAAAAAAATTTAGACACACACACATATATAATTATATATTTTTTATTATAATTTTAAAATTATTAAAATATATACTTATTTATTTATAGTTAATTTATTATTTTTTTCAAAATATATTTTATATTTATAATTATAAATATATAATTATACCCCACAAGAACCTAGTATATATATATATATATAATTTTATAAATATAATAAATATATATTTATAAATACATTTATAATTATTTATTTAGAAATATTTATTTATTATTAATTAATTATTTTAAATTATAAATACATTTATATCATTATATATATATATATATTATATATATATATAATACATACAATTGGGTTTATAGATGAGGAGGGGAGAAGAGTTCCTAGTGACCATGGTGGCACTGTGGGGATTTCAAATCAGAACACTTCTCTGTATATTGTTGGCGCCATCAAATCCCCATCGCATCAGTATTTCTTTTGCAGATGTTTTTAATCACTAAAAACATCAAATGTTGGTAGTTCTCATATGGTTGATGATATCCCTCATGGGGTATATTTTTCCCTATCTAGATATGAGAATGGGTCCTTCCCAATTATTGTAAATCCTAATGCTCCTGAGCAGTTAGATGCATGTAAACTCTCTCTTATTGGGAGATTGATACTTGAAAAGGGTTACAAACCAATGGACACTGAGGATTTCAATTGAGACTCTCCTAGATTTGGGGCATATCCAATTGGTGAATTGTCCCCATTGACAGAGGATATTTCCATTTAATTTTTTATAATGATGATGATCAGGTTTGTGCTTGGAGTTCCATTTTTTATGTTCTTAATCAAGGGGTTATTCGAATCTCTTCTTGGAATATGACTTTCAACCCACATTCTGAAAAACATACAACTGCACAAATATGGATGAAAATTTATAACATTAGTTGGGTGTTTTGGCATCCTATTATTCTTAGTTACCTTGTCTCCTATTTTGGTGTATCTATTAAAATAAAAGAAAATACTATTGAAGGGAATGTTGGATACTTTTCTAGAGTCCGTGGGGATGTTGAAATGCGAAAGCTATTATGTGATTCTACCACTATTATTGAAAATGGTGACAACATTGACATTCATTTGGAATATTAATTCATCCCATCCTTCAGTAATTTTTCCAAAGTTGTAGGTATAAAGTCTACAACTATTGGAATGAATGAAATATTCAAGTTAAACATACATGGATTGGGTAACCTTCTGGTAATTTTTTTTGAGGAAATATGTTGTTAATGATAAAACCGCTATCGTGATTGGTCCTAGGGGATTAAATACGGATGATGACTTGAAAGGGAATATGTGTGACACACCTAAGTGAAAAAAGAGAAACTTCCTTCAAAGGATGATGGATCTATTTCTATTGATGTGAAGGTGGGACCATTTCTTTCAAAGACATCCTTATTAGAAAACGAACCAAGTATAATTTGGATGTGCTTGTGCCTGATTTTACTGACCATGGTCAAATTGTGGTCGTGCGGATTGAAATGGATGAGAAACAGGTGTAGGAGCATTCCTTATTGAGGGAGATTATATTTTTTACTTGAAAGAATCTATGGGGAAACCTATCATGTAGAATGTCCATCATTTAATGGAGGAAGAACAAAAAGGGTCTTGGAAGAAAAGTAAGGCATGTAAATGGGGTGTTTATCGAAAAAATGAGGCCAAGGATGTGGCAGAAATGATTGGGTTGCTTCATGTGGGTGTGGCTATTCATCTTCTTCCAAGGAGCTCACTCTGTAGGAGGTTAAACTCAAGGAAAAGTACTATGTGATTTTCAATCAGAAGAATTCACAATTAGAATGGGTAACAACTGATGACATCTCTAATGAGTATGGAGATGATCTAGATTTTACTCATTTGAACTTTTAATTTTTAGCTGAGGGAGTTTCCTTTGTTTGACCCCATATATTCTCTTTTCCATGTTTCTATCTTTTATTTTTCAATATATTTTGGTACGAGTAGGTTTTTCTGGCACCTAGACCCTTTTGGTACATATTTAATAAATATATAAATATAAATATAGTAAATATATTCATTATTTAAATATATTTTTTATATTTTTTAATTATAAATATATTCATATCATTATATATATTTAAATATTTATATATATATAATGAATATTTATTAAAATAAATATAGTCATTGTTTATATATATTTATTATAACTATATAAATATTTAAATATTTAATTATAGGAATAATAATTTAAAAAATAATATATATATATATATTATAAATATAAATATACAATATTCATTATTTAAATATATTTATTAAATTTTTATATTGATAAATATATTTATATATATAAATATAAATATGTTCCTTATTTCAATATATATATTATTATTTTTAAATTATTTAAATATATAAAACATTATTTTTAAATATATGAATGAGACTTTTAACAAATAATATATATATATATATATTATAAATATAAATATAGTATATTCATTATTCAAATATATATAGTTTCTTTTCTAAAAATTTAAAAATCTATAATTATTTATTTTTAATTATATAAATGCTTTTTTAAAAAATAATATTTATTTATTTATAATAAATATAAATATATAAATATATAAATATTGTAACTATATGATTATAAATATATTTATTTAGAAATATTTATTTACAAATATATTTTTAACATTATTAATGAATATATAATGTCAAATATGTGCATTTAAAAAATGAGTGAAATTGAATAATTAAAAATGACTACACCATAGAAATATTGAAAAAACAGTTAACTTTTTTTCAATAAATATAAATTATTTAAAAAATATGGATATATATTGAAGTAAAAGTGAATAAATATTTAAAATACAAAAACATAGTAAATAAATAAATAAAAATAAACAATCGGGAATGATTATATTAAAAAATAAAAATAATAAAAATAATAAATATAAAAAATAATAAATAAATAAATAATACATAACTGTAATGATATTATAATTTAATAAATAAATTTGACGGATTAAAAACCCAATATATTTAATTTATCATGTTATAAAGTAATTTTAAATATACTAAAATATGAATAAACTATATAAATATTGGATACAAGTATTTCTATATAAGATTTCATTAATTGCATAAATATTTGTGTGTGTGTGTGTGTTTATATAAAAAATAATTAATTACGTACATGTATGCTAAATCAATGTAACCCACGTTTGATATATGTAAAATTTAAAAATCAAACGACCATAAAAATGATTAAGACATTAATATGTTTAAATTCCTTCATTTTATTCATTTTCTATATATTTATATTTAATATATAATATTTTTACTATTTAAAATTAATATATATATATATATTATACTTATTCGTTAATATTAATAATTGTTTCATTAATAAATTTTCAAATCATTTTTTAATTTATTCATTTTTAGTTTTTTTCTTCAATTATTACAATTTATGCATTTTAAATATCTATATTTAATATATACTAGTTATTAATATTTAAAATCTATATATATGTATATTAAATTTATAAATTTTTATCAATAAATATTCAATTAATAAAATATTTAATATTTTTCACAATTTACATTTTTATATTTTTTTGTTTATTTTAGTTTAATTATGTTATATATCTATATATTTAATATATAATATTTATAATGTTTTATAATTTATATATATATGTATATTCAATTTATTCATTTTTATGAATAGTTTTTAATTATAAAAATTGTTAATATTTTTAAACTTTTTATTTGTTAAATTATTCCATTTTAGTCTGTACATTTATTTGTGCTAGAAAAGCAATGATAAAGTTTAACCTTTTTTAGTGCTTTTTTCTAACATTGATAGAGGAAAAATCCGTTAAAGGTCTTTTTTGTATTGGTGATATAAAAAAAAACTTAGGATCCTCCCAAAAAACCACTTCTGGAACTTTCTCTAGGTCCACTGATACACCTTCCATAGAGTTGATCTGACCCAACACATGTACACTATTGATCCATAATTAATACATAGTTTATTGGATTTATAACCAATTTCTGTGTACATAAGAGGATATCACCATTTTGTACATGATTGTCAAGAGTCTTAGTGTACAATAGGATTTCATCCACAAAACCACTACAAACTGATCCAGGTACACATGAACGATTTGGTTCATTGAGGCAATAAACATAGTTGAAACATTATTTAAAATGAACGACATCATGAAAAACTCATATTAACCATACCCACTTTTGAAAGTTTTTTGAGGTATATCAGAAGGTCTAACTCTCAACTAATGATACCCTGACCACAATTAAATATTAGAGAATACACACGCTCCTATTAAATAGTCAAAGTGGTCACTGATATGGGGAAGAGGATATCATTTGTTCACGTTCATCCAATTCAATATTCAGTAATCAACACAGAAATAAAAAGTCCTATCATCCTTCTTAGAAAAAAACATGAGAACCCAAAGGATTAACCATAAGGTCCTAGCCTTAAACCTTACTTAATCTTGAGTTAATACTAGATTACACATTGAGGATCTTTTCAGGTTTATAGTTTTAGATAATTAGATCATAAAATGTGCATTACAATCCTCATTTAAACAAAGTGGTTACATAAAGATAGTATTCATTTTTTCCCATCAACGGAAACATATTTAAAATAAAACATGGATTCTTTCTTGACACTTCCTTGACACTATCATCATATCATGTACCTATCTTTTGACCTGTGAAAAACATTTCAAAAAACTTGGAATGGGCATAAAAATCTCAGTAAGGGATATAAAAATATGGAAATGAAACATGAGTACATATACACATAAGAATCAATGAAATCATACTTTACTCATAAAACATAAGCACTTTAACATACCTCATCAAATCATGAATAAATCATATAAATCATAAGACATAAAAGGTAACTTGAGGCATTCATAACATTCTTACGTAGGGAGTAATCCTCTTGGTTACGTTTGGAATACCCACCACAGTATATTCCCTAAAGCTCTTCGGAGAAACTTTAATGTTTCAATCCTTCGTGTTAAGAAATGCATTGGGGATTTATATCGGGCTCACCCGCCCTTAGTTTATCACGGAACCACCCGTCTTCATAATAATGCCCAAGAACCATAACATAATCGTGTCACATAAAACATGCATAAAGGAAATATAACATTTCAACTTTTCAATCACAAGATATCAATACAACACATTGATATAAAAAAATTATGAAAACCATTTTCAATACCAAAATAAACGAAAATTAAAACATGGTATTTATTTTTCTTTTAAATAAGAAGGTATGGCTTGTAGAGGAAGCCAAAACTCAAATAATGGTCACGACGGCGGAGAAGTCGTTGTCACCGCATACATATGACAAAAAAATTCCCTTTTGTCGTTCTGTAAAACACTTCATATAAAAAAGATTCCTTTTGGATAAATGTAAAATTCAAAGGGGGTTATACACTATATAAAAGAAAGTTGTGTATAAAAAAAAATATGCCTCAATGAATGGAGATTGAGACAAAGTCCCTTACAAAGACGGTATCCTTGGTTTAAGGATAAATCAATTACATAATTATGTGTGACAAACGAATACACAAAATATAAGTGGATATTAAGTGTAAAACAATCAGAGGTTATTCATACATATTCATAGAACGACATATTCAAGGAGTACAAGTTTATCCCAAAGAATCAAATTTGGGTTAAGATGTTCCCTTGCAAAAATTTGACAGCCTAACGGCGTCACTACAAAATTCATAAAATGAGTTGATGAGAGATAAAAAGGGTATCTCATCACATGTACATAAAATTTAAATCAATAAGGATATAGAAGAACATATCCCAACATAATATTATGTTAATTAAAAGACAAAACAAAAGAAGTCTTTTAAAAAGAGGAGGGTGAAAGGTTCCCTTACCGATATGGGTATCTTTCGAAACATACACCCCGTGAAACAAAGACAATACAACATTGATGTAAATACTAATAAATGAAATTATATTACAAAATGAGTAAAATAATGAACATTACATACACCACTGAAAGGAAATTGTGGAAAATGTAGCATAAATCTCATGGGAATAAAAGTGAGATGAAAAATCCCTTACGAAAACTCGGCAGCCTAACGGCGCCACATAAAACATATAAAAATGGATTGATGAGATCAAATAGGGTCTCTCATCATATTAACATAAAGTTTAAATAATGAGTAATATAAAATAACATCCCCCAAAATGACAAAGAGGAGCTTAAAAGAAGTGACATAAAGGAGAGTACTTAAAAAGGAAGAGAGATGTTAGATCTCTTACGAAAATTCGGCAGCCTAACAGCGCTACTCAAAACATCCAAAATGGATTGATGAGAGAGAATAGGGTCTCCCATCATATGAAGATAAAATTATAGTAATATTAATATAAAAGAAAATCCCAATAATAAGAAAGATTAGCTTTAAAAGGAATGACATAAAAGAGTCTACTTAAAAAGAAATAGAGGAGTAGGATCACTTACCTCAAGTCCGACTTGTCTTGTTGGTTTCTTTATATTCCTGAATAATAAACTTTGGTCAATTTATAATTGCCTAAGGACCTCATTTAAAGATTATTATTCCATTCGTATCACATATTATAATGTTATAATAATTGTTTAATAATGTTAGTTCGTATCAGACGTTTTTGCCGATGTTTGGTACATGAGTCAAAAATGAACTTGTTTGAAAAATGATTGCCCATGTAGTTATAGGTAAATAATTTACAGAATAGTATTAATGATTAAAATATCATATATATCCATTACATATTCATTTTATACTATTCCATATCATTTGGAGATAAAAAACGAAAAGCACCATTCATGGAGACGGTAGGCCGTACGTACGCATGAACGCTACTTTCATTTTTTTTTCAAATTAATGGAATTAAAAATAAATGATATATATATATATAATTCCAGTATAATATATATTATATATAGGTCACATTTTTTGATTAATTTCATTCTTTATACATTCCATGTATTTCATGTATGAGTCACATCACTTGAGGGGGCGGTAGTCCACACTTTCTCATATGAAATTGCATTTAAACAACATGAAAAGAATAAAGGTATGTTTTAAATATAAAATAAATAAGCATATAGTAAACATAAATACCATATATATCATATATAAAATACAGTGATATCATAATGGCCACCTTTAAAGGTGTTAAAATAATATTGAACAATCATCGTTTCGTGAGGTAGAAAATCGCCAACCACAGAAACAGTATGTTCATTAACCATTAGACGATGGTGTGTGTAAGTGTATCGTGAATAATTCTTATAAAAACATCCTATTATATTTAAAATACTATAGTTGTTACAAAATAAATGAATAAAAAGAGTTTAGGGGATTGGAGAAGCAAAATAAAACAAAAGGACTCAAGTGAAGACATTACCTTAAAATCGGGTAACTCCCTTTGGTTTGAGCTCAAAGGCTTCATTGGGAAGACTTCTGCCAAAAGTGAGGCTTCAAGGAGTTATATAGGGATGTGGAGAGACAAAATGGTCAGGTTTTGGCCGAGTAAAAGTCTTTTGAAGTGTGGGTAAGGAGGTAGAGGTGGGGGCCTTTTATAAGAGGAGAGGAGGGGCACCCTTGGAAAGTAGAGAAATGTTCGTTTATTTTAAAATGAGTTTCGGATTTAAAAGGTCTCACATTAATATAATTTGAGGATAAGGTGATACGGGTTCGAAATATACCCATCTAATAGGTTTTTGGACATGTGTAGGTCATAGATTTTACATTATCTTTTCATTTTATTTAAATCCTTTATTTATGAGGTAATCGCTGCATCATCATGATGTCATAAATAATATAAAATATTTAATATATAAAAATTATAATAAAAATATCTTGATGTAGGAAATAATTTTATATTTCTAATTAATATTTATAGTCAGGAATATGACTTTTATAACCCCATGTAAATTTTTTTTAGTAAAACATCTAATGTTTGTGTCATTTTAACTTGAACATTAAATAAAACGTTATTTATGTCATTTCCCAACCAAAGTGGCTCCATGGGGTCCTCAAGTTGACCCATGGATTTTCTGGGTCGGCCATGACACATCCAATGAGGGTAGAACATGTTTCAATCTCATCTCATATTATTAAAACATTATTTTTACGTTAAACTACACTAATTACATCTAATCACAATTAAAAACGTAATAAGTTACTATTCACAAAAAAATTATTTTAATCCCATTGAACCAAACATTACTTATTATTGACAACCATGTATGTCGTATTTTCAAAATTCAAAACACAGAGGTGGTAAAATTTCATTTAAATGGAAAATCAGTTTCTTAAGTACCACTTAGTGGTTTCACTATTCATCAAAAATTGATGTTTTCTAGAAAAAAACCAAAACTTCACCCTAAGCTATATTTGATATTCCGAATTCAAAAATTATTACTACTTTAAAAAATTAAAAACATATAAGTTTCATTAATTAATTTAATAAATAATTCCCGCTGTCAGAGCAAATAGCGTGTTTTTATGGAACAATAAGTATCAAAAGATTGACACTAGTTTAAGTCCAATTTCAAAGTGAAATTAATTCCAATGACCACTATTGGATTAAATGGTAAAAATATATTCTAATTTCACTTTAAAACCAACTCAAAATATAATCTAATCATATAAATAAATTAGATTAAAAAGTGGTTTTGAATTAAAATACAACATTTTTCACTATTCATTAAAAAATGAACTTTATCGGAAAGATACCAAAAATTTACACAAAGTAAATTTTGATGTCCCGATTATAAATAATAATTTTATTTTGTCAAATATAACACATAAAATTGTCAAAAAGTGGATTTCAAAGAGGTTCGCCTTCAAAAGGTGGTTAATCGACCTTTTAAAGAATATTAGAATGCCTACGCTTAAAATAGAGTCATTCGCATTTTTAATCCTCTAACATTTATTGTAAAGAGTAAAAATATTTGAAAAACATATATAATCATTTTTAGTTAGTTCTGTTCATTCCCTCCATTACAACGGCTAGGAGTTAAATACCATTTAAAATAATATTATTTTATTATTAGAGTGCAACATAAGATTTCAAAGGAACTCGTTGTTATGTGTTGGGTAAGCCATCGAGCATAGCGTTCCCTTTATATTAATATTAAAATTTTATTCACAAATAAGGATAAATATAAAAATGTCATATTATTTATTTACCTGGGGTGTTACATCCTTCCCCCCTTTTGAGAATTGCATCCTCGCAATTTTAAAATTGGGCTCGGAAACATCATTGAAAGCCCCACATCAGAACAAGAGTCGGTAAAACAATCACTTTAAAATAAAGAAAGATAAGTACAGAGGCCACCCAAGTTAACCCATAATAGGATTCCATGTAGGAAAACATGGACATGGAGGAGAAAACATAGGGTCATGTTTTGATGGAGAGTGATAGAAAACATGTTTAGGAGAATGTTAACCACAAGAAAATCACAAACTTCTGATGGGTTAAACGGTATTCGATTCCCCAGTAGGAAAAGTTAATAGACAACATTTTTGTTTTAAGTAACTTTTTATTGAGGAATTTATTCATAAGGAAACATAATCACTTATCATGTTGACTTTCAACTTTTATTATATTCCTTACACAAACTCATATTTTCTCCAAAAGACGAGTATTTAGGAAGACTTGTTCACATTAAGAGCACTATAATCAACTTCTAGAGAATCACCTAATCCACAAAAGAGAAATATATAGTTCCCATATCTTTAGACCTTAACTAAAACCAAAACCAAAAAGTTTAGTACAAGATCAGATAATCCAGAAAAGGATAACCCTTTATAAAAAGAAAATCTATTCTTAATCTCCAAAATTTGTCCAACAAAACCCAATGTTCAATGAGGACCATTCAATAAACAATTTGTCCATAAAATTCTTCAAAGTAAACCAAACTAGTATTGAAACCCAAATATTTGGAGGATTTAGTCACATAGTCTTCCAAGTTAAATCGTAACATTTATCTCTAAACAACATCATTTTCTCTTAATGTCTCGTATTGAAATGTAATTAACCTAATCACATATCCTCCATTATAGGTTAATAAATTTCCATATATAACCCAAAATCAACTTAATCTTAATTCATAAAATCATCTAACTAAAAAGAATCAGTCAAACTAACCAGGGAATTCACGTAGTCCAGTGGTAGGTGATAAATACATGTCGCACTTTGGTTGTGGGTTCGATTCCCATAGCTTTGTCTGACGCGACGAGTTGTCACACGGTCTGCATTTTGTCCTTTTTATAAAACACCAAAAATAACCCTAACATGTTTTAACCTAAATATTTTCCTTATATCTCTCATTTTCATCCAAATTCGTTACGATCTTAACATCTTAATTCTTGAAGTCTTATTTCACCACCATAAGATAAAATAAAACAATTCCCAAAATGAATAACATCATACCTTGATCATGGCATCCACTCGGTTTCATCGTCATCTTGCTCATGTAGGTAGAAGTCCCATTCATGACAACAATGATTTAGAGATATTTCAAAATCATTTGCTTCCTCCATCCAAATACACCTTGTTCAACATGGGTCATATGGGTGTTCACAGAAAAACAGGTTTGGAAAATAATCATGTATGACATATAATTCCAAAACCTATGATAAAACATGATTTCTATAAAATAGTCGGACAGAATTTGATTTGAAACTTTATATTATTGGTCCTTTTAAAATACCATAAGTATGTGCTGAGATACTATATTTTAAAATCAAATATAAATAGGTTGTGCAAGGGTCTCCTTCCTCAGCACCATTTTTAAAATCATAATATGCTTCAAATTCTTGTGATAAGGTAAAATATCTGAAAATACCTTGATAATATTTACCTTTCTTGAAAATATGATAATATTGTGAAAATAGTATTTGTCAAAAAACAACCCCTGATCCACGATGAAAACGAGGTATAGTGGAGCTGTTTGATATCTCAAACAACTGCTTCCAAGTGAGTTGTATGCTAGAAATATTTTCACAATCATCCGAACATGACTTTGCAATAATTATTGAAAACATTTCATCAGGAAGAGATAGGAATGTTGTTTGAGATCCTTCTCCTTCCATTCGTAACTGACTTTACTTGACCTGAAAAAAGTTATAAAACAAGGATTTAACTGAAATAATTCATATAGGGACTAATCATGTGTCTAACAAAAACTCATAATCCCTAAAGTTATCTAAACCGACCTCTGATACCAACTATAAGGCCCCAGCCTTAAACCTTACATAATCTTGAGTTAATACAAGATTACACATTGAGGATCTTTTTAGGTTTAGAGTTTTAGAGAATTAGATAATAAAACTTTCATTACATTCCTCATTTAAACAAAGTGGTTACATAAAGATAGTATTCAATTTTTCCCATCAACGGAAATATATTTAAAATAAAACGTGGATTATTTCTTGACTATTCCTTGACACTATCATCATATCATGTACCTTTCCCTTGACCTGTGAAAAACATTTCAAAAAACGTGGGATGAGCATAAAGATCACAGTAAGGGATATAAAAATATCGAAAGGAAACATGAGTACATGTACACATAAGAATCAATGAAATCATACTTTACTCATAAAACATTAGAAATTTAACATACCTCATCAAATCATGAATAAATCATAGAAATAATACGACATAAAAGGTAACTTGAGGCATTCATAACATTCTTACGTAGGGAGTAACCCTCTTGATTACGTTTGGAATACCCACCACAGTATATTACCTAAATCTCTTCAGAGAAACCTTAACATTTCACTCCTTCGCATTACCCAATGCATTGGAGAGCTATATAGGGCTCACCCGCCCTTAGTTTATCACGGAACCACCTGTCTTCATAATAATTCCCAAGAACCATAACATAATCGTATCACATAGAACATGCATAAAGGAAATATAACATTTCCACTTTTCAATCACAAGATATCAATAAAACACATTGATATATAACAATTATAAAAAACATTATCAATACCAAAATAAAATAAAATTAAAACATGGTATTTATTTTTCTTTTAAAAAAGAAGGTATGGCTTGTAGAGGAAGCCGAAACACAAATAATGGTCACAGCGGCGGAGAAGTCATTGTCGCCGCATACGTATGACAAAAAAATTCCCTTTTGTCGTTTTGTAAAACACTTCGTATAAAAAAGATTCCTTTTGGATAAACATAAAAGTCAAATGGGTTTATACACCATATAAAATAAAGTTGTGTATAAAACAAAATATGCCTCAATGAATGGAGATTGAGACAAAGTCCCTTACAAAGACGGTATCCTTGGTTTAAGGATAAATCAATTACATAATTATGTGTGACAAACAAATACACCAAATATAAGTGGATATTAATTGTAAAACAATCAGAGGTTATTCACACATATTTATAGAACGACATATTCAAGGAGTACAAGTTTATCCCAAATAATCAAATTTGGGTTAAGAAGTTCCATTGCAAAAATTTGACAGCCAAACGAGATCACTACAAAATTCAGAAAATGAGTTGATGAGAGATAAAAAGGGTATCTCATCACATGTACATAAAATTTAAATCAATAAGGATATAGAAGAACATATCCCAACATAATATTATGTGAATTAAAATACATAACAAAAGAAGTCTTTTAAAAAGAGGAGGGTGAAAGGTTCCCTTACTGACATGGGTATCTTTGGAAACATACACCCCGTGAAAGAATGACAATACAATATTGATGTAAATACTCATAAATGAAAGTATATTACACAATGAGTAAAATAATGGGCATTACATACACCACTTAACGTAAATTGTGGCAAATGTAGCATAAATGTCATTGGAATAAAAGTGAGATGAAAGATCCCTTACGAAAACTCGGCAGCCTAACGACGCCACTTAAAACTTACAAAAATGGATTGATGAGATCAAATAGGGTCTCTCATAATATTAACATAAAGTTTACATAAATAGTAATATAAAATAACATCCCCCAACATAACAAATAAGAGCTTAAAAGAAGTTACATAAAGTAGAGTACAGAAAAAGAAAGATAGATGTTAGATCTCTTACGAAAATTCGCCAGCCTAACGCCGCCACTCAAAACATCCAAAATGGATTGATGAGAGAGAATAGGGTCTCTCATCATATGAACATAAAAATTATAGTAAGAGTAATATAAAAGAACATCCCAATAACAAGAAATATGAGCTTTAAAAGGAATGACATAAAAGAGTGTATTTAAAAAGAAAGAGAGGAGTATGATCCCTTACCTCAAGTCCGACTTGTCTTGTTCGTTTCTTTATATTCCGAAATAGTAAAATTTGGTCAATTTATAATTGCATAAGTACCTCCTTTAAAGATTATTATTCAGTTCGTATCACGTATTATAATGTTATAATAATGTTTAATAATGTTAGTTCATATCAAACGTTTTTGCCGATGTTTCGTACATGAGTCAAAAATGAACTTGTTTGAAAAATGATTTCCCATGTAGTTATAAGTAAATAATTTACAGAATAGTATTAATGATTAAAATATCATATATATCCAATACATATTCATTTTATACTATTCCATATCATTTGGAGATAAAAAACTAAAAGCACCGTTCATGGAGACGGTAGGCCGTATGTACGCATGAACGCTACTTTCATTTTTTTTGTCATATTAATGGAATTAAAAATAAATGATATATATATATATATATATATAATTCCAGTATAATATATTTGTTATATAGGTCACATATGTTCATTAATTTCATTCTTTATACATTCCATGTATTGCATGTATGAGTCACATCACTTGAGGGGGCGGTAGTCCACACTTCCTCATTTGAAATTATCACATTTACACAACATGAAAAGAATAATGGTATGTTTTAAATATAAAATAAAGAAGCATATAGTAAACATAAATACCATATATATCATATATAAAATAAAGTGACATCATAATGGCCACCTTTAAAGGTGTTAAAAGAATATTTAACAATCATCGTTTCGTGAGGCATAAAATCATCAACCACAGAAACAATATGTTCTTTAACCATTAGACGAAGGTTTGTGTAAGTGTATCTTGAATAATTCTTATAACAACATCCCAGTATATTGAAGATACTGGAGTTATTACAAAATAAATTAATAAAAAGAGTTTAGGGGGTTGGAGAAGCAAAATAAAACAAAAGGACTCAAGTGAAGACATTACCTTAAAATCGGGTAACTCCCTTTGGTTTGAGCTCAAAGGCGTCCTTGGGAAGACTTATGCCCAAAGTGAGGCTTCAAGGAGTTATATATGGATGTGGAGAGACAAAATGGGAAGGGTTTGGCTGAGCCAAAGTCTTTTGAAGTGTGGGTAAGGAGGTAGAGGTGGGGGCCTTTTATAAGAGGAGAGGAGGGGCACCCTTGGAAAGTAAAGAAATGTTCCTTTATTTTAAAATGAGTTTCGGATTTAAAAGGTCCCACATTGATATAATTCGAGGATAAGGTGATAAGGGTTCTAAATATACCCATTTAATAGGTTTTTGACATGTGTAGGTCATAGATTTTACATTATCTTTTCATTTTATTTAAATCCTTTATTAATGAGGTAATCACTGCATCATCATGATGTCATAAATAATATAATATATATTATATCTAAAAATTATAAAAAAATATCATGATGTAGGAAATATTTTTATATTTCTAATTAATATTTATAGTAAAAACTCTGACTTGTATAACCCCACGTAAAAATTGTTTTAGTAAAACATCTCATGTTTGTGTCATTTTTACTTTAACATTAAATAAAAAGTTATTTATGTCATTTCCCAACCAAAGTGGCTTCATGGGGTCCCCAAGTTGACCCATGGATTTTCTTTGTCGGACATGACACATCCAATGAGGGTAGGACATGTTTCAAGCTCATCTCATATTATTAAAACATTATTTTTACGTTAAACTACACTAATTACATCTAATCGCGATTAAAAACGTAATAAGTTACTATTCACCAAAAAATTATTTTAATCCCATTGAACCAAATTTTACTTCTTAATGACAACCATGTATGTCGTATTCTCAAAATTCAAAACACAGAGGAGGTAAAATTTCATTTAAACGGAAAATCAGTTTCTTAAGTATCACTTAGTGGTTTCACTATTCATCAAAAATTGAAGTTTTCCAGAAAAAAACAAAACATCACCCTAAGCTATATTTGATATTCCGAATTCAAAAATGATGTCTATTTTAAAAAATTCAAAACATATAAGTTTCATTAATTAATTTAATAATTAATTCCTGCTGTCAGAGCAGATACCGTGTTTCTATGAAACAATAAGTATCAAAAGATTGACACTACTTTAAGTCCAATTTCAAAGTGAAATTAATTCCAACGACCAATATTGGATTAAATGGTAAAAATATATTCGAATTTCACTTTAAAACCAATTAGAAATATAATCTAATCATATAAATAAATTAGATTAAAAAGTGGTTTTGAATTAAAATACAACATTTTTCACTATTCATTAAAAAATGAACTTTATCGGAAAGATACCAAAACATTACACAAAGTAAATTTTGATGTCCCGATTCTAAATAAGAATTTTATTTTGTCAAATATAACACATAAAATTTTCAAAAAGTGGATTTAAAAGAGGTTCGCCTTCAAAAGGTGGTTAATCGACCTTTTAAAGAATATTAGAATGTCTACGCTTAAAATTGGATTCATTTGCATTTTTAATCCTCTAACATTTATTGTAAAGAGTAAAAATATTTTACAAACATATATATCCATTTGTAGTTAGTTCTATTCATTCCCTCCATTAAAATGGCTAGGCGTTAACTACCATTTAAAATAATATTATTTTATTATTAGAGTGCAACATAAGATTTCAAAGGAACTCGTTGTTGCGTATTGGGTAAGCCATCGAGCATAGAGTTCCCCTTATATTAATATTAACATTTTATTAAAAAATAAGGATAAATATAAAAATGTCATATTCTTTATTTACCTGGGGTGTTACATTAACACTTGGATATAATAATCCATTACCCATAAATTCATCAGGTTGAGTCTTCTTGAATCTTTTTTGGTACCATTCAGTATGGTGGAAAAGAAATTGGTTTAGCTACTAGAATGAGCTCAATTGTAAACTCTACATCCCTCTTAGGTCGAATCCTTGAGAAGTATTCAAGAAAAACATCCTAGAACCGGTCCACTAAAATTGGAAATACATCATTCTTCACATCCTCATCTTCTAACAAAAGACTTGCAACTTAGGCGGTAATCTCCCTTAGTTAATGATGAACTCACCCTGCATGGACTATCTAGATATTTCATTCTCCACAGTGAATATAATTGTTACCCTTAGAGGACATAAAGGTTACTCTCATATAGTAATAATATAAGTGGTTTCGGTACGATACCAACCATATCATGCCCAAAATTAAATCAAAACCTAACTTATCAAGTATGTAAATATCCAAAAGTAAATTATACTCCCCAATATTGAGATAACACCCATTACATAATTAGATGTCCCTCGATCGTGCTCCCAATAGTGCATCCATCATCATAACCCCACTCTCAAACTCCACCATTAGACTCAAACTTTTCACATGTTTATAAGATATAAAATAATGTGAGGATATTGAATCAAATAAAGAACTAAAAATTGAAGAGTCTACAAGAATAATACCTCTAACTATCGATTGTATAACATCACTATCCACAAGTACAGGATGAAAAACATGCAACTGTTTAGCCCCCCTTACCTATTCTATAGTTTGGACCCCCTGAGATGAACTGATATACTGATATGGGTGCGCTTTCTTTGAAGTGCCAGGTCCTCCACCTCAACTACCATGACTAGAATAACTGCAACTACTAGAATGGTATAAGGATGAATACACCCTTCCCAAAATTTGATTCATCCTATCTCCTCTATCACTACCCATCAGTTAATAGTTCCTACAAATTTTTTATATATTCCCTATCCTACCAGAAGCGCGATAGTCTACCGGTGTTTAGGGACATTTATTACAAAATTGAACCGACCTACCACACTGGTGGGATTATACTCAGTTACATATCTGACTAATTAATCCTTCTACCTAGGAACTTCTTTTCAGATTTCCCTGGTTAAAATTATCATAGTGATGCTTACTAATATAAAGGTATGACCCTCTTAGTCATTCATAATAAACCACATGCATTTCACTGGAATCCTACTTAAGGTTCCCTTTATAAATGAGAGCATGATTCACCACCTCAACAAACATCTCCAATTAGAAGATGTTAACCTAGGACTCAGTATCACATTTTATTTCATCTTGAAAATGTTTTATATAGTTTACTCATACCCTAATAGTGATGGGACAAGGTGATACCTGTTAGTGAAGTGAATAATATTGTATATCACAAAAATAATTCCTTGGGACAACCTCAAAAACTCTGTTATTGCGACAACATCGACCCCAGTAGCGTAAAGTATGTGTTAATTTTATTAGAATGGAATAGATACAAGAGATCAAATATCTAAGGATCGATCAGTTTAGTAGTCTTTAAGAACTATATACATACATGGTTCTCATATTACATTAGAAATTAAACATATAACATAACAAAAGTAAATAAACTACTTCCTTGACCCTTATTCAAATATTTCATCTCCATAACCTAGGGAAGAGAAACAAGTTTTAGGGAGATCTCTAGTGCATAGTAATGGTTAAATAAATCGGAAACATGAATCAATAATAATGGAATCATAATAAATAATTAATAATTAATATGGAGAGGTTAATAACTAAAAAACACATTTCATCTATAAATTGTGAATGAAAATGAATCCACATATTTTATCATAATGAAAATCGCATGGAAAGTAATAAATTAATACTGAGTGAGGAGAATTCATAACTATTGGACTTCATTTATCAATAATATGAAACACTTCTGTCAGGACCTTAAACAAAATTAATGTTTATGGGTAGAAACTCATCTGATTTTTCCTAGAAACCAACATGAAGTGTTTTTTCTAATTGTTTTGTCTCATGAGAGACATCAATGCATCGAGGGGGTATATAATAATATCCCTCACCCATAGATAAATTTATAAATCATTATTCATACATATATTTAATTCAATAACTTTATTCCTTATCAAAATATCGGTATTGAGTATATTATAATGATTTAATAATTTTTCCCTTAGTAAAACAACATTCAAAGCATACACTATATGTAAAAAATGGTATACAGATTTGAAAATAATCATATTCATGATACATGAAATATGGATATTTATGAAAAATATAATTAAAAAAATGATCTAAAAGTGGTAGTAGATACAACACATACAAAATATTTGGTTCACAATTTGAAGTATGTCTCAATTAAATGGAAATTGAGGTGAAGTCCCTTACCTTAAATCATGATTGATTTTTTTCGTATTTGAAAATCTTAAATAATAAAATAATATTTATTAAAAAACCGATTGATAAGTTAATTATAGTCATTTATACTAAAATTTATCAATTATAATCACTGGATTATATTTCTTAATTTCTATTGATGAAATTGGACCATTTTGATATCATGTTTTACATAAACATTTCTCATTTTGCAATTACTTCTCTTTTCTATTAAATTAAATTTATACATTCGTATAATTAATAATAGAATCATATAATACTAATAATTAAATGTATATATATTATATATTGTTTAAAATATTCATTCTTGATGATGGTTATATGTGTTGACATGTAAATGTCTCTGTAGGTGGTTAACGGACCTTTGTCGGGACATTGTCGGGAGTGCATGAATAAGAAGTTTAAAATCATATATATATATATATATATATATATATTATTATGATACTTATAGTAGATTAAATTCATTAATAAAATTTTAACTTAATTCTCCATAAATTTATCTACTGTTTTTCAAAAGGGTTGGTGAAAAAATAAGGAGTAGAGGAAGAATAATTAAGAAGGGTGAGAAGGGGATCTGAAATTACTTAATCCTTGGTGAAACTTCACTTGTATGCCACCAAAAATACTTGGTGATAGGATTTATATTTTTCTAGAACACCCCTATTGGTTATAAGAGGATTAAGAGAGAATATTTTGTTAGATATTTCGAATTGGAATGGTTTCAATGAGTGGTTTTCAAAGGGAAGAGGGTGGGGTTTTTAAACATGTTGAGGGGGTTATTTTTAGAATAAAATATTGAATAAAATAATATATCAGAGGTAAAACTTGTAATAGAGATTTTATGATAATATAAATCATATATTAATGTAATATAATTAGTTTAAGACTTCAAAACACATTTATAATTAGAATTTATTAATTTATTAAAACGGAAAGTGGAAAGAAATATTTTTTTAAGAAATCACTTTGGACTTTAGGTTCTGTAATGTTATTTTTAGGTTTGGAAATTGCGTTTATCATAATTTAATGAAAAATTTCTGAAATTAAATATACCATTCAATAACATAATTTTTTATAAATAACTATTTTATTATGACATCATGAATGATGTAATTTTAGTTACAATGGTTATGTGGAAAACTGTATTTTTACTATTCACCTAAAAATTAAATTATTTCAGAAAATTAACAAACAATCACGATTATTTATTTTTGATATGATTATTTAAAAAATTCAATGCATTTTATGAAAATAATTTTCTAAATATGAGATGTTTTATTTTTAATTGAAACCATCATTTATTCAATAAAATTATGATTTCAATATTATAAATAATTTAATGACACATTGAAAAATTAATTATGGTTTCATAAATTTATATTATAATTATAATATAGGGAAATAATAATTTATGAACCTATTTTATGAAAATAATTTTTTTAAATTATCACATTAATTATAAAATTGTAAATAAACATTTACATTTCACAAAAATATAAAAACTTAATTAATAATTTTTAAAAATTTTCCTTACTTATTCCATGATATAAATATATCAAATTTTAGTTTATGAGATAACTAATTATTTATTTAATTTCATGGGAGAGGTAATTATTCAAAATGCCATATTACTATTCCTAATGGCCTCGTTACTATTCCAACATTCATGTTAATATTCAGTAGTATAGCATGGTTTTTTAATCTAAGTGTTGTGTAAAACATAAACTATCATATAAATTGAATTTATTTAAGAATATACATCTCATAAAATATTGGGGTGTCATAACTGCCCTCTCTTTTCTAAGAGTATCTGAGTAAAAGTGCTCCAGGTACTTCTCCTAGGAGTCCTTCCTTACCATGCCTTCAAACTGCTTATCCTGAGCATGGACTTCCCACCATCACTTCATTGATACTCATAGCATATAAGAATTCAACTTTAACCTCATATAAATAGGAGCATCTGAATGGTCAAGAATCGTTTGAATAGACTCAATCTAGAACCCAACTATCTCCGGTTCACCCTCTAAAATAATGGTTGGTTGATACTGCAATTGGAACTCCCGTGTCTGGTCAAACATATTCCTTATAGCCCGACCAAGGTCCCTATCCATGAACTATATAAAACAAGTAATGTTATCATGGAACTGCTCCCCCACTCATTCACACAAAACTATCAGAGCTTCTGGTTCCACTACTAGAGGTACATTTCTATCCTGGTCCTCCTATCATCCTATCAAAAAACATCATCGTAGAGACATGTATCTACAATTAAAAACACACCTCTAAGGACACATAACACATATGTAACACATTTTATAAGATGGATTCTCATAAATCCACAAAATAAATCACCTATATTTTGTCACATGGTCAAAATTGGGGATCTATCATAATTCCCAATCATCCCTCACTTCTATATTTTAATGTTTCGTATTAGAAACCCATTTTCTATCCATTTGAAAGTAAAAAATTTAACATTATTTACAGTTATCAATTTCCTATTAGGAACCATTGCATTTTTTTTCAGAATACTCAAATTAACAAAATCATTAACATTCTGTATAAACCACTCAGAACATTATTTTACATGCATGCCTGAAATGATGCATGCCACATGAAATAATGGGTGCCTATAATGATGAACATATACACAACTCCCATACCATACCTATCCATGAGTAAAATCATAAAAAAATAACATTACATAGTAAGTGCATCACCAATGGTGAAATAAAATCCGACTATAATAGTAAACATGAAGAAGAATAATCCCGCAATATGTACCTCGGGTTTTCCCCACAAATGGGTTAGATACTCTAATATATGATTTCATGACCATGTCCTGAATCATCTTAGTCTCCTATATACATTTCCAAAATAGTAAAAAAATGAAATAAAATAAAACACATTTTATAACACATTGTGATGTCCCGATTAGGGTTCCACATATTGGTGAACTGATCTGATTCAACACATGACCTCAGGTGCACCTCCCTATATGCCATAGGATTCCAACTAGTAGTGAGGGAATAATATCTAACATGAAGAGACTAAACCATATTTATCAAATATGAAAAACATTAAAATTAAATAAAAAGTATCCAAATAATAATAAACATAACCCATAGATAATACCATGATCAATAATCATCCAAAATTACACGATGAATCCAAAATAAGAAAGGAAGATAAAACAAAACAATATATATGAAATGCCATATATTTTTCAAATGTCAAATGAAAATAGAAACTAAAGACACATTAAAATATCCCAAGAGTGTCCTGACAGAATTTAAAGTTCCCTCATCCATTCTCCTTCCGAAATCCCAACTCATACATCTAACATAGTCCTCTTTACCTTATCCTGTCCTCCAAAAAATATTTCTATTCGGGTACCGTCTAGACATCCTAAGTTGTGTGTGGGTACAACTGAGTAGGATACCTACACCGCCCCAACCCCTTAAGCCCAGATCTAGTGCATTATTTTATTAAATTGTCATGATTACAAGGAATCAAATCCCAAACGATTGAGTATTTTTTCAGTATTGGAAGACCATATTTCATTTATGATACCCATAATACTTTTTAAAAAGAAAACAAAACATGATACAAGATAAAATGAAATAAACTATTTCCTTGAAATATTATTCAATGATTTCTTCTATATAACATGGGTAAAGGGAACACAAGAAATTGGTGACCTCAAATTATTAGTAAGGGTAAGTAATACAATGGAATCATAGATAATAAGGCATGGTGAATAACTAAATAACACGTACCATTAAAACATAAACATAAGCATAATATGGAAGGAATAAAAACAAAATATAGAAAACCCTAATAAAACATAACCATGGGTATTATACATGTCTAATTGTAACATGGGATAACAATTACTAGTTTAATAATTTTTGAATTCATAATACATGACATCATAACCATACTGTCAAGGCCTCGTTCCAAGCCAATACATAAATGGGTAACATCCCAAACATGTTTTCTCTAGAGACCTTATAATGAATCGAGGGGATATAAGGGGTTATTCTCATCAATTATTAAGTCCAATACATTAATCTCATAAAAATGGTGATACATATATAACATAAAAATTTATATTGAGAAACATGAAAATGAAATGGGAATACTTTAACTATAACCCACAGATAGAATCAAATTAGCACATCAACGGTAAAAAATATCATCAAACCTTATAAAACATGTGGTATATGATATCAAAATAGATAAACTCTATAATGAAAAAGTTTAATCAATGTATATTGAAATAGATAAATATATTTTTAAATGACATCATTGAAAATTTCTTGGTGAAATACTCTTTAAACATTCCAAAGTTTTTCATAACACTTGAAATATTTAAATCATAATCCTTTATAATATACTAAGAATAATGTGACTCTTGATATGATATATAAAATTGTATTACATACCCCAAATACAAATAAAAAGTGTATATCATGTCATATATCTCATAAAAGAAAAAGTGAGATGAGAAAAATCCTTTTTTACTTTGAAAAGAAGGGTTATTTTAGAAAATCATTTTTATTTTTCATAAAATCATTTTTTCAAAATGTATATCCTAGAAAATAAAATGGAAGGAAATATAAATTATATTTGAGGTATAAATTATGTCCCACAAAAGTGAAATAATGTAAAAATATGTTTTTTAGAAGCCTAGAAATAAAAAATTTTAGTGTAGTTTATAGAAAATTTTAAAAAGATTTTAAAGCGGAAAGGAATGATTGTTTTCATAAAAACAATTATCAAATATATTTTTTCATTATAAAATATGTGATTTTATAAAAAAATATTTCTTAAAATAGATTATATTGTGCAATTGAATGTGGATAAGAATTCGATAAAGTCTCCCAAACCGGGCTTCTTTATCTAGAATAATTGAGAAGTGAACCATTTTAAAAAATGTATATCCCCATAAAAGAAGGATCGTCTAACAGTGATATATAATTTTAAAACATATATAAATAATTTATAATAAATAAACAAATAATTATTACATTTGATTAATGTAGAGAAAGAGTAACCCGAAGGAAAAATTGGTGTTCAGGTAGAATCCCTTACCACTTTGTAATCAATAGAATCATATCCCTGAAAAAAACAAATCATAAAATGGTATGTTTAATACCATGAAAAAAAATTATGAATGATATGATATCTCAATGGGTAGTATAAATACACCATATATATGAAATATTGGTTAATAAAGAATATCTTACAAAAAATGGATGTGCAATGAGAAACCCCATACCATATATTTGAGTGTGTTCTGCACTTGATCTTAATTTCCTAGATAATAAAATTCAATCCATTAATTATTAAAATTATAACCTTTTATAAATTTATTTTATTTATTATAATTTTGTTAATATAATTTGTGGCCTTTTTATAAGTTTCAAGATGCAAATATATAGCTCTAGAGTGTTAGTTTCCTTGGTTTTCACGATCGATATACTTGTATATGAGTGTCGAAGTTCAAGTGGGATGGAAATAATTATACACAATGGAAATTATATGATATTAATGAACATAAATAAGATTAAATGTTTATATAATTCATTTTTTATATTTTTTGAGTATGAGTTTATAGATGAAGCATAAATGAAAATCATTTTGATTATTTTGGCGGTATTTCTATTATTATGAACTAGTTTTGTCACATGAATTAATATTACATATATATACTGGTTATATAACTTTAAATAGGTTTTTGTAAATATATCATAGGATTTTTACCATAAAATTGGTTTCATTACTATCCTTGATGGAGAAATTGATGAATGAAAATCTGTCATCCATGAAGGTTGTAAATCGACACCTCTAGGATGATTATTTCCTTTTTAAAAGAAAAGATAGAGAGTAAGGATATTGATGATGGATCTTCCATTAACATGAAATAATTTTTGTATATATAGGATAATATATTTATCCTTCTTATTTTGATATAGGAGGTGGGGATAAAATAATAAAATAAAGAAAATGAAAAGAAAGTAAATAATAAAGGAAGAGGATTTTACATCTTGAATACTTCTCCTTAAGAACCTCTTTAAGGGGATTGGTTTTGGTCTTATGGAATGACCAAGATCTCTTGTATTTTGGGAATAGGCTATTGAAGCGGATTTGGGTAGAACATTGACATTCAATAAGGCTTATAAGAGTGATGAGAAGAGTGAGTGAGGGTGGGTTTTATAGTGGAGGGAAGGGGTGATTTTTCAATATCTTATTCAGTATTTTATTATTTTTCTCAAAACAAGAAATAATTTTGATTATTGAAACTCAAAACAGTATTAAGTTCTTGTGAATTTAAAACAAGTGTGATTACATCATCCATACATAACCAATGACTCAATAAATATTTTATATATCATTTATCTTAAATTATAATATATTAATATTTTAAAAAATTAAAGTATTTTAGAAAAATCCCACAAATTAAGCCTACCCATTTATCAAAAAAATATTATTAAAAAATGAACTCCATTTTTTGAAAATAATTTTCTAAATATGAGAAATTTAATTTTTAATTAAAATCTTTATTCACTCAAAAAATATAGTTTTTAAAATTATAACAGCTTTTATACCACTCTGAAAAATTAACTATGGTCTCATAAAATTATATTAAAATAATAATAGAACAAAATATTGAATTGTGAATACATTTTTAAAAAATTAATTTTCTATTAAATTATATTATTAATTATTAAATTGTAATTAAATACAAAAAAACCAAAATATTCATGTACTTATACAATGATTTAATTATTTCATTTATAAGATTCTTAAATTTTATTGATATATTAATGGGTGAGGTTACTATTTATTTGACTGAATTACTATTCATAAAGGTCATATTACTATTTATAAGGGTACAATACTATTCCAAAGGGTCAAGTTACTTTTAAAAAAAACATATTTCGATCATACTATAATCTAAATAGCCTATTTATTTCAACTGTATATGTCAATATTTCAAAATTAAAAACATAGATGTGGGAAAATAATATTTACTGCTTAGGTTATAGCTATTTCATATAACAAATTGTTGTTTTGCAGACAGTCTGTGTTGCATGAAATAAATTATATATTAAATTTAGTTTTAAATCCTTATGGAGTTACATTCTACCATCCTTCAGAAAATCATGTCCTCGAAATTTGAAATTTCACAATGAATTTTAATGGCTGTTACTTGAAAAATTCATTGTGGGAAACCAACATAAAAAATAATGTTGACAAAACATCATCTTAATAACTAGGGAAAAAATTCATATGTTAGCACAAAACTATGCATCCAAATAGGACGACATTAGTGTGAAGATAAAATATAGACATTAATGAATAATCTAACCATCATTTTCTGATTAGGAGTGATAGAAAACATGTTCTTTAGAAATACTACCATAAATTTATGACTAGTTAAAAGAGCATTGTTTTCTAAGAAAGAAAAATTCATGGATAACATTTTTTTTTCAAAATATTTTCCTAGAATTTAGGGATTCCTTCAATATCTAGAAAAGTACTTGAGAAATTAAAATTACATGATTAATTTCCATGTCATAATAATAATATCACTCTTTAGAAGTTCTTCGATATCTTTTCACTTAATTCCTTATATGTAGAAATTAATGTTCAATTGAGTTTTCCATGCTAAAAGAATTTGAACCGACTTATACGGATCATATATCCCACAAAAGTATAATTATCTATTCCTCTTGTTCTTATACATTGACAAAATCCCAAATGATTATGATAAGAAAAGATATTTACCCTTTATAAAAAAACTACTTTAATTCATAAAATTCAAAATGTAAAACAAAAACTTTAATATACAATATGTTAAAAATTTAAATCATTGCTAAAAAAATTCTATACTATGAACACAAAATCAGAAGGATTTATTCATATGGTCATCCAAATGACATCAATAACACTTAATCTCATACACCAAAAATTTAATTTCTCCTATCACATAATCTAAAAAATATTCAAAAGATTTATATATATTACATGGATCAACACATGTCTATAATAAAATAATATTTGACTAAAAAAAATAATTCAACTTTTATACCTCAAAATAATATATTTACCAAAGTCTTATAGGATTATAAAATATACGAACTTCTTCTAAAATAACATTAATCTCTTAACCAATAAATAATTTTCCCATCCCAAAGATACTTATTGGATAAAAAGAAGTCCCTAAAATCAAAATAAAATTTATCTAATTAGATTTTTTTACAAAAAATCTATGATAATAAAGAATTCATGTAGGCAAGTGGTAGGTGTTGTACCATTATCACCCATCAGTTGTGGATTTAAACTCCACAACCTTTCCGAACACAGTAGATTATCACCAGATATGTGGTTTTTACATTTTCTGAAACCATATAACTTCCAAAATAAATACGATGTACGTCCTTGAAATAAGGTTAATCACTAATAATTATTTTAACTTGTATTTTCAATATAACCTCAATAAAAAAATACATCATACATTTTTTTCAGATAGGGACTTCCTTGGTCAAGTGGTTATAAAATATAATAAGGAATTGACTCTGGTAACAACCAGTTCCCTTACATTTGAGGTAAATAAATACACATGGATTCTTAGGTTCATTTTTATTTCATTCCATTAAAATCTTAACTTTTCCCCGGAAATTATTTCCTTATGTACTTATTTCCAACACATAAATCATTTAAATATTCTTTTAAGACACTTTACATGGTGTCTCCTTCCATATTTCTTGAATGATGGAAATGAAGATTTATTTTATCCATGGTATCCACCACTGGAGATCTTATAAATCTCCATTTATCTCATATTTGGTCGGTTTAGGAGTTTGTTACGGTATGTGTTGATAATAATATATCAAAAAAATATAGTAGGAATGAACATGATATCATTCACTCCTATCAGTATCCCATTTGGTTTCTCATCACAACTATGTTATCCATCCTATTCAATGTTAACATGGATCCTTCAAGATCTATCCCTTATCTTAAACCAGAAAGCATAGTGTTAGTAACATTAGTCATGTTGAGAAAAAATGTATAATCATCTATAGAATATCATAACCCCTTATTTTCAAACTAAAACACTTCAGGTTTAACATAGATTATTCATTTATATAATACATTAAAATCCATAATAATGACCTTTGTTGATAATGAAACTATCTTACAAAAATCCCTCAGGAGTGTCAAACAAGGTGCATATTAAGGCCCATTTTTAGGTAACGGGTTACCCTAAGTAAGGCCTAGAACACCGTGTTAGTGTTTTCACTCATAAGTACATCTATTCTAGAACCACTTCCACATGTAGTATCTAGATAGTGATGTGTTGCTGAGAAGATCCACATAATCCCTACCAAATTAAAATTCTTGGATGTTATTGTATTCTTACCCTCAAAGTGTATCTTAGGGTTTTGTTCACCAATCTATGTTTTTTAAATCTATTTTCTATGGTTGTTGATAAACATCCTTTGATAAAAACTGTAACGCCCTATCCCTAAAATCCCAGATCTAGTGTATTATTTTATTATATTGGCAAGACTACAAGGAATAAAATCCCAAAGGATTGAGTAGTTAAACCGTATCAGAATACCAGATGAAATTCATGATACCCATAAAACATTGGAAAAATAAAATAAAACATGATCCAATTAAAAACTATTGTAATGCTCCAGATCTGGGTGCCTCCCAAAGGTTCCCCACACCAGGTTGGTCGCATAACCTCAAGTGCATATTCCCAAATTCTAGAGGCTACCGAATTGAATCAATGGACAAGGCATGATAATGGGGAAACTATGACCTCATTGGAAGAGTATATACATTTCAATGAAATAATTAGTCAATAATGGAAGAAGAAATACTATACAACAGAAATAAACAACAAAAAGTTATAATAATTTACAACTAGAGAATATATATGATCGATGCATGTCCCATGTTCCTAGGAATGCATACAAACAAGTCACAATGCTGGAAATAAAATACAAAAACTAATGTACAAAAAATCAAGTGAACTCCAACAACATCGCCAGCCTCAACTTGGTCCCATGATCTCCAGATACAATAGAAATCAAGTACCTGATGAATATGGTCTCTTGACATTATCCATACCTCCATACATATAATCAATTTGGGTCCAAAAAATCACCCAAACAGGGTGTGAGAAGAATCCTAGTACAAAACTACCAAAATCAATATGCCTAACTGTTAGTGAATATATATGGCTGGTAATATGTAGAAATGAAGAGAAAAACATGGAAGTGCTCAAAAGTAAACAATCCTACAGTTTTTAATTGCATTCATTTAAATTTAGTGTTTATCCTTTGAATCATGTAATCTCAGGATCTATTCTAATCTATGTATCCCCTAGTGTAATGGTTGAAAAACAAATGTCTCAGAATACCATCTAAACAATATAGTAGGTCCAAGTCCAAGTTAGTTCTTTGGATTGGAAAACTCATCACAATCATTCATCCATTCGTAATCAACCCTTTGGGAATGTTCTCATAGTCTAACACCTCTGGTCTAACATAACATGAATTTAACACATCATGGCCCTCTAGGAAAGCTCTCACATTCTAACACATTTGGTCCCACCTAGTATTGATAAATTTCAAATGACAACCTAGGAAGCTCTCGCGGTCAATACCCCTTGGTCAACATAGCTTCAAAAAAATATAAACGACCACCAAGAAGCTCTCACAGTCAATACAATTGGGTCTAATATTCCTTTATTCAAATAATATTAATAACCTAGGTATCTCTAACGGTCTATCCCAAATAATTATAAAAGACCACCTGGGATGCTCTCAAAGTCTAACCCCTTCGGTCTACAATCACAGTGCATAACATAGTCATTTCATATAATCAGCAACTCCATCCTAACATGACAAGTAATGGAAACATAGAAATCCTCAAGGCATCCTAGACCAAACAGTTATAATAAAAAAAATAAGGAAATGAACCCACATGGTGTCCCATAAACAAGTTTTAAAACTTTACGCATAAGAAAATACCCTTTATCAATTAAATATACCATAAAAGGCAATAAATAGGGTTTAATTCCAAATCAAGTAATACTCCAAACATTGGTATGTGACAGTTTAAGAATATATAATCTAAAATCGAACAATGAAAGGAAAAACCCACATAACTCTATATAGTACAGTCAATATACTAGAACAACATCCTAGATCATCATAGATCTACAAAAAGGTGAAAAATGATCAACCCTAAATATCTCAAAGGAGAGGAGGAATCAAGAATAATGGCTCTAGAGGATTTGCGAATGCACTTGTGGGATTCCAATACACCCGATGGTATCTCGGTCAGAGCTTGGATAGAGAATTTGGGGTTAGATCACTATTCATCATTCTCAAGAACCCATATATGCCCCACGACCAGAAGAAGACAGTTCCAGACATAATATATGACCATTCTATGATTTTGAAATTAAAAATAAATGTACATGGAGTGTTCATTAACAAAACACGCAGTGTATTAGCCTCAAACGGCCTTTGACTTAAGCGGTTAACCCTGGTCATCACACGATCATGGTTTCTACTGTTACACGACAAATAAAAATCTGTTCGCAGAAACCAGGTACATGACGTGTACTCATAAGTACATGATGTATACTCATAAGTACACGATGTGTACATATAGAAACCACATTTCCACCTTTTTATTCAAAACAACTTGATATCAAGATCCATACTATAAATGAAGATCTGTGTTCTTACAGATTGCCCCTAAATGCAATTCATCCCTGAATTTCCCTTATAAGGGTGGTGACGAAGAATTTGCGATTAACTATGGCCACTTTGATCAAATGTTAGCCTCCCTCTCCCAAGTCTCATCATGTACTCTCTCATGCTTCCATAACACCTAAACGAGAGGAACAAACCGACCATGGAGAACCTTCGTGGAGTGATCCACAATCCAAAAGGGTGATCCTAGAAGGATTCATCCGCCTCCAACTCAACATTCTTGGGTTGAAAAAATGAGATGGGTATGAAAAGTGACTTTGTATCCGAGAAAAATGAAAGACGTCGTGCATAGCTTGGTACCTATGATGTAATGACAACTGAAGGGATACCAGCCTGACTCCCTCCAAAACCTCAAACATCCCAACATATCATGGTGAAATATTTCCCTGTCTCTTGATCCTGTTGTTTCCCTACCTCAGTGTGACACGTAAGAAAACCCGATCTCCGACCAAGAACTCTAGAGGTCTTCTCCATTGATCAAAAAAATGTTTCTGTAGAGATTGTGTAGTATCCATTCCCTTACAAAAGAAAATCCACCTACATGTGGTATCTTGTACAAGATTAAGTCTAAACATAGAATCCTCTCCTGCCTCTAGCCATCATAGGGGTAATCGGCTTGGACTACTATACAAAGACTCAAAATGTGACATCTAGATCATTTCATAAATACTGTTATTATAGGGAAACATTACAATGGGTATGTGTCTCTCCCAAGAGCCCCCAAAATCCTAGATGCATGCTCAAAGCATGTCCTCCAAAACCTGAATCTTTCACTCAGACTGCCCATATTTAGGGGGGATGTAAATCTATATTCAGAAGTACTTGTATACCCAAATCCCTCTGTACTCCCTTCCAAACACGAGAAGTAAATTGGATGCCCCTGTTTGAAATTTTATTGTATGGAACCTCATGAAAATGTCAATGTTAGGGATGTAAATCATTCTAATCTCATCAACATGGAAGGATTTCTTTATTGGAATGAAATGTGAATCCTTCGTGATCCTATCATCAACAACCCAGACCACATCATTCCTTCATGGTGATCTTGGAAAACCTCTCAAATAATCCATCACGATGTCATTCTACTTCCACTCGGGAATGGGTAACTATGGAAAATACACTACCAGTATCTAATGCCCTGCCTTCACCTACTGATAGGTGGAACATTTCAAAACAAAACCAGCAACATCCCTCTTCATTCCTGGCCACCAATACATATGGTGTAGATCTTGATACATCTTGGTGACACCGAGATGAACTAACCAAACCGAGGAATGAAAATATCGCATCAACTTGTCATGTATGTCTGCTGACACCGATACGCGCCCATGAAAACACAAGACCTCATCCTCATATATGGTTCAACCAGGAGTAGTGTCCTCTCATAAATCCTTTTCCCATAGGTCTAGGCCTCCATAATCTAATAGATGCCTTATTCGCGCTAAATCCAGTGAGTAGAGGTAATAGATATAGAAGAAATAAAAAAATACCCTTATCTATAGTGCACCTCCAAATGAATCATAGAGAGTAGAACCATAACCTGCCACTCACATCTAGCATCCTAAACTACCTATATCCGGGTCCTCATACTCAACGCATCAGCCAATGCGTTTCCTCTCCCAGGATTTTATGCATTCTCAATGAAAAAATACTGAAGGTACTCAACCCGCCTTCTCATTATTAAATTTAGATCTCAACAAGAAAATATATACTTGAGGCTTTTGTGGTTAGTGTATACCACAAAATTCTATCCCAAAAGGTAATGTCTCCAACCATGAAAAGCATGCACAAAAGATGCCAACTCGAGGTTGTACATCATGTAATTACTCTCATGTGGCCTCAACTACTAAGACCTGAATGCAACAACTCCATTCTCTTGCATAAGAACTAATCCTAGCCTTATACCTGATGTGTTACAATAGACGGTGTAACTCTCTGTTGGCTTCAGAAAAATCAATATCGGTCCTAAATTTAATCTCTCTTTCATCTCCTAAAAGGATGAATCACAAGAATCTTTCCACAACTAAATTTCACCCTTCATAGGTAGGCATGTTAGTGGAACTGTTAAGCATGAAAATTCCGGAATAAAGTGCATGTAGTAACCCTGCAAACCCATAAAAATTGGTACCTAAAAGAAAATCATTGACTGCTCCCAGGAAACTACTACTCTTACCTTCCTTGGGTCTACTGAAAGTCCTTTCTCAGAGATAACATGACCTATGAAATGAATCTGGTCCATCAAAAAGTATAATTTTGAGATCTATCATATAACTAATGCTCTCTCTGTATACTAAATAAGATCTCATGATGGGTGGCATGGTCATGTCGAGTGTGAGAGTAAACAACGATATCATCCATAAAGACTACGACAAATGAATCCAATTAAGGATGGAAAACTCAGTTAATCAGTGCCATGAGAAATGATAGTGCATTCATGAGACCGAATGATATAACTAAATTCTCGTATCGACCATACCTACTTTGAAAGGCTGTAAGAGGTATATCTGATGGTCTAACATGAAACTGATGATAACCGGATCTCATGTCAATATTTGAGAACACCTAGGTTCCTCGAAGGTGGTCAAAGAGATCATCAATCTTCTACAAGGGATATCAATTCTTGACCATCAACTGGTTCAGCTTCTGATAATCCACACAACGTCTTATGGTACGGTGTGCCTTTTTCAAAAAAGAACACAAAAACCCCAAAGAGAAGTACTGGGTCAGATGAAACCCTTTTCCTAAAAATCCTATAACTGCTTCTCGAGCTCCTGTAACTATGGTGTAGCGATCCTATATGAAGGAATGGAAAATAGTTCCTCTCCTAGCCCAATCTAAATAGATAAATCAACCACTTTCTCTAGAGGTAATCCTAAGAAGTCATCTGGAAATACATCTCTGAAACGATCCACCACTAGGGAAATGTTCATCTGTGATGTCCCCTATTCATCTAGGTATTGATGTGAAATCTGGGATTAAATTCCTCACAACTGATGATGCTCGGGTCTAGCCCTACATGCCCGGACATCCCATTCACTCCTGTGTAGAAATGATCTACCGTTTAGTGATTTGAAATTCATCCTACGGTGATAGTAGTCCACAAAGTCATAAAAAGAGACCAACCAGTATATTCCAAGAATGAAATTTAAGCATGTAATATCTAAGAGGTAGAAGTCCCATAAGAAGTGACACCCACAAAACTCAATAGATTTTCTAGCATTATAAAATCAACTGAAGTAATGAAACTGAGATCAAGTATCTCTATAATGGCAAAAAATATAAAACTATGGGAAGTTACTATATCAAAAAGAGATAAAGCTAACACTAAAGAAACTATAATCATACCTCGAACAGTAGAGAATCCAGGATCATTCTCCCACTGGGTATGTTCCATCACAAAAGTCTGACATGTACCATGCCCTGCGACCCTACCAAGATACACTGAGCTGATCCAAACAACTATCGCTGAAAAACTGTCATATGGCTACCATGACCATGACCACCTCCTCGACCCAATAAACCTCAAATTCATGTTTGATGAGAAATTGGTGTTCCTGCTCTAAAATGTGGAGTCATAACTGATCCCCACTCACTCACTACTAGTGTTAACTTCTTGAAAACATTATGAAAGTGGTCCATCCTGCCACAAGATTAGCACTCGACTAGGTCCTTCGGGAAATGTTGAATCATATGGAAAATCATCTCACACTGGTAACACACCATTGGTCTACCTAAAGAAACATCCCATGAATGCTCCCTATGGTCATACTTGCTACCGATCGAAAGAGTAAAAACTCTTAATGCTGAACCGCCCTATCTCACCACTCCAAACTCCATCAGATATTTCATGGTAATAAGAAACTAATTTACTATAGTGTTCACAGAAAATAACCTCAAAACATTCACCTGTTATTGGATGTCGTACTGGGACCAACCTCAAATCATCTAGCCAGTGATAACTCATCACCTCCCAAAACTTGTGTGAAGCGCTGAATCTCTGTAAAGCGAGTAGAATAATACATCACTGAAAGTGCTCCTTGCTCAAAATTCATGAACTCCCGGGATCGGTCAGCCCTCAACATCTCATGGTCGAATTAATCATAGAAAGACCTATAAAACTCTTCCATAGACATATCCCGAAGACGTCCCTCATATGAGATAACATCCCACAATCTTTTGGTTGAATCATGTAGCATGTAAGTTGCGAGCTTATCTATCCTCTTAAGAGGTGTCTCCAATGATCGAAGATAGAAGGTCTGGCCTCCAACACTGAATCTACATCCTTTGGTCTTCCATCCCATGAAAAGGTAGGAGGTTGTTTTTGATGGAAGACCCGCATCAACTCTTCAATATTCGGGGAAGGATTTGGTGCCCCCAAAAAATCCTACACCATACTAAAAAAGTTTTCAAAGAAATATTCATCAACACCTATGTCTGATATAAATAATGGTTCACGTTGGGCACAACAGGAGGATCTGTTGGTAATCTTTGATCTACCATTCCTAGTGTCTAATCACCACCCTGTACTAGGCGTAAAATTGGATGACGTCTAGGTGGAATGACTCTACAAGTTCAAGAGCACAACTTAGTTCATGAATATCACGTATTGAAACATGTAAGTGAAATAAAGGAATATGACAAGGAAAGCATTCAAGTTATACAAAATGAGGTTACATGGTGTGTTTAACCACTACACGTCATGTTACCTTAATCCTTAACATGGGTGTGCAACTATGCCAACCTGGTATTGTAACACCCCATACACATGGCGTGTTCCTCCTTAGACACATTGTGTACTTGAATATTCCAGGCTGCCAAAAATTTTCTACACGGCTAAAACTACACAGTTCTCTCATGGTGTAACACTACATGGCGTGCACACTCTAGACATGATAGGTACCACATGGTTCCATCCACCAATGTCATTAGACACATGGATGGATATATATCACATTACTAAAAAATGTGTACAAGATAGAGATGTCATGTACAAACTAAGTTACATCCACCGGTGTCGTTAGTCACATGACCAGATACATGGTCTCTTACAGCAAGGCATATACTTCTTATAGATGGAATGTTCTACCAAAAATATTACCAACCCCATGTCTCTAGTCACACAGTCAGTCACATGACCAATCACTACACAGCGTGTACATATGGTACTTGGTGTGTACTTAAGAAATGTTGTTTCATCCAGATCAGAGAAGAACACATGGTATGTGTTTACAACATCACATGTCATGTGGATTGGGTTTCTAGACAGTAAACATTGGAAACCTCTTCAGAACCCCCAAAATCATAAAATTTTGTCCAAGGAATTCCAAATTTAAATCCACGAGAGCCAATTATCCACATGAATCAAATTTTGGCATCCTTATTCATATCATACCTTAACAAGATTCAATTAATGTTCAAACATTATCCTCCAAATTCGGATATGAGAGGTCCCATAACATCTTAGGGACCAAATCTTGGAATCCATCCCAATAAAACATTATATTTTCCAATAATCTATAAAATATAAAGTATGTATACCACATCATCCATCACAACAACATGCATCTCTAGCACAACATCTATCACAACAACGTGAAATCAGTAATGCACCCTAAATGAGATGACAAGAATGCATGAAATGTTTCTATAGCAAGTTGCAATATGATGCTTGAGATGGAATTCCCCCATCTCATAAGGTTTCAACAGAAATAGAACCAAAATGATATAAACCATAATAATACAAAACAAGTGAATCACCCATCGATGAAATGAAATCGACTATAATAATTACAGAACTAGAAAAATGCAATACTTGAGGTAAGTTAGATTTTCCTTGTACATGGCTCAGCTAATCCCGATTACAAATTATTACCAAATACCCATTCCATTATATCCAAGACTATAGGCTCTAAATAGTATACAATTGATGAAAAGAACCCCTCTGATACCACTTTGTAATGTCTTAGATCCTTGTGCCACCCAATGGGTTTCCCGAACCTGGTTGGCCACATAACCTCATGGTCATTTCCCCAAACACCAGTGGCTACCAACTAGCAGCAAGGGTCAAGGTGTGATAATAGGGTAACTATTCCATCATTGAAAGAGTATACACATAAGAAATAAAATAGTAGTCAATATCGAAAGCGGAAATACTATACAATATAAGTAAACAATAGAAAAATGATAGTAATTAAAGAATGGAGAAAATATATGAACAATGCATGTCACATGTGTCTAGGAATGTCTCCAGAAAGTAAAAATAATTGCAATACAATATAAAAAAATGTATAGAAAATAAATTAGACTCCAACAACATTTCAAGCCTTAGCTTGGTCTCATGCTCTATAGTCCCAACAACAATCAAGTACCTTAAGAAGAAGTGCACTTTCCCTTATCTATACATACAACCATATAACTTGTTTGGGACCAAAAAATGACCCAAATAGGGTGTGAGATGAATCCTAATATGTCACGACCTGTCCTCGGGGCTTGTTCCGTGACTACCCCAAGCCCGCCTTCCATAGGCCAGGGGCTGGCGACTAACACCAAAGGCGTAATCTCTATAAAAAGGGAAGACATTGCCTTTTAACTTGTAACACACACACAGCCTAAAAATAAGCAGAAGAGTACACAACTGAATGTAATCACTTAGTAAAATTTTATACACAAGTATGTTCTGAAAGGAAAGGGGATAGAAATTCAAGCCCAACAAAAAAGTACAACAACTGTAAACCTAGTACAACCACAGAAAGGTAAACAACAACTACTGAGTCGTCCTCTAAGAATCTCACCTGAAGGGTGGGTACATATGTCCTCCTTAGCACCTCAGGTACATCCTTCCGCTCCGTGTACGTCTTGCCAAGTGGTCCACATCCGAGTACCGTCCATCTCTACAATACTCTTTCTCGATCAGTGATGTTCGTCATCTACAACCAAATCAACGATGTGCGGGCATAGCCTGTGCAGGGGTGAGTATAACGATACTCAGTAGGGGACCCCGAGACCCACAAAGGTCTCCTAGAATCCACAAAGGGTAAACCATAGTAGAAATATACAATCATGAACTATCAACCAACCCTACTTAGGTATATGCCTACACATATACCTAAGTTACCAGTCACAGCCCGAATCCAACTCTCAAGCCCAATCACAACCCATTCCACACAGGAAGTAAATCCAATCACATTGATGATAATGATTTAAAGACAAGACTCGGCTCACACAAGTATAAATCTTTCGTATAGCGATAGAGATTATCAGATGTAGTCACTAATTCATCTATGCTGTCGGAACCACACATGATACCGGACCCACTAAGCTATCAGACCCACATAGGAAACATGACCAGCTACTCTGTCAGACCCACACAGGATACATGAACAGAAGTCAGTACTGTCGAACCCATGTAGGATTCCGGTAAAGTAGTCATCATTGTCGAACCCACGTAGGATTTCGGTACATTAGTCGTTTTTGATGAACCCATGTAGGATTCCGGTATAGTAATCGTTGCAGACAAACCCATGTAGGATTCCAGTGCAGTAGTCATTGCAGCCATCTCTAGGGTTCCCACACACATCACGCTCGATTCCAGGAGGGTCCTCTCTTCGAGTCAAGTATCGATACATCAACTATGAGGACTTCCTGATTTGATGTATCCCGTAGTTCTGTCTCATCATAAGGAACCTAGTGTGAAAGACGAAGCGTCAATCGGACGCCCGGTCTGAGAGTTATTTGCATTTCTGTTTCAGGGGCCCGGTTGGATTTACGCTTGATCCAAACCTGGCCATTTTCCAAAGTGGTCCAAAACTCACATAGAGTATCCCAAAAGGACCGCCTCGTCACGAGGATCCCAGTGACGTAGATGGTACGTCGATCAGACACGCGGTCTAGAATATATTCGGATTTAAGTGGAGTCGGGCCCGACCCGTCAAGCCTAGTGGGCTAGCGGATCGGCCCGACCCAGCTCGGAAGGTCTAACCCGGCTGGGGGTCGGCCCGACCTGACTTTCCAGTTCTAACCCAGCTAGGGGTCGGCCCGTCCCGGTGAGGCGCGACCCACCTGCGGAGCCGGCCCGCATAGCGGGCCGGTACGGTTCGCCCGACGGTGCTGCGTATCCCTGCTGGACCGGCCGAAGCCGGCCAGTTCTGCCTGGCGCACGCATCCCACAAAATGGGCCTCTGTTATTCCCACACGGCACCAGTAGGCACCACGGTCTTCCAGGACAGCTGACAGGTGGCCAGCCTATTCGCCCAGCAAAGAGGCCAACAGTTGCGGGCCATGGTCCTCCTCCACGTGGAGCCTTCGGGCACTGTGGTTCTTCAGCCCGGCATGCAGAAGGCCGACCAATTCGGTTCGGCTGAGCGGCCCACGGATGCGGGCTGCGTCCTCCACCTTCACGTGGCAAGCGCGACGACACCAGTCCTCCACCATCACAGCCTGACCTAGCTGCAGCCTTCGGCTTCGCAGCACGGCGCGACAGCACCGCGCCTCTTCATCCGATGTGGTTTTCCTGACCATTGATATTCTTCAGCATGGTGCGACGACACCACGCCCTTATAGCTCCGCTTCCAACATCATGAAACGAGACTCAACATAGGGATTTTGGGTTGTGTTTGTTCGGCTCACTCCCTCTACGTTAGGTGATATAATTTGGCCACCGTCGAAGAAAGAGGAAAAGTCATTATCGTTGGCGACATTCTATGCAGGCGGCGTCTTCTCCCTTGATGCAGAGGAAGAGGAAGGAAGACAGGCGTTCCTTGTGTGCATCGCCTCACTTTCATGCCCCGGTTGAAGAAGTGGAGGAGATGTTCTACGTCTTCTTTGCGGGAAGAAGGCTCTCCCTCTTCTCCTTGGCTCTCCACAAAGTTAATCCAAAATAATAGAGATTGTCCCTATTATTTTTATGGAACAACAACTCAAGAGTTTTCTCTCATTAAATGTAACAACACATTAGATTAAATTTGGAGGTATGGATGAAAAATTATTTTAATTAAAATTGAATTAATTCTCTTCATTAATGGTGGGGTGTTCGCAAGAATTAAACCATGGAATTATAAGATTTTAAGGGGGTTCAAGGGAGTTTAAAGGGGAGGTGAAGAGTTTGAAATCGTGTGCCCCACCACATAATATCCTCCCATGAGAGGTTATGTGGGGGGTGGGCCCCATCACCAACCTCCCTTTGGAGGTTTTAAATACCATCCAAATAAAATTATGAAACACATAATTTTATTTAAATTTTACTTAGAAACCCAAAAAATTAACTACCAATCCCGATAAAATGCAACAGCAGTAATGGTCTCCTTATGGGAATACCAGTGCTGTGAGTTCATCGGTGTCCTCAGATTTTAATACTGAGCCCCGGTTCAAAAGATAGAAAAACCCACACGTACATTTAATGAAAATACCTGAACAAAACTTCAGAAATTGATTCTGGGCACACCGGGCCTCAAAATCTTGTGCCGTCAGAAACTGAGGATTCGTAAAATGCCCGTGTATATTTTTTAAAAAAATCAATGTGATTTCAGAGCCTTTACATTCTCCCCACCTCAGGGCTTTATGTCCCCATTATCTACAATACACCCTAAGGGAACAAATGGGGGTACTGAGCACGCATCTGAGCCTCCCGCTCACATGTTCTCTCATGGAGGTTCTTGTGCTGTCGGCGAATGCACACCAGGGGAATTGACCATCCTCATTGGACCCGCTCCTGTAAATCCTAAATCTAAATTGGGAACTCCATGATTGTCTCCCCATCATTGATGTCCATCTCTCCATGGTCGATGATGTGGGATGGGTCATGCACGTATCTCCTCAGCTGAGATATGTGGAAGACGTCGTGCAGCTAATGCAACTGAGGTGGAAGGGCCAGGCGGTAAGCCATCTCACCTACTCTGCTGAGTACCTAGAATGGTCCAATAAATCTCGGAGATAACTTTCCGCCGTGGCCAAATCTCCGTAGACCACGTCAAGGTGAGACCCGTAAGAAGATGTGGTCATGATCCTCGAACTCTAGTGGTCTCTATCTTCAATCAGCATAGGATTTATGTCTTCTCTGTGTAGTCTTCACCCGCTCCTGGATGATCTGCATATTCTCTGTCATAGCCTGAACCATCTCTGGTCCTACAAGTGCTGACTCCCCTAGGCAGTCCAGCATAGAGGCGATCTGAACGGTCGACCGTAATATGCCTCGAAAGGTGCCATCCTGATGGTGGAGTGGTAGCTATTGTTTTATGCAAACTCCACCAAGGGTAAGTGATCCTCACAGTTGCAACCAAAGTCAAGGAAAAAAGCATGGAGCATGTCCTCGAGTGTCTGGATGGTCCGCTCGGTCTGGACATCCGTCTTAGGATGGAAGGCGGTGCTCAAGCAAAGCTGCATCCCAGAAGTCTCCTACAACCCCTTCCAAAGATGGGAAGTAAAGTGTGTGTCACAGTCGGAGAAAATAGAAGAAGGTACTCCATGTAAACGCACAGTCTCCTGCATGTAGAGGCGTCCCATGATATCTACCATACCGTTCTCTCTGATCGGTAGGAAGTGGGCCGACTTGGTGAGTCGGTCAACGATCACCCAGATAGAGTTGTGTCCTCTAGATGTACGTGGATGTCCCGTAACAAAATCAATGTATATACTATCCCACTTCTACTCTGGAACTTCTAAGGGCTGTACTAAGCTTACTGGTACCTAGTGCTCCACCTTCACTTGGTGGAAAGTGAGGCATCACGAGACAAACACTACTACCGCCTTCTTCATACCCGAACACCAGTGCTGTCGTCTGAGGTCCTAATACATCTTCACCACTCATGGATGTACCGCTAGAGGGGAACTGTGGAACTCCCTCAACAACTCCTCATGTAGTGCAACTGGTACCATGGTACATCGCTTAAAGAGAATGGCATGCTCCACACCTTCAGAAAACCCATCAGGTGCCTGCCCTATGGACATCTGAGCACGTCGCATCTCACAGTCAATGTCCCCACACTTTGCCTATCCGACTCGCTGAAGAAGTGGAGGAGTGATTGTGAGAGACTGTAGAAACGATGCTCCATCTCTATGCACAAAGGATATCTGCAACACAGCCAGCTTCTCTGTCGCCTCTCCTAGCATCTGAATGCCTAATCTCCTGCTGAGAGCATATGCTACAATGTTCCCCTTCCTAGGAGTATAGACTATCTCGAAGTCATATTCCAAGAGGAACTCGAGCCATCGCTACTGTCTCAGGTTCAGGTTCTTCTGCGAGAAGATGTACCTGATACTCTTGTGGTCAGAGTAGACTGTAAAACGCTCGCCCATAAAATATTTCCACCACATATTTAAGGAAAAGACCACTGCTTCTAACCCCAGGTTGTGGGTAGCGTTGTTCTGCTCATGCTATCTCAACATCTGTGAACCATACGCAATCACTACTCACTCCTGCATTAGGACACACCCGAGTTCGGTCCCTGATGCATCGCAGTAAACTACGTACCCTACACCCTCCTCCAGTAGCCTCAATATGGGCTAACTGGTCAACCTCTGCCTCAGATCATGAAAGCTCTACTGGAATCTATTTAACCAAATAAAGGTTCTCCCTTTCGTCATCAAAGCTGAAAGAGGTCTTGAATCTCTGGAGAAGTCTGGCACAAATCTCCGAGAGTACCTAGCCAGTCATAGAAAACTCTGCACCTCTGTCACACTCGTAGGTGGCTCCCAAGAAAGTACTTCCTCAATATTCAATGGATCCACTGCAACTCCAGCCTCTGAGATGACTTGTCCCAAGAAGTGAACCTCTCGAATCCAGAACTAGCACTTCGAGAGAATACCATAAAGTTGGTGCTCTTGGAGTGTATCCAGTACTACCCGCAAATGGAAGCTGTGATCCTCTTCAGTAGTCGAGTAAATCGGTATGTCATTGATGAAGACTACGGCCAAGCGACCGAGGTAAGGCTGGATGATCCTGTTCATGAGACTCATGAACCCTGCTAGATCATTGGTTACGCTGAAGGGCATAAACAAGAAATCGTAGTGGCCATACATACACCTGAAGGTCGTCTTCTGCACATCCTTGTCTCGAACTCTGAGATGGTGATAGCTTGACCTGAGGTCTATCTTTGAGAACAATCAAGCTCCCTTAAGCTGATCAAAGACGTAGTCAATCCTCGTGAGTGGGTAATTGTTCTTCACGGTCACCTGATTCAAGCGAAGATAGTCGACACCCAGTCTCAAGATCCAATCAGACTTCTTGGTGAACAAAATCGGTGATGACCAGCATGAAACCCTGGGTCAGATAAATCCATCCCCTACAAGTCCTCCAGCTGTACCCTCTGCTCATGAAGCTCGGCGGGAGCCATTCGATATGCTGGAGTAGATATCAGTGTTGTCCCGGGGTGCAGGTCAATGTAGAAGTATACCATTATGCGAGGAGGTAGTCCTAGAAAGTATTCAAGAAAAACATCCGCATACGGATCTGCCTCAACATGAAAACTCAGACTCCAGACATCAATCACTCTGAGGATGAGACTAGCGAACTGATGTGTGATCGGCTGCCCCCTCCTCTGCGTAAGTCAATCCTGCACTGCAAAGGCACCCTTCTCACTGGTTAAGGTGATCCTAGTCCCATCTATGCGGATACACCGCACGTTGCGCCTAATATAGTCAATCTGAGCATTAACTATGGATAACCATTCCATACCCAAGATGACATCGTAAGGCCTTGACGCTGCTACAAGAAGATCCCAGTCGAAGCTCTCGCCTCCTAGAGTAAGCTCACACTGCCGACACCAGTGCTTAAACATTGATTCTACTCCCGTAGGAGTCTCTAGAAATAAATATCGAGGCAATGACTCTGTCGCAACTTCCGAGCTCCGAACGAGGGCAATGGAAGTAAAAGAATGACTCACACATGTGTCTATAAGAACTACAACAAGTGTGGAGTAGACACAGATAGTACCTTGAATCATCATAGGTGCGCCCTGTTCATAGGCCTCGACTTCTTGGAGATGAGCCCACCTCCGTCCTCCAGCTCCCTGTAGTCGGGGTGGAACTTTTAGTGGTGGTGGTGGTAGAGCCTCAAAACGTCATCCACCACCCACTGCTCGAACAACTCCTCTACCTCGTCCGCCTGCCCCCGGTGGACCACCATGTTCGAACCTTTTCCTCTGCCAGCGAGGTCCCTCTACTATCTGATTCTCATCTACATGTCATGTCAAGCATTCTCGTGCCATGTGGCCCTGCACGCCGCATGCATAGCACCGCCTTCTCCTCATATAGCTGGATCAGTATCGTGTGCCCTGCACAACCGAACCTATATCTTGGGGTCGCCCACCTGATGGTCGAGTCCTCTTGGACCTCTGCGTCATCTGTCTACTACCGGCTACAGCCGACTCCACTATGTGTCACCCTGTGGTGCGTCTCACCACTGGTGACTGCACAGTGAGGAAACTCTCTACTAGAAGGGCTCACTCCAGCACCACCGCCTGCATCAGAATTCTGAGGGGAATCGTTGAAGCCCCGATCTCATGCATGAGTCCCTGATCGAAGGTCCATGCCCTGAATAATGGGTCCCGTACTATATCCATGGAGTAGCGTGAGAGGTCATTGAGCCTCGCTGAGTACTGAGATACTGTCATGCTGCCCTGCTACAGATGAAGTAACTCATGAATCTGAACTGCACGAATGATAGGTGGAAAAAACTCCGAGCGAAAGAGACTCTTGAAGTCTCTCTAGAGTAATGATGCCTCGTCATGCACCTAGAGCATCAGGATCCACCATCTGCCTACTGCCGCATGCCAGAGACTCCCGGAAAGGATCACCATGAGGACGGCTGGTGTCCCTACCAATCTGAAAACTCTCACGACAACCTCCAGACAATCCTTAGTGTCATGTGGGTCCGTCTCTCCCTAGAACTTGGGCGGCATCTGTCATTGGAGCTCGTGCAACAAACGCATGCGGTGTGCACTCTCTGCTGCTAGATCTAGTGGTATCGGTGGCCCAACATATAGTGGTACCACTGGTGCCCCCGCTGTGATGAAGCCCTGCACCGAGGCCTCGTCGCTCGATGGGCTACCATCTCATACCAAAATCGGAACCCTAGATGGATGCCTTCGTGGAGCCATCCTGAATAGAAATAGGTGCGCCACAGTTAAAACAATATACCTGGTGGGCCGATACAAAGTAATCACGAAGAAAAAATTTTCAAAGGAAACACACACACAATCAGTGCTTTCATGCACTGAGTCAGAAATCAGAATTCAGAGTCCTAGTGTATGGATACGTCAGCCGCCACACCATCACCAGTTTCCCTAAAATGATATCCACACCCAAAAAACATAACAATATTGCGGTTAAAAGAATCAGAGTCTAGGTTCTGTGGAAGAACCAACTCCTTTGATACCAATTTTTCAGGACCCGTTCTCAGGGCCCGTACCGTGACTACCCCAAGACCGCCTTCCATAGGCTAGTGGCTGGAAAATAGCACCAAAGGCATAATCCCTATAAAAAGGGAAGGAATTTCCTTTTAACCTGTAACACACACATAGCCTGAATACAAGAAGTAGAGTACACAACTGAAAGTAAACACTAAGTAAAACTGTATACAAAAGTAAGTGCTTAAAGGAAAGCGACCAGAAATAGAATCCCAACAGTAAAGTACAACAACTATAAAGCTAGTACAACTAAAGAAAGGTAAACAGAAACTATTGGGTCCTCCTCCGAGAATCCCACCTGAAGGGTGGGTACAAATGGCCTCCTCAGCACCTCAGGTCCGTCCTTCCGTTCCGTGTACGTCTCACCAAGTTGTCCACCACTAGGTACTGTCCAAATCTACAATTCTCTGTCTCGATCAGTTTTTTCCGTCATCTAAAACCAACACAATGATGTGAGGACATAGCCTGTGCATGGGTTTTTATGATGGTACTCAGTAGGGGACCTAGAGACCCATGAACGTCTCCCAGAATCCACAAAGGATAAACCACAGTAGTAAAATACAGTCATGAAGTATCAACCAACCCTACTTAGGTATATGATCATACATATACATAAGCTACCAGTCACAGCCCGAAACCAACTCTCGAGCCCAATCACAACCATGTACACATAAGAAGTAAAGACAATCACATCGATGATAATGATTGAAAGGCAAGACTCAGCTCACACAGGTATACATCGTTCGTATAGAGATAGAGATGATCAAATGTAGTCACTGATTCATCTAAGATGTCAGACCCAGATAGGATATTGGACCAGCTATGCTGTCGGATGCACACAAGATACAAGGCCAGCTACTCTGTCAGACCGACACATGATACATGAATAGAAGTCAGAACTGTCGAACCCACGTAGGATTCCGGTAAAGTAGTCATCGTTGTCGAACCCATGTAGGATTCTGGTATAGTATTCGTTGCTGATGAACCCATGTAGGATTCCGATATCGTAGTTGTTGCAGACTAACCCACGTAGGATTCCAGTATAGTAGTCGTTGCAGATGAACCCACATTGGATTCTAATACAGTAGTCATTGCAGCCAGCTCTAGGGTTCCTGCACACAGCACACTCGATTCCAATAAAGGTATGCTCCTCATGTCAAGTTTCAATACATCAACTATCATTATGTCCTGAGTTTATGCATCTCGTTGTTCCGTCTCATCATAAGGAACCCAACGCGACAGACGACGCGTCAATCGGACGCTCGGTCTGAGAGTTATTGGCATTTCCGTTCTAGGGGCCCGGTTGGATTTATGCTCGATCCAAACCTGGCCATTTTCCAATGTTTTCCAAAACTCACTTAGAGTATCATAAATGGACCGCCATGTCGCGAGGGTTATAGTGCCACAGGCGGCGCATCGATTGGATGTGCGGTCTAGAAGATATTCAGAATTAAGCAGAGTCGGCCACGACCCGTCAAGCTCAGAGGGCTGGCGGGTCAGCCCGACCCAGCTCAGCAGGTCCGACTCGGTTGGGGGTCGGCCCAACCCGACTTGGCAGGTCCAACCCGGCTAGGGGATTGCCTGGCTTGGTGGGGCGCAACCCACCGGCGGACCCGGCTCGCGGAGCGGGCTTTTCCGGTTTGCTTGGCAGTGCTGAGCGACGACGCCTCTCCCTGCCCTGGCGGCCAAAGCCAGCCGGTTCTACCTAGCGCACGCAGCCTGTACAATAGGGCACTTTTCTTCCCACACGGTTCCAGTGGGCGCCGCGGTCTTCTAGCCTGACCGGTAGGCATCCATCCAGTTCACCCAGCAAAGTGGATCGTGGTTGCGGGCCGCAGTCCTCATCCATGCGGCACCATCGGGCACTGCGGTTCATCAGCCCGGATGGAAGGAGGCCGGCCGGTTTGGTTAGGCCAAGTGGCCCGAAGACACGGGCCGCGTCCTCTACCTCCAAGAGATCAACATGATGGCATAGGTCCTCCATCACCGTGGCCCGGCCTGGTTGCGGCCTTCAGCTTCGTAGCGCGGTGTGACGACGCCACGCCTCTTCATCCGCCGCGGTTTTCCTGGCTGTGGATATTCTTCGGCGCGGTGCGAAAACACTATGTCCTTTCAGCTCCGCCTCTGACATCATCAAATGAGGCACAACGGTGGGACATCATGATGTGTTTGTTCAGCCCATTACCTCCACGTTAGATGATATCATTTGGCCACCGTTGAAGAATGAGGATATAAATCACACATAGAAATAATACAAAACTCCCCTACCTTGTAACTTGTCATTGAAAGTTGTTGAGACGCAAAAAGACGGGCATCACGGGAGAGGGACATCATTCCTACGACATGAGGGGAAGATTCATTGTTGTTGGAAGCATTATTTGTAGGCGGCATCTTCTCCCTAGACGCGGAGGAAGAGGAAGTAATAGGGACGTTGCTCGTGGGCATCACCTCACTTTCTTGTCCCAGTTGAAGAAGTGGTGGAGGTACTCTTCGTGTTCTTCATGGGAAGAAGGATCTCCCTCCTATCCTTAGCTATCCACAATGTTAGGCCATAATAATATAGATTGTTCTCTATTATTTGTATGGCACAACAAATCAAGTGTTGTCTCTCATAAATGGGACAACATGATAGATTAAATGAGGAGGGATGCATTCAAAAAGATTTGAATTAAAATTGAACTAATTTTCCACATTAATAGTGGGGTGTTGTCTACAATTAAACAATAGAATTCCAAGAGTTTAAGGGGGTTCAAGGGAGTTTAAAGGGGAGGTGAATAGTTTGAACTTTTGTGGGCCCCACCACATAATATCCTCCCATGGGAGGTTATGTGGGGGGGTGGGCCCCACCACCAACCTCCCGTTGTAGGTATTAACTACCATCCAAATAAAATATGAAACACATAATTTTAATTGAATTTTACTTAGAAACCCCAAAAATTAACTACCTCTCCCGATAAAACGCAACTGCTGTAAAGGTCTCATTAAGTGAATACCGGCGCTGCGAGTTCATCAGTGTCCTTATATTTTAATTCCGGGCACCGGTTAAAAATATAGAAAAACTCACACGTACGGTTATTGAAGTTACTCAAACCAAACATCAGAAATTGATTCCAGGCACACTGGGAATCAAAATCAAGCGCCGTCAGAAACCTCAGACTTGTAAAATTTCCATGTATTTTTAAAAAAATTACATTGGATTCCTGGGTCCTTACACAGCAGGAAACCACCAAAAGATATGTTCCTAACAGATAATGAATATTTATGGATGGAAATATGCATAAGTGATGTAATAAACTAAGATGTACTCAAAATTAAACAATTCTATAGTTTTTAATTACATTCATTTACATTTATAATTTATCCTTTGAATCAGGTAATCTTGGGATCTAAGCTACGCTCTATATCACCTTTTGTAATAGTAGAAGAACATTTGTCTCATAAGACCATCTAAACAATCTAGTAAGACTGATTCAAAGATTTTTTTTCCTTGGCAGGCTCGTCACAATCATTCAATCATTCATAATCAACCCTTTGGGAAAGTTAGGATAGTATAACACCTCTAGGCTAACATAACACCAATTAAATAAATCATGAACCTCTGGGAAAGCAGTCACAGTCTAACCCATTTTGCCCCACCTAATATAGATTAATTTAAACCGACCACCTGGGCATCTCTCACAGTCAATACTGCTTGGTCAACATAACATCAATAAAATATAAACGACCACCTAGAAAATGTCACAGTCAATTCCCTTGGGTCCAGCATTCATTTAATCAATTAATATTTATCACCTAGACAGCTCTCAAAGTCTAACCTAATTAATTATAAAGGACCACTTTGGACTCTCTCATAGTCTAAACCCTTTGATCAACAATCACAATGCATAACATTGGAATTTCATATAATCAGAAACTCCATCCTAATAAGGCAAAGCATGGAAATAGGGAAAGCCTCATGGCAGCCTAGACCAAACAGTCATAAACAAACAAATAAGGAAACACACCCACAAGGTGTCCCATAAAAAAGGTAGATAACCATATGAATATGAAACTAACCTTTTTCAATTAAATAAACCATATTAGTTGTTAAATAAGGTTTAATTCCAAATCATGTAATACACAAAACGTGGTTATGCATCACTTTAAGCATATATAATCCAATGATGAACAATGAAAATCCCAAAACATCAACCTCGATATCGTACAGTCGATATACTTGAATGTTACCCACTGAATCGGTATAGATCAATAGAGATCTAAAAAAATGTGAAGAAAAACTCAACCTTGAATAACTCACAAGAGAGGAGGAATCGATATGAATGAAGCTAGTGTAATTTAGAAATCACCAGTGGGGTTCCAACGCACCTGACGAGGTCTCAGTCGAAGCTCCAATGGAGAATCAAGGGTTCAATCTTCATTTTTCATCCCCGAGTGCTCCTGTATAAACCAAGACTAAAAGAAGATATATTGGGACATGATATGAGACCCCTCTCTGATATATCAATTAAAAATAAAAGTATATGGTATGTTCATTAAAAGTAAACGTTTTGTATTAGCCTCAACTGGCCCCTGATTTAAGAGGGTTAGATAGGTCATCACGTAACCATGAAATCATTCGTTACATAGCCAGTACACGAATATTCGTGATAACTGGGTACATGACATGTATTCAAAAGTACATGGAATGTACTTAGAAAAAACCACATTTCCTTCTTTTTCCTCAAAAACAACTGAAAATCATGATCCATACCTGAAATAAAGACCTCAGTTCTTATAACTTCATACATGAAAGCTTATTCAATGTTTTCTTTTACATAACATAAAAAAGGAAACATAAGAAAGTGGTGAGATCAGATGCTCAATAATTTTAAGTAATACAATCGAAGTATAAATAACTAGGCATGGTGAATAACTCAATAACACAAGACATTAAAACATATAATTGAGCATAATATAGAAGGAATAAATAATGCACTGATAAAACATAAAAATAGATATTCTATTAGTAGAATAATCACAGGGATTATCAATTACTAGTTTCATAATGAGGGAATGCATAATTCCATACATCATAACTATACTATCATTTCCTCATTCAAGGACCATACATAAATGGATTAAAACCTAAACCAGTTTGTCTCATGAGACCTACCGATACATCTAGGGGGTATAGAAGGCCCTTCCCATAACATACTAAGTCCAATACATTCCTCATATTAATATTTTGTAACATATACAACATAAACAATTGTATTAATGAAATATCTTACGAAATGTGATTACTTTAACTATAATATGTGAATGGTATAAAATTAGCACATCCACAGTCAAACTAATCATACAATAATCAGGAAAATATGATAGATTATGTCATAAGAGATAATCCTTAATGAAGTACAATATTCATCAATGGGTGTTGACATAGATAAAGATACTTTTAAATGAGACCATTAAATTTTATTAGAGGAAATATTATTTAAACATTCCAAATAATCCCATACCACTTGAAAATTTAAAATCTCAATACCCTAGAATCTCATTAGAATATGTAGACTCTTGATATAATATATCAATGGGTAGTAAATACCCTACATAAAAGGAATATGCGGTGATCAAGTCATTTATCACACAAAAGTAAAGGTGGGATGAAAAAAATCTTTTTTTCCGTTGGAAAGAAGATTTATTTTGGAAAAACATTTGTATTTTTCATAAAATAATTTTGTAAACATGTATATTCAAAAAAATAAAATTTAAGAACATTTAAAAAATATTTAAGGCATAAATTGTGTCCCAATGAAGTGGAATAATGTAAGAAAAAGTATTTTTAGGAAGAATATAAATAAAATATTTTATTGTGGTTTATGGAAAATAATAAAGAGATTTTTAAGAGGAAAGAAATGTCTGTTTTCAAAAAAAATGAACCAAGATATTTTCTCATGATAAAATGTGTTATTTTTTAAAAATAAATATGGCTTAAAATATATTATATAGTGCACTTTATATAGATAATAATTCAAGAAGTTCCTTTGAATCGAGCTTCTTTATCAAGAAGAATAGAGAAGGAAACCATTATAAAACCTATATATCCCCATTAAAGAAGGATAATATAATATGGATATATGATTATTGAACATATAAATTGAATTTAGAGTAAATATAAAAATACAATGAAGTGTTACATTTGATTAAAGTTATAGAAAGAGTAACTCGATTAAAAAATGGGGGTTCTTATTTAACCCCTTCCCACTTTGTAATCAATCGAATCATTTGCCCAAAAATTAATAATCCTCAAATAAAGAATTTAATATCATAAAAATAAATAGATTCATGATATTATACCTCAATTGGATGTTTACATATGCCATATACAAGAAATATTGGTGAATAAGGAATATCTTACAAAAATGGAAGTGAGATGAGAAAACCCTTACCTTATGTCCAAATGTGTTCTTCAATTGATCTTAATGTCATGGATAGTTAAATTACATACATTAATTGTTTTATTAAGAACCATATATAGATTTATTTTATTTATTATTATTTTATTAAGTTAATTTATGGCATTTTTAATGAGTTATACGATACAAATTTATTTCTCGAGAGCATTCGTTTCTTTGGTTTTCACAATTAGTATACTTTTATATGAGTATAGATGTTCATGTATAATGGATACAATTATCCAGAATTGAATTTATATCATATTTATGAAAATAAATAATATTAAATGGTTATATAATTTGTTTGGTTATATGGTATGAGGATGTGTTATAAGATAACACATTAGTGATAATAATTTAAATTATTTTGGTGGTATTTGGAATATTAAAAACTAGTTTTGTCGTATGAATAAATATTACTTATATATAATAGTTATAAAATATTAATCATGTTATATTAAATATATTATTTTCTCTTTATTCCATAAAAATGGTTTCATTACCAACCTTTTATAGAGAAATTGACGATCCAAAATCCGTCGTCCATAGAGGTTGTAAACAGGCACCTCTAAGAGGATGATTTCTTTTTTTAAAATAAATGATAGAGAGTAAGGAGATTGATGATGTATATTACATTAATGAAATATCATTATAGTGCATAGATTATAATATATTTATAATTTTTATATGGTCACAGGATGAGAGGATAAAATAATAAAATAAAGAACTTGAAAATAAAAAAAAGAAAAAGGAAGAGGATTTTACCTCTTGAATAATCCTCCTTGAGAATCTACTTAAGGGAATTGGTATTAGGCTATTAGAAAGAAATATAGATCCTAGATGTGTGTAAGAGTCTTGGAAATAGTATTCAGGTATAAATTTTATTGGATTCAAGGATTAGAGGAGTGAGTAGAAGATGGAGTGAGGGGTGTTTTTTAGTGGGGGAGAGGGGTGTTTTTTAAAAATCATATTCATTATTTTATTATTTTTCTCAAGAAAAGAAATAGTGCTGATTCATGTGACCAGAAACAATAAAATTTTTATGTGAGTTGAACCAAGTGTTCTTACATTATCCATACATCACTTATGACTCAATAAATCTTGTATTTATCACTTTTTGTAAATTATTTTATTTTACTATTCACCAAAATTTCATTTATTTTTGAAAAATCCCCAAAATTTACCCTAACCATTTTTAGACGTGTATAATTATAAAATTAAATCTATTTGATGAACATAAGTTTCTAAATATGAAAATTTTAATTTTTAATTAAAATATTCATTTACTCAAATAATACAATTATTAAAATTATAATTAATTTTACAACACTCTGAAAAATCAACTAACGACTCATAAAATTATACCAAAATCATAAGAAAAATAAGATAATGATTTTTGATTAGATTTTAAAAAAAATTATTTTCTTTTAATTTATATTATTAACTGTAAAATTGTAATTAAATATAAAAAACCTAAATATTCATTTACTTATACAATAATTTAATTATATCATTTATAAGATTCCGAATTTTTTTTAATAAATTAATGAGTCATGTGACTATTCATTTGGATGATTTAATATTCATAAGGGTCATATTACTATTAATAAGGGTACATTACTATTCAAAAGGGTAAAATTTCTATACACAAAAAAGTATATTCATCCTATCAAATTCCAAATATCGTACTGATTGTAACTGTGTATGTCTATTTTTTGAAATTAAAAACAAAGAAGTGGAAAAATTATGTTTTATGGCTAGGTTAGAACTATATCATGTAACAATGTTTTTTCATAGACACTTAGTGTTTCATGCATTAAATTCTATTTTAAATTTATGTTTAAATCCTTGGGGTGTTACACTACCACCAACAATAGCTAATGACATATCCATTCAATAACTGTGTATGGAATTGTATAGAGATTAAATTAAAATGATAAAATAAATACTTTCACTTTTTATATTATTTAATCTGCCAAATAGTCCCCCTCATGTTCATGGGGACACTAGAACTAATTATACTTTTTTTGACCCATACTGGAGTCTAAACCATATTCCATAGAAGTTTCATAGATCATTCTTTCTTGGGATTTTCAAAATTCATTTAATTCCAATTTAACAATCATACAATGGTGTCCTAGAGTAGTAGTCTAGGACCCCTTGGGTATTTAGATTAGAAGTCCCTATCCCACAACTCTATTATCATATGAAAATAAATATATATATCTCAAGGGCCTATAGATGCATTTTGGAACCCAATGGGCATTTAGAGTAGTAGTCTCTAACCTACAACTCATTATTCACTATAGTCCCAAATATACCATACCATAGTTTCACATTCACAACCCAATTATCAACCAAATTCATAACCCATTATTCAACCATTTTAATAATCCAATTATTAAAACATATTCATAATCTGATTAATCAACCCTGAATAATTTATAACTCTTGAATTAAATTATATAGGAACACCCCATGGGTTTCCCTCATGTCAGGTCCCATAATCATCGACATCCCCATAAGATCTATGAAGTGGTTCACAATGTCGTGGGAAGAAATTAATTAAATAAATTTAAAATGAAATTAAAAAATGTGGATATTTCAATTTCACAATTACATACACACAATTATAATCCAGAAAATTAGAATTTGAAATTACACCATCTACATTGAGATCATTTATGGATGATCTTCATATCGTAACCCTCATTTGATGTGGAACAATCCAATTCACAATGGAAGAGGATATATAAATTCGAAATGTATGAAGAATATCCAAAGAAAATAGATCCTTCAAAACATATATGTAAAACATATAAAATACTGGAAATCTTATTCCACATTAAAGGAAGATGAATACCGGAGAGAGAGGAATCAAAATGTGGAAGGAATTACATAATTAATAGGTGTAGATTTCTCAGAGTAGATCATAAATTAGTAAATAAAGGGGTTAGAGGGGGAATTGAAATCCTCCTAGAAGCCTCAAAATGAAAAAAAAATTCATGTTAGATTGAGTCGAGGAGTTCTAAAAAAAACAGGATGTTCAGTAATTTTAAAATAAAAATTTGGTGGTTTTATTTTCTATGAACATGGTTTCCTAGGTTGGGCCGCACTGTTTTCAGAACCATGTTCCCTAACTGTGAACTCCTAATATTTAGGGTGCATGGTTTCTACTAAGTGGAAAATGGTCTGAAAAACCATTTGTCAACCAGGAAATTACCCTTTTCCTAGGAAAGATGGTTTCATGGGGGTAGGTGCACATTTTGGGAAAACCCTATACCAACTACGCACTGCCCAAAACCCCTCTTAATGTTTCCAAAACTCACAAAAACTCTTCTGATACAAGATATAACCAAAATATGATCACTACAAGGATAGTAGGTACCAGAAAAGAAAGTAAAATTCAACACCAAAAAGGTTGGTATATTACACCTTCTATTTGTTCATGTTACTGAGTATTGTGAGTCTCTATGGACCACATCTTTTCCTTTATTGTTTAATTTTGAATCTATCATGATATCTGATATAATTTTTATATAACACAGTTTAACTTCATTTTCCTTTGGATTTATTTTATCATTGGGGGCCCAAATAAGAAGACTTTTCCCATGAATTATTTTACCAGAAAATACCTCCTCAAGCATTAGGGATTTGACATTTCTTCTCCCAGACTTATTGTTGCCCTGTTTTTTCCTACACGATTTATTTTCTTTTACAACCCCTATAATGTTTTGGGATACTTATTTTAAATGTGTATCTTTGGGATTCCATATATATTTCTAAAACACATTACTTCCATTCCAATAAACATTCGATTCAATAATATTTTTATAATTCATCATTAATTAACTTTCTGTGAGGGGATGTTATTTTTATAACCCATGAAATGTATTTTTTAATGAATAACTTTTTTCGTTGATTGCAAACATGTTTCCTCTATTCATTCAGGATGAAATTATTTCATTACTCATACTTTTATCATTTCCTATTATTGGGACCAACCCCCATAGCGCATGCCATGCTTTATATGGTCTACAATTATGTGGCTGAATAATGGTACATGACGTGTAATTTTAGCCAAAAACTACGTAACCATGTCGTCTAGATATCATCATCGACACCTCTAAATGGGATATTCGAGCATTACTCACCAACTATTGGATTTATATTGGTTATATGAATTGAAATGAATCACATATCTTTAATTTTAGATTAAAATAATGAAAAAATAGAAATTATATGACACTAAATAACAAAAAAACTAAATAATAAATAAATATAAATTATAAAATGGAAACTTTGATAAACCTTTATGGTTCTAGGGTGAAGTAGAAGCTGTCAAGTAAATTCAAAATAATAGTTTTGATAAACAATAATGGATAATACTGAAGAAGATAATGAACTAATTATTATAATCTAATGGTAAAATCCTCAAGAGCTTGATGAACACATTCCCATTTTTTTCATAAAGAGCATATTTTCAAATTTAATTTGTAATTAATTTGAAACCAAAACTACCTCAACTTGATTATTCTCCTAATCATTTATTAATATCTAATTCACACTTATTGTCTCATCAGTATGTTATATAATTCAAACTAGGATTCCTATATTTGTATTCACATGTGATCTAAGAATATTGAAATGTCCCCATTCGTATTTTTGGTTATATCGTGGAGGAACTAATACATTTTCTCACTACCAATTAATAAATAAAATAAATTATCTAGGTATGGGGAGAGAGGATGAGGATTATTGATTATTCTTATATGATTTATTAATAATTTCTCTTTAGGTCTTTGAGATAATTTTCTTGGGATAGACCGTTGCACACAACTCTCATAATCTCTAAAATGATATAAATTGGATTTTGTAATTTGGTTTAAAATGATTATTAATTTCACACAGTCCCTTTATGTAATAATTTTATTTTATGTAAACCCCATTTCAAATAATAATAATAAGAACATTTTTATATTAAATGACATGTGCTAAATTTTCAATTTTTAATTATAGTTTGTGAAATAATTAAACTGGAAATTATTTAAATGATATTAAATAAAAATATATCATTAAAAACCCATATATTTTTATGAAATAGTTTTTATAAAAAGTGATTTCTTTGAGATACTTCTTTACACACAACACAATCCTAGATTGTGTTACATCCAAGACTAATTCTCTTTGAAATATCATTTTATTATTGAAATTATTATAATAAGAAAATTATATACTAGCCATTAGAGTGGAGGGTATAAATAAGATTAAATAAATTATTAAAATATTAATTTTTGGTGATAGATTAATTAGAAATTAAGATAAAAACCAATTTAGAATAAAGTATGTGTTTTTATGAAAAACTATTTTTATTCCCACAAAATAATTTAATCTTAATAAATTAATTTAATTAATATTAGTGAACGATATTATTTAAATTTAAATGATTTATATTCAATTAATTTTTTCAATTTATCAAATATTTTTTATAGTCATAAAATAAGAACAAACGCATTTTAAGCCAAAAAATCTGTATTTTTCTTAAAGGTAGTTATGATGCCTTTTAATGGAATATATGTTTTAAAAAAATCACAATTTTATAAATTTTATTTTAAAAATATTAATGTTTTTTGAAATACTAATTTTAAAATTATCTTAGGGCGTATTTTTAGGGTTTTTTGTTCTGAATATTTTAACTTTTGAACGAATAGTAAAAATACATATTTTCAATTAAAAAGGTATATTATTTTAACTTCTTTACAGGGTAAAATTAGGTTTTGTTTTTGTTTTAAATTTAAATTAGCTCATATTAATTTAAAATAATTCAAATATTGTTTTTGAAAATGATTTTGACATGAATTTATTAAAAAAAAATATTTTTTAAAAGGGAATTTTTTGAAAAAAACTGTTTTTCAGGGTGTTTTACATGTTTTATTTAATATTTAATTATAAAAGTGCTCTGATTTGATTTTTTAAAAATTTATTTAAAATTTATATTCAGAAGTTCTATATTTTGAGAATATTTCCCATTTATTTTTGGCATATTTGAATAGTAACCATGGTTAAATTTGTTACCACGATAAAGGGTAAATTGGAAAATATATGTTAAAACTACAATGATAAGGACTATAAAATGAATATAACATTTGGAAAAATTTTATTAGATGAAAATAAATAGATCCTTGACTCTTAAGGATCTAAATTAAGTTTTTTATGGACGCATCTCCATGAAAATGACAAATAATATATTTAAATAAAAAACAGTTACAAAATGTCACTTTCTTTGTCTTAAATATCCATTATGTGTCCCCATGGAGAAAAAATATGTTATGAAGGAATATAATTGTAAATATTTAACATTAAAAAATTATTTTCGTTATATAAGAATAATTTTATTTATTTTTGGGCCATTTAGATGAGATTATGAATTTTATATTTTTTAATTTAATAAAAAGTCAAAGATGTCACATTTATGTTTTAAATAATATATAATTTTTAATATAGGGTTACATGAAAAATATATTCTACTATAAAAATTATTTTGAAATATATTATATTTATCTTCATCATGGAATTTTACTTTTAATTTTTAATAAATAAATAAGTATAGTAAATAACTACACAACATTGGTGCGTTAATTATTTTATGTATGGGAATATCAAATAAATGAAAAAGAAATATTATTTAAAAATAATTTTAGATAAAAAATGAGATAAAATAATTATATATATGACCATAAACTCATAAGGATATAATAATTTGTTTTAAAAGTTAAAATTTTATATTTATTCTTTTAAAAGTCCATGTAAAGAATAGTTTCAAAATTGACATTAATGATATTTTACCAAACGAATATTAATTAAATTATCTAAAAATCATAAAAAATATTTAAAAATAAAAAATTATTATTATATGATATTAAATGTTATAAATTATAAATTTATGGTCTAATTGACATAACATAATTGAAAATTACATTCTTTTAATATTGAAAAAATTGCTACATTAGTTAAAATTAAAATAGGTTAACTAAGGGTTAATCAAAGTGATAAGGTTTAAAAAAACCAAAACATGTTTAAAAATATTGGTTTCTTAGATTAAAACATTATCTCATCATATATTTGATTCCATGCCCTTTTTGAGGTATTTGGACTGAGATTTATGTTATTATAAATTAATATGTTTTGGAAATTCCAGAAGTGCCCCTCACCCCAATTATTAAAGGGAACCTACCTACTAACTTTTTTACATAACATAGAGACTTTAATATATACCATACGATGACAATTTATCTTAAAATTTTCAGTAGAAAAATTCTTTATGTTCTGGTCTTCTAAAAAGGCCAACCCTAGTGTTCTTAAGAGACAATTGAAAAGAAGATATCTAAATAATAGGTAATCATCTTTATAGATTTTTTCAAGATTATTTATTATTATACTTATTATCCATATATTTTTTACAATTTAATGTAATAAATCAAGTATAAAATATATTATTATATGTTTTTAGTATTATTTAACAATCATATTAAACCAATTATCCATCATATTAAAAACAAAATCCACATGCGTGCGTACATATATCTTACCCTCTCCATGTTGTGGTGTAATCTATTTTTCATCACTAATTTAATAAGATGGGTATAATGATGGAAATAATATATGTATAATAATTTTAACATTATATTTAATCTATATAATAAATTTACCATCCCCTTCCTTAACCTCTTACCATTATGGGAATGATATCATCACTCCTGCATACGCGAGACCTATCGTCTCCACTACATGATGTGGTTCATTTTTCATGCTCTCTATAGCGACCCGAGTTTTTATTACATATATATATTACATCTTTTTAAAAATAGAAAATTTAAAAGAATTAAAAAACCATGATCCAAATGTTTAGTGTCTTGGAAAAATTAGGACCATACATAACATTTACAAAATTAAACATAAACATTTATTTAATTCCGTTTTCTCTAGCTTCTTAGTGTCCCTTCTGTTCTTATTAGTACATGTAATTACATAAAAATATAAATCAAATAAAGGGGATATATAGAATAAAATTAATATAATTTATTATAAAATTAATAAATACTACATGGTGTGAGCATAATCATTATCATCATAACATATGCATATGATCATAATCATAATAAGAAGCATTAAACAATGGCTTGGAAGGTTGCAATTCATAAAAATGAACCATCATGTCGTAGTGGTCAATTACCACACATATATCAGCTTATATTCTCTGATAAATCACATTAACCAGTGAAATATATCTCAATATAATTCTAGTCACACCTTTCACATCATATCATTGACATGCGCTATATAATTCTAGGCACACCCATCACATCATAACATTTACATTATCATGAATGCCACGTAGAACGTATGCCAATATTTTACATAAAATAACCCATGGAATGAAATGGGTTTCATTTAATAAAGAATAAATTCTTATGTAAACATTGGGGTTCCAAAAATAAAGAGGAATTAACATACTCAGTATAAGAATCATCAATTTTGAGTTACCATAAACAATCTCACGAGAAGTAAAAGATGTGTTTTTTGAAAGAAGAGATATTTTGAAAAAATATTTTTGTTTTTCATCAAAACATTTTGGTTACAGTTATATCACAGGGAAAAAAATATTATAATGAATAAATTATATTCATGTAACATTAATGGAATATCTATATAGCAAATGTGGTGAATGTGGGGAAACCCAAAGAAAAATATTTGGGTTCAAGATTTCCCTTTACCTTATATCTGAATGATTTCTTCACAATAATATCATAAATAATTAAATTAATTAATTAACTAAAAAATAAATAACATTTTATTGATTCATTAAATTTATTATTTTTTTATTATGTTCATTTATGTCCTTTTTCAAGAGTTATATAGTTTAATTTTATTTTTCAGGAGTGTTCATTTTATTAGTTTTCCTGATCAGTTGACTTGAATTGGAGTGTGGAAGCTTATATACAATTGGTGTAGTTCTAAAAAATTTAAAAATATGTTATTAATGAACATATATAGGTTTAAATGGTTATATATATCATTTGGATAAATTTAATGAGGATGAATCATAAGACAAATAGTTAATGATAATCGTTTGGGTTATTTTTTGGGGGTTTTGATCACAACAAACTCGATTTTTTTATCATCTTTTATTTTGTAAATAATTTACATCCATAACATAAAAAGGGTGATAAAATATATTTTAATGTATTTAAAAACCATTATAATGGTTTTATAAATATAATTTAAGGTGTTCATGGGAAATGAAAACACATCATCCACGATGTTGCTAAATTAACACATCATGAGCGATGATTTCATTTTTAGAATAAAATAGAGAGAGAAAAGAGTTTGATGATTTATATTCCATTAAAATGATATTATTTTAGTATATAAAATATACTGGAGTTATCAGGAACATTTTGATAGAGTGAGAGATTAGTGAATAAGAATATAAAAATAAATAATAATAAATTAAAAGAAAAAGGAAGAGGATTCAACCCATAAAATATCTCCTCCTTGAGAACCTCCTTAGGGAAAAACATTTTCTCTTCTGATGAGACATGGGGAACCTAGAAATGGGGGAGGTTATTTTGAATATAATTGAATATAGTTTTTACAAGTATCAAATTATTATTGGTGTGAGGAAAAGAGGTGGCGTGGGGTGATATTTATGGTGGAGAAGAGGGGTGTTTTCTAATTATTATATTCATTGGTTTATAATTTTTGGCTAAATAATATGAATCATTTGAGAATTATAAATAAATATATGAAACTAATTAAGGTAGATTATATATTATGGTTCTTACATCATCTATGACTCTAGGAATAATGTATTTAACTTATAATGTATATATACAGTAAATTATTGTATTTCACTATTCACTAAAATTAAAATATTTCAGAAAAATACAAAAAATTAAACCTCTTTTTGATGTGTAGAATTAATGAATGAAATCTATATTATAAAAATATTTTTCTAAATATTATATATTTATTTTTTATTTAAAATAATCATTATAAAAAAAATATAGATTTTAAATTTAAAACTGATTTTATAACACTTTGAAAAATTTATTAACATCTAATAAAAATATCTTATTATCATAAGAAATGTAATTATTAATTTATGAAAACATTTTATAAAAATGTGTTTTATTTTAAATTATTTAATAAATTAAAAAATTGTAATTAAATATTTATGACATACAAAAATACCAACACTTAATTTATCATTTTAAAACACTTATTTACTTATTCTATGACATAAATATATAATATTTTCATTAATAAGATAAAAAAATATTATTGGTACTTTAAAAGGTTATGTTATCATTCTATTGGACAAATTATTATTTTTAAGGATCATGTTACTATTCAAAATTTCATGTTACTATTCCATTGGTATTAGTTCTTTAATCTATTGAAATACCACATATTTTATCCATTCATGATTTATAAAGTTGGTATTCTGTTTTCTATGTAAATATTTTGTTATTTATATTATATAAAATTATTAAAAGATGGGTGAAAATCCATCAATAATAGTTTGGGTCATTACATTCTTCCCCATTTTGAAATTTCTCCCTCAAAATTTTGTTTTAAATAAACTAGTGAGTGTACTTATCCTTCATCACCTCATATGATTCCCAAGTCACTTATTAATACATATAGTTCCTCCATAACACTTTTAAAAGGTTTTTTGTCTTGTTTCATTGAACCTTATCTATTTAATCCAAAAATATTTACGATTTTCTTCTCATAAGAGAGATAATCTTCCAACTGTACCACCTCTCAGTTTAGTAAATGTGAGGGATCTAGTATATACATTCTCTAGAACGATACATGGAGAACCTCCTGACTTTGAGCCATACTAGGGGGAAGTTAAACATCATAGCCACTACTACTATGCTATCAAGGATCTCAAAGGGGCCATAGAACTTTGCTCTAAGCTTTCCTTTCTTTCCAAACCGTATCACACTCTTCCATGTTGATATATGATGGAAGAATTTATCACTAATGTATAACATCATGTCCCTTTGATGGTTTTCAGCATAGCTCATTCTCTAAATATGAGAAGATTTTATATTTTACTAGATGGGTTGAAACTTCTCTGTCATTTAAGAAAAAGAATCATGTCCAAGTACTTTTTTTTCTCCCACTTCATCTCAACAGGTTGGAGTTCTACATTGCTTTCCATACAAAGCTTTATATGGATCCATATGAATACTCGAGTGTAAGCTATTTTTGTATGAGAAAATAAATAATTAATTTTTCGGATCCCATACAAATTTTAATTCCATTTAATGGGATCTTGGTATGTATTAAAGCATTTGAATTTTCTTTTAAGACTTGACATTAGTTTGGGGATATTGGTTCTGCTGAAATTCAATTCAGCACTCAAGTCATGTTGGGGACTTCTCCAGAATTTATATATGAACCTTGAATCACAATCATAGAGTATTTAAATTGGTACCCCATGTTGAATCACCACATCTTTCACATATATCTTGGCTAGTATTTCAAGAAATAAATATTCTCATATAATAATAAAGTGGGTAGTCTTTTTGAGTTGGTCCACCACAAACCATATTAATATGTTTCCTTTGGATGTCTTTGGAAGGCCAATGTTGAAGTCCATATTTGCATTCTCCCATTTTAAAATGGGTATAGTCAATGTTTACATCATCTCTTTTTTACTTATATTTATCTTCTTTAACATGATGACATATCAAGCACCATAAGATATATTCACCAATATCCTTCTTCTTTTTGTCCCAAAAAAAGTGTTCTCAAAGGTCACAATACATCTTGGTGCTATCAGGATGAATGAAGAATGGTGATCTATGTGAATTATCAAATATATATCTCTTTATTTTAGGTGATGAAGGAACACAAATTATTTTTCCAAACCAAATCACACCACAATCCTTGATATTGAACTCTTTCATCATCCCTTCTTTTACTTCCCTTCCCATCTTTTGTAAATGTGGATCGTCCCTTTATTCCTCCTTAATATTCTCTCAGATAGATGGTTAGGAAATAATTTTAGAATTATAGGATATATTCCCGGTGTTATTATTTCCAAATGCATTCTTTTCATTTCCAGGAAGATACGATCTCACTCAATCCACAACAAGGATAGAGTAGTAGGTTCTTTTCTGCTAAGAGCATCAGCTACTTTGTTCACCTTACCTGGATGATAATGAATAAATAAATAATATTATTTGATTAGCTCTAACCATATCTTTTGATTCATTTTGAGATAATTTTGTGTGAATATATAATTTAGTCTCTTTTAATTGGTATATATGTCACACTTATCACCGTAGAGGTAGGGACCCAAGATGTTCAAGGAAAAAATCACAATTACTATCTCAAGATCATGCTTTAGGTGGTTATACTCATGGATCATAAACTATTGTGAGGAATAAGCTATCTATTTATCATTTTTCATAATTACTCAACCCAATCCATTCTTACGAGAACCAATATAAATCAAAAAACATTCTCCACATGTTGGAAACGTGATTACTGGTGTAATGATTAACATATTCTTTAGCTCCTTGAACCATTCCTCACATTGTTTCATCTGGACATAATTTACTCATTTCCTTGTTACATTAGTTAGGAGGCTCGGAAATCATGAAAAAATCCTCAAAAACATCGATATTACCCTTCTAAGATAAGAAAACAATATATTTTCGTGACACTTATGGTTTTGGGGCTATTCTTCAATTGCATTTGTTTTTTAGGGGTCCATATAAATTATGTCACTTTTGATGACATGCCACAAGAATGTGACTTGCTACATCCAAAATTCACACTTGAAAAAAATGGAATATAAATTATTATTCTTTAATTTCAACAACACATGCCTTAGATGTTCTTCATGTATCTTATTTCTCTTGTAGTAGATGAGAATATCATCGAAAAACAGTACTGAAACTTTTTTGAGGTAATTTCTAAATACTAATTTAACCAAATCCATAAATATTATATGGGAATTAGTACATCCAAAGGGAATCACCAAAAACTCATAGTTCCGATAACTTGTATGGATGGTAGCCTTATGAATATCTACCTTCTTTACCATTAGTTTATGATATCTTGAATGTAGATCCACCTTTGAGAAGTACTAATATCCTCATATCTTATTGAATAGGTCATCATTCCTTAAAAGAGTATAATTTTAATTTATGGTGATCTTGTCGAGCTTCTGGTAGTCAATACACAGCCAAAATGATCCGTCCATTTTTCATTACCAAGAGAAATGGTGCACCCTAAGGCAACTAATTATGGTGCATGAAACCTTTTTTCAAATGCACTTGCAGCTGCTTCTTTAATTCCACCAGTTCTATTATGGCTATCTGGTAGGTGTATTTTGAGATAGGAGTAGCCCCATGTATGAGTTATATTGGTAACTCTACCTCAAGATCTAGGGGTTGTCTTGGTAAATATTGGGAAATAAATCCCTGTATTCCCTCATAAGGAGAATTTCCCTAAGGTTGATACCTTCTTCTGAATCATCCATTTGAGCAAGGTTTGCTTCAACATCGGGAATCAACACCCACATCATTTGAGGATTTTCCCAATGATATTTATGATCTTACATTCATTTATAAAGGATCATGAGATAATTTGGAATATGGAAAGGTGTTTCTTTTTCTTTAAAGATAATGTGTGATCTATATAATGAGACCCAATCCATCCCCATTATTGCATTTAATTCCACCAAGGAATGTATTATGATATTTTCTGGTAAAATATTCCCACATAATCCAATAAGATAAGAGTCTAACACATGGTTTCAATGATCAAACCAAAATATATTTTTGTATATATCTATAAATTTTGGTTTTTGGTATTTTAGTCAATATTTATGGAAATATTTCATAATATAAAGGAATGAGTGGAACCGTAATAAAATAAGACTATTTTCATTTTTGAGTGAATAAGATGTGTAACTTGTATGAAATCATTTTCATTGTCCACTTATACTGTAGTGATGGAATATGCCTTCCCTTATTTCATTTGATTTGGTGTCTAATGATATAGATTACCTTGAGGACTCAAGGATTAGTTCACTGGCTTTCATAGTTCTCTCTCTCTCTCTCTATAGTTTTAGCATTGGACTATGGGTGGTGCTCTCATTTCCTCCATTACATCGGTTGAATTATTTATGTCTTTTTGATATTCATGAGCATGATGGCATTATCTACCAAACATATAGAATTCCCCAATACCTAGGTGGTAGTCCCCATGATGCTTCTTCCCACATTTTTAACATGTGCGTGGTTGGGATTTCATTCCACATTTTTCATTAAATCCCCCATCTTGAAAATCGAACATTCATTTATTATCAACACATCTATGAAACCATTCTCCAAAAACCATCTACACTAAGAGAGCACATACAACAACTTCTTTATAATGCCCAAAAGTCTCTAATTTCTAGATCGTTTTATTGGGGTGGTTTTAATTCACTAAAGACTATATCTAATTTTCTATAATTAATTATAACAAAACCCAAAACTTACCTTGAATGCATTGTGAATTTTTTTTCATAGGCCCTAAAAGATTCTCATCCCTTTTGTTTCATATTTAAGAATTATTTCTAGATATTTTTATAAAGAGTTCAAGGAAAACACTTGATAATAACTATTAACTTAAATTATTCACTCTATATATATTCAATTTCATTCTTCATCTTAGTATTATTAATAAAATCCCACCATTGATTGAACTATCCATATAAATAGTAACCGACTAGAGTCACCTTCTACATCATAGAATATTGAAGCACAAAAAAGATCTTCTCCTTTAATTTGACCCAACTATTCCACGACAAGTGGATCCGAAGATCCACTAAATGTCGGTGGTCATTTCTTCATAAAACACTCGATAGCTAGTTGATCCCTCTTAGGTGAAGGTGGAAGTTCCACATTATTCTGGCTATGTTTTATAATATTAGAAAACTGGGTAAGAATCACTATGATATTTTTAAATCCACATCCTAATGTATTGGGAATGTCATATGAGAAATGAATGCATTGTCCCTCGCATGGGTTGTTGGTCTGGTTTCTCCAAGTTCCCAGCATTTCCAAAACTAATAAATGTTATATAAAACATAAGTAAACAATTCATGTATAAATAATTTATTCCTATGTGAAATTATGTCTAAAGGCATTTATTATAGGATCCATATGTTTAGAATTTTATAAAACATATTTTCTTGTGTTATTACATATACTTAGTCCCATACTAAGGGTTTTTGTCTAAGATTCACTAATATTTATTCCCAAATTAACTAAAATATACTATGAAACCAAATATAGTGACCATACTTTTTATTAAAAAGATAATACATAAATTTAATAAAAAATAAAATTAAATCATTAGAAAACTAGTGTCCAATAGTTTAGTGTCTTGGAAAAATTAGTACCATACATAAAATTTTCAAAATAAAATATAATTTTTTAATTCCTTCTTCTCTAGCTTCATAGTGTCCCCTGTGTTCTCCATAGTATATGTAATGACCTGATAATATACATAAAATAAATGGGTGAGATATAATCATAGTAAGAAAATAGATAAGAACATGAATCAATATAATTATCTTTATAACATCGTCATATCATCCTAATCATGAGAGGAAGCATTAAAACAAGGAAATGAATGTGGAAATGAATAAAAAACAAACATTATGTATTAGTGGTTAACTACCATGAATAAATCACTTTATATAATGAGATACAACAGTTTAACCAATAAATTAGTTCACTATTTCATTTTGGTCACACTCATCAAATCATATAATTCACACGCACTATATAATTATGGGTTCACCTGTCACATCATAAGATTTACAGTACCATGTATGCCACGTAGAAAATATTTCAATCTTGGTCATAAAATAAACCATGGAACGAATTTGGTTTCATTTAACAATGAATAAAATTATTAAGAAACTATGGGTTTCCGAAAATAAATATGTAATAAAATAATTGGTATAAAAATCATCAATTTTATTAAAGAGGAAAACATCTCATGAGAAGTAAAAGATGTGTATTTTGAAAGAAGAGTTTTTTTTAGATTTTTTTCATTTTTCCTAAAACTAGATTAGTAAAATGTATATCCCAGAAAAGATAATATAATGATGAATAATTTATTTTTAAGGAACATTAATTGAATATATATACTGAAAATTTGGTTAAAGTAGGAAAACCCAAAGACAGAGAGTTGGGTTCCGGAATTCCCCCTACCTTACGTATGAATTCAATATTTACATCAATATCCTTTATAATATAAATAAATAATTAATTAAAAAATATATAACCTCATATAGATAAATTTTATTCATTATATTTTTATTATGTTCATTTATGTGATTTTCAATGTGTTTATAGTTTAATTTTATCATTTGGGAGTGTTTGTATTCTTAGTTTTTATGATTGGTTTACCTGAATATGAGTATATAATTTTATGTAGAATGGGTATAATTCTCCACAATTGAAAATATATATTATTATTGAAAATAGAGATGATTATATGGTCATATATTTCATTTTTTTAAATGTAATGAGGTTGAATCACTAGATAAATAGTTAATGATAATCGTTTGGGTTAATTTTAGCAGTTTTCAATCATAAAAAAATAATTTTTTTTATAATTCAGTATTATTTAATTATTATAGTCCAAAAACATAAATATATTTTTTAAAAATATTTTAATTTACTTAACAACCATTACAATGGTTTTATGAATACAATTGAATATGTTATAAGAAAATGAAACACATTGTACACGATGTCGGTAAATTGTCACTTTTTGGGTGATGATTTAATTTTTATATTGATTTTGATTATGGATCATAGAAACAGTAGATTTAATTATTGTATATAAAATATAATGGAGTTATCATGAACATTTGGATAGAGGGAGTGAGGAGATAAAAATAAAAAAAATAAAAAAAATATTAAAGGAAAAAGGAAGAGGATTTTCCCTCTTTCAGAACCTCCTTAGAGAAAATGTTTTGTTCCTTTGATGTCACCAAGGGATCATAGGCATGGGGGAGTACCTGAGTAGATTTATTTCAAGGTTAAAATCTTGATAGATGTGTGTAAAATAGTTTGTGAGGGGTGTTATTTATAGTGGTGGAGAGGGGTGTTTTCTAAATATTATATTCATTAGTTTATTATTTTAGATAAAGACTTTGAATATTTTGAGAATTATCACTAAATATATTAAATTAATTATGTTCATTTAGGTATTATGGTCCCTCAATTTTTAATTACTCAATTAATAATGTATTTATCTTATAATGTATATATACCATAAATTACTGTATTTCACTATTCACAAAATTCATGTATTTTAGAACAATCTCAGAAATTCAACATAACTATTTTTTTCTCTCTATAATGAAAAAATTAACTCTCTTTTATGAAAATAAATGACTAAATATATGAAATTTAATTTCAAATGAAAATCAATATTTAGTAAAAAAACTAAGATTTGAAAATTGAAACTTATTTTATACTACATTGAAAATATAATTAATGACTAGTAAAATTATCTTATAATAACAAGAAAACAAATTTTTAATTTATCAATACATTTTATGTAAATAAATTTTCTTTTAAATAAGAAAATAAATTTTAATATTTTAATTAAATATTTCTGACATACAAAAATACCAACACTAAATTTTTTATTTTTAATACATCTATTTACATATTCCATGATATAAATATATCATATTTTAATTAATAAGAATCCTAAATTTTATTTTTAATTTCTAATATTATGTTATAATTCTATTAGATAGATTACAATTTCTAGTAGTCATGTTACTATTCCAAATGTTAATTTAATATTTTATCAGTATTGGTTCCTTAATTTCTATGAATACATCTTATTTCATCCATTCAAAATTTATAATGTTTTTATTATGTTCTCTATGCAATGTTATGCGACTTATACTATTTTCAAATATTATAAGAATGATGAAATTTAATTGATAAAAGTTTGGATTGTTATACTCACCATTCAAGAATGATTATATAAATTTATATAATGAATAAATATGATATATATTACCTTAATATCATACTGATGATATTTTAACTATATTCTATTAAAATGAATTGGGATTTATATGGAAAAACATGCATAGAAAAATTATGTAGTTATCAAAAAAATAAATTTAATAATGAAATATTATAAAAAATGGGTGGTAAGATGATTTCATAAATATGAATATGATTTTGCTATAAGTTAATAATATTCATTAAACTATTATATAAGAGTTTTAGATATGTATAAAATAAATATTACATTTTGTAAGGGTTAGTTTCCCAATTTCATTATTATTTAGTATTGTTTATATGTTTGTATCTAACGAGGAATATTTATCTTCCATTACCATGATTCATAAAAAAATTGCAAAATATTTTTACTTATATTAAACAAATTTTTAATGTCATTTTTACACATGTGTTAATAATTACAAAATATTTTGAAAATAATATTTGTGTGGTTTTCCAAACAATGTTCTTTGGGAATTTTCTAAAAAAAGTATAAAAGGAATCTTTTTTTAAGTTATACGAAATGAATGATTCTTTTTTTCACTTTTATGATTCCCTAATTCCATGATCTTTCCTTTAAAATCTAACTATGTTATTTTCAAAGAAACTTTTTGTTTTTAATTTTTCATAATTTTACTGAAAAATGTTTTCAAAATAGAAATTATATTTCCCTCAACAATTATTTCAAGTGATCTCCCAATGTTTTTTTACATATAAGACTATGTTATTTGATGTTACTTATATTATACCAAGGATATTATCCAATGATACCAATCTTTTTATTTCATATAATGGTTTATTTTTATGATTTATTGATACTTATGAATTCTGTTTCTTTTCCATGAGTCATGTTATGAAGAAATGTCTATAAAACCTATTTGTTTTCATGGGTTCTGATATGATAAATGATTTGTGTTGTTATGAAACACATATGTATGGTTTTTATGTGTGATGGGTGGGACCGATATATCCATCCAATGAATTGGTTAAATGTTTATATCTCATGAGATAGATAGGATTGGAAAAGGAAGTGAACCTAGTTCATTAATACAAGACTGGAACATGGGTGAACTCCATTCCGTGATAAAGAGCTAGAATAAAGAGTCAAACCAATTCCATAAAGGACTTTTTCTTCTATGATAGTATTGGAAATGAGCCTGAAATAATATGAAAATAAGTTTTTATTATTATACGCATTCTATAATTTCATGTCTTATATTATGATCCCAGAGAATAATTTCTTTGATTATTTAAAAAAATCTATGATTTATTATATTAAATTATATTATGATCTTTGATATACATGATATGATAATTAAATGTTTTGTTTATGTACCTATGCATTATGACTTGTATTTGTGATTGGGATCTCCCTTGTTCACACTTACTAATCATCTAATGTCACTCTTTTCATATTTTTCTTTTTTCAATGATATAAATAAATCTTTTAAGTATGATATTGAAAAGGGCTATAGTTATGAAGAAATAAGTGAGAGAAGATGTAGATGCATTATGGACAAATTTTTTATGTTTCAAAGTATCCAAATACACTAAACCTATAATATTTTAGAATGTATTTTTCATATTATGAAATATTATCCAAAAATCATGTAATTTATATGTACATTAAGCTTGGGTCATTATAGATGGTATCAGAGCAAAGGATTAGTCAATCTTTGGAAACTAAGATGAGAAAACAACAACAAGACTCCTAATGATAAGTATATGTATGATGTAAAATAATATAATTTGGGTAAATATTATAAATAACCAGTGATTAAACATAAGATGTTATTAATTTAATGTATTTCCCATTGATTATGTAGTTTTCCCAATATTATTATAGTTACTAAAACAATAATTTTGGTTTTAGTTAATGGATATAACCCGAAAGAACCACAATAATTCTAATTAACATGGATAATGGAACAATTTTCCTCTTGAACAACTAAATATTATAGGATCAAAAATGAAAAATAGTATTTCTATGAACACACAACTTTCTCAAGTTATGAATCATGCCACACTTCCAAATGAGCTTAAGAGGGAAAATTTTTCGTTGAGTCCTTCATGAGGTAGTGTCCAGCTTCATTAGGATGGTATTATTATCCACTAGTGTATGATTAGTGGTTTAGTACCAATAAAATGGTATTTTTAGTTCCATAATTTTCAGAACATGAGATATTCATTTTTTTGTCTATCATTTTGAAGGTAAAGCAGATCAATGGTGGGGCCTTATCAAGAATATGTGGAAACAAGATGCAATTTACTCTATAGAATGGGATGACTTCAAGAATGTATTTTTTAATAAGTAATTCCCTCATATTAATAGTATGAAGATGGATAATGAGTTCCATGAGATTAAGCAAAAGGATAATGAATCTGTTGGTACCTATGAGGAAAATTTTATGAGACTTACAAGGTACCCTTCTGGTATTACCATACAACCTAAAATTAAGGTTGAACAATTATTCAGTGTCCTAAAAAATATAAAAAGGGATTTATCCATAACAGGATTCAGAATTTATGAAGAAATCATTCGATGTGACATCAAGATGGAAATGGAGGTAGAAATTTCATATCAATCTCCTGGTTTTGATAAAAAGAGGATGATCGAGTTTTCATGAAACTATAAAAATCATGGAGAATAAAAGATGAGTTTTTCTATTATACTAAAAGTGTGGGAAAAACATGGTGGCAATGTTATAAAGGGGACAGGTAAATGTTTGTGGAAAAAAGGTCATCTAGAAAATGAATTCCAAATTAATGTGGAGAATTTATCCAATGATGTGAATAATGATATGGATTAAAAGAGATTACCCCATGCATCAATTCACAAAGTGTACGTAAAATGGTAATTATGCTAAAAAGTTCCCAAATCCATGGGTTATAGATAATGATTGATGTAATATACCTCTTTAATCCTTGGAGAAATGGAAATATCATGAATTAACTATTGGAAATGTGGACCATGTCAATGAGGTTGTGGAATTATTGATGTCCTTGGAAATGATAACATGGCAGTTTAAAATATCATAGACTAATTTTATATAATTTTTGGATTTTTGGTATGTTAAAAAGAGTTAATTTTTAAAAATATGCATGTTTTCACTAAGAATTTATGGTAATTTAGGTTATTTCCATATTTCAAGAGAATACATGATAATGGTATTCATGTGTTTGGTGTGCGACCATTGAGATCTTCATCATATTATTTGGGGGATTAATGAAAAGTAAATTTTTGAAATTTAGTTACCCTCTTTTGAATGTTTTGGATATTATATTTTTGGAAGGATCTTAAGGGTTTCCATTTATGAAATTGTTTTTTAAACTTTGTATATGGTTTTAAAGATTAATGTTTTACTTAACCATATGTTTTTATACGTATTGGATAACCTATGATAACCATGTTTTTATTATAACTAGATATATAAGGGATATCTTATCTTCCCATTATGGATATTATGATCTACTAGTTCTATAGGAATTACAACTTCAACTTCATTTCATAGAGTGAGTGTTAAATTATAAATTGATGAATCCATAACCTATGGTTGATATTGTGTTTATAAAATGGAATGAAATAATGTAATTTTATGTTCTTGTGAAAATTATTAAACATTAGGAAAACTATTTTGTAACAAAAATATTATCTTAGAACCATTATTTAGGATGAATAAAAGTTTCCCTTAGATCATAAAATATTTATCATTCCCTGATGGTTATCTTTATAAAAGTGATGTTCTATATCACTCTCGTTCAGTACTTGATAGCTGGAATTGTCTTATATGTACATGTTCCCACCGTCTTCTAATGTTCTCATAATAGAAATCCTAGTAATGTGGTGATCTTCATCTTTTACTTTCTATCTTTTTAAGAGGATATTTTATTGGCATTTTATTGATATGGTTTTCCCACAATGAAATTCTTAAAACCCACCTTTTATTTTCAAAGTTCAATTGCAAGGACATGATTTCCTTTAAAAATTATTAATCATATTGTAATGGTATCGTATTAATTGGAGATACCACTAAACTTATCCCAGGTTTATTATGTGGTCCATGTATCTATTCGAAGGATGTACATACCTGATTCTAGACATATACTAAACTCAGAGATCATAACACCAGAGAAATATCACTCTTATGATGGAAAATTGGTAGAAATAATGAATCATAGAGATAATGTTCTATAAAACAAGACCCCTCACATAGTTAATGTTTTATGGAGAAATCACCAGTTTCAAGAAGCTATGTGGGAACATAAAGATATGATAATGTAGAGGTATGATCATTTGATTGAATTAGAGTAAGTGCTTTCAAGGGAAAATTTTAAGGGAGGTATAATGTAACACTCAGATTTTTTTATAAAATAGTTTTTTAATAATTTTATTTCATTTATGTCTTGCATTACATGAAATATCATATTATCATGTGTTACACGTGATATTGAGTTTCTACAAATCATCATATTATTATTAAAATTATCTAAATTATAAAATTATACCCTAGAAATTATTTTTTATGTTTAAACATGAATATTTGAATTAGGAAATTATGAATTCATTGGTGACCTATTAATTATAAATGAATATAAAAAACAATTGAAAATAAAGGATGTTCTTTTATAAAAAAACTATTTTTATTTACAAATTGAACTTTTATATTAATAAATTGAATTAGTAATGATTAGTGAATGATATTAAATAAATTTATATGTTTTATGTTCAATTAAAATTTCAGAATTCATCCCAATATTTATTATAGGCATGAAGTATGAATAAACCCATTTTTAAGTATAAAAAGATGTATTTTTCTTAATGGTAGTTTTATGTTTTTTTAATGGAATAATTATATTGAAAATAATTTCGAAAACTTTTAAAAATTTCATTGACATGATAAAAATCCTTTTTGAAAGATTAATTTTAAAAAAAAATTATGTTTAATTTTGGGGGTTTTTTGGAAAAGTTTCATATTCATATGAATAGTTAAAACACTAATTTTTATTGAAAATTTCATTTTCTATTAATGTCTTCACAAGGTTTAATTATGTTTTAGATTTATTTTTTCACATTTTAATTATTTTATTTTAATTTATAATAATCTAAATTTTTTTTTGAAAAGTATTTTAAACAAAAATATTTTATAAAAACATTTTATGTTTAAAAGAGAATTTTTCAGGAAAAACTTTTTTCCCAGGAGTATTAATTTATTTATTTTTAATTAAATTCATAAATTTATGTGTTTTTAATTTTTAATATTGGTTTCTAGGATTGTATTAATTTTTTTTAATAATCCCCTTTTATTTTTGGTAAATATGAAAAGTAACCTTAAATTTTTTTAACCACACTTAAATTTAAACTGGGTAATTTAGGTTAAAAATAAAATGATAAGTACCATGAAATGACCTAACACATGTCCAAATTTTATTGGATGAAAATAATTCAACCCTTAACACTTAAGGATTGAAATTAAGTTGTTTAATGGACACATGTTCATGAAAATGACTTATATTATATTTAAATCAAAGAAAGTCATAAAATGCCACTTTCTTTGTCTTAAATAACCCTTATGTGTCCACATGGGGAAAAATTTATGTTATGAATGAATAAAAATATAAAATTTTAAATTAATGAAAATAATTTAATGATATAAATTTTATTTTTTGGGGACAATTATATGAGATTATGATATTTATAATATTTTATTTAATAAAAAATCAGTGAAGTCTCATTTATGTTTTAAATAATATTCCATTTTTAATATAGTGTTACCCAAAAGATATATTAGAATATAAATATACTTATGAAATATAGAGTATTTATATTCATAATTTTATTTTATTTGTTATTTCTAGTAAAAAAATAAGTATATAAAATAATTACACAATACTGATGCGATAATTATTTTATTAGTAGAAGTATAGAATAAATGTTAATAAAAATACTGAACTGAATATAATTTTAGATTATTAATGCGACAAATGAAATTTTTATATGATCTTGAAGTCATATAGATATGATAATATATTTTTTTGAAGTTAACATTATTTCTAGATTTTTTAAAATTCCAAGTAATGAATAGTGTCAAATATGACAATAAAGTATTTTGAAAAATAATATTTTGTTAAATTATTTAAAAATAATAAAACATATTTAAATCCACTTAATAATTATAATATGGTATAACATGTTATAAATAGTTCATTTTTTGATTTAATAGAATTCATATAAATAAAAATTACCTCATTTTAATATTGAAAGATTTGTTACCCTTATTAAAATTAAAATATTATAACTAAGTGTTAATCAAAACAATAAGGTTAAAATAGTACAATTTTTTTTATTAATTGACGATATTACCATTTTATCTTAAATAATATTTGAATCGATTTTCTTTTTGTGGTATGGGTATTGATATTGAATTTATTATAAATTAACATTTAAAGAAATTCAAAAAGTTCCAATTACATGAATTATAAATGTGAACCTCCTCCCTCACTTATTAACATAAAATTTAGACTTCAAGGATGACCATAACCTTCCAATTTAGCTTATAAAATTCCCTAGACACATTATAGTTTTTCCGGTCTTCAAACGATTCCAAAGCTAGTGTTCATAATAAGAGATCTAAAGGAAGGTTGCCGAAGAAGAGGTAATCATATTTACGAAATATTTGAAGATTATTTATTATTATACTTCATATTAATGCGTTTTTTTCAATATAATATAATGAATATTGTATAAAATATATTATAATATTTTATTATTATTATCTAATAACCATATTTCATCTTTTATCTATCCTACGAAACACAAAATCACCACGCGTGCATATGTACGACTTACTGAGTCCGTGCCGGGGTATAATCTATTTTTTTCACTACTCTACTAGGATATGTATTATGATATACATATATATATAATTATAAAATTATATTTATTATCGGAAAAATATACCATCCAGTTCCATACCATTTTATAATTAAGAGAATGATATCATCGCTCGTGCATATGTAAGACCTAACATATCTACGAAGCAATGTGATTCCTTTTCCATGATAACCATTATTTAACATTTATTTAAATGTATAAAATGAATAAATATGATATATATTAAATTAATATCATTCTGGGTATGATAGTACTGTTAAATATGAAGAAGAAACAAGATTTATATAACAAAACATGCATAGGAAAATCATGCAGCTAGCACCCAAAAATGGGTAATAATGAAATATTATTAACAAATGGGTTATAATATGATATCATAAATACGAATTTGTTTTTGGTATAATTTAATAAGATTATTTATACTATTATACTGGGGTTTTAGATACTTATAAAGGAAACCAAAACTAAGGTAAGGGTTAATTTCACAGTCTAGTTATTATTCAGGATTGCTTATATGTAAGTATCTACTAGAGAAAAATTATCTTCAATGTCAATATTTCTTAATAAAATTTCCCTGAATATTTTTAATTTTGTTCTAAAAAATATTTAATGTATGTTTTACCCACATTTTAATTTTTACTAAAATTGGTTAAAGGAATATTATTTTTGTTTTTTGAAATGATGCTCTCTTTGAATTTTAGGACAAAAGTACGAAATTAATTTTTATAAGTTATATGAAATGATTTTTTTAGCTTTCAATATTACTAAATTCCTTATAGATTCATGTATAAGAATAAAATGTTATTTTCAATGAACTTTTTTTGTTAAAATTTCGCAGCATTTTAAGAAAAAATATTTTCAAAACGGAAATGAGGTTTTCATCGATAATTATATCAAGTAATCTATCTAAGTTATTTTCCATATAATAAAATTTTATTTTATGTTACATATATTTTAATGGGGATATGATACAATGATATAATTTTTATTCTTTCTTGAAAAGGTTTATGTTTATTATGGATTGATACTTATGAATTCTATTTCCTTTCTATGAGTTATGTAATGGTGAAATCTTTACAAAACCCATTTATTTTCATGAGTTATGATGTGATAAATGATTTAAGTCCTCATGGAATAAATATGTATGGTTTTTAAAATGTGACATGTTGGATATATATCTCCATACAATGAATTGTTTGAATATTTATATCTCATGAGATAGACACGATTAGAATGGGAAGTGAACCCGGTTCAGTAATAAATGACTCGAATAGGAGTAAACTCAAAAGAGTAATATAAGACTAGAATATGGAGCGAACCCAGTTCAATAAAGTGAATTGTCCATTATGATGGTCTTGGATGTGATCCATGACTAATATGAAAAAGATTTTCTATTCATCTGTTTATTCTATAATTTCATGTACTTTGTTATTATCTCAAGTATTATGTTCTTTGATTATTTATGAATTTCTATGATTTATTCCATGAAATTATATCATGATATTTGATATAAATGATATGATATTCAACGGTTTTGTTTATATACTTATTCCTTATGATTATGTTTTGACTGACATTTCCCTTGTTTACACTTACTGAGTCTTTAAGAACACCATTTTTATATTTTTCTTTCCCCAGGATATGAAGAAACCTATTACGTGTGATATTTTAATTGGGTTGTAGTTATAGATAAATAAAAGGGAGAATATGTAGATGTATTATGAACCAATTTTTTATGTTTACATGTTTCCAAATACATTAAACCCATATGATTCGAGTGTGTATTTTTTAATGTATGAAATATTCCTAAAAAATAATGTAATCTCTATGTATATTAATCTTGGATCGTTATATATCATATTCATTGGGCCCTTAACTTTAACCTTGAATCCTACTTGAAATTTATCAATCCTTAAATAACAATTTATTAAATAAATAAAATGTTTTAAATTACTTAATTACTTAATATATTAATATTATATTTATTAAATATGGGATTAATTTTTTATTTTAAATAATCAACTCATTTATATATTCTTATCAAAAATGAAAAGTGATTGAACTTATGTGATCAACCTAACCTAAATAATTATTATTCAACAATCCATGAATAATATTTATTCCTTATATTAAATTCAATTATAATTTAACTATGATTACAGATTCACTTTTTAATACCCCAAAATTTTAATATGATAGAATTGTTTTATTTTCTTTTAATTATTTTTTTATGTTTTTCAATATTATTTTATATATTTTTTTGTAATCTACATCAATATATCCTTGTTCTACACGTAACACTAGCTTAGATTGTGGTATATGCAATTCTATTCCGGGATTGTGTTACACACAACTTCATGTTATTTTGATTATATTCATTTCATGCAATATTGAGTTTACGTGAACAACTAAATATTATTAAATTAACTTATAACCTTGCCATTATAATAGTGGGAATGAATATTTTTAACTTAATAATGAAAAAATGGTTAATTCTTTGGTGTGAAATTAATTATTAATGAAAATAAACACTTTTTTAAATAAAATGATATATTTTTTCTAAAAAACCATTTAAATGAAAATAAGAGAGTTTATTAATTAACAAAATCACTCTTGATGGATTTTATTAATTAAATATATATGTAATATATATAATATATTGTTTAAAATTCATCTTACATGTTTTCTAAACATCATATATGAACAAATTCAATTATTTGGATAAAAGAGTTTTTTTTTCAAAAAAACATAGTTTTATCGGATTTTTATGGCACACCCATTTTATATGTAGTTTTAAACACATTTTTATATTTAATATAACAAAAAAACTCAATATTTTAAATAGGAGTATCAAAATTAACTTTGGTATAATTTTTTTAATTTTTCTGATAAGTCTCATGTTTTTATAAATATTAAAACAATATGAATTTTAATTGAAAACTACTATTCAATCAAATTTATTTATTGTGTGAAATTATATATTTAAAATTTTTTAAAATATAAATATAATATATATTTTTCATTAAATATAATTTAGGATGTTGAATTTAATTTTACATTAAATTTTGATTTAAAATATTTTAATCTTTTGTATGTTTTATCTTATAAAACTCATTCTTCATTCCGCAATGAGATTAATTTCAAATTAATTACAGAAATTTTTTTATTTTTAATTTTGGAAAAATGATTTCATTTTTTGGAATCAGTGGGTCCAAAATATGTATGTTTCTTTCTTTTATTCTGATGCATTATGAATAATAACATCAGTAATTTTTATTAATACAGAAAAAGTGAAATCTCATAATTAAGGGTAAATATAATATTATAAAATTACAGAAACAATTGTTGTAATATAATTATATGAGTTATTTTTTATCTAAATCATCCTTGGGTTGAAAATCTATCCTATAGAATCTTCATGGATGATATTAAGACATTTAATATTTTTAATTTAAGAAATGTTAAATATGCCTTACAAAAATTATAATAACTATATAATTTTTAATATAAAGTTATATAAACAATAAATTCAACTATAAATAATCATTTTAAATATAAAATATTTTTATTTGTCATGGTTATTTTTTTTAATTTTTTGTCAATAAATATTTACTTTAAAGGCATATACATTGATGATGCAAAAAATTAATTAATTGATGAAAATAGAATAAAATAATTTTTTAAGAAAAATTTAATATCAATTTAAACCTAAAAAACTTGAACAAATATTATTGACCAATTATTTCAAAATAATAGTCATTCAAGGGTACAATTATCATCATTTGGATTCATATAGAAAATATTATGACACTTATAATATTTTAGTCAAATTGATGTTATAGATATCACATTTAGGTTTTATTAAATATAAAATTTTAAATTGTAGGAATTTACAAGTGATGAATTATATTATAATTATTATTAGAAAATAGATATGAATTATCTTTGTTATGGTATTTTATTTTTAATTTTTACTTGACAAATAATTATGTTAAATAATTACACAAAACTAATGTAGTAATTATTTTATAAATGGGAATATAAAATTAATATTATCAACAATATTAAAATTTATATATTTATCAATAATTAATATATCAAAAGAATTTTATTGACAACCTTTACCCCATATAGTTATAATGAAATATTGTTTTGTGGATAAAAATTTATCTTGATGTTTTTTAAAATAAATAAATTATATATTGTCAAAATTGACACTATTGATTGTTTATCAAAATAATGTATTATTAAATTAACTATTAAATGGTTTAAAATAATCTATATTATCCATTTATAATCTAATTTAAATCAAATAATTAAATATATCACCCTTTTAATACTAAAATATTTGTTACTGTGGTTAACAATTAAATACAATAACTATGTGTTAATTAAAAGGATAAGGATTAAATTGATAAATTAAATTGTATAAAATTTATCAGTGGATTATATTAAAACCTTATCTCATACAATATTCTAAACTAATACATTTTGGTGGTTTTTAGATGGTTTTTGATTTTACTATAAATTTATATTTTGGATATTCCAAATGTGCCCTCACCTCAACTATAAAAGGGAACATCCTCCCCCACAACTTTACTTCACCTTGAGCCTTCAAGATCATCCATACCATACCATTTTCTATTATATAATTAGTTTTTTACATTATAGAGTTTCTGTAACAATTAAAAGACCAACTCTTGTGCCTTTAAGAGGATATCTAGAGAGAGCTATTCGAAAAAGAGGTAATCTCCTCTACCGATTCTTTCAAACATAATAATTATTTACTTCCTCTTCATGAGTTATTTACATAATAAAATTATAAATCCAGTATCAATTAAATTTTTAGATGTTATTATGGTTATGGAAAATACCATATTCCACCTTCAATCCATATTACAAAAAATGAAATCACCATGCGTACGTACGTATGACTTGCCATCTCCACGCAGTGGTGCAATCTGTGTTTTTCACCACATTACTTGGATGAGTGTAATTATTTTAATAATAACTATATAGAGTTATTATAACATCATATTGATTATGAAATATTATATACATCATCCACTACAATACCATTCCATAATCATGGGAATTATTTTTTTGTTCCTGTGTACACACGGCCTACCGTCACCATAATTTGATACAATTCATTATACATGATCATCATGAAAGAATGGTTATAAAAATGAATATAATGAGAAAATATGATATATATTATAATAATTTCATTTTTAAATGATATTATAATATCTTATGAATATGAATAATAACTTTTCAGACAAAACGTGCATAAGAAAATAAATAAGTTAATACCTGATGAACGAGTAATAATGTTATTAACAAACAACTAATAGTATGATCACTTATGATATTATTAAAATTGAATATTATTCTTGAATACATTAATGAAATTATTTAAAACCTTATATAAGAATTTTAGTCATGTACGAATGAACCCAGACCAAAGGTAAGGGATAATATTTCAATCTCATTATTATCTGAGATTGTTTATACGTAAGTATTTAAGGGGATATATTTATCATCCATGCACATGTTTCATAAATATATAATCCAAAAAATTAATTCTATTATTCTATAATTATTTGAATTCAATTTTACCTATTGGTCATTTTTAATTAATTTTTATGAATGGAATTTGTTTCATTTCTGATTCGAGATACTTTTTGACTTATTCTGAAAGTATGATAATTATGTTTTATTTTAACTTATAAAGAAAGAAATGTATTTTCATGTTTTCATAAAACATTATTTACATGAAGCTTATTTTATAATATTTCATGGTTATTTTCAAATATATTATTTTAATTTAAAATTTCAAGTCATTTTGGGAAATTAAAACATTATTTTTTTTAAAAGATATTTTCCTCAATAATTAATTCAATATGTTAAATGAAAATTATTTTCCTTATATGTTTGAATTCATTAAAAGGGTTATGTTTCATGTATACTATCCCTATTATTCATGTGGTTTGATTATGATAATTATGGAATTATATTTATGAAATCCATTTGTTTTACATGAATTATGTTATGTTGAAATGATGTTTAAGAAACCCATTTTATTCCTTGGGTTATTATATGATGAATGATTTGTTTTTTTTGTGGAACATGTAAGAATGATTTCATTATGAGATGGGTGTGATCTAAATCTCCCTAAAATTCATTTGGAAAAGATATATATCTCTTGATATAGATAGAACTAGAATGGGAAATGATCTTGGTTCAGTAATACAGGGGTGGAATGGTAATTAAACTTGAATCAGTAATATAGGGATCGAATGAGGAGTGAAGTTGGTTCAATAAAGCACTTTTTCCACTATGATGTTCTTGGTAATGAGAATTGGATAATATGGAAATGATTTTATATTAATATGTGTTTTCAATTATTACATGTTTTATAACAATCTTATTTTCTTATAGCTCATGTTCCTTTACAATTCATTCCTTATGAACGACCATGATTTATTCCAGGACCCAAGACATTGATACATGTTATACAAGGTATGGTTTTAAAATGATACATTCATTTTTCAAAACTCTTATATTAATGTTTTTTTTTGATATTTTCCTTATTTACCCTTACTGAGAATCAGATCTCACCCTTTTTATATATTTTCTTTTTCCCAAGATATAAATAAAGACATTAGGTTGGAAAACTAAATGGGTATATCTTTATGAGAGATGTTAATTCTCATTCACAAAATAGAAAAATGTGTTCCATGTTTCCAAAGGCACAAAACTAATAATGTCTTTGGGAATTTTTTTGTGTAATGTATTACATATTCTGTAAAATTAATGTAATGTTCATTTACGTCAAGCTTTGGTTGCTACAGTTGGTATCAGAGAAAAGGTTTAGTCAACCTTTGGAAACTATGATGTGAAAACATTAGTGAGATCCTTAGATATATTACTAGTAATATATCTAGGTATGTTCCTATTGATAAGTTTACCTATAGGTTACAGTCCAAGAATTTTGGTACCAATAATGAATAACCTAGTATTAATCCTAAGATATCCTAGATTGAACTATTATATGTAATTTCCTTTAATTATGTGATTTTTATCTATGATAATTGTTTCTCACTCTTTTCATTCTTATCTTAGTTAATATATAGAACTAGATGGTTCAAGGTTAACATTGAATTATTTAGATGTTAAAAGTATAAGAATTATAAAAATTGATTTCCTATGTGGGAATCTCATGAATAGAATCAATAAGGTGGTATGAATATTGGTTATACTACTAAAGATGAACGGATTAAAAATGACATGTGAAAGGTATGGGATGTTATAGAATTATTTTTTACATTATACCTACTAATATTCATTAGATTAAGGTTGATGAATATTAATACATGACTAATATTTTAGGAAATACTAGGAAGGTGGATCCTAAGTAATGGTTTAAGAATAGAGCTAGATCATTGAGGTGTATACTTTTCAGAATTAAAAGATTATATTATAAAAATAATAAAATATATAAGTGTTTTCGGTATAATATTTTCATTAAGTATTAGAAAGGATATATCGAATAGTTTTAAAGACCTAGAAAAGTGATTTAAATATAAGGTGATATATATGGAGAAGACATGATTAAGGGAAAGATAACCCTTAATATGTCATTTGTGTTATGATAATTATGTTTGGATAAAGATATGTTGCATATGAATAAGCAAATTTAATGACACTAGTTTCTTGGGAACTAATTATGGATATTTTTGTCAAGAGGGTTACGATATCATCAATGAAAAATTCCAATTTTTAGGAATTAAGGAACATGTCCAATAATATTTAGAATAATGAAAAATGCATGTTTTTAAGAAAGATATATTTCAATTTAGGTTATTACCATGACTCAAGATAATACATTATGAAAGCGTTCACATATTTGGAATGTGACTAACAAGAGATACCTTATAATAGATTGGTGATAAATGTTAAGATGAGTTAGTGGACCTATTTATACTGATTTGGATTTTTAGTATTCATAATGATTTTATGTTTATCAATTTATGTAAATAATAATTTAATCTTAGGATGAATTTTATTTTAATAAATTATTATCTCACCATAACTGGACTTATGCATATTTGATAACTTTTACAACACTTGTTTTTCTAATAAAGATAGATGGAATGAACTATCATTATATTAATGGACCATATGATCTGCTAACGTTTAAGGAATGAAAAATTCAACCTTATTTCATGGAATAAGATATGAATTGAAAATTTATGATATTATACTTAGTCAAGTATTTCTTCTCCTGAAAATTTCTTCAAGTACAGGAAAAATGACTTAATACAAAAAATGTTATCCTAGTACCTTTATTTCCATTGAATCAAATCAGCCCTTATATCATCATAGATTTATGGATAATTTTTAGTCAACATTCTATTAACCTTTTTCCTTTTCACTCTTCATTAGAACAAGTTGGTATGATTTACCTTCCATACTTATGTTTTAACATTCCAGCTACATTCTCCTATGTGGAAACCTAGTTATGAGGGACTTTGGGTAACAATTATGTTTCTCAAAATCCTTTTTATAAGGAAGTTTTATTATAAATTTTTCGAATGTGGTATTATATTAATGAACCATTAAAGTATTAATCCTTTTATAACCCATTAAAATTTCAAGAGAGAAATTTATTTTAAGGGTGGTAAAATGTAACACCCAGATATTTTTATGAGATAGTTAATTTATTTATGTATTTTTAAATTTATTTATTTCTTGTGTTGTATGATACACCAAGATAACATTCCATTAAAAGAAACATGATCTCATCTTGTGGTATATGCAATACTACGCCTGGATTGTGATACACACAATATCCAGTTCTTTTGATAGAATTTACTTCATGCAAGACAGAGTTTAAATAAATAATTAAATATTATTATATTGCCTTATAACCTTGCCATTATAATGGCAGGTATAAATAGTATTAAATTAATTATGAAAATATGTTTAATTATTTGGCGATAAATTAATTATTAATTAAAAGAAATCCCTTTTTAAATAAAAGGAAATGTTATTCTAAAATATTATTTAAATGCAAATATTTTAGTTTATTAAATTATAAAATCACCCTTTATGAATTTTATTAATGAAATATATATGTAATATATTAAATATAATTTTTAAAGTTCATATTATATATTTTATAAACATGATATAAGATAAAATTGAATTTTTCAGATGAATGAAGTATTTTTCAAAAAAAAATGCAGTTCTGCCACCTTTTGATGGCCGAACCATTTTAAATATAGTTTTGAAGTATTTTTATATTATATTCGATAAAATAAATATCATATTTGAAAGTGGATTATCAAAATTCTCTATGGTTTATTTTTTGGTATTTTTCTGACAAGTTTACTGTTTTGATGAATTATAAACAAATATGCATTTTAATTGAAAACTATTTTTTCATCGAATTTATTTTTACTGATAAATTATATATTTAATTGGTTTTAGTGTATAAATATAATATATTTTTATTTTTTACGATAATATATTTCATTGGAATTAATTTTATGATGAATTTAGATGTAAAAAAAATTCAATCTTTTGCATGTTTTAACTTCTAAAACACGTTTTATTCCGAAAATGGGATTAATTTAAAATTAATTGCAATAACCTATGTGTTTTTAATTTTAAAAATGTATCTAATTTTTTTAATTAGTGGTTCCAAAATATGTAAATATTTTTCATTTATTTTTTAGCATTATGAATAGTAATATTATTAATTTTTATTAATATGGTAAAAAGATAAATCTGGTAATTATGGGTAAATATAATATTATAAAATTATCATAACACTTGTTCTAATATAATTAGATGAGTTATTTTAGACCAAAATCATACTTGGGTCTAAATGGTATTCTTTGGAAGCCACTTAGACGGGATAATGAAATTTAATATATCTTATTTAAAGAAATGTTAAATATGTCTAACTCAAATTTTAATAACTATATCATTCTTTATATAAGGTTATACCGAAGATAAGGTCGAATATAAATTCTCATTTCAAATATAAAATTATTTTATATATCATGGTAATTTATTTTTAATTTTTAGGAAATAAATAATTACTTTAAATGTGTATACATTGATTATACAGAAATTCTTTAAATGATGAAAAATCAGTAAAATTACTTTTTATTAAAATTATAATAATAATTAAACAGAAAAAACACATTAGAAAATATTATCATTTGTGTATATCATGACCATAATCATCAAAAGGTCGAGTTATTGACTATTTTGTGCCATATGGAAAAGGTTATGATAGTTATAATATTCTATTTAAATGGATGTTAAATTTGTCACATTTAGGTTTTATAAAATATAAAATATTTAATGTAGAATTTTACTGGAGATAAATTCGACTTCAAGTATTATTATTAAATATAGAATAATTATCTTAGTTTTCCTATTTTATGTTTAATTATTTAACCAATAAATAATTATATTAAATAATTATACAAAACATATGTTTTGCTTATTTTATTAAAGAAACTATCAAATGAATTTTATTCAAAATATTAAAATAAACATAATTTGGGATAATTAATATATAAAATTAATTTTATATATTAACTTGACCCCTTAGGTATATAATAATATATATATTTTTTTGGATAATATTTTTTAATGATGTTTTTAAAAATCAATAAATTCAATAGGGTCAAAATTGACAATACTGATTATTTATCAAAATAATGTATTATTAAATTATTCAAAAATAAAAATATTTTTTAAAATATATAATAATTATTATATGATGTAAAATTATTTAAATTATTCATTTATGATCTAATTTAAATATAATAACTAAATATTTCAATGCTTTAATATTGACATATTTGTTACCTTGGTTAAAAATTAAATAGAACAACTACATGTTAATTAAAAAGACGACGTTTAAATTTAATAAATAACATGTCAAAAATTTATTTTTTGATGATATTAAAACCTCAACTCATCTCATATTAGAAACTAAGATATTTTTGAGTTTTTTTGGATGGGTTTTTATTTTATTATAAATTAATATTTTTGGAGATTCCAAATGTGCCCTTCACCTCACTTATAAAAGATCACATTCTCCCTTACAAATTCACTTCACATTGTGCCATAAAGATCATAAATAACCTATCTATTTCACTTTTCAACTTCCTTAGTATCGTTATAGAGGCTCAGGGATTCTGAAAATACCAACTCTTGTTCCTTTATGAAGATATCTTGAGAGGGTTTGTCGAAGAAGAGGTAATCTCCTCTATCGATTATTTCAAAATTATTTATTCTTCTACTTACTCTTAATGAGTAAATTCCATCCTAAATAAATAAATATTGTATAAAATATATTCTAATATTTTATTAATTATATATAGCAACCATATTCTACCTTCTATCCATCCTATGAATAATGAAATCACCACACGTGTGTATGTACGACTTACTATCTCCTTCCCGTGGTGTAATCTCTCTTTCATAACGACATTACATGGATGTGTGTAATGATGGAAATAATAAATAAATATGATCATTATAACATGATACTGATTATTAAATATTATTTACAGCATACACTTCCATAACATTCCACAATTATGGGGATGATATCTTCACTCATGCATATGTACGACCTACCATGTCCACAATGTGATGAGATTTATTCTACAAGATCTTCATTAAAGCATGATTATTGAAATAAATATAATGAATAAATATTATATATATTATTCTAATATAATTATTGATATGATATAACTATAACCTAATAAAAAGACCATGAAATTATATTTAAAATGTGCGTAAGAAAATAAAGCAGTTAATACCCGATGAATAGGTAATAATGTTATTATAAAACAGGTAATAATATGATCACTTATGATATTATAAAAAAATAATATGATTTTTTAATAAGTTAATGACATTATTTAAACCATTATACAAGATGTTGAGACACAAATTAAGGAACATGTACCTAAGGTAAGGGATAATTTCACAATCTCATTACTATCTGAAATTGTTTGTACATAAGTATTTTTAGTGTATATTTAACATCCATGTCCATGTTTCCTAAATATTTATTGCAAAATACTATTTATATTATTCTAAAAATATTTAAACTCAATTTTACCCATTAATTAATTTTTATTTAATAGTATGAAAGGAATCTTTTTTCATTTTCGATACGAGGTACTCTTTGACTTATTCATCAAAAGTATGAGACATATATTTTCTATTAATTTATACAAAATAAACAGATATTTACATATTCATACCACCTTATTTACATGAATATTATTTTAAAATATTTAAAAGTTATTTTCAATTAAATTATTTTCTTTTAAAATTACATGTAATTTTGAAAAAATAAAACTATTTTGAAGAAGAAATGATATTTTACTCAAGAATTAATTTCTAGTATTCTATAAAAATTATTTTCCATCTAAAATGGAATTATTTAATTGGATAATGTTTCATATGCACTATCTCTATTATTCGTATAATTTGATTATTTTTTTAATGGAATTAAATTTTTTAAATTCAATTCTTTACATATATTAAGTTATGATGGATTGATTTTTAAGAAACCCATTTTATTCTTTAGGCCATTCTGTGATGAATGATTTATGTTTTTTATAGAACACACAAGAATGATATCATTATGATATGGTTGGAACCTATATTTCCCTCAAATGTGTTGGGTAAATATTTATATCTCATGAGATAGATAAGACTAGAATGAGAAATGATCTTGGGTCAGTAATACAGAGATGGAATGGTATGTAAAACCGGATAAGTAATATAGAGCTTGAATGAAGAGTGAACTTGGTTCAATAAAGGAATTATCCCACTATGATGGTCTGGGAAAAGAGCCCTGTATAATATGTAAATTATTTTATATACTTATGTTTTTTCCATAATTACTTGTTTTAAAACAATGTTATCTTCTCATTTATCAAGTTACCTTATGATTTATTCCTTATAAACTACCAATATTTTTTCCATGAATCCTGATATTGATATATGTTATACATGGTATGATTTAAAAAAGATATGTTCTTGTTATTAAATTTTTATGTAATGTTTTGTTTGATATTTTTATTTTTTACCCTTACTGATCATATGAGCTCACCATTTTCATATGTTTTTTTCAAGATATAATAAAAGGTTTTAGGTAGGAAAACATAATGGGATGATCTTTATAGGAGATATCTAAGATCATTCACAAAATTAGAAGAATGTGTTCCATGTTTCCAATGGAACTATACTAATACAATATTTGGCCGTCTTTTTCTATAATGTATTCATTATTTTGATAATGTAATGTAATGTTCATGTACATTAATATCGGGCTGTTACACACTTTTTGTGTGATTCTATAGGCCCCTTTCTTAGTGGAAGTAATTGAAAAATGCATAATTACATGATCAACATCTAGTAACACATCATGGAACCAATTGAGAAATAAGATAATGTAGTAATGACATTAACCTTATACGAACACTTACTCTCTAACATTATCCCTTTGTCTCAATGTCTCATAATTAATGTTTCACACTTTTTTCATCAATATTAATTATTAGTTTATCATTCCATGAATCTTTGAAATATACTCATTCATGAACTACCATGAACAAAGATTTAATTATATAGTTCAATTTCAGTCAATGTTCCAAAGATAACATCTTCTTTTAACTCATAAGTTATTAATACTCTCCTAACATATTCCAGTAATGACATATCACTTATGACATACCTAATGCATCCTTCCCCACCACAAAAAATATATATTCACAATTTTAATAAATATATAAAATTACAAGATTAATGATATAAAGTAATAATAATCCCATGTATAAAGACTAATACACATGTGCATAGATCAGAATATCCAATGACACATATTACAAGTGGAATTCCTATTGGATGGTCTGTTATTATTACCTCACTTATTTTAGATTATGTGATATCTTAGACCCATTTCACTGAATAGTAACCAGTTTTGGATGGACACATGACCAAAATCATGACTCCTCATATTCTAGACGATGTTGACGAGTATAGAGGGTTTGTGGTGGAATAGTGGGGTGACTATACCCTCATGATCAGACTGTATCACAATGCTATAATCATAATAATTAGTATTGAAATCATATAAAGATAACTGAATATATGAATAGTAATCATACATCATATAAATAACCCTGTAATCACATCCATTAATTTCATATATAAAATTATGATAATGAATTATATAAAATGGAAATACATGCATACACAACAATAGGTTAACATATATATAGGTATACTAATAGTGAGTAATTCAATCACGTCTATGAATATGTAATAAATAGTGTGCATGTAAAAATAATGGTCTAAATAAAGTGTGGTAATAAATGAATCACATAGATCCTGGTTCCCATGGAACACCCATACTCTACTATCTACATATGCCTAAGTTAAACTGTATTTGATTAATCCAACAATCGTGATTTAATTATAATAAATTATTGGGATTTATCTCATAGAACAAGAATTTTTCATGTATTATTTCAAATATGATGTGTATAAAAAGGATATCAGTAATATGTATGGCCTTGACTAAATCCAATATTTTGTTATGTATTGGTACACACATTGTATAATCATCACATTATTTAATATTTCAAAGGAAACTCAAGCCTGTCCTTGGAATTCTTAATATAGAACCTAGTATTCACTCTCAATATATAATGAAACCATCACCCTAAAATCCTCTCCTATGAATTCCTCAAAGGAATCATGGTATCTCTCTATGAGTGGTATAAATTCATCGCTCATTATGTCCATATGTGGCAGTCTATAAAGGGAGACCAAGTGTCACTAATGGTATAAATAATAATCCTCCCTCAGATTCCTTCCTTGTAAACCCATAAATGAGTTCATGTGTTACTCGTGCATGTATAATCTATATTCCAAATGATTCAGTCCATGAAACTCATATGAGAATCCATGTTTCACCCATGGTGCATAATAAAACATTATAATCATTTAATTATTCATGTTGTAATATTACATCCTTGGAGATCCTAATTTGAAACCCACATCTTACTCTTTACTTGTCAATAAGAATGGTCATGGGCACGATGTCTAACCATACCATATAAGCACACATTTTAATCAAAATTTCTATCATAATTATAAACAATTAACTCACCTTAGAAGGTGGTTGAACCAATATCATAGTATTATATGTCTTAGGATCACAAAAATTATTCCAATATTTTTAATTTACCATTTAAATTATTTAAGACATCCCAAACATAAATGAGTAAGAACAATGGACAAATTCCGTGGGAAATGGTATTCCATTCCCTCTTTCCTTTATTCAAATCAATTTATACCTCATTCAATTTATTTAACATCCCTAAATCTAGAGGTAATGGATACATTTCAATATGTGAATCAAATAAAAATGCCACCTTATGTGGTTTATGATCATTTAAAAACACACTAAAGAGGTGGTTCAAATTTTACGCCCTTAATAACTAATTAAACCTCAACCAGTCTCATGAGTGGTATATGACAAGACTATCCATTTAATTTATGAATAAATTCATTAAATAAGAGTTTCTTAATAAATCTGGCATGTTGGAGAATAAAATATATACAAAAAACAATACATTAAGGGAATATAATGAGACCACTACTATATATTGGTTGAAGAAATCTCAAATAGTCTTATATTTTAATTTGATCTAGATCAGAAGAAAACGAAACAATGGACAAACATCCAGAAAATAGACCATAATATATTAAACCAAAATAACTCTATTGAGAGGATGAAAATTAATAAACGTGAAATATGATTAGATAAATCACTAGTGACTATCCAATTATTTTAATGAAAGTAGAATTAGAGGATGGATGATGAAATGACACCAATGAATGTGATAGCTATTGTTTCCTAGGAGCAACCTAAGAAATTATTTGATACAAAAAGTTTCTTGGGGATAGATGGTTATTATAATAACTTCATAACTGACTTACTATGATTATAATCAGCTCTTATGGTCATTAATAAGAATAGAATGAAGGTTATATGGTCAAAAGTATACAGGAAATCCTTTAAGGAGCTGAAAGGGAGACTAAATTCTTGTTGACCATAATTATTCTAGAGTTATGTAGAAATTTTATAGTATACTTTAATGAATTATTTATCAGTATAGGGGATGTTCTGATAAAGGAGGAATGATTTATGGAATACTAGTCTCATTATTTGAGTCCACATGGGAGGAATTACTCCATAAACAATCTCGAGTTAGTCATTGTTGCACATGCCTTACACTGTTAGAGGCACTACTTATTAGGAGAGAGGTTTTTGGTGCATACATACCACAAAATCATCATGTATATATTTAAATAGTATAACATGAGTCTCAATAAATTTTCTTTCATTGAATAATTACAACCTTTTTAATTTTGGATTTCTTATACACTAGGGAAGGGAAATGAAGTTTCTAATGCTCTGAGCATGAGGACACATAAAAATGCGATTCTGACGGCCTGTAGCGAGTGAATGATTTATGCACTATTTTTTGTGATGAAAATGGAGTTTTTGGACCAACATAGATATTCTTCACTTTCATCAGTGTTATTTACCCATTTAGTTTTGGATAGAGAGTGTAGATCAGTCAGTTATCAGATTCTGAGGGATTTATCCTATGAGAATGCGTTACAAGAGATGACTTGCCACCTGGTTATATTTTTGATGATTATGTGACCTTACACATCCATGGACGTGTTTGGGTTCCTATGAACATCTGATATAATTTTATGTGAGAGTAAAACAAATTTACATGGGTATTAAACAATGTTATTTCCAAGATGCATTGTGTCATAAATCATTGATACAGGTTGTTGGGGATTAATCCATAGATAATTGGATTCACTACACAATTTTCCACCTATAAGAAGGTGAAGGTTGAAAACTAGTGACCAGTGGTGATTTTATAGACATTACCTATTCATGAGTGGAAATGGGATTATGACACTATGTATTACATGAAAAGATTTCTTAGATAACCTTGGGGAAGTGGCACTGTATGGGTGATCATAGATAGGTTAACAATGGTCCCTGGTTTTTATCTTATTTGGGAGGATCATTAATCAGATGAGCATAGAAGTATCTACATTCATGAGATCATATTCATACAAAGGGATCAACATTCTATCATATTAGAAGGAGATGCTAAATTCAAATCATGGTTCTATAAGGGGTTGCAGGGGGCACTAGGTTTAGGTGCACTACTGAGTACAACCTATCACCCATAGATCGAAGGTTAGTTAGAGTGTACGATATAGGTTTTAGATGAAATTCCTTATGAATTTATCCTAGAATATGGAGGTTTTGGGGAGAAACACTTACCTATCATTGAGTTTCCTTATAATAAGAGTTTTCAGGTGACCATAAAAATTGCTCTTTTGGGGGCCTTTATGGTAGGCTAAGCCATTCACCCCTATGATAGTTAATGGTAGGAGAGGTAAAAATAATGGGTCCTCAAAACATAAATTATTATTAATAAGTGGTTTAAATTATCACAATTTTTTTATAAAGATCAATATAGACAAAAATCACACACTAATAATATTTTTCGACCACTAGAGTTTGTAGTGGTGAGTTTGGTTTTCTTTGGGGTTTTTCCTAGAATAGGGAATAGATTCATTTAGAAATAGGGGAATATACCATATCATTACATCAATCACTTTTACATTCTATAGGGAGTTAGTTTGTTTGCCTATCAGTTGATGTTACCTTATAGTTATTGGTACAGACACACTGTCTTTCATGTATCTCCAATTCATTGTTATCATTTAGATCATTGACATATTTTCAGCCTAATGAGGATGAGTTGGAGGTATATGTGTGCTTTTAGGATCATCCTATTAATATTTTTTTATTGAGGTGCAATGTTTCTCGATGTATGGTCTGTTCTTTTGGTGCAGGTTCAATGGATGAACGATCAATTATAGGAAAATACATGGGAGAAAGAGACTGATGTACATTTATAGTGGCCAGATTTATTCTCAAATGATTCTTTACAACCATTGGAAGAGAAAATTGGAGATGAATTGTTTTAATGAGTGAATATTGTAAGAACTATATTTTCTATGAGGTATATATCATTTTAATATACATTTAATTCTTTAAATTAATCTTAATTAGAATGCCTAATGGGATTATTGAAGATACATGTGTTCTTGAGCCTTGAAAAGATCCTTGTGCATGATATTTTGGAGATTGTGGCTAGGATGCAATGTTAGAATATACCGTGCATCTTAGGAAACAAAGTTTGGATTAATTATACAGGGTGGTCCGGTGTACTATTGAGGGCTGCATAGTTTTATGAAACCATGCAATGAGGACACTTACCTTTGTATTTTATATATAGTATTTAATAGATACAAAATACATGGTCATCACATAGTTTTTCAAATCATGTTCCATGATTGTGTGAGTGGGGTGGGGTGGTATTGTGGTATTGAATGGCACATGGTTAGATCATGGTTTGGATAACAGTGTGTCTAAACAATGTTACCACATAAATGATGGGTAAAGGACTATTTTTCCAATAAGGGATTATATGTTGAAACCCACTCTCCCTTTTCTTATTTCTTTTCTAGAAACAACCTTCCTTCTCACTTGAGATATTATTTATTCATAAGGTAGGAATTGGTTCTATTTCACAATTCATTATTAGATTTTAAATATATTCATCTCGTTGGATATTTACTGGTGAGTTCACTATTCATATTGTGCCTATATTTATTTATTTTCCTCTTGATAGAGTTATTTTGGTGTAGGCTCTTATTACATACTTTCATGTTGTTCATCCATTCATACATTTTATTCAAATCTAGACCTAATTAGAGTATAATACTAGATGAGTGGTCACACACAAAGATAAGGTATGTGGTCTTATGATTTTCCATTGATGACTTGGTGTTTATATATATTCCATTATTCCACACACCAGATTAACATAGAGATTCTTACTTAAATAGTTGATTCGAAAAATAAATGGTTAGTTTTGGACATTACCACCCATGACACCCATTAAGTTTAATTATAGGTTTTTTACCCCTTAAGAAAATTCAAGTTTTTACAGATTACCAATAGAAAAAATCATGAGAAGAAGTATCAAATTCTTTTCCACCTAACACATGTAATGTTCAAATTCTATATGTATCCTCTCAGATGGTTTCCATTTATATAATAGGATATCTGTTTAATAAAGTTTTCAAAGCATCTTAAGTTCACCATTATAGAGGGTAAATTCTATAACATTTCAATGGGACATATACTCTACTAAAATTATCAAATTAATGATACACATATGAATCACAATCATGTGATTATATATTTATTAATATTATTGTAATGAAAAGTAATATTTTAGTTGAATTATGGGGAATAACTTCAAAATGAACTTTTTCCTAATTTTATTAAAAGTGAAAAATATAGCGCAATCACTGGATTTGTAAAAATGGAAAAGAACATTAATGCAGGGGTAAAATTTTTTGGAAAAGGTTAAAAGTTAATATAAGATAATATTTTTATGAAATAAATTCATGTTTCTGAGTGAAATTATATAACATATAAAAGTACATGTGTGGGGAATCCTTGCACTCAATGATTTATGTGTATGGGTAAAAGTGTTTAATTTACATGAAAACCAATGCATGAAAGGTTGAATTTCATGAAAAAGATAATTTACTTTGAGGATTTGTGAAATTATTATGGGTATAATATTTTCCATGTACCCCCTTATTTATGGTATGAATCCCCATTTAAATTTTATTTTCACGAATAATTGAAATAAATCATAAAATACATCGATTTTTCTTTAAAATAATTTTTTTTAATACGAATTGAATCCATTTATTATAAGGGTTATTATAGGCATTGAAAATGTATTTAATTCCTGTATATGAAGTTTGAGAAGTTGTTTAATGAAATTTAAAAAAAATGATTCTATGTCAAAAATAATTCATTTTCACGTAATATGAAACTCCTCATTTAAGATAACTTTATGATGGTATCCTATATATAAACCCCACACTAATTATATGGATCCCTATTCTACCTAGTAACCAACCAAATCATGATATATGGGTTCTAGTACACTTTATGTAACTTATATATATGTCCCAATTAAATTTTATGCTCCCAAAAATTCTATACCCATATATATCTTCTTTATGTAGAGTTAAATTCTAGGTAGATTATATAAAAGTTACAATAATTACCCCATGTCACTCTTATAAGCTTTACAGACTCATTAGATAGTATATTGACGAATTTTAGTCTACATTTTTCATAATTCCTATCGATCAATATGCCCCCTTTGTTCCCATATTTTTTTGAATAGGGGTTTATTCTAGACCAAAAATGGGTTGGCAACAAATCAAGGCCAATACATATACAATAATCCATATTACACAAGGTATTAGTTTTATGAACATAAACTATAATACACTAGGCCCTATCTATATGATCTTAAACTATAAGACAATAGGTCTTAGTCATTTGACCTCAAACCAAAATGCACAAGGTAGACTACATATAACCACAAACTAGTACAAATTTTTGTTCCTTCCACATGAATTTAAAATACACAATATATGGAACATAACACATGACGTTAAACTATATATATTGGTATTAAATATATAAATTTAAAATATATAGTACATGTTCTTAACACATGACCTAAAACTATATTCCGCATCATCCTTCTCATATATTGTTAAACATTATTGTATGTAAAATTACAAGGATTTAAACTATAAGAATCATTTTCAGGGATGATTTTCATGATATCTACATGGATTTAAATTAAATTTTATTGATTTTTTCTGATTTTAAAATTTTATGCCTCATTTATCCTAGAAAAATGTGAGAACTTCTCACATATACATAAACTATGACCCTAAACTATGTGGGGGTTTTATTACCTCAAATGGGATACAAATAAATCCTATGGGATTTTTAATAAAAACATTATTTCAAAATCCTTAAATTTTCCTATAACCCTTCACCTTATTTAATGGCACCAAACTCTAGTATAACCCTTAAATATACCTAGAGGATGATAAAATCCAATGTATATTTTTTACATTTATTGACATTATAAAACATAAATATAACCCTTTAGACATTTTTGGATTAATTGAAACTCTATAACAAGCACCATGCCTTCCCATGTAGATTTATAATTTGTAGTTTAATATTTCTAGTTATTAAATGGATTTAAGAACTAGATATTTTTCATATATAGGTATAAAGATGATTATAATGATCATATACTTGTAAAATTAGAATGTGATACCCCTTTATTTAATGGTGGGGTGATTTGGTTTTGTGAAACATTCCTAATTCATGAATATTAGCCATTTCCTTTCATTAAAACTCTCTTCCCCGTAAGGTTATAGGTGACATAATTGACTATGTTGAAAATGATGATACTCTAAATTATTTTTTGATTGCACTATTAATATTTAAGAGAATTTATTACTATGTATCAAGATCTTTATGAGATGAATTAAACTTTCATCCTCTCAATTTTTTCATGTACATCCAAATATTCCATGATATATTCTTTTAGAGGAAATGATAGAGAAACGATGGGAAGAAACATTATAAATTATATAATATCATTTTTTACTTTATTACAAACTACGAACATAATCTTTAGGATTTTTTACTTATGTTTTTATAGGATTATTTGTAACAAATGGTTCACATCCCGATATAAAAATATGTGTTTATATGGACTTCTTAATATATTATAATTAATATTATATCTTATTTTATAAACTAGTTGGAAAACAATTTGGTGTTTATGCCATTATATTTAATGTATATTCCTTTAAAAATTATGAACGACTTGAATGAATCAATCTTAATATCGCCATACTAATTATGATATTAACTAAGTAAAGTTATTTTCCCAAACACAATAATAAAATTAATGACTTCCTGGTTAAGATATTCTCCCCTAAAATTTAATGAATGTTTCATTATCTTCTACCAAGTTTATTCTTTACATCACATTTATTTTCATTAAATATATTATAGGATCATAATTAGTATTTCATAAAACATAAAATTATCAATTTACTGATATCATAAATTAATTTTATGAAATATGGTAATACTAAGTTATATTAAACTTAAAATTTTCTAACTACACCCACATTACCTAATTATAGAAGTTTCATGTCTTATTCACCTTTATCTACAAAGGATGACAGGTTTATTTTACTTCATAAATAATAATAAAAATATATATTTAATGGGTTTGAATCAAAATTTTATAAATTAACTTCTTGATATATCTTGGTTGAAAACATGTGGTAAATATAAAAAATTTAAAATGTCACTATTAGCATGATATGATTAATGATATTTTATATTCATCATTTATTATCAATACTGGATTTAATAAATGAAGCGTTTATATACAATCCTTTATTTGAAAATTCAATTCCAAAATCCATTTTTCCTAAACATGAAAAAATAATAGTTTGTTAATGTTATATATATAGTAATGATTATCCAGTATAAGAATAATTCTAGTAGAAAATATGAGATAATGATATATTATAGCTAATAAAATATATTAAGATCTATTATTTTCTTGAAGAAAAACTTCATCTCTATATATATATTCTTGAATTTATTTGTTTTATGCATTTTGATAAAAACAAGTGACACCCAATACATATTTAATAACAAAGATGGTTAAGTAGAAAGAGTATATGAATTGATGAATAAACCTTAAAAATAATTTCCCATTTTATTATACTTTTTTCCATGAATTTAATTTTCTTATAGACATTTTCCATCATGAAAAGTAAAAATAATACCCCAATAATTTATTTCCCATTAATCTTTATCATCATAGAATGATGTCGCATAGGTTCATTTAGTTTTTCACCTATCAATAACCACATTACGTTTCCTTCCTTCTTGTTCACTATAAAATGTGATTATTTTCCTTCTACATATCCTTATCAGAATGAAAAACCATTGAAAATAGATATGGAAACATATTATCTATATTATTAAATTTATATTTATGAATAAAACCTGAAAAATAGGTATAAATGAATGAGATATATACATTAAACTTTATCTATATTGAATCCTAAACCTACTAATAATACTATGTACTCACTCATTTAAATTACATTAAGACTAACCTAGATTAATTCTCTTAATATAATCCTTAACACTATATTGAATATCTCATTACATTCTTTAATTGACTTCTCCTCGAAACATTTCTAGGGATGTGAAAACATGGTCTATCCATCCATTTTCATAATATAATTTTTGATTATAATATTCACTGATGAAATAATGGTGTGATAAACATTTTATGTATTATCCACATCCATCTTTTAGGTTTTCTTATCATTCTCATTATCTTCAAGAGGTGATTCATTATGTATAGGGAAATCAAAAATAAAATAAAATCTATTCTTTTTCCATAATATTATTCGTTAGTGCTTATAACACTCTCATAAATCATCATCAATAAAAAAAATTATATATCCAAAATTTATTATAGCGATAAAGAACTTGTGGTGTTACTTGAAATTTTCTACAATAAAATTAATGAATAATATTTGTGATTTACAATAATTATCATTTAATAAGTCATAATTTATTTAATAATCCATATATATAACTATTTATATCAATTCCCAATACCCATAACCATTGGATTTAAAATATACAATCTAATAGATATTATAATATGAAAATATCCATATTTATTTTATTTTAGAACACAATTTATCCATGATGAAACCCTAAGGTATTTAGGTAGGCATTACTCTTTTTAAATGCATTAACACATGGGTCATTTATTGATTAAGTGGACTCTCCAATACTTAAATAAAAAACATGGATTTACAAATGCTACAAATGACACTATGTATACTCTAGAACCATTTATTAATGCTAATTATTTATGTTAAGCAATCATTTTTATTATATTTTCCATATAAATTAAATATTCCCAGGGTTTGATCATAAAATATCCTCAGTCTATGGTTTCATTATAAATTACATTATGGATGGTGTATTTTGTATTCATATTTTTAGTGAGGGTGTGTTTTATGTTTTTTGAAATAATAAAAATGCTCTTTATATTGGAATTCTTGTTAACAATTCTATTTGATTATATGGAAGCATGGTAGATAAATAGAATCATAGACTTTCGTAAATTATTATTGTCAAATTCCAATTGTACATTACTTATATTTCTTTATATTATTCAATCATTATAACCATTAAAAGTTTTACATATATAGATCCCTTGGTGTAGTTAGAATAACATCATCTACTTCTGGCGATCTACTCGGATTTGGACACAATATTAAATTCCCTTTCAACATTGTTTTCGATAATCCTTCAAATAATCTTTAAATCGTCTATTTTATCTATTTAATTTATATGTTCTGAGACTTATGTAGACTTAAAATGTAATTATTTTACACTTTAATCATTATAATTTTCAAATAAACCACCTATGGTCGATAGGATACTGAAATTGACCATATTTTGTAGATCTCCTTCTCCTTTGAGGGCCTTGTTTCCTCTGAATCTGTTTATTTTTCTATCACTAATGAAATAAAATACTTTATCCATCACTCAAACTATATGAAATTTAATCTATAGAACCATATTAATAATGGTTTCTCATTGCATAATTCAACCCATATCATGTTTCTACACTGATCATGAGATAATTTGTAATATACTAGAATCTTTCTTGCTCTGTATCAATCTCAATTTTAAAAATATAAGATATTTTAAACTATAATTATTTAGATATGGAAGGTATAAGGTCTTAAGAGAGATAATAATTCTTTTATGAGTGTATAAATTTTTAGTTATTTAACTGTTCACCTAACATTCACTTTGGCTTGAACTCACTATTGGATTTTGTATAGATCTACCTTCTTGGGATCCTATAATCTTTCAATAATATATTGACACTCACGCCCTTTGGAAACACATTCAAAATATTTCTTTATGTAGATAAAGATAATTTTCATATGGAAAATTACATCATTTCTCATATTTTCATGGAAATGGATTTATCTTCTCCTATTTTAGACAATATTTTTCTTTATGATGTCCAAGACATTTCTTTTTGAAAAAAATATATTATTATAATACCACTGGATATTTCTCACATTGTCTTCTCTAGGTCCACACTTTCATACATTATAGGATTCAGAGCCAATATTAATCTAATTCCTAATCATATAAGGTTATTAGTGATACACTTGAGATATATGATACCCCTATTCACATAATAGAGGTGGGTTTTCTTTCTAAACAAATCAAAAATTCTGAATACTCTTAGGTTTGTAGACTAAATAAGTATGGATATATCATAAGGTTTCTTCTTGGTATAATCCATAAATTTCCTCATCAAACTCAGATACTATTATAAAAACCTATAAAATGGGTTTGTATGTGTTTCAAAACGGATATGGAAATGCATTACTTTCTCCCTAACGGAACTGATGAAGTGTCCCTTTCAATTCAACTTAGAGTTGAGGTATGAAAAGTTCTATCTATTCTAACAACCCTTGGGTCCAAAGAGATGAAAAAAGTTTTGGTTATGTTGGAAGGGAAATATTCCACCCTCAAGATGTTTAATCCTATAGTAGGGGTTAATGAATAAATATAGTACACTCCGTATTCAAGAGTATATCAAAATAACAATTTGAAAAATAAAAGAGAATCCACTATATAAGGGATGAAAAATCACTCCAAAACCAACTCTTAGTTGTGTGCTTTATCCTCCCACAACCTAGGTTTTACATTTCATAAAACTTGTACCCATTTATTTCCATGTATATTATATTTATTTGTACTTATAGGGACATTGGACCCTCATATAAATGTTCTTACTTGTATAAAATTATTAGACACAAACATATTCCATTAATTTCCATTTTGGAAGAAAAAACATGTTGACATACATCTTTAATTTGTCATTCAAGATGCATATTGATTATCAATTTCATGGAAGGAAAACTAATTATCATATTTGACTCTTCTTAAATAATCTAATTCATGATGAAATCATCAATGCTTATTCTTAGTGGATAACTATTGAAGTTAGTGAATCATGTATTATTTTTTTCATATCATTATTTACACCAATTGTATGGATATATAATGGGGTGATATTTTGTAGGAGTTATCTTCCATTAACATCATTACTAATTCTTGGTTAATAGAAGGAGAAATCACTTTACAATTCTAGACCAATACGAAATGTGGGGGGGGGGGGGGGGTTAGTCAATAAATGATATGACATATTTTTTAAGCATCCTGGATCATTATAATATAATGGATCTGGGATTCAATGTAGAGGAGTTTACCTGGTGCACCATTAAGATATTGAGATATATATATTGATCTTGATTGACTAGTTATTAGATAACGTGTATACTATAATAGATTTATCATGCATTTATATCTCACACTTGGACTAGTCCACATCTGATCACTCTCTATTGATACTCTGTATCCAAGGTTCTTTGAATCATATTTGAAGTTTCCACTTCTCTAAAGGATGGATAAAGGAACAAACATTAATTTCCCTAGTTCAAAATTCTTGAGATACTCCATCCCAAGAAAATTCTTTGGTTATGTTGTAGATTAAATTTTGTAGACTGAAGGTAGCCATCATTGAATGGATGAATAGTTAATAGGCTCTTAAACATTAATTAGAAGATATCTAGTATGATATTAGCATACATGAATAAAATCTATAGAATTAATGGGATAAAAATATCTCTTACTCATATTAAATAATTGAAGAAATATATAAGAATGATTTCTTGTATAAAATAGGATGTCCCATGATATATATTGAATAATCATTCCAAAGAAAGGAGATTATAACACATAAATTTTTTCAGGAAATTGTTTTGATTAAAGAGTTATTTTTAAATCATATCTTTCAACATATAGATGGATCATTTTGAAATGATTTTGATTCCATTGGTTCATGTGAGTTCTACCACTTCGAGGAATTTCTTTGTTGGACCTATTCATGGACAAACATATGGTAATATTATCAATAATTAAGAAAATATGTTTCAATAAAATATCTCTCTTAGTGGAGGACTATGATAATGATAAATTGAAATCTATCATTGAAGAGAGTGAAAAAAATTTGGTGTTAAAACCCTCAAACTATAGAACTCTTAGGGCTTTGATGGCTTCCTAATATCCATCCATAGTGAGTATTTGTTATACATAATGCATGAATGATATGGGTTGTTAAAGATTATATCAATGGACAGTACTCTACCAAATGTTACAATGTCCAAAGTTCATATTTTGATTCCCAAGGTGTCCTATCCAAACAGATTCAATGAATTTTGACCAATTATATAATGGAATTTTTCTTACAAGGTTATTAAAATGGTCCTCAAAAGAGACTATATATGTTCCTTCTACCTCAAACATGTGATGAATAACATGGATTTCTGAAGTACAAAATTATCAATGGTAAATAGGCCTTTCTTGGGAAACATTAGGGGAATTTGATATGAAAGTGGTCAGATCCAATGTCAAGATCATGACTGACATCGACAAATACAAAGATCAAATGGAATGGTAATTTAGTATGTATGTTCTTAGGTGGTGTGGATTTTTAGAAATAGCTTATGACATCCTTTTTCACAACCTCTCATCTCCATGGGTAATGATCTTTCTTATGGGGAGAATATTTGGGGGTTTCAATTAAATCCATGGTCTTCAATAAGGGGACCCTCTCAACTAATATTTTGTATCCTAGATTTGGATGTTTTTAATTTGATATTGCATTATGATATTACAAGTGGAATTATGAACCCTTTAAAAAACTGATATAGATTAATTTGAATATCCGAATTAATCTTTATAAATGGTATTATAATATTTATAAATGTAATTAGAGTCTCAATTAAAATGATAAAATAGATTCTCATCGCGTATAATAACATGAGTGTCTAATGAATCAAAATCAATAAGAATAGTGTATTTATTTCAAATAAATTCTCTTAAAGGCATGATGTTTCCATTAAAGATAGGTTTGGTATTTCTAGAATACGACTGCCTATGAAATAATTTGGAGATAACTTTTTGAAAAAAATATTCTATATCTAGGATTTTTAATTTATCGTCAAAATAATTATAGTTAGAATTTAAAGATGGAATATAAAATTACACTATTTTAGAGATAGAATTAACCTTTTCTATAGTTCCCTTATATCCATTCCTATGCATATGCTATAATTCATCTACAATACCAAATTTCCTTTTAGAATAATCAATAAAATCATCAATAACTTCATTTTAGATTCTTATAATGAGGGTAAACATCATTTTTCATGTTCGTATAAGATAAATAAACACATAGAAGAGGTTGGTATAAATATCAGAATAATCATTAAGACAATGCAGTGAATGAAGTCTTAAATTGAATTGGATTATTTCTATAGTTAATCCATATGGAAAAGATTTACTCATATAAATTATATAAACTCTCTAGCCTATTGACATGAAATTAATATCAAGGGATCTAAACATTGGAAGAGTCCTGAAGAATCTATTGTCATCTAGTTGTATAATTGTAACATCCCAGTTAAATAAAGGATATGAAATTTTCATATTTATTAATAATTGTGAATAAAATATCAATATTACTTTAAAGTGGATGCTATGTTCGATGGTGTACCCAACACGAAAAAACAACCTTCTTTGAAATCTTATATTGCACACTAATAATATAATTATATTATTTTAAATCATAGTTAACGCCTAGCCATTGTAATGGTGGGAATGAACAGAACTAACTATGAAAATGATAATATATGTTTGTCAAATAATTATACTTTTATCCAATAAATGTTAGATGCTTAAAATACAACTGAATCCAATTTTAAGCATAAATCTTCTAATATTCTTTAAAAGATCCATTAACCATCCTTTGGTGGAGAACACTTTTTAAATATACTTTTGACAATTTTATATGTTATATTTGAAAAGATAAAATCAATCTTTATAATATGGACATCAAAATTTACTTTTTTGTAATTTTTTGTTATTTTTTCCGATAAAGTTCATTTTTAGTGAAAATGTTGTATTTTAATTCAAAACCTCCTTTTAATCTAATTTATTTATATCAATAGATTATTTTTTTAATTGTTTTTAAAGTGCAGTTAAAATATATTTTTAAAATTTAATCCAATGGTGGTAATTTAAATTAATTTCACTTTGAAATTGGATATTTACGAGTGTCAGTATTTTGATAGATATTGTTTCTTAAAAACACGTTATTTATTTTGACAGTGGGAATTAATTATAAAACTAATTAATTCAACCTTTATGTTTTTAATTTGGAAAAATGGAAATCATTTTTGAATATGGAATATCAAATATATATTAGGGTAATTTTTTGGTATTTATCTGAAAAACGTCGATTTTTGATGAATAGTGAAACCACTAAGTGGTAGTTAAAAAAACCGATTTTTTGTTTAAATGAAATTTTACTACCTCTGTGATTTAAATTTCAAAAATCCAGTAAAATTATTGTCATTAGAAAGTAAAATGTGGTTCAATGGGATTAAAATAATTTTTTTTGTGAATAGTAACTTTTAGGTTTTATTAATCACGATTAAAGTTAATTAGTGTAATTTAAGGTAAATATAATGATATAATAATATGAAATTACCTTTACACTTGTCCAACACTTATTTGATGAGTCATGTCTGACCAAGACAATCCATGGGTCAACTTGGGGACCCCATGGAGCCACTTGGGTAATAAAATGACATTTATATCTTTTTATTTAATGTGAAAGTAAAAGTGTCACAAACATGTATTGTTTTAATAAAACAATATTTACATGGGGTTATTAAAGTCATGCTTTTTACTATAAATATTCATTATAAATCTAATAATCTTTCCTACATCATAATTGTTTTTAATTTTTATACATTAAATAAATAAATTTATTTATGACATCATGATGATGTAGCGATTACTTCATTAATGAACGATTTAAATAAAATGAGAAGATAATGTAAAATCAAAGACATAAACTTGTAAAAAACTTATTTTATGTGTGGATTTATAAAACGTATCAACTTATCCTCGAAATATATAATTTTGGGTCCTTTAATATCCGAAAATCATTTTATAATAAAGTAACTTTTCAAGACTTTCCAAGAGTGCCCATCCTCCCTCTTATAAAAGGCCCCCCACCTATACCACCTTACCCACACCTCTCAAGCATTTGGATTGACCAAAATCTGTTCATTTTATCTATCTGCATCTCTCACATCATCCTAGAAGCATTAACGTAGGCAGAATTCTCTTCAAGAAACACTTTTGGTTCAAACCGAAGGGAGTTACCCGATTTAAAGGTAACGTCTTCTCTTATGTTCTTTTGTTTTATTTGGATTATCCAACTCCTTATACTCTTTTTATTCCTTTATTTTGTAATAAAACTAGTATTTTAATTATTCTAGGATGTTTTTATGAGAAGTATTTGAGATACACTTACACACACCTCCACTTAATGGTGTAAGAACATACAGTTTTCGTGGATAGCGAATTACTGCCTCACGAAATGATGATTGCTCTATCTTCTCCTAACCCCTCTCATGGTGGAAATTATGATGGAAATTTACTTATTTATGATATATATTATATTTATTTCCTCAATATGCTTCTGTATTTTACATTTAACACATATCTTTATGTTTTTCATGTAGTGCAAATGCGATAATTTCATTTGAGGAAGTGTGGACTACCGCCCCCTCAAGTGATGTGACCCGTTCATGCAATACATGGAATGTATAAAGAATGAAATTAGTGAACTTATGTGACCTATATAACATATATATTATACTTTAATTATAATATATATATATATATAACTAATTTAATTTTAATTCCATTAATATGACAAAGAAATGAAAGTAGCATTCATGTATACGTACGACCTACCGTCTCCATGAACGGTGCATTTCATTTTTTATCTCCAAATGTAATGGAATAGTATAAAATGAATATATACTGGATATATATGATATTTAAATCATTAATACTATTCTTTAGATGGTGTAATTATAACTACATGGACAATTCTTTTCAAACAAGTTCATTTTTGACTCATGTACCGAACATCGACAAAAACGTCTAATATGAACTCAAATAATTAACTAATTATTATAAAATTATAATATGTGATATTAATTGAATAATAAACTATAAAAGAGGTACTTATTAAATTATTAATTGATCAATTTTTATTATTCAGGAATATAAAGAAATGAACAGGACAAGTCGGACTTGAGGTAAGGGATCGGACCTCACTCTTCCTTTTCAAGTAATCTCTTTTATGTCATTTCTGTTATTCTCCATGTTCTTATGATGGAGGATGTTATTTTATATTCACCATACTGTAATTTTTATTTTCATATGATAAGATACCCTCTCTTACTCTCATCAATTAATTTTAAGAAATTTTAAGTGGTGTCATTAGGCTGCCAAGTTTTCGTAAGGGATTTTTCATCTCACTTTTATTCACGTGAGATTTATGCTACATTTGACTCTATTTCATTTGAGTGGTATATGTACTGCCCATTATTATACTATTAATGTAATATAATTTAATATATGTGTATTTACATCTTCATTGTATGAACCTTCTTCCATGGGGTGTTTGTTTCGAATGTTACGCAAATCGGTAAGGGAACGTTTCACCCTCCTCACTTTAAAAGACTTCTTTTGGTTAGGCCTTTTAATCTTATTATGATGGGATATGTTCTTATACATCCTTATTACTATAAATTTTATGTCCAAGTGATGAGATACCCCATTTTATCTATCTTCATCTCATTTTATGAATTCTAAAGTGACGATGTTAGGCTGTCGTATTTCTATAAGGGAACTTCTTAACCCACTTTCAATTCTTTGGGTTAAACCTATACTTCATGATTTTATTATACCAAGATTATGTGTGGAATCTCTATGTTGTAATTTCCACAATCCATTTTGTAGATATGCTATTTCTACACATAATCATCTCATTGATAAATTCTTACGTAATTTATACGAATATGTATGGAAAATCATAACTCAATATCATTTCATTGAGTCAAATATCTATGTCATTGGTTTTGTTTTTCCAATAGTATGTGTGAATTTCCTCTAATTGTTTTATACTTGATATCCACCTATATTGGGTGTATTTATACTTTTCACACATAATTATGTCATTGATCTATCCTTGCACTAATGACATGATCTTTGAATGGGATTACATCTCAATTTCTCTTCCTTGAGACACTTCTTGATGATATGCACATTTATTCCTTTTAAAGTGTATATATAGCCCCATTGACATTCCATATCCATATTATGTCTATACTCATGTCATTTAAATGTTTTTAAAATGGTCTACTTTCATGTGGCTTATAATTTAAATGTTCAAAATGGGAAAGGACTCAGTTATTAAAACATTGTTTTAAATGGGTTTAAAGATTTATTCTTTTAAACGTTTACCATCCATGTCCAAGTTTTAAAAATTGTTTTAAGGATTTATTTATATGGACATGAATGTTTGAAAACCTTTTCAAAACTATCGAATTGGTATGAGACATCATATCAATCTCCTTTCATTGAAGAATATTTTGTTTTACACATAACTTTCTTTTTTACGGTGTATAAACAACATCGACTTTTACTTTTATTCAAAAGGAATCTTTTTATATGAAGCGTTTTACTAATCGAAAAAGGGAATATTTTTGTCTTACGTATGCAGCGACAATGAATTCTCTGCCACCATGACCATTATTTAAGTTTCGTCTTCCTCTACAAGCCATAACTTTTTTTTAAATGAAAAATAAATATCATGTTTTACTTTTTTTTATTTTGGTATTGAAAATGGTTTTGATAATGTTTTTATTAGATCAATGTGTTTTAATGATATCTTGTAATTGAAATGTGTAAATGCTATGTTTCCTTTATGCATGTTTTATGTGATCCGATTATGTTATGGTTTTTGGGCATTGTTTATGAAGATGGGTGGTTTCGTGATAAACTAATGGCGGGTGAGCCTAATATAGTTGTCCAATGCATTGGGTAACGCGAAGGGGTTAAATGAAAAGGTTTCTCCGAAGAGATTTAGGTAATATACTATGATGGGTTTTCCAAACGTACCCATGAGGGTTACTCCCTACATAAAAATGATATGAATGCCTCAAGTTACCTTTATGTATTATGATTTCTATGAGTTATTCATAAATCTTATGATTTCATGAGGTATGTAGAAGTGCTTATGTTTTATTAGTAAATAATGATTTCATTGATTTTTATGTATACATGGACTAATGTTTTCTTTCCATATTTTTATATCCCTAACTGAGCTTTTCTAGGCTCATCCCAAGTGTTTGAAATGTTTTCCACATGACTTAAAGGTGAATAAGGTCACAGATGGGATCATGGAAAGACATACTATCTAAAACATGGAACTAGACATGTTTCCTTTTAAGAGTTTTTATTTTGTGGAAAAAATTGAAACAGAGTAGTTGTGTCTACTGTGTATTCTTTGATATGTAATAGTTATGTCCTAATTATCTAAAAATCTAAACTTGAAAAGATCCTTAATGTGAATTATTCATTTAATTAAAGAGTATGGAATGTATTATGGTTGGGTCCTTATAGTTGGTATCAAAGTTTGGTTTAGATAACTTTAGAGGTTAGGGTATTAATTAAGCATAAGTGACATTACTATAATGGTTAGGATTTCAGAAAGACTCATAGTTTTAGATAAATTGAAAGTGTTTAAGATAACATGAATAATTATATCATAGTATTATATGATGATTCTAATGATATACTGACACTGACCTTTTTGGTTTTAGTAAATGGATGGATCTAGCAGGCACCAAAGTGACAATGGGTTTGAAGGAAACTGTGGTGGTTCTCTGATTAAGAGATTGGATGAAATGGGGGATTCCATGAGGAATTTCTTGGTTATTCTAAACCAACTATCAAGGAGTCATGATTAACCACTTGAACCTTAGTGAGTTCTCTGATGCATCGTGTACTAGAGAACCAACTCGATGCGGAAGTTCATGTAATAATTTTAAAGGTAACCATTATGGTTTATATGATCCTTAATTTTGAGGTAATTATGGGCTACTATACGTTATGATGGAAAATGAAAGGCATGAGATAAAGTTAAGGATAAATTATGTTACCGTTTTTTTGAAGATTTTATCTCTTTTGTGGAGTGTTATAAGAATTATGAAGTTCTAAAAAAAGCACAACACGTAAATTGTGTGACAACCGGTCGCATCGGATGATGTTGTAGGAATCGAACCCACAACCAAAGTGTGACTGGTATTTATCACTTACCACTGGGCTACGTGAAGTCCCTAGTTCATTTGAATAACTCTTTTTAGTTAGATGATTTTATGAATTAAAAATAAGTTTATTTTGGGTTATCTATGGAAATGATTAACCTATCCGGGAGGATATGTGATTAAGTTAATTACATTTCCATATGAGACATTAATAGTAACTGATGTTATTTAGAGATAAATGTTAAGATTTATCTTGGAAGACTATGTGATTAAATCATTCAAATATTTGGTTTCAATCTTAGTTTGGACTACTTTGAAGAATTTTATGGATAGCTTTTTATTGAATGGTCTTTGATGAACTCTGGGTTTTGTTGGACAAATTTTAAAGATTAATAATAGATTTTCATTTTATAAAAGATTATCCTTATTGGGTATTATCTGATCTTGTACTAAGATTTTTTTTGGTTTTCGTTAAGGTCTATGGACATGGGAAATATATAGTTCTCTTTTTCCGATTAGGTGATTCTAAATAAGTTGATTAATTCCCTCTTAATTTGAACAAGTCATCCTAAATACTCTCCTTTTGAAGAAAATATGAGTTTGTGTAAGAAATATAGTAAGAGATGAAAGTCTACATGAAAATTAAGTATTTTTCCTTATGATTTAGTTAAGCTCATAAATAAATTCCTCAATGAAAATTAACTCAAAACTAAAATGTTGTTTGTTAACTTTTCCTACTGGGGAATGAAATACAGTTTAAGCCATCACAATTTTGTGATTTCCTGGTGGTTGTCATTCTTTTAAACATGTTTTCTATCACTCTCTATCAGAACATGACCCATTGTTTTCTCTTCCATGTCCATGTTTTCCTACATTGAATTCTAGTATGAGTTAACTCGGGTGACCTTTGTACTTCTCTCTCTTTATTTTGAAGTGATAGTTTTACTCACTCTTGTTCTGATGTGGGACATTCAATGATGTTTCCATGCCCAATTTTAAAATTGTGAGGATGAAATATCCAAAAGTGGGGAAGGATGTAACATCCTAGGTAAATAAACGATATGAAATTTTTATATTTGTAAATATTTGTGAATAAAATATCAATATTACTTTAAAGGGGATGCTGTGTTCAATAGCGTACCCAACACGCAACAACGAGTTTCTTTGAAATCTTACGTTGCACACTAATAATATAATTATATTATTTTAAATCATAGTTAACTCCAAGACATTGTAATGGTGGGAATGAACAGAAATAACAAAAAAATGATTATATATGTGTGCCAAATATTTTTACTTTTATCCAATAAATTTTAGAGGCTTAAAACGAAAATGAATCCAATTTTAAGCATAAATATTCTAATATTTTTTAAAATGTCGATTAAATATCATTTGATGGATAACCCTTTTTAAATATACTTTTGAAAATTTTATATGTTATATTTGAAAAAATAAAATCCTTCTTTATAATCTGGACCTCAAAATTAACTTTGTGTAAATTTTTGTTATTTTTTCCGATAAAGTTTATTTTTAGTGAAAATGATGTCTTTTAATTCAAAAAATCATTTTAATATAATTTATTTATATGGATAGATAATCTTTTTAATTGGGTTTAAAGTGCAGTTAAAATATATTTTTACCATTTAATCTGATGGTGGTAATTGTAATTAATTTCACTTTGAAATTGGATTAAAACAAGTGTCAATCTTTTGATAGATATTGTTTCATAAAAACACGTTATTTGTTTTGAAAATGGGAATTAATTATAAAAATAATTAATGAAAACTTTAGGTTTTTAATTTGTTAAAATAGAAATCATTTTTGAATTTGGAATATCAAATATAGCTTCAGGTGAATTTTTGGTATTTTTCTGAAAAACATCGATTTTAGATGAATAGTGAAACCGCTAAGTGGTAGTTAAAAAAAACTGATTTTTCATTTAAATGAAAATTTAACTCCTCTGTGATTTGAATTTCAAAAATCCAAAATACATGGTTTTAATTAGGAAGTAAAATGTTGTTCAATTGGATTAAAATAATTTTTTGGTGAATAGTGAATATTATGTTTTATTAATCACGACTAATGATAATTAGTGTAATTTAAGGTAAATATAATGATATAATAATATGAAATTACCTTTACACTTGTCCTACACTTATTGGATGAGTCATATCATACCAATACAATCCATGGGTTAACTTGGGGTCTCTATGGAGCCACATCGGTAAGAAAATGACATTAATAACTTTTTATTTAAAGTGAAAATAAAGGTGTCACAAACATGTATTGTTTTACTAAAACATTTTTTACATGGGGTTATACAAGTCATATTTTTGACTATAAATATTCATTATAATTATAAAAATATTTCCTAAGTCATGATATATTTTTTATAATTGTTATACATTAAATAAAAAAATTTATTTATGACCCAGCGATGATGCAGTGATTACCTCATTAATGAACGATTTAAATAAAATGATAAGATAAGGTAAAATCTAAGACTTTAACATGTCAAAAACCTATTTTATGGGTGGATGTTGAACCCTTATCCCCTTAGACTCTAAATATATAATTTTGGTACCTTTAATATCTGAAATTCATTTTATAATAAAGTAACTTTTCAAGACTTTCCAAGAGTGCCCCTCCACCCTCTTATAAAAGGCCCCCAACTATACCACCTTACCAACACCTCTCAAGCCTTTGGATCGATCAAAATCTGCTCATTTTAACTCTCCAAATCCCTCTATTAATCATAAAAGCCTTAACTTAGGCAGAATTCTCTTCAAGAAACACTTTTGGTTCAAACCAAAGAGAGTTACCCTATTTAAAAGTAATGTCTTCTCTTATGTTATTTTGTTTTATTTTGCTTCTACAACTCCGTAAAGTCTTTTGATTACATTATTTTGTAACAAAACCAGTATCTTCAATATACACGGATTTTTTAATGATAAGGATTTGAGCTACACTTACCCACACCTTCTTCTAATGGTTAAAGAACATAATGTTTTTGTGGATGGTAAATTACTGCCTCACGAAACGATGATTGTTCTATCTTCTCCTACCACCTCTAATGGTTTCCATTATGATAGATATATATTTTTTATGATATATATTATATTTATTTCCTCTTTATGCTTCTGTATTTTAAATTTAAAACATACCTCTTTGCTTTGCATGTTGTGAAAATGCGATAATTTCATTTGAAGAAGTGTGGACTACCGCCCCCTCAAGTGATGTGACTCGTTCATGCAATACATGGAATGTTTAAAGAATAAAATCATTGAACTTATGTTACCTATATAACATATATATTATACTGTAATTATAATATATATATCTCATTTATTTTTAATTCCATTAATGTGACAATGAAATGAAAGTTGCATTCATGCGTACGTACGGCCTACCCTCTCCATGAATGGTGCATTTAATTTTTTATCTCCAAATGTTATTGAATTGTATAAAATGAATATATACTGGATATATATGATATTTAAATCATTAATAATATTTTGGAGATGGTTTAATTATAACTACATGGACAATTCTGTTCAAAAAAGTTCATTTTTGACTCATGTACTGAAAATCGACAAAAACTTCTGATATGAACTCACATAATTAACTAATTATTATAACATTATCATATGTGATATGAATTTAAAAATACACTTGAAAGGAGGTCTTTATTAAATTATTAATTGGAAAAAAAAATTTATTCTGGAAGATAATGAAATGAACAAGACAAGACGGACTTGAGGTAAGGGATCTGACCTCTCTCTTTCTTTTCATGTAATCTCTTTTATGTCATTTCTTTTATGCTCCATGTTCTTTTGTTGGAGGATGTTATTTTATATTCACCATAATTTAATTTGTATTTTCATATGATGAGGGACCCTCTCTTACTCTCATCAATTCATTTTAATAATTTTTAGGTGGTGCGGTTAGGCTGCCATGTTTTCGTAAGGGATTTCTCATCTCACTTTTATTCCCGTGAGATTTATGCTACATTTTCCAATATTTACTTTGAGTGGTATATGTAATTCCCATTATTATACTATTTATTTAATATTATTTAATTTATGGGTATTTATATCTTCATTTTATGACCCTTTTTTGATGGGGTGTACATTTAGAAAGTTACCCAAATCGGTAAGGGAACCTTTCACCCTCCCCATTTTAAAAGACTTCTTTTTGTTAGGTATTTTAATCTTATTATTATGGGATATGTTATTATACATCCTTATTGATATATATTTTATTTCCAAGTGATTAGATACCCCTTTTTATCTCTCATCCTCTCATTTTATGAATTCTAAAGTGACGCTATTAGGATGTCGGATTTCTGTAAGGGAACTTATTAACCCACTTTCAATTCTTTGGGTTAAACCTATACTTCATGATTTTATTATTCCAAGATTATGTGTGGAATATCTATGTTGTAATTTCCAAAATCCTTTGTGTGGATATTCTATTTATACATATAATCATCTCATTGATAAATTCTTATGTCATTTATACGAACATGTATGGGAAATCGTAACTCAATCTCATTTCATTGAGTTAAATATCTATGTCATTGGTTTTGTTTTTTCAAGAATATGCATGAATGTCCTCTGATTGTTTTACACATGATATCCACTTATATTGGGTGTATTTATACTTGTCACACATAATTATGTCATTGATTTATCCTTGCACTAATGACATGATCTTTGAATGGGATTACATCTCAATTTCTCTTCCTTAAGACACTTCTTGATGATATGCAATTTTATCATTTTTAAAGTGTATATAGAGCCCTTTTGACATTTCATATCCATATTATGTCTACACTCAATTCATTTAAAAGTTTTTAAAACGGTATACTTTCATGTGGCTTATAATTTAAATGTTCAAAATGGAAATGGACTCGTTTATTAAAACATTGTTTTAAATGGTTTTAAAGATTTATTATTTTAAAATTTTATCATCCATGCCCATGTTTTAAAAATTGTTTTAAGGATTTATTTATATGGACATGAATGTTTGAGACCATTTTCATATGTTTTGAACTGTTATGGGACTTCGTCTCAATATCCTTTCATTGAGGCATATTTTGTTTTATACACAACATTATTTTATACAGTGTATAAACCCCTTTGAATTTTACTTTTATTCAAAAGGAATCTTTTTATACGAAGAGTTTTACTAAACGAAAAAAGGGAATGTTTCTGTCTTACGTATGCGGCGACAACGACTTCTCTACCACTGTGACCATTATTTGAGTTTCGGCTTCCTCTACAATCCATAATTTTTTTAAATGAAAAATAAATACCATGTTTTAATTTTCTTTTATTTTGTTATTGAAAATTGTTTTGATAATGTTTTTATTATATCAATGTGTTTTATTGATATCTTATGATTTAAATGTGGAAATGTTATGTTTCCTTTATTCTTGTTTTATGTGATATGATTATGTTATGGTTCTTGGGCATTGTTTATGAAGATGGGTGGTTCCGTGATAAACTAAGTGCAGGTGAGCCCGATATAGCTCTCCAATGCATTGGGTAACGCGAAGGGGTTAAATGCTAAGGTTTCTCCAAAATATTTTGGGAATATATTTTGATGGGTATTCCAAACATACCCATGAGGGTTACTCCATATGTAAGAATTTTATGAATGCCTCAAGTTACCTTTATGTCTTTTGATTTTTATGAGTTATTCATAAATCTTATGATTTCATGAGGTATGTTGAAGTGATTATGTTTTATGAGTAAAGTATGATTTCATTGATTCTTATGTATACATGGACTAATGTTTTCTTTCCATATTTTTGTATCCATTACTGAGCTTTTTATGCTCATCCCAAGTTTTTGAAATGTTTTCCATAGGACTTAAAGGTGCATAGGGTCAAGGATGGGATCAAGGAAAGAAATACTATCTAAAACATGGAATAGGACATGTTTCTCCTTAAGTGTTTTTATTTTGTAAAAAAACATGGAAACTGAGTAGTTATGTCTACTGTGCATTCTTTGAGATGTAATAGTTAGTTCCTAATACTCTAAAACTCTAAACCAGAAATGATCCCCAATGTGAATTATTAATTTAATTAAAGATTATGTAATGTTTTAGGGCTAGGTCCTTATAATAATTATCGATGGGTCATTAGAAGGGGTGACATATACTTATGGAAAGATAACGTGACTAGAAATATTCTCTTTTTTTCTTGGGTGACTAGTCCTAAAAAAATATCCAGTCATTAAATATCACACCCTAAGATATTTAAATCTATGATGTAATTTTACTAAAGGATATTTTTCTCCATTATCCATATGGTTAAGGATCCAAATTCTTGTTTTTTCAACCCATATATCTCAATAATTTTCAGTATCCCCACTTTTCAGAACATCATTCATGTCCAAAGTAGTGATGATTCATGGTAAAACCAATTATAGTGTGAATATGTTATAGGAAGTGTTAATTTTATTATTTGGTGTATATGGAATCATTCTGACCTTATAAATGATGGAGTTTGATTGAAGTGCATCAATTTGATTTTGAGACATATGTGCTATGAAAAAATAAAGGATTGAATCCATTATTCATCTATTCAGTGAAAAGGATTTGAATTGATAATTCCTGTGTAATCCTGAATGATTCACAAGGGTTGATGAACCATTCATTTTAGTCAATCACTTAATTACATTTTATTTTCCGTAAAATGAAGACACACCTATGGGTTTTTAGGATAGGCTAAATATTCTTGTTACTAGTTGTTGAATGGTCTAGAGTCTTTAAAACTACATTATTTATATTGTATCAAGCCTATATAAATCATTATAATATTGAAAAATATTTTTATGGATGCATATATGTTTTTTATTTTTACAAGTAAAGAAATTTCAAATTAAATCAAGAGATAGCTCCTGCCCCCTACATCCATGAATTATTCCTCAACTAGGGAAAGAATATGCCATTTTAAATTTTTTTATGAACTTGATTCAGGTATCAAGATCAACATAGATGACTCTTGAATCCATGGAACCATTTGTGGAGGTGGTCTATATCATGATTTTAGGTGTGTGGGGATTCTAGCTTTCTCATCTTTATATAGAAATTATAATTCTCTCATTATTGAACAATTTATTTAGTTATTGGATTATCCCTATACTATAAATGGAAAATTTCATTATCTATTATCAAGGTAGACTCAACTATATTTTCAAGTATATTTGGGTAACACATCATTTATTCTGAAGTGTATTCTGCATTATTAGAGCTCTCCTGTTAATAATACATTGAAGAGTATATATTCATCACACACGGGGTGAAGGGAATATTTATGTGGACTGCTTAACATCCAATAGAGATTTATACAGATAACTGAATTTCAATTTAATTATTTTATCTCTTATTAGGGACACTAATGATTTTATTTTCAGTTATTACCCTGAGTTATACGAGTATTTCCACCATGATATTTGTTTCATTTAATTTAAGTACCCGTATTTTGGTTTCATAATTAAAAGTTTCAAATTTTTAGTTGGTATTATATGTGATTTATTATATATATAATTAATGACATATTATATCATATATCTTACTTTAAATAGATCATTTTTTTCTGAGAATTATTTTAAACCATTATAGTCCACATGATTTCAAAAATAAAGAATTAACTATCCATATATACAATTAATATGAAATGATTATGAAATAAAATATATTGGTTGGTTTATAGTGAAGTGATAAATAATCCTATATTGTATGATAGTGTAACATCTTGAAACCAACAAACTATCATGGGAATAGTTAACATGTCAATATCCTTTGGAGACATTCCCCTAGACACTAAAGTCTAGTAATAAATTCCATGGGGACATGTAAATACAGGGAAATGATTTTCCCTTACACTCACACAAAACCTATAAGAGACTACATTAAAAATAATTACAATACATAATATGATGGTTGAAAATAATTCAATATAAACCTATATCCAAAATCAATGAACAATATCAATGTAGTAGTAGAAGATGATACAAAACATGCGAAACCGAAAATCCAAATATATGTAAGAATTAAGAACTAAGGTGGGACCACTATAGACTCCCAAACATAAATAAATCCAAAGCTCAATAAAAAAGATTCAATGACAAAAAAATCATGAATCTTCATTATTAATATGATAAACATTACCCTTACTAGTATTATGATAAACATCATCTGCATATGCACCAAGGTGCATCTGTATATCATGAGTAAATCATCCTAGTAGGAAATCCCCAAGATAGTCTATTAATTTCATTAGATTAAGAATAATTTAGCTCATTTTTTTATATAAAATAAAAATAAATATTAAAAAATCAAGTTTCAATAAAATTATAATATAACAATAAATGTGAAAATTATTTCCATGAGTAATATAAATTCTTGAAATCACACAACCTTTCATGAAAACATCATTTGAATAGTCCTAACTCACAGGGGAAAAAATGATCCTTTTCAACTCATTCCATCACCTGGTAGTGTACCAATGCATTCCCCAAAATGGTACTGATGGATAATTTTAGACATAAAATTCTCATACAATACAATATGAACACATGAAACCAATGTGTAATCTAAATTCTAAATAACCAAAAACAAATATTTTTCATGTATGAGATTCTAAGAAAAAATACACAACATAGGGATACATAATATATTAATGATAAAATATAGGGTAGAAATTTTTAATATGTGTGATATCATTTTTATTAGGATAACTAGTTACACTTTTATAAACCAAAAAATAAATTTGTTTACATTTTTAGAATTTTTATTTTAATGTTATTAAACCATAAGATTATTTTAAATAAATTTTTAAAAAAACATATGAATATTTATATTATCTTTTAGAACTAGATAATGTTGCAAATTATAGTGAAATAAAAGGTGAAAATTAGATATCATTATTTTGAGAATCAATTCAATTAATATCCAAAAATTAATGAGTATCCATTTTAAAAAATTTTAATATAAAAAATTGTAACAAATTAATTATTTTTCAACAAATAAAAAATCAACTATAAAAAATAATCACATATTAAAGTAATAAAATAATATAACAATGAAAATATATTATCCCAGAAGCACTGAATTGAGCCAATGTTTATGTTTTAGCTTAGTTTATTTTTATAAATAGAGGATATATATATTTTTTATAATGGATAGAAGAATATCTTTTTGTTAAACAATGGAATGGAAATTTGTTATATATAAAAATACAATCATATAGTTACTAGGACCCAACATTCATATTACTATTTTATTTTTTTATTATCCTTAACACCTATCTCTACCCCCAAATATATTTTAACCCACATGGAAATATCCCTATTTGAAATAATTATTTATATTCAAAATTGCTTACAATTCCCCACACACACCCAATCATTGCCAAATGACAGTTTTTTAGCTTCTATCACTAGTAATTTTGTTTAGATTTTAGTCCTTTCTTGGCTTAAATATAAAAAAATTCCCAAACCGAACAACTCTATATATCATTCCTAGTTTGGCCTAACCTGGGTTTTCCTAGGCCAGTACCATTCTTGTTTCATGTAGGTTGAAGATAGATTTTGTGCCTTTGAGCCATAATTAAACCCTTACTAATATATAAAGTGTGTATTATCTGTATTTTTTAAGAAAATATAAGTCCTTATTGGATTCCATTTTGTAAGAATGTTTTTATGTGCCTATTTATGATATATCCACAATAATATTATGAAGCAATACAAGTGAACTTTCTCCCAATATATGATATATATAATAATAATCCTTGTACCAAAAATTCATTTACCTATGATGCACAAAATTTATGATATTTTTTGTTTATAATTCCTTTCATTCTAGAATGCAAATATTTATATAATTTATTATATTAATTAATAATATACCACTAAAAATTATGAACATGGGTTAAGATTTAATTTTATATGTTCCCTTTAAATATCTTTATATAATTTTCACTAGTATATATCCATCTCAAATGAATAGGTACAGAAAGTATGGTCTCTCTCATCAATTTAACCACCAAGGAAACTATAATATTATAGAATTATATTTTCTAAAGAAAATCTACTTCACATAAAATGACAACAATTTATTTCTTTATAGATGATAACTTCCTTAGGTCAATAACTTTTCTATACATTATTTTAGAAAATTAGAAAATCATAGTGATTGTGTGACAAACATTTGGTAAAAAAATACAATATATAGACAAAAGTATTAAATTCGGAATCGAAACATGATACTCATACAATTTAAAACCATTAACATTAAATACTTCATATAAATAATAATACTAATAATCCATGAATTCCCATGTTTGATTTTTAGAACATTGAAAAAGGTAAAAACTATAATTTCCATTTCTTTGAAATAATGTGATCCTCTAGAGGTAGAAAAATATGTTTTACATTATCCAAAAGTGTTAGATAATCCCTTAAATCCAAATAAATCATGTCAAATATTAATTTGATATCATATTAGTTAGTTAATTTAAAATTTATAAATATTCCAATGATAATATCACATACATTTTTCTTGATATATATGATATCATAAATGATTGTGACATATAAACACTTAGAGTAAGGTAAATAAAAACTATCAAACATTTTTCATCCTATTATGATATGATATTTTGTAAAAATTTAATCATATTTATTGAAAATATTACATACATTCTTATATTGTTCATCTACTATTAACAATGAAGGTGATAAACCTTCTTCGGAGTTTAAATTGCTTAATTTTAGAAAACATAGGAATCAATTTCATTAATGTAAAGATATATATCTCAAAAGAAACAAGTCATTCATGTGGTGTTTTAATATAATTTATTGAGTTTCTTATTCATATAAAAGATTAATATTACAACATAAAAAATTTCTATGTATAATAAATTATTAATTATAAAAATATAATATATCTCAAAATGTGAAATATTATTTTTTATGAACATCATACATAATAATACCAATATCCCAAATAAAATTTAACACAATATTTAATGGTGGAATATAACTTTTAATTTCAATACCAAGAGGTCTCAGAAATGATATAATAATACAAAAAATGTTGTACTTTTTCTCTATGTAATAACGCGAAAAAAATTAAAATATAAAAATATAAAATTCCATTTATAGTAAATGTATATTTTTGATGATGAGGATTTAATCCATCCATAGGTAATCCAAGATAAAGTTTTTTTGTTTCAAATTCAAATCTATGTTACCCATGACATGTTATATTTCATTTTGAAGAATCAATGAGATGTCAAATTTTATCATCCAAATTTGTTTTATCCACATGTCATGCTAATTGAATTTCAATATTAATGATTCCATATAAAAGTTAATATCATTGAGAAATTTTTAAACACTATAAATTTTTTATGAACATTATTATTTTATATTATCTCTTGATACATCAAGCATACGTAATTTTTTAGTATACTATAGTTCCGTATGTTAATGTATTAGAGTTGTTGTAATTACCTCTTTATCTTACACTTTAAAAAAATTTCATTCTATAGTCACTACCAGAGAGGTTCAAATAGTTTTTTTGTTAATTATAATTAAAATTAATTCTATTAAACTTTACTATATATCCTCAAAACATTGAGTATATATGATTAAGACATGGGAGGTAGAGGTTTGGGTTCTATGTTTATGGTCCAGAAAAATGATTAATGTTTTCGAAGAAAAGGATGCAAGGGTGGTTTTAATAGTTCACAATACCTTTTATGTTGAAAAAGAAGAATGAAGTAGAGTTCGATTATTATGACTAGACTAGCCATTGGAGGGGGAATTTACCTTAATACATTAATGGTGAAAAGCATAATGTTGATGAGAAAAATCTATGTACGGATGTTATAATATTAGATTATTAAATTATGATGTGTATTCGATACCATCTATGTATATAAAAAATGGTGTTAAATGTACAATATTTTAGAAATTGAATAATTGAAGGATAAATCATGAAGTTATAGAGGATGTGTTTTTTTATAAAGGCTTGGTTTTAAAGAATAATTTGATATTGATGATTATTTTGTATGTATATTTATTTATCTAATTTATGAATTTATAAATAATAGTTATTTTAATAATGAGATATTATTTTGATACAGATTTGAATCATGAGTTTCTGTGGTATATTTTAAATGTAATAGATTGTTAAAAGTGTTTTTTCTATGAGAAATCACTTATCCAAATTATTAAAATTTGAGGGAATGTGTTCATTCCACTAATCAATATTATATTTTAATAAAGTATTATTTTTTTAAAATGAATTTTTCCAACCATATAGAATACCATATATGATATGAAAATAAAAAATTATTTTTAAAAAATTATTAAATTATTATTTTAGAACATAATGATGTTTGTGTTGAATATTAGAGGGACATTTTGAGAAGAATAAAATGGATAAAATACCTATGAGTGTATGGTTATACATATATATATATATATATTAAAAAATAAAACAAAATAAAGAACTTTACTTGTGTAAAATAATGTGATTTTCATTTAATATCCTAAATAGATAAGATATGTGATAATAAAATAAGAATTTAAATATTTCAATTCATTTACTGTAATAAAATTAATATCACCATTATTCCATATTTTTATAAAATAAATTCTCTTAAATTTACAAAATATTTTAATATATAATTTTAAAGAGAAATGTAAATAGTTAAATGTGTTTAGCATATTAAAGTGAACTCCACTATATCTGCAAATTTTTAAGATATTATGAATAAAAATGTAAATGTTTAAAATAACCTCAAGGAGAATATTTGGTAATAAAATTTCACATGTTATGACTATTATATTCCTAGAAAATGTTCAAGGTAGAAAGAAAAAGATAAAATTTTATGAATTGATATTATGATGTAATAAGTATGAATGTAAGTTAAAAGAGCTGAACACTATGAATAATGATTCAAAATTCTAAGAATTATCCAAAATATATTAATTTTTAAATTTACTCTTTAAGAAGTTATTGTGAGTATTTTATCAAGTGGTACCATAAGGTTGTTAAAGGAATAACATTTGGATGTAATGTTAAAAAACCATTACTACAACAAAAACACGAGTACCATGAAGAATATATGTATATTTAACAAATAAAATATTGGTTGTAATGGTTGTAAACATATCATGCCATTATAATAATGAATATATACATTTATCATTCATTCATGTGTTCTATAATTCAATATACTTGAATAGCTGAATTAAAATATCCCATCAATTTAACAATTTTATTTTTCCCCAATCAATGATCACCATAGAGTATTATGTATTGTGATGATATTATAACATTAACTTTAATAGATTAATTTAGTCTTTACAAAGGGTTGTTTTGAGATATAAAGAAATAATTAAGGATGTAATAAGTAGTGTCATATTACATGGATTGACATGGTAAATTAGATATCATGTAATTTCATATAGTCATCGATATACATAGGGGTGTATGCTTATTATCAATACTGTTTTACTTAAGGCTTGAGAGATACCTAGACTAAGATCATTAATAATTCGAAACCCTACTCAGACAATTCAAAATTTAAACTGACATCATCAGTGGTGGTTGGGTATGTTTTTGATCATTTCGTCATTTGGAGTGTAATAAATATTGCTTTTTCCACTTGTATGACATTTAAATACATATTAACATTGATTGAATAAGAAAAAGAAAATGAATGGATATGGGAGTTGAGTCACATATTATATGTTCAACTACAATGATGAGTGGAATGTGATTTTTTCATCTATTTGATGAAAGAAATTTTAGGTATTTATCAAATTGGACAATTCTGTCAGATAATCAATAGAAGAAGTGAGGAATATACTATATCGATAATTTTCATATATAGTGGTCAGTAAATGTCCCAGGAAAATAATTTTATAGGCCTACATACAATTTGTATGACACTTATTATGTTGGATATGTTCATATAGAGATATGATTATTTCTAATGGAGATCACATTATACCCCTTAAAATCTTGATTAACACTAATTTTTTTATATAGGCCACTCATTTCTTACATTTAAGAAATAATGATTTCAAATGTAGTGTCAGTGCTGCTAAGGCACCACATAGTAAGGGAATTAGATAAGGATAAAAAATTTAAAAAAAGTTTTAATTAAAATGAATAGAACATAGTGAAAATGCATCTAAAAGAGTTTTAATGGTTAAAAATCCCTTTACTGGTATTAAAACACAAGAAAAATTATCAATGAAAAGGGAAAATTTTATATGTTTAGACAACCATTATCGGAGATAGAAACTAACAAGGATATACCTCAAAACGAGTAAGATAATTATTGTTGGCATATATATCAATCAGGTATATAACTTTGGTGGTTAAATTTATTTTATTTTAACTAAGGGATATATATGAATATACTTGTTTTAGAAGATTTAAAATAAATTATAAATTGTGATTTATTTATATTTTTTATTTTATTTTATTATTGTTTCACGTGATTAATTTTTTCGTTAGAATTTTTGTTTTTCTGCACTATACATGGGAATTGTGATATCATATAAATTTATTATGTGGTAACAAATAAATAATTAGTGAATAATGAGTGAGATGAATATTAAAAAATTAAATCTTGTGTAGAGTTTTTTAAACAATGACCATGGTTTATTAATCCAAATTTTGTTTTATGTAAATATTTATTAAAAGAAATTTTATTTGAAAAAATATTGTATTATTTATAAAAAACTAGGAATAATTAAAAAAAAGTTTTTATATTAATTTTTCAACAAAAACTGTTTGAGTTTCATTGAAATTATATTTCAGTAAGAAGATCAATGAAATAGACAATGTTACAAGCCATAGTTGAAGGTGAAATTTGAACAAATCATTACATAAATGAGTTTGGAAAAAATTATGGAATGGTACAATGTGTAAACTTTGAGAAACTGATCTCATAATATATGTTATACAAAGAGACTAAATAATGGTTCTATTTAATGGTTTAATTTAATATTAATCAAAATTATTATAAAATATCTTTACTAACATGGTCCTAAAGGATCATTACATTTTTTTTACATTAAACCATATTAAAAGGTGTTTTCATAGAATTTATCATTTCCAAAATTTATTATATATCATGATAAATATATTAATTATTTTTATTTAAATCACTTTAACATTTATGTATATAAATTGTTTATATTATGAATATTGTTATGCTTTAATTTAAATTGTGTAAACGACTTCTTAGAATTGTTATACAATTCATAAATGGAGTTATGTTTTAGGTATGATATATTATTTATCATTATTAAATCTATACTATAAGTATTGATATACAAATAATGATTCATTGGTCCAAAAGTTTCCCTAAACTAGGAGATTATTCAATATTCTAGAAAAGTGGGGATTAAGTACCTATTTCACCATACATTCTATCAGAATGATTTTTATTTTATATGATTATGAATATTTACATGAAGGTTTCTCATATAAAATATTAATGGGATAAATTTTTTCATATTCAAATAAAATTATATTTTATTATTAAGAAATTGATATAAATTTTTAACTGTATATTGATTAATATATGAATATTTTTGAAACATATTATTTTTTTAAAAAATATATTATTCAAAACGAAATTGTTATAATATTCCATACATATAGGGATTGTATAATATATAATGATTACATGAGTTTTAATGGTTTCATGAGCTACAATGTTATGTATAAAAAACACATGGGAATGGTGAGACTAGTAATTTATCTTAATGTACAATGCCTTTTATTATTTCCAAATTAAATTCATTTCAAGATATTAATAATTATGTTTAGTTAATCCTAAATATTTTCACCCATGTATTATATTGTCTATGTCATGAAAGATATGCCTAAACCTAAAAGTTTGGTAACTAAGACACATTGTGAGATTTTTGTTTCACATAGTTAGATATCCCTAAAATTTTAGTAACAAGAGAAAGAGGGTTAATAAGATTCATACAATTAATTTTGATAAGAAGTTTTCCACCTATCTAAATAAGAGTCAAATCTGACATGGTTAACATGATTTATGACATAAATTGAAATTTAATGCAATAAAAACAATATTTAAAATAAATAATTGTAAAATATATATCGTGGTGATACTAATAAATATGATATATTAGGTTATCATTTTATTCGGATCATGTTCAATAAAATTACTTACTAAAAAAATTTAAAACATTATAACCACTCAATTATTATTCCTTTCTACAGATTATGACATCAATTGATGTAATGTTAAATATTTTTGTATCTAAATTTGATAGGTTTTGTCACACCTTGACCAGTTAGTATATATTTATTTAATTATTTTCAGCCTTAAATAATATTTTTTTCACCCAACCCTAATTTGTGCGGGTCCTTTTTTTTCTCCCTTTCACGTGGCTCAACCCCCTACACTCCCTCTCCCTTCGCGCCACCACCCCCTTCTTTATCTCTCTAATTAATCCCCTTTTTTCCCTCCTTTCCTGTGTGCGGCACATTTTCCCTCCGCCTCCTCCCTCACTGAGAAACCCTCCCCAACCGGCCAGGATACCCCATAGCACCGCCTCGCTCGCTGCCCAAGTCCCCTCCTCCCTTTCAGTGCCTCGTCGCCCAACCTCACCCCACCTCACCTCGGCTCTCCCCTTGCAGTGTGACCCGAACACACTCCTCCAGTGGTGCACCCTCATCGTCCCAACCGACTGTCCAAGAAACGGTTCTACCCCGGTCCTCCCCTCTTGGCTATGCGCGAGCAGACCACCCACCGTAGCACCCAACTCCCGGTCAACCACCCCGTCGCAGACCGCCGTCGGTTCCACCCTACGCAGCAGCTCGGCCACCCCTACTTCCCAGCGTCATTTTTTTCCCATCATTTTTTTCCTGATCATCCAGTAGCACATCCTCCCGACCGACCCTCTTCTAGCCGGAATGACCTCCTCTGGCCGGCACACACAACGTCGGCAAGCCACCTCCAGCGCACGTGGCCCCTTCGGTATAATCATCTTTATTATTTGTTTATACTTTTATTTGGTTTGAGGGTTTTAATTTATTAGAGATAAAAAAATTATTATTATCCTTTTTGGGTTCGTTTCGGTAGATTTGGGTTAGTTTCACCCTCTGGAGCGCGTGGTTGAGGTGCAAATGAGATCTCGCACCAGTTCTGAGGTTATGTTGTCGTCGGGCCATGTGTTTGAGGTAGGAATTCACCTACACTTGTTTTTATAAGAAACATTAATTCTATTTGTTTTTTCACTTAGTATATGTATTAAATATTTTCTGCAACCTTTTTGTTAGTCGTTTAGTATGGGGTATATGTTTGAAGTCTTGTCGAGCATGGTTTCATTGTGCAGTTAGCTTTTAAAATAGGATTTTTGTGTAATATTGAGTGTTTTTTATGTATAACTTTGTTGTGCCATTGGTTTTGTGTTTTATAAATTGTTCAACATTTATTACATTATTTTGGTAGGTTTTGATGTTTTAAAACCCCTCACGAAGCGGACTCGGGTTTGCATCGTCATCGCGCTTCAGTATCGAGGTGAGTGTCTCTCCCTGCCGCTTTTTTTCGCATGATATAGTGCATTTTTTTTGTATGTGACCAAGTCCTTGAAATTTATTATGCCGAGTGTTGGACCTTATCACGTGGCTTCAGATAGATGTTGTGTCATCGCGCCTTGGTTCCAAGGTTTTTTTGTCGCCGCGCTTTGATTTTGAGGTAGGTTCCCTTTGCACTTCTTTTAAAATTTATGGTACATTATTTCTTACTGTTTGCACACACTATCTGTTCAAATTAAATATTTTATTAATTTTAGAAAATGTGAAATAGTATGAGAGAATTGTTTTTTTATAATTACTCAATGTAAGAATGTGTTGTTTATTTTATACACGACACGTGAAATATTTTCTTGACGAGCGGAAACCCAATAATGAAAGAATGCCCATTTTGATTTTAAACATAATTCATGGAATATAAAATAGAGCTTGGGTTTAATGAAAAATGATTTCTTTTGATGCGTGAACATGTATTTTGGTTCATTTGAAAAATTGCCCAGTTGACTCTTCGTGTTTATTTTGGAAAAATAAAATGTTTTGGTTGGGTTTTATAAAAAATGTTGGTAGCCTACGAAGTAGTGTTTTGGGGGTTCCTTAAATGGTTTTAAAATGGGTTTGCTCTTATAAAGAAGTTGTACCTTTTTTAGAGTAGTGATTGTGAAATGTATTTAATGCCCATTTGGTACTTTATGGAAAGCGATGAAAATGTTTTGATAAAATACCTCTTAGGATGACTCTCATGCCATGGTTGCATTTGATTGTTTGGGAGTCCACACTTAGAGGCGCCCAGGTACTTGAGTAGTTAAAGGAAAGAGGTTTTCCCATGGAGTGGCTCAGGGTGATGCCTGTTGTGCTTTATATATAGATATATCTGATTGGATGCTCGGTTGGCATCGGTTGGCTCAACCCCTTTTTTAACACTTGAGACATGGGAATCTGGCATATTGAGAGAATATTCTAAGAATGATTACTGCACTGGTAGGTTATGGTTCTGACCAGTGGCCCATAGTAGGTGGATATATTGGGTTTATTACTCTGGGATTTTCCCTCAACCTCCCTGAGAGAGGATGGTTGAGCATATTGTGCTTTTTGATTTCACAGTGACATGTTGATAAGATTGATTTCTCATGTATTGGTGTGTTCTAGGTTATTCTCGATCTACAAGGTTAACCCATGTCTATTTAGCTTTTGTTTCTTGCAGTAGTGATTATGATGCTCACATGTATACCTACATTTCTCTTGCTGTGTGTTTTACTTTGTGCATTCTGGTGTATTGTTTTCCTTGGAAAGTGGTAAATTTCTTTTGATTAGGTTTCTAAAAATGGTTTTCAAATGAAAGTGTTTAATCTTCTTTGTACAAATTTGAAAATATAAACATCACATTCCCTTTTCCAAAAATGTCACTGACACTAATGAATTGAACCCAAATTTGGAAATGGGTAAGGGAAATGGTTCGTACTTTGTTTTTAAGTAGAATATTTAGAAAAACATACTTTTATAAACTGTAGTTCAGACATGAAATGATGTTTCGTTTATTTTAAAGGTAGTGCATTAGGAATAGATATCAGGCTAGCCCACTGAGTTTTAATACTCACGCCTATAGTTATTTTCTGTTTTTAGTTTTTGTGCAGGCTGTAGCTTGAGTGTGCTCGCCTAGGGCGACGCTTGATCGTTCAGTCGGAGAGCAACCCGCGAGGTTGCACGGAGTTTTTTTAGACGTCGTGTTTGGTCAGTTTTATTTTTTTCTCCTATTCCTGTTTAGTCACATTGTTGGTTTTGTCTTTTCTATGCTGCTCTGCTTTATCTTTACAGTCGTATTTATTTATATTGGTTGAAATCATTCCCATAACCTTTGTTGATGCCCTAGCTCTTGTCGCCAGCCCGGGAGGATCAGGAACGCCTCTCGGGTCGTGTCACGGACCACCTCGGGTGAACGGTTCAGGGTTGACCCGGGTTGGTTCGTGACAAAATGGTATCTGAGGAGGCTAGATCTTAGCAGACCTCACTTTTCAGAGTACCCTTTTTTATTTAGGATGTCAAGGTAGACGCAGTAGGATTGTCGGGACATGAGGGGTAGGTGCGAGAAGAGCGTCGCGAACTCTCACCCATACTGATCCTTAGGTTTACAGGATAAGTCTAGTTTAATTTGTGTTTTTTGGGTTTTTATGGAAATTTTTTGTGATTGGGATATGACAAATGGAGTTTGGGCCACTAGTCCTCCTAACCCGCACGGCCTGGCAAGACATGCAGAGCTAGGGGTATGGTCTAAGAAGGCTCTCTCTGTCAGTGACATGTTTGTCATATGGCCGCCAACTATATGGTCAAGTCACCCACTAACACTAGTCCCATATTTGAGTTGTTTTGGGTTTCCCTTGATTTCTGAAAGTGGTTTGAATCAGAAAAGTTGGTTTTGAAAAAAAAATGTTGCTTGAAATGACATGTTTAATTTGTATATTTTTTTAAAATAAGTGTTATGAATGAATTGTTTTTGGAAAATTAAGTTGCTTTGTTTTGACCTTGGAGTTTCAATGAGTTCTCAAATGCATTGTGGTATGTTGGAAATGTGGATGGATTTCTGGTACGGTGGATGGATGCCTAGGGGGCATAAATACATTAATGTGAGTGAGACTCAAAGGGATACCAATGGCGAGGGTTTAACCCACTAAGCATGTTTTAAATTAATGATTTTTTCAAAGAGAAAAGTTTTTATGTTATGGTAACTTTCTTCCACGTGTTTTGAACTTATCACCTATGCAGTGTTTGATTTTGAGGTTTTTATTCACTCATTGAGTTGGCCTTGATTGGGGTTCTAACTTTTCCTTGTCCAGCGGTTATCCTTTTGACGCTTCAATCAGTGATCGTAGTGTGGTTGATCAAACTAAGGATTTTATGCTTGAGTTTCGTATGCTGGATCCACATTTCTTTTATGGTCAAGAAGAAACTTATGTGGCAGAGGAGTGGATGTGAAATATTGAAAGGGACTTTAACCTCATTGAGTTGCCCGAGTCGTTGAAGGTCAAGTTTGCGACCTTTATGCTTGAAGGTTCACCGTGGATGTGGTGGAAATCAGTGTCTCAGAACAAGCCCCGTCAAAAGAATACTTGGGAGTTCATCAAGGCTTTGTTCATTCGCCAATATTTATCTAAGGAAGAAAGGGTGAGAAAGGGGATGAAGACATGTTGTCTGCAGTAGGGCGACAGATCCGTGTTAGAATATTTCAATCGCTTTGTGGATCTAGTCCCTTATGATTCATAGTATGCCACGAAAGACCCCATGAAGGCTCGGCGCTTCGAGGCTGGTCTCTTCCCTGATCTACAGTTGAAGGTGTCATCGTCTAACCAAAATTCTTTTGTCGATGTGGAAAGAAAAGCTTTTCATGTCGAAGCCGCGATGGCAGGAGTGTTCGAAGAAGTTATCCCTCCTTCGATCCCTATGAGCAGTGGTGAAGATTCTGGAAAGGAAATGAGTAATCAAATGGAAGTGGATGGATTAGGTCATGGAATCAAGAGGCCTCAGGATCTTTCATCATCCTCTTCGAAGCGAGTGATTATTGTGTGTCATCAGTGTGGCACGTGGGGTCACAAGAAGTCGTCATGCCCAAGCACTCTGAAGCCCTTCCAGGCATGTGGACGCCTGGGTTACTTGAGATGATTTTGTCGGGGCGTAGCAAGAAAGCATCGTAGAGGATGTTCTTGGAAGTAATGTGTTATTGGGTATTTGTTAAAATTTTCTGATTTAAGTTTCCTTTCATTTTAAGGGATATTTAATTGTAGTAGTTGTACTGATGATGTTTTGGGTTTGAAATGTATGGGAATGTCATGGGTCTTTTGACGAACTCCGGCTTTAAATGCTAGTATGTTTTTAAATTTTAAAATCTTGTCCTTTATTTTGTAAAAACAAAAGATGTATGTTTCTCATTGGGATTATCAGAACCGGACTGTGAGGTAGAAGATGCTTTATCCAAAAGAGCTCCAGCCAAAAGGTCTCTTATTGAAGCCAGCGCATAGTCATGAACCCCCGAGAAATTTTAAGGAGTTTGGTTAAGGTTACATCTCTACTGTGTGGTGAGACAGTTTTTGTGTTGCTGCTTTGGATTCTTTGTTGTTGTAATTATCTTCTTGTCGCAAAAGTGGTGTGATAGACTTCTCCCTCATGAAATGTCAGTAATAGTTCATTTTTGGGGTGTCAGTCACCGATTAGTGGCCTTGCGTGGACCACCGATGTAAATCGGCTACAACTTTGGTTTGTTTCCATCCCAAAGTGGTGAGCTATGAAGAATTGTCTGTCGTAGTTTCATTGATCCAATATTTGGGACCTCCCTCCCCGCCCGTGGGGTTAGGGTTTACAGTTCTTATGGAGGTTCGATTCATTTCTTATCCCATTAGGATGGGAGTTAATGTTTTAAATTTTCTTATTGTTCTCTTTCTATCTTGGGTAAGGCCTGATGCGGGTCTAAGTTGGTTTTCTGGTTATGCGCTAGTAGGTTAGATCTTTATGGTGGGGAGACCCACCATGAGTCTCTTTGGGTTTTCTCTTAAGTCGTTATCATGTGCCAGTGGAGTCTTTATGGTGGGGAGTCCATTCAAGCCTCCCCTCCACTTTTAGTCTATTTCGGGAAATGAGGTTGAGTCTCGTAGATGGTCGATGGAATGTCCTTTGGTTAAGAGGTTGGATCGTGTTTATGTGGAATACCTTGGTGTTGATCGATAGACTCGATAGTGTTGTGGCTTTCCGGGGGTGGAAAGCGTTATGGTGGGGAGAATTTTCACACCCCGACCCGTTAGTATAGATTTATTTAATTATTTTTGGCCTTAAATTATTTTTTTTCACCCAACTCTAATTCATGTGGGTCCTTTTGTTTCTCCCTTTCAAGCGTCTCACCCCCCTACACTCCCTCTACCATCACGCTGCCACCCCCCCTTCTTTCTCTCTCCAATTAAGCCCCTTTTTTCCCTCCTTTCTTATGTGCAGCACATTTTCCCTCTGCTTCCTCCCTCGCTGAGAAACCCTCCTCAACCGGCCCGGATACCCCATAGCACCGCCTCACTCGCTGCCCAAGTCCCCTCCTCCCTTGTAGTGCCTCATAGCCCGACCTCACCCCACCTCGCCTCAGCTCTCCCCTTACAGTGTGACCCGACCACACACCTCTAGTGGTGTTCCCTCCTCGTCCAAACTAGCTGTCCACACAGTGGCTCTACCCCGGTCCTCCCCTCTTGGTTGCACATGAGCATACAACCCACCGTAGCACCCAACTCCTGGTCGGCCACCCTGTCGCAGACCCCCGTCGGTTTCACCCTGCGCAGCAGCTCAACCACCCCTACTTCTCAGCATCAATTTTAACCCTTCATTGTTTTTCCTGATCATCCAGCAGGACCTCCTCCCGACCGACCCTCTTCTAGCCCGACCGACCTCCTCCGGCCGGCGCACACAACTTCGACAAGCCTCCTCCAGCGCACGCAGCCCCTTCGGTATAATCATCATTATTCATTGTTTTTACTTTTAGTCGGTCTGAGGGTTTTAATCGATTAGAGATAAAAAAATTTATTATTATCCTTTTTGGGTTCGTTTCGGTAGATTTGGGTTTGTTTCACCCTCTAGAGCACGTGGTTGAGGTGCGAACGAGATCTCGCACCAGTTTCGAGATTGCGTTGTCGTCGCGCCATGTATCCGAGGTAGGAATTCACATGCACTTGTTTTTTTAAGAAACTCTAATTCTATTTGTTTTCACTTAGTATACGTATTAAATATTTTGTGCAACCTTTTTTTTAGTCGTTTAGTATGCGGTATATGTTTGAAGTCCTGTCGAGCATGGTGTCATTGTGCAGTGAACTTTAAAAATAGGATTTTTGTGTAAAATTGATTTTGTTTTAGTTATAACTTTTTTATTCCACTGGTTTTGTGTTTTATAAATTGTTCAACATTTATTACATTATTTTGGTAGGTTTTGATGTTTTAAAACCCCTCACGATGTGGACTCGGGTTTGCATCGTCGTTGCGCTTCAGTTTCGAGGTGAGTGTTTCTCCCCGCCGCTTGGTTTCGCATGCTCTAGTTAGTTTTTTTTGTATGTTTCTAAGTCCTTGATATTTATTATGCAGAGTGTTGGACCTTATCACGTGGCTTTGGAAAGACATTGTGTCATCACGCCTTGGATCCAAGGTTGTTTTGTCGTCGCGCTTTGATTGTTATGTAGGTTCTCTTTGCACTACTTTTAGAACTTAAGTTACATTATTTCCTACTGTTTGCGTACACTATCTGTTCAAATTAAATATTTTATTAATTTTATTAAACATGAAATAGTATTAGAGAATTGTTTTTTTATAATTACTCAGTGTAAGAAAGTGCTGTTTATTTTATACACGACACATGAAATATTTTCTTGACGAGCGGACACCCAATAATGAAAGAATGCCCATTTGGCTTATAATTATAATTCCCAGAATATAAAATAGAGTTTTGGTTTAATGATAAATGATTTCTTTTGAAGAGTGAACTTGTATTTTGGTTTTTTTGAGAAATTTCCTGGTTTACTCTTAGAGTTTTTTTTGGAAAAATAAAATGGTTTGGCTTGGTTTTATAAAAAAATGTTGGTAGCCTAAAAAGTAGTGTTTTGGGGGTTCTTTAAATGGTTTTAAAATGGGTTTGGTCTTATAAAGAAGTTGTAATTTTTTAGAGTAGTGATTGTGAAATGTATTTAATGCCCATTCGGCCCTATATGGAAAACGATGAAAATGTTTTGATAAAAACCCTCTTAGTATGACTCTCATGACTTGGTTGCAATTGATTGTTTGGGAGGCCACTCTTAGAGGCTCCCGGGTACTTGAGTAATTAAAGGAAAGAGGTTGTCCCATGGAGTGGCTCGGGGTGATTCATTTTGTGCTTTATATATAGATATATCTGATTGGATGCTCGATTGGCATCGGTTGGCTCACCCCTTTTTTTAACACTTGAGACATGGGAATCTGGCATATTGAGAGAATATTCTAAGAATGATTGAGGAAATGGTAGGTTATGGTTCTGACCAGTGGCCCAAAGTAGGTGGATATATTGGGTTTATTACTATGGGATTTTCCCTCGACCTGCCTGATAGAGGATGGTTGAGCGTATTGTGCGTTTTCATTTCATCGTGACATGTCGATAAGGATGATTTATCATGGATTGGTGTCTTCTGGTTTATTCTCGTTCTCCTAGGTTCACCCATGTCTATTCCGCTTTTTTTGTTTGCAGTAGTGATTATTATGCTCACATGTATACCTACATTTCCCTTGCTGTGTGTTTTACTTTGTGCATTTTGGTGTATTTTTTTCCTTGGAAAGTGGTAAATTGATTTTGATTAGGTTTCTAAAAATGGTTTTCAAATGAAAGTGCATAATCCTCTTTGTACAAATTTGAAAGTATAAACATCACTTTCCCTTTTCCTAAAATTTCATTTACAGTAATGAATTAAACCCAAATTTGGAAATGGTTAAGGGCAATGGTTCGTACTTTGTTTTTAAGTAGAATATTTAGAAAAACATACTTTTATAAATTATAGTTCAAACATGAAAGGATGTTTATTTTATTTTAAAGGTAGTGCATTGGGAATAGATATCAGGCTAGCCTACTGTGTTTTAATACTCACACCTATAGTTCTTTTCTATTTTTAGTGTTTGTTCAGGCTATAGCTTGAGTGCGCTCGCCTAGGGAGACACTTGATCGTTGAGTCGGAGAGAGACCCACGAGGTCGCACGGAGTTTGTTTGGACGTCTTGTTTCGTCAGTTTTATTTTTTTCTCCTATTCTTGTTTAGTCACTTTGTTTGGTTTATCTTTTCTACGCTACTCCGTATTATCTTTGAAGTCTTATTTATTTATATTGGGTGAAATCATTCTAAAAACCTCTATTGATGCCCTGGTGCTTATCGCCAGTCCGGGAGGATCGGGAACGCCTCTCGGGTCGTGTCGCGGTCCACTTCGGGTGACCTGTTCAGGGTCGACCCGGGTTGGTTCGTGACAAGTGTTACGAATAAAAACTGTTTGGATATGAAGAATTTGAATATTATAGAAGTAATCTACCCAAATTCCAACTAATGCATATCGACTACTGATCTTGCATCAGACATTTATGATGTTGCATACTGACTCTGAAATATGATAGAATTGATATAAAAAAGTATTAGATCAATTTTTTTGGTAATTGTAAAAGATTTTATGCACTAATGGTTGAATATTATGATCAATATCTACATATATGATTAGTCATTACATTAAAATAATATTATAATATTCAAACCTTAAATAAAAACTTGATTTATATATATTTTTTATTATAAAGAAATTCTCATTCATGATTAGTAATAAGAGTAATTCTATATTCAGGATATATTTTATGGAATTGGATTACAGGGAATGGTTTATACAATCTAGATATGGATATTTTTTCTTTTTACATTAATGATAATAATATTGGGTTATTTAACCTTTGGTATTATCTCCACGGATATAAAAAAATTAAAAACACATTAAAATAATCATATATAATGATTATTGGAATTATTTTATTATTAATCATTTCAAATATAATAATTTTTATTATTTGAAAAAAATTTACAATGAAACTTTTAATGGAAATGTGATAGTGATATTTAACAATTAACCAAATACCCAATGATGTTTCTGAAAAAATGACTACAAAACAAAGTGGTGGGTATATATAATTTCTGACATTTATTAATGAATTATATAGGGTTTTCAGTGTCTTTCTTATGATATATAAGTTTCAAACCATTAAAATTTAAAATAATTCAAAAAGTATATATTCTGATAGATTAACATATTAATATTAATTGATTAAATTAGTGGTGGTGAATATTTGATATAGGTATCCTCTATTAATATATGATATTATGGAATTATTTTACAAATAAATCTATCAATAACACATTTTTAGAATAGTGAATTTTAGAGTAACATTTACACCATTTTAAATATGATTCAATCAATTTCATGACAATGTGACCATTCTATATCTTTTGGGGGATATGACATAGAGGCAGAAACTTTTATAATAAACCACATTATATCTATGATATTTAGGAAGACAACATATGAGATATGGATTTGGAGTTATCCAGATTTATCATTTTTGAGGGTTTTTGGTTTTAATGTATATATAAATATAAAATATTGAGAGAAACATAGTATTCATTCATAATGATTTTTTTATTGGTAATCAATAATAAATAATTGATTAATTATTTTATTGTCCATCAAAAAAATATTTTCTGTATTAATTTTATATTTCCATTGAGGAGGTAAATTTTAATGAAGGAATTAGTGAGTGGGAATTTTAAATTAGATAAGTTTCATGCCAAAAACATTAATTACACTCGAGATAGAATATGAGTAAGTTTAATAAGAGGATATGGAAACTAGAAAAAAAGGAATTTAAGAACCTAAATGGTCTGATATGATTAATTTTGGAGTTATAGAAATAAGGAATTCTTATGGAAAATTATTAGGATTTAATGTACATAATGTATGATCCTAATTATAAGGACCCATAATTTTCATACATAAACATCACATTATAATAAATGAATATTCATTATATAACATAATGATCCATGCTAGAATTGTATAGGTCTAGTGCCTTTGGAAACATGTATACATAAACAATTGGATCTTCATAGCTAAAATCATTGTTATACATATCACACACAATACATTTCTTTATATCATGGAGAATAGAAACCTAAGAAAGGGTGATATCATATTCTTAGTAAGGGTAAAGGAGGGATATATAAATGATCACTAAAATATATAACGAGAATAAGGGAATGAGATGATGAGCATAACATTTGAATACCAAATCCTACATATCATATATTATAATATTGAGTTATCCATAAAGCATTACATTTCACAAAAAATGAACCATAAAGGAATCAAATAACATGATCTATGATAGAATAACATTTCTATAAGACATAAATTTATTATATACACATAATAATAGAAACTGACTTCCTTAGTAGTCAAGGATTATTACCAAGACTTTTACACTATAATGGGAGCACTCCAAAGACCATTATAGTATTCACGGTTCAGGACCAATACTATAATAGTGTAAAAAGTCATTTATTGAACCAGATTCACTACCCATTCAATTCCATTATATCTTATGAGATATGGATATTTAACCAATGAATTGGAAGGATATATAATTCCAAGACCACCTATAACAAAATTAAAATCATAAAAATTTGTCCCAAAAGATAAAAATAAATTTATAACTTCATAAACTAGGAAAAGAATTGGGTTTCAATAACATTTCGATAGAAAATAACTCCAGGAAAAGAAATTAGTTTCATATTCATTTCGTCAATTCATCAAAGCATAACCCATATAAAAGGAATGGGTTTCAAAAACATATTTTAATCTTAATCATTATAAATAAAAATAAATAATAAGGATGGTAACATTGGATCATATCCCCAGTAAGGTTTTTGAAATATCAAAGGATGTTATCTGAGACAAAAAATTTCATTAAAAGATAAATTGGAACATTTCTTGAGTAAAATATACATTCCACTATGAAATTTTTTATTTAAAACAAAAATAATTATGAAGTATTAAATAAACCATTTTGTAAATATGTATTATTGGATTCTTAGAAATGAATATTCAAATAATTGAGTGTTAATGATGGAGAAAAATTACATTCCTGTCATGTACATTAAAACAAGTATTTCTTTCACATTTTAATTAAAAAGTCACAAAGTACATCATTTTTAAAACGAAACGAATTTTAATTTTAAATTGTTGTATAAAAATTATAACAAGGGTGAGAATAAATTTAGACAATCATATAGTAATATTAGAAACATTAGTGATAATGTTTTTTTTTGAGAACATGGATACAAATGAAAAATAATTTTTTATGGATGATAACAATAAAGTGAATTTTCTAGAAATTGTTTTTAGATTCTTGAGTATAAAATAGAGAGAAATTAATGGAAATAATTTTATTTCAATAAATAAAATATGGATAAGGATATTTATTATATTATTTAGTTAAATTTCATAAGACTTTTCCCTTAGAAACTTAATCATAAACATTCCTGATAAATAATGATATTGTATAATAAATAACATTCCACTTTGGAAATTTTATAATTATAATACCTACGATCTAAATAATATTATATAAATATATAAATCCACATTATATTCTTAATAATAATAACGAAGTAAAATAATTTTATTTATTTAGGTCACAAGAAAGAAACAAGCATTTAATATGGCATGTGTCTCATAGAAATATAAGTGAGACGGAAATCCCTTACCCAAAGTCGAACTTCATTTTCACAAATTCAGAACCACTTTATAATAAATATATATTTATTAAAAATATATTATACCTAAATATTAATATATAAAATAACATATATGATTTACATATTACATTTTACCACCCATTTATTGATAATTATTTATTAAAATTATTTTTCTGGGTGATAACTGCTTCATTTTTTATGTATGTTTTACGTTGATAGTTTTTTAATTATAATTTAATTATATTTATATAATATAAATAATTTTTATAATTATATATTTATATATAAATTCATTACATAAATATTTATATTCATCCATGAAATATATAGATATAATAATGAATTACACCGTTCCTGGAGATGGTAGGCTTTATGAATACTTGAACGTTGTTTTCATTTTTCAATAGATGAAAAAAGGTAAATAATAATTAACCAAAACAGAAATATTATTATATAATATAAATCACATATATTCCAAAAATCCACCCTCACTACCATCCATGTAAAATGGAAATGAAGAATGATTCACATTGTTTCATTGAGGCGATAGTCCACACGTACACACGGACGATGTTATCATTTTTGAATACGTTGGAAGTTAAGAAAGTAGATGTGATTGTATAATTATTGAAGTATATTTATTTTATAAATATCACATATATACAGTAAATCCATCATTATATTTTTTTCTTTAGAGGCAGTGATGTAAAATGAATTACAATAGTTCTTGAGGTGGTAGACCGCCATACACACGACCGTTGTTTTCCCATTTGAGGAAAGAGGATATGGAAATAAATTATTAAATTAACAATATAACATTAATTTATATGAAATATATTATTATTATAATTTAAGTGTAGTTGAATAATATTTTAAGGAGGTATAAGATGTAATAAATGAAAAATGTTCGGTTAATAACTATACCTCTTGATTAGACAACCTCTTTAGGTTTGCATCAAAATCCTTCATGGAAGAGTTTTATAATAAATAAAGGAATATAGGTCTTGTGGAAGGCTAAAATTAAATGATTTTTTTGGCTTTTAATGAGAATAAAGTATATTTAAGTTATAATATTAGAGTATTGTGGATGTCCTTTTATAAGTGTGGGAGACGACCCACCTGCAAATTTCATAAAATAATACTAAATGATAAATACATTCTCAATAAAAATAATTCCAAATGGATAGTTATTATAAAGTATTATTGGATATGATTTATATATTTCCATAAATTTGTATTTAGACAATTTTATTTGTAAAATGTACTCTTATCTTTTGGTCTAACCTCCACGGTAATCCCGTTCTAACCTTTACTGTGACAATTAATTTTTAATATTTTTACTATTAATTATAAAAAAAATTAAGTTATAATAATAAAATAATATTAATTATTATGATTAAAAATATTGAATTAAATTTAACAATGTAAATTCAACGATTTGGAATAATCTATTTTTAAAATAAACCTACAAGCATGATGAAAAGCTATTTTCCAATGAAAAGGGTTTCTTAAATATAATATGATTTTATCTCAAAATTCAACATAAAATTGATTATAATGACCTAAATTGGTTAAATAATAATAAAATTTTACTGATTTTAATTTTTTTAAGAATTAATAAAAAATGTATCCTTTTAAATTCATTCCAAAAAAACAAATTTTTTAATAAAAATCAGTATTTTCGCTATTCTTCGATAAATTTATCTTTGTCAAAAATTATTCTAAATCAACTCTAAGATAGTGATTAGTTAAAAATTTAATTTTTTTTTTCAAATTAATTTACTAATAGTGGCACAAATTAATTTTATAATAAGTATGAATAAAACAACAAAAAATCTATTTAGAAAAAATATAGCTTTTAAGCATAAAACAAGATTTATTCATATCCCATTCCTAAAATAATATTGGAAGAATTATATAAAATTTTATTAAAAATATTATATATATATTTCATTAAAATATATCAGTAATAGTTTTTAATTTATTTATCTACGGTAAAAAAATGGGCACATAAAAATAGGTTTTTAGAAAATCAATTCTATAACATTCAAATGATGTTAATTATTTTATAATCAATTCATATCCAATGATTTTTATTTTTATTTTTTAGACCATAAATTTTTCATTATTTAGTTAGTATTATTCATACCCACCAATCCAATGGCTATGCAATTACTGTCACAAAAACTAATATTATTTTAACTTTATAACATGGTTTATTTAAACTTTGTTTTGCGTATAACACAAGATATTTATGAAATAAAATTTATTTAAAAAAATATTTCATAAAAAGTTGGTTAGTAACACTACAAAATATAGAGACTAAATTAAGAAGTACAATTTTTAGAAATAGTTAATGGGAATGAAATATGATGTAAAATCTTCACACACTATACATGTTTGGAAATTTGTGGATGAAATTGAAGGGGTGATACCAATTTGGTGAAACAAGGATTTTTATTAGAAGACTGATTTGGATAGTAAATTTATAGATATAAAGATCATTTGGTGGTAAAATGGTATAAATATATTTACAGTATTGACTATAAAGACAATTTTCACTAGATTATATGATAGTGTTCATTTGAGTTTCTTTTTCTACAACTACTCATTGTTATTATGATATATAACAAAAGAATATAAATATATCTTTCCTTAATGTTAATTTTGTTAATTAAATTTATATAATATAAACTGAATTTTCTAATTATCCAAATAGTTTTATTTAGGTATTAAAATTGAAACACTCAATTTTTGGATTGAAGAAATATTCATTGAATTCTAACATATAATTTGAGTATGTAATAAAAACGTTTAGTTTCATCGAGATGATTAAAATGGGCTAGTGGGAGTGTTATGGTATTTCTGTTGTTGTTATTGTATAGAATACTACTGTTAAAATGATATCAAAAATTCACAATTCATAAAACTATTATTTGTAAAATTATTAACAATTTAAGTCTTTGGTTAATCAACTAATATAATGGGTATGAATATTGATAGAGATATAACAAATAGGTTTCTTAGTCAATGTAAAAACATATACATTGGAACAATTATAAATAGGGTTGAAATATATATATGTCCAACTAGGTTTCCTTTTAAGGGATTTATGGTGCGAGTCTTACAAAGACTCAATATACCTATTATTAGTTTGAAATTAAATACATGTATTAGATTCATTACACTTTATCATTTTGATCCTTTGTCTATTCCATATTGAGTACATGTCTTGACGTCTCATATGATTTTAGATTTTATAGTATATACCAATTAAATATTAATGAGAGTTTCAGTATTTTAGTAAAGAATATAATCAGTTAATTGAGAATAAACAAGGATGTATTTATATCATTTAATGGAAAATAAAATTTAAAGATTTTGGATTCATTTTATGATATCTTAAAAAATAATATGGAGGATTTATGTAATATCCAAATATTTTAGAATATGTTTATTTTCTACAAATTTGATGCGTTTGATAGCTTGCGAAGAATGAAACACCAAACATCAGTAAATAATTACTTATTAAGTATTTAAAATAAAATTAATTAATATTTAATCAAATTAAAATGATAAAATTGATGTATTAAATTTATTAATAAGATTCATGAAATAGTTGAAAAATTATAATAATTTTTATTCTAGTAATTTTTTGTTGAAAAAATATTTTTTACAAGCATTATTTTTATTAGATATGTTTTATTTAAAGTTAATTTATTTTATTTTTAGTATTAAACATATGGAGAATTATCATTAATATGATTAGAAAAAAAGTGATCATTTATATATTGGTTATCGAATGGTTATAAATAAAGATAAAATAATTTGAAGGTAATATAAGATATTTTTCAACAAACTATTTTTATGTTTGCAATGTGATTTTATGATTGTAAATTATGTTTGTCACTATTTATAAATGATTTTAATGAAAATTACAAATAATATATTAAATAAAATAAATTAACATTCATATAATTGTTGTTACTAAGAAATTAATGAGAATGTGATCATTTTTTTCTTAAAATACACTTTTGTTCTTAAAATAAATTTCACATGTTTTGTACATGGATATTAGAAAGATTTTATACCACATCTTGTAATTGAATCCTGAAAAAAATGTTGAATATTTTGCATCAACTTAATAAATATTTTTTATTATGTTCAACTAAATAATTATCTATAATGAATGTTTACCACTATAAAAATATTTTCATCATGATAATGGTTAAAAGGGATAATGAGGGGGTTAAAATAAGAGATAAATATTCAATTATCACTAAACCACATCTGAATATAATTTATTTAGTTTATTTTGTCCTTAAATTATCCAATATTTGAATCCATTCTATTTTCTTCTACTTTCCCATGAAAGTGGATTTATATTATTTAAAAACATTGAATATTTATAAGGGTGACACTCCCATCACAAAATAAAATGGGTCCTCTAATTAACAATTTTTCATAAAAATCATGAACTCAATCTCAACCATGACCTGTTAATAATATATTCCCAAATTAACTCACTATATTATATAGCTCATTGTCTCATTAAAATACATATCTAAGAAGTCTAAAGGTGTAAGGAAAATGAATATACTCCAAGAAGAGGTGATCAAATTAAGAAAGTTCTTTTAAGATTATTTATTCTTCCAACTCATCCAAATATTCTATAAACATAATATTATTATTTCACAAATATATTAAATTAATTTTATGATAATATTAAATCCATTTTATATCTAATTTTAATCCAATGGAGATTGAAAATGTTTCTCATGCTTACGTACAGCATACCATCCCCATAAAGTGATTTGTTTAATTTCTCATCACCAACTCACAAGGATGGTTTATTTAATTGATTTAAAGAATATATATGGTGTTTATATGGTAATTATTATTTTTTAGGGTCAATTATTTTTTTACATCTATTTCATTCCATCCATTGAAAAATGAAAACATTACCCATGCATATGTGTAGTCTACTACCTCCACAAAGGGATGCAATTAATTTTTCATAAACACCATAAATGAATTTTTAAATATATTATATAATGAATAAATATGATGTTTATTAAATTATTTATATTTTTAGATTATAAAACTATGACCAAGGAGAAAGGACCAGAATTTCCAAACTAAAACATGCATGAAAAATTAGACAATAAACACACAAAATATTGATTTTAATGGAGAATTATCAATAAACGAGTGATTGAAAATTATTAATCAATAATATTTAACAATATAAATATGAATTTATCTATAATATATATTTTTAATAAATCAATTTTTTATATATTATGTTAGAGTATGTTAGAAGAAATTTTGGACTTGAGGTAAGTGTTTATGTTACAATTTCACTTTTTATTAAGATTGTTTATCTTTACATATCCATTTGGGAAATTTTATATTATTAATGTCCTAAAACATATATATTTTATTTTAATCTAGTCATTTTGGTGGTTTTCATGTATTTTTTTCACTTTCCCATATGTGTTATATAAAAATACTAAATGATTGTTTTTAATAAAATCCAACCATATTTATCTTCTTTAGGTCAGGAATATTTCTCCCCTATATCCATATTTTTCAAATTTTATTATGGATGTTTTTACTGATGAATATATTCCATATAAATAACTTTAATAATAACTATAAATTTATTTTTGAATTATTAAAATTAATATTTTCAAACATTTTTTATGACATAGTTTTGAATTTTTATAAAGGAAACAAAAGAATGTTTTTTTAATATTTATAGATCAAACACATTTTACGAATATCAAAAATGTTATTAATTAAAAAGATTACTTTAAAAGTTCACATGGATTTTCATATATAATTATATTCCCATTTTTTGGGGAAATTTCAGTTTTAAAATTTAAAAAGGAAAAATTATACTTCTTTCTATTTTCAATGCTTATTTATAATATTTTTTAACAAGTATTTTTCATCTATGTCCACATTATTTAAAGAATTGTATACTTAATTGAGGATTTTATATTATGATACCATCAATATTATTTCTTCAGATATATTATGATAATTTTGTTTAAATTATATTATCATGAAACTTATTTCATTTAAATTGTTTAATTAATCTTGGATGAAATGATGAATATTTTTTTTTGATATTTCGGAATATATATATATATGGTTTTCATTCCGTGATGGTTGGGTATAAAAATACATATCCTTAGAATAGATTGTTTAAATATTGATATCTGATGAGATAATATGTAAAGGAATGGGGAGTGAACCTAATGCACTATGGAAATTTTTGAACTATGTTATAATGGACATAAAAATGATCCTTGGCTAATGAAATGATTTCATATTCTTATGATTATCACACACTCCACTAAAATGTTATTATTTTTATGATATTATCTCTTGGATATTTATTGATTAGTGGTGGTTTCATACTCTTATGACTGACACATTTTGTTATGGAAATATTTTATGCCATGACCATGATTTATAATCTATAGAATATTAGGGATTTTTTATGTTATAATCATTTTCTCATACCCTTATTCTTACATTACTCTCACATTTATCATCGATTGATATCTCCAAGCTTACCCTTACTAAGCATCTATAAACCCCCTTTATAATGTGGTCCTTTCCTTTGGATATAAAGAAACATTTTAAGCAATATATTTCTATGAAAGGTTATACGTGAGAATATATTTATTAAAGATATTTAATATCTTTCATGAAATAAATTGATCACACATATAGTCTTGAATTAACTATGCCTCTATGTTTATGGGACCATAATTTTTATGTAATATATTGAATATTAATATAAAATTATTTGATATTTATTTATGAAATTATTAGGATGAATTAGTTGGTATCAGAGTAGGGTTTATATATTTGTGACGATTAGGTTATGAAGAATATAAGTAATGAACTTAAGAAAACCAGTGATAAACTAAAAGTGATATAGGATGAACCTAAATAGTTATAGGTTGGTAAAAAGATGTCATATTTTAGGAAATATTAGAGACAATTTAAATGATTATTTTAGTCTGTACTATGATAAATGAAACTCAATACTCCAACTATGTTTTTTAGTTTTTTTCAATTGGTGGAATCAGATGAAATCAAGTTAATAATTAATTTTGTGGAAAATGTAACGATTTCCCTCTTGATTAAATGAATAAAAATGGTGATGTAATGGAAAAAATATTTATATAAGTATGAAACCCTCTTAGGTTATAAATAATGTTGATCCTACAAACTTTAAAAGCACGGGGTGAAGTATCATTGAGTCATTCAAGATCCAATATCAACCTCCCCTTAGTGATTCCTCCAATATACTAATTTCTAAGTAATGGATTATTATAAATAAAAATATATTTTGTATTCTCTAGTGTTTAGAGCATGAGAGAGTTGAATTTGTCATTTATCATTGGTAAGGTGAATTAGATCAATTTTGAACCCATATTAAGAATACAAGGTGTGATGAAGTAATTAACTCCACATAAGGGGAGTATTTTATTGGTTTAATTTTTAGTAAGAACATTCTTATAATTCTTCACAAAAAATAATAGAAAATTAATTACCTAAGATAAAGTAAAAGGATGATGAATTCATTTGTACATAAGAATAAAATTTTATAATACATTTTAGGTATGCTTGTCGATTTCCCCTCAACTCTGAAAGAATATTGATCAATTGTTTGTCTATATGACAAGTATACAAAAAAATTTATCCATAAAGTTCTTTAGTGGCTTTAGAAAAAAAATTCTTGGTTTTCTTAAGATAAAAATATAGACTAGTGACTCTTGTTATTCTCAAGGTTTGGGGGAAATAAGAGAAAAATTGAGTTTTGAGGAAATTGAAATTATAATAATAATTGAGGAATGAAAATTAAGCTTCCTTTAATTTGAAAATGTGGAAATAAGAATGGGTCTAATTGACTTAATGGAACATGTAAATTCTTCAAGGATGGGAAACAAGGCCATATATAAAATTAAAGTCAATGAGACTTGTGGAGGAAAATAAATAATGAGAACAAAGGTCAACCAAATGCACTACCCACACCATAATTATTCAATTGTATGTAGTACGATAATTATTCGAACCATTGTAATAATTCAAGGGTTAATATAGAAAATAACTATTAGCAAACACTTAATCCAAGATACGAAGGGAATTCTCATGTGATCAAAACTACTGGCAAGGGGAAAAATGAAATATGTGGTGAAGGGATCACATATATCCTACTCTAGTACTGAAAATGTATTATTTTATTTAGGTTTTACCCATTATTTTATATGTAAATAATTTTATAAGATTACATCCTAAAAATGTTGTTATTATTCCTTCATATATAATTTTATAAGATCACATCCTACGAATTTTATAAGATCACATCTCAAGTATATATATTCCATCAAATAGAATATTGTGGGAATGTACATCCTAGAAATATAGTTATTATTCATATTGTTAAATTTGATTTGTTTTTTAGAATTTATTGTATCCCTCTATATAGATTCCAAGTAAATTTTACCAGAAGGTAAGTCACATTTGATATTTTAAATCATCTTATGATTGTCTATCAGTAAGAGGATGTAAATGAAATTCCATTGGGAACTAATTTAATTATATGGTTATTAATACCTATTATTGAGGATTATTTATGTACAGTGTTTATGTATAAACTGAACATTGAAAATATTAATAGTGTCGAGGAATATAAAAATGTATTTCTGGATGAGTTTCCAATTCATCATTTAGATTTTGAAGCTTAGTTTTTAGTAGAACTCATACCTAGCGATACACCTATTTTAAATACACCTTAGAGAATGGATCTAATGGAGTTATAATAATTTAAAACAAACACATGGGGAATATAGATATGGTATTCATTAATCCATGATCTTCTCCAAAGGGTTGACATATTTTTTTTGTTAAAAAAAATATAGGCCAATGAATCTCTTCATTAATTATCATGAATATAATTTGAAAATGATTAATAATAAGTAACACCTAACTCATATTTGTGAATTTTTTGATCAACTATTTGGAGATTAAAATTTTTAAGGACTGATCTTTAATCTGGATATAATTATTTAAGTATTAATAATGATAACATACCTAAAAAAAATTATGTATGAGGTATATAATCTAGGAATTTATAGTGATGATATTTGGACTTACCAATTCCACAACTATCATCATATATATAAAGAATAGATTCTTTATATATTACATTTATCAGTTTGTGGTAGTATTTATAGATGATATTATTATACATTCCATGAGAAAGGAATGGAATAAAGATTATTTTAGTATTCTGTTTAAGAACATGAGAAAGTAAATGTTGTATTCCAAATTAATTAGTTGTGATTTGTTTGTTACAAAAAGTATCATTCATGGAATATTTAACTACATGAGAGGGAATATTGGTTGGTCATTTAAATATTTAACTTATTTAACATTGGAATAGACCAAAAATTATTTCCAATATATATAGTTTTTAGGGATTCACTAGATACTATCAATTATTTGTGAGTAATTTCTCATGGATATAAAATCCAATAACCAAGTTGACATAGAAGGGAGTCAACTTCATTTGGATTGAATAATGTGAAGATAATTTTAAGGAACATAAGAAAAGGTTGGTTAGTTAAACAATTATCACACTAATCTATTGTGGAAAATGCTTTGTGATATATAATGATGCATTAAAGAAGTTACTAGGAGGTGTTCTCCTGAAAAATGAAATGGTGGTAGAATATTTCGCATGCCAATTCATGATTCATGTGAAATATTAACAAAATTATGATTTAGAGTTGGTTGAAATAATATTTTATTTGAATATATAGAGGCATTATATTTATAAAGAAATTTGTGATATATATACTAATAATATATTTATTAAGTATAAAGTTTCAGAAAAAGAGTTGAATATACCTAAAAGAGATAGTTTAAGTTGATTAATGATTATAACTACCTTATACATTACCACCCTAAGAAAAAAAATAAGGCGGATTATTCATTGAGATAGAAGGTTCATGTTAGATTATACATGTTGAGGATTGAAATAGATTAGATATTTATATATTTATTATAGGGCAGTTCTTAAAATAAAAATAGAAAGATATAAATACTATATTTATCATATTAATATTCAACCATAAATTTATGTGATGTTTATAAAAGTTTAGAAGTAAGGTATGAATATTGAAAAGAATTTAAGGATTGTTAGGAAATAAAATTTGATCATTATAGTATGACAAGACTTTGGAACTAGATATGTGTCCCATCAATATTGGAGTTGAATAATGAGATATTGGATAAAGAACATTTTTTATCATTCTCTATCCATCATGGGAGTAAAAATATGTATATATATCTCAAAGAGATTTTTTTTTCGGAAAATGAAAAGTTATATTGTAGAATGTTCATATTGATTCCATATATGTCATAAAATTATGGCTCGATATTATAATTATAAGGGGATTATGAAAACTTTTTCTATACATGTAAAGAATTATTAAAATATCCTAATAGATTTCATCATCTAACTACCCAAGACATCTAATGGCCATAATGCCATGTGGGTTGTTTTCAACCACCTTATAATGTATATTCATTTTTTCTATGAGAGAAGAATTATTTCTCAACCATCATTACATGATATAATTTAAAAAAGTGGTATGATTATATACAGTACTACTCTCAATCATATCTAACCAATATTAAATGTTTACCTCTGAGTTACAGAGAATATTTCAGAAAAACTTTAGTATAAAATTGATTTTTATCATTACATATCATCCTAAAATAGTTTTTAATTCTTAAATAAATATTTTATCCCTATATGATATTTTTTGATAATTATATTTGGATTTCAATGGTGGTTGTGATTAATAAATACGTCTAGTATAATTTTCTTTCAATCATATCAATATATCACGAATTCAGATGGATCCATATGAATACCTCTATGTAAAAATGTACAGAACTCCAAATTAATGATATGTAGTGGGAGTAAATATGTTATTTGAAACTGATCTAGAAAAGTAAATAATAATTAAAATGATATACATTCAATAACATATTAGTGTATCTTATATTAAACAGAAGAGTTATACTGTTAACCATTAATAGGATGTATAATTTCGAGATATAGAGAAAGTATTATTATTGATATTTTACTAAAAAAAGTTCATGATATTTAAAATTATGATAAAGTGGAGACCTAGATATATTGGTCTATTAAGAATTATTTATCGAGTAACAATAGTATACTATCTCTTGGAACTTCAACTAAACATCTCCAATGTTTATAATGTGTTCCATGTAAAATCTTCAAGGACGAAAATACCCAATTCAACACATGTACCTAGATCATAGGTTTTACCACTAGAAAATTATATTTATTATGAGTAATAACTATTAAAAATATTATATTAATCAAATAAAGTGCTGTGGAACAAGACCACTCACGTGATTAAGGTTTTATGGAGAAATCATAAATTTAGGGAAGATGTGTAGGAACCCAAGGAGGTATTGGGATAGATGTATAATAATTTTTACACATTAGAGTAATATAAATTTTATTGTAAAATTATTATAAGGGATATGTAATTTAACAACTCAATTTTTAATAATATCTTTTAATAAATTTGATTGTTTCAATAGTATGTGATACCCACAACAGAAAAATTAAGTGAATAATTCCTTACTAAAAAATAAAATAAATGAATTTAATAGAAAATTAAATAAAATTTTTATAATTGAAGTAATGAAATCATTAAATTACATTATTTAAATAGTCAAAAAATTATAAATTTTAGTCTAGTTATTCTTGTCCAAAAAATAATGTTTTGTTTACAGACATTAATTTTAGTTCATATATTATATTTTATTTTATTTTTTTTTATTTTGAGTACTATACTTATGAAAAATTAGTATTTAAACATGTTAAAAAGTTATAGATCATTCATAAAATCATTTGAGGGTAAAAATAGATATTTTTTGAAAACCTTTTTTACATACAATTTATATTTATGTTAATAAATTAAATTATTCACACTTTATAAGTGATTATAATGAAATATTTAGATAAAATATTTAGTTAAATTAATTGAAATTTATCTAATAGTTGTTAATATGCATGGAATGTGAAAAAAATCATTTCTATGCTTGAAAATAATTTTTTTTTTACAAAAATGGAATTTACATGTTTTATAAAAAGATATTATAATTAATTTCTTCCACCTTTAGAAATTGAATATTTTAAAATGGATTCCATGTTTTTATTCATCATAATAAAAATTATTTGATATGTTCAATATTATTTTTAGCCATAATTTATAGTTATCATTTTTAAAATCATATCACTATGATGAGGGTTAAAAGGGTTAATAAGGGGGTTAAACTATGCTATATGTATACAATTATAAAAAATGTATTAATATGATTATTTGAGTTTAGTTTTACCACAAATTATCATATATTAAAAACTTTATCCATTTTTTTACCAATTTTTATAGAAAATGACTTTTTATTATTTTAAAACATTTAATACTTACTAGGGTTTCACTCCCATCACTTATAAAAGGGAACTTACTTTTCTAACTTCTTCATAGACTGTGGGAACTCTAATACAAAAAAAGGAAAATATATTATAAAATTTTGTCCCTAAATCCTAATTTTCAATTTTCTCACTGAAATATCACCCTTATAAGGCTTAATTTGTAGGATAAAGGATGATGTGTAAAGAATAGGTATTCAGCTTAACTAAGTTCATTCAATATTGTTTCTCCTTCCGCGTCCTCTAAATATTATTTAACCATTTTAATATATATAAATAAATATATTTACTAAAATTTTATAATTTAAATAGTTCATCCATTTTATTTTTCATTTCTATCTAATTTAAAATTATAGCATTGCTCATGGCCATGTACATGCTACTATCTTTACGAAGATACATGTTACATTTTTTATAATTTCATCAGTTGGATGGTTATTTTTAAGTATTTTATGAATTTATATTTTGTTGATATAACATATATTAGCTAAATATAAATTATTAGTTACCATTATTACTTCCCATTAATTGAAAAATGAATAAATCACTCATGCGTACGTGAAGAATATCACCTCTATGAAGTGATGTAATTTATTTTTCATCACCTCCTTTAAAGGGTTTTAGAATATGATCATTTAACTAATAAAAATAATATTTATGAAATGATTAAAATTATATATATGATCAAACTATGTCTAATATGTATTCACCAAAATATCCACCCTGAAATATTCTTGAAATATGAAATAATAAACACCAAAAATAAAAATGTTTTTGGAGAATTATTATCAAATTAGTGATTAAAAATATTAATTAATCATATGTAACAAAATAACTATCAATATTAATTTGATATATATATATATATTTAGAGTAAATATATATTTATTATATAGGATTTTAGAGCATTTATGAAGAAAGTGAGGACATGTGGTAATGGTCAATCTTATAAGCTTACTTTTTATCAAGATTATTTATGTCTCAATTTACATTATAGGAGTGATATGGTGTATAACTTATAAAACCATCATAAATTTATAAATATTAGTTATTTATTTGGGTTTCATTATTCATTCCAATTTCCCCCTCTTTGGTACACAAAAATCCTGAAATAATGTTTTTAAGAAAATATGACTTTGTTTCCCTTTTGGTTGAGAATATTTCTCCAACATTTACATGTTTTATAAAATATTTTATGTAAATTTTTACCTATAATTATTTTTCATAAACTAATTATCTTCTAAATTTTAATTTAATTACAAATTATTAACAAAATATCTTCAATTAGTTTTTTTATGACTATGTTTTCACTTTTATATATGTTAGAAAAAATGGGTTTTTAACATATATTGTTTAAATATATTTTCCTAGACACATGATCATTGTTAATTAATAATATTTCTTTACAAGTTTATTTGGTTATAATACATATTCTCAAAGTTATTATATTTTTTTAAAAAAGAATACTCAAATAGAAAATCATATTTTTTCTTCAATTTTAAATCATATATCTAAATATTTTAAAACTATATTTTTAATCTAGGTAAATATCCTTTAAGAATTTTTGTACTTAAATAGATATATTAACTTTTAATACTATCTACTTTATTTCTATTGTGAGATTATTATGATGAGTATTAAAATATATTTTCTTTAAAATTATTGCTTCCCAACAATTTAATTAAGCTATGATGAAATGATTAATTCCTTTAATGATTTTATGGAACAAACACACACACATCGATATATATATATATATATATGGTTTTATATAATTATATATCCCTCAAATTCATTGAGTAAATGTTGATATCTCATGATATAATATGATATGGAATGGGTAGTGGACCCAATCTACTATACCAATCAATAACTATTTTTAGATGGTCTTAGTAGTGATATATGACTAATGAAATGATTTTCTACAATTATGAATATAGAAAACTCTTATGACTTGTTCTTATGATTATGATTTTCTCTCACAGATCATTATTGATTATTGATTATTCCACACTGATATGAATGACATATGTTTTTATGACCAATTTTTCTTTCATGACTCATGATTTATGGTTTATGATCGATTGGAAATGTTTTCATTAGTTACGAACATGTTACCATACACTTATACCTATATAATGATCACATATGACCATCAATTTATATCTCTCATTTTTATATATATTGAGAATATTAGATCACCCTTTCATATGTTTTTATTTCTCCATGTTATGAAGAAATGCTTAAATAGGATAATTATAATAAGGGTATTATGTGAGATAACATTTATAGTATATTTTGAATATTTTTCATGAAATAAGCTTATTTTTTATGTATCCTTAAAATCCAATAGACCATTATAGATTAGTGTTGTGAATTATTATGTAATATATTGAATACTCATTTAAAATGATGTAATATTTATAAATCAAATGCTTAGGCTACCTCAATTTTTGGATCCCAATATGAGTTTTTTCCTCAATGATAATGTTATTAGTTTGAATAATTCCAAAAAACCCACCATGACGTACTTGAAAATTGAGTAGATTACATAATTATATCATATGTTATGAATGAATTTATTTGTATGAATGTGTTCATCACTAAACCTATAGGAACCCAAATGTTCTCCCTATGTAATACCAAATTCATTTTGAGTCTTGGGATCCCCAGTCCCCTATAAGAATAAAATGGTAAATTTCCTATACATAATAGTTTAGAGAATTTCCTAATCAGTTTATTGATCTCAGAATGTAGTGTTTACCCTATGGATGATGTTTTATGTAATTTAGATCGTGGTTAATTTAAAATAATATTTAATATTTATTAAATACATAAATATTTATCCTCATGGAAGAGAATATCTATATCTAAGAAATGGAATATCTCAAATAAATTATAAAATATTTGTTATGATTGGATAAAATTATTATGTATAGGATAGGTATAAACCTATGTAGGATTTTGGGCCCCATGTTAGGCTTGTTTCTAGTCATTAATTAAGAATCATAGTTTAATTTTTTTATAACTATGAATTAATTTTTATAGAACTCATATAGGGTCGGACATTTTGAAATGAAACCAAAGAAAATAATAAGAGATTAGAGGAATCATATATTGATAAAACTAACATATGATCTTGGATCAAGGATTGATTGATGTTGTTGATTGAAGATATATTCCCATGATATTGATGAGATCGAAACTGAAGCACAAATGGTTTACCATGTGAAAGGGATATTTTTTAAATTAATGTCCCATTATTTATTATTAACTTAATTTTTTTTACCATGATATATTTCTTTTTGGAATCTATTTTTAGATATTAATGAATAATAATTATTATTTAGTGGATTAATTCTTGAAAACAATTTTTTGTTTTCTTTGAATAGTTTTTCTTAGAGATTTTCTTTATTTGAGATACAGAATAAATTGAATTTAATGAAATTTTTGTTGAACTAATTTCCTTATTTTTTGATTTTCTCTAAATAATTTGTTAGTTTTTAAATCTTTTCTGTTTTTGAATCAATTTTGGGGGGTAAAAATCTATATCATACATCTAATTCTAATTAATTTAATTTAAAGAATTTAAAATAATTGATTTTGGTAATCTCATTAGTCATCTGTATTATAATTGGTGACTGAGTTTTTAAAGAATACAATGATTGATGCTGGTGATTTTTCATGGAGCAGAAATATTATTTTGTTGACTCAGGGGGTGGGGGTTCTAGATGGTTCTTGGTCTAGTATGTTTATGGTGTGGTACTAGATGTGTGTGGTAGAGAGGTAGAGAGAGGGAGTGTTAATGATGGACATAGATAAAATAAGGAACATCAATTATGTGATGGTGATGAATTCTAGTATTGGATGTGAAATTGGCATTGGTTTAATTTCCGGTGGGGTTATGATGAGATCTTGGATATACAATGGTTTTTTGGAAGAATGAAAATTGTTAGAGTTTGCAGTATCACTTTCACATGTCATATAAGTTCATAGTTTATTGTGATAGTGTTCCATAACTATATAAATATAAAATATAGAGTGACATCTAGGGACATTTCATGTCCCAATTTTTGATAGCAGCTAGGGATTTTAAGAAAGATTAAATATTATAGGGTGAGTACTTTGGGAACACAAACCAGGTATTCTTGGATCTAAATGAATGATGGTAAACAAGAGTACAAGACAAAATTTATACCTAGATATATTAACCATGTATGTTATGGTACATTGTGTGTATATTTTAACGAACAATACAAATTTCATGGTTTTACATGATGACCAATACTCGAGGTTCACATACTGTTCATCATTGGAAAACATGTTGTGTATATCTAGATGACTGGACCATATATATCAACGATAAAAACATTATCCATCTATGAGTTCTACATGATGTGTAACATAATAAATATACTATTTAGGTCAACTATTAGATGGTAGGATAATTATAGTACATTGTATTATTTAAATGGTCTTACATCACGCCCCTAACAATATATTCTCTACATTGTTTACCCTTTGTCATTTTTCATAACTTTGTACTTGGGATCAAATTTGGGAACATGTGTAGTTAATCCTAATGATTTTTATATATAGAACTCAATACTAACCCATTATGTTTTCTTGTATTCAATACATTAAGAAATTCATGAAATTTGGAAAACTAGATTTATTGGACTGATGACCAGGGTTGAGAGAGATGATTCGAGAAGTCGTAGTATTGGGTACTCCCATAGAAATGTGTTAATGGGAAGGCATGGGTTCTCTACAATATTCACGGAATTTGGTACTCCCCTATATAATCATTTCATTGGTCCTACATATTCTGAAATGGGTTTGTTATTACCTTGGTCCTGACATGTTACAAGTCTTCTATATAACTAATGTGTCTGAAACTCACCCTCCATCTGGGAAATTTTCATTTAAATATATAGTTAGACACTCCTTTATTTGTTATTGTATTATTATTTAGGTTTTGGTACTCCATTAGTGTTAAACAATCCATTAGAAAATATTAAAACCTTGATAGGGTGAAGGATCCCACTATATATTCTATATGGGATTTGGGTTCCATATGGACTTGTTGTCAAGAATAAAATGGTTTGGTACTCCCTAACCAACAAAATTACCTTAGTGAGGAATAAGTCCCCAAATATGTATTAGGGTGTAAAAAAAGATTTTATAAAGGATGAGAGTTCAAATAATTTATTACTTAAAACCCCTCAAGAACATCTAGTTACTTTTGAGATACAAATTAAACATTGTTTGTTGACTACAGACATTATGAGCCTTTTGATATTTTTAGCATCCTAGGTTTCTTATAAGATATGATCCTTTATGGGGTAGATTTATGACTACTTAGGATCCCTTATATCCCTGATACATCTTTCTCTAGTGAATATTTTTGGTTGTACTATTTTGTTTTTTTTTTGTCTGTCATTATAGAATTGGATATGGCTTGTTTCATTGTCTTTATTTTATGTGTCTTGTTGTATCCGATTTAGTATGTTTAAACTCAGACCAATAAAATATTTTTTTTACATGTTTTTTGTGTATATAGTGAAGTTGGAAAAATTATAGGCAATCATGGTAGGATAAGAGAAGGTATAACTAGCAGTGTTGATGCATAATAGAAAACCAAGGCACATGATAGAGATAATCATTATCAGAAGTTGATCATAGAGTTATCATAGAAAGGATGTGTCTTCCGTTGATTGGTGTAAATTATACCCGATAATTTTTTACTATGCATATGTTTTCCCTTTTTTCTTGTTCATGGGGAATTATATTGGATGACAGTTGTTTCAGTCAAGCATATATTGTGTAGTTGATTATTTATATATTTTTAAAGTAGTCAGTTATTCCATAATAGAGATATATGTCTGTTTTAGGTTGATATGGGATAAGGCCTCCAATGTATGTTATCCCATCATGATGCTAGTCACTATGTCCTTTCCTATTAGTGAAAATAACGGTGTTCCACCCAAGTCACATCATAGTACCGTGTGGGTATTTTATTGGGATGTGTTATGTTAGAGTGGCATAAAAGTGTCTATATCAAGGGGATGGATTATGGTGATAAAACACTTATGGGATTTGTTCTCGGAATATAGGTAATAAGTTTGATCATTTTTTTTGTTTTAAAAATAAATAACATAATATTGGTGTGATAAATGATGAATCCATTCACCACATCTTTAATAATCTATTAGATGACTAGAAACTTTGAGGCACTAATTGTGGTATAAAATCCCGGTGGTTTTTAAATCATGTATTTAGCAGTTATTATATTCCAATTCATTTAAACATGAAATCAACCAAATATACTCTAGTAACCATGGTTTTATTCTGTGAATTGTGGAAGACACTGGAGGATAACCAACCTAGAGTTGAAGGCTGTTTTAGGACAAAATCATTCCAATACATTATCCTGTTGCATATGATAATTTGAAAAATTAGGTGTTGATTCAGAGACCTGATTGGAAGGAATCCTTTCAAAATGTGTCATGTTTAGATGCTTTATCAATTGTTCAAAATAAATACCTTCTTGTAGAGTATATGATTGTTTCTATAGGTTTGAGTAGGTTTAATTATAGGTTATATATTTCTTATGCATTCTATCATTAGGGGACTCAATGTTTTCCAATTTGATCCCAAATCCTCCGGTGTTAGAGGATTAGTTGGAGTTTTACAATCATTTTTTATTATTTGGTTTAATCACATAGTAAATAAATAATATTTCTGGGATTTAGTACTCATTCTTGATTGAAAAAGACATTGGTTGATACTTTTGAATACCTATAATAAGATATCTCTTCCATGGTTGGAGTTTAATATTTTTTTGGGGATGTTCTATACAATAGTTTTGAGAAAGGCATCATTCTATATGGTTAAAGACCCTATTACTGGAATGATGACCATAACCATGTTCAAATTGATATTTTAGATGAGGTATCCAATGAAAAAGTTTTAAAATAGTTTCCATGATCTTAAGAGTTTCATCATGTCCCGTAGAGGGGGATTTGAGTTGTAGTTATGCCTCTTTTTTATAATTCATCCTTTTCAAAGTCAATCCGTATTTATTTTAGTTAAGGGTATCTTAGTTGAAATGAAAACTAGTTTTGGAAATGGATAAAATTTTTGTGACTCTAGCTTGAGTTGTATTATTGAGGATACATTAGGTATATAATCCTTCTTATTCCAAACTCAGGGGGCCACTCAAGTGGTTGGATTGAAAAACTAGATGGAAAAATATGAGTAGTTGGATTGAAATAATGCTTTGGGAAATATCTATGACTATATATAAGTGACCTATGATGGTCATTTAAGATGTTTTTTCTAACAATATTTTTTAACTTTTTAAAAATAAATATTCTTACATAATATTTTTTATGAAATGTTAAAAATAAGTTTCTAGATTATTATTAAGAAATTTCTAAATAATTTTTATTTGGAAGGTTTTTTCATGAAGTTTCTTGAAAGTCATAAATAAAATAATATTGAATATTTCCTTAAAATTTGTTAATGAACATTTATAAAAAGTAAGATGATTCTATGATGTTTTTTCAAAGCCTCCAACATCATTAAATAAGCTCATGATACCAGCTAATGTTTTTTTTCAACAGAATAAAATTTAAACTAAAGTTATTTGATCCTGAAGAGCTTCACTAAACAAAAATTATAGAAAAATGGATTTAAAAATGTTTGGAATTTTAAGATGAATAGTTTATTCAATGGTATGGTTTCAACAATTCAATTGATAGACCATGAATAGATCATAAAATTATAATAATTGGATAGATGGAATGGGCCAATACATGTACATTGTTCTTGGATGGACCACTTTATAGTTTAAAAAAAATAAATAATGATGATTTTTACAAGGGGAGAAATGAAATTTTTTTATGAGATAAAATTTCTTATCTAAATTTTGTTACATTTTTACCAAAAATAAAAAATATAGATCACCATATGAAACATTTAGGATATAGAAAGGTTAAGAAGTATGAATAAGTGTTACTAGAAACATTAGATCAGAATAAGAAGTTTTTAAAGGGATAATGGTATAGATTTGTCACAAGACAAACATACGAGATAAGGAAAGTTGTTAATTTGTGTACAATGGGATTGCTATGTGGTGATTAAATTTGATATTTTAGGGTTGAATTTATTGAAAGAGTTTATATAAGAAATATAACAAAAAAATTTAACAAAAAACCTCGATTAGATAAAATGCATAAGAGTCTAATGTTGAGTTTGTGAGGTGAGCAAAAAATTAGAATTCTGAATTCCCATTTTTTTCCAAACAAAAATTGGTGAATAAAATGATTCAATATTTATAATGATAATGAAGAGAAAATTAGGTGATAGTTCTAATGGTAATAGTAGAAAATAAATAGAGAGTATGAATGTGAGAAAAGCCTATATAAGTTACCATGATGTAGTAAAAAATCATTAGTGAACCAAGAGAAATATACAAAGAATCTAGAGGTTCTTGAACAAGGTTTTTGTATGAAATTTTGAATGAAAATGTATTTTTTAAAATAGTATATAAAATTCTAGATTGTGTTTATGAAGTTTTAATGTCTGCTACTAATGAAGGTACATCGTACAGAGGACCTTAATTTGAATGTCCATTAGATAAAAAAATTAAGGATGAGTATAAATCACACATTATCAACTTCATTATATGAACTATTTAAATATTTTTTTCTTGTGATGTTTGAGTTTAGAGTGAATACTAGAAAACCATTTCTCTTAATGATGTTTTTTTAAATATTTTATTTGAAAAACATAAACCTGATCATGAAATGGATCTTTATAAAAGGTTTCTAATGTACCAAAACATTAATATGTTGTAGTGAGTTTTTCAATTGGATTGATTGATACATGAGATAATAAAAAGTTAATAATATCATTAACAACGGAGGATATGGAAATATAAGGAATGTCAGAAATTATAGAGTAGTTATGAATCTTCAAGTATATTCATGAGGACTCTAGAACACTATATATGTATCTTGCATATTTCAAAATTTCAAGATATTTAGTTTTTGATTTTTTGTGAGGGTGAAAATAAAATTGGTTTCCCAAATTTATTAATCTTGGGGTAGCATGTCAAAAGGGGTTATAAGTAAAACATACATAATACTGTTTACTAGAAAAAAGTTTGAATCATTGAAGGATTCATATTAAATTGATATTCTAACCTATGTTTTTTTTCAGGTTTACGAAGAGTTCGAAACGAAGGTTTTCATCATGAGAAGTAGAGAATGTTTTAGTTCAGAATTTCTAAATAGATAAGAACAAAATATTTTTGAAAACAGAGTTTGTCAGGAACTATTTTTTGGACAGATAGAACAAAATATATAAATAAAACACTTTTAGTGATGTATAATAGATGTATAGTTCTAGATATTGAAAAAGGGATCAGTAGATTGACATTTCTGGATAGAGGAAAACTGACTGAAAAATATACACATATCATGTTAGAGATGAAGTTACAGAGTTTCATAATTTTTATTATGGAATATTTTTTAAATAAAATATTGTTAGATAATGGGATTCAAGATAATAATACCTATCAGAATATCTAAGGATCATAATTGGACTTGGATGAAAAGTATTATTCACTTATTTATAAGAGTGAATTTTTATGGAACCATGTGAGCGTTTGTGGAATGTATGTAGGTTCTTATGGTACAAAATAACCGTGAAAATCGTTCACTAAATGTTTACTTTCATACAATTTCATGATTACGACATTTCTATAAAATATTATAAGCAAATAACTCTCATAGGTTTTAGGGGTTTTGTTTAATAAATATAAAAATTTATAAAAGTTCACCCCTAATTCAATCCCCCATCTCTGTGGTCGATAAATTCTTAGGAAATTCAATATGTAATAAAGAACATGTTCCATGATTGTATTATTATTATATAAAATATCAATTCAATCAACAACAAATATATTACTATATTATATAGAAAACATTATCATGGATAGAAACAAATAATGATACTATATCTCTATTATATGTCCTAGAGATCATTGGTGTAAGAATAATTAGGTTTCTAACAATTTAGAAAAATGACCATATATATTTTTATTACAAAGAAAACATTATTTTTGATGATAAATATATAAATTCTCTTTTTATTTCTTTATCAAAAATCTAGGAAGTTGATGTGTATAAAAAAATATATGAAAATTTGGGAAAATCTCAGAAGTTTATTTTAGGGAAACACCAAAGTGAAATATGGAAAATTTCATATATAGAAATTCATGATTGAAGAAATTAGAATACGAAATAAAAAAACTATTACTACATTTTTTTATAATATTTAAAGTAGTTATGTGAAACAAAATATGATTTGGAGATATCTTAGAAAATTACACTATTTTAATGAAACCCATTAGAAATATCCCAAAGGGGATGGAATTTAAAATATGTACATTATACATAAATATGAGTTGTCTCTTGATGAACCTCATAACCATGATTTTGAGAATGAGATGAGTAAATAACCAACATTCAAAAAGAAGATCAAGGATCAAATATCCTTTGATGCTATGAACAAGCTAAAAATACAAGAATTTGATCATAACTTTGTTGAAAATAGTTATTCTAAAGTAAAATAATATTTTAAAAAAAGATTATGTATTTTATCTCCGTAACTCTTGAAGAGGTAGAGAAAATTATAGAGGAAAAAATCAACATGAATATTTTGAGTATGGTGGATTTTGGTAAATTTTTATGAATTTACCAAATAAAAAATTTAAGGAATGTGATGTTCATTGAAATTTAAATCCTCAGTGGGGTTTTTAAAAAAACATCTAGAGAAGATAAGAAATAAATTTTTTAATAAAAATTTCACTGTATATAGAATAATTATGTTGAGTAAGAAAGTGGTGATTTAATATTTTTATAATAGTTCATTAGAAAGTGAATCATTGAAAAAATTCATAAATTTATTTACTAATGTTGAGAGTAAGGAAACTCCCTCAAATAGTTATAACGAATAATGAAGTGAATAAAGTTACATGGAATATAATATAAGGTAATTACTTTTTTCATTTCTAGATAAAAATTATAAACTCAACAATGATATTAGATTGATAAAGATCGAAAGTGGAAAGGATATTGAATGAAGGTAGGATGTCTTTAAACAAGAATATGATTATATCTAGGACGTTATAAAACATAAACTGCTGATTGAGGAACATGAAAATACAGTGGAAGATTTTATTAAAAAATTTATTGTTATGTAGGATGAGGTTTGGAAATTCCAATCCAAACTACTTATAGTTTAATATAAATTTAAAAATATGAATGAAAATTTAAACAAATATTTAGAGGTAAATAGGAATCATCTCAAGTGGAAGAGATATAAAATACAATGAATCAAGTGAAACATAAACCTACTAAATGTAAATGTTTATTTGATATTTCAAACAATATTGGTTTTATAATGAATTTCAGGAAAGAATGGATCGATAAAGGATGTCAAAAATCTATCACATTTATAAACATTTTCCACATCCTCGGTAATATATTTTACACATGATTGGAGGAAACAAAAATAGAAATATGGTACAATCATTAGAAAAATAAATTTTGAGAAATATCTTATTTTTATAGAAGTTATTGATTATGTGGATATTATTGGTGTTGTGGTATATTTTCCCATAATGGTTATAAATTTATCACAATATGTCTGTTTCTAGAAGTAGGTATTAAATAATGAGGATAATAAATGGAAAATTAGTAACATTCCTAAGAAAATGAATGTTGGAAAACCAAAATATAAATATGTTAAAAAATTTCAATGAAAAATCGATTTGGAATAATGGAAAGAGTTTTTGGATGATTTTACCAATCAAGTTACTTTTATGAAGAATTTATGACTATTATTCTAACAAATATTTCTTATGTGAATAAAGAAAATAAATCTATAAAAAAAGTGAAAGAATGTTTTTTATTGACACAACTCTAAAAGAAACAAAAATGAAAAACCATAGATTTTAGATAGTGATTTTCCCTCGTAGTAGAGAAAAAATATAAAAACCATTAATTGTATTGAAAATAATGATGGAAGAGAAGTTACATTAAGAAATGATATTTCTCAAAAAATTATTGGAATAAAAAAATGATTTTAAATCTGATAAAATAAAATCCAAGGAAGATTTATATATTGATATAATCAAGAAAAAATTACTTAGTGTGAGTCAAATTTGCGATGATGAAAAGGAAGTGATTTTCAAAAAACATGTATCCATCATCAAAAGTGTAAAAGGTGGTAAATTTGTTACTATGGGATAAAAAACAGTCTAACTATATTTAAAATTAAATAACAATATAAATCACGTTAGTTGAGTTCTGAAGATGATAACAAGTTATGGCATTATAGTCTCAATAATCTTGTATGGAAATGTATAAAAAACATAATGAATTTTATTCTATAAGAAATTTTTAATTTCTAAAAATAAAAGAGAATGATGTTTTTTATAACATGTCAAAAAGAGAAGATGATTGGAAAGATCCAAAAGAATTTTAATATTCAGTCTACAATTCCTCTTGATCTTATTCACAATAATATATATGCTTTTATGAAACATCAATAAAAATGTGGATTTTTTACTTTATCATGTCTATTGATGATTTCTATCGGATAACCATAATTATGTTCATGAAGCATAAATCAAGGGTTATGAAAATGTTCATATATTTTTAGAAGAGATGTAGAAATAGAGTTTTGTGTTTATATACTGAAACAAATAACAAACAATTAAAATGTGTAAACATGTAATTATTTTGAGTCATATCTAAAGAAACAAATAATTAAACATTAATACACTGATCCTTGCACCCATGAACAGAATAGAGTTACAGAAAAGAAGAATATATGTTTGGTGGAAATGTGATGAACCATTAAATATGAGTATAAAATTTCAATTTATTTATTGAGTGAAGAATTTATTAAATAAAAACATGTAAAAAATATATGTTTTTTATGTTTATAATCCAACATGGCTTTTATGAACATTGGTAGAACAAAAAAATGTCAGTGAAATATATCAAAGTTGTTCAATTTTATTTTTTTTACTAATTTTAAATAATATGGTTCTTGGAAATTTTGATGAAAATTTCGAGTATAGAATTTTTATGTGATATTAACTAAATTAAAGAAGCTATAAATGGTTTAACACAAATTTAAAAATGTTAGTGGACTCTTATTATGTTATGAATTTTGAAAACCCATCTACCTTTACAATATTTTTTGAAAATGTTGTGGAACAAAAATTGAATACATAAAAAAAGAATAAATAAGTAAAGATGAAAGAAATTGAAAAAATTAAATAATGGTTCAATAGAATAATATGATGATGAATGTTAAATAGGATGAAAACCCCTAAATTTTCTTCCCTATAGAAAAAATTTGAATATGAAATCATTTTAAGAAGAAAAAAAGGTCTAGTTCAAACTAAAAGAAACATGATACTATAAAATAAAACATAACATATCTCAAAGGATTAACTAAAAGAAGTTTTATATGTAGTTGAACATAAATAATTTTATGATTCTATAAATAAAGATTTTGATCATACTGGGAAAAAATGACACATGTGAAATTATTCAACATATAGCTAGAAATAATATTATTGGGATAAAGTGGGTGTTTAGAAAAAAGATGAATGAACATGAATACAAATCATGAAGGATAGCGTGATTTATTTTTAAATTATATTTATTAGTGATGGTGTGGATTTTGATGTAACGTTTCCCCCATTGAGATATTGTATACTATCAGGAAAAATTAATAGTGGGTAGACATCATTGTAATAATGTTAATCAAATGATTAAAATGTTATATTTCTTAAATAGAGAGTCTAAATAAGTAATTTATATAGAGAAATCATGTGGGATTATATGTGATAAATATAGAACTAACTTATGTATGTTGAATAAGTTTTTATATGGGATGGAACAAGATCCAAGATCCTAGTACTCTATACATGATAGCTTCTTAAAAAATTGATTTTTTTAAAAGTGAATATTATCAATAACTTATATGTGAAAGAGATAAGATTAATTAAACTGTTTGTTATTATTTATGTTTATAGGATAATTTTTTAAGGGGATAGAAAAAATTCCTATAAATATTTTTTTGAGGAAATTAAGAAGAATTTTGAAAATTTAAATTCTTGGAGAATTAACCATCATTCTTTGTTTAAAACTCCAACAGAGGGGAAAAATATTTTTCTATCAAAAGAAAAGTATTCCATGGGACAGTTACAAAATTTTGGAATGAGAGACACCAAATAAGGTCCAATGCCTATTTTATTTGGGATGAAGATGAGTAAATATGAAGCTAGAAAAAGTGTTAATCTGAATGATTTTTCAAATATGATAGGAACTATATTCTATCGTATATCATTAAAGAACTATTCCATTTTTCAATTAATTTCTGTTAATGATATGAAGGTGATCTTAAATAATAACATATAACGAAATTAAAAAAACATTTTGAGATATGTGAATGGAGATTCTTCTTATGGGATATTATACAAAATATGTTGTGTTATAAAATTTTATTTATATATTAATGTTTATTAGGACATGGATTGCAATTATATAAAATAATAATTCGGGTGATCTTTTTTCATTAGAGATTATTTTTGTGAGCTGGAATAGTAATAAACATATGTCAATATCTTCATTGAAAATTGAATCAGAATAGGTTTCTACAACCCCTTCTTGTACAAAAAATTATTTGAATGTATGTGTTGTTGGAATATTTGATGGAGAATTTTTATATACCACTGAATATTCTTTATGATAATCAATGTGTTATTGATCTTTTAAAAACCCTATTTAACACTTGAGTTCAAAAAAATTATATAAAGTATCAATTCATAAAAGGGAAATCTTCTTGTGGATATGTTATACTGGAATTCATTTCAATAAATTATCAATTTACTAATGTTTTCAAAAATACTATACAAAAAGAAATATTTGGGGAATTGAGGCTGTAACATGATGTTCCTTCCCCACCAATAGTTTCCAAAAATATATTAGAAATTCCCCCATTGTTCTTTGGATTTTGTTGAAAAATGTGGAGAAGATATATGTGAGGCAGTGTTTGTCTTAACATGAACAAAAATTTACTTTTCACTGAGGGATGGGATTAATTAAAAAACAACACTTTATCCATTAATGAGGTGTCGTGACCTTCTCATTATGAAAGGTTATAGTTTTAAAATAATTGTGAATAATTTTTAGTGATGAAAAATTATTATTCTAAAAAGATAAAAACAAATGCTTCCAATAAATAAAAAGGAGGATACTGAATATCCTTTTTAATGTCATACTAGACTTTTTTGGGATTTTTTGGGAACTAACGCTTTTTAAATATTTTTTTTTGTAAAAAAATTGATAAAGAAGGTTATGTAATTTCCTTTAGATAATTTTCTATGAATTTTTTGTGTGAATGTTTTATTATGAAGTTATTGGAATGTTAGATTGCAAGAATGTTAAAATGTTTCCCTAATTTCTTTTAACTAACATTCTAATAAAGTTAGATGATGATAGAATGCTTTTTCAATGTTTCTAACATCAATAAAGAAGATCGTGATAAAATATGACATTTTTGAAGAGAATAAATGTGCAACTGGAGTTTCTTCATTCGATTAAACATACCCGAGAAAATAGTTTTGAAGACAGGATTTATAAACATTTGGAATTATATGTTGTTGAGTTTGTACAAAGGGAATTTTTAACCAAGTCATCCTATGGTCTAAGAATAGATCATCATAGAAACCTATTGTAAAGGACATAATGAGCACTAGATGTAAATTATCATCAGACAAACCAATTCGATGTTTCTAAAAAATATAGAAATATGAGTTAGCATTAGTGGAGAAAGGAGAAACTATTCATTGGAAAAAAATTCTTACAATAAATTCTGTTCATGGACACTAGATGTAGAAAATCTAGATAACTGGATGAAACTTTTTAGACATAGACCTTCTAAGATGTCGGAATATTCCTTACTAAACAAAATATGATTAAATAAATAATATTCTAAAGGGAGATTTTTACAAATTTTTTTCTAGAAAAACCTAGTAGAAAAAATAATGATGATGAACTTTGTATAATAAGATGTTTGTGTGATGATACCAAATGATATTTCATTGGATAATTTCAATATAGTTTTTTGTAATAATATTTCATAACTAACCAATGTAAAAACCTAATTTGGTTGAAATATAGGAATTTTTCTCTGTGTTTGAGAGGTTTATAAAAATGGGATGTCTAAATTCTATTTTTTATTTGTGTAAACAAAAAAGAGACTAAATAAATGGCATAAATAGTGCAATGATAAAGAAGAAAAATAGTTTATGATTCTAATGGGTAGATTAATGAACTGATAATTAATATTGAATATGAAAATTGATTTTAAAATTTTCAACAATATGTACAACCATATTTAGTGGGGAAAGGGAAACAGATATAAAAATCATAGGTTTTTGAAAAACTTTTGTATGAATTTTGTAATAGAAAATTTATTATTGGAAGAGTGTATAATTTTAATAGTTTTATATTGAGAATTTCTTATGTGTACTATTCAAGGATGTACATCGAATGGAGGTCCATCAGTTGAATGCCCTTCAGATGAAAATTTTTCAGGATGAGCATCAAAAAAATATTTTCAATGTCATCAGTTGTTCTTTTAGTATAATTTTGTTTGTTATGAAGTTTTATTTGAGGATTAAGACTAGGAACTAATTTATAAATATGAATGAATTTTTCAGAAAGATTTCATTGAGAAACCATCCACTATATAGAGATATACTTTATTTATATAAAATTTTGTAATGTCCAAAAACATGAAAATATTATACTGAGTTTTCTAATTGGATTTATTTTTAGCTATGATATTAATAAATGATTAATTAGGATAGCATATGAGGTTAAGGGAAACTAGAGATTTTTTTGGATGATAGAGAAGTAATGAATCTTTATGTATATTCAAGAAGAATCTTGAACATTGTATTAGAATCCAGTGTATTTCAAATTTTTGTGATATTAATTTTTGGAATTTCATTGAGTTGTAAAGATGAATTAGTTTATTACTTTTAAAATCCTAATAAAACATATTTTAAGAGGTCAAAAGTTCAATGTACTTAATAATTTTCATTAAAAAAATTGTTAATGAATGATTGATTCATGTTAGAAGTGATTCATCAAATAAAGATCAGTTTTCTTTGAAGAAGAGTACCAGACATAAGTTTTTATCTAGAGAATATGATAGTGTTTTAGTAGTGATTTTCTAAACATAGAGAAATAGACAAAGTATCTTAAGAGTGTTTTTGAGATGTATATTATTTTAAAATAGATAGAACACATGTTATAAAAAGAATAGTTTTAGTGATGTTTAATAGATAGATAATCCCAGATGTAGAAAAATGGCCCAATATATTAACATTTTGTGATAGAGAAAAACAAATGAAGAAATCCAGATGGTCCTATTGAGTGTTGAATTTATAATGTTTCATTTTTTTCCATGGCTATATTTTCATATAAAAATGTGTAAACTAACTAGTTTGAGTGTAATCATAGCAATCAAGAGATAAGTGGAGACTAAATAGAGTTGGATCAATATTTTTATACACTTCTTTTCTAATATTTAATTTCTATAGTCCCAAAGGTGTTACCTTGGAAAGGATGCATGTTCTCAGGCTGAGGCAAAAAAATTTAAATCTTCTGCTCCCTATTCACAATTTTCTCATTTCATTCATGTGAGCTCGTTATAAAATATGGTGATGAAATAACTCTAAAAAGCTACAATGGTCATGTTTCGAAAAGGCTGAAATTTATCAAATATTAACACTAATCCATCCACTCATTATTAGGGGTTCAATGATATTTAGAAACACCAACCTTCATCAATTGTGGAATGATGAAAATTGTTACTCATATAGTTGTATATGACGAATGGATTTGAGAAGGTGGTTCATGATAATGTTTATGTTATGATTTAAATCTTAAGTAATAACATGTGTATTCATAATACCAATATAATAAATTTATTTAGAAATATTTTATTGTGTTGAAATTAGAAAATATTGGGAGTGATATAGATAGACCTCTTCATATGGAGACTCTTACTAAAAGTGACCATCCTTCATCAAACATTTATTAGCAGCCCTAGTTTTCTCTATTGAGATAGGGATATTTAAGGGGTTTCTGTCATGTTTGGATGAGACCCTATAACATCATCTTTGGGGTGGGTTGGATATATCATGATAGTTATGTGGTGATGCTAAATCCATTATATTGATTATGGTTCACCTTTATAGTTGAGTAGATTACTCAAAAAGCACTGGTAGGCCTAATCCCTAATGTGTTGTACCTAGGTACCCACATGATAGATTATTTAGGTTTTTTACTATGGATACTATGAAGTAGTGGGTTTCTATAGTGTTGGAGAGACATATTAATTTTCATTTAGAGTTTATTCTAGGGATTACGGTACCATGGGGTCGACTGTATATCAACTTAATTATACTAAAACCCTCTTCAACTTATTTAGTGGCTCAACCGATATTATAGAGATGAAGGTATACTGAGGAGATCTGTAAGAGGGTGGTTTAGTTATTATTCATGATTCCTCTTCCATAAGTTGATGTGGTGAGTGGTTCTAGGTTAAATTGGGGAAAAGGGTCCATATTTATCATGATGAAAAGGTTATACTTTTTCAACATTTGAACATCACTAAAAATATATTAAAACCATAGTGTTACTGGTAGGATTGAATAATGACATTTCTAGATTCATGATACTCATGGATTATTCATGATCATCTTTATTGATCGTTGGGTCCTAAAACATCACATATAAGGATACAAGGATTCCATTAATTTGTAAAAGTGTAGAAATAAATCCAAAGTAGAGTTTGAAGAAACTATTCAAATGAATCAAAACCAAAAAGGAGTGCTTGGTCTTGTGTAGTAAAAATCTCTATGTAGACCACCGCTCTGAATGGAATCATGTGAAAAAAGCTGTTTCTAGGACGAGATGGTATCACTGGTGCTCTTAAATAAACTGGACCTTTTTTTTGTGTCTAGAAGGTGATTTTCTCCCCACAAAAATGTTTTCCCCAAGTAAATGAAATGATGTATCTGGGTGAGGATAGTGATTTATATCCACCAAAAATCAAATAATTCATGATCCAAGCTGAACTTACTGATCTTTAGAATATGAAGCCCCCATAGCCCAATACGGACTACTGGCCATGCTGGTAGCTGGTTCTACTAAAAAATCATAGGGGAGTCGAAAGAAAATAATGGACATAAGAGAGTAAAAAAAAGAAAATTTAAATGAAGGTGCGAGATCCATTGTTTCCCAATAGATAATCTCACCACATAACATTAAGGATGGAAATGAATTCATCCATCCACATACAAAACCAAAATCCCTTTTGCATACACCATTGTACAAAGCATAATCAAATGACCCCTTTTTATTCAATTACAATGCTTAGTAAAAAAGCTATGCGAGAGATCCCTTACCCATGTAAAAACTATCCATAGGAGGAATCCAATCAAGAATTGGAAAATACTATATGTGTGTAACCCAAACTAGTATATAAATGATCTATATGGTAAGAACCCAAGTCTACATAGGCAAGAAATTCATCGACACAACCCTTTACCATGTTGCAACATGCTACACAGAGGGATCCCCATTATTCATAATAGCAAGATATGTAGAATGAGAAATCCTAGGGTGCTCTACTCTTTATCTTTTATTTCTTCCCTCTTTGTACCATTAGGCCCCACTTTGGCCCCTCCATGAACCATTCTAATTTCCTCAGACCAAGGACTCTTCCAAAGCCACCTGGAACATATTATTAGATCATTGGAAACATCATAATTTCCTATAGAGTCTAAATTCTCATGGTAAATGGAATTTTACTGGTAATTTCCATAGCAACAGGACCCCTTGAAATGTTTTCAAGTCGACATTCCCATGGGTACTTAGTTCTCATCCATGGAGGTGCTCACATGGACTCCTAATTATAGGTGGGAAGTGGGAAGACACACGTGACTTTCCCTTTGAGGCATAATGTATGACACTCATCTCTTCCTCAAGAATCAGTTAGCGAATCCATCTTGGAGTAAGCCCATAGTATTTCATTTGAGATGGGATAATATTTCTCCACATTAGTAGACTAAGGTACAATGATGGAATGAGATGGGTATCATATCTCTCTCCCATTTTTTGTTCCCTTGGAAATATGCCTCATCCTATAGCTGAAATGTGGATTGTGTGATCATCAAATCCACTACTTCATGTTGCTTCTCACACCATGAATTACTCATGTTACAAAGTTTATTAGTGATCAGGACATCCACACAATCCCAAACACATAAGGGAATCCTATGATGTGTAATCCCAAACCATAACCAGAAAAAGAAATCCACTGAACTCTAATTCCCAACAATATCTAAAAAATAGTCCTCTTATTTTGTGTAATCCCTAACCCATTACAAACTACATGTGTTTGGATTCCCGTTTTACTAGGATACAAAAGAAGACTTCTTAAGGTCCAAGCCCAACACCCAAAATTCACCATAATCTTCCTTGAGACATAATATCGGTAGGGTCACATCAAACATGGGAGGGGGGGTTATCCTTACTGACCTATTCCATCAACATAATTATTAGGCAGTATTTTTGATAAGACCATACCCCACCTAGGGGACTATATTCCATCCAAAAAATGTATTTTGTTTCTATGTTCGTCCCACACCAAACTTTTCTAGTCACCTTCTACCTAAGAGTCCTAAATTCACGAAATTAAACTACCCAATTTGTTCTATATCACATGAAATTTAAAGGAATGATGTTTCTAGTTATGTGGAACTAAAAAACATGGTTTCTATTTCCTTTCATGATGATACATAGGAATCCCATTTTATGCGTTCGATCCCAACATCAAGACAACAATCTTCTCCATGGGTGAAAATAAATTCCCAAGAACCATACTGGGAGGCTTAAAACCTATTTCTTAATGAACAAAAATAATAATAATATATGATCCACATATAAAGGTGCAATTTATGGAGAACCTCAGATACATAAAAATTACATTATTTACGGTGGACAACATACGGATGATTCCAAACACATTCATTAAAATAATTGATCATTAAGTAAATTGTGACACATGTTTTACTTTGGAATGAAAAAATTGATTCATGAACATTTATTAAATAAAATAAATAATAAATCACTTGAATATGTAAAAGTTTCCCCCCAATAGGGTTTAATGATCCCCAACTCCCATAGTATTGGTCAATGTAATGTCCCTAAGTGTTTTTGTGCCCATTATTAACAACTAATTGCCTTGAAAAATCGTGTTTTCAAAAAATCTAAAATTATTAAACAATTCGGTGTTTCTAGAACCCTGAATAACCCTTTGGAATCCGTAAGATAATGGTTCACGCAACATGAGTGATTTTTTATTATTCAAACCCCCATAATCGATCATTTAGTGGACACTGGGATTTTCATTAGAAATAAAAATAGTGAACCTGAACTGAATCCTTAATCAATATGTTACCAACCCCTTCATGTTAGGTCCCTTTCACATTTGAAATGAAATTAGTCCAATATTAAAAATCTATCATGAAATTTCTCTTTTATATATATGTTTCTTCTATGGGATATTCTTGACATTGTTTATCAAGTATATTGCAGTCACTTCTCACCAGAACTCTCTTCAATCTAATAGTGTATCACCAGTTCTAATAGATGGGAACATTAACCAATGTGAAAGCTATGTCTTTGACCAAATAGAAGGCACCATATCATACCTATTATCTTAAATTTTAGGTTTCAAACACATTGGTATTGGAGTAAAACCAAAATGGTACTCTCCTAATCCTGGTGGATGCTCAACAAACTCTCCATATTATAAATCCCTTCCAACTGACCAGTCAATGATAGTCGATGGTCTAGAAATAGTTTGTACCAGTATCCATCTAAAACCATTTCATGATCCTATCCACAAAACGTGACAATAGGTTCCTCCATTATCTTATGGAGTCTAATTATATTGTCACCGATTATTTCATACTAGTGACACAGGAGTCCCACACAAGGGATCTTGTCAACATTTAATACTGATAGCACCACATGACCCAACATCCCCATTATGAAGAAGATTCCACCCCATATACCCTAGTATATATCCGGTGTACCTAGACTCCCATGGCGACCCATATAAGGAAACAATAAAAAAATTTAGAGTTGGATATTATTCTTGTTCCTAATTAATAATCCAGACAGGTAAATACATATGAAACCTATGGGAAGCTGCAGATCAATTCTCACTCTTAAGAATACATCCATGAAAATATGGTGGCAATGAGCTATGGTTAGATTCAAATATTTGATCACTCTTATAAATAATTTCAATCTAATTCAACAACAACTGATTAGATGAAAATCCCTTGTCATGAATTTGAAGCCCCTCAAGAAAATATTATGGCAATTTTATATGGGAGGATTCAAATCCCTAGTCACTCTTATGGATATCTTCAATAAAATAAGATGGACAATAATAATATGAAAATACTACTCCTGAATATGATGTTCGTCATGTAAATATAGTAATAATGAGCCATGAACAAATGTAAATCCATACTGACCCTTATGAATCCCATCAGTTAAATATGGTAGAAAATGAGAAGATGGAAATAATGACATACAAATATGAATTTTGTCATTCAAATTCATTGAAAAACAATAATATGGAAATTCTTACTCATTCATATAAATCCCCCCTGTCAAATATAGTGGAAAATAGAGAAACTAGTCAATATATGTCGGCTATGAACTAGGGGATGACTCATATCCCTACCCCAACATTAAAATTTTCATACATCCCCATTCATACTATGGATTCCACTCATCATTTATTGAAAATGTTTGATGGTCATATATCAATTCCTAACCACTTACTTCAATCCATCCAAGACATTATCACATCAATAGAAACTGGTAGGAGCCTAGCCAATGTCCTTGAATCCTTATTTGTGGTGACCCATCCAAACAACAAGAGTGTCACTAAAGATAAAAAATACATTCCTATTACTATCTATGAGGGTAATTATCTATATCTTGTGATAAATGGAAAACTAGATTGGGCGTAAATACTACTTCCAAATCTGGATTACTGGACAATCTCAAATGTTGCTCTAATGCAAGTATATATCCCCTCTAGTAATCAAGAATCTCATCGGTGGGATCAGAAAGTATCATGTAATTATCCTAATCTCACTATATTTTATTGGTATATATAGTCACAACACACATTTTATGGTTCCCATGGGGGAGAATCAAAAAATAAATCCCATCTTGGGTAGTTTGAAATCACCAAACATGCTTATAACCTTTATATGCTAAATGATGGAATTATATAGGTCTTCAAACATCTATCACTAGTGGACCATGATCCTAATGATCCATTACTATATTATGGAAGTGGTTTTAGTAGTAAAAATATTCATCCCCTAAACATGGATAAAATAAGATCTAGATATCCTCCATTGATTAATCACCATGATGAATTTACCCATTGGAATAATCTGATAAATCCTTAGAGCCCATCTCTTAATTAGTCCATGATAGCCCTCCTCATGTCCAAAAGATTATTCCACAAGAAGGACCTCCCATTACTAGATCAAATATGTGAAGACCCTGATATTATAAAGGACTTGGGAAGACGTGGTTATTCATGTGTGACACCCTATCTGTGGAAGGTGTCATTCCTTCTGAATATGAGGTTAATTCAAGACAACATTCATCTTTTGAACCACTTATAGAGAATTTACATTCCTATTAGACCTTTACCAACCCTTATTCTTAAAAAAATATCCATTAATTTCGCATGTTGGGAAGAAAAAGTAGAGGGATCTTGGGAAGAAGAATAGTAAAATACAAGAATACAACTGGTCCGTGATAACATACTCATCTTGTTATGGACTGTATCCACTTCTTAATCTGACATTCTAGAGGTTTTTTAATAATAATGCATAAAAAACATCAATTTGAATATTTGGGAAACTCTACACTATTTGAAGGCAATTTTCCTATGATACAATGGGTATGCAGACCAAATAAAAGTATTGGGAGAGCTTCATCATCAAATTGATGTGGAATCCATTCCATATATGAGGAGACCGTGATGAGAGAGGTGTGGGAATGATATTCAACTAACATTAATAAATTTAGGGCTAAAATTATGTTATCTAATCATAGATGCACCACTTAATGTTCATATACTAGGGTGGGGTGAACATGGAGCCTTGAACATCACCATATACCATGGTCAGAAAAATCCATTGGAAATTATATCCTATAATGTAATTACTCCAAGAAGGATATTATGAAATACACATGGTAAGGAAAGATGAAACATTCAGAAATAATCATCCTTTAATAAGTCTCAAAATAATCATATTGAACAATATAAAGCCAAAGAAAAAAACCCTAAACATAGAAAATGAGAATAATATGCAGGATTATCTTTTAAGGAAAGCAAAATATCTAGCACTGGAAATGTACTTAGAATAAAACAGTTTGTGTGTAGATTCATCATTTCCCTCAGATTAATCTCGAATAAGTATTCATGAGGTAATGAGTACGGTGGATGTATTAGAAGCCAATGCAGTTCATGATCAGCTCTATTCCATAGGACAATGAGAATTTTTAATTAAAAAATGACCCTACAATGTTGAAAAATGTGGCCTGAGGAATGATGAAAAAAAACAGGAGAAAACTCATCCCATAGGGAAGGAGGAAGTTTAATCTCAAAACAACATTCAAGGAAAAATTTTCTTTCCCCATATTTGGAGAACAAAAAGGAATAAGGACACCTAGTTCATCATATATTTAGTCTTTTTTCCCACATAAGGGATGCATACAACAAGGCTATATGTGCGTTTCCACAGAGTTTATCTTCACCAAGTGGCCCCAAGGAGATCCTAAAATTGACGAAGCAGGTCTAGAAATGGTTGAATGTAACCATCCTATAATTTGATATCCAATGAGATCCCAATAATGTATTATGTGTTGGTTATCTTCCTAGACATCAATCCCATAGATAGAACCATGGACAATGACAACAACGAGTAACATGAAGGGAATGGTTCCTTTCGGAATACAGTCTATGATTAGGAAAATAAATGGGCTGTATTTACCAAGAACCATAAGTTCACCCATAACATGTGTTATCCATTGATAAATCCACTACAACCTTCTCAATGAGTTTCCACACAAGAATATGGAAAAAATGTGGTCAAAAATGAACCACCTCTCGATGAGGTTGAGCTTCTCACACTCGAGGAATTATTAAATTAGCTGGAGGAAGAAATAAAAGAGTTTATAAGACATAAGGAATAATTTCTATGAGTTATTATTACTATTGAATATTTCCAATGAGAAGATCCAAAAATCATGCTCCAATCTGATGTACCACAACATCAATAATAGGGGTCCACAAGAGTGACTAAAGTAGGGCCATGAAATCTGGTCAACTTTGTGCTCAAGCCATCAGTTTACCTAGACCCAATTATATAGAGATATCAAGAATCCCCCCCATTTGGTATGTAATTAGAAAAGAATAATAAAATCCCAAAAAATATGTTCCCTGTTAGATATCAGCTGCAGATATTAATAGACCCACTGCATCAGGGCCCAACACTTACCGCCCCTACTCATTTTCCTATCCAAGTAGACATACATCAAGGTTTTATTGAAACCATCAGGTCATTGATAGATTTATTCAATGATGTTGTGGAATTATGTGCAACCGTACATATAAAATTGAAGCCTTACCCTGAATGGGTTTCCGACGTCCCACCACCACCAAATTTCCGGAGTACTATGTTTCTAATATCCAATTGATCTGGAGACCTAAAAACCCAGATAGATAACATTGTGTCTCAATTAAATCCTGTGATGGTAACCCCACTCCAATAATTAGAGGTGAAATTTAGAGGCTTTGTGAAAAACCTGAAAAGTCCAGCCTTTGTGTGGTACACCTGTTTTCCAGCGCAACTGATCACGGAATGGGAGGATCCTTATGGGATGTGTATCCTCTAGTTTAGCTCAAAACTAAAAAATAAGATGATGATAGAGCTCTAAAATTTCAATAAATTATATAATAATAGGGTATTATATTTCTCCATCATTGGGAAAGGGATTATCTAATCCCTAAACTTATATCATCCCCAAGAAGATATTCTTTATCATTGCATGTATAAAATCTTTAATGAATTTAAAAATTCTACTAATCTAGGTGTGATATACATGTGGGTTTTTGTACTTTTACATAATTTTACAACTAATGGAAGATTCTATATAATAGACTATACTTATGTCTTGAATAACTCCACATGTCCTAGGGAAAAGAATATGAAATGTGGAGGTTGCGTCCATCACACTTAATCCATCCTACATGCCAACCCCAGCTCTCAAGATGACACCACATCACGTGGAACCACATCAACATTAACATAACCAAGGTATTGTCAGGATGTGTGGAGGGTACCCAAGTGAAATCTATTCGAGGAGAAAAGGAAAAAAATATACTCATTCTTAGGATAACACATCTGTGACTACTTTAAAGAATCCAAGGACAACAAATTAACTTCTCTAAAAAATCCCATGATTTGTGAGTGTGTATGTATCAATTAATAGCTAAATTATATCCTTTTTCATATGAAACTACTACAGATCATTCTATAATTTATCATCTTCAATGAAATCTTGTAAAAAATGGTGGACTCTGGGAAACTGATGTTTGGTAAACCACTGACACAAGTAACATATGTTATTGTTAGTTCCCTTGTGAAATGAGTTTAATATAAAGAAGTTTCTAGAAGATGATCATATATGTTTTAAGGTTTGATGAATAAAAATAAAATAAACTGAACTCAAGGTATCCTCTGAGTATAGTTGAAGCAACCAATTGTGCCCTAACTGCTTAAGCTATGAGAAAAAAACTCCATCAACATTATCTACCTAGCCTTTCAAAAATAATTTATAATGGAAGGTATGGGATCTAATATAGGAGGATAATCCTAAAATAAGGATAAAGGTGTCCTTGAACCGTTTGAAAATTATTCCTTAAGCTTTTAAATAATGGGTGAAACCCCACCGAATTGTACCACTAGTAATATAAATCCAAACAAAATACACATTTCATGAAGATTTTGTCATTAGGTGCATAAATTTCATTCATTTTATGGAACAATTATTTGATGAAGAGTATGGCTATGAAACTGAATTGTCTATACCATATTGGATAACTTTAAGAAAATGTATCAAAATTCAAGGTTACAGGGGGAGAAAAAATAATGATAAAAACCTGAATTTCAGCTATGTCTCTACTCATACCGTCAATGTGGTGGAAAATCACATAATATCCCCTCAACCTATCCAAATAGAGTCGTGGAATACCCCGTCATATTCCAAAATCCACCCTAACCAGATCACTCTAGAATATCATTCATAAGAGGAACATGTGTCCATTCACCATTGATGTGAATGAAGAACTACCTGGACCAACCAGATAGAGACAAGAGCTCCTCCAATTCCTCTTTCGAGGGAAAATGAATCTATGTATGGTACTATGTCTCTTAAAGAACCTATGTAAGAATATTCACATGCTAGAAGGCATAGGCCTTTAGAGAAAAAGTATGATATATTGAAATAGTTATCCTGGGTACCATCTAAGATATCAATCATGGATTCCTTAGGATTATCAAAAGACCTCAAGGAAGCACTCATATTGGATTTTTTAATCCCTCGTGAATTTGAAGTTATTTTTTCTACTAATGAGTTGTATCAAAGAGAAATCGATCATAAATAATTTCATGTGGCTATATCTTTTATGGATCGTGATGAATATTTTCTTATATAAGGATACATAAGAACCTTTTATGTGTCAATAAAGATAAATTCAAATGATGTGTGATGTATTTTCATTGAAAATACTTCTAGAGTTAATCACATTCATGTAAGGAAACATTGCTACTTGGTCTATAAAGAGTAAAACATAGAACTTTCCTCTCTAACACTACATAGTTATGAAAGAAGAATGAAAAATATACAAGTCCAACACAATCTCAAGGATCTGTTTGGATATCTAGTACCAGACATATATCTTTTGGTTTTTTGGCAGGATAAAACCTTCAATGATTCATTAGGAAGGCCAAGGTTTCATTATCATGTTAAAATCAATTCATCATACCATCAATACATAAAATACTATAACACTTAAAAAATCGATACATTATACACCGATAAGGCCCTGCCCAAATCATATGAGTAAGACTATATCGACGAAAAATTCTATTAGAGGGAAGGGAAACAACCCATGTTGAAATATGTCACTTGGGTCATGAACCTAAATGGTATCGAAATGAAAACAACCAACCCCTTAAAATATCATGGAATGAGTATGTGTTTCCAATCAATCAGGTTAGACACATGGGTCTAATTTCAGACATAAATTTGATGAAATTAATGATATTAATCATGAACACTGAATCTAGAAACATTTATATGGTCATTGACTCTCTAGGATGTTGTCAAAACACCAATGAAAATCCTTTTAGTCCATCCTAAGAGTTTTGAGGAAACCATGATCCAAAATATGAGTTTGAAGAAGCCTTCTTTTCACCATGGAAATTGAAGATACCCATTCTCTTAACTTCATCTATCCTCCAAAACCCAAAATGTACCCCACATCATTAACGGGGCTAAATGATGTTTCTTCTTCATCTGGATTTATTATCATTAACTGCTATTTTGACATAGAATAACTGATCTCATTACCTAATTCTTCTAAGGGTAAATAAGTAGAGGAATAATAAGGTGAAGAAGAAGAATAAGAGGAGGACGAACTGAGGGATTCGCTACTATAATTTGAAGATAATGTATCTACAACCATTGATGAGCTTTATGAGATAAATTTGGTTATAGAAAATGACCGTAGACCCACTTTGATCTGTTCATCCTTAACATCTATAGAACAAGAGGAATATACCTATTTTCAAAACTGGTATTAGTATGTGTTTTCATATAACTACACATAAATTCAATGACTTGATCCTAATATGGCCACTCACTACATGGTATTTTTAGAGGACCTCCATGGATTTAAACAAGCAATAAAAAGGACACATCTGACCCATACTTCCAAAATTAAAGCTGAAGTTGACAGGATCATTAGATCCAAATTCAATCAAGAAGTATATGAACTAAAATTAATTGCTAATGTAGTCACTTTTAAGAAATATAATTTAAAAATCGGGGTCCTCATTGATTTTTGTGATCTCAACAAGTAATGACCTGAGGATGATTTCCCAGTCCCGATAATCGAGCTACGGATTGATTCGACAACCAGATATCTTGAATTATACTTGATTTATATATATTCTTGACATTATCATATTCAAATGGCTTTAGATGATGAAAAATCTATAATATTCATAGACTATAGGGATTATTTTATCATCGAGCAATTCCCTTTGTTTTTAAGAATGCTGGCACTACATATAATCGTTCCATGCATTGTATCTTAAAACCCATCATGGAAAAGTTTTTAAAAAGATAAATTGAAGATATCGTGGCCATATATAAACAAAAATTTAACCAATTTTCTGATTATTAAACAATATTCAACAAAATAATACATCACATCCTGAATATGAACCCCTAAAATTGTGATTTTGGCATTACATTAGGGAAATTTTTCAGTTTTATCCTATTCCATCATTATATCAGAGTTGTGACTGAGAAAAAAATGGTCATACTTATTATGTCACCTCCTAAAAACAAAAGGATTTTAGAGGATTTAAATTGAACTTCACCTAAATTCAGTGGTTTATAGTTAACCTTATAGAAAAATGATTTTTCCTTCACCAGGTTCATGAAGAAAGGGTTTACATATCAGTTGAATTATTATTGTTAGGAAGCTTTTGATAGTCTAAAGAAATATATTTGGAGTCCTCTAGTGCTAATTAATCATGTTCAATGAATACCTATCATTTTATATTTCAAAACCCTAGAGAGATCACTATGTTCCTTCCTCCTTCTAAAAATTGAAAAAAAAGACAAAACAAACATAATTAAATCATTCAAACTATGATCGATGATGTGAATTGTTTTATAGATATTGTGAAGAGATTTCTGGTAATAATTTTTGTAGTCTCAAAATGGAGGCACTACCTACATCATCATGAGCTCTGTTTGGTCTCTCATAGAAACCAACATAGTATCATTATCATCCATCTAATGTTGATTGTGTATTTCCCAAAGTGGGAGGTCTCCCTGCAGCTATTTGGAAACCATTTCATGCCCCAGAGTGTGGTAAATGGTCAGGTGTTAGCATAATATCAGGAAGAACACCATTCTGTAGAAACTATATCACTTGATATTGAACTACATGATTAAGATATATTCTCTATTCAAGATCCCCCTAGTTATGGGATTTTATATTGACGGTGCATAAAAAATCCTAACAGGGAAGAGGATGGAAGACCACAACCAAAACAAAGTCATGTTAGGAGTAGTGAGAATTTATGAATCAAAGGAAATCCTACATTACTCCTTACATTTATAAGTTTGAATGAACAATTAAGCTATATATCAAGCTCACGTTACCAGTTATAGGTCATGTTTCACATTCAAGTAAATAATTTGAAGATAAATGGATATTCAGAATTGTTCATCAAGTAGGTAATTGGTGATTATGACATAAAAAAAGAAGAGATAATCCTCCTAATAGACCTTATCTAGGGACTAATGGAAGAATTCCACTTGGAGCTGACATTGAATCACTTCACATAATAACTAAATTCCTAGTTAGAATCTATGAAAAATAAAGCTAAAACTGTAGTAGATCCATAATGGGATTAAATTGTCATCAACATTATGAACCAATGAATGGTATCCCCTTTTTTTCATGCCAATACAAAATAGATAAATGAATTTAGTCACATCACTGATCCATATGGTTCCATGAAAAGTTGGATGGAAACCATCATTGACTACCTTTAAAATGGAGTAATCCCACTAGATAGAGGAGAGAAAGAGGTAAAATGGAGGCAGGAAATTAAATTTGTTCTATATGAAAACATGAATAATGAGACGGTCATATATAAGAGGGCCCCTGATTGGGTACTTCTCAGGTGAATAGATGGAGAAGTTACTATTGCTTTCAAAATGTATGAGCACGCCAGAGCCTATAGATACCACCTGTTAGGGTTCATCCATTCCCATCAAATCCCAAGGATTGGGTACTACTATCCCACAATGGTTCAATATTACACAAAATTTACCAAAAAAATTCATTCCATCAATGTTCATTCCAACATTATTCACCAAACCTCAGTGTTGATGCACACATCCATGTACTGTTGGATATTTTCCATATAGAGAATGAATGTCGATTGACCATACCCCTACCAAAACCATGTATTTCAAGTACATTCTCACTACAACTTACTTCTTATCCAAGTGGACTAAAGATATACCCCTCAAAGAAGCAAGAGAAAGAAATATTTTCATATTTCAGAAAAGAAACATCATTAATAGATTTGGAATCCCTCATAAACTAATGATGTAAAATGGAAAATATTTATATTCTTTAGAGTTGGGGAATCTATATCAAATGTATAATATCAAATCTAACTATTTTTTATACAATCTTACAATGGCTAATGGACAGATAATGGGATCAAATAAGACCTATCAAATATACTCTAGAAGATATTAGATAAGGATAAAAAGTCATGTACAAACAATAATCTATATGCCTTTTGGGATTACCAGACCATGACCTGCATTACTAATCAGGTGAACCTATTCTCTTTGGTATATGAGACCTGGGCAGGCTGACCCATTGAGGTTCTATTCCATTTTTTCATGTATCCAAATGTGATCAGTTATCTATCAATGAATTATCTCTGAAATGGTTTGATGAAGTTAATTTACTAAATGATAAGATATTTAATTCCTATAACTATTTAGAAGTCCATCAATACTAGATTACAGGTGCCTTTAGAAAAAGAAGGTTTCCTTCGATATTTCTTCAAGGTAGAGATGGTATTGGTCCTCAGGACTCTGATGATACTTGAAAAGAAACCTCAAAAGAGGTAGCCAAAGTTTGATGGGACTTATTTCAATTTTTTTACACCAATAGAGCTTATTCTATTATCAAGATAGAAGAAAAAATTACCATAACCCCTTCCAATGCAAGGGTTGTCCAGAAATTCTTCACATGATAAAAGAGAATTCATCTTCCCCGCATGAAATTAAACTGCATGGCTTTTTTTAGAATGTGACTTCAAAAAAGGGGTGTAAAAAAGCATCCATGTTGCAAGAATAAAATTGTGTGACACATCATCTATTTCATGAGATGATAAACTATGTGGTAAATTATAAAATTCTCAGTATGAAAAACATCTTGACACATCATCCATATCACAAGATGATAAACTATGTGACACAACATCCATGTCACAAGATGATAAATTGCATGATACATCATCCATGTCACAAGATGATAAAATATGTGACACATCATCCATGTCAATAGATGATAAAATGGATGAAACATCATCCATTTTTCAATATGATAAACTATAAAAACATCATCCAAGACACAAGATGATATGCTATATGACACATCATTCATATCACAAACCCATAAAAAGAGGGACACAATCATCCTTGATGTAAGATGTTAATCTTCATATCATCATCATCCTTCCTGCATGATGTTATAATACTCAAGAATCATTTTATCATCCACGGTTCACTATAAACAACCATGATCTATGTGAAAAGAAGATGAAATTCCTCGGTCCATATGTGAGAGTTAGAGCCACACATGGAATATTTTCAACCAAGAAACACATGTGAATTGATTATTTCAATTAAAAGATATATAGTGATGTTAGAATATAATTTGTTTAAATATTTTACGAGACCAAAATATGAATTTACATCCACATCAGGTGACCCATTCCCTAACCATAAGATGCTAAAATGCACACCCAACTTCCTTGTCACATGAAAATAAACTACATGGTTCATTAAGAGATGTGTGTTGATTAATTCCTTACAAAAAAGGATATATAGTGAATCCCGAACCATATGTCCTATTCCCAAAAAGAAGATATGAAAAATGAACACTCTCTTTCATACAAACAGATCCAATTTAGGAGACTCTTTCATGGGTCCTTTCATTTATGGGTCTATGTCAAGTAAAATACCCAATCTCAGTAAACGCATTAGATATATGTAGAGAGAATTTTTAGAACTACATGTGGAAATATTAATGTCATAACATGATATTCATTGTCACCTGAATCTTCAATCAAGGGTTCTGCTAAGAAAACCAATTTAAAAACATGTCCCTTATGAGTGCATGGTTTCCCATTCAGAACTACATGTGGATATATTCCTACAATAATAGGATACATAGTGACGCTCGAATCTCCAATTCCATGTCTAACAGAAAATTGTAACTAAAATTATTCCACCCTTTTTATGGATAAGACATATGTAAGGATCTGATTCTAGAACTGCATACAGCTTGATTATCAGTCTAACGAGATACACAGTGACAGACATATCATACATTTAAATCCATCCACCAAAAAAATTACACTATTCTTTTTTTATGTGTAGTGGAATAAACCTTTTCCACCCCATATTTATCACATAAATAATATCTCATGTTGGACTAGGAGTTTCAGTATAGGATATAAGGATTGATAAATTAATATGAATTCATTCCACGGTTACTATAATCCAGGTCAAGAGACATTAAAAGAAAAACTATATTTACTTATCACATGACTTCAAGATGCATGGTTCATAAAAGTTTGATAACTATGTTTGGATTTATTCCTCCCATATCAGGAAACATATTGACACCTAGATCATTTATATTGGGTCATAACATAATATTTACTCTTCACATAAAGGAAGCTATTCCATACCCCATGACATAAAACTGCATTTCTAATTTCCTTTCTGCATAAATTAAAATTCATTGTGTCTTTAGAACTTCATGTTTCATGGTTCTCTATTTGATGATAGGCATAGTTGAGATTATACCTCTAGTTTTAGTCCAAAACACGAGGTAAAGAGAATGAAAAAAGTGTCCCCATATCCTACATAAAACAAAGATATATGTAGAAGATCTTAAATTTGGGTTCCCTCATTTTTTGATCTATCAAGGGAAGAGAACATTTACCATAAAAATGAGTATGATATATTTAAGGGACTTCAGCTTCCATGATAATCATGGTCTAATTGTTTCTTATGTAATCAGACACATTCATTCCATTTATCATAATCTGTGTCTGTTGAAATTTCAGATCTCCACAATCTTCCTCTATCCATCAAAGATAGTGGGCCAATATTTTCATGGCACCTTTTTTTGACTATGAATAGTTTGACCCCATTATATTTTCGTAGGTAGACAAAAAAGGCCTATCAACTAGGGTAAAATTCTTCTTTATGAGAGACCTATGATATCTTTATACACCCAAAAAATCTTATTTTCATCCCATATTATTTATACAGATCTAATAATCCATAGAATCAATATTTACATTTTCATTCACCATCACATCAATGGAAGGTCAGAATATCCTAACCTAATGAGTATTTTATTACTAATTGTTTCCATGCCATCAGGTTCTATACACATAACCTGATAGAACAATTTCCCATTTCATCCTTACTATATGAAGTTTCACTGTATTGCTAGTGTCCTAGTCACATGATAATAAACTACATAATGACGAAGAACTACATCTAGTGAGATTTATATTATCAAAAGATATCTAGTAACACACGAATCCTCAAATAAGGGTATATCGACAACATATAATTTTATCTTTTTCTCTTATGTACGGGTTATACAAACATAATGTACTTTCAAAAAAAAGATCCAGGTATTCCATTATTCTCACTTTAATGAGATATGTAGTGACATCAAGATCCTTTATCAGAGTCCGAACATAATGAAAATGAATCCCCCCAATCCTGTTCTAAATGTGTTAGATCTTAATAGGAGGGTCCAATATGAATTTCCATTTTCTTATGAGCATATATTCAAAGAAAAATTCTACTTCCCCACATAAGAGTTCAATCAACATATGGGGAAACATACTCTGAACTATGTGTAGGTTAATTTTATTTTTGATGAGATACATAGTGATGATCGAACCATACTTGTGGAGCCCATATGTGATGAAAACATACCTTATTTCAAACATATAGGTTAGACATAAATGATAAAAACGTTTCTACCCATTATTAGGAAATTCCAATATGAAATTCTCATTTTAAATCAATGAACATCCCTTTCAAAAAAACAATATTTTTGTCTAGGAAACTATGAATTTCCATTAAATTTCACTCGAATTAGGAAAGAGATGATAAATGTATTAAAGAAACCATTGTTTTACTATTCACAATATACCCTAGTTGTCTATATATCAGTAAACCAAAAAATCATGTGTACCAAAAGAAAATTCTACATCAAGAGAGACCTCTTAAAATTTCATAACCCCAAAGATGGTTTCATCCCATATTACTCCTCAAATTTAAGAACCCATAGATTATAGCATAAAACATTTCCCCATCATTCTTAAGGATGATGGAATATTCTTAGAGAGAATACCATGAAAAGGAAAAATCACTTGTCTCTCGGCCAATGCTAAGTGAACATAAATTTTAGAATTTTAACTCCATTTTCATAAGACATTAAACTATATGATCCGTTTACTAGTCACACGAAATTAAAAATCATTATTCTTTAACCCTACTTTACATAAGATAAATCTATGTAGGATTTGTATTTCATTCACCCCTAGTTCCAATAAATATTCCCTCATAATATTTAGATGCCATTTTGTTAATAAATCACCCATCATGTTCTTCAGAAATAATAATTTTCACAAACTATTTTTCCGTCATAAATGAATTGATAGTTTTAGGAGGAAACCTATTTTTGAAAATTCATAATATTCCCCAGCCGACTATAAATAACTAAACTGCAAAAGGGCTAATAAACAATATAAAAATTCATACTTAGGAGATGTTTCTTAGATCTTTGTATGCACCAAAAACATCATTCTAGAAACCTCCTTTAAAAAATACTCTACAGTTAATCCTCACGCACGTGTCCTATATCATACCTTGGATTAAAAAAGCACAAACTATAGGCCTAAATATACCATATTCATGTAAGAAAAATATTGAGAGTTTCCCAGATAAGAATCCCTCTTTGGGTCATCCCCCCATAATTCATTGTCAAATATATTTGTCCTAAAACACCATTCATAATAGTCTAAATTGAATGAATATAAAATGACCACATAAAGAGACACATTACTCGATATGTTGAAAACCCACAAAGGGTACCCTAGGAAAAATTCAGGAACCAATTCAATATACCTATACCATTCATGATTCAATTCAAAAAAAAATAGGCTTCAAAAATAGAATAAAAAAGAGACGAAACATTTTTTTGGGAAGAATAATCTCAATGGGAAGCTTAAAAAAAGTGAAGGAATGCCTACTAAAACCATGCCATAGTAGAATTAGAAAATAATTAGGGTGGTAAAAGAAAATATTCATAGTATTTAGTGTTATCCATGTAACCCTATCAAAAGTCGAAACTATAATTGTTCAATCCGTAGGCGCAATAAAAAAAATTAGAGAATTGAATGGTTTTACATTGAAATATGGGGATTATGGTATTGTGGTGATGATTTAGATTGATATTTAGTGATGAAACCATTCAGGTTACCTGTGAGATTATCTTTCAAAACATATTAACAATTATGATTGATTGGAATTATATTATAATATAATAGACATGTACTATAGGTTAAATATGATATCATTTATTCATTTAATGAAAACAAGAGAGGAACATACTGATCCCATAGCCTTTCCTAGGAGTAGAAAGACAATGAAAAACAATTGAAATAGATATGGTGAAACGTTACCTACTTATTCACCTGGCCAACTACCCCTAGATATGAGTTTTCATGGGGCCACCCTAGATTGGATCTTTTCCCAACCTCAGATTCATACAATGTATGCATTTTTCTAATAATAACCCTGAGATCATAACCTCTCGGTATGATGGCTTCAAATCCCTCATTTTAGGTGGAAGTTGTGTCTTTAAAATTACAATTTGAGCCTCATATTCTCATAGCTCCATAGATTAGGAAACCACTGGATCATAAATTCGTTCTTCTTTAGCAACCAGATTATGCAGTTCAAGAGTAGTATCCTTTAGGACTTCCACGAGCTGAATAGAAGAATTAAATAAGATACGACCACATTCATGAGAAGATAACTATTCTAAATAAATAAGAACATGGTGAATAAAGGAATGAAAGTTACTATAATCAAATAGTCCTACACCCAAACCGTAAAAGATTTTTTATAGGTTGTACATCTTATCATTAATCATCACTAATGATTTCTCTGTGATGATAGTTCAAATTTTGCACCAAGGCCATTTTTCTATGACCTAATTTTCAATAGATTCATGATGATACTAACTCTGTCCACCCATATACATAGGTATATAATCTATGATTAAACTTACTATAGATGGTATCACTATAAAATGTGACACCCAAGTGAGAAAGGCCTCCATATCGTCTTTCTGATCAATCTTGTGAACTATGATATTTGTTTTTTCATCAATTGGCCGAATTTCGGATGTGTCCCACTAGGACTGACCTCAGCATCATTTCCAACCGTTATAATCAAATGTATGGGGTCTGCAGCACTCCCTATAAAAGGATAATCTAATTATGAAGCTACCTCATTATGCTTTTAATTATGGGATGAATGTATTCTACCTACAGAAGTGGGTTAATATGGAATGATAGGAAAAGTACCAGGAGAGGCTAGAGGTTTGTCCACCTATCGAATTTGATTCCCCAACACCCATTGTGATTGTATTACACAAACATCTTGGTATAACATCTAGATAAATTATTCATAACTATCATTGTAGGTAATTGAATTTTCTATTCGGAATCCCCACACTTCATCATCAAACATAATTGGAAAAGGATAACTAGGCGGGATTCCTTTATAATCATGGTAAGGGGTAAATATAAAACCTATTACTGACATCCAAATTGCTATGTAAACTTGTAATGGAGATAATTCTCACAAATGGTTTCCCCAACAACCCTAGTAGTCAAGATCATGTGCATTAATGAGGTGATGTAGGAATGTTCTTCCATAGAACCTATTACATTATCCACCAATGTTATATAAGTTGATGGATATAGAATACAAGTAAAGAGAAAATGATTTTGTAGTAATTGGGAAACATTGATAATTCCCATGGATGTTGGTAGAATGAATGAATTGATAGGGAGTATAGGGAGAAAGGTGTAATGAGAAATTATTACGATATACTAATATTTTAAGCATTAAAAGTTTTCCTGTATCAATTCATATTGAAATTAGATGGGTCCACTGAGGTGCTGTAGGGATCATACCTCATATATCTATCCCATGAATCCATAAATATTTTTATGGATCATTATAAATATATTGATAGTTTTTCCTCAACTAATGTGGCCACCATCATCAGGGTTTATAATCCAACACTAGTAAATACATTTTGAGATTAAAGGATCTTCCCACTCTAATACATGGTGAAAAATCTTTCCAATACAATGTCTGCAGATATGTCTAGCCAGATCATATAGCCCCACATGGCATGTTTTCCTAACTTGAGTTTTGAGCAGAAAAAACCCAAGTAACATAGGGAATGTTGAGTTGGATGATTATTAGTATGTAGGATCCTGGAACTTAGACCGTTAGCTTGAAGAAATATCTTTATTAAACCACTGAATATAATTAGTGGATGAGTATCGTGTTGATGACAAAAAAATTTATCTACTGTGATCATTATGTCCCTTGGTAGTGGATTCCTACATGGTTTTTCCCAAGTATTGGATTCAGTCCAAAAATCATCACACATATTACCAAGAATTGGAATTCCAACTAACATGTAGATATCCCATAATCTGAGAAAACCATATTTCCTAGTATAAGATGATGATATAAAATTCTTCGGGAAATTACATGCAATTTTGGGGAACCCAGAATGCCGAAGAATATGCAATTAAAGAAACTCCCTTCATACCATAAGACCCACATGGAGCTCCACCCCCAAGTGGGATCACCTCATGATATGTTTGGAACTGGAGGGTAATATATAATAGAAGTTTGTAAATATATATCATTGTTATTTAAGTTTCTATGATATGATGAGGAATAATTTATAATAGAGATCATATATTAATCTAATTTAGAAATGACTTTCCCCACCATAGATATGTTCATTCGAGAATGATCCTGAGACACCTCAAAAAATGTAGTAGAAATATTATCTTTAGAAAATTGAATAGATATTTTTTCACGAAGTTTGAAGCTATACAACTGTAGTTTATTGTATATTAATTTACTAAGAAACCCTGGTGAAACTATAAACTTCAAGAATACCCTCATGAAGAACGATGTGAAGTCAATATTCATCATCAATTCTTTAAAAAATGGAATTACTTATCTTAATTTCATTTGGGAAGGTAGAGGAGAGATCCATTTTTCCCTACCACAAGATGAGTTTTTTGAGATTCATGAAAAGAGACCATATAAAATAATCCACACTGCATGACATTACACTCTATGGTGCATTCTATTTAGCAAGGTGCTCAGTCTGCGAGGTGTTTAGCCTGTGAGACCATCAGTCCATGTAGTGCTTTATACTCAGTCCGTAGAGTGCTTGGTTAGAGAAGCAACCATATCGATGAACAGATCACTCTGTGGGTGAGCATATTTACCATTCATGGAAAAAGGCATTGAGTTTGCCAAAAGTTTGTCTGCAAAGGATAACACTACATTAGGAAGAAGGTAACAATGTGGGTTTGTAGAGATGTTAGTAGGTAGGGAGGTTTAATAAAAGAAAAATGATCCTGGAACCCCTATATATAGGCATGGTCTATATTTTGAGTCCACATGTATACCCAAAAGTAATAAAAAACATGTCCAGTTTCATCATTTGAATCACCCTCTTTCATCCTGATCATAGAAAATTATGATTTGGGTAATTTTTTTGGGTTTCAAAAACTCTGCATAGGAGGATAATACGATCCCATAAATTTGGTATATGGTAGAAAAATAAAACCAATGAATATTTTAATGATAAATTTCAACGTCATCCAAACCACGAATGAGGGTTTCATCATCCATAGAAAAAATCTATATGTAGACCACTCCCCTTCATGTAATCCCGTTAACGGTTTTGTTTTCATGTTGGGATGGTACCACCAATGTTTGTTAAGGATCCATATCATTTTCTAGGCTGTACGGTGACGCATGACCCTAGAAAATTCCTCCCACCGCAAATGTAAAGTATTTTGTAGCCGACGAAGGTGATTTTCGTCTGCTGAAAATGAAATCATTCACGGGTTGAGACATCCTTACTAATATCCTAAATATGAAATCCTCGTAGCCGACTATAGTTTATTGTTCATCCATGTAGCTAGTTACCCTACTCCTCTATAAAATCAATTCGGATCCAGAAGATAAAAATGACACAAGAGATAAAACATGAATGAAAATTATAAGAAAGTTGAAAGAGTAACCAATTTCAACTAAGTAAAACCATGATATAACATTAAAGAAGAAAAAGAGTTCATCCAACAATCTAAAAATAAAAAACCCCTTTTCTAGGAACCGTTCTACAAATAATATTTAGATTTACCCTTTTTGGTCAAATACCCCACTTAGAAATCTATGAAAATAAATCCCTACCTCACATATGAAAATGTTATGTAGGAGGTACCGAAGACCGCGTAGAAAAATACTAAGAGGGTAGAACAAAGAGCCATGTAGAAAAGCACTATGTGAGCAGAACCCATGACAAAGTAGTTAAAATCTATCTAAAAGACACCCTATTCTAATTATGAATATGATATAAAGAGGTACCCTTATCTGGTATAAGAACAAGCAATATAAAATGGGCCATTCTAGGGTGTTATTTTCTTTAGCTCCCATCACTCCCCTCCATCATACCATTGGGCCCAAATTTGGCACTTCCACAAACATTTTAATGGAATTAGGTCAAGGCCTATTCCAAATACACCTAATACATATGAACATATCATTAGATACATCATCATGTCCTCTTGAGTATACATATCCATGGTATGTAGATAGTTGTTGGTAACATCCTTTAAAATGAGGACCCTCATAATGTTTTCAAGTCAACATTCCCATGGTAACAGGGATCTCAAACTTAGAGATTATCACATTGACCTCCCCATTCTAGGTGGGGTGGGGGAGAATCGTGCTTGAAATTACCTTCAAGTAATAGTGTATTAAATTCCCCTCTTACATGGGAACTAGTTAGGATATCACTCTTGGAGTAATACTCTCATATTTATTGTGAGAGGTAGTACACTTTATCCTCTTCACTTGACCATGTTAAAATGACTAAAGTAGGTGGGAATAATTTTCCTCTCTCATTACCTATTCTTTTAGGTGCAATCCTCTTCCACAAGTAGATAAGGTAATTGTGTGATATTCAGATTTACTTCTTCCTATTGTTTCTCACACCGATCCTGAATCATCTAAGCATAGAGGATAGAGGTGGTCATGACTGCCTCATAATCTCAATAACCTAAGTGAATCCTTTGAAATCTATTCACAAACCATACCCAAATAAGGTAATCCTCTAAATATCAAGCCCTAAATATATCCCTAAAAAATGGGTCACCAATTTGATGTTAGCACTAAACCATTCCAAACAATGTCGGTTCTTATTTTAGTGTAATTGGGATTCAAAGTAAGACTCCTTGATGTCCAAACCCAACACCCTAAATTTAACCTAAAATTAACTGGGCCATACTCTTAGTATGTTCACATACAACATGGGGGTCATACTCTTTCCAAACCACTTTAATAACCATAATTATTAGACCATATTCCCTATATGATCATACCCACCCTAGGGGACCATATTACCTCAAGGATATTTGGTCCATTTCAGCATTAGGGTCTCACTGAACATTGAATAGGAACCCTCCACCCATGTGTATTTTATAAATGATGTTAAACTGAATTATTTATGACTTACCACTTGACCATAAATGGTATGACATGTCCAGTTAAGTGGAAAAAATACATGGTTTCTGATTCCTTTCACTAGGATATTTAAGAAGTCCATTTTATAGGTTTGGTCTTAACATCAAAACTAATTATGTCTCCCAGGATGAAAATCTGTTCCAGACCGCCTTACTAGGTTTCATAAAAATAGAATCATAACGACCTGAAATATAAGAATCATCGATCACCATATAATGTTTTAATTTATGGAGAACCTCAGATACATACAGATTTCATCATTAATGGATAACCTCATATACAAGTAGATGATTCCAAACTCACACATTTTAATAATTGATCATTAATTCAAGGTTGAAACATGTTATATTTGGGAATGAAAAATGGATTCACCAACATTTGTTAAAAAAGATATATAATAAAGTCATATAATAAGAAATATTTTACCTCAAAAATGGTGTGATAAGCCTCATCACCCATCCTCTTGACCAATTAAAGTCCCTAATCATTATTCATCCATTTCTCAATGAGAACCTACCTTTGAAAAGTAATTTTGTGAAACTTATCGAATAAGGGAATCATTGTGTGTTTCTATCTCAATGAACAACCCATTATAATCCATTTTAAAATTAAGTACCTAAATCGAGTGATCGTGGTTTATCAAACCCCCACAATCGATCATTACAGGGAAACTGTAATTTTCATCAGAAACATTAATGATTACCTCATTTATTCTATGTCTGGAGAGTATTAGAGAATTATTTTAATCATTCATTAGAAGTATTGATTAGGTGGAATAATCTTCCTATGCGATCTCTAAAATATGAGTAACCTAACTTCTTATGGTATAAATTTCAATATAATGGAGTAACACTTATAATCTATAAAGGTTGAGGCTAGGATGAATCATGTGATCAATGTGAGATAACTGTATCATGGTATCTTATTCCCTCAACAGGAGTTCTATGATCAATATATAGGGATATATCAAAGTGGTTATCCATTAACATGGTTGGTTCCAATGATATAGGGTATTTAGTTTTCCTTTAAATGATTATATCATGGTCTTTACCTCTCATTGAAGGGATTGAGTACCAAATTGATAGTATCAATTTTGGGATCATATGTGACAATATATTCTAAAGTAGTGTACTTATCATATTCTTCTAAAGGCAGGGAGTACATCATATAGTGTTGTATTGTTTCATTCCAAAAAATCTGATATAAGGTGTTATTGTAATAATCCTTACTAAAATACCCAAACAACACATGATAAATTTCATCATAACACTGATGGTGTACCTCCCAATCACTAGGTTTAGAATAAATTCCACAGGTCAAGTGTTACATGCGTGGGAGCTAGTTTACCACATTTCAATACTGTGAAAAATCTATAAAGTTCTATACCATGTTGTTTTATGAAATTTGTACTCAAAATAATTACATATAGACATGGTTGAGATATAAAATGAAACACAATGCACTATATGACATGAACATGAATTTAAATAAATAAAAGGTCTAGAAACATGAAAAAAGTTATGTGATAAAAGGAAAACTATATTTATAAAATATAGTGTAAGACAATTGATGCTTAAGAACCCAAAGTTATTCTCCTATATTTACATCCTCACCAAAATACATAAGGTAAAACTATCATGTAATCAACCATTCTTTGCATACAAATCCCCCAAAAAATCAACCATTAGATATAATCCATGTGTATAGATATTTCCCAAAGTCATGTGATTTCACCATTACTTGGATCACACATGAATGCGTCATTATTTATATAGAAAGGGGGTTTCTGTAGGGATTACATATGAAATGTAAGTACATGGTCGACACTACATCCCGAGTAACCTTTCCTATGATAGTGTGTATAATAGAAATATTTAACATCTAGTGGAAAAAATAAAAAAAAGAACCTTATATAATAAAGAGTCTTGGAATATACATTTACATTGTAAGGTATATCCATATTAGAGGTTATATATATGAAATCCTTCTTTAAGACTTAACTTGAGATCTAAAATTATATTCCCAATCTATCTCCTAAAAAATGTTATGTTAATACCAGTAAATAGATCACACATGTACAAATATAATCCTAAACATATGTGTAAATGTGTGAAAAATAATAAGATACCTAATTGAACTATCTTGTATAAATAAATCAGGCCTACCATCTATGTTGATCTTGTATCCCATCCAAGGGAATATGGGATGGATATAATGAGTCAGGGGATTTTGAGACCATTTGAATTCATCATCCTATACAATCTATCAACACCAGGAGACCATTCTAATAATTTATCCTATACCCCATCACATGGGTACCTTCTCAAACTCATATATACCAATATATGATTTTTTACATGTATAAAATGTATACTATTGTAACTAGAGAAAAAACAATGATTAGAATAGAAATAATTGTAATAAATATCACTAATGTTTTACTTTAATTGATATTTAATAATGAACAACTAATTGGATTCAGGAATATCATGTTTGAATAACCTTAAATAATCATTAAACATGCTATGAAATTAATAAATTGAAAAAATTAATTAATTCATATAAAGTAAGAATAAAAAATAAAATAAAATAATGTGTGTCGTAACTATTATCTTTATTACTGTAAGGATGTTAGAAATCCCATTATTAATTTTAACACATGGTTTTAATTAAAATTACATTCCCTTAAACCGTTTTGGGACCAACTATCTATAAGTGTGGCATGAATAATGGTTACAATTAGCAAACAATTTTTATATAGTCTATATGAGAACCAGCGAAGGGGAGGGATACCACAAAAAATATCACCAAACCACTTAAAAATGATTAAGATTAGGATAACACTATTTTAATACAAGGATAATTAATTTAGGAAGTAAATCATCATACTTATATGAATTCATGTAATAAAATCTTCCCAACTTCTAGACTAGAAGAAATACAATGGATTTTCGGTATTTATCAAGTTCTAAATTTTGGATACATTAGATTATATATATTTCTGACATGAAAAAGAAAAATAGATGATATTATAAGTGATACAAGCCCATACATTTTCAAAATATAGATTTTTTGATGACAATAAATATCATAGATATAGGATTGATGTCATATCCATTAATAGAACTTTATAAGAAAGGTTGAGTTTGGAAAAGAGTGAAAATATGATAAATTAGACTAAAATACTAAGCCCACTTATATTTATATTTTAATTTTAGTTATGAAAAGAGGAAAGGCATTTTTAATGGGAATTATTCTAAGGAACCTACTGAGAACCCAATACTATGCCACTAGGTAGTCGATGGTTCATGTATAAACAACATTAAAAATTAGAGTCCCACTAGGTATTTTGTACTAAGCCACCCAGTACATGATACTAATTATTTATCACCCCTTCATATTTTCTATCCAAACATAATTACATTCTCCTATATGTTGGGATATTTAAAACCTCCCCACTACCAGGATTCCCATACCTGATTGGGTTTAACAGAAATAATGAGGGAATTTTTTTTCCATTTTACCTTTATTTTAGTCTCTCACTCCGAGTTTTCATCATATATTTTTTTTGATGAAACAAATTTACCTAAATTAAAATTATGATCTTTTCCCATATCATCTTTTAGTTGTGACTGATGATACATATTGTAACGCCCCAATATTTCAAAATAGGATCATAATCTATGATATAATATATAACAAACAAAAATAAACATAGAAGAGAATTTAATAAACTGTGTATTTAAGGTATATTTATTTTCAAATAAATTTAATCCCTTCGATAGCTTATAATTCATGCAACACCAAGTTTAAATGAAACATGATACTCTATTAAAATATTATTATTTAAACATTATGTTTTTACATAGATATTAAGTTTGTGGGTATGAATAAAAAAACATTTTTGAAAATAATATGGGATACATATTTATAAAATGAATTGAATTTTCATATATATATTAGATATAAAAGAGGAATCATTTAAATGAAAAAAAAATTTACTAGAAAATTGTCTTAAAAAAATAGTTTTGTGGCGCTTTGTTAACATACATTAAAATTATTTTTTTGAAAAATTAAGAAAACTCATTTTAAAATATGATATTACATTTTTAAATAAAAAATTAAAAATTTTCAGTGGGTGAATATTTTAGAATTTTCTAAAATTATTAATTTTTATGTTGAAGACGGAAAAATACTGATTTTCATTTAAAAAAATAATATTTAATATAAATTATTTACAACGTTAATTTATATTTCAAATTTTATTTAATTTAATGTTAGTTAAAATATATTAAAATTTAACTAATTTTGTTCATTTTAATAAATATCATATCTAATTTTCCAACAATAACTTTTTAAAAATTTGAACGTATTTCTTTGGAAACCTATTTTTCAATGCAACTCTGGGTTTAATTTTGAATTGGATTATTACAATTTTATAAATTAAATTTTTAAAAAAGGATTTCATATTTTTAATTAGAATACTTTTTTCCCTTGGATATGTTTACCATAATTTTTTACAATTATTAATAGTGAAAATTATAAAAAATTAATTACGGTAGTTATGATAAAAATGGGTTTCCTTGGGATTAAACATAGAGAATAATGGTTAAAATGGACACAAACATTTCTAAAACAATTTTACAGAAATATGTATACATTATAACCTCAAATGGTATATAATGAACCATTTTGGATACTTTTTTTATGATAAAAATATTGATATAACTTTATATTTTCAAAAATTCCATGCGTGTCTTCTCCCATACTTATGAAAGGACACCTACTCACCTCCCCTCTTCAAAATTCCAATGCTCTTTGGTTCAAATAATCCCTACTGAAATAACTTCATTACTTACCTCCACTCATACTATAGGAACTATTTTGATTAGGAATCACTATTATGAATTATTTAGGTATAAAAGTATATAGGATCTCTGAAAAATAGGTAAATTTTATAATATACATATATATAATATTTATTCTTCTAAATAAGTAAAATAATTTTTCACTATGATAATATAATAAAATAGTTATATCCCATATAATAATATTTTATTATTTGTATGGAATAACACATATACCTCTCCTCTTCCATCAATTGGGAAGAAAAATGTTAGATCATGTGTATAATGGACTATCACCAGGAAAATCAAGGTAATTTATTTTCCATCACCTCCTTTCATGGATTGATATAATGATGGATTAAAAATATTTATATGATATTTATAACATTATTATACTTACATAAATATGTTATAACATATATATTCTTTCATTCCATTTCATGAGGGATATGATAACATCGCTCGTGTGTACAGAAGACTACCACTTCACGAAGCGATGTGATTAATTTTTCGATTACACATTATATGGATTGTAGTGAGGATAAGGTTAATGAATATATGTGATATTTATGACCAAAAAATTATTCTGGAATATATTATATTTTATAACTTCATAAATCCCAATCTATTGTAATAACATAACTTCACTCATGCATATGGGTGGACTACCGCCTCCATATAGTGATATGAGTTATTTTTTATGTGTATATATGACCAAGCGTCTCTATGAACAGTGCAATCCATTTTGTATCTCTCACATTTATAAATAAATATAAATATATTATTTTGAATATATATTATTTTTATATTACTATAAACATTATTTATATGATATAACCCTAATAAAATTAAAAGGATTGAAATTACTATACAAAAACATACATGAAAAAATAAAGCAATTATCACCAAAAATTATGATTTTAAAAAATAACGTTTAATAAAGGGGTGGAAACTACTCTATGTAATTTCTATATTGAATGATATATATGATTATGGTTCTATAATATATTTATAATAAACTAAAATTTATTATACTAGATATTTGGACACATAATAATGAACTTGAACCCATGGTAAGGGTTTCTCGTTTCACTTTTACTTCTATGAGATATATGTAATATTGACCAGATATTATTTTTTGTGGTGTATATAATTCAACATTTATATTTTATATAATATATATATTAATCTTAATGTTATTTAATGTTTCATTTTATGTAATTGTTTTGATGGGGATGATGATTCACATGTTACAAAAGTGGTGATATATTTATGTTTTAATCTCATTTTAACTTGTATTATTAAAACATGAATTTCCATTGAAGGAAGTTACTTGATAATTTTATAATAAAACCATTTAATTTTGTTATTATATGGTTATTAATGAATTTCTCATGTAATATTATAATTTTTACTATAGTTGGTACATAAAATTATTGATAATTTTTTAAAGAAAAGTTTACTACATTCCTCTATTTGATTGAATAATTTTTTTCTTCCAAAATCATGTTTTCTAAAAAGTTTTTAAAAAAAGATTTTAAAACTATACTAATGATTTATTAAATAAATTTTTATCCATTTATTATTTTTTATGATTTTTTTGAAAGGAATATTCTTGTTGTTTTCCAAACAAGGCCTATGTATTTTACCGAAAATGTGAGAAGAATATTTTTTAAATTGTAGGGAATATAAATCATTTCCAAACTTCATGAAAAATATTTCTTTAAAATATTATTTTACATGTTTCCAATTTTGTTTTAAAAGAAAATTATTTTCAAAAATATATTGTTAACTTTTACTTTTGAATGGGTTTTTCTAAATGAAAAGGATATATTCCTCAAGAATTTTTTTGATGGAATTTTTAGGTTATTTAATTAATAAATTAATTAAACACTCATGTAACCTTATGATCCAATTGGAATATGTTATGATGATACCATGATTTATATTTTTTTGGATTTTTTTTATCATTTGACTGAGATGTACTATTTTGATATCATTCTCCATGTTACTCTGAATGGTTTATGATAATTCATATTGATTGGGGGTAATTATTAACATTTTTTATGTTAGTTTATTTAATTCAAGTATTCATTTTGATTTTGTTTCAACCCTCTCATATGAATAATTCATTAGACATAGTACGATTTGGTAGGGGCTCACTATATCATCTTAATGCATCAATAAGTTTCCTGAGAAAAACTATATTAGGTTTTTGGATAAGACCATACTGATTTATGTAATTTGTCTTAAAAAATGCCTTAAAGACATGGATATGATGTTGAAAATTTTTATTTACCTCATTATGAGATTAGTCATTGATGTCTATGTAATCATTAGATTAGTTATAAAATCTATTGAATTGTTTCATGCTCATGAGATTACATATATGGAATTATTTGATAATGACATATCCAGTCAATATTATGAACAAGTTATTTATTAAGTACAATTTTTTTAAATTAATTTCCTTTACATATTGACTATGATATATTTATTAATTGCATCTACTGTAATAATAACCTTATTGAGAATTTGGGCTTACCCATTTATTATCTTTCTTCCTCAAGATATAATGATGAGTATTATGATTGATAAGAAGTGTATGATATGGGAAATAATGACGCACTTGAACAAAATGTTCTGTTGTAATTTATTTTTTCCATTCTAATATAATATTCAAGTATGTATCTAGTTTACTAAGACTAATAAACTATATAGTTCTTTATGATGAAATTCCTTATATCTTATTCAAATATAATAATGTATCCACTGAATAGGGGCTACTAGGGTTGGGGTGTTTATATTTTGTAAAACCCCAGGTTTAAAATTATGTTTTATGTTTTTCCAATGTTTCCAAGATGAAATAAAATAAATTTACGAATGAAAATATATAAATAGTGAGCACTTCATTAATACAAAACCAAAAAAACATCTTTGACACACAAGAACTAACCCATTAAACCTATTATTATCGATAAAAAACAATTGGAAGACCACCGAGAAACAAAAAAATGTCGATCGAGTAGTTTTCATCTCTTGGATCTGATAGAAGTACAAACGTTATGGAAAGGATAATAGAAATGAAACTAAAAATAAGAGGAACATATAAAACTATCTCTAAAAGGAGTGGTGTGAGAATCACAATATTTTTCTTCTGAGTGTTGGAAGGACCCGTAAAACATTAGTATTTATGGATTTTTATCCGATCGTTATAAAAAAAACTATCTGTTAAAAATTGTTATATTTAAAAAAAATGACACATGACAACTATTAAATAATAATAATAATAAAAGACAATGTTGATTTAAATATTACTATTTAACTTTTAATTTAAATACAATAAACAAACATTGTGTATTTAATAAATTTTAAAAACTAATATATATATAATGTTAATTTGTGATATTAATATTATGTTGTAATTCAACATCTAATTTTACATTGTTTTAAAAATATAGTAATACATATTAAAAAGGTTTAGAAGTTTCAGTTTAAAATTTAAACCAAGAGAACGAAATTATGAAATTAATGTAGCATATTTTATATTATTTTTTGTTTCATATAAATATATATATATAACAAATAAAAAAATAACAACTCAATCGGGTTTTAGGGGGGGTCAGTGTACAGTGCATGGGAAGGAATATCGGTTTTCATTTTAGGGTAAACATTGGGTTTATTTAGCATCAGAATTCCATTTTTGTGGGAATCTGTAAGATGGCTCTTGGACGGGTTCATCATGAAAAAGAGGAATCAAGCCGAATGGGAAGTTCATCTTCGGTGAGTGGAAAAGAGAGCATCATCCAGCTTTGATCCAAGGGCTTCGGTGAAGTCGAAGCCGGCCATGGTCGTGATGTGTCAAGGTCAAAATCCGAACAACGTTCTTCAGACCGATGCTTTATTTTACATCTTTGGATCCTGTCAGCTTAAACCGCTGTCGAGGTCGATTTCTAGTATAGTAAGTAGGATTTATCTTTGTTATCCGGATCTATTCCAGATTTGTTTATTAATTTCTGGTCACCTATTTTCTCCTTGGGGTATTTCTTGGTTATGATAAATCGAGTGATTCTTAATTTGATTTGATCCCACTTTTGTCCCCATCTATTTGGATTTGCTGCTATTTTATTGTCACGCTGCCATGATGGGGTTCAAAATATAATTTTTGAAAAGCCCTACAATCTTCCACATTATAGACCCAAAAGAAATGATACTGTTATCAAATAAAATATACATATGTGTTGACATTGAAACAGATTTTCAATGTTTTGTAATCCGTTTAGATTTCCTTTGGTTCCCTAAATTTTGTTCGGGTCCGATTCTAAATAATTATTTATGCATCCAGGTATCTAAGGGTCCATTTCATCACCAATCTTGCAGTCAATCATTTAAATAAATGGGTATCATAATAGACATCTTGTTATAAAAAATATTTCATAATCAACTTGATATAAATTAATTATAAGAGAGTCTATTTAAACAACATCGTTTTCTGAATTCCAAAAAGAGGATACTAGGAGCACGCATACCCTACTTGGGTAGTCCTTGCCCGTGTATCTCCCTGCGTAGGTCAATTATCCTTTTAGTTCAATTGGAGGCAAGGGACTGTTTGTTTATTATTGTGTATGCATAATTTATCTTGAAATTTTATAATTCCATCCCTTTCTATTATTTTACTCTTCTAAAATTGTTAATATATTTGTTTCCTTTAAAAACCCTTCAACACTATGGTGTGATATTATAAGGGAAAATTATTTTGATAGCGTTTGATTGTTGGTTTCTTGAAATCAAACGTGTTTGAAGTTCCGAAAATTTTGATAAATTTTTTTTAGTAAGCTGTTATCTTAAATCTTTTTGACAGTTTGTATACCTATTTTTATAATTCAAAATTATTTTTTAAGGATCATATTAATATTTGTGATTGGAATATATATATATATATATATATCAAAGTTTATGATCTAATTTGGTTCATGTTAATTCTGTCAAGGAAATTTGTATTTATCGACGTTTCATTTTAACATCGATTTATCCTATTATTATGTGATATATTTATATATATAAGTATTTATAATCTTCAAGTATATAACTATATAAAATAAAATTATTATTTAACAAAATAATTTCTGAAGTAAGAATTTATAAGATTAAGCATATCATAATTTTATCATATATATGTTTCATATAAAAATAAATATTATGGCCATAAATAAATTATTTGGTTTTTATGACTCGTAAATGATATTTTATGCATACGTATATATATACCTATATATATAGACACACACACACACACACATATATTTATATATATACCTTCATGATGTGCAAATATATAAACGTTTTAAATAAATTAACAGTCCAGTAATAATTCACATATGAATTTATAAATTAAGAATATCATAATTTCATTATGTCACGTACAAGTCAGATAAAAATCAAGGTTATGGCAATATATCGATGATCATTTATGAAATTTCATAAATTCATATTCATTTATAGGTATATAGACATATTCATGAATGTTGGATAAAAATTACAAAGAAATGAATTTTTAATGGAATTGGATGAAATATCTATTGGCATGTTATAATTTTAAGTTGTCTTGTACATGTTTATATTATAATTTTCTCATGAATGAAATGTTGATTTTAAAAATATATATATATATATATATCATCTATAATCTTCGGTGCACGCTCATTATTAATTTATGATTTTGAATTAAAATAATGGTTTAATTCATTTAGTCATGAAAACAAATCATTGATATTTCATTTATTATTTATCAATGGAAGATCAGGTATGTTGGTGTTCATGTACATGCCAAGTAACGTGAGTTTTCATGAATCAATAATCACAAGTGTTTTTCAATAAAAATTAACACACACACACACACACATATATACTTATATATGGATATTAGTGGAAATGATTATTTAAATGCATTGACGTGTTTAAAGGTAAAAAAACACCAGTGTGTAATACTAGTATATATATATATATGTGTAAATAAAACATTAAATTTTTTTGAAAGATACAGGCGCTTGTTCGTTGTAAAAATAGAAGGTCATTGGGAAGTGAACCCATCATTCGTTAAGTGGGTAGGCCCAAGACATCCTTTGACGAATTAATTTTCCTCAAAATGATGTTTCTTTAAAGAAGTTTGCTTAATATTTTCCAAAGAAAATCACTGGATTAGTTTAAATGTTTTTTCAAAGTATAATTATTTTTCAAAGGATTATATTATTTTGTAAAGGTTTTTTTACAAATGAATTTCCAATTAAAATTTTAGAAATGTATTATTGAAAGGATATTTTTTCTGAAAGAATTTTATCAAAGGCTTTCCAAACCCCTTACAGGGCATCTTTTTTTTCTCACCATACGTTTTCAAAAATGTTTTTCTATAGGTTTCCTTGATATCTAGAATTTGGTCGTCGTATATGGTGTTAGTGCATAGTTGATGCATAGTGGAAACTTTTATTATTTTTTTGTTCAACTCTGATAATGTATGGTGTTGTCTAAATTCTCTAGAACCTAGACCAGTAAATGATCCTCGATTTATTAAAGTATTTTGTAATTGTTCATTCACTTTTATAAAAAAAATTACACAACATTTTTCAAGCACCGAGACCGAAAGAGCGGGCTCAGGGCATTTTAATTGGTATCAGAGGCACAGTCTAGATAACTCTAGAAATTTAGAACCCTTCGATAAATTGACTATTCTTTCTCAGTCAAAATTTCTCTTTGTAATTTTCAGATGGAAGGAATGAGAACTCGAACAAGTCTCTTAGGCCTTCTAGATGAATTACTTTCTATGATCATGGCAAAATCATGCAAAAAAGAATCTGAGCCCTATGAAGCCATGCATCTTTCCTGTAAATGACACTATAATATATCAGGAACACTTGATATACTTCGTTTTCTTTGTGGTTTTTGTTTTGTCTTCGAGGATGTTAGACAGATCCAACTTCACTTCTATCGATGCCAAGGGGCATATTACAAAGGAATTTTTATGTGCTTTACAATGTTTGAGCAACCAGAATCAATCTCATATTTTTATAGAGCAGATGAAGAAGGAAATATTCGCACAACATTTCTGTGTCAACTTTTAAGCTTTTCCTTCACAGGAAGAATTTATGATGAATTTGAAACATTCTAAGACAAACCAATGAGACTTTCTTATAGAAATCAAATTCAAGATGAACTTCTTGGATACTATATTGATTAACATTTCTTGAGGACTGTCTTCCGGTGCCTACATCCATACAACCCCTATTGCACTAGTTGCATTTGGGTGAAGGAAGTGATATATTTCAAAGCCACATTGAACATTAATTTCTTAGGAAGACATGGAAACTATGGAAGACAACTATACAGACATTGGGGACATCATGTGAGACTCAGAATATATGGGAATTAAGAGCGATAAGTGTAAATGAATTTCGAGGGTGAAATTATATTTAAGTGGGGTAGAATGTAACACCCCAGTTTTAAAATTATGTTGTATGTTTTTCCAATGATTCCATGATGAAATAAATTAAATTTCCAAATGAAAATATATAAATAGCGAGCAATTTATTCATAAATAACCAGAAATATAACTTTGACACACAATAACTAACCCATTAAACCTATTGTTATCGATAAAAAAACAATTGGAATACCATCGAGAAACACAACAATGCCGATCGAGTAGTTATCTTATCTTGGATCTGATAGAAGAACAAACATTATGGCAAAGATAATAGTAATGAAACTAAAAATAATAGGAACATATAAAAACATCTCTGAAAGTAGTGGCGTGAGCATCGCGATATTTTTCTTCTAAGTGTTAGAACGACCTGTATAACATTAGTATTTATGGAGTTTTATCCGACCGTTATAAAAAAAACTATCCATTAGAAATTGTTAAATTAAAAAAATGACACATGACAACTATTAAAAAATAATAAGAATAAAAGACAATTTTGATTTAAATATTAATATTTAAATTTTAATTTAAATACAATAATCAAACCTTCTGTATTTAATAAATTTTAATAACTAATATATATATAATGTGAATTTGAGAAATCAATATTATGTTGTAATTCAACATCTAATTTTACATTGTTTTAAAAATATAGTAATACAAATAAAAAAACATTAGAAGTTTATGTTTAAAATTTAAACCAAAAGAACGAAATTATAAAATTAATGTAGAATATTTTATATTATTTTTAGTTTGATATATATATATATATAACAAATAAAAAAATATCAACTCAATTGGGTTTTAAGGGGGGTCCATGAATAACACATGGGAAGGAATCCTGATTTTCATTTTAGGGTAAACCGTGGGTTTCTTTAGAATCGAAATTCTGTTTTTGTGGGAATCTGGAAGACGGCTCTTAGATGTGTTCATCATGAAGAAGAGCAATCAAGCCGAAAGTTTAGTTCGTCTGCGGTGAGTGACAAAGCGAGTGTCGTCCATCTTCGATCCAAAGGCTTTGGTGAAGTCGAAGCCGGCCATGGCCGCGAGGTGTCAAGGTCAAAATCCGAACAACGTGCTTCAGAACGATGTTTTAGTTTACATCTTCAGATCCTGTTAGCTTAAATCGCTGTTGAGGTCGATTTCCAGTACAGTAAGTAGGATTCCTCTTTGTTATCCAAATATATTCCAAATTTGTTTATAAATTTCTGGTCACCTATTTACTCCTTGGAGTATTTTCTGGTTATGATCAATCGAGTTCTTCTTAATTTGATTTGATCCAACTTTTATCCCCATCTATTTGGATTTGTGACTATTTTATTGTCAGGCTGCCACGATGGGATTTGAAATATAATTTTTGAATGCCCTACAATCTTCCACGTTATAGACCCAAAAGAAATGATACTATTATCAAATAAAATATACATATGGGTTCACTTCGAACCCGATTTTCAACGTTGTGTAATCCGTTTAGATTTCCATTGGTTCCCTAAATTTTGTTTGGGTCCGATTATAAATAATTATTTATGCATCCGTGTATCTAAGGTTCTATTTCATCACCAATCTAGCAGTCAATCATTTAAATAAATGGGAATCAGAATAGACAGCTTATTATAAAAAATATTTCATAATCAACTTGATATAAATTAATTGTAAGAGAGTCTATTTAAACAACACCATTTTCGGAATTCCAAAAAGAGGATACTAGGAGCACGCATTCCCTACTTGGGTAGTCCTTTCCCATGTATTGCACTGCGTAGGTCAATTATCCTTTTAGTTCAATTAGATGTAAGGGAATATTTGTTTATTATTGTGTATGCATAATTTATCTTCAAATTTTATAATTCCACCCCTTTCTATTATTTTACTCTTCTAAAATTGTTAATATATTTCTTTTATTTAAAAACCCTTCAACACTATGCTGTGATATTCTAAGGGAAAATTATTTTGAAAGAGTTTGACTGTTGGTTTCTTGAAATCAAAGGTGTTTGAAGTTCTGAAACTTTTGATAAATATTTTTTAGTAAGCTGTTATCTTAAATCTTTTTGACAGTCTGTATACCTATTTTTATAATTCAAAATTATTTTTGAAGGATCATATTAATATATGTGATTGCAATATATATATATATATATATATCAAAGTTTATGTTCTAATTTGGTTCATGTTAATTCTGTCAAGGAAATTTGTATTTATCGACATTTCATTTTAACATCGATTTATCCGGTTATTATGTGATATATTTATATATATATAAGCATGTATAATCTTCAAGTATATAACTATATTAAATAAAATTATTATTTAACAAAATAATTTCTGAATTAAGAATCTATAAGATTAAGCATATCAAAATTTTATCATATATATGTTTCATAAAAAAATAAATATTATGGCCATAAATAAATGATTTGGTTTTTATGACTCGTAAATGATATTTTATGCATACATATATATATATATATATACCTATATATATAGACACACACACACACACAAATATTTATATATATACCTTCATGATGTGTAAATGTATAGATGTTTTAAATAAATTAATAGTCAAGTAATAATTCACATATGAATTTTTAAATTAAGAATATCATAATTTCATTATGTCACGTAGAAGTCATATAAAAATCAAGGTTATGGCCATATATCGATGATCATTTATGAAATTTCATAAATTTATATGCATGTATAGGTACGTAGACATATTCATGAATGTTGGATAAACATTAAAAAGAAATGAATTTTTAATGGAATTGGATGAAATATCTATAGGCATGTTATAATTTTAATTTGCCTTGTACATGTTTATATTATAATTTTTCTCATGAATGCAATGTTAATTTTAAATATATATATATATATATATATATATCATCTATAATATTCGGTGAATGCACATTATTATTTTATGATTTTGAATTAAAAGAATGTTGTAAGTCATTTAGTCATGATAAAAAATCATTGATATTTCTTTTATTATTTATCAATGGAAGATCAAGTATGTTGGTGTTCATGTACATGCCATGTGACGTGAGTTTTCTGGAATCAATAATCACAAGTGTTTTTTAATAAAAATTCACACACAAACACACTCATATATATATACTTGCATATGGATATTAGTGGAAATTATTATTTAAATGCATTAACGTGTTTAAAGGTAAAAAAAACTCTAGTGAGTAATACTAGTATATATATATATATATATGTTAAGAAAACATTAAAAGTTTCCAAAAGATACGGGCATTTGTTTATTGTAAAAATAGAAGGTCATTGGGAATTGAACCCATCCTTCGTTAAGTGGGTAGGCCCAAGACAGCCTTCGACGAATTAAGTTGCCTCAAAATGATGTTTTGTTTTAAAAAAGTTTGCTTAATATTTTCCAAAGAAAATCACTCGATTAGTTTAAAAGTGTTTTCAAAGTATAATTATTTTTCAAAAGGATTATATTATTCTGTAAAGGTTGTTTTACAAATGAATTTCCAATTGAAATTTTACAAATGTATTATTGAAAGGATATTTTTTCTGAAAGCATTTCATCAAAGGCTTTCCAAATCCCTTACTGAGAATCTTTTGTGCTCACCCTATGTTTTTAGATATGTTTTTTTCTACAGGTTGCCTTGAAATCTAGAATTTGTTCTTCGTATATGGTGTTAGTGCGCAGTGGAAGCATAGTGGAAAATTTTATTGTTTTTTGTTCAACTTTGATAATGTATGGTGTTGTCTAAATTCTCCAGAACCTAGACCGGTAAAAAGTTCCTCGATTTATTAAAGTGTCTTGAAATTGTTCATTCACTTTTATAAAAAAAAATTACACAGCATTTTTCAAGCCCTGAGACTGGAAGAGCGGGCTCAGGGCATTATACATTTGGTTTCAGAGGAAGTTTAGTAGAAACCTTGGGAACTAGTTTTAGAAAAAAAAAAGTTCATAGAGCATAATATTGAGAATTATTTTTAAAATATGAATATAAGAACATTCTATTATTTTGGAGAAAAATATATAATTTTTTTCCTAGTAATATACCCATGTATGGATATCACATGTGGACATGGTTCTGGAATATATATACATATGGCTAATAACCCCTAAAATGCATGTCATGGTTGACTTAATCATTAAATGGCTCGTGAAAACAAGTCTTACTTCACACCTATTTTGACACTCCCTGGGGTTTTATTTATATTAATTAATATTTTTCCTACAAACCATTTTGAATGATTTATTTGTTATGATTTAAAGACTTTCCCTATGAAACCAATATTATGACCATGAGATTATCATTATGTAAAATTTTAAATTTATGTTAAGTGTTTCAATTGTATTGGGATTATATATTATGTTTTATAATTGTATGATCTAAACTAGTATAGGATATTGTTTAGAAATGGTGTACATCTGATGAAATGGTAACTATATCAATGCATTAAACCAGTGTTGGGTTTTCCATCCTTGTAAAGATAACAAAGTCAAAGATTGAACTATAGCTGAAATTGATCAAATTATAACCATATTATAGTAGCTAAATCTCATTATATCTAATAACCTTTTTTAAATGATATAACATAGTGATCCCATTTGTAGTGTAATAATGTTAGATCACATAATGCAGTAATGAAATCAACAATTAAATGAGAATAAAAATCCATATATAGATTTGAAATTGATATGTTCCTTACAGAAGACATTTTTTTGAATTTTGAAGTAATGAATGGGGAAATTTTGAATGTAAATTTATCAATTCTCAATCTATATAGATCAATGGTGGGAATTGATTCAAAACCCTATGGATGAAGAGAAAAATTACAAACCTAGAATATATGGATTTTGAAGTACTGTTCTTGGAAAATTATTTTCATCATTAGAAACCATTGGATATAGAGAGAAATTCATGAAAATAGGATAAATGGAATATGAAAATGTTTATAAGTATGAAGCGAACATTAAAATGTTATAATGGAATAGTAAAGACTATGAACATAATCCAAGGAGAAATATTTTACATTTATTTGATGGGTTAAAGAATATTATTCTAAGGGAACTAGTCTCACAAAGCTTTCCATCATATGAAGACATAATATCATTATTTATTAATAAAGGAAAAAATTATATAAGTATTATGGATTCAATTAGAAGAAAGATAAGAAGAGGGTGGTAGTGTAAAAAATATATAATGGTAATAAAAGAAGATGTATTTCCCACCTGTGATAATTGTGGAAAGAAACACCATAATATTTTCTTGAATGGAATTGGAGTTTGTGACAAGTGTGGAGGGAAATACCATTAAACTTGTGATTTAACGGGATAGAAAGAATCTTTTAATGTGGAATTATTCAATAGTAAAGAGACAACAGACTATAGAAATGAATTACACATGATTAATGAAAATATACATCAAAATATGGTGAGGGAAAAAAATTTAGCTTATTATATTACCCTAATCAAAGAGGAATGATTAAAGTGATTGAATTTTTTATCTTGAACAGATATGTTGTAAGAATATTTTATCAACGATACAATATTTATAATAATCATGAATCATATAAATATTTTATTATAATAGTTTTTATTTAATGGTTTGAAGGAATATTTTGAATTTTAAAAATGGCCAATAAATGTGATTCACTAGACAATTGTTATATTTTAAAAGCTCATGATTCCCAAATAAAAAACTTGAATATGTTATTTTTTATATAATAATGATAATTATATAATTACGGGATAATATTGGTGACATTGAAATTGGATAGTGATTTGATGGAATATATTATCATTGATGTAGTTTACTGTATTTTTGGACTTATAGAATATATTAATCAACTTGATATTTTATTTGTGGTTGCAAGCATGTTTTTGGAAATGGTTTATAGTTGTAAATGTATTCATATTTTTGTAATGTGACATTAAGATCCCCTTTATATTTTTGGGGGAACATGATGTTGTTTTAGTTACCTTCACAATTTTTATACTATTAAATTTTTCATGAATATTTTGGATTATCCTTATGGTTAACTATATATGAAATTTATTATGATTAATTTTTTTGTTGAGGTTTAATGATTATTGTGTTAAATTGTGTAACATATTTTAACTATTTTTTTTATTAAAGACTAGAGGGCTGACTTTTCATTCGTTTATGGATCATATGATATGATACAATTTAATATTAGTGCTTTAGGAATATTAAATTATTATTTTTGGATATTCAGTTCTTAGTGTAAGAGATGTAATATAAATTTTGTAATACAAAATGAAATGGAAAAATAATATTTTTCGAGTAATTTTATTTCCTTATATTCATTGTCTTGATGGTAAAAGAATTCCTCAACTCTTTGAAAATAATTTTGAAAGAAAATTTTATCCATGAACCTTAATTTTTGAAGAACATATTTTCATTTTAATAATCATAGATTTATTTCTTTTGGGTCATTATTTTCTATATCATTAAATTTACTCTGTCAAACTACCTCCATCACTCTCTATAATTATTTACACTTTTATCTTCTATATATATCATTGCATTCTACCAAAATTCCCATATTTGGAAAAAAATAGTAAATATTATTCAATATAATATTAATATTCTATTTCCCTCTAATCGAGACGATTTTTTATCATCCTTTTTTATGTTGTGGGTTTCAAATAAAGGTATTTTAATATTTCAAAACTATAATTTCTGAGATCAAGAATAAATTAGGATGACGAAATTTATTTTAGGGTGTTGAATGTAAGTCTTGGATATTTTAAAAGTGGAACATCATCATATATAGTGTACATGAAACTAAAAAACATGATTTTAAGATAATATAACAAAAAAAGAATTTATGATAAATTTATTTTAAAAAATATCCAATCCCTTTGATAGCTTACGACGCACACAACACCAGTTTTAAATAAAACATTACACACAATTAAAGTATTATTATTTAAACATGACTTTTATAACCTTTCTATTAAGTTGATGGTTATGAATAGGAATAAATAAATTATGGAAATAATATGGTTTACACATGAATCAAATAAACTTAATGTTTACTTATATATTTTTGATAAAATAATAATCATTTGTGAGAAAAAAATTGATTGCTTAAAAGATAATTTTTATAAAAAAAATGGTTTCATCCCAATTTTTTCCAATAATAGTAAAATAATTTCATAAAATTTTATAAAATTTATTTCTTGAAATTAAATTAATTTATTAAATCAACATTTCAAATATTGGGTTAATTTTTTAGAATATTCTGAATAGATTAATTTTCTGTAAATATTGAAAAATTCCAATTTTTATTAAAGAATATTTTTCATTTAAATTATATACAACGGTAAATTAAATTATATTTTTTAAAAGTATAGTTAATTCAATTATATTGAAATTTAACTAATTTAGGTATTTTTAATAAGTTTCATATTGAATTATGATTTAAAAAACATTTACATGTTCTTTTTGGAAAACATATTTTTTAATGATTTTATGGGTTTAATTTTAAATTAAATTTTACCATTTATTTGAATTTTTTTAAAATAATTTATTATATATTTTTATTAAAAATAACTTTTATTACATAATTAGTTAAAATTAATTTTTGGCCGTAATGAATAGTGAATACAGTAAGAATTAATTACATTGGTTAAGATAAAAAAATTTTGGGGTAAATCTAAGACGATACAGATTAAAAATGACCTAAATATTGTCAATCAACAATTGGAAGATAATATATAGAGTATATAAAATATTATGGTCAATAATGACCCATTTTGGAAGCTCGTGGCATAAAGAAAAGGATTTTATTACTTTATCTTTTTAGAACATCTATGTTTGTCCTCTTCACCACATATAAAATGCCACACCCATTATCCACTTTCAGGCTTCTAATGAGATTTATATTAGAAATTTCCAACAAATATATCTGAATTCATTCCATTAACACATCATATAGTTCATATTTTAATTAGTAAACCCTTGAATGAAATATTTAGGTATAAACTAAAGCGGCTCTCTGAAGAAGATGTAAAATTCTTTACATGAGTATTTGTTATATTTGTTCTTACACAAACATTAAATATTCTTAAAAAAAGATACTATATTTAAAAATCATATCCTATATAATTATATGTTACTCTATTAATTTCACAACCCATAACTATATTTACTTCTATAAATAGGAAATGAAACCATCGATGCTGTGTACGGAAAATTACCGCCTTACAAACCAGTGTAATTTGATATCAATCACCACCTTTTAAGGATGGATATAATTATATATTTTCCATATTTTTATGATATTTATGAAATTAGTATACTTATTTAATTATAATATATATTATATGTGACTACTTTCCATTCATTGGGTGATACAATAACGCTGCTCGTGTGTATGGTGAACTACTACCTCACGAAGCGATGTGATTCAATTTTTCACTTATTATTTACAGGGATGGTTAAAGGTAAAATGTCAATGAATATATTTTATAGTTATTATTTACACACAATTATTGAATTATAATATTACATATATCATTCTACCTTCCCATCTGTTGGGGAACAATAATGTCACTCATGCATTTGTGAGGACTACCGCTTCCACATAGAGACATGAAATGTGTTTTCATTTTATTTTTACATTTATTGTAATAAGTATATATTTGATTAATATATATTATATATTTTAGATAATAATTAATCTATATCAGTGAATTAACATTTATTTTACTTTCATTCTATCCGCTAGGAAAAAAAAACAACATTCATGCGTACATACAACTTACCGTCTCCTTGAATGGTGTAAACCATTATCTATGTCTAAAAATTATAAATTACTATAAATTTATATATAATGAATATATATTATATTTATATCATGGATAAAATTTTGGATATTATATAACCATGATCAATATAAAAGGAATGGAATTACTGCACCAAAACACACATGAAAAAGGAAGTAATTATCAAATGAAATAGTGATTTTAGCGAAGAATTATTAATAAAAGGGTGATAAAATACTATAATTAAACACTCTATGGTATGATATATATGATTATGGTTCATAAAAAAGATGTATAATAATCCTATTCTTACTATACATGATTTTTACATAAAAAAGGAAGTAGAACCTCAATCAAGGTTTTCTGATCTCACTTTATTATCTTTGAGACATATCTTGTATTCATCACTAATTAAATTATGTGGTTCATATAAATTCCCTTTGTTATGTTATATCTTAAATCTATTTATTATCATGCTATTTAAATATTAATTTTATTTTATTCCATTCATGGGTATTATGATTCAAAATTTATGAATGTAGTTATGTATTTTTGTTTCAATATTATTTTAATCAAGAATTTTTATACATGAATTTCCATTAAAGAAAATTATTTTTCAATTTTATAATAATCACATTTAATATTCTTTTCCTCTGGTGATTTATTAAATTTCAATTCATAGTACCATTTAAACTCTATTTAGTACTTAAAATGATTGAGAAGACATTCTTTAAGAAAAGATGACTTCATTTCTCTCTTCGGTATAAAATCATATTTAATCAAAAATGATGTTTTCTAATAATTTGTAATTTTTTTAAAGGAATATTCATTTAAAATTCTATACAGCTCCCCTTTTTATTTTATAAGAATGCGAAATGAATATTTTTTAACTTATTTGTAATGTTTGATATTTCCTGCCATCATAACTCCAAAAAATTATAAATTTATTTTATATGTTGGAAATTATATTTTAAATAAAAGTATCTTCAAATTTATTAGTGTAAATTTAGTTTAAAAATGTGATTGTGAAAATGAAAATGATATTTTTGTCAAGAAAATTTTTAATGTAATTTTTTATTTTATTTATATTCATCAACTATAACAACCCTCATTTTATTTAATAACCCCTTAAGAATGTGTTATAATGATACCATACATATTAATTTTATGGATGTTTTAGGACTAGTTAATTGGGATTTACTATTTTTATAGTATTTAACATATTATTTTGAATGGTTTATTATAATATTTATCATTTGGAAAAATTATTAACATTTCATATATTATTATTTCAATAAGAATTTTTATGTTTATTTTTTCTCCATTAATATTTTAAATGAATTGGACATATTAAGTAATCAACACGACTCTATTTAGACCCTATATGTATCAATAGCCTCACAAGGAAAACTAACATTGGATTAAAAATGAGGCCTTACCCATTTATATAATATTTCTTGTATGGTGACTTGATGAAATGGTTATGATTTTTGGAATTATAAATTCCATAATCATGATATTATAAATTGATGTACATGTGATTATTTGATTAGTTAGAATATTTCAAAAATGGTTCATGATCATGTGATTACATATATGACATTATTTTATCCTTATTTATTCCTAACATTTCATTCCCAATTTATTCATGATAAATAACATGTGGTGGTTTATAATGGTTTTTTAATATATAAAACATAAAAATAGATATGTATGAAACCAAATTTATGAGACAATGATAATAGGTAAGTAGTTTCTCCAAAACAAACTAAAAATTCAAAATGCTCACAAAATCATGAGGTCAAATTTCCATACCCACCCAGCTATCAATGGCCTAAACTTAATGTTTCCAAGAACAATACATGATCACCCACATTTAATTTAAAGGTAAACCAATAATAATTTATATATAACTTTAATTGAATATGAGTGGTTAGAAATAACATTCAAATTAATTATAGAAACTCACTCTTCATTAGGAGAATATAATGTTTGATCATAGAGGATTCTCCAATATTCATTAACCATATGGGAGAAAGAAATGATCAAACTTATAAAGCATAAAAGTGTTCCATAAAAAATATGATTACTAGTTATTATTAATGGATAATTAATCAAGGAAATGGTGATTGTAACACCCCGATTTTCTTGGATTTTTTTCTTCTAATTTATGTAATCATTTTGATATTTTTCATTTCACACAATAGTGAATATGAGTGTTTTTATTTGAAGGAACTAAGTTTATATTTAATTATATGATAAAACAAGTTACTATTTAAATTCATTCAACAATTAGATTAAAATTAAGTACATGAAAAACTATGTTTTTCATGGGTAATAAACAATGTGAGTTCCTTCGATATCTTGCATAACACGCAAATCCGAGTTTTAACAAAGAACAATATACTATTAATAATATTATTAACTTTTTTTATAATTTTTAGCTATCTATTAGAATGGAAGATATGAATGAGAATGACCAAATTGGGAAACAATGGTTTACACATATATATAAAAATAAATCTTTTGTTATGAATTATCTATAAATGAAATTAAAAACTATTCGAGAATAAATAAACTCATTTTTAATGAATTTTTTTTTCAACATAAAAAACATTATATTAATAAAATTAAATAAAACAACTTAATGACTATTTTGAATAAAATTTATATATTATCTATTTTTTCAATATTTTTATTCTTTTCCAATATATTTTATAGGCATAGGATAAGAATTAATCCAATTATTTGAATAAAATGTTGTATTTTTGTAAAATGTAAATTTACCACCTTTTAATGGTGAACCTATTTTAAGAATAATATTTGAATAGTTTATAATTATTATATTAAAGATAAAATCAATTTTTTAAAACATTTATTAAAATAAAATTTTGGTTTCTTTTTTATATATTTTGGAGAACTTCCATTTTTTAATTAATAGTAAAAAACACTGAATTTTAATTCAAAACTACGTTTTCATATCATTTATTTTTAGAGTTAAAATATATTTTAATTTGGTTTTCGTGTACTATTAGGTCAATTATAAAAATATTAATCCATTTTAAGTCCTTTGAACCAATTTCACATTTAAATTGGATATAAAAACATTTCAAGCTTTCTGGATTTTCACATAACAAACCCAACATCTCATCCTATATACGGGATTAATTAAAAATCAATATCATCTAATTATGTAATTAAAATTTATTAAAAATGTATTCAATATTTTGAATTAGTATAACTGATAATGTATAATATGATAAAATTAGTTTTTACCAAATATATATGTGAATGAAATTAAAATTAATTATAGTGATTAAGGTAAATATTAGTTTACTTAGTGGTTAAACAGTAATCCTAAGAGACAAAATGACCTAGACACATGTAAAAAAGATATTTTTCATGAAATATTTCTACCAATTACCATATTATATCTTAAATGATATATTATTCATGTTCCATGATGTATGGGAGACCTCTCAATAGTGTTTACCCTTGTATATTTAAAAGAATCCCACCCCTCCAATACAAAAGAGAATTCACCCCTCACTTCCTCAAACATTTGAAGCCACATTGGATAAGAAAAAAACTGACTACATCATCTCAAAAAATACCTTCATTAATATTATAATCCTCCATTTGGTTAGAAATACAAACGAATAGTCCCTTTGGTGCAAACAAAGAGGAGTTATCCAATGAATAGGTAACATCATTCCTCAAAATATTTTCTATTTTTTTCATTATACAATCGCCTAATATCTTATTTTTAAATGATTACATAATAACACTGGTATAATAAATAAAGGAATAATATTTTATTTTATGTTTTATACCTAAACTTACAAACACATCCATCAAATGGGTAATGAACTTACCATTCTTGTGTTTGGAAAACTACCGAATCACGAAACGATGTTGTTCATTTTTCCTTTACAACATATCTGTGTTGGGAATTAGGATAGAAAAAATAATTTTTCATTATATATATGATATATATGACTTAATTATTCATATTTAATTACTAAACAAAAAACACATTCATTCTTTCCATTTTTTGTAATCATGTTAACTTCGTTTGTGGAAATATGGTCTACCAGCACCTTAAAGCGAGGTGATTCGTTCACACATTACATGGAATGTATTAAGTATGGGTTTCATGAAAATATATGATATATATATATATATGAAATAATAATGTTACTATAATATATATATAAATATATGTCATTTACTTTCGTTCATTCAATACAGTAAGAAAATAAAAACACCATTCATGAGTATATATGACCTACCATATCCATGAACGATGTTTTCCATTTCATATATCTATCATTTATAAATTATTAAAAATATTTATATACTAAAAATAAATTATATATACATAATGTTTTAAATATTTTAAATTATAAAACCAATATCTAATTAAGTGTACCAAGAATAACAATTCAGAACACATACAATAAACAAAGCAATTATTTCATAAAATGCTATTTTAACATAGAATTATTATTAAATGGGTATTATAAATTCATAAGTGAATAATATATTGTATTATATATATGAATATAGTAAGTTTTTATATTTATAATAAAATTATATATATTATACATGAGTTTTAATCATTTATGAATTATTTCACGACTTAAGGTAAGGGAATTTCATGTCACTTTTTGTTTTCATGAGATACATGCCATATTCAACACTCTATTATTTTGTGTGGTGTTTATACATCCCTATAAATTGTAATATTATTAATTTAATTAATTTAATGACATTAAATCTTTAATTAATGTGATTATTTCATAGGGATCACAGTTCTAATGTTACTCAAGAAGTAAGGGTTTTCTCATCTCACTTTTATTTTTGTGAGACTTATGGCTTCTTCACCACTCATTTCATCTATGTAGTGTATATATTTATGATGAAAATATTATATGGTTCTTATAATATAATTTATTGGTATTTAAATATCTATACTATGATCTTTCATTCATGGGTTTTATAGTTTAAAAGTTAACTAATCGGTAATGTAATTTTTATCTCAATTTGTCTTCTATGAGATACATGACTTTTTATGGATCTATATTTTTCTTGGGGGTGTATATATTTCCCTTTAGAATTTTATATCATGAATATAATAAATTCATTGTATTTTAAGATTCATATAATGTTATTCTATCATGTTTATTGTTAGTAAAATTTAATAAAGTGTTGATAGTTTATTTCCACAATCTCTTTGCTTATCGAGATTTTGTACTATTATGGTTTTATTAAAGAAATATTTTGATCCATAACCCATGAAAAACCATGAATTTTATTATATTATAGTTATTAATTATTTCTTCATGTATTGGTAAAATTTTACACTCTTTTTAACTTATGATAATTATGATTTCTTTAAAAAATCTGAATTTATTTCTCTCCTTGGTAGGGAATCCAATTTATTCACAAACAATTTTTTCAAAAAATGTTTTCAAAAAATGTTTATAAACGATCCATTAAACTCATTTTAACGAAAAATTATTTTAAATTATTTTCTTTATTTTTTAAGGTGTTTGAATTGGTTTTCAAAGCTTCCAATATATGTTTTCAAAGCTTTATTCCTGAAAAAAACGTTAAACTGTTTTCAATCATTATTTACACGTATAAAATTTTAATAAATGGTTTCCAAGATTTATTTATAATAATTATATGTATTTTAAATTTAAAACGTATTTTAATTGTTTTCAAGGTTAGTTTATATGTTTTCATGTGTATTATAAATGAAAATGTTTTTTAAAATTATTTATGTTTTCAAAAGTATTTGTTCAAAGAAGAAAATATATTTTCCTCAAGAAATGTTTTAAATTAAATTTAAAATTTATCATTATAAAAAAATTATTTTTTACAAAGCTCTATGGAATGCATTTTCAATTAAAGGAGATTTTTATTTAAAAATGTTTTGTGCAATCAATCAAAATCCTTCTCCATCTATGATGCCATACTTTTTATTAGTTTATGATTTATTGGGGGATATAATCAAAGAACACCATTAATATTATTTATTTAATGGTTTATGTTTTTATGGAAGGATGTTTATGAAAAATATTTCTCTTCCACGAGTTATGTGCCTTTTAAACCCTCTTCTTTTTCATGGTTTATTCTTTGATGAAATTATTTTGTGAGCTATCAATTATCCATAGGTAAGTATATGATGAAATATTTATAATACCCATTTCATTTCATGGATTATGATATGAGGTTTTTTTAATCAATATATTTATGGGTCATGATGTGAGGAATGTTTTATTATCCTATGGAAAATGTATATATTTTTTTATAATGGGATGGGTGGTGTAACACCCCAGGTAAATAAAGAATATGACATTTTCATATTTATACATATTTGTGAATAAAATATTAATATGACTTTAAAGGGGATGATATGCTCGATGGCGTACCCAACACGCAACAACGAGTTTCTTGGGAATCTTACGTTGCACTCTAATAATAAAATAATATTATTTTAAATGGCAGTTAAAATGTATCCGTTGTATTGGCGGGAATGGATATAAATAAGTAAAATATTAATATATATGTTTTTAAATGTTTTACATTTATCCAACAGAGGATAGAGGCTTAAAATACGGAAAGAATTCAATTTTAGGCGTATATGCCCTAGTTTTCACTAAAGGTTCACTTATAACCTTTTGATGTTGAACCATCGTTAAATAGAGTTTTTTTCACTCTTAAACATTCTTTTGGACCAAATAAAACTCTTATTAGGAATCGGGACATCAAAATTTACTTTGTGTAAATTTTTGGTATCTTTCCGATAAAGTTCATTTTTTTAATGAATAGTGTAAAATGTTGTATTTTAATTCCAAACCTCTTTTTAATCTAATTTATTTATATGATTAGATTATATTTTGAATTTGTTTTAAAGTGAAATTATAATATATTTTTACCCTTGAATCCAATAGTGGTCTTTGGAATTAATTTCACTTTGAAATCAGACTTAAACCAGTGTCAATCTTTTGGTACTTATTGTTTCATAAAAACACGCTATTTGCTCTGACAGCGGGAATTAATTATTAAATTAATTAATGTGACTTATATGTTTTGAATTTAGTAAAATAGACTTCATTTTTGAATTCCTAATATCAAATATAGCTTAGGGTGAATTTTTGGGATTTTTCTGAAAAACATCAATTTTTGATGAATAGTGATACCACTAAGTGGTACTTATAAAAACTGATTTTTCCGTTTAAATGAAATTTTTCCATCATTGTGTTTTGAATTTCAAAAATCCGACATACATGGTTTTCATTAAGAATTAAAATGTGGTTCAGTGGGATAAAAATAATTTTTTGGTGAATAGTAACTTATTAAGTTTTTAATCGCGATTAGAGGTAATTAGTGTAGTTTAAGGTAAAAATAATGTTTTAATAATATGAAATGAACTTGAAACATTTATTACCCTCATTGGTTGTGTCATGGCCGACCAAGAAAATCCATTGGCCAACTTGGGGATCCCATGGATCCACTTTGGATGGGAAATGACATAAATAACTTTTTATTTAATGTAAAAGTAAAAAATGACACAAACATAATATGTTTTACGAAAACAATTTTTACATGGGGTTATAAAGATCAGAATTTCGATTATAAATAGTCATTGGAAAGATAAAAAGATTTAATACATCATAGTAGTTTTTTTATAATTTTTATACATTCAATAAATTAAATTATTTATGACATCATGGTGATGCAGCGATGACGTCATTATTTAACGATTTAAATAAAATGGAAAGATAATGTAAAATCTACAACCTACACATGTCCAAAACCAATTGGATGAGTGGATTTAGAAGACTTATCACCTTATCCACGAATTACATCAATGTGGGACCTTTTAAAACCGAAACACATTTTCAAATAAAGTAATATTTCTTTACTTTCCAAAAGTGCCCCTCCTCTCCTCTTATAAAAGGCCCCCACCTCTACCTCATTTCACACACTTCTCAAGCCTTTTTCTCGGCCAACCCCTGACATTTTACTCTCTCCACATCCCTCTCCTCATCCTAGAGGATTACCTTTGGGCAGAATACTTTCAAAGGAAGCCTTTAGGCTCAAATCAAAAGGAGTTACACTTTTAAAGGTAATTCATTCTCTCATGTTCATTTGTTTTATTTTGCTTCTCCAACCCCCTAAACTCTTTTTATTTACTTATTTTGTAACAAAACCAGTATCTTCAATATACTAGGATGTTTTTATAAGATTTATTCGAGCTACACTCTCACACAACTACATCAAATGGTTAAAGAACATACGGTTTCCGTGGATAGCGAAATTTCGCCTCCCGAAACGATGATTGTTCAATACTCTTTTAACACCTTCAAAGGTGGCCATTATGATGTCACTATTTTTATATATGATATATAATATGTTTATGTTTTCCGTGAGCTTCTGTTTTTTTTATTTGGGAATACCTTTATGGTTTCCATTATGGGTAAACGCGATATCTTCATTTAAGTAAGTGCGGACTACCGCCCCCTCAAAGTGATTTGATTCGTTAAATACCATATGTGGGACGTATAAAGGATGGAACTATGAAATTATATATTATATTATACTGGAATTATAATATACCTTTATATCATTATTATTCCATTCTATAAAATACGAAATAGAAATGAAAGTAGCGTTCATGCGTACGTACGGCTTACCGTCTCCATGAACGGTGCATTTCATTTCTTACCTCTAAATGATTATGTAATGTTATAAATGCATGAATTTAATGGATATATATGAAATATATTATATCTACATCATGAATACAATTCTGGATATAATAAACATTTGGCCACACGAACAACATGTAATTGTAAGAAGTCCACTTTCGACTTAAGAACCAAATATCGGCAAAACAAATATTATTAACTTAAATGATTACATAATGTTTAAGACATGGTAATAAGAGATATAAAAGGAATAATGAACTTGAAAAAGGTTCTTAAGGAAGTAGAAATTAACTCAAGTTTATTATTCAGGAGATTAAAGAACGATCGAGTCAAGTCGGACCCGAGGTAAGGGATCCTACACCTCTCTTTCTTTTTAAGTACACTCTTTTATGTCATTCCTTTTAAGCTCATATTTCTTATAATTGGGATGTTATTTTATATTAATCCTATGGTACTTATTATGTTCATATGATGAGAGACCCTATTTCCTCTCATCAATCCATTTTGGAAGTTTTGAGTGGCGCCGTTAGGATGCCGAATTTTCGTAAGGGATTTTTCATCTCACTTTTATTCTCGTGAGATTTATGCTACATTTGCCACAAATTCCATTGAGTGGTGTATGTAATTCCAATTATTCTACTCTTTGTGTAATATAATTTCGTTTATGAGTATTTACATCAATGATCTATTGTCCTTCTTTCATGGGGTGTATGTTTTGAAAGATACCCAAGTCGGCAAGGGAACCTTTCACCTTCCTCTTTTTTAAAAGACTTCTTTTGTTGGGACTTTTAATTTACATATTGTTATGTTGGGATATGTTCTCATATATCCTTATTGATGTAAATTTTATGTCTAGGTGATGATATACACTTTTTATCTCTCATCAACTCATTTTGATGTGATGCCGTTAGGCTGTCAAGGGAACTTTTTAACCCAATTTCGATTTCTTTGGGTTCAACATGTAGTCATTGAATACGTCATCCATTGAATATATTTGAATGAACTTTTATTGTTTTACACTTAATATCCACTTATATTGGGTGTATTTATATTTGTCACACATATTTTTGAGATTTATTTGTCCTTAATTTAAGGATACCTTCTTTATAAGGGATTTCATTACATTTGACATTTCTATTGAGGGTTCATTGTTGTTATGCACCAATTCACTCTTATATGGTGTATATACTGTACTTTGGATTATTATATCATGAATCCATTTATTCTTATGATATTATAAATTTCTGACTAAATGTTATTCCTCAATTGTTGTATTCAAGTGCCTATAATTTTGGTAAAACCCCTTTAACCAAAATATCATTTTAAATGTTTTAATTATTTGTTATTATTAATATCCATGTTTTCAAAATGGTTTAAGGATTTATTTATATGGATATTAGTGGTTTAAAATTTTAAGCTTCAATGTGGTATGGGACACTTTGATTCAAAAATCTTTTTATTAAATTTTTTAAATGGTTTTGGAAATGGTTTCTTTTTGTATGGATTCATTATTTCAAAAATATTAAAATGTTATATTGTCATTGAAATGTGGAAATGTTTTGTTTTCTTTATGCATGTTTTATGTGATACGATTATGTTGAGGTTCTTGGGCATTATTATGAAGACACGTGGTTCCGTGATAAACTAAGGGCGGGTGAGCCCGATATAGCTCTCTAATGCATTGGGTAACGCGAAGGAGTGAAACGTTAAGGTTTCTCCAAATAGATTTAGGGAATATACTGTGATGGGTATTCCAAACGTAACCAAGAGGGTTACTCCCTACGTAAGAATGTTATGAATGCCTCAAGTTACCTTTATGTCTTATGATTTCTATGATTTATTCATGATTTGATGAGGTAGGTTAAAGTGCCTATGTTTTATGGGTAAATTATGATTTCATTCTTATGTATATATGAACTCATCTTTCCTTTACATATTTTTATATCCCTTACTGAGCTTTTTATGCTCATCCCAAGTTTTTGAAATGTTTTTCATAGGTCAAGGGAAAGGTACGTGATGTGATGATAGTGTCAAGGATGTGTCAAGAAATAATCCATGTTTTATTTTCAATATGTTTACTTTGATGGGAAGAATGAATAATGTCTTTTTTGTAACCACTTTTTTTAAATGTGGAATGTAATGCAAGTTTTATGATCTAATTCTCTAAAACTCCAAACCTGAAAAGATCCTCAATGTGTAATCTTGTATTAACACAAGATTAAGTAAGGTTTAAGGTTGGGGCCTTATAGTTGGGACCTATATCTTCCTAATATTCATTGGGAGAATATTTATATCTCACGAGATAATGATGGGAAACAAGTCGACGGGCTTGACCCATAGTGGGAAACATGTGTTTCATAATCTAAGATTGTAAATTAGTGTGTATTGGTCCACTATGGGATAATGGTGAAAACCGATCCACTATGTGAAGATGGGGAAACCCAATTCACTTTGGGAAGATTGGGAAACCCAATCCACTGTTAGAAACATGTGTTTCCTGATACCAATTGGTAAATATGTGTTTCTTGATCCAAAAAGGGAAAATGGTGTGTACAATCTACTATATTGATGGTCTTGGTAGTTATCCTTGATACATGAAATGGTTTTATAGAGATATAATTGTTCAATGATTATATGACATTAGATAATGGTTAATGATATATTTATGATGATTTATGACCAATATGATTCATATCTTAAGAAAGACCAATTTTTACCCAAGACTCTTGATCATGATCTTTGATATGTAGGGTATGATCATGTAATGTTATGATCATGTTCTCATACCGTTATTTTCATGTTATGCATAAAAATCACCACTGTTTACTCTTAATGAGTATCTGAGCTCCCATTATAATTTTTCATTTTCCCATGTTATAATGAATGGATTTACATAAGCGTACTAATGGGGAAGATATTTATTGGTGATATTGAAGACCTTTCACCGTGTTAGAATATTAGGTTTCTATATTTCCAAATACACTTAACATTTATGATCCTCGAGCATGTATTATTTTGAGATTCAAAATATTCATAAAAAATGATGTAATATCAATGTGTGTTAATCTTGGGTCATTGAAGTTGGTATTAATGGAAATAATCAGTCAAAATTTGGAAACTAGGATAATAAAATCGTAGTAAATCCCCATAGAAATATTTTGAAAGATATTTCTATGAATTTCACTAAGGATAAGCCAAAGGTGTTATATATTTAAATGTAGGTTTTATTATTTCGGCATCCTATAAGAAAATTTTCATGATTATGTGTTATTATTCTCTATTAATCATTCATTTTAATTTAGTTTCTGGTCCAATACAATAATATAAACTTAATGGATCGGGGATAACATTGAATATTTCAGATGTGGAAATTATTGGAATTATACAATTGATGTCCTTAGCAGAAATCACATGAAGAGAATTTATATGGTGGTACTAGTATTGGTTCTACTACTGAAGATAGAGAGACTTCCAATAACATGTTAAAGGAATGAGAGTTTATTATATTATTTTTTACATTAATCATAAGAAACATGATTATATTGATAATGAAGAACCTTAAAACATGATTCATGTTTAATATATTTGGAAATAGTTTTTATGGAAAAATAATATGAATACCGAGTGAGAGTTTAAGAATAAAGTAGTATGATTGATGTGTATATGTATTAGAATTCAATGATTATGTTATATCAATCCTGATGTATATAAGAAATGTTTTTATATGTTTTACCTAATTTAATTTCATGAATTGGTTAAATGATATTGATGAACAATAACATTTATTTAATAAAAATGTTAAATTAATGGAAAGACACACATAGAGATTTCTGCGAATGGGAAAATGATATTTTATAAGTATAAAGAGATGATGATATATATAATTAAAATTAGATAGTATTTATGACCACAGAACTAATAAATGAGTTGTAAAAAAAGTGGTCTATGTTAGCATGGATAAATTTTAAAACTTATTTGATTTAAGGAATATATCTAGTAATCTTTGGAATATGGAAACATGTCCGTTTTCTAAAAATATTTATTGTAAGTCATGTCATTACCAACATTCATGTAAATATAAGAATAGGGTATTAACATTTTTGAAATGTAAAATCAATGATATAATTTATGATATATGGGGGACAAATATTAATCTGATTTAGTAACTATCTTTCTGAATTTAATTACATACAACTTTTGGAAGAGTTATAAGGTTAACTATTTATGGAATGGTTTATATTAAACTCTAGATGAGGTTTTATAAATAAATGTTTTATCTCACTATATTTGGATTTATTAATATTTTATAACTTGTGAAAACCATTTTTTGTGATAAATAAATATTTAATGAAATGTTTTTATATTTATAGATCTCATAATTTGTTAATGATTTATGAATAAAAATTTCACCTTCATTCCCTAGAGTAAGAGGTGATATGGAAATTAATCAAGGAACAAACAAAGGGTCAGATTGTGCATATATAATGGAATGATGTCATGTAATTATATATTATTGTGAAAAACTATTAAAGTCTATGAAATTGATATTAAAAATGATTTATCATAATTAATTCATTTCTATTGAATGAATGGTCTTACAAATAATCACATATCTATGGTCTTGAAGTTGTTCACATTCCATTAATTATCCACTTACTAATGGTCAATGATCATTATAACTTTCTATTGTTATTTAATCTTTTCCACAATATCTAATATTCTTTCTATAAATTTTATCTCTTACATGGAATGCTAGTTATGAGTTAATGTCAGTTACAGTTATGGTTCCATCCTTATTTTTTAAATGGAAATTTTAGTATTCATTTTCACACTGGGTTTCTATGAAACAAACTTTGAAGTGTTAAAAATGTTATAACCAAGATGAATATTGATGGAAAAAATAATTTTATGGGGGGTTAAAATGTAACACCATAAGATATTTTTAATTTATTTAATCTTTTTGATATTTTTCATTTCCCACAACAATAAATATATCTTTTTCTATATATAAACACTATGTTGGGAATACATTATATGCAACAAAAAGTTAATATTGTGCTATATGAAACCTTTAGATTCAATTTTGGTACATGAATCAAAATGTATGGATTATGTTACCCAAAATTCTGTATTCCTTATGATGATTTCATAACATGCAAGGCTGAGTTTAACAGAACTAAAATATACTATTAATAATATTATTATAATATCATTATAATTATAATCTTAATGTTAGAATGGAAGATATGAATGATATTGAATAAACTATGAATATATTTTTTACACATGTGTATAAAATTAATCCTTTGGTTATAAATTAGTTATAGGTTAATGTAAAAAATATTTGAGAATAAAAAAACTCATTTTCTATGAATACAATTTTTCTACGTACAAACACCATTTTTTCTCAATAAAATTAGTCAAAACATTTTTAATGAATTTTTTAAATAAAATTTATTTATTATATATTCAACCAATACTTTTTATTATAATATTATATAATTCATAGTAATAATATAGTAATTAATTTAATTATATGACTATAGAGGTTTTTTTAGAAAATGTAATTGTACCTCCTTTTAATAAAGAACTGAATTTAAATATAATTTTATAAAATATTTTAAATTATAACTGAAAAAATGAACTTCATTTTTGAAATAATAATATCAAATTTTAATTGCAGTTTTTTTTTGATATTTTTATGAGAAGTCGCATTTTATGATGAATAGCAAAAGAACACTGAATCTTAATTTAAAATGGCTTTTTGCCTAATTTATTTATATAGTTAAGTTATATTTTAAATTTTTTTAAAATATAATTAATAAATTATACAAAAGTTATAATAATTTTGGTAACTAGAACTAATTTCACATTGAAATTGGATATTAAAACAATTCAAACATTTGGATGTTTTCACATTAAAAACTTGTCACCTCATCCCTTATGCCAGATTAATTTTAAATAAATATATTCCACATATGTTATTATAATTTAGATAAATGGAATATATATTTTTAATAAAAATATTTATAATTTATAATATGTTCAACTTAGTTTTTTACCTAAACAATTATTGAAATTAATTAAAAATATTTATAAAGATTAAGGTAAAAATTAGTTTACTTAATTGTTAAAATTTAATCTTATTATGACCAATGTACTATAAACATGTAAATAGATATTTTCTTGAAATATTTATACCAATTATCCTCTGGATAAAAAAAAATTCAATTATTGTAGGCTCATGATGTAAGGGAGAACTCTCAATAGTGATTACCATTTTATAGTTACAAGAATGACACTCCCCTCCACTACAAAAGAAAACTCACCCCTTATTTCCTCAAACATCTAAAGACACTTTGGATCTAAGAAAACTATAAATATGTCCTACCAAGATTAATATAATCATCCTATAATAATTAATTCGGGAATAAATCCATCCACGGAATCCATTCGGAGCCTTCCAAAAAGAGTTAACCAAATATGAGGTAACATCCTTCCCCACGATCTTTTGTATAATTTTCATTCTCCACCCCCTAAAAACTTAATATTACATGAATACATAATAAAATAAGATTAATAAATATACTAATATATTTTAATTTTAATTTTAATACTTACACTTACAAAAAAATCTATCAAATGGGTAATAAACTTACCATTCTTGTGTACAGCAAACTACCACCTCACAAAATGATGTTTTCCATTTTTTACATTACAACCTATCGTGGTTGGAAATTATTATTGAAAATATATATTTTTATTATATATATGATATTTAAGATGAATTTATTCCTGTTTAATTATTATAGAAAACATACCATTATTATTTCCATTTTTTCTAAATATGATAACATCATTTGTGGACGTGTGGACTACAGCCTCTCAAAGCGATGTGATTTGTTCACAATTTACATGAAAATTATTAAAGTATCGGTTTAGTGATATTATATGATATATATGAAAAAATAATTTTATATTAATTTTAATACATATATATATATATATATAATTCATTTACATTCTTTCTTTCAAAATGATAAGAAAATGGAAACATTGTTTATGCTTATGTACGGTCTACCGTCTCCATGAACGATGTATTCCATTTCATATTTCTATATTTTATATATTATTAAAAATACTTATATAATTAATATATATTATATATAAATCATGTTTTACAATATTTAATTTATAAAATCATGATTTATGTAAGAGGGTAGACAATAAAAATTCAAAATATGAATAATTAACAATGCGGTTATTACCAGAAACATTACATTAACATGGAATTGTTAACAAACATGTAATATAAATTCATAAGTGAATACAAAATAGTATTTTATATAGTAATATTGTTCTGTGGTAGATTCATAAATGTATTATATTTGTTATATTGGATTTTTTAACTTGTATGAAGAAAGTCAAGACTTAAGGTATGGTAATTTCATCTAAATTTTTTATTTTCATGAGATACAATTTATACTGACCACTAAATTATTTTTTTTGTGGTTTATATACATGAATATGTCATGTTATATAATTAATTTACATATATAATGACATTTGAAGATTTAAATTATTTTATTCATTCATGTGAATCGCTGTTCTAAATACACTCAAGTAGTAAGGGGTTTCTCGTATCACTTTTTTTTTCTGTGAGACCTATTCCTTCTTCACCACTAATTTATTTTATGTTGTGTTTATACTTAAAAATAATGAATTATATATTCATTATAAATAAATTTATAGGTATTTACATATCCATTTGATGAAATTTATTTCAAGGGATTTATTATTCAAATGTTACCAAATAGGTAACATAATTTTTGACAGAATTTTCATTCTTTGAGATACATGCCATGTTATGAAGCTTTATTTTTAAATGGGGTGTATATTGATCCCTTTGACATGTTATATCATAAATAAAAGTATTTCATGCTACTTTATTTTTCATGTAATGTTATTTTCTCATGTTTATTATGATTCATATATACTAAATTTATAATATTTTATTTCTATAATTTCATTATTTATTGGGATTGTTTAAAATTATGATTCGATTTAGGAAAGCATATAATAAATCAATATAGAAAGCTATTTAATTTTATTCTCTTCTAGTTATTCCTTTATATTCTTGTATGTTCACAATTTGTCCACTCTTTACTACATGATATAGTTAATAGTGTTTTTTAAGAAAATTGGACTTTATTTCACTATTTGGTTGAGAACCTGATTTATTCACAAACAATGAATTATAAAATTGTTTTAAAAAAATGTTTTTAAATGAACCATTAATGTCATTTTCCTAGAAATTATTTTAAATAAATTTTTATGTTATAAAGGGTTTAAAATGGTTTTAAACCTGTCTTTTACAAGTTTTCAAAAATATGTTCATGGAAAAAGGTTTTAAATTTTTTTAGAAGATTTATTAATATATATTAAAAGTATTTTAAAGAAAACAAATTTTCAAATGTTCTTATGCTTTATTTTTATGGTGTAAAATTATTCTTAAATAATTATTATTAGAAAATATTCAATTTTCTTTTATAAGCTATAAAATATTTTCTGATGAAAATATGTTTTCAATATTATTTATGTTTTATAAAGTGTTTTTATCAAAGATAAATGTTTTTTACTCAATAAATGTTTTAAATAAAATTTAAATGCAATCATTATAAGAAAATTATTTTTGAAAAATATTTAATGAAATGAATTTTCAAATAATATATTTTTTTCCATTTGAAAAGTTCTATGTAATAACTCAAAATCATTATCTATATTATATGGAATACATTGTCATATTTTATGATTTATTAGATAAAATATTCAATAATATCATTAATATTATTAATTGAATGTTTTATTTTCAGATTGGAATGATGTTTATGAAAACTGTTTCTCTTCTATGGGTTATATTATTTTAAAATCGGCTTCTTTTCAGGGGTTATGATTTGATAAAATTTGTGTGAGACCTATATCTTTTCCATATGTTATGATATGATGAAATATTTATGATAAATATTTCATTTCCTGGGTTATGATTTGATTTTTATGAAACACATCTATTTTTATGGGTCATTATGTGATGGATGTTTTATTATATTATGGAATATTTATGTATGATTTTATTATGTGACGGTTGGGAACTATATTTCCCTCCAATGAATTGGGTAAAAATTTATATTTCATTAGATAATTATGAGAGACAAATATATAGGCTTGATTCACAATGGGAAATAGTTGTGTCCACATCGAAAATGGGAAATAGGTGTTTCTTGATCCATTATGTGAAAATGGTTAAACTAGATCCACTATGGGAAGATTAGGAAACTCAATCAATTATGGAATGATATGGAAAAAAGACACACTATAGGAAATTGGTGTTTCCTCAGCCACTTTGGGAAATAGGTGTTCCTGGATCAGAAAATGGGAAATAGGTGTATCCTAATCCACTATGTTCAAGATCATTATAGTTAACCTTGAAACATGATTTTGTTTTCTATAGTTATAACGGTTCTATACATATATGACATGAAATTATGGTTCATGGTTTCTTTATAGTGATTTATCCCCCTTATTATTTAATTTTTTATGAATAACCAATCATTATTCCATGAAACCTAATTAGGATATTTAATATGAAAATTATGATTTTCAAATGTTAATATCATGTTCTCATACCCTTATTATTATGTTATGCTAACAAATCTCCCTTGTTTACCCTTAATGATCATCTTAGCACACCCCCTCTTATGGTTCCATTACAAGGTAATGAAGAATGGTTTTCTGTAGGAGTACTAAAGGGGAGGATCATTAAGGGACATGTTGAATATCTTTCTATAAGTTAAAAGTTTATGTTTCTGTGTTTCTAAAGACACAAAACTATTATGGTCCTCAGGAATGTATTTTTTCAATGTGATAAATATTCATATAAAATAATGTAACATCTTTGTTTGTTAAGCCTATGTATCTATAGTGATCCTCTCAAAATACACCAAAACCAACGATTCAAGGTTATATAATTTATTCAAAAATATAAATGGTACACTCTGACCAACCATCAGTCTATGGAATTAAATTCTTACTCAACTTTATATGTGATCCCAATTATTGTTACAATCCTTTATAGAATAAATATGAAAAACTAATATCCCTATCATAGATAATGCAAATAGGTATACTACGAAGTGTATTGTTATTTGTGACATATATGATTCCATGTAAATTAACTAATGATACCTATTTAATTTGAAACAATTATACAATATTGTTTAAATGATCCATGATTATATAAACTACATATCAACCACTTAGTATTTATTGGAGACAAATCATGAAATTCACTGTGATCTCATCCAATCAAAATATTGGTAATAGAATTAATAGAATAGTTCTTATATGCCTTTGATGATATACCTTTTTTCTGCAGATATGAAAGGTATATCTCTATAAACCCTTTAATATTCTTCTTCATTCTAGGACTCCAAAATTAGTGATTAAAAACATAATATATATTCTTAATTCCATGACCAATAGTCCATCAAGAAGATAACTAATATTTCATTAAAAATTCTACTACATCCATTGGAATAACCTACCAAATATAGATATATAAGAGGGATCAATAATCTAGGAACTGGTTATAAAGTATTTCCTCACCATTGAGTTTCCCTCAAATAATGATATAATTTGGATTATATATTTAGGAATTCCTATCTTTATCCTTGAGTTAGGATACATGTTTTATGTATCACATTATCATTCTAATAAGACCATTTACTACATCCAAGTGGATTTCAATTATATGATACTTTATTCTCCACTCATCAATTTTTTCTATCGCCTTTTTTGGGTAAAAATTATAGATAAGATAATTTTTAATTATTTTTCATTTACTATATTCTTAGTGGATACAAGTATTGAATAAATAAAATACATTTTCTATTATTTATTTCATTTATGGAAAAGGTGTATATTAGAATCTCAATGGTCTATGAGTAGTATAAGACATTCACTATTTAAGTTTTTCTTCTGAAACATATAGGCATGAGTAATAACATCCAATTCTAAATATTCTGTAGATTAATTACATTTATAAGGATGAAAATGTTTATAACGATATAAAAATACCTAATAATTTTATTTGATTACACATATAAGAAACCCTGAATAAGTATACCAATACAATTTGAAGCCTAGACCTAGATGATGGAGGATAAGAACATTGGTTGAGATCAATCAAATATTTAGCTCTTGAATAGTTTACTCACATTGGTCTGATGACAAAAATTTATCTTCATTATTATTTAAGGAGTAAAAATTGTTAAAAAATAATGAATTTTTTTTATAATAAAACACTATGAGCCTGTAAATAAACTATATATTGAAGGAATTTTTTCGGACTTTCTATGACATCATTGACCCTATATTCTCAGAATCCACTAAAATAACAGCTTCAAATATGTCAGACTAGATGAATTTAACATTTTTTATATAGAAATAAATTTATATAATAAAGCAAAAATATAGTGTTCAATTAAAGTATCTCTAATGATATAATGATAGTTAGCATGATCATCATGAAAATTTTATGAAATGATGATATACTCTGTAATGGTTAATCTGAATGTGTCTAGAAATGGATAAACCATCCTCTTAATTAAATCAATGAATAATGATTGAGTATACATTAGGATTAATTTAATAACTAGGAACTAAAAAATTCCCAAAATATCTTCATAAGGATCTTTGAGGAACATCCTCTAGATAAGCCATATATTAATTTTAACCCGATATAAGGTCAATTTTTAATAACCACATTTATTAACTCTGATGGATAAATGATATCATCAATTACAAGGATTAGTTAGTGGTTATTGATTATGACCAGGTTCAACTATTGATTTTCCACACGTAAGAAAAGACTCAAATTTAAGATCACCATTAGGGGAAGTGTTCATTTTGATGAATCCTTTATAATAATGATTTTTCCATAAGGATCATTAATTAACTCAATTTGGTTGATTCTATAAAATACAGATTAATTGATACCAGTTCAGTTATTATAACCAAATTCAATGTCAAATTCAATTTATCAAATAGATGTTAGTACCATGATTTCCCTAAAACATATATTATGATATAATTCCACCACAAGAGACAATATTTTCTAGGACATAGAATCAACTACTCCATTAACATGAAAATCCATCACCATTGTGATTCCACATACTTATCCATTATCAAGTCTTCATCGATGATCCATGAAATACCACACAATGATGAGTGTATCAGATATCTACATGATATAAAAACTATAATATCCTATTATAGTAGTTAATACCGGTTAAAAATATGTTTATACAATCAATTTATTATATGATTTTGAAGCTTTTTATATTATAAACCATGATATCCTAGTGGTGCTTGAATGATTCCCCTGATAAAAAATAAGAAGAAAATTTCACGGTCTTCTCTATTATATTTCAAAAAAAATGAATCTAGGATCATATAGGAAGGTAAATCATCCACTTGGAGAAAAATAATAATGTCCAATTTATCAAAAAATGAATAATTACAAAAAAACCCATATCAAATATAGAATATTCAAATGTAAAGGATATATGGATAGTATTGTTAATAGTAGAAGGATAATATCTTGGGTAAATTAAATGTTTCACTATAGTAACATACTTCCCTTCTCCTAATATTGACTCTGATATATAAATACCTTCCTAGATTAATATACTACAGAAAATCAAACCTTACTGCGATGTGGACCTCCTTGAGCAGATCATCCAAATGGCATTGAAGTTCATTTTTTATTATACATGTGATTATGATTGATATACTTGAGTCTATTGAGATTGATTCTCAATGATATTAGGAATAATAAAATTAATAAAACATATAAAGGTGGATATACTGACCAAAATAGTTTCTTATTTTTCCATGAAGTTATAGTTATGCTTGATCATCCTAGTTCACGCACTTTAGTGACACTATATAGAGGACCATATTGAAATAATAGATAAAACTATACCACTAAATTTTATTCCCTAATTAGAAGATCCTCTTTTCCCATCCTATTAATATCTATTCTGACCGTTCAAATATTTATCGCTTAAGGTATTACTAGGTAGTGGAGCACTAGCTCCAAACCCTCTATTAGAAATAGTATTTAATATAATTGTATTCAGGACCATATATTAGGATGTTATCATATTAAAAAGAAATATATAAGTCTATAAAGGCTCATTAAGTCATATTGAAAACTTGTATACCTTCGATTATATATATTCAATCAGATATAAAGAAAATTTTGGTTGATTTGTATGGGTGTTAGAGTTTTCCATAATCAACATCAAGCATTTGTTTATGTCCATAAACCATTTCTCCTTCACCTGATGTTGGGTATCTACGTAAAAAATATCAAAAAATAAATTTTTTATGTTACTCCCCCAACATAGTAACCTACATCTAGTGGTTTATTTATTACAATATAATTATGTTACATGATATTACATTCCCATGATCAAGGATTAGTAGTCCATAAGAAACTAAATACTTAAGCATTACATTACAACATGAAATATTACATCATTGGATTAAAAATAATTATTCTTTTATGTTATCCATATAAATAATCATACATTGAATTACGCTTCATTACATAAATAAATAGAAAATTTTAGAAATTGGTGGTATTATATTCATCGTAATGGGTAACATACAATGGAACCTAACGTGTAAAAATAATGAAAAAACATTATAGTATAAATATATGAGAAAATAAAACCATATCAACAAACATATAATCATTACATAATCCATGCAGGACAAACAAAATAAAAAATCACATATAATGAAATTAAATGATCTCATAATGAATGAAATTATGGGAATATATAATACTAGACATCATAAACATAATATCAGGGACTTATTCCAAGAAATTATATGTAAAGGGTATGGACTTTCCAATTACCCTATCATATTTTTTTCCTAATAACTACCATCACATTGAGTGGATTTAGATTTTTTAGAAACATCTATCACGTAAAATCTCAATTCAATTCATCATATACTAAAATATCATAACTAATTCATAGAATAATGTTCATAAATGAGTAGCATAGAAATACATAACAAAAATTCTCAACAAATAATATATTATATGATTTTACTCTATATATAAAATGTTTATATTGAAATTAAATTATATTTACTTAAAAACTGAATTAATAGGGATTTCTTGGTGATTTTCAGTAAAACATATTAATGATAAAAAAATTCACAATGTTTAACTAAATACCCTTATCAATTATCGAATATGAAATTTAATTTTTCGAGGAATTATAATGATTAATATTATTAATATATTTTTAAAATAAAAAATATATTTTTTCTATAGTTGGATAATAAATAAATTATGGATTAATACCTATTAAAAATTAAATTTGGAAATAAAAATATTTTTTATTAATTAGTGATTTGGAATTTCCTTATGGTGAAACCATTAGGTAGGTATGATTTTATCACTAAAGGTGAACCTATTCTAAATTTGAGATTAAACTATTTGGGACCAAATAATGGTCTCTAAAAATATATAGTTCTTATCTTTCCATAGAGATATACCCCTCTCAAAGATAATATATCCCTATTAATAAAAATACATGGAATAATTATGGATTTTTTATGATAAATCAATATAGAATATTATGTATCTTAATTAAATTTTAACATAGAAAACATTAATAATGAGATATAATGTGAGTGTAGTAGGGCCTCACATGTATATGACACAATAAAGATAATATCTAGAATAATAATATTTTTATATTGGACTATAATATTGAAATTTTATGGAATACTATAATGAAATGTAAATTTGAATTAAAAATAGTGGGAAAGTGCCCCCTACTCTGGTATGTTATGAGATTAGAAAATGGGTAATATGAACGGGATTAGATAATATCTCACAAAAGATAAAAGGTATGATTATATACTAAAAAATAAATTTATATAATTAATTTAAAATAAATCATCAAATAGTTTATTTCAATACAATTGGAATGAAAAATTATGGGAATGGAAATCCTTACCTATGTTGGGGTTTATATTTTAGAGATATATGTTTGAACTAGTTCTTTTTTCATTATTTAAAAAATATCTTTGGGAGATTTTCCTTTAGAGATCTAAGAATAGAAAACATAAAATATGACTTTGGAGGAATAAAAATAGGGTTGGGTATTTATAGGTGTGTTGAGTAAAATTTATTGGAATAAAGTATTTATTGTATAATTTTTAAATTATCATAACTTCACAACTACCCTCATTATGACCCATTTACTCACATAATTCTTTAATATTAAGGTTAGTTTCAAAATTAGGAATTGATAACTCGCTTGGATGTTTTGTGTCATAATTAAACATATATGAGGTCATTTGTATTGTATTTCACCATATTTCATCATTTGATTCTACATTTTACTATTTTTACCATAAAATAAAAATTTCTCCCTTAACTATTAATGATGTACAAATTAAAAATATAAAATTAATAATATCAAATTAATATTGCAATTATATACAATTTAACTTTTTTATAATAATGACTAATTTGATTAAAATTTAATAATTAAGTTAAAAATACTAAATTAATAAAATAATTTACACATTAATACTATTAAACACATACAAATATAACCGCTTGTCACACTATAATAATACCAATGGGTATGGTTTGAAACAATTGTACACTTATAGGGTTGTTAAACCAAAATTGATCAAGTTATTATTTCCACTAATATGATTTTATCTCACAAATTATTCTTATAGAATCTCAATTATTAAATGTTTACCTGGATTTGACCTTGATAAATACAATTTGATTCCACATACTTCCCAATATAGGATAAATGTGACTCATAATGGATTATCTGATAGGTTGATTCAATGATTTCTCCCTTTTTTATCCTTTATATATAATCATTACGATTAACATACACTAATTTTAATGCCGAATTTATAATGACTATATTAATAATATCCATAATTCCCAATGGTCATAATGACTAGTGGTTATGTAAATTATCTATTTACACTACTCCCTATATATATTATCAAACTAATCCTCTAAATAAAACATTAAATTTTTTGTTATTTTAATTTTTCAGTTCTATTGATTGTATTATTTTCATCTATAATATTCCTAATATTTCCATAATTATTTTTGAAGAATATGATCCATGACGCATCTACATTATACTTGTATTATATTTTTATTTTATTCCCCATTAAAAGTTATATAAATATTAATAAGTAATCATCTTTAAATTTTAATGCAGTATGTTATAAAAAAATAGGTTTATTCATCACTATAATTTTCTCAAGAATTACATTCCCCCTTATAGTAATTTAATCTTAAAAATTAAAAATGATTCTCTTAAAAAATATAGACAATAATTCATAATTATATATTAATTCTATCATATGCTTCCACTATTTGGAGATTCATCCAAAGAATATTCAGTACTCGAGAAATATTATTACACCACATGTTTTCTCCTTTATCTATAATCCAAATCATCTCTTCTTTATATGACAGTTCAAGATTCAAATAAATTTTTACAAGATTTATAACATTGTAAGTATCAAACATATACTTCTATATTGGTGATATATGGAAGACATCATGCACATAAAACTAGATGGGTGAGAGAAATAAATGATATTCCATAGATTCTATTCACTCCAATATTTTAAATGGCCTAATGCTCCATTTATTGCGCTCTATTTCTTTATAATTATCATAACCACTTTCCATTGATATATCCTTTAGAATACATTTTCCCAAACATGGAATTCTAGATCCTTCTTCGTCTTTCAGCTTAGTTGTTTTACATTGTTCTTCCCTTATATGATTTTGTATGGATAATAGCTTATCTTATGTATCTTCTATAATTTATACCACTAATAAAATATTTTATAAAATTTCATTCCAACATGTTGGAACATGCACCTCTTTCCGTACTATATTGTGTAATTTTTTATAATGTGGCAACATGTTTTTTATTCAAACACAACTAGACATAAATACTAATCCAAAATTCATTGTAATTTAATAGAACATGTAATTATCTCGGAATCCAATGTTTGGATATTACTTTTAGACAATGAATCCATTTAAGGGTGATGGACTATGATAATCATAATATCAATTTTTAAATACTTTTATCGAATCCTTGGAAATTATGATTTGAACCAAGGATCAATAACAAGAATGACTGACAAGGGGGTTCTATAAAGTTAAGTGAATTTATTTATATACACCATAAAAATAAAATCCATAGAAAAATATTCTATAATTAATAGGAAATAATTTGACTTTTTAAGATGTTCTTGAATGAATTATATTATATTATGACCCTTATATGTATTAATATTCTCTGTGATAAAATCCATAGTAGTATAATTTAATTTATACTCTTTTATATGTTAAGGTTTCATAACTCATTCTGAAAAATTTTCTTTTATTCTTTACTGGTTGTTATACTAAGAATATTTTGGTTTAATATGAAATTCATCACTTCATATTTACCCACCAGAAGTTCTATCGAATATCCCTATAAATATTAGATCTACTAAGATGTATAGGGATGTTTGATATAAGAACCTAATCTAAAAGATATTTATTCATCACTAGTACTAAATGAACAAATAACTTCTTACCAACCCTTAAGACTCCATTGTCATTATTGATAATCTTTGGTAATTACCCATTATTCATATGTTCCGTATTCTTCTATCAGGTATTATTATCTTTCTATGATTTACTATTACTCTCTAATAATGATTTTTGGGTAATTAATTGCAATAATAATGATGGTTCTCCTTCCATTTTAACACCTTAGTCCATTATTAATAAATCATTGTGAATTGAATCATTTTTCACCTTTATCATGTATAAGTTACCATGGTATTTTAAAATCAATAAATCTAATAACATGTTTACTTTATTAGGATGATAATTTATAGGAAAATAATAATTATTGATTTGTTAAAAATATATCCTTTTCATTATATTAAAATAATTTTATGTCAAAATGTATTTAGAATCTATTGGTCATTGTATATATCACATATTGTTTCCTAGACAAAATGTATCTATATCTTTTGTGTAGAAGTCACCACCACCAATATTAAAAAAATTAATTGAATAATTTAACTAATGGGGTTTCAAATGTATATATTCAAAAGACAATACTCTGTCATTTTTAATTAAAACATAAACAACATATCACCTCAATTAATAATAATAACTAAGAAACCCTTATTTAAAAGACGATAGAGTTAGTGCCTCTGAATTTAAAAATATCATATTCAATTTAGAAAAAATAACTTCACGTTCCTTTTTCTATGATAATTCCACTCCATTAAAAGTTAACTTCGATAATGAGTTATCTAATCATGAATTTTTTTCATCAAACCACCAATATTATATTTCTATGAAATGGAAACTATACCTTTCAATTATTTTAGTGGGTCTTTGAAATTCCTTGAAAACATTTTATATTGAATTTTCAAAAAATATGACTAACTAAAGATACTTATTTATGCCAAAATACACATTTAATAAAGTTTCTATATAATTGTTTTTTTTAAGACCTCTAGAAAAAATGAAAACTTCATCACACACTACTGATAAATTTTAGAGTATATAAGATTGTGATAAATATATTCAAAAACAATATTATCAGGATAATACATGAATAATCATTTCATCAAGTCCATAAACATAGAGGATGAATTTGTTAACCCAAAAGGAAATAATTTTAACTCATAATAACCATACCCCACATAAATGACCATATTTGGGATACAAAACATCTTAAATTGTAACTAATTTTAACCAAAATAAATCTAAATTAGTGATAAGTAATGATTCACTTCAAGATAATCAAAGAGTTCATCAATACATGGTAAAAAGTACTTTTTATTTATATTAATTGAATGTATTTATCTTTAATAAATACATAAACTTATTGAAATATACATATTCTATAAAAATTAAAAATGTCATACATAGAGTGAAACTATTAGAATAATATAATCTTTGTCTCATAGTTCTTCTAATTTCATTATTAACTCAAAAAACTCCACTGGATCCATTTGATATAGTGGATATAATATGGGGTTTTCATTAGGGGTAACATTAGTAAATAATTAATATTCTTAATAGGGGTAAAATGTAGATAATTTATTAAGAAATATAACATTGTATTCTTATATAATATGAATGTATTATATTATCAAAACCGTGTTCTTATTATTATATTGAATTTTATCTATTTCATTTCGAAGGATTTTATTACGATTAATTATTCGGGGGGTTTTTCCTAAATAAATTATTCCAATGAAATATATTTTTGGAAAACAATAAATTCAATATAATTGTCACCAATTGAAAATTAGTTCCCTTGGTAATAATTTCGTTATTTATAATTGAAGAGGCAAACCATTAATAAGATTAAATAAAAATCCATCATTGTTATGATGATATTATGTTATAAATGATGACACCCATGAATTATAATTTTAACTTCCCAGTATATAAAATTTTTAATCAATGTACTGCTCCTTATTCTAACTAATAAAGAATTACTTGATGTATTAAGGGGTGACTAAATATTCATTAAAGACTTAAAAGATATAAAATAGTTCATAGCTCTAGAATTAAATAACTTGTTAGATAACTTTGAGTGTATTATGAAATTAACATCTATAATATCATTTGAAGTATCAAATTTAGCCATGTTTATTTTAAAATATCATCCTTGATCCATAGGCCTCTTATAAGGTATAATTGAATGGTAATTGGGGAATTGATTAGAGTAATGTCACATAACCTTTTAGTTGAAACATTAAACATTAATTAATTGTCATTTTCCATTGTACATTTTATCTTGATGGACTTTCTTGATAAAATTAATGCCAACACCCAATCCAATTAAGTTATACCATGGGTATTTCTTCCCACATTTATTATATATAAGAGACATCACTCTATAAATATTTTCTTTTATAGTAGTCCTTTCCACATGGTTACTAAGTATCCTTTACTTCATGGATTTATATTTATAATTTAATGTTTTAGAAAACTTATACTCAATCATGGAAGAAATTATTAATATCTATTTATGTGATAAAAAAATTCGGAGGTCATTTATATTAAAAGGATTTTCATTAAACCATCCAAGAGGTGACCAATCATGATTTCTGAGCTCCATATATATTCCACAACATACCTTTAAAAACTTTTAAAATTATCCTCATACATAACTATTATTGTTTTTTATAAAGAATAGTTTCAATACTTTATAACATAAATTTTTTAAAATGACTATTCAATTCCTTAAAAATATTTTTTTTCTAACACTTATACATCCAATGTTCATACTTGTTTTTCTAGGAACATTTATTTTTTTATTATTTGTAATAAATATAGTTTTCCAAAAGAAAATTTCATAGGTATGTAATATGGAAAAGTGGATTCTAAATCATAGCAACATATACATATGTCCCCATATAAAAGGTTTATAAATTCTATATGATCAAATATATAAAATTATATAGGACAATATTATTCTAAGATAAAAAAATTGACTTCATCTGATCATTAAATCCTTGCCTATAGGATGAAATTCTATTAATCCTACGTGATGAAGTCTTTAATAACATTCTACAAGATTGATATTTCTTCAATATATCTGAAAGAACATACATACACTATAGTGGTGTAAATCATGATGACTAATAAATGAATTCATTTTGTAAAATCAATCATGTAAATCTGTTGTTCATTGGATACCATTTTAACTATCTCCCCGAAATGAAAAATATAACCATTGGGAGTGAACCTATGAATAGAGTTGAATAATATGTAGAGGAATATTTTAAAACTATGATAATTAATTTTTATGAGGCTTTTTTAATATCTTATTATCTAATTTCATGTTATAATAACATTATAGAGTTCTTTGTTACCTAATTAAATTGATATGATACTATTGTAATTGAATTAAGTCCTTTTAATTTTTTAATATCTATGTATGATCTTATTGATCGGGCTTTATATAGATTTAAACAGAAAAAGGTCATTATGAGAAGTCTAATCGAGGGTTTGCAAGGCTAAGGGATATAGAGTTGTATCCTATTTTTGTGAATGATGACTTCTGTAACTGCAGAATAAATTCTATTGTGGTAAGGTTAATACTATGGATACCTTGGGTTTTATTAAATACATCCATAATATTTATGGATAATGTGTGGATATCTTCATATAATGTTTTTGTAAGCTTTATTTGGTATATAAAAAAAATTATTTTATTTGGTTGTATAAGTTAATATTTTATGGTGTGAAAATTATGAAATGTTTATATAGTTTATGAGAAACATTTTCTTAATGAAATTAAAATGTTTTCAATATAAAACTTCTTCATATTGTTTTTAAATTGTTGATAAACTATTATGATATATTTTTGTTATTTACAATTTACCTCATCTTGTACATAATTTTATACTCTTTTGATCTTACAGTTGGTATCAATTCTAGGTGTCTACTAATTATAAAATTTTAAATTAATGTTTTTTTAGAAAAGAGTATCTTTGTGTTTAATATTATTGGTTTATTAGTTGGAAAACATGAGAACATAAATCCAAGAAGACCGGAAATATTTTAGGACACTGACTATTAGTATTTGAGAGATTGTATAATGATATTCACTATCAATAATGTAGTATAATTTTTTATGGGGGAATAATAAAATAAAATTATAGGAAATAATGTTACTAATTTTACAATAGAGTATAAAAAATAATGTAAAATTAATTATCATTTTAAAAATACAATATTTTGTTATATTACCAGAATTATAGATAGTCGGATTTCATTTCGTAAAACATTCTCAAATATTTGGAATAAACATCAAGTGATTAATTTTTGAAAAATAAAAAAAACTCATATAAGAATAGAAATATTGTAATCAGATTACTGATTTTTTTATTTTATTCTTGGGGAATTATTTTCATTTATACATCAACTATTTATGACTATTTTTAGTAGTCTACAATCCATTAGAATAAAATTCTTAACCGATAAGAAGTTGTTTTTAGTTTTTTATATATTATACAATATTAATGGGAATCTAATATAATATTTCTATATTATAGAAAACATTATATAGATCTAGATTTAAATGATTTGATTGTAACTTTCATGAAGTAATATTTCATATCATAAAATTTGTTGGTGTCACATTTTTTCTCTATATCTACAACAGATAAGACATATTGTTCTTGTGAAAAGGCCCCTAAATATTATGGGGAGAATTAAATTAATATTGAGATAGAAATTAGTTATTTAGAATAGATTGAGAATAAACATTCCAAACTATCTAAAATTGTAAACAAATATTGGAAATAAATAAATTTGTTATAAGTATACGAAATATCCAAATTAATTAAGTGATATAAATGACACTTCTAACATTATTTTCTATGAATTTACTAATATTGTTTATATCAAGACACATTGTCTTATATTAGAAAAGAATAAATAGATAGATAAAAATTCAAATAATTTCTATAAGAACAATGTCATGAAATTTTTGAAATCCCCAGAAACATTTAAGTGAATTTTTTAGAGATAGTTCATTAGTAAATTCATTAGATGATACAATTACTAGTCAGAAGAAAATGGGTTTATATGTAGGAATTATATATACCAAACAATCATTTAATGAAAAGGTATCTGCTGAATCCCTAAAAAATATAACATCGAATAAAAACATTCCCGATTTAGATTTTGGATATTGTAATTCCTATTAAATATAAAAATATAATACATATGATGATGAATATAGCATACGTAGTTTTGAACAATTTTTAAGATAATAAAATTTTCTAAAGAAAAATAATAAAAAAGCTAAAAATACTATGAAGGTGATTAGGTAGATGTTGCGAAATAAAATTGTTGAATTTTGAAACTTACCTATGATACATTGAATATTATTATAGAATTAGATAAAAAATATAATTTTAGTTCTAAAAAATTAGATCATTAACTTGATGTCAAAATTAATTATAAAAATATTAGTTAGAAAAAAATCTATAAATATTTTCTCCTGGTAAGTAAAGTATTGATAATTTATACAGACAGTTGGGACCTCATGAAATTACTTCTAGGATAGGTTATAATTCAATCAAACCCCATTTTAACCATAATTAATTTATTGCAATGTATAAAACCTTCTATATGAAATATTTTAGAGGTGGAATTAAAATATTATTTAAACAATGTTCAATATTCTGGTTTTCATAGAGTGTAGATTTGAAAATAATTAGTAGCAATTCAACACAAAAGTGTTAGACAGATATAGATTTCAAAAGTACTTTTTTCTATAAATTATGTAAAATAAAATTTATAGGTTATAAAAATATATTTTTCAAGTTTTGAATGTAAATAAGAGTACCAAAAATCTTAATACTCAGTATATAAATAGAGTGTGTTCAAGTAATATGGTATGTAACAATACATTTTTACATAATATTAACAAGAAGAAGTTTGTACAAGTATGTTTCAGATATAATTATCTTGGAGAAATATATGGTATTTTTTATATTTTAGTTTTTTTAAAATAGTTAATTTAGAATTTTTTTATATGTTTTAGGCCTTGATCACAATCTTATACGCATAATTTATTTATTTTTTAAATTTTGCCTTCTGAACATCATAAATGATTCATATATTGTCAAATAGTTAGTATGTAAATTAAATAGTTTTCCTGATAAGAATAATAATGTATACAATCTACACATAGAATACATTATAATCCATGATATACAATGCCTTATTTAAATATAAGAACATTATTTTTTAATAGATATAATAATAGGAAATAGTAATGTTGTAACCTTAGACAAAATTTCTAAAAAAGAACTCCATATAAATCTACATGAGTTTAGGATACATTCTTCTTAATTTTATAATAATTTTTAATTTATAAATAAACATAATCTAATATTTAAATCTGTCATTAATGATTAAAATTTTTACGATTTAATGTTAATTCATATGGATTTATTTAGTCACACACAAAAAAAACTACTGGAGTAAAAAACTATGTGTTAGTCTTTGTTGATAAATATTCTTGATATAAATGGGTCCATTTTCTAGAAAAAAAAATGAAAATCCATTTTCTATTTAATAAACTATGTATCCCATTTTAAAAATGAGAAAAACTTAACTTTGGTAACTATTCATAGTGATAACGGTGAAGAAATTGAAATTTTTTTATTTGGAAAATTTTTGTAGTAAGAAATGTGTTATAAAAAACCATTAATCTCATTGAAACCATCAAAATATTATAATATTTTAATGAATAAATATATATTTATAAAATTATTGGAACTATATTTATTGAATACTCAATTTCAAATTTTTTTGGATGAATATTTTAGTACTTCCCCTACACTATAAATTTGGTTTAAATTATAAATTTTCATTAATAAAACACCTTATGAGTTGTGGAAAAAATAAAATCCAAAACATTATTATTTTATAGTTTTGGGATGAAAATTACTTGTCTTTAATAATAAAGATAATAAAAATAAATTCTATTCAATATATACTAATGTAATTTTTCTTAGATATTATAAAAATTGTAAGACTTTTTATGTTTCTAGTAAAATAAAATATACTATTAGGGAAAAATACCAAGTCAAATTAGATGAAAAATAACCTTTTGTTTTTAAACTACCTGAAACCACATGTTCTAAAGATATTTATAATACTAGTTTTAAAACCAAGTTAGAAAATTCTCTCTGTGATAGAATAAAAAGAGAACAATTTTATTATGTTACACCACTAGAATCAACTAAACCTATTATTGACGAACAATGTAGTATAAACCAAAGTAATTAGATAGTATTATGGAATCATCCCACATATAATATTTGTGGTGATGTTTTTACACCCATAAAAACTATATTTTCCTTAAGAAATGATTGAGAAAATTGTACATTTTACCACAATTTGAATACAAAAACCCTAATGAGTGTTTAGTTGATGAAGATTGCATAAATAATATATAGCATGAACTCAATGAATTTGAAATAAATTCAGATATGATTTTGGTATAAAATCATAAATATTTTTCTTCTACTGGATTAAAACAGATTTTTCAAAATATACATGATAAAAATGGAATAATCAAAAGAAAAAATATAGACTTTTTTCGAAGGGTTATAATAAACTATAAGGTATAGATTACAAATAAATGTTAAGTACAATATCATGACATGGATTTATTTGTATACATCTAGCCTATGCAACATTCCTAAATATTACTCATTTTCTAATGGATATAAAGAATGATTTTATTAATTTTTCTATATAGGATGCTGCTTATATAGTACTACCATGTATTTTTGAAATAAAAAATATTCAGATAATGATTTCAATCTTAATAGGGAACTCTATAGTCTTAAACAATCCCCAAGAGACTATCATGATATACATACTACATTTTAACTTTGAAAAAACATTTATGAGTGCTACATGTCCAATTGTTATTATTAAAAATATGTTCCCAAAACTATCACTGTTCAAATTTATATCGATGAAATTATGTTTTTATCAACCTAAAAACCAATTTTTCTTTCCTTTTGGGATCTTAGGAAGTATATGTTTGAAATAATTATGATGGGTGAATTAACATTTTTTCACTAGTTTTCAAATTTCTTGAAAACTTTAACAATATTATTAATCAAAAATGTTAATAAAATATTTATTTAATAGGTTTTCATATGATAATGCTAAGATTATAAGTAATATTATAGAAAAATAAATATCTATTTATCATTATTAATATCCTAAACCATTAGATCGAAATCCTTTAAGAGGAATTAAAGGTAGTATAATATATCTTATAGACAGTTGGGAAGACATAGTGTTTTTATGTACATATGTGTGAGATTTCAATATAACCCAACATAATCTCATCTTAATGATCATAAATTATTTTTAATCTTAAAAAAACAATGGATCTTGGACTATTTTATTCTTTTATAATATATTTTGAATTGAAACGTTTTATAGATGATGACGTTGGTGGATGAAAAATGGATACAAAATTACTTTTGGGACTTTTCATTTCATTGTATTGGATTTAGTATCTATGTCATGATGGCTACAATATATAGGATACATTTCCTCTACTGAATTTGAACATATAGTAGCTAAATGTTAATGAACTCAAGTTTTGTAGATATAACACACACTCATTAACTTTGGCATGTGTTTCAGTAAAACTAAAATTTTATTCAAAAATTTTTAGGACCATTGATTTCAGAAAAAACCCATCACATCACTCATTATCTAAGAACATAGATATAATACACCTTTTCCTTCGAAATCACACATAAAAAGGAGAAATTATTTTATAATTTATCAGAATGTAAGGGAAATATGTTGATATTTATTAAAAATATCACAACGTTGATAGATATGAATATATTAAATAGAATATTTTTAGTGTTTAACATAAAATGCTCTTTTATCAACATTACCTTTACCTATATCCCTATAATGAAAAATATTCTTAAAAAACTAGGAGAATATTTCCACCTTATATTTCGAGAAATTTTCTTACAATTTTTCACTTAAATATTTTATTGAAAATTATTTTAACTTATTATATATATGTGTTGTTTTGCACAATGTTTTATTTCAAAAATTATTTTGTTCTTTTAGGAGAAGATCCTTTCAAAACAAAAAATGGATATAATCCTTCAATTTTTAATTATTATTGAAGATAAGAAGTTTATATCAGGAGAAAATTTTTAAAAAAATTGTTTATAATTTTTTCTTATGATGAGAGATTTTTATATAAATGTTTTGTTATTACATTTTTATTCATATTTATAATTTTTATAGATAATTTTATTTCTAATTTTTTTAAAAATATATATCATTCATTAGAATAAATGAACTTGTAATAAAACTAATATTTTTCAAAAAATTATTACAAAATATAGAGTGATGATATATTACTATTCCTAAAACATTTGTTACATCATTATACAAAATTAATCAATATATATTGATATTTTTATGTTATTTTATTATCCATTGGTATTATTATGAAACAAAATCTTCTTTCTGTAAGGTCCTTTTAAAGGATGAGTTATTCCTCTTATTTTTTCAATATAAATTCTCAAGTGAACTATCACCATCATGATTTTCACAAACCCGTTTATTTTTTAGTTTTAACATTAGATGTAATTTATTATAATATATATTCATGGAACCCTCATGTGAATTCACCAACAAAAGAGTAGGGAAGTAAAGAATCACTAATATAGTTTTCTATGAATGTAAGAATCTTTGTTAAAATCAATTTTTTTAGGGGTGGGAATACTAATGGGGTTTCTAAAGAAGATTTTGATTATTAATATCCTGAAGTTGTTAGTTAATATTACATGACTATTAATTTCAACAGTCCTAATGGTTTAAATAATATTTCTTTTATAAATTTTGATAAATCCTGTTGTCATAACATCAAATATGTTTCTATATGGGTTAAAATTATAGTATAATAAGAATACAATATCATCTCACTCAAATTAACATAGAATATTGGAACTATTGAAAATTACCATATGAAAACTTCCATATTTTCATCTATGATAATATGAGTAAAATTTTCCATATATCACCAGAAGTCAGAGTATTAGCTTTTTAAATAAAAAATTATCAAATATTTATAAAAAGTGACAAATATAAATTAAAATTACCAGATATTTATGCTTTATAATTCTTATGTAATAATTGGAAGTTCAACATTGTAAATTTTATCTTTAGTTGTATTTAAAAAGTTTATAATGGGGAACTAAATTAGAAGATTATTTTTTACCATAGATTTATTAAAAACTGTTAGTAAATTTCATGAAGGAAAACAAAATTAAGAATGTTACAATTTTTTTAGTTAAAATAAATCCTACAATGGATAATAAACCATGAAAAAAATAACCTCATTTCTTCCACCATTCCACAAGTTTCTTAATACGTCATAAAATGGTGTGCCCATATAAAATAGTTAATAATTGAAGTGAAATGGTTTGAAAAAAATAACGACTAGTGAAAATTTTCTCTTTATCCATGTAATGAAATAAAGAAATGACTCCTAAATAGGTATTCTCTGAGATTATCAAGATGAAAGTGGAAAGATCCAATGAAAATCCATCTTTTTTTTGATATGATAGAGGCTACAAACATAAATGAAATCATTTATGAAACATTAATAGAATAAGAGTAGAAAATAGGATAGAAAAATATAGAAAAGAAAATTCTTTAAAAGGATTTATAAATGAAATTGAAAAACACCATTCAAGAGTTGAAGTATAGGACCATGAAGTTGTTTTAGATGAGGAAGACGGTACTATTTTCACTTTTCATTATTATGTTAAAATAAAATTACCTTTATTTATTAAAATATGAAAAAGAAAATAAATTTTGGAAGATAAATGTTTTTATAAAATTAAAAACATGAATTTGAAAACATTCATAAAAAATAAAATTAATCAACAGATGAACCTTCTCATCCTGAAGAACCAAATTCTTTAAATGATAATAGAAGGAAGAAGAAATATAAAATAGTTGAATAGTCCAAAACTCATTTGGATATAAAAGTGATATCAACTAAAACATCTACATCTTTAACCTCTCATTTAGTGAAAGTTTAATCTATTAGTGATTGAGATAAATAAGTATCCTATGATGATGATGATAAATCTAAAGGAAAAAAAATAAACAAATCTACCACATATGAAGACGTTGATGTTATGAAAACTTCATAGACCAATTTTTCTGAAATAGAAAATGGTGGACCATCAAGTCTAGAAGCAACCTCTATACCAGATAATTCAAATGATTATAGAAATTCATATTTGATTATTACTACAGATTAAATGGAAATTAATATTAATTACTTGAAAAATGTAATAAGGAGGATTGATGAAGTATTTAACTTCTATATAGACATTCATGATTGACATAAATATATCCAAGAAAATGTTGATATCCTTGAAAAAACAAATTAACTCAAATGGATTTTAGAAACTATTATTCAAAACAAATATTAGTTTATGTAAATTAATGGAAACTCAAAAATTGAGTTTATAAAGAATATTAGTGTAGTAAAATAGATAAAACACATAGAGAATTATATCATGTTTTTTGATGAACAAATGGTTGGAATCAAAATAACAAAAAAGTTTGTTTCAATGTTTTCTATCAAAATCGACAATGATGATTGTGAAAATAATCGGTTGATTTATATTATCAAATCTCTCATAATGTAACAATATGATGTGATTTCAAATAAAGATAAAAATATTGATGTTTCTGGAGAAGATGTTACCTAGTTTAATACTATAGTTACTGATGTTCCGATGAATTGAAATGATTATGAGATGAATTTGGATAATATAAAAAATATTAAGTTTAACATAAAGAAAAAACATCAAATAATGAATAATTTTTTAACTATTAATTGTCTTTTTAATTATTAAAATCAAAAATATTTGGTTGAATAATTTGGATGGATTTTCTATTTTATATTTTTGAAAAAATGTTTTAATTTATTACATGAATATAAATTGATTGGTATTGATTTTTCCCAAACATATCATGTAACATGTTTATGTATTAAATTAATTTCAAAAACTAAAAATTGAGAGAAAGATAGAAAATATAAAAATTAAAAAAAGGGAATAAATGAAGAAGTTTAATATTTTTGGAGAAATAGAAATGATAAATTTAATTGATGTTTTTATCTTATAATGATTAATTTTTTGTAAGGATTTAATCTTTAATTTGATTTTAAAAAAATAGTGTATAATTATTTTCAAAAAGGGAGAGATTATCATGTTGAAATAATACTATCAACACATTATATCCTTACTTTTGAAAATAATACTTCACATTAAAAAATTATTTTAACTTTTATATATCCATGTTTATAAGTTATTTTGTAGGGCGTGTTTTAATTTTACCGGATGAAGTTTATAAACTTCACTAGATGGTGTTTATATTGGTATATCAAGCATACATATAGTTTGTATATTAGAAATAAATAAACTAAATTCATTAGAAATAAGGTTTATAAATTCTAGAAGATAAATTATATCAATGTATACTAGATGAATTTATACAAATACTAATGAATTAACTTCATTATATAGAGACATACATGTATACCGAATAAAATTTTATAAAGTATATGGGAAAAATAATTTATATACATTATAATGGACAAAGTGTTCATTAATCTAACATATGAAACATACATACAACATAGTGGTTTAAATCAGGAATAATATTGGATGAAAACATTGGGGAGAATCTTTCAGGTAAAGAAGGAGTACATTTGATTCTGTTTCAACTACCTTTGATAAATGGGGAATATGACTATTTGGAGTGTGTCAATAAACAGAGATTCCACAAAGGTGGGTGAATAATTTATAAATCTAGTGATCTAAATATTACTCAAAATATTTTGAATCTTCTTGTTACTTTAGTTCCCTTTATTTAATATTTATTGAGTTATTTCTAATATCATTATATTTTGAGGATAGTACTACATATTCATTAAGATATGTCATTTTGAAATATCTTTTTCAAATATTATTGATCATGTCATATTAGGGTTTATAGAGATAGATGTATTTTAGTACTAGGATTCCTAGGTCTAAGTTAAATAGAGTCATTTATGATTATTAATATCAAGAAAATTTCATGGATAAAAATGATGGACATTTAGGCTAACTATAATAGCATTGATATCTTTAATGTGATTAAATAATTCCATAAAACATAGATAAAGTGTTGATATCTTCATATTATTATTTTTTATTTGTTCATAGATAATTAATAAAACACTTACTTGTTTTTAGATGAAATGATTTTATGATGAGCAAGTCAAGAATAGTTTATATAGTTTGTTATAATTATCATCATAAATTTAATATAAATTATTTGGTATGAAAATTTATATGATGACATTATTTAATTTGTTTAAAGCAATTTTATATTTTTTTATAAACTACACCACCCACAAATTTAGATAATTATATACTCTTTTGATCCTACAATTGAATCTTTATCAATTTATTATATATTTATAAATTTTATTACTTTCATGAATTTATGTCCTTAAGAAAATATTTTTATAGAAAAATCATATAAAATTCAGTCCACTAAACATTTTTAATCTCATTTTTATTCATTATTTTTTAAATTATAGATAATAATTAGTCAATATCTCCCCTTAAATTATTCACAATTGTGATAACTTTTTCCATTCTATGTAGACCCAAATTCCATAAATACATTCTTTACCGACATTATATATTGTTATACCACAATTGAATTATTGGACCCTTTGAATGATAGAGGTTTTTTTTCATAATAAAAAGTTCTAAATAATGTGATCTTTGTTAAGGAGAAACACATTACTACATATAGGAAATGTTACCCTTAATAACAAAAGTTAATTACATTATACATGAAATAATTTGGTCAATAATAATATAAACTCCATTTTATTTATTATTCTGATAATCGTTGCATTTTACTCAATTTTCATCTTGATTTTTTTTCTTTCTAGAAGTATCCTTATATAAAATATCAAATATCCACATTAGTAATATTATAATGAACTAGTATTGGGAATATTAGTCTAATGTCATGTTTTCCAAAAAAATTTGTTCTATGTGTAGGATAACTTTCACACCTATTCAATAACAGTCACAAGAACTTTTATAAAGGTGTAGTCTATTCTTCAAACAAGGTCACCGAGAACTAGTGTATTACTGATTATATTGTAATTGGAATACATTAGATAATGCTCCAATGAGAAAGGTTTATTTTTCCTAAATAAAATATATACATAAAAAATTAAATTAAATCAATATATATTACATTATTTGAGTATAAATAATTATTCATTAATGTTATACATAGAGATTATTATGCATAACATTTATATATATTACCTAGGGAATAGGAAGCATAAAGAAAGGGTGATGTGAGAAGCTTAGTAAAAGATGGAGTATAATTAAAACTTACATGACATAATAATTTCAAAAATAATATATTGGGAATTAATAGGAAAAATATTCCTTGTTAACAAATAGATAATAAAAACATAATACTTGGATAAAAAGGGAATAAAAAGTCACATGAAAAAAATTAAATGATCTCATAACAATATAAATGATTGGGATGAGTAATTGTAGAATTCTTATACATATCATTAAGGCATTATGTCAATATAATATACATAAAGGGTAAGGATGTTTCTATTACAAAATCATAGTTTTCTCATGATACATACCAGTTCATGAGGGGATATATAATTTCATCCCCACCCAAAACATAGATGTCTGATTCAATACATTATATTTAAATATAGAATAATAAATTCATGGAATAATTCTCAATAATGATAAAATTTGAAATAAATTTCATAATTTCTCAACGAATGTTATCTTATAAGGCATTATATGATATAATAAAGAATTATATATGTTTAAAAATAGAATTACCCTCTAAATGAATTTATAAGGATGTATTGGTGAATTCCATTAAAAATATTAAGGATAATAATGGATTGAAAATTTTCCAGTAAGTACCCTTATCAAGTAAAGAATATGTAATTATAACCATCTTGTATATAGAAATATTCATATGATTAATATATATATAAAAATGAATACATCGTTATTTATTTGTTAGGAGACAAAATAAATAATTGATAAATTCCTTTTAAAATAAGGAGTATTTTATAAATCATATTTAAAATGCATTTAGGATAAAAATTTGTTTTAGTAGAAACCTCCTGGTCGGTATGCTATGACTATCGAAGGTTCACTTGTTCTCAAATGGAGTTTAATCCACTTTAGATCAAAAGAGGTTTCCTCAGATATGTCTTAGTTATCCTTTGTTAGGCCAGGTACCCTCTTAAATATAGTGTATATATAATTACAAAAATACATGACATAAAAAGGAATTTTTAATGATATAAAAATATTTAATTTCAGGACTTCTATGAGATTTTTGAAGAAACAAAGACTTATGAATGGGGTATAATCTGAGTAAAATATGGTTACACACATATGATTTTATAAGGGATGTACACATATTTAAGAAAAATAAATAGTTTAACATAACAATAAAATTTAGAGTAAAAATTAAATAAATATCCTCTTTATATAGATCAATATGTTAATAGGATGGTCTAGGTAAAAATGTGCTATTAAACACTTTTAGTGGTGTTGTCACCTCACTATCATGGGATTAGTTGATGAGAGTTTTATATCATATATTAGTAATAGATATATAACTTTTAAATTATCATTCATTTTATTCTTTTTGAATTTTCTTGTTATGATCTAGTATATGGTGAAACATATGACTTCAGTGTGTGTGGTAATTGAGTGGTATTTTTTTATAGATATAGGAAAATGGAACTAGTTAGTATACTTGAAAATAAGAAATATTGAACTACTAAGAATGTGGTTATACATAAACCATATGAAAATGAATTTAATATTAACAAGATTGTGGATTTTTTTCAGGATGTTAAAAAATGAATTCTCACTAATGAAACATAGTATATAGATATAATATTGGAATTCCAAAAGAAAAATCCAACATTATTTTAGGGATAATCAGGTGATAATAAATTTTGAATAATTTATGAGTTGTATGTACTAGATCTTCATTATCCGGGGAACTATACTATACATTAAAGTTAATTTAATAGTTAATATTTTTGAAGGCCTAGAGTGAAGATAGTGACACCTAACTATTCAAGTGAAGTTTGAACACTGACTCACATTAGAAGGATTTTAAGAATTGTTAAAATTTTTACCCACATACATTCTATGTATCAAGGATGAAAATTTTATTTGTTATTAATTGAGAAGAACATTCATTCATGGAACATAGATCTCAATTCACATACCTAGCTCTATGTTTACCATATATGGTTTCCGGTGAATCTCAAAATGAAATTAGGTTAGATTTATTATTATTATAGGAAAATCACACTAATTTAGTGATTTTATTCACTGAAAATTACACATATATGGTAAATAAATAAATAGTGGTTGAAAATAGAAATTAAGATAATATTAGTAGATATAATATATATTTCTACCCACAGATAGGTAGAAACTACAATGGTGGAAATAAATACAGAAGGGTTAGATACTCCAAGTGAAACAAATCACCCGATAAACAATATTAATAGATGGTTTCTATTAAAATAAAAAGTACTAAAAAACATTATTTTATATCAAATTTTTACCTTAAAAAACTACAATATGTATAACACCACACCAATTCAATAGTTCCATAACCAGGGTAGGATTGGGCACCTAAATAATATCTATAGGCACCCATAATATTCAAATTGTTGAGGTGGTTCAAATATAACTCATAACTCATATTATCCACCTAGATTATCACAACAAAATTTCAATCATCCTTAGTATCAACATATTAAGATTGATTTTTTCAACATATAGTTATCTAAAATGTCTCACTCTAAGTGTGAGGGTAGGAATATTTTTGGAGGGATTTAGTAATAATTTTTGCTTATGATCATTCCATAGTTAATTAATAACATCGTCCCATGACAAGGTGATATAAGTATTTTTTTAATTATAATTTAATAAATGTATGGATTTACAAAAAAACATTAAAATTATTAATTCATTCTTGGGTAGTGAATCAAATGGGATTAAATGTTGATAGGATGACTTATTTCATGAGCATTGAGACACCTCTTGGAAAATGGGAGTGAATGGGATATATGTTTGTGACATGTTCTATCACAATGGATATAATACTGTTTCTACGGTATTTAAATACCTTATATATTGAAATTTTTTTAGCCAATTTAGTTGATTTAATGGTTAAAACTATTCAAATATTATATTTATTCTTATGATCATTTGAAATCTTTCAAATCATAGAAAAATGATATTCATTTTTTTAATTGTGAATGGGACATAAAATCTGGGAGAGAATGACCTTTAATGAAATTATATTATATATGTTTTCAATAATGACCCTAATAGATATTGATATAATCTAATGTCAAAAATCTTCATTAGATAGTGAAATGATACCCTTATGTCTTCTGAGATGATTTTTGTAGGGTCAACACCAAAAAGATAAGTGTAATTTTCTATCTAACTACCACTAGGGATGAGTCTCATTTCACTTCTTTAATATATAATAGAATAAAAAACATTACAAGAACAAAAAATCCAAGTAGAAAAAATATAATGAAAGAACTTTTTTAGACTAAGTACATCACCTTGGGTCACTCTAGTCCTTTTTTATAGAAGGTTTATGAAAGTCCTTGTATATATATAAATTATCATAAAATTAATCATATCTTGATAAATAATCAATATAATCTACCTTAATGTGATGATCTAATTTTTCAATTAATGGGTTCTAGATAGTTCTATATGAATGATCTACTATCTATGACCACCAACTCCCCGATAGGAATGAGGGTATTCAAAAGATAGATTTTCAAAATTGTTTTATCCCCTATGAGAACTTAGTAATTCTTTGGGTATTATAAATTCACCAACATTATATATGTAATTACTAAACCACATTCTTTATTTTTATGTGGAATCATTTAATGTGATGTTTTTGATAATTTTTTTTGTATTCTCAAATAATAAGTGATAATTAAATGAAATTAAAGATTTTGATGGGGTTTTTATGGTATTATCAACTATATGTGTTATTATCGATGTGTGACTTCTAGATATAAGATGTTTTATTCATTGGGAATTGGATTTATATTAATGATATATCATTATATCTAGAAGATATTGAAGCTAATTTTTCATGGACACCACATAATATTTTATTCAAAATATGAACCTTACTCGTTTCAACGAGATACTATTTAGTCTTTTTATATGATTTCATAGCTCTAAATTCACATATAATATCTATAAATTGGAGTTATAATCTATTATAATAGAGGAATGATTGTCCAAATTTATTTTTGGAGATAAATTGTTGAATTAACTCAGAATTGATTCATGTTTTTCAAAAAATGTGTGAGGCCTTCGTGGTCAATTATGATGAATAAAAATTTGGATTGGGATATTTTCTCATATAGAGAGACTATGCTGTATGAAACTTATCTAAAAAAATTCATCACATTTAATGAACTGTCCAACACATAATTTTGAAATGGCTACGGTGGTAAAGTATTATAAATATGGGACAACTATCTCATTAGGTGGATGTCCACTATATTCACCGATAATAAAATATTGAAACAAATCTTTTCACTATGGTGTATGAACATATGGAAATAAAATTGGATTAATTATCTACCAATGTTTGATTTAAACTTGGTTTACATTACTATGAATGGAAATTCCATAGTTTATTCATATATTCATAAATCCTATAATTGAGGGGTTAATGATGAAAATAATATGTGGAAACTAATGAGCATAATTACAAACATACACATAGAATATGTGGAATAGATTTATTTCCACATATTATTCCAAGTAACACTTATACTTAAATAGAGGGAGGAATTAAAGGAATCCATATAGTCATATCATTGTCCAAATACCATTAGGATAGACCATAATGGTAGGGAGCCAATGGATATTAATATAGATGATATGTGATAACCATATTATATTATTACAATACCATATTATAATTCCTCCATATCCATAATATTTCCTTTTTAATTATCATCATTCAAAAAAGTATATCCTATAAGTTATAATGAATTTTTATCATTTAAGGAAGAAATATTTTTTGGTGATCATTCATGAAGTGAATTGTAGCCGACTATATAGCAATATTCCTAATTTTTAGCATGTAATGTTTAAACATAAATAACCCACAATAATTCTATAATTTTTACCCAAACCTGTATAGAAATGGGAAATGAATAATATGGAATTTTTTACTAGAATACTGAATACACATCAAGGAATGATGCTATTTTGGTAACTTCTAACCGAATTAGTATGTTATCACACTTTAATGAAATTAGTGAAATGAATTTGATTAAAAAAATTGAAAATAAATATATTTCGAAAGTCATAAAATTTCATGGGTTACATGATTCATATTTATATGATAAAGAACATATATATTCCTCTTGGATTTTAAAATATTTATAACAAGTCCTTGGAATCTAGTTAATAATGAACATAATGTGACGCCCTATAACTAATTGATTTTTAGATCATACTATTAAAACATTCAAGGGCATGATAAGAATATTTATCATGAAATAGTGGGGTTTGTGCGAGGATAAATTTCCATTGGTGAAATATTTATATAGTAATAGTTATTGGGAACTAATACATATAGATCCATTTGAAGTGTTTTACGATTGACCATGATGATCAACACTTTATTTTAAAGAAAATTGAGAAACACATCTGATCCGACAGAATATTATACATGAAATGATAGAGAAGATATATATTATAATAAAATTAATTTAAACAAAACTAATCCATTAGAATATTTATATATATATATCATCATTATATCTATCTATCTTTTTATTTTTTTGGTAACATTTTATTGTGGGTATAAATGAGATTAAGTCACCAATATTAGGTTTTGTTGGGGAAGATATATCCTCGATATGTTTAACCATTAATGATTCCAGAAAACATTCCTAATGTGGAATATCAATTATATTTAACAAAAATATTCCGTTCATTCCATAATTTTTCCCATATATCATAACTAAAAACGTTCTTGAAATATCTATGTAATATGATTATGTGAGATTATGTGATTCTTGAGTTAGATGCCTAAATCATTTTTACCCTAATACACATTTTGGATTTTAAATAAAAGACTATATTAGGTAGAAATATCTCTTTGATTTTGTCTATTAAGAAAAAATAATGTTCCATTTAAGAAGATACACGGGAATTTGATTAGTTTATGAAATAACTATGACCAAAACTTTTACAACACAACAACAATCTCAAGATTTCAATGGATCAGAAGACTAATTATTGGGTGAACATAACATCGAATATATTTTGTATGTTAATATTTTTATGTGTATTTTTTAAAAAATTTATTATATATATCTTCTGATTCATGAGTTTTGGATGGTTTATAAGCTGAAAAAATATAATTTTGGGTATTTTTTGTGGTCTACCACTCTATATTGTTGGGTGTTGTGTGGTAAGAGTTTTTTGAGTTGTGTAATGGTAGTCCCCATCCACCATAATGTTATCCATTTTCATGTGAGGGTATATTTTAGCTAATTTGTTGTATTACAGTAGTGTATAGGTAAGTAGATACCATGTATGTGTTTATAAATATGGATATATTGGTGATGTTTTCCACATCATGGCCCTTAATTTAAGGTTTATTTGTGAGGGTCTTCATGTAGGGGTACTTTAAATTAGCTCATAAGGGTGAGAATCTTTAGATTGTTTGGGGTATCATAGTTTTCTATAACTAGTTAAATGTAAAAGGCGGCTGTTTTGGTGTGATTTTTTTAATGGAACTTCACCTATGTGAAATAGAGATACCATTAATGTAATTCCCTGACCCCAGTTACCAAAAGTTGGTGCATTATTTTAATACATTGGCATGATTACAAGGAATCAAGTCCTGAAGGACCGATCAGTTTAATAGTCTTGGAAAATTGATTACATATGTGAATATTATATTACACTTTATAACATAAATAATCTTTTATGAATTCCATTATTCCCTTGGTTCAACCCTGCATATCAATCACAATATACTTCGGAATCCTGGGAAAAATAACACATAGAAAGGGGTGAGATCAGATGCTCATTAAGGATAAAAATACATGGGAAACTTTCATAAATAATCATAAACATTTAAGGCAGTGCATAACTAAAACAAAAGCCTCTTAAACATGAACTTCAGAAAAATATGGAAAAAATAAAATGACGTAATTCTATTTACTTATTCACATGGATATTCTACTTTTCAAATAATCACATGCAATATCACTAAGCACTTTCATAATGATGGAATGCATATTGAAAGATTATCATAAGCACATAGTTAAGGCCTTGTGCCAAGACTACAAACAAGATTTTGTCAAGGCCTTGTGCAAAGACACTAGTTTGTCTAGTGAGACATAATGATGCATCGAGGAGCTGTAGCAGACTCCACCCTTCACTTACTAAGTCCAATGCATTCCTCATATGAAAATTTTTAAACATAACATAAACATTCGTATTAAAAAAGGCATACGAAATGTCAATACTATACTCATAAACCATGAATGTTATGAAAACAACACATCCACATCAAAACATGTCCCAAAACCTTCAATACAATACGGAAGACTTGTATCATAATAAATCAATATCAAACAAGTTTAAAATCAATTAAAGTATTTTGACATAGATGAAAATGATTTGTAAAACACTTTGAAAGAAATATCCCATTTTCACGAAAACATTTAAATGTCACACAATTTAGAAAGGAATACATTAAAATACATTTTTGAATCAAAGTTTCCCATACCACTTTGAAACTTTTGAATGTAATCAACAATTTAAAACATTCATGTCCATTTAAATAAAGCCTTAAAACCATTTTGAAAACATGGACATTAATGAGAATGGTTTAGAAGAACAAATATTAAAAACATTTAAAATGAAATTTTAGTAAAAAATACCTTAATATAATCCCTTTGAAAACTATTTTATTAAACATTGACATTGATAATAAATATGTACCAGTTGATACTTACGTAAAAAACCTCGGATAATAATGAGATTGTAAAATTAACCATTACCAATTTGGTAACTTACGAAACATACACCCCATGAATGAGGTATCATAAAATGAATACGTAAATACACATAAATTAAAGTTTATTACACAAAGAATACAATTATAGGTAGTAAATACACCACACAAAAGGTAATAGTGGAAATATATCATGAATCTCACAGGAATAAGGAGTGAGATGAAAACCCCTTACCTTGCGCATTCCTTTAGTTGAGGGTATGTTTAACCTCCTTTCTGAAGACTGTAGTATGTTATTAAATTATAAAAGAACCATATTAATATTTATAATATCATACATTATTCATTTATGACTTTATACTACCTATTTAATAATAATTTCCATGTTAAATTAACATTTCGGGTAATAATCGCTTTCTTTATCATATGTGTTTTAACTTGTTACTCTTGATTGTATCACATAGATCATGATTTAAATACTTCCAGAATATAAAACATGATTTATATATCATATATATTTACAATATAATTATGTATAATATATATATATGTGAAATGGAAAACACCGTTTATGGAGACGGTAGTATGTACGTACGCATAAACGTTGTTTCTGTTTTCATAACGTATTGAACGGAGCTAATGAAGAAAATATATGTATGTGAATATATATATATCTCCGTTAGAATTATTATGTCATATATTAAAAATATATTAGTAATATATATTTTTATAATTGTCTATGAATGGTGAATGTGGAAATAAATCTCATTACGTCGTGGAGACGGTAATCCATACATACGCACGAGTGACAATATCATTTTCATAAAGGTGTGGAATTGAATTATATTTTAATTTTACAGAGAAATTATTATGTTATTTTCATTATTTACATACATATTACTCCTCATTATATCCATCCAAATAACATAGTGTAGAATAACAAATTACACCACGGCGTGGAGACCGTAAGCCGTACGCAGACACGCATGGTGACATTATCATTCATAAGATGGATAGAAAAATGAATATGGTTTTGAAATATTTATAATAACATCACCGTATATAGAATATACTGGTTTTATTATTTTATAATGGAAATAACAAATAAAGAAGAAGTGGATGAAGAAAGGAACCTGAAAGAGGGTGGTGAAAACATTACCTCTTCTTCAGGTTCTTCAATTTGATTTGATCAAAAGGGCTACTTCGGTTGGGTTTCTGATCAAACTTATTCCTATGAGTTGAATTTATGGATGTTTATAGAATATTTGGGTAGGTTTTGGCCTATCCAAAAGTCATTTATGGTGTTAATTTGAGGGAAGGGGAAGTTCCCTTTTGTAAGAGGGGTGAGGGGCACCTTAAGAAAATCTAGAAATATTATTTTATAATAAATTAATATGCAGTTTCTAATGGCTAAAAAGTGTATAATTTAATGTTTAATGTGGGGATAGGTCAAAAAACACTCAACAAATAGGTTTTAGGTAGGTTTGGGTCACTATATTAACTTTATCTTTTTGATTTAACTCTTAGTTAAATAGTTTGACATTTACCATGTCTCTTTGAATTTTTATATTATATAGTTAATAAACTTACTATAATCTTCCATGATTCCCCCGAGTGGTCCATTAATAATACACCTATCATTATATAAGTCATATGGCTGAAACTTAGATCGTTATGAATTGAATATAATTTAATAATATAATATTTGTTTTAAAAACCCCTTTAAGTCAATTTTGACACTATTTAATAATTTATTATTGTCAAAGTCATAAAAAATTTATTAATTCAAAAAAAATTCATTTATGAAATCCTAACATGTCATATTGATGAATAATTTTTTTTTATGTCATAAAAACTTACAATTATATTTATTTGAACATTTATAATATGAATTATTTGATTCATTCATTAATTGGGAAAATACTGTATCATTATTGTGTCATATATAAATTAAATTATTCAATGTCTAAAAATTATAAATAAAAAACTATTATATAGGAAATAGTTTCAGATTTATGATGAGTATTATAGTAGAAAATATAACATATATAAACCTATGTAAAATTTTTTTTCCTCAAAGATATATGTTTATGTCATTTTTGTAATTACTTTAACTTAATTAATATAAAGTGTCATTATCACTAATAAGTGGATCCATGGGGTTCTCAAAATCAACTCAATGATGCCCATGGTCGGAAATGTATCAAACAATAGGTTGATGACATGTTTTAGGGCAATTTATTATTATTATAATGTCATTATTTTACATTTATTTACCGGATTTAGCATTTAACCATGGTAAATAAAATATTTACCGAAGTAATTATTCAAAATGTCCAAAAATAAAAGTTACCAATTTACACAATTTATACCTCTTGACTATAAATATGGAATACATTTTTCTAAATTCAAAACACAGAAGTGGCAGAAATAACTTTAAAATTAATTCCTGTTGTTAAAACAAAAAGCATGTTTTTAAGTGATAATAACTTTCAAAAGATTGGCATTTGCTTATGTCCAGTTTAAATGTGAAATTATGCCAAATTATAGACATTGGATTAAATGGTAAAAATATAATATAATTATACTCTAAAATCACTCATATTCATAATTTATCACTATTAATTATTTTGATTAAAAAAGTAGTTTTTAATTAAAATTTAGTAATTTTCACTATTCATCATAATATGAAAGTTATCCGAAAAGTAACAAAAAATCACCCAAAGATATTTTTGATATTCTGAATCCCAAAATGAAGTCCATTTTGAATGATAATATATATAAAATTTCAAAAAGTGGGTATTACTATTTATAATTGCTAGTTTGATTGGTTATGGTGTGTGTTAGAACTCGAAGTTGCGTACAACACACGCTAGTGAATTATTCAAAGAGATGTTTACCATGGAATCATGGGGTGTTACATTCTCCCATCCTTCAATAAATTTAATCCTTGCAATTTGAAATTATTTTTCAAAAATAAAAGGTTGAAAATAGAAAATACTTTTGGGAAAACCAACATCGTAAATTAGGTTGTTAACATTTAGTCTTAATAAGAGGAAAAAGGAAATGAAAGGGTCACCACCAAATTATGATCTCGATTAGAAGAACATTGGTGGAAATTAGAGACATATAATTTTGGGGAAAATGTAAATATTTATTTGTAGTGATTGAGGTCATCAATCACAAACATGTGTAAAATTAAGGGCCTTAAATTCATCAATCTATGATGATTTAAAATACCATCGGTTCAACAAAACATATGGTATTAGGATGACACATTTTTGGTTATAAGATACCTTTCCTAAAGTATAAGAATTAATTTCTTCATAGAATAAGAGAATAGGAAAAATATATACTTGACAAGTAGAGTTCCATCCCTTAACTAATTTCTACCATAAACTCATCATTCACTTTAAAATATACTATAACATATAAAAATATTCTATTTATACTATTCATATAGGGTTGCAAAAAAATGAATTTTTAATTCATCTACCAGAACTTTTAAAAAACTACTTTATTCAATATAGGACATCACATGGGCCAGTGGTAGGTGATACACCATTGTCACCCTTCGGTTGAAGGTTCATGTCTCGCGGCCTTGCCGGACACGACGGGTTGCCGCCCGACCTCCGGGTTGTCCTTTTATGGAAATCCAAAAATAATCTCAAACTATAATTATTCAAAATACTTCTTTCCAAACTCACAGTGCAAAATTTATAAGGAAGTTAAACACAATGAGGATCCCTTTTTCAAGGTAATAACATGTGAACGCCTTAATCATGTATTCTTTTACAACACCACACCATCCTGAATTACCAAAATCAAACATCTATTATTCCAAAAACACTATCTCATTATCAGGACCATATTAAGGATTACCTTTCATTCAACCATTTATTTTAAAAAAATGTAGCTTACTATTAAGTCACTTTTGTTTGAACCATATAATCTCAAATCCTCAATAAAATAGTACAACAGTATAATCTTATTTATCTCCATAATTCATGTAACCATTATTTTGATGATACACCACTCAAATGAAATAACAACATAAGAAAACTAGTCATTACTCTTCATCTGAGGTAGTATCATAACTTGACTATAATCCAATAACATCATTTGCAGTATACTCTTATGATTTGTACATTGGTTCACATAGTGTACCAACTCCTTGCAGATGAAACATTGTACATTTAAAACCTTTTTCTTACCCTTGCAGTCACGTACATAGTGTCCTTTTTCTCCACACTTATAACAAACTCCCATTCATTTCAGGAAAGTTTCAGGGTGTTTCTTCCCACAGTTATAACATATGGAAAAATTCTTCTTTTCCCTCTTCCATTTATCCATATTTCTCTCTTCTATCCTTTTATTCTCTTTCTTCCCTTCAAAACCATAGGTCTTAGAGAATTCTTTACGTATCTTATTAACACATGATACCATTTCTTCAAATTTTGAGAATACATGGGTGACTATTTCCCTTCTAAATGATGTCCTAATAGCGTGAAAGATATGATCCTTCTTACTCTTTGGATCATACATATTGTGGGAGTTCAAATTCATCCTACTAAACACCATTTCTATACAATGGTATAAACTAGGGCAGTTTGTGAATTGCAATGAATAATTCAAAACTTGTAACATACATATCATAAATTGAACGATTTATGGATATAATCCATAATCATAAAGATGTTTTCATTGATGAATTATATACTCAGAAAGCCTTTATTATGATTTTTAAATAAAATGATAATTATTTTAAGCATATCCCCCAAGAGTGTCATAACCAAGAGTGCATCAAGCCCCATTGTTGTGAACTAGTTCCCGTTCGAGTCTAGCTCAAAGCGGTGTTTTCAGATTTTACCCCTAGGTACATCTGTGCCAGATCCGCCTCTTCCTGCTCATATCCAGACATGGAAGTATTCCTCTAAAAACTCACAAAATCTCTACAATACCAATATTCTAAGAAGTTCTTATACACTAATCCTCAAAGTCTCTCTTTTGGAAATGTGATATAATCAGAGTTTATCTAAATCTAGTTTCCATGGTTATTACTAAAATTCCTATGATACCAACCATAACTCCCTGAACCCAGTTACCCAGAGTGGGTGTATTATTTTAATACATTGGCATGATAACAAGGAATCAAGTTTCGAAGAACCGATCAGTTTATCAGTCTTGGAAAATATATTACATATGTGAATGTTACATTACACTTCATAACATAAAAAAAATATCAATAATTCTTTATTAACACCATTATTCCCTTGGATTAACCCTGCATATCAATCACAATACACTTCATGGAATCCTGGGAAAAATAAAATATAGAAAGGGGTGAGATCAGATGCTCAGTAAGGATAACAATATAGCAGAAACTTTCATAAATAAGCATAAACATTTAAGGCAATGTATAACTAAAACAGAATCCTTTTAAACATGAACTTCAGCATAATTTGTAAAAAATAAACTGAAGTAATTCCATTTACATATTCACATGGATATTCTAATAGTTGAATAATCACAAGAAATATCATTAACCACTTTCATAATGATGGAATGCATAATGTCAGACTATCAAAACAACATAGTCAAGGACTTGTTTCAAGACTACAAATAAGATTTTGTCAAGGCCTTGTTCCAAGACACTATTTTAGTAATGATAGTAATTAATTTAAATATTTTTCACAATAACATGAATTGATAAATTCATAAAAATAATTATTGGAAAGGTATGATGTGTTTTGAAAAATATGTGTTACTTTTATCTATAGGGTCGATGACTTGGGTCGTATGAGACAATTAATGTAGACATGTGGTTGAAAAATCCCAAAGTGATGTGATGATGATAGGGAATAGGTCCCCCATATTCTTCATGGAGTGTGGAACTCTCTTAAATATATAGTAAACGGGTTATCCATATTTTGTGTTGCATTTGGTACTCCTTTGGGCCAAATAATGCATGAGATCCCTATATGACTGATAGAGTCCGGAACACCCACACAATCCATGCATGGGTACTCCATCTATAGTGTTTGGAACTCAATCAATGGATTTTTTTCAATGAGGGTCTAGTCTTTAACTAGGGTTTAAAAATTACTCAACCTACACAATATAACTCGTTGGTTTGTGGGTTACCAACTAAAGATTCTATTATGTGAAATAGGTTTTTGAATGACTGATTAGTAACTTAAGATATGTTTTAGGACTCCCTCAAAAAATTAATGTACCTCCACAAGGATCAGGTCTTCCATTATGGTTTAGTTTGAGAATTTGGAAGTTAACAAAGATGAGTAATTCAAATACTTCAAGACTTATGAAACATTAGACACCACCTTTTCCTTCAAAATGTGAGTTACAACTAGTATATTGACTACAGAACCTTGGATTATTTCATCATTCCGAACATACATTGATTATTATGAGATATTATTATTTATGGAGGTAATATATAATTACAGGGAATAAAATGTCTTCTTATTACTTATATATTTATATTGTATCTATGTTCTGTTTATTTTTATTGGCCCTCTCTCATTTTCACCTTTGAGTTGACTTTTTTTAAACCATTCCATTTCTATTATAATGAATCATATTGAGTATGTTTATATTCACCCCTAGATAGGATTTGTTTCTACACATGTTGCATTTGTTTTAATTAGTCATATATTAGAGGTGACCATAGTGGTAAAGGATCTACTGACGCTGGTAGTGTTGATGAAAAACATCATACGGAAGAACTTGACAAAAATAGTGTGAGAAAAAACCAAAATATAACATATATATAGGTTAAAGCTTTTGCATAATGAAACATTAAATATATTACATAAAAAGGTTGATCAATGAATAAAATGATGTAGTTTCATTAGAAGATTAGTTATATAAATATCTCATTTTACATTAGTTCATTGAAATATTCTCAATAATTATTCATAAACGGATTCCTCATAGAAATATTATTGTATGTAATTTCTTAGTGAAAAGGGAAACATAATATGGACTGATATAGAATGATCAATGTGGAAAAATCTTATCAACAATCCATAAGTGGTCCTTTTCTAAGAATATGAGAAAATATAATCATGGGAGAAATATCAGATTAAAAAGATCATAGTATCATAAGTGTTTAGAATAGGACATGATATAAAAACATATATCATGGCATGGGATCATTTGATAATAATCCTAAAACATGGAAACATACCATAGGAATGTTCTAGAAACATAAGAATATTATCCATAACACTTTTTTATGTTTATCCCCCAATATCATTATATCATTTTGGCTCTGGAATCAAAACCTGTGTCACATCATATCAATCTATAATTACTACATACGTCCCATAGTGAATAGAGTATCACTACTCATTTCTTATAATAATATAAAGGTATATAAAATTTTAACAAATTCATTTAAGATTTATATTTTACACACATGTCACATAGGATAACCAATCAAATGTGCGCCACATGAAATCAATCATACATATTTTCATGACAACCTCTTGGAAAGATGATTTTTTTATAAAATTTTCAAATGGTATTGCATAATATGAAATCAATAATTGGATTAGTTGACACAAAAAATAATATCAGCAAAAATAATGAAATTATAAGATAATTTAAAGGGATATTCATCAAAAATAACTCCATCGAAGAAAGATATTTTTGGATACAGAGTTAAAATTGAAATAAAATCATAAGATAGTTTTATTAAATAATTTATAACACTATCATAAAAAATAAATTATTATATTACATTGATAATATATATAAGTTGGGATATAAAAAATATTAAAATGTTATTTTTTAGATAATAAATTTTAAATAATTAAACATTTAATAGAAATAAAAAATATGCCAAAAAAATTTGTATTAAAAGATAAAAAATATATGAAATTAAAAAATAAATACCTTTATTGATAGATTAAAAAACCAACATCCATGAAATATTTATAACATGTCTTTCTGAATAGTGATATTGATAAATATAAAAGGTACAAAATATATTATATATTTGGGTTTCAAAATTAAAAAATAAAACATTTATTGTAAGAATGAATACTGATATAGAGGAGAAATATCTAATAGAGTGAACGATAACTATTCTTAAAAATATCCTATTTATATGAAGAAGAAAATCCATCATAGAAGAGTATTTTACCTAAAAGTGTGATTTCCACTAATATAAAGAGATAATACCCTTTTATAAATATAATTTCAGAATATATATATTGTAGAATAAATATTTTAAAGAAGATATATCATGACTCAATTAATGTAGATTAATTCAAGAAAAACCCTTACCTTGGATTCTCCCATAGTAAGACGAGATCTAACATATTTTATTCAAAATTTAGGTTTACTATTAAAAAATATTATAAATATATTTATATTTATTTTAATTAATATTTTCACACTATAATTTTTTTTATCCATTTATTTATCATTCTTTATTTAAATTAATATTTAGTTGTTTACTGTTTTATTTATTCTTTTTAGAATCAGTATAAAGATTGTGGTCATTTATCCTTAATGTTGTGTTCATCAAATAAAAATTTATTTATAATTTAAATTAGTGTGTTTGATATATTTATGAAGTTCAATAGTAATTTTATGTATGTTATTATGGTTCTTTATAAAGTGAGGTTAAAATACCAGTTTTTGAGAATTTTAATCCAATAAAAAGAGTTGATATTACAAATGAATATAATTATATATATATATATATATATTAACATTTAAAATTATATAAACATATTAAATTAATAATTATTAAATCACTTTACTAGAATATAAATTTTTATAATCATTTCTGAAATAAAAAAATATATCATCCTTCACGTAGGTGGTATGACCAACCCAAACAAGACCATGTTAAAACCAAACAAGCCCACCAAAATGAAAAATATTATGAACATTTTTTAAATATGAAATAAAACTACAAAAGGAAGAAGAATGGTCAATAAATTGGTATTACCCTTATTTAGTGAACAATAGACTTGTAGATAATAAAATGACTGATCATTTTTATAATCAAAATCATCTGTAGTTTCCCACTAAGATTGAGAATTACCTTCATTAATGATACTAAGGATCTATGTATTGATCATTTTTTAATATTTAGAATAGGTTCATTATAAATTTTATTTGTTAGTCCGTAATAGTTCTTCAATGGAATTATCTTTAAAGGAAAAGGAGTGAATCCATCACCGTCGACCACCCTTTTCTTTCCATTTATGATAGTATCCTTAAATATGTCATAACCACCACATCTTGATGCCTTGGGGGGAGTGGTATCATTAAACCCATTATCATATGATAAATTTACCTATTTATCAGATATGATTCAATAACTGCTGATATTGTGTATCTCCTGAGTAAAATCAAAATTTTATTGATCATCGAGTTGGTTGAAACTGACATCCTATGTAGCCTGCTTAAAAAATCAGGTGCAATAGACTGTATGAATATCTACCCTGAAATAGGTGTTTGTATAGATGTGTTCTCAAATACAACACATTTAACATCTTCATGATCTTTTTTCAGTGGGATAACAAATAAACCCACCTTCCCAAAGTTGATCAGGTGAAGATCCCTACATATTCATGCCAAAATCCAAATAATCCTCCCCTTACCAGTTTTATATAACTAATTCATAGAAAAACCTATACCTTTTCACCAACATTACCATTTTTTCAGGATTCAATATACCTTTTTACCTCACTTATTTCCTACATACATCATCACTATTCCATTTCATAGAACAGTAAGAATATATCAACTCTATGTGAAACATCTCATTTAAGTTTCTAATCATCTATCACACATCAAAATAGTTTGGAGACTACTCATATATGATCATTAGATCAATATCATCATTCTAGGTTGAAATAAAAACATTTTATGTCACTATTGATCAGAGATATACCTCAAAAGGATCCTTGTTAATTATCCAAACCGAGCCTCCTTATTAATATTGTCCATTTTGATAGGCACTCTAATCCCTATGGTGATGTTGAACATAATTAGTGGGTTCCATATAATCCAATTCAACCTAATGACATGAACCTAGAATTTAACTATGCTGTTTATAACAACTAGTAGAGTAAAATAAGAATCCCAATTTGTATGATAATCATACCCTGTTTTAGAGAAATCGAGCCACATCCCCATGATTTCCTTTTTAAATCCATTGACTGAAAGAGAATATGAAAAATAATATAGCAGATTGGAATGAATGTCCATTCATAAAAGCCATAGATTTCCTAAAATTGGTAGTGATGATGATCAACCCACCTTGGTTGCAATCCTGAATGAAAGATAACCCCATTAATAATAAAAGACATATAAATATGAATAGTATTATAAATTTCTTCCTATTTGAAAAGAAGAGGATTAGATGACCCCCATTTGATAATATGATCCATAACCCCTTCATTAAGAGATACAAAATTTCTTCGATTCCCATTAACTTTATCCACAAACACTTTCACAGATGAAGTATAGAAAAACATCCCCTACCTTTATTGCCCTGCCTTTAGAGTATGGCTAGTGAGGTTTCCCCACACAAAAATATCTTCCTCTTTGTCTAGATAAAACTCCATGAAAGCTTCAAAACCCTAGACCCTTGGAATTCCATGAGAATACTATGAGAGAACCACATAGAGCGCCATCTCTTTCATGGGAGTCCTAACTATTGTTAATAACATAAAATAATGAATGATTTAATTAATAAAAATATGTTATTTTATAGATATAATTCACCATTAAAAATAATAATGGTTTCAAAATCATTGTAATATGGTATTAAAATATATTCAAGAAGAGGTGTATTAAAAAATCAATGAAGAAGGATTTGGGATAAGATAATAATTTAATTGAAGACAAGGATATTCTCATTAAGAGTCTCTTATAATTGAAGGATTTTGGACTCTTTGTTGTCATATATTTTATAATGTGATAAATTATTATATGGGGAAAAATATTTTCTTGTATTTATAATGAAACTAGAGAAAAGGCTTGTTTTGATTTTTGTGATTGAGGGATCCTTTAATAGGTGAGATTTGGTGAAACTAAGATCATTAGAGTTATTATTTTTGGATTGATAAAGAAGTTGATAAATAATAATTGGGAAAAAATAATTTTTTGTTTTATTTCAACAAATAAATTATCTTTATTGGAATAGTTTTTTTGAGTCATTCCATTTGAATATAATTGAGATTTCATTGAATAAGATTCGGTGATGTGAGCTTCTGTGAGTAATGATAACTGACAACATGTGGGATACTATAATCCAATGAACTATGATTTTATGGGACAATATTACTCATAGGTGATCCTCTATATATATATATAAATATACATAGTTTTGATTCCATGAAGAGGAGATTCTATAATAAGGAACCTCTATGATTTTCAGCACTTCCAATCTCTTATCAGTTTCAAGGATTCTGTGAGAAATGTTTAGCTCTTTTATGAGTTTCGTTGATTCAATTAGTAGAATCATGGATCTTTTATGCATATGAATATTCCACGTGTTTGAGAATAAACTGTTCATACACCTTCTGTGAGTGATGAAGGAGTTTATATGAGTCACACAATATGGGGAGGTACCATGAATTTAATATCGAAGGTGGCTTGAATATTGACCAAATAGCCGGATATGAAAATATGGTGATATAAATTAAGGTGATATTATAAAGGTAAAATATCATGATAATGAATATCATTATTATTTCAAAGAATCTATTCTATGTGAAGAGAAAAGAGATAATATATCTAGTAAAATGGTTTTAGTACCCTCAAGAAAATATGAAGTGAAAAAGGTACTGATCAAAACAATATTTACAGTTAGAAGGAGAAATATTAACCAACATGGAGTTGATGTTTCATTCAAGGAGAGTTTTTCATTAAAATTTAAATTTATCTTGGAAAAAGTTATCATGAAATGACTTTATCCATAAATAAAGGATGAAACATTATATTTCATGCATGTATATATTCACGTTAACATCCTATAATGAATTTTTAAATTATCATTAAAATTTGGAGGTTCAGTTAGATGAAATTTATGAAGAAGAAAGAAATATATGTTGATATTAACTAATTTTCATACTGGTATATGTAATAGAAATATCTCCACATAGATTTATAATGCCTAATGTTTAAGTATCAGTAAAATTAGTATTGAGTTATATACTCATAATTATTTATATTATTATTTTTTAACCAATAGTTCTATATAAGGCCTCAATTCATATTTTTTCTTATTATGAGAATAAAGAAGGAACAAATTTTTTCCTGATCCAAAATCATGCATTTCAAATATCATATATAAAAGACACATATCAACATTATAAATACTATAAATTAATCTCTACCAATATTGAACTCAAGATCATTTAATACTTTCTTATATAACTTCATATAAACCCTATGGGCATCCTTAATCATTGAATAGATAAATGGTTGAGAAATAATTTGATAATGAAAAAATCTCAACCCATTTTTATAATTTTCTTATATATACTATGAATATACATAAATATTTGGTCCCTTTAAATCCTCACAATGGTTAGGGTTTCATTTTTCTTTCCTCTTATTATATCATCAATCTCGTTTTCCTTGAAAAGACGGTAAATTATTTTGAAATAATACTCATTTATTAACCCTAAAATATCCTTTAGAAAATGTTCATATTCTTATATAAAAATATAATATTTAACATCTTATAATTTTCCAAAATCCATAATGCAAAAATTATCACAGCTAGATCCAAATCATTTGTCTAATAACATTACTCATGGGTTATTAATTAATGTGGTGAATAAGCTATAACCTCTACATTTTCTATAAGAGAAAATCCCAAGAACATATTTTAAACATCATTATATGTCAAGAACTATTCTATATTATAGGGTATTGTATGTACAAGTTCAATGACAAACCTCTTCCTAGTCTTCTCAATCTTATATTCACATTATTTGGTTTATATGAACAACACTCCCTTCTATGTTATCCTGATAAACAAATTTGAAATTTTGATCAGTTTTTAAAAAACAACAATAGTATCCATATTATTCAATAAAACTATGAATATATTTTATAGTGTTTGGTTCGAGACATTCTCTAATAATCTTAATCGTAGAATTATCCACTGATACACCCTCACTTTCAATTACATGACATAAATAGATATTTTTTTAACGAAATAAATATTTTCTAAACATAGAATATAGATTCTCATTTTGTACAGTGTTTAACATATTCGTCATATGTACTTTATCAAATATTACTCTTAGAAAATATGAGATTATCATCTACAAATATTACCACTAATTTGTTAATTAAGTATATAAATACTCTCTCCATCAAATTGGTGAATATAATTAGGGAATTTTATGTACAAATATTATAAATATGAAATCATAGTATCAATATCCCTAGTGAATGTTATCTTGGGTATACATTTTCTTTATTTACCCATAAATAATTGTAAACTAATCAATGATAGACCTTTCATAAGTATTGATTCCTTTTATGTTGATTGAAATAATAATCAATATGAGGTGGAGGATACACATTCCCTATCATAACCTTGTTATGTTCATGATAATCAATGATAACAATACTTAATCCATCTTTTTTGTTAAAAATGTTGAATAGAGAATCCAATAGTGAAACAATTCAATATATATAACCATTTTCCACACTCTCTTGATGTTATTTATTCCATTTATCCGATTCTAATTGGACTATTATATAAAGAATCTTTATTGTGGGGGTAGAACCTTGAATGTGTGCAATTGGAAACGCAACCTCATTTTTTGAGTGAGGGGTGATTATTTTTTATGGAATACATCCAATTATTCCTAAAAGATTGGTACATATTAAATGTTGAGTTCCTCCAAATCCTTTTCAGTACATATATATTTATTATTCAGTATTAGGAATCATATAAATGAATTAATTTCAAAAGGTAGTTCATAATCATCCATAAATTAATATTTGGTGATGATATTATTTGTGGTATTAAATGATATATCCTTATTTTTAAAATTGATATGATAACTATATTGGGATAGACAATACATTCCTAAAATTACATAAAATTATATCAATTGAAGAATAAAAATATTTATAGAATTTCAATTACCACATTCATTCATTGAAAAGTGTAATATAACATTGATTTAATATTCACACCACCAACTTTTTTCATTGATAATATAGTATATAGTTGTGCAGTAAATGAAAAATACTCAAATAAACTAAACACTATATAAAGGAATGGGTATAACTAGAATAATATAATATATTTACGATTTTTGAGTGAATAATACATTTATCTTCCAAAACATTATTATATGGATCTACTTTAACTGAAGTGATTACATATTCCCTTCCTTGATCCATTGGTTTTAGAGGATTCTAGTGTTGGTTTTTCTATCAAACCATAGATTTGTGAATTTTTTTCTATACTTCCCAAAACATTTACATTTAAAGCCTTAATGTATTGGTGGTTAATTATTTGAGACCATCTTCTCCTGTAATTTTTTAATTGGTCTCAACATCTCACTTTATAAATTGTGTGCTTGATGTATTTCTCTACCATATATAAAAGATCTTCATTATACTTTGAAGAAATATCTTGATTTTTTCTTATAATAATTTTTAACAACTGGGAGGTTTATTTTTACATCAATCATGTGATTTACCAATTATGTTTATATAATAACCCATTGTTATTTTATTTTCTCCAAATACGATAGAATAATTTGAGTCTCAAATTTTCTTTTCCACCATAAGTATACCTTTAATTTCTTCATCATAGCTTCCAAATCCCCATATAGCTAATTCATTTAGATGAATTGGATTCAATCCACTAGAGAAATCATAAATCCTGATTTCAAGTTAAATTAAAATACTAAAAACACACTTTATGAGTATTATTAAGTATACATCATTTAATCCAATTGATTCATAATCCATATAATATAAATGAAATACTTATTGCACTATTTTAAGGTGAATAGTTCAAGGAAATTATTTAGTGAATAATATTTTATTAAATTCTATCCATTTTAAAAGGTTGGGGCCAAAGCCTCATGTTAATTAATAAAGAATAGAACGGACCCCTTTTTTCTATGTAGGTGAGACCCATTACATATCTTGAAGGACTAGGCGAATAAAATCCCATTTTATGGCCCAAAATAACCTCTATTGAATTGTACTACTATAATACTCTATCTTCTATAGTACCTTCTATAGTACCGCCGCCACTACAGTCCCGCTATAATAACTCTATCGCTACAGTGTCACTATTGATAAAGTTCCACCACTACTACAGTACTGATATAGTTCTACTATAGTACTCAGGAATTTCATCCCTTCCCAGAATCGATCCTAGGTCGTTTTCATTCCATGAAGGAGCCTTTACCACATTGGTATAGGCTCATTGGCAATTAAATTCAATCCACTAGAAGGATCCAATTTTAGTATTTTACCATCTAATATTGATCAAATTATACCATTTTTTACATTAATATTCAACAAATAAATAAATAAGACAGTAGTGAAGAAAATGTTTTTTACGGAGGTTATTTTTTATTTTTAACGTCGGCTTTTGGCTGACTTTATTACAGGAGATGTTATAAACATAGTATTTATACGTCGGTTATTTTACAACCGACATAAAAAACACAAATCAGAAGCATTTTTCAAATCGGTTGATAAAAATACAACGTGGAAAACGCTTCGACATCGTGGTTCTTTACGTCGGTTATTTAAAACTGATGTGGTATATACCCTTTCACGTCAGTTATATAATAACTGACTTCTTAAATCACTCCTCCGAAGCATTTATCACATGAGTTATTTTTATAACTGGCATGATAAATATGTCTTCCAAGAGGTTTCCAACGTCGGTTATATAATAACCGACATAAAAACATATCTACGACATCAGTTATAAAATAACTGACGTAAAAAAACCATTTTTATTTATTACATCGGTTGTGAAATAAGAGACATAAAAACCATTTCTGATGATGTTATTACGCCCGTTTCCAAATAAACTAAGTTAAAAATAATCGCAATGCATTTTTCTACATCTGTTATGAAATAACCAAAGTAAAAAAACCATTGTTTTTTAAAAAAAACGAACCACTGCTATGCCCAGCCAAATTACCTGAAATAGACCAAAAGGTTACCAAAAATAGACCAAAAGAGACCGGAACCCCCCCACCCCACTGGATAGCCCCACAACACCCTTGGACCACCCACACCCCCTCGACATCCCCCACGCCCCTAGACATCCCCCACCCTCCTAGACCCCCACATCCCTGGACTACCCCACCACCCCCTAGACAGCCCTCCCACAACCATGATTTAGACCAAAAAGTTTCCAAAAATTGAACAGAACCCCCACCCCCCACCCTACCCCACTGGACATTCCCCACCACACCCTTGGACACCCCCCACACCCCTGGAATGCCCCACCACCCCTAGATATCCCCCCACACCCCTAGACAACCCCCATCATTCTGTATACCCCCACCCCTGGACAACACTCCCACACCCCGGGACAACCCTCCCACACCCATGAAATAGACCAAAAAGTAATCAAAATTATACCACCACCACCCCCTTGCACCACCACACTGGATAGCCCCCCACCACACAACTTGACACCCCCCACAACTCTGGACTGCCCCCCCCCCCCCCCCCGACCCCCTGGACAACCCTGACACCCCTGGACAACCCCCACCCTCCTAGACACCCCCACACCCCTGTACTTCCCCCACCCCCTAGACAGCCCCCACATCCCTGGAAAACCCCCAACCTCCTAGTCACCCCCACACCCATGGACTACCCCACCCCTAGAAATCCCTCCCACACCCCTGAAATAATCCAAAAAGTTACCCAAAAAACTCCAAACTACACCAACCCCCCTCCCACCCCACTGGACATCCCCCACCACACCCCTGGATACCCTCACACACTTGGACAACCACCACCCCCTGGATAGCCCCCCAAACCCCTAAACAACCCCCCCCCCCCTGCTAGACACCCCCACACCCCTGGACTGCCCCACCCCCGGACTTCCCCCCACAAACCTAAACACCCCTAGACATCCCCCCACTCGACTGGACATACCTCTCACCCTTCCAGACACCCACCCACCCCACTGGACAACCCCCACCACACCCCTGGACACCCCCACCACACTGGACCCCCTTATAACAAAAACAGTCCAAAACCTGACCAAAACATGACCAGAACCCCCCACCCCACCCCACTGGACAACCCCCCAACACACCCCTAGACCCCCCACCCCTAGTATGCCCCCAACCTTGGACAGCCCTTGGATAGCTGGTGTTTGGAGTGGAGGTGCCACCATCCCTCAGGGGGTGAACGCCGCTGGAAGGTACTCATAACTCCCACATGCAAAGCTTGAGCTCTCAAAATGTTTCACCAATTCGTTCTTCCTCTGTAAACATCATTCGTTCTATTAATTTGATGCCAGTATAACTAGGGAAAAACGCAGAAACACATGATGGGGTTTCCCATGGTTATACTGGCATCAAAGTGATAGAATGAATTATGTTTATAGGGGAAGAAATCATTGGTGAAACATTTTGAGAGATCAAGATTCTCATGTGGGAGTGATGAGTACCTTCCAGTGGCATTCAGACCCTCGAGGGATGGAAGAACCTCCTCTCCCACCCCCTAGACTGCCCCCATCCCCATGGACACCCTGGATCCCCCCCACCTCACTGGATAGTCCTCCCACACCCCTGGAAACCACCTCACATCATAAGACACCCTCACACCACCCGGACACCCCCTAGATAGCCCCCAACTCCCCCTGAACATCCATTCCACCCTCATGGAAATTCTCCCACCCCTGGACTACCCCCCACTCTCATGGACACCCAGGACACCCCCCACTACACCATACTACCCTCCCACACCCCTGGATACCCCCAACCCACTAACCCCCCCCCCCCCCACTCCCTTGGAACCCCTGCCCCCCCCCCCCAAACTAGAATCCATACCAGAAAAACCATCATAAGTAGTCCAAAACAAGAATTAGAGAAAAATTAAACATTCCCATATATAACATTCAAAAACATATAATGTCAACTAAAAAAATAAATCCAACTTAAATGACTACCAAATACACAATTACAATGAAAATATTCAAAATTAAAATTTACAAAACAAAAAACTACAATTCAATCAAACATGTAAAATAAATCAACCAATCTACTTGTAAGTGATTGACATCATGATCACTATAGTGTTGAGGGTCATCAAATAGCTACAAATTAAAAGGATAGTAGTTAACGTTTATAAGGAATAAATCAAAGGAAATATTATGGAAATGTTTAAAAAGAAATCTTACGAGGTCAATGTTCACAATGGTCCCAGTTGTTATTATTTCATACATAAATATTAACATATAATATCCATATTAGATGACACCTTTTTGGTCATGAAAATTCTGTTTCAATGAGTGTAAATCCAATATATTATTTTTATGTAATAAATCCAAAAGTACCCATTATTAATGGACATTTACCTTTAAATTTACATATTTGATCTTCACACACATTTTCTTTGTGTTTTTTGGAAATTAGACCCATCCCCTTGTTATAAAATAATACCAATGAGATAAATTTAAAATTCATTATAATATATAAAACTATTGAGAAATTGAAACTTACTTTTCCAAAATTTTATTAAAACTTCCCCGCACATCAACATGGACAGAGCATATCCAACATAGTGTTTTCTCCCATGGGAAAAATTCCCTAACATCCAATGATCACTGATAAAAGAAAATTTATGGTTAGTGGTTTTTATGTTAAAATATAATGAACTCTTTGAGAGAGATGTGTTTTATACCTCTCACCAAAGGGCATCATCCAAAATTTTTGTGACTATATTCTGTTCAAGTCTTTCAGCAATATAAAGCATTCTTTGTTCCACATCCATTGCACATGCTTTAGGGGAAATCAAATGCGGGTCCATCAATATATATACATCTGTCTGCTCATTCTTCTCACAAATTTTATAAAGAAACCTAATAAAAAATAGACATAAGTATATATTTTTAATAAATATAACACATGGAAAAGGTGTTAAGACATATATGGAAAACATTTACACCACGATGATGACAAACTTATCTATAGTAACATGCTCCATGATATCAGTTTTCTCAATCCCCACAATTATTGCACATCCCCAAACATGATATTCCCTTGGAAACTCATAATTATCTGCCAAAAAATTTTAATATCTAGAAAATATATCAAGACTACAAGAATATGTATCTGATGTCATAGCAGTTTGTCTTTGTTGTTGTCTATTGAGTATTTCTTTACCTATGAAGTATTATAGTAAAAAAATAGAAAAAAATATATGTTTTCAAATGATAAAACAACTTTAATAAAAACATAGAAGATATAACATACATACCTCTATGGAAATGAGTCGAAGAAGTCTGGATGGCCAAATTAAAAAATGGTCGATACTATGTACAACTTTCATCACCTCTTCTGTAGGTAATGGTACTCGAGTTGATCTATCTATAATATATTGTACATTGACCCTTGTATTTGATACCTCTAATTTTTTATGATTAACTTTATCTCTTATACAATATACAAACACATATGCAACTATATGATGCTGAGGATCATCAACATACAACTCACAATATGTCAGAAGCTGCAGTGGGGGGTATTATAAAAAATGGGGTATGCAGGCTGTGGTGGGGGAGTGGGGACTACTTGCAGAGGTGGAGGATAAATAATGGGGTCTGTAGGGGGAGGTAGAGGAGTGGGGGCTGCAGTCCAAAATTGTCTTCTCATGTATGAAAACATAGACTGTACCGACTCTCTAATCTTTTCCACCATCGTCGCATTAATATTATGAACATCAGCCTCGAAGGATTCTATTTTTTTTATAAACACCCTCAATGTAAGAAGTTGGAGAACCTCTCAACACATTTCTTACCAAAACACCTGGTGGATATCCTCGTACATGACAAGGATGTTCGGGCTTTACCAATGCTGCAGATAAAATATCATCCCTCCCAGCATCTGTAAATACCCCCTGTGAGCTCTGCTACTCAAGATAATCTTGTATTAATTAATGGAATATTTCTGTAATGATTGAAATTATATGAAGAAAATAGTTAACTTAAATAAATAAATTAGATATCTTACAATTCTCTCAGATACGATTCTCAAATCATCCGAAAGATATTTCCCTTTTCCCCATCCGAGCTGTCTACCATTTTTCATGTCTAGATAGAGGGGATGGAGGGGCCACCTCTCTGGATCTTTAATACTTAGCTCTTAGTTTTTGTCAATTTTCCACCGTCATTTGTTCTTCCAATAATTTATACCCTCCCCGAGATAATCTATGAGGGTATACATTTTTATATTGGATCACATGATGAGATTTCCTTGTTTGTTGTCAATTAATAATAAGAAAACAATAACAAAACATTAATAAGATAATTTATATAAGAAAACTTATACCATTTTACATTTCCCTTACCAAAAACGATTCATTTCTTCTACATTCAACAAACCATCTCTACGTGTTTTCACTTATGAAAGGATATATAACACAAGTATTGTCATGAATCCTATGACTAAAAATAAAATTAGATGAGAGGTTTGATTTGAAATCCCTCTGTCTCCTAGTATCCATCAATAAGCATTTCTTCCTGACTCCTCCAGTGTCCGAAATATCAAATGTCATCTGATAAAGAAGAGGTTAAACATATTATATATACTAGAAACATTTAAAAAATAGGCAAACAATAGAAAAATATCTTACCAAAATCATCTCCCACAACTGAGAGTTTATTGCTTTTCTACACTTATCTAGTCATCATACAAAATTCTTACTTTACTCTTACACTAAGTTCATACAAAACTCTTAAAATCATTAGCATTTGGACCTCTAGGAATATCATCTTCATCAAACTCAACAAGTATCCACTGATCCTACATACAGGTAAGTGATAATTTTTGTAAACGTGTGCACCCATGTTTACCAACACTTGAAATATTTGTCGTAATGGGAGCACATGAGGAAGATTGGGGAACATAAATAAGAGCATGTTAATGTTCCTCCCTGAAGGTATGACCAATATGCTCATCTCCAAAATCATGTGGCTGATGAACTGATTGATCTGTCATTATCCTTCAAATCCAAAAAACAAACATTAGTTCACAAATATACAAATTCAAATATTACAATACTAATGTAAACAGAAAATAGAAAATTTTACTAAGTTACCTAATAGTAAACATTGTTAATATGGTAATGATATTACAAAATTGAAAATATGTTAAATATGGTAAAGATGGTAGACACAGTAAACATGGTAAACATTGTAAGCCAGGTAAACATGGTAAACATGGTAAACATGGTAATGTAATTTTCACTGAACAAAAATAATAGATAAATAATTTATGTAATGGTAAACATGATAAAGTAAACTAAACAAAATTAAAACAAACAAAAACTTATACTTAATATGTTTTAATACATGTATTAATAAAGAAAAAACGTATAATAACTAACATTTTATGAAAATAATAAATGTAAACAAGAAATAAAAAAATGTTACCTGTAATTTTAGGATTGTAAAAATGGATTTTTTCCCAAATTCCTTCATCATGATCATTCCTTATGGCACAAACCCTGTCTTCAAGATGCTCATCATTATGTTCTGTTAATCTTTCAATGGAAGTAGGGATCTAAAATAAATCAGCATCTTTATCAAGTTCATCCTCACCAAAATATTGTTTTTTCCTTGTAAAACAACATCCCACTGCATATCTGATTGATCTACTACATAGAAAATTTGATTTTCATGTGTTTCAATTATAAAAGAATCAGTTGTGTCTTCCAGTCTATTAAGATTAACAACTGTCATTCCAAATTCCTCGTGTTTGACACTGTTGTTATGGATAAACCATTTGCAGTTAAAAATATGAACTTTAATTTTAAATTAATAAACCTACCATATGACTTAAATCAGTCCATAATATGCACTTGATGCAGAAATTGGGTTTTTGTTTTTAGCACTCAAAAAATGCATTGCTTCTGCAAACACCAATAGAATACTATTCTGAACTACACATTTGTTGTCCTATGATTTAGTATGAAATGTATAACCATTAATGGCATAACCAGACCATGTTATCACATTTATACATGGACCACACACTACCCATATTAATGTCATTGATACATCTTATTTACAAAGCAAGGTCTTTTTAAACCATAACAAAAATGTTTTGTTGTGCTCATTCCAAATACACATTTCTTTCTTCTTTTGACAACATTATTTCAACTCATTAATATGCAATGTGATGTACAGTTGAGCATCATCTATGTTATTCATGATGTACGATTCTAACTTCTTCATCTGTTTAGTTGACAATGATTTGACTTTCAAGACATGAATCTCCTTTCCCTCATTATAAACTCGTTCATAACGAGATGGAGGAAAACCTATGTGTTGTGCTGCATCCAAGAATCTTGTAAAGAACTCTGCAACCTCCTCATAAATATACTTTTCAATAATGGAGGCTTTAGGTCGATGTAGATTCTTACCATAACCGTTCAATATTTTCATATACCTTTTAAACGAATACATCAAACCATGATATCCATGTCCTCAAAGCTTTATTTCTCAAACAATATGAATCATTAAATGCCCCATTATATCAAAAAAAGTTAGAGGAAAATAAATTTCCAATTGACAAATTATAAAAATTCCATCCATTTCAAAAATGATCAAAGCATTCACATCAATCACCTTATTACAAATTGAATTGAAAAAATAACACAACTTCATTACAGTCATTCTGACATAGATGGGAAATATTACACGCAATGCAACTGGTAGAAGTTGTTGCATCATGAGGTGACAATCATGATATTTCATACCTATCAACTTCAAGTCCTTCAACGAGACAAATATTTTTACATTTTAAGAATAAACATGAGGCACTTTGATATCATGAAGATAGTGACAAAATCTAATTTTCTCCCTCTTGGATAAAGTATGACAGGTTGGGGGAAGAAATGTTCATCTTCCATTAAAAGTGGGAGCGAACTCTAAACGTATTCCCATTGATAGAAAGCCTAATCTTTCATTCAACCCATATTTTGACATTCCTTTAATATCTAACAATTTTCCAATCAAACTATCACAAATATTATTCTCCACATTCATAACATCAATATTATGTTTAACATCATGATATCTCCAATATGGTATCTCAAAAAATATTGGCCTTATCTTGCAAATATGTCTATCATTACCAGATTTATGTTTCTTTCTAATTGTCACATCAAGGTTTTCTGCCCTCTCAAAATAAATATCTGGGGATAAAGCTCTTGTAGAAATATCAAAATCTTGTGAGCCATTGAATGCCTTTTTTAGTCATCTATAAGATTGATCCATAGGCAAAATCTTTTGATGACCCATGTACACTATTTTCTTTCCATGATGCAATTAACAATATGAAGTCATTTGTTCCCAAATTGGACCTGATTTATACCCTTTAACATTGTATCCAGACAAATTTCTATATGCTGGGAAGTCATTTATAGTGAACAAAAGAACTGCATGCAGTTGAAAATATTCCATTTTATAAGAATCATACACCCTAATACCATCCTCCCATATATGTTTCAAATCATCAATCAATGGTGACAAGAAAACATCAATGTCAATGTCAGGTTTCTTTGTACTAGATATCGTTATACTCAACATGATATATTTGCGCTTCATACAAACTTTAGGAGGCAGGTTATAAATTAACAATAAAACAGGCCATGAACTATGTGTGCTACTGAGGGTACGGTATGGATTCATTCCATTTGTCCACAACCATAGTCCAAGATTTCTTAATTCATTTACAAATGTTTGATTCTGCACATCAAGTTTCATCCATTGTCGACAATCAGCTGTATGATGTATTTTTCCATCACAAAACCGCTCATCAGCATGCCATCGTAACCGTTTTGCATCATGTGAATTAGGAAATAAGCGTTTGAAATGATGAATTGTAGGATGATACCAAAATACCTTTGAAGGGATCTTTGTAATCTCTACATCAGCCTGTGATTTTTCCTTCACCTTATACCATGTTTTCCCACATTTAGGACACTCTCACAGAAATTCATATTCCTTATTATATATCATATAGTCATTAGGAAAGGCATGTATTTTCTTGTATCCCAATCCCATCGGGAATAATATTTTCATGGCCTTATAATGTGAATCCGGAATATCATTATCTTTTGGAAGAATGTCTTTCATCAACTGTAATAGCTATGTAAAACATCTGTCACTCCATCCATGTTTCTCCTTCAAGTTATTAAATCTTAACACCACAGAAAAAACCGTAAAATCATTAAAACCAAGATATAATGGTTTTTCAGCATCACTATATAGACGTGCAACTGCCGATTTTATCTCAATTTGGTTTTCTGCAATATCGCGAATCATTTCTTAAATTCCATTAGAGTTACCATCTTGTGAGTCATCATCATCAGTGACATTTTGTCTAGTTTTACCATGCCATATCCAAGTGTTGTAACTAGGATTAAAACCATGAATAATCAAATGATCTTTTATCTCTCTACTTTTCAACTTCTACATATTCAAACATTTTAGATATGGGAAGAAAAAATGTCACCAATTGGAACATTTCATTTAGAAAATTCCAAAAAGGAATCAACACCTTCCTCATAATCATTTCCCATTCTATGTGCCGTAATCCAACTTCGACTCATTATTACCTGTAATAAATATCAAAATTACACATTTTTTAAGTTAAGACAAATATATGTATGTAGGAAAAAAATCATATTTTCAATGTAATTTTTTTTAAATATAAAAAAAATTCTATACGTATTTAAAAAAATGATGGAATATGATTTTAAAAATAAAATATAGTTAGAAATAACAATTTCATTTTCATTTTGGATCCTTTCTTCATAAGGTTCACAAAGAATACATCCTGGTTCAACTTGATATAAAATTCACCCTTTCGTAAAAAAGAAATATAAAGTATAAATATTAAAATATGTGTACATTAACCCCCTTGGACAACACACCCACCCCCTTGGACACCACCCCCACCCCCTTGGACACCCCATGGACCCCACCACCCCCTTGGACACCCCTTGGACCCCACCGCCCCCCTTGGATAGCCCCCACCCCCTGGACACCACCCCCACCCCCTTGGACACCGCCTAGACATCACCAACCCCTTGTACAACCCCTCACCCCTCTGAACATCTCCCACCCCCTAGACAGCCCCACCCCTCTAGACAGCCCCCAACCCCTTGGACACCCCACCCCTCTTGGACACCACCCCCACCCCTACCATATGGACACCCCATAGACACCCCCTTGGAAATCCCTTGGTCACCCCCACCCCCTTGGACACCCCCTGGACACCACCACCCCTTGGATATCCCCCCCCCCTCCACCCCTCTAGATAGACCTCTCCACCCCTGGACAGCCCCCACCCCTCTAGACAACCACCCACCCCCTTGAACACCACAAACCTCTTAATAACCCTAGAAAACATCTATTACTATTAAACCATCAATTTAAAAATGACCAAAAATCCCGAATAATAGAAGTAATGAAGGAGAAGAAGAAGTGGATGATGAAGAAAAAAGAAACGCAGAATAAAGGAAGAAGAACATGGAATAAGTAACTTATTTAAGGAAATTCCATGGAATCCAAGAAAACCATGGGGACTCAAATGGTTGATATAAATTTAGAGAAAATGGAGTAATCCATATAATCATATCAAATTTAAAATAAAAACTCAGATGGAGAAAATCACAGTGTAAAGCCTATCATCACGACACAATGGGGTGAGGACAACTGCGCATCTTTGAAAACCACGACATGGTCTCCCCCATAACCCATAAATTTCTCATAGTCAATGACTGGTCAAAATATATATAACCAAATAGAATCATATTGAATTACCCCTCATCTTTTCATAATGCATGAATCCCTAAAAATCATAGTGTAAACCTCAAACATAGATTGTACCGACCCCCTTGGACACCACCCCCACCACCTTGGACACCACCACCACCCCTTAAACAACACTAATAAATTATAGCCTAATATCCATGAAACAATACAATCATCATGTCATAATATCACAAACCATGATGCAATAGTCAATCCAAACTTACACTATCCCCCACCCCCTTGCACACCATCCCCACACCCTTGGACACCTCATGGACACCACCACCCCATTGGGAACCCCCTGGAAACCACCACCTCCTTGGAAATCCCCCACCCCCCCCCCCCCCCACCGCTCTGGACATCCCCCATCTCCTGGAGAGCCCCCACACCTATAGACACCCCCAACCCCCTTGGACACCGCCACCCCTCCTGGACACCACCTTCTACACCTATGGACACCCCTGGACACCCCAACCATCTGGACAACCCCCTGGACAACCTCACAAACCCTTTGTATTGGCCCGCACCCCCATGGACACCCCCCCACCCACCACATTAGATCCCCCCCCCACCCTCATCGAAACCCCACCACCTTGGACCCCCTATCCCCCACACACACACACCCCTGGACCCCCCCACTATGTACACCCTTGACTCCCCAACCCTCTGTACAACCCCGCTAACCCTCTGGAAACCACCCAACCCCCTTGGATGCCCCCTAGACACCACCACCACCTTGGACAGACCCCACCCCTCTGAACATCCCCCCACCCTCTGGATAACCCCACCCCTCTAGACACCCCCATCCCCTTGGACACTCCCACCCCTCCAAGACACCACTCCCACCCCTACCCCCTTGGACACCCCTGGACACCCTCCAACCCTATGGACATCCCCCAACTGGAAACCCCCCCCCCCCAAAACCCTCTGGACAGGCCCGCACCCCGTTGGATAACCCTCCCAACCACCCACCCCCTTGGACAACCCCCCACCCCCTTCTACAACCCCACCCCCATGGACCCCCCACCCCCTCACACATGCACCCCTGGACTGTCCCCCCCCCCCCCACCTCAATGGACACCATGGACAGTCCCAAACCCTTTTGACAACCTCACGGACAATCTAGATATACCCCACCCATGTGGATAGCCCCCACACCCCCTGGACACCACCCCCACCCCTTTGACATCCCTCGCACCCCCTTGGACACCCCCAGCCCCCCTGGACAGCCCCTACACCCCCCTAAACACCACCCTTACCACCTCTGACATCCCCTGGACAACCCCGCCGAACTGGACAGCCCACCCAACCCTCCTAGACACCGCCACCCACTTGCACATCCCCCACCCCCTTGAAAACCCCCTATACGCGCGCACACACATGATAGAACACACAAAAATTGTAAACTATCATGATATCACTTTCTTAATTTTTTTTTACCAAAAAATAATTTATCATGGTATAGATGAACACTATGAAACTAATAATGATAGAATAAACAAAGAAAAATAACATCTTAAAAAACTAGATTACCGTATCGTAGAAAAAAACTGAAAATGAGTCATTTGAGGCTTACATGAGTGTTGTGAGTCGACCTGATAGATATGATAATAATAAATATGAAGAATAATGTTGGAAAAATGAGACTGGAGGGCACAACTTTGACGAATTGATTCTAGGTTTTCCGCATGAGAGAGACGAGTTGCAGGTCACCTGATCGAAGAAAACAGAATGACTGAATACGGGGTGTGATAAATCATTTAAAAGATTTACCATGGCTATTATTTAATAACCTACATAGAAAACAATTTATCACGTCAGTTATTTTATAAATTACATGATATATATCGCTTTATACTGACGTGATAAATTGCTGAGATTGGCTTTAGAATGTCATTTTTTATAACCGGCATGGTAAAACACCAAGCTTTCCTTTATCACATTGGTTATAAAATAACTGACATGATAATGTTCTGAGCATTCCTTTATCTCTTCGGTTATTTTATAACTGACGTGATAAAGCGTGCCAGATTCGATTCTCACATCCGTTATACAATAACCGATGTAAAAAAGCTAATCCATGTATATTTTATGTCAGTTATTTTGTAACCGATGTAAAATATAGATCCTAATCAATATCTCACACCGGTTATAAAATAACCAACATGATATATCGATCATTAATGCTTTGTAACTCGGTTATATGGAACTGATGTGAAAAATTCCGACGTGTTAAACGTTTTTTCCACTGATGAAATTGCCTTTTTAGGTTTCATGTAATGAGGAACTGAAAATATTTTTCAATCAAATCGATCTATCACTCAGTTATTAGTTGATCAGAATACCAACAATGTGATAAAATTAGTTAACTCATGAAGGAATCAATAACATGTTTCTCCTTTTTTGGTTAGTTTGGGAGTATTGGTCAGATTTAGGTTATTTTTAATAACCTAAAACAACATAACAAAGATGGTATGTATAATAACTCTTATCACATTTTGTTTCTCATTGGGGAAATCCAAAAATTTTCCATTACACACTTTCTAAAGACATTTATTAATGGTAATCACAACTCCCTAACACCAAAATAGTTCACATAAGTAATAAACTGAAATATATTTAAAAAATTAGAGTGAACAATCATATAAATATGAATAATCAATCCTTTTGTGTCTTACGTTTTAACATATACACTTCAACCTAGGTTAATTTTAATTTATCTTAGGTTTTTTTATTTTTATTTTTCTTATACTACTTAAATAAATATCAAAAAATAACTAATCCTTGTTTTGATAAATAAAAATATGAAATTGATGAATAATATGAATATATTTTACATCATTTCTATAATTAAACATTACACATTAAAAATAAGACACATAATCCTATTACAAAACGTTTTTGCATATTTGGATTTTACTACATAAATGAATTATTATATATATATATTCAAAATTCACAACAAAATTATTCAAAAAATATTTCCTCCTAGATATATTCATACATGTAATTCCTAGGTAAATAGGAAATACAAGGAGTATGCTCAAAATCATGGTAAGGTAGTAATATACAAATGTGTCAGAAAGAGTTAGATAAAAAGAATGTGTGAAAACATGAACATGAGAGATGTACCAGATTATACAATCATGAAATCATGCAAGCTTATCATAATACATGATAGAAAAATATAGGTTATGGAATGAGAACATGTGATAATAATAATACCTTGGAATCATAACATATGAATGTATCACAAACATAACCACAAAAATCATAACGTATGTCATGGTTGACAAAAATTTCTATCCCAATAGGGGATAATATATTTATACTTAAGTCCCATAACATATCAGATCAGGTATCACTACCAGTGTCTCATAGTGGATCAAGCATCACTAATTATTTTCCATAATAATATGATGAGATATGAAACATTATCTAATTAATTAAAGTATATATTATATACAACCATCATATAATGATAAACCATACATATGTGTTCCATATTAAATTAATCATACATAATATCATGAAAAACCTCTTGATAGAAGATGTATAACATAATATTTTCTAATGATATCATATAATATGAAATGGTGAATATGATCAGTTTATACCAACAATTAAATCACAAAAATTATTATATTATTGGAGTATTTAGATTTTTATTCACGAAAAATAGCTCCATGTGAATTTTTTTGAGATATAGGGGGAAATATAGGTTAAATTATAAGAAAATGTTCATAAATATATTATAATGTTACATAAAAACTAATTTATTTTCTACTTTAGGAATCCTTCAAAAAGAAATATAAAATCATTTAGAATAAATTTTTAATAAATTATTTAGAAGTTAATTGTAAAAATAAATAATTATATTAGTGAAACATAGAGTGAAAAATAATAAATAGACAACAATTCAAATAAATAGATTTTATAACTTTTAGGCATTTTAAAAGACACCCACACCGATGAAAGTGTGTTTTTTTATTTTTAATAGATAAAAAGATAATTATTAATGTAATAAACACAACAAATTATTTTATTTCAAAATAAGAAAATAAAAAATTTATAATAATAAATAATATAGACATGGAGGAGAAAGAGTTGATAGGGCTGATGTGAATTAATCATAACAACAACATTTTTTATAAATAAAGAAACACATCAATGGAGAATTTTTTTCCATGAAAATATTATTTCCTTATAGAAGAAGAAATTAATTATAATTTTATAAAGATAACAATATGAATATATCAATCATATAAGGCCATGGTCAATTAATATTGATTATGACTCTAATAACATCGATTGAATCATAGAAATCCATTACCATGGATTACTACTTAGGTAGATGAACTATTACCTCTTTTATACAAATGTTTTGTTTGAATTTATATATATGAGTACCATATATATTTCTTTTACTTTACACTATTAAATTATAGGTCCATATTACCTATTTATCAATCATTCTTTATTAAAATCAATTTTTTTTTAATAATTATCATGTTTGGTCTATAAATGATTTTGTATAGAGATCCCAATAATTGATGCTTTTTCCTATGTTTACAACCCTAATAAATTACATGAGAGTTATATTGGTGGGTTTGATATTGTATTGAATTCTAATGGTTATTTTATAGAAGATATTATGGTAGTTCATAAATAGATGTCAAAATACCCTTTAAAATGTGTTTCAATTGAATAAAGATATTAATTTATATACTTATATATGTAACCATTATGGAATTATAAAAAAATCCTAAAATTTTCACTAATATTTAATATTAAAATTACGTATTTTTATTAATCATTCATGATACAAACACTGTAACATCGTTCATGAAGGTGATAGAACCAGACCGACAAATAATACTTTATATGAATGAATGAATAAGAAAATATTATTACATAGATATAAGATCAAATTTACTAAATATTAATGGTTCTAAAATCATGTTATGAAATTGATAATTCATATTTATTAATAGGTGGAAGAAAAAGAAAAAGAATCATTATTTGGGAGAGGATAACACTTACACTAAAAACATGAATATTTGCATGGAAATATTATTGGGAATGAATGATTTGGGACTCATTATTATGAACATCAGTTACCAAAATACGATATAATATTATTGGAAGAGAATTTGTGTAGTGATTTAAGAGATTTATTAAGGAAAAAGTTTATTTTATGTTGGAATGGATGGAGTAGTTTTATAGTTGATCCTGAGTATCTTTTCCAAAAAATATGTATTCTTTAATGTTTATGGAATATCAATTTACAATAAAAGTGGATCCAAAAATGATAAATAATAGAGATATTTCAATAATCCTATAATCCACAAAACTTATTCATAAGGATACACATAATTTAGGTATTTACCCAAAAATTTAAAATTTTACCACATTTTATATTTACTGTGGTAACTTATTTTTAACATTACTAAATTAGATTTTGGATATCAATGAAATAACATTATTACATAATTTAAATATTATTATTAAAATATGAAATATATTTTATCGGGTTCAATTAAAAAAACTGATAAAAATTTGTTTAAATAGAAGAAAAAATAATGTATATGAAAACAATTTTTTTGAAACACATATTTTTAATCATACAAAAAAATTCGTTATTATTCAATAGAAATTAATACTCATTATATGATGTTCAATTAATTTTTTATATAAATTTTGATAATTGTAAGTTTATTTTTTTGTATTGGTTAATTTTATTAATTTAATCATAAGTTTGACAAAAATATTATTTAAAAAATATCCAATGTTACCATTAAAGGATTTTATTATTAATTATTAATAATAGATTATCTATTTTATAACCATTAATTTTATAAAAATAGCTTTTAAAAAATATTTTCATTTAACAAAATACATTCTTTAAAATTGAATGATTTAAAAATTTTGAATCCATAAAAATACATGTAATTTTGAAAATATATTTATTATTATTTACTTTAATATTTATATTCCTATATCATTATAAATAATTATTTAAACCCCCAAGGGATTATACCTAGGATATAAGGGTGAGATTAACAATGGTGTAGGTCACAAGTGGTGAGTCATATAACATATATTTCTTTGTGATTTATATGAGCATTAACTTTTTCCACTGATGTTTTAACTCAATAAGCATTGTTATAGTTCAAGTAATTTTTGGTCTAGGGAAAACCCTGTCGATGTTAACGCCATTCCAAACATGGAAAAATGATCCTCATAAGTAGTAATTCTACTACTTGAGTCCATTGTTTCACCTTTATATATATATATATTATAAGCTAGTTAGTTCTATTTATACTAACCAATTCAAAATCTATATTATAATATACAAATTTTAATGAAATATAATTTATAATAAACATATGATTTATAACAATATTTCTTATTATTTACAATTATGGTATCAAAAATAATATAATCACAATAGTCATAAAATTCCAATGGAAATATAATACTCATGATGACTTATAAAACAATCATATTATATTCCAATATGTAACCTTACACACTTCATTATAATCAATTATCATATTCTCATATTTCATTTCAAAAAATATCAATAATATTGTATTGTTTTTTAATCTTTTCAATGTTATCATTGGTGATATGATCCTCAAATTTTATTAAGAAGAAAAATATTTCATTTTAATTATATTTTTATTTACTTATTGATTATTGGATTTTTTATGTTAATTATTTTTTATTAAAAATAAATAAATTTATTTTATTTTATATTATAATATTTTACTATAATTAAAAAATGGATTGTTATGTTTTTCTAGTGTAGTGTGTAACATTTTCTATCAGACAAAAAAAATTATTTAAAGGGAATTTTAAATTAAATATTTTTGGTGTTATATAGATACAGATTGAGGTTACTCATAGAGTTTTTTTAATTAAAATGCATCTTCCCAATTTTATTGTCCATTTTTTCTGGTGATATTTTTTTAATCACATATTTTTACCAAGTTGTTTTTTATTTTTGAATTTTCTTATGTAGTTGTTTTTTTTGGTTGAATTTTCTCATATTGTTGTTTTTTCATAAATTTAAATTTTTTGTAGTTGATCCTTTATATGTTGTTGGTGTTGTTAATTATTTATTGAGGTAGATATATACATATTTCATGTTGATATATTATGATTAATACCGTTTTTTATTCCTTCTCATTGCATGTTTCCAGACCTCAGCCTATTTATAGGTGGCCATAGGGTAGTAATGTTGGTTTGCTCCTAGCCCAGTGGGACCCTAGTGGGTTAGGTCATGAGAGAACAAAGTGTGGTTCCCATTATATTGTGTATAATGATTCATTAATATGAACAAAATGGAAATGTTTTTTTATCCATAGAACCTAAATAATATAATTGGTCCAAATAAATCATTTGAAAGTAATTAATCATTTCTGAAATTATTTTGATTCATTAATGTTTATGTTGGAAACAATGTGGTTGGTGTGGGGATATCACACAAAAAAATTCACTATTTATGAAAGGGATGACGAGGAAATGTCAATCCTATTGTTTTATGTTTTTATTTGACCCATTTTCCATTTTTACCCAACATAGATATACAATAACACTCCAAGATCTTGTGAAATATCTCTTTTTAAATTAATCCCTATGATTGTTTATGAAAAATGCAACCCTAAGTATAAATGAAATATAATTTAACATACCATTATATTGTAGACATTAAATTAGGGAAAATAAACAATAAAAATTAAATACCGAAATTATATAGTTTACATGGGTTTAAAATAAATTAATTGGTTATCAATTAATTATAAATGAAAATAAAATTTATCTGAAAGTAAAAGAAATATTGTACAGAAAAATATTTTTATCTGAATAATGTAATTTTATCTTAGTAAATTAAAAAAATTCATTATTGGTAAATTATTTTAATGAAATATATATATATATTATATTCAATAATTTTTTTTATCGTTAATCTAATATTTCATATGGTCATGAGATTATAATAAATCCACTTTTATGCAAGGAAATTTTATTTTTATAAAAAGTGGTTTTCATTTGTTTTGAACGGTAATTTTAAAATTACTTTTTCTACAAAATTTTTAAAATTTATTTTTCTAAATGAACATAATATTTGAAATAAAATTTAAAAAATACATTAGAGGTATTTTTTTTGAGTATTTTAGAAATATTTTATTTTTTAAAAATTGTGAAAATGCTGATTTTTTTAAATATTGTCTTATTGTTTAATTAATTGTTAAAAATACATTTTGTTTTGAAATAATTTTAAATATTAAAATAGATTAATTATATTGTGATAAATTAAATTTAAATTTATATTCATAAATTTTATTTTCAATTTGGATAAAAAAAAATTCATACTTAAGGAAATGTTTTCGTTGGAAGACCCATTTCATCTTGATTGTAGGCTTAATTTTGAATTAAATTAGGCCACTTATATTTAATTAATTTTATAAAAATTATTAAATTTCATTTATTATAATAAATATTATTTGTTTAATATGTTCTATTTTTTGGGTCATTATTAATTAAAAAACCATAGAAATCTGTTAGCACGGTTAAGGTTTAAACATATCTACTGGGCTGTTAATCTAAAGAAATATGGGATAAAATGAAATAAAAAATTTTAATTTTTGTATATCCATATTTATAAAATATTACCTATACTGTTTTTATGTGGTCAATTTTTAACCCATTTTCCATGATATTGACTTGAAATTATTGAAATTATTTGAAAACTTACAAGTATTCCACTCACCTCAATTATAAAATTACATCCCACCCCTAACTTATCCAGACCTTTTGATCCATTTATCACGAAACAAACTACCCAAAAATCATATCAAAACCATTTTACATGTTATATAGTTACTGGTTTTACAAAATATAAACCCTAGGGGTTTTAATAAGAGATCCAAATGAGGAGTTCATATTAAAGGAAATTATAATCCCTAAACTCTTTCTTATTCACTTGTTCTTTTACACACATAAAATATATATTAATAATTATAATATAATGAAAAAAATTTATTCAATAGAAATATATTTTATAATTTTATGGGATTATAATTATCCATACCCTCTTCCATCAAAAGGGAAATGAAATTATTAATCGCGTTATGGTGGACTACTGCCTCACAAACGGATGTAATTCATTTTCCATCACCACCTATCATGATTGGATATAATGATAGATTTTATATATATAAATATATATATATATATATATATTATTTATAAAAAAAATTAACTATGGAATTATAATATCCCAGATAAAATTTTATCTTACAAGCATTCGGAAATTGAGAATGTTGTTTGTGTGTATGTGTGGACAATCACCTCCACGAAGTGATGTGATCCATTTTTATTTTTTATTAAAATCAAGAGTATTAAAATTTTGTTTAAGGAATATATTCAATATATATTTTATAATAATTATTATATAATTTTGAATTAATATTTACCCTTATTTCATTTTATCATTCTAAAAGTAAAAATAGTGGTCATGCATATGTACGACCTACCATCTCCAAGAATTGTGTAATAAATTTTCCTACCTATACCTTTTATAAATACATATATATATATATATATAATAAATATGAATTAAATTTATATAATTGTTAAAATTTGATATATTATTTAATCATGATAAAAGTACAAGGATATAAACTAGCGAACCAAAACATACATTAAAAACGAAGAAGTTATTATGCAAAATAGTAATTTTACAAATCATTTTTAATAAATGGGTGATGAAAATTTATAATTAAAGAAATATATTATATGATATATATGATTATGTTTAATTAAAATATTTATAATAAATCAATATATAATATATAGAATATTCTGACACATATGAAGGAAGTCGAATCTATGGTAAGGGTTTATTTCACAATTTCATCATTATTATAGATTACCTATATTTGAGTTTCTACATGGGGAATTACTTGATATTTCTATATTAAACCCAATTTATTTTATTATTATGTGGTTATTTATTTAAATTACAATTAGTCATTTCATTTTCCTCTTTTTAGTTACTACTGATACCAAAATAATGTTTTTAAGGAAAACTGAAATATTTTTTTTATGATATCGAGAATCATTCACATACATGTCCATATTTCTCTAAAAATGAATAAAAAAATATTTTTAATATTATAAAATAATTTATTACAGAAATTTTAACTTTATTTTACTTTCAAAAAAATTAAATTAATCTTCTAATTTCTTTTGAAAAAGATAATTTTAACCCTTCTACAAAAGAGTGAATGAAATTTATTTTTACTTATAAATAATGAAAAATATTTATCGACATCATGACTGATCATTATAATGAAGGATACTTTACATGTTTAAAATATTCCATTCAAAGAAACTATTTTCATTAATATTTGGGAACTTTTTATATTTTGAAAGACTAGTTTCATAATGAAAAAGGGTTTTCCCACAAGAAATCATTAAATGTTGTCTTTAGTATATTCATCTTTGTAAACATTATTTGGTTAATATTTTGATTATCTAAGGATATTATATTTTCATACCTTTTTCCATATTTTTATAGATTCATTATGATTTTTTATTTATTAGCGAATTATTAACATTTCATATGTTAGTTTTCCAATATGAATGATTTTATTGATTATGTTTCACCCATTTAAAATGATGAATTAATTGGTATTTGTATGATATAGGAGGGTCTCGATACAACCCCATGATTCATTAGGATGGCTCATGAGATAAACTAGATTGGTTTTTTTGGCTTAACCCTTACATATTTTTGTATTTTGTCTTGGAAAATTTCCTTAGTGGAAATATTGTAATGTCCAACATTATATATTAAATCATTATAAACCATGTTATTATTATCCATATTATTATTTATTTGGTTATGATATAAAATTATTTAGTACCCTAATTTGTGGTATTATTTATTTGTGATATTTTATCTTGACCATATTGTTAATGTCTTGTTTACAATGAGTTAGCTTCTGTTGTAAACATACTCATACTGTGCATTTGAGATCAACCCCTTATTTTGTTTTCCCCATGATTCTATGTAGAATATTAGGATTAATATAGTGGGATATTATACATTTAATATCAGTTCTCTAAATGAAAATACTATTATGTATTTTTAATTTTGAATTATAATTTTAGATTCAAATAGGTATCTAGTTTTCCATGACTACTAAACTATTGAATCGTTTGAGATATGATCCATATTATCTTGTTTTAATATGATTTTGTAACCAATAAGTTTGGGATACTATGGTTGAGTTTTTTATAGTTCATATCAGAGTATATTTTCAAGAAATTTTCAAAAATTTATTTATTAAAACATAGTGTTGGTAATACAACCTTATGATTGGATTAGAGGATATGTCAAAGTATAGGATCCCATCATAATGCTATAATAAGGGAGATATTATGTGGTATTACAATAATTACATAACTTTTTGAACAATAGAAGTAGAAATATATTAACATTATATTCATCTAGGGGTAATAACCCCATAAATAATTAGTTTGAGTATATATTTTACATTATTATAGTGCACGGTGAGTGTTCCATTACTATGAACCTAGTTTAACACACCTGGGGGTTATTGTTGGGTTAATTCAATTTTTTATTATAAACCATTATGATTCTTTTGAAAATATTTTTTATTTGGAAACATTACCAAATAATCAATGTTTATGATTCTAAAATTACATATGAATAAAATTAACAATTTAATTTTCTATATTTTAGATTTTATAGTTTATGATTCATAATTTTATGATCAGATTTAGTGATTTTAATTGTTTATTAATGGTTTAAATTAAAGGAATAGAAACCATATTAATACAAAAAACACATGTAGGGATTTACCTCATGTAAAAGATCATGAAGCTAGAGTTAGAGTTGTTGTTGGGGATGAAAACACTATAACAAATATTTGGGTATCTTACTGAATCTATAACTAATAAAAATGCATGTATATAGTATCCTATTGATCCCAATGTATATATAATAACGTTATAACACTTCATTTATCAAAAAATATATCATATAAAAGGACAATATGTCTACTGTTATCTAGTCAATGGATAAGTTCCTTAGAGAATATATTTTTCAGTTAGGGAATTAATGAAATGGATAAGGTTTTCATGGATGTTTATCATCTCTTAAGGGATGTAGATATATGGTGGTCATTAATTCAAAATACTAAGGATGATTAGGAAATAAAATTCATGTAATGGAATTATTTTATTGATATTTTATTTGGAAAATATATTCCTCCTGAACAATGAGCATAATTTGTAAAAACATTATCTATTCTTAGGAAAAAGGACGTTAAAAATGTTCCTTTGTATAAAGAAAACTTTACTAGGATTAAAAGGTATTTTGGAGAATATATACATAATTCAAAGAATAAGATTGAAAAATTATTCATTGGATAAATACAATCCTTCAATAGTCACTAGTCTCCCTAATCTTCTCACTATATGAGGACCTAATATAATGTTATATCAAGATATTGAATGAATTAGACATGTCTTATGACATATAAGGAATGTATGATATGATTAGAGTGGTATAATTCTCTAGAAATGAAAATATGGAGAAAATGAAGAAGGGAAGTGTACGAGCCTAGATCCATGTGGATCGACCCATTTTGTATTTATAATGAGAAACATGCTCATAAGAGGATCAAGATATGTCAGGGGGATTTCAGATGCTTGATTTTATAAGTATGGGAGGATTTCACGTCATTAAAATTGATAAGATGTGAAATAGGGTTTCACCAAATGTAAAGTATTAGTGTTTTAAGAATAAATGAAAATGAAGAAGTGATGTGTTTTTAAGAAAAAATGATCCTAGATAATTACCCAATGTGTAAGGGGATTACACATTTTATAATTCCAAGATGTTTTATTTTTTAAAACATTCTTTTCAACTTGGGTCGTCATGCCCTATGACTGTAGTGGCTTTATCTCCATTCCAAGTGGCCCGAAAATTCCCTCTTCGACGTTTTGGATATCCCCTCGTTGGGAATCATTCATCGAGAATATATCATTGATTTTTGGTGTCCTGGGTTGATCTAAGGTGTTTTTCCTTCATTTTATAGTGGTTTCGTCCTATTAGAATCCATTTTCATTCTGTTATTCAATACATGATATGGTGGATGATGTATCATGTTTCTTATAGGGGTTTTTTTATTTGTTGGTTGCTGTGGTTGTTCCACATTGTCTACATGTGGATGTTGTTCTCATAGAAGGGGTGATCAAAGATATGTTGCATGACCTGATATTGTGATAAGATTTTCTATGTCCTTTTGAGGTAGGAAATTTGACGATTCTCATTTATTTATTTGAAATCATAGAGTTAGAATGTTTTATCCCCTTGGATAAAAATTGAATTTACATAATAATTATTTGGCAAAGATTAATGAATTGATATTTATTACATTGAAATATTTATTCATTTTACAATATGAATGGGTTGATATTATTTTTCATGATAGTGTGATATATATGTTGTGCTTTTTATGAATGTTCTATCATGTGAAATTGGAAAATAACATAAATTCGAAATTAATTGATAACTAACTATCCAAAAGATTAAAGAGGCATGTTAAAATAATCTGGTTGTTGTTGAAATTTCATGGTAGTCAATTGATTCAAGTGTGAATGTTTAATTGAACTAGTTAATGACCAAGAAGCATGATGATTATTTTTGATAAAAAAATTAATGGAATGTTAAATTAATTATTTAATTAATTTGTGACATCTAATAAACAAATTCTTCTTACATGTCCCATAGATGGAACTTGTGATTAATGAATTGGATAATTCAATATGTAATAATAATTTGTTGTGTGATAATAGATAATTCTCTATAGGCCATGTGTTACTCATTTTCTGGTAAAGTTCATGTACCTTTTTTTCATGATCCATGAGGGATAATTGTGAGTGAGGGAAAGATGCGTTACCTTAGGGAAAAGTGTTCAGTTTTTATGTTTGTTTCCTAATTCTTGTGAGGTGATGTGATCTTGGAATGAATAATCCTAGAGGGTTGTTGTGGTATGTGAGGCAGGGAGGCCTGGATGTGTTGTGTTCCTGTGATGGCTGATCCAGGAGGGCAATTGTGGTACGAGGGGTGTGGATGCCCGTTTGTTATAGATTCAGTTAATTTTGTGATGGTGAGACGCATCAGGATATGAATTTCATCATCAAAGAGGAACCATGATATGATAGAATGGGTGGAAGTGGGACTTTCCCATTGATAGGAAAAATGGATGCTCTTTTGAATTTGTTGTTTAGATGACAACCAATTTGTTTGTTTATCTTCTATTTTCTCCCCAATACTTGTGGTAGATTTATGTGCTTGATTATATTCCTCTATTAGTAGAAAATGATTTTTTACTAGAGTACCAATTAATATGGAATGTGGTTATGTTAATAAATTAAAAAAAAATTAACCCATGGGAATGATGATTTTTGGGATGAAATTGTGAGGTTATAATTTTAAGAAGCCACAGACTCAGTTTTCTTATTCTTGGTGGGCATGGATGCTTATTGAGATTCTAATGAAATCATATTTAAAAAAATTTAATGGTTAATTAATGGTCATTGAAATAATTAACATAATGTTAAACTGATGAAAATGTTATACAATACTTAATGTGGTTCTTTAAATGGTTGTGTAATTATATGATATTAGGGCATAGCGGTTGCAGTCAGGAGTCTTAAAGACATTATCAGAAATAGAGACTGAGAATAGGTTATTCCTATAGTGATTTTGTGATATATATTATATCATATACCTTATATTTTTCTATACACTAATCTACCTTTTCATTTAGGGAAACTAACACCCTAGGGGTTCTAATCCATGGGGGTTTTCCCCTACATCTCCGTAGGAGGTTGAATGTCTGACTTCTCCCTTTGGCCCAGCTCTCCTCTCCTACCAGTTTCATGTGATGTTATGCATGATAGTTAGTTTTCCTCATATATGTATGTAAAGGGATGTAATGGATTGTTCTTATTTCACACACATATACACTAGATATATTTTCTAAAGGACTACTATATGTATAACATGTATAGGCTGTATGGCTGGAGGAATCATACTCGGTGTATGGGTTGTGATGGATTGATGTATAATACCAGATGTATGATACATGTTATATTGGATGTTTTGGCTCTCATAAACTATCTGGTTTCATTTAGTTATGTGGACATTGTGGGTTGTTGAACGAGGTGAATTTTGTGCTAGGTTTCCTAGGTTTCTACAAGCTTGCCTTTTTGGAGAGAGATTCTTAATATGTGAGAAGTTGTGGCAGAGCAGAAAACTAGTGGGGATGTGGTGGTGGGATACCATTGATATTCTTTATTATATAATATTATCTAGTATGAGATACATGTTGACTGTAGCAAGGGTGATACTGGGAATTTTTAATAAAAATTTAGCTGAAGATTTAGTTTTACTTATTGTTCACTATGATTTAGTATTGTTTCTTTATCTTCTTCGTGATAAGATCTAGGAAGGATCCTAATTAGTATACTATTTTAATAACCATAAATAAATATATATATATATATATATAATATTTTTATGATCAGTTGGAGTAGGTTGGAGATTAGGATGGTTACTACTATCTTGGTATTTTGAAGGATTTTTTAGGCTCTATGGTCGCTATCCTCATTACGTTTTATTTTAGTAAAATCATTTTTCCATTTAGTTATAGTAGTTCATGTATGAAATTACATATATTATAGTGGGATTTACATCTATATTATAGTATGAGGAGATGTTTTTTGGCCTATGTCTCTCTCTTTTCAATGTGTTCTCTTACAGGGTAATGTGCCCATATATTTCTTTACTATATCCTCGATGCTAGTCGTCAACATGGGGCCAACTGAAGGAAGGAATCAGCTATAAAATTCAATCTTCACCTATTAATTCCCTCATAGGGGTAAACCATTTGGATAGGGGGTCGTGATATAGTAGCTTCAATTGTATGGTTGACAGATTGGATGGAATTTGAAGTTAGGCATAGGTGAGGTTTCATGGGTTTGTAGGGAAAGAATGTCAACTATTTTTAGTGAGTATTGTAAACAATGGATAATGGAAAAGTCATGGGTATTTAGTTCCCCTATTATCTGACACACATACCATTATGCTTAAAACAACTAATAAATAAAATGATATTATTTTCAAGGAAGATTCCTAGGAAAAGATCGTGCATCATTATTTGTTACTCCTCTGTTTAAATGGGTAATCCCTGGGATAGTTTAAAATAAAAGAATAAAATAAAACAATTAATTTATGTTAAATTCAACCATATTAATTGTTAGTAGCTATATTTTTTTCTTTTGTTGGAATGGATCCATGTTGATGTACTCAGCAGGTTCTCATATAAGATATTCAAAAAGTTGCACTAGCAGATCGCTACAGATTAGAGGTTGATGACGATGGCACTTGGAGAACAAAACTCTGAGAGTTTCAATGTAAGTTTATATAGAGGTATGAGGGATCCATTTCAAATGAAGTAATAATATATTAGTTAAAGGTGGTTGTATAATTACCCCCTCGATGAGAGATCAAGTTCGAGATCGAAATAAAGACATGAATTTATCCAATCTCGATCTCTAAATATTGTACGGTGCCTTCTAAGTTGTGAGATATATGTATACAAATCAATGGTTTGTTAAAGTGTGGTTATTTTGGCTGAGTGTGTCGCGATGGGTTGCACTAGTTTTGTTTTTGAACAATGTTGATGGTAATTTGTGGTTGTGCATTGAGTATCATCGCTTAAAGCTTGTGATAGGGAATAAATGATACCATATTCTATGGATTGGTGATTTATTCAATCAACTGAAGTGTTATGGTTTTTTCTCTAATATTTATTTTTGATCAATATATCCTTAGATTCATTTAATGGATGAGGATATCCCTAAGAATCCTTTCAATTATCATCAAGGGAATTATGATTTTGTTATGATGACATTCGGTGGGATGAATTCTCTAGCAATATTCATGGGGTTAGTAAGAACTATGTTCTGTGATATCTTGGGAATGATTGTGGTTTCTTTTAGTAATGAAGTCCTTCTTTACTCTATGTCTGAGGAGGAGCATAAAATTCATTTTTGTTCCATTTTGGGAGTTCTTTACCATGAGAAGTTGTTTGGGAAGTTCCAATGTATAGTTTTTGGTCATGATAAGACAGTTTCATGTGTCATGTTTTATCCCAGTCAAGAGTAGGTATGGATCCTCCAAAGATATAAGCAGTCCTATCGTAGAAATCCCTGTTGATAGTGGTTGAGGTGAGAATTTATCTTGGACTTAATGGCTATTATAGGATGTTCATAGCTGATTTCAATCAGTTTTTGACTCCTCTAACAACATGGAACTGAAAGGATCAGGTGTTCCTATGGACTGATCATCGTTAAAAAAATTTGAGGATCTAAAGGAAAATTTTTCTAGTGCTCTAATTCTTTATCATATAGAAAATAGAGTTTAGTTTTATGTTTTCTATAATTATTCACGTCATTTGTTAGTATGTGTTAAGATGCAGCAGAGATCATTCATTTCATCAGGACTTGGTAGTTAATTCCCTATGAGCAAAACTATTTCACTTCTGATCTCATGTTTGCAGTAATGGTGTCATCCCTATTGTTTTTTAGACATTACCACATCAGTGAGAATTTATGGTCTTTAATGATCTTATGAGCCCGCGGTATATTTTATCCCAATGTGACTTGAACATGCATTAACATTGGTAGATATAATTCATAAAATATTACACTATCATGATTTATTATAAACCTAGAAAGGGGAATTTCATGGATGTTATGTTGATTTGGAAGCCAATCGGTTCTATAATATGAGAATTAGGTGATTCGAGGATTTTGATGTGTGAACATTAAAAATTTCACCTAGATATCAGAGAAGTCAGGGGGAAGAGGTTTTATTTTTTATATGATGGTGCAATCATCTATTGTGAAATTGGTGGAGGAATCCCAATTTTGGGATCATGATGTAGAGGTCTTGAGATATTTATTTGTTTGTTGAGGGGCCCCAGATGGTTGGTATGAGGATGAAAAACACAGAGTGTTGTTCTAGGTATGTTCTTTCATTTTTTATCTATGTGTTGGATAGTTCTTGGAGAGTCACATATTTTCCATTTGGAAGTTTATCCTGGATTGAAAAATATATACTGAGATTTTACATTCAGTTTTGGTGGCCTCAAATGAATCATGCAGTTACAGAGTTTGCATCTTGATGTTTGTTCTTCCAGAAGGTGATGGTTGAGCACCATGTTCCCAAGGACTTTCTACAAACGTTATATGTTTCTCAGTGGAAGTGGGAGGAAATATCAATGGAATTTATTACTAGATTACCTACAACATAGAGAGGCTCTAAAATTATATGAGTAGTAGTGTATTGTTTAAATAAATAGACCATAATTATAATGATTAAGTAGTCATCATTAGTTTAGGTATTGATGAGTTATTATATGGAGGTGGTGAGAATGAAAGGGGTCCTGAGGATGATCATTTTTTTATAGATATCCACATTTTACCTCTAGGTTTTGGATATGTCTGCAATAAGATTTTGGTTCTAAGCACTTCCATAGCACTACTTTTCATCTCCAAACAAATGGTAAGAAAAAGAGAACCATCTAGACTATTGATGAAATGTTTCTCTCTTATGTACTAGATTTTGGAGGATTATGGATGAGGCACAAACCATTAGTATATTCCTCTTAAAAAAATATTTTTTACTCCACCAATACTGTGGATCCATTTGAATCCTTGTACTGAAGACCATATTGTTCTATGTTGTGGTGGACTGGGGTCAGACAGTCAACAATTCTTATGCTAGAACTGGTATATAATATGACATAGATGGTTCAGGTTAGTTGAGAGAGGATGAAGGTAGTTCAATATCTACAGAAATACTATTATGATCATAGGATGAGCCCTTTGGGGTTCAACATTAGGGATCTTGTGTTTCTAAAAGTGACTCCCTGTAATTGTTAGGGAAGGTGTGGTTTGGTGAGTAATATTTATCGCTGGTTTTTTGGGCCTTTTAATGTGTTGGATCATGTTGGAAACGTGGCGTATTAGATATAACTTCCCCAGTAGATGAAATAGATACATGATGTTTTTCACATGTCGCATCTCCATCATTATCTTCATGATGAACCTCATGTCATCGATTCGGGTGAGATCTATGTTGAAATTGATGAGACCTTAAAATATTGGACTGTAAAGATCCATAACCACCCATAGAATGTGTAGCTTGGGTGTTATATCCCTTTACTTTGTGTATTTTGGAGACTAGGTGCCATGGGAGAGAGTACCTGGGAATATGAGTCAAAAATACGTGCTCAATACACTGAGTTGTTTAATGTTAATCTCTTCTATTGTAATGCTACTCATTTTTTGTTTGTACTAATTTTTCTGGTTTATGAGAAGCCTATGTCTCTTTTAACTTGTTGTGGTTACTCTTTTTCCATGGGAGATGACGACGCATGGGGTATGCCACTTGCATTCCATGTTTAGCTTCCCATGGTTAGATGGTTCCACTCTCCCACTACAGTTTATGATGAATCAATGATCATTTAATCAAATCACATTGTAGAGACCCTTGTTCTTGGTTGGGGGTGGTCGAGCTCTTGTGGTTCCATGATCTTAGAGAGGTTTCACCAAGGGTGGTTGTTCGGATGACCACTTTTTTCCCCTCTAAGATGGTTTTGTTTTCTCAATGATGAATTTTTTTTTGAGATATATCTAATACAAGGTCCTGGATCCATGTGAATCTTCCATCTATGTGTTTTCAAAGAGGATGGTGCTCAGATGAGTCTCAACGGAAGTCTATAGGAGTTTGGCTACTGGATTCTTTAAGCATGATAGGATTTCACCATTTGAAAAGTTATAAAAAAATAGAATAGGGTTTAACCACATGTAATATATCAGGGTGTGAAAAAATAAAATAAAATCAAGAGTTTACATGTTTGTCAGCTGAAACCAACCCTTGAGAATTACACGATGTGAATAAGCATTACACATTGTTTAATTCCCTGATGATTTCTATTTTAAAACATTTCCATCCACTTAGATTGTCAAAAACTATGTATATAACAGCTCAACCTCAATTCCAGGTGACACAACAACCACTTATTTGATTTTTAGGAGATCCCTCCAATGGGAATCAATCATCGGTATTCCATATTTGATCTGTAGTGACCTGGGTTGATCGACGGTTTTTTTCATCGGTTTACTATATATTTGTCTGATATGATCTCTTTTTCCTTCCATTTTTATTTATATGTGATTTCAAATGATCTCCCATGTTTACAATGGGGTTTTTCATGGTTTTAGATGTTGATATATTGCTTCATTGTCCACAGGTAGATGAAATTCTTGTGGGAGTATTGATTAGAGATTCGTTTCGTGATCTATTCTCATGAAATGAAGTTCAACGACCTTTTTGAGGCATATAAATTGATTATTATCTTTTATTTATATTAAATCATATAGTTATCATGTTTTGAAATTGATGTAATAATTTTTGAACTGGATTAATGAATTCATGTTGGTCCGATAATAATATTGCTGAATTGTATTATGTTAAATGTTTTCTATTGATTTTCTAGATATTGTGACATCTATGCAGTTCCTGTTGTGCTTGGTTTGTAATGTGTAATCGGTAAATAACATAAATAGATAATTAATTGTTAATTAATTGGATAATATATTAAAGGGAAATATTAAATTAATCACGTTTTTTTTCAATTTTTTGATAATTAATTGTTGTAACTATTCATTTTAAATTGAATTGGTTAAGAAAACAATTGTATAATGATTCTCATTGATAAAATAATTAATGTCATGTTAAATTAGTTGTTTTATTAATTTGTGAAATCATGTGAAATATTTATACTTAAGTTACCAATGATTTTAAACTATGATTAATGAATCAGTTAATTCAAGATAGAATAATGACCAGTTGTTTGATAAAAGATAATGTCTAATAGGGCATGTGTTTCCCATTTTTTTGTAAAGGTAATGTGATTTGTGTTTTGGTGTTCTGAATTATCATTATATGCGATGTATCCATATTTTTCATTAGGCCCAAGAGTCTGGTTTCTATTTTGGTTTCTTTGTTTTTAAAATGTGATGTGATATTGGGATGGATGATCCAGGTGGGTTATTGTGTTATGTGGGGTAGGGAGGCCCAAATGTGATGTGAGCCTAGGATAGGTGATCTAAAAGTGATGTTGTGGTATGAGGGGTAGGGAGGTGAAGTGTTTGTGGAAGTTGTTGATGCTTTTGATGGTGATATGCATCAGGTTATGAATATGGGTGTCATGGAGGACACACATGATGATATAATAGGGTGAAGTTATGATTATTCATTGATATGAAATCTATATGCTTGTTTGGATATATTTTTTGGTTGATGACCATGTTTTTTTTCTTTTTCCTTTTTTCCACTACTTGAGGTAGATGGATGTGCTTGTTGGTATGCATTTATTGGTAGCATATGATGCTTTCCTAGAGTTCCTAGTAATATGTAATGTTATTATGTTAATAAATGAGAAAAATTTTAACCATAGGGATGGATCTTGCAGGGATACAATGTTGAGGTTATAAATATAAGAAGTCGTGGACTCGGTTTCCTTATGCCTGGATGGAATGTATCCATATTGAGATTATAATGAAATTTAATGTGGAAAATGTTAATGTTTAATTAATAGGTAAATATTTATTTAATTTAATGTGAAAATGAATAAAATGAAATATAATAACTTAATGTAACTCTTTAAATGTTTTGTTCATATAGGATATCTAGTATTATCAGATGAAGACGGGTGTCCAAAAGATGTTAGGTACAATTTATTATGAGGCTAGGTTATTCCTATAGTGTGGTTGTGAGATATATTATATTATATAGTTTATTTGTTTCTATATAATAGTCTAACCATTTGGTTATGGAAGCTAACACCCTGGGGATTCTAATCGCTAGGGGCTATTTTACCCAAAATCTTGGTGGAAGGATGAATGGAAAATTTCCCCCTTTATCCCAAATCTATTCTCTTTGTAGTTTCTTATGTGGGTATAAACGATGGTTAGTTTTACCCATATATGTGTGTAAAGGGATGTAATGGATTGTAGTTATTACGAAAAAATGTATTCTATATATAGTATTCTATAGACTACTATAGGTATAACATGTATAGGTTGTGATGGTTTGAGGATTCTTACTTGGTGTTTTGGATTTGATGGATTGAGGTATAGTACCTGATGTCTGATAAACATAATATATGTTGTGGTGGATCCCATCAACAACCTGTATACTTTTGGTTATGTGGAATTTTTGGTCAGTTTCAAGAGGTACATGTTGATGTTCTTCAACTAGGTATATGCAGGCCATCATTTTTGGAGTGAGTCTCTCAGGACGTTCAATGTTAGGATAGAGAGTAAAACCATTGGGGAAGCGGTAGTGGGGTACCATTGATATTGTTGATTATAATAAATTCTATTAAATCAAATACATGGTGTGGGTAGCCATGTTGATGATGGGAACTTATTATACTTGTTTAGGGGATGCATTAGTTTCACCTGATGTTCAATGTACTTTTTCATGCTTTATTTACCTATTGCATGAGAGGATCTGGGGAGGATCCTACTTAGTATAATTTCATAATCACCCTACGTATATATAAACCATTTCTCAAGTCACATGGAGTAGGTTGGAGATCAGGATGGTTACCGCACGCATGGGGTTTTCTCGGTCCATTTTTGGATTCATGGTCACTATGATCTTCACTTTACTTTTGGTACAAGTAGATTTTTTTCTATTGTACTAGTTGTTGAATATCATTACATATGTGTACTTTGAATTTTCTTCTAAATTGGATTCTAAGTAGGATTGTTTTCTGTATATCTTATCTCTCTATTTTTCATGTGGTGTCTTATAGGGTAATGCCTCACATCTATGTGTATACTATACCCTCAATGCTTGTCACCTACCTAGGGCCTACTAGAGGTGTGACTCGGGTGTCATAATCTCTCTCCTCCAATTTCCTACCTCAGATGGGTAAAACCTTTTGGGATGGGGTCATGATAGGAAGGGTGAAATTTCCAACTTCTATTAAATATTGGAACAAACATTATGGAATAGGATTGATGGAAAAGATAGTTTTCTTCAATTTTGGAGAGAATGGATACTAGATTTTTAATTAAAATGGTAAGAAAGAATATAAAAATGATCAATGAATTAATTGTAATGTTTTGTGGAATTATGGATATTATTTCCTAGGGATCCATTGAATTTTACCTAGAAAAGGAAGGTGGAGTGAATCCAAGATTATGTGATCATAATTGGTGAGGATGATGTTCCTAAATATTTTTTCCCATGTACTCTAACAATATAATCAATTTTACCTAATTATTTTTTTTATTCTATATCTTCCAATAATTTTAATCTTCAATGTTTTTCCTATAAGGTAGATCATTCCCTAGAACCTATTATAGGGATTTATTAGTTAATAATCAATTGAAAATGTACCACCACAAAAATGATATTTCATTAAATACATATTATGAAACATAATCGTTCCCAATTTTCAGTGTTAATTATTATAACTATGGGTTATTTTAATATAATCCTTAATTTGGTATTCCCTTCAAAATATGATTCATATTTTTTTACAATGAGTTAGAAATTTTTATTCATGATTATGATGTGGAATTATTTATTACGATAGGGGTGAATTCATCATCTGGGTCATATTTCGATCCACCCCATTAGTTGTTATTAATGATATTATTAGGGAACAATAGAATATACAATCTATAGATGGGAAATGTTATATTCAAATTGATGATGTACCTATTGTACCAGAATAAATTGATGTTTTCCCACGAATATTTCTGTACATCTACCAGAGTGTGATGTTTAGTTTTACATTATTTTAATCCATGAATAATGATATATATCCAAGAATTTATATAGAATTATCACTATGGAAATAGTGGAGAAATATCGATAACTAGAGTAATTTTGTGGTATGGGATATACGGACCCTCGTATATCACCTAAGGGATCCCCTGTTCCTTTTTTATGAATAAATATGGATCAACATTGATTTTCATTTATTATAGGGTAGTCATTTCTATTATGAAAAATTACTACTATATTATAAATCACATCTATCAATTATTCAATCGACTTCATAGTGCTCAATTTTTCTTGAAGATTGACCATTATTCGGGGTATTATCAATTATAAGTAAATAATGAAGATATTTTGAAGACTACATTTTATAAATGTTATGGACATGATGAGTTTATAGTAATAAAATTTGGATTAAATTATGATTTAGATGTTAATATTGATTTATTGAACAAATTATTAGAGGAATAACTTAATAATTATTATAGTATTTATTGTTGATATATTAGTGTATACTAAGAGATATGAGGACCATGGGAATCACTTATATATCATTATTGAAACTCATTAAATAGAAGAGTTATATGGTTAATTTTAAAATTTTGAATTATTATAACAAACCATAATTTACATAAATTGTTATTACTTTATAATTTAAGTGTATTTATTAGATCATATAACAAAAATATGATATAACTGTATAGGTATAGTGCCTTTAGAAATTGGGAATCGTAAACAGCTGGTTCATAAAACATCTACATTGCCTCATTTAATTTCATCATAACAAGACTCTTTTTTGGAATATCATATTTAAAACCCTTATTCCTAACTTGGGGAAAAGAAACATACAAAAGGGTGAGCTCAAATTCTTAGTAAGGGTAAAAAATTTAAATATTAATCATATCATATTCATAATAACGTAAATTTTGAAAATCTTATCCTGTATAGGAGATCAAAATATCATGTCATGGGATAAATCATAGAAGAGATATATAATCCCATTAATCATAACATAAGAAATGAAGATTTGTGTCATGCACAAATAAGCATAGAAAATAATTTCATATTTGTGATGGCTCTTTTCCAAGACCTTCATAGCAGAAAATTTACATTACTAAAACGAGTCCTCTCCTCGTTCCAGCCCTATATCATAGAACCAGATTAACATTCCATTCCAACAATGTCTATCTCATGAAATATAAATATTTACCCATGTATTTTAGGGAGATATAGGTCCCACCAATCACATAATTAAACCATTATTTTTGTTGGAACCACTTTGTGTATAAGGTTGTATTTGTTGTCAATAGTTGTCAATGCAGATCAAAATGAAGGAGATCATGAAGTACTCCGATGAAGTAGAGGAGTGGTGATTCAGACGATTGTTGTACTGATCGGAAGTTCAAAGAACATGTGTCAAAGGTGATACATTGTTTACAACAATGCAGAATGTGAGGTATAAGCCATCCAAGGATGATCAAAGAAGAATGAGGTTTTTGGATGAAGTTCATGCAATTACTCATGATTGCATGAGAACCATGCAAGAGACTTCCTGACGAATTGAATCGGTTTGCATGAAGTACATCATACCGGTTGATGAAGAAGACAATGTGTAATGATTGGACTTCTGAGATAGTCATGAATATCACATTGTCATAGAAGATGATGATGCTAAAGCTGTTCCTTCAAAGACTACATATCACAATAGTGGAGGTTGTGATAAAAGCAGAAGAGTTGTTGAAGTATACAGATCACCAAGATGAAGCGCTGTTGAGGTGATCGTCCTTGTCGACAAAGCAAACAAATGACATAAAAATTTGTTGGAAAAAGAGTTTCTATGGAGGCAGGTCGAGTTCGAGGACTGTGGAATAATGATCCATGTTTTTATTCAAGGAACGTCGACAAAGGAATGGATGATCTGGAGGCGGACTAAAAGAGCAGATACAAGGTGGCGCCGTTTTCCAGTGTTTGCCAAATTTTTGGGCCTCAAAATCGGAAAATGAAGACATGGATTGTCTGCAAAAGGAGGTTCGCACAAAAAGGAAGTGGTGCGCGAAATATAAGAGGCTTGCGCGAAATACATAAGATAGGCGCGAAAAACAGCGGGATGCGCGAAATAGTTTTTCGCGCAAACAGTGTTTCGAAATCAGAGAGCTGAAAAATGGCAAAGGCATGGGCTGCGCGGAAAATCAGGGATGTGCGCGAAATACTTAAGCTGGGCGCGGAAAATAGCAGGATGCGCGAAATAGTTTTTCGCGCAAATGATGTTTCAGAATCAGAACGTTGAAAAATGGTAAAGGCATGGGCTGCGCGAAAAACGAGAGCTGTGCGCGGAAAAATGGGAATGTGCGCGAAAAATGTTGTGCGCAGAATATCTGGGTGAATTTTTCGCGCAATCAGCGTATCGAATCGGAAATACAGAAAATCGGCAAAGGCAAGAGGCGCGCGAAAAATCAGAGATGTTCGCACCATGTGCGCGAAGAAAACGAACTGCTGCGCGTAAAGTTGGTTGTGCGCGAAATGTGGGTTTGAAGTTTTACGCGCACGAGAGGATTCATGTTCTAAATGATGATAAATAGAGAAGTAATAAGATGCGCGAAAAACCAAGGTGTTGCGCGAGATTAAAAGGAAGATGCGCGTAATTCACAGAACTGGGAGACAGTTTTACGCGCAAGAAGGGGGTTTTATGCGCAGGATCAAAAACGTCTATAAATATGAGGTGAACCCCTCTCATTCGGAGAGGCTCGACACTTAGACAAATCCTGAGCTCCGGCGCGCGGAAAAATTAAGGTACAGAGGGTTGCGCGAAAAAGAAGACGTTGCGCGAAAAAGGGAAGTTTTGCGCGAAAAAGAAGAGTTGCGCAAAAACCCTTTTACGCGACAAAAGTTATTTTTACGCGCAAGGTTTGAATTTTACGCGCAAGCCCCTGGGAAGGGTACGCGGAAAATTTGGGGGTCCCGCAAGCTTTTTGACAGGTGCTTAGCACTCTCAAACCTGCTTTGCGAAGAGAAGAAGAACGATCGTGCAACCAAAATCTGATCTGCACAGAGAGAGAAATATATCGATACACTCAGGTTTCAGAATTGAGAATTGAAGGAAGAGAAGTAGATTTAGTGCATTCAGGTATTTCACTGAAGTAGAAGATTGATTTCAAAAGAGCATCAACTCAGGACTCTGATGCAAGCAAAGTCTCGTGTTAAACAGGAGACAAAGACTTCAATGCATATCTATTGAAAAGACCTTCACGTCTATAAACTGAGTGAGACTTCACCACCGGCAGTGAGCCAGGGGGAGTCAACGGGAGTGACCCGAGGGACGCAGTGAGCTATCCCTAAACAATTGTAAAGGCAGTGGGCCTGGGACAGAGTGTCTGTACCCGAACATTTGTATCCGCAGCTAGTGAAGCATAGTGGATTTAGGTACGACCGGCAACCTGTTGGCGTATACTCCTTGGACGTAGCCCTTAGTGGTGAACCAAGTAAAAATAGCTGTGTCATCTATCTCTGCATGTGAATGTTTAATTGCTGATCATATCCATCATACAGGTTTATGTAGTTCCTACCAACGTGGGAACAAGATCCACAACTAAAAGAAGAAAAAGTTGCCACCCTGATTCACCCCTCCCCTCTCAGGGTGTCCCGGGGTCCTAAAAGTGGTATCAGAGGGAGGTTAACGTATGTTGGATATTCTCCAGTAATTCTATTGAGAAGAGGATTTGAGTTTCTTTCCTAGAGTCAACAATGAAGAGCAGTCTTGATAATGACGCAGTCATTTCTGAGCAGAAATCTATATCCACCAAGACTTCGACAAATAGGAAAAAGAAAGAGAAGAAGATGATGAAGAAGTCCCCCACATCCAAAGAAGATATAGTGTCTTGTTCTCCATGCCAATCCAAAAATAAAGAAACATCAGGCATGGAAAGTATCGAGCAGGTGACTCAGAATTCTTCCAGAGGAAAGGATGACACCCCCAATTCATGCTTTCAAGAAAAACTCAAAACATATCTGCATGATATTCCAGAAGAAAGGGTTGTTATTATCTGTAGCCTATTTCAATCTATGCAGGTTGAGATCACTAGACTTGAAAGGGAAGCGGACAATATGGAAAAGGGGCTGGAAGGAAAAATTATGGAAAGTATGAAGGTCACCAAACGGGTGAAAGCCCTTGAAGAAAAATGTGAAGTCAGCAATACTCTAGAAAAACGGATCCATGCACTTGAAGCTGAGCTGAAGAAGAACAATGAAGTCAAGAATTTTTGTCTGGAAGAAACGTCCATTAAATTCAGGGAACTTGACTCTTTGTTACAAAACAAAGTTAAGATGCATGAAGATGAGGTTGAAAGGTTGAAGAAGAATTGTGAAGAGAAGATGATCACGATTGAAGATCAGAAGATCGTCCTCAATATTGTGGGTCAAAAATTGGAAGCTCAATTGACCAAGATTGAGAACACACATATTGAGACTTCACAAAAGAATGAAATGAGTGATGCTTGCACTCAATGTTCGTTGGAGGAGTCTAAAGCTGAAATGCCTCCAACATGTGACAAGAAGATTATGACAACTCTTGATTATCCACATCAAGAATCAGTTGCTGCCGGTACTCAATGCTCAATGGAGGATTCTATTGTCAAAAGACCTCCAACATGTGATAAGAAGATCATGACTTCGATCATTGATCTATCACAGGCAACTGAGAAAGTGAAGGTACCATCCAGACCATCTTGTACTCATGTTTCTAAATACACTCCGACAATCAGTGCAGGTGGGAAGAAAAGCTCTAAACAAGTATGGATGAGGATAGGTGAGAAGAATAAACCTACCACCATGACTAGGGTGGACAGGAAGAAAAAGGAGGAAGCTTCTTCCTCAAATAGAGCACAAACGATAAAGCAGATGGCCCAACAACTTAATACTGAAGAAACAAAGAAGAAAAGATTTGTGGGCCAATGTTGGTGCTGCAATAGATTTGGGCACTGTGCACTGGATTGTTTTTATAATCCCTTTCATGGAAAAGCACAGGGAAAGCCTTTATCAAAGAGGAGGAAGGCAGAGAAGAAGAAGCAACATCCACAGGTCCAGAAGCATCTATTTACAGCAAATAGATTTGGAATGCTTGATAACATCTGTGATGTATGCAACGGCAGTGGTCATAAGAATGGTGCATGCCTAGGTCAACAGATATCCAGAGCTGATAAGAACAGAAGACCACACAATCCAACTAAGTATGAAGAAAGTACCTTGGGAAGAAATCAAAAGAATATGGCAAACACATCACTCCCCAAGAAGATATCAAGTAGGCAAGCTGAGAAGACCCAGGATTTTAGATCCATGAAATTGAAGGGTCGTTCATCCAAAAGAAACACTAAGTGGGATGAATCTCGGATGAACCCATGTGGAAGACCTAAACCAGCTACAAAAGTTCCACATGACATATTGGTCATCTGGCCAGAAGATTTGAAAAGAATAAGGAAATTTGAAGATGAGAAGGCCAAGGCTGGTGACAAAGGAAAAGGAAAACTTTCACATGATGAAGGCACAGTGCAGGAGAGATTGCAAACAAAGAAAAATGCATGTGTCAAAGAAGTTCTGTGTGAGAGATGCAATAAATCTGGTCATATTGGAAAAGGTTTCCTAACCTTAATACCAGAGCAAGAAGCAGTCGTTAAGAGGAGTAAGATGTTATCTTACATGTTTGCTGCTAAGCAGTACAATTCCTCACACAAAGTAGAAGAGAGTGTGAAGAGAGCCATGCCACACCAACAGATGTCAGAACATATGTTCAGAGGAGCAGGCATGAAGACTGGAATGAACAGAGGAACTTGGTTGAGAAAAGAACCTCAACCAAGCAAGTCTTCTTGATGAAGCAAGAAAGAACCACCTTATTCCCGTAATCATTTGTGTATTGTATTTGTGCTAATAATGCAGGGAATTGAAGGTGAAGCACGCTCTCAGGGGGAGAACCTGAGAAGTAGTGAATGCTGTCAACTCTTGATAGCCAAGCTGAAGAAGTTTCCATCCTTAGTAGATTCTTCAATTGATATTCAAATATTATGATGATGAAGGATCACTCTTGATGAAGATGATGAGGAGTGTTTCCCTTGCGGGGGAGAAGAATGAAGAAGCTTCCATAATCACTGTTTCAATGAATATCAACTCCAGGTGGACTCAAAAGCAGTTATTCTGTGAATTTCTTGAAGAACACACCAATGGAGAAGGTATGTCATTTCTCAATCACTATCCCTTGGTTACTTAGATCAAAGATTATTTTACAAAGGGGGAGTAACTGTATTGATCAGTGACATAAAGAGAATGGAAGTGCCCCAAGGTCACTTATCCTGCCAATTGCACTTGAATGTTTTTGATCTATTTGCTGAAGTGAGTGCAGGAGTTTCAGGTTGATTATTCTCTATCATAGTTGATCTTCTTCTACCTGGAATTAAAGTGGTAAACCCTTGAAGACAAGATACATGAGTTATCATCTAATGTTGGTATCATGATCTGTGGATAATGGACAGCCTTGTTGACTTAATCAAATCCTCTTGTTTTCTACATCGAGCATTGCTTAAGTAGACTTAGAGTGAAATGATTAATAAAACATTGCTCAAGTGTGGATTGATACCCTCCCTACCATGTGCTTTGTATTTCTTGTCAATAAGGGGGAGAGAAAGTGAAATGCAGAAGATTCTCATTTTGACATTGACGGATTCATTTCAGAAGATGTTTAAGGTATTGACAACAAAATACAAAGGGGGAGATTGTTGGAACCACTTTGTGTATAAGGTTGTATTTGTTGTCAATAGTTGTCAATGCAGATCAAAATGAAGGAGATCATGAAGTACTCCGATGAAGTAGAGGAGTGGTGATTCAGACGATTGTTGTACTGATCGGAAGTTCAAAGAACATGTGTCAAAGGTGATACATTGTTTACAACAATGCAGAATGTGAGGTATAAGCCATCCAAGGATGATCAAAGAAGAATGAGGTTTTTGGATGAAGTTCATGCAATTACTCATGATTGCATGAGAACCATGCAAGAGACTTCCTGATGAATTGAATCGGTTTGCATGAAGTACATCATACCGGTTGATGAAGAAGACAATGTGCAATGATTGGACTTCTGAGATAGTCATGAATATCACATTGTCATAGAAGATGATGATGCTAAAGCTGTTCCTTCAAAGACTACATATCACAATAGTGGAGGTTGTGATAAAAGCAGAAGAGTTGTTGAAGTATACAGATCACCAAGATGAAGCGCTGTTGAGGTGATCGTCCTTGTCGACAAAGCAAACAAACGACATAAAAATTTGTTGGAAAAAGAGTTTCTATGGAGGCAGGTCGAGTTCGAGGACTGTGGAATAATGATCCATGTTTTTATTCAAGGAACGTCGACAAAGGAATGGATGATCTGGAGGCGGACTAAAAGAGCAGATACAAGGTGGCGCCGTTTTCCAGTGTTTGCCAAATTTTTGGGCCTCAAAATCGGAAAATGAAGACATGGATTGTCTGCAAAAGGAGGTTCGCACAAAAAGGAAGTGGTGCGCGAAATATAAGAGGCTTGCGCGAAATACATAAGATAGGCGCGAAAAACAGCGGGATGCGCGAAATAGTTTTTCGCGCAAACAGTGTTTCGAAATCAGAGAGCTGAAAAATGGCAAAGGCATGGGCTGCGCGGAAAATCAGGGATGTGCGCGAAATACTTAAGCTGGGCGCGGAAAACAGCGGGATGCGCGAAATAGTTTTTCGCGCAAATGATGTTTCAGAATCAGAACGTTGAAAAATGGTAAAGGCATGGGCTGCGCGAAAAACGAGAGCTGTGCGCGGAAAAATGGGAATGTGCGTGAAAAATGTTGTGCGCAGAATATCTGGGTGAATTTTTCGCGCAATCAGCGTATCGAATCGGAAATACAGAAAATCGGCAAAGGCAAGAGGCGCGCGAAAAATCAGAGATGTTCGCACCATGTGCGCGAAGAAAACGAACTGCTGCGCGTAAAGTTGGTTGTGCGCGAAATGTGGGTTTGAAGTTTTACGCGCACGAGAGGATTCATGTTCTAAATGATGATAAATAGAGAAGTAATAAGATGCGCGAAAAACCAAGGTGTTGCGCGAGATTAAAAGGAAGATGCGCGTAATTCACAGAACTGGGAGACAGTTTTACGCGCAAGAAGGGGGTTTTATGCGCAGGATCAAAAACGTCTATAAATATGAGGTGAACCCCTCTCATTCGGAGAGGCTCGACACTTAGACAAATCCTGAGCTCCGGCGCGCGGAAAAATTAAGGTACAGAGGGTTGCGCGAAAAAGAAGACGTTGCGCGAAAAAGGGAAGTTTTGCGCGAAAAAGAAGAGTTGCGCAAAAACCCTTTTACGCGACAAAAGTTATTTTTACGCGCAAGGTTTGAATTTTACGCGCAAGCCCCTGGGAAGGGTACGCGGAAAATTTGGGGGTCCCGCAAGCTTTTTGACAGGTGCTTAGCACTCTCAAACCTGCTTTGCGAAGAGAAGAAGAACGATCGTGCAACCAAAATCTGATCTGCACAGAGAGAGAAATATATCGATACACTCAGGTTTCAGAATTGGGAATTGAAGGAAGAGAAGTAGATTTAGTGCATTCAGGTATTTCACTGAAGTAGAAGATTGATTTCAAAAGAGCATCAACTCAGGACTCTGATGCAAGCAAAGTCTCGTGTTAAACAGGAGACAAAGACTTCAATGCATATCTATTGAAAAGACCTTCACGTCTATAAACTGAGTGAGACTTCACCACCGGCAGTGAGCCAGGGGGAGTCAACGGGAGTGACCCGAGGGACGCAGTGAGCTATCCCTAAACAATTGTAAAGGCAGTGGGCCTGGGACAGAGTGTCTGTACCCGAACATTTGTATCCGCAGCTAGTGAAGCATAGTGGATTTAGGTACGACCGGCAACCTGTTGGCGTATACTCCTTGGACGTAGCCCTTAGTGGTGAACCAAGTAAAAATAGCTGTGTCATCTGTCTCTGCATGTGAATGTTTAATTGCTGATCATATCCATCATACAGGTTTATGTAGTTCCTACCAACGTGGGAACAAGATCCACAACTAAAAGAAGAAAAAGTTGCCACCCTGATTCACCCCTCCCCTCTCAGGGTGTCCCGGGGTCCTACAATTTTGAGTGGCACAAAAGACATAAATAAAACATCATAGCACAACCCATGTAATTAAATGGGATTCTTAAACATCATGCCATCATAACACAATATATATAAGATAAAAGGACATCATAAAATAATTCCATCATAACGTAATCAAATAAAATTAATAATTGTGATATAAACATAACCCTATATCATCTTAGATAGAAAATAATTTTGATAAAACACTTAAACATAGTTCTTGAGAAAAATACCCCTTCTTCTTTAAAAACATTTTCTTTTCTAAATATGTAATGAAATTTTAAAAGAAAATATATTAATTGAAAATAAAAATGAAAATTTTTAAATTAATATTCATGGAAATAATTCTTTATGAAATCATTAAAATCCATTCATTTCATATAATTTTAAAAAAACATTCTCCTCGAACTTTTCCCAGAAAAGTCAAAAAGTACCTCGTATGGTAAACAAAATAAAGATTACATCCTACCATGTGGTAAAAGAAAAAGAACGGGAAAAATGTATTTAAACATAAATGGAATAATTGTAAACATTTTATGAAACCATTTTTTTGAAACATGGACATTGATGATAAATATAACCATGGTAAATACTTACGAATTAACAATCTCGGATAAAAACGAGATTGGAAAAGTTTTCCCTTACCTTAGGTATTATATAAAAAGTATGTATCTGAAACTCATATATAATGATTTAAATAATGATAAGGATTTATTCCAGAATCATTATAATTTTTATAGTAACATTTATGATCATATTTTTATCCGTTTGTTTGTAACAATTCATTATTACTCATTATTCGAGTATTAACTACACTATGCACATATGTCTGTTTTGTCGAATAAGTCTTTATTTACTATTTTAGGAATTAGTTATATTATTTAAATCATTGTATTAGTATAATATATATCATATATATTAATTCAAATAATATATATAATAATGGTTTAATTAATATTATGTCGAAAGAATCACATCGCATCATGGATAGGGTAAGTTGTACCTAGGCACACTTGACGATATTGTTACCACAATTGTTGAATGGTATATAATTGGATGGTGTATAGTATCTCATAATTAGTATAATATTATATTATTCATATATATGTATTGTTTACACCATTATAAACATCCTTGTAAGGTGGTGGTGAAAAATAGATTACCCCACAGCATGGAGATGGTAAGTTGTACATACGCATGCGCGATGATTTTGTTTTTTTTATAGGATGGATAAAAGGTGATATATGATTGTATCGAATTTTTATAAAATGTCAGTATATTACTGATATTGATGTTATAATTTTATAGTGAATCAACTAAAGAATAAGAATTATAAGAAGAAATAAACTTGAAATAATTGGATGAATAGATTACCTCTTCCTCGACGTGCCTCCTCTGAATTTCCACTTAGGGAAGTAGAGTTGTCGTTTTGAGAAGACCTGAATCTCCATAATGATACTATAGAAGTTTATAAGTGTAATGGATATGGTTTGATCAATCTTGAAGGCTCAAAATAGAGTGAATAGGAGAGAGAGGAGGTTCCCTTTTATAAGAGGGGAGATGGAAACTTTAGGAAACTCTCAAAATTATTAATTAATAATAATATCAAACCATAAAAAAAATATCCAAGGTTTCCATAATTCAAAGATGAGATGAGGTAAGGTTGTAATATCCTCACTAAAAAAATTTTGAAAAATTTATTTTGTTAATTTAAACCTTATATTTTTAATTGATCCTTCGTTATTCTATTAATGTTTAATTTTTTTTTTAATATTCTAAATATTTAACGGTAATGAATATTTACTTAAGTGGTGTAAATTGACTATAAATGGACACTTAATAATATTTTAGACATTATAAATATATCTTTCTAATTTTTGAATATTTTTATGAATTTTAAATAATTTAATAAACTGTTATGTTTATAAAATATCAGTAGGGTCATTTTTGACACTATTCATTTATTAGACTTTAAATAAAAATTACATAAAAGATAAATTAATACCCAAATATAAAATAAACTCATCACATGTCACTTTAACATAAATGATTAATGGAGAAAATTATTTAGGACATATGATATTTCTTTAAACAATTTTAAAACCATTTTTTATACTTCAATTAATAATATAATTTCTACATCACTATTGTGTCATCATTAATAGTAATTATTTAATCTCTAAAAATTGTAAATAAATTTTTATGATTTTTGTAATTATTTTGTGTTTCTAAAGTCTATATATAGTTTATTTAATCTCCTAGTTATCCATATATTAAAATTAATACACTTTTATAAAAAGATATAGTGAAAGTTTGTCCATTGCATTAGTTTTTATTACATTCACATCAATTTCATAGGTAAGTGGCAATAACTGGATTCCATTTAGAAATATAGATGATAAGGGCAGAATTTAATCATCAAATTGGATTTTTACTGATGTTGAAGTAATTTTTTAATATTATTTTTACCCTTAAATACCCGATTCAACTTTAACCTTGGTAATAAAAATAATCACCAAAGTTACTATTCATAATTCCCAAAAATAAAAGTAGCATATTAACATAATTTGGACCTAATTATTTCAAATATTAAATCTGTTTTTTATAATTAGAAACAAAAAATTTGCAGTAATAAATTTATAATTAATCTCATTGGTGAAAAAAGGGTTTTAAAAGTTAAAACCTTGCAAAAGATTGAAATGTTTTTACCTATGGGTTCAATGTAAAAATCATTGGAATGAGAAAAAATATATTAAGTGGTAAAAATATATTCTATTTGCACATTAAAAATATTAAATATTTTAATTTAACTCAATAAATTATCTCAATGAAAAGATTAGTTTTTAATTAAAATTTAGCATTTTAACTAATCATCAAAATATAAAAGTTATCAGAAAAATATCAAATATTTATCTAAAGTAAATATTTATACCCCAATTCAAAATAAAATTTTTGTGTTATCATATAGAATTCATTAATCTGTCAAAGTCTTATTTTAAAATGGGTTCTCCATTCAACGGTGTAAAATTAACCATTTTTTTTAAAAAATCAAATAGTGTTTTTTTGATATCCTATGACTAAAATATCAAATGAATGAATCTAAAAAATATTTTATTAAGTATATAACACATATATATCTTGTTAATTTCATTATCAAAGTTAATTCACTCTAATACAAATATCTAATTGATTTTTATTTTTCATAATTCATTTTCATATGTTAGATATAATTATTCTCTCTAACCTAACAGCTAGGATATAACGGTAATTTTATATTAATAGAATCTCACAATTTGATTAAACTCATGATTTTGTGAAAATAAAGATATTGAAGAATAAACATTATTTAAATATTTCATAAAGACATATGGTCATTACATTCTACCCCCCTTAAATTGAAATCTGCCCTCGAAATTTTTCATTTGGAAACAAATAGATGAGGATACCTATCCTTCATCATATCCTCATGTTACCATGTAGCATCATCTAATTGGTTGTTCCTCCATAAAACTTTTACAAAGAGAGTGGTATTTTTTCGTAGAACTTTTTCACATTGATCCAAAATATCTATTGGTTGTTCTTCATAAGAATGATCATGCTCAAGCGGTATGACTTTTGAGCTTTGAACATGTGAAGTATTAGGTATGTACTTTCTGAAGCGGGATACATGGATCAAATAATGAACATGAGAGAGATTCATTAGAAGTTCCAATCGTTAATCTACCTTCCCAACATGATCCAAAATATCAAAAGAACTGATATTCCAAGGGATCATCTTGCCCTTCTTTAAAAATATCATTACTCTCTTCTTGGAAGATATTCATAAGAAAACATTATCTCCCATATCAAAATCTAGGTCTTTTCAATGGTTTTCAGCATAATTTTTTTTTGTTTACTCTGATCTTATTTTATGTGTTGTTGAATAGATCTGATCTTTTCTGCCATTTCATCAACAAGAACATGTCATAATTTATTACTTTATCAACTACATCCCAGCATGTTGGAGTTCTATACTTATTTCAATAGAGGGCTTCAAAAAAATACATTTAAATACTAGAGTGAAAGATATTATTGTATGAAAACTCCACCAATAGTAGCTAATGATCCCAACCACCTTTTAAATCCATAGAGAGAGCTCTCAACATGTCTTCTAGAGTTTAATTCTCCTCTCAGACTAACCATTTTTCTGGGGATGATAAGTAGTGATGAAACTTAACTCTGTATCTAGAGTAGGCTGATGACTTCACTAGAACATTGAGGTAAACATCAGATGACAATCAGATATAATTGAAAGTTGTACTCCATGCAATCTTATCACACCCTTTACATATATTTGGGCAAGCTGATTAATAGAGAAATACACTCTAATAGAAATGAAGTGTGCTTACTTCATAAGGTGATCTACTATAACTCATATATCATTATTTTCTTCGGATGCTTAGGGAAGTCCAATGACCAATTACATTGTGATTATTTGCCATTTCCATTCTGGTATGGGTAATGGTTGTAACATCCCCTTATAATTCTGTCTTCCAGCCTTAACTTGCAGACAAACCATGCATCGAGAGACATATTCATCGACATATCTTTTCATGCCATCCCACTAGAAGGACCCTTTAATGTCCCTATACATCTTCGTGATTCTAGGGTGAAAAGATAATGAAGAACTATGAGCATCATCTAATAGGTCCTTCTTTAAATCTGGTATGGGAGGAACACAAACCCTTTTTCGAACCTTATAGTTTCATCAAAATAAAGTTTGAATTCAAGAACATTTCTCAGTTTCTTTTGAAACACTTAATCTTCCTTATTTTCCTCTTTAATCATCACATGTATAGATGGTTGAACATTCATTTGAAAATGATAATAGTTCTCCACTTCCATTATAATTTCTTGAGACAACCTTTTCAAATCCATAAATATGAGATCTTTTTCTATCCTCATTATGGATAAGCTTCCATAGTTTTGTTGACATAATGCATCTGCCACCTTGTTTTCTTTCCCATGGTTGTAAAGTATTGAGCAGTTCTAGTAATTAATCATCTTAAACAATATTAAATGGACCTTATTAAGATTATTTTATTTGATAAAAACCATTAACCTTTTATAATCAGTATAAATATCACACCATTCACCCTAAAGGTAATTCCAACATATATTTAATGCAAATATTACTACACCTAACTTTAAATCATGATTTGGGTAATTTTTCTCATGGATTTTCGACGTTCGTGAGGCATAAGCTATCACCATATCATTTAGCTTGAGAACAAACCCTAGCCCTTTCTTGGATGCATCACTATAGTTGACAAACCTTTATCCACTACAAGGCAGTGTGAACATAAGTTCACTCGCTAACCTTCTTTTTAGATCTTTGAAATTATCATCACATTCCTTCGTCCAAATGAACATAACATCTTTCCGAATCAAAATATTTAGTGAATTAGATTATCTTGAAAAATATTTCATAAAACATCAATAATATCTAGCCAAACCAAGGAAACATCAGATCTCCATTACTATTGTTGGTCTCTACCATCTTTCAATAACCTCTGTTTTTGCTGGATTCATAGATATCCCCTCTCTGGAGATTTTTTGACCCAAAAAATGAAACTTTTTTAATTCAAAATTCACAAATGGTAAATTTTGAAAAACGCTTCTCCTTTATCAGGGTCTTTAGTAAAATTCTCATGTGATATTCATGTTATTCCTTTCTCCTTGAATTAACAATAATATAATTAAAAAAACTACTACAAACTGATCAATGTAGTCTCTAAATACTTTGTTCATTAGATCCATGAAGATAGAAAGGACATTAGTGTGTCCAGAAGGCATCACTATAAATTCCTATTGTCCCTACCTTGTATGGAATGTCGTATTTGGTATATCCTCATTTTGACCCTTATTTTATGATATCATAAATTAAGATCAATCTTTTGAAATTATAGAGCTCAGTGTAGTTGGTTAAATAAGACATCAATTCATGGGAGAGAATATTTGTTCTTGAATGTGATCTTGTTATGTACTCGATAATTTATGCCATGTCTCATTGATCCATATTTCTTCTTAACAAATAGAACAGGATCCCATAAGGTGACACCCTAGGGAGTATGAATACCATATCAAGATTATATGGGAGTTTCTTCTTCAATTCATGTAACTCAATTGGGTCCATTCAATAAGGTGTCTTTGAAATAGGCACTGAACCCAGATGAGTTCTATTGAAAACTCAACTTCACATTTTGGCGGAAGACCTAAAAATTCCTCCAGAAAGAAAACATCAAAATCCCCTAAAATAAGTTTATTATTTATCATGAGCTTATATAAAACCATTTGAGATAAATTACATTCATTTATTGGAATCAAGACACTTAAGATAGAAGAGATTTCCACTGGAAGGTTATATTCATCCTTGTCCTGATAGATGATCATGGATTGATCTCGAATATGAAATGTCCCATCCCTTCCTTAGAAATTGATCTATTATTGATATAATTAAATCCAATCCATGAAAGTAATCACAAAAAATTCCACTATAGGATGGATCACAAGATTTTCAGGAAGCACATTCCATCAAACCTCAGTTGGATTTGATCTATAAACTTTATATACGGCCGTTGTGCAATTTGGAGTTGTCACAGCTCACTCAACATTTAATTATCGTGGTAATATGACGATACCCTTATAAAATTCTTCAGAGATAAAAGAGTGGGTGGATCTAGAATCAAATAAAACATTTTCTAATTTATAATGGAAGGTAAGTGTGCCTTTCACCACATTAATCTCATACTTCACATCGCAGATAGAAATTTCATGTGAAATTCCTTTACCAATGGACTTAAGACTCTTTTGACATCAATCGTTATCAATAACCCTTGGATTACAGAATTGATTGGAATAATTCCCCATTTCTTTGCACTTGTAACATTGATGTGTATGAGGTGAATTCAGTAGATCCTTTTCTTTGTTTTCATCATTAGACATATTTTTTCCAATACATTAGCATTCAATTTTCTGATGATGTTCTTTTCAACACATAAAACATTTACATGACCATTTAAAACTATTCCCTTCATGTTTCTTTCAAGAATTTGAGCATAAGGTAAAAATCGTCTTCTATTCAGTGTGGTCCTTATATTTTCCTTTGAATTCAATTTTCCTCTTCTTATAAAACCCAAATAACTAATTGATTACTGAAATCTCCCTCTCAAACTTGATTGCACATCGAACAATTTCCTCATAGCTATTGATGTACCTTATGGCTAATTCCCTTTAGAGAATTTTTTTATACCACTAAAGAATCAATCGATCATACACATAAGTTAGATAATACTTCTGGAAGTGTACCTTGCATGTCTTGTAAAATTTTCTTCATAGGTACCAATACATTCATTATTATTTTTCATCAATTCAAGAATCTTCTTCTCCATTTTTTTCAAAGAATACGAGGGATGTACTTATTGAAAAATAAGTTCTCGACCTTGTCCCATTCCATGGACTCAATTTCATCTCTTTTCTTTGTATTCTTGATAAGATACCACCATTGATCAGCTTCACCTTCGAAATGATATACTACTATGGTGACATTATCATGTTCATAATATTATAGAACTAAAAATATAATTTTATTGGTACTGATCCATTGTTCATCCACTAATGGACCGTATGACTCACTAAATGAAGGTGGATGCATCATCATAAAGGATTAAACAGAATGTTTCTCCTTCCTTTACTAATTTTTATGTCTTGCATGATTCATATATTGATAATGTTGTGTGAGAATGGATACAAGATTATTCATTCTAGATACCCTAAAATTTGGTTTCTCAGGGGTACAATCATTTCATTTCCCTTCACATTCATTATTAATGTGATTCCTTCGAGTTCCAACCATTGATTAAACCAAGAAGAATAGTTTGAGCAACACTAATCATAGTAGGATAACCATATAATCAAGAATAAAATTTATCTTCAGCACACATTGGGTTTTATCATAGTTTATTCATGATCATTTCTTAAACACTAGGATTGTATCCTATACTGAGAGATATCCTTATGGTTCTTACTATGGTTTTCTCATCCTAGTTGCCAAAGGTTAACTATACATTTTCTCTATTAACCAACTATAACAAAACATAATTTACATACATTGTAATTACATCAGAATTGATGTATATTTATTACAACATATAATAAAACCATGAAATTCTTGTATAGGTATAGTGTCTTTAGAAACAGGGAAATATAAACAAATGTTTCATAAATCATCTACATTATCTTTTGTTTATTTCATCATAATTAGACTCATTTTGTAATATCATATTTAATACACTTATTCCCGACTTAGGAAAGGGAAACATACAATGGAGTGAGCTCAAATGCTCAGTAAGGGTCAAGAAAATAAATACCAATCATATCATATTCATAAGAACATAACATTTGAAAATAATATCATGTATAAGAGATCATAATATAATGTCATGGGATATATCATATAAGTGAAATGTAATCCCAATATTCATAACATAAGACATGAATCTTTTTGGCATACACACATAAGAATAAAAATCAGTTCATATTAGTCAAGGAACTTTTCCAAGACCATCATAGTGGACAAAGTCCATTACTAAACTGAGTTCTCTCCTCGTTCCATCCATTTTTCACTGAACCAAATTAACTTGTCGTTCTAGACAGGTATATTTCATGAGATATAAATCTTTACCCAATGCATTAGATGGATATATAGGTCCAACTTATCTCATAATGAAACCATTCTTATGTGTTCCACAAAAAACATAAATCATATATCAAAGAATAACCCATGTAATAAAATGAGATTCTTAAATATCATGCCATCATAACATAATCTATATAAGATAAAAGGACATAATAAAAATAATTACATCATAATTTAATCAAAAAATTAATAATATGGATATAAACATTACCCTGTATCATCTTAGATGGAAAATATTTTTGATAAAACACATGAACAGAGTTCATGTGGAAAATACCCTTTCTTCTTCAAAAACATATTCTTTTCTAAACATATCATGAGAATTTAAAAGGAAAGAAGTTAATTTAAAATAAACATGAAATTTTTTTAATGAATATTCATTTAAATAATTCTCTATTAAAGAATAAAAATCTGTTCATGCTTTAAATGTTCAAAAAAATTCTACATGTACTTTTTTAGGTAAATTCAAAAAGTACCTTATATGGGAAAAAAAGAAAGATTATGTCCATACCATGTGGTAAAAGTCAAAAAGGGTAAAAATGACTTTAAAAGGTACATGGAATAATAATATAAATTTTATGAAAACTGTTTTAGAAAAAATGGGCATGGATGATAAATATAACCCAGGTTAATACTTACGAATAATCAATCTTGGATTAAAATGAGATTAGAATGATTATCCCTTACCTTAGATCTGATATGCATTGTATATTTCTATACCTCATGTATAATGATTTAAATAATGATACAGATTTATTCTAGAATCATAATTATTTTTATGAAAAAAATTATGATCATATTTTCATCCATTTGTTAGTAACATTTCATTGTTACTCGTTATTCAGGTATTAACTTCTTTATGTACTTATGTATGTTTTGTCAGATAAGTCCTTATTCGTATTTTAAGGTAATATTTTTATCATATAAATAGTGGTATTAGTATAATATATATCATATATATTCATTCAATTCATTTATATAATATTTTTTAATGAATATTTTTTCAAATGAATCACATCGTACCGTGGAGATGGTAAGCTGTACGTACGCACACGCAACGATATAGTTCCCATAATTGTGTAATGGTATTTAATTGGTTAGTGTATAGTATATAATAATTATTATAATACTATATTATTTATATATAGGTTTTATTTACACCATTAAACCCATCCAGGTAAGGTGGTGGTGGAAAATATATTACACCACGACGTTGAGATGATAAGTTGTACGTATGCACGCGTGGTGATTTCGTTTTTTTGTATGATGGATAGAGGTTGAAATAGGGTTGTTTCATATTTATAATATCATATACGAATTTGATTGATACTAACATTATTATTTTACAATGAAACAACAAATTAAGAGGAAGTATAAGAAGAACGAAACTTGAAAGAATCGGTAGAAGAGATTACCTCTTCCTTGACGTGCCTCCTTTGAATTTCCACTTAGGGCACCAGAGATGGTCTTTTGAAAAGAACATAACCTCCATAATTTTACTATGGAAGTTTATAATATTAATTATCGGGGGTTTTTTGAGCATTATTTCTTGAAATGGATTGAATTGGAGAGGGAGGAGGTTCCCTTTTATAAGAGGAGAGAGGGGCACTTTAGGAAACTCTCAAAAAAATTAATTTATAATAAAATTTAAACCTAGAAAAAACAACCAATTGGACCCTAATTCAAAGATGAGACGAGGTAGGGTTGTTATCTCATAAGTAAATAAATTTTTTACAACTTATTTTTTTCAATTTAAACCCTGTTGTTTAAATTGTCCATTAGTTATTAAATTAAATTTTAAATTTAATAATAATATTATAAATATTTAATGGTAATGTATATTTAATTATGTTCTGTTAATTGTCCATAAATGTATTTTTATCATATTTTGGACCTTATAATTATCTCTTTATATTTTCAAAATATTTTTTCAATTTTTAAATAATTTAATAAAATGTTATTTTTATAAAATATAAATATTGGCAATTTCGACACTAATCATTTATTAGACATTAAATAAAATTCACCGAGAAGATAAATTCAATAAAAAATGTAACATACAATCCTAAAAAGACATAGTCACCTATAAAATTAATGGATAACATTAATTAGTTCATATGATATTCCTTTTATCATTTTTAAAACCATTTATTTGATATTTCTATTAATAAAATAATTTCTACATCACTATTGTGTCATCATTAATGTAATTATTTAAACTCTAAAAATTATATATAAGTTTAAAATGATTTTTGTAATTCATTTATATTTCCACAGACCATCTATGGTCTATTTTCTCTCTTAGTAATAAATATATTAAAATTAATACACTTATATAAAAAGAGATTATTACACTTTGTCCATTTCAATAGTTTTTATTAAATTCATGTCATTTTCATAGGTAAGTGGAAATAAAGTAGTTAAATATAGAATAATATATGATAATTGTCTAATTTAATAATAAAATAGGATTTTTACAAGTGTTCAGGTAATTTTAGAGCAATACTTTTACCCTTAATTACTCGATTCACCTTTAACCATAGTAATAAAAATAATTACCAAAGTGACTATACATAATGACCAAAAATAAAAGTAGAATGTTGACATAACATGAAACTAATGATTCAAAATATGGAATCCATTTTCCAAAATTCAAAACACAAATGTTTTAGTAATTAATTTAAACTCAGTCCCATTGGTGAGGAAAAGGGTTTTAAAATATAAAACATTGAAAAAGATTGAAATATTTTTACCTATGAATTCAATGTAAAATTAATGATAATGACATAAATTATATTAAATGGTAAAAATAAATTATATTTATACTTTAAAACCATTCAGTAGTTTAATTTAACCATATAAATTATCTCAATGAAAAAAGTTGTTTTAATTAAAATTTAGCGTATTTTTACTATTCATCAAAATATGAATATTTTCAAAAATAATATCAACAATTTATCCAAAGTAAATTTTAATACCCCTCATAAAAATAAAATCTTTATTTTTTCTAATATAAAAATCATTAATGTTTAAAATTATTAATTTAGAATTGGTTAGCCATTCAAAGGTGTAAAATTGACATTAAAAAAATACATCAAATAGGTTTTAATTCATAACATATGACTAAAATATCCATTGAATGAATATAAAAAATATTTCATTAACTATATATCATATGTATATATATAAATATATATATATTATTAATTTCATTACCAAAAGTAATTCACTCTAAAATAAAAATATCGAAATGATTTATATTTTTTTATTGCATTTTCAAAGGTTAATTTTTATTATTCCCACTAACCTAACAACAAGGATATAACAATAATTTTATATTAAGGGCATCACATTGTTTTTTTAAACTCACTATTGTGTGAAAAGAAAGCTATTGATGAAAAAAAATTATTTAAATATTTCACAAAAACATATTGGTGTTAAAATTATAAGTTAAAAAGGTTTCTTTTTTGGCCATATTATCTCCATGGATGAAATCTCAGCTGATCCTATAAAGACCAAGGCTATCCAAGAATGACATACACCATCAAACATAATTGAGATATGTAGTTTCATATGTTTGGAAACTATTATTAGAAATTTTTTCTAAATTTTACTACATTGGATAACTAGTTGACCAATATTACACCTAAAGTGGTTAATTTTATTTGTAAAAAGGAATGTGAATAATTTTTTAATGAACTGATGAAGATATTTGTGAATGATCTGATCTTGACTCTTGTAATAAAACAATGTTTAATAAATGGAATTACATCATTATAATTATGGATTATAGTACAATCACATGAAAAGACTCATAGAATACAATACAAACCTGAGAAATAAATAATTAGTGAAATAAAAGGAATATCTTGAAGTTAATGAACATATACCTAAGGGATAGTAACTTGACCTTTGGAATAGTAAGGTGACCCTTCTGAATAGTAACCTAGAAATTGTAATAGAAACCTCACTAATGAATGTATAAATATAATTTATACAACTTATAAGTGACAATATGGTGTAACTATATCATAGTATATGTAAATAAATATTAAAAAAAATCATTGATTAGGTGTCGGTATTTTTGTAAGTCTGGTATATTTAATTAAATTTTTCATCAATTTAATAAATTAGAAGAAAAATTATTTTCATGAAATGAATTCATAAATTATTATTTTATGTCTTTTGATCATAATATATTTTTTTTAAACCTTAATTAAAATATCAATATGTCAGTAATTTAGTTTTACTTTTAAACATTTGTATCTTTCATATAACATATGATTTTAATTGAAAATCAAAATTCTCATATTTACAAAATTATTTTTGAAAAATGGAATTCAATTTTTAATTATACATGTAGAAAAATGGTTAGGGTGAATTTTTGGGGTTCTTTGAAAAAAATTTAATTTTTTTGAATAGTGAATACGACAATTTATGATAAATTATAAATACATGAATTACGGTGTCATCAGCTGATGTATTACTAATATAAGGACATTATCTCTAACTCACATGCACTATTTACTATTTTTTCACAATAATAATAATGATTAATAGTATTGTTAAAAAATACTAAACTATGTATCAAAATAATGGGAAACCCCTACTCTCGTCCACTATAAATACCAACCCTCTTTACCTCCTCTCCACACACATCTCTGGCATTGTGCCAAGTCCAAATTCAACTTAGATATTTCTTTATTCCACTCTCCTGCGTCCTATAGAATTTGTTCTATTAAAAACACCAAATCATCTTCCCTAAACAGGTTCTCAAGGAAGTTATATTCAAGAGGTAAATTCTTTTTTTTATTTTATTTTCATTCATGTTCATTTATTTATTTTTCATTCCTCCTCTACATTGATAAAATTTTATGAATAATATAGTGCCCTACCTATACTATAATGTTTTTATGATAATGTAATAATTCACCATCATCTCTCTTTCCCCCTCCTTTTATATTAGTAATGAAAACACCATCTAAGATGTGTTAATTTATGACATTCAACAAGGACAGGCTTTCAATATATTATACCATATTAAATTTTGTTAATGGAAAAAAAATTTGTTGAACCAAAATATAATATATGTACTATTTATAATTTATGTTTCTAAAATTTTTTCTTCTCGCGATATTAATTTATATAGAAAAATCTTTTCGATGTGACTCAAAACCTCCAATCACAAAAACGCTTTTGGAAATTCGGCTATTTGCAATGGAAAGCCATCAAAAAAATGATTTTGCGATGGGGTCTCATCCCAAAAATTCTTTTTTGATGGCGTCCCATCACAAATAGTCCTTTGATGGAAATGACGTCGCTACTAGTTTTTTTTGGGTGCGCCCGTCGTAATAAATAGTATTTGCGACCAGAAGTTGTCCCATCACAAATAGTTCTCTGATTAAATAGATTATATATAAATGAATATGTTGTGATGGGACCTTTGCAAAAGGTATTTGCGATGGGCTGTCGTCCCATCCCAAATAGCTTTATGTTATAAACCGATTTCGATTTGCCCTTCGGAAAAACAGTTTTGCGGTGGTAATGTAACCCGTCGCAAATATGTTTAAAAAAATATATATATAATCTATTTGCGACGGGACCCCGTCGCAAAAGTTCCCGTCGACAATACTTAATAAAATAAAAAATAATAATATAATTATGATTAATGAAAATACAATATTAATATTATTAAAATAGTAAAGAATAAAAATATTAAAATTCTTAATATTTTCAAATACTTAATAAAATAAAATAAAAATAAAATTATGATTATTGAATAAACAATATTAATATTATCAAAATAATAAAAAAATAAAAAATAATAAAATTCTAAATATTCGCAAAAAAAATTATTATTATTATTATTAGTAAAATAAAAAATATTAAAAAATATATTACTAATATTAAATAAATAAATAAAATAAAATATTAAAAAATTATAATAATAAATTATGAAATATTCGCACCAATATAAAAGACAGTTTCTATAAATAGTTCATATTATAACAAAAGATTAATTCAAATGTTTTTAACAAAACAAAAAATATTATTGGGTGAACAGTCTTCTAGATGAGCTGGAGGAGCTGGAGGAGATGGTGGAGAAAATCTAAGCCTAAACTACAAGTCAGACGGGGCATGTACACCTTCTGGTCTTGCTGCTATAGTTTCCATCAACGCATGTCCTCCTCGTGCTACTGACACATATCTTCCTACTAATTCTGTAAACTCTCGATATGCTCAGTTTGAGCTCACAACTGCTCCTGATACTGTGAGCCAAAAGACGAAGTCTCTCCAAAATATCTTCTCAAGCTGGACTCTGACATCTCCAAAGTACCATAATAACATCCAGGAATCAAATGAGAGTTGATAATAACAACTTCTCCCTTCATGAAGAAATACTGGGTCACCCATATCCATGCCGCCTCATCGAAATGTTGTGCACTTGTCTGATGACCCGTCTTGTCCTGAATCTCAGCCCGTATCTGAGAGGTCGTGGACCCATATGACTCCTTCAGTTTCAATTTGATATTAAAATAGTGAAACTATTTTATGAAGTTAATTTTAAAAAATAAAAAAATAATACTGACCACAATCAGAGGCCGTCGGTCACCTCTAATCTCTCCGGTGGATGGTTCACTGTAAATCCTTCGATAAAGGTTGTACTTCATAATATCTAAATGCTTGACTACCTATATGAATAAAAACTTTTTATATTTAATGGTATATAAAATATTTAATAATGACATTTAGAAGATGTTCTCTATGTGTACTGAATGTATGGCTACCAGCTCGATGTGTCACCTCCAGTCTCCCCCGCATCTGCCAGCCCAATGAATATCTTCTCTATAATCCATAACTCAACCAATGTGAACATAATCTATCCCAAATGTGAGATGAATTGTAATCTTGTCAGTTGGCTCTAAATAACTCATCAAATACTGAAACTTCTGATTTTATAATGGTTGTCCTTCTCAAATTTTGCAAAAACTGATGGAAACGCTCACGCATAGACACCTCCTGTTCTTCGTGGATAACACCACACATGCTATCATTGATAGAATACCAAAGACCCTACAAATAATTTTTGATATCATGTTATTAATGAAATAAATTTATAAATAAATATTATTTATTTATGTACCTGCCAATGATTGATCATTCCAAGCCGCTCATCAATGGGAATCTGTTCCCATGAGATCCATGGCTAAGAAAAATAATTGTGCAAGATTATGCACCTCTGTCCAACATCTACAAGTGGAAAACTATGAAAAAATAATAAAAAAACAATTAGTATATAAATAAATTAATGAACTCTAACTAAACCACATGTGTTACCATACCTCCACATTCTTGGATGAAAACCAAGACGTGGATGTCCCTCGAGGATAGGTTCATGAATTATCAGTCGTGCCAGACCGCACCCCCTCCACATACTCCCAAAATCGTCAGTAGGCTAAGGATCAAACGATACAAAATCCTCCTCATCCAAAGGTATCTCAGCCTCCTCAAACTCATTAAATAAAATAGCCTCCATCTAAAACACAAAATGATTTTTGTTAGCGTAAAGTATTTAATAACTATTACATATAGATATATATATTAGTACTGATTAAAACCAGCATTTAACTGTGTCAATGTTCACCTTCATCATCAACTTCATATATGAAGTTTTCAATGTATTAATATTCATCTCCGGTGCCTTCAATATCCATATAAGTTTCATTTTCATCATCACTTTCATTTGAAATTCATTTGTAACATCATTAACTTCATCGTCACCATTGACCCTTAATTGTTGGGTGTCATCATCGATATTCATGTCTCTTTAGGAAATAGATGGATTTTGAGTAGTCTCTTGAAAAATTTCAATTCATTGTACTTAAACAGAACCACATTCATTTTGAATAAATATATTTTCTCGAAATTTCATTTTTATTATTCTACACCAATCACAGAGGTCTCTTAAAGTAGCATAGTACTTTGCGTAATATATATGATGTGTCTGTTGAGCCAATAAAAATGGTTTATTTACTACATAAAGTCTTTTATATTTTATATTTATTATTCCAAGAATCATATTAACATGAAAGCCTCTATTAGTATCCAACCACTAACATTTAAACTTTGTTATGTAATTACTCCCCAGATAACACAGTTCAATAATTTCATCCATCTTGCTATAAAATTCAACATTAGTTTCTCTATGATGTGATCCTCTAACGAAAACTCAACTATTATTTGTGTTTTTGATTCTCCATATGCATGTGTATGAAATTGAAAACCATTCACCACATATACATTATAACATGTAACCTTTCTAGATGGTGGGTTACTCAATATATACACAGTTGCTTATCAATTTTATCAGCATATTGAGAAACCTAAAAATATATAAAAAAATATCAATATAATAAATAATAAACTGAATTTATATATTATACCATCATTAATTTATGTTACCATTTTTTGAAACCATTGAGAATTTTTTTGTTGGCGTTCTTCCAGTGCAGCTGCTGTAATTTGTGAAAGATTTTTATTGATACGATTATCATATAATCTACAAATAAAATAAGTTTTCTTACTATATAATAAATTATAGAATAATTTATAAAATCACTCATAGTAAAAATGATGTCATTTCTTCACAGTTGAGTGAAACATATGTCTGCGATATATGATTTTCATCATATGAAATCCATCGTTCATGAACTCCACCGAAGCCAAGATCCGACTGATTAAAAAATGATAATTGATTTTCTATTTCATTATCAACATTCCAATATTTAATTCCCATGTAGTTGGGTTTTGAGGTATATTAATATTCAAAATAATGAGAGCATAAAAAAGAAATTTCCTCTTGCAAATAAGATTTAACAATTGAGACTTCAACTGAAGCTCTATTACATACTTTTTTCATCAATTTCTGCACGCATATCTTGAATGGGTACATCCATTGAAACTATTCTGGACCTCCATATTTAGCTTCGTGTGAAAAATATAATATCATATGTTCCATTAAGTCAAAGAAAGCCGGTGGGAAGATTTTTTCCAATTTACATAAAATGATAAAAAAATATTCTTCTAGTTTACTTAGTGAATCATAGTCTGTTGAAATACCACAAATGTCTCTATAGAAATAAGATATGTCTGTAATCTAATATCAAATAATAGAGGTCAACAAACCTTTGAATCTAATTGGAATAAGTATTTCCACTATAACATGACAATCATGACTTTTTAATCTGATAATAGGACCATTCATAACACATTTGCCAAAATTGGAAGCATAGCCATCTGGAAGTCTCAAATCTGAATCCACAGACAAAATAATAAGAAAAACTCTTTTGATAGTGTATAATATTTTTTTTCCTTAATTAACATATTTCATCTGAAATTTTGAAACAGTTCAAGTTTTTGTCATCTGCAAATTTGGGCAAGATCTAATCACGCCTTTATATTATGATTGGTCTTACCTGTTGTATCCAAAACTGTATGAAATAAATTGTCAAAATAATTCTTTTCAATTTTCATGACATCAAACATGTGGCAGACCAACAAATCAGACCAAAATTTAATATCCCAGAAAATTCTTATTTTTACCAAATTATGTACTTTCCTACAGCCATGAAATTTCTGTTGGTTTACATTTGGAAAAAATGTGATTGGAGTTAATGAAAATAAAACTAATTTTAACTCTGTACCTAATATTATTTTTGGATGTTCATCCCTTATAATTGTTCCTTTTCTAAAATGTTATTTGTTCATCTGAAAAGGATGATCGGTTCGAAGAAATCTATGATGACAGTCAAAATAGAAAAGTTTTTTTCCATCAGTGAGCATAAAGGAATTGTTTTCTTTCATACAGTAAGAACATGATTTTTGAAAATGTGTACTCTAGTGAGATAACAAGTCATATTCCAGAAAGTCACTAATCGTCAACATTAATGTTAATTTCAATATGAAATTATGTTTCATAGTAACATCATATGTACTAACACCATTAGTCTAAAATGAATTTAACTCATCAATCAATGTTTTCAAATAAACATCAATATTGTTTTTTTGGATGTCTTGGGATTTATAAGTAAAAAAAGATATAGGGATCATTCTTCAACATCCATGGAGGTAAATTGTGTTGAGTTATAAAGACAGGCCAACAAAAATACCGACTACTATAAGAATTAAGCGGATAGAAACTGTCAGTAGAAAGACCCAATCACATGTTTTTGGATTCTAATGAAAAAGATGGATGTAGATGGTAAAAATGTTTCCATGAATCACCATCATATTTATGTTTCAAGCTATTATAGTTCATGATCTTGGTTTTGTTCTATAACATCATCAATGCTAGGTTCTGAGACATAAATTAATGTTGTAACCTGGGAGTAAGGGGGAAATATCTCAATTATTTTTCAGTAATCGATCTATACATCCCCAGATGATATTTTTATACCTCAATTTTTCACATGTGGGACAACTATCCAATGAATCATTTTAACCAGAATATATGATGCAATCATTTTCACATACATGAATCTTCCGATAACTAAGGCCCAGACTATCTACCAGCCTCTTACTCTCATAATAATTTTTTAGCAACACATTTCCTTCCAGTAATAGTGTTTTAAGAAAAAAAATATATGATCAAAATAGTTGTTTGAAATTTAATTTTCTTATTTAATAGCCATAAATTTTTCAACAGCTTGTAATTTTATTATCTTTCAACCAAGATACAATGAATCCTCATATTTCCTCAACAACTCATAAAATTCTGATGGTGCCAACTCAGGAGTTAAATCAATATCACCCTGAGTTTTAGTTTGTTGAACAGATGTTCATACAACATCATGTACTATGATTTTAAACTATGATGGACTCATAATTCAGTTGTTAGTATCTTCTCTGGAACTATGATCAGTATGTTGATTCCAAAAAACATAATTTAGTTGAAAACCAAACTGCATGAGTTGTCCCCGAACCTTGTCAAAGGTGTCAAATGTTCTTAGAGAATGATTTATACAAGGAAACCTAATTGTTCATTCTGAAAAAATTCTAGTTTTGATGATGGAAATGATAATAAAGCTTTAATACCCTCAATATATACATTATTTAAACTAGAACCGTTTGGATTTCTGCACTGATTTATCCATGTGCAATCATCTATTAAAGACTATTGTCGACTTCTTGTTCAATATTTTTCTATAAAATAGAAAATCATTATAGTTTTTGAATAATTTGAAATTATAAAAACATTATCCAAAAAAATAAGATAAATAATTACAACTACTTCTGAATATTTACAATTAATTACAGGGCACACAATTTCCAGGGTATTGATGGCTACTCTTTTGTCCAACAAATCATTTAATTGCAAATTTCTCACACTAAAATCACAATAATGAATCTCCTCAGAGGTACTCATATTCATTCTCATGCATACGAGAATGTATAAGCGTACCTCTGAGTATATTCTTTATTGTGATTTCTGTGTGAGAAAGATGTAAGTAAATGAGCCGTAAGACAAAAGAGCCCCCATTTGGTCGATGAATCTTCATCTTGCAACTGTCACAGCCTGAAATCATTATAAAAAATGTGGTCTTACAAATGAAAATTCAAACTCGTGCATACGAGATCATATATAAATAAATAGAATCATATATTTCCTAATGTTTTGAGTCGGTGAGTATTGAAAGGAGATGATTCATTAAGCAAAAGGAGCTTCGTAATTCCTCTGTAAATTTTTCTGAGTTATTACAATTTATTACAATTGATTTTATTCCTAATTATTCCTAATTATTGATAATTATTCCTATTTATTGGTATTTATTGGTAAGTATTCCTATTTATCTGTATTTTTTTGGTAATGATTCAAAATTTATTGGTGGTTTTTCCTAATTATTGCATAATATTCCTAATTATTTCTAATTATTCCTATTTATTTATAATAATTGGTAATTATTTCTAATTATTTCTAATTATTACTAATTATTCCTATTTATTTCTATTTATTCCTATTTATTCCTATTTATTCTTATTTATTCATATTTATTTCAATTTATTCCTATTTATTCCTATTTATTCTTATTTATTTCTATTTACTCATAATTGTTTCTAATTATTCTTAATTATTCCTAATTATTCTAAATTTTTCCTATTTATTCCTATTTATTCTTAATGATTCCAAATTATTCCTACTTATTTATATTTATTATTATTTATTCATATTTATTTCTTTTTATTCCTAATTATTGTTTATTATTCTTATTCATAACTGTTTATTCTTATTTATTCTTATTTATTACTAATTATTTCTAATTATTCTTAATTAATCCTAATTAATCCTAATTTTTTATAATTATTCCAAATTATTCCAAATTATTCCAAATAATTCCTAATTATTCTTATTTACTCTTATTTATTCCAAATTATTCTTAATTATTCATATTTATTCCTATTTATTCCTATTTATTCCAATTTATTCATAATTATTCTTCATTATTCTTCATTATTTCAATCTATAGAAAATTATTGCTAATTATTTCTAACCATTGCTAAAAATTGCTAAAAATTGCTAATTATTGTTAATTGTTAGAAATTATTTCTAATTATTTTAAATTATTGCTAATTATTGCTAATTAATTTTAATTATTTCTATTTATTATTATTTATTCCTCATTATTACTAATTATTAGTATTTATATGTATTTATTAATATTTATTAGTATTTAATTACTATTTATTACTAATTAATACTAATTATTACTAATTATTACTAATTATTAAAAATTATTACAAATTATTAATAAATATTAATAATTATTACTAATAATGACTAATTATTACTAATTATTAATATTTATCATTAATTATTACTAATTATAACTATTTATTACCATTTATTTCTATTTATTACTATTTTTACTATTTATTACTATTTATTACTATTTATGACTATTTCTTACTATTTCTTACTATTTATTTCTATTTATTACTATTTATTACAAATTATTCGTAATTATTACTAATTATTACTAATTATTACTAATTATTACTAATTGTTATTAATTTTTAGTAGTTATTTGTAATTATTACTAATTATTTTTAATTAGTCATAATTATTCCAAATTATTCCAAATTATTCCTAATTATGCCTAATTATTAATAGTTATTACTAATTATTCCTAATTATTACTAATTGTTAGTAATTATTACTTATTATTACTAATTATTAATAATTATTACTAAATATTGCTATTTATTACTAATTATTACAAATTATTACTATTTATTACTATTTATTACTAATTATTACTATTTATTACCAAATATTACCAATTATTACTAATTATTACTATTTATTAATATAAGTTATTTTTTATTTCTATTTATTACTATTTACTACTATTTATTACTATTTATTACTATTTATTAATATTTATTACTATTTATTACTATTTATTAATATTTATTACTATTTATTACTATTTATTACTATTTATTACTATTGGTTACTATTTATTATTAATTATTAATATTTATTACTAATTATTACTAATTATTACAAATTATTAGTAATTATTAATATTTATTACAATTTATTACAATTTATTTCAATTTGTTAGTATTTATTACTATTTATTAGTCTTTATTACTATTTATTAGTCTTTATTACTATTTATTAGTATTTATTAATAATTATTAGTATTTATTACTAATTATTACTAATTAACACTATTTATTAGTAATTGTAAATATTTAATACTATTTTTTCTATTTATTTCTATTTATTTCAAATTATTACTAATTAGTGTAAATTACCTATTAATTATTACAAAATTCCGATACTAATTTCTAATTACTGCTAATTATTTATATACATTACTAATTATCGTTAATAATTATTAATTATTACTAATTACTAAGAATTAGTACTAATAATTTAATTTTATTATTACAAATAAAATCTGATGAAAAAAAAATTTAAGTCTAACTTAATTACAACTATTCACCAATAATTAAAATTAATATAAAAAAATGAAATAAATAATAAATTAAATAAAACATCAATAACTTGAAACTTGAACTCTTATAATTGTAGGCGGATTCACATCTTTTTGTTGAAAAAACACTAACTCTCAAAAAATATCACTCTAAAATTAGAGTTTAGAGAAGTAGAGGAAGAAGGAATTGAGGAGGAGGGAAGAAAAAATGGATGGGGTGTATATATAGGTTAGATTAGTTATGATGAGACTATTTGCGATGGATCCCATTGTTAATACCTTTGGTTGCATTAATTATGGATGACAGTTAAAAGGTTATTTGTGACGGGTCCTGTCCCAAAAGATAACTTGTCGACACACTATTATCGACGGGAAAACATCCCGTCACAAATAGCTTTTTACTGTTGCAGGGTATTTGTGAGGGGACTGGTACCAAATACCCTTTGGGGGTCGAAGTACATGCGACGGGGGATCCCCCGTCGCAACTAGTTCTTACCGTCTCTCTGTATCTACGACGGTTGATGCATACACGTCACAAATACCCTTCCGCGCGGTTTGGCATGCAAACCGCGCCAATCGGTGCGTATGTTTATTGCGACGAGGCACCTCTTCCCGTCGCAAATAACTAATTATTTATGAAGAGTAGATTTTCCTTTCACAAATAACCTTTTTGAGGGACTGTTTGCGACATGATTTAATCCTGTTGCAAAAAACTGTTTTTCCTTTAGTGAAACAATTGTCAATAATGTTCTATAAAATGATTCATCTTCACTCCAAATAACGAAATGAATTTTACAAGCATGTAATATTATGGATTTTCACTAGTAACAAAACTATTCAATTCTGGACAACCATTATCATCTTACAAGTGTATCATTACATATATATAAGTAAACCAATCATTAAAACCAACGGAACAAATGCTCCAAAAAATGCAACTAAACCTCTTAACCAATAAAAAAGGACATGGATTTAATTAATAATGTTATACTAAATCAATTTCATTAATAATTATTTATGCCAATATAAATTAATGAATTTAATTTGGTTATCTAGGACATTAAGATCAAGTTAATTATTACATCAATCATAAGGTAAATGATTCTACCCAAACCTCCATTATTCATTCGGGTTTCTCTATCATTCATTTTACACAAATGATTTAATTTTTTATTTTTTTATGTACCTACTCTAAATGATGTGTACGTGATAAAAAATAATTTATCAAGTTCCATTCATTATTCTCTTTCAGGTATATACATGTTATTAAGTGGTTCCCTCCTCAATACATCCCAATATTCAAACCCATTTAAGGGAACATCTTGAATTCTTACTCAATTCTAGGTTCACTCTATAATATATTTTAAGAAACTTTTAATTTTATAAAACCATGATTTTTTATGATGGAATCCTTCTTTCTCCACTTTCGGTTTTGTATAAAATATTGTACCGATTTCTTTTTTCAATGATCTTCGATATTTTCTTTAAACAACACTAAAATGTTTTAATTGTAATTCTTCTTAAATGATATGTTTGCATGTTATCACTTCAAATTGACACAACTTGTAATGATATATGCCTATTTTACCTTCTTAATTTTTATAGATGCTACAATTCTCTTCCTTCATTGACACTTTTATGATACACCCATTTGTTATGATGTATGATATGAATATGATACTCAATTCCTTCCATGGTTAATGTTTATGTTTATGTAAGATTCTGCAGGTGGAATGAATATTCATGAACATGTTATGATGTTGGAAGACATATAGAACTCTAATGAACTGGGTAAAGTTGAGTCTCATGAGACAATATGTACAACGATCTTGGTGGTTAGCCTTGACTCATGCTTCCTTGTGCAACAGTCATGATGGTTAACATTGACATGTGCTACTCTATGAGCTACAAGACATGACTCATACTAAATTCATGTTTTATGTTGATTCCACGTTACAAGGAATCCATGTTTAAATGATCCCATGTTTATATCTAATGATTCCAAATATTCAATGCCTTTTTATATCATTATGGCATTTCTTCAATCAAATGTTTTATAGATTGGTTCATATGTTTATTCCTATATAAGGTTTTTTAGCTCATCCCTCTGTTCGTGTTATCCCTAGGTAGTCCTACGATGATGATTCATCACAATGGAAGTTATGATCTCTTTATGAATATTAAATAAACAAGTGTTTTATTTTGTCCCATAGTTTCAGTTTTATGTACCTAGTCTTCCAAGATACTATACTTTAAGATCCTTGGCTTGTAATATGATGTTTTATTATGCATAAAATCATGTAATGATTAGGGTGAAAGACCAGGGTCACTATAGATTGTATCAACGGATGGTCTAGTTATTTTTAGAGATTATTAATATTGAACATTAGTAAAAACCATAGGGAAAGTACTATGTTTAGTAAAACATTCCTAAATTTTGGTAATTATAGTGCAAGTGGTTTATCATAAAAATATATCCTTGTCTGGATATGAATTAGTGGACATAGCTCTGGAACAGATATATGCAAGTTTAAAACCTGAAAATACCACATTGATCTAGACTCGAATGGGAGCTGGCACATGGCAACGTGCCATGCATCACTTCTGATTTGACACTCTTGGAGGGTATTCTTCTATATATTCATAAGTTTCGTACGAAACATTATTAAAGGTAAATGAAAATGAAACCTATAAGAATATATGTTAGAAAAATATCATGGATAACCAAGATTGAATCCTTGTGAATCACAATGTAGGATATACTTTTTTTATGATTATATCTTTTTATGTTTAAATTCTTTATTTTTATTCTTATTAGATAGGTTTTTAATCTCTCTAATTGTTCATTATTATTCGTAGTTAATTTGTTGAAATAGAAGAACACATGCCAACAGTCAATGTGATGGGTTATGTGACGATGTCCTTAATGATATGAAAAATATGATGGGAATGGGTTCTCAAAACATTATGAAAATACATGCTTAGATGTTTCTAGTTATGAATAATAACATGAATCATGTATAACACCCTCCTCCTACAATGAATGATAATGTTTCTATCGAATCCTACATGTGAAAAAGGACTCTCATGTATAGTGGATCTTCTCATCCCCTTTTCATGGGCCAGTTGATTAACTCCTTTGAAAATATATTCTTTGTCCTCTAGTGCTCAGAAGAAGAGAAACCCATACTAGATGTCTATCATATTGATGGGGCAGTTGATCAGTGGTGGAAATTTATTAGGAATATGATGTCATAGTAGGAAATTGACTATATTGATTGGGAGGCATTCCAGAAAACGTCTTTCAATAAATATTTTTTCATGAACTCTCTGTCTCAAAATAGAAAGAGGGTTATAGGGAATTAAGCAGAAGGAATATGATTCTATCTGTGTGTATAAAGTAAAATTTAGAAGGATTTCAAGATACACTTCTAGCTTCATCATGAACACCAAAATCAATGTGGATAACTTATTTAGCATACTAAAGACAAGCCTATGAAAAGAACTGGAGAATTGTGACTTTGATAGTTATGGAGAGATTGTCCAATGATCCCTCAATGTTGAAATGGAAATTATAAACTCTCAATGGTCTCACAAGACTATTGAAAAAAACAAGAATAAGAAGTCTAATATGGGTGTTTTGACAAATAAATCCATTGTTGTAAAGAAGATCAAAATACCACATGTCAAAATAGTGGGAAGAACCATCCTTGAAATTCTCAAAAGGGAACCATGAATCACTTAAAATGGGAAGAATTATACATCTAGCTTATAACTACTGAAGGGATATAAATAATCACATTAACATGGAATATGAAAGCACGCTTCAGATTAATACTCAGTTTGTACTGTAGTTTTTCAACTTCAAGGAACATGGTTATTATTCAAAAAAAATTCCATATGCCAATGGTTGTTATAGGAAATCAACAAAAACTTCCAAGGAAAAAGGTAGGTCTTATGTTATCACTACTATTGAGGTGGGTCCAAAAAATGATGTGGTGATAGTTATGCTAGTTATTCATTCAAGATTAACGAATGAAATATTTGATTCTAGTTCTACACATTATTCCATATCATGGATTTTCAATTGAACCATTCAAACACAGCTCACAATTTGGATGTTGAGTTATCTATGAGAACATAGAATGGGGAAATTATTGCTTCTATGGTTTATAACTCCTCCTCAGTTAATGTTTGTGGACTGAACCTCCTAGACTTTTTTTCATACTTCCTTTGGTAGAGATAGATTCTAATTTGGGAATGTATTTTTAATCTTCATAGAGAGATAACATTAACTATTAGAAAAGAGAGATCATGCTTCACATCCCATAGTATCCTCCAATCATGTACACATGTAAGGAGAAAGATGAATCTCCATATAAATCATCATATCATGTGTGTATAATGATTCCTTTTAAGAAAGAATATATTTATTAAATTATTGAGACAAATGAGATGACACTTCTTAAAGACATTCCCATCATGAGGTATTACTATAATTAATCCCTACTAAATTTCTGGGTCTTCCTCTTAATCGAGAGGTTGAGATCTCAGTTGAACTTATTCCTGGATCCATAGCTATATTTAATAAACCTTTTAAAATGAACACCATTGATCTAGAAGAGCTGAAGAAATAGTTATAAGAGAATTTAGAGAAGGGTTTTATATGCCTAAGTGAATCACTATGGGGTGCACCAGTACACATTGTTAAAAAGAAGGATGGATCAACGTTCCACTTCATTGATTATTGTGAGACCAATAAAATTACAATAAAGAACATGTATCCCCTACCTCAGATATATAAATTGTTCAATCAGATATGTGGGGCCAGTTATTTTCCAAAGATGGACCATTGGTCGGGATGTCACCATTTATAGGGGAATAAGGAATATATTGCACAAATTTCCATTCGAATGAGGTATGGACACTATTAGATCATAGTTGTTCCCTTAAGACCCACTAATACAACAAAAATATTAATGGAAATAATTAATAGAGTCTTTAGATATTATCTCAACAAATAATTGGTAGTGTATATCGATGATATTTTATTTTACTCCAAGATCAAGGAGGAACATGAAGAGCATTTGTATATTTTTCTGATGACGTTGTGAAGGTAGAATTTTTTTTCAATGCCTAGTAAATGAGAGTTCTAGATAGATGTTGTATAATTATTTGGGAATGTTATCAATAGGAATGGAATATCTGTGGACCCTTCCAAGACAATGGAAATTGAATATTGTCCCGAGACAACATCTATAACAGAGATCCACAACTTTCTAGTTCTATCTGGGTATTATCAATGATTTTTGAAGATCATTTCAGGATTTTCAACCCTAATGACCAAGATGAAATAAAAGTGAGTGATGTTTTTCTGGACTAAAGAATGCGAGGAAATATTAAAGGAGCTCAAAAAGAGTCTTATCACTAAAACAGTACTCTAAATCTCGATAAATGGAATACTCTTATTTGTTTAAAGTGATGCTTAAAAGAAGGGATTAGGTTGTGTGCTAACGCTAAATGATAAATTGATAGCCTATACCTCAAGGAAGCAGAAAATAATTGGGCAAAAGTGTCCCAAAAATGATATAGATTTGATAGCTATAATCATTTTGTTGAAAATCAGTTAGCATTATATTTATTGGGAGAAGTGTGAGATATATACTAATCACAAGAGTCTCAAATATATTTTCACACAGAAAGAGCTTCATATACACCCGTGAATATGGATATATCTCTTCAAGGATTATAATTTCTCAAACCACTTTTATCCTGGTATATAAAATAAGGTGGAATATTCTCTAAATCGAAAGGATCCTGCATCTTTACAAATATTGAGAGTTAAAGAGGATCCAATATTCTTAAATTTTTAGTGGTTGTACATAGGAATAATTAAGGGAGGAATATCATCAATCCTTTCTCCAATGATATCTCAACCATCCCCCATAGAGAACATAAATAATGCTCAATGAAATTTTGTGGAAATTCAGAAAATGGAGGAAGATATCATATATGGGAAATCTTCAGAGTTCAATATTGATGAGGAACAATTTTTAAGATTTCAGTCGTGATTTTGTTTACCATCTGATCCAGAGATAAAGAAGTAGATTTTGAATGATTCACATAGCTAACTATCTTTATTCACCCAAGGATCACAAGGATGTATTGATATCTCTAAGAGAACATTTGGTGGGACAATATGAAGAATGATATTGATGGATATAAATCAAAGTTCCAGATATTTCAACTAGTTAAGGTTGAAAGAAAAAGTCCAAGGGGATGATCTAGCCACTACCCCTACAAATATGGATGTGGGAGAAAATCACCATGGACTTTGTCACTCGACATGCAAGGAAATATAGATGAATCGACGTTATATGGGTCATTGTGGATCATTTTACAAAGGCATCTGACTTTATTGCAATTATAAAAGAATTATGATTGGATCAACCTGAAAAAATATATATAAAAGAGGTGGTAAGTATATATGGAGTAACACTATCTATTGTATCTGATAGAGATCTGAGATTCACCTCGACGTTTGGAAAAGACTCTAGCATGCTCTATGCACTGACCTGAGCTGCAGTACGGCCTATCATCCTCATAATGATTCAAAATCTAGGTGAACTATTCAATCATTAAAAAGAATGTTGAGAGCATGTTCTATGGACTTAAAAGGAGGTGGGTCCGACATCTTACACTAGTCAAATTCTCTTATAAAAAGTGTTTCCACTCCACCATCTGAATGAAACCATATGAATACCTTTATAAGAAAATGTGTAGAAAACAAACATGTTGGGATGACTCAGTGAGTGTAAGAATCATCTACCTGAAATAGTCGAAGAAATAGGGGAGAAGGTGAAAACCTTTCATCAGCACATCAAGGCAGCTGAAAGTCGATAGAATAGTTATGCAGAAAATCGTCTCCATGACCTTGTGTAACACCCCAGGTAAATAAAGAATATGAAATTTTCATATTTATCCATATTTGTGAATAATGTATTAATATGAATTTAAAGGGGACGCTATGCTCTATGGCATACCCAACACGCAACAACGAGTTTCTTGGGAATCTTACGTTGCACTCTAATAATAAAATAATATTATTTTAAAAGGTAGTTAACATGTAGCCGTTGTATTGGCGGGAATGGATAGAAATAACTAAAATATGATTATATATGTTTTTTAATGTTTTTACATTTATCCAATAAAAGATAAAGGCATAAAATATGGAAATAATTCGATTTTATGCGTATATGCCATCGTTTTCACTAAAGGTTCACTTATCGCCTTTTGATGGAGAACCGTCATTAAATATAGTTTTGATCACTCTTATACATTTTTTTGCACCAAATAAAACTCTTCTTTAGAATCGGGACATCAAATTTTACTTTGTGTAAATTTTTGGTATTTTCTGATAAAGTTCATTCTTTTAATGAATAATGTAAAATGTTGTATTTTAATTCAAAGCCTCTTTTTAATCTAATTTATTTATATGATTAGATTATATTTTGAATTGGTTTTAAAGTGAAATTAGAATATATTTTTACCATTAAATCCAATAGTGGTCGTTGGAATTAATTTCACTTTGAAATCAGACTTAAACTAGTGTCAATCTTTTGATACTTATTGTTTCATAAAAACACGCTATTTGCTTTGACAGCGGGAATTAATTATTAAATTAATTAATCTGAATTATATGTTTTGAATTTTGTAAAATAGACTTCATTTTTGAATTCAGAATATCAGATATAGCTTAGGGTGAATTTTTGGGATTTTTCTGAAAAACATCAATTTTTGATGAATAGTGAAACCACTAAGTGGTACTTATAAAAACTGATTTTTCCGTTTAAATGAAATTTTGCCATCTTTGTGTTTTGAATTTAAAAAATCCGACATACATGGTTGTCATTAAGAAGTAAAATGTGGTTCAATGGGATAAAAATAATTTTTTGGTGAATAGTAACTTATTAAGTTTTTAATCGCGATTAGTGGTAATTAGTGTAGTTTAAGGTAAAAATAATGATTTAATAAAATGAGATGAGCTTGAAACATGTCCTACCATCATTGGTTGTGTCATGGCCGACCAAGAAAAGCCATGGGTCAACTTGGGCACCCCATGGAGCCACTTTGTTTGGAAAATGACATAAATACCTTTTATTTAATGGTAATGTAAAAAAATGGCACAAACATGAAATGTTTTACTAAAACAATTTTTAAGTGGGGTTATACAAGTCAGATTTTTGATTATAAATAGTCATTGGAAAGATAAAAAGATTTCCTACATCATAGTATTTGTTTTATAATTTTTATACATTACATAAATTAAATTATTTATGACATAATAATGATGCAGCGATGGCATCATTATTTGGCGATTTAAATAAAATGGAAAGATAATGTAAAATCTATGAACTACACATGTCCAAAACTTATTGGATGGGTGTATTGCGAACCCTTATCACCTTATCCACGAATTATATCAATGTGGGACCTTTTAAAACCGAAACACATTTTCAAATAAAGTAATATTTCTTACATTCCAAAAGTGCCCCTCCTCTCCTCTTATAAAAGGCCCCCACCTCTACCTCATTTCACACACTCCTCAAGCCTTTGGCTTGGCCAACCCCTGCCCATTTACTCTCTCCACATCCCTCTCCTCATCCTATAGGATTTCCTTTGGGCAGAATCCTTTCAAAGGAAGCCTTTAGGCTAATTCAAAAGGAGTTACACTTTTAAAGGACGTTAAAGAACGATCGAGTCAAGTCGGACCCGAGGTAAGGGATCCTACTCCTCTCTTTCTTTTTAAGTACACACTTTTATGTCATTACTTTTAAAGCTCATCTTTCTTGTTATTGGGATGATATTTTATATTAAACTTACTATAATTTTTATGTTCATGTGATGAGAGACCCTATTCTCTCTCATCAATCCATTTTGAAAGTTTTGAGTGGCGTCGTTAGGCTGCCGAACTTTCGTAAGAGATCTAACCTCTCTCTTTCTTTTTAAGTACTCTCTTTCATGTCACTTATTTTAAGATCCTCTTTGTAATGTTGGGGGATGTTCTTTTATATTCCTCATGCTGTAAATTTTATTGTAATGTGATGAGATACCCTATTTGATATCATCAATCCATATTTGGAAGTTTTATGTGGCACCGTTAGGCTGCCGAGTTTTCGTAAGGGATTTTTCATCTCACTTTTATTCCCGTGAGATTTATGCTACATTTTCCACAAATTCCGTTGAGTGGTGTATGTACTGACCATTATTCTACTCTTTGTGTAATATACTTTAGTTTATGAGTATTTACATCAATGATCTATTGTCCTTCTTTCATGGGGTGTATGTTTTGAAAGATACCCAAGTCAGTAAGGGAACCTTTCACCCTCCTCTTTTTTAAAAGAATTATTTTGTTGGGACTGTTAATTTACATATTTTTATGTTAGGATATGTTCTAATATATCCTTATTGATGTAAATTATATTTCCAAGTGATGAGATACATTTTTTATCTCTCATCAACTCATTTTGATGTGATGCCGTTAGGCTGTCAAGGGAACTTTTTAACCCAATTTCGATTTCTTTGGGTTCAACATGTAGTCATTGAATATTTCATCCATTGAATATGTGTGAATGACCTTTTATTGTTTTACACTTAATATCCACTTCTATTGGGTGTACTTATATTTGTCACACATATTTTTGAGATTGATTTGTCCTTAATTTAAGGATACCTTCTCTATAAGGGATTTCATCACATTTGACATTTCCATTGAGGGTTCATTGTTGTTATTCCCCAATTCACTCTTATATGGTGTATATAATTTCCTTTGGAATATTATATCATGAATCCATTTATTCTCATGATATTATAAAGTTCTTACTAAATTTTATTCCTCAATTATTGTATTCAAGTTTCTCTAATTTTGGTAAAACCCCTTTCACCAAAATATCGTTTTAAATGTTTTAATTATTTGTTCTTATTAATATCCATGTTTTCAAAATGGTTTTAAGGATTTATTTATATAGATATTAATGGTTTAAAATTTTAAGCTTCAAGGTGGAATGGGACACTTTGATTCAAAAATCTCTTTATTAAATGTTTTAAGTGGTTTTGGAAATGGTTTCTTTTTTAATGGATTCATTATTTCAATATACTAAAATGTTATATTGTGATTGAAATGTGGAAATGTTATGTTTCCTTTATGCATGTTTTATGTGATACATTTATGTTATGGTTCTTGGGAATTGTTATGAAAACGGGTGGTTCCGTGATAAACTAAGGGCGGGTGAGCCCGATATAGCTCTCCAATGCATTGGGTAACGCGAAGGAGTGAAACGTTAAGTTTTCTCCGAAGAGATTTAGGGAATATACTGTGATGGGTGTTCCAAACGTAACCAAGAGGGTTACTCCCTACGTAAGAATGTTATGAATGCCTCAAGTTACCTTTTATGTATTATGTTTTCTATGATTTATTCATGGTTTGATGAGGTATGTTAAAGTGACTATGTTTTATGGGTAATGTATGATTTCATTATTAGGTATATATGAACTCATGTTTCCTTTCCATATTTTTATAACCCTTACTGAGATTTTTATGCTCATCCCAAGTTTTTGAAATGTTTTTCACAGGTCAAGGGAAAGGTACATGATGTGGTGATAGTGTCAAGGATGTGTCAAGAAAGAATCCATGTTTTATTTTCAATATGTTTCCGTTGATGGGAAGAATGAATATTGACTTTTATGTAACCACTTTGTTTAAATGTGGAATGTAATGCAAGTTTCATGATCTAATTCTCTAAAACTCTAAACCTGAAAGGATCCTCAATGTGTAATTTTGTAATAACTCAAGATTAAGTAAGGTTTAAGGCGGGGGCCTTATAGTTGGTATCAAAGGTCGGTTTAGATAACTTTAGAAGTTAGGGTATTCTTTAATCATAAGTGACATTACCATAATGGTTAGGATTTTAGAAAGAGTCCTAGTTTTAGGTAAAGTGAATGAGTAAGTATATCTTAGTGTTTACCTTCCTCATTAGTACATGATGGTTATGTTGATATACTCACACTGACCTTTTTGGTTTTAGTAAATGGCTGGATCTAGCAGGCACCAAAGTGACAATGGGTTTGAAGGAAACTGTGGTGGTTCTCTGATTAAGATACTGGATGAGATGGAGGGATTCAATGAGGAATCTCATGGTTGTTCTAAAACAACTATCAAGGAGTCATGATCAACCACTTGAACCTTGGTATGTTCTGTAATGCATCATGTACGAGATGACCAATCGATGTGGAAGTTCAGGTAATAATTATAAAGGTAACAATTAGAGTTTATATGATCCTTACTTTTGAGGTAATTATGGGTTACTATATGTTATGATGGAAGTGAAAGGCATGAGATAAACTTGAGGTTAAAATATGTTATGATTATTTTTGAAGATTTTATCTCATTTTGGGGAATGTTTTAAGAATTATATAGTTTTGGAAAAAGGACAACACGAAGACCGTGTGACAACCCGTCGCGTCGGATAATGCTGCGGGAATCGAACCCACAACCAAAGTGCGACTGGTATTTATCGCCTACCACTGGACTATGTGAAGTCCCTGGTTAGTTTGACTGATTCTTTCTAGTTATATGATTTTATCAATTAAGAGTAAGTTGGTTTTGGGTTATTTATGAAAATGATTAACCTATCATGGAGGATATGTGATTAGGTTAATTATTTTTCAATATGAGACTTTAGGAGCAACAGATGTTGTTTGGAGATAAATGTTACGATTTAACTTGGAAGACAATATGACTAAATCCTTCAAATAATTGGGTTTCAATCTTAGATTGGTTTACTTTGAGTAATTTTATGGACAAATTGTTTATCTAATGGTCCTCGTTGAACTTTGGGTTTTGTTGGAAAAATTTTGGATGTTAAGAATAGATTTTATTTTTATAAAGGGTTATCCTTTTCTGAATTATCTGATCTTGTACTAGCCTTTTTGGTTTTGGTTTTGGTTAAAGTCTAAATACATGGGAAGTATATAGTTCTCTTTTGTGGATTAGGTGATTTTCTAAAAGTTTATTATAGTACTCTTAATGCCAACAAGTCTCCCTAAATACTCGTCTTTTGGAAAAAATATGAGTTTGTGTAAGGAATCTAGTAAAAGTTGGAAGTCAACATGACAAGTAAGTATGTTTCCTTATGTCTTATTTAAGCTCAAAAATAAATTCCTCAATAAAAAGTTACTTAAAGCAAAAATGTTGTCTATTAACTTTTCCTACTGGGGAACCCAACACCGTTTAACCCATCACAAGTTTGTGATTTTCTCATGGTTAACTTTCTCCTAAACATGTTTTCTATCACTCTCCATCAGAACATGACCCTATGTTTTCTCCTCCATGTCCATATTTTCATACTTGGAATCCTAGTATGGGTTAACTCGGGTGACCTTTGTACTTATCTTTCTTTATTTTAAAGTGATTGTTTTACCGAATCTTGTTCCGATGTGGGACTTTCAAGGATGTTTCCAAGCGCAATTTTAAAATTGCAAGGACGCAATTCCCAAAAGGGGGGAAGGATGTAACACCCCAGGTAAATAAATAATATGACATTTTCATATTTATCCATATTTGTGAATAATGTATTAATATGACTTTAAAGGGGACGCTATGCTCGATGGCATACCCAACACGCAACAACGAGTTTCTTGGGAATCTTACGTTGCACTCTAATAATAAAATAATATTATTTTAAATGGTAGTTAACATGTAGCCGTTGTATTGGCGGGAATGGATAGAAATAACTAAAATATGATTATATATGTTTTTTAATATTTTTACATTTATCCAATAAAAGATAAAGGCATAAAATATGGAAATAATTCGATTTTATGCGTATATGCCATAGTTTTCACTAAAGGTTCACTTATCGCCTTTTGATGGAGAACCGTCATTATATATAGTTTTGATCACTCTTATACATTTTTTTGCACCAAATAAAACTCTTCTTTAGAATTGGGACATCAAATTTTACTTTGTGTAAATTTTTGGTATTTTTCCGATAAAGTTCATTTTTTTAATGAATAGTGTAAAATGTTGTATTTTAATTCAAAACCTCTTTTTAATATAATTTATTTATATGATTAGATTATATTTTGAATTGGTTTTAAAGTGAAATTAGAATATATTTTTACCATTAAATCCAATAGTGGTCATTGGAATTAATTTCACTTTGAAATCAGACTTAAACTAGTGTCAATCTTTTGATACTTATTGTTTCATAAAAACACGCTATTTGCTTTGACACGGGAATTAATTATTAAATTAATTAATCTGAATTATATGTTTTGAATTTTGTAAAATAGACTTCATTTTTGAATTCAGAATATCAGATATAGCTTAGGGTGAATTTTTGGGATTTTTCTGAAAAACTTCAATTTTTGATGAATAGTGAAACCACTAAGTGGTACTTATAAAAACTGGTTTTTCCGTTTAAATGAAATTTTTCAATATTTGTGTTTTGAATTTCAAAAATCCGACATACATGGTTGTCATTAAGAAGTAAAATGTCATTCAATGGGATAAAAATAATTTTTTGGTGAATAGTAACTTATTAAGCTTTTAATCGCGATTAGTGGTAATTAGTGTAGTTTAAGGTAAAAATAATGCTTTAATAAAATGAGATGAGCTTGACACATGTCCTACCATCATTGGTTGTGTCATGGCCGACCAAGAAAATCCATGGGTCAACTTGGGCACCCCATGGAGCCACTTTGTTTGGAAAATGACATAAATACCTTTTATTTAATGGTAATGTAAAAAAATGGAACAAACATGAAATGTTTTACTAAAACAATTTTTAAATGGGGTTATACAAGTCAGATTTTTGATTATAAATAGTCATTGGAAAGATAAAAAGATTTCCTACATCATAGTAGTTTTTTATAATTTTTAGACATTACATAAATTAATTTATTTATGACATAATAATGATGCAGCGATGACATCATTATTTGGAGATTTAAATAAAATGGAAAGATAATGTAAAATCTATGAACTACACATGTCCAAAACTTATTGGATGGGTGTATTGCGAACCCTTATCACCTTATCCACGAATTATATCAATGTGGGACCTTTTAAAACTGAAACAAATTTTCAAATAAAGTAATATTTCTTACTTTCCAAAAGTGCCCCTCCTCTCCTCTTATAAAAGGCCCCCACCTCTACCTCATTTCACACACTCCTCAAGCCTTTGGCTCGGCCAACCCCTGCCCATTTACTCTATCCACATCCCTCTCCTCATACTAGAGGATTTACTTTGGGAAGAATCCTTTCAAAGGAATCCTTTAGGCTCAAATCAAAAGGAGTTACACTTTTAAAGGACGTTAAAGAACGATCGAGTTAAGTCGGACCCGAGGTAAGGGATCCTACTCCTCTCTTTCTTTTTAAGTACACACTTTTATGTCATTCCTTTTAAAGCTCGTCTTTCTTGTTATTGGGATGATATTTTATATTAAACTTACTGTAATTTTTATATTCATGTGATGAGAGACCCTATTCTCTCTCATCAATCCATTTTGAAAGTTTTGAGTGGCGCCGTTAGGCTGCCGAACTTTCGTAAGAGATCTAACCTCTCTCTTTCTTTTTAAGTACTCTCTTTCATGTCACTTATTTTAAGATCCTCTTTGTAATGTTGGGGGATGTTCTTTTATATTCCTCATGCTGTAAATTTTATTGTAATGTGATGAGATACCCTATTTGATATCCTCAATCCATATTTGGAAGTTTTATGTGGCACCGTTAGGCTGCCGAGTTTTCGTAAGGGATTTTTCATCTCACTTTTATTCCCGTGAGATTTATGCTAAATTTGCCACAAATTCCGTTGAGTGGTGTATGTACTGACCATTATTCTACTCTTTGTGTAATATACTTTAGTTTATGAGTATTTACATCAATGATCTATTGTCTTTCTTTCATGGGGTGTATGTTTTGAAAGATACCCAAGTCAGTAAGGGAACCTTTCACCCTCCTCTTTTTTAAAAGAATTCTTTTGTTGGGACTGTTAATTTACATATTGTTATGTTAGGATATGTTCTCATATATCCTTATTGATGTAAATTATATTTCCAAGTTATGAGATACACTTTTTATCTCTCATCAACTCATTTTGATGTGATGCCGTTAGGCTGTCAAGGGAACTTTTTAACCCAATTTCGATTTCTTTGGGTTCAACATGTAGTCATTGAATATGTCATCCATTGAATATGTGTGAATGACCTTTTATTGTTTTACACTTAATATCCACTTATATTGGGTGTACTTATATTTTTCACACATATTTTTGAGATTGATTTGTCATTAATTTAAGGATACCTTCTCTATAAGGGATTTCATCACATTTGACATTTCTATTGAGGGTTCATTGTTGTTATTCCCCAATTCACTCTTATATGGTGTATATACTGTCCTTTGGAATATTATATCATGAATCCATTTATTCTCATGATATTATAAAGTTCTTACTAAATGTTATTCCTCAATTATTGTATTCAAGTGTCTCTAATTTTGGTAAAACCCCTTTCACAAAAATATCATTTTAAATGTTTTAATTATTTGTTCTTATTAATATCCATGTTTTCAAAATGGTTTTAAGGATTTATTTATATGGATATTAATGGTTTAAAATTTTAAGCTTCAAGGTGGTATGGGACACTTTGATTCAAAAATCTCTTTATTAAATGTTTTAAATGGTTTTGGAAATGGTTTCTTTTTGAATGGATTCATTATTTCAATATACTAAAATGTTATATTGTGATTGAAACGTGGAAATGTTATGTTTCCTTTATGCATGTTTTATGTGATACATTTATGTTATGGTTCTTGGGAATTGTTATGAAAACGGGTGGTTCCGTGATAAACTAAGGGCGGGTGAGCCCGATATAGCTCTCCAATGCATTGGGTAATGCGAAGGAGTGAAACGTTAAGGTTTCTCCGAAGAGATTTAGGGAATATACTGTGATGGGTATTCCAAACGTAACCAAGAGGGTTACTCCCTACGTAAGAATGTTATGAATGCCTCAAGTTACCTTTTATGTATTTTGTTTTCTATGATTTATTCATGGTTTGATGAGGTATGTTAAAGTGCCTATGTTTTATGGGTAAAGTATGATTTCATTCTTAGGTATATATGAACTCATGTTTCCTTTCCATATTTTTATAACCCTTACTGAGCTTTTTATGCTCATCCCAAGTTTTTGAAATGTTTTTCACAGGTCAAGGGAAAGGAACATGATGTGGTGATAGTGTCAAGGATGTGTCAAGAAAGAATCCATGTTTTATTTTCAATATGTTTCTGTTGATGGGAAGAATGAATATTGTCTTTTATGTAACCACTTTGTTTAAATGTGGAATGTAATGAAAGTTTCATGATCTAATTTTCTAAAACTCTAAACCTGAAAAGATCCTCAATGTGTAATCTTGTAATAACTCAAGATTAAGTAAGGTTTAAGGCAGGGGCCTTATACCTTGAGTTCAATGTTGGAGACATGGTATTCTTCTTCATATCTCCATGGAAGAAGTTAATGAGGCGTGTTACGAAAGGAAAGCTAGGTGTTAGGTAGATAGGACCCTTTGATATCCTTGATCGTGTTGGAGTTGTGGACTATCAACTAGAAATTCCTCCTACCATGTCTAATGTAAATGATATCTTCTTTGTATCCCTCTTAAGGAAGTATTTACCAGATCCATTACATGTACTCTATTTAGTGGTGGTACAATTGGATAATGTTCTTTCATAAAAGGAGTATCTTGTGAAGATCTTCAGTCTTGGATATAAATTTCAAGGCAACCAGACTACTCATCTGGTCAAAGTATTATGAAGAAACCATAAGTACATAGAGGCAACATGGGAACTAGAGGAAGCATTAAATTAATATTAACTCACCTGTTTATGACATAGAATCTAAAAGAAAATTTTTATGGGAAAATCTCATTATGAAGGATAATGCAATGATCTAATGATTTATCTATGCAATTACATTTATATAACTATTTCTTATAGTACAATCACAAGAGATTACTTATTCAATAGAATACAAACCTTATAAAAATTGAGTGCAAAAAAAGGTATACCTTGAAGTTATGGAACACATACTTAAGGAATAATAACATGTCATTTGGAAGAGTAATGTGTCCCTTATGAATAGTAAACCAACCAACATAATATTAGCCTCTATAATAAAATATTAAATAAAATTTATCAATCTTCTAAGTGACAATATGGTGTAATTATATCTTATTATATGAAAATAATATTTTTAGAAATTATTGATTGAGTGTTCAATTTTTGTAAGGCATGTATATTTTTTTATTAATTGAATAAATTACAAGAAAATTTATTTTCATGAAATGAATTCATAAATTATTATTTTTTTGTCTTATGATCATAAGATAATTTTATAAAACGTTAATTAAATTTTCAAAATTTTAGAAAAGCAATAGAAATTTTAAATCATTGAATTTTTCTTATAAATTACGATTTTAATTATATATTAAATTTATAATAATTAAAAAATTATTTATGTAAATTGGATTTATATGTTAATTATACACATCAAAATTTGATTAGGATTAATTTTTTTGATTATTCTGAAATACGTTAATTTTCGATGAATAGTTAAATACGATAATTTACGATAAATGAAAAATAAATGAGTTATGATGTCATCAGCTGATGTATGGATTTTGTAAGGCCATTATCTAGAATTCACATGAACTATTTACTATTTTTGGTCACAATAATCAAGATTATTCATAGACACGAGAAATAATATTAAACTAATGATTAAAATAATGGAAACCCCATGCTCTCCTCTTCTAGAAATACCACCCCTCTTTACCTCCTCCCCTAACACATATCAAGCCTTGTGATGAGTCAAAACACTCTTCAAATATAACCTTAAAACATATACCATAACCAGTATCCCTTATTATCTTTAAAAGACCGAATCCTCTTACCTAAAGAGGTTCTCAAAGAAGTTATATTCAAGATGTAAATTCACCTTTTAATTTCTTTTATTTTTTTTCAAGTTTCTTTATTTTTATTCCCTCACCTCCTTTCATCCAAACGTTATGATAACTCTATTACCTTACATGTACTATAATTTTTTTTATGAAAATAGAATAATTAATAATCATATATCCTTTCCCCTCCTTTAATTATGGAAATGAAAACACCATCCGAGATGTGTTAATTTATTACATTCAAGGACGAAGAGTATTCAATTTCTATTACCATATTAAATTATTGTGATGAAACCATTTTTATGGACGATAAAATAAAATAATATATGTATTAGGTCTAATTTATAGTTCTTGAATCTTTTTTTAGAATATATTAATTTATATAGGAAAATGTGTTCATTGTGATTAAAACCCCCCAATTAACCAAAATAGTTATCATTATTAATATATAAAATGATTCTTTATCACTCCAAATAAATAACTGAATTTTATAAAATGAAATGTTATGGATGTTAAATAATAACATAAAACATCAATTCTGAACAACCATTCTCATCTTTCATGTTTATCCTTACATATATATAAGAAAACAAATCATGAAAACAAAGGAAACAAATGATCCTAAATAATGAAATTAAACCTCGTAACACATCCAAAACGTCAGGAGGGAAAAATATAAGGTTATAATAAATTAATATCATGATGAATATGTAAAAAAAATTAATTCATTAATGCAATTTTGTTATCCAAGAAATTAATATCATGGTAAGGACACCATCATACTTAAGGTAAGAGATTATACACAAACTTCCATTATTCCTTTGGGTTTCCCTATATTTTTTTACAGAAATAATGTTTTCTATTATTTATATGTAAATCCTATATATTATTTTAAAATTATCCAAATTCATGTATAATGTTACACTCATTATTATATTTTGGGGATATACATGTTTTTATGTAGTCCCCTCCTCAATCCTTCCCTATAAGCAAACCCATTTATGGGAACTTCAAGAATTATTACCCAATTTTAAGTGCACTCTATTATATATTTTAAGACGTCATTAATTTTAAAAAAAAGTATTTTTATTTTCAAAACCTTCTTGTTTTACTTATGATTTTATATAAAATATTATTCCATTTTCTGTTTTTATTGATCTAAGATATTTTCCTTTAACCACACTAAAATGTTTTAATTCAAAAGTTTCATAAATGTTTTGTTGCATGTTATCAATTAAAATTGTTATAAATTATCATGATATATGAATTTTAAACCTTATTAATTTCCATTAATGATCTATTTCATTCCCTTTATGTACTATTTTATGATACACCAACTTTTTATGATTTTATAACAAGAATATGATACCCAATTCTTTTAATGAGTCACCCTTATGTTAATGTATAATTTATTCTGTATGATTCTGTATGTATTAAGAAAATTCATAAACATGTTATTATGGGTGGTACTAGTTAGATCTCTAATTTATTTTTTAAATGTGAGTCCCATGAGATGTTATCCAAAATGGTCTTAGCGGTTAGCCTTAACTTGTGCTCCATGTGAAAAGGTCTTGATGGTTAACCTTGATGTGTCATCCTCTTTGCGCAACAAGCGTTGAATCTTTATTAATTAATGTTTTATGTTTCTTCCAAATTAGTATGAATCCACGTTTATATGATCCAATATTAATATGTAATGATTCCATATGTTCCATTCCTTTTTATATCATTATGAAATTCCTTCAAACAAATGTTCTAAATAATTGTTCTTATGTTTATTCCCTGACTAGGATTTTTAGCTCATCCATTTTTTCATGTTATCCCTCGGATATCCTATGATTATTTATGTGTTTAATGAATGTTAGGAGATAATTTTGAATATTAAATAAATAATTGTTTTATTTAGTCCAATGTTCTCAATTTTTTGTACATTGTCATACAAGATAATAGAATTTACTATCCTTGGGTTGTAATATGATATCCTATTACGCTTAAAATTATTTAAGGTTTTGTATAATAGGAGAGGGTTTCTATAAATATACTATTGGTATGTGATAGATTTCTAATATAAAGTGATACATTGATGAAGTGAAATAGTTGTGTCCTTAAGTGAAATAATAAATTTATTTCATATGAATCAATTAAATTAAATTATAATGAACAACACAATCAAAATCATGATATTGGGTTTGCTGTCATAATATTTTCTTTGAATATATAGATATATTATTTTTATTGGTATATATGTGAAATGTTTGTAGATCAAAAGAGTCGGAAATACATATTTTTGGAGAAATTGCACAACATGAAGAAATGATTTTGTCTCTAGATACATAAGGATTATAATTGCATAATACAATACCATCTAGGAAAGAAATTAATGGTATAAAATTCACTGATAAGGAAAGATCGAGGAATTCAGACCAATATTAGGACTGACTGGGAAACCATGTTAATGTATTTAGAAAATATGGGTCCAGAAATTAATAAGGAAGGAAAACAGTCACTTATTTTACAAATGATTTGAAGACTATATTTATTATATAATATAAATGGTTCCCAACATAATAAGTAGATTTTTACAAAGAAAATTAATTCCCTAAATGATAGTATATTTTGAGACTTTTTATATGAATATGGAATTCTGAAATTTGGAAGGATTCAATCTGTTACATCAATTCCTAAAAAATGGAATTATTAGATGATTCTCACAGTTAGATTTTTTATAAACAGCCTAGTAGCACCAAGATGTATTGGGAATTTAAAAAAAAAATGGTAGGTTAATATAAAGTGAGAAATTACTTGTTATGTTTCCATATGTTTGGATTGTAAATAATTTAAGGCTGAGAGATAGAATCCTAGAAGATTCATGAAACACCTCCCTATTTTTGTATGGAAATTGGATTATATTACTATGGAAATTTTCACTAGATTGCTAATGACTGCTTTAATGAATTGTTCCTTATAGGTTATTGTAGACCACCTTACTAAATCAGTACATTTCCTCACTATAAGGGAAGATTGTCCTCAAGAGAACCTTGCCTGAATATATATTAATTAATTTGAAGGACTTCATTCCACACTAATTTAAATTGTGTTTTCTCATAATCCATGATTTGCATGAAAAGTTATAGAAAACTATGTATATGAATATTGATACTAGGATTTATTTGAGATCAAAGTATCGCTATCAAAATAATAGTTAGTCTGAAAGAACTATACAATCATTACAAGACATGTTGTGTTCATGCTAATTTGACTTTCAAGGTATCTCCTAAAATTATTTACCTTTGTTTGAGTTCACCTACAATAATATCTTCCATTCATGTATTCAAATTATGCTATATTAAGAATTATATTTAATGAGATTTCATACTCAATCTTTTTGGGATAATATCGGTTAAATGAATATTATAGTCTTAACTTGTGTAGGAGACAACAAAAAGGGTAAAGACTATTCAAACCAGTATTAAAGAAGCTCAATGGATGTAAAAGATAAATGTTGATAACTGAATGAAATATTTTTAATTACAAGTGGGTAACCATTTTCCCTAAAAATCACCCCAAGAGACCAGTTTTATTAGATTCAACAAGAGAAGAATAATTGATCTCCAAGCACATCAAATCTTTTGAAACTGTCAAAAGAATTGGAGAAGGGGATTACTGGTTAGTAATTCTACCCATACTTCTAAAATTACATGATTTTTTCCATATATCTTTATTAAAAAAGTATATTCCATACATAACACCTGTACTCACCTCTAAAAAATTTTGAATTTGAAACTAATTTTCTTTACTATGAAAAGTCTATTAAGATTGTAGACAGTAGAGAACAAGTGTCATGAAATCAAATGACATAGATGGTAAAGGAACTACGAAGAAATTAAATGATAGAAGAATCCATATGGGAACTTAATAAAATTAGGGAATGTATATACTTATATATGTTAATGAGGTGATATTTTAGAAATTTTGGGGTTGAAATTTTCTGAAGGAGGGTAGAATACAATATCTTGAGATTTTATGATATATTACTTTTTAAATAAAGCTCTTTGATACATTGCGATACGTTAGACCCCACATTCAAATGAAATTTAATATAATGTACAATTATAACCTATTTTTTAAATTCAATGGTGATAAAATAAATAATAATTATTAAATGTGTATATTTTACACACATATAAAATAAATTAATTGTATATCATTTCAATAGAAATAAATTTTTTTTAAAGTATATGAAATTTTTCTCTACAAAACAATATTTATGTGGTATTTTTTTATATTAAAAAATTAAAATAATCACTATTGGTGAAATATTTAAGGATCTTGATAAATTAAATATTAGATTAAATTTTTATCATTTAGTTAATTGTTTGTAAAGGCATGAGATAAGAATAAATCATGTTTTTTTCTTAGAAACAGTATTTTTCTAAAAAGTCATTTCATCGTGTTTTGTAATCTTATTTTAAAGTTAATTATTTATAAATTTTAAATAATTATTATAAAAAATTAAACATAATTTTCCAAATAAGGAATTAATAATTACTTGAGAGTTAATTTATGAGAATTTTTTAAAAGAATAATTTTTCTATCAATAGGGAAACATAATAATTTTTATTAGTAATTATATTTTAGTTTAAGGAATACGAAAAGATAAATTTAATTTTCAAATAATTTATAAACTAATATTAGATCAATTATATTATTACTAATCCAATTTTTTCCATTTTAGTTGTTTTTATATATAATTTTCATATAAAACATTTTATACCTGAGTAAAAGTTTTCTTTGGAAAAGAAATTTTCACTCAAATATGAAAATTTAATTTTAAATTAAATTCCTCAACATATATGGATTTAATTTAATAAATGGATTCCATATATATAATTATCATAATTATTAATATATAATAAGACAAAATAATTGTTTTCTTAATGAATAGTAAAAAAATTGTTACCACTTTTAAGGGTAAAACATGATTACCAAGTGTTAAACTATAATGATAATGTTTAAAATAAGATAAAGTATTATAAAATTATAAATTGGTGAACATATTTTGAAATTATGAAATATAATTTTTAAAAATTGTCCATTTTTGATCTATTATTCTTGGAAAGTGACTTAGAATTACTATAGAACTTTGATAAATTATAAGTGTGTCACTCACCTCAATTATAAATGGTCACCTACTTCCTCTATTATTCAAACCTCATAAGCCTTATGGATCAAAAATAATATAAAAATATATATCTCCAACATCCTTATACTTGTTATAAACACTTTGATGTTCTGAAAATACCATCCTTAGTGTTCTTAATAAGATATCAATTGAGGATTTTTCTATGTGAAGGTAATTGTCTTCACCAAGATCATTATTTTTTACTTCCAATTTTATGACATTAAATTATGATTTCATAATTAATATATAAATAAAAACTCCATAACATATACTATGATTTAATAATAAGGATGGAATAATATTTATCCATATTATTTTCATTAAATGGTAAACAAAAATTTCGATTGTGTGTATAGTACCATAAATCTTCATGAACTGATGAAATTTGTATTCCAAAACCACCTCTCATAGATGCGTACAATTATGGATTTAATTTATATATACCAATTATATTTATGAAATTATTATATATATATGAAATTATTATATCACATCCAACATCATACATTACATCTTTTTTGGAAAACGATAACGACACTCATGTGTATGTGTGGACTACCACCTCAAAAAAGTGATGTGGCTCATTATTCATTTTATATAGATATAGATAAAAACATTTAAGGTTTTAATTTGGATATATATTATATGATAATTATTCTAGAAATGTTAATTATTAAAAAAATTATTTTTTCTATCCATCAAAAATTCTTAACAATGTTCTTGTATGTGCAAGACATACCATATCCATAAATAATGTAATTAATCATTCTACCTATAAATATTATGTATATATATATATATATATGATAATTCTATAATTATAAATATATTTAGATAATATAACCATGATCGATGTACAAGAAATGAAACTACTGAACCACGATATACTTGAAAAATGATGTTGTTATTTCCCAAAACAATAATTTTAAAATAGAATTGTAAATAAATGGGTGATAAAAGTTTATTTATATAATACATGTTATAATATATATGATTAATTGTCTTGAATATATTTGTATAAAATTTCTATTTATTTTACAGGAGGTTCATATACATATAATAGAAGTCGAACATGAGGTAAGAGTTTATTTCCCTATCTAATTATTATTAATGATTGTTAATGTTTATATCTCTATGGGTGAAATTGTTTAATAATTAATTCAAAAACAAAAAATATTTATTCTACCATAGTTATTCTACTAAATTACATTTTTTCCATTCAATTTCATTAATTTATGTAATTAAGATACTGAATAAATTTTATGGAAAATCGATCATTTGTTTCTACCTAGACGAGTTTCTTCCTCTTTCATGTCCATATTTATCTAAAAATAGATAAAAAACCATTTATATTATACAATTATTTATTAAAGAACATTTTACCAAATTTTTATTTTATAAAAAATATTCTAAAAATAATCTTTTTGTAATTTTCTGAATGAGGTTGTTTTGACCTTTTTATAAAAGTGTGAATAGATTTTTTTACATATATGAAAGGAATATAATTGTACACAAAAATGACCACTAATTTATTTGGAGATTCCATTATTAGTCTATTAGATTCATTTAATATAGTTTTTTCCTTAATATTTAGGAAATTTTATTATTTTTAATATGTTGTTTCAAAAAGGAATGAATTTTTCCTTCCAAAAATATTTCAACGATATTTATTAATGAATATTCAACTATGAAAGCAATATTTGTCAAATTTTATTCATTACTAGGGATTAAATATTATCATAAAAATATATATGTTACTCTTGATTGATTATTATTATTCTTATTGATTTTTAAATTATTAAAATTTCATATTCTATTTTTATAATATGAATGTGTAAATTTATTATGATTCACCCGTTTCGTGTGATGAAAGAATTAGACTTAGTAAATAATTAGAAGGGCCTACTACATCCTCTCAATGCATCGGCCAGTATCATGAGACAAACTATTTTTTGTATATGGTGTACTTCTTACCAATTTCTATATACTAACATGGCCCAAGGCCTTGGTTGTAAGATTATGATGACTAATATTTTGCATTAAATAATTATGATCCTAGTTAATATTATCCATGTGATTATTTATGTTATTATGTTATCCATGTATTTTCTAAGAGTAATTATATTTTTTATTATATGATATATTTTATCTCAGACATATTCTTCATGTTTTATTTACTACATGTCATATTCCATGGTACACATACCCTTATTGAGCATCTGATGTCACCCCATTATTATGTTTTCTTTCCTCAGGATGTCATGGAATGTATTATGATTAACATGAAGGGATATACTTAAGTGAATAATAGTTTTCCTTAAGAAAATACATTGTTGTATTTTATATTTTAAAATTCAATATGAGATTCAAATATGCATCATGTTTTATAAGACTACTAAACTATTTGATCAATCTATCTAGTACCAATGTAATAAAGTGACCTATAAATTTGTGCTACTCGGGTTGGGGTCTTTATATTTTCATTACTTGTGATGGTTATCAGTAGGACCATACTAGTTAAACTCTTTATGTTCCTCAATAGAGATGACGGGTGGTCGGTCACATATATTCTGATTGGGGGGATGTATTTCCATTTATAGGAATATATTATATATTTAAGATATGATCATGAAATTTTACCAATTTTAAGTGTGGAATTGGTAACATGAATGCTAAATATTCAATAAATACCTTTTATCGAGGTTTATATTTATATGTTTTACAAGTTATCCCCATTTATATTATTAACAAGTGATGATATGTCTTAAATCAACACAGTTTGAAAAATTGGTTTTAATTTATGTCTAGGGAAGAAGTGGGTGTTTATAGTGATATGATTAGACCCATGAATAATGATTACATTGTATCCCAATAAATGGAATTAGAAAAACCATATTTTTTCTGTTTAATGGGACTTCTGGTACCTTTTATGTTTTTACAACATGTAAAATAACCTTTACTACTAATGTCATCCATTCATAATTAAGGAATAGAGGTATTGTACCTCAATGTGGTTTCCTAAATATCATTGTTAGTAATAATAAACCCCCATGTACTATAGGTTTCATAGTTTATAGTCATGTGATAGGAATATACCATGCATTTTGACATCATGGGGTAAATATATGTGTTATGTAGTTTAGATTCATGTTTTTAAGACTTATGAACTATGAAATTTATAGTCTCAAAACATTGATTTCAATGTAAAAGAGGTTCTTTATGATGGTTGGATTGTGAGTTTCATGTAGATTATCCTCTTTAGTTTTCAATAGAAGTAATATATATTTATGAGGAATTATATCTGATAGGAAATATATCCTTTTATGGATGGTATCTTACATGAAATATAAACCTTTTAGGAGGGATGGTTAGTAGGTTATATAACCACTTGATAAATTATATCTTTCAGAGATAATAAAAAATGGATGAATATTTCTCATAATAAATATTTCCCTTGAATAATTATTTATCATAGGGAATATAAACCATTTAGGAAGATAGATTATATGAGAAATGAATTTTTAATGAAGATTTTCCATAGAGACTATGCTCATTTGAGGATGATTGATCTTAAAGAATATAGAAATTTGAGGAAGATGGATCACATGGAATATGACATTTAAGAAGCTCTATCTTTACACCTATGGATATTTGAAGAAGATAGGTTGGGTATTACACCTAGTTGGAGGATCACACATGTATCCAATTCACACCACTAACATTTTGATAGTGATGGATGATTGGATTTATAAGGGATAAGGCCCCATGAAAAATAGATTGAGGCTTACAAATAGGATTCCCTTGAAAGATATTTTGTGTATTACACCTTGTATAAGGTATGAAAATGAATCCACTTCCCATAGATTGATATTTTGAAAATAGATGATGACTTTTCTATTTGGGGATTTAACCCCATGAGAAAAAGACAAGGTCTTGTGAAAGGTCAACACTTTTAATGTTTGGTTTGGGATTACACCCAGTAAGAGGACCACACATGAATATACTTTTTTTCTATTTAAGGTTAGGCAATAAAGTATGGATTAATGTATGAGGGTTATAGAAACATGATAAAAACAAGAAATATTTTGTGTATATAGGTCAACCAGTGATTGGGTGCATCATGAATAGATAATAGCTAAACCTAACTATCCTATTATGTTACCCATGTGGATGACAGATTTCATGTATTACATATAGTATAAGTAAAATTGATGGACTTAATTATCACATTAGGGATTCATAATTTGGAAATCATCATTGGAAATAGGTATGTGAATTATACCTATGGATGAGGCACATGACATGGATCTTTAGCTGGACTATGTTTCCCAAATTGACACATCAATGGAAAAGACTAGAAGTATGACATAGGGTTAGTTCCACCGATTTCTTCCAGAAATGGACTATTTTGATCAAGTGGAGACATGATTAGAAATACCATAAAGGATCTATCTGTTTCAGAGGACATGTAGGAAACACCTTTATATCATGTGAATACATGATAAATGGGGTACATAGTAATGTTCACAACCTATCTATGTTATTCAGGAGTGTGTTTACGAGGCATAGGTTTATATACTCCCATGTAAGAGATTTGGGTGAATATGTTCTCAACCAAAAATAGCGGGGAATAATACACATAATATTATTTAATATAAGATTTATTTATCTCTTGTGTGAAGAGTGGAGAAATTTGATTTCATCCTTTTCCTAGTTAGTAGAGTAGGAATGAACTCACTCTAGACACGAGGTAGGGTAAAGCGGTTTCCCCAGTAAAGGGTAATTCGTGAATTGGATCACTTATGTGGAGTATGGTGAAGTAGAAACCCATTAGTGGTGTTAATGGAGAATATTTATCCATAATTATAGTTAATGTTGAAGTGTCACCTAGGAGGAAGGCTATAGAGAAGTGTCTCTATTTTGATTGGTTGTGGTGAGGATTTACCAAAGTAAAAGTTTAGTGAGATTTGGCTCTATAGTAGATGTCTTGCGAAATGTGTCTCCAAAGGATTGGGTGACATGTATCCTTGGTGAAAAGGTAGGGAAAATTATAACCCTAATGTAATTATAGAGATAATTTTTCCCCAATAGTAATACTAGGGTGAAATATATTCATATTGGGAAGTCTAGGTAAAGGTATCACCCCAGTATTGTGCTTTCTAGGTGAGTTAGGCACATGATGACATAATAAGACTTTACCAAGAGGGGAATTTCGTCCTACATTAGAGAAATAGGGTAAAATTTGTCTTCTATGATGGATATTGTGCGTTAAAACTTTCAAAAACATAAATAACCCAAAATTACAGTTTGTTCCCTTAAGTTTTCGCTTAATAACCCACCTTAGGTGAGAAAAGAAGATGTATTTGAAGGTTGATTTAGGTTCCCATTCATATTTCCTAGGTTTATCCTACTCATCATAAATAATTACAAAAAACGATACCAATGAGGTATATCTATAGTAAATTATGGGGACTAGGGTTCATGGCGTCTAGGAATGGACGGTGGTTTATACAAGTGGTTGTGCGAGAGGTGCGACCTTGCAAGTGTGTTCACACAAGTGTAGTCGTGAAAACATGTTGTACATAGAAGGTGGGTTTACTAGTGAATTATCATATTTTAAAAAAGGTGCATTCACTAGGACATGCTAGAATACTTGAGATAATGTTTTTTGGTCTTGACTTGGCCATCAAGTGCTATACTCTTCATCTAATAGGGGCCCTTACCTTTATAATATCATGGTTTCATTTGATTTCCAAAAAATAAAACCAAAAAATTTCCCACCACATAACTAGATCCAATTAGAAAAATGATGATCTATTAATATGTAAAATTTTACTCTAGCCTGATATTTTTCACAAATGGTAAATAGTGGAACTCTTGTTAGACTGGGGCACAATATGGATGTACACAGCCTCACATATTCATGATTTACACTGGTAGATGGGTGAGGCATGATGGTTTGTGTATATTGGTCTTTTAGTGAAGGAAAATTGTATCCACATAATGGAATAATTTATCTCCATATATAAATAGTTCCCCCAAATCAATTCATACATCTTCACTTAAGAAAACCATGACAATTTATGCTCTCTTCTCTCCCATGTCATTATAAATTTCTATGGTAAGTGAAATCCGTCGAACATTGATATTGAAATATAATTATGGTGATGGATATAAATTATGTCCATACAACTCTTTTACTTGGGATATGTGACATAAGAAAAGGTACTAGGTGAAGATACTTGTAAGATTGAACCTAAGTGAAGGAACTTGGTTATAGCAACCTAGGAGATCCCTATTGGTTAAAAATACTTTCTTTGCTAAATTTTCATCTAATTTTTCTCGTGATTGAATTGTATTAACCTTTCTATAGAATTTTTATATATTTTGTATTCATAAAACATATAAAATAGTATAATTCCTTGTAAGAACAAGATCACACATTCCTCAGTCACTGTCATTGAAGATACTTGAATATTTCATATATGAATCTTGAATCCTATTTGATGAATATTCATCACACATAATTACAATCCACACAAGAAATATAAATGAGTATTATATTTAAAAACATAGATAAATAAATAACATTCATAAAAAATAACTATGTAATATCTCACATAATATTCTTAACTAGAACCCTTCTTAGATATATCATACGGAAAACCGTTGTTTACATCCCAAGGAAAAGGAAAAACAATAATGTGTAAGCTATGATTATCAGTGTACACCCTGATATTTTAAATTATAATTAGTTTAAATAAATTTAATCAGTTCAATAGATTTTTTTAAATTAAACCTCAATATTTTAATGTAATAATATATTATTCGATAACGTATACGATATACAAAAAATCGATCTTAAATGATATGTCAAATGTAATATATAAATAAGTCAATTATTTCATAGATGATAAATTGGAGGGTAGGAATAATATCAAATAATTTATTATATATAAATATATATATATATTTAAAACCTAATATAAATTTTTTGATAAATGCTTAATAAATAAGCACTCAACTTCTAATAAAGATATTTTTTATACAAAAATTATACCTCTATTTAAAAATGATTTTTTACTTTCGTGATAAAATACTATAATTAATATTTGGATATTTTAGACATGATATGTAATTATAATTATTTAATTTCCGAAATCATCTTATTAATATTAATTTATGGTAAATTTTTTTAATTTTTAGAAAAAATTTATTTTTAAGTGAGTAGTGAAAAATACCATATCTGTAAAACTACCATTCCTTTTTAATAAATGTAGTAATATAAAAGTATAATTATTATTTTTAATATTATTTAAAATTAAAATAAATATAATTTTGTTTTATTTCATTAATTTAATTCCATTTAAATAATCTTCATTCTAGATTTTAATATAATATTATTTTTAGGCTTTAAAAAAATATAGTTTTCGAAAATTGTTTTAATGTGCACAGTATTTCTCAATTTTAACTAATTAAAAAAACCCCATGATGAGGAAATATTTAAAAAAATATTAATAATTTATTTCAAACAATATTAAATTAATTATATTTAATTAATATTTCTTTTCATCTTGTTATTTTACGATCATCTTATGATTGAAAAATGAATTTCATGAAAACCCGTTTTTTCAATAGGTCTATGGGTTTATTTTTAAATTAAATTATATAATTTATATGAATTGAATTTTCTAAATTGGATTAAAAATTTTAAATTTTAATAATTAATTTTCAAAATTCATTTAAATTTTATTTTTGGACTTAATTAATAGTAAAAACCAATTACTATTGTTAACATTAAAACCGATCTACTATGAGGTTAAACTAAAGAGGTAAATGGAATAAAATGTTTAATAAATGTTTATTTTGAATGATATAAGAGTTTAATAGACTTATAATCATAAAATATTTTATATTTAAATTTTGGAGGCACTTTTATTGAGAGTGACTTCCCATTATTGAATGTTTTTGGATATTTACAAGAATTCCACTCATCATCCCTTATTAAAGTGAATCACCTCTCATATCCATTACACACATACAAAACCATATAGATTATCCATGAATTGAAAAATTATCTACCCAAAATAAGCATACACATTATATAGGTTATTTTAGTACAATAATACCAACCCTAGGGTCCATAATAAGAGATATAAAGATGGTTCTTCTAAGAAAAGTTAATTATTTTTTCTATGATATTTCGTTTTAATTATTCTTTTAACAAAATAAATAATTTATGAAAACATAAAAAATAATAAAAATAATATATATCATATTATTATACTATATTATGTGGATGTAATTGTAACATCCCGGACCCGGGTTCCACGCAACAGGTGCCCCGAATCCGGTTCGCCACGTGACCTCAAGCGCATTTCCCCAAATGCCAGAGACTGCCGACTAGCAGCGAGGGCCCAGGTCTGATAGTGGGGAAACTATGCCCTTATTTGTTAAAGTGTAGCACAGGGGAATAAAAAATAAAACATTCAACAAACATCGGAAGCAGTAAACCATACAGTACTGAAATAAACAACAGCAGTGGATATAACCAATAGTATATAAATGATGATGCTACATGTCTCAAGTTCTAAGAAAATAGCCAGAACATGTTATACATCAATACGATACAACAAAAAGCAGAGTACAACAAAACAAAACAAAATAGCTGGCAGCGGCATCGTGAGCCTAGGTTTGGTCTCATGCCCTCCTATTCCTCAGCAGCAATCATGTACCTATATAGGGACACTGGCCCTATCCACACCTGCAGCAACATAATCTGTTTGGGCCGAAAATCGTGACCCAAACCGGGTGTGAGAAATATATCTCAGTAGGCACCCACAAAAGGCCCGTGCACAACTGCGTGTATTAATGAAACAACAGTGTGCAATATTAAAATGCAATAAAGTAAGAATTACTGAAAAGTAACTAACTTAACAATTAAATTTCCATTTTATTATTCATTTAATCCATTAAATATTAGAAATCATTACAGTACATTTCTAAGTAAACAGTACACGTCCTTAGACAAGAAAACCTAACCCTCAGGTAAGCAGAATCCAACCTATAGGTATAGCCCTCAGGCGTAATAGAATTTTCCGTCAGGCGTAGGAAGTTTCGCCCTCAGGCATAGAAGTCAATCCCTCAGGCACGAAAGGTTTCCCTCAGGCGAAATAACTACAGCCCTCAGGCTAAACAGTGCAGTTCCCTCAGGCTAATCACAACAACGCCCTCATACCAAACAGGTAACTGGGCCATGTCCAATAGGTAAACAAGCAGTAATAAGAAATTCCTCTCATGGAAATACTACAATTACTACTTCCAAGGCATACACTCAAGTATCCTGGCCAAACGGCTAAAAGTGGAACACACCCCCGGTGTGGTTCCGAATCCATGCAACGATCCCAACCAACATTTTATTATCACAATTTAATCACCTATTCAATTCTAGGAATTAAATATAGCAACTGCCTCAGCCACACGACACCCCAACATGGGTTCATGGCATGAAAATTCACAAAACGCACAACAGTTGGAAAATAAACACCAAGCCACCTACCTTATATGCCAATGAACATTATACCCGAACACCGACTCCAGAAACTCCCAAGAAAGGCATAGATCTGACGAAGAACAAGACTCATTCAAACTTAAATAACTTCCCCTCGGGAAATAATTGGTATGAATGGTACCAGGAGAGGAGAGGGCTTACCCGTACGGTTCCAAAGAGATCATCCGAAGCTGAATCAGATTCCAGATGAACACCCGGCAGATCTTCAAAGGTCTAGTCTCCTCCTTTGGCTCCAAATTGTCTCATGTGTCTCCTCTACCAAATGATGAGGCGTCTGCCTGTTTTAAGATGAATAAACAAAGTACACAGTGTGTACTTCTGAGTACACGACGTGTACTTCTATCATTTAACTCTTCATTCGTTGGCACCGCCACACTGTGCATCCATCGACATGAGTACACAACATGTACTCCGAATTACACGGAGTGAACTATCGCCCAGCTGGAGGTGACTCCACCACCTTACTGTTTAAGCCTGCCGACTGACTACACGGTGTGTAAGGTACCGCTACATGGTGTGTAGTCGGTTTCTACACCCCTCGTCGCCGGCATGGCAACACTCCCCGTGTACTCGTCCCAACACGGACAAAAGTACATGGCGTGTGGAAGAGTACACGGCGTGTAGTTCCAGATTTTAGGAGTTTTCCCCATTTTCCATATTTTTCTCAAAAACACTTAAGTAAAAGGAAAAAGAAGAAGCCCGTACCTCAAAACTAAGAACCAGGTTCTTACAAACATCCCCCCTTATAGAAATTCATCCCCGAATTTCCCTTCCAAGGGTAGCGAGGATATAGCCATGAACAACTCCAGCCACTGAGCACGTACATCGGTCTCCCGCTCCTAGGTTTTGTCCTGCACTCGGCCATGCTTCCACAGCACCCGTACGAGAGGAACTGACCGGCCTCGGATAACCTTTGTGATCCTATCAACGATATGAATCAGATGCTCTCAAAGGACGCATATGCATCCAGCTCAACCTCCTCTGGCGGAAAGGTGTGATACGGTTCTAAATGATAGAGACACAACTGAGATACGTGGAAGAGGTCGTGCATGGCTCGGTACCGCTACGGTAACCGCAACTGATAGGCAACCAACCCGACCCTCTCAAGAATCTCAAATAGTCCCACATACCGTGGTGAAAGTTTACCCTATCTCCTGATCCGCTTTTGTCCTAGCCTCGGTGAAACACGCAAGAAAACATGATCCCCGACCACAAACTCCAAAGGTCATCTGCGGCAATCAACATAAGACTTCTAACGAGACTGCGTGGTAGCCATCCACTTCTGAATCAACCGGACCTGCTCAGATGTATCCTCTACGAGTCGTGGTCCTAGTAAATCTTCCTCACCTGCCTTTAACCAGCACTAGGGTGATCGGCACGACCTACCGTATAAAGTCTCATATGGTGCCATCTTAATAGTCGCCTGAAAGCTATTGTTATAGGCAAACTCAAGTAAGGTTATATGATTCTACCATGATCCCCCAAAGTCTAGGATGCATGCACGTAGCTTGTACTCTAGCACCTATATCGTACGCTCTGACTGGCCATCTGTCTAAGGGTGGTATGTTGTGCTTAGAAGCACCTGTGTACCTAGCGCCCTCTGAATACCCTGCCAGAAACGAGACGTAAAGGGGACGTCCCTATCTAAAATGATAGAACGAGGGAACCCATGAAGACATACGATCTCTCTGATATACAACCTTCCAAGCTTGTCAACACTGAAGGTCTCCTTGATCGGCAAGAAGTGAGCTACCTTCGTGAGTCTGTCCACAACTACCCACGTGGCATCATTGCCACAAGGTGGCCTTGGTAAACCCGTCACGAAATCTAGCACGACAACATCCCATTTCCACTCTGGAATGGGTAACTTTTGTAACATCCCAGCTGGTCTCTGATGCTCCTCCTTCACCAGTTGACAGGTGGAACACCTCGTAACAAAACCAGCTATCTTTCTCTTCATACCCGGCCACCAGTACTGACGTCTCAAGTCACAGTACATCTTGGTAACCCCGGGATGACTACCCAAGCCGAAGCATGAATCTCCCGCATCAGCTCCTCACGTATATCCCCTGTAACCCATACTCGTCCATGGAAATGAAAAAACTCATCATCACATATCGTCCAACCAAGAGGAGGGTCCTCACTTTCCACCGACTCCCATAAAACTAGGCCTTCTGAAACCGATAGCTATCCCATACTCACTCTATCCCGGAGGGTATAATTCATAGCTAAAGATGTAAGATAAGTCTTACCCTGACTATCATGCAACTCCAGATGCATTTCAGAGAACAAAGCCATGAGCTGCCACTCACCGATGGCCTCTTGCACTGCCAGTATCTGAGTCTTCTTGCTCAGTGCATCAGCTACTTCATTACGTTTACCAGGTGTATAGGAAATCTCAAAATCGAAGGATTGTAGGTACTCGACCCACATTTGTTGCCTCTGATTCAGGTCACGCTGTGTAAATATGTACTTGGGGATTTTGTGGTCGGTGAAAACCACAAAATTCTCCCCCAATAGATAAGGTCTCCAACAGCGCAATGCATGTACAACTGTAGCTAACTCAAGATCATGTGTCGGGTAATTCCTCTCATGCGGACTCAACTGCCGAGACCCGTACGTAACTACTCGATCACCTTGCATCAACACTGCTCCCAGCCCAATACCTGATGCATCATTGTAAACTGTATAGATCTTCCCCGGCTCTGGGAGTATCATGATCGGTGCTGATGTCAGCCTTCCCTTGAGGCCCTGAAAAGCTGTGCTGCAAGCTTCTGACCGAACGAACTTCACACCCTTATTAGTCAGTCCCATCAACGGTGCTGCTAAGCGGTAGAAGTCCTGTATAAAACGCCTGTATTAACCAGCCATCCCTTAGAAACTCTGTATCTCAAACACGTTCTTAGGCTGCTCCAAGGAAACTACTGCTCTCACCATCTATGTGTCTACTGAAACTCCTTCCCCTGAGACGATATGACCCAGGAAGTGAATTTGGTATATCCAAAAGTGGCACTTTGAGAGCTTAACATATAGACGATGCTCTCTCAGTATACTCAGTACGATCTCAAGATGGGTGGCATGGTCGTTTCGAGTGCGAGAGTACACCAAGATTTCGTCCATGAATACTACCACAAAAGAAACAAGATATGGATGGAACACATGATTCATCAGATCTATGAAAACCTCTAGCGCCTTTGTGAGTCCGAATGGCAAAACTGTATACTCGTATAGACTATACCTACTCCTAAAATCCGTGAGAGGTATATTAGATGGTCTCACTTGCAACTGATGATATTCTGATCTCAGGTCATTCTTCGAGAACACTCGTGCTCTACAAAGCTGATAAAAAAGTTCATCAATCCTTGGTAAGGGATATCGGTTCTTAACCGTCAACTGGTTCAGCTTCCGATAATCCATGCAATGTCTAAGAGCACTGTCCGCTTTCTTCGCAAAAAGTACTGATGAACCCCGAGGAGAAGTACTGGGTCGGATAAAGCCTATTTCCTGCAACTCCTCTAACTACCTCTTGATCTCCTGCAACTCAGGCGTGGCCATCCTATATGGAGGAATGGACACTGTTGCTGCTACTGGAAAAATCATGATAGAGAAATACACCTCACGCACCGAAGGTAGAACTGAAAAGACGTCCGGGAATACATCCCTGAAATGCTCAAAAACTGGAGGGAAACCCATCTGACAAGTCCCCTGATCATTCAGATATAAGCTCGTAATCTGGGATGTGACTCCACCTCGCCCATGATGCTCTGGTCCAGTTCGACTCGCCTGAACATCCCATTCTCCCTTGTATAGAAACTCTCCGCCCTCTGGTGATGTGAAACGCACCCTGTGATGATATCTATCTATAAAGGATTGAAAGGGAAACAACCAGTCCATTACGAGAATGACGTCATATCTTGTCATCTCAATGACATAGAGGTACCAAAGGAAGTGAAACCCACCAACCTATAGGGGGCACTCCTTGCACTGATGCACACCAGCCGTCCTAGTCCCCAACGGAGTGTCTAGCATCATGACAACAGAAGAAGTAGAAACACAGAGCCCAAGGCTCTCCAAAGCGGGTACAAATAAAAAACTATGTGTAGCACACATATCGAGAAGTACTGAAGATAATACAGAAGCTAATAAAATAGTACCTCTGACTATAGAAGGTCCAGGATACTACTCCTGGTGGTTCTGTTGCTCTGCATATGACTGCCCAGCGTCGCGGCCCTACAACATAGCCTGGCTACCCTGAGCTGTCTCGCCCTTCTGTCTCTGAGATCCTGGTGTCTGGCTACCACGACCACGACCACCATCTATGCCTGTACACCCTGACGTGTTCCAGTTTCCTGACTGGTAAGAAGCCATTGGTCCTACTCCCGCATGCGGAGTCTGCACAGAACCCCTCTCACTAGCCACTAGTGGAAACTCCCTACAAAAGCGCTACAAATGACCCATCTTGCCGCATGCTCGGCACTCCACTGGGTCCCGTGGACAATGCGGTCTCTTGTGCCCCTCTATGCCACACTGGTAGCACCTGACCAAACCACCTGAAGAAGCTGCCTGGCTGGTAATACCACCCTAAGAGAATTCTATCTGTCTCATCCTCTTGCCAGCAGAAATAGTACCAGTAACTGGTGCTGAACTACCCTGGCCCACACCACTAGATTCTCGCAGGTTCCTCTCCGTAATCAGCGCCATGTTCACGATGGCGTGTACAGTAGGAAACCTGAAGACATTGACTAGCACTCAGATGTCATACTGAAGACCATACTCAAAACATCTGGCTCTCAGCGTATCATCAACCACCAGCACGGGTGCAAAGAACTAAAGCTCCGTAAAAAGAGTAGAATAGTACATCACTAACATAGAACCCTGCTGCAGATTCATGAACTCTCAAGATCTATCTGCATATTCATGAGTCTATCTGTCTCTTCCTCTGATACCTCTTTGTAATGTCCCGGACCCGGGTTCCACGCAACGTGTTCCCCGAATCTGGTTCACCACGTGACCTCAAGCGCATTTCCCCAAATGCCAGAGGCTGCCGACCAGCAGTGAGGGCCCAGGTCTGATAGTGGGGAAACTATGCCCTCATTTGTAAAAGTGTAGTACAGCGGAATACAAAATAAAACATAAAACAAATAGCGGAAGCAGTAAAACATACACAATTGAAATAAACAACAACAGTGGATATAACCAACAGTATATAAATGATGATGCTACTTGTCTCATGTTCTAAGAAAACAGCCATAACATGTTATACATCAATACGATGCAACCAAAAGAAGAGTACAACAAAACAAAGCAAAATAGATGGCAGCGGCATCACGAGCCTAGGCTCGGTATCATGCCCTCCTATTCCTTAGCAGCAGTCATGTACCTATATAGGGACTCTTGCCCCAATCCACACCTATAGCAATGTAATCTGTTTGGGCTGAAAAGCATGACCCAAATAGGGTGTGAGAAATATATCTCAGTAGGCACCCACAAAAGGCCCGTGCCCAACTGCATGTAAGCATGCAACAACAACGTGCAATAGTAAAATGCAATAAAGTAAGTTGCAATGAAAAGTAACTATCTTAACAATTAAAATGCCATTTTATTATTCATTTAATCCATTAAATATTAGAAATCACTAGAGTGCATTTATAAGTAAACAGTCCATGTCCTCAGACAAGCAAACCTTACCCTCAGGTAAGAAGAATCCAACCTGCAGGTATAGCCCTCAGGCGTAACAGAATTTTCCCTCAAACATAGGAAGTGTCGCCCTCAGGCACAGAAGACAAGTTCTCAGGCACGAAAGGATTCTCTGAGGAGAAATAACTACAGCCCTCAGGCTAAACAGTGCAGTTCCCTCAGGCTAATCACAACAACGCCCTCAGGCCAAACAGGTAACTAGGCCATGCCCAACAGGTAAACAAACAGTAACAAGCAATTCCTCTCATGGAAATTCTACAATTACTACTTTAAAGGAATACCCTCGGGTATCCTGGTCAAATGGCTAAATAGTGGAACACACCCCCGGGGTGGTTCCGGATCCAAGCAATGATCCCAACCAACATTTTATTTTCAAAATTTAATCACCTATGAAATTCTATGCATTAAATATATCAATGGCCTCAGCCGCACGACACCCCAACATGGGTTCGTGGAACGAAAACGCACAAAATGCATGACAGTTGGAAAATAAACACCAAGCCACCTACCTTATATGCCAACGAACGTTATACCCGAACGCCGACTCCAGAAATTCCCAAGAATGGCATAGATCTGACAAAGAACAAAACTCATTCAAATGTAAATAACATCCCCTCGAGAAATAATTGGTAAGAATTGTACCAAGAGAGGAGAGGGCTTACCTGTGTGGTTCCAACGAGATCGTTCGAAGCTGAATCGGATTCTAGAAGAACACCCGGCGGATCTTCAAAGGTTTGGCCTCCTCCTTTATCTCCATATCGGCTGAAGTGTCTCCTCTGCCAAATGAGGAGGCCACTTCCTATTTTAAGCCGAAAAAACAAAGTACGTGGCATGTACTTCTAAGTACACGGTGTGTACTTATTTAATTTAACTGTTCATTTGGCGGCATCGCCACACTGTTCATCCGTCGACATGAGTACACAACATGTACACCCAAGTACACGGTGTGTACTGTCGCTCAGCTGGCGGTGACTCCACCGCCTTACTGTTTATGCCTGCTGACTGACTACACGGCATGTAAGGTACAACTGCACGACATGTAGTCTGTTCCTACACCCCTCGTCGCCAGCATGGCTACACGCCCTGTGTACTCATCCCAACACGGACAAAAGTACACTACGTGTGGAAAAGTACACGGTGTGTAGTTCCAAATTTTAAGAGTTTTCCCCATTTTCCATATTTTTCTCAAAAACACTTAAGGAAAAGGAAAAAGAAGAAGCTCGTACCCCAAAACTAAGAACCGGGTTCTTATAGTAATGATATTTACCCATCTAAACCTCCATGAAATTGGAAACAATTTTTTCGTTCATGTGTACGATCGGTTACTACCTCATGAATGGATGTAATTTGTTTTCCTTTAACGAACCACATGTATAGAAATAATAGTGGTAATATTTAATTTATATAGTACATATTACATGATATTAATTATTTAAAATTAATACAACACACACTTCCCTACCCTTTCACACATTAAGGGAATGATATCATCACTTGTGCGTACATACGACCAACCTTCTCTATGGAGATATGCAACTCATTTTCCTTGTAAAACATTAAAATATAGTTTTAAAAATAACAAAAATTAGTAAATATGATATTTAAGACATTAATATAATTTTTGATATGATGTTACTACATCCTTTACACAATAGACATAACTTTCAATACAAAACACACATGAGAAAACAATAAGTAATCAATCGAATCAATAATAAAAATAAAGGATTGATAATGAACAGGTATTAAGGTGTAATAAGTGAATCATATGTGATTCTATAAACATAAATATGGTTCTATTATAAATTAAAAAAATTAGGGAAACCATTATGAAGTCATCTAATGAATGTTCAACCAAAATGAAGCGTGATGTATGAGGCTTTATCTCAATCCCCCTTAATTAAGGCATGTTGTAATGTTATGTACCAATGTTTTTTTTAATTTTGGTTATATAATATCACATTTAAATTTTATATCATTAATAAATCAAACTTAATTTTAATTTTACTTTCAAATTTAATTATTTCATCTTAGGAGATTTGACATGGATGTTACTAGGTGGTACGAAATTTCATAATTCAATTTGATTTCATTGGGTTATATTAGTTCTTCATTGTCTTTGAAATTCATATATTATGCATGTAATGACTTTTTATTATCATATATTTTATTTCAAATTATACTATTTGTATTTATATTTTATACAAATAATAAATTCATTGATTAATTATCACTTCAATGTTATTATCATTATAAGGGTAACTAATTTTAAACTATCCTCATTGAGATATATGTTATATTATACAAAAATCATATATAATGATGTGTATCTACTTATACATTGATATGTAATATTTTTAATCTATTTATATTAATGGAATTTATTATTTTATTTTATGTTATTACCTTTATGGGGATTATGATTCAAAATTTACCAAAGTGCTTAGAGATTTAATTTTCAATGAAATTTTTGTTGGGATTGTATATACCTAAATTTATATTGAGGAAAATTATTTGATAATTGTACAATAAAACCCTATTATTTTATTATATTTTTATTATTCATGAATTTTTCATGTAATAGTAATATTTCTCATTTCCTTGGTTCCTAAAATGACTAAGACAATGTTTTTAACAAAATCTAGCATCATTTATCTATCGATCAAAAATCCATTTTCTTCTAAATCCATGTTTTAAAAAAAAACACAAATTTTTTTTACTTTTATATTTAAAGTAAAATTTACCTATAATTGTATTTTTTAAAAATAAAATTGAGAGGAATTTTAATATTTTTTTGCAAATATGGTACGTTATTCTTTTCATACAAAAATTTGATAGGAATCTTTTTTTAACAAACTCAATGTGAAAAGAAAATTCCCACCGTCATGACCACTCACTGATTGTACACTTTCAATACTTGATTAAAAGGTTATTTTTAATTAAAATTGTTTTCCTATTATTTATATACATATATTTTATTGAAAAGTGACTTTCAAAGTGAAAAATAATTTTTCTCAATATAGTTTTAATAGAACATTTTTATTCATCAGCAATAACAACCATTTATTTTAAATATAATCCCATAGATATATTTTACAATGATAACATTATTTTATTTCTCTTGATGGTTTATGATCAGTTTGACTAGGGAAATTATGGACATTCACCATCTTGATTAAATATTTAATCATTAACATTACCATGATATATTGAATTTCCCTTCATTAGTGGAAATTACATTTCTCCTAAATATCCATATTATTTATCATGGATAGTATTGTTAAATAAACTATATCTCATTTATATGTATGGTATTTTTTAATTTTAATGTTATATTATTCACTATTGAAATATTAATATTCAATATTATTTACAGAATATAGACATTTAATGATATTGCATATTGGTAATAAATTAAATCAATAATATAATATATGAGGAATTCAATGGACATGCATTGATTGGTTGGGACCAAAATTATATGGATCCTCAATGAATCAATTTTAAAATGATGAGAATTAGTAGTCTTGAATTAAATGGTTTTTTACCCATAGTTTTAGACTATCAGGTAAATGTTCATAATGATATTAATATCACGATGTTAGAAAACATGATGTCCAATATTAATAATTTCCTTCAATAAGAATTTTGTTATTATTATCGGTGAGATTATTGCATTGATAATATCTATGGATTCAATTCATTTTTAATAATTTGGTTAAATGAAATTTGTGTTCAGTTATTTACATATCTATATTGATCATGACTTATCTAATCAAGATAGTAATGTTATTGATTAAATGGATTGTGTTTTCAGACATTTACCTAGTAATATTGATTATGAATTCTATAATATTATATATTTATTCATGATAAAGTCCACTTTACGGAACTCATACTGAGAATCTAATATCACCCTTATATTATTTATTTTCCCGGGGATATAAATAAGTAATATTTGAATAAGTTCAAGGATGAATAAATTTTTTACTTTAACTATGTTTTATTACTTTTTTCAAATGCAATGAATTTATAAAGTATGTATATATATTTCCAAGACTACTAAACTATATTCATCTTTTGGTATTCTGTTGATTATATGTATTTCCAATGTAATAATATAGACACCAGTTTCGAGTTACTAGGTTCAGGTAATTTATAGTCGGTATTATAGAATGTTTTGTATAATTCTTGGGAACTAGATTTAGGAAAACATATATTAGGGAACAAAAATATATGATATACATTTTTTATAATTATAAAGTAAATTACAAATTTTTTTGTGAGTATTATTTTATATATTTCTCCTTGAAATATATCCATGTATGGATACTAAAAGTAGATATGTTTCTATAATATTTTTACCGTGGGGTAATAACTATAAAAATAAAACCATGGGATTTGACAAAATCATCACCTAGTGAATGAAAATATGCCTTATTGAACACCTAGTATAATAACCCGACCTTAAACTTGTCTAGTTCTATATTTTAGATTGCATTACTTTTCCTTGATCCCAACCATGACCTTATCCATCATTATGTGCTATGAAAAACATTTCAAAAATTAGAAACTTGGGTTGAACATAAAAATATCAGAAAGGGCTACACAAAAAATGAAAAAATTATGTTTTCAAAAAAAAACAAGTAAACCATGAATACTTTGTCAAAATTAATACTTTCCACCTTCAGGAAGTAGTAAATACTCCTCACGGAATAAAAGGTCATTGCTTCCCCTTTGTAACCAAAATATTACCATAATCCCATAAAAAGAATACATAACATATAATGGTAACATGATACACAAACATACATAATTGTAAAAACCATACGGTCTATTTCCACACATATCACTAAATGGAATAGCCATACAGACGACATCTATAGACAATGCATTAGAGGTTATAATGTAACCACCCATCCTAGTTTATCACGGAAGCCCCTGTCATTTGGTTTATCACATATCCACTATCAAATATCCATGTACCATTATAAAATCCAAACACATAAAACATCGTAAAAAAAATATTTAACTAATAACATTTCATTTACAATCAAAACAAATTAGTTCAAGATATTAAAATAATAAATCGACTTCAAAAAAAAATTCAATACCAAAACACCCAAGAAAACAATAAGGGGTTTATTTTTCATTTTAAAAACATTAAGGATTATACAGGAAGCCAACTAATGATTATGGTAGATAAGAGTGCATTGTCACTACAAAAGTTAAAAACAGTCCCTTTATCATTTGCCTCAATGAATGGAGATTGAGACGATGCCCCATACCTCGTGTCCGACATGACCCGTTCGTTCTTTAATATCTTAAATAATAAAGTAAAGATTATTTTTACATTCTTAAGAACCTTTTTCAAGTTTATTATTCCTTTTATACTACTTATTATCATGTTATAAATTATTAGTTAATTATTTGAGTTCATATAGGACATTTTGTCGATGTTCGGAACATGAGTTAAAAATGAAGTGGTTATAATTATAAATTATACATGTTGTCAGAATTCCATTATCTCTAGAATGATGTTAATGATTTAGAAATAATATATATCATATATATCCATTATATATATGTATTTATAATTATACATAATATTTGGAGGTAATATATGAAATGCACCGTTCATAGAGGCGATAAGCCGTAAGAACACTTGAACGCTAATTTCTTTTCTATTTCATATTTAATGGAATGAAAAATTAATGATACATAGGTATATTATAAATCTAGTATAATATAATATATATATATATATATATAATTTAATTAACTCTATCATTTATATGTCCCACGTATGGAATGGAGGATTCATATCACTTTGAGGGGGCGATAGTCAGCACTTTCACAAATGAAATTATCTTATTTAACCACTACAGAAACCAAAAAGGTATTCTGTAAATGAAAAATAATTAATCATAGAAACAACAAAAATATAATATCTATCACATATAAATATAGATACATCATAATGGTCACCATGAGAGGTGGTAGGATATAATTGAACGATCATCATTTCATGAGGCATTAGATTTCCCTCTATAAAAGCAGTATGTTCTTTACCCATTAGATGGAGGTATTTATAAGTGCAGTTCGAATACTTATATTAAAAAAACCTACCATATTGAGGATATGATATTTTATATAAAATAATGTAATAAAATTAATTTAAGGAGTTGGATAAGGTAAATAAAATAAAAGGACATAAGAGAAGATGTTACCTTTAAATCGGGTAACTCCCTTTGGTTTGAACCAAAAGGATTTGTAGAAGTTTTTTCTTCATAAGGTAAGGCTTATAGGTAAAAAATAGAAATGTAGAGAGCCTAACTAGGTAGAGGTTAGATAATCCAAGTTTCTTGTGAGGTGTGAGTAATGAGTTATAGGTGAGGGCTTTTTATAAGGGGAGGAGGGACTCTTTAGAAATGTTTGAAAATAGTATTTTATTATACAAATATTTTCGATTTCAAAAGGTCCAAAACTCATTAAAATACAATATAGGAAGACTAATTTTAGAAATAATATCATCCAATAATAATTGGAGTGGTTTTGGATATGGTTATAATTTTTATAATCTTATTTATTTAAATCATTCATTAATGAGGTAAACATTACATCATTATTGTGTCATAAATAATTTTATTTATATGATGTCCAAAAATTATAAAACAAATACCATGATGTAGTAAATATTTTTAAATTTAAAATAAATATTTATAGTCGAATAGATAACTTATATAACCCCCTGTAAAAGTTTATTTACTAAAAGATATATGTTTTTGTCATTTTTTCCTTTACTTTAAATTAATTAACATAAAGTGTCATTATCACTCTTAAATGGATCCATGGTGTCCCAAAATCGACCCATTGATGCCCATAGTCAGAAATGTATCATCTAATAGGATTAAAACACATGTTATGGTAAACTAATATTATTATAATATTATTTTTTCCTCGATTTCCCAATTAAACTTTAACCGTGGTAAATAAAATTCAAAATAAAATATTCACCCAAAATTACTTTCATCTTATTGAACTAAATTATACTTACTAATAACATCCATGTATGTAAAATTTTTGAAATTCAATTCAATGAAGCGGTAAAATTTTATTTAGATGAAATGGTAGGTTTTTTACTACTACCCGGTGTTTTCACTATTCATCAAAGATTTAATGTTTTCAAAAAAATAAAAAACATTTATTAAACTATATATTTGATATTCTGAATTAAAAAATTATTGGATTAATTAATTTTAATTTAATTCCCATTGTCAAAAAAAAGCGTGTTTTTAAGATACAATAACTATAAAAATATTGACACTTGTTTATGTCGAATTTCAATGTGAAATTATTTACAATGACCATCATTAGATTACATGGTAAAAATATAATTTAATTACACTTTTAAAACAATTATTAATATAATATAACCATATAAATATATTTTATTAAAAGTAATCTTTGAAATAAAATACAGTATTTTTCATTATTCATTTAAAAGTGAATTTTATCAGAAAAATACCAAAACATTACCCAAAGTAAATTTTGATGTCATGATTCTAAGGACATGTTAAATTTGTCAAATAATACAAATTAAAGTGACCAAAACTATATTTAAAGTGTTTTATGCATCAAAAGGTTGTAACTCAAACTTTTAATGAATAATAGAGTATTTATAATTAATATCAAATTCTTTCTTATTTTAAACCTCTAAAATTAATTGGATAAATGTAAAAACGTTTAACAACCATGTATATTAATATTTTAGTTCATTATGTTCATTCCCACAAATAAAATGGTTAGGAATTAACTACCATTTAAAATAATATTATATTATTATTTTTTAGTATGACCCAACGTTGTGTGCAACATAAGATTTCAAAGAAACATCTTTTTATGTATCAGGTACTCTATCGAACATATCATCCCTTTTAAATTAAAATTAATATTTATATCACAAATATTAATAAATATGAAAATGTCTTATTCTTTATTTACATGGTATTTACATCCTTCCTCATTTTGGGAATTGTGTCCTTGCAATTTTATTCACTTATTAAATAAATGGGGGGTATTTATCCCTCACAGCATTTTTAGATTCCCATGTTTCCTCTTAAACCATATGATTTTTCTATAAAACCATTACATGATGAATTCCCTTATTTTTCAACACTTTCTCTCTTCAATCAAGAATCTGGATAGGTTGGTCCCCATGAGAGAGATTATCTTCCAACTGAACAACCTTTGGACTTAAAACATGGGATAGATCTAGCATATACATTCTCATCATTGATAACTGAAAAACATAGTGTACCAGTGATAAACTTTGAGTTAAATCTACTATGTACCCAACTGATCCCACTTTATATAGGATATAATAAGTTCCAATGAACCCATGAATCAACTTTACCTTCTTACCAAAACACATCAAACTTTTCCATAGAGAAACTTTGAGAAAGACATGATCACATACCTCAAATGAAAGATCCTTCCTTCGATTATCCGCCTAATGTTTCTACCTGCTCTGAGTGGTTGTCTTGTTCTTATGAATTAACAAACATATTTTTGCCATCTCTTCTACCAATTACATTCCCATCAACATCTATTCACCTACTTCATCACAAAAAGCAGGAGTTTGACACTGATTCTCGTATAATGCATCAAATAAGGCCATGTTTATACTGGAATGAAAACTGTTTTTATAATAAAATTCATCCAAAGAAATATGTTGGTCCCAAACTCCCTTGTAATTCATCAATCTAGCACATAACATATCATCCATGTTCTGAATTGTTTTTTCTGACATCCCATCTGATTGATGATGGAAAGCTGTACTAAAATTTAATTTTGTACACAATGACTTCTGAAGACCTTTACAAACGCCCGAAGTGAACCTCAGATCTTGATCAGATACAATGGAGAAAGGAACTCCATGCAACCTGAATATATATTTAACGTACAACAGATAAAGTTGATCAAGATAAAAAGTATATCCAATAGGAAGGAAATGAGAATATTTAGTCAATCGATCAACAATAACCCAGATATCATTGCTATCTCGATATGTATTTGGTAATCCCACATTGAAGTCCATAGATATATTTTCTCGTTTTCACTCTGCCATAGGTAAAGAATGAAGCATCACTTTTGGTAACTACCGCTCTTCTTTATCCTTCATGAAAGAAAAACACTTCATAGTAAAGTCAGAAATATTTTTTGTCATTCCATCACACCAATAATACTCTTGAAGATCTCTATACATCATAGTATTGGATGGATGAACTGAAAACAGAGAACAATTAGCTTCAGATAATAATTATTTTCTTATCTTTGAATCACAAGGCACAGATAATATTTTCCCAAAAACAAAACACAATCATTATCAATGATAAATTCAGACAACTTACCCTTTTGAACCAACTCTACATTTTTCAACAACTCATTGTCTTCCATCTAACCTTGCTTAATTCTGTATGATAGAGATGAATTCACTAACACCTGAAACAAAATAGAGGAATTTACCGCACTAAAAACATTAATGAAAAATTTCATCAAATCAACAACCAAATGATCTTGTTCCAAATGTATCATGGTTAATGAAGAATTACGTTTTCTACTAAAAGCATCATCCACTTTATTTTTCTTTCCATGATGATAAATGATTGTGAAATCATAATCCTTGATTAATTTCAACCATCTCCTCTATCTCATTTTTAATTCTTTTTGAGTGAATATATACTTCATACTTTTTTGATCAATATATATTTCACATTTTAATCCATACAGATGATGCCTCCAAATTTTTGAAGAAAAAACAACAACATCTAATTCCAAACCTTGTGTATGGTAATTTAACCCATGAGGATTCAACGGACATGAAGAATAAGCAATTACATGATCATTCTGCATAATGAGAAAACCAAGTCCTTTCAATGAAGCATTACTATAGATAACATACTCACCATTTCTGGATGGCAGTTCCAAAATAGAAGCATTCACCAATCTTCTTCTCAATTCCTTAAAACAATCATCACATTATTTGGTCAAAATTAATTTAACACCTTTTCGAGTTAACATAGATATTGGACTAGATAACCATGAAAAGTTCTCATCAAATCTCTCGTAATAATCTTATAAACCTAGGAAACTACGATTCCCTGTGATATTGGTAGGTCTGGGCCAGTATTCAACATCGTTTGTTTTAGTAGGATAAACAATTATTCCATTGTTTGAAACAATGTGACCATGGAATGATTTTTTTAATCTGAAATTCACACTTGTGAACTTCCCATACAATTTATTTTCTTTTAAGATTTTCAAAATAACCCTTAAATGACTTTTAGGTTCCTATTTACTTTTGGAATAAACCAAAATATCATCAATAAACACAACCCAAAACTTATCCAAAATCTCACGAAAATTTCTATTCATAAGATCCCTGAATACATCAGGGGCATTGGTTAACCCAAAAGGCATAACAGAAAATTCATAATGGCCATATCTAGTATCAAACATGGTATTCAAGAATGTCTACTTCTTTTACATTCAAATAATGGTACCCCAACCTCTATTCAATTATCAAAAAATACTGATCTCCCTAGAGTTGATCAAACAAATAATTGATATGTGAAAAAGGATACTTGTTCTCAACAGTGAAGTTATTGAATTTTCTATAATAATTACATAGTCTCATTGAACTATCTTTATTTTTAAAAAACAAGATAGAATCACCCCATGGTCATGTGCTATGATGAATAAAACATTTATCTAATAACTCTTCAAATTTCTTCTTTAACTCTAAAATATCAATTTGATCCATTAGATAAGGGGGTTTTGTAATTGGATAAGAATCATGAATTAATTAAACAGTAAATTCAACATCCAAATCATGTACATACAAATAATATCATCAGAAAAAACATCAAGATACTCATTTACCACGGTCACATCATTAATATAAACATTTCCATCTTTTACCAGTTTCCCAGCTTCCTCATATGTTATCAACAATAAGGGTTTATTCTTGTACAAAAGCTGAGAATCATTATGTAATGAAACCTCATTATGTATGCCGTCAATATTATCATGATAAATAGAAATCCAATCCATACTCAAAAAAGAAAGAAACTCTACTACAGAAAAAACAATAGGGTTTGCAGGTAGATTCATTCCACACACAACGACTAGAAGGATATTCTAATTTCATTTTGTCTCACATTTCCCCCCGATTTTTAACATAAATTCTAGATTAATATCATTATATGCAATTAAAAATTTACTAGAAAACTTATCAGAAATGAATGAATATGTAGACCCTGAATCAAACAACAGATTTGTATAATCTAAACAAACAAATAGTATACCTGACACTAATTCATTTGATAGACCAACATCTGCTGAAGTAGTTACAGATGATTTCACCTTCCCTTTTTACTTGTAGTCTGGCTATTTTCCCTTAGCTTAGATATTTGTTGGACACTCATTTGCATAATGACCCATTTCATTTCACATAAAACAATTTACCGACTTTAAATCAGATTTTTTCGTCCATTAACCTGACATTTTTCAGTTCATTTACATGTTTTATTTCCCATTTTACTACATCATTAGAACTTATTATAATTCCGAAGATATTCCACAACATGATTTTTACCACAATTTTCACAAACTGTAATCATATGTTTCTTACAATCAGAATTTTTTGAAGATTTTTCTCCTTTTGTCTACCACATCGACCTCTTATTCTGTTGTTTTTCAAAGAACACCTAATCATCTGAAAATTCCATTTCCACCTTCTTCGCACATCAATCATTTTTTTCATTAATTTTGAAATAATTAGAGGCTAATGCTCTTCGATATCACAACTTCAGTCCTGAGTTAAATCGATTTATCTTACTATCAAGATCTTAGATGAAATTTGGAGCATTCCTTTCTAGTAGAGTGAATGTTTATTCAAAAGAAGCTATTGATTCATCCTCTTACATGAATTCCAGGAATTGTTTTTCCATCCTAAGACGAACCACCTTAGAAAAATATTTCTCAAGAAACATACCTTTGAATTCATCCCAATCAAGAGCATCAATCCCCTCACTATCACAGATTTGTTTCAACATCGATCACCACTTATCATCCTTACCTTCAAAACGGTAAATAGCAAGACTATACTTTTGATGTTATGAGCACCCCATGACATAAAAAATCTTCTCCAGTGCTTTAATCCACCCTTCAGCTAGCACATGGTCATATTATCCTATGAATGATGGGGGATGTTATCTCATGAAATTCTCCACTACTGACATGTTCCTCTATGGTTGATCTGATTGATCTCATTCATGGATACCAAATCAATTTATAGCCTAAGTAAAATATTCTATCATGACAACAAACTATTTAGTTCTGATTCCGTCCATCTCAGGTTTCTGATTTGAAAGGTTATCTTCCTTCAAATGTCTTCTCATCATAGACACCATGATTCCTCTGTGGAAATCCATTCTGAACATAGAAATATCTTATGTGAATCAACATGGTAATATGTAAATTCTATATGATTTCAATATTATCATAAACTAATTTATAGACATTTATTTGACAATATTCTAACTCCTAAAGTTGTCTAAATTGACCTCTGATACCATCTATAAGGATTCTTCCTTGATCATTACATAATCTTGAATTAAGTTAATAATTCACATTAAAGATCTTTTTAGGTTAAGAGCATTATAGAATTAGGTCATTACATATAAATAACAACATGAATATTACATGTAGACACTTCTAATAAGAATCATATTTTTATAAAATAATAACTCCAAAAATAGAGTCATGACCAGTTCAATATTTTAGAAAACAATACTTTTACTTGATCCCATCCTTGACCCTATTCATCATTATGTCCTGTGAAATAAATTTCAAAAAACAAAACATGGGATGATCATAAAAAAGTTCATTAAGGTGTACATGAAGAAGTAAAACTCTTAGTTTTTTAAAACAACATGTAAACCATGAATATTTTATCATAATCAATACATTTTACCATTATGAAGTAGTAAATACTTCTCATTGAATAAAAGATCATTTCTTACCCTTTTGTAACAAAAATATTACAATAAAACCCACAAAAAGAAAACATAACATATAAAGGTAAATTGGGATATAAACATACAAAAATGGAATAACCATATGGTAAAATTCCACACATATCACTAAATGGAATAGCCATATGGCTGACTTCCATACCCAAATCATTGGAGGTTATAATGTTACCACCCTTTCGGTTTTATCACCACACCACCCATCATTTGGTTTATCACATAACCACCAATCAAATTTGCAAGTACCATTATAAAATCATAACCCATAAAATATTGACATTTTAAATATTTCACTAATAATATTTCATTTTCAATAAAAATAATTGATTTAACGATATGTAAATAATAAATCGATTTCAATAAAAATTGTTAATACAAAAACACCCATAAAATAGAATAAGGGGTTTCTTTTTCATTTGAAAAACATTAAGGCTTATAGAGGAATCCAACTAATGATTACAGCGGCGGAGAGGTCATTATCATCAGAAATGTTAAAAACATTTCTTTTATCGTTAAGTAAAACTCTTTATAGAAAAATATTCCCTTAAATTAAAATACAAGTAAAAGGAGTTTTTAAAATTTATAAAAGAAAGGCATGTTAAGATGATGCTTCGGCTTTTTTCGGGAAGCGGTGCCTCAGCGGCATGTCGGACATGGCTTCATCTACCCTTGCGTAGCGTCTAGTGGCGTGGATCTGGCCTTGCCTCTCCTACTCGGTGAGTTTCAGGCGTTTTCGCTTTGGACCTCAGTTTGGCGTCAGTGGGCATTGGTTTCGGCTGTGCGGGATTCATTTCGGTTGTGTCTCTATGCTAGCCCCAGTATTGCATGGAGGGGCGATGGTCTCCAGTTTCTGGCTTCCGGTTCTGTGTAGCTCTCCTTGAAGGTCTTCCTTTGGTATTTTTATCATTTGATGTTGATAGCAGGGAAATTGTGGCAGATTTTGAGAATTTCTTGGGGCTTCCCCATGCTGTGATTGTTGTGTTGATTGTGCTGAAATGATGGTGGATTTCTATCTAGGTGGTTTTTCTCGTTGTGATTGTTGTTTTCTAACTGCCTATTATTAAAAGGTTCTTGATTCTAGATTATCCTCAGAGACTTCTCCCGATGAGGTTTAGAGATGCAAGTTTCCACCAGACTTATGTGTTTCGGTTTTGGATGATTGAGAGGGTATGGTCGAGGCCATCGGAACCAGCCCATCATTGTAAGGGAAATCTTTCCGTGAACGTTGGAATGATGTAAACTGAACATAATGTTATTTATGCCGGGTAAGGGCCTTTCTTTGTTGTTTGATCTTGTTTTTGGAATTTCAGACCATTGGAGCATAGTTTCATGTCTTACATCATTGAAGTCGTGTTTCATGGTTTCACAATTTTCCCTTAAAAGTGTTTCTTAATAAAAAATATAGTTTTCAGTCAGACCATGTTATAAACAATTAGTCAATTATTTGTGTTCATATCAGACAGTTTGTCGATGTTCGGAACATGAGTTAAATTTGAGCTTTTAAAATTTATAAATTGCCCATGTGGTTGAAATTACATTATCTCCAAAATGATATTCATGATTTAGATATCATATATATAATATATATCCAGTATATATATGTATTTATAACTATACATAACATTTGGAGGTAAGAAATGAAATACACCGTTCATGGAGGTGGTAAGCCGTATGTACGCATGAACAGTACTTTCATTTCTGTTTCATATTTAATGGAATGAAAAACAAATGATACATAGGTATATTTTAATTATAATATAATATCAAATATATAATTTCATTAAATTTGTCATTTATACATCCCATATATGGAATAAACGAGTCATATCACATTGAGGCGGTGGTAACCCACAATTCCTCAAACGTAATTATCGTATTTACCCTCTATAGAAACCATAAAAGGTATTAAATAAATGAAAAATTCATAAACATATAAAAAATATAAATATAATATATATCACATGTAAATAAAGTTCCATCTTAATGGACACCATGAGAGGCGGTAGGATACAATTTAATAATAATCATTTCATGAGGCATTAGTTTTTTGTCCACATTAAAAATATGTTCTTTACCCAATAGATTGAGATCTGTGTAAATGTATTTCGGATACTTCTTATAACAAGAACATAATATATTGAGGATAATTTTTTTTCTATAAAATAATGAAATAAAAAGAGTTTATGGAGTTAGGGAAGGAAAATAAAACAAAATAAGTTAATGGAAGACGTTTCCTTTAAATCATGTAACTCCTTTTGGTTTGAACCAAAAGGATTTCTTGACATGCCTTCTACCTAAGGAAAGGCTTATATGTGAAAGAGAGGGATTTAGGGAGATTAATTGTGTAGAGTTTGGATGTGACATAGGGGTTGAGAGGTTTGAGTAATAAGTTGTAGATGAGGACTTTTTATAAGTGGGAGGAGGGGTTCTTTAGGAACGTTCTTAAATATTATTTTATTATATAATGATTTTTAGTTTCTAAAGGTCCAAAACACATTAATGTCGAAGATAAGATGAGTCATGTTAGAATTAATTTAATCAAATAAAAATTGGACATGTTTTGGATATTTCTTTAATCTTTATAATCTTATTTATTTAAATCATTCATTAATTAGGTAAACACTGCATCATTATTGTGTCATAAATAAATTTATTTATTTGATGTATAAAAATTATAAAACAAATACCATGATGTAGGAAATATTTTTATATTTATAATGAATATTTATATTCTAAGAGATAACTTATATATCCCCATGTAGAAATTGATTTACTAAAAGATATATGTTTTTGTCATTTATGTCTTACTTTAAATTAATTAACATAAAGTATCATTTTCACTCTTAAGTGGCTCCATGTGTTCCCCAAATTGACACAAGGATCCCATGTTCGGACATGAATCATCCAATAAGACTAAGACGCATGTAAGGGTAAATTAATATTATTATAATATTATTTTTATATTGTATTACCCTATTTACCATTAACTGCAGTAAATAAAAGTCAAAAGTTATTATACAAAAATAATAATTTTGATCATATTGAACCAAATTTTAATTACTAATAAAAACTATTTACATCTTATTTTTTAAATTCAATTCACAGAAGTGGTAAAATTTCATTTAAATGATGAAATTCAGTTTTAACTACTACTTAGTGTTTTTACTATTCATCAAAAATTGAATGTTTTCAGAAAAATACCAAAAATTATCCAAAATATATTTGATATTCCGAATTGAAAGTGATTTTTATTTTACCAAATTCAAAACATATAATTTGAATTAATTAATTTAAAAATAATTCCTGTTGCAAAAACAAAATCATGTTTTTAAGAAACAATAAATATCAGAAGATTGACACTTTTTTATATCAAATTTCAAAGTGATATTACTTCCAATGAACAAAATTGGATTAAATGGTAAAAATATAATTTAATTACACTTTAAAAATAATTAATAAGATAATCTAACCATATAAATAAATTTTATTAAAATGTAATTTTGAATTAAAATTTAGTATATTTCACTATTCGTTAAAAAATGAATTTTATCAGGAAAATACCAAATATTTACCCGAAGTAAATTTTGATATAACTATTCAAAAGAAATATTTTATTTTGTCAAATATAATATATAAACATGACCAAAACTATATTTAATGAGTTTTCTCCATCAAAAGGTGGTAAATCGGCCTTTTAATGAATATTAAAGTATTTATACTAAATATTATATTCGTTTTTATTTTAAACCTCTAAAATTTATTGGATAAATTTATAAACATTTAACAAATAGTTATATTAATATTTTAGTTAGTTTTGTACATTCCTGCCAATATAATGGCTAGGCGTTAACAACTTTTTAAATTAATATTATATTATTATTTTTCAGTATGACCCCACATTTTGTGCAACGTAAAATTGCAAAGAATCTTGTTATTATGTATCAGGTATGCTATCGAATAGAGCATCCCTTTTAAATTAAAACAAATAATTAAATCAAAAATATTAATAAATATTAAAATATCTTATTCTTTATTTACCTAGGATGTTACACCTAGTTTTACACTTTTAAGGGATATGGTTTGGATAATTTAAATTTCATCTATCATCAATTTTGAAGAATATGAATAGACAATGAAAATGAATGACCTAGATTAAAAATAATTCATCTTAGATTGAAAATACGTATTAATTATATGCACATCCTATAAATTATAATATGCTTTTACAACTATGATTGTTATTTAATGAACTGTACTTATTGATATTATTTAATGATGGGAACATGAAAGAATCATGTTAAAATTGATTACAATGGACAATGTGGTTATTTTTTGAAACCAAATGTGATGATGAAGGTAGAGAAATATATCATGATTATTTCTAATCATTTAACATGATATGTTATTAATAATATATACATTAACAATCTTTCAGACTCTTGAATGAAGAGAAGGATGTAGTCTGTTTAGAGATCAAATGGTGATTACTATGGAAGAAAAGGGTTCAATTTGATTGATGATAGAAATTTATAAAATTAAACATATGAGAATGTATTAAAGGAATAGTAAAATGATTAATATGTGGAAAATGAGGAAAAAATGTCATAAATTTATGAGATAAAGTGATGAGTTTACTATAGAGAAATAAATTTCTTCATAGGAACCATTTATTATTTGTTGTCTCAAATTTTCTGATCTTGGGAATTATCTAAGTAAATTCCTTCTTTAATGGTTAATATTTAGTGTAAGAAATGACTTATTTTAACAAAGATGGGAGAAAAAATATATTTACTGGTATTCAAGAACTATTTGGATGAATTATTTTTATTAATGTTATTTTGGTTATAAGAATCATGAAACATCTAAGGATTCTATTCATTGTAGAAGCATATACGTCTTCCTGTAAGATTAACATAAAGGTTATGGACACCATCATGATTTTATGAGTTTAATGTTGATCAAATATTAAATGTATTATACCCATTTTTAGGTTTTATGTGAAGTTATATTATCAAGAATAAGTATATTTAGGGATAAATTTATGGTAATATAACCAATTAGTTTTGATTATGAAAAATTTATTTAATAAAATGCACCTTTAAAATTTTTGGATTGAAGAATAATGGTATTAGTAAATTTTCATGTTTATATTATCATTTATTTTATGTTAATTATCGGTCATAAGAACTTGTGAACATTAAAATAATTATTTTAATATGGTTTTGGAAAAATAGAAACCCATATGTTGGATGACAGTCTATTGCATCTGATAAGGAAGTGGGGCATAAACCCAAAACCAAATGATGACAAGGGTGAAGCACGTACAATCTTGTTTAAATTATTTTATGGTTAGTATGATTTCTTACATAAAAAAGTTGATTAATTGATAAATATGATAATAAATAAGTTAATTTTTCTTGTGTTACTATTGAGGTTTTAGATAATAATGTATTATATTTATCAATATTTTATTAAATATTATAAACACTTATATTATAGTAATGATTGGTGTAATAACATGATATCATTTTGTGGAATATAAAATCCAATAGATGTTTATTGTTGTGCTTTACGAAATAAAAATTTATTTTGGATATTCATTTCATGGAGTAATAAATGAAGTGGAAATTAATCAAAGAACAAAAAAAGATGAAATTGTGGTATGTTATAAAAGTTATAAAATTTATATTCTTCTTCTCAATATCTTGATAATAAAAGAATCCCCAAAATTTATGAAAGGATCTTGAACATTTTCTTTACCATATTAACATCATAAATGATAAATCAATGGTATTTTAACTGAACACATATTTATGGTTTTTTTATCTATATTTCTCTTGATAATTATTTTTTTTGTGAAAATGAATATATTTCACATTCTATAATTATTTATGATTTTATTTCATGGCCATATTATCAATTACCACCAGTGTTATATTATATGGGAAAAAATAGGTGTTATTAAATATTAATTTCATAATAATCATTACATATATTAAGAGAATGTTTTAATTACCCTTTTTATGATGTGGGTTCTTAACAAATGAATTTTAAAATACCAAAACAATGATTTAGATGTGTATGTTTAAATTATGAGGAGTCAATTTATTAAAGGTGGGGAGATTGTAAAACATTGAAAATTTAATGTAAATTTATTTTAAATGAATTTTCTATCTTCATTATATTTCAATTTCATAAACCATGGAATTTCTAATTAAGAACGTTGTATTGGATAACATATATTACACCCAACGTTGAGCTTAAAATACGCATAAAATATGTTATTTAATTAAGACCATTATAACCTAGCAATAAAATTGGTGATATTAATAGTAGAATATATTTTAAAAAATATATATAAAGTTGAACCAAAATATAAATTTATTTATCAATTCATAATAAATATTCACTAAAATTGTAATAATGAGATTTTATTCAACAAAAAATATGTTTCCTTTAAAAATATAATTTATTTATTTTTATAAGAAACAAATATAATATTTTTTTAGATCTTTTAGAAATATTATTAAAAAAATGAAAATAATTTTTATATAATAATATAAATTTTAATTTAGAGAGAAATTTTGGGATTTTTTTGAAAATACCAATTTTTCAATGAATAGTTAAAAATACAAATTTTTATAAAACCGTGATTTTTTTAAAAAAATTAATAAATTTAAAAGTCCCATAAATATTTAACTATTATTTATGAATAAAATATGTATTAATTAGTATCATTTAATTTAATTAATTACATTTAAATCATATTTATATTGTAACAAAATATATTTTTATTTTTATGTATTAAAAAACTTTTTTGAAAAAAATGTTTCCAAGAGTGTAATGTTTTCCATTTTAACTAATAAAAATAAAAAATAATGAGACATTAATTAAAAGAAATTTTTATCTTATATATATACATATTAAAACACATTAATTTAATTATGATTAGTTTTCTTATATTTATTATATTACCATCTTATGTTTGAAAATTGCATTCCTTTAAAACCCATTTTTTAACATGTCAGTGGGTAAAATTTTAAATTAAATTATGCCAATTATATGAATATATTTTTATAATATTTATTAATTTTTTTTAATAGTAATAATTCATATCATATATTAATTTCACCTTCATTCTTTTCCATAATTAATAATTAAAACAATAAAAATCGGTTACAATAGTTAATGTAAAAACTGATTTACTAAGGGTGGGGGATGGGTTAATCCAAAGAGGTAAATGGAATTATTTGCTTTAAACAATAAATTTTAATTTTAGATGTTTTTATTGGCCTTATCTGTCTTTAAATATTATATTTTTTCAATTTTTGAATTACTTTTCCTTAGAGTGACGTCCAAATATTGAAATGTTTTGGGAATTTACAAAAATTCCACTCTTCATCCCTTATAAAAGTGATAACCTATCATCTTTTTCACTCCCATAAAAAACACATTGATTAATAAAATATTAAAAAAACTCTCACAAACATACTTAGATAAATTGTAGAGGTTCTTTTATTCCCAAAAGACTAACCCTCGGTACCTTAATAAGAGATCCAAAGGAGGTTATTCTAAGAGAATGTGATTGTCTTCCGAAATATGTATCGTTTTATTTATTATTATTTTAGCCAAAAATTATTAAATAAAAATTTAAATATAATAAAAAAACAATCAACCGTATACTTAGATATTATTATGTTAATGTAATCACATTTTTCTATCTCCTCCTCTATCGAATGAGAAACATATCCAACCCCAGTGTGTATGGTTAACAACTGTCACGAGAACTGATGTAATAATTTATATATCACTAAATAACATGGATAATAACAATGATTAAATAATTAATTTATATAATACGTATGAAATTATATTAATTTTATACAGGTAATATACCATACACTTACTTACCATGTAACCTTTAAAGGGAATGATAACGTCACTAATGTGTATGTCTGTCCTTCCATCCACATTAAGCTATGTGACTCAATTTCCATGTAAAAATTTCACGGTAGGTTACAAAATTGTGTAAAATAAATATATATTATATTTATATAATTAATATAATTTTTGTGATGATCTGATAATATATATTATATTAGGTGTTTGGGAGTACAATTACATTCAATCACATATACTAGGAACACACACAGGCCCAAAAAGAAGGTCATAGCCCCCCCAGGGACAAACCAACAAACCAAATAATTGATTACAGTATATATATTCTTTAACCAATGGACCAAAGGGAATGAAGACCATTACATGTCTCACAGGCCCACCAGTGGATGGCCTAAAGGCCTATCTTGCATCATTACTACATCACCACCTGCACGTCTTGCCTACATCCCTGAACACATGATGGACTAAAGAATTAATAGCCAAAAAGAATATTTGGGATGGATATTACTCCTACAACAGTACCAATAATTGTAATCATACTGCTACTATGAAAAAATGCTGCTAGAGTGTCTATTACAGTATTTCTACAGAACTTGTAAAATTTTTTCCACCCTAATTTTATCCCTGGTCTTGTCACAACCCGTCCCCTGGGGCCCATGCTGTGACTACCCCAAGATCACCTTCCATAGGCTAGGGGCTGGCGACTTGCATGAAAGGTGTAACTCCCTAAAACTGGGAAGGAATTACCTTTATAATCTGTAAACACACACATAAGAAAGAACACAACTGGATACAAAACACCAAGTAAACTGTATAACAAAAGTGTGCTAAAAGTAAAAGGGGCCAGAATACAATCCCAACTGGAAAATACATGTACAACTCTGATACAATAAAACTGAAGTAAAGGGAATGTTAGAAGCTGGGTCGACCTCTGAGGTTCCTACATGAAGGGTAGGTACAAATCACCTCCTCAACACTCTTTTTCCTCACGTCTCCTCTACGTACCGACATGTCGTATGGTCTACCTATAGGTACCATCCAGTCCTGGTACTCTGAGCCTCAGTCAGTGCTGTCTGCCATCTGCGTCCAACACAATAAGATGCAAGAATAGCCCGTACTGGGGTAAGTATAATGATACTTAGTATGTACCCCGAGACCCTCAATGTCCCACACAAATCAACCAAGTATAAAACACAAAGTATGAAATCAACAAATAATCATACTTAAGTATATGACCATATATATATGTTATCAAGTAATCCATCACAATCATGAGGAAATCAGAAAAAAAATGAATCAACTCAAAACAAGATTTTATTCTAGTGGTAGTATCATGTAACATCCCCAATCACATTATCGAAACCTTGGATGTTGTAGAACTCCTCCTCTATCGAGTGTAGTGGGCATTAAATGACACCAAGAATGCATCCCACTAACCTTGGACTGTGGAGGTACTCCTCCTGTCGAGTACCATGGATATGTTGTGTCACCAAGTACAGTCCCCAACATTGGTCTACCGCATCACCAAGCGCGCTCCGCCTTGTAGCCTGCTGAGGTACTCCTCTTATCGAGTATCGTCGTTCTGTCGTGACACAAAGTTGCTCCCCACTATGGGTTTCCCACGACACCAAACTTCTTCCCACTGGGCATGTAGAGTCACTCTGATTCAAAACAGTCACCAGTTGTTAGGTCTCAGATAGATATAAAGTATCTTCACAATGCTCGCTCATCTCTAGGTGGATCAACTTCACAAACTACTTTTCAATTCTCTAACTATCATGAAGTCCCACGAAAAAGTATCTCAACTGTCCGAAACATCATAAGAGTCTCAACACAATAGATGGTGCATCAAATGGATACTCAGTTTGTTAGTTATTAGCTTTTTAGTTATGGGGGCCCAGTTGGTTTCATACTCGATCCAACCTGACCATATCTCAAATATACACAAAACTCGTGTAGGGTATACATAAAGGAACTGACGTGATCCATGATTTCTAGCGCTGCTGACGGTTCGTCAAATGGACATCTGGTGCCAATGATATGACTGAAAGAGCGTAAAAGGGTCGTAGTGGGCCTGGGTCTGGTCCAACCTAGTCGGACTGACCCACCCTGACCTGGCATGGTTCGACATGGTTTACGTCGACCCGGCCCGACCCGCAATGCGTCTCGGTTCCACTTGGTGGTCGAACTAGACGTGAAGGGCTGCAAAGCCCGTGGGTGCCACGGGGTGGCTCAACCCCGGGGGTGCCACGATGGCACGAGGCCGGTTTGTCCAAGGCGCTGCATGGGGTGTGTGGCCAGTTCTGCCAAAGCATCGCCGGGGGGGTGTTGCCAGTTCATCCGGGGCGCCGTGGGGGCACGAGGCATGTTCGGCCAGGGCGTCACCGGGGCGCCGGGCCAGTAAGGCTAGGGAACCATAGGAGGGGTGGGGCCGGTTTAGCCGAGGAGCCGTAGGGGGAGGGGGCCATTCCTGCCGGGAACCATAGGGGGTGAATGCCTGTTCGGCCAGGTGCCGCAGGGGGCGCGGGCCGGTTCGGATGGGAACTGTGGGGGGCACGGCCCGGTTTGGCCTGGCCCCGTGAGGGGTGCGGGCTGGTTTGGTTGGGGCACTGTGGGGGTGAAGGTGGCTCAGCTCATGGCGGTGGCTAGGCTTGGTGGCTAGGCACGACAGCGGTTCGGCGGCAGCATGGAGCGGTAGAGGCCGTGGGAGGCAGAGCGACATTGACTTTGTCGCCTTCCTCCCTTCTGAAGAAAACCAAAAAGAAGAACGGCGGAAGGGGGTGAGCCATGTTAGTTTGGCCCACACCCTCTTCATTTATAGTGGTAGCATTTGGATCAACAAGAAAGAAGAACAATGAACTTAAAACATTACAACCTCCACAATGATTATTTCCCATAACACAAAAGAAATCAAGGAATGTATTATCATGCAAATAAACCACCTACCTCATTCGCTTGATGGTGTTGGTGCAAGAAGGTAGTATGGTCGTCGATTCTTAGTAGGTGAGGACATCCCATGTCAGAAGAATTCCTAAGTACGATGGTCCAAGGAGGTCGGTGTGCTTCATTTGCGGATAATTCTTCGTTTGGGAGCACGTTCTTCGTCAGAGAACCTATTATTTGTTAGAGAGCGTAATCCTCCAAGTGTTGGGCATCACGTCACTTTATCAGCGCTTCGCTGATTGGTGAAGCCATCCCAAATGCTTCTCTAAAGCTCAATATATATAAGAGAGGGTGAGGTAGGTAACTATCATGGAATTTATGGTAGTTAGTTTATTAAGATCCTTCTTAAATTTCAATGACTTTGTTACTTAATTTAAAAAGGTGGTAATCCAATTAACTAAGTTGGCATAATTAATGGTATGTGCATTGGCACAATTAATGTGGAGGAAGATCAAGAGGATCCTCCACATTAATGTGGTAGTTGAGAGGTTTCTCTCTCATTTAGAGGGGGTTGAGAGGTTTAGGCCTCAGGTGGTCCCCACCACCATAACCCCTCATGGGAGATTAGGGTCTGGTGGTCCCCACCACCATAACCTCCCATGGGAGGTTAAGGTCTGGTGGTCCCCACTTTACCATATCCACAAGGAGGTTTAGTTATGGTAGACCCCACCTCCCAACTCCCACATGGGTGTTTCAAATAAAAAAATGTTTCACACACTTTTATTTTTTTTATTCTTTCATGAATAACCCAAAAACTAACTTTCACCCTCGACCAACTTTCGTCGAGGTGAATGTCTCTTTAAGTGAATACAGGTACGGTGAGTTCAATGGTGCCCTTGGATTTCAATTTCATGAACCAGTTCAAAATTTAGAAAATCCTCCTCCCACCTTTATTGAACGTACCCGAACAAAAGTTCAGAATTTCATTCTGGGCACTCCGGGCCTCAGAATAACGTGCGGACAATTTTCATGGATTCGTAAAATTCCCATTTAATTAAAAAAACTACATTAAAATTCAGGGTCATTACAGGTCTGATGCAAGATTATGGGGATCCTTTACAACTTTTTTAAACCCAGAACTTATGTTATAACAATATAATATAAAAAATAACTGTAAATTAATGACAATGTATGCCTGAGAAAATATGGAAATTAACACCCAAAATAAGAACAATAATAAATGATTACTAGAAGAAAAGATGTAAAATATTGTAATTGAATAATATATGATCCTTTAACCATGAATAAATTTATGTTATAAATTAATAACATTATTAAAACCATTATAGACGAGGTTAATGAATGTTCGACTAAAATTAAGCATTAGTTAATGGACTTTATCTCATTTTTCCTTCACTGGGTCATATGTAAAGTTATAAACCAAATTTATATTATATTGTGCATATAATTCCCAATTTATATTTAATATCATGAAAACATAATAATTAATGGTTATTTAACATTAATTTATATTTATTTCATCCAAATGGAGTTGACATGAATGTTACCAAGTGATAAAAAATTTCATAAATCAATCTCTTTTTATTGAGTTATATTACTTCTTCATTATATTTGATATTGTAATACTGAATTTTAAATTGATATTTGTTATATTATATTGTATTTATACTTGTTTATATGTTTTTACATTTAACTCACATAATGAATTCATTGATTAATTATAACATCAAGGTTTTGATCATGGTAAGGGTTCATTTCCTCAAATTGTCTTCTTTGATACACTTGTTATCTAATACACCAATCCTTATCCTTGGGTTTATATACTGAACCATTGAATTGTTATATCTTGAATATATTTATATTTATTTTATTTAGTTATTAATTTAATATTATTCCTTTCATGGGTATTAAAATTCAAAATATATTAAAGTAGTAAAAAATTTTTGTATCAATCTCATTTTAATCTAGATTATTTATTCATGAATTTCAATTCAATGAAATTATTTTGTTATTGTCTAATAAACCCCATAAATTTTAAAATTATCTAAATATTCATGAATTATTCACGTAATAGAACCATTTCCCTCCATTTATTAATAAAAATTACTGATAAAATGATCTTAAAAAAATTTAACTTCTTTTCTATCTCTGGTTAGAAATCCATTTTCTTCCAAACCCATGTTTTCAAAAAAAATTATAAAATTTATTACTATTATTTTTAATGTAAAATTTACCCATATTAGGATTTTATAAAATATCTTGAAAATAATATTTTGGTCTTTTTTTTAGAATCTAATATTTAATTTTCATAAAAAATGTTATTAGAATATTTGTTTTAATGAACATGAAAAAATAGAACTATCCTTCCCTCAAGAGCACTCATTTCTTTGACTCATCATTTAAATTTTTAAAAGGTTATGTTTAAATAATATTTCATCACTAATATTATGTAAATTATTTTTTTTTTAAAATGAATTTAAAAGTATAATGTTTTTCCTCAAGAATCTTTTTGAAGATATTTTTACTAATCGACAAAAAAACCATTTAGTTTTCTTATAATCCACAAGAGATATGTTATAAATATACAATACTTATTATTTCTCTTAATGATTTATCTTCAACTTGACTATTGAAAATAATTACATTCTCTTTTTGGATTAATTGATGTAGTTATTAACTTTCCCTTGAAATATTCACTTTCATCTGATCAGTGGACTTTACATTTTCCAAAATATCCATTACATTTATCACGGATATTATTTTTACTTATAATTTATATAATTTCTAAATAAAATGTTTTAATTTGAATGTTTCTGTATTTAATGGAGAAATTTTGAAATTCCATAATTTATATTCAATAAAAACATTTATTGATAAGGTATATTTTTCATGAATTAAATTGATCAGTAGATATATAAGGAAATAATTGGATAAGACGGGATTGGTGGGGCTCAAAATTATATGGATCCTTATGAATAGATAGTCACATAATGTGAATCAGTAAGCTAGAATTAAATTAGTTTGTAACTATAGTTATAAATCATTTTTAAAAGGTCTTGAATTTATAGATATCATGATTTTAGAGATTATAAAATCCAATATTCATCACTTCCATCAATAAAATGTTATTTATTTTTATCCATGATATTAAATCATTGATAATATCTAGGATTTCATTTTGTGGTCATGTTATTGATTAAATATCATGTGTGTTCATTTATTTACATTTCCATATTAATTATTCATATATAATCATGATAGTAATTTAATTGATTACTTGGAATTTTTGGTCAGATATTTACCTTTCCATACTGATTATACTTTATCTCATATGATTTATTTATTCTTTATTGCTTCTACATTATGTAACTATTACCGAGAAGCTGAGATCACTTTAATTTTATTTCCTTTCCACCAGTTATAAAGAATAAATATATCAATGATTTAAATGATGCATACTTTTTATCATTCAATATTTTGGTACATATTTTTAAATGTTAGACATGGATCAAATATGTATCTATTTTACCAATTCTAGTAAACTATTTGGTCTATTGGGATTAGTTCAATTGTATTTATAAATAATATAATAAAGTAGATATTGTCTCCTGGATAATAGGGTTGAGGTATTAAAGTCACACATGGTAAACAAGGGAGATATTCGTGACCACTTAATCATAACATCAGAATAAGTGTATTAAAACATGATCATAATATTTGAAACCATAAAAAATAATTCCTAAATCCAATTAATGAGTCAAGGAATATATATTGACAATTTATAATACATAAATAAAAAAGGAATCAATGAACATGTTATATGAGACCAGAACATTAGCATTAGATCTTGTCTCAATAGAGTGGAATGAAGTGTGTTATAATATTAATCATGGAAATATTATGTCAAGTATACCCAGAAATAAATTGATCACATGTTAGTGTTTATATTAAAACCGTTTTTTCAATTGTAGAACTTGGATATCCTCATATGTACCCTATTTTTGGGATTATGATAACCTCTTATGCACCCTATTTTGGGCTTGGGATAACCTCTCGTGACTCTTTTTGAGACTATGATAACCTAATGTGTACCATTTTATATTATAAAACATTACTCTTTACCAAATGAATTGGATGTGTATAACATACTCACTAGTAACATAATCTTAATCGACTCATAAGTATTCCATAAGATCATGAAACCATTTATCTTTCTATCATAACTTATCCCTTGGTAAAGAGAACATGTTTCATTAATATTATTTCATTATAACAATATACATTCCAGTGAAAGAATAAGGGTTTTTATCATAGAATCATATACACAATGAATCATATGTAACATTAATAAATGGACTTATATATGTGGAATAATATTTTTAGATTAGTGAAATATTTCATGATGATAATACAATTTTCATTTTAAAATCCTTTTTTAAAATATAAGAAATTAAAAAATAATAATGAAAATATAATTTATAATAATACTTGAAACAATAAAAGGAAGCTTCAAATCACTGAATGTTCATGATGGTGTGAAATTATTTATGTGTCATTTAAATTAACATAAGGATACCCTCATATTTTTAGTAAAAATTCAAAAGATCCATGTTCAGAAAATGGTCAGAAGACTCCATTTAATTTTTTATATAAAGTTAAACATTGCTAGAAGTGGCATTAAAAATTCCAGGGATTATATTAAATTAATTAATTTTTACATTTGTTTTTGAAAATATGGTCATCAAAGAAATGGATTTTTGACCCAATAGAATGAAAATGTCAGCTTTCCTTAAAAAACCATTTAGGTATCTCTTGTACTGAATGAGAGAAAAACTAACTCATGTAATATCCATAAATAAGAAGATGGGAATTAAATGAATAATATTAGGTATATAGTAATTATATAATTTTTATATCAAATATTTATGCATAAATAATCTTGTGAAAAAAGTTAGATTGTAACATAAAACTGTTAACTCATGATCAACTTTCTACATAAGTTATCTAACGTACTCTTTAAAAAAACTCATTTGGATCACTCCTGAAGAACATTAGGGATGATATTTTGAGGAAACAATCCCTCAAAACGATGACAAGGATGGTGGGAATATTTTTTGGAAGGGGTTTTTCGAGATAAGTGGCTCTAGGTGGTGTAACGAATTGAGGAGAGGGGGTTTCCTTTTATAAGGAAGGAATGAATACACTTGTAATTACTTAAAATATTTAATTATAATGAATAATTTTTCTTATGAATATTGGGAAAAGTGTTAAAAATTATAATCTTTTATTAGATATAGTCAAAATTCCTTCAACCAAATAAATTTATATAGGGTTGTGTGCCATTTTAAACCTTATCTTTTGGTCTAACCTCTATATTAAAAAGTTTTAACCATTAGCATGTTAAAAACCTTTTCTATACTAAAGGAAAATAAATTTTCATTTTTGGTAAAAATTGGCCCAAAATTGGCCAGGTTAACTTATATTGGACCATATCACAACCCCATTTCCATATTTCAATATTTTTTGTATTTCTAAATATTTTAAAAATATTTTACTTTACATAATATACCATTATAGTTATTTTAATAACCATTCAAATATTTTAACTTTAAATTCATCAATAATGATATGAAATTAGATTCTAAACTCATTATACTTCATTTATAAAATATTATTAATTATAATATTAATTTTACTCCAACTTCATTCCAAAAATATTTCATTTTATGTTTTTATAATAATTTACAGCAATTTTTATACTCCTTACACATGCACTGTGTCAAAATTGTATAAATATTTAAGGTAATTATATCATTATTAAAAATTAAAAATAAAATAAAATTATAAAATTAAATAAATTACTTTCATAATAAACCTATATATTCATTCTTAATATCCTCTTCTCCTTATGCGAACATATAAAATAAATTAAAATCAAGAGGCCGATATATTTAAAATCCCCATTATATAAAATAATAGTATGGCCATTATCAAAGAAAATGAACCCAATTTATATATATTCATATATGTTATGAGGTTGGTTGAACTAAAAACATACAATATAAATAGATAGGTGTAAAATGAAATTTTGAAAGACATATCATTTTATTTTTAATAGTAATTACATGATTTACCCTTATTGAGGTGAAAATTATATACAAAGGATACTATTAATAAAGATCAAACAAAAAGTTGAAATATTTAAAAAATTTGTTAAAGAAGATTAAATATATGGAATCCATTTTTAAATATTATCTTTTTACAAGTGATATAAATCAATCTTAAAATAATCTTGTAAAATGTAATAAAAACATTTTTTAAAAATATGTTTGAAGTATAAAACATGAATTATTTTTATCCCACACCTAGTAAAAACCATTATATGAATGAATATTTTTTATATTGTATATTTAATCAATATATTTTATTAAAAACATTTATTAATAGTAACTATTTTACCTTATCATGATAAAAACAGATACCCGGTATAAAAATTGTTTTTTAGGAACAAAATCTGTTGTTTACTTTCAAATCCCTTTATCAATTGATATGAAATGGAATAATTCTATTAATTTATAATTTTTTTTATTATATTATATTTATCCTAAACAATACCCTCTAATCCAATTTCTATTAGACAATTATCACATAAAAAATTAATATTATAACATAGTTTGTTTAATCATAGTGTTGCATGTAAAGATAGCTATTAAATAAATAAAATTGTTTTCGAAGGAAATACATATAATATTTGTTGATATAGATTATAAACTAGTAAAAATTAATTTATAACTTTAAATTTCATCACCCTGATTTAAATAAATTAGGATATATCTATTTCAACACATCATCAAGTTCCTATTTTTCTCCATTGAATTCTTGATTCTTATAGAGAAATTTAACTAGGCAAGCCAGATTATTACTTAGAAATTTCTCTCTATGATCCCTGATTCATATTAATATTTCCCAAGTATAACTATAATGATCCATTTATATAACCTTATAGTTCAATTAACATAAAAAATAGGTATTTACTTCCTTATGATTGATACATGGAACACATTATTTACTTGAGAGATATTCAATGGAAGCGTCAAATAATCATCTACCTTTCATACTCAATCATGATTATTTATATGAAAATATTCCTAATTATTTTATTTATATTCATCTTCCATGGAGAAAATTATAGAAATAACTTCTCACTAACTTCAAATTCCAAATCATTCTAATAATTTTCAGCATAACTCTTTTGTCAACTCTAAGCTGCATTGATGTGCTACTAAATGGATCTAACATTCTATTCAATTTCCTCAACCATTCAAGGACCCAAAAAAATATTTTTATTTTATTCATTATTTCTTTATAGTACATTGAAATATATTAATGAATTTTTTTAGATCCATGTGCAGAGAAAATCTGATATTGTGAGGCCTATTGGGCCTCAATGTAAATATAATAAAAAAATTTAAATATTTATATTATGAATTAATAGATTTTGAAAAATAATGGAATAATTTTTGAATGGGTACCCATATGGTGAATATAATAAAATAACTGAGAAAAAACATTGGTTTTACCCTACTTATGAAATAATAATTATACACATTGGGTGGTTTTCTCGAACACCATCATCGTAGAAATAATTAAATAAATAAAATAGTTATTTTATTTTTCTAATTAAAGACTAACCTAATACCCTAATTATAAAATATAATTTTATGAAAAACCAATAGGCTTAGCCACCTAACCCTAGGGATTAAGATATGAACCATTGGAGGAGATCTTGTAGAATGATAATGGATCGATGATCGTCATCAATTTTTAAAGGTTCGTCTTAACCAACGAAGCCCATATGTATCGCCAATGACAACAATACAGTAATTTTCATTGTAAATGATCAGTAAAATCTCAATGTAGTGAATATTATCTATTTGGATTTATCCAATTTCTATATCCAATTTAAAACACGAACCAAATCACCTAATAAAAATTGGTTTTTGGGTATAATGTTTATTTTAATTGATGATGTATCATTCTATGGTTTAGTAACTGAATTAAATTTTTAGGTCTTTATTTTTTCTGATGTTAATGAATTAAGGAACAAAATTAATTGTTGATGAGGATTAATACAATTTTTTATTAATAAATTTATTTATCATTTCATCTTTTTTTCATCTCTAGTAATTAATTTTCCCAGAGGTTCGACCAATACCAATTTTTGATCATTGCATAAAAATTGTAAGAAAAATAATATTGTTGAAATATGTTAAAGTATTTGATTGTGGGGAATATCAGGGTGAGATGATTCTTATGGATGAAAAGTGGTGAAATAGTATTAGACTGATGTTCCTTTTTTCATTGGTTTGGCATGGTGATATGACATAGCGCGACAATAGATGATATATAAGAGGATTGAGTGACATGAATCCAATCACTAGTGACTGAAAGTCATGGTCATATTAAGATGTGTGATTATTGATATTATTGGAGGAATATCTGGTTCTGGGAGTGGCGTTAGAATAACAATTATAATATTATCATATTTATAGAAAAATTTTGACTACACAGTGTGTAGTTACTTTTCTACAAAACTAGTTTTTCCAAATTGAGAAAAGTATCACACACCCTGTAACACATGGAACACACCATGTGACCTGGATTTGGTGGCTCAAAGTGTAATTTAGGGGTACATGGAATGAATACAAATTGACACATGAGCATTACCAGAGTAGATGGGCACAACATGGTACTCACACGTGAAAAGGTAAATGAGAATGACCTGAAGTACATGAACACAACCAGATATAAAAACTAATTTGATTGATTCATTCTAATTTCCATCCCAACCTCTAAACACATTGTTTCAAAAGACAACATCCTTTTTATATGTATTAGTACATTACACGACACACTATATACCCCCAACACACACTATTTACGTTTTCTAGGGTAGGTTGAGTGCTGGCATATCTCATGTTTTGACCAGTATCAGTTGAGTGTGTTCCCTTGCTCTATCCCTATTAGGTTATAGCATGGAATTACATCATCTTCATAGGATTATTATCCCTCATATGGTTTGGTTTAAAATTTATTTTTCATGAATCCATCCATGAGGCCTATGGTGGGATCCCCTATCATATCATCTTTCCAAGGAGGGGGTTGATGAATAATTATTACCAAATTATATAAGAATATTTTCCTATATATAAAAAGATTTTCTAGATTTGTTTTTTGGAATCCAATAGTGGCCTTAGCTATAATAAAATGATTACAAATTCATTGATTCCCAAAAATAATGACATCTCTAATGGGTTTCATCATTTGTAGGATGGATCATGGGGTGGGGTCTTCTAGAAGAGTGTTCCCATGAATCCTCATGTATAATCTAATAGATTTCAGTGTGGCTGAGACCTTTCTGTGTCATGGAATCTATTATGAGTATATGAATGTAATTTTTACAGTTATTATTGATATTTCTCATATATTATCAACATAACACTAAAAAAATTGATCGTTAGTGGAAGTTTATTTGTCGCGGTTACGAGAACCACAGTGAAATAAATCCGATTAAAAAAATATAATATAGTTGTGGTTTCATAAAATCTCTATGATATTTTTTTATTCTTTAATTTGGTGATGTTTAAATTAAACCACCACTAGTTGTTTCAAATAGAACCATAATTCCACCCCCTCTACCACTACATATATGTGACCTCAATCCAATCCCCCACCTCCCTCGATCCATCCTTTCATCTCCCCAATAGAGACACCCTACGCCCACGACCTCCCTCACCTTGTGCCTATTACACCCCCCGACCCATCCCACCATGAACCTCTAACCCTTTATCAACCTCTGTGTCCAGATATCTAGTGACGACGACACCCCCCCCCCCCAAACATTCACCCCATATCAGTTCCCCTATTCGAAAATGACATATAGTCCCCCTTCGAGCTCCCTCTACCTAGCTCGGATCTCCTTCTCTGTGGAAACACAGGCCCCACTAAATGTTTTATAACCCTCACCATAATTTTATTAATTAGTATAATTATATAGATAACATCGGGTGATAAATATAGTATATAATTTTTTTTATTTTTCGTACATTAATTATATTTGTAATTTTTGTTTATAATGTGTTATTTGTATTTTGGAGTTAGTTGTTTGGGGATATAATAATCTCGAATTTTGGTTATGTTATATAAAATTAAAAACTAAATTCTATTATGGTATATATCGCTTATGGAATATAAATCATTAATAATTACATCATTTTTATTTGAAATTAATGAATTACACTTTATTATATATATGTTAATGCCTTCAATTTTTTAATAGATACATAATTGATGTTATTTTGTAACTCATCACCAATTGGTAGTAGGGGTTGGGGTCACCCATGGTGTCATCACCACCCTTGGGAAGTTCTAATGGATAAAGGCATTGAAAATGAATTATTAAATCCTTTGTAACTTTATCATAATACATCATATTTTAGACAAGTGTCTGGAATTATTAATTTTAATATAATCTATCATATAATGATATAATCATTATAGTTATGTTTTACATCCATGATAGTAAATTATTGATTATGGTAATAGGAAAGGGAAACATAATTTCATTGATTTTATTTTAAATAACTTGATTTTAAATAAAAATAATAATACTCTGTAGTTTGTATTTTTTTCAAATGAATAATTATTTATCACTGAATTTGAAAATAACAATACATTAATCGAATTTATGTTAACTTCATGTTTTTAATTTTAGATTAAATTTAAATAAAACATGATTTTATGATATATGAACAGTGTTGATTTATATAATTCATGGAATAACATTATTTCACACTAAAATAGTTCAATAAAATATAAAAATATAAATTTGAATATTTTTTGTATTCATGACTTATTATGATAGCCAAATAAATTACACATTTCATTCATATTTTTAATGGTGTGATCTTAGTCATAATTAGATCATGGGAAATGGTTCAAAAAATAATCAATGTACCCAATTTTTCAATGGAATAACCCCTCGATATTTACAACACTATGGAAAAATACAACCTTATATTTTACATGATTCATCCCATTGATCTCTATTTGTGAGAAATAATAATAGATCTGACTTATGTTTATATATTATAAGTTTATGAAGAAAAATTTCATTATTTTATTTGTGCCATTTTTCTTTAAAGTTGTTACGATAGAGTCAATGAAAAAGTTGGGTAGTATTTATGTTTGAATTTACATGTTTGATTAAATATTTATATCATTATATCTGAATCTAAAAGTAAAATAAAATCCAATACATATTGAAGAAACATGGAATAATTTACCTCAAAACATACATCCTTATTCTAAGGGTTTGGAAGATTTTTTGGATGGGGAATTTCTAAACCAAATGGTGGATGGTAGAATAAAATTTATGTGTCTTGATTATAAATTCAAGTGATGGTTGAATAGAAAAATGTATATTATAGTTTTATATTGAGGGAGTTTTCTACTTGATATGTATGTTGGATTTGGAACAGTGAATAAAGTATTGTGGACATTCAAAATAATTAAAATACTTTCAATGAAATACAAAGTGACCTATTAGAGGATATTTCAATTGTATTTTTTTAAAATGATGCTTTTGGTTTTAGAGAATTCAATTTCTATGATTTCAATAGATCAATAGAACCTTTATTTGATCCTGAGTATGTTAGTCTATCTGGGAACAATAGTGAGTAAATGGTGATTTTTATGAATTAGTTGAAGATGGGAAACATGAATTGTAGGGAGGGTGTTTCAAGTATTTAATGTTTTTATTTCTACTTATTTTGTATCATATCAAGTATCTATGAGGAATTACTAAAAAATAAATGTCTATGATTTCATATTTTCTGTATTAATCATTTAGTGATTATAAGATCCATTCATCATTTAATGAGATGCATAATGTCATTAATAATCATAAAATTAATTATAAAAAGAAACATTCATGCCTGAATGATCACATGCTTTACTAGAGATAAAAATATGATAACGTATAATGATTAAAATATTTTAAAAGTAGATGAAAGTATATGAACAATAATGAGAGTTTAAATCAATGCAACCCCATGATGAAACAGTAGAGGAAAACTCCTACAAATTTATTTCATTACTTTATTATGAAACCATAAAAGTAACCATTATTCATTCATAAAAAACTACACACAACACGAAGTGGTATGCTTAGGATAGCACCTATGGATTGATGATACACTAAAAAGATTCAATGTCATTGAAGATGTTTGGTCATGAATATCCATATTTTTTTAGATCCTAGGAATGTATATTTGGGATTGGATTCTGATGGTTTTAACCCTTTTGGTACATTATGAACTAATTATTGAATTTTTATAGTAGTTTTTATACCCTATAATCTACCACCATGGATTTGTATGAAGAGAAATTCTTTCATTATATCAATAATTATTCCATGGAAGAAAATGCTTGGAAATGAAATTGATTTAAGCCATCAACATATAATCAATGAATTGTTGTAATTATAGGATGACGACATGGATAAGAATTATTCTTCACATACAAAAAAAATTAAAAATCAAGGTTTGAAAATGTGGACAAATAATAACTATCCAGAACTATGAAATTTATCTAGTTGGAACATTTATATGGGTGTGCCTTTTCCTATTTGTAATTTTTATTTTGAACCTTAATAATTACCTCATAATTGAAATTGGTGTTTTATGTGTCATCATATACTTCTTGATGGATCTCATAAATCTAGGTTTAACAAGATATGTTTAAATAAGGATATTGAAATGAGAATCTCAATAAAGGTGTGATCATCTTCAAAAATCCAGGGACAAATAATGTATTTTACTAATGAATTTTTAAAATTTCATCTATTTAAATAAGGGGGAAAAGGGTATGAGGTACAATATCAAAAGAATATGGAACAAAAAAAATGGAAGAAAAATAATATACTTGTCATGCATCCTTATTTTGAGTTTAATTTGATAAGTCATAATCATAACATAATGAATATTGAGAGCAACATCTGTGATAATGTATTTTATACAATGCTTAATGATCTTGGTAAAATGAAGGATCACCTTAATGCTCGTAAGGATTTATTGTCAATGTATATAAATCATGGTTTGTGTGAATGTGTTAATGGAATGTATCCTTTGTCTTCTATTACAAGTAAAAATCACAAGAAAGATATATTCCATCAAACATTAATGAATATAAAAGTTCCAGATGGATATTTAAGAACCATATCATGGTGTGTTTACTAGAAATATAGAATGTTACATGGATTTAAATTTCATTAATCACATATTCGAATGGAGAAAACGATATCGGTTTCTTTGAATAATACTTTACCTAAAAATGTAATCGTTGTTCTATGTGAGTGTTATACCTTTATTAGAAATATTTTTTGAAAACGTCTAAATTCAACCAAGTTTTATTAACTAATAGACTGAATTTTTTGGAGACTATGTCACTTAGAGATATTATTTAACCCTTCATTATTAATAGGCATGATTGATTTTATTGTTAATTTGTTTGATAAAGCTAAATTTTGTGTGTTCATACATTGTTGATGGATGTATCTGATTGAGTGGTACGGTGATTTTTTTATTTTCATTAGTGATTTCAATTTTATGAAATCTGTGAATAAGTTTTTTTAATATGTTTTCAATTTTTTTCATCAGGTACTTAGGTCATTCAAAAGCATATGTTAGGAATAAAGCTTAACTAGAAGGATTTATTGATGAAGGTTACATAAGTGAAGAGTTACTCACATTCTGTTCTAGGTATTTTGATGGTATTGATACTATATTCAATTATGATGGATATGCTGGTGAAATGTCCACTAATTAGAGTTCTAAAAATCCTTCATCGGTATTTCCAACTATTTAACAACCCATTGTAAAGTGGTCAAATTTTACACTGACTGAAATGGAGTTTTTACGTGCTCATAGATATGTTCTACTCAATAGAGTAATTGTAAATCCATTTATTTATAAATTTCAACTACAAAGAATGTGGGCACAAAGGGGTTGAGCTCAAAAGAAGCTTGAATTACAAAATATGTTAGTAAGGATCTTTTGTAATGGTTCTCCCACTTTGTAAGTATATACTCATATTAATATTGTTGATGTGTAGTTATTTTTTCCATGTTAAAAGAAACATATTATATTTTTTTTCTAGATAATGAGTGTTGATAATAGAGATAAAATATTTAGTGACTTGAAAATTTTGGATCAAGGCCCTCTAAGGTTGGACAAGATATTTGATGCCTAAAATATTCATGGATTCAGGTTTCATATAGTTTATAATGATGAAGACATAAAAACTAAAAATTGTTGTGTAATTACATATTCAAAGGTTGTATACCATGGAAATATGATTGATATTATTGAATTAAACTATCATGGGATGTTTTCAGTTATCTTATTAAAATGACATTCAGTCCACATATTTCTGGGTATAATGAAGGATTCTTACATTTTACTTCTATTAACATATCTATCTTGATGGATACTAGTGAGAATAATGTGCATGAACCATTTATCTATGATTAAAAAGGGAATATTTTCTGTTATGTACATAATAAAATACATGAGGGTTGGAGTGTTTTTTACACATAATGCATAGAGACTTATATGATATGGGTGATGATGATTAATTTGTCTTCTGTGATAGTGAACCTCATAAACCACAAAATGTTGAACAATTTTTTCCTAATAATATCAAAATGGTAGAAATTTTAAGAGAGGGTTAAAATGAATAGATCATCATAGTGGATGTTGATAATAATAAAGATAATGAAGAAAATGATAAATAAATGTATAAATTGGTAATGAAGTTATATTAAAATTTCTCATTGTTATGTGTTACATATATATATACATCATTCAGGTTTTAAAAAAAATATCTTAGTTTTCCATTTTTATATATTTAATATACCTTAACCATTTGAAATATAGGAATGTTGAGAACAAGAAAATTTCAGGATTCTTGATGATCAGCTTCTAATATCACACCACCACCACTATCATCCTCTATGGATCGTAGTGATTATGTTCTACCCATGATTTCTAGATGTCCTACCATTCTTCCAAATTTCATTGGTATCCCATCACCTGATTCACCTCCAATGATAGAGTATTTGGTCACCCCTTAATCTAGGGGATATTGGTGGGTTACCTTTACTGGTATGTGTCATTTTTGAAAAAATAATTATATTTTATTTATTATTTAATGATGTTATGAAATAAAAAAAATTGAATTATAGAAGGGATAAATATATTAGAACAACATATGTATATGGGTTCTGATGGACTTTAATATTATCGTTCCATTAGATGATTTTAGGCTGACTACCGGTGAAACTGCTAGAATATATGGGGAGATTATTGGGTCTTTCACTTGGGAGACAATGAGATTTACCATTAATTAAAATTATTTTAGGAATATTCTTATATCATGGAAAAATGAGGTCTCTGATACTCAAGTAAAAGAAATATTAATTTTACATTACATGAAAAATAATTTCAAATGGATGATTAATTTTCTTTAATATAATTATAAGGTGTTATGTTTTGTATTTTTATATATATTTTTTTCATTTCGGGGTCCATGAATTAGTTTCAATACCATAGTATTTATATAGAACACATAAAACATCCCTAAATATCAATAATTCCACTTTTATATAGAAAAAATAAATTTTGAGGTATACTGTCCAAATCATTCTCCTAATTGGGGTGTGGGTTATTTCATCATTTCAAAAATAAATTACAGATCATTATCCTTATGTTTGAATTAAATTTTATATTTTCTTCTTTAGTTTTGATTCGGTAAACAAATATTACAGGTAAAAAATCCTTTAAAAAAGTGTCTTGGGGGGGGGCTAAAAATAGGTAAATCATGTCTGATTTCCCTAAACTGAGTAAACAACAACTGTTGATGAAATTCTGAAATGTTGGATGTGAAAACAAGTATTTCTAAATAATGGTTTTACTATTCTAGATATAAATGAATTTTAGGGGTCTAAAACACTAAAATGTCTGTGGAAAGGAAAAAAACAAGAAAAAAATGTTATAGTGTCCTAAAATTAGGTTAAAATGACTATAGATTTAAATTATAAATGTAGGAGATGGATGCATGTAATTATGAATGTCATTTTTTCCTTTATAGTCATAAAATAATTTTCAGATTTGTAAAACACTAAAACATTCATGGAAGGGTCATAATTAAAAAAAATTGAATTTTAAAAAAATAATGGTAAATGAACCAGTCATTTAATTGTGAAACGTAGTAACCAATGACACATCATTCCAAATGGCAGTTTTCCCATTATTCCAATTATTGTGTTTTGAGTGTTTTAAAACACAAAAACATTCATGGAACGATCAAAACCAAAAAATTGACAAATTATCTTGATACCATGGAAATGATATTGTACATTTCAAATGTTATACATGACCAAATATATTTTTCCCTTTAAATATTATTTTTTTATTTTTATTTGATTAATTTTATCAATCCCCCAAAACAATAAATATATATTTAATTTTTTAAAATAATTTCATTAAGAGTAAAACTCACTTCCACATCATATAGGGTATTATTTTATTATGTTCATCACTTTACCACATAAAATATTGAAATACGCTCCCATTTTTTATAATACATGAGAATAAATCATGTTAAGGCTTATAGTTTTGGTTATTTTATTATATAGAGTCCAAAACCAATGATTGAAAAAATAAAAGAAATGAAAACTAATTTTCTACATAAACCCACAAAATGTATAATTTATCTACAATCAGAATCCTTGTTTGAAATAATTTATCTTCTATCGATAATCTATAGTCCCCCCAAGCTACCCTAATCTCTTAAGTTGATCATCCCAAGAATTGGGGTCACTCTATCAAGGTAATACATCTTTTTCTTTATCCTCTTTATTCATGGATCTTTATTATCTTACGCCTTCTATTTCCAATTCCTATTATTGGGATATGTTTATTCATGTCCCTATTATGATATATTTTCTATCCAAATTATTAAATACCCCTTTAACTATCAACTAAAATTTTTATGAATTTTTATGTGAATTTTTTTTGATTCCAGAATTTCACTGTGATTTTCCATTCTAAAAAAATGTGTAGTGAATTACCAAACCCATTTCCAATTAAGGGTGTTCAAATTTATCCACTTATACCACTATTATTTGGGAATTAGTTTTTTTTATTCCACACTCCATGATCATGGAAAAAAATATGATGATGAATTAATCCATCATGTATGATCTCTTTGGCACAATTAAGAATGAGAATGAAATGAAAGTGATGGGTGCACCCAAATTTATATAATGCTCTCATGCATTTTGTAATGTTTAGTCTCAAGATATATAATGTTGGAATAAAGAGTAAAACATATTACATTGTGTTAAAATTTCCACCATGATGTGTTGGTATTTTTAATTTTTCTATGTTTGTGATGTAACATTTTAATTTGATAGCACATTTACATTAATTTCATTTTGTTATCATGAAAAATCATATCTTCGTATTCATCTTTTTAATTCGCATCCCTTTCAGGCCCCATTAACATGCCTATTTTTGAACATGTATTACTATCTTCATATAATACCATATTTATTCCCTTACTAGGATTTATATGTCACTCATTTCTTATATATCTCCCCAGGTTATCCCATGTAGTTATATATGCAATCATGTTAATGAAGATTTCCATAAAATGATATTTTTTCTTATTTGTAGTTGTAATGAAATGTACGTAATTCCCAAATATATATTATAATTATAAATCTTATGGGTTTTAATATATGTAATCTTTTGTAATAAATTATGAAATATTGTCAAATAAATATAATAGATTTCATAATTTATGTGGTTAATTAAAGAATAAAAAATAGTGATAACTATTTATATTATTGGGGTGCATAATTCATTATACAATGGCATGCACTGTTATATAATGGTATTTTTTTATATATCATTGGTTTTATACAAATTAGTCTTAATGACATCCTACTTGGGATACATTATTGGTACCCTAATAGAAATCATGTTTGTATGATGTGATAAGGGAAAGAGCCCTTTATTAGATGGCTGAGTTGGGATTTACCATAGATGAGGGAAACAAAATTGGTGTCTCGGCCCACTTGGTTTTTTTAGCATGTATTTATTCTGAGTTTTTAATATTGAAACAAGAAATATTTATGGAATTAAATATATATTACATTATTTTGTATATTATTTTTATATTTCAGTATATTATGTGATACTAGTTTTTATTTGTGATGATATTATTATAGTTTTTTGATATATCTATTTTTTATTTTTTATTTTCTATAATTGTAATTCTTTGATAATGTAGTAATGGTCTCCCCATTTTATATATTTGACCATCACTATTAGTTGTCAGCCTTTGGCATACAAGGATGCGCGCCTGAGTTCATATAATTAACCGACTATGGGTATCGACATATAACAACCCTACTCTTTATTACACACTTAAACATTATTTATTTCATAAATTTTCACTGAATAAAAATTCAAAGATCTTGAGGTCCACTATCTTGGGAAATTAAGAAAATTACATAACAACATAGAATATAAAATAAAACATCTTTTTCGAAAACTTCTTTTACATGACCACAACATTTCATCGTACATGTCAATGAATCTGATAACCTAAGGACATTCATAAGGAAAGGGTAAGATATAAATCCCACTACGGGAGTAAACAAGGAACAAAAATAAGAATTTAATACATGTTAGGCAATAGGTATATAAGTGTATCATAATAGAAACATGAACCTAAAGGCATGATATAGAATGATTATCATAACATGGAAATGTAGAAACAACATTTTACTAGATACTAGCATGATCCATGACACATTGCACATGGATAATGAGTAAACCCTCATTGTACATGAATTATCATGATTAAAAAATCATTTTACATGGTGTATAATGTCAATATTTTTTACCCAATGCATTGGATTTATATCAGGGAACACCCTTCATAATCATTTATTTTCATGAATTAGTGTGCCACATAGATCAAACAACATTGATTAATAAAACAACATAAATTATTTAATGAATAATAGATAGAATACATAAATATAATTACTCAATTAAAAATTATATGTTCATAATGTTGAATATCATTGACAGATAAATGGGTCTGTTATACACTTACACAGTGATTTTGGCATGGGAATGTTTGGTGTAACATCTACAGCACAACGACATGACATAGAAATCATAAAATGTGTTGATGAGAGGGAAAGGGGTCTCTAGTCATTTATACATGAAATTTAATGTAATGGGGTTAGGTAACATAATATAGAAACAAATATAATGGAATTTATAATCATTATATAAAAGAGTTGTTTTAATGTAAATGAGGAGAGAAAATCCCTTACAGACTTTAAGCATGGTAATGGGTGTGCATTGGAAGAATTAATGAGAGAGAAAGGGATATATCATCCTTAAAACATAAGGAGGGAAGTTTAGGGGAGGTTATAAATCATACCCCAACATTTTTAATTTAAAATAAGAGGTTATAAAATACAATAAAACATGGAAATAAATAAGGATCGAAGGAAAGTGAGGATCCCTTAATTGGTTGTGTGATCCCAAAGGCTTTAGAGAGGCCTGAGAGAGGCTTCATGGGAGCTTGGGTAACCCTGTGAGGATTCTAGAGAGTGGAGGGTAGAGTTTATTCAATCTTGAAATGGGTTGAGAGAAGAGGAATGGGAGATTGAATGGGTTTATATAGGAAATGAGATGGAATTATTTAATATTTAGGATTTCGACACAACCCATTAAACTAATCAAAACCAAAACCATCCCACAATTGTCTTCTATGGGATTTTCCAAATAGAAGTGGAAAAAATATTTTATAATTCCAATGTACAAAAATATTAAAATATTAGGCTTTCTTATGTGGACATGTGTCACACAGTCAAGATAATAATTTTAAAATGGTAAAATGTTTTATAGGTATTGGAGGGTCCACTAAGCCATTGTAAGATAAATAAAAAAAATAAAAAATCACATTATTTTAAAGGTAAAAAAATATTGGATGAATATAACTTTTATTGTATTAGACTACATCACTATTGGGTCATTATGATGTCATAAATCATATTATATATTTAAACAGTATTTAACTCTTACCCAAAAAATTTGATTGTCTCCAAAAATTATGAAAAAATCACTGTTGGATAATTTCGGCATCTAGATTCCAAAAATAATATTCATTTTATCTAAATAAGTTTTTAAATATGTGAAATTTTAATTTTAAAATAAGAACAAATATTTATTGAAAATTCATGGGATTTGACAAAAAATAGCATTTAAACCTCAATAAATATTACAATTGTATTCAGAAAAATTATACGATCATTTATATTTAATATAAAGTAATTTAATAATAATATTTCATTAACATATTTTTTAATTCATAAATCCATTAATTCTTCAAAATATATTTGTTAATTGAATGTTAATAGAAAACAATATATGTTCTTTAAAAACCATTTACAAATTAACAATAATAAAATGATTTTATATTCTTTATACAAAAGTAAAGCACATAATCATAGTGCTTGAGTATTGTTACATAACCCCATATAACACCAGTATATTTCCTAAGGGTAAGTTGTGTGATAGTGAAAGACTCTTGGGGAGGCTTAGATAACATCACTAGAGTGGTAATCTCTATTAACTTCCACTTATTCCATAGGTGATTTATTTTATGCTTAATGTGTTGAAGCTCAGCTTGGGCTTGGTCAAGAATGGCGCCCCGTGAAACCACCTCCTTTTGGAGCTCTAACAAATGGTCTTCATATGAAAAAATTATATTTGATGAGGTCATCAGTTCCTTTGTCTGAGTAAATTGAATTTTTAAAAACCCAATATATTTATAATAATCATGTGATCAGTGTTAAATGACTATATTAGTAATGATAACAATTATTAATGGTATTTTGGAATCAAAAAACATAAAACCATGTAACTTCATACGATTTATATAACCATTTTACATAATAAGACATTGAATTAGATCAAGAGTAATATTCATTAATAAAATTTTTGGTGGTTACCATCTTCCTACATAAAGAAATTTCACCCTCAAAATTTCTATTTCCCAAACTAAAACAGAAGAGGGTACTTCTTCCTTATTTATTTGATAAAGTATTCAATCCTTCTTGTTGGAATTTCCTTCATGGAGAAAGTGTTCATTCATCATGATAATAACTTATGATTTTTTCAAAATCATCTACTTAATTTACCCAAAAACTCCTCCTCAATATTTTATTAGGTAGATGGAAGCATCAATAAGTCTTTAAAAAGGTATTTCTTATATATATAATTTTGAGACAATATCCTAAACATGTTTTCTATAAAAAGGTCATACTAATTCATCTTAAAATATTTTAAAATAGGGTTTTGGTCTACCAATTTTTGAATTTCTCCAAATACAAAAATCTACAATTTGATACATATAGGATTCTCAGAGATCTATATCTTCTATAACATCTAGAAAATCATTTATTGAATCATAATTTTGAAATAAAGAGATGAATTTTAAAATACCCTAATAGTAATTCCCATGATTTGAATGGTAAGAAAGTCGAGAGAGAAATATTCTCTTATAGAAAATTCATAATCCTTGAATGAATTGTGATGTTCTAGAGTTATTGGATGCATCATAATGATTTTTTCATGTAACATTGATATTTGAAAATGTTTTAATGTCCTCTTAACATGACGTCCGGATAATATCTCCAATTAATTCTTCAGGAAGAGAGAGAAGAGTTATTCATGGTCTCTCTCATTCAATGTTTAACTAAAAAATGAAAATAAAATTAGTGGGTTTAATACATGGAAAATAAGAATGATGAAAAGAAAACAATGGATATAAAAGTATAAAATTTTATATTTTAGCCTATCTCATGATACTCTATGTTTCAATTGTGGTTAATTATGATCAATTTCATATCATATATTCTTAGTGGAATTGTTTTATTCCCTTAATAAGGTTTCATAATAAGATAACAAATTTACCAAATAATATCCTCATATAGTGTCGAACCAAAGAAATCATTAAGGCCCGTTGTCATGTACCAGTTCCCGTTCGATTCTTGCTCCAAGCAGAGTTTTTAGATTTTACCCCAATAAACAATTGTGCTAGAGCCACCTCTCCTTGTTCGTATCTATATAGGGATCTATTTTCCAGATAAACCACTGATTATATACTCACAAAAATTTAGGAATGTTTTATTATAATTTTTGTTTTCCCCAAGTATTTCACCAGGGATTTCTAATCCTAAACCCAAAAATAACTGAACCTATCATCTTATAGCTACTATAACCAACACGATCCTTATTAAACACTTAAACATGATTTATTAAATAAAATTTAACTCAATTAAAATATGAAGATCAAGAGGAGAGTGTATTGAGAAATTAAAAACATTACATAAAAACTTAGATCAGAAAATACAACATCAATATTGAAAACCACTTTTACCGGACCATAACATTTATTCATATTTTGCATTTCATGGGATAACCTGAGGACATGCATAAGGAAAGGGTGGTATATAATTCCTAGTAAGGGAGTAATGAAGGAATAAGATGAATAATATAATACATGTTACGAAATAGGCATATTAGTAGAGTATAACATGAACATGAGCATAAAGGCATGATATAATATGATTATCATAACACGGAAATATTGCAACAACATTTAACATGATATTATCACGGGACAATGCTCATTGCACACAGATCACGAGTATAACCACATTTCACAGGAATTAGAATTTGTAAACTCTCATTGTGCATGATGTATCAGGATACTATTCTTTACCCAATTCATTGGAGCGCTATTAGGGAGCACCCTTCATAATCATTTAATTTTGAGCATAAGAGTGCCAAATTGATCAAACAACATGGATTAATTAAAAACCAAAATCAATTCCATGAATAAGAGATCTGGAATACATAAATGTAAGTCCTAAATAAATAATTACATGTGTATAAAGGTGAATACCCTTGATAGATAAATGTATATGGTATCCACTTACACGATGATTTTTCCATGGGATATTTTGGTGTAACTATGACTACATAATTAAGTCAAATAGAAATCGTAAAATGTGTTTATAAAGGATTAAGGAGTATAATATAATTTATACCTAAAATGGACATTAAGGGGGGGTCATGGAATGTAATATCACAGCATATGTAATGTAATTTATATTTATAATTTAAAATAATTTCATGAATGTAAATGAAGAGAGAGAAATCTCTTACGGAATTTTGGCATGGCAACAGGCGGGCATGGGAGGCATTAATGAGAGTGAAAGGGGTATCTCATCATTAATAAATTATGATGAAAGTATAGGGGAGGTAAAAAATCATACTCCAAAATTTTTTTATTGAAAATAAAAGTGAATAATAATATAAGAACACTTAGACATAAATAGGTATGGAAGGAAAGCGAGGAACCATTGCTTGGAAGTGTGATCCCAAAGGCTTGGGAAAGGATTGAGAGAGGATTATTGGGAGTTTGGGGTGACTTGGTAGTAATTTAGAGAGAGTATTTCAAGGGTTGTTCGAGCTCCAATATTGCTTGAGTGAAGAGGAATGGGAGATTTAGTGGGTTTATATAGGGAAGGAGAGGGAAATCTTTATTATTTAGGTTTTTAAAACTATACATTAATCTAATAAAAACTACAAACCATCCCATGGTCATTGCCGGAGATTTTTTCAAAGTGTATTGGAAAAAATTATTTTATATGGACAATAGACGAACTTATAAAAATATTAGGATTGCTTATGTGGATGTCAGTCACACTCTCAAGGAAATCATTTTAAAATGTTAAAATGTTTAATATGTCTTGGAGGGTCTACTAAGACATTGTAAATTAAATCAAAAAAATATAAAATCACATTATTTTTAAATTAAAACATATATAGGATGAATATTACTTTTCTAGTATTTTATTAAAAAACTATTGGGTCATTATGATGTAATGAACACATTATATATTTAAATGGTATTGAATTTTTACCCAAAAATTAGTCTATCTTATAAAATTAAAAAAAATTCATCACCGGATAATTTTGACATCCTGATTCCGAAAATAATATTTATTTTATCTAAATAATTTTTTAAATATATTAAATTTTATTTTCATATAAAAACATACATTTATAAAAAATTGATGTGTTTTGACAAAATAAAGATTTCCAAATTTAATAAAAATTAAAATTGTATTCATAAAAATTACACAATCATTTATATTTAATAAAATGTAATTTTTTATTAATATATTATTTAAATTTTATATAATTATAAAATCCTTTAATTCATAAAAATATATTTTATAATTGAATATCAACTAAAAATGCTATTTGTTCTTTAAAAACCATTTAAAAGTAACAATAACAAAATAAATGTATATTCATTATAAAAAAGTAAAGCATATAATCAAAGTGTAATTGTATTGCTACATAACCACTTATATCCCTAACATAAGACCTAAGGGTATGGTTTGTGATGAATATATACTCCTGGGTGACTAAGATAACATCACTCGAGTGGTAATATCTATTAACTTCCACTTCTCTCATAGGTGATAACGTTATAGCTTAACATGTTAAAGATCTACTTGGGTTTGGTCAAAAGCCAAGCCCAGTGACACCAAATCCTTTCCAGGATCTGACAAATGGAATTTTTATTGAGAAATTTTACTATATGAGGCCATCGATTCCTTTCTCTGAGTAAATTGGATTTGTTAAATACCTATATTTATACTAATCTTGTGGTCACTTTTCAACAGCTATATTAGCAACCATTAAAATTCTTAATGGTATTTTAAAATCCAAAAACATAAAAGCAATGAAATAAATATGTTTTATATAACCATTTTACATAATAACACATTTAATTAGTTCAATAATAATTTTCATTAATAATAGTATGGGGCGTTACATGACATGTGGCCCCTGGTTCAAGATTTTTTAAAGTTGTATCAGAAGAGAATTTTACCCTTCATTTTTTTCATACTATTTGGGAATGGTTTACATGAGATTTGGATGAGTCTTTCCTTGGTTTAGAGATCATGCATGGGAGTATCTATCCCATGTATGGGTGTGAAAACTTGGTACCGAGGGTGTGATTGTTGTTATTTATTTTTTTTAATACTATTGGATGTTTTTTCACATTTATTGACACACTTTTTGTGTGATGTTATTGTCTTAAGCGATTAAAGGATAATTTAATGTAATGGAAATGATTTTATGTAAGAATGAATCATTTTAAAAACTCATGCCTTATAATGAGATGATCAATTTAGGCACACATGGAAAAGCTAGTTTAGGGTAAGTTGTTTAAATGAAAGTGCTTTTAATTGATGGGGAATTTTAATGAAAAAAGGATCCTAATATAAAATTGAAATAATTAAATTATATAAAATTTGAAAAATTTAAATGGATAACTGGTTTTAAAATTGAAAATATTTATATATGAAAGTGTTTTATCTTATATGAATCCTGGACCATGTGAGGGATAGTTGAGTGTAATGATATACCCTTAGTTTTGATCATGTACCAGGGAATGGGGGAATTTTTTTTATTAATATTTGTGAATCTATATTATGTATATGTGTTAATTTTGATATATGTGTCCTAGTATTACTATTTCTCATTGTATATATATTGGTTCATGAAAATTTTTACTGATAGGATGAAAAGAGAACATGGATGGAGATGTGCCTCTACAAGTAAAACTAAAGTCTTCGATAGTGTCAGTTGATGGATATAGAGATGAGTTCCACAAGAAGTATTACAGATTTATAAAATCTATGTTAAAAGGCCCAGATTTGAATTTAGAAGAGTATGTATGACTTGGCATGGGAGTTCCAGTTACAGCGCCCTCTATCATTCACCAAAGAGGGTGGACCAGAGGCAGTTGAGTTCTAGATAGATTATATCCAGAAATTTCTTGACCACCTAGAGACTTCGATAGAGAATAGATTCAATCTAGATGATTATATGTTATGTGGTCGGGGTAATAGTTTTTGGGACATCCATAAATGATATAGATATTTGGAGAACATTATATGGATGGACATTTAGGCAAAATTCTAGGAGCACATTTACCCTCAGATGCTCAGGCAAGAGAGGATTGATGAGTTCATGAGGTTAACCCTTGGAAGCATGAATCTGATGGAATATGAAATATGTTCTATATATTTGTAGTGTTTTGTTCCATAATTGTTTGGAAATGATGATACATTAGAGAAATGGTTTCAAGATGTGATCAAATGTGAAATTATTTCACAGTTGAACATCTTTAGGCAGAAACAATCATCAGTTGTGGTGAATGAGGATCTTGTTTCTATGGGGAACCAGAGGGAGGAATCTACTGGAGGATTGATGGTTTCATCAAGAATACCAAGACATACATCTTATGATATTATGAACCATCATTTTCATAATTTCAAATAGGGTGACAACCAGAACAGTGTCTAGGGGGACGAGTTAGTTACTTAGGACATGATTCAAGTGCTCTACCACAAGTGTGGAAGGCCAAGTCAATTCATAGATAGTCCCCGAAATAACTAGTAGAGTTCCAAGAATATTTAAGGGTGTGAAAAAACCAAAATTTTGTAGGAACGCATAGCAGATATGAAATTAAATAGGATCTAGGATAAATTAGAGTTCTATAAGTTGATCTTCTACATTATTTAAATATGATAATTGGAGTTATACTGGATGTGGTTGTCGAGGTAGTGGATATATTTCTTATAGTAAAGTGACCCCTTATTAGAATTATTGTGCAACCTTGAGATATTATGATACATAATAAGAAATGGGGAAGGAATGTTTCTTGTTGTTCAACCTACACCTATGGATAGCATAGTAAGACCATTGATAGTTAGAGGTACAATTCTCAAAAATTCTACACATTCATTACCTAATTTGGTAAAAAATACTCTAATTACATTATATTTTCTCTACTTGTGTATGGTTTGAGTCTGGTTGGGGAGTTTTTTGTGTGGGGTTCTGATGATCGACATACCATTGGGGGTACGGTTGAGAGACATCTATTTGTACGAAAGGTATTCTCTTAATGTTGGTGAGTATCATTTTTATGGGATATATACATTCATTACCATTCTATATTTGACTTGATTTTGGGAATTTTATAGTTAGTAGAATAGTGATCCCACATATATTGTTATCATGGGAGTGTGACTTTTACATCTTCTGAGGGTGACACCTACAATCATCGTGGAGAGTGAGACATCTAGTCGGACCATAGCGGGCCAATTCATTAACAATTTAATGGAGATCACATCACAATTTCCAATTATGTTATAGTATGATGGGGATATAAATCATGATGCCTTTACCTACTGTAGTGGAATAGTGTTAGGATGTGTTTCCTCAGTATTTCTTAGGGATTCCACATAAGAGAGATGTGGAATTGAAAATTGTTTTCAATAGAGTGGTTGAGAAAATGTATATTCCACCACACAAAATGATGCCAATATAGTTTTAATAACTTAATACTCAACTATATGAGTTGATTAATAAGGGGTGTTTTTAAAGTAAGTCACATTGGGGTTCCCTATCATTGTTTTCTAATAAGGATGACAGAACTATAAACTTATGTGTTGATTACCAGAAATTGAACCAGATGGCCATGAAGAATTGATATCCTATTACACATATCGATGAACTATTTTAAATGTTCTGAAGATATACTATGTTCTCTATTATTTACATTGGATCAGGGTGTCATCAGTTTAGATTTTAACCATTTGATTAACAACAAACACCTTTCAAGAGTTGGTATGGACTATACAAGTTCTTCGTAATGTTATTCATGTCAATGAATGCCCAAAAGGGTTTATGGCCTTGATGAGTTGAATACTCCACCTTCTCCAAGATCAGTTTGTGGTAGTGTTTGTGGATAACATTTTGGTGTGCTCTAAGACTCATAATGATCATGACCAATGTAATTACATTCTCCAAAGTACATTAAGATAGAATTGGATTTACACTAAGCTATACAAATGTTAATTTTGGATTGATTAGATAAATTTATTGGGTCACATAATCTTGGTGGAAGGTGTGTTAGTGGACCTAGACAATGTTCATGCATTGGTTTAGGAGAAATCCATGATTGTTTTTTAAATTAGTATGTTTTTGGTGTTAGCGGTCTATTATGATAGCTTAATACATGATTTTTACCACATTGGAGAACCACTTTTGTGACTGACCATGATAAGAGTAATGTTTTATCCTTCCAGAGCATTTGATAATTCTTTATATGTGTTAAAAAAGCAGGTGGCTGCCAATCTGATCGTGATCCCACTCAAACTCGTTGAGGAGTACACATAGACTTGTGATGTATCTGGGATGGGTCATGGGGAAGTGTTTATCTATGGAGATTGAGTTGTGGCATATGGGTCATGAATGTTTAGTAAACATGAATATAATTACACTACTCATGACCTTGAGTTAGGTGGTGTATTTTATTCCTTGACGTGTTTGAAACATTATCTGTTGGGATAAAATTTTACAATATATATATCTCAAGATCTTAAAGTTTATCTTTTCACTATAAAAATTGAATCTATGGAAGTAGAGTTGCGTTCAGTATATACAATCTTTTGATATTGAGATATCATATAAACTAAAGAATTAATACAATGTCACTAATGTTTTAAAAAAACACATACTCAAGAATTCCAGTAGTCATGTTATGCGATGAGGATGATGAATTTTCTAAATTAGATGCATGTGGTTGTTCTAGAGGATGAGGACCATATGACCCTCATCTCAGGGACAGTTTATTCTACACTTTTGAGTCAGATCATGGAATTTGAGTATTAGGATATTAGGTGTATATACCTGAGAGAAGGCCATGAAGGTGGTTAATCACTATCTAATTAGACTATAGATGAAGATAATATCATCCATGTACGCGACCATGTAGTTTTTTCAACATTTATGCGAGGGATGATGGTGCAAAAATTTCATGCCTTGAAGTGGATGGTGCATCAATGTTTAACCAAAATATAGAATAACCTAAGTTTAAATTATTGGTGGTAGGGAATGAGAAAAGAGGTATCATTGTTCCTGATGTGATGCTACACCTATCAATTGGTTAAGGATGTCAATAAATGACCCGGTGGTGTACTCAAACCATTTCCCATTCTAGAATGTAAGTGGGATTATATTACTGTGGAATTTTTAGTGGGTCTCCTGAGTATTCCTAAGAATAATTATATTTGGGTTGTTTTGGGTTGATTGATGAATGTATCACATTTGATGCATATATGAGATACATATTCTTTGCATCAGTTGGGGGACTTTTACATCTGTGAGATAGTATATCTACATTCTAATTCCATAGCATATAGTTTCATACCATGACTCATATTTTACATTATACTTCTAAAAAGGCTTCCAGAAGGAATGTTGTATGTATGTATTATTGAGTACTAATTTCCACCCATTTATATATGTGTAAAGTGGGACCAGGCTATTAAGATTATGGAGGATATGTCACTGGTGTCTATTATTGACATTGGTGGGTCTTGGTAGAAACAATTATTTCTCATTGAGTTCAGATATAAAAAAAGTTATTAAAAACTATTCAGATGAAACCATGTTAGGCTGTTTATGATTGGCCATTCAGATCACCTCTATGCTAGATAAAGGTAGGAGAGTCAGTGATATTGGTGTAATGTATTATACAAGAGATGTAAGATTAGGGTGTACTAATTCAAAAATGTATGGATATAGATCATAGTAGAGAGAAGTCATATACTAATAGATGTTGATGGTCCCTTGATTTTACAATGGGTGATCGTGTATGGATTACATTCTCACCTAGACTGGATCATGGTAAGATTGTGATACAAGGCAAGTTGGAACCTAGTTTTTTCGGAACTTTTGATGTTGTTGATAAAATTTGTTGGTGGTGTAACAATTTTTTCATCCATAGTGGTATAGTTCTATTCAAAATAATTATTTGTGTTACAACATCAGTGGTATCACTTTGACCCTTCTTATGTGATTGATGTGGATAATGATTATCATGAGACAAATGTGTCCTTTGAGAACCATCCAATATGTGTTTCAGATTTGTAGTGAGAATGGGTTTTAAGGAATTCTTGTGTTCAAAGTTAGTGTATTGTGAAACAATGGCCATGTTATGGATGTAACATGGGATTTAGAAGAAGATATGTAGGAAGAATGTCCTGATCATATTACCTCATAATCATAGTGATTCCTAGGAGTATAGATCGAGGATGAGATATTAGATTTTTGTAATATTTTAAGATCATGAAAACTTATGTAGATGTATCATTATAATTTTTAATTAATAAATAAAAATTTATTGTCTATACCTTTTGTGTGTTTTGATATCGGGGTGTTTCAATTGAAATTTGGATAATTTTGTAAGAGAAGCAGCAGTGCAAGGTTAACACATGGTTTTCCCAAACCATACACCTATCCCCATAAAATAATGAATCCCCATATAGAGGGGGATTGGATGGCTAGTAATTGGTTTTTCAAACCATGAACCCTCTTAGGAGAATACATGTACCCATAAGGAGGGGCAGATGGCTAAGACACCCAATTTGGGAAAACCATGTTCCCCATATAGAAAATCATGTATACTAGAATCTAATCAACCAAAAAACTATAAAACACCCAAACCCCTTAGTATTAATACCTAATCACCCATACATAGACCTAAACTCATTCCTACCAATTTTTAACCTCTTGAACAGATACTTAGGCCTCTCTAACTCCATTGTTAATAAATCAATGTTATGTTTTATGGGTCTTCACCTCTCTTGTTAATTAATCGGTTTTTGTTTTTATTTATTTATCTCTTATATCTCATCCCATATGAAGAGGAATGTTTTTTCCTATATTGGTGATGGGTTGGATCATGGTATTTATATATCTTATTCTGTTTGAACTTGTTTATAATATTTGATTATAGATCTAATTTTTTGTTGTGATCTTGATCCATCCATTTCAATGTTTGGAATTTATTGCTTGTGGAATGATCATAAAAGATCATGTGGTAAGTGGCATAAATTTCAATTCAAATATTCCTGAATTATAATTGCATTATTTAATTTTTATAATTTTGATATCCATGTATGGTAATTAAATATTTTATTGAATTAATTAATTAATTTGATTTTACAATTGGTTAATTAATGTGATTGTGAAATGGGTTGATTAATGTTATTATGAATTGGTTGATAGTGGGAATTAAGGGATGTTTGTTATATCATTTATGGTTTAATGGATTATATGTATAAATTTGAAAAAAAAATTGTTTTAGAGTTAATGTTTCTTATTATTCAATGTGAATTAACGTGATGAACATTGATTGTTTATTAAGTTGAAATGGAATACCACGAGGAGAATGTATGATAAGAAGGATAATGAATATAAATCATAATGAATGAGATACATGTTAAATATGTGATATTGTGATATATGGTTTGATTGAAAATCATTCCTGGGTCAAGTAATGATGATCAAAATACCATATGTAAAAACTATGAGTGTGGTACATGGATTGATGATTCCAAATTGCGTTTGTTATAAAAATGAGGTGTGGGACATAAATTGATGCTTCAAAATCCAAGAGGATGGTATAAATTAATATCTAGTCCCAAGATATTGGAATTGGAATATGGTTCCATATAGTCATGATATGAATTAGAATTATGTTATTGATAAATTCCCATGTTATATTGACTTTTCATTCCTTATGTGATATTGTTCAAACACCAACATAAGAAGAAGAAGTTGATGGTTTGGGTTTCATTATGAACCTAATGAATTTATAGGGTTAATTAAATATTAATGAATTTTGAAAAATATTTACTTTATGTTTATTCTTCATTATATATAAAACTCCCCACACTATTATAGGCTGTTATTATTTTAGACAATGTTGTTGGTGGCCTATTGAGTAGTACCCACAAAATACTTGGGCAGCCATATCTATACTCGAATAGAATTCATGTTTTTTAGATGAGATAAGGGTAATATACTTATTTTTGATGGATATATTGTGATGGTTCATGGATGAGGGAACCAGAATTTGATTTGGGACCCACATGGGTGTTGTCATGGTGTCTTTATTTTGGGTTTTTCATATTGACACTTGAGATACATATGGCATGACATGTCTATTAAATTAGTTTGGATATTGTTTTCCTATTTTGGATTATCATGTGATATTGGTATATATGTGTTATGGTATTTTTCTGGTTATTGTTTATATCATTTGGTTATTATTTATTTATTTTCTACGGTTTAGCTGCATTGATAAAGAGGGTATAATATCCCCATGATATATATTAGACCCAAGATACTAGTTATAATCATCTAGAATCTGGTGATTCCATCTTGAGGGCTCTTATTGAACCATCTCCTAGCACCGACATGTGCCACTGGGTTCATGACGTTACAAAGTGTGATGGAAAGAGATCTTTACTAAAAATTCATTTTTCAAGTGAAAACTAATTTTAATTTAACTATATAACACATAATTTTAAAAAAAATGAAAATAAATTCATAACTAAATAAATATGATATATAAATATTATTTAAATAATTCCATATTATTGGTTATCATTAATTAATTAAAAAGTATAAATAACATGCCTTTTAATATAGTTTTTTAAAAAAATGTGTTCTCTAGAAAAAAAACATGTTTTAAAATATAGTATAAAGAATATTTAAACGAAACTAATAGAAATAAATATAACTAAATAATAATTAGTTTAACTTAAAATAAAATAAAAATAATAATGGGAATTTTAAATTTCATAATTTATTAAATGAAATGACTACTTTTAAAAAAATATCGGTATTTTTTACTATTCACTACAAAATAAAACATTTTCTTATAAAACAAAAAATTTCATCATATGTTAATTTTGATATGATGGTTTTAAAAAAATATGCTAATTTTATAAAATAATTTTTATAAATGTTCAATAAATTAATTAAAATATTGTTTCACAATAAAAAATAAATATTATTTTTGAGGAAACCGTATTTTTGAAGAATAAAATTACATTACTAAAAATTGATTGATTATATATTTAGAATTTATAAATATTTTTATTATGAGTGGGATATATATAATTTATAATTTAGTTAATCATATTCATGTTAAAAAATTTAATTCCTAGGTTAAATTTTTTCATTATTGTAATTATTTTTTGTTTGGGATCTGTATTGTGTATAATGTATTCTATCAAACAAAGTTTTCTCTTTTAAAAACATATGGTGTTTCATTATTCCCCCTTTTAATAAATTATTTCCATAAAAATTGAACTTTATCTAGGTATGAAATGTTTTGAAACATGAAAATATTTTTTTGAAATCATATATTGTAAAGTGGGTTAATAAAATATCCACTTGGAAAGAGAGAAAAGCATGAATGCTATAACATAACATGGTTTCCAAGTTAGATACAATTTATGGGTAGTGAGATTACATACAAGGATGAAAAAAACTAACACCCATGAAATAATATAGAGTGAAATTGAATATGGTTATGAGAAAGTCAACAACTATAATATCAAAAATCAGATATGGGTGAAAATACCATCAATTCATCACAAATGATCAAAATATGACAACATTTTTGTTTCAATGCTCATTTCCTAGAGTTAATGAATTAATTTAACATATGTATAAGGATGATAAGGATATATAAATTCTTAAAACATATCATTTCATACATTTATAAATTTCCACTAAAATACAATTTTTTCTAAAAACAATGAGTACTCAAGGTGGATATTTTAGTCCTGAAGCAATAAAATAAGATTATAATAGATCCCATAATCTATCAAATAATAAAAACTTATTCCTACTATCTATTAAATCCAATTTTTTGAAAACAAGGTATGATAATTCTAAAAATGAATAAACTTAAATAAATTAATCTCTAAAATTAATTAAAATCCAAAAGATTAATATAGATTATTCCTTTAAAAATACCCCTGTATCCAAAATAAGACCAACAACCTCAAAATTACAGAATGTTTTATCCTAAAATTTTACTTATAACCTTCATCATACAACTCCAAAAACATAATATTATTATTCTTTAATAATATTATATATTAATCTTAATGGGAATATATACCTACAAAACATAAAATATCTCTATAAATATCTTTAATTACCAAAAAAGATCTGATCATGTAAAATATTTCCAAAAATATCTTTAATAATGGTTAGAATTCATCAAGAAAATATAAAAAAGTGGAATCAATGATTTTTAATCATAATATTAGGCTTAGACATATCATCTCAATACCCTTTATCAAAATCCAAACGTTAATCACACATTAAGGGTTATCGATCCCATAATCACGTGTCTTCCAAAATATCACCCTATCACTAAATCATTTTTATATGTTATCAGTAACATTCAACATATGATTCAAATCCTTAGAGAAAAACTTCTGGGAAAAATCCTTATAGGTATCATGATTCTTATTTCATTAACTTCATTGATGTACTAATTCTATAACGTAATTATCAAATACCAATTCACAAAAATTTATACCACACACTTAAATTATTTCCACAACATATGTCTTTCTTTAGTCTAGTATTTTACCATAGGATTAGGGAATTAAATCAAGAAGAACCCATATTTTCCACATAAAAAACGTTTCACAGTAAATGGTTCCATAGTATTTAATTTGTTCCCTTCTATAACATTATTTATTTTTTTTATAAATTAGCCACTTTATGCCATATTTTTTCACACATAAAACACCACAATGTTAGTTTGTTACATTTACCTCAGTTCTAATTTCCAATTTGTTTAAATAATGAAAATTAAATTTTCACCTCATTATCACCTTTATCATATGAACAAAATTGATATTTCATCATACTCTTATTAGGTGTCTTTAGAAATTTAACTATATGAAAGTTTTTAATTTTTTTATAGCATGATTGGTATAATCATAATATATCATACTTGAGCTCATGTCATGTTAGGAATATCATTTAATTATTGATCATATTTATAATCATAATGGTTATTGAATAAATTATTCCTATTTCTATACATTTCATAGAATAAATTGAAAATTTTGGATGATTAATTTTAAATTATGAGACACACAACCGAGAATAAAATGAAATTAAATGGGTAACATATAAATTACATGTATTCAATTAACATTTGAATTTCAAGGATTTAATCCATGTTATTCACAATTTATTTCCTAACATATACTATTATAGGAATTTTTAGTCCTATAATAATGGTTTGTAATGATCTTATTAATTTTCCAAATAATATACCCAATTAAATTCAAAATATATGTTAATAAATGCCTATTTTCATGAACCAATTCCTGATTTTTGGGGGGTTTCACCACTAGGTACATCAATTCCAGAACCAAATCATTTTTTAACATCCAGGTAGGTATTTATTTTCTTGGAAAACACTTACTATATACTTTAAAAAACATATGGATGATTTCTTATACATAGTATTGTCCTTAAATATTTCACTAGATTTGTCCCATCCAAATCAAAAACGAATTACTAGACCTTTATCAACTACATGAAAATGAATTTGATACAAAAAACATTTCTTAGAACCTGAAAATAAATTGAATCAATGGTCCTTTCAATAATAATAGATTTATTAATTTATGGTAATGATTTTCAAGATTATTCACTTTATTGTGATAAATTACAACTTTTACACTATATATTTATTTAAACTTTTTTTCTATGTCTATGTATTCCCTTTCCACTAGTGCTCACCTATTTGGAAATATAGTATGTGTTAGTGATAATAAAATTCGTATTTAATTTCTTATTATCAAGAAGATTTTTTATTAACAATTTTTATAATTTGGGTTTCTAATAAAGTTATTTTAATTTCAAAACCCTTAATTTACGATATCAATATAAAATTAGTAGGATGCAATTTATTTAAGAGGAAGAATGTAATGTAGATTGTTTTAAAAGAGGAAAATCACATTCAAAAGTGAATATAACTCAAAACATAAAGATAAAAATATAATATAACAAACCAATACTCTACGATACATTTCCTTTAAAATAATTTAAATCTTTTAACTGGTTTTTAATGCATGCAACAATGTGTTTAAATGAAACATGATACTATATTAATAAATTATTATTTAAACATGGCCATTATTAACAAGCTATAATGATTTTGGGTATAAATAGGAATAAAAAAATGTAAATCATATGGATTACATATGTATAACATAATTTTAATGGATATATATTACAAAGAAATAATAATAATCATTTGAAAGAAAATGAAATTTCTCTAAAAAATAGTATTTTTATGAAAAAATATATCATCACGCTTTTCACAAATATATTAAAATAATTTTAAAAAAAAATTAGAATATTTATTTTAGATAATTAAATTAATTTTTTAAATAATCACGTAAAAATTAATTTTGGGTCAATTTAGGAGAAATTTATTAAAAGTTTAAAATTTTTTGAATAATAAACAATACAAATTTTTATTAAAGAAATTCTTTTCATTAAATTTTTTAAGAAGTGTAAATTAATTTTTAAATTAGGTTTAATGTAAATATAGTTCAATGATATTTCAATCTATCTAATTAAGGTCATTTAAATAAATTTCTTATTTATTTATGATATAATAACACTTTAAACTATTGAATGTTTTAAACTATTGAATGTTTTCCTTTAGAAAACCTATTTTTTGATTCGTCTGGGGGATTTATTTTAAATTAGGTTTTACCAATTATTCTAATTGAATTTGGAAATTTTGATAAAATATTTTTATTAATAATATATTATATTATATAATTAGGTAAACATAATATTTTACTATAATGAATAGTGAATGTAGTAAAAATTAATTATTGTGGTTATGCCAAAAATGTATTTATCTAGGATTTAATCAATGAATATAATGGGTAAAAATGTCATGAAACTATAAAAAACCAATTTTACAAAAATATATAGACCATATATTCTCTAAGGGTAAATAATGACCCATTTTGGAGGCTCATGGAATGAGAAAAACGTTTATATCACTTTATATTTTCAAAACATCTATATAATTCCCCTCCCCCACTTATAAAATACCACCCATCTATACCACTTTCCATAAATCCAAATCCATTTGTTTTAAGAAATAACTAAACAAATATCTATCTTAATTATCCTTACACATCACAGAGGGAGTATTCAGATTTTTCAAGCCCTCCCAAGAAGGATATAGATATAAACCTAAAGTGTCTCTCTAAAGAAGAGGTAAAATTCTTCACATGAACATTTTTGTATTTTATTTTAAACATCATTAATTTTTTTAATATATTATAATATAAATATAAAATTATCTCTAATATATTTAGGTTTTATTATATAAATTTATCAACCCTTAGGATTATCTACATATATCAAATGGGAAATAAAACAGTTGATCGATTGTATAGAGGACTACCCCTTCACGAACTGATGTAATTCATTTTCCATTATCGACATTATAGGATGGATATAATGATGTATTTAAAATATTTATATTTTATTTATAGAAATTTTATACTTATATAATAATATTTTTCATATATAAATTATCACTTTCTATTTTGTGGGGGATACAACAACATCCCTCCTGTGTTCGGCAGACTATCGCCACATAAAGTGATGTGATTCATTATTCCCTTACACATTACATGGATTGTATTAAGGATTAATGTAATGAATATATTTAATATTCATTAACTAAAAGTAATTATAGAAATATAATTTCAAATATAACTTCCTAATTTCACAACTGTTAGACAATAAAAATGTCGCTCATGCGTACGTGTTGAGTACCGCCTCCACGTAACGACGTGAATTTTTTATTCATTTAATTATTACATGGATGGAAATAAGGATATGTTTTATTAATATAAATAATAAATTTTAAATAATTAAATTTCTTTTATAGGATAATTGAAATTTATTTTCATTAATTCCATCCATGTATAAAAAAAGTAGAAATAATATTACTGCGTATCTACAACATACTATCTCGATGAACGGTTTAATCCATTTTGTATCCAAACAATTTATATATTAATATAAAAAAATATATGATTAATATATATAATATTTATATTATAGTTAAAGTTATTTAGATGATGGAACCTTGATAAATGGAAAATTACATAAATTATCGAACTAAAACATACATGAAAATGAAGCAATTATCAACCAAAATAGTAATTTTAACAAATAATTGTTAATAAACCTGTGAAAAAAAGGCTACAATTAAATATTATATTATATTTTATATATGTTCATGGATCTATAATATTTTTATAATAAAACAATATATATTATATAAGTGTTTCAAAGAGATAAAAAGGAAGTCGAACCTGTTGTATGGGTTTCTTATCTCAATTTTACTTTAAAAAAACATATATAAAATTCAATACTTATTCCATTTTGTGGTGTATATAATACCCCTTGATATGTTGTATTATGAATCTATTTATATTCATGGTATTTAATGTAATGACTCAAACCCATAATCCAGAAGTCAGTGCATTATTTTATTACATTAGCATGATTACTAGGAATTAACTCTTAAAGGACCAACCAATTTAGCATTTTTGGAAACCCAAATCACATACATAATACCCATAATACATTGGGAAATGAAAATAAATAACAAAACAAAACAAAATAAAATACGCATAATCCTTTAAATATTATTAATTTTTTTCTTCTTCATAATCTTAAGAAAGGAAGCATAATAAGGGTGTGATCAATTCATTAATAATGGTTTGTAAAAAAAAGAAAAATATTGAATTTATGAGAATAGAAAATATTAAAATGAAACAAAATGATAAAAAATTCCATTTAAAATAACTAGATAAGGAATAATAAATATGGAAAGGTAATAAAATAAAACACATTCTATTTAATAAATAAATTGATAATTTAATTCACCAATATATATGTCAATGAAAAAAATATAATGTAAAAATAATAACTAAATCTAAATATTTGAAATTTTTTATTATTAAAAGACTTATTTCATAGGCACATGGTTACATAACATTTATTAACATTCACAATATTGTTTAGCATATCGTGTTGAAACAAATCTAATTTGGAAAACTAATTCATATAAGGAGGCTATTAAGGCATCAAGGGGCTATCAATAACTCAGCACCACACATTTGTACCTTTCCATAGAATTCCTCAAATATTGAAGAATTGATTTAACAAATGTATAATGTGCCTTATCAAAAATACATATTGAATAAAAGATACATATTTATCAGTAATTTCTTATTTAGTCAAAGTATTGTCAAAGTGAACACCATATGTAAAATGTTACACGATTTAGGTAATAAAAATATCCATTGAATGTTAATTTGGATATTTAAGAAAAACTTAATGTACCATAAAAATGATATTAGGAAATTATATTTTTTCATGATAAAGTTAACAATAAAAAAAAGATAGATTACAGAGGTATCATTAAGAAAATTCTTGAGGAAAATAATCTTTCATCTTTCCAAAGATTCCCATACAAATTTGATACATTTCAATTATAATCACAATGATGGAATGAAATTAAATGAATGAAATTGATACCATGAATATAGAATGGTTCATGATATAATATATCAAATGCGGAACTAGATACACCACACAAAAGAGGAATGTTGTTAATATAACATATATTTCACAAATGTGAAAAGTGATATGCAAATCAAATACCGTATCCTTTATTTTTATTGTGGGTTCATTAACCTCATTTATACTGATTTAAAATATGTTTTTAATTTATAATAGAACCATATTAATGTCTATAATATCATATATTATCTTATTATTATATGTTACTACCTATTTAACAACATCCATTCATTAATTTCATTATATTTGGAGTTAATTTCCTAGCCAGTCGAGTATGTTTTAAATTTTTATTTTTCAAACTTAATAACTATCTCATGTTTTAATCATACATAAAAATTAATCCACAATTTAAATATCATATATATTTAGTGTATATGTGTTTATAGTAGTTTATAATAATTTTTATATAGGAAAAGAAAAGCACCATTCATGAAGATAGTAGGTCACATGTACACATGAACTATACATTAATTTCATTTACATATTAAAAGAATGAAAAATAAATGATATATATGTGATTATATATAATAAATATAGTAACAAATATAATAAATATATTTCAAATAATTTTAATAAAATAATCCTTTATTTGTTCCATGTATAGTTTTAAGGAATCACATCTATTTGAGGGGGTGGTAGTCCACACTTCTACAAATGATGTTATCGTTTTAAAAAAATGAATGAAATATGGTATGTGTTAAAAAAATAAATGAATAAAAAATACATTATAATTATCAAATATATCATAAATAAACAGGGTGTACATCATAATTACCAGCATTATATGAAGTATAGAAAAACGAACAATCATCATTTCGTGAGGTGGCAGTTCTCCGTACAAATAAACGGAAGGTTCATAACCATTAGATGGATGTGTGTGTCAGTTCAGGTAGACCACTTAATATAAAAACTTCCTAGTATATTTATAATACTAATTTTCTAAAATAATCTTGGAATAATAATTCTAGTGGGTCGATAATGAAAATAAAAATAAATAGCCCAAGGAAGGATGTTACCTATTCTCTAGATAACTTGTTTTTGTTTCAACAAGAAAGACATCCTTGGTTAGATTTATTCTAAAGGGCGGATTATAGGATGGGGAAATGTCTACAAGGAGATTATTTTATCAGATTTTGGGTTATCCAAATGGATTTGTAAGTGTGATTAATTGGGAGGGGTGAGTGAATTTTTATATTGTAGTAGTGGAATTGTTATAAATATTTAGAAATAAAAATCCAACAACGATTTTATTATAAAAATTGACTCAAATAATGATAAATGGAAGATAAAAGGGAGGGTAGGGTAAAATATACGGCCATAAAATGTATTTGGGACAGGATTATTATTCTTTTGGGGGATTAGGTTTATGGTATTTTCCTTTCTTAGGATATTTTTACCCTTAATCATTGTAATTAACTTTCATAACTTTCAGTAATCATTTTGGTCAATAACTAAGAATAATTTTTTTAAAAATTGAAATTTATATTAATTAAAGTATGGAATCTAGTTTTCCAAATTCAAGTTATATAAGTGAAAGAAATTAATTTTAAATTAATCTCATAGACGATATGAAAATGGGGTTTTTTAAAGTAAAAGTTTTCAAAAGTTTACAAAGTTTTTATATCCAATTTCAAAGTGAAATTGATTAAATTGAGATAAATTAAATTAATTGACATAAAATTGAAATAATAAGACTTTAAACTATTGTAAAATATAATTTATCATTATAAATAAATTATACAAAAATATGTATTGAATTAAAATTCTATTCTTTTCAATATTCATCAAAAAATCAAACATCAGAGAAAAATAAAAAAAATAAACATTAAAATTATCCATAATTATGTATAAAAATGGAAATTATTTTTAAATAAAAATTTATATAAGTTACAATATTTATATCTAAAAAATGTTATCACATAAAAAATGGTAAAACTAATTTAAAAAAAATAATAGTTTTTATGTGCAATATTGGGTCTGTTCTCTTATTCTACCTATTATATAAATTCAGTGAATATAAAAAATATTTGATTGAATTTATACATATAAATTTTACTAATATCATTATTTTTTTTTGATAAATATCTTTTTTCACATAAAAATTGTCTTTTTTAAAATCATTCCCTTTACATTCATTTGTTTTAATATTCATTTTTAATGAATTGGTAAACAATAAATTCCAATATATATTTAACAAATATAATTAATCCTATTAATAATTATAAATTTTATGGATAATTTAGATATTATTATATTAAATAATCTTATTTTTAATAATATATTACTGTTTGGTAAAACATAGTCTTTTTTGTAACACAATTAATTAAAAAAAGTCATTAGTGTGTGTAACGTAAACTGCCAGACAAATTCATTAGTTTTTTTAACAAAAACTAACTATGTGTTTAATAATAATAATATATATAATAAATTTATTTAAATTATTAAATATATCATATTGTTTTAGGATGTAAAATTCCATTTTACAGTTGGTGTTGCATGTTAAATAATGTATTAAAAAAATTGTACTTAAATTAGAATTTTGGGGTGTTACATTCTAAGCACAATAATTAAATTAAATCCAAACAATTTAGACATGACCATAAAAATGGGGATTTTATATTTTAAAATACTATTGTAGGAAAACCCAAATCATAAATATTTTTAACAGAAAATATTTTTAATAAGAGAGAAAGGGAAGTACAATGGTCACGTAACTAGGATCCCTAGTAGAAGAACATATGTGGGAAATAAAAAAAGGAATATATAAGAAAAACCTAAAAATCAAGCTCTTATGGAGAGTGATAGATAACATGTTCAACAGAAATTTGAAGACTAAAAATCTTTAAACAACTATTATAAAATAGTTAATTGATGTAATAAAAAATGATGATAATAGGATAAAATTTTGTTTGAAGACAATTTTTCTATAGCTAAGGGATTAATTCACCCTATAATAATATATATAAATATAAGTATATATTTTATAAACAAATTATTATACTTTAATTTTTCCTTAAACTATTTACACTTTATTTTTTAGTATATGATGCATCATATAGTGAAGTAATATATTAACTTCTAAACAATATCCAAATATCAACATAAACCATTTCATAAATATATTATTTTAAAAAAAATTTATGATCCATCACATTATAAGGATTATCACTGAATTTCCAAAATGAACTTATAAAATAATATTCCGTGGATTTTAATCATTACATACCAAAAATATAAATATGGTAATTACATGAACTTCCATAAAACCTTGTGAAAACTTGTATGCTTCTTATTCCTTAAATAGAACATATACAATTGGATATATTCCATAACAACATAAATTATGTAATATTCATCTATTATAGCATAATACACTTTTTCAATTAATCATTAATCAGTTTGAAGGTAGTAAACATTTATACGATTTACATTATCTTAACCAATAATGTATTTATGAAAACAAAATATTCATAACATTAGGAACATATTAATTGTTATTTTTCCCTCAACCATGTGTTTTCTAAAAGGATTTACTTTCTACAATATAACGTTTCCCAGTACCATTCAATATACTATCTCAAATCCATTACAAAAAAAGTACTATAGTAAAATACATAAATATTTCATAAATATTATGATAAGAAAATTAAAAATAAAAGGATTTTACAGTATATTTTTAGATAAAAATATATAAGTACCTTAATTATTCCACTTCAGTTTTGTCAATAAAATAATCATGACCTTTACCCCATAGCTTCTTTTGAGGTTTATTCTTGGAATCGTGGTGAATTGGTTTGAATAATTCCCTATCTATATATAGTTGTGACACTAAATAATTCGGTTTCCCATCTACCCCTTTCATTTTATTACATAGTGACCCTTTTCTATGGAATCATAACCAAATCCCAATCACATAAATCAGTTAGAATGTTTATACCTTCCATAGTTATCACATTTTGGAAAAAACTTTTTTCCCTGATTCCCTTTAATTATTATTTTGTCTTCATTTTTATTCTTCTCTTGGTTCCCTTTGAAGACATGTTACTTGGATAATTATTTATCTATCTTGATAGAACATAGAATTATTTCATTATATAATGAAAATCATGAGAAACTAGTGACCATCAGAGATTTGGCTTAAGGAATTCAAATAAATGATCAATCATTCATTACTTGTTTTTCTGAAATCTGTAGCATAGATTTATAAACAGGTAAAGGAATTTTTATACTCCATAAATGATTATTCCTTCTTTTCATTAAACTAAGAATATTTCTTTTCAATAATTTTTTTATAATAATGGAATTATTTATCAAAGAATTTATCCTCAAATATTCTTTATTCAATTATTTCTATTTATTCTATCTCTATAGTATTCTAGATCAATGTATATCATTGATCTGTATCACTATTCAATAAATTTAATATACATGTATCATTTTCAATTTTCCCACATCCCAATTACATGAATTTATTCTTTAAAATAACCAATCCTTTTCTCACTACCATTAGCTCACAAGACCAACTAAATGGTTGGGGCCTTTAACGTTTATAATGATACAACATAGGAGGTTCTCTCTATGGAATAGGTTTTTCAATTTGAGAATGTTTTTTTCATAACCTGGTTATGTCTCCCTAAAATTGACTTAATTTCATCCATTTAAAAAACTTCAATAGTGGGTTCCTCATTACGGAAATCTCTGCATTTACCGTGTGAGTTGATACCATTCATCCATCCAGGATCCATTTATAAAAAATTAAATATACTATAATAATTCATAACATTATATAACATAATTTATAATCACAAATATAGTGAAATACATAACATAAATTGAATATTTTATATGTGTGTAATCTCCTAATAATAAACAAATTTTCCTTAGGAATATAATTACTTTAAAATCATTCATAATGGTTTGAAAAAAAATGTGAATTATCTTAAGAATATCCCCCAAGAGTGTCAAAATAGGTATGGAATATGGTTTATTATCATGCACCAGGTTTCTATGAGTTAGGACCAACATACCTTGTCAGAGTTGTTACACTAAGGTACATCTGTGCCAAAACCATGTGCACTTATAGTATCCAGACATAGATGTGTTTTATATGAAGATTCCCATAATCTCTGCCTGTTGAAAAATCTAGGATGTTATTATATACATATCCTCAAAACCTATTTGTGGGTTATATTCTCTAATATAATTTTTCTATATCAATTCTCTATGGTTGCTGATAAATTATTACTGATACCAACTATAATGCCCCTACCCTAGAATCCCAGATCTGGTGCATTATATTTTTACATAGGCATGATTATAGGAAATAAAATCTTGAAGGAACATTCATTTTCATCATGTTGGAAATCTAGATTAAATACATGACCCCATTATACATTGTTAGAAGAAACAAAATATTGTACATAATAAAATGAAAGAATTTGCATGCTTGAAATCTAATTAAATGTTTTATTCTACATGACATATGGAAATGAAACACAATAAGGGTGAGCTCAAATACTATATATGGATATGTAAAATGATTGAAGTAATGAATTGATGGGAGTAAAAACTGTAAAGGTAAATATCTGATAAACCATTCCATTTTAAATAACTATATAATGCATAATCAATATAGAAATGTAATAAAATAAAACAAATTCCATTTAATCCACAAACTGAGTGTAGAATGAATCCATAGATATATCAATAAAAAATCTCATAGATAAATAAAAACTGAATATGAATGATGGAAATTATAATTTATTGGATTCCGTGTTTCCTAGGTACATTGTAACTTTATCATCAAGACCATTCATAAGGAGGTTAGGCATATCTGGTAAAAACCTATCTAATTTGACCAACTAATTCATTTCATGAGACAATAAATACATCAAGGGGATATCTATAACTAGGCCCCACTCATGACATTTTTATATAAAGAATCTCTCATATATCGATTAATCAATATAACAATGTCCAATGTGCAAAATCAAATGTTCATATTGAATAAAACATAATAATTTATAAATAATTCCCCAATTAATTAAATAACTGTCGAAGTGAACATTGCATGTAGAATGGTATAGGTTTTATTCAATAACAAAATCTATTCAATGAGAATGTGGATATTTATGAAAACATTTATATACCACAAAAATAATCAATGAATGTTTTTTTAAGATAAATTTTACAATAAAAAAATAAAGTAACATGGAAAAGTTAATAATTAATAATATTCTTGAGGAAAATAATATTTAAAGATTTCAAAGTGTCCCATACAACTTTAAAACTTTTAAATTATAATCCACATGATGGAGTAAAAATCAATGAATGTTCTGGATGGCATGAAGATAAAAGGGATCATGATATAATGTATAAAAATGTGTTGTATATACACAATACAAAATATGTATGTGGTTAATATGAAATTAATTTCATATTTATAAAATTTGTTATGAAAATCCATTACCATATCCTTCCTTTTTTATGTGTAGTACATAACCTCAGTTTTTCATTTAAAAAGGTTAATAACATATAATATAACCGTATATATGTTTATAATATCATATATTATCTTCTTATAGTATCTTATTATCCATTTGATGACATTGTTTCATTATATTCAATATAATGAGTGTTAATTGACTAGTTTGTTGAGTATGTTTTAACCTATTACTTGCCATTCTTATAAATAATATCATGGTTTAATGAAATATATAATTAAAAACATGATTTAAATATCATATATTTTCATTATATGTGTATTTACAATAATATATAATATTTGGAGATTTGAAATGAAACGCACCATTCTTGGAGATGGTAGGTTGTACATTTGCATGAACACTACGTTCATTTATTTTCAATATTAAAATAATTAAAAATAAACAATATATTTGTATATTTGTATTATAAATCCATTATAAAATTTATGTCATATATTTTTCATAGATTTAATAAAACCATCCATTATATATTCCATTTATAGTGTGAATGAATAAAATCAATTTGAGGGGGCGGTAGTCCACACTTCCACAAATGAAGTTATTATGATTAAAAAAATTGAAAGCATAAGGGGATTTGGTATATAAAAATTAATTATTCATAAATATGTTATAAATATCATATATATCATATATAAAGAGTGTGTCAATCATAATTTTCTCTAGGATATGTGGTAAATGAAAAACAAACAATTGATGTTTTATGAGGCGGTAGTTCACCAAACACTTAAATGGTAAGTTCGATACACATTAGATGGATGTATGTGTAATTTAAGTTTAAAGTATCTGTATAAAAATATAATGGTATAATTATTATACTTATATTATTATATAATCTTTGACTAAAAAAATTAGGGGCAGGATAATAGAAATAAAACTAAAGAGCTATAGGAAGCATTCTACCTCTACTTTGGGTATCTTCTTTTGGTTATAAAAGAATAACTAATTTTATATATTTATGAATAATTGATTTTTTTAAGAATATTTTATGGTTTTTTGGATATTATTTGAGAAGATTTATGTTAAAAAAAGGGATTGATAGTTGTGAAAAAGTGGGAGGGGTGAGTTCAATTTTATAGTATAGGATTCGTGGCATTCTTGTAAATTTTTTTAAAGGTAATCCCGTCCACATTTTTATTATTAAAAATGGCTCCCATAATAGTTAAAATTAAAAAAACTGAGAATAGAGTCATAAAATAGATATAAAATGGATTTTAGACATGTGTATTGGTAATTTTGGGCCTTGAGTTTATGGTTTAGCCTTTTGTTAAACTAATTTTCATCTAAATTGTTGTAAATAATTTTAATCACTTTTGGATCAACATTTTGGTAATGAACTATGTTGAATTAATTATATATAATATATTATTCTGATTCGGAATCTGGAATTAATTTTTTGAAATTACATTTATAGACATTGCAGAAATAAATTTAATACTAGTCTCATAGATTGGACAACAATGCAGGGTTTTAATGTAAAAATGTTCAAACATTTTTTCTGTTTGTCTACCCAATTTCAAATTGAAATTTATTCTAATGAAATATTTTAAATTAATTGAGATATAATAGGTATAATGTGACTTTGAAACCAATTTTAAAAATAATTTAATCTTATAAATAAATTATAAGTCAAATCTATTTTGAATTAGAATTATGTATATTACACTATTCCTCAACAAATAAAACATCCCAGAACAATTCCAAAAATTCACCAAGAAATTTTTGTATCATTAAAAAATGAATATAATTTTGAAATATAAAATTTATCAATGCGGAAAAATTTATATTTAAAATAGGTTCCCCATTAAAAAGTGGTAATGTTGCTTTTAAAAAAATATACGTTTTTAAATATAATATTCTTCTAATTCTCATCTTATGACTATAAAATAAATTGAATTATTATAAAAATTATTTGATTTAATATATAACATATAAATTTAATTAATATATTTAATTTAAATTAATAACATAAATTTCCTTTTGCATAAAAAAATTGATTTTTATAAAATCATTCTCTTTATACTATTTTTATTTCTATATTCATATCTAATTAATTGGAATCTAATGAATTCAACTACATATATTCATATGATATTTAATAATATTCATAATCATAAATTTAAGTGATAGGTTATATTTTATTATCTTATATAATAAAGTTTTTAATATTATATTAGTTTTTGGTGAAATTCATTCTTGCATGTAACAGATTTCTTTGAAGAAACTCATTATCATGTGTAACAAAAACTACCAAACAAATTCATTCACGCGTGTAATGAAACCAAACTACGTGTTGAATTAATTAAACGATATAAAATATATTTATATAAAGTGTTAATTATATCTCAAATTCTCAGGACATTATATTCTTTTTTACACGCCATGTTCTGTATCATATATTCTATTACATACAATGTTATTACATTAAAATTTTAGGGTGTGAAATTTAAATTTAATTTTTTTGTGATTACATATATGGTGTTTATGATAAAAAAATTAACCAAATTGGTAATATATTTACGTTTCAATCTCATTTTAATCAGGATTTTTTTATATGTGAGTTTCCATTGATGTAAATTATCTCATAATTTTATAATAATGTTATTCAATTTTTTATCCTCTCGGTATCTATAAATTATCGAGTAATAGTATCATTTTCCTCTCATTGGTACTTAAAATGAGAGGGAAAATATATTTTATCAATATATAAATTTAGTTATCTCTTAAGTTAAAATTCATTTTTATTCCAATACCATGTCTTCAAAAAAATTTGAAAATTCTTGTTAAAGGAATCATCATGTAATTTTCCAAAAAGGCCCAGTTGGATTTTACAGATAATGTGAAAGGAATATTTTTTAACATAGATAAAATATATGGAATTTCCGTCCATATTAAACACCTTATTTTTAAATATTATTTTACATTTTTCCTATTTTATATTTAATGAAAAGAATCTATAATTTTTTTAAAACATTTATTTTTAAAAGGAGATCTTCAAAATGAAAAGGATAGTTTCCTCGAGAATTTTTTAATTTAATTTTTAGTGAATTTATATTAATCCACTACAATAACCCTATATTATATTCCATTAAGAATATTTTTTAATGATAAAATTATTATTATTTCTTTGGATGATTTATGATCATCTTAATGGAATTCACTATTTTGATACCTTTAACATTATTATTTTGAATGTTTTAAGATTATTTTTATTGATTTTGGAAATTATAAACATTTTTATGTTAGTATTTCAATATGAATGTTTATGTGGATTATGTTTCACCACTTTTTATGAGGAATAAATAGGAATTTTTATCTGATGGTAGGTTCCCACTATAGACCTTTAACGCTTTGATAGGTCTCATGTGGAAAACTAACATGGGTTTTGGGCCAAATTCATACCCATTTATTAAATATGTACATAAAGGAGGCATTGAAAATATGGTTATTATTTACAAAGTTATACATTCCCTCATTATGAGATTATTCATCGGTGTCCATGTGATTATTTGAATTCTTAGAATATTCATGAAAATGATTCAAACTCAAGTAATTATGTATATGGAATTATGGGATCATTATTTATTCCCTACATATTATTATTATGTTATTGATTATATTTCATGTGATTGTGTTATTTAGATATCCATATTTATTATTATTTATTTATTCATATATTCCAATATATTCATACCCTTATTATGCATTAGTGGTTACCCCATTCATATGTTTCTTTCCCTATGATGCAAGATGAGTATTATGAATGATATGGAGGTTATTCTAGGGGAAATGATGATGGAATTGAAGAAAATACTAGGTTTTATTTTATTTATTTATTCATAACATGATATTCAAGTGTATATTTGTTTTACTGAGAATAATAAAACATAAATTCATTAAGGATGACATTCCTTGTATCATATTCAAGTGTAATAAAGTAACAGCTAACTCTGAGCTACATGGGTCAATGTATTGACCAATATATTATTGTCCATAAACCATTTTTTGTATTTTCAAATGAAGCATTTAATGGCTATGTGTGAACCCTTATTACTTCAGCCGATAAAACCATTAAAAAGAAATATATACAAGGAAAAACTGCATGAAATGTCCCACCCCAACGATTACATTATTATGTCAAGCCTCCACCATCACATGGTCGCTCAGCAAGTTGTCATGTGTAGAATTTCACGGGCTTGATACCGATGGAAAAAACTATACCCTCTCGTTCTTCCAAATTCTAAAGGCCAAGATTTTGTGGATGCTTCTTGCTCTGGAACCTCGTTTGAAGTGGATCCTTGAAGCTTGTCTAGAAGAAATCACATTTCAATGTCAAAATATCTCCAAATTCTAATAATGTTGTTTCAAACCAAGAATGAGCCAACTTAAAAACCACTGTTTTCACCCTGGAGCCACGCATAAACCCTATCAAAATCCTTAAATCGCCGAGGAACATCACCGAGAGTGAACAAAGACGAGCCACCATAAGACAACGATGGTAACACAACCTCACATCCCAAAGCACCATAAATCCAATACTCGGATCCGCCTCAGAGAGAGTGGCAAAATCTCAGAGCAAGAGTAGAGGAAGACATTACTAAATCCCTTGATGCACTCATATCCATGGCCCTCCAAAGGTTAAAATTGTGAATAAAAAAGCACAAAGGGAAGACCGCCACATGTCATGCATCCTGGAACATCCTACCACTCACATAGACACATACCAATATGGGATTGTCAATATAGAATGTTTGAATGAAAGATAAATTTTTTCATTATAAATTACATTTGAAGAACAAGTAATTTATATTGCCCTCAAGATCATGTTAAAAGGGTTATGTAGGGAACTAAATTTAGAACGGAGATCCAGTCGGTATGTAGTTTCTCCAAGATAACCTAAAATTTCAGATGGATCACCAAATCTTAAAGCCAAATTCCCTTTCCCACTAATGTATTGGTGTTTTAACCACTTTGAGACCAAAATAAACCCATTATAACCAACCATGAATGGAAAGGGCCTCCTGTACCAGTCTAGATATAATATTAACTGAGGTTGAGTGGTTATAAGTTTCTTTAAATTCATTTTCATATACTTAGTCTTAAATAGTAGAATAAAATGTTTGACCATGGAAGAGTTTGTAATTTCATCAAGAATAATGGAGAATGACATGATATCCCATATAGATAGTTAAATAGTTCATTCCGAATATAATATTTTTAGATATTATTGTAGGCTGCACCATTCTAGTAATACTAATCCTCCCAATAGGAACTAAAGTCAAGGAAGAACCATTAGAGAATATCTTCTAAAATATAAATGGTCTACTTGATCCAACCATCAATCTATAGATGGAAATAAGTACTCAAATTTACCTATGATCCCAATTCCCATTATATATGATTCTATAATTATTATGTAAATATATTATCCTTATGAGAGATAATTCTAATATTTATAAAATAAATCTAAATGATCATTCAGACATTTTTATTCCCATGTATAATAAGTATAGATAACTATTTAATTGGATATTTTTTTAAAAACAATTCTTAAAAAATACTTGAATACCAAAACTACATTCAACCAGTTATTATTTTTGGGAGTCCAATCATGATATCCACCATAATATCATTCCTTTTCAACATTGGCAGTCGAAGTACATGATGAGTACATACATGCCATTCGTTCCGTATATTTTTCTACTGATAGGTAAGGTATCTCACTTCAAACCATGTGGTAAACTTCATCATTGTAGGATATAAAAATTAGTGATGAATATCATAATATATATTTTTAATTCTCTGATTCATATCCCATCCATAAAAAAAACTATTTCATTAAACAGTCTAATATATCCATTTAAATGACCAACCTAATGTTAATATATAAGAGGGATGGTGAATCTAGGAACCAACTATAAATAACATACCAAAAATCATGTTTCTCTCAAATAAAGATATAATCTAGATTGGATATTTAGGTTTTCATAATATTATACATGAGAGAGTATGTAAGGTTTATATATCATATTTTTATTCCACTTTGAAAATTAACTGTACCAATTTGGATTTAATCCATAAGATGCATTTTTCTACACTAATCATTAGATTCCATCACCTTTAAGCGTAAATTTTTTGGATTTGATCATATTTAATTATGTTTCCCATACCATAATTTCATTGGATATAAAAATTGAATGGTCATAGGTATTCCACACAATGACATTTGCTACGATTTATATATTGTTCGGAAAAGGTGTATATGAGACTCTCCTAGTGTATAATTAGTATAAAACATTAAATCTATTAGTGTTTCTTGCAAAAAATCATGGAATGAATAATATCATCCAATTATAAATCATGGGTAGCATAAGTCCTTTAATAAGGATTAAATTGTTATAAAATATATAAAAATACATGATTATTATATATAACATCACATCAAATGCCCACTAATGAGGTAAACCAATACACTTTTAATCCCTCACTCAGAAAAGGTTGGATAATAACATTTGATGATATCAATCCAATTTTTATATCTTGAATAGTTGATCCACAATAGCATGAAGAAAATTATTTCCCATTATTCTTATATAAGTAGTAGCAACATTTAAAATATTAAAAATGAAGTGAAATTAATAACCTACGGTCCATAAAAATCCTATCATAAAAGAAATTGTTTTTAACATTGATAGACATCATTGACCCAACATTTATTGGATCGCTAGAAATACCAGCTTCATTCATGGAATACATGAAAAAATTAAAGTCTTTTATCATGAAAGGGAATTTATATAAATGATAGGAGAAAATTTTTCTTTAAATTATCTATAATGATTTGATGATACCAACCATGATCATCATGACATTTTGAAAACATTACGATATCATCTATAAATACAACCTGGAAAGTGTCTATAAATCTATAAAAAAATCTTGTTCATTAAATCCATGAATATTTATGGACTATAAATTATGAGGAATGGAATTAATAGGCCTTAAGAAATTCCCATACCACCTTTAAAAGGATGTATTAGGAATATCCTCTAGACAAAAAAGAGGCTATTTTCATCCTGAGTGAAGTCAAATCTTTGAGATCCACATTTATAGATTTTAATGGTTGAAATAGATAAATAATTATAGGGAAATTTTTATGGTAATTTTTATGGTAATTGATTTTTACCTTGTACAAATATTTATAGTTCATAAATTAGAATATACTTTAATAAAAATTGTTATTGGAATGGTTTAGAACACCATTAGGGGAAGTGGTCACATTGATGGATCCTATAGAATCAAGTTCTTCCAGATGTATTATTAGATTCACTCAATTTGGTTGGATCTATAAGATGTGGAGGAATTGAGATTTTTTAAGTTTCTATAACCAAGAAAATGATAAATTCCACATAAAAATATTAACCTAGTACCAATAAGTCAACAAAAAATGCCATAATTAACCAATAATATACCACACCTTCCATGACTTGACATCAACTACTATAAGAATAAGAAAATCTATAACTTTTTTTGATACCACCAACCTATCCCCGATCATATCATGGTCAATGATCCTTGATACCCCAAAAAATTATGATTGTGTTAGACATTTAAATTATATTAGAATTATAATTTTTGATTATAACTATCAATATGGGTTCAAAATTTTGTTATCCATTTAATCACATAGACGATTTCAAAATGTTTCAGCATTAATAACCATTGGGTCCCAGGTGTGATCAAATGATTCCACCACTAATGTACAAGATGAAATTTTCATGGTTTTCTCTATTCTATTTCCATAAAATTATTTAGTCATGAATATGAAGTTAAGTATTAATCTCTATTATTAATAATAATGCCTAATTTCTGAAAAATAATTAAATAAATATATGCTATATCAAATAGAGAACATTTTAAAGTAAATTATATGAGTATAGAACTATTAATAGTAGATGGATCTTCTATATTGTGATGTGTATGTTTATTTTTGGTATACATACTTACCACCTCCTCATACTAACCCTGGGATATAAATACATTCCAAGAAAACTATACTATAGAAAATAAACCATGACTACTATGTTGTCCTCCTCAATTAGGTCATCCTGATGGTGGTCAACATATTCCTGCTGATCATACAAGTGACACAGATTGTGATTATTGAGTCTATTGAGATAGATAACTAATGATATTTTTAATACCATATTGGTAAAACATATGGATGTGTCCATATTGACCCCAAAACTGCATTTTTGTTCCTTAATGTTATAGATTTTCTTTATGCACTATGTTTATGAAAACTAGTTACACTGAATTGAGGACCATATCAAAATTATAAATAAAAGTATTCCACTACCGTGGATTCCCCAATTATATGAAAATATACTCTCCTCAACTCACTATCTCTTATGATCATTCAAATATTTATCACATCAGTTACGATAAAGTAGTAGCCACTCAATCTCGACCCTCCTTTATAAATTGACTATATGAATATTATATTAATGAAAAAATTTATAAATATTATTAGATTAGAAATAAAAACATTGGTAAAAATGCTCATTATTTATTATTGAAAACCGTTATACCATGGATTCCTCATATCCACTCAGATATGAACTAAATTATGGATGATTGTTTGGGGTGGTAAATTATTCCACAATCAACATGAATATTTTTTGTAGGTTCATGAAATCATTTTAATTCACCCGAAGTATGGTATCTAGGAAAAATTTCTCAAACAAAACAACTTTTGATGATACTCTCTAACCCTATTATCCTACAAATTTTTGGATATTTATTAAATTTTAATCTGGTTACATGATACTAAATTCCCAAGATCATGTTTTATTAGTCCTTAAAAGACTAAGAATGTAACATCCCAGGTAAATAAAGAATAATACATTCTCATATTTATTACTATTTAAGAATTAAATATTAATTTTATTTTAAAGAGGTTTCTATGTTCGATAGCGTACCCGATACGCAAAAAATATTTTCTGTGAAATCTTATGTTTCACACTAGAAATAAAATAATATTATTTTAAATGGTAGTTAACACGTAGCCATTGTGTTGGTGGGAATGAATAGAAATAACTAAAATATGATTATATATGTTTGTTAAATGTTTTTACATTTATCCAATAAAATATTAAGGCTTAAAATAAGAAATGAATTCAATTTTAGGAATAGATACTCTAATATCGACTAAAAGGTCGAACTATCACCTTTTGATGGAGAAACATCTTTAAATATAGTTTTGGTCACTCTTATACATTCTATTGGTCCAAATAAAATTATTCTTTAGAATCAGGACATCAAAATTTACTTTGTTTAAATTTTTGCTATTTTTCCGATAAAGTTCATTTTTTAGTGAATAGTGAAAAATGTTGTATTTTAATTCAAAAACTCTTTTTAATATAATTTATTTATATGATTATATTATCTTTTTAATTGGGTTTAAAGTGAAATTAGAATATATTTTTAAAATTTAATCCATTAGTGGTTGTTGTAATTAATTTCACTTTGAAATTGGACTTAAACTAGTGTCAATCTTTTGACATATATTGTTTCATAAAAACACGCTATTTGTTCTGACAGTTGGAATTAATTATTAAATTAATTAATGTAACTTATATGATTTGGATTTTTTAAAATATACATCATTTTCGAATTTGGAATATCAAATATAGCTTAGGGTGAAGTGTTGGTATTTTTCTAAAAAACTTCAATTTTTGATGAATAGTGAAACCACTAAGTGGTACTTAAAAAACTGATTGTTCATTTAAATGAAATTTTACCACCTCTATGTTTTGAATTTCAAAAATCAGACATATATGGTTGTAATTAGGATGTAAAATGTGGTTCAATGGGATTAAAATAATTTTTTGGTAAATAGTAAGTTTTATGTTTTTAATCGCGATTAGAGGTAATTAGTGTAATTGAAGGTAAAAATAATGTTTTAATAATATGAAATGACCTTGACATATGTACTACCCTTATTGTATGTGTCATGGCTGACCAATAAAATCCATGGGTCATCTTGGGGACCCCATTGAGCCACTTTGGTAGGAAAATGACATTAATAACTTTTTATTTAATGTTAAAATAAAAATGTCACAAACATGTGTTGTTTTACTAAAAAAAATTAAATGGGGTAATAAAAGTAATACATTTGAATATAAATATTAATTATAAATCTAAAAAGATTTCCTAAATCATGATATTTTTTTATAATTTATATACATTAAATAAATTATATTATTAATGACACCATGATGATGCAACGATTACCTCATTATTTAACAATTTAAATAAAATGAAAAGATAATGTCAAATATAAGACCTATACTTGTCAAAAACCTATTGTATTGGTGGATTTCGAACTCTTATCACCTTATCCTAGAAATATATAATTTTGGGACCTTTAAAATCTGAAAACCATATTATAATAAAGTAACCTTTTATTACTTTCCAAGAGTGCCCATCCTCTCCTCTTATAAAAGGCCCCCACCTCTACCACCTTACCCACACCTCTCAAGCATTTGGCTCAGCCAAATCCTGCCCATTTTGTCTCTACACATCCCTTTATTACTCCTAGAAGCCTCACTTTGGGTATAAGTCTTTCCAACAGTCTTTGAGCTCAATTCAAAAAGATTTACCCGTTTTAAAGGCAATGTCTTCTCTTGTGTTCTTATGTTTTATTTTGCTTCTCCAACCCCCTAAAATCTTTTTATTACATTATTTTGTAACAAAAACAATATCATCAATATACTAGGATGTTGTTATGAGAATTATTATAGCTACACTTACACACACTTTCATCTAATGGTTAAAGATCATATTGTTTCTGTGGATGGCGAATTTCTGCCTCACGAAACGATGATTGTTCAATATTCTTCTAACACCTTCAAAGGTGTCCATTAAGATGAAACTATATTTATATATGATATATAATATGTTTATATTTTTTTAATCTTCTGTATTTTTCATTTATGGAATACCTTTATGGATTCCATTATGGGTATACGCGATATCTTCATTTTAGGAAGTGCGGACTACCGCCCCCTCAAAGTGATTTGATTCGTTAATGCCATATTTGGGATGTATAAAGGATGGAGTTAATGATATTATATATGAAATTATATTGTAATTATAAAATACCTTCATTTCATTATGATTCCATTCGATAAAATACGAAATAGAAATGAATGTAGCATTCATGCGTACATACGGATTACCGTCTCCATGAATGGTGCATTTCATTTCTTATCTCTAAATGTTATGTAATATTATAAATACATGTATATACTGGATATATATGATATATATGATATCTACATAATTAATATAACTCTTGATATAATGGATACATGAACAAATTTTAATTATAAAGAGATTATTTTTTACTCAAGTAACAATGATCGTTAAAACGACCGTTATTAACTTAAATAATTATGTAGTGTTCATGACATGGTAATAAGTGATATAAAAGGAATAATGAACTTGAAAAAGGTTATTAAGAAATTATAAATTAACTCAAGTTTATTATTTAGGATATTAAAGAGCAATCGAGTCACGTCGGACACAAGGTAAGGGACTTCGTTTCAATCACCATTCATTCAATAATATTTTGTTTTATACACAACTTTCTTTTATACGGTGTATAAACCCCTTTGACTTTTACTCTTATTCAAAAGGAATCTTTTTTATATGAAGTGTTTTACTAAACAAAAAAAGGAATGTTTTTTTGTCATACGTATGCGGCGACAACGACTTTTCCACTGCCGTGACCATTATTATAGTTTCGGCTTCCTCTACAAGCCATAACCTAAATTTTATTTAAAAAATGAAAAATAAATACCATGTATTAATTTTCTTTTATTTTGGTATTGAAAATGGTTTTCATAATGTTTTTATTATATCTATGTGTTGTATTGATATCTTGTGATTGAAATGTGGAAATGTTATGTTTCCTTTATGCATGTTTTACGTGATACGATTATGTTATGGTTCTTGGACATTGTTATGAAGACGGGAGGTTCCTTGATAAAATAAGGGTGGGTGAGCCCGATATAGATCTCCAATGCATTGGGTAACATGAATGAGTTAAACGTTAAGGTTTCTTCGAAGAGATTTAGGAAATATACTGTGTTGGGTATTCCAAACGTAACCATGAGGGTTACTCCCTACGTAAGAATGTTATGAATGCCTCAAGTTACCATTATGTCTTATGATTTATATGATTTATTCATGATTTGATGAGGTATGTTAAAATGATTATGTTTGATGGGTAAAGTACGATTTCATACATAGACTAACGTTATCATTTCGTACTTTTATATCCCATAATGAGCTTTTTATGATCATACCAAGTTTTTGAAATGTTTTTCACAGGAATTAATGTGGAATTGGGTCAAAGATGGGATCATGGAAAAGTCATGCTATCTAAAACATGGAAGTAGACATGTTTCTTTTTAAGAGTTTTTATTTTATGGAAGCATAGTAGAAGTGTCTACATTGTAATCTTTTCAGATGCAATAGTTATGTCCTAATTCTCTAAAACTCTCAACCTAAAAACATCCTCAATTTGAATTATTCATTTAATTTAATATTAACTAAGGTTTAAGGCTGGGACCTTATAGTTGGTATCATAGGCCGGATTAGACATCTTTAGGAGATATGCAATTGTTAAATTATAAATTATTTTATGGTATGATTGAAATCATATAGCATTTAAAGATTACCATGTTTCTTCACCTAAGATATTTCAGTGTTAAGAATGATTTTTCATAGTGGAAACAGAGATGATTTTTTGGGAAGGCATGCTAGGAGAAATGACCTTCCAAATCAGCATACTAAGATGGTCAGAATCAGAATTGAGCAGTTTACTACATTGATGGCTCAGTTGAATCAGGTGATAAATGGTGGTTGGGTTGTTGATGATATTATGGTATTTTCTAAAAGTAAAGAGGAGCATGAAAGTCATTTAAGGGTTATCTTTCAAACCTTAAAAGAAAATAAACTGTATGGAAAATTTAGAATGTGTGAGTTTTGGTTACAACAAATTTCTTTCCTTGGTCACATTGTTTCAAAAATTGGCATAACTTTGGATCCTACTAAAACAATAGCTGTTGAATAATGGCCAATCCCCACAAATGTAACTGAGATCCGTAGTTTTCTTGGTTAGGCAGGTTACTGCCAAAGGTTTGTTGAAAACTTTTCACGGTTATCTAGTCCAATGACTAAGCTAACGCAGAAGGGTGTTAAGTTTATCTAGACAAAATAATGTGATGATTGTTTTCAAGAGTTGAAAAGAAGATTGGTGAATGCTCTAGTTTTGGAACTTCCTTCCAGGAATGGTGAGTTTGTTATATACAGTGTTGCTTTGATAAAGGGACTTGGTTGTGTCCTTATGCAGAATGATTAGGTAATTGCGTATGCTTCACGTTAGTTGAATACTCATGAGGTAAATTACCCTACACATGACTAGGAATTAGCTGCTCTTGTTTTTGCTCTAAAAATTTGGAGGAATCATTTGTATGGAGTAAAGTGTGAAATATATACTTATCACAAAAGTTTAAAGTATATATTCACTTAAGTAGAATTGAACATGAGGCAGAGGAGATGTCTAGAATTAATCAAGGATTATGATTGTGCAATTCATTACCATCCGGGAAAAGCAAATAAAGTGGCTGATGCTTTGAGTCGAAAAGTAATGCTTCATTAACAATGCTATGTTTGGAACGAGATCCTTTGGTTTTTGATTTGATGAACTTTGGCATAGAAGTTTTTGGTGTAGGAAGTTCTTCTATTTTTTTCAGGTATCAGTGAGATCATCTCTATCAGACTAAATTAATCAAGCGCAGAAGAAAAACAGTGGGTTGTAGAAAAAGGTAGAGCTGGTTCCAAAGGGTAAGTTTCCGGAATTTAACATTGATAATGATTGTTTTTTGAGGTTTGGGAAGCGATTATGTGTGCATGGTGATTCAAAGTTGAAGAATGAGTTGTTATGTGAGGCTCATAGTTCCTTGTTTTCAGTTCATCCGGGCAGTACTAAGATGTACAGAGATCTACGGGAGAATTACTGGTGGGATGGAATGAAAAGAGATATTGTTGATTTTACCGTGAAGTGTTTGACTTGTCAGCAGGTTAAAGTAGAGCAGCAGTTACCGAAAGGGATGCTTCAGCCTTTACCAGTTCCATAGTGGAAATGGAAAAATATATCCATGGTCTTTGTTGTGGGATTACCGAAGACATCTTGAGGTAATAATGCAATCTGGGTTATTGTTGATCGCTTGACTAAATCTGCTCATTTCCTTCCTATTCAAGATACTTTCTCTGGAGATCAACATTCTTGATAGTATCTTAAAGAGAAAGTTAGGTTGCATGGAGTTCCTCTATCCATTGTATCTGATCGTGATCCCAGGTTTACTTTTAACTTTTGGAAAGGCCTTCATAAGTCATTGAGTACTGAATTAAATTGTAGTACAGCTTTTTATCCTCAATCAGATGGGCAGTCAGAATGAACAATTCAGACTTTGGAGGATATGCTACATGCTTGTTCGATGGATTATCAGGGAAGTTAGGACCAAAATCTTTCTTTGGTTGAATTTTCATATAATAACAGTTTTCAATACAGTATACAGATGGCTCCGTTTGAAGCATTATATGGGAAGCGGTGTCGAACTCCAGCTTTTTGGTATGAAGTGGGTGAAAGGAAGCTGATGGGACTAGAATTGGTATAAGAGATGGCGGAAAAAGTCCAGTTTATTCAGAAACAAATGAGAACAGCTAAGAGAAGACAGAAATGTTATGTAGACAACATGAGGAAGGATCTCCCTTTCGAGGTAGGTGATCATGCTTTTCTCAAATTTTCACCATGGAAAATTGTGATTCAATTTGGTAAGAAAGGAAAGGTGAGTCCAAGGTTCATTGGACCATATGAAATTCTGGAAAAAGTTGGATCAGTTGCTTACTGAGTGGCTTTACCTCCGAGTTTATCTCATGTACACAATGTTTTTCATGTTTTGATCTTGAGAAAGTATATGCCAGATCCATCTCATGTTTTGAACCCAGAGGTAGTTCAGTTAGAAGAGAATATCTCTTATGAAGAACAACCAGTCCAGAATCTTGACCATAGAGAGCAAGTGTTGCGGAAAAAGGTAATTTATCCGGTAATGGTTTTGTGGAAAAACCATATGGTTGAAGAGGAAACGTGGGAATCTAAAAATGCTATTAGGGATAAATACCCCAACTTATTTTGATAAGTGAATAAAATTGTGAGGATGCAATTCCCAAAAGGGGGGAAAGATGTAACATCCCAGGTAAATAAAGAATAATACATTCTCATATTTATTAATATTTACAAATTAAATATTAATTTTACGTTAAAGGGGTTTCTATGTTCGATAGCATACCCGATATGCAACAAAGTGTTTCATTGAAATATTACGTTGCACACTAGTAATAAAATAATATTATTTTAAATGGTAGTTAACATGTAGCCAATGTGTTGGCGAGAATAAATAGAAATAACTAAAATATGATTATATATGTTTGTTAAATGTTTTTACATTTATCCAATAAAATATTAAGGCTACAAATATGAAATGAATTCAATTTTAGGCATAGATACACTAATATCCACTAAAAGGTCGAACTATCACCTTTTTAGGATGAACCCTCATTTAATATAGTTTTGGTCACTCTTATACATTCTATTGGACCAAATAAAATTATTCTTTAGAATCAGGACAACAAAATTTACTTTGTGTAAATTTTTGGTATTTTTCCGATAATGATCATTTTTTAATGAATGGTGAAAAATGTTGTATTTTTATTCAAAACCTCTTTTTAATATAATTTATTTACATGATTAGATTATCTTTTGAGTTTGGTTTAAAGTTAGATTAGAATATATTTTTACCAATTAATCCAATAGTGGTCGTTGAAATTTATTTCATTTTGAAATTGGACTTAAACTAGTGTCAATCTTTTGATATATATTGTTTCATAAAAACACGCTATTTGTTCTGACAGCGGGAATTAATTATTAAATTATTTAATGTAACTTATATGATTTGAATTTTGTAAAATAGACATCATTTTTGAATTTGTAATATCAAATATACCATAGGGTGATGTTTTGGTATTTTTCTAAAAAACTTCAATTTTTGATGAATAGTGAAACCACTAAGTGGTACTTAAAAAACTGATTGTTCGTTTAAATGAAATTTTACCACCTTTGTGTTTTGAATTTCAAAAATCCAACATACATGGTTGTCATTATAATGTAAAATTTGGTTCTATGGGATTAAAATAATTTTTTGGAGAATAGTAACTTTTAAGTGTTTAATCGCGATTAGAGGTAATTAGTGTAATTTAATGTAAAAATAATGTTTTAATAATATGAAATGACCTTGACACATGTCCTACCCTTATTGGATGTGTCATGGACGACCAAGACAATACATGGGTCAACTTGGGGACACCATGGATCCACTTTGGTAGGAAAATGTCATTAATAACTTTTTATTTAATGTTAAAATAAAAATGTCACAAACATGTGTTGTTTTACTAAAAAAATTTAAACGGGGTTATACAATTCATAATTTTGACTATAAGTATTCATTAGAAATCTAAAACTATTTCATACATCATGATATTTTTTTTATAATTTTTAGACATTACATAAATTAATTTATTTATGACACCATGATGATGCAACGATTACCTCATTATTTAACGATTTAAATAAAATGAAAAGATGATGTAAAATATAAGACCTAAACTTGTCAACAACCTATTGGATGGGTGTATTTTTAACTCTTATCCCCTTATCGTCGAAATATATTATTTTGGCACCTTTAAAATCTGAAAATCATTTTATAATAAAGTAACCTTTTATAACTTTCCAAGAGTGCCCCTCCTCTCCTCTTATAAAAGGCCCCCACCTCTACCACCTTATCCACATCTCTCAAGCCTTTGGCTCGGCCAACCCCTGGCCATTTTGTCTCTCCATATCCCTATATTACTCCTAGAATCCTCAATTGTGGCATAAGTCTTTCCAAAGAAGCCTTTGATCTCAAATAAAAAAGAGTTACCCGTTTTAAAGGTAGTGTCTTCTCTTGTGTTCTTATGTTTTATTTTGCTTCTCCAACCCCAAAAAATCATTTTATTCCATTCATCTGTAAAAAAACCAGTATCTTCAGTATAATAGGATTTTGTTATGAGAAGTATTAGAGCTACACTAACACACACCTTTATCTAATTGTTAAAGAGCATATTATTTCCGTGGATGGCGAATTTCTGCCTCACGAAACGATGATTGTTCAATATTCTTCTAACACCTTCAAAGGTGGCCATTAAGATGACATTATATTTATATATGATATATAATATGTTTATGTTTTCCTTAAGCTTCTGTATTTTTCATTTATGGCATACCTTTATGGCTTCCATTATGGGTATACGCGATATCTTCATTTTAGGAAGTTCGGACTACCGCCCCCTCAAAGTGATTTGATTCGTTAATTCCATATGTTGGATGTATAAAGGATGGAATTAATGATATTATATATGAAATTATACTTGAATTATAATATACCTTTAAGTCATTATGTTTCCATTTCATAAAATGCGAAATAGAAATGAAAGTAGCATTCATGCGTACGTACGGCTTGCCGTCTCCATGAACGGTGCATTTCATTTCTTACCTCTAAATGTTATGTAATGTTATAAATGCATGTATATACTGGATATATATGATATATATGATATATAAATAAAGAATATAACTCTGGATATAATGGATACATGAAAAAATTTAATTATAAATAGTTTATTTTTGATTCAAGTACCAATGATCGTTAAAACGACCGTTATTAAATTAAATAACTACATAGTGTTCATGACAAGGTAATAAGTGATATAATAGGAATAATGAACTTGAAAAAGGTTCTTAATAAAGTTGAAATTAACTCAAGTTTATTATTCAGGAGATTAAAGAGCAATCGTGTCACGTCGGACACGAGGTAAAGGACTTCGTCTCAATCTCCATTCATTGAGGCATATTTTGTTCTATAGACAACTTTATTTTATATGGTGTATAAACCCTTTTGACTTTTATGATTATTCAAAAGTAATCATTTTTTATACAAAGAATTTTACTAAAAAACAAAAGGAATGTTTTTTTGTCGTACGTATGCGGCAACAATGACTTTTCTGCCGTCGTGACCATTATTTGAGTTTCGACTTCCTCTACAAGCCATAACCTATCTTTTTTTTAAATGAAAAATAAATTCCACGTATTACTTTTCATTTATTTTTTTATTGAAAATGGTTTTCATAATGTTTTTATTATATCAATGTGTTGTACTGATATCTTATGATTGAAGTGTGGAAATGTTATGTTTCCTTTATGCATGTTTTACGTGATACGATTATGTTATGGTTCTTGGGAATTGTTATGAAGACGGGAGGTTCCGTGATAAAATAAGGGTGGGTGAGCCCGATATAGATCTCCAATGCATTGGGTAACACAAAGGGGTTAAACATTATGGTTTCTCCGAAGAGATTTAGGGAATATACTATGATGGGTATTCCAAACGTAACCATGAGGGTTACTCCCTACATAAGAATATTATGAATGCCTCAAGTTACCTTTATATCTTATGATTTCTATGATTTATTCATGATTTGATGAGGTATTTTAAAATGCTTATGTTTTATGGGAAAAGTATTATTTTATAAATGAACTAATGTTTTCATTTCGTACTTTTATATCCCTTACTGAGCTTTTTATGCTCATCCCATGTTTTTGAAATGTTTTACACAGGACTTAGTGTGGAATAGGGTCCATGATGGGATCATGGAAAAGTCATGATATCTAAAACATGGAACTAGACATGTTTCTTTTTAAGAGTTTTTATTTTATGGAAAATTAGTAGAAGTTTCTACTTTATAATCTTCTAAGATGTAATAGTTATGTCCTAATTCTCTAAAACTCTAAACCTGAAAAGATCATCAATGTGAATTATTCATTTAATTCAATATTAAGTAAGGTTTAAGGCCAGGGACTTATAAAGAATATAATTATTACATTTCAACATGACATACTACATCATTTGCATATAAATAAATATTCCTTAATTTTATCTATATAGTTGATGATATATACAATTCCACTCCATTACAAAAGAAAATAAGAATTATATGAAAGTGGGTGAGCTCAGATTCTAAGTAATGGATAAAATATAATTGAACAAAACATATAATAATAATTACATAAACAATAAAACATGAATATATAAACAAATAATGCCATATCAATGAATATATTATCATAAAATAATATATGGATGAAGAAGTAAATTAAAAATCACATATTTTTAAATTAAATGATCTCATAATTACATGGATGATGGGAATATATCATGATAGACATCATTAACTCACTATTTAGGCCTTATTTCAAGACTTCAAATATATTGGGTATTAACTATTCCATGACCTTATCTTAGTTTTCCCCTGAGACATAACAATAAATTTAGAAGATTTATAATTTCGGGACACACCATTCTCATAAAACCCCAATGAATTTAATAATATACAAAATTATCATATGTGATTCATTTAATAAGGTTCATTAATGAACAAATTTGAAATAAATAAATTAAATTCCTAATGAAGATTATATTTTATGATTTTACTATATAAAAAAAGGAATATATAGAAATTAAATTTGATTTACTCTATCAATGAATTAATAAGGATGTCCTACTGATTTAAATTAAAACATACTAAGGATGGACAAGAATTCAGAATTTTCATCCAAATACACATAACAAGTGAATAATATGGAAGTATAGTTATTAGGTACTTATAAATATTGAGATTCTTAATAAATTTGGACAATAAAATACACATATTTTTCAATAGTAGGATAAAATTAAAATTATAGATAAATACCATCTAAAATTAGGATTATGTAATCAAACATATTTAATATGTGTTAAGATATGAAGTATCTTTATGTAGAAACCTTTAGGTGGGTATGATTCGATCTCTAATATTGAATTTGTTCTAAAATCATTATTAAACCACATAGGACTGAATAGTGGTTTCCTTAGATATGTTGATTTTATCTTACCATATAGATATTCCCCTATTATAAATAATATTTCCCTAATACTGAAAATACATGGCATGCATTGGTATTATTTTAATACAATAATATATAATATTAGGTCACATAGTATAATTTAGACATTAAAAAACATTTGAACAAGAAATAATGTTGGAAAAACAAGGAATCACGTGTATAAGATACCATACAGGTAATACTTATAATTATTTTACAAAATTATTGGACAATAATTTTGAAATTTGATACAATACTATAATGAAATTTGAATATCAATGTAAAATATATTGAAAACCCTCCATTCATAATCCAGCAATGTGTTTAGAAAAGGGGTGATATAAAATGGATTGAATAATATAACCTTGGAAAATGGTAAAAGTAATTATTGTATTCTTGAAATAAATATAAATCATTAATTTAACATTAATAATTCAATAGTTTGTTAAAAAATAATTGGATGTAGGGATGGGAGGAATAGACACCCTTACCTTTCTTGTATTTAGTAGTTTAGAGGTGAATGTTATAATAATCAAAATAAATTAATCCGTGAAATGAACTATCTAGGAGAGACTCTATGAGAGATCTATGAAGAGAGAATATAAATTTTATGTTAGAGACATGACAATAGGGGGTGGGTATTTATAGGTGTCATGGGTATAACATCATAGAATAAAGAAGTGATTATTTTATTTTTTTATTATCTTAGTTTTTTCACTAACCCATAGTGCCACATTTCCTCCAAAAATTCTCAATTATAAATTTTTGTTAACGAAAATTGGTTAATATAACAACCTTGTAAGAGTTGAGTCATTCATACACATATATAATTTTATATTTACTACATATCACTGTATTTTATCATTATTTACTGAATTTTACTATTTTTATAGAGAAATACCAATTTCCACCACTTAATTTTTTTTTCGATGTCCTAATTCCTAATATTAAATATTTTTGTGAAATTAGTTATCAAATTTTGTACATTTTAAATTTTATATAATGATGATAAATTTGATATAAAATTAATATCAAAGTAAAAACCATAATGTTTATCATTAAATTTACACTCTGATACTACTCAACCCCAAGATACAAAATCCCTTATCACACTAGCATAATACCTTTAGGTATGGTTTGTAAACGAAGTAACATAAATTTGTTAGTTTATCAAAAATTGGTATGGTTGGGATTTACACTTACTTGGTCTCTCCAAAAAACGGTTCTTCAAGAATCTAAATTATTGATGTTTTACTTGGGTATGAGCATGATAAAACCCAACTGATTCTATATCCTTCCCATGATATGATAAATCATATTCATAAGGTAATTTCCCACTCGTTAAAGCCTTGGTTTCTCACTTTTTCATCATTTATGTCTAATTATTACTATTAATATACACTAATTTTAATGATTATATTATAAAAAATATATTAATAATGAACATAATTACTAACTGTTATAGTGACCAATGGTCATGTATAATCTATATTGTCATTAAATTTAATCCTCAAAATACCAGAAATGCTCAGCCCGGGGATAACCCCCTGACCGTTTATTAAAATAAAAGAAAAGGACAGTAGTCAAGCACCATAAGCCAAAAAGAAAAGAAATTACATGTCACAAAAACCCTACCCATCTCCATAACCTTCCTCCACAGTAGTCGTTTCCCATTCCGAGCTATCATAATGCTTCAGAACCATATCATATTTCATTAGTTGATTCATCCGTTCCAAGGATAAGAGCTTCTAGTTGCCACCGGAGGACCTAGTGGCTAACGACATTGGAAGATAGGAGTAATCATTCATTGACCTGCGTCGCGGTGGATCAGTCAATATTTCTTGAGTCCCAATCACCTTCGTCTTCCTTCCATGGACAACATCACTAAAAGAAGGCTTGATCATACCATCGTAGTTTTCTTGGTCACTCTCAGAGAAATTTCCCCATTCCCCATGGATAATTACATTCAGAAATTTATCTTCCCCTCCACTACTCTTCTTGAATTGACCGTTGGTGTCAATCACAAAAAGAAACCTTGGGTGTTCCGGTGACTCTTGATTAACCAACGTCCCCAACTGCACATCTTTTGATCCATTTCCACCCTCTTGTAAAAGAGACTCATGCTGCAACTCAATCATTGTGGTGTCCTCATCAAAAAGCTCTTTCTCCAACTCCTGGAACCGATTTCCAGTAGCAACTTTGAAGCCCACATCCCCATCAATCACATACCATCCTTGAGCCCCATTGCAAACATCTGAAACCTCCATAGGACCACTACCACCACCAACATAATCCAGCATTCCATCAACCACATTCACTGCTCCCATTGACTAATTACCATCCTTTTCAATAGATATAGGCACACACACCTCAAGATATAACTTCCTCAACTGCATTAATCCCTGTTGTACATCCCATTTCGCCAGAACCAGAAGCCTCTTTTGCACTAGCTAGAAACACCCCATCACCCAAATTGCAGATCATGCCGGATCCTACTGAACACTGCAGACACATATCGATTTTAAGGGGCCACATAGCTCCTCGAAGGTACTGCAGCCTGATTCTCAGCATCATCCGTGGTTCTAGAAGCCACACCTCCAGAAGACATCATCCTCGGCCTGGGGGACTCAAATACCCTCTCCCTCCGATTAAAAGAACTTCTGTTCAGCACCTCAGAGCGACACATCGAAGCCATATTCCCCTGACGACAATAGGTATTATATTAACCAACCCAAGATTAGAAATCCATGGGCTTCCTCTATCTGAACTCATCACCAATGGTAATCCATACCAAATTAAATAAAGTCCTTGCGACATCCTCCTACACACAGAGACGAGGATTCACTGCATGACTTACGATGGAAGTTTAAAATTCATAACTGAGATTTCTCCCGACCATATTACCAATCCTGCGAATAATTTCATGATTTTTGAATGGAAGAGGGAGCTGAGGAAGACTAACACATGCCTCAATGGTTGACGGATCGCGATTCATGCATAAATCAAACGACCAGAGGAGGAAGAAATGGAATCTGTTGCATCTATGAGGGGCACTGGACCAGACTCAGATGAAATCATCTTCTAATGAAATCCGAATAATGAATTGGCGATTGTCGAGAATCCCAACAACTACACATTCTTGCAAATCCCACTTACCAAAGATGAAGCGGTCGAAATCATCGACTGAACGCCTTCTCCGATCGATATGTGCTACCGGTATTAGTTCCAAGTGACTCGATGCTTCCAAGAACTCCGATGAAGAGATTGGTAGATGAGGATCCCCCTGCTGAAGATCAAAAACGTTCCGGCATAAAGAAATCATCTGGAAATCTGGGAGATAACTAGGGTTTGAGAAAGGAATGAATGGTTTCCGTGGGGTTGGAGGCTGTGAGACCCATTCCTTCTCCCCCTCCCACCTCTTAGAAGGGGAGGGAAGTCATCCCTGAGCATCATCTAGGGTTTCAGCGCCACAAAACGCCATTTCCAAGCCGCGGGTCACCACGGGTCGCCGTCTCCGCAAATCTCCATCCACCGAATCCCTTATTATAAATAGGAAATGAAAATCCTACTATATGCAACACACCATAAAACATTCATTTCTTAGATTTTCTAATTTTTCAATTCGCCTTATAGTATTATTTTCCTCTGGAACTATAAATATTATATCCACAATTATTATTGATGAATTTGATCCATGAAACAAATACATTGTACTTTTATTGTTTTTATCTATTTCTAATTATTATATTCATTAGTCAAAATAAATATGGATATTTAAATTTAAAAATATTATTTTTTTTAAAAAAAATTATTCCTTGCCACAATTTTCTTGGGAATTACATTCCCCATTATAATAATTTCACTAGATAAAATATTAATGAATCCATGAGAAAACATAGATAACAATTTATCATTAAAATTGAATACTCTTATATTCCCTCCATTATTCCGTGATTCTGCCATATAATCTTCAACAATCCATCATTTTGATTTTACAAAATATCCTATATTTTATCAATAATCTAAGTCATATCTTCATTAAATGATAATTCAGGATTCAAATTAATTTCAACCCACTTTATAAAATGGGAAGGTAAAAATGTAGATTTCTTTAATTTAAATATATTAAAGACAAATTGCACATAATACATGTTGGATGGCATAAATTAATGATATCCTATAGCTCCTACCAACTCTAACATTTCAAATGTCCTAATGTATGTTGGATTTAGATCCATTTATTTCCAAATACCTTATTCCCTTTCAATTTACATATCCTTTATAATTTATATTCCCTAACTTATATTTAAGGATCCTTAAGTTTTCATAAAATATTTTTTATTTAATTTGTAAATCATTGATATGATTTTTTATGGATCTTACATCATCTCATGTCTCTTTTATAAGTTATAAAGCCAATAAATTCTTTTCTAAAATATATTACCACCATGTTCGAATCTAAAATAACTATCCATACAACAAGGTGTCATTTTTATTCTAGAGAGGTAACTTTTATTGAATTCAAACTCCACAAGAGGTAAACACTAATCCATCCATTCATTTGAGGGTGATATCCTTTGCTAAAATTGAGATCTATATTTAAATCATTATTGAAACTCATTTGAAATTTTTTTCACACCCATTGGATAATGAACAAGAATGTTTGATTAGGGTGTTATATCAAGTTGTACAATTTAATTTTTATACATCCTTACAAAAAAATACATAAGTCCATCTTCTCAAATTATAGGGAAACAAGATGAATTTTTAAGAAGTTATATATTGAAAAATAGTATACAGTTACCCATATATGACTTATGTTTCCCAATGATGAAATACAAAATCATATAATCCAATTTTTACTCAAGTATAGGTAATGGTTACATTAATCATTTGGGAATATGTCTTTTATCCTTTATTTATTGGTATATATAGAATATTAAGGGGTAATTTCCAATCTATCACTTCTTAAATACCAGAATAAAGTGCTCCATAATATACCTATAAATGTTGGTGGTATGATGAAGTATAGGGAAAATTTATTTATGAGATTTATCTAATAGATATTTTTTCACATATAAAATTTATGCAACATATAACCACTTTCCGAACCTTAGGACACCATTATCACCATGGTTAAACTGAGGTAATTTCCCATTCCTAAAATATTTTATTTTCTTATAGAGGTTCTTATTATATTGTTGATATTTCCTAGTTCTCTATAATAAATATGTTTGGGTTATTACATGGATTGAGAATGATGTTTCCATGTCCATTATAATATTTAAGTCAATTCTTACCAATTCATTGTGATTTAAATCATTCTACATGCTCATTATAGATTTGATAATATGGTCATTTAAACTCAATCAATATAATAACATGATTCATATACGAAAATGATAATTTATAGAACAAAAAAAATCATTGAGTTGTTACAAAATTCATGTTTCCTCATATATAAATAAGTTTATATAAAGATATATTTAGACTCTTTTGGTCAGTGTATTTATAACATATATACCGATATAGATAATGTATCTATATATTTTGTTAAAAATTAACCACCACGACCTTAAATAATAACTTTGACAATTAATCAATGTTGGATTCATCTATAGATATTAATAAGACTCTACTATATCAATATTCATTAAAACACACCACTAATATTTCCTGGAAGAATAACTATAAATAAGAAACCATTATTTACTAGATGATAGAGTTAGTGCATGTTCATTTAAAAATATCAAATTCAATACATCTAAAATAACATCAAATTAGCATTTACATGTTAATTTCACTACATTAAAAGTTATATTGGTTAATTAATTTTCTAGTCAATAAATTTTTTCAACCAACAACTTATATTTTCATTCTATTAAAAAGAAACTATAAATTTCAATATTTTTGAGGGGTCATGGAAATTCATTGAAAACATTTTATATTTAAGTGTCCAAAAAGATATCATGACATTAAATAATATGACTAATAAAATAATCTCATTGATTCGAAAATAAAAAGTCAATAAATTTTTCAAACAATTTCTTTTTTTCATTAAAACCTCAACAATAATTTTAAAATTTCACTACTACTCCACTTAATATTTTAGTATATAATAATATCATCAATAAATATGAAAACAATATTATAATGATAATCCTTGAATATTATATTCATCAAATATTTAAACATATAGGGTAAATTTCTTAACCCCAAAATCATTACCAAGAACACATACTAACAACACCCCTTGTAAAATGGAATTTTTGGGATATATAATTTATTAACTTTTAACTAATTGTAACTAAAATAGTGTTAAATAATTGATAAGTAATAATTCTCATTAAGATAATCATAGTGTAAATCCATACACTATAATGGATACTTTACATTATAATGATTCAATTTATTTGTATATGACCAATAAATATAACCATTAAACCATGCATCTTATTTAGAAATTAAATTGGTTCTCCACATGGTGATACACATGAAAAAATATTAAATTTGTCACATAGTTCTTCCAATTTATTCATTATCTCAAATAACTCTAGTAGATCAATTTGATATATTGCCTAAGATAAGGAATTTTTATTAAGGATAATATCAATAGAGAATTCATCTTCTCAACAATGGGGGAAAACTAGGTAGTTCCTTGATAATTTATACATTTCATTCTTCTAATATAGGAATATATTCTATACTCAAAATGTACTCTCTAATAATAGATATAATTTTGTCTAATTATTTTGTTATAATTTCCTTATGGTGAGATGTTGTGGGGTTTACAAGAAAAAATTCCTTCAATTAAAGATCTTATTTGTACAAAAGTATTTACATACTTATCTCACAAATTATAAATTATTTCTATCTAAAATAAATTATTTATTTATAATTTGAGATATAATCCATCACTATGTTTACAAAAAAATACATCCTATGTATGATGATAATATTTTAAACGATATGAAACCCATGAATTATAAATTTAATTTCCTAGTATATAAAATTTTAAATCAAGGTAACAATCACTATTATAATGGATAAATCATTCATTAATGAATTTGGGGGCTATTCGTTGTTCCTTGAAAACATGAATGATATAATAGAGTTTTTAGATCTATAACTATATAACATATTATTAAACATTTCTTTTATAATAAAAGTAACTTAGACCATATAATTTGGTATTTAAACTTTATCCATTGTTGTTGTAAAATCTCATCCTTGATTTATATGCCTCTTCTATAGTAAATTTCCATGTTGCTTAGGGAATTGACTAGAGTAATGTCAAATCTCTTTGTAGGTTAGACAATAATCATTAATTAACTCTTTATTTCCATTGCACTAATATGATTGATTCCCTTTCTCTATAAATTTAATTCATACACCAAATCAAATTAATTATACCAATGAATTTTTCTTCTCACATTTATTATATATACAGAACTTCGTTGTTTACATATTTTATATTATAGTATTTTATTCTTAAATTTGAGAAACGATACTCTTCTTATTGTGTTTAAATTTATAATTTAATTAATTAGAAAAATTATTATCAGTCTTGGTATAAATTATTATTGAATCATTATAAGACAAAAAAACATGGTAGAAAAATGATCTTATAAGTATTTTCATTAAGATATCCAATAAATGAAAAAATGATTATTTTTGATTTTCATATAAAATCCAAATCATAACTTATTATCCTTGTAAAATAGTGCCCATCCTTAACCATGTCTGTTGATTCAAAATAATACATTCAACATTTTCGAACATTAATTTTTAAATTTGTAAGTCATTCTATTAAATCATTTTTTAACCATTATAGATACCAAGATCATCAGTTTTTTTAAAGAATCATTGTAGATGTATCTTCTATAATTCATCTAGTTAAATAGAAAGAGTTTCTTTTGGTATTTAAGATGGAAATGCACCTTTTCATCAGAATAATCTATTCTAATGTCACCAGATGGAAGATTATAAATTTTAGAAGATCATGTATACAAAATTATACTAGAAAATATTTATTATGACTATCAAAATAACTTCATTGTATGGAGGCATTCTTCTCTACTAGTGGAAATTTTATACATCATACTAGAAAAAGAAATTTTACAAATGCTACCAGATGATTTTTTTATTCAATATACTAGATGGAAGATGCATTAGCTATAGTGGTGTAAATAGTGATGAGCATAAGATGATGTCATTTTAATGAATCATTTATTTAACTAAGGAGTTCCAATGATTCCACTACAACCAACAATATATAATAGAAACTATAATTTTAGTGGTGTGAAAAAATATTTTTTTTATTAGTGTTGAAGAATCATTCTCAACTATGAATATCTAATGTTTTTTGTGAATATTATTTATTTTCATGATTAATGAGTTCAATTTATTATTAATTTAGAGAGTTATTTCTCAGGGAATTATATTGTGTGGATACTTATATAAATTCCATAAGATCGTTTTTTATTATAATTTCTTTGTATGATCTTATCCATTGAGGTATATATGTATTTAAATAGATAAATTTTATTCTAAATGGTTTAATAGAGTGTTCTCAGGGATATGGTACATAGATCTCTGTCTGATTTTTGTGATTTATGTCTTCTATGGATAGGGATGAATTATTGTTATGGTATTCTTAACACTATGGATACCATGAGGCTAGCCAAATACTTCCTTAATATATGAGGATCAAGTGTGGATATCTTCATATAATTTTTTATATGTTTTATTCAATACTTTATAATATTTTTATTTTTTATTTTAAGTTAATATTTTATACTATTCATGTCAAAAAAAGTTTATATAGTTTATTATAAACATATTCATACTCAAATCATAATGTTTTCGATATGAATCATCATTTGATAAAAATGTTTAAAGTGGTTGAATTTTTAAAACAAATTTTTATAAACTTAAACACATCCCCTATTATAGATAATTCTATACTATCTTGGTCCTATATTTGGTATCAAGCTTAGTTTTATATTTATTAAAAAAATATATTATTTTTTTAGAAAATAATATCTTTTCTCAGATAGTAGGTTTATCATTTCAAACACCAGAAAAATTAAATCTAGGAACACTTACAATATTTAATAATTTATACTCTCAGTATTAGAGATTTTATATATTTAAATTCATTATCAACAACATTGTATAAATTTTTTAATTTTTAAATAAGGTTATAAAATTTGATAAATGGATGTTACCTATTTTACTATAGATAAGAAAAAAGCATATCAACTTAACTATAATTTTATAAATACTCTATTCTTTTCTATGAAATGAAATATAGACAGTCAAATTTGATTCTATGAATCCACTGAAAGTATTTGTATGGAACATGATGTAATAAATTTTACAATAATAAAATATGATGAAACAAGAAGAGAAATATTGAGATAAAGTAATAAAGAGTAATATTTTATTACCTTAAGAATAAATTTCACAGATATATTAATGACTTATGACAATTTTTAATAGTTCACACTATATTGGATATAATGTCATACTAGTTAATAATTTTTTTGAAAAAATAACAGATATTAAGAAAAATGAATGGATATCTAGTATAATATATCAGGATGATAAAAAGAATATTTCAATCTATGATTTAATGATTTTATTGAAAATATCATGAAATATGTGTTCATATTAAAAACTTATATGGTTGTAACACTTACCTATACATCTCTAAATGATAAGATATATTTATTTTGTAAAAAAGTTCCTAAATTGTCTTGGAAAAAGAAAATTAATTTTGAGATATAAAGAATTTATTTAAAATATAGAGAAAATACAATTTCTGAACAAGAAAATACATTGAATAAATAATGGAAAGAAATTTTTTTGATATAAATATAAGAAAAATAAAAAGGAGGGAAGTGATTTGAATGATAGTAATGAGATTATTTTATATGAATGTAATAAACTGGGTTTTATCAACCGAATTCATCCAAGAATTGAAATGAAGAATTAGATGGATAGAAATTAAAAGAATATCAATAAGAACAAAGGAATTAAAAGATTGAATGAATTATACACTTATAGTAAATGTGGTAGAGATAGTTCAACATGAATTTATTCACAAGATAATATTATTAGAAAAAATATCATGGCTTTATATGTAGGACTTTTGAAGGCCATATAGTGATTTTTTGAAGAGGTATATTCTGAATCCATAAAAAATTAAAAATGAAAACAAAACTATCATGTTTTAAATATGGTATATTATATTTATAATATTGAAGAAAAATTTAATATATATAATGATGAAAATACCATACCTAGTTTTGAAGAAGTTTCAATATGGGAATATTATCTTTATATATTAAATAGAAAACATAAGAATGGAAATAAAGGTTCAATGGTTGAACAGTCCAATGAAAATTGTATAATTTTGAAACCTACCTGATAGATTTTCAGTCTTCTTATATAATTATAAAAAAATGTTCTTGTTTGACCAATGAAGATCAATATTTAGTTTATAAACCTAATTATGAAATTATTAATTTGAAAAATATTCCTTCAAAATTTTCATTTGGTAATGAAATTTTTGGTAATTTATATAGATAGTTGATACCTCATAGAAATAATTCTAGGAAAGGTAATACTTCAATAATCCTCATTCTTATAATAATAACCTTGTTAAATATACCAAACCATTCTATATAAAATGATAGAGAGGTGGAAAATGAATATTATTTAAACAAGTTTCAATATTTTGTTTTTCATTGGGCATGGAATTCTATAAAATTTGTAACAATTAAACACAAAATATTTTGATATTTTTTTTATATTACCTATTGATAACAATTATTGACATAGGATTTTATTGGTTAAAACTACCTAATATTTATATATTTTGGAAAAAAAAAGAGTACCAATAGTTAGAATACATTCTATATTAGCAGTGTCTATTCCATGCATATGAATGAAAAAAAGAAATGTTTCCTAAATATTTTATATATGAAAGGTGGAGAAGTCAGTTTTATAGATAATTATCAGGGAGAAATATATGCTATTAGTGATATTTTACTTCTTTAAAATGTATTTACATTGAATATTTTGTAGGCTTTATGCCATAATTAAAATCTCATTACTATAAGATAAATCTTTGATATAGTTTATATAATGAAAATTATGAATGGTTAATATACTATTCAATGTTAAGAATTTATATTTATTCATTCTATTGATATTAATATCAAAGTATACACTATAAACATATAAAATCTTAGAATATATGTTCTACTATGAATTATTGAAATTTATGATCAACCATGGACACAAAATAAATTTTTAAGACATTTTAATTTTATAAAAATAGCCAAAATTTACATAAAATGACTATATATAAATCTACCAGAGTATAGTTTTAATTATTCTAGTGTTTATAGTCCTTTTTAATTTTAATATAAATCTAATTAAAGCATTAAATTTTGTAGTGAAGTTTTATCATTGTATTATTTTAAGTTAGTTCACATAAATTTATTTAATCCTAAAAAACTGAAATTATTGGAGGGAGAAAATATGTATATTTGTAACATGACTACTTTAATATATATATGTGTCTATTTTCTAGAGAATAATCCAGAAACCTTTTTAGTTTTGAAAACTATGTAGTTCATGTTTAAAATGTGAAATATATACATATTTTTACTATTCTAATTGATCAGATTTTTTGTAGAAAAAAATGTAAGGTACATAAATTTTATGTTCAGAGGAACCATCAAAACAATACTGTAGTTGAATGAATATATAGACTTATTTATAAAATTACTAAAATATTATTTATTTACTACTCAATTTCTAGACATTTTTTGGTGATTTTGTGAGGAATACACTCAACAGTGTAAATAGAGTTTTAATTAAGCATTTTATTAGTAATACTACTTATAAATATGGGTAATAAGAATTTAAAAACAAAAATAGTTTGATTTTTGGAAGAAAATTATTTTTTGATGAATCATGATGATAATTTAAATAAATTATATCCAAAGTATTTTGAATTAATATTTATTTGATATCCTACAACAATTAAGTCTTATCATGTTTTTGAGAAATGAAATTATACTGTTGAGGAAACATTTAAGTTCATTTTTGATGAAACTGATCCTTTTGTTTTAAAAAAATCATGAAACGAAATTGTTGGATGATCTTTACAACACTAATTTTAAATCCATATTAGAAAATTATTTTATTGATATAATAATGGAAGAAATATTTTTTAAAGATACACCTCTAGAATAATGTCAATATATTTTTGATAAACAATTTTTTATAAACCCATGTTATTAAGAAATCCAAAGGATTCATCAAATTGATAATATCACTGGTGATTTTAATCAAACTATCAAAAATAAATGTTCTATAAGAAATAAACATGAACATTAGGAATTTTATCTAAATTTGAACCTAAAACCCTTAATGAGGATTTATATGATGAATTTTGGAAATAAAGTTTTTTTGATGAACTAGTTGAATTTTCATGGAACAATGTTTGAATTTTTGACAAAAATTTTCTTTATTTTCCTATAATAGGATTAAAGTAAATTTTTTAAATAAATATTATGAAAATGGGATAATAGTATGCAATATATATAAATTTTTTTAAGGGTTATAATCAACAATGATGTATAGAATATGAAGAAATATTATCTCTATTAGCCTAACTTGAAGCTATTCATATACTTATAGAATATAGAAATTTATTAAAATTTACCCTTTATCAAATGTCTAAGATGTGTGATTTTATTTATTCATGTGTATAGGGGGATTTTTATGTAAAAAATACCTATAGTTTTGAAAGAGAAATAACTAGATAATGTTTCAAACATACTAAGGCACTATATAGACTTAAACAAGACCTAAAATCATGTTATGAATAACCAAACATATTTTTAATTCAGAGACATTTTGAAATGGGAGACATAGTTCCAACTATTTTCCTTAAAAATGTTATTACCAAAACCATAATTATTACAATTTATTTTGATGACATTATATTTTTTTTTAAATTTTTTTTTGATTCTTTTAAGGATCCTATGAAATCTACGTTTGAAATAAGAATGATGGGTGAGGTCAAATTTTTCTTGGTTTTCAATTTTCTAAAAAATGAGAAGGTAATTTTTTATCTAGTAAAATTATATAAAATATTTATTTACATGTTATAGATATAAAAAATTCTATGAGTATAAGTATTCTTATTAAAATATTTAGATATTAATGAATCTGTGATACCAGTATATTAGAAAAATTTTATAAGAATGACTAGTGGTGTGATATAAATTTTAGCTAGTAATTAATAATTTATTGATTTTATAATTATGTTACAGATATAAAAATAATACAATAGTGACCCATATTAATTACCTCAAATGTATTTTTAAAACCTACTAATCTTATCGATGTTAGGGTATTTTAATTTTTAGTAAATATTTTCAATTGAAATTTTTTACCAATGATAAATTTAGTAAATGTAAAATAGATAGAAATAATAATCTTGTTGATTTTAATATCTTAGTTGTGGATTTAGTATCTTGTTAATGTTGGATTCAAGACTTAGTAGAACATTCCATTAATGAGGCTAAATTTGTAGTTGCAAGACGTTATTGCACTCATGTGTTCTGGATATAACATAAACTCACTAACTTCGACAAGTGTTTTTGTAAAACAATAATTTTGGGTGAAAAAAAGATCCATATATTTAAGCAAAACCTATCAAATCACTCAATATCTAATAACATAGATATAATACCCCATTTCATTTAATATAAAACATAAATAGATGATTATTTAGCAATTTATCAAAATTTAATAGAAAAATGTATATATTTTAAAAAAATACCTCCGTTTAGAGAGATTTTAATATATTTTAATGATTATAGGAATGGTTAACATAAATTTATTGTTTATATAATTTATATTTACATATATCCTAATATTAAAAAAAGGATTGAAAATGGGGAATAAATTTTTTTCGACCCTATGTTTTTTAATAAAAGTTTATTTTTTTCTCTTCAAAATTATCCGATGAAACTTTTTTTATTTTATTATTATTTTTTTCAGCACAAAAATTTCGTTCCAGAATCCTTATGTTTCACTAGGTAAAGATTAGTTCAAATTTTAAATATATATTCTCTTTCATGTTCATATATTATTATGAAGATAATAAGTTCATAGTACATGAAAAAAATTAGTAAAAATGTTTATAATTTTTTTCTCTAAAAGGTATTTTTTTATTTATATGATTTTTTATAATATTATATTTTTTTTATAATTTTTATAAAAAAACTAATATAAATACTAGTTACTAAATTTAGATGCTTTTTCATAATATATATCTATAAAATGAAACCCAGTTTCTAATACATAATATGACAAAAAATAAAGAGTTTTTATATTTTATCTTTTTTAATAGATTTAATAGATAATCTATCAAGATTCATCAATAATAATATTTTTTATGTGTTTTTTATTCACCATTTTATCTATCTATAAACTGAATATTCTCTTTAGAAGGTCCATAAATAGGAACAAATGGTACTCTCTTTTATCCCCCATTCAAATTCTCAAGATATATCACACAATACATGATTTATTTAATCTATTTATATTCATTTTTACATTATATTTTTACATTTTTTATCTAAATTAATGTATCCTCAAGTTATTTCACGAATTGAGAATCATTAGAATAAACTATCATAGATAGATATTAGTATGAAAGTATAATTTTTTGTTAAAACCAAATTTTTTTCTAGGTGTGCGAATACTTCTGTGTATATAAGGAAGATAATGATTTTCACTATCCTAAAATAAATATATAATTTTACATGACTATTGATTTGAACATAAAAAATGGTATAAATATTGTTTCTTTTTTATCTTGTGAGAAATCTTGTATTCTTATCATCAAACAATTTGATGAGCTATTTAAAATTACATTATAAGGATAATAAAATCTCCTCAGTCACAAATTATATGATAATAGTGTATCCTTTTAAATAACACATTTACGATCTTCCATATTTTCGTCATATGTGGATGTAAAAAAGTGTCCCATTTATCACTGGAAGAAAGAATAATAGATTTCTAGATCCATGTTCTTCAAATTTTGAAATAATGAGATATAGATAAATTAAAATAAAATAATTTTATGCATTATAATTTCTATTTAACATGAGTATGTTCAACATTGTAATGTTTATATTTACTAATATTGATGTAGAACAGAATTGGTTTTTTGATGTTCATGATTATTTTATACTTATGATTTATTGAAAAAGTTTTAGTTATTTTTTTGAAGAAACAACAATTAAGAATGAACCAATTTCGATCAATGGAAATAAATCATATATTGTAGAAGAAACCATAAAATCTTTTTAGTATTTTTATTACACTATTTCAATAGATTATTGATATTTTTGAAAAAGACTCATATGTTGATGATTTTGAAAAATTGTAGGAAACATTCATAGACAATATAAAGGATAGAGAATATTTTCCATAGATGCCAAAAATTAAATGAAAAACTATTTATGATGAAAATTTATCTATGTTCATCACGAAAAATAAGGAATGGAAAGATTATATTCAAAAAATTTGTTTGGATACGACAAAAGATAAGACCGTAAATGATATATGTTATGAAAATATTAATGGATAAGAGATTAAAAATAGGATATAAAAATTGATTGATCTTCCAAATTCATTCTAAATGAAATTGAAAAATATCTTTCATGAGTTAAATTAGTGTAAAAAAGAGTTGTTGAGGTGGAGGAAGATGTTTCTATTATAATGTCTTGACTCGGATTCCACGAAATGGTTCTTGAGTCGATGTGTCACATGGGATCCTGCGTGCCTCTCAATTCACCAGTGTTTTAAGACTAGAAGCGATGGACTATGGTGTGTATATGGAGATACTATTGACTCATGTCAGTGTCAATCGTAATGGTAATAGTCATATCAATCAAGTATATGAAGTAGATAAATAACTGTATAAAGGAAAAAAGATAAATTATCCAGAACACTATAATATTTATTTACCAAATGTAGTGATATACAATACAATGATAATTTCTTCCCTATTTACAATATTTCTGGAAATAAATGCTAATAAATAACACGTACAATATATGTATCAAAATACAAAAAATACCAAAAGTGAAATATCCATATATCATCACTATCATAGATCGATTCTATAGTCCCCTTATCCAATGAAATGATCTAATCAAACATCATATAGTGGTAACCCTCCCCAATCCCAACCTATATCCATGTAATTTGTCTAGGTACCCAAAAATGCCCCCATTGGGGTGTGAGGTAACTATCAGTAGTCCAACAGCAACAATCTCTATAAAAAATCTATTCTCTATAATATAAATAGAAGAAGTGTTCAATTCATCACACGTGTAATAGTAAATAAAGAAAAGTGTGATATTATCTATCCAAACATAGATCCATGTAAATTGCATTACATCTCCCATAAAGATGAGAATCTATAAAGTATAAATAACCTTGTGTGATACTATCCATTGTAACAATTGTAAACTAATATGCATATTTGGTCCATCTATAAACATAAATAAATATTCACAATGACATTTTTGTGTAATCTTGTATAAAACATCAACATAGTCTTCTGTTATGACATCTATGTGAGACCAAGAAGGTCGAGATCAATGGTTTAAAAGACAATTAAATCCACTTCTATTCCCAAGAGCTGCTAAATGGAAACTCAATAAGAAAATAGGTGGAGTCCAAAGAGTATTTCAATAGAGCATTTCCTACACGAGTATAGGAAGGCCAGATCGAATGGCTAACATGGCCTTTTGAATCCAAATTAATCAAGATACAAGGAGTAAACATGAAAAGTCATCCAATACCATAAAAAAGATACATGGATTAAAAATTATTTCATTATCTAATTGAATCATTATCTAGGGAGATGTTCCAAGTCATCCACTACCATTTCAATTCATTAATCATGATCATTAATCATTTCATATAAAATATGTTCTTCCAAACCATTAATAATTTTACAAATAAACAATTTACCCACTATAATCATATTTCATAAAATTCAATGTAGGAAATAACAATCTCTTATTAATTATATTCAAATAAATCATTTCATTTAAAAATGATATGGTAAAATAAGGTGATCAGAACCTTAAAAAAAATCATATAATTTTCATTCAAGTTCAAACTAAAATTGGAATGTTCCCACAGAACCAAAGGGTTGGTTCAATATAAGGCATTAAAAGGTTACACTCCATGGATGGACTAGGTTAGGGATAACACCCTCCAATGATAACCAAGGTACTACATAAGAAAAAACCCATTTTAGAATAATTATATAGAAATTTTAATTTTATTTTAGGGGAAAATCTAGAAGTTATGGTATGTAGTTAATATATGATATGTTATATAAAACCAAACCATAAGGGAAAATGTATATACCTCTTAACTTATATCTGTGGTAGAGTACATGAAGAATATCAACCTATTATTTGGTCTATATTGGATGAAAAATGAAAAAATATAAAAAAATAAAGAAATATGGAATATTATATTTCACCTAAATTAGACTATTGATATGAATATCAAGGAATAATTAGATAAATTGACTGAAGAACATATTGGCATAGATCCAATGAAATGATCAATTATGGAATCTGAATGCGAATGAAATTTTGTAATAACATCTTAATATAGTAATACATCAATATAGAAAATTAAATCTCATTACATAATGGGAAAAAGGAGAAGGACATGTATTGAAAATAGAATTCTTTTAGAGTGAAAGGACAATTTTATGAAAAACACTATAGTTCACATGGGTTAACCCCATGGTTGGCCAAACCTTGGGCCAAACATTTTCCATTCTCTACCTCATGGTGGACCTCACATGGTACATTCACACAGTTTGGGAAACTATGAGAAAACCATGCTTTTTTCCTATACTAAAAACAATAGACCCACCATATGGGTGTCTGATCCTAGTTTCATGGTTTCCTCAACCAGCGTGGCCTCCTTCATCCTAATATCCAAACCTGCAATGGGTGTGTGGTGTCATCTACCATGATTCCCTTACATTGTGTTGCATTAAAAGGAGGCATATACCACCTTGCACAGTGTCATGAAAACATGCGTCTCGAATTACATAGTCTCTACTAACCATGAATCCATACATCCTTTTCCAAAAATCGATCCACTAGGCTCCAAAAAACCCCCAAACTACTTTCAAATTAATTTTATCTCATTAAAAACTTACATTAGGTCAAAACTAAAGAGATAAATGGAAAAATTATAAGTTACTCAATGTAAAAAAGTATGATCTTACAATATTACACCTTAAAGAAATTCATCCCAGAATTTCTTTATAGGTGTGGTCAGGAATATTATTTGAATAACTCCATCCACTAAAAATGTACATCAACCATACACTCTAATGTATTTTCTTATAAATGGTTTTGCTACCATAAGACCAGTACAATAGGTACTAACTAGCCATGTAGATCCTTTGTGCTACTATAAATGCTAGGAAAATGTTTTTCCTCGATGGACTCATCTACCTAAAACACAACCTCATCTATCCATAGATTATGAGATGATTATGAGTGATAATAAGAATTTTTTGATTCATGGATGATGTTGTGAATGTCTTGGTACCTTTGAGGTAACTAAAACTGGTTGATTATTAGCAAGAATCTCTCAATAATTTCATGACACTCAACATATCATGTTGATATATTACCCTATTTCCTAATTTTTTTTGTGTCCAAGCCCTAATGAGATGGTTTAAAAGACTATATCCCAAATCTCAGAATTGAGTGGTCATCAACGGTGATTGACGTAATATTTCACTCAATATCTTGTAATATCCATCTTCTTTTGAATCAACTGTACCTGATCCAAAGTCTCATACATAATATGTGGTCCAAGAAACAATTATTATCTTTCTTATAACTAGTAAAATGGTTATCAACATGGACTATAATAAAAATAATCATAAGGTTTTATCTGTATAGTCTATTGATAGTTATTGTTGTAGGATAACTCAAACTTGGGTTTATGACTACCCCAAGAGACCCTAAAATCAAGGAAGAATGCTCTAAGTATGTCTTCAAGATCATGGATCATGTGCTCTGCCTAGAAATTGGTATGAGGGTGGTATGGTATTCTTAGAAGAACCAACGTACCCAGTTCACCCTAAATACATTTATATAATTGAGAAAAAAACCAGGTATCCCTAACTAATAAATCAGACATTGAAATCCAACTATGTTTCACTATCTCGTGGATATAAATTTTTTGAATATAAAATAGTAAGAAGGTATCCGTGATTGGCGAGAAATGAGTGACCTTCATCATCATGTATACTCTAAACCATTTTAAAACACTACCTCAAAGATACCATAGTAGCCCAGTCATGAAATCCACCACAACATCTTCCCACTTACACTTGGGAATAGGTAACTGATGTAAAAGATAACCGGTCACTAATTTGTTCCTTCACATACTGAAAGGTGGAACAAATAAATATAAAATCATCTATTTGACATTGAATCCATAATCACCAATACTAGAGACACATTTATCAGTAATTCATGGTAAATTTTGGATGTACATCCAATGATGAGGTATACAAATCTCTCATAATCTCATCATGTATATCTTCTAGAACATAAAAAAGACCAATAAATATATAATTTCATCATCTCCTATAGTCCAACTTGATGGTGGGTCCCCTTTTTTCACACACTCTTATAGAACTAGGCCTTTAACATCAGATATATATCTCATACATAATTTTCCAGAAGAGTATATGTCACTTCTATGGATTAGAAAAAACTCTTTTTATAGTCATCTTGCACCTCTATGTGCATCTTATTGAATAAAGACGTAATCATACACATGAAATTAGCCTCTTGAATGTCCTGTATCTGAGTCATCCAACTCAGTGCATCAAAAACTGATTTTCTATTATATTGCATATGGGAAATCTTGATGTCAAAATATAATAGGTACTCCTTCCACTTTAGTTTCCTCAACTTTATATCACTCTTCGTAAATGTATACTTGCTTATGTTTTGTCCATTTACATCACAAGACGATCTCCTACTAAATAATGACTCCAAATGAGGATGGAATATACCACAGTGGAAAGCTCAAGATCTCGTGTTTGGTAGTTCGTCTTTTGTGGCCTGAACTAATGAGACTCTTATGCCACAATTCACACCTCCTTCATCAAAACAATTATTACCCCAATACCTGATCCATTAGAATTCATAGTGTACCTCATGCTTCTATCTAGCCAAATTAGGACGAACACTGATGTTACTGACCATTTCAATAGGTGAAGGGGTTTATATCTTTTATAAGGCCATAAAAACATCCATAACTTCTTAGTTATACCCATAAGAGGTTATTATAAACATAAGAATCATATATTAAACCATTATAATATCCAGATATCCTTAATAAACATTATATATCAATGATGTTCTTCAGAAGGTCCTAGAAAACTATATATTTCACCTTTATTATGTAAACTAATACTCTTATATCTGAGATAATATTACCTACGAAGTGTTTATTATCAATATGAAAGATTCACATAGTTATCTTATCTTAAAATTGATTTTCTTTTATTACAAATGGATATCTATATGTTTTTCATGGACGTGTCAATTGCAAGAATACACCAAGATGACACACATGAATTCCAACACTAAAGGATCTTGATAAGGATGAAAACACAATTCATCAAAGCCATAAAATTTTCGAGTGTGTTTTTGAGACTAAAAATGAAAAAACCAAATAATCTAATAAACCTTACAAGATACAAAATTTTTATGAGGTATTTCTGAAGAGAGAACATGAACATTGTGATAACTCAACCTCAAATCAATCATCAAGATAACCCAATCTCCTTGGAGCTAGTCAAAGAGATCATATATCTACGATAAGGGTTACCAGTTATTAACTACAAAATGGTAAAATTTATGATAATTTACACATATGAATAGGGGTCCATTAGGTTATTTCTTAAAAGTATATGTGATCCACATAGAGAAGTATTGGGTCTTATAAAATGATTTTTTTTAAAATTCCTCTAGATCCCTCTTGAGGTAAAAAAAATTTATTGTAGCTATCTTATAAGGATGAATGGATACCAATAAAAATAATAAGACAAGAATGATAGATAAATCCACTTATATCTTTAGAGGTAAACTATAATATTGATCTGAGAAAATTACCAAAAAATTATCAACCACTAGAGGAAATTACTCTTGATGTGTTCCCTGGCCATCTAGATATAAGCTTGGAAATAAGGATATCATCCCTCAAGCCCATGAATATCTAGCCTAGATTGGATCAAGTGGGATTATCTTTCAACCTTGTGAATAAAATCCCTTCTTTCTAAAGATCGGAAGGTCATCCTTCAGTGATAAAAGTCACAATGTGAATGATAAAAATGTATCACATTCCTCGTAAGTATGATGTAAAACTCTATCATCTTGAGAAGAAAAGATCCCATATATTGTGAAACCCACCAATCTTAAGGGGGAACACCATGTCTAGCATAAAACTTTCATCTTGATCCCCAATAGAATATCATTGGTTTTTAAGCCATTAGAAAACTGAACACCAGTACAAGGATCTCTACAACAGGTGAAAATATAAAGATATGAGAAGAAAAATTATAAAAAAGTGAATATAATAGAGTAGAGTCCATTAAAAATGTACCTCTCATTGAAGATGACTCGATGCTATGATCCCAAGGTATAGGCCGTATAGAATATATCTAACCTAAACCATAACCTAGTGAAACAATGTCACTAACATGAGAATGACCACTCTACTATCTTGGTACAACTTATGAGTTGATGCCTCATCCATGAGCAGCACCTCATCCTAAATAACTGAAACTACTCCATCTCCCATCCCGATGTAGAGATGTGAATCCACCACCTAAACAAGGTGTTGTAGTCGATCCCCATCCATTTATTGTTGGAGGGATGATCCTATAGGAATGATATATAAGGACCATCCTACTTCATGATTTAAACTCCACAATATTTTGATAACATTGTTTTATCATATGTCAATGTCTCCTAAATTGATGATAAAAGGAAGCACTACTAGCACTACCAACCTGGCTAGCACCCCCTAACAAGAATCCGAAAAATAAAACTTCTTTAAAATAATTAATGAACCACTAGGTCGAGATGCTAAAATAACTTACTATATTCCCACAATTCCCCCTATGGTTACATTGAGTAACAAGGTAATGATTCATTATATCTATAATAGTAATCAACAGAAACACGTTGGACTCTGATTGAACGACATGCTGGATATATTACATGAAGTGTATCACCCTTGATAGCTCATAAAAAATATAAATTAGCACAAAAAAGAGACTCTCTATAATAAATACCGAATAATTCATGAGAGTCTTAAAGACCGTATTTAGATGCATAAACTCACAAAAACATTAATCTTATATAGTCTTGTAAAATGATTAATCATAAAACATAGAATGTAAATCATTCTAAACCATTTCATAGAGAATATTAGAATATTTGATAACATCCCACCAGTTCTAATATTATCCCTAAAGCATATGTTTCATGAGCTTCACACTCATATTAGGAGGTGTTTCAAGATGATAAAAAAATTTAATGTAGTATCAATACACATCTCAGTAGACTGTATACCTCTATCCCTAAAAATGTGGGTGGATATGGCTGTTGGAACACTTGTCTCATCTCTTCCATAGGCGAGGCAGGTTGCGGGACTCCCTGAATGGTTTGCATGAAGCATATTGAACATTCATAGAATATTTCCTCCACATCCATATTTGGTACAACTATTGGATAAAAACACATAGAAGGGAAAAATAATAGTGTAGCTCCCAACACCTCTAATGCATGGTCATCCCCACCCTCTTGGAATATGACTAGAGTTCTTGGTTATTGCATGTATCTACAATTCCAAACACATGACTCAAAATAGAAACGGGTAGAGAACATGACATAGAAAAAAGAGTAGGACATGTAGAAACAATCATATATTAAATAAAAACCCATCTACCAACTCCTAAAGATATAATTGGATAATAAAAACAATCATAATAAAACAAAGACACTTTCTACTACCCACTCTAAAGTTGAGTCTATGCCATGTTCCATATTTTCACAGTTTCAATTTCATTTAAATTAAAATATTTTTACCATTTTCATCAAATTGATGACTAAAAGGGTCATCACATCCAATTCATAAGGGCCCATACACCTCATAAACCAAATTGAATTGTCCAATTAATCCAAACCATAACATTTTTGATTCCACATGACCAACGGTTTCTAAGTAACAAGGATGTTTCTAAATTATTTGCACAAAAATTAATTCAATCCATAGGTACATCACTCAAGGAAGACATAAAAATGTCATGAATTCAGGAAATGGATCCTATATGGAATGGAATAATGCAAGACATGTTAACCATAATGTGTTCCTAAAATGCAACATGAGATAGACTACCCTGATCACATGTGTGAAAGTATAAAAATATTTAATAATGATAAACATAAAACCTGATGTCAATCACCCATGGATGGAATCAAATAAATTATAACATGAAATGTCATGACCCGACCTCGGGGCCCATGCCGTGACTACCCCAAGCCCACCTTCTATAGGCCAGGGGCTGGCGACTAGCACCAAGGCATAAATCCTGGTAAAGGGAAGGCATTGCCTTTGTAAAGTAAACAAGCACCACAAAGTAAGCAAGTAGAAAAAAAGTAAACACTAAGTAAAAACTGGTACAACAGTAAGTGTGGATAAGTAAGTGGGCCAGAATACAAACCCAAACTAAAAGTAAAGTACAACTCAAAAGGGGAAAACAACAACTGAAATGTAAAGCCACAACGTCGAGCCGTCCACTAGAAGTACCAACTGAAGGGTGGGTACAGAAAGCCTCCACTGCTCCTCGGGTCCAGCCGACCGCTCTGAGTACGTCCTACCCAGTGGTCCCCCTCCAGGTACCGTCTTGCTCTGCAAGCCTCCACCACAATCAGCGCTGTCTGTCGTCTGCAACCAACACAACATAGTGCGGGTATAGCCCATGCAGGGGTGAGTATAAGCTACTCAGTAGGGACCCCGAGACCCCCAATGGTCTCCCAAAATCCTCAAAGGATAAACCACAAAGGAAAGATACAATCACGAAGTAACATCCGACATGACTTAGGTATATGCCCATACATATGCCTAAGTCATCAATTCTCGCTTGGCTCCAACATCTGAGATCAAGTACAACCCAGTCCACACAGGAAAGCAAAACGTAAATCGACACAGGATAACACAACACAATCCACAAAGGAATGTAGAACATGATTCAGCTCACATAGGTATACTTCTTCAAATGACGATATAGATGATCACTGATCCATCTAAGTCGTCTAACCCACAAAGGATTGATAGGTACTAACCCCCGCAATGACCCACAAAGGATCTGACCCACAAAGTATCGATAGGTAACTAACTCCCACAAAGTCCCACACAGGATCGGGCCCACATAGGAACTGTAGGTGTTGGCTCACACAGAACCACTGAGCACTGACCCACACAGGATTGGATCCACACAGGATCTGTAGCACTGATCCATGTAGGATCGCTGAGTGCTGTAGTCGTCGTCGTCGAATCCACTGAGGATCTCTGTATAGTCGTCGTCATCATAGTAGTAGTCACAGCCAGATCTAGGGTTCCCGCACACAGCAAGCTCGATCGGGAGGGTCTGCTCCACGAGATGAGAGGATGATACATCAACTGACACATAGTCCATAGTTGATGTATCCAAAAGTTTTGTATTGTCCACAAGAACTCAACGTCGCAGCCGGCGAATCAATCAGACGCTCAGTCTGAGAGTTATTGGCTTTTTCGTCCCAGGGGCCCAGTTTGGTTTTAAGGAAAAACCAAACCGACCATACTCCACCTGCGTCCAAACCTCAGGCAGATTAAGCTAAAAGATCCATCTCACTTATAGGAATTCAACAAAGTCGACGACACATCAATCAGACGTCCGGAGCTCAAGTTATGAGCATTTCCACTCCGAGGGCCCGGTTGGTTTCGTGGACAAACCAACCCGGCCGAACCCAAAGTATTCCAAAACCTTGAGTGCAATATACCGAAACGACCGTCTCGATCCAAGGATCGCATCGCCGCTTACGGTGCATCGTTTTGAGGTCCGTAGCTCAAGTTATGAGAAAAAGTCAAAAAAGGTCCGGAAATGGGGGGTCTGGGCCCGGACCGACCCGGCCCGGCCTAGGTGCGACCTGGCCGGCGGGTCGGCCCAGCTCGGCTCGGCCGAGAGGCCACGCAAGGGAACCGCGGGGGCCGCTCCACGTTCCCGGAGGCGGCTTGAGCCGCGTCCCGCCTCCTGGTTCCGCGCGGCTGCAGAACCGTCTCGCCGCCATGACATTTGTCGTTGCGTGTTTTTGCCGGCGGCGCGCCTGGGGGCCGGCCGCTGTCGGCCGCCGGTGGAAGCTTCCGCAGGCCACTGGACTCGCTCCGGTGGTCCGTTTTGTGTGCGGTCTTCGCCAGTCGTCCTCTCGGGATCCGATATTCACTGCAAGGCCCTCAAATTTCCCTTGCAGCCACGTTTTCTGTCGTCCACCATTCTGCGCACCAACGAAAAACTGCGGAGGGTTGTCAGGCCGTGTTTGTTTGGCACACACACTCCATGTTAGGTGATAACAAACGGGATTAAAAATATTCAACACATGAAAAAAAACAAGGCACAATTTTAGTAAAATTAAAATTGAACTTTGATCCGGGTTCTTTGTTTTAGTTGAACAACCATGGGAATAAAATATTGTTCTCAAATAAAACCCCTACCTCGCCATCGTCGTCGAGCATGCGTTCTTCGTGGAATTGATCGTCGCGGAAGAAGAGGATCGTCACGTTACGGAAGGGCATCGCGTCGTCGCGGTATACGGCGTCGCGTCGATGATCTCTGAGGGGTAAAGAAAACACACAGATTTAATTTACACTAATTAAATCCATGTCAACTATAAAATCCACAAAGGAATTTAAAAGATTCGTAAACTCCTACCACAATCGGATATTCGAAGATTTGTCGCAGAAGAAGGAACGTCACAGAAGAACGTCGCAGGAGAAGAATCGTTAGCGTCGCGGAACACGGCGTCACGTAGTCGATCTCTGAGGGTTTGGCATTCTTCGTCACCTTTCGTCGAAGGCCAGTGTTCTTCGCGTTCTTCGCGTTCTTCATGAAGGAGGTTGAAGGACTTAAGTTTCTATCAAATCCTCTCAACAAACAACACACAAGAAGAAAAATGTTGGTCTTATTTTATTACATGCCAAAAAATGAAAAAACTAAGTTATGTAACGACCCATTAATTCATAGAATTAATTTAATGAATAAAACCGCCCAATTAAAAGGAGAATTTAATAGATTAAGAAATACCCCAGTTGAATTTCAATTAATAGGGGTTTTCGCGGGTGCGTTACTTGGCGGAAAAGAAACGGTGGGGCTTGTGCGGGCCCCACCTCACAAATATCCTACCAAGAGGGTAGGATATTTTGAGATGTACCATATCCGCTTAAACTCAGCTTATGCAGCTTTAAGTGGCTTTAAGCGTCTTTAAGTGAAATAAAATAATGTTTGTCGCACCACGTTATTTTATCTCCTAACTTAAAGCCAAAAAATTAAAAACCACAGCCGAGCAAATACAACTATGGAAGAGGCATTTCTAAGCAAATATCGGCGCTGCGATTCCATTGGTGCCCTCAGAATTCAATTTCGAGCACCGGTTCAAAAGATAAAAAAACCTGCTCGTTCGTTCACTGAACGTACCCAAGCCAAACTTCAGATATTGATTCCGGGCACACCAGGCCTCAGAATCACGTGCTGTCAGAAACTGTGTTCTTGTAAAATTCCAAAGAAAATTAAGAAAAAACATTCCTTGAAATTTAAAGGTCTTTACATCACTCCCACCTCAGGGCTTTACATCCCTGTAAAGATACATCATAAGCTAGGGAAACAAATGTGGGTACTGAGTACGCATCTGAGCCTCCCGCTCCCAAGTGCTCTCCTGGAGGTTCTCGTGCTGCCATTTGATGCGCACTAGAGAGATCAACCATCAACGTAGGACCCACTCCTTTCGATCCTCGATCTCCACCGGGATCTCTGCAAAAGTCTCCCCATCATCAACGTCTAGCTCCCCATGGTCAATGATGTGCGTCGGGTCGTGCACGTATCTCCTCATCTGAGATACATGGAAGACGTCGTGCACCCGGTGCAACTAAGGTGGTAGAGCCAGGTGATAAGCCAGCTCGGAAATCCTGCTGGGGACCTGGAATGGTCTGATGAAGCGTGGAGAAAACTTGCCTCCTCGGCCAAATCTCTGTAATCCACGTCGAGGTGAGACACACAAGAAGACGTGGTCGCCATCCTCGAACTCTAGTGGCCTCCGCCTCCTGGCAGCATAAGACTTCTGTCGGCTTTGAGCTGTCCTCATCCACTCCTGGATGACCTGGACCTTCTCTGTCGTGGCCCGGACAATCTCTGGTCCCACAAGTGCTGACTCCCCAGGGTCTGTCCAGCACAAATGAGATCTCCAAGGTCTGCCGTACAATGCCTCATATGGCTCCATCCCGATGGTGGAGTGTTAGCTGTTGTTGTACACGGACTCCACCAAGGGTATGTGGTCCTCCTAGCTGTGACCAAAGTCGATGACACATGCGCGGAGCATGTCCTCGAGATTCTGAATGGTCCCCTCTGTCTGACCATACGTTTGAGGGTGAAAGGCGGTGCTTAGACGTAGTTGCGTTTCGAACGCCTCCTGCAATCCCTTCCAAATCCGAGAAGTAAACCAAGCATCTCTATCAGAGATGATAGATGATGGCACACCGTGAAGCTGTACAACCTCCTGAACATAGAGACGCCCTAAGCTCTCCACTGAGCCCTACTATCTGATGGGTAAGAAGTGAGCCGACTTGGTGAGTCTGTCAACAATCACCCAGATGGAGTCGTGACCTCTGGAAGTGCGTGGAAGTCCAGTCTTGAAGTCCATAGATATCATGTACCACTTCCACTCCGGGACCTCCAAGGGTTGTACCAAGCCTGCTGGTACCTGATGATCTGCCTTCACCTGCTGGCAGGTGAGGCATCGAGAAACGAACTCTGCCACAGCCTTCTTCATGCTTGGCCACCAGTATTGTTGTCTAAGATCCTGGTACATCTTCGCCACAGCAGGATGTACCACTAAGGGAGAAGTGTGAAACTCTCTCAGCACTTCCTCACGTAAAGCGACTGGTAGCAAGGTACGTCCTCTGAAAAGGGTGTCGTACTTTGCTCCAAAGGAGAAGCCATCAGGTGCCTTTCCTAAGGATATCTGTGCACACCGCGTCTCATAGTCGGTGCCCCCACACTGTGCCTCTCTGACCTGCTGCAGTAGTGGAGGAGTGACTGTGAGAGACTAAAGGAAGGCTGCTCAATCTCTATCCATGAAGGATATCTGCAAAGCGGCTAGCTGCTCTGTCGCTTCCTCAAGTAGCTGAATGCCCACCCTCCTGCTGAGAGCATCGGCTACCACATTCCCCTTACCAAGAGTATAGACTATCTAAAAGTCATAGTCCTGGAGGAACTCAATCCATCGCCATTGTCTCAGGTTCAGGTCCTTCTACGATAAAATGTACTGGAGACTCTGATGGTCAGAAAAGACTGTAAAGCGCTCGCCCATCAGGTAGTGTCGCCATGTCTTCAGGGCGAAGACCACTGCTGCTAACTCCAGTTCATGGGTAGCGTAGTTCTGCTCATGCGACCTCAACTAACGTGATCCATAGGAGATCACTTCCCACTCCTGTATCAAGACACATCTGATTCCGGTCCCTGATGCATCACAGTAGACTACGTACCCTACTCCCTCCTCAGGCAACCTCAAGATAGGTGCACTGGTCAATCTCTGTCTCAGCTCCTAGAAGCTCTGCTGACATCTGTCTGACCACACAAAGGGTTTCCCCTTCTTCTTCAAAGATGATAGTGGTTCCGTAACTCTGGAGATGTTGGGCACAAATCTCTGATAGTATCCAGCTAGTCCCAATAAACTCCTCACCTCCGTCATGTTCTTGGGTGGCTCCCAAGCTAGCACTGCCTCGATCTTCGCAGGATCCACTGCAACTCCCACCTCAGAGATGACGTGTCCCATGAAGTGGACCTCATGTATCCATAACTGACACTTCTAGAGCTTTCCATAAAGCTGGTTCTCTCGGAGTGTGTCTAGTACAACCCGTAAGTGGTAGGTGTGCTCCTCCTCAATCGTCGAGTATATCAAAATGTCGTCGATGAAGACTACGACAAATCGATCGAGGTATGGCTGAAAGATCCTATTCATGAGGCCCATGAATACTTCTAGAGCATTGGTTATGCCGAATGGCATGACCAAGAACTCATAGTGTCCATACCGACATCTGAAGGCCGTCTTCTGCACGTCCTCATCTCGAACTCTGAGATGATGATAGCCTGACCTGAGGTCTATCTTCGAGAACCACCGTGCTCCCTTGAGCTGATCGAAGAGATCATAAATCCTCGGTAGAAGATACGTGTTCCTCACTATCACCTGGTTCAGGCGACGATAGTAGACACACAATCGCAAGCTCCCGTCCGCCTTCTTGGCGAACAAAAATGAGGAAGCCCAGGGTAAAACACTAGGTCGGATGAATCCCTTGCCCTGCAAGTACTCCAACTGTACCAGTAGCTCTTGAAGCTCAGCGGGGGACATCCAATATACTGGAGTGGATATCAGGGCCGTCCCAGGGTACAGATCAATATAAAAGTCTACCTATCTACGAGGAGGTATCCCTGGAATGTCGTCGGGAAAGACGTCCGCATACTGATCCACCACTGCAGGAAAACTAGGACTCTGAACGTCAACTGCTCCTAGGATGAGGCTAGACAACTGATGAGTGATGGGATGTCCTCTCCTCTGCGAAAGTCCATCCTGTGCTGCGAAGGCTCCCATCTCGCCGGTAAAGGTGAACCTGCTCCCGTCGGTGCGTACACATCGCACCTTGCGCCTAATACAGTAAATCTGTGCATGGACTGTAGACAACCAATCCATGGCCAAGATGACGTCATAAGGCCTCGACGCCGCTACAAGAAGATCCCAGCCGATGCTCTCGCCTCCTAGAGTAAGCTCACACTGTTAGCACCAGTGCGTAATCATCGAGTCTGCTCTCATAGGGGTCCCTAGCCGTAAGGATCGAGCCAACAGCTCTGTCAGAATTTCCGAGCTCCGAACAAGGGCAGCGGCTATGAAATAGTGACTCACTCCTGTGTCTATAAGAACTATAGCAAGGGTGGAATATACACTAATCATACCTCGAATCATCTCGGGCGCGCCGTGGTCATAGGCCTCCGCTGCCTGGAGCTTTGCCTATCTCAGCCCGCCAGCTCTCTGTGGTCGGGGTAGACCTCCTAGTGGTGGTGGTAGTAGTGTCTCAAAGCGTCGCCCACCACCTGCTACTCGGACAGCTCCTCTTCATCGTCCGCCTCCTCCCTGCGGACCGCCACGGTCGACCCTCAGCCTCTGCCTGGGTGGCCCCTCAACTGTCTGCTGCTCCTCGGCACGGCGGGTCGGGCAGTCATGAGCCATGTGGCCCTGCCCTCCGCATGCGTAGCACTGCCTGCCTCTCAAAAGACTGGCCCTGCGCTGTGTGCCCCGCACAGCTGAGCCAGAGTCCTGGGGTTGTCTGCCGGAGGGTCTGGTCTGCCTGGTCCCATGAGTCATCCGTTGGATTCCTACTGCGGAAGACTCTGCTACCTGCCGCCCTGCGGTAGGTCTCGCTGCTGAAGAAGGCTCAGCAAGAAAGCACTTGATCAAAAGGGCTCGCTCCAGTACTCCTACCTAAGTCAGAAAGCTGAGGGAGATCAGTGATGCCCTGATCTCATGTCTCAATCCCTGCTCAAAGGTCCGGGCCCGGAATAATGGATCTCGTACCATATCTGTCGAGTAACGCGAGATATCGGTAAATCTCGCCGAGTACTGGGCGACCGTCAAGCTGCCCTACCGCAGCTGAAGAAGCTCCTGGATGCGCACCGCACAGAGGGTGGCTGGGACGAATTCCGAGCGGAAGAGGCTCTCATAGTCCATCCAGAGAAGAGATGCCTCATAGTGCACCTGGAGCATCAAGCTCCACCATCTTACCACTGCAGCGTGCAGTAGGATCGACGCGAGGATCACCATGAGGTCTGCTGGTGTCCTCGCTAGCTTGAAAACACATACAAATGCCTCAATCCAGTCCTCTGCTGCCTGGGGGTCCATCTCCCCATGGACCTAGGTGGTCTGTGGTGCTAAAACTCGTGTAGAGCTCCAAGGCGACGTGCATCGTCAGCGGTTGGGGCTGGAAGAATCGATGGCTCGGTGGGTACAGGTACCACCGGTGCCTCTGCTGTCAAAGGGCCCCATACCAAGGCCTCGTCGCTCGGAGGGCTGTCGTCACGTACAACTCTCAGAACCCTAGCTGGCTGCCATCGTGGGGCCATCCTGAAAAGAAACATGTGGGCCACAGTCAGAACAGTATACCTGGTGAGCTGATATAAAGTAATCACAATGAAAACTTGAAACACACATGCAATCTATGTATTCGTGCATTAAGTCAGAAATCAGAAGTCAGGGTCCTGGTGTACGGATACGTCGGCCGCCGCACCAACACTGGGCTCCCTGGACTGATAACCACAATCAATACGCTTAACACTATTGCTTCACATAGAAGAATGATCAGAGTCTGCGGTAGAACCGAACTCCTTTGATACCAATTTGTCACGAACCGACCTCGGGGCCCGTGCCGTGACTACCCCAAGCCCGCCTTCCATAGGCCAGGGGCTGGAGACTAGCACCAAGGCGTAAATCCAGGTAAAGGGAAGGCATTGCCTTTGTAAAGTAAACATGCACCCCAGAGTAAGCAAGCGGAAAAAAATTAAACACTAAGTAAAAACTGGAACAACAGTAAGTGCGGAAAAGTAAGCGGGACCAAATAAAAACCCAAACTGAAAGTAAAGTACCACTCAAAAGGGGAAAACAGCAACTGAAAAGTAAAGCCGCAATGTCGAGTCATCCACTAGAAGTCCCACCTGAAGGGTGGGTACAGAATGCCTCCACTACTCCTCGGGTCCAGCCGACTGCTCCGAGTACGTCCCACCTAGTGGTCCACCTCCAGGTACCGTCCTGCTCCGCAAGCCTCCACCACGATCAGCACTGTCTATCGTCTACAATTAACACAACATAGTGCGGGCATAACCCGTGCAGGGATGAGTATAAGCTACTCAGTAGGGACCCCGAGACCCCCGAAGGTCTCCCAAAATCCACAAAGGATAAACCACAAAGGAAAGATACAATCACGAAGTAACATCCGACACGACTTAGGTATATGCCCATACATATGCCTAAGTCATCAATTCTCGCTCGTCTCCAACATCCGAACTCAAGTACAACCCAGTCCACACAGGAAAGAAAAACGTAAATCCACATAGGATAGCACAACACAATCCACAAAGGAAAGTAGAACAGGATTCAGCTCATACATGTATACTTCTTCAAATGACGATAGAGATGATCACTGATCCATCTAAGTCGTCGGACCCACAAAGTATCGATAGGTACTAACCCCCACAATGACCCACAATGGATATGACCCACAAAGGATCGATAGGTAACTAACCCCCGCACAGACCCACACAGGATCGGGCCCACAGAGGACCTGTAGGTGCTGGCTCACAGAGAACCACTGAGTGTTGACCCACACAGGATCAGATCCACACAGGATCTGTAGCACAGATCCACGTAGGATCACTGAGTGCTGTAGTCATCACCGTCGAATCCACTGAGGATCTCTGTACAGTCTTCATCATCACAGTAGCAGTCACAGCCAGCTCTAGGGTTCCCACACACAGGAAGATCGATCGGGAGGGTCTTCTCTACGAGCTGAGAGGCTAATACATCAATTGACACATAGTCCAGAGTTGATGTATCCAAAAGCTCTCTATCATCAATAGGAACTAAACGTCGCAGACGGCGCGTCAATCGGACGCCCGGTCTGAGAGTTATTGGCTTTTTCGTCCCAGGGGCCCGGTTGGTTTTTGAGGCAAAACCAAACTGACCGTACTCCACCTACGTCCAAACCTCGGGAAGAGTAAGCCAAAAGATCCATCTCACTTATAGGAATTCAACAAAGTCGATGGCACTTCAATCGGACGTCTGGTGCTCAAGTTATGAGTGTTTCCGTTCCGAGCGCCAGGTTGGTTTCATGGACGAACCAACCCGGCTGAACCCAACATATTCCGAAACCTTGAGTGCGATATACCGAAATGACCTTCTTGATCCAAGGATCTCATCTCCGCTGACGGCGTGTTGTTCGGAGGCACGTAGCTCAAGTTATGAGCAAAAGACTGAAAAGGTCCAGAAACGGGGGGTCTGGGCCCGGGCCGACCCGACCCAACCCCCCCTGGGTCGGCCCGGCCTGGGCGTGACCCGGAAGGCGGGTCGGCCCGGCTCAGCTCGGGTGAGAGGCCACGCAAGGGTACCGCGGGGGCCGCTCCGCGGTTCCCGGACACGGCTTGAGTCGCGTCCCGCATCCCGGTTCCGGGCGGGCGCGGAACTGTCTCTCCGCCGCGGCTGAAGCTGCGGCGGGTTTTTGCCGGCGGCACGCCGGGCACCTCCGCTGCCTGGCGGCCGACCGCTGCCGGCCACCACCTCTGGCCGCCGGCGCCGCCGCGCCGGCACGGTGCACCGGCGGAAGCTTCTGCGGGCCACCGGACTCACTCTGGTGGTCCGTTTTGCGTGAGGTCATCGCCAGTCGTCCTCCCGGGATCCGATCTTCAATAAAAGGCCCTCAAATTGCCCTTGTGGCCCTGTTTTCCGTCATCCGCCGTTCCACACACAAACAAAAAACTGCGAAGGGTTGTCGGGCCGTGTTTTTTTGGCCCGCACCCTCCGCGTTAGGTGATAAAAAATGGGATTAAAAATATTCAACACATGAAATACAACAAGGCACAATTTTAATAAAATTAAAATTGAACTTCAATCCAGGTTCATTGTTTTAGTTGAACAACCATGGGAATAAAATATTTTTCTCAAATAAAACCCCTACCTCGCCGTCATCATCGAGTGTGCGTTCTTCGCGGAATTGATCATCACGGAAGAAGAGGATTGTCGCGTCGCGGAAGGGCATCGCGTCGTCGCGGTATACGACGTCGCATCGACAATCTCCGAGGGGTAAAGAAAACACACGGATTTAATTTACACAAATTAAATCCATGTCAGGTATAAAATCCACAAAGGAATTTAAAAGATTTGTAAACTCCTACCTCAACCGGATATTCGATGATTTGTCGTGGATGAAGGTACGTCGCAGAAGAATGTCGCAGTAGAAGAATCGTTAGCGTCGCAGAACACGGCGTCGCGACGTCGATCTCTGAGGGTTCGGCGTTCTTCGTCGCCTTTCGTCAAAGGCCGGTGTAATTAGCATTCTTTGCGTTCTTCACATTCTTCGTGAAGGAGGTTGAAGGACTTAAGGTTCTGTCAAATCCTCAAAACGAACAACACACAAGAAGAAAAATGTTGGTCTTATTTTATTACATGCCAACAAACGAAAAAAACTAAATTAAGTAATGACCCATTAATTCATAGAATTAATTCAACGAATAAAACCACCCAATTAAATGGAGAGTTTAATAGATTATGAAACGCCCCAGTTGACTTTCAATTAATAGGGGTTTTCGTGGGTGCTCTACTTAGTGGAAATGATACGGTGGGGCTCGTACGGGCCCCACCTCTCAAATATCCTTCCAAGAGGGTAGGATATTTTGAATTGTACCCTATGCGCTTAAACTCAGCTTAAGTAGCTTTAAGTGAATTTAAGCGGCTTTATGTGAAATAAAAGAAATTTTTTCGTACCACATTATTTTATCTCTAAACTTAAAGCCCAAAATTTAAAAACCACACCCGAGCAAACACAACTCCGGAAGAGGCGTTTCTAAGCAAATACCGGCGCTTCGATTCCATCGGTGCCCTCAGAATTCGATTCTGAGCACCATTTCAAAAGTTAGAAAAACCCACTCGTTCGTTCACTGAACATACCCGAGCCAAACTTCAGAAATTGATTCCGGGCACACCGGGCCTCGGAATCACATGCCATCAGAAACTGCGTTCTTGTAAAATTCCAAAGAAAATTAAGAAAAAAAATTTCCTTGAAATTTACGGGTCTTTACATGAAAATTATATAAAACAACAATTTTCATTCAAGGATATATGGACTTTTCACTATATGTGGGTTAAATACTCAAAGGTACACCTCATTACCATATTCCAATTGTTATTTGTATCCTATATATTTTCTCAAAATAGTAATGCTAGAAAATAAAAAAAGCACCGCTACTAATTTTTAACATCTTGAACTCAAATCCACTAAATAGTTTCCCGAGTTGGTAGGTCACATGGACTTAGGTGCACATCCTCTTATAAAATAGTATTTTGACTACTATAAAGTTAAATCAGTGTGTATATGGGATGTATATACCCTCTTGTGAAAATTTATCACAATAGTAATAGTCATATAATTCTACTAGTAGAAATAGATAAATAATTGTTCAACAAATTGAAGATAAATCTTCCAAAAGACTGTAATAAAAAATAACACAAACAATTAATAATAAATTTTAAGATCATATATTTTTTCTATATAAATTCGACAAAATACATGGAAATAAAAAACTAGTATAATACATATATCATAAAACATTAAAAATACTAAAACCTATTACATCTATAATGTATCAAGATCATAACTCGGTCTAGTTCTCTGGTTATCCTAAGAAATAATAAAATAAAACATCATAAAGTGGGTTCTTCCCCAATACATACCATATTCTATGAAGTCTACTTGGGTAACCAATGATGTCCAGAGAATGTTATGATATAACACTCAGTGGGTCATAAGAAAAAAATGTCTATAAAAAATATAGACACTGTAATATAAACATAAGTAGTGTGAAATATATCATAGGTATACCAGTATTGAAAGGAAAGTGTGGTACTATCAATCAAAACATGGATACATATAAAAAATATTGAATCACCAATAAACAAGGGAATCTATAATTCATAAATAAACTAGTTTGATACAGTCGAGTCTGTCAACTAGAAATTTATAACCATGCATGGGATATCTTTAATCAATGAATATTTCCACAATAATCTATTTGTGTTATCATGTGTGAAATATCTACATCATCTGTGTCATTTTATCTATTTCAAACCATAATGGGATGGATCCATGGTATTAAAAACAAAGTCCTCATCATCGATTCCAAAGAGAATCTCGATGGAACCTTGGTATAGACATGGGTGGAGTCCAAGGAGCATGTCAACAGATCATGTCCAACATGACTCCATGAAAAATGAATACCAGGGGAAACAATCCATTTTCATCTTATAAAATCATGATCGAAGGTGTTATAATTTACACTGAATCTAGTACCATTGAGTATAAATTTTCATAGAGTTCAATGGAATTGAAATTTAGGGAGATCGTCCAAGGAATACACTACTATTTCAATTCATTAATTATTATCATTAATCATTTTAAAAACATAGAGTTCTTCAAACTCCTTCAAAATTTTCAAATATAGTCATTTTTATATTTTAATCATATTCCATAACATTAAAATGAGAATAAATCTTCTAATATCAATTCAAATCAAATTATTCCTTTCATTTAATAATGGATAGATAAAACATGGTGATAAAAACCTAAAACAATTCATTTCATTATCATTGAGGCTTCAAATAAAATTGTAAATCTTACATGCACCCAATAAGGTGTAAAACATATGGAAAGAACAATGGCCCAACGATTGGGTGTCCTAGGTTTGAATTATCACCATCAAATGATAGAAAATTTATTAAGAAGGAATCATTAATTTTCCCAAAAACTTATATCAAAACATTCATTTTATTTTTAGAGCATCATTATAAGGTATGACATGAAGCATAACTGATGCAAGTTATAAAACAACCAAAACATAAGGGATATGGTATATACCACCTAAAGTTGGTATTTGGTAGAGTCCTCATCTAGTATAGACATCTGCTTCTGTCTAGATCGGATGAAAATGAAGAATAAATGAAAACACTAAATATAGGGTTATTAGATTGCACCTAAATAAATCATTCGATGTGAATAATGAATAATAATGACACAAGAAAAACAAAGAACATGGAAGTGAGGATATAATGAGACAAAAAATGATTAATTCTAAGTTTGGATGAGGAATTTCAAGGAAAGTCTAACTTTGGAGGTCTTCAAAAGAGAAAATTGGAGATCCTTGTATACTGGAAACAAAAGAGTAGAACAGTAACTTAAGACATAAGTCAATAACAGGGAAATGTAATTTTACCCAAATAACTAGGTCACAAATTATGTCTACATGTTTAGTCAAACCATGTTCTAATCGTGATCCCATATATAATTGAAGTTGGAACCCACACATTTCATGCACATGTTTTAGGAGACAATGAAAAAAACTGTTCTTTTTAGAGTTGCTATAAATTGAATATCCCCAACACAAGTGTGTGTCCTAGGTTACATGGTTTCTTCATATAGTGAATCATATTACTACCCTCTATCCAACCCCACTCAAGAATGTAGAAACATCTACATTGTTTCTGGATAATTGTGTGGCCTTGGATAGAGGTATTGACAACCCTACGTGGTTTTATCAGACCATGCATCTTGTGTTTCATGGTTTCTTTGAACTGTGCAGCCTAGATACTATTTCCAAAATAGAACCTTTAGGATCATAACACCCCAAAAATCCTCCCATGTTAATATACATTCAAAATAGGTAACCAAAATTGAGTTAAACATATAGAAATTATATTTACATCTTAAAAAACAAGGGTTCTTACAACTAGGATTATTGTTCATTCTAAATTTTATATAGAAGATACATCATATGTTAAATGGAAAAGAAGTTCTATATGATGAAATTCATTATGAATATGAAAATTTATTAAGAAAAAAAATTAATAATGAATTGGATCATATCCTACAAAATAACGTACTTCGGTAGCTGATAAGAGAATTAAAAAGAATAAATCTAAAGTAGTTTATGTTTTAAAAAATATTTTGGATAAAAAAGAGATATCTCTTAAACATAAACTTATTTGTGTTCACTGTTATTTAAATATGAATCTTTCATTGATTTAGATAATGTCATGTCCATCAATGATGATGATCATATATCAAAACTGAAATCATTAGGCAATTCAACATCTGATGATAAAGGGGATGTAATGGAAATTTTGAAATACCCAATTTTCTGAAAGAGAAAAATATGGACCATCAAGAATAACATCAGACTCTATATGATATTTTTATGTGATTATATCTTTTCATCATTGAATATAAGTATAAATGTAATGGAAATTAAGAAGAATTACATTATATAATTAGTAAATAGTCTTAAAAAAACTTTTCACTTATATCCAAACATTCAAGGCCAACATAAATATATTCAAAGAAAGAATTAGATCATAGAAAAACCAATTTCACTCATATTTCTTTTAAAGACTATTATTTACATCAAATATTATTTTATGTAAATTAAAGGAAGATTGAAAATATATTTTAGAAGTAAAAGTAGTGTGAAAAAATAGATAAATAAAATAGAGGGTGTTATCATGTTATTTGATAAACAAGTGGATCAAATCAAAATAGCAAGACAATTTGTTTAAATATTTTATATAGAATCAATCATAATTATTTTGAATGTATGAGGGTGTTTGATAATATTAAATTTCTCATGATCCATCTATATTATGAGATTCTAAATAAGAAAAAATATAGATGTTTTAGAAGAATAAGTCACTAAGTTTAAGACTATAGTTATTTAATGATAGAAGAATCACGATTGTTTTAAGAAAAACTCTGATGATCTAAAAAATATAAAGTGTATCATAATGAAACTATGAAATATTTTCTAAATTATTTAGAAAACATGAATGTCTTTGTAACAAAAAATCTCAAAAAAGGATCAATAATTGCGATCAATGTTCCTGGTTAAATTTTTGGATAAATTTTTTAATTTCATACGTAAAAATAGTTTTTTCATATAATTAATTCCCAAACGTTTCATGTAACAAATTCTTCCTCCTAAAAATATTTTAAAAAAAATGGGGGGGAAAGGGATAAAATTCAATGTTATAAAATTATGTGGAGAATGATGAAGTTCAATATTTTGTGGTAAAATGAAAATGTAAATTTTTTATGATGTTTAAGTTAGGAGGATTAATTATTTTTATATTGTTTTCATCTTTAAAATTTTCTTTAAAATATAGTGTACTTTTCTATTTAAAAAATGGGATATTATTTAGTCAAAAATAATAATTTTAACACTTTCTAAAATTATATTTGATAATCATAATTCACTTCATAAAAAACACAAAATTTTATAATTCTATATTCATAAGTGTTTTTGCAGGAATCATTTTAGTTTTACTGAATGAAGTTTATCATGTTTATCAGAAGGAGTTTCTATAGGTATATTATATGGAAACTTTATCTATACATTCAATGAAAATATAAGAAATTCATAATAAATAAGGTTTAAAATTTCTATAATATCATGCATACCAATGTCCACTAATCTAATTTATACTAATACTACACAATTAAATTCATAATATGGGGACATACATGCATAAAAAATGTTTATAAAGGATAAAAAACAAAGACATACACATTCTAATGAAGGGATTTTTTTTCAATCTACCAGTTGAAACAAAAATACTCTATTGTGGTTTGAATAATGGTGAATATTGGATGAAAATGTTTTGGGGATCATGTCATTGAAATAAGAAGTTTTTTATTCCATTTAAATCACCATTGATAAATGTAGAACAAGGTTATTGAGAGTGTGCCTATAAATAAAGCATAAATTGAGGAGAAAGAAGATTTTACCCATCTAATTCTCTAATGTTTACATTGAATATATTGTAAAATATTGTTACATGATTGTGTTTAATTGTTAAATTAGAGACTTATTTAAGAAGGAAACTAATCGTGAGGATACTATTATAAATTATTTAATATAATTTTCATTGAAATAGTTGTTTTAGATCTTATTGATCGAGGGAGTCTACGGTTTATATAAACATTGTTTATTCCATTCTACGGTTCCTAGGGATAAGGTAAATAGAGTGGTGTTTGATAATTGTGATTAAAGAATTTTTTTATAAGGAAGATAGAAATTTAATAAAAGGATAATATCATGGATTCTTTGACTTTGGTGAAATAATTCCTTAAAAATTAAGGATAAAGTGAATATATCTTCCCATTAGTATTTTTCCTATTTTCAAACATATGTTATAAAAAAATAAAATGTTTTGAAATGTTAATATATATTTGTTTATGTTAATAAATTTTTATATGGTTCATTATAAAATTTTTCTTACTCTGAATATAAATTAATTTTTATGAAACTTCATTTGATAGCTTTCTCAATGATTATGAAAAACATAAATAAAATTTTTATTATTATAAATTCATCCCTATTTATATAATTGTATACTCTTTTGATCTAAAAATTTTCTATTCTTCATTTTACTATAAATTTACTAATTGTATTTAATTAATAGAATATTAATCATGTGGAAATAGTTTTCTTGAAAAATGATCTTAATTTATGTTCACTCAATGTTAACAATGTCATTATTTTTCAGAGTATTTTGAATTAGTGCGTAACATTGGTCAAAATAGCCCCTTAACAGATGAAAAACTATGATTCCATTTTTTCATTAAAGTAGACTAAATTTCTATATATATATATATATATTCTCTAGATAAAGTATCCTTTGATCAATCTCCATTGCATTAGTGGACCCATTGAATGATAAAGGTTTTTGTATCACAAAATTTTTTAAATAGGGAGATATTTTTTACAGGGAAACTGGTTAATCCATGAGGGAAATTCAATTATTTATAACTAGAGTTAATTACCCAATACATAAAAAAACATTTTTCAAGACCAATATTAACTCCATTATCATGATTATTCTGATAATATCCACGTCATAAATTTTCGCCCTGATTTATAATCATTATAGCATGATCCATTATTTAATAAATTGGGTAAGTTCATTAGTAATATAATAATATACTATAATATAAAATATTATTTATTATTCATTTATTACAGAAAAGTGGTACCATGTTTCGTATAACTGTTAATCCTATTCAATAAAAATATTTATACTTTTTGTAATGGAATAATGTAATCTATCAAACTATGCACTTTTGAGATATAGTTATAAAGATTCTATTAAAATATGATCTAATACTAATAGCAATGTCCCAGAAATAGGTCACCTAGAAATAGAGGGTTATTTATTATATGGTATTTTGATTACATGAGATTACATTCCTACGATCATATTTCAATTTCTAAATGAGACAAGAAACATCCACATTATATTATAGAAATATATATTATATCATTTGAGTATAAATAATTATCCCATAATTCTATCCACAGATCAAATCCTACATATCATTCAACTATATTTCCTGTGGAATTTGGCAACATAAAGATATGGTGAGATGATATTCCTAGTAACAGATAGAGTATAATGAAATTTAACATATAATAATACTTTCAAAAAAAATAGTGATAATTGCTAAAAATGATTCCATATCAATAAATACATAAGAATAACATAATCCATGGTTAAAAATGGGAATAAATAATCACATATAATAAATATATTGATTTCGTAATGAAAAAATGTAGATAATGAGTGATTCTAGGAATCTTTTACATATAATTGAGTCCTAATCATATAAATCATACATAATGTATACAGATGCTTCTATTGTAAAATATTATTTGCCTCATGACACTGACATGTGCATGAGGGATATATAATTTAAGGCCAACCGAATCATTAAAGATAAACTCATTCCATCATATAAAAAATATAATAATAAATATATTGAATAATGTTCATGAATGAAATAAAAATCAAAATAAATAGCCAAATTCACAATTAACGTCATTTTATAATACATTTCTTCACAAAATAATGGATTATACGAGCATGAAAATTTATTTCTCAAGACAGTGAATTAATAATTGTGTCATAGTGAATTCCGTTAATTCATATTATAGATAATTAAGGATTCAAAATTTTCCAATAAGCACCATTTTAAATTAATGAATACAAAATTATGGTCATCATGTTTTTAGAAATATTAATATAATAAATATATTTATACAATTGAACACAATAACTTTTATATATTATGAGACCAAATAAACAATAGATAAATTCTTCATAAAATTTGAAGTATTTAATCAGTCATATATCATATGGATATTTTTTAAAAATTCATTTCAGTAGAATCCTTCGGGTCGATATTATTTGGTTTTGAAAGACATGCTTATGCTCAGATCAATTATAATCCACTTTAAAACTAATATAGGATTCCTCAGATATGTCCAATTAATCCTTTCATAGACAAGGAAACTTCTCAAGAATAATGCATCCTTAATAACAATAATACATGAAATACATAAGGATTTTTAAATATCAATGAATATAATATTTTATTCCTTCTAGGTGATTTTTTGCAAAATAATACCTTATGAACGTGGTGTGATATGAGTAAAATAGGGCCTCACATGTATAAGATGTCATAAAGGAATTACTTATAATCAAAATCTACAAATATTGGAGAATAGCCTGAAATTTATAGTTTAAAATCTATCAAATACCCTCCTTATATTGAACCTTATTATTCTCTAGTGGTACAGGTATACAAGTGTTATTAAACACATCTAGGTGTGTTGACACGTCATCATCATGGGTTTACCTCATGAGAGTAGTGTATCATATATTAGTAAGATATTTTTGACTAGGAACTATTCCTTCATTTATTATTTTATAATATTTATTTACTTAATCTAGTATATAGAGAAACTTATGATTTGTTTGTTGTTTGTGACTGAGTGGTTGTTTTTCTATAGATATCGGAAAATGGAATATGGTACGGGACTCAAATATTAGAAAGAGGGAACCACTGAGAATGTGGTTCCTATTGAACCATAAGTGAAAAAATAGTTCATCCATATGATTATGATTTTTTTATAATGTCTAAAATGTAAATCATACTAATGATGCACACTATCGGGGTCATTAATTGGTATTCAAATTAGAAAACCCACCAATATCTTATGGATACTCAGGGCCCCTGAAATATGAAAAATTGCAGGTTTGAATAGACTACATAATCAATATCCTTGATAATCTTGTATATATTTAATTTAATTTAGAATTTCATATTAATGAAGATATTTCATGATAACATTAGGACCTAACTTTAAGGTAATGTTGACTAAGTAATCACATGGTATGTAATTGGATAATTGATTAACTGTTTTTAAAAGGAATTTTAATTGTATCAATAATCAAAGAATTATTAGCTATTAACTAATCAGAATATTCAGTCATGTAATAAATATATCAATTCATACACATTGATCTCGTTATAGAAGTAGTGGTCTCATCTAAATCTCTTAAAGGGAGAATGTTATATTAAATATTATAACATGAAATTAACACTATAGTGGTGATGTTCTTCATTGAAAACTACACAGACATGGAAAATAACAAAATAGTGTTTGAAAATAACATTTCATTAAATATTAGTACAATGAATATATTTTTCCCTCTATCCAAAGGTGTAATATTAAATGATTAAAAAAAATACAAGAGGAGGAGAGATTCTTAGAGAAATAAATAACCTGATAACCAATATAAATGTTCAGTTTTGATTCCTACAAGTATTACCAACAACATAATTTTTTTCAATGTGGTTCTTTAGAAAATATCAAGAGGTAATGTAAAACACCACTTCAATAGTTCCATAACCATGGTTGTATTGGGTACATTGTGAATTTATGTAGGCACCCACAAAACTTAAATAGTTGAGGTGGTTCAACATTAATTCATATATTAAATTATCCATGTATATTATCACTAAAATCGTCTCTCATCCTTAGAATCAAACTACATAGATTTATTTTATAAATACCTGTGTATTTATAATGTCTTACTTTCAATACGATGGTACAAAAAAATTTATGAGCGGTTTACTAATGGATTTGTGGTGTTAATCATGACATAGTTAAAAAGAATTGGATGCCATGATAATGTGAGGTAATATTCTTCTTATGTATATTTTGTGAAAGTATATATTTCCATTGAAACCTTAAAAGATCTTTATTGAATCTCATGTGGTGAATAAAATTAGATTACATGTATAAATAAACATTTTTATGATTAAAATTTTTCCATTAAGCATTAATATAGTTCAAAATACATTACATATTTCTATCCTTAGTGGGTTACTTTCAAATCCCCTGATGCTTATATTCATCTATTAAATAGAGAATGGGAAATAATTTTTTTGGCGATGTGATTTTAATGATTGTAATTAAAACAATATTGTATAATTTTTACATTATCACCCTACGACATATTAATATAATCTAATGTAAAAAAATATTCACATGATAGAGGAATGATTACCGAATGTCATTCCATAATATTATTTAGGGTTACCAATTGAAGTAAAATTGGAATTCTCATTAGACTGATTATTGGGTATATGACCATTTTCTCTTATTTAGTATATGATGTAAGCAAAAAATAAGAGGAACTAAAAATCCTTGTGGGATATTTATAAATAAATTTATTTATTAGACTATGTACATCCCGTAGGGTCACTACAGTCCATTTTGTAAAGAAGGTAGAATAAATCATTGTTTATATATCAATTCTAAAAAATGAATCATGGTAAAATAATGAATTAATATTATCAACATCAAATGGATGATCTATTTGATATATTTATGGGTGCCAAATTGTTCCCTAGGATTGATCTCTGATCAGGTTACCATAAAATCTATGTCAGGAAGGAGGATATTAAAAAAACTTATTTTAAAAGTTTATACATTCAATATTAGTACATATTAAATCCCATTTTTATTATAAAATCTCCAAAATAATTCATGTATTTAATGAACCATATCTTTCACAAGTATATGTAATCATTTTTTGTAGTGTTTGTTGATGAAATGTTTTTTGTATTCTCAAATAAGAAGTTGTAGTGAATGGATATTTGTGAGTGTGATGGATTTTTTGAGACTATCCACTATATGTAGAATTATCTAAGTGATAAATATGGATGTAATAAGATGATTATTTGGTAATGTAATTTTTGATAATGGAATATTAGTAGATGCATAAAATATTGAAGTTGTTATCTAAAGGAAAACACTTAAGAATGAAATTCAAAATATGAACCCTACTATAATTTATAAAACACAATCATGTATTTTTATATGATTTCTCATGTTTAGATTCATTTTTAATGACCATAAATACGAAGGTTATTCCACAATTATCAAGGAATTATCGTTTAATTGTTTTGAGATTATGGAATGAATTACCTCAACATCGTTTTAGTTTTTATAGAACTATGTGAGGGATACACTGTTAATTATGATGTATCCAAAATAGTATTGGGTTCTGTTCTCATATAGTGATAATATATTATATCCTAATTATAAGAAAAACTTCAGGAAAATTTAATGATCTTTCCAACACATTATGTAAAAATGGATTCAATCGGTTATGCATTACAAACATATGACCACTATCTCATTTGGAGAGGTTCACTATATTAATAAATCATAAAATCATGAAGCACATATTTTAAAAAAGTCATTTAACCTATGGAAATAAAATTGGAAGAAATATCTCTAGATGTTTAATTTAGACTTGGTTTACATTCCCATAATGGGAAATTTTATATTTGATAAATTGAGTCATAAATCCTATAACTGGAAGGGTTAGTGAAGCAAAAATTCAATGGAAACTAATGGGAGTATTCGATAACTTACACTTAGACTATGTAGAATCAATGTACTTCCTCCACTTTTACAAAGTCAAACATATCCCAAACTAGGTGGAGGACATCATGGAATTCCTATTGTCATACCCTTTGAATAATAACATTTTTTAAAACCATAATGGTGGTGATACAATGGTTACATAGATAGATAGAGGTTTATAACTCATTTTTATTCTTCTAATAAACATTTATAATTCTTCCATATCATAAATATGTACTTTTTTACATATCATAAAATGAAAAAGGCTATCTAAGAAGGTATCACAATAATTTTTTATTAAAGGAAGACTGATTTCTTTATGGTCATTAATCGAGTTAAGTGGAACTAAGTATATAAAAATATGGAAAAGTTTTCATCATGTAAATTTTAAATCTAAATAAGCAATTAGAAATTTGAAATTTATGAACATTCCTATATAAAAAATGGAGTATATTTATATGGTCTTTTTTACCCAATTATGGAGGATTCTTCTATGAATGATGCTATTTAGATGTTCGTTAACTCACTAACCATGTTATCACATGTCACGACCCATCCCCCGGGGCTCGTGCCGTGACTACCCCAAACCCGCCTTCCATAGGCTAGGAGCTGGCGATTAGGTCCAAAGTCTTAATTCCCTAATACTTGGAAGGCATTGCCTTTATAACCTATAAACGCACACAACAAAGCACATAGAAGGATACCAAACACTAGCTAAACTATACAACAAAAGAGTGCTGAAAAGTAAAAGGGGCTGGAAATACATGCCCAACTGTAAGGTACAAAGAACTTGTACTACAAGTACAACTGATGAATGAAAAAATAGCTACTAGGTAATCCTATGGGATTCCTATCTGAAGAGGTAGTACTGATAGCCTCCTCAGCACACCATGTCAGTCAGTATCCTCCGTGTACTGACTCATCGTATGGTCCACCTCCAGGTACCGTCCAGTCCTGGTACTCTCAGATTTAGTAAGCGCTGTCAGTCGTCTCCATCCAACACAACGAGATGCGGGCATAGATCGTGCCGGGGTGAGGATACCGATACTCAGTAGGGACCCCGAGACCCTCATGGTCTCACAAAATCCAACAAGGATAACCAACAAAGTATGAAATCAACAGATAATCCCACATAACTATATGCTCATACATATACCTAAGTTATCAAGTAATCCATCTCAATCATGAGGAAAAAATGTTACTAACTCAGCTCAATAGGGATTTTATTCACATTATCAAAACCATGATTTCTAGAGAACTCATCCACTGTCGAGTACAGTGGGCCTACCATGACACCAAGGCGCTTCCCACTAACCTTAGACTGCTGAGGTACTCCTCTTGTCAGGTACCACGGGTCTTCCGCGTCACCAAGTAACTCCCCACTGTGGGTCTACCGCCACAACCAGGAGCACCTCCACCATGGGTATGCCACTACAACCAGGAAGTCCCCATTGGGTTAGTCAAGTCACTCCGAGTCAACCAGTCAGTAGTCGTCATGTCTTAGCCAGCTACTAAGTCTCTGTACTCTATTCGCTTGTCAATAGAAGGATCAACACCATGAGGTACTAGTAGATGCTCCAAATGTCATGAATTACCACATAAAAGTATCTCAAAGGTCCACCCCGTCATAGAGGTCTCAACACAATAGACAGCGCGTCAATCAGATGCCTGGTCTGTGAGTTATAAGCCTTTTAGTCCCGGGGGCCCGGTTGGATTCGTGCACGATCCAACCTGACAGTATTTCAACTATACCCCAAACTCTAGTCAGGTATACTCAAAGGGACCGTCATGCTTCATGTTTACCAGGGCCACTGACGGTTCATCAAACAGACCGCCAGTGCCAAAGATATGTCCAAAAGAACGTAAAGGTTTGTAGTGGGCCCAGGTCCGGTCTGACCCGGTCAGACCGACCTGGCCCAACCTTGTATTGGACAACCTAGTCTGGGTCGACACAGCCTGACATGTTGGGTATGGCCCTTCCTGATAGGTGGGCCATCCCATTAGGTTCGTCCCGGCCCGCTGGGCCCCACCCAAAGGGTCGTGAGAGCACGGACCGACCACGGGTCGGCACGAGGGTAGTTTGTCCTGGAGGGAGCCGCGTGGGAGACCCAACCTGGATGGCACCACGAGGGCATGCCTCAGCTCAGAGGGCACCGTGAGGGCACGGCTCGGCCCAGAGGGCACCGCAAGGGCGTACCTCGGCCAGGAGGGCATCGCGAGTGCGCGGCTCTCCCCGGAGGGCGCCGCGAGGGGCGGGCTCGGGGCGGCTCTGTAACATCCATGGTAAATAAAGAATATTACTTTTTCATATTTATCAATATTTTGTGAATAAAATGTTATTATTACTTTAAAGGTAATGCTATTCCCGATGGCGTACCCAATACGCAACAACTAGTTTCTTTGAAATCTTACGATGCACACTAATAATATAACCATATTATATTAAATAGTTATTTCCTAGGTGTTGTAATGGCAGGAATGAACAAAAATTAAAAAAAATGATTACATATGTTTGTAAAATATTTTTACATTTATCCAATAAATGTTAAAGGCTTAAAATTCAAATGAATCCAATTTTAAGAATAAATACTCTTATATTTTTAAAAGATTGTTTTACCGCATTTTGATGGAGAACCATTTTTAAATCCAACTTATAAAAATTTGATAAGCTCTATTTTTCAAAATAAACTTATTCTCTAGAATTGGGATATTGAAATTTGCTTTGGAAATTTTTTTTATATTTTTCTGAAAATGTACATTTTTTTAAATTAATAGTGAAAAATAATGCATTTTACTTAAAAAATACTTTTTCATCTAATTAAACTATATAGATAGGTTATCATTTTAATTGGTTTTAAAGTGTAATTAGAATATATTTTTACAATTTAATGCAACAGTGGTCATGAGAATTAATTTCACTAGGAAATTGGACTTAAACTAGTGTCAATATTTTAATAGATATTGTTTCTTAAAAACACAGTATTTGTTTTGAAGGCGGGAATTTATTATTAAATTAATTAATGCAACTTATATGTATTTTATTTTATAAAATATACATCATTTTTGAATTCGTAATATTAATTTTATCTTAGGGTTAATTTTTTCTATTTTTCTGAATAACATCAATTTTTTATGAATAGTGAAACCACTAAGTTGTAGTTAAAAAACTGATTTTTCATTTAAATGAAACTTTACCACTTTTGTGATTTGAATTTCAAAAATCAGACATGCATGGTTGTCATTAGGATGTAAAATTTGGTTCAATGGGGTTAAAATATTTATTTTGTGAATAGTAACTTTTAATTTTTATTAATCGCGATTAAAGGTAATTATTGTAATTTAAGGTAGATATAATGATATAAAAATATAAAATTACCTTCACACTGGTCCTAAACCTATTGGATAAGTCATGGGCGACCAAGACAATCCATGGGTCAAGTTGGGGACCCCATGGGGCCACTTGGGTGAGAAAATGACATTAATAACTTTTTATTTAAAGTTAAAATAAAAATGTCACAAACATGTATTGTTTTACTAAAACAATTTTTACATAGGGTTATACAAGTTATGTTTTTTGACTATATATATTAATTATAAAGATAAAATTATTTTCTACATCATAGTATTTTTTTATAATTTTTAGACATTAAATAAGTTTATTTATTTGTGACACCATGATGATGCAACGATTATCTCATTAATGAATGAATTAAAAAAAATGAGAAGATAAGGTAAAAGATAAGATTTACACTTGTCATAAAACTATTTTATGGGTGGATTTAGAACCCTTATATCCTTATCCTCTAAATCTATAATTGTGGGACCATTAATATCCGAAAAACATTTTAAAACAATGTAACATTTCATGACTTTCCAAGAGTGCCCCTCCTCCCTCTTATAAAAGGCCCCCACCTCTACCCCCTTACCCATACCTCTGAAGCCTTTCGCTCGACGAAAATATGCTCATTTTATCTCGGAAAATTCCTTTCTTCATCCTAGAAGCCTTACCTTATGAATAAATATCTTCAAGAAACCCATTTGTTTCAAACCAAAGGGAGTTACCCGATTTAAAGGTAACGTCGTCTCTTATGTTCATTTGTTTTATTTTTCTTCTCCAACCCCATAAAATCCTTTAATTCCTTTCTATTGTAACAAAAAAAATATCTTAAATATACGAGGATGTTGTTATGAGATGTATTTGAGCTACACTTACACACACCTCTGTCTAATGGTTAAAGATCATACTGTTTCTATGGATGGTGAATTTCTGCCTCACGAAAAGATGATTGTTCAATATTCTTCTAACACCTTTAATGGTGGCCATTAAAATGTAACTATATGTATATATGATATATATTATGTTTATGTTTTCCATATTCCTCTGTATGTTTCATTTATTTCATACCTTTATGGTTTCCATTATGGGTAAACACGATATCTTCATTTTAGGAAGTGCGGACTACCGCCCCCTCAAAGTTATTTGATTCGTTAATGCCATATGTGGAATGTATAAAGGACGAGGTTAATGATATTATATATATTATATTATACTGGAATTATTATATACCTTTATATCATTATGATTTCAATCCATTAAATTTGAAATAGAAATGAAAGTAGCGTTCATGCGTACGTACGGCTTAACGTCTCCATGAACGGTGCATTTCAATTCTTACCTCTAAATGTTATGTAATATTATAAATGAATTTATATACTAGATATATATTATATATATGATATCAACATCATGAATATAATTCAGGATATAATGGATATTTCACCACATGAACAACATGTAATTATACGTAGTTTATATTTGACTCAAGTACCAATGATCGACAAAATGATCGTTATTAACTTAAATAATTACCTAATGTTCATAAAATGGTAATAAATAATATAAAAAGAATAATTAACCTAAAAAGGTTCTTATTCAAGTAGAAATTATATCTAGTTTATTATTTAGGAGATTAAAGAACGATCGAGTCATGTCGGACACAAGGTAAGGGATCCGGCCACTCTCATTCTTTTTAAGTACTATCTTTTATGTCACTTACTTTAAGCTCCTCTTTCTTATGTTGGGGGATTTTCTTTTATATTCCTCTTGGTTTAATTTTTATGTTAATATTATGAGAGACCCTATTTTATCTCATCAATTCATTTTTTTTATGTTTTAAGTGGCGTCGTTTGGCACCTGAATTTTCATAAGGGGATTTTTCATCTCACTTTTATTCCCGTGAGATTTATGTAACATTTTACACTATTCACATTTTTTGGTGTGTGTACTTCCTATAATTGTATTATTTGTGTAATATAATTTATGTTATTGGTATTTACATCTTCATTGTATGACCCTTCTTTCATGTGGTGTATGTTTAAAAAGTTACCCAAATCGGTAAGGGAACCTTTCACCCTCCTCTTTTTAAAAGAATTATTTGTGATAGGTATTTTAATATATATCTTCTTATGTTGAGATATGTTCTTATATATCCTTATTGATGTAAATTTTATTTCCAAGTGATGAGATACCATTTTCTCTCTCATCAACTAATTTTTTGAATTTTAATGTGACGTCGTTAGGCTCTCAATTTTTTGTAAGGAAACTTCTTTACCAAATTTCAATTATTTGGGTTAAACCTCTACTTATTGATTATGTCCTGATATGAATATGTGTGAATTACCTATGATTGTTTTACACATAATATCCACTTATATTGAGTGTATTTAAATTTTTCACACATAATTTCATAATTTAATTATTAATCTTAGGATACTGTTTTTGTATGGGACTTCGTCTCAATCTCCTATCATTGAGGAATATTTTGTTTTATACACATCTTTATTTTATACGGTGTATAAAACCCTTTGACATTTAATTTTATTCAAAATGAATCTTTTTGTATGAATCATTTTACTAAACGACAAGAGGAATGTTTTGTCTTATGTGGAGACAACATCTTCTCCGCCACAGTGACCATTATTTGAGTTTCAGCTTCCTCTACAAGCCATAACAATTTTTTTCAATGAAAAATAAATACCATGCTTAAATTTTCTTTTATTTTGATATTGGAAATGGTTTTGATAATGTTTTTATTATATCAATGTGTTGTATTGATATCCTGTGATTGAAATGTCGAAATGTTATGTCTCTTTTATGCAAGTTTTATGTGATATGATTATGTTATGGTTCTTGGGCATTGTTTATGAAAACATGTGGTTCGGTGATAATATTAGGGAGGGTGAGCCCGATATATCTCTCCAATGCATTGGGTAATTCTAAGGGGTTAAACTCTATAGTTTCTACCATGAGATGTAGGGAATATACATTGATGGGTATTCCAAACGTAACCATTAGGGTCACTCCGTACATAAGAATGTTATGAATGCCTCAAGTTGCCTTCAAGTCTTATGTTTTCTTTGATTTATTCATAAATCATATGATTTTATGAGTTATGTTAAATTGATTATGTTTTATGAGTAAAGTATGATTTCATTGATTCTTATGTATACATGGACTAATTTTTTCTTTCCGTATTGTTATAACCCTTACTGAGCTTTTTATGCTCATCCCAAGTTTTGGAAATGTTTTTCACATCACATAACGTGGAATATGGTCAAGGATGGGATCAAGAAAATGTGAGGCTATCTAAAACAAGGAACTAGACATGAATCTTTTGTTCAAGAGTTTTCATTTTATGAGAAAATGGAAACTGAGTAGATGTGTCTACTTTGTAATCATTGAGATGTAATAGATATGTCCTAATTCTCTAAAACTCTAAACCTGAAAAGATCATCAATGTGAATTATTCAATTTAATTCAAAATTAAGTAATTTTTTAAGGCTGGGACTTTATTGTTGGTATCAATGTTCGGTTTAGATAACTTTAGAGGTTAGAGTGTTGTTTGAGCATATGTGAAAAGTTGTGTATAACCACAATGGGTAGTATATTAGATGGAGTCATTGTTTTTTTGAAAGTTAGATTGAGTTTGAGATAACTTGGATAAGTATATCATAGTGTTTATCTTACACTTTAGTACATGATTATTTGTTTGATATACTCACACTAACATCTTTGGTTTTAGTAAATGGATGGATCTATCAGGAACCAAAGTGACAATGGGTATGAAGGAAATATGGTGGTTCTCTGATAAAGAGACTGGATGAAATGGGGGATTCAATGGGGAATCTCATGGTTATTCTAAAACAACTGTCAAGGAGTCATGATTAACCACTTTAACCATGGTGATTTATCTATTGCATCATGTACAAGATAACAAACTCTATGTGGACATTCAGGTAATAATTAAAAAGGTAACCATTAGGGTTTGTATGATCCTTACTTTTGAGGTAATTATGGGTTACTATATGTTTTGATGGAAAATGAAAGGAATGAGATAAACTTGAGGTTAAATTGTGTTATGGTTATTTTTGATGATTTTATCTCTTTTTTTGGGAATATTTAAAGAATAATATATTTTTGGAAAAAGGACAACATGGAGATCGTGTGACAACCGTCGTGTCAGACGAAGTTGTGGAAATCGAACCCACAACCAAAGTGCAACTAGTATTTATTGCCTACCACTAGACTACATGAAGTAACTAGTTATATTGAATAATTATTTTTAGTTAGATGATTTTATGAATCATGATTAAGTTGATTTTTGGTTATCTATGGAAATGAATAACCTATCATGGAGGATTTGTGACTAGGCTAATTACTTTTCAATACGAGACTTTAAGAGAAGCTGATGTTATTTGGAGATCAATGTTAAGATTTATCTTGGAAGATAATGTGATTAAATCCTTCAGAGATTTGGGTTTCAATATTCTTTTTGATTAATTTGAAGAATTTTTTGGATAGATGTGTATTGAATGGTCTTTGTTGAAATTTTGGAATTGTTTGAATTTTTTTTGAGATTAAGAATAGATTTTTTATAAAGGATTATCTGTTTTGGGGATTATTTGATCTTGTACATATATTTTTGGTTTTGGTTTTGGTTAAGGTCTAAAGACATGGGAAATATATAGTTCTCTTTTGTGTATTAGGTCATTCTCAAGAAGTTGATTATAGTACTCTTAATGTGAACAAGTCTACCTAAATACTCGTCTTTTGGAAAAAATATGAGTTTGTGTAAGAATTCTAGTTAAAGTTGAAAGTCAACATAAAAAGTGAGTATGTTTACTTATGTTTTAGTAAAACTCATAAATAAATTCCTCAATGAAATGTAACTTAAAACCAAAAAAATTGTTAATTTTTTCTACTAGAGAATCAAATTCCGTTTAACCCATCACAAGTTTGTGATTTTCTGGTGGTTAACTTTCTCCTAAACATGTTTTCTATCACTCTCCATCAGAACATGACCATTTGTTTTTTCCTACATATCCATGTTTTCATACATGGAATCATAGTATGGGTTAACTTGGATGACCCTTGTACTTCTCTTTCTTTCTTTTAAATTGATTGTTAAAATTACTCTTTTTCTGACATGGGGCTTTCAATGAAGTTTCCATGCCCAATTTTAAAATGGCGAGGATGAAATTCCCAAAATGGGGGAAGGATGTAACATCCCAGGTAAATAAAGAATATTAATTTTTTATATTTATCAATATTTGTGGATAAAATGTTAATATTACTTTAAAGGGAATTCTATGCTCGATGGCGTACCCAATATGCAACAATGAGTTTCTTTGAAATCTTACATTGCACACTAATAATATAATAATATTATTTTAAATAGTTAATTACTAGCCGTTTTAATGGAAAGAATGAATAGAACTAACAAAAAAATGATTACATATGTTTCTTAAATATTTTTACATTTATCCAATAAATGTTAAAGGCTTAAAATGCAAATGAATCCAATTTTAAGAATAAATACTCTAATATTTTTAAATGATTGTTTTACTGTCTTTTGATGGCGAACCTTTTTTAAATCCAACTTTTGACAGTTTTATAAGCTCTATCTTTCAAAATGAACTTATTTTTAGAATTGGGATATTGAAATATACTTTGGATAAATTTTTGGTATTTTTCTGACAATGTTCATTTTTTTAATGAATAGTGAAAAATACTGCATTTTATATCAAAATTGCTTTTTTATAAAATTAAATTATATAGATAGATTATATTTTTAATTGGTTTTAAAGTGTAATTAAAATATATTTTTACCATTTAATCCAATAGTGGTCATTGTAATTAATTTCACATTGAAATTTGACTTAAACTGGTGTCAATGCTTTAATAGATAGTGTTTCTTAAAAACACGCAATTTGTTTTGAAAGTGGGAATTAATTATTAAAATTATTAATGAAACTTATATGTTGTTATTTTTTTAAAATATAAATCATTTTTGAATTCAGAATATCAAATTTAGCTTCGGGTGAATTTTTGGGGTTTTTCTGAGAAACATCAATTTTTGATGAATAGTGAAACCACTAAGTAGTAGTTAAAAAACTGATTTTTCATTTAAATGAAACTTTAGAACTTCTGTGATTTGAATTTAAAAAATTCTACATGCATGGTTTTCATTAGGATGTAAAATTTGGTTCAGTGGGATTAAAATATTTTTTGGTGAATAGTAACTTTTAAGTTTTATTAATCGCGATTAAAGGTAATTAGTGTAATTTAAGGTAAATATAATGATATAATAATATGAAATTACCTTTAAACTTGTCCTAAACCTATTTGATAAGTCATGTCCGACCACGAAAATCCATGGGTCATCTTGGGGACCCCATGGGGCCACTTGGGTGAGAAAATGACACTAATAACTTTTTATTTAAAGTAAAAATAAAATTGTCACAAACTTGTATTGTTTTACTAAAACAATTTTTACATGGGGTTTTACAAGTTCTATTTTTGACTATAAATATTAATTATAAAGATAAAAATATTTAATACATCATAGTAATTTTTTTATAATTTTTAGACATTAAATAAATTAATTTATTTATGACACCATGATGATGCAGTGATTATCTCATTAATGAACGAATTAAATAAAATGAGAAGATAAGGTAAAATATAAGACTTAAACTTGTCAAAAAACTATTGTATGTGTGTATTTAGAACCCTTATAACCATATCCTCGAAATATATAATTATGGGACCTTTAATATTCGAAAATCATTTTAAAACAAAGTAACATTTAATGACTTTCCAAGAGTTCCCCTCCTCCCTCTTATAAAAGGCCCCCAACTCTACCCCCTTCCCCACACCTCTCAATCATTTGTCTTATCCAAAATATTCTCATTTTATCTCTTCTCATCCATCTATTCATCCTTGAAGCCTTACCTTAGACTTAAATCTCTTCAAGAAACCCTTTTGGTTCAAACCAAAGAGAGTTACCCGATTTAAAGGTAATGTCCTTTCTTATGTTCTTTTGTTTTATTTTTTTCCACCAAACCCCTAAATAATTTTTATTCCTTTCTTGTGTAACAAAACTAGTATCTTCAATATACTAGGATGTTTTTATGAGATGGACTCAATATACACTTACACACAGCACCATCTAATGGGTAAAGAACATACTGTTTCTGTGGATGGTGAATTTCTGGCTCACGAAACGATGATTGTTCAATATTCTTCTAACACATTTAATGGTGGACATTAATATGACACTATATTTATATATGATATATTTTATGAATATGATATCCATATTCCTCTGTATGTTTCATTTATGGCATACCTTTTTGGTTTACATTATGGGTAAACGCGATATCTTCATTTTAGGAAGTGCGAACTACCGTCCCCTCAAAGTGATTTCATTCGTTAATGCCATATGTGGGATATATAAAAGATGGGGTTAATGATAGTATATATATGATATTATACTGGAATTATAATATTCCTTTATATCATTATGATTTCATTCCATTAAATACGAAATAGAAATGAAAGTATCATTCTTGCGTACGTATGGCTTACTGTCTCCATGAACGGTGCATTTAATTTCTTACCTCTAAATGCTATGTAATATTTTAAAATAATAAATCTACTATATATATATGATATATATGATATCTACATCATTAATATAATTCTGGATATAATTTATATTTTACCACATGAACAACTTGTAATTATGGAAGTTTATTTTTGACTCAAGTACCAATGATCGACAAAACGACCGTTATTATCTTAAATAATTACATAATGTTCATAAATGGTAATAAATTATATAAAAGGAATAATGAACTTAAAAAAGGTTCTTAATCATGTAGATGTTTACTCTAGATTATTATTTAGGATATTAAAGAATGATCGAGTCAAGTCGGACACAAGATAAGGGATCCGACCACTCTCTATGTTTTTAATTACTCTCTTTTATGTCACTTACATTAAGCTATTCTTTCTTATGTTTGGGTCTGTTCTTTTATATTCATATTGATTTAATTTTTATTTTAATATGATGAAAGACACTATTTTATCTCATCAATCCATTTTTAGGAAGTTTTAAGTGGTGCTGTTAGGCTACCGAATTTTCATAAGGGGATTTTTCATCGCACATTAATTCCCAGGAGATTTATGGAACATTTTCCACTATTCACTTTTTTGTGGTGTGTGTAATTCCAATGATTGTATTATTTGTGTAATATAATTTATGTTATTGGTATTTACATCTTCTTTGTATGACCCTTCTTTCAAGAGGTGTACGTTTTGAAAGTTACCCAAATCGGTAAGGGAAACTTTCACCCTCCTCTTTTTAAAAGAATTATTTCTGTTAGGTCTTTTAATCAACATCTTCTTATATCGGGATATGTTCTTATATATCCTTATTGATGTAAATTTTTTGTTCAAGTGATGATATACCATTTTCTCTATCATCAACTCATTTTCGGAATTTTTAAGTGACACCGTTAGGCTGTTGAATTTTTGTAAGGGAACTTCTTTACCAAATTTCAATTATTTGGGTTAGACCTCTACTTGTTGATTATGTCGTGCTATGAATATGTGTGAATGACCTATGATTGTTTTAGACTTAATATCTGCTTATATTGAGTGTATTTATATTTTTCACACATGATTTCATAATTGAATTATTCTTAATCTAAGGATACTGTATTTGTACGCAACTTCGTCTCAATCTCCTTTCATTGAGGCATATTTTGTTTTATACAAAACTTTATTTTATAGGGTGTATGAAGCCCTTTTACTATTACTTTTAAGTAAAATGAATCTTTTTGTACGAATCATTTTACTAAACGACAAAAGGAATGTTTTGTCTTACGCAGCGACAACGAATTCTCCGTAGCCATGAGCATTATTTGAGTTTCGGCTTCCTCTACAAGCCATAAATTTTTTTTAAATGAAAAATAAATACCATGATTCACTTTTTTTTATTTTGGTATTGAAAATGGTATTGATAATGTTTTCATTGTATCAATGTGTTGTATTGATATCCTGTGATTGAAATGTTGAAATATTATGTTTCATTTATGTATGTTTTATGTGATACGATTATGATATGGTTCTTGGGCAATGTTTATGAAGATGGCTAGTTCCGTGAAAAAATAAGGGAAGGTGAGCCAGATATAGCTCTCCAATGCATTGGGTAATGCGAAGGGGTTAAACGCTAAGGTTTATCTGAAGCGATTTAGGGAATATACTGTGATGGGTATTCCAAACGTAACCATGAGGGTTACTCCCTACGTAAGAATGTTATGAATTCCTCATGTTACTTTTATGTCTTATGTTTTCTATGAGTTATTCATAAATCTTATGATTTGACGAGGTATGTTAAAATGCTTATGTTTTATGAGTAAATTATGATTTCAATGATTCTTATGTATACATGGAGTAATGTTTTCATTCCGTATTGTTATAACCCTTAACGATATTTTTATGCTCATCCCAATATTTTGAAATGTTTTTCACGTGACATAAAGTGGAATAGGGTAAAGGATGTGATCAAGGAAATGTCAGGCTCTCTAAAACAAGGAACTAGACATGAATCATTTGTTAAAGAGTTTTTATTTTGTGAAAAAATGGAAACTGAGTAGACGTTTCTACTTTTTAATCTTGGAGATGTAATAGTTATGTCATCATTCTCTAAAACTATAAACCTGAAATGATCCTCAATGTGAATTATTCAATTTAATTAAATATTATGTAATTTTTTAAGGCTGTGTCCTTATAGGCTTGGCCCGGGGTTGGGGGGTTGTGGCCGGGGCCAAGAGACTCGCTTGGCCGAGGGGCTGCGAGGCACATAGACGGCGGAGACGCGGGGCGTGCATAGCCTGGCAGGCCGATACAGCCAGTGGTGACACGGGGCGCGTGGGGTGCACTTGGTTCGCAAAAGACGACGGGCAGCACGACCGGGGCGGCTCTAAAGCTGGAGGGTGGTGCGGGTCTGCCTGGGGTGTCGGAGCATCATGGGGGCAGTGTAGGTTGCCTTCGTCACCTAGTCTCCATACCGAAAAACATCATAAAGAATAATGATGGGGGGGGGGGTCGGGCCATGTTAGTTAGGCTCACACCCTTCACGTTTTGGGTGGTAGAAATTGGTTCATCATGAAAATAAAAAAGAATGAGCATAGACGATATCATAAAAACATCAATTCCCATAATCCATCATTAACAAAATATTCCCAACCTACAAGGAAAAACATTCGCAGATCAACTTGATAATAAGTTGGTCTGTGGTCATTGTTTTGTAAGTAAAGAAACAAGTGAATAATATTATTCATAAATAATATCCCTAGTTTTTTCGTTGTCCATCGACAAAGTCCTATGGGAGAAGACGGAGTTGTCGTCATTCATCGTGTCCGCCACACACCTCCAAACTCGAGCTCGTGTGTCGGATCGTTGAAGACGACGAGGAGGGAAGGTCAGTCATCGAAGACGTCCGACGTTGGTTGACTCCACAAGGTGATACCGAGTAAGAAGTCAAAGATGCTCATCACCGGATTTATTCATGGGTGGATCATTCTTTGTAGGGAGCCTTCTCCCAATATGTCTCCCATGTTCCTCTTTTCCCCAAACTCCTCCCAAAATTAAATTGTAGCCAAAATAATATACTATGATATATTATGTTCGTTGGCGTAAATTCAAATTTTTTGAATTAATTATGTTGTTTACACTTAATTAATTCATGAGGATGGAATAATTAAAATTGTGGAGGTGTTAAATATTCCACCCTACATTAATTAGGTAGTTGAGGTTTTCTCCCAAATTAAATTGGGGGTTTAGTCCTCAGTGGTCCCCACACCGTAACCTCTCATGGAAGGTTAGGTTCGGGTGGGCCCCACCACCATAACCTCTCATGGGAGGTTAAGGTGTGGTTGTCCCCACCTCCAACATCGACATGGGTGGATATAATAGATAAAATAAAATAAATCATGCATTTATTTAATTTTATTATTTCCACAGAAAACCCAAAATCTAACATTCACCATCGACCAACTGTCGTTGAGGTGAAAGTCTTCTTAAGAAAATACCGGCACTACGAGTTCAACGGTGCCCTTGGATTTAAATTCCGAGCACTGGTTCAAAAGTTTCTAATGATGCTCGTGCATTTAATGAATGTACCCGAAAAAACGTTTGTAGAATTACTATCAGTCACCCTCAACCTGCGCCGGTAGCGGTTATGCCCTACCTAGGTGAAACATGCCCCAACGAACCCAACAATACTCTCAAATTTTCAATTGAAGTGACAGTTTTGATTTTATGAACATTACAATAAAATAATTTTCCCTTAATTATTTTAATTGCAGCCAAAACTACCATTCATTGGTGGCCCAAACTGGAAAAAGTTAGTATCTTCTTAAAGAAAGCATACCCTCACGAGTTCATCGATGTTCTCAGATTTGTAATCCGAGTTACCATTTGTGATTTATAAGCATTTAAAAAATAATACAATTTATTTAATTATTTTATTTACGATTATTCTATTTTTGGGTTTTCTCACAGGAGGAATGCACCGACTACTCTTAAGTCGCACTTAGGTTAAACCTACTATCATGAGCGCATCAGTGCCCTCAGATTTTTGATCCAATTAACCGGTTAAGATTTATTACACTTTTTTCAGGAAAACTGATTATGTGAATTAACATAATCTTAACAAAATTTAGATGGATCATTCTGATCACTCCGGGCATCGGAATCACATGCCGTCAGATTTGATGGACTTGTAAAATTCCCATTTATTAAAAAATGTACCTGGAAATTCTAGGTCTTTACATTGTACCATACTTAGGTTCTACAACCCAATAATCCACAAATCAATCTAAGGGAGCATGTGGGGGTACTGAGCACGCATCTGAGCCTCCGCCTCCCATGTGCTCTCCTGGAGGTTCCCGTACCACCAACGAACGTGCACTAGAGGTATCGAACATCCATGAAGGACCCGCACCTGTTGATCTACAATCTCTAATGGAACCTCCATAAAAGTCACCCCATCATCGACGTCCATCTCTCTATGGTTGATGACATGAGAAGGGTCATGCACATATCTCCTCAGCTGGGATATGTGAAAGATGTCATGCACCATGAGCTACTCAGGTGGAAGAGCTAAGCGGTATGCCACCTTACCAAATCTGCTAAGGACCTGAAAGGGTTTTATAAGACTCGGAGATAACTGGATATCTCGGCCAAATCCCTATAAACATTGTCGAGGTGAGACATGTTGAAAGACGTGGTCGCCATCCTCGAATTACAGAGGTCTCCATCTCGTGTCGGCATATGACTTATGCCTACTCTGTGCAGTCTTCATCCACTCCTTGATGAACTGCATCATCTCTTCGGTAACCCGTATCATATCTGGTCCCACTAGTGCTGACTCCCTTGGGTCAGTCCAACACAAGGGTGATCTGAAAGGTCACCCGTATAACGCCTCAAAAGATGCCATCCCAATGGTGGAGGGATAACTGTTTTTGTATGCCAAATCCACAAAAGGTAAGTGATCTTCCCAACTACAACCGATGTTGAGGACACAAGCACGCAACATGTCCTCGAGGGTCTGAATGGTGTGCTCAGTTAGGCCATATGTTTGAGGATAGAAGGCGGTGCTCAAATGAAGCTATGTCCCAAAAGCCTCTTGCAACCGCTTCCATAGCCATGAAGTAAATCATGCATCATGATCATAGATAATCATCTAAGGTTCTTCTTGTAGCCGCATAGTCTCTTATATATAGAGGCGTCCCATGATCTCTACTGAACCTTGCTCTCTGATCGGTAGGAAGTGGGATGACTTGGTGAGCCGGTCAACGATCACCCAAATTGAGTCATGTCCCATGGATGTACGTAGAAGTCCTGTAACTAAGTCCATGGATATCTCATCCCACTTCCACTTTAGGACCTCTAAAGGTTGAACCATGGCTGCGGGTTTCTTATGTCCCACCTTCACTAACTAACAGGGGAGGCATCTAGAGACAAACTCTGTAACAGCTTTCATCATTCCTGGACACCAGTATTGTCATCGGAGGTCCTAGTACATTTTCGCCACTCATGGATGTACCACTAGAGGGGATGTGTGGAAATACCTCAACACATCCTCTTGAATGAGACACTGGTACAATGGTATATACACTGATGTGAATGATGTGCTCCCCACCTTCAGAAAATCCATCAGGTGCTTGTCCTGTGGATATCTGAGCACGTTGTGTATCTCACAGTCAGAGTCTCCGTGCTGTGCCTCACTGAATCACTGAAGGAGTGGGAGAGTGAGTATAAGAGACTAAAGAAAAGCTACTCCTTCTCGATCCACAAAGGATATCTACAAAGTGGCTAGCTACTCTGTCGCCTCACTCAGCAGATGAAGGCTAGACCTTCTGCTGAGTGTGTCTGCTACCAAGTTCCCCTTATCAAGAGTATAGACTATATCAAAGTCATATACTACTCCCATGAGGTAGAGGTTGTCCGAATCACGAGCGATTGGCTTCACCCTCCTATGAATGAGTTTATCATGTTCTTCCTTGGATTCCTTTTTCACCGACCAAGGAAAAATCCATCCCAACATTGTAGATAAACCACATCCTCTTTGAATAATATTGTCTATCTGAGTCTGAACTATGGATGTCAAGACCAAATAAAAACTAACGTCTTATGGCCTCGATGATTCCACTGAGATGTTCCAACCGAAACTCTCGCCTCAAGGTTTAGATCAAACTATCGATGTAGGTGTGAATATTGTGTATCCACCCAATGGTATCTCCAGAAACGAGGGTCAAGCCAAGGGTTTAACCGGAAACACTAGGTCCTGGACAAGATTCGTGGAAGGAAGGAATGATTGGTACTTATGTCTATTTATACAATAGCTATTAGTATACATATACCGTACCTCGAATCATTCCTAGAGCCTTTGGGTCGCATTCCTTGACCTCATGCAACTACTCTCTTCCTATGTCCTCCAGATCCCTAAGCCTGTCGGGCTCCACAAAAAAGGGGGTGGTTGTAACATGTCAAAAAGTACACCACCTCATGCTACTCTCCTAGCTCTGCTTCCACGTCAGCTGCCCTATAGATTCATCTGTCCCTAACACATCCTCTTCCTGAATCATTTTACACGCCCATGTCTTTGAGACTGGAGCTAGTTCCCTTTTTTCCCACTACTAACATTCACTGGATATATTCGTTCAGCCAAAGAGAATTCAACCACAAAGGTTCTCACTAGCACCCTAGCATTAGTAGGAATTCATAGAATAATAGTGCTAGCTTGGATGTCCTATAAATAAAACTCTCTCAGAAGTTTGATCCCAAGTGAACTGATGGTATTTTATTCATCGAGTACCAGGAAAGATCGGTACGCCTTGATGAATACTCATCTACCATCATGTCTTCCTACCAAAGCTGTAAAAGTTCAAGAGAACTCTTAGCCACCTCCTTGGGCCATTCCTCAGCCGCCTATGAGTCAGGCTCGCCTCGAAACATGAGGGGTACCTGATGATGAAACACGTGTAATGCACTAAGCCTACACGTGTCCTCTACCTGTACTGCCGGTTCCAACTGCTGTCCAACGAGTAATGATATAGCTGGCACACTACCCAAAGGTACTATCTCTGGCAGCAGTCCATGTACCGAAGCCTCATCACAAAGTATACCATCCTCATGATCACTCACTGAAAAATACTAGTAGCTAAGATCCCGAAGCCCTGATCTCCCACCTGAGTCCCGGATCGAAAGCCCTAGCCCCGATGAATTGGTCTCGATCCATATCGGTGGAGTAGCGTGAGAGGTCTGTGAACCTCACTGAGTACTGAGCTATAGTCATGTTGCCCTACTGTACATGAAGTATCTTCTGAATTCACACTGTACGGAGAGTCGCTGGGACAAACTCTGCCCGATATAGGCTCTCAAAGTCTACCCAATAAAAAAATCATCTCCTCCTGAACCTTGAGCGTCAAGCTCCACCATCTGCCTGCTTCTACCTATATAAGGCTGGCAGAAAGAATCATCATGAGGTTTGCTGGTGTCCCTACTAATCAAAAAACTCTTGCCACAACCTCTAGCCAATCCTCAGCCTCCTGTGGGTCTGTTTCTCTCGTGAACCTAGCTGGCCTCTAGCTCTGTAACTCGTGCAACATGCTCAAGAAAAATGCATCATCTGCTGCTGGGGTTGGTGGCATCGGTGGCCCAATGGGAATTGGTACCGCTGTTACCTCCGCTGGAAAAGGCCCATGCACTGAGGCTTCATCGCTCGGTGGGATATCTGTGCTTGCAACTCTATTTCTTCTGGAAATTGGGATGACCTTGTTTGTTTAAGGTTCAAGCATTACAATCGGTTTCTAAGGGGTTTATTCATAGAACCGGAAACATCCTATGATTCTATATCTAGTTGGCCCTACTTTTCAAAGGTATGTTCTCATTAGTTGTGGACCGATGAAGCTTAAGAATATTAATTGGTTGAGAGGATGGGAGGTCGGACTCATCACACCTTTTTGGGGGGAATTATTGTCGACTCTAGGACACTATTATTGATTTGAGTTATGTTCGTGAATCCGTATTAATTTACCACAAATGAAAATGAGATTTCCTTTTGATCTAACAATCGATTATTGATATGTATGAGATTTATAGAATCTTTTATATGTATTTGAGGTTCTAAATTGATTGAGAATCATCCATATTTATTAGAGATTCTTAGTCAATGGTATACATCAACACATAATATATAAATCTCTTGATCATTATGATAACCATACTGGTTTTATAGCCACTCAATGGGGCAGTTGAAGTTTATTGTCATTCATAAGGACATGAATTGTTTTAGAGATGGGATCGTACCCATAGATGGGCTACCTACGTATCCTTGTTAGAAAAGGAATTAGAACCCACATTGTTTGAGTGAAGAAATTTAGAGTTTTTTCATGATTGATGGCCCAAAGATTGATGTCATAATTACTTTTACACTCTATACTCATGTGAGTCATGCTCGGTGTGAGAAACAAGAGTTATCAATATAACCTGATGATTGTGCCAAAAAATATGCAATCATAAGAAATAATGTGGGTCTTATGTATGTATGAAATCCCATGATAGATGAGGATTGGGATTTACTTCAGGGAAGAAACCCGGGAACAAGGTCCATAAAGGTATATGTGCTTTATAGTGATTTGGATACTTAACATAGGGCTTACTCCTGAGAAGGATTCCCAAATTAGAGGGGATTAATGATTGGGTTTTATTCATGAGAAGGAATAAAAACTCAAAATAAATTAAGACTAGGGCTTAATCCATAGGAGGATGACCATATTAAGGGGATTTGAGATTGGGGCTTACTACTGAGGAGGATTATCAAATTAAATATTTTGTGACTGGGGATTAATCATGAAAAGGATGCCCATGTTAGAGGAAAATTATGATTGTTGATTACTTCTAAGGAGGATGAACAGATTAAGGAACTTATGACTGGGGCTTACTCCCACGGAGAGTGCCCAGATTTGGGAACATGGGGCTTACTCCTAAGAAGGATGCCCAGATTTGGGAACTTGTGAATGGGGCTTACTCGTGAAAAAGAGGCCCAGGTAAAGAGAAATTAAGACAAGGGCTTACTTCTAAGGAGGATGCCCAGGTTAAGAGAAATTAAGACTGGGGCTTGTTCATGAAAAGGAGGCCCATGTTAATAGAAATTATGTCTGGGGCTTAATCCTAAGGAAGATTTCTAGGTTAGGAGAAATTATGACTGGGGCTTTTTCCTGAAATGGAGGCCCATGTTAAGAGAAAATAAGACTGGTGCTTACTCTTTATGAGGATGCCCGGATTAGGGAAATTAAGACTGTTGCTATTTTATGAAAAGGATGTACAGGTTAGAGTAAAATTATGATTGGGGCTTACTCATAAAGAGGATTCCCAGTTTAGAAAACATTTGACTGGGGATTACTCTTGAAAATGAGGCCCAGGTTAGGGAACTGGTGACTGGGGCATACTCCAGAAAAGGATTCCCTGGTTAAGGAACTTGTGACTGGGCCTTACTCCTGAAAAGGAGTCCCAGGTTAGGGAAATTGTGAGTGGGGATTAATCCTAAAAAGGAGGCCCAGGTTAGGGAAATTGGGGATTACTCCAACGGAGGATGCTTAGATTAAATATATTCTCATCATAATGGATGAGGTTGATTGAACGAAATCTCTAACCATAGTGACATAATGTTATGTAAATCACGAGGTTTTGAGAGATGTTCTACAGAATTCCTTTCAGATAAGGAATCCAACAAAGGAACAATGCCAAAAATGGCCTTAAAGATGGTTTTGAAAGGTAAATCTCTAATAGGAGAGGTGGATTTGAATAAAAGAGTTGAATAGGTATGAGGGGCACCCAAAAATAGGTAGGCGCATCAGTGTTGTTTGGGCTTGAATGTACTAGTCATGCAAGTATACTTGCACGACATGGGTGTAATTGGGAGACGGTTAACCAATAGGGTAATACATGGGCGATACTTGGCTCAAGCCCTTATTATTGTTCCTAAAGGCTTCCAAATGGGTGGCACACAAGTTTTGTTGAAGGGATAAGGTGGCGCACTAGTGTGCCCATTTCCTATAAGGGTTAGACACTTAGGCACGCTAGTGTTGATGAGTTTCCATACATAGGCCTTATTCCACCTATTTAAATATTCCATTCTAGGTAAGAAATTACCATATATGTGTTCTGAAGACATCATTCAAAGGTTGGTGTGTCGAGAGCTTATATAATACTTTTGTATTTTTTCCCTCCTCAAAATGGGTTTCCCACAAGTGGTATTCTTAGGCCATTGAGGACCTTGGGTAAAAATAGAATAGGGCGTCCAGGTCACCTGCACGACCTATATGTGGTGCGCAAGTATACATGCATGACCATGGCGAAACTTGCACGACCCATACTTAAAAAAATCCTTGTTCAAGACTTTGTCAATTTTGCTTGTTCTTCAAAGGATGAATCTCTTTGTGCTTAAGGTATTCCACTTTATCATTCACTAGACTCTATGATGGAAATGAGCATCAACAGAAGTCCCCCCTCAGAGTTGGATCCGAAAAAGGAAAGAGGATTTGACTATGAGGTAATGGAGAAAACCAAGAAATTTTGGGTGAGACGGTTTTGAACGCCCAGGTAGCAGCGTGCAGGTGCATGCCGTGTAGGGTACGGTGCGTAGGTAAACTACTTCGCCTATAAATATTCAGCACCACTTTATTAAAATCTCCTGGCTTTGAATGCTTCTAATCTCTCGGTGCGCAAGTAGATTGGCATTCGCTCATTCGCGCAGGTGCTACTGTCTGCGGATAATTGTTTCTTTGTGTCGCACTTCTGCAGAGGTATTTGGAGTTGCACGATGATACATGCATTCCTATACATGCGCGAACGGATTATACTTCTGTTCCAACATGGGACTTTCATGCCATAATGCGTTAGACATTTTTTAAAATTTATTCACAAATTTTATGAATAATTAAATTACTGAAGAGTTAATTATTCTACCATTGTGTATATTCAATGGCTCCCAAAGAATTGGAATGGATGATGAGCTGGCTAGAGAGCAGATTGATGACCTGATGAACGTCATTGGCCATGACTATAATAATATCTGCAACAACAGTCTCCCAGATTCAGACAAGTACTTGAAGAAGAATTATCTTAATTTTCCACGGAGCAGCTACCCACCTCTTTATGGCCATGGTCATCTGCAAGGAGTCAACATTACAGATGAAAAAATTATATTCTCGAGATGCAATCGCATTTCTACCTCCCTATTTCGGTATGTTGTGCATTAAGAGCATCAAAAATGGAGTGAACATTAAAATTTTTCCTCCACGCCATTTCCTTGCAGATATGAAAATGGAAAACCCATGAGATTATATTTTTTCTGCTGCTAGTTAGAGGGGAGAATACTATCATGAAATTAGAACAATATATGAAAAGAGTACACTCTCCAAAAGGCTCTTTACATCCAATTTTTCATTCTCAAATCTATATATCCTTCTTTCAAGTCTCTTGGATAGTAACAAAGTCACTTTTTGATCTGTAAAAAGTTTTCTAAAATTGCACTCAAAAACATTATTTTACAATTGTTCGAAGAAAAACTTCTATCACTGTGTATCATGTTGTATCCAGTTGAATGTATGAATTCCAGGTGGTTGCTGATGGAGCTCGGGATGCCGTAAATCAAATGAAGAGTAATGTTGAAAGCCACTTGTAAATCCAGAAAAAGAGAAGAGACTCCAGTCTATGGACGTCCTTCTAACTCTTGTGCTTCAATTAAAAACACTTTCATCTTCAATCATTTGAGCCTTCATTCCTATTCTACCTACTTAAAATTTTTACCTAATCCAATGGGCCTAGTAAGCATAGTTTGATTTTTTCTAGGATAATAAAAATAACCCTACAAACTTTGAATATTTTAATTGCTCAATATTACCTAAATCATTCAAAATTTATGTTTAGTGAGTTGTGACTTGACTTTTATTTAGAGTTCCACTGTATTTTATTGACATTTTATAGTCATTCACATTGAACATAAAAAGGATAATGTTTAAGGTTGAATATCTTTGACCGAATGGATTAAAATTGACTCCATTCCTTGAAACTTTACTTGAAACCATATTACCATATTCAAGTATAGGGAAAAAATGTAAACTGTGACTTAAGAGATTTTGAATATGAGGAATGATATAAATAAATGGATAAAATTCATTAGATGAAGTATTTCCTAAGAGTGAATTAACCATTATTTAACAAACCCATTAGGGGGTTGAATTATGCAGGTCCACTTAAGGGTATTGGATGCATAGTCAAATAATAGCATCTTTTGGCGGACAGGTCCGTTATGTAGAATAATTATGCAAGGCCGCCTAAGGGCACGTTCTGTATAATCTGACCAAAGAACTCTCAGAAATTTTTACTTTTCTATTGCTAAAAAGCCAGTTTAAGTTTATAGAGATTCAAATTTTCCAAATCATAGAGTCTTCTATATGGAGAGAGGTACTTGAATATGGAGAGGATATTCCCAATTAAGATTTTCAACGAATTGGATTAATGACACTCCGACGAAGGTCTGACCCAAACGTAGAGAAGGGAAATATAAAACAAAGACTTGAATACTTTCATGTCATGAAAAAGTCTAGGTGACAAATATGATAAGGATGGCTATTTTTGAGGATCCTTACATATTGTGGTTATGAAAAATAATGACAAAAGATGTTTTCCTCCCAAGAATGAAGTTAACACTATTTGAAAAACCCGTTAGGGGGTTGAATTATGAAGGGCCACTTCAGGACATTGGCTGCATAGTTAAATAATAGCATCTTTCGGATGACAGGTCCGTTATGTAGACTACTAATGCAAGGCCACCTATGGGAACATGCTACATAGTCATGAAATATAATTCCCTGGTATTAGACATTTTGTGACCAGATGTTAAGAAAAGTGTTATGGAGATCGGGAAGTATTCAAGGTTAGCAGTATGACACATGAAAAATGGGTATTGACCAATGCTTGAAAGAAATACATAAACCAATGTTGACCATAATCATATTATGGTTGGGTCTTGAATTGAGGTGCAGGAGTTCACTACGTATCCCATTAGGATGGGAATCAAGCCATACATAGTTCTTAAAATATAGTTCAATGTCATGTGGGATGAGAATATAGTAGATCTTAATTTTGGGTCATAGAGATCTCACCATATTAAGGAATACACATTGTGTGTTTTATAAACCTAATGTGAATGAAGACCTGGGTTTTTATACCACATTCATGTTTATACAGGGGGACCTTTCAGCCAAGGGAAATAAAGTGGAATTTGGGGTTAGGCCCAATAACTTGGGGATGGATTCGGGAGACACTCAAACGTTCCTACGTATCCCATATGGATGGGAATTAATCCATACATAGTTTTTGAAATACCCTCCGTACAGATTTGGTTCGTACAAGTGAAGGGTGAAAGGGGACTTTAGTGCAATGATGGTTTGATAAAAAATTAAAGGTTCGGTCATTGACAAGTATGCACGTAGTCTTTGGAATATAGAATGATTGGAGATCAATGTAAATAATGATTCCCTCCTAGTTGAGTGTGTCAAATAATTTTGTTGTTTATTTTCGTACATGAAAAAAGTGCGAATAGATTAATGTCATATGCATGGACTGGTGCTGGATAGTTTAGCGTCATGTATCTAGGACATATGGCTGTACAGTTTTATGTCTTGTAGTGAGGACAATGGGGGACTGTATAGTTTAACGTCATATAGAAAGGAAGATGGTGAACCAATGTAAAAAAATAATGTTTTTGGGAACAGCTTCACAATTCAAAACCATATGAGATGGAGGTGAGCTTATGTGAAGATGTTGTTTTTGGGCTGCTTCACGGATCGACATCATATGAGACATAGGTGAACCGAGGTGAAGAGATTGGTTTTGGGATTCCTCACGGATCAACATTGTATGAGACGTAGGTGAAATAACATGAAGAGGATGAGATTGGTTTTGGGTGTGAACCTCAGGTGGTTGCCTACATACCCAGCCTAGAGGTAGAGGATCAAAGTATCTGTAGTTCGATTAATAATGAATTAGTGATCAAGTTTTACTTGAGGACAACCCGAAGATGGTGTTGGGACATACGCGTGATTAGAGGCCCAAAGAGGGTGTTATGGTTGATGTTCAATCTAAGATCATGTGAGTCATAATCGGTGTGTGAAACAAGAGGTAGAAACAACCGTAACGATGCACAGTTTAAAGTCATGTAGGACATATGGGACATGACACGGTTTAACGTCATGTTGGAAGAAATAGGGACTATGCATTTTAAAGTCTTGCAGTAAGGACTTTGGGGACTGTGCAATTTAATGTCATTTAGTGAGGACAAAAGAGGGGATGCATAGTTTAACGTCATATAGAAATGACGAAAGAGGAGACTATGCAGTTTAATGTCATGCATTAAGGAAAACATAGTTTAACGTCTTGTTGGATGAAAGAGGAGACTATGCAGTTTAATGTCATGCATTAAGGAAAACTTAGTTTAACGTCTTGTTGGATGAAAGGGTGTTGTACAGTTTAGCATCATGTAGCTAGGACATAAGAGGGGACAATGCAGTTTAATGTCATGCATTAAGGACAACACAACTTAATGTCATTTTGAACGAAAGGGTTCTATACAGTTTAGCATCATGTATCTAGGATGTAAGAGGGGACTATGCAGTTTAATGTCATACAGAATGGACAACACAGTTTAACGACTTGTTGGACGAAAGTGTGTTGTACAGTTTAGTGTCATGTAGCTAGGACTTAAGATTGGACTATGCAGTTTAATGTCATGTAGTTAGGACAACACATTTTAACATCATGTTATAAAAAATGGTTCTGTACAATTTAGCGTCATGTATCTAGGACGTATGATATTTTTGTTACACAAAATACTTCTTCATGAATCTTGCATTTGTTGGAGTTGTAATGAAATCTCATTCCATTGAGATTAAAGAATAAGCTCCATTGTAGTAGACCTTATGTATTGACTAAGTTCCTTCCCACTTTGGCTCAAGATTTAGAGGTTTCTTTCCTGGTCTCATTGGAGTTCTAAGAACCAACACCAATACTCCTTGAATGAATAAAATAAGAAGAATTTTTTTAAACTCGTGCTATTCGATTCTTATAGACTTCCAAGTGGTGCAGGGCGCACAATAATTTCAATCTAATTATTCCAATTCATCCAATCTCTTTTGATATTTTTCATCATTAGATGACTGATCAAATAGCTAATCTGAGTGAGGGTAATTGAACCTCAATGGGAAATACTACTTCTGTTCCATATACTAATGAATATGGAGTTGACCGCATGGCAGTGCATATGGTGGACCGATAATCCCATAAAGCAAGAAAATTTTTATCAGGCCATGACTTTTTTCTTTATCCACCATATTTTTTAGTAAGTTTGATGGAGTCTTATTGAAGGCTTATATTTGGCCATTGGACACTTCATGATACCGAGATGAATGGTTGGATTTGATTTTGTATTCTTGATAAAACTTCCTTACCTCATATGAACAGAAGTTGGTGCCATTGTCTGTCAATATGGTATGAGGAACACCAAATCTGGTAATGATGTTAGACTTGATTAAGCTAACAATGTTTTTAGAACAAACATCATTGAGAGGTATTGCCTCTTACCATTTGGAATAGAAGTCAGTAGCAGTAAGAATATACATAAATTGCTTGGATGTAGCTGAATGGTAATGTCCTACTACATCCATTCCCCATGTGGAAAATGGCCATGAGTATTTAGCTTTATGGAGCCACTATGGGGGTTGATGAATGAAATTGGAACATACTTGGAAAGAATGATACTTCATAGTGAAATCAACACAATCTGAATCATTGATGGGAAAAAGTATCCAAGCCTTCAAGTTTGATCAGACAGTCTACGCCCAAACTGGGGGGAACCACAGACTCCTGCATGTACTTCTTTCATTACAACCATTGTCTCATCACCATCAATACATCTGAAGAGAATTCCATCAAAACTGATTTCATAGAGAATTTTTTCTAGGTGATCTGGACTATCATAAAGAGTAAAATTGACCACACGTCGCCAGATTTGTTCTTTCTCAGCTCTATCCGGTGGGAGTGTTCCATTATTATGGTATTTCCTGATAGGTTTCATCCATCCTGTAGTATGACCATATGATTCAAAAATTGGAATAATTTTATTTATTTCCCATATTCCGATTTGAACGTAAGGTGAAACTGTATGACGGTGGGAAATACTAATGATTGTATCATCCCGATATGGATCTTCCAGAGCTGTGGCTACATTAGCCAATGCATCAGCTTGAGCATTCTGTGATCACGAGACATTAGAAAATGACGGTTCCGAAGGAAACTCCGCCATTAAATCTCTGACGTAATCATACAAAGGGATTAGCTCTTATTTTCTAATTGAATAATCCCCATTGACTTGTTTGATCACCAGGTCTGAATCACCTTTCACCTTAATGTGATTCACTTGTTCCTAAAGCGTCAACTCCAATCCTGCAATGAAGGATTGATATTCTGCTTCATTGTTTGTACAACCTTTCCACAAGAATATGGAATAGGTAGCACTTCCTTTTCAGGGGAAATAAGTACAATTCCCAACATAACTTTTTTGGATTAAGGATCATCCATTTTCTTCCCTGTTGGACTTTTGGAAGCACCATCAAAGTACATTTCCCATGTTTGAAGATTATCTTGAATAAAAAATACATCCTCATCAGGAAGTTCAATATCTAAAGATGTATTTTCTATTGAAGGGTGTTCGGAAATAAAATCATCCAAAGCTTGGAACATTATTTCCTTTTGAAACACATACTAGATATCAAATTACTGCAAAATAACTGCCCACCTAGCAAGACATCCTGTAAGCATTGGACAACTAAGGACAAATTGGAGCCGGTTATTGAGAGATACCAATTGGACCTCATGATGTTGCAGGTAATGTCTCAATTTACGAACTGCAAAGATTAATGCTAGGAAGCACTTTTCAATACTTGAATATCGGGTTTCTGCTTCAAGCGTAGTCCGATTGAGATAGTAAAGGTTGTTTTCATTCCGAATATCATTCTTTTGAGAAAGGAAAGCACCCAATGATCGCTCTAAAGCTGTCACATAAAGAATAAGTGGTATTCCTTCAACAGTTGGCATTTATACTGGTGGACTCAAGGGATATTTCTTGAGAATATTGAATTCCTCATGAAATTATTCAGTCCAGTGGTAAGTGACTCCATTCTTCATCAATTTGGTGAAGGGTAGAAAATTTCCTACCAGATTGGAAATGAAACGACGAATATAGACCAAGTGTCCTTGAAGTCCTCTCAATTATTTCAAATTTTGAAGAGGTGACATACCAAGGATTGATTTTGTCTTCTCAGGATAGACTTCGATACCATGATGGCATACAACAAAGCTGAGAAATTTTCCCGAGGTTACCCAAAAGCACATTTCAAGGGGTTCATATTCAAATTGTGTTGTCAATGTTTGTGGAATATGATTTCCAAATCATCCAAGTGATTAGAAAGTTGTCTGGATATATTCACCATATTTTCCACATAACATTCAAAAAATTTCCTTAAAAAGGGTTTGAAGATATGGTGCATGACACATTTATATGTTGCGCATGTATTCTTTAGGCCAAAGGGAATTACCCAATAATAAAACACACCCTGAGGGGATCTGAAGGCTATATAATCTTCATCTTCTGGAGCCATTTAGATTTTATTATACCCAAAATATCCATCCATGAAGGAAAGTTCTTCATATCTAGCTGTTGCATCAATTAAGAGTACTGTGATCGGAACTGTAAAATCATCCTTCAGACAATTCCGATTAAGATATCTAAAATCAATGAAAACTCTAATTTTTCCATTCTTCATTTTCACAGGGATAATATTATCCAACCATTTGGGATATTGAACTTCTCTGACTAAGTTATCTATGATAATCTTATCCACTTCAGCTTCAATTTTGGACGAATAAGTTGGGCATATTCTTTTTGCGGCTTGCTGAAATCCTCGATGTTCTTCTGGAAAACCCAAATGATGAGTATAAACATCAGGATCAAGCCCTATAATTTCTATATAGTTCTAATCAAATATATCTCGTTTTTCCTTTAAAAATGAAATATATATTTCTTACTATTTAAGAGTCATGGACACACTAATTAAAGAGGGGTGTGGATCTTCTTTTGTTCCCAGATTTATTTCTCTGAGTTCATCCACAATAGTAGAGATACCCTCTTCAAATGCTGGTGGATCATCTCTGAGATCTTCCTCTTCTTCTTTAACAAGTGTTATTTCTTCTATTTCTACTTCCATAGTAGATGATGAAGAAGAATTTTCAGTATTAAGAGAGATGTTAAAATTGGAACATATTGAAGAAGAGGCTACCATTTTCGACTCTATTGATGATGAAGGGTCTTCCTTGTGTAATAAAGAGGAGATGACATGGTGAGAATCGAAATTATCCTTTATCTCTGAAATTTCTATAACTTCTTCTATTCTGGTTGATGAAGTATAGAATTGTTGGATTTCAGTGGATGAAATTAAGACATCTCCATTTTAGATTTCATCATTGCTTGGTGAATCTCCATTTTCTCCCATGCTATCTTGCATGGTTTTCGTAATTGACATTACGGATGTTTCATAAGATTATTTGGATTTGGGTCTATCTTGTAAATTTGACTAATAGGAAACACATAATCTGTACTCACATGTATGAATGGGTTTACTATAATCTTTTTCAAACAATATGGAGCATTTATTTTGGTAACCTCCTTTGTCATAGATACCTTATTTCCCTCCATGTGATAGAATTCTGCCTCAATGTATTGAGAATCACATGTTTTTAATGGGGATTTATCACCATATAATGTTCCAATTTTACCATTGAAAATATATTTGAGACATTGATGGTATGCTGAAGGTATAACAACATATTGATGTATCTAAGGTATTCCAACTAAAATGTTGAAGGCTGTGTCATGACGAACAACCATGAAATCTGAATTGGATACAAAGTCTCCAAACTATGTTCAAAGTGTATTCTCACCCAGAGTTTATTGTTCATTTTTATCATATCCTTGCAACATCAAAGTAGAATGAGATAAATCATATTCAGTGAGGCCCAATCGATGAAGTGTACAAATAGGTATGGGGTTATCTCCTGAACCATTATCAATGAAAACTCATCAGATGTCTATATCATTGACCTTTCCAGATAGATACAAACATCTAATATGTCCATGCACAACATCATCTTCATCTTAATTTGTAAAACATATCACTGCATGGAATTCTATAGGAACATTCTCTACATGGAGACTTCAACTGCAGCAATTTCAGTTTCAAATTCATGTTGACTTGACAAAGCCTCAATAACTGCCTCCCTAAGATCCTTCGATAGATTCAAGGCATCCAAAATTGATAACATGACTAGTAATTGGGAAAAATGATACATGACATCATACTTTTGGTCCAAAGGTCTGTGTTTCCCAATAAGAATATGTGGTTTCGTAGGTTCCTTAGAAGTTGATGCTTTGGAAGTAGATGAATCTTGTATTGGGGTAGGATTTGGAAATACTCATGGCTTTGGAAGATTAGACCGACTAGGTCTATTTATTTTCTGAGAGGAAGAAGGTGTATCCTCTAACTAATCTTCCAAAATTACTGTGCTAAGACTGAATCTGTCATGTGTGGAAGAACAATCTTTTTCTTGTTGAGCCCACTGAAGGGCCCTACCACGGGTTTCTGCTAGTTATACAGTTTTAGCAGGGGTTGGATTGAAATAGTGGCTTCTAGAATATCCACATCTTCCTCTGTATCCTAGTCCTATAGAACTCCCTCTAATTCCTCTGTTTGATACCGGGAATTCTTGCTCATCATGATCAAAACTATGACTAGCATAAGGATCTGTTAAGTGAATCATGTTAACAGAACCAAAGATCAACACTTCATCTGATAAAGATTCTACCAAATTAGCCAGTTTAGGCTATGCTGTTTGGTGGGACAGTGCTTGTGCATTTGAAGTAGATGGCATAAAATATGCCACAGTCAAAGACAACTTGGGCTTTGACACGAGCTCATATTCTTCTGACTGCTCTTCTTTCTTTGAATTATTCCACTTATTTGATTATATTCATTCTGATGAAGGAGGTTTTGCTGTGGAATTCATAGAATAAGAAAAAATTGGTTTATTCAATTGCATTCCTAAAATCGAATGAGTTAAGTTGATAATTTTCCTGACCATCCAATGATCATATTTCTGTGCATTTTTTCATTTGACTTCTTTCCAATTGCCTTCTTCCTCTAGATCTGTAGTAGTAACAATTGCTACCTAGGCTGAAGAAACTTTCAGTTTTACCTGTCCTGAGTCCACCATCATTTGTTTTAGGTCATTTAAGACAAAAAAATCATGAATGGGATTCCCCAAAATTTGATGAAATGGGAAATAGTTGGGACGGTATTGATTTCCTTCTTTGTTTGGACTTTTAGGCCTTGGAAACTGAACTAAATAATTTTACAAATCCAAAATGAAGTAACCAAGAACTTTTTCATTTCAGAAAGAATAGAATTTGTTCTTTAACTCCTAAAATTGTATCCATCTTTGATCTGTTTGATCATATTGATGAAACTAGCTCTGTTTTTTATGCTCAGGAGGTGGATCCCTTTGAAAAGATGAAGGTCTTGAAGTGGAAGCGGGTACATGTGCTTGTTTAAGTGTGATTGTAGCAGTCTCTGCTTTACCCATTCTCCTTACTGGAACTAATGGAATTACACGAGTTTTATCCTTAGTCTTTGAAAAAGTGTCTTCAATCTGTTGAGAAATTGATGTAAGGTCTCGAAACCCTCATGTGTATTTCATAGGGATCGACGGTGTGCGAAATTCATCAATGAAAATTCACCACACAGATTAGCAACGATTCTTCTTGAGGGAGTTCTAAGCTTAAAGAATATGGTAATCCCTTCTACTGAGCAATGAAATCCAAAAATCTTTCAATCTCCCTTTTCTTACAATTTGTATGACCTAAAACTTTTGTCTTTGGCAATGTTGAGCTGAATTGAATAAGGAATTGTTGAAAAATATCTTCCCACCCTGTAATTGACCTGGATTGCAAATTTGTATACCAGACAAAGGCACACCCTTATAATGACTGTAAAAAACACCTGAGCATAAATAATTCTTATTGTTAAGGAGTTCCCATAATTGGATCACAATGTGAAACAAAATGTGTTAAGTGTTGTTCTTGGTCTCCCGAACCATTAAAAATTGGGAATGTGGAACTTAAAAAATTTGATGGGGGACGAATTGTGTCAACCCATTCAGGGTATGCTCTCTTTTCTGGTTGAATTTGTGCACATTTTCACTCCATAGTTTCCAACTAAGCTCTTAATGACCCAATGGTAGTTATTAACTTTTGAGAAACATCTAGTTGAGCTTTGACCTGAGCAGGTGCAATAACTGGAGCTTGGATAGGTATGGTGGTTGGTACTGCAACTAATGGTAGAACCAATGATTGTTGTTGTGCATGACCCATAGGATTAGACCTTTGAGGGTATACTTGTAAAGGATTATATTCTTAATCCATCTCAGTAGTTGCAACAAATTACCCTGACTGACTGACTCCAAAACGCTAATGAGGAAGACTACCTTGAAGTAGTTCTGCATTCAACCTCCTGAATTCCTTCATTTCTTCCTCTTGTTGTGCGAACCATTCCTCTAGTGAGAGTGATTGGCCTTTTCTAGAGGTAGGGTGTAATGTAACCTGACTTTTTTCCATTCCCCTTGTCGGACGCCTTTTAGATAGGTGGAAGCTAGTTGTTTTAAGAAATACCTAGATTCCTAGTAAGCCTTTGATTTCCTGTATGTACACCTTCTTCATTTATTTCTGTGTGAACAACCTCTTGAGCAGGAACATATTCATCTGATCCCTCTGAGTGAGTCTCATGTTCTGGAGGATCCGCAACAATGGAATTGTTGACATTCATTGATTTATAATTCATTGCATCCCTTCTATCTGCATTTCTATGATACTGTCTTCTTCCATGTCCTTGATGAGACATTTCCTTTTGTTGAATTGATCCCTCAGGAACATCTTGATGAACCATAATTTTGAGGGAATCTACTTATAATTCGGCTCTGCATTCCTCTTGTGGATTCTTCTCTAATCGAGAGATGACTGAATTTCGCTGAGGAAGAGATTGAGGATTTGAAAAAGTCCACAGTCCAGTGGACAGGGGTTGTTCCTGCTCAACTCCTCGAATTTTATTTTGTTGATTCCGAGGCTTGGGTTAAAAGAGTCCCAAGTCTGGAAAGATGAGTTGGCTATTGAGCTGCTACATCTGAGACTTCCTTAAATTCTCTCCATATTTTGTGGACTTTAGTCCGGATATTGGATGGATGCATCAACCTACATCCACTCAGATCACCTAGATCAAATGACCGTTGGATGGTTTCTGACACTTCTGTCACCTGATGATGTGCATGCTATAAACGGGAAACATGTTTGATATTCTCATTTGTCTGATGAATGTATAATTAGACATCTTGTTCTCTGTATGTGTGACTTTCAGAAGAACTATTTGAGGCATGTTCTTGAGAAAGACATTGATTACGAACAAAACCAAGTGGTTATGGCTAGCCATGGGCAATAACATTGCATGAGACCATTTTTGGTAGGCTTTATTGACTAGAGAGTAAAGTGAAATGCAGTGCTCCATGAAAACCCCATCCCCTGATATGAATACCAGATGAGTCATTGGAAATTAACCGGCGCAACATTTTTAGTGCGCCAAGGCATGAACACTGAAGGGCTCTCTACTGCTTTTTAACCATTGGATATCGGGAAACTGGGAGAGATGCCAAATCAATCTGGCGTTGTAACCCTTATATTATCTTTACATGATTTTCATATTCATCATAAGATAAAATTTTCTTTTTCAATTAACAAAGTTTTTTCCACATGTAGAGACGAATATCATGAATACAATCTTCTATCAACATTTCTGGAATATCATATTGAGAGTCAGCCAAAGGCCAAAACCTGACTGGTACTTCACCATTCACAAGTTGTTTTCTCATATTCAGCACTTCCTTCTTATCATTTGATGAATATTCTTCTACCTGATTAGACTGGAGCTGGTTCTTCTTTGTTGCTTTATCAAATTCAACAATATTGGTAGAGAATTTATGTATCAAAATAAAATATGAATGACCCATGGGTGGTTCGGAAAATGACCTATATCCCGGGCTATCTTCTGATTGAGAAAGTATTTCACCTGCTAGTGGTAAAGCATCAGACATGACGGGCTTCACATTTTCAAGTTCCTCGAGACAAGAGGGATTTCTTGTTACAACATTTTCCTTTGAAATTTTTTTCAGGCAGTGCGAATTACTACTGCGGAGAGGACTTTCATAACTAAATTCATCATGATTGGGAGGACCACCATGGTGGGTTACAGAAATGGATGCAACCTTTCACTCCTTGATCTTCTGCCCACACATAGGGTTATCGTGGATCTCATTGAAAGATGATACTTCGAGATCCACCAAACTGTCATGAAACAAGCCCCCATCGGGAAGTGTCTGATGAAGACCATCAGAATTATTGTTCACACTATTGGGAAATGATGGAGTAGAATCTTGAGTTCTAATAGATAATTGTCTGAGGTCATCAAAAACTCCATCATTGAGCAAGGCCTTATTATAGATCATCTCTGGATTTATTGACTGTGATGGAAAAGTCTTCTTCTTAGATGAATTCTTACTCATTTTGGGAACCACTTGTTGAAAAAGGTGGTTATTATGGGCAGGTGTATGTGCTGGTTTAGGAGAAATAGTCAGGTTATATTGATTATCTCCACTCAAATATAGTGTCTGTGTCTGACTGGATTGTCAGTATGACATGGGGGAGTATTCCCCACAATCCTCTCAGACTAGAACAGAGGGGGGTATCTGTTCCTAAGTGATATGTTGATGACTCAATCCACTGGTAGGGACATATTTGTATATATTTCCATGTGATTCTGCTGAAGTTGTTATAATATTCCGACAAGCATCCAGAATATGAGCAAGGATTTTCTTATACTCTTTCACCATTGTCATAATGTGATTGGTTACTTCATCACCCAGAACGAGAATATACATCCATCCCATGCTTGGAGTAGGTGTGTATTCCTTCTCTTGTCCTCTTTTTCCTCTTAGTGAATTCTGATAGTACTCATGTGTGGGGGTAGGGAATTGTGTCTGATCCAAATTTGTGGTTAGAGCTTTCTGACTGACTTCTCTGAGTGCTAACAAAGGGGACTATCGACATGCTTGATGAACATTTCTAGGTGTATGTGACTACTGTGTATTATTCATAAAGTATGGTTGGTGAATTTCCTAAAAGACTAGCAGATGAGACTACTGACAGAATTTTTGATTTTATACAGGTGTATGTCCCTGCTTATCAGTTGCCACCATATTAAATTGGCGAGCTTATTTTGGTTGTAGTCAGACAAGACTACTAACTAGCTGATGAGTTGTAAGTAGGTGTATATGCCTTCCTATAATACTCAGCCAAAATTTCTTTGCGGGATTGGCGTGTTACTGCTAGACGAGTCTTCTTGGCAGTAACATCTGGACGGATGGGTGTATATGCCTGCTCATTGATTGACATCAAGATTTCATGATGGACTTCTCTGGAGGGGAAGAAGTAAGAACCTACTCCATGTTGACCAGATTTTTCCTCTAGCGGTTTGTCCTGGATGCTCAGGTCTGAGGAACCTGAGCTGAACCCCTAAAGGTGGGACCCTCATCATGTTGAGGGTGCACTTCCACACGAGTCTGATGGTGATTTTTGATGGGATCCCTCTGGATGGACTCGTATCTCCTTGAATTAAGGCCTTGAGTTACCTTCTCATTCAACTTCCCATAATATTAGTGGTACTGGTGATTTAGTTCCGAGGATAACGAGCCAAAACGATTGGATACTGTGGTTGGCACCACCTATTTCTTGATCACTGGTCATCGTTGTCCAGACAACCAGGGTGATTTATTGACTTGAATGGCTTATCGAGCAGCATCCAATGTCGGCATGGTACCGTGTTGAAGGTATCCCTTAACCAGTTCATCTGAGACCCAACATTGAAGATGCTGAGAAGGTGATTTCGTCCTTAGAGCGGATGAGGATCCAGCAGAAGTAGCGGCAGAGGCATTCATAGGTGTAAACATTAGAGAATCCATTTCTATAATGCTGAGAGATCTTAGAAACGAGTTCATGTTTGATATAACAAAAATAATAAAGATAAGTTTGGCCACTATATATTTTGGATGAGCACATATGTTATTGATTGCTTTGTTGGCTCTCACATTGACTTAAATAGGGGCCTAACAAATAAGTAAAACATAATTTAACATGGTTATGGATTCACATCGGGTTCACCATATTTTGATTCTTATGGAAATGGGGATGACCATTTTTGTTTAAGGATCAAACATTACAATCAGTTTCTAATGGGTTTATTCATAGAATCAGACACATCCAATGATTCAATATCCATTTGGACATACTTTGCAAAGGTAGGTGCTCATTAGTAATGAACCGATGAGGCTTAAGAATTTGCATTGGCCGAGAGGATGGGAGGTCGGACTCATCACACCTGTTTTCAGGGGAATTATTTTCTACTCCAGGACTCTCTTATAGTTTTGAGTTATGATCGTGAATCCTTATTAATTTACCAAGTATGAAAATGAGCTTTCCTTTAGAACTGAAAATCAATGATATATATGTATGAGATTTAGAGAATCTTTTATATGTATTTGATGTTCTTCATTGATAGAGAATCATCCTTATTTATTTGAGATTCTTAGTCAATGGTATAATTCAACACATTATATAGAAATATCTTGATCATTATGATAACCATAGCACTTTTAAAGCCACTCAGTGGGGAACATGAAGTTTATTGTCGTTCAGAAGGACATGGATTATTACCATTTTGGGATCATACCTGTAAATGGGATACCTACGTATCCTTGTAAGAAAAGTAATCAGAACCCACATAGTTCGAGTGGAGAAATATAGAGTTTATGCAAGATTGATGGACCAAAGAAAGATTTCACAATTTTTTTTACACTCTAAGCTCACGTGAGTCATGCTCGGTGTGAGAAACAAGAGGTATAAGTAAATACTTACTATTGTGCCATGAAAGATGCAATCATAAGAAATAATGTGGGGCTTATGTATGTATGACTACCCAAGATAGATGAGGATTGGGATTTGCATCAGAAAAAAAACCTAGGAACATGGTCCATAAAGTTATATGTGCTTTATCGAGATTTGGATACTTAACTTATGGCTCACTCTTGAAAAGGATTCCCAAATAAGAGGGGACTTATGATTGGGTTTAATTCCTGATAAGGAAGCCAAAATCAAAATAAATTAATACTGGGGCATACTCCTAAGGAGGATGCCCATATTAATGTTATTTGAGATTGGGGCTTACTCTTGAGGAGGATTCCTAGATTAAAGGTTTCGTGACTGGGGCTTACTCTTGAAAATGAGGCCCAATTTAGTGGAAAATTATGATTGGGTCTTAATCCTAAGGAGGATTCCCAGATTAGGGATCTTGTGACGGGGGCATACTCTTAGGGAGGATGCCCAGATTTGGGAACTTGGGGCATGCTCTTATTGTGGATGCCCAGATTTGGGAACTTGTGACTGGGGATTGATCCTAAAAAGGGGGCCCATGTTAATAGAAATTATGAATGGTGCTTACGCTTAAAGAGGATGCCCAGATTAGGGAACTTGTGACTGGGGCTTACCTCTGAAAATGGGGCCTAGGTTATGGAACATGTGACTGGGGCTTACTCCTGAAAACGAGGCCCAGGTTAAGGAACTTGTGACTGGGGCTTACTCCTGAAAATGAGGCCCAGGTTAGGGAACTTGTGACTGGGGATTACTCATGAAAAGGAGGCCCAGTTTAGGGAACATGGGGCTTAGTCCTAAGGAGGATGCCCAGATTAAATATCTTCTCATCTTAAAGGATGAGGTTCAATGAATGAAATCTCTATCTGTAGTGACATAAAGTTATGTAAATCACACAGTTTTGGGAGATTTTCCACAAAATTCCTTTCAAATAAGAAATAAAACAAAGGAACCATTCCAAAAATGGATTTGAAAAGGGGTTTGAAGGATAAAACATGAAAAGGAGAGGAGGATTTGAATAAAATAGTTTAATAGGTAGGAGGGGTACCCACAAATGGGAAGGCACGCAAGTCCTATTTATGCATGCAAGTCCTGGTCACACAAGTATACTTTCGTGACATGGGTGTACTTGGCCGACGGTTAACCAATAGGGTAATACAAGGATGATACTTGGCTCAAGCCCTTAGTATTAATCCAAAAGGCTACCAAAAGGGTGGCGCACAAGTTCTGTTGAAGGGATATGGTGGTGCACAAGTTTGACCATTTTCTTTAAGGGTTAGACACTTAGGCACGCAAGTGTTGTTGAATTTGAACACATAGGCCTTTCCTCCCTCTTTAGATCTTCTATTCTAGGTATGAAATTACCTTAGAATTGTTTAGAAGACATCAAGCAATGAATAGGGTTCCAAGAGCTTTAATTTGACTTTTGGATTTTTTCGTCCTCAAAATGGGGGGTCCACAAGGGGTATTTATAGGCGATTGAGGACCTTGGGTGAAAATAGAATAGGGAACGCAAGTCACCTACATGACCAATATGTGGCGCACATGTATAATTGCGCGACCATGGTGAAACTTGCGCGACCCATGCTTAAAGAAATCCTTGTTCATGCCTTTGTCAATTTTTGATGTTCTTCAAAGGATGAATCTCTTTGTGCTTAAGGTATTCTCCTTTTTCATTTGTTAGACTCTGTGACGGAAAGGAGTGTCAACAAATTATCAGGACTCTAGCTAGTCGTCTGTGGGGAGGCATCCTAAAAAAATAGATGTGACACAGTCAAAATATTATACATGATGAGATGACCTTGTTGAGCTGAATTAAGGAAAAACTTTTAAAAATACACTCATAATTAGTGTTTTCGTGCACTGAGTCAAAAATCATATGTTAGGGTCTTGGTGTATGGATACGTCGGCCACCCCCCCCAAAACAGGACTACCTGAACTGAGAACCACACTCACTTCTTTTAACCCTATTTCTTCATAGAAAAGAAAGATCATAGTTCTATGTTGTGAGGTAGAACCGACTCCTCTGATACCATTTTTTCATGACCCATCCCCCGAGGGCCGGTGCCGTGACTACCCCATGCCTTCCTTTTATAGGATAGGGGTCGCCAAATTGCACCAAAGGCATAATTTTATAAAATTGGGAGGGAATTGGTTTTATAACCTGTAAACGCACAAAACAGAGCACATAACTGGATACAAATCACTAGGTAAACTGTAAAACAAAAGAGTGATGAAAAGTAAAAGGGGCTGGAAATACAAGCCCAACTGTAAAGTACAAGGAGCTGGATGTACAAGTACATCTGAAGAAAGGAATAACAGTTGTTGGGTCGTCCTACGGGATTCTTACCTAAGGGTAGGTACAGATAGCCTCCTTAGCACACCACATCCGTCAATATCCTCCATGTACCGACTCGTAGTAAGGTCCACCTCTGGGTATCATCCAGTCCTGGAACTCTCAGCCTCAGTCAGCACTGTCAGTCGTCTGCATCTAACACAACGAGGTGCGGTCATAGCCCTTCCAGGGGTGAGTATAACGATACTGAGTAGGGACCCCGAGACCCTAAAGGTCTCAAAAAATTAAACATGGATAAACAACAATGTATTAAATAAACAGATAACCCACATAGGTATATACCCATACATATAACTAAGTTTTCAAGTCATAAATCTGAATCCTGAGGAAAACAAAAATGTTAGTAACTCAGATGAACCAGGATTTTATTCACATTATCGAAACCACGACTGGTGGAGAACTCCTCCTCTTTTGAGTACAGTGAGTATACCACGACACCAAGGCTCTTCCCACTAACATTGGACTACTTTGGTACTCCTCCTGTCGAGTATCTTGGGTCTACTGCATTACCAAGGCACTCTCCACCGTGGGTCTTCCGCCACAACCTGACACTCCTCCTAATAGCCTGTAGAGGTACTCCTCCTATCGAGTACCGCGAGTCGGCTACCACAACCAAGAGCTCCTTCGCCGTGGCTTTCACCCCACAACCAGGTTCTCCCCACTGGGCTAGTCGAGTCATTATGAGTCAATCGGTTAGTAGTCATCAAGTCTCTGCTAGATACAAGGTCTCCTTACTCTGCTTTCTCATCACTAGAAGGATCTTCTCGACAAGCTACTGGTCCATACTCCAACTGTCAGGAAGTCCCATGAAGAAGTATCTCAAAGGTCCACCATGTCATAGAGGTCTCAACGTAATAGACAACGCGTCAATCGGATTCCCGGTCTATGAGTTATTAGCCTTTTAGTCTCAGGGATCCGGTTGGATTCGTGCATGATCCAACCTTCCCCTATCTCAACTATACCCCATACTCTAGTGGGGTATACTCAAAGGTACCTTCATACTACAGGATTACCAGGGGCATTTACGGTTTTTCAAACAGATGCCCGGTACAAAGGATATGGACAAAATAATATAAAGGGTCATAGTGGGCCCAGGTCTAGTCCGACCCGGTCGGACCGAAGCGGCCAGACCCGTTCAAGGATGTCCCGGCCTTGGTCGACCTAGTCGTGGGTCGCCACGAGGGTGGTTCTCCCAAGAGGGTGCTCCGTGGGCGGCTCGGCCATGAGGGCCCCGCGAGGGTGCGACATGGCCGGGAGGGCACCGTGAGGGCGTGACTCGGCCCCGATGGCACCACAAGGGCATGACTCAGCCCCGAGGGCACCATGAGGTCATGGATCGGCTCGAAGGGCCCTGCGAGGGGTCAGCTTGGGGTGGCACGGCCCGGGGCCCGTGTGGTGCGGCTGGGGCCAAGAGGCTGGCTCGGACGTGGCGCTGTGGGGCATGCGGACGACGGAGTCGTGGGGTGCACGGAGGCAGGCGGGTAGCATGGCTGGGGCAACTCGAAAGCCGGAGGGTGGTGCTGTTCAACACGGGGCACCGAAGTGTAGCGGGGGGCAGTGAAGGTTGCATTCGTCACCTCTTCGCCATGTCGAAAAACATATTAATGATGAACGACAGAGGGGGATCGGGCCATGTTAGTTTGGGCCACACCCTCCGCATTTAGGGTGGTAGAAATCAGTCATCATGAACATAATCAAAGAATGAGCATGTAAGATATCTTAAAATCATCAATTCCCATAATCTCGAATTAACAAAATATTCCCAAACCATAAGGTAAAACATCCACATATCAACAAGATAATAAGTTGGTCTGTGATCTTTGTTTTGGAAGGAATGAAACAAGGGAATAATATCATTCTTAAAAAAATCCCTACTTGTTCATTGTCTATCGATGGAGGCGTGGGGAAGAAGATGGAGTTTTCATCATTCATCGCGTCCTACATACACCTCCAATACCAAGATCGTGTGTTGGTTAATTGATGATGATGAGGTGGGAAGGTCAGTCGTCGAAGACGTCCAACGTTAGTTTCCTCTGCAAGGTGCTTCCAAGGAAGTTGTCAATGATGCTCATCGCTGGCGTTCTTCATTGATGGAGCGTTCTCCGTAGGGAGTCTTCTCCTAATATTTCTCCCATGTTCCTCCTTTCCCCAAACTCCACCCAAAATGAAATGGTAGCCAAAATAATAGATTATAATCTATTATGTTCGTTGGCATAAATTCAAATTTTTTGAATTAATTAAGTAGGATCCCCTTAATTAATTCATGAGGATGGAATAATTAAAATTGAGGAGTTGTTGAAGAGGCCCCCCACCATTAATTAGGGAGTTGAGGGTTTATCCCAAATTAAATGGGGGGTTTAGTTCCGAGTGGTCCCCACACCATAACCTCTCGTGGTAGGTCAGGTTTTGGTGGGCCCCACCACCATAACCTCTCATGGGAGGTTAAGGTGTGGTGGTCCCCACCTCATACTTCCACATGGGTGGTTATAATAGATAAAATAAAATAAAACTTGAGTTTATTGTCTTTTATTAATTCCACAAAAAAAACCTAAAAACTGCCTTTCACCCTCGACCAACTGTCGTCAAGATGAAAGTCATCATAAGAGAATACTGGCGCTATGAGTTCAATGGTTCCCTCAGATCTCAATTCTGAGAACCTGTGCAAAATTTACAAAACACTGCTCACACGTATAATGAACATACTGGAAAAAAAGTTCGGAAAATTATTATCAGTCACCCTCAACTCGCGCCAGTCGAGGTAATGCTCTTACTAGGTGAAACACACCCCAAAAAACCCAATATTACTCTCGGATATTCAATCCGAGTTACTGTTTAGAAGTTAAGAATTTTACAATAAAATAAATTTCACTTAATAATTTTATTTGTGGCCAAAATATAACATTCACTAGTGGCCCATGATGGCCAACGTTAGTATCTTATTAAAGAATGCATAACCTCACGAGTTCAGCGATGGTCTCAGATTTTTAATCCGAGTTACCGTTTTTGATTTATAAGCATTTGAAAAAAAACAATTATTTAATTATTTTATTTACGATTATGCCATTTTTGGGTTTTCTAATAGGAGGCCCACACCGACTAATCTTAAGTCATACCTAGGGTAAACCCGCCATCCTGAGTGCAACGATGACCTCATATTTCTAATCTGATTAACTATTTAAGAGTTAATTCACTTTTTTCAAGAAAACTGCTTAAGCGTGTTAACATAACCTTATCAATACATCGATGGATCATTACGGGCACTCTGGGATTCGAAATCATGAGCCGTAAGATTTTAAAAACACATAAAATTATTATTTATTTAAAAAAAGTACATGGAAATTATGTATCTTCACATCACACATTATTATAATAAGTGAGGTGAATATGGTCAGAAAAATATAAACTTTTTATATTTAGGAAGTTGTAAAATTTCCTGGTGAACCAACATCAATTTCCTTTGATCAAGACCATTGATTTTAGTCATGATTATTATAGTATCTCTAACAAGCACTTGGGATCTAGATAATCTTTATCAAAATGTACAAACCATAAAACAATGGATAGTCAATTTATATTATTCAACATTTTATGGATCTGAAAAAAATTATTTTTGATGGAATTTGGTGGTTAATGAGAGGTTCACATTCAATTTCTGGATTTTTTTATATTATAATGGTAATTTGGAATTTATACATATAGATCCATTTTATGTGTTGTATGACTAACCATTACGATCACCACATTGTTGTGTAGAAACTTTTGAATCCCCATTGATCAAACAAAGTTTTATACATAAATCAATGGATAAGAAATATATCATTAGAAGATGAATGGAAAAACCCAAAGACCTTATTATTCATATACATATTATCATCTCACTATATCTATATATGTGGGTGAAAAAAATTTCTTATGAGTATCTTTGAGGTTAGGGAACTATTAATTAGAATACTTGGGAAAGATATATCCTTGATATATCGGATTGTAAAGACCCTTACCCCTGTTGCTCGGAGCCGGTGTCATATTTCATTTCATTGGAATATAAACATGAAATATACATCCTGAAGGATCAAATAGTTTAGTAGATTTGGAAAACAAGATATATACATGTGTTCACCATTACAATGTTAAATGGAATAAAATATTGAAATTCCTTTGGAAACATCAATAACTCATAGATTATCCCGACAAGACTTTCATAATATACTTCTTCACAAGCTGAAAAAATTAATCATTAAAAAGGGGTGAGATTTAATTCTCAATAAAGGTATTCAGGACAATAGAATCATAAATAATATCACATGGTGAATAACTAAAATTACACATTCCATTAAAACATTATCTTGAACATAATATGGTAGGAATAAAAAATGATTAAATAATTCTATTATAAAACAAAACCATTGTATTATACTAGTCTAATAACCTAATGGATTATGAATTAGTATTTTCATAATGAGGTAACTCATAGTGTTGGTCATATGAATGATATCTCCAATACCTGGACCAAAACAACTAAAAATGATTATGGACACAACCAAAACCATATATGAAAATTGTAAAGGCCTCGACCATGTCCAAATATGTTTTTTTCTCAAGAGACTTAATGATGCATCGAGGGAATATAGAGGGCCCCAACCAAAAATTACTAAGAAAAATTCATTCCTCATATGAAATGGTTGAATCATAAACTATATATATATATATATGAATTGTGAATAACATTCCCTATTCTATGAACATAATCACAATCCATTATAAGTAATAAGTTGAATGCTATCCAAATAGAACATGCATATAAATAACGATCATAAACCATTTAATAAAATAATTTGGTTGATATTGTAAAATATTTGTAGAGTCCCGAAGCCTGACGTACATGGAAATTACATTACTTTTGCAGAATACTTAGTACATAACAAAAACACACACACAAGGATCATAATAGTTTAGTGTCTTTGGAAACTCGGAATATAATCATCTAATCGTGGTGAATGATCTTCAACATCTCCCATAAAGATATTCCCTTTTTTTACCTAAAACATTTATTTATATCCTGGGGAAAAGAAAACATAAAAGGGTGAGCTCAAATGCTCAGTAAGGGTAAACAAAAGAAATATCAATCACATCATTTTCATAAGAACATAACATTTTGGAAATCTTAACCTGAAAAAGAGAGCATAATTTCATAACATGGGATAAATCATTGTAGTGAAATGAAATCCCAATAATCATAACATAAAACATGATACTTTGTGGTATACACACATAATCATAGAGAATCATATTTTATAAGTCAAGACTCATTGCCAAGACTATCTTAGTAGACAAAGTCCATTTCTGAACCGAGTCACCCTCGTTTCAGTCATGTATCACTGAACCGGTATAACCTACAGTTCCATACATGTCTATATCATGAGATAAAAAATCTTTACCCAATGCATTGGAGAGAGATATAGGTCCCACCCATCTCATAATGATACCATTCTTATGTGTGCCACAAAATCATAAACCATACATCATAGCATAACCCATGTAATAAAAATGGGAATCTTAAACATCGTGACATCATAAAACAATTCATATAATATAAAGGAATTAATAAAAATAATTCCATCACATAATAATCAAATTAATGTAATAATAGGGATAAAAAAACAGAACCCTTTATTATCTTATATGGAAAATAATTTTGATAAAACACTTGAACTCCATTCTTGAGGAAAATATCCTTTCTACTTCAAAAACATTTTTCCTTTGTTAAAATGTCATAAAATTTTAAACTAAAATAAGTTGATTAAAAATAAACTTGAAAACTTGTAAAGGAATCTTCTTGGAAATAATGTTTTAAAAATCCATTCATGCTGTAAAAGTTAAAAAAAAATTATTTTCGTGCTTTTGTCGGAAAAGTAAAAAAGTACCTCGTATGAAAAACGAAAAAAGATTCCTTTCATATCTTTTACTAAAAACTCACCGAAGGGTAAAATTGGATTTAAACAATTTTAGGTGAATGGAAATAGTATTACATATTGAGAAAACATGTATGTGGATGATAAAATACACCCCAGTAAATACCAAAGTATAAATAATCTCGGATAAAAATGAGATTGTGATATTTCCCTTACCTTAGGTCCGATTTGCTTCGTAAGTGTCTGAGCCTCCTGTATAATGATTTAAATAATGTTATTTACTTATTATAGAATCATAATTATAGTTATGATATCATATATGGTCATATTATTAGCTTCTTATTAGTAATATGTCATTACTAATTGTTATTCGGGTGTTTATTACTTTTTGTTCTTATGCGTGTTTTGTCAAATAAATTCTTATTCTTATCTTTAGGTTATAGATACTTCATTTCTAAAATGTTATTACTGTAATATATATCATATTTATTCATTCAATTCATTTATATAATCATTATGAAATGAAGATCATGTAGAACGAGTCACATCACTTCGTGGAGACGGTATTCCGTACGTACGCACGAGTGTTGATATCGTTCCTATGATCGTGGAATTGTATTGGAGTGTATGTATACTATTTAAGAATCAATATAACTTTATAATAGTCATATATAGTCATTATTGACACCATTATACCCATCCAAGTAAGGTGGTGGTGGAAAATAGATTACACCACGGTGTGGAGACGATATTCCGTACGTACGCACGCGCGGTGATTTCTGTTTCTGTAGGATGGATAGAAAGTGAAATAGGGTTTTTTCATACTTATAATAACATATCAGTATATGAGTGATAATGCTGTTATTACTTCATAATGAAACAACTAAACAAGTAGAAGTGGAAAAAGAAATAAAGATGAAAGAATCGGTAACAGTCATTACCTCTTCTTTGAAGTGCTTCTTTGAGACCTTCTTTTAGGGCACTAAAATTTGTCTTTGAAGAAGACCAGGACCTCTAGGATGTCTCTAGGGAAGTGTAGAGGAGAAAGTGGCAGGGTTTGGCCGAGATTGAAGGCTCAATGTGTTGTGAGGAAGAGAGGGAGGTGGTGCCATTTTATAAGGGAGGAGAGGGGCACCTTTGGAATAACTAAAAATATTATTTTATTATAAAGTAAAGTTAGGTTTTAAATAGCTCAAAATTGAGTTATTTTGAAGATAAGGTGGGTATGGGTCGAAATCCTCTCATCCAATAGAATTTATACATGTTTAGGTCATTATATTAACCATATCGTTTAGTTTTAACTCTTAGTTAATTAGATTGACATTTACCACGTCAATTTGTATTTTTATATTATATAGTTAATAAACATACCATATACATCCAAGAGACCACCAGGTTGTGTTTTATTAATATATAACCTTATCTAAGTTATTTGGCCGAACCTTAGATTTTTAAGAATAAAATAAAAATTAATAATATAATATTTGTTTTAAAAACTATTTTATGTCAATTTTGACACTATTCAATAGTTGATTTTTTTGAAACTTATAACAGAATGATTACTTCGACCAAAGTTAATTAACTCAATCCTAACATGTCATATTAACCTATAAAATTAGTTTTGTTCATAAAAAGTCTCAAATTATATTTATTTTGGTATTTATAACATCACAAATGTCAATATTTCATTAATAAGATAATTAATGCATCATCGTTGTGTCATAAATAATATAAATTATTTAATGTCTAAAAATTACAAATAAAATACCATTATTTAGGAAATATTTTTATCTTTCTAATGAATATTTATAGTCTAATTTATCTTATGTATAACCCCATATTAAAAATTATTTACTTTTTAAACTTTGATTTTATCTATTTTAACACTTCTTTAAATAAATTAATAATAAATGTCCTAATCCTATCCAAGTGGGCCTAAATGGTCATATTTTATTCCTAAGGTTGTTTTTAGTTGAAGTACACTTGTCCAATAGAATTAGCACATGTGTTAGGGTAATAATAATATCATTTTACCCTTAATTACCATATTAACTTTTAACCGTGGTAAAAAAAAGTAAAAAGTTACTATTCACCAAAAATTATTTTCATCTCATTGAACGAAATTTTAGTCCTTGATATTAACCGTGTCTCTCATATTTTTGAAATTCCACTCACAGATGTGGTAAAATTATGTTTTATGAAAAATTCAGTTTTTTTAACTACCACTTAGTAGTTTCACTATTCATCAAAAAAATGAAAGTTTCCAGAAAAATACCAAAAATTAGATCTAAGATATATTTTATATTATGAATTCAAAAATTATGTCTATTTTATCAAATTAAAAACATATCAGTTGAATTAATAAATTTAAAAATTAATTCTCATCGTCAAAACAAATAGCATGTTCTTAAGAGATAATAACTATCAAAAGATTGACACTTGTTTATGACTGGTTTAAATGTGAAATTACATCCAATGACCAACATTGTATTAAATTGTAAAAATATATTCTAAATATACGTTAAAACCACTAAAATTAATAATTTATCACTATTAATTATTTTGATTAAAAAGTTGTTTTTAATTATAATTTAGTAATTTTCACTATTCATCAGAATATGAAAGTTATCCGAAAAGTACCAAAATTTCACCTTAGGCTAAATTCGATACTCCAAATCCAAAAATGAAGTCCATTTTGAGAGCTAAAATTTCTTAAATTTTAAAAGGTGGCTATTACTATTCATAATGGCTAGTTTTAATAATATTTTAATAGCATATCGTAGTTTAGTGAAACTTGGTATTGCGTACTACACACGCTATCGAGGAAGGTCGCGATTGCATGTAATGCAAGGAAAGTCAATGATGCGTGTTGAGCAAGCTCCTTTTGGTGTAGCGTACAACACAAGACATTAATGAAATTAAAAAGAATATTTTTTTCTTAAATCTCGGGATGTTACATTCTACCCCCCTTAAAATGAATTTCGCCCTCGAAATTCGTTGGGGTTATAAATGGTTTACTACTCGAAAGTTTCTTTAATATAAACCCACATCGTAAAAAGGAATACAAAAACTTGGATTTAAAAACTAAAGTATGAAATGTAACGATTAACCAAATAAACTAATCACTGGGTTTCCACATAGGTGAAAATATGGATATGGAAGAGAAATCTAACCATCATGTTCTAATGGAGAGTGGTAGAGAACATGGCTATGGAAAAGCCAGCAATCACAAAGCCATAAATTTGTGACGATCTAAGGTACCATCTGATTCATCAGATATAAGAGCACTAGGACAACATTTTTAGTTTTAATGATCATTTCCCTAAAGTTGATGAAATTGGAATTAGAAGAAAAACTTTCATGATTTTGGTATAGTCTCACCATTTGCCGTTCTTTGGACAATTTCCACTTCATCACTTAATGAAATGAAGTTGAATTTTTCATTCGTGATGTGTTAGCGGATCATGTGGTAGAATGATGGGTCATTCCATCTCTCTTAAACAAAAGGTTAGAAAAGTTATCAAAAAAATACATAAGACCATCTATAGTGAGATTAATCATATATAGTTCCTAAAATGGACTTATACTTCATATATCATACTGCTTAATATAATAAAACTAGTTTCTACTAAACAAGGACTTCCTGTAGGCCAGTGGTAGGCGATAAAGGCCAGACACACTTCAGTTGTGGGTTCGATTCCCACAGCCTTGTCCGACGCGATGGGCTGTCGCCGGTCCTGCAGGTTGTCCTTTTTCTAAAACTACATTACTATAACATTACATAAATAATATCCAAAAAAGTTCTATCCTTAAACAATACTAACTTATGGTTAACATAATCCATTCCAATCTTTAGGCTTATCTAAAATACTTCGGTCCAAACTCATAGTATAAAGAAAACGATAACTTGAAATGTCGTCATCCAAGCATGTGAATACCATATTTTATCCCCCATATATCTTGTTGGTCACATTCCAATCATGTGAATACCTTAATGATGTATTCTATTGAAAAATGAATACCCATTAAACCTTAGTGAAAACATGAATGCTGTCAAAAGTTAACTCTTTCCACATACCAAAATCCAATAATTCTATATACTCAAACCATGATATTGCCTTCTCCTTATATCAGTCATGAGCTCATGAATACTATCAAACATTTAATTTTCTCCTTATCCCTTCATTATGCGCATATCATCTACATTCCAAAAATATCTGAATAACCTTTCATGGATACTGGTAACATTAATCATACACTTTCAAAACTCAAGGAAATACAACATTGTAACAATACTTAGATGTCTCTTTATTCCATAGTACCATGAGATTACATATACAACATTACACACTATAAACATCTAATCATTCCACTACATTCTTAAACCATTGACCGAGCTTCAGAAATTCTTTCATCTCACATATCATTTGCAGTCTCTTCATCACCATCCACATAAATACTACCCATACGACCATACTGATTCTCTTCATGAGACTTTCCCTTAGGGAATTGGTTTGCATAATGCCCGTAAATTCCACATTTAAAACATTTAACCATTGTTGATGTCACAGCAATACGATTATCTTCATCCCTGGTGTTAACTGAACCTTTTACTTTGCACTTACTGGCTTTGTGTCCTTCTTTTGCACACCCAAAGCATCTTCCAGTTCCTTTGAAACATTCTCCTTGATGCCTCTTCCCACATGATTTACTTAGGGGAAATTGAACTTTCTTTCCTCTATGATCATCATGAAACTCCATCTTTCTCTTATTAGACGAGTCAGGAAACTTACCAAATTTTACTTTATTGATCATATTATGAGATTTATTATTCGTCAAAATAATGATGTTTGGACTTCCAAATCCCATTTCATTTGGTTGCTCATGAAAAATATCATTCCATTTTCCATAATATCCTAAATTATCGTGAATCATCTTGTTTCCAGCCATTTTCTAAAACCCAAAAAGAATAGTGTGAGAGGCAAAAATCATAATAAAGGGGGAATAAATTCAATATCTAACATATTTGGTTTAATCTAATATTGTTACCATAGTTCTAGGACTATATCCTATACATATACTTATCCTTAGGGACATCCCTAGACATACCTTATAAATATCTCTAGGTATCTCACTAATGTTTTCGCATCCTAGTTTCCAAAGGTTGACTAAACTTTTCCTCTGATACCAACTGTAGAGACCCGAAGCCTGACGTACATGGACATTACATTACTTTTGCGGAATACTTAGTACATAACAAAAACACACACACAAGGATCTTAATAGTTTAGTGTCTTTGGAAACTCGGAATATAATCTTCTAATTGTGGTGAAAGATCTTCAACATATCCCATAAAGATATTCCCTTTTTTTTACCTAAAACATTTATTTATAACCCGGGGAAAAGAAAACATAAAAGGGTGAGCTCAAATGCTCAGTAAGGGTAAACAAAAGAAATATCAATCACATCATTTTCATAAGAACATAACATTTTGGAAATCTTAACCTACAAAAGAGAGCATAATTTCATAACATGGGATAAATCGTAGTAGTGAAATGAAATCCCAATAATCATAACATAAAACATGAAACTTTTTGGCATACACACATAATCATAGAGAATCATATCTTATTAGTCATGACTCATTCCCAAGACTATATTAGTGGACAAAGTCCATTTCTGAATCGAGTCACCCTCGTTTCAGTCCTGTTTCACTGAACCGGTATAACCTACCGTTCCAGCCATGTCTATCTCATGAGATATAAAATCTTTACCCAATGTATTGGAGGGACATATAGGTCCCACCCATCTCATAATGATACCATTATTATGTGTGCCACAAAATCATAAACCATACATCATTGCATAACCCATGTAATAAAAATGGGAATCGTAAACATCGTGACATCATAAAACAATTCATATAATATAATGGAATTAATAAAAATAATTCCATAACAACATAATCAAATTAATGTAATAATAGGGATAAAAAAACCGAACCCTTTATTATCTTAGATGGAAAATAATTTTGATAAAACACTTGAACTCCATTCTTGAGGAAAATATCCTTTCTACTTCAAAAACATTTTTCCTTTCTTAACATGTCATAAAATTTTAAACTAAAAGAAGTTGATTAAAAATAAACTTGAAAACTTGTAAAGGAAGCTTCTTGGAAATAATGTTTTAAAAATCCATTCATGTCGTATAAGTTAAAAAAACATTCTTTTCGTACTTCTGTTGGAAAAGTCAAAAAGTACCTCGTATGAAAAACGACAAAAGATTCCTTTCATATCTTTTACTAAAAACTCACCAAAGGGTAAAATTGGATTTAAAAAATTGTAGGTGGATGGAAATAATATTACATATTGAGTAAACATGGATGTGGATGATAAAATACACCCCAATGAATACCAAAGTATAAACAATCTCAGATAAAAATGAGATTGTGATATTTCCGTTACCTTAGGTCCAATTTGCTTCGTAAGTGTCCAAAACTCCTGTATAATGATTTAAATAATGTTATTGACTTATTCCAGAATCATAATTATTTTTATGATATCATATATGGTCATATTCTTAGCTTCTTATTAGTAATATGTCATTACTACTTGTTATTCGGGTGTTTATTACTTTTTGTTCTTATGCGTGTTTTGTCGAATAAATTCTTAATATTCTCTTTAGGTTATAGATACCTAATTTCCAGAATGGTATTAGTGTAATATATATCATATTCATTCATTCAATTCATTTATATAATCATTATGAAATGAAGATCATGTAGAACGAGTCACATCACATCGTGGAGATGGTATTCTGTACGTACGCACGAGTGATGATATCGTTCCTATGATCGTGGAATTGTATTGGAGTGTATGTATACTATTTCATAATCAATATCACTTTATAATAGTCATATATAGTCATTATTTACACCATTATACCCATCCAAGTAAGGTGGTGGTGGAAAATAGATTACACCACGGCGTGGAGACGATATTCCGTATGTACGCACGCGCGGTGATTTCTTTTTCCGTAGGATGGATAGATAGTGAAATATGGTTGTTTCATACATATAATAACATATAAGTATATGAGTGATACTGATGTTTTTACTTCATAATGAAACAACTGAAGAAGAAGAAGTGGAAGAAGAAATAAAGATGAAAGAATCGGTAACAGACATTACCTCTTCTTTGAAGTGCTTCTTTGAGACCATCTTTTAGGGCACTAAAATTGGTCTTGTAAGAAGACCAGGACCTCTATGATGTCTCTAGGGAAGTGGAGAGTAGAATTTGGTAGGGTTTGGCCGAGCTTGAAGGCTCAAAGCGGTGTGAGGAAGAGAGGGAGGAGGTGCCCTTTTATAAGGGAGGAGAGGGGCACCTTTAGAATAACTAAAAATATTATTTTATTATAAAGTCAAGTTCGGTTTTAAATAGCTCCAAATTGAGTTATTTAGAAGATAAGGTGGGGATGGGTATAAATCCTCTCATACAATATAATTTAGACACGTTTAGGTCATTATATTAACCTTATATTTTAGTTTTAACTCTTAGTTAATTAGATTGACATTTACCATGTCACTTTGTATTTTTATATTATATACTTAATAAACATACCATATACATCCAAGCGACCCCCAAGTTGTGTTTTATTAATATATATAGCCTTATCTATGTCATTTGGCCGAACCTTAGATTTTTAGGAATAAAATAACATTTAATAATATAATATTTGTTTTAAAAACTATTTTATGTCAATTTTGACACTATTCAATAGTTGATTTTTTTGAAACTCATACCAGAATGATTACTTCGACCAAAGTTAATTAAATCAATTCTAACATTTCATATTAGCCTATAAAATTAGTTTAGTTCATTAAATGTCTCAAATTATATTTATTTTTGTATTTATAACATCAATTATGTCAATGTTTCATTAATAAGATAATTACTGCATCATCGTTGTGTCATACATAAATTAAATTATATAATGTCTAAAAATTACAAATAAACTTCCATTATATAGGAAATCTTTTTAGATTTCTAATTAATATTTATAGTCTAAATTATCTTATGTATAACCCCATATTAAAAATGGTTTACTTATTAAATTTTGATTTTAACTATTTTAACCCTTCTTTGAATAAATTAATAATAATTGTCCTAATCTAATCCAAGTGGGCCTAAATGGTCATATTTTATTCCAAAGGTTGTTTTTGGTCGAATTAAACTTGTCCAATATAATTAAGACATGTGTTAGGTAATAATAATATCATTTTTACCCTTAATTACCCTATTTACTTTTAACCGTGGTAAAAAAAAGTAAAAAGTGACTATTCACCAAAAATTATATTCATCTCATTGAACCAAATTTTAGTCCTTGATATTAACCGTGTCTCTCAGATTTTCTAAATTCCACTCACAAATGTGGTAAAATTATGTTTTATGAAAAAGTTAGTTTTTTTAACTACCACTTTGTGGTTTCACTATTCATAAAAAAAATGAATGTTTCCAGAAAAATAACAAAAATTAGATCTAAGCTATATTTGATATTATGAATTAAAAAATGATGACTATTTTATCAAATTAAAAACATATCAGTTGCATTATTTAATTTAAAAATTAATTCCCGTCGTCAAAACAAATAGCGTGTTCTTAAGAGATAATAACTATCAAAAGATTGACACTTGTTTATGACTGGTTTAAATGTGAAATTACATCCAATGACCAAAATTGTATTAAATTGTAAAAATATGTTCTAAATATACATTAAAACCAATCAAATTAATAATTTATCACTATTAATTATTTTGATTAAAAAGTTGTTTTTAATTATAATTTAGTAATTTTCACTATTCATCAGAATATGAAAGTTATCCGAAAAGTACCAAAATTTCACCTTAGGCAAAATTCGATACTCCGAATCCAAAAATGAAGTCCATTTTGAGAGCTAAAATTTCTAAAAATTTATAAGGTGGTTATTACTATTCATAACGTCTAGTTTTAATAATATTTTAATAGCATATCGTTGTTTAATGAAACTTGGTATTGTGTACTACACACGCTATCGAGGAAGGTCGCGATTGTGTATAATGCAAGGCAAGTCAAGGATGTGTGTTGAGCAAGCTCCTTTTGGTGTAGTGTACAACACAAGACATTAATGAAATTAAAAATAATATTTTTTTATAAAATCTCAGGCTGTTACAATATTAATCCCATGTAAACATAGCAATAAACATGAGTGTTGAAATAAAATAAAACACTCTTATAACATCATCAAGTAAATCTTGAGAGATATACTTTTTCAATTTGAAAAGAAAATTTTTTCATAAAATATTTTTGTTAACATTGATGTGAAATATGATAGTTGTCTAATAATAAAATTAGTTATTTTAGTAAAATAAGGGTTTATTAAAAAAATTTAGAGAGTTTACGTGAAAATAAGTAAGAATCCATGATATTCCCTTGAATCAAGTTTGTTTATCAGAATGAATTTTTGAAAGATCCTTTTAAAACATATAACTACCCAGAAAACAAAGAATAATTATGATTGGTACACACAAACACACAGATATAAATATATATATATATAACATTCACTCATAATTTATGAGGAATACATACGAATAATTAACAGTTTCGTTTATGTATGAAGGGAATAAGAGTAACCAGAAAGAAAATGGAGGTTTAAGTATAAACTTGTAGCTTATGCCTCAATGAGTTCTACACATGACCTTAAAATCCTGGATAATAAAATTAAATCCAATAATTAATTAATTTAGAACCTTATCAACATTTATTTTATTTAATATAATTTTATTAAGATCATTTATGGCCTTTTTTATGAGATATAAGATATAATTTTATCTCTTTGGAGGGTTCGTTTCCTTGGTTTTCACGATCAGTGTACTTGTATGTGAGAATGAAAGATCCTGAATAATGGGTATAATTTTGCATAATTGAATTTATATGAACATACATAATATTAAATTTTAATATAATTCATTTAATTATTTATTATAAAGATGAGTTATTAGATAAGACATTAGTGATAATCATTTATATTATTACTACTGTATTTCGATCATCTCAAACTATTTTTATTGTATGAATTAGTATTATGTATATATATTGGTTTTTAAACATTAAATATGTTATAATACATTTATTATATTATGTTTAAACCATAAAAATTATTTCATGACCATACATGAAGGATAAATTTAATAAAGAAGGTTCGTTATCCCTGAAGGTTGTAAATCGGCACCTACCGAATGATGATTTTGTTTTTTAAAAAGAGAGAGAAAGGGGATTGATGATGGTTATTACATTATCATTATATCATTATAGTGTATATATGATATTGGAGTAATCATTTCCATTTTTTTAGATGAGGTTAAGGGATGATAATAAAATAATGTAAATTTATAATTGAAGAAAAAGAAAGACAGGTTACCTATTCAAATAACCACCTTGAGAACCACCTTAGGGAAGTGGATTTTGGTATTTTGGAATGACCAAGAGATATAGGCCGTGGGTAGATACTAGGGAAGATGATTTTGGTAGATCAATGAAAATATTAAAGGCTTGTAAGAGTATTGAAACTTTGGGGTGAGGGTGGGTTTTATAGTGGAGGAGAGGGGTGATATCTCATTATTCAATTAATTATTTTATTATTTTCCTCAGAAAAACCAATAGTGTTGATTCATGTGACTACTAAATATAGTAATAAGTGAATATTTGTTATAACTAAGGTTAATTACACCAATCATGAATCCAAGAATAGTGTATTAATCTTATAATGTATTTATACTATAAATTAGCGTATTTTACTATTCACTATTTTTTTTATTATTTTAGAAAAATTAACAAAATTCCCTATAACCATTTTTCAACATGTATAATTAAAAAATAGACTTCGTTCTATAAATATTATTTTTATAATTTGTGAAATATAATTTTTAAATAAATTCATTATTTACTTGGAAAACAAAGGTTTCAAATTTAATAATGATTTTATAACACTTTCATAAATTAACTAAGTTATTAGAAAAAAAATCATAATATAAAAAAATATTCATTTGGGAATCCATTTTATGAATACATTAATAAAATATTTATGACTTTAAAAATAACTACACCAAAATATTAATTACTAAAAATATTAACCTACTTTTACTATGATATAATTTTATCATACATTCACTTATTGGATGAATAAATTTAATTTATAATTTAATGGGCGAGGTTACAATTCATTAATTTGATTTAATTTTCATAAGGGTCATATTAGTATTCCTAAGGGAAAGTTACTATTTCATCAGTATAGGTTCCTTAACATCTTGAAATACCCCTTATTTCTTTTATTTTTCATTTATAAAGATTGTATGGTCTTGTTTATGTGGTTTTATGTGATTCATACTACATAAAATAATCATAGAAGGGAAGTTTCATTGATATAATTTTGGGTTATTAAATTCTCCCCTCCTATAATTATTTTTTCTAGAAATTTCAAAAATTTCACCTCATGAAATGATATTGGTTGCTCTTCATCATAAGTTCTGTTGGCTCCTACATCAGATATTCTATTTTATGATTTTTCCAAGGTACCCTTTCCAGCTTAGTCATCTGATTCCTCATCACTTATTCATTATTATCTATAATTTATATATGCTCTACATAGTAAGATAAATAATGTTCCAATTCAATACCTTCAGATGTTTGTACAATTGTAGGGTCTGGCATGTACTTTATCAGTAATGAGATGTGGAACACATTGTTTAATTTAGAAATTATATGAGTAATTTCTCAAGGATAAGTCACAAATCCATATAACACTATAATATAAAATAAAAATTGTACCTAGGGGTCAAATTCCCTTTCTTTTAAAATCTTATAAAACCTATCCATGGAGATAATTTCAAAAAATTATATCTCCTACTTGAAATTAAAAATAATTCCTTTTATTATCGGCACAACTATTTTCCTTCTATGAGATGCCTTGATATGGGGTTGAATAGTCTTTATCTTTACGTTGGTTTCTGCAATAAGATTTGATACTACAAGCTTTCATTCACCATCATAATCCCAACATCTCAGTGTACAACATATATTTCAATAAAATTATTTATATGGTTCAATTTGAAGAGTATAATAGATACTATTATTGTAATAAAGATCTATCAAGGGTAAATAATGATCCCATATACCTTGAAAATAAGTATATAACGATCTAAAAATGTCTTATAATGTGTGGATCATCATTTATACCTACCTAGATGTTTGAGAGTGTTAAGAAGTAGTCAAACAGATCTCAGTATCCACATATTTCTATATAATTTTTCAGAATATCGATGTAAATACTATATCCCAATTAAAAACAAATGAAAGAGGTGCTCCCTGAAATATTTCAACTACATTAATTTTGATCAGTGAAAGGCGTTCTAGTGCCAAAATATATATTATGGCAGGGAAATGTGTAGATTTGGTATGATGATCAACAATTACCCATACTGCATCACTATTTCTTGGAATTTTTAGTAATATTGTATAAATAATTCATAGTACTGTCATCCAATTTTTATGTTGGAATATGATGTGGTTACAAGACTCCTAAATGATGTTTTCTTTCTAACATCACCTTTTGATCTATGAAACATCTTGATAAATAATCAATGTTTTCCCTCTTCAGGTTATCCCACTAGAAATGTTCCTTCAAATCCCAATAAATATCGTCGCTACCGGGGTGTATAGAGAAATTCGAACTGTGGGCCTCATCCAATAACTCCCTTTTTAGATCAGGTATAGAGGGAACACAATGCCTCTTCAAAAAATTTAGAATTAAATCCTCACACATTATTTTAGGAAATTTCCCTTCATTTAATAATTTAATTTTCCTTTAATGTTTCTCATCATCAGATTGTGAAATTTTTATCAATTCAAGTAAATATTTTTTGGAAACCAATTGAAAAATTAATGACGATTCAAATTATATTATAATTTTTATATCTATCTCGGCTAGATGCATTTACATGGGTCCATGGAAATCCTCATTATGTTTATAACTCTATGATCCTTCATGTTAAATGAGCCATCAACCTTATTTTCATTTCATGGGTGATAGTGTATTGAATAATAATAAACCTTAAGAATCCCAATCCACCTCCTTTGACTCATCTTGAGTTATTTATATAAGAATATATATTTCAAGATATTGTGATCCATATAAATCTCACTAGTTCCTCTATAGAAATAGTGTCATTGTATATTCAGAGAAACTATTAAAGCTGAAAATTACACAACATGAGTAGGATAGTTCTTTTCATGAATTTTTAAATACCCTAATGCGTTGTTGATAACTCTATTATTATACAAAATGAGACAAACATGTCCTTTATTATATGCTTCACTATAAATCACAAATCCACAATTTCATAATGGAAGAGTTAGGATTAGATCATTCACTAATATCCTCTTTAATTATTCAAAACATTCTTCACATTATTTTATGAATAAAAACTTAACACCATTCCATGTAAGCTTGGTTAATGGGTTTATTAATTGGGGGGTGTTCTGAACAAAATACTAATAATAACCATATAACTTAATAAATAATTGTACCTTAGTTAAATTCATAGTTATAGTCCATTCCTGAAATACATTTGTTTTCACATGATCAACTAAGAATCCATCCTTAGAGTCAATATTTACATGAATTGAAATAGCTTGGATACATAATTATCAATGTCTAGAAATCCCATATAACTCATTTTTTGCAAGAGTTTCCAAAATAGTGCGCAAGTGATTATTCTGATCTTTTTAGAATCTGGAGTATAAGAATATATCATTAATAAATACATCAAAAAATTCATCATGATAATCATTGAAAACCTTATTCATTAGATTAATGAATATAAAGGGTTCATTATTCATTCCAAAAGGCATTATTGTAAACTCATAATTACCATACCTCTTTCAAAATTATATATTTAAAATATCTGTTTTCCTGAAATGACACTAATGAAATCGAGATTGATGATAAATCTTAAAAAAAATTGGCTATGTCAAGTTGATCAAATAAATCATCAATATTAGGAAGATGATACTTGTTATTTATCATAATATCATTTATTTCCCTATAATAATTGAAAAACCCCATAGATCCATATTTCTTCATAAAGAACAATACATGAGCATCCCATAGAGAAAAACTAGTGTGAATAAACCCATTTCAACTCACCTCCTCATGTTTTTTCATTAACTCCACTAATTCCACTCTGGCTATTATATAAGGAGTCATTAATATAGGCTCTGAACTAGGATTTAAATCAATAGAAAAATCAATATTACTACCTATAGGGTTTATAGGAAAATATTTAAGAAACCCATAAATATATTCTTTTAGAATAGGTACATCCTCAATTTTATGATTTCTTTCATCACCCATGGATATTATGTTCTACTCATCCCCAATAATAGCATTCAGTTGAGCTACTTGGTGTGGATCTAGATAATAATCAAATGATGATTTTTTCTCTCTAATGATAAGGGATTCTACATCATTATCAAAAATTATAACATCATTATACTTTTAATAGATCTTTACATAAAAATTTTAAATCCAATTCATATTGAGTATTATATCAAAATCAATCATTGGAATGATGATAAGGTCCACAACTAAAGCACAATTATGTATCATAATATAGAAATATAGACAAATATGTATTGCAATAATAATTTCATTATATTTTTTTAATTAAAACATCTTCGTTAAATAAAAGGGGAAGTATTTAATTTTCTTGAAAAACATGGAAGATATAATATAATGAAATGATCAAAAAAAATTAACTAATTGGATATGTTTGAGGAATTGTTTAAAGTACATGCCACCACATCATTAGGAATTTCATCCATGGTAATTGTGATCACATTAGATTGGCCCTGATCCTTTGGTCCTTTTTTAAGAATGTTTCCTTGCCTCTTTTTCTAATCAGTAGCTTAGTGTCCAATATCCCAACAATTATAGCATTGAACATTAATAACTTCTTTATTTCCCATAAATTCATCAGCATGATGGAATTTTTGTCCACGCATGTAGCACACTCATTTTCATTTTATGCAATCAGCATGGTGTTTCTTTCCAAAAGTATCTAATGTTGGAAAATTCCCCTTTTTATTCTTCCCTTTAGCAATCCAATCCTCTTCTACCATCTTCTTCTCTTTTATTAACAAAAATTCATAAGGTGTAGATATTTTTCACTCTTTATTTATTGCACCTTATAAAATATCTTCATATGATAAGAAACATTGGGAGATTAGTTCCCATCAAAGTAATGGTATTAAATCATAAAATAATAAATATATTTACTTCATGGATTACATATGTTTTATGCTACATGACTTGATAACCTTATAAATTTGGATCTATAGTATTCAATATTTTCACCCTCTTATTGTTTGAGACTCAAGAATTTCCTCTCCATATCAGCTCATTATTTAAAAGGAAAATATTTATATTCAAATATTTCATTAAAATCCTTATATTCAATTTATTGTATTTATTCCTCATCATTTTTATTTTTAATTAACAACCACCATTGATCTGCATATCACGAGAGACAGTAAACGTCCATGAAAACCATATCCATTTCATTAGATCCCAAAGTGATAAATTGTATCTCTAATGAACTCATCTACTTCTCTACTGTGAAGGGATTTGAAGTCCCATTTAATGGTGGAGTATGTTTTCATATAATGAAATTAAAATTTTCTCCTACATGTTGTGGATAGGGATGATGCATAGGGATAAGGTTATTGTTATTAACCAGATTAAGATGGTCGATTATAGTTATAAGTTATTCAGCACTAGTCGTATATCCAATACCAAGGTCATTATATTTCATTGGATGGAAATTCCTAAATGGGACACACATATTCATGTAGTTTCCATTCATTCCACTTGATTGAATTCCTAAATAATGGAACACAATAAATTAGGTTATGTATTATAATGTATAATGTCGAACCAGAAAAATACATATTATAAATTGAAATCCAATGCTTGTATAATCCCATAATAATAAGAATGGTTTCACTGGGGATATATTTACAATTAAATACTTCATAATGGGTTCTAAAGAAAATGTGAATTATCCTAAGCATATCCCATGGGATTGTTAAATAGTGTGAAATGTAACTCCGATTTTCTTGTTTAGGTTACCCTAAGTCAAGCTCGGACCACCCTGTTGGTGTTGTTACCCCTAGGTACATCTATAATAGAACCAAATCCACTTGTACCATTTATACATTGATTTATTTATAAGAATATCCATAGAATCTCTACCTTACCAAATTTATATAATGTTCTTGTAAGCTTATCCTAAAATTATATTTTATGGTTGTGTTCCTTAACATAAATCTACTTTTCAAGGATTCTTCTAAACTTCTCTTGATACCAACAATAAATACATTATCCCTAGTTTCCTAGAGCATGTGCCTTATATAATCTCATTAGAATATAAACCAAGATGACACATCCTATAGAATAAATAGTTTAGTATATTTGAAAAAAAATATATACATGAGTACAAAAATTACAATATGAAATAGAATACAATATATAAATTCATTTGGAAATGTCCAAAACTCCTAGATTATCCTGGAAAGTCATTGATTATATACATCCACACATTCTAGTAAAATAAAACATAATAATGGGGAGAGATTAGATGCTTAGTAAAGGTAAAAAAGGCACTAGAACAAAAAATAATATGTCATGGTGAATAACTAAATGTACAAATTCCATTAAAAATAATCTTTAACATAATATGGAAGCTATAAAATATGACTAAATAATTACATAATAAAACATAACCATAATATTATACTTGTTGAACAACCTCATGTAATATTAATTAATTTTTTCTTAATGAGATAATGCATAATTTGGTACATTATAACCATATAGTCGATTCATCTGCCCAGACAACTAAAAATGATTAAGGAATATCCCCAAACAATATTTCAAAATGGAAAGGCCCTCACCATGTTCATATCTATTTTTTCTCAGGAGACCCACCAATGCATTGAGGGGATATAGTTGACTCAACCTTCAATTAATAATTTATTTTCATTTCTCATATTAATGGGTTTAAAAATAAATGACATATATATGTATAATCTGAATATCCTTCCAAAGTTTTTGGACATAATCACTAATAAATATCATAAATAAGGTGAATGGTATCAAAATAGCACGCCCACAATCAAAATAATCATAAAAAATTTAATAAAATATGATGGTTGATATCATAAAATATATATCCCGATGAAACCTAATAATCAACACAAAATTTGAAATAAATGAAAATAATCTTATAAAATCATCAAGTAATTCTTAAGAGAAATAATCCATTAATTTGAAGAGGTGTTCTTTTGGAAAAATACTTTTATAAAAATATAAGTGAAATAATAAAATTGTTTCATAATAAAATTAGTGATCTTGGGAAAATAATGTTGGATTAAACATATTATAGATTTTACTTGAAAATATGTATGAATTCAAGAATATTCCTTCAATTGGGTTTGTTTTTCGAATAGAAAATTTGAATGATCATGTTACAACATGTTACTACACATAATATAAAGAAGAATTATGATCTTTAAAAATATATATAACATTCACACAAAATTTATGTGGCATAAATAATAATTATTAAAAATTTAATTGAGGTAAGTAGATAATAATAGTAACACGATAAAAAATAGAGGTTCAAGTAGAAACCCTTACCATATGGACGAATGAGTGTTTCACATGACCTTATTTTCTTGAATAATTAAATTAAGTCCATTAATTAATTAATTAAGAATATTATCTAAATTTATTTGACTTCTTATAATATTATTTTTTTAATATATGGCCTTTTAATGTGTTATAAGATAAAATTTTATTGCTCAAGAGTGTTCCTTTAATTGGTTTTCTCAATCTGTATACTTGTACATGAGTATTGATGTTCTTGGGGAATGGGTATAATTCTACAGAATTGAATTTATATGAACATATAGAAGATTAAAATTTTTATATAATTAATATTATTATATGAAATGAAGATGATATTTTAGATAAAACATTGAAAATAATAATTTTTACTATTAAGGTAGTATATTTATCATCTCAAAACTTGTTTGGTTTTATGAATTATTATCATGTATATATACTGGTTCATGAAAATTAAACAGGTTTTGAAAAAATACATTATAGTCTGGTTAACCCATAAAAATGGTTTCATGGCCCGTATTGAAGGATAAATTGATGAAGTAAGGTTCTTCATCCATGATGGTTGTAAATCGGTACCTTCTTTTATTTTATTTAAGGAAAAGTGGTGCCTCGGTCAAAGACCAAATCACATTTTATTGAATAAAAAAGTCGAATGTATTACAGGAGACGGATAGAAGGGATTATTTTACAATCATTATCGAATTGGTGAAGTAAATCCAGGGGGAGGGTGTCCATCCAGGTCATGGTCTGATGAACACCCTTGATGCCAAGGGGATCAGCAACAACGTTAGCCTCTCTGAATGTATATATGTCAATGTAGTCTATATCATGCAGAGATTCCTGGCACTGAATCCAAAGATTTATCAAAGTCCAGGCAAGGTGAGTCACACCAATCCAGATTTCCTAGAAAATGGTGGTAGAATAACTTTCAATCCATAGATTCCACCAGCGTTTTTGAATGGAATACTTGACATCATGAATTACTCCCAGCATTTCAGCCTCCAATGATAAATCTTTTCTGCTATTTGCAACGAAACTCCGATGAAACTTGCCAGTAGAATATCTGAAAATGCCTTCACAGCTGGCTGGTCCAGGATTTCCCTTTGAGGCACCATCAACGTTGACTTTGATGCATCCCGGCATTGGCGTATTCCAAAAAGCATCAAAGGTGTGAAGATGATGACGATATATTCCATCAACCCGAATCCGGTGCAAAATATCCCAGTCACCAACCGAGTTGTTGTAGTGAGCTTTTTGAATTGATGCAGCTTCTCGAATCGCAATGAAGAACTGTGCTTTACCTGCATTAAGATTTAATGAGCATTTTTTGTGTAGAATATCATTTCTGTCATACCAGAAATGATATAATTCTAGTATATAGATGATACTATAGTAATCATGATCATTTGGATATAGGATGTCAGGAGAATAAAAGAAAATAATGTAAACTTAAAATGGAAGAAAAAGTAAGATGGTTTACCTCCTTAGGGAAAGGAGTTTTGGTATTTTGGAAAGACCAAGATCTCCTGAATGTAGGGAGATAAAATGGAAGAGGATTTATTAAAAACATTGACAAGAATAATCGATTATAAAAGTGATGTGAATAGAAGGTAAGGGGTGATTTTTATAGTGGAGGAGAGGGGTGATTTCTCATTATTCAATTCATTATTTTATTAGTTTGCTCCAGAAAACCAATAGTAATGCTTATTTTGACTAAATTACTTAATAAGTTAATGTTTGTTTGCATAAAGGGTGCTTATATCATCCATTATTCAATGAAAAGTTTACTTATATTAGACTGTATTTATACAGTAAATTACCATATTTTACTATTCAATAAAAAAATTATGTATTTTAGAAAAAACCCAAAAATTAACCCTAAACATTTATCGATCTGTAGAATTTTTAAAAGGACTCCAATTTATTCATATATTTTCAAAAGTATTTGAAATATCATTTTTAGATAAAATTAACATTTACTTAAAAAATAAATATTTTAAATATAAAACATATTTTATTACACATTCAAAAATTAGCTATGGAGTCATAAAATTATCCTAAAATCATAAGACATAAAAATATTTATTTATTAATCCATTATATAAAAATTTGTTTCCATTTAAATATTTTTATTAATTATATAATTTTTATTAAATATTAATGACTTAAAGAAATATGTACTCTTAAATAATAATTTTTTAAAATATTCACTTACTTTTACTATGATATAATTATGTCATTCTTTAACTAATGAGATGAATAAATTTTATTAATACATTCAAGGATGATTTCACTATTCATTAGGTCGATTAACAATTCGTAAGGGTCATATTACTATTCCTAAGGACATGTTACTATTTCATCAATATAGTGTCCTTAACTTCTAGAAATACCATTATTTATTTTATTCACAATTTAAAAATATTTTACAATGTTATCTACAAGGTTTTATATGACTCATAGTGTAAAAAATATAAATAATAATGGAAATTTTATTGATATAATGTTGGGTCATTATAGGGACCATTTGAGATTCTATAATGCATTGTTAAGGTGGAAAATTAGTTTTCTATTATGCCAATATTCAATTAATTCCATAATGATATATATATATATATATATTTCAAAAAATATGTTTTTGAAAGATTGATTTCACATGATTAGTAGGGATTATTTGATGCATGAGATAGATGCCTCAATCATTTTCACCCTAATACAAATTATCTATAGAAAATGAAATCCCTTATGAGGTAGGAATATCACATTGATTGGGTATTATTGAAAAACATTGTCTCCTGTAGGAATAGACAAGAAAACAAGAGTGGTTTATATATAAAAAATAATATAACTCTTCCAACACACCACCAACCTCCGGATTTCAATGGACAAAATTACTAATTTTAGGTAGAAAATGACACCCTTGATTTGATGTATGTTACAATGTTTTGAGATTGTTGTTTTAATATTCACATAAATATATTTGGATTCACAAGGATAATAAGGTTTCTATGTTGAAAAAGTATAATTTTTGGTTTTTTGTAGTCCACCACACAAAACGTTTGAGTGTGAGGTTGTAAGGGATTCCTATGTTGAGAATAGGTAGTACCCATCACGAAAATGGTTATCTATTTTCATGAGAAGGTAAATTATATATAATCTGTGGTAGTACATCTATGTGAAAGTTATTATATATCATTATCGTGTTTATAAATAATGGTATATGTGTGAGGTTCATCATGTTAGGGCACTTGTGTGAGGGTATATGTGAGAGGGTCTTCATGTCATATTCCTTTAATGAGATCTCATATGGATGAGCATTTTGAGATGGTTTTCAAAATTTTTGGGCCCCATAACCAATGAAATAAATATGGTTGAAATTTAATTTTTCATTTCATCTAGGGATGGTCAACTATGTGGAATAGGGAGAAAATCCCACCAGGTAAGTTGGCATGATGTATTATGATAATATCTAGGTGGGATCTTTTCAGGTTGTCAAAAATAGTAGGAATAATATCAATATTTCATGGTCCAAAGTGTCTGATCCAAAAATAGTGAAGGATTTAATCCTACTATATGGTACTCATTGTTGGGAATGTTTTGATGGAAATGTAGTGTCTATCACATTTGAATTATTCAAATCATCTTGAGTAAATATCCACGATATGGTCCAAGGCGTGGTTTAAAATGGTATAGATTATAAATGACTAAAACAACCACCTAGATTTAGGGTGTAGATATTATTATTAATGGAAAACCAAGTATCATATTTTGTCTATATAAACATTATTTTTTAGTTTATTACTCTCATAAAATATTATCCTTATTTTTTCAATTAGAGGCTCACAAAAATGAGAGTATTTCAAAGGAATATGGCATGTCTATACGCTCTCTATAATTTCATTCACATAATTATGGATGGATGAAAGGTTTATGATTGGTGGAATCTCTACCACATTACATCATTAAAAAAATTCATTACTATAATATCTATATTCAATACATTTTCTTCATAAATGAATAATTATGGAGAACCACCTTGAATATATATATGTGTTGTATTTTTTAAAATAAACCCATTGGTGTGTCATAACTGGACATGGGAATGGATTTTTGAGTTAATACTATATTAAAATGGGCCTCATTTATTGGGAATTAGTTTTCATGCCATAAGATACACACTGAGTTAATCTACTCTGATAACATTTGGGGTTGAGAGATAGGAGTTCGTCTGACTATATAAAACTATTCCAGGGTTCCCATTTAATGGGTGATGCATTGGATGCATGACATGGATCAGTATGGGGTGGATTGGGTGAATAACATGGTGTTTTCAATGATTATTTTCTAATATTTTTTGCATTTTTATTGTGTATTTTTTCCCTTATATATATTAATCATGATAAGACATGTTGTTTTCCATGTGTTGTATTTGGGACATCTCATTTCAATTCTTATTTACACTCCTATTATAATATTTTAATATGAGAGTGATTGGATATTATATGAAGGTATCATATAATATAGGAAATAAATGTATTATATCAAATTATAAGTATGTTTCAAATAGTTTATCAAAAAATTATTGGAAATTGAAATGAGAGGAATATATAGCCTTATCTCATGTGAACTTTGTATCATAGAGACAAACCATTGAATGGAAAAACAATCTTTAAAATTTAAGAAAAAGACATAGGAGAGACTCCTCAATAGTTATATAAAGAAATAGATTTAAATTTGTTGGGGGAGAAATGAGAATAAGGGGTGGGTATTTATAGGTGTGGTTTGTGTAATTTCATCGAATAAAGTATTGGATATTTACTTTTTCCATATTATTAAGTGATTAAATACTGAAATTGTTCCAAAATACCTCCCCTAATGATAAAATGAAATGTATATTTCAATAATAATTAATATATAATTACGTGGATATATTTGACTAATGATTATAAATATATGACATCCGATATACTAAATTTCATCACATTTCTCCCTTTTTATAAGAGTTTACAATTTTACTATAAAATAAAAAAATTTATCGATTAAATTATTTAAATGTCATGCTCCCATATATATATTCTTTTTTATCAAATTAATTCTCTAATTTTATAAATTTTAACTAATATATTAGGATGATACATTTGATAAATATATGGTATTAAATTAAACACCATTATACTTCTAAAATAATTTACACCTTAATATTAATTAACCCAAAGATACAAACCCCCTTATCACCCTATAAATAATCTTAATGGTATGGTGAGAAATTTCGGCACTTTTATGACGTGGTTCCTCAAAATTGATATTTTTTTGATTTATATAAAATTTATCTTATCCTGCATATAGTTCTTATCAAACCTAAATTTTGGATGTTTTTATTGATATTGATCATGTACAAATCCTCGTGATGTTAGAAAATTCCTAGTATTTGATTAATGAGATTCATAAAGGATGTTCCTATTAGCTGAGGCCATGTTTTTTCCCTTATCACTGAATTATCTCTCATCATTACCCTTAATATAGAGACAAATATTATGGTCACTTTATAATACCTATATTACTAGTGGATATAACAATAAATGTTTTTAACGTAAAATAGTAATAATTACTAATGGTAACAATGACCAACGGTTATATTGACCAAAGTTCATCATTCATAATTATCATAATGTACCATTATAATGCAATTTTTATGTTTTTTATTATATCCAATAATATAATTTAACCTAATAATCTAAATTAAACATCCCATGTTTTATTCTTTCAATATTCCAATTTCACAGGTTACATTTTTATTCTTTTTTACTGTTCATGTTATAGATGTAATTTTTATTAGAGAATATATGCCAAGAAATATCTGAATTATACTTCGATTTTTTTACTTTACGTTTCTAGTTATCATGGTATTAATATATTATTTTCTTTGACATTCCATGAATTACATTGTAATAAAATATATTTATTTCATAATAGAACCTTAATGGTTATTACACTTTAAAATTTCCCTAGGCGAGATCCTGATCCATGTTATCATTTATCATCAAATCCAACCATTTATATGTCTCCACATAATAGATGAATGTGTCTAGATGAAAATAGTTCTTTATGTGGGTTTTGATAATATGAAATTTTTTATTGAGGTGATCGACCTAGTCTATGACCGCATGAGGAGATAGATCAATATTGAATGTCAGAGGACAACTGAACCAGAAATTCAACATTGAATCAAAGTACATAGTCTCCTTTCATAGAGATATATAACATTCATTTTAATGAATTTTTACTAGACTCTCTAATATTTTAGTGTCAATACCAATTTTATCCTGGAATAATGATTTCATATGAACTTTTAAAAAACTAGAGGAGGTCATCTTGGAATAATCCTATACATTATAATAAAGAAAAATATCAATACTCTCTTCCACAATGAGATTACCCAACGTATTTAACTACACTATATATATCGTAAATGTACTCCCATTCTATTCTCAGTTAGATATATTTAATAAAAAAAATTTAATTTTAAATGCCTTTTATAAGGGTTTTTTAAAAAATTCATCATGGTAAATGAGTCATTTATAAGAAAGTAAATGCATGATTTACTATAATATAAATGTTATTATCAATCATCAAAATATACATATCCTATTAATAAAAGTAATTATTTAAAAAAATTAACCTAATAATTAAAAATAAATATATATTTAAAAACTATATATGTATTGCTAATGTATTATTCAATATTAGTCATTAAATAGTTCTCATAGTTATATAATAAACAAACATAACAAAGAACACAACAAGGAATATGATGTCTGAGATAGGATGACTAGTAGCAGACATAGAGTATAAAAAATAGGAATATCAGACAATACCTTAAAAATTATGATTCTATAATAATTATTCCAGAAATACAAATTTATGGGTTAATTTCATAGTCTCTATAAAAATATTCTCTTAGATACTCTCATGTACTACAATTAATGCAATTTTTGAGGGATGTGATACAATTTTTTATTATCCATGACATGAATACGCAAATGAATTCAATGCTACATAATAATAACACCTCTATCACTCCTTCAATTAACTAGAGGATAGTTCAAATTCATGGGGTTAATTAACACACATGTGGGAGGCACATACCCAATTTGAAAAATGTAAAAAACCACCATGGTCTATACAAAATGGTGGCATGTCCATTTTACTTATTCTAGTTGCAAATGGAAGTGATTGAAACATAAATTTACAAAAAAAATGTATAATATGATATGTATATGTGTTTCCATAGATAAAAGGTAGATAAATATATAAAATATTTGAAAGGTATGTGAAATAATTAGAGAACAATATATACATGAATAGGTTCATTCCAAAAGAGACTATGTGAATAGAAATAAGATTATAATAACTAAATAATATATAAAATATGCTTGGGACAACTCATGTTCTATGTAATAGTCCATAGAACAACCCCCACCCCACCAAGAATTATCCATACTATATGATTCTAGTGTATGAAATTTTTTAATAGTTTATCATTCCCATTACCCAGATTACACATGAATGTGTCAACAAAAGTCCCAAAAAGGTGCATGTATTGATGATGAGTATGTAAAAAAATTTGTTGATTTCCACCTCACCCCTAAAAAATTCTCGTATATCTATTTTATGCCAAAAATATTTAAAATAAAAAACAATATATATACAACAATATCATGGAATTATAAGAATTCTAGGAATATATGTTTTTGCATTGGAAACTAACACCCTATGAGGGGAGAGTTCATACAAAAATACCTACTTTGAGCTTCCACTCATGATCTGAAATAAAATTCCATATCAATACTTTATGGGACACAATTTTACTATATTTCAATAGTATAAACATGTAAACATATTCATGAACACACGTTATTATATGTGTGAAAAAAATCATGGACCAAGAGACCCATATTGAGAAACTTAATCATCTCAAACCATTCAGGGTGATCTAGAATCTTATCCTCGATAATAAGGTACTATGTATAAAATGTCAATGAATTTAGACCCCATACTAATCCATCATCCTATAAAGTTAGTTAGGGTGTATCAGCTATATGATGTTTTTAACCAATATTAAATCATTTGTGTACTTGATCTTGATCATATTAAATAATATAAAAATATTCTAAAAGTTTACTATATCTGTTATTATTTATAGTTTTATACTTTATAAGTGTATAAATTATATTAAGGACTACCATTAAATATTCACATTAATTAATAATTGATAAAAACCAATTAATTAGTTCCACCCATATCTTTTTTAACAATCATAAATAAATAGTAGGTATACTAAGACATCATAAAATTTGCAACATGTATTTAAGTCCCAAAAACGAATAATTAAAAATGAAATACAAATCAGAATGGAATAATAAGTATCTGTATACTTTTAATGTTTATGGAATAAAATTATGAATTTAAACTCATAGATTTAATTATCCTCACTCAGCCAAAAAGTATTTTGAGGTAGACATTTTTTGATCCATAAAGGATGATGGGGTACAAATATAGATCAATTTGTAGATTATCGAAATGGTAACATATTAACATGAAGTATTCCCCTAAAAATATATGAATTAACAACGAAACATTGATTGAATTGGGGAAAAAATATAGTGATTTGGGGAGAATGAATCTATGAAATGAAACCTTATCCTACATTTATATTCTATTTTGAAAATCATACATGTTATCTATTTTAAAATGATTCAATTGGACTTCAAATATTTCTCTTGTATTAAATTTAGATACATGATTTTGCATTTATTTCACACAAGGAAAATAAAAAGATATAATATTCGAGTTAACCCATGAAAATATCTTTACAAAATTGAGATTCTATGACCAAACACATTCTATTGGATTTAATCATGAGGAATGATCCAATTAGGCAACAAGAGTTAGGAGTGAGATAATTAAAATGCATGTTAATGGGGTAAATCATAATAAAATTTTGACCGCCCTTATATTCATATTTTAATTTTAGGATTAAAATAAAAACATTCATTTTTAAGGAGAAGTTTTTCTCAGAACATAGTGAGTACCGTAGACACATATTGGGGGAATATCCTCTTTCAAGTAGTTTTTCCCCAATGTTATGGTTTGTGAAAAGGATTAGACTAGGGGGATCCTCTCCCACATTTCATATTAAAAGAACTCAAATTCTTATGATATATATTTTGAATACATTTTCATTATAAATATATAAATAATTACAAACCACTTGAATATATATATATATATATTTATTAAATAAAAACAATTATTTTGTGAGAACTGGATATGGTAATGGATTATTTTGACTTCATAATACAATTAAAAGTTCCACATTGATTGGGAAATGGCTATAATTTCATCAAAGGTACACTGTGTTACTCAACTATGATAGATAATGGGGTGGAGGTATAGGGGTTCTTTTCCTGAGATGGTCTTATTCTAGGTATCCGAAATTAAGGGTGACACATTAGACACGTGACATGGTTATATATGGGTGTTATTGGGGAAACAAAATATTTTTAAGATGTTATTTTAAAAAAAATTCATATCACTTGGGTGTTTTTCCACTTATTTATATATGTATATATTAATTTTGAGATATATTTTTCTTGTCCATGTGGTGTGTGTGTGCCATATATTTTAAATTCTTATTTAAATTTACAATATAATATTTTAATATGAGGGTGATTGGATAATTTATGAAGGGATTATTTTTTATACGAATTTAATGTATTTCATTTAATTGAAAGGATGTTTAAACATGAAGAGGTAGTAAAGTTTGATCTCAGTAATATAAACCCTTTACCATCAATATATTACTATCCAAGATACGAACCATATAACCAAAAAAAAAACACATAAAAATTTAATGTATAAATATGGTATATACTCTAAAACAATTATAGAAGGAAATAACATTGAATTTGGTGTGGTGTAGATGAGAATAATGGGTGTTAATTTATAGGTGTGGTGGGTGTAATTTCATAGAATATTCTATTAAATATTTAATTTTTCCATTAGATGAAGTAATCAACTACCTAAATTGTTCCCAAATACCTCACATAATAATAAAATATAATGTATATTTCCAAAATTAAGAAAATATCAGTATCTGGACATAGTTGATTAATTTTTAACCAAATATCATTTTATATTTACCAAATATCACCGCATTTCACCATTTTTATTATATCTTACTATTCAGACTGAAAATTAGAAAATTTTACCCGCTGGATAATTTGTATGTCTGGTTCTCAAATATTCTATCCATTTTTATAAAATTAGCCCTCTAATTATATAAATTTTATATATTATTTAAGGATGATACATTAGATAATAAAATTGTATTGGAGTCAAACCCATTTCATTTCAAATTGAATTTTCAATTTTATATCACATCACCAAAAGATACATGACCCCTTATCACTATAGAATAATTGATTACAATAGGTTGTTAAATAGTGGAAATTTTATATCATGGTGCATAAAAAATTTATCCTTCATCATAGTTAATTTTTTTGAACATCTCACACAAACAATTCATCTTCAATTTTAATTTTTTATGTTTTTCATGGTCTTGATTTAGTACGAACCATAGTGACACTAGAAACATCAATGTATTTTGTAAACATGATTCTTAAGGGATGTTTCTATTGGAAGAGGCCATGTATTCTAACTATTTTGAATTATATATTATCATTACACTTAATATAAAACAATTATAATTTTATCTTAATTATTCCTGTATTACCAATGTCCATAACAACCAAATGTAATAATGTAAAAAAAACTTAATTACTAGTGTTTATAATTACCAATTTTAATAATTCCTAATTTTATTAATTTACAATTTTAATGTCACATTTATAAAATATCTTACATCAAATAAATTCATTTAAAAATCTTATAAATTATACATCCCATGTTTTATTCTTTCAATATGCCAATTTAATGGGTTGCATTATTTTTCTTTTTTAGCGATCTTATTATTGATGTGAATTTTATTTGAAAATATATGAAAATATATATCTAAATAATAATTGGGATTTTTTAAATTAAAAGTTACATGATAATTTACATTTGTATCATTTATTTATAAAGAATTATGTTATAGTAACATATTTTTATTCCCTAAATGAACTATCATGGGAACTACACTTAAAACATTCCATAGGGGGGATCTTGACCCTTATTATCACTATAATGCCCCGACCCAAGATACCCAGAGTCGATGAATTATTACATAACATTGGCATGATCACAAAGGATCAAGTCTTGAAAGACCGATTAGTTTAGTAGTCTTGGAAACATTAGATATATTCATAAGTCTTACATTACATCATAAGGTAAAAAAAAATACAACAACATCTTGTCTTCATATCCCCTCATACTATCCCTGCAGGTCATTCATAAATTACTTCTTCATAGTCCTGGGAAAAATAAAACATTGAAAGGGGTGAGCTCAGATTCTCAGTAAGGATAACATTATAGCAGAAGCTTTCATAGATAAGCATAAACACTTAAAGAAGTTTATAACTAAAACGAAAGCCTTTTAAACTTGAACTTCAACATAAAATGGAAAAAATAAAATAAAATAATTCAATTTAATTACTCACATAGATATTATACTAGTAGAATAATCCCATGGAATATTAATAACCACTTTCATAATGATGGAATGCATAATGCCAGACTATCATAACCACATAGCCAAGGCCTTGTGCCAAGACTACAAATAAGATTTTGCCAAGGCCTTATGCCAAGACACTAGTTTGTCTCATGAGACCTACCGATGCATCGAGGAGATATAGAGGGCTCCACCCATCACTTATTAAGTTCAATGCATTCCTCATATGAACAGGTTTAAACATAACATAAACATTCGTATTAAAACTAGCATACAAAATGTCAATACTTTGACCACAAACCATGAATGGTATAAAAATAGGACATCCATAGTCAAACATAACTCATTCGATACAATATGGAATATTGTATTGTATCACATTAACCTCAATCAAGAATAATGAAGGATGTTGAAATAGATGAAAATAATCATCAAAACTATTTTGAGAGAAATATCCCCCTTTTTCTTGAAATCATTTAAAAGTCACACTATTTGTCAAGAAGCCATTTAAAAATAGATTTTTGAATCAAAGTGTCCTATACCACTTTGAAACTTTTAAAAGGAGTTTTAATTTTAAAACTTTAATGTCCATATAATTAAATCCTTAAAACCATTTTTTTAAAACATGGAAATTAATGAGAAAGATTTAGAAGAATAAGTCTTTAAAACATTTAAAAATGGTATTTTAGTTAGAGTTTCTAACCAAAAGAGAGACATTGGAATAAAAATAATTGAGGTAATCAAAACATTTTAATATCATGAAAATAAATGAATTCATGATATACTATGTCAAAGTACATTATATACACCACATAAAAGTGATTTGGTGTATAACAACAAAGAAGTCACAATGGAATGTAAATTGAGATGAAATCTCTCATAAAGGTCGTATCCTTAGGTTAAGGATAAATCAACGAAATAATTATGTGTGAAAAATATAAATACACTAAATATTATTGGATATTCAGTGTAAAACAATCAAAGGACATTCACAGATATTCTTATAAAAACAAAACCAATGAATTGGATGTTTATCTCAACAAATCGAGATTGAGTAAAAATTACTCTTATCAAGTTCATACCAATGACTTGAGAATTTATCAATGGGGTGATTATGTGTATAAAATGTATATCCACAGAAAGGGGAGTGGAAATTATGACCTAATCAAATGAATAGTGATTACACACATAATCTTGGAGTAAAATAATCAATGAAGTATGGGTAAAGCCGAATGAGTGGAAATTGAAATTTCAAATTACCTTATAATTTGGTAACGTACGAAACATACACCCATTAAAGAATTATAGTACAATGATGATGAAAATATCCATAAATTAATGTATATTACACAATGAATACAATCATGGGCAGTACACACACCACATGCAATAAATAAGTGGTGAACAATGGAAATCTCACTGAATTAAAAGTGAGATAAGAAACCCCTTACTTTGTACTTTTTCCTTGGTCGACGGTAGGTTAACGTACTGTATAATTTTTAAATAATTGTTATTGAATTATAAAAGAATCATTTACATTAATATGATATCATATATGATCTTTTAACATTGATTTGTTAATAATATCTTAGAATTATCGTCATTTTGGGTGTTAATTTACTCGTTTTCTTTTATATGTTTTGTTACGTAAGCCATGTTTGTCATGGATAGGTTGTATCATATTCATATCAATAATTATATAATGTTCTTAAAAATTATTTTTAAATCATCAAATGATAATTATACTTGAACGTATATGATGGAGAATGAATCTCATCGCGTTCGTGGAGACAGTAGTCCGTACGTACGCACGAGCGACAATATCATTCTTTTGATATTAAAATAATATATAATTGGATGGTATATCATATATACAGAATCATTATCATGTTATATTTATTATTTAAATTAGTTACACATCATTATTATACCCACCCAAATAATAATATATTGAATAACAATTACACCACGACGTGGAGACGGTAAGCCGTACGTACGCACATATGGTGACATGTTATTCAAAGGGTGGATAGAATACTGAATATGGTTGTACCATATTTATAATAACATAAATGTATATATATGACACTGGAGTTATTATTTTAAAATGGTAATAACAAAGAAAGAAGACGTGGAAGAAGAATGGAACTTGAAAAGGGGCGGTGAAAACATTACCTCTTCTTTGGGTTCTTCCTTTTGATTTGATCAAAAGGGGTCCATAGGATGGCTTTCTGATCCAACTAAGGGCTCTAGGTTGTAGTGAGGGAAGTTGGGAGAGTATTTTGGCAGGGTTTGGCCGAAACAAAAGGCTTTGAAGGTGTGAATAAATGAGAAGGAAGAGTTTCCTTTTATAAGAGGGGTGAGGGGCACCTTTGGAAAAGCTAGAAATATTAATTTATAATAAATTCATATTCGGGTTCTAATGGCTACCAAGTTTATTATTCGAAGGTTAAGGTGGGTATATGTCTAAAACCATTCAACCAATATAATTTAAACAGGTTTGGGTTACTATATTAACCTTGTCTTTTAGTTTTAACTCTTAGTTAATTAGTTTAACATTTACCATATCACTTTGTATTTTTATATTATATAGTTAATAAACTTACTATATATATCCAAGATACCCCCAATTGGTCCATTAATGATATACCTATCATGATATAAGTCTCTTGGACAATCCATAGATTTTTAGGAATTTAATATCAATTAATAATATAATATTTTTTTTAAACCATTTTATGTCAATTTTGACACTATTTAATAGTTGATTTTTGTGAAACTCATAACAGAAAAAGTTAATTAAATAAATAAAAATATGTCATATTATCCTATAAAATTATTTTAATTCATTAAAAGTCCTAAAATATATTTATTTAGGTATTTATAATATCAATTATTTTAATTTTTCACTATTATGGTAATTACTGCATCATCATTGTGTCATAAATATATTAAATTATTTAATGTTTAAAAATTATAAATAAACTATCATTATGTAGGAAATCTTATTATATTTATAATGAATATTAACAATTGAATTTATCTTATGTATAACCCTATATTAGAAATGTTTTAGTAAATAAACATTGATTTTAACTATTTTAACTCTTCTTTGAATTAAATAATAATAAATGTCCTAATCTAATCCAAGTGGACCTAAATGATAATATTTTATTCCTAAGGTTGTTTTGGGTCGAGATACACTTTTCCAATAGAATTAGGACATGTGTTAGGGTAATATTAATATCATTTTTACCCTTAATTACCCTATTTACTTTTAACTGTGGTAAATAAAAGTAAAAAGATACTATTAACCAAAAAAATATCATCTCATTGAACCACATTTTACTTCTTGAAATTAACCGTGTCTCTCAGATTTTTGGAATTCCATTCAAAGAAGTGGTAAAATTAAGTTTTATGAAAAATTCAGTTTTTTTAACTACCACTTAGTTGTTTCACTATTCATCAAAAATTGAAGTTTTTCAGAACAATGCCAAAATTTCACCCTAAGAAATAATTGATATTCCAAATTAAAAAATGATGTCTATCTTACAAAATTCTAAACATATAAGTTGAATTAATTAATTTTATAATTAATTCCCGCTGTCACAACAAATAGCGTGTTTTTTAGAAACAATATATATCAAAAGATTAACAATTGTTTAGGTCCAATTTCAAAGTGAAATCAATTCTAATGAACACAATTGGATAAAATGGTAAAAATATATTCTAATTATACTTTAAAACCAATCAATAATATAATTTATCACTATCAATTATTTTGATTTAAAAGGATGTTTTTAATTAAAATTTAGTAATTTTCACTATTCATCAAAATATAAGTGTTATCCGAAAAGTTCCAAAATTTCACCTTAGGATAAATTCGATATTCCGAATCCAAAAATGAAGTCCATTTTGAGAGATATAATTTATAAAATTTCAAAAAGTAGGTATTACTATTCATAACAGCTTGTTTGATTATTTGTGGTGTGTTAGAATCTCGATGTTGCGTACAATGCACGCCATTGCATTATTCGAAAGGAAACATAACATGGAAGCTAGGGGTGTTACAATCATGTATCATCACATCCCACTATTGATGAGTAGTTTCATATTACCTGAAGGTCTTTATAAAAAAATAGTGTTTCTTAGGGTATTTGGAACCTTGAAATATCTTATGGAGGTGATTTACTCACTCCTTGTCTACTAGAGGAGATACATCAATCCCAAATTTTAGAGGATGGGGGAACTAGTAATCCCTCATGAAATTAGATTACATGGTATTCTTTCATAGAGATATATAAATTTCATTTTGAGGTATTTTTACAATCCCCTTCATGATTTGAGGGGAAACTCCAATTCAATCATGGAATATATTCACATATGCACTCATGAATTACAAGAGGTGGTCAGGTTAAAATCATTATATACATTAAATTAGAGAAAATTTTCAATACACACATCCCCAAAGAGTTTACCCAAATTATATAATTACACTATATATATATAAAGTAAATGTTACACCATTATTATCTCACTCATTTCTATTTACAAAATATAGATGTATTTTAAAATCCATATATAATCCATTAAAAAATAATTTGACATGATTAAAGAGTCATTTATAATAATGTAAATTGCATATTTAGGTATAATATAAATGTTTTCTTCAATCAAAAATATATAAATATCCTCTCAATCCAATGAAATATTTACCAAAAAATATTATCCTAATAATCAAAAAGAAATATATAGTTAGAAATAATGTTTTTTATTGATAATGATTTATTCAATATGATTCATCAAATATTATTTATAGTAATATATTAAAACATAAAATAACGAACTGAAACTGGCATGATACCCTACACATGTGTACCTATAAACATCTATGATGTTGTATGAGTCCTAAAAATGTAACACCCCGAACCCAGTTGCCCAGAGTCGGTGCCTTATTTTAATATATTGGCATGATTACAAGGAATCCCGTCCTGAAGGGCCGATCAGTTTAGCAGTCTTGGAAACCCTAGATACATTCATAAAGGTTACATTACATCATAAAAATGAAATCTACAACAACATAGTCTCCATAGTCCACACTCATATCCCCACATACTTTCCCTGCAGGTCATTCATAAATTACTTCTTCACATCCTGGGAAAAATAAAACCTTGAAAGGGGTGAGCTTAGATGTTCAGTAAAGATAACAATATAGAAGAGACTTTCATAAATAAACATAAACATTTAAATCAATGTATAACTAAAACAAAATCATTTTAAACTTCAACTTCAGCATAATATGGCATAGATAAAATGAAATAATTCAACTTACTTATTCACATGAATATTCTACTTGTTGAATAATCACATGCAATATCAATAACCACATTCATAATGACAGAATGCATAATGCCATACTATCATCACCACGTAGACAAGGCCTCGTGCCAAGACTATAAATAATATTTTTGTCAAGGCCTCGTGCGAAGACAGTAGTTTGTCTCATGAGACCTACCGATGCATCGAGGAGCTATAGCGGGCTCCACCCATCAATTAATAAGTCCAATGCATTCCTCATATGAACAGTTTTAAACATTACATAAACATTCGTATTAAAACCAGTATACGAAATGTCAATACTTTCTCCATAAACCATGAATGGTATAAAAATAACACATCCACACTCAAATATCACAAAACCTTCAATACAATAAGGATTTTTTGTATCATAACATATCAACTTCAAATAAACTTAAAATCCATCAAAGGATGTTGACATAGATGAAATCAAAACTATTTGAGATAAATATCTCTTTTTTGAAATCATTTTAAAGTCACACATATATTAAGGAAGTAATTTAAAAGAGATTATTGAATCAAAGTGTCCCATAGAACTTTGAAACATTTGAAAAGAAATATAATTTCAAAACATTCATTTTCATATAAATGAATCCTTAAAATCATTTTTAAAACATGGACATTAATTAAAAATATTTAGAAAGATAAATCTTTAAAACATTTAAAATTATGATCTTGATAAAGAGTACCATTCAGAAATTCATAAAATATTCATTTTGAAATCATTTAAAAGTCACATAATTATAAAATAAAAAAATTACTTTAAAAATATTCTTATAAGCTTGTAAGGTATGATTTGACGAGTTTATAACGGTAGAATATAGCCACACCCGCCGTATAAGTTAAAAAAACATTCTTACCTTAAATTTGTCGAAAAGGTCCAAAAGTACCTTGTTTGGAAAACAACGGAAAGATTCCATTAAAAATGCATAAGGGTATAAATGACATTAAAATTTTTTATAGTAAATATTAAAAATGTGTTGAAATATATTTTTATTAATCATGGATGTCGATGATAAAGAGGTCCCTGTATAAAATTGCGTATAAACAACCTCGGATAATGAAGAGATTGTGAAATAATCCGTTACCAATTTGGTGACTTACAAAATATACACCCCATGAAACAGGTATCATAATATTAATATGTAAATACACATAAATTAAAGTGTATTACATAAATAATACAATTATGGGCAGTGCATACACCGAACAAAAGGTAATAGTGGAAATATGGCATGAATCTCACGGGAATAAGGAGTGAGATGAAAACCCCTTACCTTGTACATTTATTTGGTCGAGGATAGGTTAACCTACTTTATAATAGTTAAATCATTGTTATTAAATTATAAAATATTCATATATATAAATATGATATCATATATGATCTTTTAATATTGCTTTGTTAATAATGTTTTTGTATTATCGTCGTTTCGAGTGTTAACTGATTCGTTTTCCTTTATATGGTTCGTTACGTAAGCCGTGTTTGTTTTGGATAGGTTGTATCTTATTCATATCCATAATGATATCAATTCCTTATGAATTATGTTTAATCGTCAAAAAATAATTATTCTTGAATGGATATGATGGGGAAATGAATCTCATCGTGTTCGTGGAGACGATAATCCATACGTACGCACAAACTCTACTTTCATTTCATTTTTCATTTTAAAAGGAATCAAAACCAAATTATACATAGGTATAAAATTATTCTATTATAATATAATATCTTATATGTGTTACTTAATTTAATTAACACTATCCTTTATACGTTCCATGTATGGTATGAATGAGTCATATTCCTTTGAGTGGGCGGTAGTCCGCAGTTCTCAAATGAAATTATTGTATATATATACAACATGGAACGAATAATGGTATGATATAAAATGGAATTACATAATATTATATATAAAATAAATATAACAAATATCATATTTAATTATAGTTCCATCATAATGGCCACCATGAGATGTGGTAGAAGATAATTGAACAATCATCGTTTTGTGAGGCGTTTGGTTGCGATCCACAGGAACATTATGTTCTTCGCCCATTAAGTGATGGTGTGTGAAAGTGTAGTTATAATACTTCTAATAAAAATATTGTAGTATATTTATTATACTTTTTTTGTTACAAAAAAATAATAAGAAGATTTTAGGGGTTGGAGAAGTAAAATAAAAGAAAATAATCTAAGAGAAATTGTTACCTTTAATTTGGTTAACTCCCTTTGGTTTGAATCAAAAAGGAATATTAAAGTGCCTTCTGCCTAAGGTGAGGATTCTAGGAGGAGTAGAGGGATGTAAGGAGCTTAATTGGGTAGAGTTTGGACGAGACAAAAGGCTTGAAAGGTGTCAGGAATTAGTTAGAGGTGGTGTCCTTTTATAAGGGTGAGGAGGTGCTCTTTAGGAATAAGTTAAAGTATTAATTTATAATAAATTCATATTTAGTTTCTAATGGATCCAAAGCAGATTATTCAAATCCTACGGTGGGGATGGGTCAAAATTATTTCAACCAATAGATTTTAGACAGGTTTGGGACATTATATTAACGTTATCTTATAGTTTTAACTCTTGGTTAATTAGTTTGAAACTTACCATGTCACTTTGTATTTTTATATTATATAGTTAATAAACTTACTATACACTTCCATGAAACCCCAAGATGTCCATTAATGATACACCTATCATTATACAAGTAATTTCACCGAATATTAGATTTTTAAGAATTTAATATCAATTAATAGTATAATATTTGTTTTAAATATTCTTTTATGTCAATTTTGACACTATTTCGTATTTGATTTTATTGAAAATCATAACAGCATGATTACTTCTAAAAAGGTTAATTACATAACTCCTAACATGTCATATTAACATATAAAATTATTTTAATTCATTAAAAGTCTCAAATAATATTTATTTGGGTATTTATAATATCAACTATTTTAATATTTTATTAATAAGGTAATTACTGCATCATTATTGTGTCAAAAATAAATTAGATTATTTAATGTCTAAAAATTATAATTATAATACCATTATGTAGGAAATATTTTTATATTTCTAATTAATATTTATAATCGAATTTATCTTATGTATAACCCTATATTATAAATGTTTTAGTTATTAAACTTTTATTTTAACTCTTTTAACTCTTATTTGAATTAAATAATAATAAATGTCCTAATGTAATCCATGTGGACCTAAAGGGTCATATGTTTTTCCGAAGGTTTTTTTTGGTCGAATTAAACTTATCCAATAGAATTATGACATGTGTTAGGGTAATAATAATAACATTGTTACCCTTAATTAACCTATTTATTTTTTACCGTGGTAAATAAAAGTAAAAAGTTACTTTTCAGAAAAAAATTATTTTAATCTTATTGAACCACATTTTATAGCTTGATATTAACCGTGTCTCTCAGATTTTTGAAATTCCTCTCACAGAAGTGGTAAAATTATTTTTTATGTGAATTTACAAATTCTCCTAGGAGGTGGGTAAAAGACGGTGAAAAAGTTTATTAAAATTTTTATATATCTAAAATTATTATAAACTGCCTCCAATGAATTAGATTGAATTTATATAGGTGTTATGTATCTGTTTTGACCTAAAATAAATTTAAATAAATTTAAATAATTATTTAAATAAAAATTCGGTTTTAAACAGTAACTCAGTATTTTTAACTATTTATAAAAAATTGAATGTTTTTGGAAAAATACCAAAGATTACCCTAAGATAATTTTGATATTCCGAATTCAATAATGAAATCTATTTTTTAAAATTCAAAACATAGAAGTTTTATTTATTAATTTAAAATTAATTCCCGCTGTTAAAACAAAAAGCGCGTTTTTAAGAAACAATAACTATCAAAAGATTGACACTATTTTATGTCCGGTTTAAATGTGAAATTATATCCAATTACCAACATTGGATTAAATGGTAAAAAAATATTATAAATATAATTTAAAACCACCCAAATTCATTATATATCACTATTAATTATTTCAATTAAAAATGTTGTTTTTAATTAAAATTTAGTAATTTCCACTATTCATCAAAATATGAAAGTTATCCGAAAAGTACCAAAATTTCAACCTAAGCTATTTTCGATATTCTAAATCCAAAAATGAAGTCCATCTTGAAAGATAAATTTTTTAAAATTTCAAAAAGTAGGTATTACTATTCATAACGGCTAGTTTGATTGGTTGTGGTGTGTGTTAGAACTCGAAGTTGCATACAACACACGCTACTGTATTATTCTAATAGAAATATATCGTGGAAGCTTGGGGTTTTACATTCTACCCTCCTTCAATAAATTCCATCCTCTCAAATTGAAATTGTTCTTTGAAAATAAATGGTTGAAAATGGAAAGTATCATAGTGGGAAAACCCACATCGGAAATTGGGTTAATAATATTTAGTCTTAATAAGAGGAAAGAGAAATGAAAGGGTCACCTCCAAATTATGATCTAGATTAGGAGAAAATTGGTGGCTATTAGAGACACATAATTGGAGGAAAAATGTAAATATTTATAGGGAGTGATTGAGGTCATCAATCACAAACAATTGTAGAATTGTGGGCCTCGAAGCCACCAATTTATGATGATTTAAAATACTATTGGTTAAACAAAACATGAGGTATTAGGATAACACATTTTTTGTTTAAAGATCCCTTCCAGAAATTTTAATAATTTATTTATCCATAAAATAATATGATATATATATATATATATATGTAATTATATATACTTGACAAGTAGAGTTTCATCCTTCAACTAATTCCTACTACAAACTCATCTTTTACTCTAAAAGATTTAATATATATATATATATATTTATATATATTCTATTTATCCTAATCACATACGGTTCCAAAAATAATGAATTTATAATTCACATATAAGACTCTTTAAAAAAAATTACATTATTCAATCCAGTACATCACGTGGGCTAGTGGTAGGTGATACATCGTTGTCACCCTTCGGTTGTGGGTTCAAGTCTTACGGCCTTACTGGATGCGTTGGGTTGCCGCCCAACCTCCGGGTTGTCCTTTTATAAAAATCCATAAATAACCTTTCAAATTAATCACTTCCAACCTTTATACATATCTACAATACTTTTGTAAACTCTTAGTCCAAAACTTATATGAAAGGTAAACATAATGTAGATCTTTTTTACCCTGTAATATCATGTGGATACCTTCATCACGTATTCATTTAAAACAATGAAACATCATGAATAACCATAAAACCATATTGATTACATTCTTGCTCCCTTATTCCTTATAGAATACTAGATATACTTCATCCATCCAAAAATGTTGTAAACTCCAACAGTGATGGAATATATAAATATTTAATCAGTTTTAAGGCAGTCAAGAATATCCAATATAATTTACCCAAATCAACCATATCTCATTCCAAAATCTGTACCTCAATATTAGGAACATATTAAGGTTTATCTTTCCTTCAACCATGTAATTTCCAAAATGTTTAACTCGGTGTAGAGTCACTCTTCATAGTACCATAAAATCTAAAATCCTTAATGAAATAGTACTGTAGTACAATCCTTATTTATTTCCAAGACATCATTGATACAACACTTCAATTAAATAATTAAAAAATAAAAACATAATTACAATAGTCATTCCTCTTCATTTGTGGTAGTATCATAACTTGATTATTATCTAATAGCATCATTTACTGCAAAGTCTGATGATTTGGACATCGGTTTGCGTAGTGTTAAAACTCCTTTCATATGAAGCATTGTATATTTGAAACCTTTTTCTTTCCCTTGCAGTCATGTACTTGGTGTCCTTTTTCTCCACACATATAACATAATCACATTCCCTTCAAGCATTTTCCAGGTGATTCTTTCTACAGTTATCACATATGGGAAAATCCTTCGTTACCTTATTCCCTTTATCTGTCTTTCTCTCTACCATCTTTTCCTTCTTTGGCTTCCCATCAAAGCCATTGGACTCCGAAAATTCTTTTCATATCATATCAACACATGATATTATTTCTTCATATGATGATAATATGTGGGAGACTATTTCCTTTCTAAAGTCTGGATGAAAACCATGAATGATATTTTCTTTCTTACTCTTTGGATCATGCGTATTGCTGGAGGTACCATTCCTTCTACTATGCACAATTTCTAAAAAATGGAATAATCTAGATCAGTTTATGAATCAAAATACATAATTCCATACTTGTAAAACACTTAACATAAATTGAACAGTTTATGGACATAATCCACAATCATAAAATTTTTTTCCTTGAGGAAGTATATACTCATAATCCATTCATAATGGTTCGTAATGAAAATGAGAATTATCCTAATCGTATCCCAAGGAGTGTCATAACTAAGAGTGCAGCAAGGCCCGTTGTCGTGAACCAGTTCTCATTCAAGACTAGTTAAAAGTGGTGTTTTCGGGTTTTACCCCTAGGTACATCTGTGCCAGAGCCACCTCTACTTTCTCGTATCCAGATAGGGATGTATTCCTCAGAAAACTCACATAATATCTACAAAATCATAATTCTAGGAAGTTATTCTCTACAAATCCTCAAATCCTACCTTTGGGATATGTGCTCTAATCAGAGTTTATCTAAATCTATCTTCCAAGGTTATTTCTAAACTTCCTCTGATACCAACTGTAATGCCTCGACCCCAGTTTCCCAGAGTCGGCCCATTTTTTTAATACATTGGCATGATTACAAGGAAAAGCGTCCCGAAGGACCGATCAATTTAGCAGTCTTGTAGACACTAGATACATTTATAATGTTTACATTACATCATAAAAATGAAAATTACAACAACATAGTCTCCATAGTCCACACTCATATCCCCACATACTTTCCCTGCAGTTCATTCATAAATTACTTCTTCACATCCTGGGAAAAATAAAACATTGAAAGGGGTGAGCTCCGATGCTCAGTAAAGAAAAAAATATAGTGGAGACTTTCATAAATAAACATAAACATTTAAGTCAATGTATAACTAAAACAAGAGCCTTTTAAACATCAAATTCAACATAATATGTCATAGATAAAATGAAATAATTCCATATAATTATTCACATGGATATTATACTAGTTGAATAATCACATGCAATATCAATAACCACTTTCATAATGATAGAATGCATAATGCCATACTATCATCACCACATAGTCAAGGCCTCGTTCCAATACTACAAATAAGATTTTTTTCAAGGCCTTATTCCAAGACACTAGTTTGTCTCATGAGACCTACCGATGCATCGAGGAGCTATAGCGAGCTCCACCCATCACTTACTAAGTCCAATGAATTCCACATATGAATAGGTTTAAACATAACATAATCATTCCTCTTAAAACTAGCATATGAAATGTGAATACTTTCTCCATAAACCATGAATGGTATAAAAATAACACATCCATAGTCAAATATATCACAAAACCATCAATACAATATAGAAGTTTTGTATCATAATAAATCAACTTCAAATAAAATTAAAATCCATCAAAGGATGTTGACATAGATGAAATCAAAACTATTTGAGAGAAATATCTATTTTTTGAAATCATTTAAAAGTCACACATTTATTAAGGAAGTAATTTAAAAGAGATTTTTTAATCAAAGTGTCCCATACCACTTTGAAACTATTGAAAAGAAATATCATTTCAAAACATTCATGTCCATATAAATAAATACTTAAAATAATTTTGAAATCATGGACATTAATTAAAAATATTTATAAAGATAAATCATTAAAATATTTAAAATTGTGATCTTGATAAAGAGTACCTTTCAGTAATTCTTAAAATATTCATTTTGAAATCATTTAAAAGTCACAAAATTATAAAATAAAACATTTACATTCAAAATATTCTTATATTCTTGTAAGGTAAGATTGGGTGAGTTTATATCGGTAGAAAATAGCCGCACTCTCCCTATAAGTTAATAACATTCTTACCATAAATTTGTCGAAAAGGTCAAATAGTACCTTGTTTGGAAAATGAAAAAATGATTCCATTCAAAATGCATAAGGTTATAAATGACTTTAACCCACTGTATAGTAAATAGTAAATTTTTTTAAAATGTTTTTTTATGAATCATGGATGTGGATGATAAAGAGGTCCCAATTGATAATTACGTATAAACAACCTCAGATATTGAAGAGATTGTGAAATAAACCCTTACCAATTTGGTAACTTATGAAAAATACACCCCATGAAAGAGGTATCATACAATGAATATGTAAATACACATAAATTAAAGTGTATTACATAAAGAATAAAATTATGTGTAGTAAATACACCACACAAAAGGTAAAGTCGCAATATGGCATGAATCTCACGAGAATAAAGAGTGAGATGAAAACCCCTTACCCTGTACTTTTCATTGGTCGAGGGTAGGTTAACATCCTGTATAATAGTTAAATCATTGTTATTAAATTATACAAGAATCATATACATAAATATGATATCATATATGATCTTTTAATATTTCTTTGTTAATAATATTTTAGTATTATCGTCGTTTCAGGTGTTAACTGATTCGTTTTCCTTTATATGCTTCGTTATGTAATCCGTGTTTGTTACAGATAGGTTGTATCATATTCATATTCAGAATGATATCAAGTCTTTTATCATTACTTTTAATTATCAAACGATAATTATTCTTGAATGCATATGATGGGGAAATAAATCTCATCACCATCATAGAGACGGTAATTCGTACGTACGTACGAACGCTACTTTCACTTCATTTTTCATTTTAAAAGGAATCAAAACCAAATGATACATAGGTATATAATTATTCCAGTATAATATAATATCTTATATGTGTTAGTTAAGTTCATTAATGTAACACCCTGACCCCAGTTACCCAGAGTCGGTGCATTATTACATAACATTGCCATGATCACAAGAAAGATCAAGTCTCGAAAGACCGATTGGTCTAGTATCCTTGGAAACACTAGATATATTCATAAAGTTTTACATTACATCATGAAGTAAAAAACTACAACAACAACATATTGTCTCCATAATCCACACTATTATCCCCTCATAATATCCCTACAGGTCATTCATAATTTACTTCTTCAAATCCTGGGAAAAATAAAACATAGAAAAGGGGTGAGCTCAAATGCCGAGTAAGGATAACAATATAGCGGAAACCTTCATAAATAAGAATTAACATTTAAGGCAATGTATAACTAAAAAAAAGCCTTTTAAACTTGATATTCAACATTGTATGGAAAAAATAAAATGAAATAATTCCATTTACTTATTCACATGGATATTCTACTAATCGAATAATCACATTCAATATCAATAACCACTTTCAAAATGATGGAATGCATAATGCTAGACTATCATAACCACATAGCCAAGGTCTCGTGCCAAGACTACAAATAAGATTTTTCCAAGGCCTTGTGACAAGACACTAGTTTGTCTCATGAGACCTACCGATGCATCGAGGAGCTATAGCGGGCTCCACCCGTCACATATTAAGTCCAATGCATTCCCATATGAAAGGTTTAAACATAACATAAACATTCGTATTAAAAATAGCATACGAAATGTCAATAATTTCACCATAAACTATGAATGGTATAAAAATAGCACAGCCACAATCAAACATATCACAAAACCTTCAATACAATATAGATGTTTTGTATCATAATAAATCAACTTCAAATAAGCGTAAAATCCATCAAAGGATGTTGACATAGATGAAATCAAAACTCTTTTTATAGAAATATCTATTTCTATTTTGAAATCATTTAAGAATCATATATTTATAAAATAAAACATTTTCTTTGAAAATATTTTATAAGCTTGTAAGGGAAGCTTCGACGATTTTATAACGGCGGAAAATAGCCGCACCTGCTGTATAAGTTAAAAAAACATTCTTACCTTAATTCTGTCGAAAAGGTTAAAAGTACCTTGTTTGGAAAATGACAGAAAGATTACTTTATAAAACTCTTATAAAAAGTCAAAAAAGGGTATAAATGACTTTAACCCATATTCTTTTAAATAGTAAAAAATTTTTGAAATACATTTATAAGAAACATTGATGTGGATGGTAAAGAGATCCCAGTAGATTATTACGTATAAACAACCTCAGAAAATGAAGAGATTGTGAAATAACCCTTACCTTGTACTTTTCCTTGGTTGGGGTAGGTTAAACTCCTGTAAAATGGTGAAATAATTGTTATTAAATTATACAAGAATCATATACATTAATATGATATCATATATGATCTTTTAACATTGATTTGTTAATAATATCTTAGTATTATCGTTGTTTCGGGTGTTAACATACTCGTTTTCTTTTATATGTTTTGTTATATAAGCCATGTTCGTAATGTATAGGTTGTATATTATTCATATCCATAATGATATCAAGTCCTTAAACAGAATTTTTAAATCATCAAATGATAATTATACTTGAATGGATACGATGGAGAATGAATCTCATCGCGTTCGTGGAGACAGTAGTCCGTACGTACGCACTAGCGACAATATCATTCATTGGATATTAAAATAATATATAAATGGATGGTATATCATATATACAGAATCATTAACATGTTATATTTGTTATTCACATGAGTTACACATCATTATTATACCCATCCAAATAATAATATATTGAATAACAATTACACCACGATGTGGAGACGGTAAACCGTATGTACTTACGTATGGTGACAAGTTATTCAAATGGTGGGTAGAATACTGAATATGGTTGTACCATATTTATAATAACATCAAAGTATATATATGATACTGGATTTATTATTTTAGAATGGTAATAACAAATAAAGAAGAAGTGGAAGAAGAAAGGAACTTGAAAAGGGGTGGTGAAAACATTACCTCTTCTTCGGGTTCTTCCATTTGATTTGATCAAAAGGGCTCCATAGGATGGCTTTTTGATCAAACTAAGGCCTCAGAGTTGTATTGAGGGACGTTGAGAGAGTATTCTGGCAGGGGTTGGCCGAACCAAAAGGCTTTGAAGGTGTGAAGAAATGAGAAGGAAGAGTGCCCTTTTATAAGAGGCGTGAGGGGAACCTTTGGAAAAGCTAGAAATATTAATTTATAATAAATTTATATTCGATTTCTAATGGCTCCAAAGTTTATTATTCAAAGGTTAAGGTGGGGATAGGTCTATAACCATTCAACCAATAGAATTTAGACAGGTTTGGGTTACTATATTAACCTTATCTTTTAGTTTTAACTCTTAGTTAATTAGTTTGACATTTACCATGTCACTTTGTATTTTTATATTATATAGTTAATAAACATACTATATACATCCAAGAGTCCTCCAAGTGGTCCATTAATGATATATCTATCATGATATAAGTCGTTTGGACGAACCTTAGATTTTTAGGAATTTAATATCAATTAATAATATAATATTTGTTTTAAAAACTCTTTTATGTCAATTTTGACACTATTCAATAGTTTATTTTTGTGAAACTCATAACAGAACGATTACTTAAAGAAAAGTTAATTAAATAAATCCTAATATGTCATATTATCATATAAAATTAGTTTAATTCATTAAAAGGCTTAAATTATATTTATTTGGGTATTTATAATATCAATTATGTTAATTTTTCACTATTATGGTAATTACTGCATCATCATTGTGTCATAAATATATTAAATTATTTAATGTTTAAAAATTATAAATAAAATATCATTATGTAGGAAATCTTATTATATTTCTAATGAATATTTAAAATCGAATTTATCTTATGTATAACCCTATATTAAAAATGTTTTAGTAAATAAACATTGATTTTATCTCTTTTAACTCTTCTTTGAATTAAATAATAATAAATGTCCTAATCTAATCCAAGTGGACCTAAATTATAATATTGTATTCATAAGGTTATTTTTGGTCAAGATAAACTTGTCCAATAGAATTAGGACATATTTTAGGGTAATATTAATATCATATTTACCCTTAATTACCCTATTTACTTTTAACCGTGGTAAATAAAAGTAAAAAGGTACTATTCACCAAAAATTATTTTCATCTCATTGAACCACATTTTACTTCTTGATATTAACCGTGTCTCTCGGATTTTGGAAATTCCATTCACAGAAGCGGTAGAATTATGTTTTATGAAAAATTCAGTTTTTTTAACTACCACTTAGTAGTTTCACTATTAATCAAAAATTGAAGTTTTTCAGAACAATGCCAAAATTTTACCCTAAGGTATAATTGATATTCCAAATTCAAAAATGATGTCTATTTTACAAAATTCTAAACATATATGTTGCATTAACTAATTTTATAATTAATTACCGCTGTCACAACAAATAACGTGTTTTTAAGAAATAATATATATCAAAAGATTAACAATTGTTTAGGTCCAATTTGAAAGTAAAATTAATTCTAATGAACACCATTGGATAAAATGGTAAAAACATATTCTAACTATACTTTAAAACCACTCAATAATATAATTTATAACTATAAATTATTTTGATTTAAAAAGTTGTTTTTAATTAAAATTTAGTAATTTTCACTATTCATCAAAATATAAGTGTTATCCGAAAAGTTCAAAAATTTCACCCTAAGATAAATTCGATATTCTGAATCCAAAAATGAAGTCCATTTTGAGAGATAGATTTTATAAAATTTCAAAAAGTAGGTATTACTATTCATAACGGCAAGTTTGATTGGTTGTGGTGTGTTAGAATCTCGAAGTTGCGTACAATACACACCATTTCATTATTCGAAAGGAAATGTTCCATGGAAGCTTGGGGTGTTACATTCTCCCCTCCTTCAATAAATTGTGTCCTCGTAATTTTTAAAATTGTGCTTGGGAATATAATGGAAAGTCCCACATCAGAAAAAAGAGTCAATAAAACTATCACATTAAAAGAAATAAAGAGAGGTATAAAGGTCAACCAAGATAACCCATACTTGGATTCCATGTAGGAAAACATGGATATGGATGATAAACTAAGTGTCAAGTTCTGATGGAGAGGGATAGAAATCATGATCAGGAGAAAGTTAACAATAAGAAAACCACAAACTTGTGTTGGGATAAATGGCCATTAGTCTCCTAGTTGGAAAGTAAACAGACAACATTTTTTTTGTTTTAAGTTACATTACATAAGGATGAGGAATTTATTTATGATATTGACTAAGAATATAATGATATATACTTACATTTTAAGTAGAGTTTCAATCCTTAATAAATTTCCACCACTAACTCATTTTTCTAAACGATGTGTATTCAAGAAGACTTGGTCACATTGAAAGAGCTAGAATAAACATCTATAGAATCACATGATCCATGCAGGATGGACTATATATTTACATTGTCTTTAGAGATTAATCAAAACCAAAATGGTTAGTAAAAGATCTAATGATCCCCCAAAAGGATATTCCTTGGTAGAAATAAACATTAATATTAATTTCCAAAATTAAACCAACAATACCCCAAAGTTAAATAAATACCATTCAATAATCAATTGTCCTTAAAATCCTTAAATATAATTAAAACTAATATTGAAAACCAAAACTTATTAAGAATGTAGTCTTCGACGTTAAATTATATCTCCAAATGACAGTAATTACTCTTAAAGTCACATACTTAAAAGTAATTAACCTAATCATTTCCATAAATAACCCAAATCATTATAAATCCACAATAAAAACATAGATAAAAATCCACCATTACTCCTCAAATGAAATCCCATACTACTCTATTTTCCTTTGGCATATAGTTTTCTCAACAAAGTAAACAAATTACACAATAACATTTATCACTTAATCACCAAATCATTTTCCTATACTAGGGGTATTCATTTGATAAGACATTAGATCCCAAATCAAATTATTATTGATCAATAAAATCATTTAACTAAAAATAATAGTCACACTAACCAAGGACATCACGTAGTCCAGTGGTAGGCGATAAATCCCAATCGCACTTTGGTTGTGGGTTCAATTCCCACAGCTTTGTCCGACGCGATGGGTTGTCACACGGTCTACGTGTTGTCCTTTTTCAAAAATTATTTTTTATAATATTACCAAAATGAGATAAATTCCTCAAAATAAACATAATATAATTTAACCACAAATTTTATCTCATACCTTGCATTTTCATCCCAAATTATTATAATTTTTAATTTCCTCAAACCCAATGATCATATAAAACCAAATGGTTATTTATAACTATATCCACAGGAGAAAAGATAATTCTTCTATAAATATCATTCTCACATGGAAAACGTTAGGGTTAAAAATACAAGAGAAAATTATTCCAAAGTAAACCCATCAACAAGGAGCACTAATACTTTTTAAACATTTCTCTAACCATTTATTTCCACATAGCTTCTTCTTTGACCAAGAAAATATCCTATAGAATAGGGAATTCACTCGGGTAATGGCCAGGTCCCCTAAATTTAGGGAAAATGACTGTAAATGGACTCTTGGGACCATTTTTATCTTCTTCTATAGTACTCTTCATTTTTCTTCAAAAATTCTTCACTTTATTTCCTTTCTTCCCGCATGTAAAGCATTTCTTTGTCCCATTGAGACACTTTCCTGGTTGTCTCCTTCCACATTTCCTGCATGATGGAAATTGAGGATTTCTTTCTCCATGTTCTCCACTACTGGAGCTCTTATCATTCATCACCTTTCTCCTCTTTTTTGAGTCCGGTAATCGGTTAATATATTTATTGTTGATCATATTTTTGGAAAATTGATTTGGCATAAAGACGATATCTTTTATGCCTATCAACATTCCATTTTGTTGCCTATTTCCAACACCGTTCCCACCTTGTGCATAATTCTCAAAGTCACTATGACTTCCTTGGAATCCAGCCATTGACTAAAACCAGAAAGCATTGTGTGAGTAATAGTAGTCATACAATAATTTAGAGATTAACATGTCACCATATTCTCAATTTAAAACACATTAGGATTAACCAAGTTCATTTACTCGCATCTTATATATATAATACTGTAAATCAATTTATAAAGAAAATGTAAATTATCCTAAGCATATCCCCCGGGAGTGTCGTAACCATGAGTGCAGCAAGGCCCGTTGTCGTGCACCAGTTCCCGTTCGAGTCTAGCTCAAAGCAGTGTTTTCGGGTTTTACCCCTAGGTACATCTGTGTCAGAGCCGCCTCTACCTACTCGTATCCAGACATGGATGTATTGCTCGGAAAACTCACAAAATCTCTACAATACCAAAATTCTAGGAAGTTATTCTATACTAATCCTCAAAGTTCATCTTAGGTATATGTGCTCTAATCAGAGATTATCTAAATCTAGCTTCCAAGGTTTGTACTAAACATCCTCTGATACCAACTGTAACACCCCGACCCCAGTTACCCAGAGTCGGTGCATTATTTCATAAAATTGACATGACCACAAGAAAGATCAAATGTCGAAAGGCTGATTGGTTTAGTATCCTTGGAAACAATAGATATATTCATAATGTCTTACATTACATCATGAAGTGAAAAACTACTACAACAACATATTTTCTCCATAATCCACACTATTATCCCCTCATAATATCCCTGCAGGTCATTATTAATTTTCTTCTTCACATCCTGGAAAAAATAAAACATAGAAAAGGGGTGAGCTCAAATGCCAAGTAAGGATAACAATATAGCGAAAACTTTCATAAATAATAATAAACATTTAAGGCAATGTATAACTAAAACAAAAGCCTTTTAAACATGCACTTCAACATTTTATGGAAAAAATAAAATGAAATAATGACATTTACTTATTCACATGGATATTCTACTAATCGAATAATCACATGCAATATCGATAACCACTTTCATAATGATGGAATGCATAATGCCAGACTATCATAACCACATATCCAAGGCCTCGTGCCAAGAATACAAATACGATTTTTCCAAGGCCTTGTGCCAAGACACTAGTTAGTCTCATGAAACATACCGATGCATCTAGGAGCTATATCGGGCTCCACCTGTCACATATTAAGTCCAATGCATTCCCATATAAAAAGGTTTAAACATAACATAAACATTCGTATTAAAACTAGCATACGAAATGTCAATAATTTCACCATAAACTATAAATGGTATAAAAATAGCACATCCACAGTAAAACATATCACAAAACCTTCAATACAATATAAAAGTTTTGTATCCTAATAAATCAACTTCAAATAAGCGTAAAATCCATCAAAGGATGTTGACATAGATGAAATCAAAACTCTTTTTAGAGAAATATCTCTGTCTATTTTGAAATCATTTAAGATTCATATATTTATAAAATAAAACATTTTCTTTGAAAATAATTTATAAGCTTGTAAGGGAAGCTTTGACGATTTTATAATGGCGGAAAATAGCCGCACCCTCCATATAAGTTAAAAAAAACATTCTTACCTTAATTCTGTTGAAAAGGTTAGAAGCACCTTGTTTAGAAAACGATGGAAAGATTCCTTTATAAAACTCTTATAAAAAGTCAAACAAGGGTATAAATTACTTTAACCCATATTATTTAAAATAGTAAAAAAAACTGATATACATTTTTAAGAAACATGGATGTGGATGATAAAGAGATCCCAGTAGATTATTACGTATAAACAACCTCGGATAATGAAGAGATTGTGAAATAACCCTTACCTTGTACTTTTCCATGAATGGGGTAGGTTGACCTCCTGTATAATGGTTAAATAATTGTTATTAAATTATACAAGAATCATATACATTAATATGATATCATATATAATCTTTTAACATTGATTTGTTAATAATAACTTAGTATTATCGTTGTTTCGGGTGTTAACTTACTCGTTTTCTTTTATATGGTTTGTTACATAATCCATGTTTGTAATGGATAGGTTGTATATTTTTCATATCCAGAATTATATAATGTCCTTAAAAATCATTTTTAAATCATCAAATGATAATTATACTTGAATGGATACGATGGAGAATGAATCTCATCGCGTTCGTGGAGACAGTAGTCCGTACGTACGCACGAGTGACAATATAATTCTTTTGATATTAAAATAATATATAAATAAATGGTATATCATATATAAAGAATAATTAACATGTTATATTTATTATTAACATGAGTTACACATCATTATTATACCCATCCAATTGATAATATATTGAATAACAATTACACCACGACGTGGAGACGGTAAGTCGTACGTACGCACGTATGGTGACATGTTATTCAAAGGGTGGATAGAATACTGAATATTGTTGTACCATATTTATAATAACATCAATGTATATATATGATACTGGAGTTATTATTTTATAATGGTAACAACAAAGAAAGAAGAAGTGGAAGAAGAAAGGAACTTGAAAAGGGGTGGTGAAAACATTACCTCTTCTTCAGGTTCTTCCTTTTGATTTGATCAAAAGGGATCCTTAGGATGGCTTTCTGATCCAACTAAGGCCTCTAGGTTGTAGTTAGGGAAGCTTAGAGAGTAGTTTGGCAGGGGTTGGCCGAACCAAAAGGCTTTGAATGTGTGATGAAATGAGAAGGAAGAGTGCCCTTTTATAACAGGGGTTAGGGGAACCTTTGGAAATGCTAGAAATATTAATTTATAATAAATTCATATTCGGTTTCTAATGGCTCCAAAGTTGATTATTCAAAGGTTAAGGTGGGGATAGGTCTAAAACCATTCAACCAATAGAATTTAGACAGGTTTGGGTTACTATATTAACCTTATCTTTTAGTTTTAACTCTTAGTTAATTAGTTATACATTTACCATGTCACTTTGTATTTTTATATTATATAGTTAATAAACATACTATATACATCCAAGCGACCCCCAAGTGGTCCATTAATGATATACCTATCATGATATAAGTCTTTTGGCCGAACCTTATATTTTTACAAATTTAATATCAATTAATAATATAATATTTGTTTTAAAAACTCTTTTTTGTCAATTTTGACACTATTCAATAGTTGATTTTTGTGAAACTCATAACAGAACGATTACTTCAAATAAAGTTACTTAAATAAATCCTAATATGTCATATTATCCTATAAAATTTGTGTAATTTATTAAAAGTCTTAAATTATATTTATTTGGGTATTTATAATATCAATTATTTTAATTTTTCACTATTATGGTAATTACTGCATCATCATTGTGTCATAAATATATTAAATTATTCAATGTTTAAAAATTATAAATAAAATATCATTATGTAAGAAATATTATTATCTTTCTAATGAATATTTACAATCGAATTTATCTTATGTATAACCCTATATTAAAAATGTTTTAGTAAATAAACATTGATTTTAACTCTTTTAACTCTTCTTTGAATTAAATAATAATAAATGTCCTAATCTAATCCAAGTGGACCTAAATGATAATATTTTATTCCTAAGGTTGTTTTTGGTCAAGATACACTTGTCCAATAGAATTTAGACATGTTTTAGGGTAATATTAATATCATTTTTACCCTTAATTACCCTATTTACTTTTAACCGTGGTAAATAAAAGTAAAAAGTTACTATTCACCAAAAATTATTTTAATCTCATTGAACCACATTTTACTTCTTGATATTAACCGTGTCTCTCGGATTTTTGAAATTCCATTCACAGAAGTGGTAAAATGACGTTTTATGAAAAATTATGTTTTTTTAACCACCACTTAGTAGTTTCACTATTCATCAAAAATTGAAGATTTTCAGAACAATGCCAAAATTTCACCCTAAGATATAATTGATATTAAAGATTCAAAAATGATTTCTATTTTACAAAATTATAAACATATAAGTTGCATTAATTAATTTTATAATTAATTCCCGCTGTCACAACAAATAGCGTGTTTTTAAGAAACAATATATATCAAAAGATTGACAATTGTTTAGGTCCAATTTCAAAGTGAAATTAATTCTAGTGAACACCATTAGGTAAAATGGTAAAAATTTATTCTAATTATACTTTAAAACCATTCAATAATATAATTTATCACTATAAAGTATTTTGATTTAAAAAGTTGTTTTTAATTAAAATTTAGTAATATTCACTATTCATCAAAATATAAGTGTTATCCGAAAAGTTCCAAAATTTCACCCTAGGATAAATTCGATATTCTGAATCCAAAAATGAAGTCCATTTTGAGAGATAGAATTTATAAAATTTCAAAAAGTCGGTATTACTATTCATAACGGCTAGATTTATTGGTTGTGGTGTGTTAGAAACTCAAAGTTGTGTGCAATGCACGCCATTGCATTATTCGAAAGGAAATGTACTGTGGAAGCTTGCGGTGTTACAATCAACACCATCCTTTATACGTTCCATGTATGGTATAAACGAGTCATATCACTTTGAGGGGGCTGTAGTCCGTACTTCCTCAAATGAAATTATAATATATATATACAACATGAAACTAATAATGGTATGATATAAAATGGAATTACAGAAGCTTATATATAAAATAAATATCATTAATATTATATTTAATTATAGATCCAACATAATGGCCACCATGAGAGGTGGTAGGAGATAATTGAACAATAATCGCTTCGTGAGGCGTTTGGTTTCCATCCACAGAAACATTATGTTTTTCACCCATTAGATAGTTGTGTGTGTAAGTTTTGATATAATACTTCTAATAACAATATACTATTATATTTAAGACTTTGGTTTTGTTAAAATAGAAAATAATAAGAATATTTTCGGGGTTGGAGAAGTAAAATAAAAGAAAAGAAGCTAAGAGAAATCGTTACCTTTAATTTGGGTAACTCCCATTGGTTTGAACCAAAAAGGACTTTTGAAGTCCATTCTACCTAAGGTGATGCTTCTAAGAGGAGGAGAGGGATGTAGTGATATTAATTTGGCAGAGTTTGGACGTGGCAAAAGGCTTGAAAGGTGTGAGGAATTGGTTAGAGGTAGTGTCCTTTTATAAGGGGGAGGAGGGGCTCTTTAGGAATAACTTGAAGTATTAATTTATAATAAATTCATATTCGGTTTCTAATGGCTCAAAATTGGATTATTCAAAGCCTAAGGTGGGTATTGGTCGAAATACTTTACACCAATACATTTTAGACTTTTTTTGTGTCATTATATTAACCTTATATTTTAGTTTTAACTCTTGGTTAATTAGTTTGACAGTTACCATGTCACTTTGTATTTTTATATCATATAGTTAATAAACTTACTATTTACAATGAATCAACCCCCAAGTGGTCCATTAATGATACAGATATCATGATACAATTACTTTGTCCGAACCATAGATTTTTAGGAATTTAATATCAATTAATAATATAATATTTGTTTTTAAAAATTCTTTTATGTCAATTTTGACACTATTTGGTATTTGATTTTTTTGAAAATCATAACAGCATTTTTACTTCTAAAAAAGTTCATTAAATCAATCCTAACATGCCATATTAACCTATAAAATTTGTGTAATTTATTAAAAGTCTAAAATTATTTTTATTTGGGTATTCATAATATCTATTATTTTAATATTTTATTAATAAGGAAATTATTGCATCATCATTGTGTCAAACATAAATGAAATTTTTTAATGTCTAAAAATTATAATTAAAATACCGTTATGTAGGAAATATTTTTTATATTTCTACTAAATATTTATAATATAATTTATCTTATGTGTAACCCTATATTAAAAATGTTTTAGTTATTAAACATTGATTTTAACTATTTTAACTCTTCTTTGAATTAAATAATAATAAATGTCCTAATCTAATCCAAGTGGACCTAAAGGGTCATATTTTATTCCTAAGTTTGTTTTTTGTTGAATTAAACTTATCCAATAGAATTAGGACATGTGTTAGTGTAATAATAATATCATTTTACCCAAAATTCCTGTATTTACTTTTTACCGTGGTTAATGAAAGTAAAAAGTTACTATTCAGCAAAAATTATTTTTATCTTATTAAATAGAATTATACACCTTGATATTAACCGTGTCTCTTGGATTTTTGAAATTCCACTCAATGAAGTGGTAAAATTATGTTTTATGTGAATTTACAAATTCTCATAGGAGTTGGGTAAAAGACGGTGAAAAAGTTCAATAAATTTTTTATATATCTAAAATTATTATAAACTGCCTCCAATGAATTACATTTAATTTATATAGGTGTTTTTTTATCTATTTTGACCTAAAATAAATTTAAATAATATAAATAATTATTTAAATAAAAAGTTGGTTTTAAACAGTAACTCACTGTTTTTCACTATTCATCAAAAATTGAATGTTTTCGGAAAAATACCAAATATTTACCCTAATATAATTTTAATATTATGAATTCAATAATGAAGTCTATTTTACCAAATTAAAAACATATAAGTTTCATTTATTAATTTAAAATTAATTCCTGCTGTTAAAACAAAAAGCATGTTTTTAAGAAACAATAACTATCAAAAGATTGACACTTGTTTATATTCAGTTTAAATGTGAAATTATGTCCAATGACCAACATTGGAATAAATGGTAAAAATTTATTATAAATATAATTTAAAACCACTCAAATTCATAATTTATCACTGTTAATTATTTTTAATAAAAAATTTGTTTTTAATTAAAATTTAGTAATTTTCACTATTCATCAAAATATGAATGTTATCCGAAAAGTACCTAAATTTCACCCTAAGATAATTTTGATATTCCAAATCCAAAAATGAAGTCCATTTTGAAAGATAGAATATATAAAATTTAAAAAATGTGGGTATTACTATTCATAACGGCTAGTTTGATTGGTTGTGGTGTGTTAGAACTCGAAATTGCGTAGAACACACGCTATTATATTATTCAAAGTGAATCATACCGTGGAATCTTTGGCTATTACAGAAATCATATAATATACTTTGGGTAAAAATAATAAAATTCTACTATACCATAAAAAATTGGCATCTATAATACTTATACATGAAAAACATATCTTTTGGAAGATTTCATAACCTCGATTAAGTTATTATCCTAGATGTTATCAAGTACCATACATTTAGCCCCATATATGGGATCTGATACAATTGTTTAAGATATGTGACATGAATACTCAAATGAAATACAATCTATATAATCGTATCAATTTCTCCTCCCCTTTATGTCACTATTGGTTGTCGTAAATTCTAGGGGTCAAGTAATATACATGTGGGATGCAGTTTCCCCCCATTGAATAATTTAATATATCAATCCTAGCCCATACTAAATGGTGATATGACCATTTTAATTATTCTATATACAAATGGCAATGAATGAATAATAAAATGACCCATAATGTTATAATTGACATGTATTTCTGTTTCCAAAAATACCATGTTTATAAATATCAAACATATTGAAATGTTATGTGAAATAACAAGGATATATATATATACATAATTATTTTGAAGAAAAATAAGTCTATGTATACAAAAAATGGAGTTACAATAAGTAAATCCTCTGTAAAATATATTAGTGACAACCCATGTTCTATTAGATAGACCATTCACAAAACCCTCCATAAAAATCCGTCATACTCTCTGATTCATGTGTATGAATAGTGGTATAGTTTTCTCATTTACCTTTAACTAGATAACACATGAAAGAGTCAATAGGAGTCTCAAAAATATTCTTGTGCTGAGGATATGTATGTAAACTTTTTTGGTGATTTACACCTCCCCCCTATATTTGTTCCTAATATACAAATTCTGAATAAAATATTAAAAATATATAATAATAGTTAAACAATTATATTTGGCATAATAATTATCTTTATTCTAGTATAGTTTTTACAAAAAAATTATCACTTTAAACACATAGATTTTATTATCATTACCTCTCCAAAATATATTTTGAGGCAGACATTCATTGAGAAAAAGTTACAAAAAAGTTACCTTAGATCCCCATCAAGAACTCAATGATGGATTCACTTAACTCCATTACTTTTTTATATTTATCATACCAAAACTCTGAAATTAATCACTTAACTGAAAATTTATTATAAATTATCATATATTTCTAGAAATTAAATTTGACATACCAACTCATAAAGGTTAGGGTCATTAGAGATGCAAAATGTGGTTTTAAATTTTTGTATCTGAGTATGGTATGATACCTTGGAGGCATTGGATTCATACTGTATTAGTTACAATAATGGGTTTAATATTTATATTTGGTGATTTATATTTCAAAAAGGGTTTATTTTTTTTGATATCTCATGTTTAAAAAAGTGTATATTGTGACCTGGTGCATACATGGAATGCTCATTTCAATATGTTAGGTTTTTCCATCATATATTGTGGTAGAATGTTTCATTGATGGGACATGTGTTAGATTTATATAGGTTAGAGGGGAAAAATTTCGTTGATCATAGTGACCATTAGTCACAATCATTAGATTTAACCTTAACTAAATTAGTTTATCTTTGTAGGTGGACATGATAATGTTTATGAATGTAGACTTGTGGTTTTAATTGGTGTAAATGAAAAGGATTGTATTAATATATTTCATGGTAAATGTTATTTGTGCTAGTTATACTATGATATTTATTTTTTGGGTGACAATGATTAGTTATAAAATACCTCATTGATCATGTAATTATAAATATAGTCATGTATCCTCTAGAAATTCTCAAGGGTTTCTCTAAAATAATTGTTGTTTGTATTTAGTGGTTCCTTTTTATTAGTCTCCTCGATATCCATTAAATGGTGAATAAAGTTTAAATATATAAGAACTGATATTTTTTGTAAAATTATCCGTATTGTAGTCTATAGATCCTAGTTTCTATTTATTTTATGTGGATGAATGACTTTTGGATGAAATATATTAGCTAAAGAACTATGTAATGTTTTTATAGATGTGAATTTATGATTTTATCAAGTCATTGGCCTAGATCAATATTGGGTTGCTGGTGTTTGTTTATAAGTTGAATATCAACAATTAAATCCCTAAAATGGATTTTGTGTATGTATGTTTCTTTTATATTTGGTTGCATTATATGATTTCGTAGAGCCTGAAATCTAGAATTTTATGAAAAATCAAAAAAGGTCAGATTACTACCATTTGAGTTTTTTTATGTTCATTTCCCTTTAATAGAATTATTATTTCCTTGTTATAGGGGAAAAGTTTCAAAGGTAGAGAGTATATAATGACCTAAATTTTTATTCAAATAGTTACCTATTTAATTTTCATTCCTTGAACTCCCAAGTCCCCTATTGTGTTAAAATGATAAAATTTCATTAGGTAATGAACTTATAAATATTTTCTCATCATTTCCTTATGTAATTGGTTCGGTGGAATTATAAGCTGGGTGATGTTTTTGGAATATATAATATTTATCAGGTAAATAAATAGTTATTCTAATAGGTGTGAATGTTTATATCTCACAATAAAATCACATATATAAATTCAAACACTATAGTTGTTTTTAGATTTAGGTATATTCTTTAGGAGTAGCATAATGTTTTGTTTGGTTTTGGTACTTGGGATGGGCCCACTATGGTTTTTAATTAATAATCCTAGTACGAAATTATTCATTACTATTAAATTTCCTTTATATGAATCCTATCAATCATGACATAAACCCTATGCTATGAGAAGTTTAATAGAAGAATTGGATCATAGTGGAATCGATGTTTAATGTGAAACTATGGACTGAGTGGTTTTGTAAATCATTAGAAATTCACATGGTATTGATGAGTAGATCCTTGAAGAACTTATGATTCTCTATATAGTATGGTTTTAATGAAAATTATATTCCTCATTCTTCTATATTTATTACATTTGTTTTCTTAAAATGAGATTTTGGTTGTTGAAACTCAATTTGATAAATTCATATATAATATATATTTTACAACGAATGAATTTGTGGAAATAATTTCAATGGAGATCAGTTGATTGTTCTTCAACATTTCATTTATTCATTATATGGAACCCATTAACATTAAAACTCATTGTGATGATCTCCTTCGATCAAATTTGGATTTTTTCTCAATATCATTTTATATTCCCACCAAATTTATTGTATTTTGAACAATTTAAGGTGGATAAAATATCAACTAAGGACAATCTTCCTCTATTATTTTTTACCTCAATATTGGATAATGACATCTATATTTAACATTTTTTGATGGTTCTATTTGGGTTGATCGTGATAGTTAGGCGACCAATGATTGTAAATAGAAAGAAAATATTGGGGTAATAGTGAAGAAGAGGTGACTCATGGGTCCTATTTTGAAGTTTTTTGGGTGTGGTGTTGTATGAGATTAATGAAGATGAATTATTGTGGCACGTTAGTGATGAATATAGATATAAGAATTTCCAATGTTTTTTAACAAATTCTAGATAATGTAGGTATGTTTGAACGGTGATTCAAGAGTGATTTCTAAGGGTTCAACAAAAGGATTCATATTTTTTTATTGATTTTTATAAGGAAACATGACTATATGTTGTATAGTTTCCAAGTCACATACTCTTTTAGTTCGTCAGTTATGGTGTTAGTTTTTTGATTCAATATTAACATCAAATCACATGTGACCACAAATGATATTTCATGAATGACATTTAGATGTTTGATATGGTTTATTGTTAGTGATCAATATTACACATTGTTTACATTGAGAACACACATTGTGTATACATAATACAACATAACCCATGGTGTACTGGAATAATTTATTGAAATTCCATACTAACACACATATCACGTAGGTCAGGCTAAATGTGGTGTATAATGATTGAATCAAGACTCTGGACTTGGATGTACATTCTTACAAGAACTTTAGGATCATTCACTTTGTCTAATTGGATAAAACATTGTGTATTACAATATAAAATTATTGCATGTATTAGGTATACTCAATATGTAGGTATAATCTATGAATAAGTATTTTTGAAAGTACACATCCTTTCCACTACATAAGGCCATTTACTATGTCTCTTACAATACATGTTGTGTAATATTCCCCCTTTTTAAATTTTAATACATTTTTTCCCAAGACACATATTAATAAACACAAGTATGTAATATAGATAATTTTACAAAAAAATTTAAATGGTACTATCATGATATTAATTATAGTCAAGGTGTGTGGTGATATGCGAAATATGGGATACTTATCCTTTTATGGTCAATGACTAGCGTTGAGTGAGATAATTAATGTAGACAAATGGTTTAATACTACTATAATTATGTACTAATGATAGGGAATATGTCCCCCATAAACATCATTGGGTTTTAATTCTCCTATATACTGATGAAATTGATTATCTACATTTTCCGAGTTTTTTGAAATCTATTTGGTCAAAACAATGCATAATATCCCTATTCGACTAATAGTGCTAAAAACACCCACAACATTAGAGAATCGTTACTTATTACATTGAGTTTGGTACTTCCTTAATTGATATTATTTTCCCAATGAGGTGAATTCCATTCACTAGAGATTAAAACTCCCTCAATGTACACATATACATCAATGGGGTTTTGTTCACTAACTAAATATTCTATAACGTGTCACAGTTTTTTGAAAGGCATGTTAGTAATGGAAGATACAGTTAAGTACTTTGTCGTCCAATGGAAGTTCATCTACAAGGATCATATCCCCCATTATAGTTTTTTATATTAATTTGGATGTTTAAAAGGATAAGTAGTTAAATCACTTCAAGAATTTATACACATTGTACACCACTTATTTACATCAATATGTGACTTATATTTTGTATATTGTCTTCAAACCCTATGTGTCTATGTATTATTAACATCCGTGGTTTATTATGAGATGGGATCCTTTATGAAGATGATATATAATGATAGGTACTCCTATCTATCCTTGAGACATATATCTTTAGAGTTTATATAGTTTTTTTATTTGTTTGGTTCTCTCTCATTTTGTGGTTTAAGTTGACTTGTTTTTCTATATTCTTTGTCTTGGATGTAGGGAATCCTAATGAGAATGTTTATATATGCCCTTGAATGGATTTTTTCCCAAACATGGTGTATTTTTGATGATGATTCATAGATTTCATTTCACCGTAGTCGGCATAGAGTTTCTGATGCTAGCTGTGTTGATGTAAAACATCATATGAATGAACATGATAGATTTTGTTTTTGAAAAAACACAAGTATAATATTTATATGGGATAAATAACTTCCATAATTAAATATTACATATATTAAATAGAAAAAACAATCCAAGAATAAAAATGATTATTGTTGTTGTATATTAGCTATATAAATATCTCATTTCCCATTACTTCTTTGAAATCATCTATAAAATTCTTCATTCATGACATCATCCTAGATAGGTTATTGTTTGTAAATCATTGGGGAAATGGGAAACATAAAATAGATTGAGGTAAAATTATCAGTAATTGGAAGTCATATCAATGATTCACAAAGGGAAAAATTATAAGAATGTGATAAAATATTGTCATGGAATAAATACCTTATTAAAAATATCAAGGGAATATAAGAGATTATCATAAAACAATATATAAAAACATTGATCATGGAATAGTAATATATAAAATAATTATAAACCCTAGAAATATACCATGGTAATAAGACAGACAAATAATTTTTTAAATCACAACATATGTCATGTTAAACCACTAATACCACTATAACACTGTAGATCAGGCATCACAACCTGTGTCACACTATAGGGGATTATGCATAACATCCAACATCCCATAGAGAATCTAGAATCAATACTCATGTAATATAATAATATTATGAATTATAAATTTTTTTAATTTTTTTTTCATTATTTATATCTCCCACATATCACATAAGGATAACCACACATATGTGTTCAAAATGAAATTAGTCATACATATAATTATAAAAATCTCATGGAAATATGATGGGATATATAAAATTTTCAAATGGTATTGAAGAAGAGAAAATAAAAAATTGGATAAGTTGATTCAGAAAATGAAAACACAAAAAATAAGTACATTATAATATCATTTAATGGGTGATTCCTTATATATAACCATATAAAAGTTATATATTTTTTATATAGAGAGGAAATGGATGTGAAATCATAAGATAATTTTCTGAAATCTATTTTAACATCATCATAAAAAAAAGTTATATATAACATCGATAATCCTTACAATGGGTCATAAGGAATCTGGTAAAACCTTTTTTTTCAAAGAAACAATTCACAATAATGAACATTTAATAGGAATAAAACTAATCCATAAAAATGTTTATTTAAAGATACACAATAATGTATGATAACATAAATACATTTTTAGATATATTTAATGAAACCCACATCAATGAAAGAGTTATAAATCTCTCTTTTGAATATAGATTTGGAGTCATTTTAAAGTTAAGAAGTAAATTTTATATTTTTATTTCAAAAATATATAATTAAACATTAAAAATAATAAGGAATATGGAAATGGATATTAAATATGTAATAAAGATACTGAGATTAAATCTTAAAAATATAAAATTTTTATGAATACAGAAACCCGTCAATGGAGAATAGTTTTCCATGAAAATGTGATTTCCATAAAACTATGAGAGAATACCGTTTTATAAATATATTTTAAAAATATAAAAATTATAGAACAACTTTTTTCAAAGAAGATATACTATGACTCAATTAAAAAAGATTATGTTAAGAAAAATCCTTACCTTAGATTCTATATTGGTCAGACCAGATCTATCATATTTTATAATCACTTTCAGTTTAGTATTAAAATATATTATAAGTATAGTTATATTTATTTTATTCAATACCATTAATTTATAATTTATTATTACCCATTTATTTATCATTCGTTATTGAAATTATTATTTAGGTGTTGATTATTACGTTTATTCTATATTAGCTTTAGTATGGTAATTGTATTTATTTTTCCATTCTCATGTCCACATCACCTAAAATATGTGTTTGGAGATTAAATTAATGTTTTATATATATTTATTAACTTTAAGGCCCATTTTATGTATGTTGTGGTGGTGGTTCATAAAGGGTGGTTAAAATTTCAGTTTTGTGAATTTCAATTCAATAAAATAATTATTTTAATTGTGAATATAATTATTTATATATGTATATTAACATTGGTAAAATTGTAAACATCATAAATTCACAATTATTGAATCATATTTCTAAGGTATAAATTTTATTAATAGTTCATGATATAATAAATATATCATCCTCCTTATAGATGGTAGGACCAAACCAAATAACAAGGCATTATATTAAATGATTGAATAAGAATAAGTTATTTTAGAGTTGTAGTCCACAATTATAAAATAATAATAAATTTAAATCATTTTATAATGATGATAAATTAGATTCATGAAGATGTGAAAATAAATTAATGAAAAATGATTAAGGATATGATAATAAACGCATTAAGGACATTGATCTTCTCAATGAGATAATCTTATAAATGAAGTATTTTGGACTCCTTATTATGATATTATGTTAGAAAAAAAGATAAATTATTATTATGGAGATAATATTTCCATATATTTAAGAAGAAACCATAAGAAATGTGTTCCTTGATTTTGGTGGTGGAGGAATCCTTTTATTGGTGACCTAAGTTGAGACTAACTGGTTTAGAGTTGTTGTTGTTGGATTAATGAATAAGTTTATTGAAAATAAATTGGCATTATTCACGGTGTTCAGTTTTTTACATATAAAATAGATTTATAGGATTAATTTTTTGAGTCATTCCATGGGAATGAAATATAACTTTTATGTAATATCCTTTCATGAAGTGACGATTTGTGAATAATGATAACTGACTACATGAGGGATAACATACTATAATTAACTATGATTATATGGGATAATATTCCTTAAATATTATATTGCATATATAATAGCTTATAAGGAATGGATCTTCCCCGAATACAAACTTCTATATAAAGGATATTCCATTAGTTTCAACACTTCTAAAATTTTGTGAGTTTCTATACTTCAATGTTAAAACCATTTATCTTACATGTGTTTTAGAGACTACAATATAATAATCATTCATCTCAATAGAGTAATAATATGCCATGTGATTGAGCCTAAAATTTTTATGGGCCATATATTATTGAACAAAAATTAATTGTGAGTCTCACTTTAGGAGGTCCAACCATGAGTGTCACATGGATGGTGTCTTGGAGATCGATAAAAGAACTAGAGGAAAAAATATGGCGAGAAAAATTATGGTAATATTATAAATGTAAAATATCATGACAATTGCTTACATGACTTATTTAAAGAAAATTTTGTATGAAAAGATAAAATATATGAGAGATCCAGCATAGTTGTTTGAGTACCTTTAATAAAATATTAATTTGGAATTGTTTTTTGAATGTCTATTTTCACAGTAATAAGAAGAAAGATTTACCATGTTGGCATTGAACCTCACAATCAAAATGAGGTGTTTTTTACTCTTTTAAGGGAAATTGAAAATAGTTATCATGAAAATAATATATCCATTAATAATGGATGAATCGTCATATTTCATACACACATATATTCACATTAACAACCTATGATGAATTTTTAAATTTTCATATAATGAAGAGGTGATTTTTGATGATATTTATGAAGAATAAATATATCAAGGGTTATATAATAAAACATCCATAATGGTACATGTAATGGAAACAACATCCTCTTAGATATATGATGTCAATCCATTACTTGTTAGTGTACCATGAATTCAGATATATTCTCTACAATCTCTCTATTACTGATTTCCCACCAAGAGTCCTGCATAAGACCATTTTACATATTTTTTCTTCCTATGAGAATAATGAATTATGAGCTTTGTGCGTCATCCAAAATCACCTTTTTTTATCAATGGTATAGAAAATACACATATCCATGTTACAAATCTTATAAACTCATCTCTATCAAGATTAAACTCATAATCATTTACTACATTCTTTTTTAGCATCATATATCCTTAAGGGTATCCTTAATCATCAAATAGATTAATGTGTGAGAAATAATTTAATAAAGGTAGTATTTTAACCATTACATATATATTTTCATATATATAATTTTAAGATCCATATATATTTGGTAATTTTGAATCCTCGTCAAGGATAAGGTATTATGATCATTTTAGTTATAATATCAACCACATTTTCATCCTTCCCGATATAGTGATGTGGTAGGAAATAAAATTATTTTGTTAAATCTTACATCCCTTTGAATACTTGTTCCACATAGTATGTGTGAATATTCACTGTAAGATCCTATAACATCTAAAAATCATTTATGAAAAAATTATAGCTGCTCATCCAAATAAAATTTCTAATAACATTAGTTATGGGTTGTTAATTAATGTAGAGAGTAATCTATCAGCTTGCCCTTTTTTATAAGGTCACATCCCAAAATATTAATTGAACCATTGTTGTATATCAAAAAATTTTATCTATTATATTATGGTGTATGTACATGTGAAATGAACAACATCTTCATAATCTCTGTAAATTTATTTTCATATTCTTTTTCATAGAGGAAAACCACTCCCTTATTTGTGAAATTTGTTAAAAATATATAAAAGTATGAAAAATCCGTTCAAAAATTTGATAGAATTAATATTATACAACAATTATATGAATCTCTATCTTGGATATTTTCTCATTCCATTATCCAATCAAATTTACCATTGAAGAATCCACCAATATACATTCACTTATGATTACATGACCAAAAATGATATTTTTTAACCAAAATTAATATTTTAAAAACATTTAAAATAGTTTACACTATTGTATGGACTTTACCACACTATATAGATTCACTTTATCACCCATTTATCTTTGAATATATGACATTATTTTCAATAAATGTGACCATTAATTTTTTAAATAAATTTATAATGACTTTGTTCATCAAATCCAGGAAGATAATTGGGGAATATATATATGAATAGAATCATTATAAATTCATATTCTATATCTTTTAGGATGGTTTTATTTGGTATATATTATTTATTTACCCTCACATATCCATTTTATTAAAGAGTGAATAAAACAACAAGATCACTAAGGAAACTAGGAAACAACAGACCCCTGAAATGTAGAAGTTTGTTCACAAAACCCCTTACAAGATTCTTTCATTCAATATAGAATAAATACATGTACTATGGAAGAAAAAAACTAGAACACTGTGAAGCTAAAGAGGAAAGATGATAAGTAACCTTATTTCCTTCTCCCGATGTCTGTTGAATGTCCATGTCTTCATTGATAAGAGTCCATATCATTTTTAAAATATAAATATAGACTAGGGAGTATTATGATTTCCATGAATGGAATCATGGATGATGATAAAGTATGTTTCAACCATATATATACCAATATTTTGATGCCTATATAGATAAAGACCTGTATGAATTTCCCGAGACACTGCTAAGAGGGAATATCCTCTACAGAAGTGAGAAACAGATGCAATGATGACATGGACCATGGATTCATGGACCACAACATCACCATTAATGTCATTAGTAGAGCATGATACATCAATATTAATAATATGGACAAGGGGATGAGGGAAAAATCTAACCCAACGGACAATATTATTCAATCAGTAGTCCAAGGTAAAAATTTGAAGTGGAATGAGAGATGGGTATTCACGGAATTTCCTACAGATATGAACTGTATCAAGTAGGATTAACATAGTCCTTACCACAAAAGCCTTACCTAAACATGGAATCCCCCCATGTTTGGCTCAGTTTCTTTCCATCCAAATGCACCATAACTGAACTACATGGATAATAGAAGGATATTTCCCATATGGACAATCATTACCCGCACCCTGAAGCCAATTATCAAAGAAGTAAGAACTCATCACATACATAATAGAGATAAATGTTAAGTCCCTAAAGGATTTCCACACACGACATGCCCATTTACTACTAAATAAATGATGCTCAAACATATCCTCTTTATACTCCCAAGAACACATACATCTTGAAACAAGTTTAACACTTGATTTTATATCATTATCATATATAGGTAATGTTAGGTTCTTGATAATCCAAACAAGAATGTTGATCTTAACAAGGATTTCCTTAAACCACAATGTTGACCCACAGGTGCCCTGTTGAGTCTTACTACTATTCACCCCCGGTAATCATTGGATGATAATTATAATGAAGTAGATGTAGTAAAGAAACATATAACCATTTACACTATAACAACAATTATATCAAAGGATATGAATTTAATATAATCAAACATAACACTATTGAATGTCAGGTAAATAATTCTTTCTTGAAGGTGATGTCGGTGATCAGGCATCCTGGATCCAGAGGGGAGCTCCAACCTAGTTATGATGCCAAATGGAAATATCACAAGTCCCCAAAATCCACCAAGTAAATGGTTGAAAGGATTGGATATGGGAACCAACCACAAATTGTAGTAATTCCAGACTCCCTTTTGATCCATTTCCTCATCCGATGATCTTAGTAGCAAGGAATGTGTCCCATAAAGTTTAGGCCTCTAAAACCTCACATTCCAGCTTCACCTATATTCCATGAAGCATACTAGAGTTAATATCACATCAATACCACCCTCTTAAGTGCGTATCTGGAGAATATTCCTTGATTCTTAGTGCTTTCTCCCCTCCTCATAAGAATCCCAAATGAAGGCATAGAGAATAGTATCAATCATGGGGATCACCACCTTTAGTAATTTAGTGGATGAGAGAGAATGTAATGGCATAGTGGATTTGACAATATTTTCTCATGTTATTCTTCCACCTAATGATAACAATATTTGTTTCTATTTTTTAGCTCAACCTAGTATCTTCCCAAAAAAATTATCAAAATGGTGGATACACATTCTTAATGGGGAGACTGAGGTGCCGAGATACTTCATAGAGAAGTAGCAATTCTAAATTCCTGGACTTCTACTAAGTGAAGGTCTCCTTTTTTACATGAAATGTTTTGCAGTGCAAAATTTATTTTTTTCATATTAAAAATTTAACTTATCCAGTGGAAATAATCAAAAAATATTTTATTAATCCCACAAAAAGACCTCATTCAATCATTCTTGAAAATGAATGTATCATCAGAAAACATGATATGGTAGATATTACATGATCTATATTTTATATGATTTGTAACTATAAATACATACATAATAGACTTATAAATGAGGCCACTAGGAACATCCTGGGAGTTAATAAAAAGAATCGGGGATAGGGGATCCCATTGCCTCAACCCACATACATGAATGAAGAAATGATAATTTCCTTACTTGAAACAAACAACCATCCATGATAGGATTAAACACCTAAAAGGAAATTTAGTAGCCCTAGTGGATAATCCCATACATATCAAAAGAATAATAATTAAGGACCACTGAATCGCATTGTAGGACTTTTCCAAATCTGACTTGACACTCATCTTTGAACAATGGACTTTGGGGTTAATATCAGCGATGAACTCATGGGATAAAATGATAGTCTCTTGAATGGGTCATTGTTTAAAAAATCTTTGCTATTCTGAAAACATCCATTTCGATATATGGAAACCTAATATATTATTGAGAATGGTGCAAAAAACCTTATATGTTAAGTTACACATACTCACATAGTGATAATGTTAAAGGAAAAAGTGTTTTCTATTTTTGGAATAAAGTCCCTCGTGGTGGAACAAATTATTGTAGAAGGGTCTCATCATGGAAGAAATCCATAATAGAAATCACCATTCCATATTTAAGAGTTCCCCATGAAACTATGCATAATGATCTAGAAAACCCATCAACGCCTTGTGCACTATCTGAATTGTGTATTTTCGCATCCTTTATGATTTATTCCCCATGTGGTATGTATATAATATTCTCATTGTCAACTAAAGAGGCCACTTTAGAAATGAAATCCATAATCTCTTCATGGACCCTTCGATATCCTACAACCATCCTGTGATTGGGACCTTCAAGAAAGTCCTTGAAAAAAGTATCTTCCATGCCATAATAAAATTATGATCATCACTGTGGGAAGCATCCTCCACTTGGATATTTGGACTATGGAAACTCCAGGTTTCATTGATGCATGCATGAAGATATGATGTGTAATTATCCCCATCATGAAAAAATATGTCTCTATAATTTGATAGAGATAAATGATCGTGTCTTGAAATAATATATGGTATTTTTTATTTCTTAATCGAATGTATCCAAAAAAGATCTCATTCCAATCTGTTTCAATATTGGATTCCAAGTGGTCAATTTCATGCTGGACTTCATCCAAGTTGTGAGAAGAGGGAGGTTGGTTATTAATGCAGTCCCAAATATATTCACTTAGACTCCTTAATTTTCTTGAAATCATTCTAATGTATTCCCATTAATTGGTTTATTAGAAGATTTTTCCAATGTATGGTGATATCACAGATAGTCAATCCACAACTGGCATATTCCATGAGGACCCCCCATTTACAGAACATAAAAATTTCAATTAGGAGAGTGGAATGATCTAATACCCTACGATCTAAATTAGAGATCATGGAATTATTGAAAATAAGATCATGTACAATTTCAAGGAATCGATGCAATCAATACCAGGTTTGATTCACACCTATTTGATTATTAAACCATGTGTAGTTACATAATTAGAAACCCAAGTCCAACATCCCTTTATGATACATGAACTAATAAAAGTACAAGCAACATATATAAGGAATGGGACCCCTACCATTCTTCATACTATAGTCCTATACCATGTTAAAATCACCCCCAAATACCAGGGGGAGTCCCTAGGTACCATGTATTCAAGTCCATTCCCAATAAGAGTTGTTCTTGGATGGAACAACCACCGTACAAAAAAGAGAATAAAAATGTTTTATAACCATCCATATTTTTATTAATGATACAATAATTTGAAACCTGAAACAGATTCAAAATGATGAACGTGTTCCAAAAAATCAAAATATAGTGATTTTGAGACTCATATTGTATGAAACCAATCATTCTAATTTTGAGAAAAAAATCTGAAAGCATGAATCTACATTTTTTCTCCATCCCAAAAACAAGATACACCTTTTTAATCCAACAACATTAACTATGTAATTACTTTTAACCTAATATCCTAGAATTTGGGAATTCTAAATAAGAAAATATATTATTAAGAAAATCGATGATTGAATTTGGAAGAATGAATCTTGGATACATTACTATGACGATAAGTTTGACTATGATGGTTTATCTGAGATATGGTACTTTTAGCAGTGCAATGAAAAGTAGTGGTCCGAGGTGGAGGGGTGGATAGAATCTGGGAGGTAGGATTGTGGAAAACCGAGCTACTAGATGAAATAGATGAGGCCCCCATATTTCTTCCATTATATGAACTAGGTGTAACTACTGGTGGGGACATTGAGGGAGATGGAAGGGGTACAAATGATTACTGAATGAATGGAATATGCACATGGAGGGATTTAGAAGCGGCGAACTTTATAGGAGAATACAAGTTTAGATCTTGTTAACATGACTTTTAATGTATGTGGAATCAAGATTTACCTATAGAAGAGTTCACCGACAACAATTTCTACCATTAAAGTATTAAAATATAACCATATTAAGATTTATATGGAATAAGATTTCATACTCAAACTTGCTGGGATGAATTTTATGAATGTAATATTGAAGTACTAAAACATGTGGAGGAGATAAGGATAATGGTAAAGACTATTCCAATCCATAAAAAATAATCTCAATGAATAAAAAAGAGTTATGATGATAACCAAAGGAAGGATTTATAATTTCAAGTGGGATATCATGTTTCCATTAAATAATCCCCATTAAAAAGTGGTATAAGATTTAGTAATAATGGAAAAATAAAACCTAGGTAAATAAGATATTTTGAAATCAATGAAATAATTTGATCTATTGATTACAAATTATAAATGACACATATCATCATTACTGTATATGATGTGTTCCATATATATTTAATAATGAAGTTAATGCAAGACCACCTGCATGAATCAGACACTAAAAAAATAAATTGGAACTTAATTTATCATACAATAAAGATCCTATAATAATTTGATACACTAGAGAACAAGTGTTGAGGAATAAGATGACACGACTAGTAAATATACATTTGTGAAATAATAAGATAGAAGGGGTGATGTGGGAACCTGATGAAATTATGAAAACTAACTACCAAAATATTTTTATGGGAATAAATTTTAGAAATAACGGGAATGATGTTTTTTGGAGGGTAGAATGTGACATGTTGATATTGTTTGATATATATCTTTTTAAATGAATATCGTTTATATATTTTGATACATGAAACCCCAAATATAAATGAACTGTAAAATAGTATAGAATTAAACATAGATGTTAATTTCCATGTTATTAAAAGGATTGATTAATTATGAAACGTTTAATGTTTACAAATTTAGGAAATAAATATATTTGTTATCAATTTATACGAAAAAAAATTAAAATTTATTTAAATAAAGAAGAAATCTTTTTCTTGAAACCTATTTTTATGTGAGCAACTTTTTTTCTCTTAAGAAATTAATTACAAAAATTATTGGTGAAATATTTAATGGTATTTAAAAATTATATATTTAGTCAAATATTTTATCATTCATCTATTATTTTTTAGGCATGGGATAAAAACAAATCTATTTTTCTTCGTTGAAATTTTATTATTTGAAAATGAAATTTCATCGCATTATGAAAAAAATTAATTTTTCCAACATAAAAAAGGATGAAAATTTAAACATCAATTTTTAAATATATATTTCATTATTACATTATATTTATTTTTTTATAATTTTTTAAAAAGACTAATATTATGAGGAATAGTGTAAAATAATAATTTTTAATAAAAATTATCGTTTCATTTCGGGAATTTCAAATGGTAAATTTTGTATGAAAATAATTTAAATATTATTATTTTTGATACTATATTATTATTAAAATAATATGGGTCAATTTAATTTGTTTAATATTGATATTTTTTTATAATTTTTTTTAAATTTACGTAAAATATTACATTAGAAAACCACTTTCAACAGCAAACGTGGGATTGAATATAAATCTAAATATTCCACATAACTAAAGTAAATTTCATAAAATTGAATAAAAATTTATAATTAACTTAGTTATTATTATATAATATTTTCAACTTAAATTTTTGGTCGTAATTAATAGTAAAAATTCTAAAAACATTTGTCACCACTATTAAGGGTAAAATAGATTTACTGAGTATTAATCTAAAAAGATATTGGTTAAAATCAAATAAAATGATGTCTAATTTATATTGGATGATCATATTTTGACCTTATAATATATATGGTTTGGTAAAGGTTCATTTTTTATCAATTTTTACAAGGAAGTGACTTGACATTATTGTAACACATTGGAATATTATAAGTGTTACACTCACCTCAATTATAATTTTCCACCCACCACACTAACTTTTTGACACAAATTAATCCATTTAGACTAACCATAACCTAACCAAATAATTCTAAATAATATTTATACATGTTTTATAGATGATGATGTTCCCAAAATACAAACCTATGTGTTCTTAATAAGAGATCAAATATAGATTTTTCCATGTGAAGGTAATCATCATCCCTAAGATCAGTCTTTTGTTACTTATTATTTTATGACCCATAATTATTACTTAAAAATTATAATTTAATTAAAAAATTACCTTAAATATATTTATATTTAATTATTGGGATGGAATGATATTTATCCATCCTAAATTCTCTTAAATAGGATACCAACACTTCAACCGTGTGTGGTGTTGAAAACCACCTAATGAAAAAATGTAATTTGGTTTCCATATCCTCCACTTACTGTTGGATATAAGGATATATTTATTATATATATATATTATTTTTGAAATAATTATACTTCTAAATTTATAATATCACATCTTCCTTCTGTCCTCCAAACCTATTGGAAAACGATAATGCCAATATTGAGTGTGTGTGGAATACTACGTCTATGAAGAGATGTGATTTGTTTTTAATTTAATCAACATGGATCATAATTTATAAATTTTAGTTTGGGATATATTATATCAAGTTCTTGGAGGTATAATTATGTTAAACACACATGCACATAACACATATATTCCTGAAATTCATTCCCTAGAAATTACTTTTATGGGTAACACTCGACTCCCAGAGGGGGCCCCGATGAAGCCCCAGAGTACACCACATGTTCCCCAGTTATATAATATATTTGAATAGACTTGTGAATAATATACATAGTGATTGAGTCTACTAATACTGGAGATTAAAAATGTTTCGACAAAGAGCGAGGTGTACAACCAATGGGTACCTCTCAGCTAACATCTGAGGGTAAAACCATGTGTATGGGTAACACTACACTCCCAATGGGGGAACCAAAAAAACCCATATTTCACTAGACATTCCCCAGCTATGAAATGGTTTTAAATATAAATCTTCATAATACACAAAGTGTTTTTGTCTTCCAAGACTCAAGCATGTTCTCTATTTTTATGGAGAGCGAGGGGTACAACCGGTGGGTACCACTCAACTAACACTCCATGAGAACACATGATTTTTGGGTAATGTGGTATATGTGGGATCCACACCAAGAATATCCTTGGACGAACCCACCACCTGGGCACCACAATCCCCAAACTAATTTCACGTGTCAAAGGACTCTAAACAGATCTAGTTAGGCTTTCATTGAGAGGCCTTCGTACACGGTAACCCTACGAAAACCTCGGTTGACCAAACATGAATATGGGTAGCACTCTAGGTTCTTTCAATTAAATTTACATATTTGTCTCTAAATCTATAAAAAAATTCATAATATTTTCTAATGATTAATTAAATAACAATTTACCAATTTTTATTTTATACTAAATAGTTTAAAAATAATCTTTTTGTCATTTTTCAAATGTGGTACTCTTGAATTTTTCAATATTTAAAAAGAATGCTTATTTACTTATATGTATTGAAAATTATTTCCTAACATCATGAAAACTTATTTATAAGTCCATTCATTTACCAATTTGGATGATTACTTTAAAATAACTTTATCCCTTTAACATTTGGGAAATTTGATGATTTTGAATAATCTATTTCATAAATAAAAAATGTTATCTCTAATGAAATATTAAAATGATATTTTTAAAGGATATTCATTAATTCCAAAAATAATTTGTGAATATTTTTTTACCGGGGATTTAATCTTATCATTCAATATTCCATGTAACTGTTCATAGATTACATTTTTGGTCATACATTAAAGAATAGGTGATGTAGGGACTGAACCATAAATAGGTTACCTATATATCCTTTTTAATTAGAATCGAAACCCATGTAGTTCAGTTTTCATTTTTACGGTCATGTGATATGATCATAACATGGATTTTATCATCACAAGGTAAAGATATTTTCTATGAAGATTAAATTTATATTCATAAGACTTATTTAATAGTAATTTTATAGTCGTCAAAATATTAGTTACAGATAAAATAGGTTCCAAGTGATGTTTGGTGTGAGAGTTACATATAAACGATCCTCTTTATTTTGGATCAGAAGGAATATATCCCCATGAGGAATTATATCACATAAGAAATATATCCCAATGAAGAGGATATCTCACTAGGTAAAAAACCCTCGAAGAAGGATGGTTAGTAGGGAATATAACCCCTTTAGTAATTATATCATTTAGTATTATAAACCATGGAGTAATATTTCTCATATGGAATATGACCCCTTTTAGAATGATTGAACATTGGAAATATAACCCTTTGGGGAAGACAATTCATTAGGAATATTTATATTTAATGAAGATGGTAGCTAGGGAATATGAGCCTATTAGGACGGTGGATCATAGGTAATATGAACCTATTTGGATGATTAATCTAGAATTATATGACACTAAATAATATGTATCATAGTGATTATGGATCTTTGAAGAAAATATTTTTTTTCCTGTACCTAGTTGGATAAACACACTTTTATCCAATTCCCAATATTTATTGTTTGTTATTGAATGATGAATGGACTTATGGGGTATATGTACCCATGAAAAAATGACTTTGTCTTAAAAATGGGATATACCTAAGAGATATATTGGGGATTAAACCTTGTATATGGTGTACGCATGAATCAACATCCCAAAGAATGATATGCGTACATTAGAGGATAATTATTATCTTTGGGGATCTGGATTTGTGTAATAAAGGTTTGGGTATGTTCATGGGCTACCCTTAAGAATATAATTTGGGGATTAGAACTTGAAGGAGGCCCATAAATGCATCATCATCTTCCCAATTGGTGTTCAGACAACAAATGAAGACTTGATGCATGAGTGTTATGGCCACATGAGAAGATATTGGATCCTATTTGTATATTGTATTGCTAGTTATTAGGTGAATAATAAATAGATAATACCCAAACATACATGTGTTATTTTGTGACCCATGTTTAGGTTAAATTTGAAGTCTTAAACATATAATAAGAAACATTGATGGACTTCCCTTACTCATTAGTGATTCCTAATTATGAACTCATCATCCGGAACAATGATGGGTCTTATGAAAAGAGAGGCGGCCTTGGCCCTGGATCATTAGGTAGACTAGGTTTTTCAACATGGAATATCAATGAAAAAGACATGAAGTATGATTTTGGGGTAGTTACATTGATGAATTATAATATAGAGCATTTGTATCAAGTTTATGCATTATTGGAAATCCCATGAAGGCCATATTTCTTAACGATGACATGCGATAAACAACTTTTATCAATTGAATAAATAATTAATGGAGTGAAAATGGAATTCACAACCTGGTCATTTTACTCACCAAAATGTGGATGAGGACTTGTTGTATGGGTTCCATGGTATGATATTTGGGTGAATATGTTCCTAATCACAATGAAATGTGTAATACTTCACTATAAAATATTTAATATTAGAGCGATTATTATCTAATGTGAAGCCTAGATTAATTTTAGTGCATCCTATACCTAGATAAGAGTGTAGTCGTGGATGAAATAAATTAAGGAGTTAGCATGACATGGTTTCACTTGTGGAGGGGCATGATTTAATTGTGACAGAAGTATTTAGTATCATGAAGTAGACACCACTTGGTGGGATTCAAGGAGAATATAAATGAAACATCCCAAGCAATTATCGAGTAAGAAATTTTCATAACAATTAATATTTATGAATTAGTTACTAATTTTACTTAAAAGGAGATGCTATATACGAAGGAATACCTGATACACAATAATGGGATTAACTGAAATCTTTTATTGCACACAACATTGAGATATACTGATAAATAATATATTATTAATATTATTATTTTAAATTGTAGTTATTGCCAAGATGTTGTGATGAAAGGAATTAACATAACTAACTATATTATGTATACACATGTTTATTAATTTTTTTTCTTATAATAAATTTTATAGGATTAATATTATAATAATTCTAATTTTATGAATGAAATACTCACCTATTTTTAAAATGTAGATTTACAACATTTTGATGGAGAACCAATTTTAAATATTGTTTTTGTTAGTTTTATATGTTCAATTTGAGAAAATGAACTTCTTATTTGGAATATGGTTATAAAAATTTAATTTTGATGAAATTATGGTATATTTTTTATAAAATTTATATTTTAATGATAGTAAAAAATAATGAATTTTATTTTAAAATTATTGTTTTGAATTATTTATTTATATAGTTAGGTTATCAGTTTAATTATTTTAAAGTGAAAATGAATTAAGTGGTTATCATTTAATACAATTTTTGTAATTGGATGTTATTTCACATTTTAATTGGATATAAAATCATGTCAATCTTTTGAATGTTTTACTTAAAAAACCGTATTCTTATTCCATGAAAGAGATTAATTTATTATTAATTTATGGCAATTTGGTGTTCTGAATTTAGAATAATTTATTCTATATTTGGAATCCGAAGTTACATATTACGTAAATAGGTCTGTTTTATTTTTAGACATTATGAATAGTAACATTATTAATTATTTATATTTACCCTAATTAATGGGTAAATCAGATAAATAAGTGTAATAATGTCACGACCCTTCCACCAGGGACCATGCCATGACTACGGAAATCCTTGCCTTCATAGGCTAGGGGATGCCGACTCGCACCGAAGGCATATTCCCTAAAAATGGGATCATATTGCCTTTATAACATGTAAACTCACACAACCATGTACACATCAAGATACGATCACAAAAAACTGAATAGTAAATAGAGTGAGTATAGTAAGTTAAAAAGGGCCAGAATACAAGCCCAACTAGAATGTACAAGAAACTGAAAGGCACTAGTAAACTGAAACAACTCTTATGGACACACACCATGGATAGTACCTGAAGGGTAGGTACAGCTCTCAAACAGTCGTCTCTTTGGTATACCTCTTATAACATTAACCTCAAGCTACCTCCAGACATGGTACACTAATCCTAAGTCAGTGTTTTCCGTCGTCTGCACCAAAAACAACAAGGTGTGGGCATAACACGTGAAGGGGTGAGTATAATGATACTCAGTAGGGACCTTGAGACCCTCAAGGTCTCCCAAAAACCACAAAGCATGAAAAAAACTGACAACCCTACTTAGGTATATGCCCAAACATATACCTAAGCTATCAAGTATGCCTATCTCAATCATGAGGAAACACATAGTCCAACTCAAAATCCCAATCTCATCTGTTACACAAAGGAAGGAGTACCACGAAGGTAAATACCACACAGGTATTCCACATATAAGAATTCCACCAAGGTATTACCGCAAAGGAAAGTACCACACAGGTATGGACGTTGCTCACACCACGTATATATTAAGTACAGTAGTAAAGATGATTAGATGTAACTACTGAATCATCTTACTCTGTTAATAGGAATATTAATGAAGGATCCTAAATCATCATCAGACCCACAAAGGATAATAATACATTGTGAGACCCATATAGGATCATAATACCTCATCAGACCCACACAGGATCCTCATATATTATCAGACCTAGACAGGATCCTAGTACATCGTTAGTACGTTATCAGAAACGCACAAGATCCTAGTACATCATCAGTACTATGAAACACCCACAGAGGATCCTAGTACATCATTAGTACATCGTCAGACCCACACAAAATCTTTGTACATCTTCAGTATGTTTTCAGACAAAAAAAGGATCCTAGTACATCGTCAGTATGTCGTCAGACCCACAAAAGGTCCTTGTACATTATCAGTACTTCGACAGACCCACACACGATCCTAGTACATCATTAGTACATCGTCAGATAGACACATAATCCTATTACATTGTCAGTATGTCGACAGACCCCGATAGGATCCTATTACATCATCAGTATGCCGTCACTACCAAATATAGGATTCCCGCACTAAGCATGCTCGTATCTAGAAGGGTCTGCTCCTCAAGACACTATTCAATACTCCAAATTCCATGAATTCCCAAGAAAAAAGTATTCCGAAGGACTGCCACATCATTGGGGTCTCAACGCAATAGATGGTGCTTCAAACGGACGCCCAGTCTGTAAGTTATTAGCTTTTTATTATTGAGAGCCACATTGGATTCCTGCTTGATCCAACCCGACCTTTCCCAAATTTATCCAAATCACTAGTCAGTTATAACAAAGGGATTGTCACGCTTCAAGTTTTTCAGCACCATAGACGGTTCATTGAACGAACACTGGGTGCCAATGTTATAGCCAAAGGTGCGAAAATGGGTAGAAGCTGGTCCGGGTTCTGTCCGACCCGGTCAGACCGACCCGGCCCGACCTAGCCTGGGATGACCTGACCCTGTTCGAGTCGACTCGGACCACACTGGGTGGCCCGACCTGGCAGCAAGGTGGCCGCGGGGTAGCACGGGGGCCGCAGTTCTCTTCTGTCAAGCAGTGTGGTTGAGCCGACACCTTCGTCATATCTGGCTGTTGTTCCAGCCGTAGTTCCCATGCCCCACCGGTGTTGGTTGATGTTCTCCTAAATCGTGAATAATACAACAATTAAACACAATAATTTTGGATAGGCCGAGCCATGTTTTTTTGGCCCCCACTCTCCATGTTAGAGTGGTAGCAATAACTTAGAAATATTTCTTCTGGATTTACAAGGAATTGTCAAGAACAGTTAATGTTGAAAAATTCAAACGACCACCCTACCTTGACGGTTCCGTAGGAGGAGGAACTAGAAAGAAGAAAAAGTCATTAAAGAGTTGGTTTTAGTTGCTTCCATAAGGCGCTTCTATTCTGGGATCGGGGTCGGTCTCTCATTCTTCATTGGAGAGACGTTCTTTGTTGGAGAAGAGTTCTTCGTTAGAGACGAATAATCCACCAAAATCACTCCTCTTGCCAACCCTTTCCATTAAATTCCACCAAAAGAATGATGTAACAATATAATTTAACTTATGAAGATTAGTTATGTTGGCACAAATAAAATTGCTGACACAATTCATTAAATGTTAAATGGCTCCAACAATTTAATAGGGAGTGGCCATAATTAAATAATTGGAGGAAGTTCAAGAGTAACCTCTCATTAAAGGGCTTCTGGTGGTGCCCATCTCTAAATTCAAAATGGAGGTTATAGTTCGAGTGGTCCCCAGCTCTATAACCCATTTAGAGCAGTTTTAATAGAAATAAAATAAAAGTGTATTTTATTGTATTTTCATTTCCACGTAAAAACCCAAAATCTATCTTTCACCCTTGACCTACTGCGTTTGAGGTGAAGGTCTCTTTAAGTGAATACCAGCACTGTGAGTTCAATAGTGCCCTTAGATTTTAATTCCGACCAATGATTTAAATGTTACAAAAACCCGCTCACACGTTTACAAAATATATCGATTTTTGTTTTTTTAGAAACTCATTATGGGCACACCGGGCCTCAGAATCACACACGGTCAATTTTTGTGGACTAGTAAAATTCCCATATAAAAATGTTTTATGAAAATTTCCGGTGGTTACAAATAATAATAATATAAAAACATAAAACAACTCTAACACTTGTTCTACTATTATATACTGAGGTATTGATGACCAATAAAACTCTTTTGATTAAAATCTATACTTTAAAAGAAGCTCTTGTTTGATTATGACTTTTATAACTTTTAATTTAAAGTGAAGTATAAATTATCAAAAGCATGACTCTTATTACTAAATAAATTTTAATATGGGGTTTTATAAGATATATCTTAGAATATATATATTAAATATAAATCTAAAATGATTACCTAAATAAATTTTTTATTTATAGTTTTTTATATTAAATAATTAAATTTAATTATGATACAATGATGATGCAGTGATTTCATTATTAATGAAAGAATCAAATAAATTATATTGGATATATTAAATTAAATATTATTTTATATAAATTTATTCCATCCAAAAATATTCTATGTGATTCTGACATTTTATATGTTTTTTCAAGGGATTTTTACAAGTTATCACTCTATTGGGATTTTTATTTAAATTTAATAAATTTTATAGTGTAAAATTGACATAATTGATATTTTATAAACAAAATAAATTATTAAATAATTTAAAAAAATAATTTAAAATAAATAAGTAATTGTGATATTTTATAAATGTTCATCAATAGTCCAATTAATGGGATATTTACCCCAAATAAGTAAAATTTATAGCCTCGTAATATTTAAAATTTGGGTACCACAATGAAAATTAAAAGAGAATAATTAAGGGTAAACCAAAAAGATAAGGTTTAAGATAAACTAAATAAATCTCAAAAAATTATTTTATGAGAGGATTTATAAAAATCATAATATTTATTCTGACATATCTCATTTTGGAGTCATTTTTATTTAGTAATTAATTTATATTAATTTAATATTTTATGAGTTTCCATTGGTGCCCCTCCCCTCTCCTACAAAAAGGTACACACTATTATATAATACTCACACTTCAAGAACCCTTTGGATTTGGAATTATTATCCAAAAAACCTTCCTAAAATACCTCCCCATGTTCTTGCGTCCACATTTTAGGCATAAAACCCTTCTTATAGGTGTTAATTTTTTCTTCAAGGGCGATCAACCGAAGAAGATGTATAGTTTTCTTTATATATTTTTATTTTATTTATTCATCATATTCCTTCAAGTATAATCCATCAGGGATGATATAAAATCATCAGTATCCTCAATATAATTATATTTTATTATGTTAATATCATCACCTAAATCCATATACACTTCCATCAAATGAGAAATTAATTAATCGTTCAAGCAGAAGTGTGAACTATAACCTCCATAAACTCATCTAAATCGTTTTTTATATCCATAACACAAGAATTTTCATAATAATAGAATTGGTGTTCATTTTTGATATTCATGATATACTAATCATTCTATGATAATAATATATCAAATAAATTCTTAATTTCAATGTGTATAGAAATAATAACGTTGTTCGTGTGTACGTGTGAACTATCACCTCCACGATGGGATGTGATTTGTTTTTCATTATTTCACTTTTATGATATATATATAAGTATATTTAAATAATGAATATTATCATAATGATGTTATTATTATTCTCGAACGATAAAATGTTACTTAAATTATTTCCAAAATGGTCAATGAAAAATGGAAAATGTTACACATGAGTACATATGGCTAACTGTCTCCATGATTATAATGTTGTTAATTTTTTATAACCACTATAAATGGTATGATATAAAGGTATAATAAACGTATAAATATTCTAATAATTTAATGAATATTATTATGGAGATGATGGACCTTTGACTACATGGACTTGTGAAATCAAAACCGAGTTTATTTTTGACTCAAGTACCGAATATCGAGAAAACATATGATATGAACCTAAATAATTATGTAATTTTTATTACATGATAAAAATTGATATAAAAGAAGTAATATTTAGTAAAAATATGGTAATGAATATTATATTTTTTTGATTTTTATTTTTTTGTCAAGGAATTTTTAGAAGAAATTAAATCGCATCACTTTGTATAAGTTTATGAGGGAAGATAGGGATGTTACATTACATTCCATGGTAAATATGAAAATAATATTATGGTCTATATATCACAAATATCATAAGTAGTATAGAGAAATTGAGTTGAAATTATTATAAATGAAATGTGATAAATGTTTCTATCAATCAAAATGGTTGGTTTTTTGTATGTAAGTATCTAAGGTGGAAGATATTTCCAGGGTTTTTAAAATTTTTGGGGTCCAAAATTTTGAGATTGGTGAGCATTTTGTAAATTATATTTTTTTGATGTTCTCATCAAGATATTGAAATGCATGAATTTCATGAAGATGGGATTCATGACGTAGATTTCAAAAATACATGATGAATATTGATGATGATCTATTTGAATATGATGATATTCCCAAATATAAAAGGTGAAGTTCATTACAGGAATTCATTGTAGTGGCACACCATATTTGATGGAATGCTCTGCGATTAGATGATATTTTCGAAATGGGAATATTTCAATTGTAGTTGGTCAAAAATAGAGATGTTTTTCTAAAATTTTGGATCTTGGTGATATGGTATTACCTAGAATTTATGAGGTGATCATTGTTCTAGAGTAGGTGATATATTCCTATACATAGGCCCCTACTAACTTGAAAAGAGTATAGAGACTGAACAAAAATCGAAGAACTCTCGAATCGTGAAGAAGGCTCGCAAAGGCAATGAACTCTATGATGGGAGTAAGCTCTGTGAAATGAAAGAGCTTTACAGTTGGACATTGATCATTGAGAAATAAGTATACCTAACAAAGGACAACATGATCTCAATGAACTACTTTGTTTTATAAATTTGAGATCCCCCCGAATGAGCTTTGTGAAGGAGCTCTATGAGTTTTAGAAATGTGTACCCAAATTTATGTCGGAGTTTCATCAAAAGTACATCAAGATTAGACTGGGGTATCCTGATATGTATCATTATTAAATCCAATAAGATCCTATCATCTTCTTGATATTAAAAAGGATAATATTGATGAGATATATGATTTTTAATATTTCATTAAGGAGCATAAAAACATTTTTACTTCCATATTTATGCCAAGACGGTGCACACTCAATTGATGATTGTTTTCCAAGTGTGACAAGAGTGTAAAGGTATGTCATACTTGTTGTATTCCATATCAACAGATGGTTTAATAGTGGATTTGCTGGTACTAGATTGTTTCCATACCATACCATGGACATAACTACCCTTGTTGTGTAGTGAACCTTGTAAATCGTGTGTTCTTATAGATGTGTGTTTTATTGTGTTAATCAGGGAAAGAACTATTTAATAGGAGGTGATGTTTGTTTGAAAAATAATGAAACATAAAATAAAAAGATATGATTGATTCACTACATACGCCTCTTAGTGATACTTGGATCCTGACTAGGAAACATTAATTGTTATTCGAGCCCGGGTCCCTTCATTTTTTCTTTTCTGATGCGCTGAAGAAAATTTATGATGGAAAATCTAAATTTCATGAAAATTAGGAGATTATAATATTTTACAGGAAATATTTTCTTATTATTAATGATATAATTATTCCTTATTTTATGTCTCTTGGGTTTGAAGTTATTTTATATAAAACTAATATATTTTCTACTATTGATGACAAGGTTCCACTTACACATGTTGATAAGAAGAATTGTGAGAATGATGGAATGGATAAATATTTATTAATCTAATCTCTTTAGGATAGTGAGTTTTTAAAAGATAAAGTTGTCACTTGCATTAAAGAAATCTCGTATAAGCTGAAGAACATCTATGAAGGAAATACAAAAGTGAAGAAGAGAAATATAAAAATATAGAGGCTATAGTATGAAGACTTGATAATGGGTGAGTCTGAATCTATTGGGGAGTTATTTACAATGGTATATAAAATTGTTAGTAGAATCAGATGTCTTGGAGAAAAGTTTAATGATTCTATAGTAGTTGGAAAGATCGTGAGAATTCTACATAAAAACATTGATGCTATTGTTTCTTTATTGGAAGATAGATTCCCTGAAACATTTTCTTTGGATGATTTTCATGGAACAAACGCTACATAAGAAATAAGAAGGGATAAGACTATAAAGAGAGAAACAAATCTGATATCGAAATGTCTTTCAAGGCTTCAAGGAATGAGAAGTTGAAGAATATTCTTATTGATGATGAAGCTAGTGAATCCAATTATAAAGATGCTGTATATCTGAATTTTGATGAATTTTTATCCTTGATTTCCTATAATGTTAAAATAGGTAAAAAGAAATTCAAGGGTAAACTTCCCTTGAAATGTTTTGAATGTGGAGCAATTGGGAATTTAGTGGATAACTATCTTTAATGAAAGAATGAAGAAGTTAGTGATGTATATGAAAGAAGGACAAGAATGTTGTTGAAGAAACAGACTGGGAATGATAAATATTTTTCAAATGGTAATGATAAATATTTCTTCAAATCAAAAAGAAGAAACTTTTTGTTTAAAGATGACAAAGAAGAAAATAGTGAAGCTGAATCTAAAAATTCTTTTTTAAATAAATATATAGAAAATACCTTTTTTGAAGTAATGAATGATTTAGATAACATGAGTAGTAGTATTAATAATGATGAAACTCAACATGAATATCAATTAAAAGAAGAGATTAAATAATGCATTTGAAAGAAAAGACGTCTTGATAAGGAAACCGAAAGTTGATAAATGAATTCTCCTCAGCAAACAATCATGATGGTTTTTTGAATATAATGTTATGATGGTAAAATAGATTTATGATCTGAACAATTATATTAAGAATTAAAATTTTCATATTGATCATATAAAAGTAAATCCAATTGAAAAGGAATAAGAGTCAAAACTTCTCCAATAAAAACTTTGTCAAACATAATAATGGATTATATGATTCAAAATCATAGTTGTAAAAGTTGGGGAATATTTTAGTCAGAATGAACTAAATAAGGATCAATAGCTGTTTCTTTAAATGGATGTGAACAAAGATGGAACTGGTACTAATAAGAACAAAACTGGAAATGCTATGTAAGTGGAAAAAGATAAAAATTCTTAAAAATAAAAAGTATATAAAAATTCCGTGTCCAAAAATATATCTTCTTCTATTAGTTATAACAAATTTGAACATAAATTTGTGTTTAATAAGAATGTTACAATTTAAAACATGTTTTATGATGGTTATCATAGTTCTATTATTAAGGTTATTGAGAAGAAAGTTCCCAACTCCGGTCAGTATGGAAGATTCATAGGGAAATATTCATTCATTAGTTTCTACCTGTATTGTGGTGGAATAAAAAACATGGAAAATATGTGATGTTTCAACCAATAACAATACTAATATTCCAAATGTAATGGAAGACAATTTTTAGGGGGATTCAATCCTCCCAAAAGAAGAAGTTTGGGATTGATGTTTAGAAACAAATTGAAAAGGTTAGTGTGAATGTTGAGAATTTGTTCCAACTATTTAAAAATATTTGTGAAAGATGTGAATTTATTGGACATATTTATAAGATATTTCTAATTATAATTCTAGAAAAAAATTGTTCTTAGCAAATATCAGTTGTTGGAGGTGAATAATGAAAAGGAAGAACAGAAATCTATTGTTGTCGAAACCACTTCAAAAGTGAAAAAAGGAGAGCATCCATGGATTCATGATAATGGGTGTTGATCCCTTATGAAATAATACATAATGCTTTTATATAATGTGATAGACCTCAAATAAGGAATGGTGACATTGGAAAATTATGAATCTTTGATAATTAAAGGTGTTGGATCTGCCATTATCGAGATAGAAAAGGTGAAATCTACGAAAACATTATTTGTTGATGGGATGAAACACAATCTGCTGAGTGTATCACAAGTGTTGGAAGAGGATAAAAAATTTATATTCAATATGGGTGAGTATTTTGTGAAAATTTATGTTGATGGAATGGTACTCACAAAAGAAAAATTTCATAAAAATTTAATGTTGTTGTACTACTTGTCAGCAAGGAAAGATTACAAATATTGTTCATAAGAGGTTTGACATTTGATCGAAACGACCCCTAGAACATATTCATTCTAATAACTATGGGACAATGAGAAATCAATAAACAAAAGGAGATCTGTACTTCATCACATTCATTGATTAATTTACACACACCACATTTGTTATGTACATGAGACATAAGTTAGATGCTTTGAAAATGTTTAAGTGTTTTTGGAGGAAAGGAGAGAAGGAATGTGAGTAATCGGTGGAGAAGTTGAGAACTGAAAATGGTGGAGAGTATAAGAATTAAGAGTTCTAAAGTTATATTGTGAGTAATGGATTTCGGCATGAGTTTTGTTCACCACACACACCACAAAAAAATAGGGTTTCTAAAATAAATTATAGAATTCTAGTGGAAAAGGGGAGAACTATGTTACATGATCACAGTATTTCTAATTGTTAATGGAAGAAAGTCACGAGCACTACTTTGTATATTATGAACTGATTCATCTAGAGAAAAAATACAGATATTAATCTTTAAGAAATGTTATATGGAAACAAATCCAATTCTGAAACACTTAATAGTTTCTGGGAGTCTATTCATTGTAAAGAAGAAAGGTGGAAACCATTTAATGTTTGAGCAAATAATAGTCGATGTAATTTTTATTGGATATACTCTAGAAAGAATAGGATATATATTGTTCAATGAATAAATTATAATAATTTATGATTATATAGTTGTAAATTTTTTTCAATATTTTGATAAAGCAATGTAGTATTATCTTGATGTAGATGTTGAGCCGGATAACAAATGTATTGTAAACAATTATGATAACGATGAAAAAAGTGGTAATGATACTCATAAAGAAGAATCAAACTCATCAATTTCGAGTGATGATGATGAAATTAAAATATCTTATCCCAAATTGAGGAAACATGTAGAGGCTTAGATCACTATTGGAGATCATCATTAGAGTGTTAAATCCATAATAACAACAAATGTAAATTCACATACATATTTGTATAAAAATTTGGTGCCTAATTATTTGAAAGAATATTTTGAGAATCTTGAATGGGTTTAGCCTATGAATGAAGAGATTGATCAGATTGAAAATAATGATTCTTGGGTACTTGTTCCTAATACAAATAATAATAATTTAATTGTTAAAAAATAGGTTTTTTGTTGTATATTGAATTAACAAGGTGAAGTGATAAAGGAAAATGATTGATTAGTGTTAATTGTTACTCACATATTAAAGAAATTTATCTTAACGAAACCTTTTATCCAATGTAAAGGTTGAATAAGGAATTTTATGGACTAAAAGAAGCCCGGATTCCATGGTATTCAAAATTAAATACTTCCTTAAGGAAGTATAATTTCAGGAAAGGTGGAGTTAATAGAAATATTTGCAATAAGGAATGTCAGGTGTTATATCTGAACCTAATTGTTTATATTGATCTCATTATCTTTACTAGGAATGATGGAATATCTTATGAATGATTCACTAAGGAGATGAATATGTTTTCTGAGATATCCATGATAGGAGAAATGAAATACATTTTTGGGTTGTAAAACATATGTAAGTAAAACAACCATTTTCTTTATCAAGAAAAGAATGTGAAGGAACATAAAAAGAAGTTTGGTATGGAAGATTCAAAACCAGATTTCACACCAATTTTAGGGGGATCCATGTTTCATAATTATAGAGATGGCAAGGATGTTGATTATAACGTGTTTCAAAAGATTATTAGAAGACTGTTATATTTGAATTCCTCAAGAACTGGCATTGTATATGTTATTACCTTATTTTCACGATTTCAAAGCACTCCTAAATAATCAGATTTTTTTGCTGGAAATATAATTCTCAGATTTATCAAAGGCATATTTTTTTGTCATTTGGTATGATGGCTCAAAACATATTGATTATTTTGGGTATTTAGATTCTGATTGGGTAGTAAACGTTAATGGAAGAATATCCACATCTTGTGGAGTTTTCATCCTAGTAAAAATTTGTTTTAGTTGGCATATAAAGAAATATAATTCAGTGAATCCTATCATAACCAAATTTGAGTATGTAGATTCCATTCAAGCTGCTATCCAATATATTTTGATAAAGACTCAGTTGGAATATATTATTGTCGGATTATTATTTCCCATTCTCTTTGGATGTGATAATAAAAGTGAAATCAATATTACACAGAATCTAGTAAGAAATTATCATTCAAATAAAATTTACATCATGTAATACTTCATCAAAGAGCATGTGGATAAGAATGATTTGAAGCTGGGGTATGTTCCTAAATTCGAACAAGTTTCCAACATTTTTATGTAACCTTAACCAAAGGAACGATTTTATAAATTTAGCTTGAACATAGAGTCAATCCAAATTCTCATCTAGGTTTAGGTATTAGTTTCTATCCCATCTTATATATTACAATTGGATAATGTTTTCAATAGGTATAATTGTTTCACAAACCTATACATATGGACATATTCATGGTGGTGGTGGGGGGGGGGGGGGTTGTGGGTATGTTGTGTATCCAACATGTAAGTGTGTAATATATTATATCTATTATTTTTGTGGTTTTAGGAATCAATTTTTCCCTATAAAATTCATGAAGTGGAGAAACATGAAGAAGAAATGATGATGAATTTCTAGATTCACTACTTTTGGACAACATGGTCATGATATCAATAAATATTATTTACTACAATGATTTATCTCATTGAGGCTTTGAATTGTTGATAAATAATATAATTATTGAGTTTTCAAAGTTTAGTGATCTATGGATCTTTATATAAAACGAAATCCGAATGAGAAGATTTTTAGGACCAAGATGATAAAGAATAGTATATTTTTTAGGTATTTTCATTTGTTGTTAAGGATTTTTGAAAAGAAAGGAAATCACTTCACTTTATATAAGTGGTAGAGGGAACATAGGGAAGATTCAATAATTTCAATGGTAAATATAAGGATTCATTTCTGGTCTGCATTTCACAAAGATCATAAGTAGTTTGGGGAACATGTGATTCAAGATTTATGAAGGAAAGGAGTTAAGTTTTGATATCAATCAACATGGTTGGTTTTTCCGAAGCAGGGGTCCATAGTTGAATTGTTTCCCTTGTTTTACAAATTATTGTGGTCCAAGAATTTCATTTTGGTGAGTATTTTCAAAAGTGAATTTCCATAATGATCCTACCAAAAGATAGAAAATGAAGAAATTTCGCTAAGCCGGGATTCATGAAGTAGATTTCAAAAAGTCATAAAGAATGATGATGATGTTCTCGACTACTATGAGGAGCTTCATGAAATGGTAGAGGTGAAGAATTTTGCAAGCGAGTATTGTGTTGGCCCAAACGATTTGACATAATGCTCTATGATTATGATGAGCCTTCCAATATGAAGAAATATCCATAGAGATTTGTGAAAAAGAGATAATTTCGGCAAGAATTTTAGTTCTCTATGAAATGGGATTATGTGGTGCTGATGAGGTTAGGTAGTATCTGGAGTTTATTGGAAATTTCTATAAATAATCCCCCACCCCCTTGTCAAGTTTAGTGTGACTCAACAAAAATTTGAGGACTATCAAATCACAATGAAGGATCACATAGACAGTGAGCTCATCAAAGGCAGTAAGCTCTGCAAAAGGACAGAGCTTCACAGTGGGCCACTAAGCTTTATGAAATAAGTGTATTGACAAAGGTAAACTTGTGATCTATAAAATAGGGATCTCTATGAACTAGTGAGCTCTATTAATTTGTGTTCTTTGAAATGGTTTGGGGATTCACAAAGGATCTTTTTCAAGGAGATCAACGAGATGAAAAATTTTGTTCCCAAATTTAACAAGGAAGTGTTTTCTAATTACATCATGAATATAATAGGGTATCAGACTATGTATCATTACAATGTCTATGAAAATCCTATACACATATGGGTAGAAAATTGAAGAATTGTATTAAGAGATCATATTTGTATAAGATCATTAAGACGCACAGAAACATTGTACTATACTATTTGTGATATTAGCGTGCACACATGCATGAAAATTGTTTTCCAAGTGATACATGACTGTAAGGGTATATTATACACATTTAATTATAAATCAAAAGATTGTTATCTAGTGTATTGTGTGGTAGTGTATTGTTTCCATAGCATACCATGGACATAGCTACTACTGTTGAGCAGTGAACATTATACATCACATGTTTTTGTGGAAATGTTTTTTGTCTATGTTTAGTATGAAATGAACTCTTTAACAAGAGGTAAATTTTTGTTTCAAAAATAAGGAAACAAAATTGAAAAAGATATCACAGATTTACCCCCTCGCCCTCTCAGTGATACTTGGATCCTGATTGGGAGGCTTCAATAATAAATATAAAAAAGGTTATCATGAAATTAGAAATTAATATAACTTTATTATTCATGATTTATAGGGAACATATGTGATTAGTTGGACTCACAATAAGGGACATTGTCTCAATCTTTATTCATTGACTCATATATCGATAATATACACCTCCTTCTATTATACAGTGTATAATAAATCCCTTGACATTTAATTTCATTCAACGATTTTGAAATGGAATCATTTTTATATGTTTAATTATAATAAATTAAAAAAGAATGTTTTTCAACATTTGTGGTGAAAATGACCTTTTCAGCACCGTGACCATTTTTTGATATATGGATTCCTCTTCATGAATTAATATTTTTAAAATAAAAATAAATTCCATATTCCCATTTTCATGTATTTTGGCATTGAAAATGGAATGATAGTATCAATATATTTAAATAATATTATATGATTGCAATGTGGAAATGTATGTTTTAATTTTATGCATGTTTCATGTGTTAGTATTATGTTACGATTCTTTGGAAATTCTTATGAATATGGGTGGTTCTGTGATAAACTGAGGGTGGGTGAGCCAATGATAGATCTCCAATTCATTTGGTAATGAGACTCAATTATATGATAAGGTTTATACTATTATATTTCGGGAATATACTATGATCGGTATTCTAAACGTAACTAGGAAGGCTACCCCCTATGTAGCTACTGAAAGCAACAACATATGTACGATATGGATGCCAAAAGTTACAGCTATTATTTATTATTACAATGATGTTTTTTAATATTCTTATGACATCATGGGTTTGTATACATTCATGGACTAATGTTCTATTTCTTTTTTATATCCTTTAATGATATTTTTGTGATCATCCCATGTTTTTAAAATGTTATCACATGGTATAAGGATTTCTAAAAGAAAGGAAGAAGTCAATCATATTTTTATCAAGAAAATTTAATCTTATTTACTTTTAAATTTTATATATTGTGGATGAAATGGATTATGTTGTAGTTGAATAAACTTATTATAAATTTGAGTTGTTGTGTATTATATATGTTCTAAATCTCTAACACACTTATCCCAAAAAGTTCCAAAAGTGAATTATTGACATAACTCAAGATTATATAATGTTTAATATTGTATCCTTATAGTTTGTATTATAGGTCTTGTTAGGTAACTTTTAGGGTTAGTATATTGTTCATATAATACCCCTAAATTCTTTTAACATTATGATAATATTTAAATAATATAGCATTTGAATATTACAATGTTTCTTTGTCTAAGATATGTCTGTTCAGAACAGTTTTCAATAGTGGAAATAAGGCAGCTTTGTTGGGAAGAAATCTTGAGGAAAAAACCTTCATATCATCAAAATATGATGGTTTGATAGATTAGTTTCTTACAGTGTAGTAATAGTAGACTTGTGATATAAATGGTGGTGGAATCCATACACGAGATCATCCAGATCAACCATAGAGATACATGTTGGTTGGGGATCATTTCATGAGGCAAAATCCTATATCATTCAATTGATCATCTGACCATGTTCTCTTTGAAGAGTGGATTATATTGCTATAAAATATTTTTGATTTCATGGTGTGATGAGACAATTAAAATGTTAGTCTTAATGTTTACCATTTTGAAGTTAAATCTAATCAGTAGTGGTCGATGGTTAAAAATGTCAAAGACAATTAGAAGATTTATGCTCTAGATTTGGATGAATTAAATGGAATGTTTATTGAGAAATATTTTCTTAAGATTGTTGTAATTATGATGGAAAAAATATATGGAATTGATTAATGAGGATGACTCGATGCATGATTATGATTAAAAATTCATGTCATAGGAATTGGATGCTCTAAATTTCATTAGGGATCTTTTAAAAAAAGTCATTCATTTTTACCCAAGATTGATTCCAAAGTATCAAAGCGCATTGGATTATAATGAGTTCAAAGGTTATGAATAAACCTTTTTTGTAAGGAGATGTTGGAAATGGGGTTTTTGGATTTAAATGTGTTCTTTGAAAAAATGTTGAATAAGAGGTTGAGATGGCAGAAAAAAGGAAGAACATTATCAAAAAATTATTATGGTATGAAAATGTATTTTACAATTTTTGAATAATGTGTCTAAAATAACTTGTGGGAATTCATTTTGAATTCTAGTATGTGATTATGATATCGTAAAATTGTGCATAAGGATTGTAACTTTTCAAAAAAGGATTGTTGAATGAAAAAATATGAGATACAACCAGTGAAATGTTTTCAATATAATGAGATGGGTCATTATAGAATTGAGAGTTTGATGAAGAATTTCAATGATGCAAAGAATCTGGACTATATGAACAAATGTGTGGTGAAATCCATTTCAACTACATTAGCAGATATTGGGACATCAAATGAAGTTGTATCAGGTATATTGTTTTTTATTCATATAATTCTAATGTGTTGTTTGATTCAGGGGATACACATTCTTTCATTTCTGATAATGTTTCATGTAAAATTGTAATTTCACCGCAAGAAATGAATCACGAAAATATGGTAAAAACACATGGGTGAAATGTTCGAACCAAAATAAATTACATTAATCTTTATGTCCTTATCTGTGGAAAGAATATACCAAAAAAACATATTTTATTTCCTCCAGTTGAGTTTTTTTATTATTATGGGTATGGATTGGATCTCTGTTTACCATGATATGACTGACTATATGGATAAATACATGTCTTTTCTGGAATAATTTTAGTTGGTGTATAAGAATAAACGATTTCCATTCATAACTTATTAATAATCCGAGAAACTAATATAATATGGAATTGAATGGTACCTTTCAAATAATGTTGAAAAAATGGAATTTTTCATATTAATGATCTTCTAGGGGTAAATGAGTATTTTGAGGATTTTGTCTAATGTGTTTCCTAGTACCATACCTAATTGAGAAGTTTAATTTACAATTTAATTAGTTCTTGATGCTAATAAAATTTCAAAACACCATTATCGAATTGATAAGATTGATATTTTTGAGTTAAAGAAGTAGTTATAGGGGTTATTAGATAATGGTATCATTCAACCCAGCACATCACCAAGGGGTAATAATGTCTTATTTGTTAAATATAGAGATGGTTCAATAAGGCATTCCATGGATTATAAAGCCTCAAATAAAATCATTTTTATAAAGAAGTATCATTTTATTCATATTGATGATTTGTTTCATGAGATCTGGGGAACACAATATTTTTCAATGGTTGACATGAGGTTGAGGTACCATTAGTTGAAATTAAAAAATTGTACATTCTGAAGACCGTGTTTCATTCAATATTTGGAAAATATGAATTTGTAGTTATGCCATTTGAATTAAATAATGTACCTTCTATATTAATGGATCTTATGAATAAAATATTCCATGAGTTCTTGGATAGGATTGTGGTTGTATTTATTGATAATATTTTGTATATTCTTAAATTAAATAGGATTCTGAAAGTAATTTAAGGGTTGTCTTTCAATACATAAAATAATATAAACAGTATGATTAATTCAACAAATCTGAGTTTTGGTTACAAAAAAATTCATTCCTTGGTTGCATTGTTTCTAAATATAGTATAAATAATGATCATTCTAAAATAAAATTTGATCAATATTGAATAAGACCCACAAATATAATTGATATTCGTAGTTTCCTTGGTTTAAATGTTTATTAACAGAGGTTTATTGATAATTTTTCTTGTTTATCTATCCTACCAACTAAGTTAACTCGAAATGGTTTTATGTTCATCTAGAAAAAAGAATGTGATGACTATTTTCATGATTCCAAAAGAAGATTCGTGATTGATCCATTTTGGGAACCGCCTTCCATAAATGGTGAATTTTTTATCAACAGTGATGCTTAATTAAATGGACATAGTTGTTTAATAACACAAAATGATCTGGTATTTTTTTTGCTTCAGGTATGTTTCAGACTCTTGAGTTAAATTACCATTCAAATAATTATTAATTAGCTAGTATTATTTCTGATTTAAAAATTTTGTTGTATCATATAATTAGAGTAAACTGTGAAATATATACTAACCAAAAATGATTGAAGTAAAGATTCTCAAAGAATGAATTGAACACGAGATAAAGAATTTGTTTGGAACTAATCATGTATTATAATTATTGATTCATTACCATCAAGGAAAAGAAAAACATAGTGGCTATGCTTTAATTCAGAAATGTACGGATATATTAATCATGTTATGTTTGGAACATGACCCTTTGAATAATGATTTTCTAAAAGTTTTAATAGATGTTTTTAATGTAGGAAATTCCACTATTTTGTTTATGGTTTTAGTGAAATTTTATTTTTTAGACAGATTTAAGAAAGATCATATGGAAGGAAGTGAATTATATAGAAATGTAGAATTGGTCCAAAAGGGTAAGATACCTTAATTTAAAATTGATAATGATTTTGTTTTGTTATTTGGGAAGATATTATCCATGCATTTTGATTCATAGTTGAAAAAATATTTGTTATGTTATTCTTATAGTTCTCTGTTTTTAGTTAATCATTTTTTTACTAAAATGTAGTGAGATATTTTGGAGTATTACTAGTAGGATGGAATGAAAAGGGTAAATTCTAACGTTACCGTGAAGTGTTTTAATTTTCAAGATGTTAAATTAGAGAAGTAGTTGCTGACTGGGATACTTCAATCATTTCTAGTACCAGAGTAGAAATGGGAAAATATATCCATGTATTGTTTAGTGTTATTACCAATGACTTATATTGGTAACAATTTAATTCATGTTATTATTGATAGATAGGATAAATCTTCTCATTTTATTCCTATTTTGGATACATTGTCTCTAGATAAAATTTCTTGGTTGTATCTTAAAGGGTTATTCATGATATATGGGGTTACTATCTTTATTGTATCCGACCATAATCCCAAGTTCACATCTAATATTTCTAAATGCTTTCATAAGTCATTGGGAACTCAATTAAATTTTAGTAAAACTTTTCATCTTCAATCATAAGGGAATTCAAAATGAAGAATTCAGACCATGGATGATATTCTACGTGCAAGTTCTTTGGATAAGCAATGAAGTAAAGATCAATATATATCTTTGTTTGATTTTTCATATAATACCAATTTTTATTCTAGTATATAGATGGAACAATTTGAGGAATTATATTGAAATAGATGTCGAACTACAACTTTTTATGATGAATTAGGTGAATGGAAGCTGATGGGACTAGAATTGGTAGATGAGATTTGAAGAAAAAGTTCAGACGATTCAAATATATATGGGGATACCCTAGAGTAGGCAGAAAAGTTATACGAATTAGTAGAGGAAGGATATTTGTTTTCAGTATGGTGTTTATATCTTTCTATAAGTTTCTCCATGGAAAATTATGATGCATTTTGGTATGAATGAAAAGCTATGTCCAAGGTTCATCCGGCCTTATGAAATCATAGAGAATGTTGAATTAGTTTTCTATTGAGGGGATTTACCTCTATGTTTATACAAGGTAAAAAATGTTTATCAGGTTTATATTTTGAGAAAGTATTTGTCATATTCCTCTAATGTTTTCAGTCTAGAAGTAGTTCTTCTAGAAGACGATCATTCTTATAAGGAACAACCGGTCTAGATTATTGACCATTGGGAACAAGTGTTGCTGAATAAGTTGATTCATCCAGTAAAGGTTTTATGAAAAACCAATATGGTTAAAGAAGAAAAATATGAATATAAAAATTATATAAGGGTGAAATACCCCCCACTTATTTGATAAAACAATAAAATTGTGAGGAAACAATTTCAAAAAGGCGAGAAGGATGTAATATCCCAAGTAATTATAAATTAAGTCATTTTCATATCTTTTAATATTTATTAATTTGATATAAATATTACTTAAAAAGGTATTATATATCTGATAGTGTACTTGATACATAATAATGAAAATTTCATAAATCTTATGTTTCAGACAATATTGAGATATAACGGAAAATATTACATCATTAATATTATTGTTTTATATTATAGTTATCACCTAGATGTTGTGTTGGTGAGAATGAAAAGAATAAAATTTATTATATTTACATAGGTTCATTAAATGTTTTAACATTCTTCAAAAAAAAATTCAAAGGCCTTAAAATAGAATAATCCAATATTAATCATAAAATACTCTAAAATATTTAAAATGTATTTTTACATCCTTTTGATGGGGAACCCTTTTTAAATCATGTTTTTGTCACTTTTATATGTTCTATTTGACAAAATAAATTTTTTCTTTGGATGTGGAACATAAAAATTAACTTTTATTGAAATTTTGGTATTTTTATGATAAAATTCATATTTTAATAAATAGTCAAAAAATAGTGCATTTTAGTATAAAACTACACTTTCCTTTAATATATTAATATAGTCAGTATATCATTTTAATTTTTTTAATGTGTAATTAAATATAGTATTTATCATTTAATGAATCATTGGTCTTTGGATGCAATTTCAATTTCCAATTGGATATAGAATCATGTATATTATTTCATGGTTTTACTTAACTATCCTGTTTTCTATTACACTAATGAGATTAATATTTTATAAATTTTTACCAATTCTATGTTGTTAATTTGAAAAAATGAATTCCATTTTTGGAATCATAAGGTTAAAATTATCTAAATAGGTACCTTTTATTTTTGGAAATTATGAATAGTAACATTTTTAATTTTTTTTATTTACAAAAGGTAATGGGTAAATCAGATATATAAGAGTAAATATAATATTATAATAATATTAAACTACCATAACACATTCCCCAATATTATTGGATATGATATTTAAAACTGATACAACACTTTGTAAGAAATGATTTCTTTTCGAATCCACTTGGTTGCGATTATGATATTTATACATTTTTAATTTATTGTAAATGAAAAATTATCATAAATATGAAATCAATTACTAAATTAATTTTAATATGCAGATATATATGTGATATATTTTACTAACGATATTCATTAGAAAATAATAAAATACAACATCATGGAATAAAATTTATAATATTTGGAATATATATAATTAAATATAATTATGACGCAATGATGATGTAGTGATTTCCTTATTAATGAAATAATTTAATAAATGCTATTATAAATATTAAATTAAATACGATTTTACATAATTTATTCTATATATGAATTTTTTTAAGTGATTAAGATATGTTATAAGTACTTTCAATGTTTTATTAGAAGTGATCTCTCTGTTTTTATTTTTATTTAAATTCAATGAAATGAATAGTATAAAAATTGACAGAAATGATATTTTACCAAAGTAATAAATTAATAAATTATTTAAAAATAGAAAAAATATTTTAAAATACAAAAGTTAGTTTTATAAGGTCTAAATGATCCTTAAGGGTACAATTGAATAAAATTCACCCCATATAAGTAAAAATTATAGCCTCATTATATTAAGAATGTTGTTATGACTATTGAAATTTAAAGAGAATAATTAAGTGTAAACCGAAAAGATAAGGTATGAAATAAAATTAATACTTGTCTAAAAATTATTGGATTAGATGATTTCAAACTATAGTCATATTAGCTTCTATATATCTCAATTTGGAGTAAATTTGATTAAAAAGTTATATTAATTTAATATTTTAATGTCTTCGAAGGGTGACCCTCCCCTCTCATGTAGAATGGTACCAACTCTTCTCTAATAATCATACATCATGAACCCTTTGGTTATAAAAAGATCTGTAAAAAACACTTCCAAAAATCCATACCAATGTTATTGAGGGCTTATTTTAGGCATAAAATATACCTTATATGTGTTATGGTATTCTTCAAGGGTGATCAACCAAAGAAGAGTTTTCATTTTATTTAAGTATTTATATTTTATTTCTTCTTACAATTCCCTAAAGTATACTCCAACCATGATGAGATAATAACTCCATTATCCTAAATATACTGAGATTATATTTTGAAAATATAATAACCTATTTCCATTTCCACTTCCATCAAGTGGGATGGTAATTAATTGTTAGTGCGTACGTGTGAACTATCACCTCCACGAACAGATCTAATTTATTTTTCAAAACAATCTCTCAAGACATGTTATAATAATATAAGTAATGTTAATATATGATATTAATTACATATTAATTATTATATGATAATAAAATATCACTTAAATTATTAATTTCATTATGTATTAAAATGATAACGTCGTTCTTGCGTACGTGTGAACTATCATCTCCATAAAGGGATGTGACTCATTTTTATTCAGTATGTCACTTGTATGATATATAATTATATTTAAATTATTATTATGATATTAATTATTTTATAATAATAGCATAAATATAAAATAATACTTAAATTTTTTCTATAATGATCAATGAAAAATGGAAACATTACTCATGCATACGTACTACTTAGCAACTTTATGATTATAATGTTGTTAATTTTTTATAGTCACACTTCATTTTTTGATTAAATGGTATAATTAATGTTTAAAGATGATGAAAATTTCATGAATATTATTTTGGAGATGAAGAAATTATGACCACATGGACTAGTGACATTAAATCCATTTTCATTTTCAACTCAAGTACCGAATATCGACAAAACATCTTATATGAACTTAAATAATTTAAAAAAAAGACAATAAAAAGGATATCAATAAATTAGAAAATAATCGATGTTTATTATTCATGAATATAAAGTAACATACATGACATGTCAGAGTCATGGTAAGGGACTTTGTCTCAATCTTCATTCATTGTGGCATATTTTCATAATATACAACACCTTCTTTTATATTGTGTATAATAGACCCCTTTGACTTTTAATTTCATTCAAGGGTTCTCAAGAGGAATATTTTATATAAAAAGAATTTTACAATATGAATAAAGGAATTTTTTTGAACATATATGGGGTCAATAACCTTTCTACTATAGTGACTATTATTTTTTATTTGGCTTCACCTACATGTCGTAATGTTTTTAGATGAAAAATAAATGCAATATTTACTTTTTTAATGTATTTTGGTATTGAAAGTGGTTTTTACAATGGATTTATTATATCATTATATTGAAATGATATCTTATTAGTGAAATGTGGTAATGTTTTTTATTTTATTTGTGTTTTATGTGTTATGATTATTTTATGGTTCTTGGGAAATGCTTATGTAAAGAAGTGGTTTCGTGATAAAATGAGGGTAGGTGAGCCTATAATAGCACTAAAATGAATTGGGTAATTTGATAGAGATATATAATAAGGTTTATACTAAGATATTTATGGAATATACTGTGTTGGGAATTATAAACGTAACCATAAAAATTACATCATATGAATATATGAAAGATAAAGTGTAAGTAGAATTTGGATGACACAATTTTCAATTATGATTTATGATTTTCATGATGTTTTTTAGGATTCTTATGATTTAATGGGTTTATAAATATTAAAAGACTAATGTTTTATTTCTTTATTTTATATCCCTTACTGATCATTTTGTGATTATCACATGTTTTTAGAAATGTTTTCGCATGGTATAAGGATAGATAATAGAAAGGATGAAGACAAGATGATTTTTAATAAGAACAAGAAATAATGTTTACATATAAATCTTATATATTTTCAAATAAAGGGATATTGTTGTAGTTGTATCCAATTTGTATAAATTTGAGCTGTGATTTAATGGTTATGTCCAAATTCTCACAATCTCTAAACATGAAAATATCCTCAATGTGAATTCTTGACTTAACTCAATTTTATATAATGAATTAAGATTGGGCCTTGTGATAAATAACTAATTATTGGGATGGGTGAAGTGTCACCATGGTTTATGGATTGGGAGAATTGTCTCTATGGTTAATGGATATGGTGAATTACCAAAAAAGTGGAAGGATAGGGAGATTTATTACCTAGTGGATGGCTTGGGAGAGGGGTCACCCTAGAAGAAGGATTGGGTGACTTCTATCCCTGGAGGTAAAGATTGGTAAATTTATTACCTAATTGGAATAATAGAGATACTTTTCACACTATTTTATGCCCACATTGAAGTGTATTGTTATTGGGAAGTAATGGTGATGGTATCCCCATATTATGGTTTTTCTAATAAGAGAAATGCACATGACTCCATAGTATGTCTTTACCAGTAGTGGTATTTCATTATAGGTTGGGGTAATATTTTAAAATTGGGATTCCTTGAGGGATTTTGTGTGTTAAAAAATTTAATAAGCTTAATTGACCGAAAATAATAGTTATTTCCCTCAGGTGTTTTATTAAGAAAACACCTATTGTAAGAAATCAATTTCTTGTTGAAGAGATCATACGACGTTTATTCATCATTCCTGGTGGTTTCCTACTCAAAATTAATCATGATATAAATGTAGAACGATATGGCGTATCTATATAAAAATAATGGTTATATGGGTAATGTTGTATTGGAAGGAATACTTGTTCACATAAGTGGATGGGCGTGAGGTGTGAGCATGAAAGTGTTCTCACTCATGTGAACTCAAGAAAATAGGTTTCACTAAGGAGGAGGGTGTACTAGTGAATTCTCACATTTTTTAACATGGTTTAGTCACTTAGTCTTGTTCTATTACATATAATAATAGTGTTTTTTAGTGGACAAGGATCAAGTGATATATCATTCATTTTCCAAGGGATAGTTTCTTCATTATTTCATTGTTTCCATTATTTTATAGAAAAGAGCACCAAAAAATTTTCCCAATATATTTAGACACAATTGGAAAAAATATAATATTATTCAGAAGAAAAATGTGACTATAGTTTTAAATTTTCCTCAAATGGTAAATATTGGCACTCATGATAGACTAGCTAATATTACATATGCACTCATCCTCACCTTTGTACTATTCAATTTTGTATATTGATGAATATTGATGGTTGGTGTATATTTTAGGTTGAGTGAATGTTACATCTATATTTATAAGAGAATTATTTATCTCTATTTATCAATAGTTTCACCAAATACTTTCATTTATATTGACTTATTATAATCTTGGATATTCATTCTCTATTATCACCCATATTATTATCACTCCCTGAGGTAAGTTCCCTCCATACTACTTTGATATTTCTTGAGAATCATGGGAATGGAAATAAATGATCAATGTAAAATTACATAATTTGGGATAGGTGACCTATGAAAACTTTATAGGTGAGGTTACTTGTGTGAAGGAACCTAAGTGACTGAACATGGATAGAGAAACCAAACACATCTTAGTTGGGAAAAAACTATTTACATTTTTAAATTTTTATCTCGCTGTCATTATTTTCAAATTTTATTCACCTTTTAGTAAAATTTTTATATATTTTTGATTCATCTTACATATAAAACACCATATTAACTTTTAAGAAATATTTGATTTGTACTTCAGTCACCATCCTTGAAGAAACCCATATATTTCAGATGTAAATATTACATTATGTTAAATAAATAATTTTTACACATAATTACGATCCATTCCGGAACCATAAAGGAATATTTTATTTGTAACCATGGATACATAATCAAATAGTATATAAAATTACTACAAAATATCTTACATAGTTCTTCAAAACTATAATCCTTCTTAAAAATACCATACTCAAACACATTATATATATCCCATGGAAAAGGAAACATAAGAAATGGTGATCTTAGATGCTCAGTATAGAACCTAGATATTTTATAGTTTATATTATTTAAATTAATTTGATTTCCCCAATAGATTATGGTACACACAACCTTGTGATTTTAAAATAATAAATTTTTGTTGGGTTTCTTTATCTATATACAACACTAAGCTTACAAAACATGTAGTATATTATTTAAATATGATAGTGAAAAATTAGTGATTAAAGTAGTGGGTATGAATAATATTAACTAATTTATCATATATATATATATAATGGTACTTCGTAATATTAATTTCTTGATAATTGTTCTGTAAAAAGGTAATCAACTTTAAAAAAAATAGTCTACAATGAGTATATGTTTCCTTTAAAAATGAGTTTTATTACTTTTGTGAGATAATATTATATTTTTTATTTTGAATATATTAGAAATTTTATTATATAAAATGAAAATGATTTTTTATATAATAATATCTATTTAATACTAGGTGAAATTTCTTTTATTTTTTCTTGAATATTAGTATTTTTAAATAAATAAGGATAATACATATTTTGGGTAAAACTGTCATTTTTTTTAAATTAATTAATTTAAAAGTATCAATATTATTTTTATATTATTTAAAAATAAATTAAATATTATTTTGTTTTATTTAATTAAATTAATTCCATTATTTATTCTTTATATTTCATTATAATACACGTTTATTTTTTGTCCCGAAAACAAATGTTTTTTGAAAACTGGTTTAAAGTGCATAGTAATTCTCCATTTTAACAAATTAAAATTTACCATAATGAGGAGTTATTTATTTTAAATTTTATATATTACATATTATTTAATAATTTTTTAATATACTTATAATCACTTGTCATATAATTATTACAATAAAATCTTATCCATGAAAACTGCGTTTCATGAAAAATAAATTTTTGAAACCTCTACAAGTTTATTCTTAATTATAATTAAATCACTTTTTTGAATTGTATTAAATAAAATAGAATAAATATTTTGAATTAGAGTAAATTATATTTTATAATAATTTAATCTTTATTTTTGGTCATAATAAATACTATATATAGTCAAAATCTATTACAACGGTTATGTTAAAACAAATTAACCAGAAGGATAAACAAAAGAAGTAAACGTAATAACACGCTTTAAACTTGTTTATTTGTAATTATAGAGGTGTTACATGGAATTATATCTTCTAAAATATTATATTTTTCTATTTTGGTGGAATATTGATTGATTTTGAAATCCCATTATTGAATAGTATTGGGTGTTTACATGAATTCCACTCCTCCTCCCTTATAAAAGGGAACCCCCATTTATATCCTCTCCACACATCCAACCCCCATCGGTTTTCCCAAGACCTGAAAGATGTGAAACCCAAAATCTATATCCAAATACTATAATGTCATTTATTCTTAAAAGAAAAACCATAGGGTCTTAATTAGTTATCAAAATGATGTTCTTCTAAGAAACGGTGATAGTCTTGACGAAGCTCTTTCTATTTAATTCTTCCTTTTCCACAATCAATTATGTATTAAAAATTAAAATATAATAAAAATAGTTTATATCATATAATGATATTTTATTATGTTGATGTAATGATATTTTTCTATTGCATACTCTATCAAATGGGAATCAAATCCATCACCCGTGTTTACAGAGGACGACCACCTCCCAAACTGATGTACTTTGTTTTCAATAATGAGATCAAACGTATAGTCATAATGGTGAAGATAATAAATATAAATATTAAAAATGACATGATATTAATTCTATTAAATTAATATAGTATCCAATTCTTTACAATTTCACCCATTAAGGGTATGATATCATCACTCCTGTAAACGTACGGCTTACCATCAACATGAAGAGATAAAAACAATTTTCCTTGTAAAATATTCGAAGATGGTTTAAAAAAACCAAAAAAGTTTTAATATTCTATTTATAACATTAATAAAATCTTTTATAAAATTTAACTATATTTTATAAAGATGAACCAGAACTTTCATTACATAAATTACATGAGAATAGTATGAAATTAACACGATAAAAATAATATTAATTCATGATTTATAAAGAATGGGTTGTAAGATGTAATTATAGGATAATATATGAATCATTAAACATGAAAATGGTTCTTTTAAAAATTATTAACACGTTTAACACTATTATACATGATTCTATAGCATGTTCTACCAAAAAGAATCATGAGGGAAAAGACTTAATATTAATTTACATTGATTGAGGCGTATTGTAATATAATGTCACTAATTTTTTTTATTTTTTTTATAAACTAACCTTTTTAAATTTTAAATCATGAATAATTTACAATTAAGGAAATTTTTACTTTAATATTGAATTAATTTATCTGTGGAGATTTTACTTGAATGTAAATATGTGGTAAGGAATTTCATAACATGATTTATTTTAATTTGTTTATATTAATTCTTCATTGAATACTATATTCATAAATTACAAGTGTAATCAATTTTTTTACCTTATATTTTATTTCCAATTAGTTTATTTGTATTTATATCTGATAAAAGAATTTATTAATTTATACATTATCACTTTAATGTTTCTATCATTATATGCGTCGCTCATCTCAAATCGTCTTCTTTGAGACATAAGATATGATATAAACCTATCTTGTTTTAGGAGGTGTATATACCACCCCATTGATATGTAATATTATTAACCTATTTATATTCAATGTGTTTATTATTTCATTTTATGTTATAACTTTTTTGGTGCTTACAATTCAAAAGTTACCAAGGTGATAAGTGATATATATTTCAATCACATTCCAATCATGTTTGGTTATAGTTGAATTTCAATTGAAGTAAATTTTCAAATCCTTTATTAATAAAACCATTTATCTTATTATTCTATTATTATTCATGAATGTTTGGTATAATAGAATCATTTTTGTCTCCTTTGAACATAAAATTTCCAGGAAAATGTTTTTAAAAAAATTCATCGTTATCTCTCTATTCGATCAAAAATCTTATTACGTTAAAATAATTATTTTATAAAATAACATAAAATTAGGTTTTACTCTGAAATTTTTATGTAATGTTTAATAATATATTAATTTTTTTCAAAACAATTTGAGAGGAAACTTCCAGTCATTTTCAAATCATGAATATTTTGACTATTCTATTAAAAAGTTCTATTATTTTTTTGTTTTAACATAATTGAATTTAAAATTATATTCACACTGTCCAAAACACTCATTGATTTATTGATTACGTTATATATTTAAAATAAATTTAAATGAAAATTGTTATCCAAATATTAATGGGAATTAATAGTTTTTAAAATGTCATTTTATTATTGAAAAGGATGTTTTATTTAATAATATTTGTATTCATCAATGATAACAACCCTTATATTACATATACTGCATTAGAGATATTTGATAATGATACTATCCTTTATATTTCATTAGATGGATTATGATAATTACTTACCAATAAATTATTTATATTATTTATCTTGATTAATTTTTTTAAATTATTAATTTCCCCTGATATATTAACTTTATTATAATCATTGGTTAATAAATTTCCCAAAAATATCTCTATTATTTATCACGGATATTCTTATTAATTAAATTTTATATCAATTTTACATATCATGTTTTAATTACAATTTTATATGATTATGTATGTAAATATAGATATTTGGTATTCTTTATTCAATACAAAAATTTATTGATAATGTATATTATTCATGTATTAAATTTACCATTCAATATTTGTAGCATTACATGTAAATATAGTGATTAATGGGGAATGAAATTATATAACCCTAAATGATTTTATAATATCATGATGTGAATTAGTTGGGTAGCTTTTAATAGTGTTTTATCTGTAGTTTTAAACCATCTTGTGAAGGGTCAAGACAATATAAATATGATGATGTCTGAGAACGTTATGTATAATATTAATAATTTACTTCATTAAGAATTTTTTTATTACTATCCATGAGATTATTTCATTAATATTATATTTTGATTCATATTGTACTAATTTTTTTATTAAATGACAAGTGTGTTTAGTTATATACATTGTAATCTTTATTGTGGATTAACTAATCAAGACATTCATGTTATTAATTAAATTAAATGTGTGTTCCTATATTTACCTTTCCTGTCTGATTATTCCCTAACTAATATACTATATTTTTTCATGACAGATTCCACATTCCACACTCATATTGAGCATCTGAGCTAACCCTAATTTTGTTTCCTTTCCCCATGATATGACGAATGAATATTTGAATATTTGAAAAGATGCATTATTTTTCACATTAAAAATGATTTATTTAATGTTTAAAAATGTTAACAAAGTATCTACTGAGTATAATATTTAAAATTACTAATAAAATATTTTGTTACATTAGTTTTTGATTGATTGTATCTATAACTAATTTAATAAAATATACACCATCTCTGATCTACTGGGTTTAGGGACTTTAATGTTTGTATCATAGAATTTAGAGTAAAACTATCAAAACTAGATTTTGGAAAACATATATTATAAAACATAACCTTATGATAGAATTTTAGGATAATTATAGAAGATCATCCTAATGATTTGGGGAGTAATATATTATGTTGTTTTTTATAGAATTCATCCATGTATATATAATAGAATAGAATTTGGTTTAGGAAATGTTTTACCTAGGGATAATAACTCTAAAAAGGGAACATTGGAATTTACCTCTATTGTCACATAGTTAATGAAAATAGAGCATAATGAAAAACTATATAGTATACACTAAGGTATATTCCTTAGATAATTTACATTTTATTTATAAAACATTATGAAGGATTTAAATAGATTTTTAAAATGAATTCCCTATGTTAAAAATATGGTGTCTTAGATTCTAAATAATCTATATTGATTTACACATCATAATATTAATTATATGTTCTTCCACTATTATAATTATTTAACACCTTATTATTTTTGGTATTGGTAAATATATTGAACCCAAAGGAATCAGGTAAAAATCATATAAAATATAAATTGTGGTGATTTTGAGAAACCAAATGTGTGTACGATATGTGTGAAAGACATTAAGATTATTACTAATCAGTAATAATTATATATGATTAAAATTATATACCTTAAATGTCTCTTAGACTGACTGTAGAAGAGAAGGATGGATTTTGATAAGAGAACGAGTGGATGATAATTTTAAGGAATAATGTATTAATTTCCTTCATGTCATAAATATGGAAAGAGAAACCCAATAAAATTTTTCAAAGGAAGAGTAAAATGAATTTTCTATTGAAAATAATGGAATATATTGATGGATTTATGAGGAAATGTGAAGATTTCAGTGGATTGATATAGATTTTATCCTTGAAATAAATTTTTAGTTTGTTGTCTTATATTTTTCTGACATTAGAATTATCCAAGTCAATGTCATCATTTAATGGTTAACTCACAGTCTATAAAGGGACAGATGTTGAATTATAAGGATTGATGATTTTTTACAATTGGATTCAAGAACAACATGGAAGAAGTATTTTTATTAATTGTATTTTGGTTATATGTTTCATGAAACATGTAGGAATTATTTTAATTTTGGTTGAATATATGTATTCATGTAAGATTAACTTATGGGTTATGGATATCATCCTATGTTTAAGACTGTTTTTTTGATCATCTGATTAATGTCTTAAAACCTTTTATGAGGTTTTATGTGATGGGGGTTTACTGAGATTTTGATATTTTGGTTGAAATTTATGGAAATAAAACCCATTGGTTTTCAATATGAAAATCTTATAAATGTAATACTTCAATTATATATCGTGGACCCAATATTAATTGTATTGGTAACATTTAATATATATATTATCAATGAGGATATGGTAATTATGGGTGAATTATTTTTGAACTCTATATTATTTAAAATAATATATTTTTTATAAAGAAAACCCCATATTCTTGGTGACAATAAATCACATGAAAAAAGGTTATGGGTCATGAACCCAAAACTGAAGGATAAGAAGGGTGAAATGATTACCTCTAGACTACAAAATGTACTTTTTAGTAAACAAATATTTTTACACAATGATTTTTGGATAATATATACTTATCTAATTAATTAAGTTACAATTTTTGATACTATTGAGATTTTAGATTAAATGTATTATATTTACCCATATTTTATGATCTTTTATAATCATTTTGATTTTAGTAATGGATGGAGTAATAGATTAATATTCTTTTTGAGATTATGTAATCTATAAAAAGTATTTTTTTGTGATCCGTGCATTAAAAAATTCATCTTGTTTATTCATTTTATATAATAATAAATTAATTATAATGTTATAAAATCATAATAAAAGGACGAAATTTTTCCTGGGATATAATATGAAATTAAATTTTTTTATTGAAATATATATTGATAATAAAATAATCCAAAAAATCTATGAAAGGCTATTGAAATAATATGTTACTCTATTAGATGCATATATAAATATAAATTATCTTTTAACTCAACACACATTGATGTTATTTTGTTCATTTAAATTAACTTTGTAATTCACATTCTTGTGAACAATGATAGTGATCACTCTACAATATTATTTTCAATTTTTTTCATGTCAATATTTTCACTTCTCAATATTGATATCCTACATATAATACTAGTTATGATTTATTCCAGATGACCTTCATCATAAGCTTTACCTATTTTAAGAGGACATTCTAATATTCTTTTTAATGTTTTGCGTTTTAACAAATAATTTTTCAAATATCAAACCCTTGATATTTGACGAAAATTTTAAATTATGAAGATGTAATTTAGTAATGGTGGGGAGAATGTAACACCATGATATTTTAATGTACATTTATTTTAAATTATTTTTATATATTAGATATATTTTCATTCATGAAACCCAATTATTTTGAAATAATAATATTGTGTGTGATAGAATATATTCCACCCAACATTAAGAATAAATAAACCAGGAAATACATGTTCTTAATATGGTTGTTATAACCATTCCATTAAACAAAACGACATGAAAAGGATAAAATATTTTATCAAATATATATTAATTTCTTACACAATATAAATTTCTTTATCAATTCCTATTAAAATAATAACTCAACATGTAACAAAAAAAATGTATTCTATAAAATAATATGTTTCAAAAAAAATGTTTAGTATATATTTCTGAGGGAAAATATTTTAATTATTTTTTAAATATTTAAAAAATATTATTATATAATGTTAACATAATTTCTTAAATATGAACATTGATATTATCTTATGGTGAACTTTTTAATTTTTTCATAAAATATTGTATTTTTTGTATATTGTGTAAAATCCATATTTTTTTTAAACAATAATTACTTTTTAATAAATTATGTATTTTAAATGTCCCATTATTTTTTCAATAAGATTTAAAAGTAAAATAAGCATTCATTATTTTTATTTATTTCAATTAATTACATTTAAATTATATTTATATTTCATTTTAATAAGATTTTATTTTAGACTTCAAGACACCTTATTCTGAATACACTTTAAAAGTGCATAGTGTTTCTCCATTTTAACTAAATAATATAAACCCAAATGAGTAATGATTTAAATAAAATTTAAGTATTATATATTTATAAATATTTATTTAATTTTTTTTGTTATTATCACATGACATATATTAATTAATAGACCATCTTATGTTTGAAAATTGTATTTCCTAAAAAGGTTTTTTAACATATCTAGAGATTTTTTTAAAAGAAATTTTGTTAATTAAATGAATATAATTAAATAATATTGATTAAAAATTTGAATTAATAATAATTATTATAATATAATAATTCCTAATTTATTCTTTTTCATATTTAATGAGTAAAATAGTAAAAATGTGTTACCACATTTATTTTTAAAATGGTTTAGCAGGGTTGGGAGGGATGAGATAAACTAAAGAGGTAAATGTAATAAAATGTAGAAAAGATTATTATTTTTAATAATAGATTTTCTCAGTGTAATTACCTATCATAAAATCCTCTATCTTTTAATTTTTTGTCACTTGTATTTAGAGTTTCATCCCATTATTGAATTGTTTTGGTTGTTTAAAATAATTACACTCCTCTCTTATAAAAGAGAACCACTATATTCTCCATTACACAAATCAAAACCCATTTTTTCATCTAATAACTAATAAGTAAAATCCCTAATATCCATATAAAAACTCTAGAGATTATTTTCTTCCCAAAATACTAAACCTAGGGTCCTTAGTAATAGATCAAATGGAGGCTCTTCAAAGTGAAGGTATTGGTCTTCACTAAGAACGTTATTTTAAATTATCATGTTTCCAAAAAAAATTACTTATTGACACATCCAAAATGATTAAAAATTATCTCCCATTAACTGATATGTTACTATTTCGATGTAATAATATTTATCCATCTTGTCATCAAGAAAATAAGAAATTATGTTATCACACATGTATATGGTGGACTACCTCCTCACGAACTGATGGGATTTATTTTTAATCAAAAAATTACATAGATAGTATTATTAATGAAAATAATGAATATATATAATCATATGACATGATATTTAAAAAAATTAATATATCATCCACTAATTTTCCTTTTAACCCATAATGGTAATTATAACGTCACTCGTGCATACGCAGAACCTACCATCACCATGAAGCGATGAAACTCATTGTTCATATATAAAATTCAATAATGGTCTTAAAATTACCTTAATGAAATAAATTTAATATTTATTCCATTAATATAATTGTATAAAATATGTAACTATATCCTATATAACATAATAATAACTTCATGAAAAACACTCACCCGATAAAACACGAAAATTAACTCCATGACCAAAAATAATAATAAACTATTGTTAACAAAACTATAGTAAGATATTATAATAGGATAATATATGAAAATATAAAAATTGAAATGGTTACAGTATAAATTAATAACATTATTTTACCCATTATATATGTGGTTAAAGAACATTCAACCAAAAAGAAGCTGGGGAAAAGGACTTAAGCTCATATTCCCTTTATTGAGTAATATTTTAATGTTATGAATCTAATTTAAATTATATGGTATATATAATGCCAATTTTTATGTAATATGATGAGAAAAATAAAATTAATGGTTGTTTAACTTTCAATTTTAATTATTTCAACCTGGGGAATTTGACATGGAAGTCATTAAGGGGTAAGGAATTTAAGATCACAATTTTTTCATTAGGTAATATTACATATTTATTGTATTTTATATTAAAATATTATGTGTGTAATTAATTTTTATTATATTTTATTTTTATTTTCATTTTTTATGTGGATTTAAATTTGATACATATAATTGATTAATTAATTAATTTTCATAATTCAAATTTTTTAACTAGGGAAAATATGGAAATTATATTTGTTGTTGATTTTTTATTCATTACCTTTCCCTAGAAATATTCACTTTCTTATGATCGGTAGACTTTACACTTCACTAAAAATATCGATACTATTTATTAGGAATATTTTTATTACATAAACTATATATCAATTTTAGATATGGTGTTTTATATTGAATATTATTTTATTTACCGGGTAAATATTGATATTAGATATTTTTTATTCAATAATGACATTATTTGATAAGTCATAGTGTTTATTGATTAGATAAATCATTTGATATATGAGAAATGAATTAGAATTACTATGATTGGTGGGGCTCATAATTATATCTCCTCTCAATGCCTGAATAGTCACATGATATGAATTTGTATTTTCAAATTACATATGGTTTACCTATAGTTTTAAACTCATCTTTGAAATGTATTGACTTTATAAATATCCTAATTTTGGAGATCATGAAATCCAATTTTAACCATTTCTTTTATTAAGAATTAATTTATTATTATCCATAATTTAATTGGATTAATATTATCCATGGATACATTTTATGATCATGTTATTGATTCAATAAAAATTTTGTTCACTTATTTACTATCCTATGTGGATTATAACATATCTAACCATGATAGTCACGTTATTGATTAAATGGAAAGTGTGTTCCGATATATACCATTTCATAATTATTATACATTATCAAATATGATTTATATATTAATGATAGATTCTCCATTATGTAACTATTATTTAGAACATGAGATCAACCTAATTTTGTTTCATTTCCCCATGTTATGATAAATGATTTTTTTAATGCGATAATGATTCAATTATTTAACATTCAAAATGTTTTATTTCATCTATCCAAATATAAATAATGACAAAAATATCTATCTATTTTACAAAAACTACTAAACTATATGATCCATTAGGATGGGATCACTTATATCTATCACTGATTTAATAAATTGGATACTAGCTCTAGAATATAGGGATAACTAAATTTACACTCATTAAGGGTAAAAAAGGATATATCAAAGATAATTTCATTATAAAATGAGTACAAGAATATTAAAACATGATCAAAACATTTAAAACCAAACCAATTTTTTTTTATATTCAAATCATGTTCTATGGAATAATGATTAGCTGTTTATAAGAAATTAATCACAATGTAATCAAAGAACATCTTCCATGAGAGCATAACTTTCGCAAAATATAATGTGATTATAGAGTGGAATTAAGTGTATAATTGTCTTAATCAAAGATTTATTATATAAAGGATACCCAATAATAAATTTCTTACATGTTATGATTCTGATAACGACATATTTACCTACTTCGGTCTCGGTATATACTATATTTAACCTATTTTGGGAATGGGATAACCACGTCCTGACTCTTTTTGGGATTTTAATAACCTTATATATTACCTTTTATCTCATTAAACATTAATCTTCCCAATGTTATTTTGAGGGATATATTTTTTCCACTAATGAAATAATTTTAATTGAAGCATATGTATAAAATTAGATCATGAAACCATTTATCATAACATCATAACTTAAAAACTATTAAAGATAAAATGTTCCATAAATTTTTGACCTATATAACTATTAACCATCTAGTGAAAGAATAATGATGGTTTCATAGAATTATTTCCCCTATGAATCATAATTAACATCAATGGATGATATTATATCTGAAAATTTTAATTTTTTATCATATAAATATTTCTTGAAGAAAATACAATTATCATTTTAAAATGACTAATTTAAAATATAAAATTTTTGGAAATTTTAGTTGAAACAGTTACCTTGAAAAGAAACATAGAAAAATGAAAAGGAAGTTTCAATTCATTGAATTCTCATTATGGTGGGAATTGATTTTCATATTTTGTATGTAAATACATAAATTCCTTCATCAATTTTGAAAAAAATTAAATGTTACCCATTTAGAAAATGATAAGAACTTTCCTTCAATTTTTTTAATAATAATTAAACCATGATTCAAAGTGACACTAAACATTCAAGGTATTATAGGAGGAATATTCATGATAACTTATTGAAGAAAAATATGGGCACTGAAGAAAATTATTCCCAATTTAATTGTAAAACAATGTATGTTTTCCTTAAAAACATCCATTAGATCTCTTAAGTACATAAAGAGAGGAATAGGAAAACAAGTAATCTCTATGTATAACTAGAGGATTAGAAAGAGAATAAAATTTGGAATATATAGAAAATATATTTTAAATATATTATATTTAATAATAAATAATATTTTAAGAACATTATATTTTAATATTAAACCCTTACCTCAAATTCTACTATCTACATAAGTTCTCTAACCTCCTCTTATTTTAGAATCCTCCAAAGGGGATATCCTCACGAAATCTAGGGATGGTATTTTGATCATAACATCACCTCAAAAAATAGATAAGAATGATAAAAAGAGGTTTTATTAGGGGTTATTCCAACTAATTGGATTTAGGTGGTGTGAATAATTGATTAAAGGTTTTATATTAATAGAGTAAAGTAAACGATATACCTGAAATCTCATGAATGGTTTAAATACCATAAATTATTTTTCTTTTTAATGGGGTACTAGTGTCCAGATTACAGATATATTTTTGATTAATGTTAAAACCCCTTCAACTAATAATATTTTTACCGGTTTATGTGAAATTTTGATGATTATCTTTCAGTCTAACCCCTTCATAAACCAATTTTAACCATAACCATGGTAACAAATTTTTCATTACTAAATGATAAAAAAATTACTTACACACTATATATTGGATCCAAATTGGTCAATGGGTGTAAAGTTTTTCCATATCACATATCTATTTCCATCATTTAACCTTTTTATGTTTTTTATATTATTTAGAAATATAGTTTTTAACATAAAACACCATTGACGTCATTTTAATAACCATTTGAATATTTTTACATTGAATACTTAAATAATGGAATTTAATTTGAATATAAAGTAATTATCCATAATTTATACATTATTATTAACCCCAATATTCAGGTGATAACATAATTAGTTTAAAAATATTGATTTTGATGTTTTTATTATCATGTACTACATATTTTATACTACTAACACAACAACTATGCCAATATTGTGTTAGAATTTATGTTAAGTATATTGACTATAAAATTAATAAATAAACTAAAATTATAAAAATAAATAAATAAATTTCAAAACAAACATTTAGAATCATTCACAACATCCTCTTATCCTAATGTGAGCATAGAAGACTAATTAAAATCAAGATAGTTATATTTCTTAATAATGCATTACATAAAATAATATTAAATTCCATGTTAAATAAAAATATCCCTAATTTTCCCTATATGAAAATATTAAATGACTAGGGTTGATCTAAAAACATAAACTATAAATTGATTGGCATAAAAAATATTTCAAAAACCTTATCATATTATTTTCAATTTCAGTTACTTGATTTACCCTTATGGAGGCAAAAAATATATTCCAAGGTTAATATTAATATTGATGAAGCATAATGTTATCATATTTACCTAACATTCTCATATAAATTAATAACATGGAATCAATTTTTTATGAGTAAACATTTATTATAGAGATAAAGAAATCATAAAATATGCATGGAAAATGGTATATTTTTGTTAAAATACATTTCAACAATAATTTATGAATAAATGTAATCCCAACCTAGTAAAAATAATTAGATGAATGTTAAAAAAAATTATTGAACATATAATATACATATTTTATTAAATTTTTTTACCAATAATGATTAATTTTATTTATAAAGCTAAAGAAACATTCAGTGTATATAAATAGTTTGTAAAAAATATTAATTTATTTAAATAAACATTCTTCTACCAATTGATAACCGATCAATTAATTCTATATGTTTGTAAAGAATATTTTTTTTAATTTTTTTTATTCCAATTTATACCCTCCAATCAGATAAAAAAGTTATAATTATCAAACAAAAAATCCATACCCTAACATTGTTTTTTTAAACTAAGTGTTGTGTGTAATGTAAGAAATCAAATACATCATGTTTATTTCAATGAAAATACATAGAAAATAATTATATTTTTCATTATAAACACTTTAAAATTAATTTATTCCATGAAATTACATAATTATCATTCAAATAAATGAGTAAATATTTATTTCATCACATCGTTGGGTTCCCCTTTTAATTCATCAAATTTCTGACTCCCCAAGTAAAAATTAATTAGGTAAGCAGTTTTAGTCTATATCACATTATCTATATGATCCATGATTCTTCTAATTATTAATAGAAATTATCTTGATCTAGTAGTAAAAATGCGAGTTCATTAAATTTAATTTATTTAGTATATACTTTATCAAGAGTGATATATAAAAGACATCATGAACATGATATAGATTCAGTGGATCCACCAAATGGATATATACATTTCCTACCAGATCAAGAATACTGATAGGAAAAATTTACCTAGGTAATGAATTTCTATTCTCTCTAAATATTGAAACTTTATTCTATGAAAAAATTTATAATAATACCCTATCTAAATATGGACATTCTAATATCACCAATTATTTATAGTATTACTCTTCTGTCAAATATGAGATACCTTAATGTCTAGTTGAAGGACTCAAAAAATATATTACATTTCCTTAAATATCCCAGTTACCAATAACTATTTCTAATTTCCCTCTTCATTCCTTACAGTACGTAAAAATATATTATAGAATATATTTAGATCCCGATGCTGAGACAACATGATATTTTGATGCTTGTTGAGCGTTGATGTTCATATAATAAAAATATTAAATATATTATATCATACTCACACAATTTTTTTTGAAATAACGTTATATAGTCTAAACAATACTCATATGGAAAATCTAACATTTCCATTTAGAAAAAACATGTGTTTTATCCAAGTTATTCCATAATCAGTATATACGTTAGATGTTTGGCATGAGTGCCATTGTTGGAGAAATACTTAAATAAATTAAAATAATTATTTAGTTGTTTAAATTATAATTTTTTCGAATATTATCACTATCAATATTTTTTTGGAAAATCTCGTGGGTTATCCATAATTCTTTAAAGCTTATGGAAGGAACCATTAGGGGAGATGTTGGAAAATAATAATTGATTTGGGATCATAACCTATTTCCAGAGGTACTTCTTCGCTAATGAAGTTTGTTTGACTCGCTAATCATGCCAATGTTTTAAGATTATTTATTAGTGATAAATCCAAACATAATCTAGGTTATTTTTTGGATTTTCCCATTATTATTTCCAATACCTAATGTAAACCAAATGACCAAAAAAATCGGTTTATAGGTAGATAGTTAACTATAATTAAGTATTTATCTTCCTATGTTTTAGCAATTTATATATTTGTTTACTGTTGGTCAGTTAATCATTGTTCTAATGATAAAAAAATCAAGAAATACTCAAATAGTATATGAGGATTTTCCATATTTGGTGATTTATTCATTTACTCCCCATTTCATTGTATGTTCATCTATCGAAATTAATTTGGTTAGTGGTTAGACCAATATTTAATATTTAATCATATTGCGAACGTTCTTTTACACAAATGATTGATTCCATGGGTTTTAGTATTTGAACAAGGTGGGAATTTGGGGGAGAAAAAGATTGTGGATGAAGAGGTGTGAACTAGGATCAAATCAAAATTCCTCATTTCCTAAAATAGAATACTATAATATTATATGGAGGTAATGTATTATTTTGAGTGGATTTGGTTGTATAAATTTTGTAACAAATGAAAAAAATTCATAGTTAGAACAATAAACATGATTATTAGTGTGATTTGTGGAATATGTAATGGTGATAGTGGCATTAGTATCACACATATTATATTAAATTATTTCTATAAAATTCATGACTATATGGTGTGTAGTGTAATAAAAAAACATTGAATAGTTCCATCTCCGTGGAGCAAGGGTTTCCACACAGAGAAAAGTATCATACATTGTGTGAGAATTAGAACACACCAAGTGATCAAATGTAGGTGGATCAATATTATCCCTATTGATACATGTGCTGAGACAAGACTAGAAAAATGGTAATATCCATAGATTATAGTAATGACATGGTACTCAAACTTGGCCAGGTATACTGGCATGACCCCATGTGCAACAACCAGATGTACACATGTATGGGGTGAAAATTTTTTATTTCCATCCCAAACTCTACACACCATGTTTCGAAAGAGAAAATTTCTTTTATAGGTATTAATAAAAGAAGCATGAGATGACAAGACATAAGAAAACCTAGGGTAGACAAGACATTTCGTGTACCCCCGTTACACATGGTTCAATTTTGGTAGGTTATGTTGAAGCCCAATGTATCATTATTTTAGGCTAGTATTAGCTAAGTGTTTTCCCATGGTATATCCTCATGAGGGTATAGTTTGGTATTATGTCCCATAAATAGGATTTTGATCCCATCTTGGGGTTTTGTTTATATATATTTTTCATGAATACCTCCATAAGGCCTACGATGGGATTCTTTATCATATCATATTTTTAGTTTGGGTTTAAGAATTATTTATGAACAAATTACATTGGGATATGATCCCTTATATATTGATTTATTATAGATTTGGTTGGTGGAGTCCCTTTATGATCTAGGTTTTTATCCCTTATATTATATTTGAGATATTTGGTTATCCTAGGAGTATTAATTTTTGGATTAATAATGAGAATTATCTCTCAGATGTGATCTATTAGTGAAAACATGGATTGTGGATTGGATTATTCAAGTATTGTATGATATTTAATCTTTGAGAAAAATTCTATGGATGAAATTGTGGGTGATACCTGTTTTAGAAATGGAGTATATTATGAGTATGTATAGGTTGTTTTTATTATTCTTATTGAAATGTCTAATATCATGTTGACATAACTTATGATGATTTGACTACTATATTGATTATTTTGGTAGGTGATTTTAGTGTATCCTACATGGTATTATTATAGTCACTTATTCATTGGATATAAATACACATGTCAGTTATTATGAAGATGAAAATCTTTTTGACGGTCTCCTTAGAGTATAAGGACCGGTCAGATCATAGTGAGAATGACTGAACATGGTTGTAATAGATGTTCAACTTGATATTAGTCCCTGAATTATGTGAATTTGTGATTTTTTATAGTTTTAGTGGATTTTTATTTGGACCATATTACTTAATCCATATTCATAAACTTTTCTGTATTTGGATGTATGCATGAATTATAATTTTAGATTTATTGTTTAATGTTTCTTTATTTTATGAGAATTTGGAGATATGTGTGTTTGTGTATAGGCACAACAAGACACAGAATCATATGTGTGTGTTATAATTAAATGTAATTGGTCTCTATACTGGGACAATTAAAGGTGTTTATGGGGTGCCATACATGTTTTTGAACTTCTAAAATAGACTTGATAGTTTGTGTCCTGAAACATTGGTTCTCCAACTATATCATATCATGTTGGGGTTTTCCACTTCATTTAATAGAAGTATTCATATGGAGTGATCAAAATTCTTCAGTGAAATATATATTTGTATAAAAACATGAATAGATTAATTTTTTGATAAAAAATACCCTAAAATCTAGATAATAGGATATCAACATATCATACAAGGTTACAATGGTTTTCTGTAAATTATAATATATTTGAGAATTAAATGAAATTCTAAAATATAAATCCATATGCTGATCTTACTGAGGAATTTATAATAAATCCAAGGTAATCCCAGACCATGATGAGATATAATATAATTTGGTACTCCATGAAATATTTAAAATTCATTAATGTAATTTATAGAAAGCTGATCAAGAGTGAAATATTCCCCTCATTGAAATAAAATACACTGTTTTAAATGGTGATGAACATCATTACAAATAAAATTATAGACTTTAGATTCTTTTGGGATTTAGATGATAAAATAAATATTTATGTTTTATTATTTCAATTCTGTTAGTTATAATGGTTGTAACATCTCCTTAGACATATGACTCTCCACATTTACTTGATGACATACCAATCAGTAAGATACATACTCTGAAATATCACTCTTATTATTTCCTCACCAGAAATACTAATTCATATATATATATATATATACATCTTTTTACTTCCAATATAAATATATAATATATATACTTGATCTACAAAAAATATCTCTTTTTTAATTATTATATTTATGGGAAAAACTCCTAATTACAGAACCACATTAATCAATCACAATCAATTTTAAACTCATGAACATTTCTCGCATTCTTTTACATATATACATCCTCCATCAACTCCTATTTAATATTTACTTAGATAGATGGTTGAAAAATCCTTTGATAAAGATAAATTTTTTCCTATTCCTCAAAACATTATACATCCGTGCTATGAAAATCCATAAATGTTGGGACGTTTATAATCCTCATCATAGATAATCTATAATTATCCTTCATCATCATAGCATTATCCACCTTGTTCTCCCTCTGAGGGTGGTAATGCAATTATCATTAATACTATTTATTCAACTCCATCTATTTTCAATTATTCAAAATAAAATATCTCTAAATTAATATATACCTTTTACTTTTATGATCTATATATAAGTCACAACATTTTTAATAACGATAATGTATCCTTATATTTAATGAAAACATTATCGCAACTGACTCTAATGATGGGTGATGTTATTTTTCTCATGAACCCTTAATTGAAGTAAGGAATAATTTGTTGACATATCATTCTACATGGGAATGTATCCCATCAAATCCTTTAATTCATAACTATATGTCAAAAACCATTCTCTACTATAGGGTAGAGTTATAATAGTTTCTCTAATAGACCTTATTTTCTTCTCCTTGAAATTTCTCTCACATTCATCAAATCAATGGGACTTGACTCCATTCCGCGTTAACTAGTTGTGTGGATTATATTTTCATGATAAAGTATATAATAAAAAGGAAAATCATGAAAACAATAGATCTCCATCATCGTGGTCAGTATGGAGCACAATTTAATAACTAATATATTTTACGGATCCACCGATATACCCACTCTAGATATTATATGACAAAAAATTAATCCTTATATAAGTTGTTTTTAAAAATGTTATTTTTTCATACATATTATACTTCTTTTGGGTCTCCAGCATAATTTATAAGTGATCTTTATGGTCTTACTTCCCTCTGGAATATATAATATTTCAATATAGAAAGACTACCATAAACTGATCAAGGTAATACAAAATGAATATATTTATTAAACCAATTATGATAAAGGGGGAATTAATAAGACCAATTGGAAGCACTATAAAATCATTAGGGCAGCCCAAATATTTATTACACAATATTTCACGATTTATTATATATGAATACAGTAAATACAAACCAATTTATTCGAATCTAGTGTATTTGGGTAATTAGGTACATCACATAACAATATAAAATTTGGTGGTACATAAATATTATTTTAAACTATTTGAAAATACACATAATATTATATCATTATTAAAACTACAAGGGATAACCTAGGGACACACATAAGAAACAGCTGAGATATAAAGCCTGGAATGGAAACAATATAATAACATGTAGAATGGATTTCGTGATAGACAATAAGAATTTCAATGGATCATAAAGGGAGTGAGATGCATAAAGATAAACAATGAATAATGATATAGCATGGTAACATAACGAAAACAAGGGTATGTTGGAAAATATTTTATAATGACATCATAAAAAAAGGACAAGGATAACATCATTGAAATCAAAAAATAGTGGAATATTTCCTCTAATAGATTAGGTTAACTCATAGATCCCAAACAATATGTCTCATGAGACTAAAACATTACCTAGAAATTGTAACACTATATAATTTTTGGCACACCCATAATATTCATATCATGTACTTGAATTAGTGTTACTAATATATCATAAAAAATAAGGATTAAAATTATCAATTTGAACCCCATAATCAAGGATTTTGTGCTTCATAAATAGAATAAAGAAATCAATGAATTACTGATACATCTATTAGAATACAGTTGAGTGAATATAAGGGGGGATATTCACAGTGCTATCCTTTTGCATGAAAAATTACAGTTATTTTTTCTAGAATTATAACAACACGAAAAGATCATTAAAATGGATTAATTAGAGTGAAATGTTTCTATAATAATTATTATATCCAAATTAATGTAATAAGGATGTTGAAGAACATATACAAAAATTAGTAATTGGTAATCAAAAGACATAAAATAGAAAATATACACCAATAACTAGGAGAAAGAGAGGGTTACTTACTAAATTTTGGAATAATAATGTCATAGGTAACAGATATATTGAGAGGGCTTAAATAAATAAAAAAATTATTAAATCAATTATATAGTAGAAATACATTTGTAATGTCATGAAAACAAAACTAATTGATAATCAAAATTCTATTTACAGATAAGGTGTTTGAATGAAAAAGAATAAATGGAAATCTCTTACACTAAGAGGGTGATTATAGAAGCTTGGGTGGAGATTCTTCAAGTCATGGGTTGCCTTGTGTAGACTCATGATATGGTATGGGAGAGTAAATATTTTGGCCATGATTTTTTAGTGTTAATAAATGGGAGATTGTGTGGGATTATATTGTAAATTAGTGTGGAGTTATTTATTATTTACCAAACAAATATTTGTGTACTCTTAGAAATTAATTTATAAAAATCATAACTATTCACATTATTTTAACAGATGTGTTATGACAAGGAGAAGTGTTTTTCATTATTTTATATGGTTTGGGGCATAACTCATTAAAACATTATACATGGTTATTTTAAAGTGAGCCATGATTATAAATAATTGATATTAAAACCTTAAAATATAATATAGATTTTGAAGGATTCATAAAATATTTATAAAATAAATAAAACATCAATAGAAATATATTATTTTAATTATAAAAGATATATTTTTTCTTTTATAACATTTATTATATTTATTATATAACTTTTTGGTCATTATTATTTTACAATACACAACATATATGTTTTCACATTTATTTTTAAACTAAAAAATCATCTGACTTTGAAAATAATGAAAAAATAACTATTGGATAATTTACATGTCATAATTCCAAAGATAATAATAATATTTCAGCATAAGTTTCTATATATGGGAATTTTTTACTTTTAAAACAACAATTTTAATTTATTGAGAAATAATGGTTTTTTATATATAAAACTTATCGATCCCTTAAAAAAATTACATTAGATATAATAAAAAATTATATTTTCATTTCAATTTAATAGATACTAATAATTAGTATTATTTTATTAAATTATCATTTAATTTTAAAATAAAATAATTCACCAAAATGTAATTCATTTTTTTAAATTTCTTATTGAACAAAAAATAGAATTTGTGTTATATCATATGAAAATTTAATTTTTATCAAATAAATTTCATAATTAATTATAAATAAAAAAATAAAAGATAATTATTTTAAAAATAAATTAATAATATTCATACTATAATGTTTATTTTCTTTCTAGTCCATCTTAAATAATTTTTACACTTAATTAAATTATTTTTCCTTTAACCATTGTTAAAATTATTACAATAATTACGATTCATATTATGAAAAAATATGTTATACTCGATACCTAAGAATAATTACTATTATTAAAAATATGAAATAATTTTTTTAAAAAATCCAGTCATATAGGTTGATGAATTTAATTTAATATAAGACACATAAGGATTGTGGAAATTGCTTTTTCTGAAATAATCATTTTTCGAGGAATATTTTGTTAAACATTAACTATATAATATGTAATCTTCAGTATATTAATCTAAATGCATAATGATATATATATATGATCCATAAATTTTACTTAAATCACTCCCAAATATGGTTTATTTCAAATTAATTTAAAATGAAAAACACAATGTATTTTAAAACAGTTTTTAGAAATATGTGTTTTCAAGCTTAATAATAATCTTATATAAAAATATTGTATAAAAATGATTTAAATGTAATAAATTTGATTAAATATAACATCATAATAATTATATTGCTTTAAAATAAAATAAAAATAATTAGTTATCTTTTATGTTAAACAATTTATCAATAAAAATGATTGTTTTACATTAAACATTGTATTTTTCATTATTGACTGAAATATAAAATTTTCCAAAAAATCCAACAATTTCACATAATGATAAATTTTACAATATGATTTCAAATATGTTTTTAATTTTATTAAATAAATTTTTTAAATGTAGTATGAATCAATTATAATTTTTCTCAAAAGATGAAAAAAATCTTTTTTGAAGAAAACACATTTGTTCTAAAATAAATTGGCATTATTTAATAATAACTGATTTTTTAATAAAAATTTATAAAATTATTCATATTGAGTATTAAATATATACATATATCATAATTTACATAATCCTTTTTTGTACACTAATTTAATGGCTAGTTTATAATTACCATATTTAAATAATAAATGTTTGTTTGTTGTTTGATATTACATATCATATATTCTATTGAACGTAGTTTTCTATTTTAGATGATCTTGAAATTACATTGTTCCAAATTTAAAAAATTATGTCCATATAATTTTAACTTGATTTTTGTAAACAATTTTTTGAAACATGAATACATCTTTATTAAAAAACCACATTGTAAAAAGGGTTAATAAAACATCCACTTGGAAAGAGAGAACGTTTTTTATGACGAACATCCCTTAAATAGGAATCCATGTAAGAGAAAATTTGTGGGAGGTTAAAATAAGGTCATGGAAGAAAAAAATATCTCCCAATAAGTTATTTAGTGTGATAGAGAACATAGATAGGAGAAATTGGAAGACCCCAAAACCATAAATCGGAGACGGGTGAAAAGGATGTCAATTCATAAAATATGATCATAATTTGACAATATTTTGGTTTGAAGATTCCTTTCTTTGATTTTTGAAACACCTTTACCATATATACTAAAAACATTAGTAAGTATTCATTATTTACAAGATTAATATTATCATTTACTCAATTTGTACTAAAAATTCATCTTTTTCGCTGAACGATGAGTACTCAAGATGGATTTCTTAAGCCAGAAAGAGTAGAATAATGTCTTAATGAATCAAATAATCCACCAAATAATTACAAGATATTCTTAATATATACTAAATAAAAAATGGAATCTATAAATAAATATAATATTTTAATTCAATAACACTTAATTAATTAATCACCAAAATAAAAAAATACAAAATGTATAAAATAGATCATTCCTTAATTAAAAACCCAAATTTCTCAAATATCATAAAAACCACATTAAATAATGTTTTAACCTCAAATGTTGTCTCATAGCATTCTTTTTACACCTATAAAAACATAATTATAATCATATTAAATAATCTATTATATTAAACCCAATAAGAAATCTCATGAAATATCATTAATAGTTTATTTTTACCATGTAACATATATTTAAAATCCTTATCGAAAAACTATTATGGAATGATCCTTATATGTTTCATGATTTTCATATCAAAAATATTTTTGATATACTACTTTTATATCAGTAATCTAAAATACCATCACAAAAACAATTTAATCCATATACTCCACTAATTTCCATAGCATAAGTCCTTCCTTAGTGTATGGTTTCTCCCCAAGGTTAGGGAACTGTGTCACATATTTCCCATATTGTACCCACATAATACATTGAATAATAAATAGACTTATAGGATGTAATTTATTTCCTAGCATCATACTATTATTTTTTTATTAAAACTAGGTACATTATAGAATATTTTTTTCACACACAAAACACCATCATGTTCATTTTGGATATTTCCCATGGTTTCACGTTCCATATTTTTTACACATAAGAAAATTAATATCCATTCCTTTGTCACCTTTATCATATAAACTTCCTTGAAACATCATCCACATATACATTGATGTATTTAGATATTAAAACATCTTTCATTTGTTAATTATGTTTTTTGATAGATGATTTGGAATATTTAGAAGATTTATTTCTTGAGATCTTGTCAAGATAGGATTCACATTTGGGTAGTCATCACATTTCCTATCTCATTGGTTACTAACACGATTCTTCATATTTTTTCCATTGAATACAATAAATGAAAATTAATGGGTGAGTAATTTTAAACTAGTGAACAATTAATCGAGAAGAAAATAACATTAATGGATAACATATAAATTACATTTATTTTCATAACATATGAATTTATGTAATTTATTATATGTTATTAATAATATATTTCATTAAATAGACAGTTATGGTCATATTTTACCATAATTATTATATGGTTTCGACCTTATTACATTACATAATATTGAATTTTTCCCCAAAACACACATACTTTAACATTGATTATCTTTTAATATTTATATTTTTAGATAATTATTATATAATAAATACATAACATTCCACATTTATATATAGAAGATACCAAAAAATAGTATCTATTTCTTCAAAAAAATATAATGTTTGAAATAAAACAAGTTTTCTTTGAAATGTTTTCATAAAATTTTACTTGGATTCCGTAATTTTTATACACATACATATTACCTTTTATAATCATTTAAATACTTTTTATGAGAAAAAAATATCATTAAATGATATAAAAACATGTATATAAAATAATAGTTTATGAGTACTTGCAAACGTATGAAATCATTTTCAGAAAGACATACTTGACACCCATATATACATGTTTTGCGAAAATTGAGATTCGAACGAGATATGTACAAAAAATAATGAACCTAAAAATAAACAAAAATTTATCTTGTGGAATAACATACACAATAATGTAACCATATCGGCTGCCTTATGTTTTTTAACACTCACGACTACCATGCAATGTATCCCTAACTGCTACCTTATTGTGTAGCCATCGCAGTTACACATTGAGTAACCATATGGCCAAACAATAACATGCACATACCCAATGCATTGGATGGAGACATAGGTCCCACCATCCATGATAATTAATTCCCAATAACTTGAACATTATCATTAAAAATGATTATTTTCATAAAAACATTACATTTTAATTTCATAAAATAGAATTTTAAAAGATGATTTTATTTAGAATGTCTCGTACTAATAAGATATAATTGATCTGATAAATTAATTTAATGAACATAATGTGTGTATACATAGTATATGAACATAATTTAACATAATATAAATAAATTTCATCACAAAAATAATATTATTACCATATAATTATGGAAGTATAAGATTAACCCAAAGAATTGAAATTCGGTTCTCAATTCCTTTACTTCAGGTTCATCTTAATTAAAACATGTTGAAACCTCATGTATAATGGTTAAAAGATCGTTATTAATACCTTATATAATCATATTTATGTTTATAACACCTTATATGATCATTTTATAACATAATTTCACCATTAAATTATTTTTATTTTGTTATTTCCATTGTTTTAGGTGTGTTCATTACATGATTTTCATGGTAGGTTTGTATTTGATTTTCTTGTCATATGGAAACGAATTTATAGCAGTGGAAGAAAAGGGTACTAATATGTATCCAGAATATTAAATGATTCCACAATTCATTTAGATTATATGGTATGAGGTTTATTCATTAGATAAATATTTAGTGATATCTTTTGATATAATTTGGGTGGTTCATTGATAATCAAAAACTAGTATCATTATATAGCATAGTAATAAATATAGTTTAACTCTATATAATCCTAATTTTATATCATAAACACTAAAATATGTTTCAATCATTTAATGATTTTATAACTAATTTTGAGGGACGTAAATTAAATTGAATACAAATCATCTATAAGGTAGGTAAATCGACACATCACAAACGATGTTTTTATTTTTAGAATAATTGAAAGGGGATAGGAGGAATGATGTTTAATTTTACCCATAAACATGATAATATCTATAATATATAATATCTGAGTGCTCTTATTCATAATGGATAAGGTTAGGGGGAGTATTTTAAAAGAAATGGAATTGAAAAAAACATAAGAAAATGAAAGAGGATTCTTACCTCTATATATCTTCTCCTTAAGACCCTATATAATGCCTTGGGTATTGGACTTTAGATGAGAAACAATGGACTACGACATGGGTAATAGTATTGGGAATGGTATTGGGAGGAAGTTTGGCAATGATCAAAGCTTGTAAGGAGTTAGAGGAAGAGGGTCTGAGGGTGGAGTTTATCGTAGAGGAGAGGAGGGGTTTTCAATTATTTTAATCATTAGATTAATATTTTTTCTCAAACCTATGATTTGACATGATTAATGTGACCAAAAATAATAATATGTTCATGTGATTTCAAAATAATGGACTTTTATTTCATAAACAACTCATTTATGATGTGGAAAATCATTTATTTATCATATTTTTTAAATTACCATATTTCACTATTCACAAAAAAAATCATGTTTTCCTGAAAAAGCCAAAGTATTCACCCAATCCATTATTTGGATGGTAGAATTAAAAATGAACTCCATTTTTTGAAAATAATTTTCTATGTATGATTAATTTAATTTTTAAATTAAATCATGATTTATTCGAGAAATAAATATTTTAAAACTATAACTAATTTTATATCACCATGAAAATTTATTCAAGATATATGTATCTGATAACTTTAACAATAAAAATAATAATAATATGATTTCTATTCATAAGGGTCATATTACTATGCATATTAATATTAAAAATGGTATGTTATTATTTATTAAAAAATAAATTGGTTCTACTAGACTCCAAATATCATACTGATCAAAATTGTAGATGTCCATTTTTCAAAATTCAAATCATTAATAAGGGAAAATAATGTTTAATAGATAGTTTATAACAATATACTTGAAAATTACATTATGAATAGATTCGGTATTTCATGCATTTAGTTAAATATATTTGAAAAAAATGTGTTGTTATATTCTCCCCCCTTTTAGAAATTGTGATCTCACAGTTTTTTATTTTATGATTAAACAAGAGAGGGTACCATTCAATCATAGCATATTTAGATTCCCATTGTGCTTCTTCAGCCATGAGGTTTCTCCAAAAAACCTATACCTAGTGTTTTACCCTATTCTGTAATACTTTTTATCTTCAATCAATAAATTGAATATGTTTCTCTTTATAATAAATGATATCTTCTAACTAAACAAAGTCTATACTCAAAACATAACATGAATCTGAAACAAACTATCTCAACATCAAAACATGAAAAACATTTTTTACCTGAGATAAACATGGAGAAAATGCTACTTAGAAGGTTAATGGACCAATTTTCTCTAGGAATTCATAATTTCCAACGAACTGTGTACTTAGATTTCATTTCTTACCAAAATGCAAAACAATTTTTAATGGTCATATTCTAAGAAAAAAATTCTCACCAACCTCTAAATAAAAATATTACCTCATGAAATCTAGTTAACTTTTCTTCCTCCTCTATGTTTTCCTCATGTTTTTTTGGATCATCTTTATCTTCTCAGTCACTTACTCTACTAATTCCGGTACAATCAATTTCCTTTCACTAACATCATCCCAAAAAGTGGGAGTTTGACACTACTTACAACACAATTCCTTAAAATGTTCCATCTATATATTTAAATTATAACTCTTATTATGAAAAAAACAAACAATATATTGATGTGAATCCCAGATTCCCTAATAGTTAATTTTATAAGATCAAAACATATCCTACAAAGTCTAAATCATTCGTTCTAACATCCCATCAAATTGATGATGAAAAGTTGTTCTGTAATTTAATTATGTGGAAAAGGACATCTGAAGGCCCTTCCTGAAATTATAATAGAACCTACGATAGTGATAAAAAAATCGAAATATGAACTCTATCTAACCAAACAATATCTTTGGGTTATATTTGAGAAATTTTATCCAAAGACATTGTATCCTAAATAGGAATGAAATCTGTAGGTTTTGTTTGTTGGTCAATAATCACCCAAATTGAATTGTTACCTCTTGATGTGTTTTTTATTCCAACTACAAAGTATAAGGATACATTTTTATTTCCAAATATGGAACTTGTAAAGGCTGAAACATCCCCTTCGATAACATCCACTCTCATATAACCTATTGACTGGATAAACATTTCATTGTAAAACCTTCAATATCTCTTTTCATTCAATCCAACCAGTAATACTCCCAAAGGTCTCCGTACTTCTTAATACCAACAAGAAGAAAAGAAAATGTTGAACAATGAGAATCACACAATAAATCATTATTTAACTTGGTATCACAAGGTAGACAAAATAGTTTTCCAAATAATAAAACTCAATCCATATCAATGTAAAATTCTAGAAACTTACGCATTTTAACCAATTCTAACTTTTTCTGTATTTCACTGTCTTCCTTATATGCTTGCTTAATTCTTTATGATAATTATTATTGCACTGATTTCTAGAACAAAACTGAGGTATTTCTTGCACTAATAACTTCTAAGAAAAAAATTCATCATATCATTATTCAAGGGATCATGTTCTAATCGTAACATGGTTAATGATGTTTGATGTATTTGACTCATGGAGTCTTCTAATCTGTATGATTTTCCTAGATAGTAATCAATTGTGAAATCATAATCTTTTATCAATTCAATCCATATTATTTGTGTCATGTTAAATTCCTTCCCAGTGAATATATACTTCAGACTTTTATGGTCAGTATTTATTGGACATTTGAAACTGTATAAATAATTCCTCCAAATTTTCAAAGAAAAAACAATAGATTCTAATTCATAATCATCTGTGGGATGATTTAACTCATGATGTTTTAGTTTTCTTAAAGAATAAGCAGTTAATTGATCATTCTACATTAGAACAAAACTATTTCCCTCAAAACAAGCATCAGTGTAAATGAAAAAATCACCATTTCTAGATGGAAGAGCCAAAACTGGAGCATTCAACAATCTCTTCCTCAGTTATTGAAAACAAACATCACATTATTCAGCCCCAATAAAATTTACCCCCTTTTGGGTTAACATAGTTAGAGGTCTCAAAAACCATGTTATTTTTTTGACAAATCGTCAATAATAACCTGATAAAAACAAGAAAACATTGAATTTCAATAACATTTTTAGGTATTTTCCATTCATCAACCACTTTTTTTTTCTAGGATCAACTGTTACTCAATCATTATTTATAATGTACCCATGAAATAAAAATTCAACTAGAAATAAATCTTTTGTAATTTACCATACTGTTTCTTTTCCTTTAAGGTTTATAAAAGAACCCTTAAATTATTTCTATGCTCATCTTTACTTTTAGTGACTACTGTAATGTCATCAATAAACACACACAAAAAATTACCTACGAATTGAAGAAATATTATATTCATATGATCCATGAATACAAAAAGTGAATTATTTAACCCAAAAAGAATAAAAATAATTCATATTTTCCATATCTACTATGAAAAGCTATTTTTGGAATGTCATCTTCCTTCAACTACAGCGGATGGTACTCAGATCCCAATTCAATCTTGGAAAAATTCTGAGCTCCTTGGAGCTCATCCAATAAGTCATCAATATGCGGAAAAGGATAATTTTTTATAATAGTGATGTTATTCAAGGATCTATACTCAATGAATTGTATCATGGACCCATATTTCTTTTCAATGAAAAATATATTAGCACCCAATAGTGATGTGTTATGATGAATAAATAATTTATAAACAAAACTCATGAAACTTTTTTTCAATTCTATAAGTTTTATTTGAGCCATTCAATAAGGGGATTTTGAAATTGACTTCGCATTAAGAGTTAATTAAATCATAAATTCAACATCCCAACTAGGTATAACATCAGTTATATCATTATAGAAGATCAAGATATTAATTTACCACTGAAACATAATTAATTTGAACAGTTCCATTGTTTTCAATAATATGAGCATGTTAAATTTCATTTCAATCATTCAATAGTTTCTCATCTTCCTAATATATTATCAACTGTATGGACACATACATGTATACAAGCTAAAACTATTTATGGAAGAATTTTTTTTAGATATACAATCAATATTAGAATAATATACGAAATCCAGTCCATACACAGAAGGACATCAAACTCTACTAAGGTAATAAAATAAAGTTTTCAGGTGAAGACAATCAACAGACCATAATTGAATGATTCTTATAATTCCTCTTAATAGAAATATTTCTCATGGTATTTTAACAATAATACAATGACTCATTGGACATGTTTATATTTCCAATTTATTAGAAAATATCTCACAAATAAAGGAATATGTTGAACCCGTATAAAACAAAAAATTATAAAAATATGGGTAAACAAAAAATCTACCAGATACAACATCATTGGATGGCCAGATGTTAGCTGAACTATTATCAAAGGATCTTACTATACATTTCTTCTTATAGTTTGCTTTCTTCCCATCATTTAGATCTTTCTTCGTGATGTAATTTTCATAATGACCCATCTTAAAACATCTATGACACTTTACAAACCACAATTGAAAGAATACTATAATTCATCCTTATATTATTATTTCCCTTTGTGTTTTAACGATATGTTATGACCTCATATTATGATGTGATATTACTAATTTACCAGAAAATATATCTAAAATAAAGGAATGTGTAGAACCTGTATAAAAAAATATTTGAAAAATATCAGTAATAAAAAAATGAACAAGATAAAACTTCATTGGATGTTTGTGAGTTTGCTGAAGTAGTTTCAAAGGTTCTCACTACACTATTCTACTTATAGTCTAGACACTTCCCTTCATTCAGATCTTTATTTGGGTAGAAATTTTCATAATGACCCATCTTAAAACATTTGAGATACATTTCAGTTTTCTTATGAGGATTAATCTTAAGATAATTTTCATTATAATGTCAGGCCATATTTCCAAACAAACCACATTGAAATCACTTCTATGTTTTGGTAAGGCATTCCCAAGGGTCCTTTTTACCACATTTTAACAAACTAAAAACTGAACATTCTTACAATCACATTTCATTGATTGTTTATTTCCCATTTCTTCTCATATAGACCTATTATTATCTTTGTCTTCAAAGTGCATTTGATCATTAAAAATATCCATTTATACCCTCTTAGCAAATCATGAATCATTCTCATAACTTTTTTACTCACAAGAATCCAATTACCTACAATATCTAGGATCTAATCCTTACTAAAAAAATTTATTTTTCAATAAAGATCCAAAATAATATTTAGAGAATACATCACCAGTCAGGTGGTGTTTTTACCACACACAACCACTGAATATTCTTCAATTTTCATTACTATAAAAAATTTCTTCTCCATCCTATGTCAATCTACCTTAGGAAAAATATTTTTAAGTAGAATAATTTTAAATTTATCCCACCCTAAGGCTTAAATCTCAAATATCTCCATGATATTCTTTACCATTGACCATTACTGATCATCTTCTCCTTAAAAACAATAAATGGAATGACCTATCGTTTGATTATATAAACACCCCATAACATTGAATATCATTTTAAGGGATTTCATACATCCTTCATGTGCTACTAGATCAAAAGATCCACTAAGTGTAGTAGGGTGCTATCTTTAAAAATGTTACACAATCATCATGTTACATTTTTTTAGCACTAGTTCTTTTCTAGAATGGATAAAACTACCATTTATTGTCTATTTATAGTTATCCATTATTTTCACAATCTTCTCAGTTCCAATCCCTATCATTCTGGGATGTATATTATGAAGGATATCAATGTGTCAGTGCTTTCTACTCAAGGATCCACATTTCTTCAATGGAAAACAATTCTAGACAAACATATTTTAGTTGAAGTAACATGGAAATATTTAAATTCTATAACATTTCAAATTTACCATAGAGTTAAAATAATTTATGGTATTCTTTTAAAATCATCCCAACCCCTAATGTTATCTAAACCATCAAATAATACAAAATATAAAATCCAGGAATTATTACATTACATAATCATGAATTTAAATCAATAACCCACATCCTTTCACAATGATGATCTTTTCTAGTTTAGTGTTTTTAGGAATTTTGATATAATACATCCATAGAATTCCAAATTTATATATATCAGATACTAAAAAAATAGTATCTATTTCATTCAAAATATAAATAATTTCAAATAAAACATATTTTTTAAACATATACATATATTTTAACATGGATTCTGATAGATTCACTTAGAAAATACCCTGGGGGGGGGGGTAAATCAGGGTATGAAATATTCAAATTTAATACGCTTCAAATCTTTTTTTTCATTTAAAAATACTCTTCTCTCTCATTCTCGTTTCACATTATGAAAATAATTTAAATCCTGCAAGATACACATCAATTTTTACTTGTTTTACCCTCATTAGGCTATGTTCAAGGGGTATACAAAAACAACATACGAATATACCAAATTCACTATGGATTGCTACCAATAATGAGTACAATTTTCAGGCTAGATCTTCTATTCCTAGGATCACTGCCTTTTCAAAAGATAGGGTCTCCTCACTGCATTCCCAAGGGTCACTCCCTATGCCTCTTTCATTGGCTCACTACTGGTGGAAAGGTTCACCGTCTTCCTCTTCCTTCGCTAACTCTTGTTGGAATGTAATCCAACGAAATTATAAATACATGTAGGTCAAACTAAGAGTATAGATGTGTAGGCCCATTCATATTCATGAATTCTATCAACCTATACTTTAGATAGATTCTCTGTTGAAGTTCATTTTTCAACCTTAGATGAAATCCACATTTTCAGTTATATCTAAGTACCGGAAAATACTTTCTAAAACTAATTTGATGCTTTTTAAATCCTCCTTGTGAAAAATACAAACCAAATACTTATCCCATGTATTTAGACCGGGGTTTGTATGCATAATGTAACACCCCAGGTAAATAAAGAATATGAAATATTTATATTTATCCATATTTGTGATTAAAATATTAATATTACTTTAAAGTGGATGCTATGCTCGATGGCGTACCCAACACGCAACAATGAGTTTCTTGGGAATATTATATTGCACTCTAATAATAAAATAATATTATTTTAAATAGTAGTTAATGCCTAGAAGTTGTAATGGCGGTAATGAACAGAACTAACTACAAAATGATTATATATTTTTGTCAAATATTTTTACTTTTTACAATAAATGTTAGAGGATTAAAAATGCAAATGAATCCAATTTTAAGCGTAAACATTCTAATATTCTTTAAAAGGTCGATTAACCGCCTTTTGATGGAGAACCTCTTTTAAATCCACATTTTTACAATTTTATGTGTTATATTTGACAAAATAAAATTCATCTTTAGAATCAGGAAATCAAAATTTACTTTGTGTAAATTTTTGGTATCTTTCCGATAAAGTTCGTTGTTTTTATGAATAGTGAAAAATATTGTATTTTAATTCAAAACCTCAATTAAATATAATTTATTTATATGATTATATTATCTTTTGAATTGGTTTTAATGTGAAATTAGAATATATTTCTACCATTTAATCCATTAGTGGTCGTTGGAATTAATTTCACTTTGAAATCGGACATAAACTAGTGTCAATCTTTTGATACAATTTGTTTCATAAAAACACGCTATTTGTTTTGACAGTGGGAATTAATTATTAAATTAATAAATGCAACATATATGTTTTGAATTTTATAAAATAGACATCATTTTTTAATTCAGAATATCAAATATACCTTAGGGTGAAGTTTTGGTTTTTTCTGGAAAACTTCAATTTTTGATGAATAATGAAACCACTAAGTGGTACTTAAGAAACTGATTTTTCGTTTAAATGAAATTTTACCACCTCTGTATTTTAAATTTCAAAAATCCGACATACATGGTTGTTATTAATAAGTAAAATGTGGTTCAATGGGATTAAAATAATTTTTTGGTGAATAGTAACTTACTATGTTTTTAATCGCAATTAGAGGTAATTAGTGTAGTTTAAGGTAAGAATAATGTTTTAATAAAATAAAATGACCTAGAAACATGTCCTACCCTCATTGGATGAGTTTTGGATGACCACGAAAATCCATGGGTCAACTTGGGGACCCCATGGAGCCACTTTGGTTGGAAAATGACATAAATACCTTTTTATTTAATGTTAAAGTAAAAATGACACAAACATGACATGTTTTACTAACATAATTTTTACATGGGGTTATACAAGTCATATTTTTTAATATAAATAGTCATTAGAAATATATAATGATTTCCTACATCATAGTATTTGTTTTATAATTTTTATACTTTAAATAAATAAAATTATTTATGACATCATAATGATGCAGCGATGACCTCATTATTTAACGATTTAAATAAAATGGAAGGATAACTTAAACTCTAAGACCTACACATGTCCAAAACCTATTGGATGGGTGGATTTAGAACCCTTATCACCTTAGCCTAGAATTATATCAATATGGTACCTTTTAAATCCGAAAATCATTTTAAAATAAAGGAACATTTCTTTACTTTCCACGAGTGCCCCTCCTCTCCTCTTATAAAAGGCCCCCACCTCTACCTCCTTACCCACACATCCAAAGCCATTGGTTCAGCCAAACCCTTCCCATTCTGTCTCTCCACATCTCTATCTAAATCCTTGAAGCCTCACATTGGGCAGAAGCCTTCCCAAGGAAGCGTTTGAGCTCAAACCAAAGGGTGTTACCCGATTTTAAGGTAATGTCTTCACTTGTGTCCTTTTGTTTTATTTTTCTTCTCCAACCCCCTAAACTCATTTTATTCATTTCTTTTCTAACAAATACAGTATCTTAAATATACGTGGATGTTTTTATAAGAAATATTCGAGCTAAACTTACACACACCTTCATCTAATGGTTAAAGAACATTCGGTTTTTGTGGTTGGCGATTTTCTGCCTCACGAAATGATGATTGTTCAATATTCTTTTAATACCTTTAAAGGTGGCCATTATGATGTCAATGTATTTTATATATGATATATATGGTATTTATGTTTACTATATTCTTCTGTATTTTATATGTAAATCATACCTTTATTCTTTTCATGTTGTGTAAATGCGAAAATTTCATATGAGGAAGAGTGGACTACCACCCCCTCAAGTGATGTGACTCGTACATGGAATACATGGAATGTATAAAGAATTAAATTAATGAACATACGTGACCTATATAACATATGTATTATAATGGAATTATAATATATATATATCTATATCATTTATTTTTAATTCCTTTAATATGAAAAAAATGAAAGTACCGTTCATGCATACGTACGACCTACAGTCTCCATGAATGGTGATTTTCATTTTTATCTCCAAATGATATGGAATAGTATAAAATTAATATGTACTGGATATATATGATATTTTAATCATTAATACTATTTCGGAAATTATTTACTTATAACTACATGGGCAATCATTTTTCAAACAAGTTCATTTTTGACTCATGTACTAAACATCGGCAAAAACATCTGATATGAACTAACATTACTAAAAAATTATTATAACATTATAATATGTGATATGAACTGAATAATAATCTATATAGGAGGTCTTCAGGAAATTATAAATTGACCAAAGTTAATTATTCAGGAATATAAAGAACCGAACAAGACAAGTCGGACGTGAGGTATGGGATCCTACTCTTCTCTTTCTTTTTAAGTACACTCTTTTATGTCATTCCTTTTAAAGCTCATCTTTCTTGTTATTGGGATGTAATTTTATATTACTATTACTATAATTTTTATGTTCATATGATGAGAGACCCTATTCTCTCTCATCAATCCATTTTGGAAGTTTTGAGTGGTGCCGTTAGGCTGCCGAATTTTCGTAAGAGATCTATCCTCTCTCTTTATTTTTAAGTACTCTCCTTTATGTCACTTCTTTAAAGCTCCTCTTTGTTATGTTGGGGGATGTTCTTTTATATTACTGTTTATGAAAACTTTATGTTAATATTATTAGAGACCCTATTTGATCTCATCAATCCATTTTTGGATGTTTTAAGTGGTGCTGTTAGGATGCCGTGTTTTCGTAAGGGATTTTTCATTTCACTTTTATTCCTATGAGATTTATGCTACATTTGCCACAATTTCCTTTGAGTGGTCTATGTACTGCAAATTATTTTACTCATTGTGTAACATACTTTCATTTATGAGTATTTAAATCAATGTTGTATTGTCCTTCATTCCCGGGGTGCATGTCTCGAAAGATACCCATGTCGGTAAGGGAACCTTTCATCCTCTTCTTTTTAAAAGACTTCTTTTGTTATATATTTTAATTCACATACTATTATATTGGGATATGTTCTTCTATATCCTTATTAATTTAAAATTTATGTCCATGTGATAAGATACCCTTGTTATCTCTCATCAACTCATTTTCTTAATTTTGTAGTGACGTCGTTAGGCTGTCAAATTTATGCAAGGGAACTTCTTAACCCAAATTTGATTCTTTGGGATAAACATGTACTCCTTGAATATGTCGTTCTATGAATATGTGTGAATAACCTCTGATTTATTTACACTTAATATCCACTTATATTTGGTGTATTCGTTTGTCACACATAATTATGTTATTGATTTATCCTTAAATCAAGGATACCGTCTTTGTAAGGGACTTCATTTCAATATCCATTCATTGAGGAATATTTTGTTTTATACACAACCTTATTCTATAAAATGTATAAACCCCTTTGACTTTTAAGTTTATTGAAAAAGGAATTATTTTTATACGAAGCGTTTTACTAAACGACAAAAGGGAATGTTTTTGTCGTACGTATGCGGCGACAACGACTTCTCCACCACCATGACCATTATTTGAGTTTCGGCTTCCTGTACAGCCATACCTTCTTTTTAAAAGAAAAATAAATACCATGTTTTACTTTTCTTTTATTTTGGTACTGAAAATTGTTTTCATAAGGTTTTTTATATCAATGTGTTTTATTGATATCTTGTAATTGAAATGTGGAAATGTTATGTTTCCTTTATGCATGTATTATCTGGTACGATTATGTTATGGTTCTTGGGAATTTTTACAAAGATGGATGGTTCTGTGATAAACTAAGGGCGGGTGATCCTGATATAGCTCTCCAATTCATTGGGTAACGCGAAGGAGTGAAACATTAAGGTTTCTCCGAAGAGATTTAGGGAATATACTGTAGTGGGTATTCCAAACGTAACCAAGAGGGTTACTCCCTACGTAAGAATGTTATCAATGCCTCAAGTTACCTTTTATGTCTTATGATTTCAATGATTTATTCATGATTTGATGAGGTATGCTAAAGTGCTTATGTTTTATGAGTAAAGTATGATTTCATTGATTCTTATGTGTACATGTACTCATGTTTCCTTACCATATATTTTTATATCACTTACTGGGCTTTTTATGCTCATCCCAAGTTTTTTAAATGTTTTTTATAGGTCAAGGGAAAGGTACATGATATGATGATAGTGTCAAGGAAGTGTCAAGAAAGAATCCATGTTTTATTTTAAATATGTTTCCGTTGATGGGAAAAAAATGAATACTATCTTTTATGTAAACACTTTGTTTAAATGTGGAATGTAATGCAAGTTTTATGATCTAATTCTCTAAAACTCTAAACCTGAAAAGATCATCAATTTGTAATCTTGTATTAACTCAAGATTAAGTAAGGTTTAAGGCTGGGGCCTTATAGATGGTATCAGAGGTTGGTTTAAACAAATTTAGGGATTAAGAGTTTTTGTAAGACACATGATTAGTCCCTATATCTATTATTTCAGTTAAATCCTTGTTTTATAACTTTTTTCAGGTCAAGTAAAGTCGGTTACGAATGGAAGGAGAAGGATCGCAAACGACATTCCTATCTCTTCCTGATGACATGATTGCAATAATTATTACAAAGTCATGTTCGGATGATTGTGAAACATTTTCTATCATACAACTCACTTGCAAGCAGTTGTTTGAGATATCAAACACCTCCACTATACCTCGTTATCATCGTGGATCATGGGTTGTTTTTAGACAAATACTATTTTAACAATATTATCATATTTTCAAGAAAGGTTAATATTATCAAGGTATTTTCAAATATTTTACCTTATCACAAGAATTTGAAGCATATTATGATTTTAAAAATGGTGCTGAGGAAGGAGACCCTTGTGCAACCTATTTATATTTTCTATTAAAATATAGTCTCTTAGCACATACTTATGGTATTTTAAAAGGACCAATAATAGAAATTTTCCACTAAAATTCTGTCCGACTATTTTATAGAAATCATGTTTTATTAGATGTTTTGGAATTATATGTCATACATGATTATTTTCCAAAACTGTTTTTCTATGAACACCCATATGACCCATGTTGTACAAGGTGTATTTGGATGGAGGAAGTAGATGATTTTGAAAGATCTCTAAATCATTTTTTTAATTCATGGGACTTCTACCTACGTGAGCAAGATGATGATGAAACCGAGTGGACTCCATGATCAAGGTATGATGTTTTTCATTTTGGGAATCGTTTTATTTTATCTTATGGTGGTGAAATAAGACATCAAGAATTAAGATGTTGAGATCGTAATGAATTTGGATGAAAATTAGAGGTATGAGGAAACTATTGAGGTTAAAACATGTTATGGTTATTTTTGGAGTTTTATAAAAAGGACAACATGCAGACCGTGTGACAACCCATCGCGTCTGACAAAGCTGCGGGAATCGAACCCACAACCGAAGTGCGACTGGTATTTATCGCCTACCACTGGACTACGTAAAGTCCCTGGTTAGTTTTACTGATTATCTTTAGTTAAATGATTTTATGAATTAAGAGTAAGTTGATTTTGGGTTATCTATGGAAATTTATTAACCTATCATTGATGATATGTGATTAGGTTAATTAATTTTCAATACGAGACATTAAGAGCAACTGATGTTGTTTGGAGATAAATGTTATGATTTAACTTGGAAGACTATGTGACTAAATCCTTAAAATATTTGGGTTTCAATCTTAGTTTGGTTTACATTGAAGAATTTTATGGACAAATTGTTTATCGAATGGTCCTCGTTGAACTTTTGGTTTTGTTGGACACATTTTGAAGATTAAGAATAGATTTTCTTTTTATAAAGGGTTATCCTTTTCTGGATTATCTGATCTTGTACTAACCTTTTTGTTTTTGGTTTTCGTTAAAGTCTAAAGACATGGGAATTATATAGTTCTCTTTTGTGGATTAGGTGATTCTATAGAAGTTGATTATACTACTCTTAATTTGAACAAGTCTTCCTAAATACTCATCTTTTGGAGAGAATATGAGTTTGTGTAAGGAATATAATAATAGTTGAAAGTCAACATGATAATGGATTATGTTTCATTATGAATAAATTCCTCAATAAAAAGTAACTTAAAACAAAAATGTTGTCTATTAACTTTTTCGACTAGGGAATCGAATACCGTTTATCCCATCACAAGTTTGTGATTTTCTTGTGGTAAACTTTCTCCTAAACATGTTTTCTATCACTCTCCATAAAAACATGACCCTATGATTTCTCCTCCATGTCCATGATTTTCATACATGGAATCTTAGTATGGGTTAACTTGGGTGACCTCTGTACTTATCTTTATTTATTTTAAAGTTATTGTTTTACCGACTCTTGTTTCGATGTGGGACTTTCAAGGATGTTTCCAAGCTCAATTTTAAAATTACGAGGACGCAATTCCCAAAAGGGGGTGAGGATGTAACACCCCAGGTAAATAAATAATATGAAATTTTTATATTTATCCATATTTGTGAATAAAATATTAATATTACTTTAAAGCGCATGCTATCCTCGATGGCGTACCCAACATGCAACAATGAGTTTCTTGGGAGTCTCACGTTGCACTCTAATAATAAAATAATATTATTTTAAATAGTAGTTAACGCCTAGCCATTGTAATGGCAGGAATGAATAGAACTAAATACAAAATGATTATATATGTTTGTCAAATATTTTTACTTTTTACAATAAATGTTAGAGGATTAATAATGCGAATGAATCCAATTTTAAGTATAAACATTCTAATATTATTTAAAAAGTCGATTAATCGCCTTTTGATGGAGAACCTATTTTAAATCCACTTTTTGACAATTTTATGTGTTATATTTGACAAAATATAATTCTTCTTTAGAATCGGGACATCAAAATTTACATTGTGTAAATTTTTGTATCTTTCCGATAGAGTTCATTTTTAATGAATAGCGAAAAATGTTGTATTTTAATTCAAAACCTCTTTTTAATCTCATTTATTTATATGATTAGATTATCTTTCGAATTTGTCTTAAAGTTAAATTAGAATATATTTTTACCATTTAATCCAATAGTGGTCGTTGGAATTAATTTCACTTTGAAATCCGACTTGAACTAGTGTCAATCTTTTGATACATTTTGTTTCATAAAAACACGCTATTTATTTTGATAGCGGGAATTAATTATTAAATTAATTAATGAAACTTTTATGTTTTTAATATTTTAAAATAGACATCATTTTTTAATTCTTAATATCAAATATATCTTTGGGTGATGTTTTAGTTTTTTTCTTGAAAACTTCACTTTTTGATGAATAGTGAAACCACTAAGTGGTACTTAAGAAACTGATTTTTCATTTAAATGAAATTTTACCACCTATGTGTTTTGAATTTCAAAAATCAGACATAAATGGTTTTCATTAATAAGTAAAATTTGGTTCAATGGGATTAAAATAATTTTTTGTTGCACAGTAACTTATTATGTTTTTAATCGCGATTAGAGGCAATTAGTGTAGTTTAAGGTAAGAATAATGTTTTAATAAAATGAACTGACCTAGACACATGTACTGCCCTCATTTGATGAGTCATGGCCGACCAAGACAATCCATGGGTCAACTTGGGGACCCCATGGAGCCACTTTGGTTGGAAAATGACATAAATACCTTTTTATTTAATGTTAAAGTAAAAATGACACAAACATGAGATGTTTTACTAACATAATTTTTACATGGGGTTATACAAGTTAGAGTTTTGACTATAAATAGTCATTGGAAAGATAAAACAATTTCCTAAATAATAGTATTTGTTTTATAATTTTTATACATTAAATAAATTAAATTATGTATGACATCATAATGATGCAGCGATGACCTCATTATTTAATGATTTAAATAAAATAGAAGGATAATATAAACTCTAAGACCTACACATGTCAAAAACCTATTGGATGGGTGGATGTAGAACCCGTATCACCTTAGTATCGATTTATATCAATATGGGACCTCTTAAATCCGAAACTCATTTTAAAATAAAGGAACATTTCTTTACGTTCTAAGAGTGCCCCTCCTCTCCTCTAATAAAAGGCCCCCACCTCTACCTCCTTACCCACACTTCCAAAGCCTTTGGCTCAGCCACACCCAGCCCATTTTGTCTCTCCACATCCCCATCTAACTCCTTGAATCCTCACATTTGGCAGAAGTCTTCCCAAGGAAGCCTTTGTGCTCAAACCAAAGGGAGTTACCCTATTTTAAGGTAATGTCTTCACTTGTGTCCTTTTGTTTTATTTTGCTTTTTCCAACCCCATAAACTCTTTTTATTCATTTATTATGTAGAAACTCCAGTATATTCAATATATTAGGATGTTTTTATAAGAAGTATTCGAGCTATACATACACACACCTTCATCTAATCGTTAAAGAACATACTGTTTCTGTGGTTGGTGATTTCCTGCCTCCCGAAACAATCATTGTTCAATATTCTTTTATCACCTTTATAGGTGGCCATTATGATATCACTGTATTTTATATATTATATATATGGTATTTATGTTTACTATAAGATTCTGTATTTTATATTTAAAGCATACCTTTATTCTTTTCATGTTGTGTAAATGCGATAATTTCATATGAGGAAGTGCGGACTCCCGCCACCTCAAGTGATGTGACTCGTACATGCAATACATGGAATATATACATAATGAAATTAATGAAAATATGTGACCTATATAACATATGTATTATAATTTAATTATAATATATATATATATACATATCATTTATTTTTAATTCCATTAATATGACAAAAAAATGAAAGTAGCGTTCATGCGTACGTACGGCCTACCGTCTCCATGAACGGTGCTTTTCGTTTTTTATCTCCAAATGATATGGAATAGTATAAAATGAATATGTAATGTATATATATGATATTTTAATCATTAATAATATTCTGTAAATTATTTACTTATAACTACATGGGCAATCATTTTTCAAACAAGTTCATTTTTTACTCATTTACCAAACATTGGCAAAAAAATCTAATATGAACTAACATTACTAAAAAATTATTATAACATTATAATATGTGATATTAACTGAATAATAATCTATAAAGTAGGTCCTTAGGCAATTATAAATTGAATAAAGTTTATTATTCAGGAATATAATGAAATGAACAAGACAAGTCAGACTTGAGGTAAGGGATCCTACTCCTCTCTTTCTTTTTAAGTACACTCTTTTATGTCATTCCTTTTAAAGCTCATCTTTCTTGTTATTGGGATTTTCTTTTATATTAATCTTACTGTAATTTTTATGTTCATATGATGATAGACCCTATTCTCTCTCACCAATCCATTTTGGAAGTTTTGAGTGGCGCCATTAGGCTACCGAATGTTCGTAAGAGATCTATCCTCTCTCTTTCTTTTTAAGTACTCTCTTTTATGTCACTTCTTTTAAGATCATATTTGTTATGTTGGGGGATGTCCTTCTATATTCCTCTTTCTGTAAGAATTATTTTAATATTTTGAGAGACCCTATTTGATCTCATCAATCCATTTTTGTAAGTTTTAAGTGTTGCCTTTAGGCTACGGAGTATTCATAAGGGATTTTTCATCTCCATTTTATTCCCGTGAGATTTATGCTAAATTTGCCACAATTTCCTATGAGTGGTGTATGTACTGCCCATTATTTTACTCATTGTGTAATATAATTTCATTTATTAGTATTTACATCAATGTTGTATTGTCCTTCTTCTACGGGGTGCAAGTCTCGAAAGATACCCATGTCGGTAAGGGAACCTTTCACCCTCTTCTTTTTAAAAGTCTTCTTTTTTTATGTCTATTAATTAACATACTATTTTGTTGGGATATGTTCTTCTATATCCTTATTGATTTAAATTTTATGTCCATGTGATAATATAACCTTTTTATCTCTCATCAACTCATTTTTTGAATTTTGTAGTGACGTCGTTAGACTGTCAAATTTTTGTAAGGGAACTTCTTAACCCAAATTTGATTCTTTGGGATAAACTTGTACTCCTTGAATATGTAGTTCAATGAATATATGTGAATAACCTCTGATTGTTTTACACTTATTATCCATTTATATTTGATGTATTCATTTGTCACACATAATTATGTAATTGATTTATCTTTAAACCAAGGATACCGTCTTTGTAAGGGACATTGCCTCAATCTCCATTCATTGAGGCATATTTTGTTTTATACACAACCTTATTCTATACAATGTATAAACCCCTTTGAATTTTACGTTTATCCAAAAAGGAATCCTTTTTATACGAATCGTTTTACTAAATGAGAAAAGGGAATGTTTTTTTCATACGTATGCGGCAACAACGACTTCTCCACCGCTGTGACCATTATTTGATTTTCGGCTTCCTCTACAAGACATATATTCTTTTTAAAAGAAAGATAAATACCATGTTTTACTTTTCTTTTATTTTGGTATTGAAAATGGTTTTCATAATTTTTTTTATATCAATGTGTTTTATTGATATCTTGTGATTGAAATGTAGAAATGTTATGTTTCCTTTATGCATGTATTATCTAGTACGATTATGTTATGGTTCTTGGGCATTGTTATGAAGATGGGTGGTTCCGTGATAAACTAAGGGCGGGTGACCCCGATATATCTCTCTAATGAATTGGGTAACACGAAGGAGTGAAACATTAAGGTTTCTCTAAAGAGATTTAGGGAATATACTGTGGTGGGTATTCCAAATGTAACCAAGAGGGTTACTCCCTATGTAAGAATTTTATGAATGAATCTAGTTACCTTTTATGTCTTATGATTTCTATAATTTATTCATGATTTTATGAGGTATGTTAAAGTGCTTATTTTTTATGAGTAAAGTATGATTTCATGATTCTTATGTGTACATGTACTCATGTTTGCTTTCCATATATTTTTATATCCCTTACTGAGCTTTTTATTCTCATACCATGTTTTTGAAATGTTTTTCATAGGTCAAGGGAAAGGTACATGATATGATGATAGTGTCAAGGAAGTGTCAAGAAAGAATCCATGTTTTATTTTAAATATGTTTCCGTTGATGGGAAAAAAATGAATACTATTTTTATGTAACCACTTTGTTTAAATGTGGAATGCAATGCAATTTTAATGATCTAATTCTATAAAACTAAAAACCTGAAAAGATCCTCAATGTTTAATCTTGTATTAACCCAAGATTAAGTAATTTTTAATGCTGGGGACTTATACATAACACCTCTTCAATGAACCAAAATCTCTTTAGAAAACTGTCCTCCTTCTACAGACTGACTCGTCCATTGTTGTCATATACTGCCTTTACGTACTGAATATGTAGACCTTCTCTATGAACCACCTTATGTACTAAAACTGTTCTATGTTCACAAATTTCCATTGTGAACCACCCGTGTACTGCTCCTTCATTCTCTATGTTCTAAGACTTTTGCGTGATATAGTTTCATTCAAAAACCATCGGCTGTATTTCTTTTGTGTGAACCACTTCAGCATTCGTGGAATTCCCCTTCGCGAACTTCCTTATGAATTTCCCATATTCCTATGGAAAAGTGTTTTTCATTAAATATATTCTCTCTCACATTAATGAGTTGGATTATAACTCCTTATATATGAAAATATATCCATAAAATTCCATAATCTAGGATTTACCAAATCATTGATTCAATATAGCCTCCACTACATACCGATCATCCTGTTGCAAACTGTACGCCTTATGCGTAGCATTTTTCTATAGCTGTCTACGAACTGCCTTTTTTCATACATGACACTATTCTCTTCCGCTATACAGCAATCCATCATTACTTCCACATACCACATGCCCTTAGCCGAAAACCATTTCCATGAACCGATTTTGGTTTCACGAACCACATCCACCTACCATTCCCACTGCCCGGTACATAGTCATAAACCACCTCAGTAATGGTAAATATTCAATGTCTCGGGATCCATGTTTCACTTACTTTTCCAATTTTATTTTAAGATCATAACACTGTTATGTCCTCTGAAGAAAACTGTACATTTCCAAACAAAAATATCTGATTTTGAGGCCCAGAAATTTGGCCAACTCTACGAAGCTACGCCACCATAAAAACAATAACATCCCAAGTATGTAATGAATAATATATATTCTTATCTATGTCTATTTATGAATTAGATAGTGTTTTAGAGGCATAAAATGAGAATAAATCCAATCATAGGCATGGAATACACTAATATTTTTAAAAGCTTATTTTACAGCCTTTTGATGGAAAACCATCATTAAATAAACATTTTGACAATTATATAAGCTCTATTTTTCAAAATAAACATATTCTTTATGGTTGGGACATTGAAATTTACTTTGGATAATTTTTTGTATTTTTCAAACAATGTTCATTTTTAAATGAATAGTGTAAAATACTGCATTTTACATCAAAACTTCATTTTCATCTAATTTAATTATATGGTTAGATTATATTTATAATTGGTTTTAAAGTTTAAATTGAAAATATTTTTACCCTTTAATACAATTGTGGTCATTGGGATTAATGTCACTTTGGAATTGGGCATAAACAACTGCCAAAAGTTTCATAGATACTGTTTCTAAAAAACCCGCTATTTGTTTTCACAACAGGAATTGTTTTTCAATTAATTATTTCAATTTATGTGTTTTTAATTTGTAAAAATGGATTACATATTTGTAATCATAATGTACAAATTATGTATTCAAGACTCTTTTGTTTTTGGACATTATGAATAGTAACGACAGTAATTATCTTCAATTATCTGGAATTAATTAGTAATCGGGTAGTTAAGGATAATAAAATAATATCATAATAACATAAAATGACTCCAAAAAGTGTCCTAATTCTACTGGATGTGTCATGTACGACCATGTTATTCCTTGTTCCAAACTTGGGGACCCCATGGAATCACTTTTGTGTGATAATGACTTTTTATCTTTTTATTTTTAATGAAAATTAAATATAAAAAAGAATGTATCACCTGAGTAAAACATTTGTAAGTTTGTATACATAATTGATATATTTGACTATAAATATTTCTAAAACTATTTCCTACATCATAGTAAATTTTATATAGTTTTTAGATTTTAAATAAATTAAATTTTATATGGCATCATGATAATGCAGCGATTACCTCATTAATTAACGATTTAAATAAAATGAAAATATAATGTAAAATCTAAGACATAAACTTGTCAAAGACCTATTAGATGAGTATATATCTAACTATTATCACCTTATCCTCTAAATATATAAATGTGGGACCTTTAAAATCCAAAAATCATTTTAAAATAAAGTAACATTTCTTGACTTTTCAAGAGTGCCCCTCCTATCCTCTTATAAAAGTCCCCCACCTCTACCTCTTTACACACACCTCTCAAGACATTTGTTCATCCAAACTCTGCTCATTTTATCTCTCCACATCCCTATATTCATCCTAGAAACCTTACCGTAGGCAGAAATATCTTCATGAAACCCTTTCGGTACAAACCAAGAGGAGTTACCTGATTTAAAGATAAAGACTTCTCTAATGTTCTTTTGTTTTATTTTGCTTCTACAACCCCCTAAAATCTTTTTATTAATTTATTTTGTAACAACAACATTATTTTCAATATACTAGGATGTTTTTATAAGAATTATTCGATCTACACTTACACACACAAATATATAATGGTTAAAGAACATACTGTTTCCGTGGATGGTGAATATCTGACTCACGAAACGATGATTGTTCAATATTCTTATAACACCTTAAAAGGTGGCCATTAAGATGTCACTATATTAATATATGATATATAATATTATTATTATTTTCCTAAGATTATGTGTTTTTCATTTATGGCATACCTTTATGGCTTCCATTATGGGTAAACGTGATATCTTCATTTTAGGAAGTGCGGACTACCGCCCCCTCAAAGTGATTTGATTAGTTAATGCCATATGTGGGACATATAAAGGATGGAGTTAATTACTTTATATATGATGTTATAATGTAATTATAATACACCTTTATATCATTATGTTTCCATTCCATAAAATACAAAATAGAAATGAAAGTAGCGTTCATGCGTACGTACGACTTACCGTCTCCATGAACGGTGCATTTCATTTATTACATCTAAATATTATGTAATATGATAAATGCATGTATATACTGGATATATATGATATATATGATATCTACATCATGAATATAATTCTGGATATATAATGAATATTTTACCACATGAACAACTTGTAATTATAAGGATTTTATTTTTGACTCAAGTGCCAATGATTGACAAAACGACCATTATTAACTTAAATAATTACATAGTGTTCATAATATGGTAATAAGTGATATAAGAGGAACAATGAACATGAAAAACGTTCCTAAGAAAGTTTAAATTAACTCATGTTTACTAATCAGGAGGTCAAAGAATGATCAAGTCACTTCGGACCCGAGGTATGGGACTTCATCTCAATCTCATTTCATTGAGGCATATTCCGTTATATACACAACTTTCTTTTATACGGTGTATAAAACCCTTTGAAATTTATGTATATTCAAAAGGATTATTTTTTATACAAAGCTTTATACTAAATGACAAACGGAATGTCTTTTTTGATGTACGTAGGCAGCGACAACGACTTCTCTGCCATGGTGACCATTATTTGAGTTTTGGCATCCTCTACAAGCCATAACAATCTTTTAAATGAAAAATAAATACCATGTTTTAATTTTCGTTTATTTTGGTATTGAAAATTGTTATGATAATGTTTTTATTATATCAATGTGTTATGGATACCTTGTGATTGAAATGTGGAAATGTTATGTTTCCATTATGCATGTTTTATGTGATATGATTATGTTATGGTTCTTGGGAATTGTTTATGAAGATGGGTGGTTCCGTGATAAACTAAGGGTTAGTGAGCCCGATATATCTCTCCAATTCATTGGGTAATGCGAAGTGGTTAAATGTTAATGTTTCTCCGAAGAGATTTAAGGAATATACTGTGATGAGTATTCCAAACGTAACCATGAGGGTTACACCCTATGTAAGAATGTTATACATGAATCAAGTAACCTTTATGTCTTATTATTTATATGATTTATTCATGATTTGATGAGGTATGTTAAAATTCTTATGTTTTAGGAGTAAATTATGATTTCTTACATGGAATAATATTTTCATTTCGTACTTTTATATCCATTACTGAGCTTTTTTATGATCATCCCAAGTTTTTGAAATGGTTTTCACAAGTCAAGGGAAAGGTATATGAGGTGATGATAGTGTCAAAGAAGTTTCAAGAAAGAATCCATGTTTTAGTTTAAATATTTTTCCGTTGTTGGAAAAAATGAGTACTATCATTTATGTAACCACTTTTTTTAAATGTGGAAAGTAATGCATGATTTATGATCTAATTCTCTAAAACTCTAAACTTGAAAGATCCTCAACGTGTATTCTTGAAATAACTCAAGATTAAGTAATGTTTAAGACTCGGGCCTTATATTTGGTATCAGAGGTCGGTTTAGAAAAATTTAGGAGTTATAATTATATTAAATGATTATTCAAAAATATTTTTTTTATGGTCAAATTGAAATGATATAGCATTTGGAGATTACCATGTTGCTTCATCTAATACATGTTTGTTTATAATGGTTTTCCATAGAGGATACATGGAAGCAGTGCTAGGAAGGCATATAGAAGGAAATGACCTTCCGAATCAGCATATTGTGATGGTCAGAATTGGAACTGAACAGCTTGTTGCAGTAATGGTGTAGTTGACTCAAGCGATAAATGGTGGTGGTATCCATGCATGAGATCAGCCAGATCAACCACAGAGGAACATTTCAGTGGTGGAACATTTAATGAGGCAACATCTCCATTAATTCAGAGTATCATCTGACCACGTGCTAGCTGAATGGTGGATTAAATCACTTGAGAAGATTTTCAATGTCATGGGGTGTTCAGACAATCAAAAGGTTAGTCTTGAAAATTACCGTTTGGAGGGTTAAGTAGATCAGTGGTGGTCGATGGTTAAAAATTTCAGGGATGCTGATGAGATTGATGCTCTCGACTGGGATTAATTCAAAGGTATGTTTCTTGAGAAGTATTTTCGTAAGTCTGTTCGACTTAGGATGGAAAAAAAATTCTTGGAATTGAGGCAAGAGGACGACTCAGTGGATACTTATGATGAGAGGTTCACTCGATTGGCAAGGTATGCTCCAAATTTTATCCGAGACCATGATAGTAAAATCAATCATTTTTACTGAGGATTATAGACAAAATATCAAAGGGCATTGGCTACTCATTAGTTAAAATGTCATGAAAATCTTGTTCGATGTGCTGCGAAGGTGGAAATGGAGTTTACCGATGATCAAGTGTTCTATAACAACCATTAGAAGAAAAGAACGAGGTGGCAGGAGAAAGGGAAGAATTCGTCAAAAATGTCTAATGGTAACAAGACTAAGTTTCCAGTTTGTGATAAATGTGTTAAAAGGCATGCTGTGGAATGTCTTCTGGATTCTAGAAAGTGCTACCGATACGGTAGGATGGGACATAAGGATCTTGATTGCACTAAAAATGATCAGTGCGATGGTAAGAAAAAATTTGATTTACAGTTAGAGAAATGTTCTAAGTGCAATGTGATGGGTCACTATGCAAACGAGTGTCCGAAAAAGAGCTTGAGTGATGGGAAGCAGTTACACTAAAAGTAGATAGGGGTGGTGAAATCCTTTGAAACCACTTCAGTAGATGTTGGGCCATCAAATAAAGTGGTATCAGGTACTTTGTTTTTTCAGATTATACTAGTTTGTTGTTTGATTCAGGGTCTATACATTCTTTCATATCTGAAAACGTCTCTAGTAAAATGGGAATACCATCTTAAGAAATGAATCCTAAACTTGTGGTAAAAACACCAGGGGGAAATGTTGAGGAAAAAAGAATTTATAATAATCTTCCTATACTTATGCGTGGAAAGAACCTACTTCAAAACCTTATTGTTTTACCTCTAGTAGAGTTTGATGTTATCCTGGGTATGAATTTGCTCTATATTTACCATGCTAAGATTGACATTAGAGCTAAAGAAGTTTCTTTTCAGAAAGAGTTTCAGTTTGTGTACAAGAATGAACCCTTACTATTGATAGCTAATCAAGAGGCCGAGAAACTTGTAAAATATGGGAATGAATGTTACCTTGAACATATTGTAGAAAACAAAGGAAGTGTTCATATTAATGATTTTCTAGTGGTATATGAGTATCCGGATGTTTTTCATAATGAGTTGCCTAGAATTATACCAGATCAGGAAGTTGAGTTTACTGTTTACTTAGTTACTGATGCTAAGCCAATTTCAAAACCCCTTATCGAATGGCTTAAATTGAAATTTTTGAGTTGATGGAGCAATTGAACGATTTAGTAGAGAAAGGTTTCAATCGACCTAGAACATCACCAGGGGGTGCTCCGGTTTTATTTTTTAAAAAGAAAGATGGTTCAATGAGACATTGCATTGATTATAGAGCCTTGAATAACATCACTGTTAAGAAAAAATATCATTTGCCTCATATCGATGATTTGTTTGATCAGCCTCAGGGAGCTTAGTATTTTTCAAAGATTGACCTGAGATCGGGGTTCCATTAGTTGAGGGTAGAGGAAGCAGATATTCCGAAGACCACGTTTCATACAAGATATGGCCATTATGATTTTTTAGTTATGAATTTTGGGCTAACCAATGCACCTGCGGTATTCATGGACCTTATGAATAGAATTTTAAATGAGTTCTTGGATAAGTTTGTGGTTGTTTTCATTGATGATATTTTGGTGTTTTCTAAAAGTAAAGAGGAGCATGAAAGACATTTAAGGGTTATTTTTCAAACCTTAAAAGAAAAGAAATTTTATGGGGAATTCAGAAATTGTGAGTTTTGGTTGCAACAAATTTCTTTCCTTGGTCACATTATTTCTAATGATGGGGTAACTGTTGATCCTAATAAAACAAAGGTTGTTGAAGAATGGCCAAGACCCACAAATGTAACTGGGATTCGTAGCATTCTTGGTTTGGCAGGCTATTACTGAAGGTTTGTTAGAAATTTTTCATGTTTATCTAGTCCAATGAATAAGCTAACTCGGAAGGGTGTTAAGTTTATCTGGACAAAATAATGTGATGATTTTTTTCAGGAGTTGAAAAGAACATTGGTGAATGCTATAGTTTTGGCACTACCTTCTAGGAATGGTGAGTTTGTTATCTACAATGATGCTTCATTGAAAGGACATAGTTACGTCATAATGCATAATGATTAGGTAATTGATTATTCTTTACGTCAGTTGAAAACTCTTGAGGTAAATTACCCTACACATGATTTGGAATAAGATTCTGTTGTTTTCGCTTTTAAATTTTGGAGGCATCATTTGAATGGAGTAATGTGTGAAATATTTACCGATCACAAATGTTTAAAGTATAAATTCATTTTGAAATAATTTAACATGAGACAGAGGATATGGATAGAATTAATCAAGGATTATGATTGTACAATTCATTACCATCTGGGAAAAGAAAATAAAGTGGCTGATTCTTAGAGTCAAAAAAATAATGCTTCAGTAACAATGTTGCATTTGGAACGAGATCCTTTGGTTAAGGATTTGATGAACTTTGGCATAGAAGTTTTTGGTGTAGGATGTCCTTATGTTTTGTTCCATGTATTAGTGAAATCTTCTCTATCAGACAAAATTATGCAAGCACAGAAGCAAGACAGAGAGTTGTGGAAAAAGGTAGAAATGGTTCAGAAGGGTAAGTTACCTGAATTCAACATTGATAATGATTGTGTTTTGAGATTTGGGAAGAGATTTTGTGTGCCATGTGATTCACAGTTGAAGAGAGAATTGTTATGTGAAGCTCATAGTTCTCCATTTTCAGTTCATCCAGGAAGTACTAAGATGTATAGAGATCTTCAGGAGTATTACTGGTGGGACAGAATGAAAAGGTATATTTCTGATTTTACTGTGATGTGTTTGACTTGTCAACAGGTTAAAGCAGAGTGGTAGTTACTGAAGGGTATGCTTCATCCTTTACCAATGCTAGAGTGGAAATGGGAGAATATAACCATGGACTTCTTTGTGGGATTTCCGAAGACACCTCGAGGTAATAATGAAATCTGGGTTATAGTTGATCGCTTGACTAAATTTGCTAATTTCCTTGCTATATGAGATAAGTTTTCCCTAGATCAACTTTCCCATTTGTATCTTAAAGAGATAGTCAGGTTACATGGAGTTACTCTCTCCATTGTATCTGACAGTGATCCCAAGTTCACTTCTAAATTTTGGAAAGGCCTTCAGAAGTCGTTGGGTACTGAATTAAAATTTACTACAACTTTTCATCCTCAATCATATGGGCAGTCAGAACGAATATTTCATACTTTGGAGGATATTCTATGTTCTTGTTCGATGGATTATCAGGGAAGTTGGGACCAAAATCTTTCTTTGATTGAGTTTTCTTATAATAACAGTACTCATTCCAGTATACAGATGGCACCGTTTGAGGAATTATATGAGAAGCGGTGTCGAACTCCCACTTTTTGGGATGAAGTGGGTGAAAGAAAGTTGATGGGATGAGATTTTTTGTGGAGTTAGCAGAAAAAGTTTAGCTGATACAGATGACACCATTTAATGTTATTTTCATGAGAAATATTCAACACTATTGATCATGATCACTTCCCCCACATTGACTTCATCAACTCGAGGAGGCAATGACACCACCACAACAAACAACAACCAATAAAGTTCAATAAAAAACATGGATATCACTTTCCATCACATGGAAAGGAGGAAAAATGGAGAATGTATTGTGGAAACAAAATAACAGAGGTATAAAATACATTTTATTGAAAATGGATAGACACAACCAAGTTTCACCAAAATAGGGGGCGGACATACAACATGAATGTCCAAGGGAACACAAACCAAGGACGTCAAATTGATCAACTGGCTCATTCAAGAGAAATAAATCTAGGCATCATGTGATATAAAAAATAAGAAGTAATAATGGGTGCTAAATATATCATTTCAAATTTTGAAAATCTAAATAGAGTAGTGGTTTAAGATACAATTTAGATTTTTCATTAAAGGGGGATCTTGTCAATCATGTGCGTTTTGACAGAGTAATGGAACTCAAAACCATAAGAAAATATAGATAGGAGTTATCAGATTTGAATCATCCTTAAATCCATTAAATAATTTATATGAATGTGTTTTCATATAAAATAATGTCAAAGGGGTGAAACTGTCGGATGTTAGAAACATAGTTCATGATTCACCGTTGGACGAGTCTCCACTGGACGAGTCCACTATGGATGAGTACCCATTGGATGAGTCACCGTTGGATGAGTTACCATTAGAAAATTCAACATTTGATGAGTCACCATTCAGTGATATACCATTTCTAGAGTCACTATTCATGAGTCACTATTTGTGAGTCACTATTGGAACGAGCTACTTCTGGAACGAGCTATCATTAGAAAAATCTATCATTGGAATGAGATAAAATTGGATGAAGAAACTGTTGGAATGATATAAAATTTGAACAAGATATAATTGGAATGAAATACCATTGGAATGAGCTATTTTTCTAGAAACATTATTCAAAAAACTGTAAATTTTGGAAATGTGGTGAAATAAGTCCCCTTGACCACCCAGTACACCCCAAACACCGTATTTTCACAATGAATTGGATGAAAGTGGTCAGGGAAATTACATTATTAATAATTATTAGATTATAATTTTTAATTTAAGGGGATTATTATAAATCTATTAAAACATAAACAATTGATATTTGGAAGGGTGATTAAAAATAATATTCCTGAGTGAAAAAGAAGAGAGGTAAATCACTTACCTTTAGAGGGTGATTCCTAAATCTTGGTAGTTTATCCATCAAAACAGTGGTGAACCTTGCGAAACTCTATAGAGTGTAAGGTATGTAAATTATGCTATAGATTATTATTTTTATTCATGAGGAATGGGATCTTTTTTGGGTTTATATTATAAATGTGTGGGGAGTTAACTATTATTTTCAAAAGATAGGTTTTAGACTCTATACAGTAAATTCTTAAAAAGCACCAAACATACCAAGGTTTTAAAAAATGGATTATTCCAAAATTGAGTGTACATAATTATTTATTATGGAATAGGGAAAAAATAATAAAAATATTACCATTGGTGAAGTGAAAGTGTGTTATGATTATAATGAATTGAGTTTAAAAACATAAAATATAATATATGTTTTATATGATTCAAAAAGACTTAACAAAATAATTCATACAGCATAAAAAGAATATTATTTTAAAGTTCAAAACTATATTTGTTCTTGGATACCCTATATAGAATTTATTACCTCACTCTTGCGTCATTATGATGTAACAATACACACTGTATATTTATACAGAATTTAAATTTTTACTGCAAATTTAACTTTTTCATATTTTTTTTACAAAATAATTATTGGATAATTTCGACATAGTTATTCCAAAAATAATAATTATTTTATCAAAAATGATTTCAAAATATGTAAATTTTCACCCTTAAAACATGAATTGTCATTTATTGAGAAATGCTTGTTTTTGTCAATAACAATTTTTGATTATTTAAAAAATAATCACATCTATCCTAATATAAAATATATTATCATTCAAATTTAATAAAAATTACATAATATTACTATTTTAAAAAATCATAATTTATTTTCAATATGAAAGAATTCATAAAAATGGAAAATCCTAATCAAAATTACTTATTACGCAAAAAATCCAATTATCTTATAATTAAATGAAAATTTAATTTTTATCAATATTTTTAAACTATATATAAATATCAAAAAATAATTATATTTGAAATAAAATTTAAATATTAATAAAATTAATGTTTCATTATTTCCTTTTCTTATTATTTTATTTTTACCCTTAATTAACTTAATTTCATTTTTTACAATGGTAATAAATATTTATTAAAGTTAATATTCATATTATCAAAAAATTTATTTGAAAATATTTCCTAATAATAATAATTTTTATTAAAAATATTTAATCTGTTATATAAAAAATACATTCATATAGGTGGATTTATTTAATTATAAATAAGACGTACAAGTGTGATAGAAATCAATTTTTCCAAAAAAAATCATTTTTATGTGAAAAATGATTTTACATAATGTGTAACACTATTAATGCTAAACATATGAATTTAGATTCATATTTATATATTTTTTTCTTTACATTTAATTTAAATAATTATTCAATATGGTTAATTTTTTTATTTAATAATAAAAAACTTTTTTTAAAAAATGTTATCTGAACAATGTGTTTTTAAGCCTAAAAAGAGTCTTCTGCTAAAATATTGTATAATGACGATTTAAAAGTAATTAATATAGTTAAATAAAAATAAATATTTTTTTTATTTCAAATTAAATTATTATTATAATTTTTCATTTAATAAACCTAATAGATCAATAAAAATGAATGTTTTACAAAAAAATCAGTATATTTGACTATTCAATAGAAAATAAATAGTTTTCAAAACATTAAAACATTTCACCAAAATTTAATTTGGTTATGAAGATTTAAATTTTTTTTGCTAATTTTATTGAATACATTTTAAAAATGGTCATGAAATTTATTGTCCTGTTTTTGCAAAAAAATATATAAAAATATATTTTAAAGAAAATTAATCTTGGAAGAATAATATGACATTACAAAATATTGAGTGATTATATACTAATAATTTATAATAATATTTATGTTTAGTAGAATATATATATATATATATATTTTAATGAAGTTAATAATGTTAATATCCCTATACTGAATGGCTTGGTTGAAATAGTTGTATTTAAATAGTAATTGTCTGTTTTGGTTTGGTATTTCATGTCGCAAAGACTATCAATCTTTTTATTCTCCATTAAAAATTCATTGAGCTGCAATCATAGTGTCCATACTTTTTATTGTATGTTTTCATGGGAATGTCTACATTTTTTACTATTAATTTATAGTATCCATATGAAATATCAGTCATGAAAAAATATGGTTCACTTTGTAATTGATCAAAAAAATCTTCAATATTGGGAAGTTTATACTTATTATTAATTGAGATCTTTTTTAAGTCAATGAAAATCAATTTAGACTAACATTGGTTCATATTTATTCATAAAAAATAAAATTTTAACCCCATTTTAATTCACTTGGATGAATGATTCCATTTTCAAAAGTCTCATGAAGGTACATCATCAATTCCTTCAACCCAATCAGTGAAATTATATTTAAATTCATAGAAAAATGTTTAACCCTAGTAATGAGTTCTATTGAAAACTCAATGTTATGATTCATAGTAAGACTATGAAAATCCATCGTAAATACATCTATGATATCACTTGAAACATGTATATATTCGATGTTGAATTTCCCTCTAATGATTTGATAGAAATACCCTCACAGATTATATGTGAAGAAACATATGAGGACTATTATTTCTAATGTAAGATTATATTTATCCTCACACAGATAGGAAAATATTGGTTAGATTGGAATATCAAATGAGAATTCCAGTCCTTGAAAGCATATATGGGTTTTATTTATATAAAGTCAATCCCTACCCAATGTAATTTCATATTCAGCTAGTGCTAGAATAATGATATTTTTATGAATTACAATATGAGAAAATTAAATTATATAATAACTATAGACTTCAGATACAATAATCATAATATTAATAGTATTCACCACTAATTCAACATATAATCAGGTAGGTGATGTTGTTGTATCCCTATAAAGTTATTTTGATATAATAGTGTGGGAAGTTTTATTATCAAATAATACCTCACCATCTATAGAGTATATGCTAAGTGCACCTTTTAGATATTTTATACCTTAAAAAATTGAAATAGTGATCACATGAGATTTTCCATTACATGTGGGATTAAGAGGATACTAACATTAGTCATCATAATTACCCCCATATTTAATAACATGTGATTATAATTCCCATAATACGTTCATTTTAAACACTACTGTTTGGATGTTGAATTATGGGGAGATTTCCCACTATTATAATCATGAGAAAACTTATTCCTGTCACATCGACATTTGATTTCACAATTCCTTTACTTCACAAATATAATGTATTTACAATATCTTTAAAGTAATTCTATCCTTTATTCCACCCACAATACTTGTATAAAAAATAAATCATAGTATTCCCTCCATAGTTTTTATTATTTCAATTTCCATTTAATTAAATCCTTATTTTATTATGAAAATTATTATTATAATAGGTAAATCCATGATCCATTTCTACCATGATATCACAATGAAAAATTTCTTCATTGATATTGATGTCCCATATGACAATAATCATTTAGAACATTAGTCTATGTAAATCAATAACCTATCATTATAATCAATCGATCTATCCTGGTGGAGCTCTCTCAGAGCGGCGAAAGGAGAGCGCCTGCCGCGATGACCTAGGCCGGAGATGACGGAGGCTCCGGCCCCCTCCTCCTCGACATGGGGAGGGGGTATCCTCTCCCCGGTGGCTCATCCTTTCACCCCTTTCTCCAATCCGGCGTTTCTTACCCCTTTCCCGTCAAATTCTCTTAGCCCTACGGTTCCCGATCTTCACGACGAATCTCCTCAGCTCGTGATTTTTCTTACAGAGTTCAACACTACTTCCGACCTGCACAGATCAATGCTGGTGGTTCGTTTCAAAGGTCGTCGTCCCCCGGTCGATGCATTCGACAGATTCGTCTTCGATTCTTGGGGTCTTCAAAACCGAGCGGTGGTGGGTCTGCTTGACTGGAGTCAACTGATGGTACTCTTTGCTTCTGAGGAGGATTTGGTCGTCGCCTGGTCCAGGGATCCTCAGGTGTTCAATGGCTGTGGTTTTTTTCTCCTACGATGGTCGTTCGATTTCAATTTGAACCGTGATCCGCCTTCGGCTGCTGTTTGGGTAAGTTTTCCTAATTTGCATCTACCCTTCCAGAATCCCTCGATCGTATTTATTCTCGGTAATTTGGTTGGACGCTACCTGTGTACTGATTTTCGAACCGCTGCGGTTTGTCATCCCATTCTTCCTCATGCTTGTATTGAGGTCGGCGTTTCAAAACCTCTAACCGAGTGGCTGTGGATCTCAGTTGGAGAAGAGTTGAGGTGGAAGCAACAAGTGGCGTTCGAATCTTGGCCTGCATTCTGCTCAGGATGCAGCGAGCTTGGTCATATGGCCTCAGGTTGTCGCTGCAAGAACCAGTATGGGCCTTCGGAGGAGCTGGTGGTTCCGGTGGTGGAACATCATCCGTGGGTTAGTGCTGATTTGGGGGAGAATGAGGTGGCGTGCGGTGTGGTTCTAGGGGACAAGGCGCTACGCTCTTTGACCCATGGAGCGATTCTGGCTCCCAAGAAAGCCCCAATGGATTCCTATTTGAACCCCTCAGTTCGTGAGGTTTTCATCCATCTGGAGAAGGATTTGGGTGATCCTCGCCCTTCTGTTGTTCGTTCTAAAGAGGGTAATGGAAGCAGTAGGAACACAACAATGCAGTTTTCTATCAATGCAGTGAGGGTTAATGGGGAAACTGGAATGGAAGTTGATGTGGGTGATCACCCCTGCGGTCTGGCCCCAGGAGATCATCAATTTCAATTCATGGGACGTGGCTTCGCTCAATCAAGTTGATCGGGTTGTTCCTTGCAGCAAGCGGACCAAGGGGAGGCTGCACCCGACCCTTCAATAGGGTTGGAAATAAGGGATGTTAACCCAGATAAGAAGGTTGCGTGAGAAACCTTTGGAGGAGCGGGTCCAGTTCCCTTGGGTACTCTGACATCGGGTACCTATGCCCAGGTAGTGGGGGCTGGTGGTAGTGCCATATCTGGATGCAATCAGTCTTTGAGCACCGAAGAACGGGTGTCAAATTTAATGCATGCTGGTAACATTCTCAACTCGAGGGGCTCTTTATCTATCCTCAAAGTAAGTAATAGATACGACTGTTTGAGCAATGAGGGGGACTCGGACTACAACCAGTTCTGTACCTCTGAAGACGAATCAGGTGGAGAGGTCCAACTCTTGGATGTTGTCGATATAGGAGGGGATGGAAAGAACCTACATAGACCAATTAGAAAAAAGGGGAATAAGGAAAACATAGATCCTAGAAGTTGCATTGTATACAAGAAGCAGAAGACAAAGGGGCGCAAGGACTACTCCCACCTCCCGAGGCCAATGGAGACTCAATCATCAAAGAAAGTCGGAAATCCAAAGGAACACAAGGGCCAAATAATGTAAGGCGAGGAGGTTCAGCGGGCTAGTTGAGAGGTTGTTGTCCCTACTAACCCTGAGGGTGAAAAGGGGCCTTCGAACTCGGTGCAACAAGGTCAAAATACCTACAATGATAACTCACAACGACAGATACTTTTGATGCTGAATCAAATAGACCTACTTTTGAACTCTGATGAGGAAATGACTGACAACACGCTAGATATTCAAGAGTTAAAGAAGAGGAGGGCGCTTCAGGTGACCTCTTCTAAGGATCAAGGTATGTGGATCGACAAGCAGACCCACATTCTGCTTAGAGGATGTAACACGAGAAAGATCAGCAAGGAGGAACTCTTGCAATATTGGGACATACTGGCAAATCTATGTGAAGGAGTTCTAAAGGATGATCCTGACATCCAGCTTAATTCTATTCCCAGGATATTATTTAGAGATCTTGACTTGAAGCAGCTTAAACTTTTCTTTAACAAATCAGTTGTGACTTTTGATGCCAAACCAGGAAATGTTTGAGGGTTCTCACTCTTTCCCTTAAAAGCGATTGAAAATAAAATATTTAACGTTGGATGGAACCTATCATTATAGATCAATGGTAATAGAAAATTCATACCTCGATTGTCATGTAAATCTATCCTCATATATACCAATGGTTTTGTAATAATTTTTATTTAGATTAAGGAATTCCTTATCCATTTTCATAAATATAAAATGGGGAAGGTACTTGTATAAAAATTAATATTTAGAAACAATTAAACTGGGATGCAAATCCATATATGTGGATTCACTAGTTGCGTCCCTGCATTCCCACATTCCAAATCTGGGAAACATCCATCTTTTATTCCGGGATGTTTTCTCCTTGATTGAAACCAGATGATGGGATGTCTGTCTTTCCTTACATGGATTCCTCTTCGAAATTTGTCTCATATTTCAGGTTTCCCTCATAGATATAAGACTTTTTTCATGAATCTCATTCCTTGTTCCTTATCATTGTTGATGACTATAAATGACACTGCTTCCATGGGGACATTTCAATGGGTCATCATAGGGAGACAACCTCTGGCCTAAGTAGATTATAACATCAGGAATGGTAGGGAATATCTGGATACAGATACATTGGTCAATTATATTCTTCCTCATAAGCGGGAATCTCAAGGGGTAATAATCTGATGGATCCCACATAGATCACGGGGTTTCATATGCTAGTGGAATGTTTTTGAGGTTTAACTCATCTTCCCATGATTAACATGGGGTTTTTCGTGAGTGTAACGTCTTACGGAGATAGACACCTAAGGGGTAGTTTCATTGGTCTTCATTAGAAATCCCATATTCATCATAGGGTATGCAGTGATTTTAAAATCTTGTAGAGATTGATTGAATTGATCTGGAAACCACTAAAAGTGGACCAGGAAGGTTCAACCCTAGGAGGGGGAGCCTCTGTGATTTAACGGGTGGATAGTTCCTAATTCTTAATGAGAGCAGATCTAGGGTGGTGTGTCCCATAAATAGAATATGTCACACCACAAAATATTATCTTAATACCAAAAAGGGTGGATATAATAAATTGTATACCAGTATAGGGGACACCATTGTTTCCCAAATGATGGGATTTAACCTCAAGGAGGCTTCCTAAGTATAATGTTTAGAAGACTAAGATCAATACACATGTAGTCCGAGAGAGTGAGTCATGGGATTGTGGTTTACCCAATGGAAAACAACCCAGTAGAATATTAAGGATTATGCATAGTTAGAGGCCTGGTTTCTATAATGACCAATGGTATTAAAGGGGATATGGTTATCTACTTGGGGAAATGGAGGGATTTAATCAGGATGTGGTGACCACAGTAAAATAAGGTAGGATATGGTAGGAGTGTTGAATGGTGGAATGAATATGAAATGAGAGTGTTGGTGTTTGAATTTAATGTCATGGAGGCTTCAAACATATCTCTGTGGAATAAAATCAAAGTCCATATTGTTTGATGGGGCGATGGGATGCCTTTGGAGGCGACCCTTGAGAATGGACTGCCTGGAAGGGGACCTGAAGGAAGTAGAACCTTTGATCAAGGGGATGACCGTATCAAATAAAAATGGATCAAGTGAGCATCTAGGATAGAAAATGGGTGATGTTCTTTAACTTCATGTATGATTTCTACATATCCCTGTTGCGGGGAAACAAAGTCGGTATAGTTTAAGATAGTTCAATGAATCAGGATGTACAATAAGGGAAACAACCTGGAGACATATTGGGGATTACACATGGTTAGAATACCATATTAATAGGGAAACTCATGGTTGGAAGAGTATGGATTTATTATACGACTTCTGCATAGTTAGATACATTGGAATTTTTCTGACCCCACTATGTGGTGGACCAAGGATGGGGGTTCCCTGAAAGGGGACACCGAAGTTTACCTGTGTTTGGGGATGAACCTCATTGAGGCTTCCAACGTACCCTATCTAGGAGATAATGATCATAAACCATGTGGTTTGATAGCATAACGATAAACATCATGCAGGAAAGGAGGGGAATATAGTTTAATGTCATGTGAGATGAGAAGTGAACCGACGTGAAAATTCCAGGATAGAGGGATAATGGGCTTGAACCTCAGGGGGTATGATATGTACCTTTCATGGGGAGGGAAAGGATCAAAGTACACATAGTTCATAAAAAATTTTCTTGGAGATAACAAAAAAATGTGTATGAAATATTACTTCATGGTTACTATTTACTCTAAGCTCACACGAGTCATGATCATTGTGAGAAATAAGAGGAAACAATAGACCTGATGATCGTAGAGAAAACGTGCATCCACGAAGGGTGTTGAATAGGGAATACACATGGAATTATCCTAGGTATCCCTAAGGAGAGAAAAATATAGAAATGGATTAAACATGGCAGATTACTAGGTGCCACTTAGGAGTGGAAATTATGTATAGGGATTACGAATGGAAGTTTTCTGGGTAACACTAAAGAGAGGAAACAATGGATGTAGATTAAGCATGGAAGCAGTATATGTGCCAATAATTAGTGGAAATGATTGATATGGATTATGCCTTGAAGATGACTAGGTGACACTAATGAGTGTAAATGATGTATTTGTATTACCTATAGAACCTACCCAGGTGACACTATAGAGGAAAAATAGTGGATGGGGATTACGGATGGAAGCTACCCGGGTGTCGATATGGAGTGGAAATAGTAGATGTCGATTAGTGATGGAAGCTCCTCAGGCACAAATATTGAGAGAAAATGGAGGACGAGGTTTCAAATGGATGTTTTATGTAAATTATTCCCCATGTCTCAACATGAGGGAGTCTCTACTCGCTGGTGGGTTGAGGAATATAATTGTGGCCTACACTGATGCACTAGTGTGAATGTGGGATGACACCAATGGTGTTGGGATCAGTCAAAACCAAGGAAGTTGAAATGTGTGAATCAAATGAACAAAATTAGAAACATAATGATGGTAGCATGATAAAGGGAGATAATTACTGACTATATTTGAAACACAATATCCACATAGTTGTAGCCTAATATGGAAACAATCATACGAGGGGCAACTGTGGACAGTATTTGAAACGTGGGGAAACATCATAGTGTCATTAAATGTCTTTCAGGGAATTGGCCTAGAATGGGGGGTGATATGAAGTGTCATGGTACTAGGACATTAGGGGTTCCCTTTAGACATTAATGTGGATAATGATATAAATGAAGGACACACGAAGCATGAGGTGGAGTGGTGTAATCCTCGAACGGATTCCAAAAATGTTGATATGACGCCAATGTAATCTAGGAATAAGGCATATTATTCTTGACACATAAGGAACATTTTTTCTGGATCAAGAGGAATCCTATTATTTAATGACATGTAATGATACATTTTAATGTCATGTAGTGAGGACTATTGAAATATTATTATTGGTGCATAAATAATCTCTTATTCAGAACAAGAGGCATCCTAGGTTTATTATATAGTGTATACTCGAGTTTATAGTCATATAAAGATGAATATTTTTATATTAGGATTGGTTTATAAAGTATCTCTTGTTTGAAGACATAGGTATCATATGTTTTTCATTTAGGGTGTACTATAATTTTAATTTATACAAATAAGACCATTGTTATCTCATGCTTGGTGCATAAGGTATATCTTTTTGGCAGTAAGAGTCATCCTATGTTTTTCATATAAGGAGTACCACAGTTTAAAGTCATATATATAAGCATAATAGGCATTAGTAAACTATAAATGGATGGTTTTGGGACTTAAGCAAGAGTGGCTCTTTCTGGTGGATCCTGGCATAAGAGTCATGTGATGGGGTTTGGATAATTTACATGAAGAATAGTTCGACTCAAGGTACTCCAGGAATCGATAATGAGAATCTCAATTGACTACATGGTAAATAGACCAAGAGGAATATGTCTACTCAATGTGGTTCATGGAGTGTGGAGGTGTATCTCAAATCATGGTATTCTATATGTGGAAGGTGGATCCACCTAAGTGAACAATATAAAATATGTATGACCCAACATGAAATGTTTGTGGTGAGGATCTCCATTTTACATAGGGATCAGTGACTATATCAATGGGACTAACCCAGAGGGCCATAACTGAACACGAATGGGGGTGTGGGGGCATAACACCCATGGTGTGGACTTGTGGGTATGAATATTATATCTTTACTAAGGATTTTGTTTGTGAATGAAAAGGCTTTGTAGAGCATAGTGTCTCGCGAAGGATGGAGCTTCACAAAACTCAGGGCCTCGTGGAGAATTGGGAATCATAGAGCTCCTGGTACCATAGAGAATGGCCTCACCATAGCATAGGGAAAAATATTAATAGAGTTCTCCATAAAGTCTTAATGCTTCACCGAGCCTCGAGAAACCCAAATGGGGAACCCTCTTTCGCAGAGGGCAGAGGCCTTCACGAAGGGCATAACTTCACAGTGCTCAGGAGCATCAAGAAATGAAGGATAAACCATAAAAGGGGAGAAATAAACATCCATATGAAGTTGGTGAGCTGACTATTTATAGGTGATACAGGTTAGTGAAATTTTCTTATCAGAGAAAATGTGTGTCGTGAAGAGAAAATGACACCGCGAAGGAAATCATGCTCCGTAATTGGAGGCAATTTCCTCAAGTTTCTCAGAGTCACGGGGGATACCGTCACGAACTTCATGGAACTTGAAGATGCTCAAATCATGTTCCTCAGTCTCACAGAGCCTTCCATAATGGCCTTCATGACATTCAAAATGGATCCAATCAATTTCCTTGGACATGCAAGAGCTTCCATCGCGGCATTCGTGGCACACACAGAGGCTCATGTCATGTCCCTCAAACTCGCCAAGGCTTCCATCATGACCTTCACAGTACTCACAGAGGCTACATTCAAGTTAATTTGAATCATATAGGATTCTGTCATTCCCTATAGAGATTCTCTATGATTCTTCAGTCAATTTCCTCAACTCTGTGATTGTAGAGGGAGATCCGTGAATGGGATTTGTGAACCAGTTTTCTAGCCCACCTTCGAATGTCCATAATTCATAATCTATAACCCTATTCGAGCCATATGACTAGTTAAATCAATACTTGGGAAACGAAATATGATCTTAGATCATTTATGAAACGATTTAGAATATATTATGGACTTTTTTCTCATTCCAAAAATTAACTTTAAACCTCTAACCACTACATAGTGTCAATTTCTTTTGGTTTCCATGTGTTATTTATGAGAGTCCACCATGGATCTAATTTTCCATCCAAATCATAAACAATAAAAATTATTTTTTCATTCTTAATTAACTGGATAATATAATTTTTTATAGTGTTACTGATCTATTACACAGAAATTAGTAGATCAAAAATCCCACTAAAAGAATGTGGATGTTTCCTCATGAAGGACTAAACATAAAGTTATTCCCTCTTTTTATCATTTTTTATCATATCATGATTTTTCAATTATGATAATTGTTTAATCATACCAATGTGGTTTGGAATCAATATCTAATAAAACATGGTTTATTAGGATGAAAACCAATTAATTTACCATAACATTTAGCATTAACATCATACCTTCATGTTCTATTCATTAACTAAAACAAAAAATCATAGTTTCAGAATAATCATGAGTCATGGAAGAAATCATGAAAAATAATATATAGGATGTATAAATAAGGAAAAATAAATTAAAATCTATGAAACATTATGTCGGTACTAGGTTATATATGATTGTAATATATTCAAATACATCAGATAATTTTAAAAAGAAAATTTTAATTAACCCACTTATATCCCCCCATGATTGTTTTTGAAGGTGTGTAATATAATGACCACTTATTTTGAACTCTTGAATATTGAGTTAATATCCAATCCACCCCATTTATGTTTATTTTTCCTTGGATAGTTTATTCTACATTTTTGAAAACTTTTTATTCTCCACATAGAGATATAATATACAAGAAAACCACACTCCATTCATTAAGATATCATAGTATTTTCTCATATACATAGGTTTATCCTAAGGGTTCTCAATAATAATTCCTCATTATAGTTTCCAAAATGATTTCTATACCTTATTATCATACCAATTAAGGTGATATAAAAAATTCATAAATAAATATTATGTCTTATTAGATAAATATTCATTAAATATCATTATGATCCACCCCACAACTATAATGTATTAGTGTATTTGGAAACATAAACACATAAATTACTAGTACATAAAATAAATATATCAAATTTCACTATGTTATTAAAAACAGTCACTATTTTTAGACACAATATTCTTGAGTCATTTTGTCATATCCTGTAGAAAAATAAAACATAATGATGGGTGATATCCGATGATAAATGTTATTGAATTAGGGAGATATCAATGATAAATCAATAATTACATGAGAATACGTTATATAGAAATCTGCTATCAGCATTTTAAACAATACCCAATAATTCACAGATCATAATAATGAGTCATGGATGAATACATTGCAGTTTACAAGACATTATTTATAATATAATCAAAGAACATGAGCTATAAGTGCATAATATTAACAAAATATCATTTTATAAAAGAGTATAATAAATTTGAGAAAATCATAATCATACAAATATTATATCATGGATAACCACTAGGTGTACCTGTTTATGTCTTGTTATAACCTACCATGTTCCCTATTTTAGGCTTGGGATAACCTCCCTTGTAACTTCTTTTGGGCTAGCGTTACCTCCCTTATACCTACATTTGGGCTTGGGCTAACCACCCATGTTCCCTTAGAGCTAATAAAACCGTAATCATTACCCAATACATTTGAATGATATAATAGACTCACCCACCACATAATTATAATCAATTCATATGTATTGAAAATGATCATGAAAACATTTATCGTAGAATAATAACATAACCCTTGGTAAAGTGAATGAGTTTCATCAATATTTACTCATTATAACCAAAAACCATCTAGAGAAATAATAAGGATTACATCATAGAATCATATCCTCAATGAATAATATGTAATATTAAAGTATTTTATAATATATAAAAGTTTAATTTAAATATCACTTTTAAATTTCTTGGGCGAAAAAAAAACATTTCGTTTTTAAATCATTTATTTAAAATATAAAAATTTAGAAAAATTAAAGAATATATTTTTCTGAATAGAACCACTAAAAAATAATGGAAGATTAAAATATTTGACCGATCACGATAATGGGATTTTTTTTTTCATTTTTTGAATTTTAAAACTAATAAACCGTTCACATTTTCAGTAAAAACTTCAAGAGAACATAATTTAAAATATGGAAAGAATATTACATTTAATTTTTTATAGAAAAAATGTGTCAAAACTACTATAAATATTAATTGGGGAATATAAAATACCTTTTTAAAAAAAAATAAAATGAAAAAAAGAAATGAAGAAAAATACTATAAATCGAATAATAAGAAAATGTAGGGTTTCCTTAAAAATATTCTTTTAGATTCTTGACTAATTAAGAGAGGAAAATGATAACATAACATCTCAATAAATAATGTAAATACTATGATCCCTATATCTTAGAGCCGGTGGTTAATTTATTACATATTTACTTGATATAAGAGATCACATTACGAAGAACCAAATAGTTTATTTTTAATGTAAAAGATGATAAATACATAAATTTCACATTACATTTGAAAATTTATAATAAATAAAATTATTCTCATTGAGAAAACCACTATTAATTATACCATATTCCCAAATATCAATCATAATATATTTCATGACATTATATGGAAAGGAAGCATAAGACGGGTAATCTCATATACTCAGTATGGATATAAATAAAACAAAATATATCCTGAATAAATAAGAATAATTAATATAGGAAGGAAAACATCTTAAAACACAGGTCTGTCAATGTATAACATTATCATGATGAATAACATGGAATGATTAAATGACGACTAAATGATTCAATAGAAATAATAACATAATCCTGAACCTTATCCACATATATCCTAAAAAATCCAATAGTTAATTGGACATCAATATCTAGTCTCATATAGAGGGAATGGAAAATGTATAAAATCATAAATATACTATCAAGGCCTTATTCTAATATATCTTAGATTATTATTTAAGGAATCCACTAAATTACAAAGTTATTTACTCTCACTTGACATAACAATGTATAAAGGGGATATAATAGGCCCCACCAACCACTTTACAAGTCCCATTTATTTTTCATATGAGTGGGGTGAAACATAACTAAAATAAATATTCATAATTAGAACCCGCATAATTTTTTTTAATATATTCTACAATCAATAAGCGTAGTCATAAACCATTCATAGTAATATAGTTAATGGTTTCAGAATTGTATATACCTAGTCAAACTGATCACTAATGTTCCAGAGAAATAATATGGAGTGTTTGATTACATCATATCCCCAATGTAGTATAATTAATATAAGGTTAGTTTTCATTGGTTAATAGAAATACCATAAACATTTTTCCAATGCATTCTCGAGTAAAAGATCCTTTTCACTACAAAATTCACATTTAATAAATAAGAATTTCCAAAATATTAGGGAAAATGTTCATTGAAAATGCTCTTTAAAACACACAAAAAAGATTCATATAATTTATTGGGTTTTAACAACTTATAACATAACTCATGGTGAATTCATTAAAAGAAAACATTATTTTTCCACTTTATTGGAAAGTTAAAAAGTACCTAATTTTGAAAATAACAAGATTATTCCTTTTAATTTTTTTATAATACTAGAATCTATTATAATTTATATTATCAATCCTTGGATAATATTTAAATAAATTTTTATAAATTTTTTAGAAAACATGGATATAGGAGAGAAATGATTTTCAGTTGAAGGGAGAAATGAAGTCAATTTTCCCTAATAACATTCTTTCAATATATTATGTTATTAAATAAAGGAAATTCAATGGAAAAAAATAATTTCTATGAATATCAATATTATAAGAAAATATATTTGCTTTATGTTATAAATATTAAATAATTCCCCATATGGACACTTTAATATAATTAATCTGGGACAATGGTGACATTTGGAAATAAAACCTCCTCAAGTTGGTAAATTTTGAATAATAAGACCAATAAAATAAGTATCCATATATGAATATTTATATCCTAAAATATTCATGATATTTATATTAAATTACATTCATGGATAGTATATACACCACAAAAATTAAACCATCTTTCTATATGTCATATGTCTTATGGAAGTATAAGTACGAATAGAAACTCTTAATTGGCATCTGATTTCCTTAATACATGTCAAAAAAACCAATATAATAAATATAATTTTATTATAAATATACTGAAAAACTATAATAATATGTCTCAAAAATCATATTATTCACTTATAATCATTTATCACTTGCTAATTAATAATTATTTATTAAAATCAGTATTTTGTTTAATAACTCCTTCAATTTTCATAGATTTTTTAGTCTGGTAGTTTTAGTATTTATAATATGTTATTAATCCAATTATATCCAAAAAATAAAAAATATGTTATGAAAAAAATATATATGTTCATTATATAATTATATATAACATTTAATTAAAGCTTGATATATAAAAATCAGTTACATAGTTTAATGAGACAGTTGATCGTACGTACGCTTGAATGCAATTTAAATTTTTTAAGAACTAAATGAATGAAAAGTAAAAGAATTCACCATACTGGGAATATTTTTATATCATATACATTATGTATTTTTATCATATGCATCCTAGTTGGCATTGAAGAAAATTGAAATTGAAAAATGAATCATATCGCTTCGTAAAGGCGGTAGATCACACATACACATCATGGATATTATCACTTTCTAATGGATTGGATACTAAGAATTTAGATATTATATTATAATTCTAGAATATAATTATTTCATAAATAATATATATATATATATAATCTATCATTATATCGAGCCATGAGAGGTGGTGATGGAAAATGAATTATCTTATTTTATGGGGTAGTAGTCCTCTGTACACAACATCAATTATTTCATTTCCAATTGAATGGAAGATAAGATATAGATATAGGTAATTAAATTAAAATAATAATATCTCAATATATTATAGACACCAGTGCAGTTATATTTTAATTAATATTACACAAATGAATGTAGAATGAGAAGAATTAGTCAAATATTAGTGAATACGATTACTTTTTCAAATAAAAAATTCATATGATATCTTATTAAGGACATTAGAATTTGTATTTTAGGAATAAGAGTACATATATAACATTTCAAAATATTTTTGGGATATAATGATTTATTTTTTTATTGAGAAATATGTATTCATATGTGAAAAATATAGAGAGAAGGATCCCTTTTATAATTTAGGATAGTTGAAATTTTATAAAACCTAAAAGCAATTCAATAATGTGTAATGAATATCAATAATTGTGCCTCCAAAATTGATAAATAGTGGATTATAGTTATTTTATGGTTGATCCACACATAAAAACAATATTTTAACAAGTTTTAATCATGTTATTTCCTTATCCATTATGTTTACATACCTATACCATTTTAGATTTCACCAGAATAATTAGTTTTCTATTTACATAGGAAACTTATCCTTTAGCCCAAAATTTATGATTATAATTTTAAAATATTTAATGACCTATTATAAATATCAAATCAAAATTTAAAAACAAAATCCAACGTGTTTGGAAAATTAAATTGAACAGAGGGCCATGTAATGCAGAGAACCTCATTTTAACCCATGTTCTGGTAAATAAATTTTTTCCATTATTAATAATTACAATAAAAACATGAGATGAAATTATTATTAGTCAAAAAATTTAATTTTTTTAAATTCAATTCATATAATTGGTAGAATTTAATTTAAAATTATTCATGCAACTATAAAAAAATAATTTTTTCCCAAGAAAAGGTTTTCTCATATATAAATATTTAAATCAAAATTGAAAATAAAATGAATTAAAATAAGCTATATTTAATTAATTATAATATATTATAAATAGTTATGCTTTTAAAAATATTTTTCAAATAAAATGGGACTTTCAAATATATTTAAAATGAATGACAGTTTTAAAAAAAAAGTATTTTTGAATATTCATCCAAAAATTAATCTTTTAACAAAATTCATAAATAATCAGTATTTGATAAATTTAAAATTTATATTTAAAAAAATATGTTCATTTTTAAAATAAAATTTATAGAAGTTCTAAAATTTATATTTTAAATATTTTTAAAAATTACAACCAAACTAGCTTTTTAGAAAATATATTTTTATCATTAAATTGTTTTATTCTTATACCACACCAAAAACAATATTAAAATTATGATGAAATTTTTTACTTAATAAATTATATATAAATTAAATTAATATAATTCCCTAATATAGATTAATTTTTTATTAATATAGAAACACAATACACACATAACAAATTTTTTCATAAAAAGGATTCTTTTAATTTAAATTCTTCTTTATTTTTATTTCTAATTGATTATTAACTAATGAAATTATTTTATAAAAATGCAAAAAACTATAAGTTAAAAAATATATTTAGTCCTATTCATACCCATATATTTAATGAATAATGAATAATTATCAAATTGTGCAATAATAGTTTTATAGTATATCATTGTTTATTTAATCTTGGTGTTCTCTATAAGCAAAGTTATCAAAGATATAGAGTTTATTTTTGGAGGAATATATTATAGAATAGTTTGGTGTTACAAATAACTAAGGTATAAGAATATATATATGATTTTTGAGATAAATATCACATAATTTCATGAAATTAAATTTATAAATTAAAAAAATTATAATGACACCAAATAATCTGTTGTTCAAAAAATAAATGTAATTTCGTCCATTTATTATATTACATGAAACATTGAGTTTTAAAAAACCACTATATACTATTAATATTATTCATTAAACAAGAATTTTATAACCCAACTTATAAATTTAGTGATATTAATAGTAATAACAACATTTTTAAAATTAATAATATAGGTTTTAGTTAATGATGATAAAGTTTTATGTAAGTAATTAATTTATAGTAAAGTATTATATTCATAGAAAATAATTTTTTCTAAAAAAATGAATTTTTATTCATTTTTTGAAAATATAAAATTTATTTTTGAAACAATTACGAAATATATTTTACAAAATTAAATTAATTTTCACAATCTACATGTTAAAATTAACATAGGTATAGTTTTTTATAATTTTTGAAAAAAATGAATATTTAAGTTATTATTAAAAAATACGATTCATTGTTAAACCATTTGTTTTAATATAATGAATTTAAAAATACTAATATTGTCAATAAATGTTTTAATATAAAATTAGATTAATTATATTTCAATTAAACCAATTTCTATCTTTGGAATCAAATTCATGTTTTATATCGGTAGTTAAAAATTTAATACTTAGGAAATATTTCCATTTTGAAAATTTCATTTTAGATGCGTATATGGGGATAGAATTATAATATTAATATTCCATCTATGTGAATTTTATTTTTCAAAATGGGTTGAATTTTTTTTATAATAATAAAAATTAATATTATATAATATGTTCAAATTAGTTTTTGGTGATATTAAGAACTGTAAAACTATATTACTGTGGTTAAGGATAAAAAGGGTTAACATGGGTTAAACTAACACAATAATGTGTAATATTACATAATAAATTGAAAAAATGCAATTTTATAGTTATATTTTGACCTTATAACCTCTATGTTTATATAATGAGCAATTTTATATTCTTTTTAATGGAATAAATGTCGGTAAAACTTCTAAATTTGTATTTCCAAGTTTATCTTCTCCCCCACTTATAAAAGAAACCACCTCTACTCTCCTCTTCAAATATTAAAAAATGGTTTACAAAATAACTATCCAAATAAAATCCCTAATTCCTACCCCATTTCATTTTTGAATTATTTTTATTATTAATCACTTATATTAAGGATTTATGTATATACATAAAGAGGTTCTTCTAAGAGGATGTAAAATTCTTAAAGACGTGTTTTTATTTTATTTATTATACAAATTTCTAGAAATATTAACAATCTATGATAATATAATATCACTACTATCTAACTCATACTAATAATTTATTATTATAATTTCATAAACAATATATATCACCTATTTTATCAATTAGTAAAAAAAATTTCAATCATGTGAATGACTAACTACCGCCTTTCAAAAAAGATGCATTTAATTTTACATCACCAAATATAATTGATAGATATTATTATTTATTTAATATGATAATGTTATATTTATGAAATAGTTAAATATATATAATTATTATATTATATACAATTTTTTAGTTTCTATTCCTTTGGAATATAATAATATATCTCTTGTGAACAGTGGACTACCACCTCCCAGAGCAATGTAATTCATTTTCCACTTCCACATTACATGGAAGGTAATAATGATAAATATAATGAAAATACATTATATATGTGAAATAATAATTATTCAATATAATTTGTATATTATTTACCTTCATTTCATTCTTTACCTCAAGTAAATGGAAACAACATTCATGTGTACGTGCGACCGAAAAACTACATGAACTATGTAATTAGTTTTTTTATCTCTAATATTTTTGGATTAATAAAAATACATATTCGATGAATATATATTATATTTATATAATGGTTAAAATTATGTGGATTATGAAATTGTTATAAATGTAAATTCACAAAAAATAGCTAATCAAATTATTAATGAATAAGAAAGAAAGTATTTCTGGAAACATGATTTTATCAAGGAATTATTAATAAATGGGAAATAAATGTTAATAAGTAAATCATATATGGTATTATATATATAAGTATTATTATATAATTTTGTTAAAAAAAATAATACATTTAGTTCCAACATGTATTGAAAATTTTGAGACATATGGTAAGGGATATTCATCTCAATTTTATTCTTGTGTAACACATTCCTTATACACTAGTTGATTCTTTTGTATAGTGTATATACATTATATGAGTTTATTTGAATATTATTAATATTAATATTATAGTATATAAATACCCATATAATATTATATAATTTATTTTTATTAAAATTAAAAAGATACCAATGTTGAAAGACTTGTATGTTATAATCTTATTACTTATTAATATTGTTTATGAATATGCTTCCATTGACAATATCTTAATATATAAATCTAAAAAACTCACGAATTTTTATATCCCATAGTTATATAATTAAGATAAAAAATTTCCATTTATTTTCCTCACTTTATGTACTCAATAGTCCATATTAATGTTTCTATGGATATCTTGCCTTATTTTTGTCTTTGATTGACAATCCCTTTTAGCCATATCCATGTTTTCTAAACAAAATTTAATGTAGATTTTTACTGATAATCAATGATTGATTGAAAAAAATTTCACCCATGTTTTTATTTTTTTCAAAATTGATTAGTAAGAGTCTTCTTATCATTTTATGAATGATGTAATTTTTAAATTTGTACTAAAAATGTTAATGGAATCATTTTTTTACATGTATGGCCATAAAAATATATTCAATCATTAATTAAAACAAAGATTAAAATATTTATTACAAGTTCTACTTTAAAAAAAAAATTACATTCAATTTTTCTTGAATAATTATTTTTAAAATATGTGATTTTAAAATTAAAAAATGTTATTTTGTCAATTAATATACCAGGTGATACTGTAAAGGCATCTTCCCTCTAATATAATATCCTTTAAGGTTAAATAATCTTTATTAGGTACCGATCTAAGGATTAAATCTTTATTAGTTGTCTTGATGGTTTAGTATTATTATAAAACGAATTTTAGGAAAGTTTTTCCTTTCCTATGGGTTATGAAATGATGAAATAATTATATTTTTTTATGAAATCCATTTATTTTATTTGAGTTATTCTATGATGAAATATTAATATCAACATTTTAATTTCTAGGAGTTATTATTTGATTATTTTTTTATGAAATTGATGAACACACATTTTTGGATTATGGGATGGTGGCCTATATCTCACATAAATTTTATTGGTTAATGATTGATATCTTGTGTGATAACATGATTGGAATGGGAAGTGTACCCAGTTCATAAAGTAATCTATTCTACTAGGATATTAATTGGATTGAACCGTGAATAAAATGATGTTAAGGGTAGTGAAAACATTCTACTATGATATTTTTAGTAATAATCCTTCACAACCAAGATAATTAGTTTCAATGTTTATGTGTATAACACAATTATATGTGTTATAAAATGTTACTCTATCATGAATCATGTAATTTGATTCTGTAATCATTTATAACTTATGAAATAGAATTATTTATTCCATGAAACATTTTTATGATCTATGTTATGAATGGTATGGTTTTCAAATAATATTCTTGTGTTATCTTACCCTAATGCTAATGTTATGTTGATGTATCCATTTTTTACCGTTATTGAGAATCTAAACACCACACTTTATTTTGTTTATTTCTGTTGGTTATGAAAAATGTTATCGTGTATGATTTGTATAATAAGGTTTCTAGTTAAGAAAATATTAGTTGTATATGAAGTAGTTCACATTCGAACTAGTTATTTATGTATGCATGTTTTGAAAATCTGTAGACCTGTATGAATTTGGGGAATATCATTATTTTATATAATAAATATTCATATATTAGTCTGTGATATATATTTAGTAAAATTGTGGATAATAATTGTATAAACATAGATTGAAATGTGATTCCCTTACCCCATGTTTTACTTGCTCCACTAGTTCTCTTACCACATCCTATTAGAGTGAACATTATTTTTAAATATCATTCAGGATTCAAGGGAAGGACCTTTGGGGACTCAAACACCTCTAGAGAATAGAAAATTATGTTCATAATAGGTTATGGTAGGGTTTGGTTGTGATAACAGGACCAAGGTGGTGTATATAAAAGAAGAGATTTGGTTCCCTTTTTTAGTGACAAAAAGATCTCACATGAAATTATATAAACACTTTCAATATAAAAAATTAGTTTTTAGGTTAAAGTTGAAATAAGTGAAAAATGATTGACCCAAATATATTTTTTGAGGACATACCTTAATTCAAAAAAATATGGGTTTTTGTATCATTTTATACTTTATCATTTATTCTAACCCCTTCCTTAACCAATTTTAACCTTAACCATGGTAATACATTTTACAATAAATATAAGTTATAAATTTACATATAAGATAATAATTTAAATAAAAAGGTCATAAGAATCTTTTTCAGACCATATAAAATGATCCTTGTCCTATTTTAATATTTTTTTGATTTTTATATCATTCTATAATATATTATTTAACATAAGATACCATTATTTCCATTTTAAGATCAATTCACATTTTTTGATATTAAATACATCAACACATATATTCAATTAAAATATAAAATCCTTCACCATAAATTATATAATAAAATTATCTATTAAATTCATGTTAATTTAAAATTAATCCAAAAAATATTACATTTGGCATTTTTAAAAACATTTACTTTTATTTTTCATCTACTTTCACAAGAATTGCATAATTTTTGTCTATGCATTTTTCTTAATTATAAATTAAATAAAATTTTAAAATTAACATAAATATATAAATAAAAAAATTATGTTCAAAATAAGCTTTTATATTCATTCATAAAATATTAGTATCCTTATCTTAAAATATATTATAAATTAAAATAAATAGTGTGATGTTTTGGAATTTTACATTTTATAAAATAATATTTAGGTTCTTATAAAATAAAAATGGAACCATATTTCAATATACTCTAATAATTTTTGATGATGGTTGAAATTAAATCACTGAATATAAATAATAATGGTGTTCAACATATTTTCAAATCCATATCACATTATTTGTAACCTTAATTACTTGATATACCTATACCAAGGTGAAAATTAATTACAAATGATTCTATCCATAATGATAAAAAATAAAGATGAAATATTTATGAAATATTAAAATAATTATTCAAAATATGGAATACATTTTTTAAGATTAATGTTAAAGATTTTATATAAATCCATTTTAAATCATGTTAGAAAAAAACTATGAAATTTTATTTTTGATAAATGAGTTTTAAGAGTAAAAATGTATTTATTCTTATATAATGAATTTTAAAAATAATTATATGAATGATAAAAACATTTATTGATAATATAATAAATAAATTTCATGATAATAATTTATTAATATTTATTAATTTAATTTATTAAGATAAAAAAAATTCTTTAAAAAATAAAGTTTTTATGGAAAAAAATATTTCTTAAATTCAAATTATTTCGTCAATTGACAACTATTGAACTAATTTTATACATGTTTGAAAAATATTTTTTATAATTTTGTTTTTATTATTCATACCCATTGATCCAACAGTTATTTGATAATTGTCACAGAAAATTTTAGTAGTATAATGTGGTTGGTTGAAGCTCATTATTGCTTTTGAATAAAGATAACAAATGTTTCATGTATATTCAAATAGAAATACATATAAAATATTTTGGTGGAACATATATTGATTCTGAATCTTATTCATTTATCATGGAGATGATTGTAGATTTTATGAAAGGTAGTGAGTGATATTCCTGTCATCCCTCACAACGATTCTATAGAAGCACAATATGGAGTAACCATTATCTTACATTCACCCATTGTAAGAGCATAAATTTTTATCATATGTCATCATATCTTGGTTATAAAAAAACATGATTGGTTACTTGTTCTAGGAGTATCTAATTTTAGGAAGATCAAAAATCTCTTCGAAGGGCGTCTTTATCCATTAGGGGTAATCAAATCAGTAATGCATGCAACGTCAACAAAAAAATACCCTAGATAATTAAGAATACATAATAATTCACTAGAAATAGATATGAAAATATATATTGATATATTCAAATAATGATAAACTATAATGATATATAGATATTGGAACATGTGACCTGGGGTCGAATCAATCTTTAATAGATGTTGGTGTATTTGGTGTACCACACATGTGTTGTTTCTAAGGTAGATTTTAAGTCAATCTCTATTTATAAATATGTTTTGATATAATATACCATTGTTTATAGAAAATATAATTCAATAATGGAAATAACTAGACACTAGATCCAAAAAATACATTTTAATTTATGCATGGGGACATAAAAAATAATTTTATGGTGTCTTCTAGGTCTATAGGGAATTGATTTATGGGGCAATGTGTGATGAATTCATTCCCCCTAAATCTTGGTGGGGAGTTATTTTTTGGATGATCTCAATAATATAATCACTAGTTAGGGATTATATAAACACCATGGGGAAGGATATTGTTCCATGTACATATATTAATTTTCATACATGGAAGAAAATATTCCAAGCGGATCAATGAGATTGGCTATCATATAATCATTTGATGTTCTACACTTTAGTGAAAAAATAGGTGTCCATGGGTTTTTACTTGATAGAGTTATAAGGAGTATGATAAAAATAATGAGGTAATGATGTATACTAATACCTATTTCAATCATGTGACTCCATAAATTTTTTAATATTGTGTAAATTGTTCGTTGTGTTCAAGATGATAGAGTGAGAGTCTATAGGTTTTGTAGTTCTACTGTTTGTGCAGATCCACCAGTTTTTATATCACGTCTATATGGGGAAGGACTGGTTTCAAATTTCATGGACATTTCAAGTTTAGTTTGGATGGATGGTGGTTCAATTTATCAAAAAATTTCATGTTTTATATTTCTCTTTCACAAAATGAAGATTCCAACCCTTTATCTAGTATTTTCCAGCATATAACCATTATCATTAAAGAAAAATAGATCTACCAATTTCTTATCCTGATTTTAGAGTTTAATTTATTTAGATATTGTTACCACCCCAAAATGATAATAATTAATGTATGTTATGGAGAATATGAACACAAACATTCATGATGGACTGAAAGAATTAATTCTTATTATTATAGGATCACTATAATACCAATTTTAGGTCATATATGCCTTATTTATTTACACAATAATTCAGGTTCCCATAACAACTAATAGTGGTGATTTTAGTTGATATATTGTAATACCATGTCACTAGGGTTTTTTGTTTTTCCCCCAATCAATATTTTTCCACTAAAGACATATTTCATTGGAGACCACGTTGTTGTATCACGAGGAAGTTGATGGATAAGTTGTCAAATTGACACTTTGTAAATTGGTTTCTATTAAATGTAAGAATTATTAATGGGGGTTTGAAACGATTTAGTAAATGTTAAATGTAACAAAATAATAATATTATAGGTAATAAATATAACGGATTATAAATAAGAATAACCATAGACTGAAAGAAACAAAATGAATAAGGAAGTTGTGGTTAAACATTGATTATTGGACATTCCCATTATCCTTTTTGACAAGTTATTTCCAATTTAATTATCCAATTAATACATCAAGAGCCCACTTTACCCACTAATATTGATGATAAAATATATCTAGACCTCAAATATGGGTGTTTATTTTCTTATAAAAAGTGATTTGACTGCCCAAACACCTCTAAAAAATTGAAATTAATTGAACATTCACTGCTCAATGGGGAGAACTCACCCAAAGAACATTAGAAAAAAGGAAAATATTTTACAATTATATGTTGATAAAAAGTAAAAATATATATTAAAATAACATAGAAAGATACCTCCCTCATCTATGCAATAAACATTCCATGATAATTTCAAAATGATAGTTTACAGTGATTAACATAAAAAAAAATGGAAATTCCTTCAAATATTCATTTTCCACCTCTTATTAGTGTTATGTATATCATGTAATTATTAAATAATTGATTAATACTCACCTCCATCATATATTCAACATCATATATAACTACGTCAATCCATCCATCCCTTGAAATAATTTGAAGAGGAGAATATAAATGAAAAAGGATGGTTGAAATCTTATATCATGTTTATATAACCTGAATATTGGATTTGTTTTGAGGCTCCACCCTGAAGAATTACCTCTAGATTCATTATGAAATTTTGTTTTATATTTAATATGATTTGGGAAATCAAAATATCAGAAAATAATTGAACATGTTTTTAAAAAATTAAGAATTAATTACAGAAGATATAATTTTATGTCTGAAGTGACCATTTGTAATACCCTAGTTTATGTCACCCAAATGTTGCCACACTGATAGAATTTCTCCTATAAATCATAATTAATGCGAGATATTGAGACAGATTTCATCTATAATTGGAATAAATTCATTAAAACATCTATATCACATGTTATGACTCAATTACCAAGGCCATGTCAATCCGGTCGGTCCAAAAGCATTTCTAGAATGAAAGATATGTTTGGGCCTATAAAATATATATTCATTATATAGTCCAGCTATAAAATATACATCCCATAAAAATAGTAATCCAAATAATCAATCAATATTTATCAAGGTGGAAAAATATATTTCTGATATAGAGAAGTGATTTAAAATAGATAAAATCCTGGGATTGTTTAATTTAGAATTTCAAGAACAAAACATTCATGAAATGAAAAAACAATGATATTAATCTATAATTGTTATATTAATGGGGTTTAATGCATTTAAATATGTAATAAAAGTCGCGGAAACATTGACTCTATCAACTATCCCACACATAGAACATGAACTCTTGGACAAGTGAACACTCAAAATATATTTTCAATGAAAATTCAAAACACATGGGAATGAAATTCACAAACTCAAAATAATGGCACCCAACTAACCATGAAACTTAAAAATCATAAATTAAATTTTTTTAATTATGTTCATTCATTTTATTCCCATTTCACTCATTCATCCAATAGAAATTATTCTTACTACACTTTTTATCTCAATAGATAATTTTGATTTTGAAAAATGCTCTTCTCATCTTAATAAATGATAGGGTCACTATATTATCGAATAATTTCTAAATATCCCCCAATTGAGTAAAACAATTGTATCCATAATAAGGAAACATAATTTTTTATTCTGATTTTAATTTTTGGGGGTTTTAAATATGAAAAAATATGAGGCAAAATAATATGGATTTTTCACTTTGTTGAAGACAAATTGAGTGATTAAGTTTTAACTTAAGCATGATAGATATCGATTCTTCATGGAATAAAATAATTTAATAAAAACTCAAAATTTATTTCATGAAAATCAATAACATACAAATATTAGCTTAATTAAACAAATATTTAATCTCAAAGTTTTACCTTTTTCTTTCTTTTAGATATCTCGATATGCATGGTTTTATTTATTTGTGAAGTCCCGAAAGGAACAAATCCATTTACCATGAAATTTACAGATGAAAAATAATTTATGTAAATTAAATTCAGAAGAAAAACAAACATTAAAAAGTTGAATCTCCACCCAAATAATCTCTAAATGAGTTCTCTCCGCACAATTAATCTTCCCCAAACACATAAGCTTGACCAAAATCATGAAATATATATCAAAATTAGACTTTATAGGGAAAATAGCTTTTATTGGGACTATATAACACGTAAAATATTGATAAGAAAGACTTAAAATGATGAAACGTATTGGTAGGTCTACAATACAAGGTTTATTCTTAAAAAATGGGGATTTTACACATATTTTCTCAATCATTTTGAACAAAACATTAAATCCCATAGGGATTGAAATAATAAGGGAATGATTTGGTTAAAACATGCATTCAATGGTTCACTCAAGAGGGGTTGATTGCGAAGATGAAAAGGTGGTTCATTATCCTCATGTTCATGTGATTTTTAGTATTTGACTACATTCATGGACTTAAATTCATAATTCCAAGGTATTTTCATGAATTTCATTATTTTGAATATATAATAAAGAACATTTTATAAATAATTTAATATCTATTTCATGATTCAAGTTTTTTGATTTATTCAACATAATTTTTTATTAAAAAATTATATTACATTGAATATCATAACTCTTTTACAATAAATTTTAGATAAAACAAAATAAAATTAAAAAAATTAAAATCCAAGATTTTAAAAGAAAACAAAAAAACCTCATAATATACTCAATATGTTCCTCCCCCAAAACATATTTTCTGCAATCTCCTCATTGTGCATAAAATTTAAAATTATTAAGTGAATATTATAAAGTTACCAAATGAAAAAACATGTTTATATGAATGAAAAACATTGTTTTTATTGATTATCTACATCATTAAATTATCCTTATAGATGCTATAACAGAGAAACCTACATAAAAAAATGAATCAGAATATTATTTAATGAGTGAATGAAAAAGAAATATAATGGAAAATATTCTTGCAATGAACCCGTAATTTTTGTGAAATGGTTTCACATTTCGTATTCAGGAAGTTCAATATGATCATACCTAATTTGTAGATGGGTGTTTTTTCATACTTGTGATCCAGAGAAATGAAATGTCTCCATATTTCCTCATCTCACATTACAATTAGAATCACTAAATTATATATTTCATCGGGTCTTACACCATTAATTTGAACATCAAATGATTTTGTGGAAGTGTGATCAAAATATAAAATATACATCCCATGGATTGATCCTCACAAAATAAATCTAAAGGTTATGGAATTTTATTATAATTATGTGGTTTACCTTCAAGATTATCATCAAAAAGGATTTCTTCTTTAAAAAATTATATTGGTTCCACAGTCCTCATCTAAACCAATTTACTCCTAAATCTAACACACCATTATTTATTCTATATCTTTTTCAAATAAAATTTCATAGGATAAATAATTCCACTAAAAATAATTGGTCACTAAATCTAGAAAGGGTGAAATAGTTAGCAATTTATTATCATTTTTAAAAAAATATGGATTAAAATTTAAAAATTCACCATACTGGATCTCGGTTCAAGATTTTTATAGGAGTCAGAAAATTTGTATTGAAAGTGTTAAATAGCTCGAGTTCTTCCATATTCACTTCAAAAAAAGGTATGACTCGTGTTTCTCTTCCACTTTATCCAATTTCTCATGCTCTGGTTTTAATTTTTAGTTTCAAACATAGTGGATTCACATGGAAATTCATTTTTAATTAATTTTCCCCATTATTTTCCAAACAATATTGATTTACAATTTCCACATTTTTCAGCGAATCAAGATTATTTATTCATTCAAATATTAAAATGGATATTCCAAATAATCTTTCATCTCATCCAAAAAAGGTTCATCAAAATCATAATTGGATGTTATATGATTTTATATTTCATGATAATATTTATGTGATTTTATTTCATTGAATTATTTTAAATAATTTGAAAGAATCACTATTTTTTTCTTAATTATTGAACATTTTGTTTAGTCACCAAATTAGTTTGTTGCATTTCAAGAGTATTTATTTGGAATGGAATTAAAAAAATTCATCATGACTAGAATCCTTATATTTTTTATTATCATTACAGGGATAAATGCAATCACTTTGAAAATCCATATTTTTTGGGTTTTAACACTCTATATTAGTTTTTAGAAGCATAAAAATTCAAATAAAATGATGAAAAACATCTAAATCCTCCTCAGAAATTTTCCAAATTGACACTGGGTTTTTTTCCAGGTTACCCGAGTCAATATGTTTTCAAATAAAATGCAACACATTGGTGAATATAGGGTTATCTCATGAGGATGTTACATGTTATGTTATTAAATTTCCACATTTTTAATTTGTTTATATTTAATTTATTAATTAAAAATGATGATTTTTATTAATATTTACAGAAATTAATGAAAAAATCATATCAACATAGTTAATAAATGTTAGGGATTATAAATAAGAATAATAAACGATTTAAATAATCAAACTAAAGAATAGAGTGATTGACACACTTAAATATACTTTCATTCCCTTTATCTTTTTTAAAAATTGATTTCCAGTGGAATTGTTATATTTATACCAAAATACCGCAATTTATTAACCAATATTGACCAAAAAGAATATCTAAAACACAAATTTGGGTGTTTATCCACTTGTGGATGTAATTCAATTACCTAATGAACTCTGAGAAATCAAAACTAATGGAAGTTGATGTGCTCAATGGGGAGGACACTCACATAGAAGATTAAAAAATAAGAAAAATAATTAACAATAATCAGTTCAAAAAAATTACATGACAAATAGAAATAATTTAAAATATATATATAAATAAACCAGCTTCAATAATGAAAAAAATTCACGGATAATTAAAAATAAAATATTTTACATTTAAAATAACAAACTCGAAAGGGAAAATAAATTTGGACATTTACATCCCACCGTTGCTTAGAGTACATCCATTCATGACATTATTACATAATGGAATGCACCTATCCTCCATCATATCTTGCCCAGAGTCTATCACTCCATTAGTCTAACTATCATTTTAAATGAAGAGAAGATGAGAATATAATGGTAGAAGGTGGGATATAAATATTCTGTTCATTTTCTATATCCCAAATTTTGTTTCTCTTTTTGGACTCCCCATGTTATAATTTCATTAGGAGTTATTCCATTGCATTTTTTTAATTTAATTCTCTGTCGACCAAAAAATGATTAGATTATTTTGATACTTGTTAAATATTTATGAATTAATTACTAAATATATCATTTTCTGCCTAAAGTGGCATTTTATATTACCCATGTTTGATTCAATGAAAGTTTAAATTAGTGAGTGAGGTAATATATGAAACTTAGTGTAAAAGAGTTAATTTTAGGAATATTTTATCTCTCATTGGAATAAATGAATATGGACACCTGTATCTAGAGTTATGACTAAATTACTGAGGTGTAGACCATCATATCAGCCATAAACCTTTTCCATACTAAATGATTTTTGGTAATCTATAATGTAAAATAAACAAATTTCCTGGTTGAGAAATATGGTTCCAATGAACTCATAAATGATTTAAAAAAAAGTCACCCATTTTGGATCAATATGAAAACATATATGCCAAAAAATGTGTTTTAAAATAGATAAAATTATATAATTTTATAACATTACATTTCAAGCTTCAAACCTCCATAAAATATTAAAATTATGATATTAAATTAAAATTGATAAATTTGGGTTGTTTAAATAATTTAACTACACTTGACGATAGCGTAAATATTAGCTCTAGAAATTCTTCCACATTTATCCGTAGGACTCCCATACAAGTGATTATTAAAAAAATATTTCCAATGAAAATTGAAAACAAAATTCAATGAAATTCAGAAGCTAAAAAATCATGCAACTCGACTTATCATGTAACTAAAATACTTCAATTGATAATAATTCATTATGTTCATTAATTTCATTCCTATTTTATACATTATTCAAGCAAAAAGTGTGTCTACCTCACTTTTGTTCCCTCAACACATGTTTTTTATTTGGATTACAACTTTTATCAGCCAAATAAATGAAATGGGTCAACAAAGGCTTGAATTTTTATAAATTTCTATCTAATTATGTTTAAGAATTTTTTCCCTACTAAGGAATTAGACAGGGTTGTTCTGAGGTTAATTATTGGTGGGTACTGAATGTGAAAAAATACGTGGGAGAAAGATATATATTGGATAATTGTTGAATCAAAATTACATGATTTCTATTTTCACTTAAGCATGGTATTCTAGTATTTATTCATGGAATAAAATGAGATCCAAAAATAATTAAAAATGTTTTTCAGGGAAATTAAAATTTTTCTCCAAACCATCAGTAATACCACTACAATTTATTCTCCAAATTTCTAAATTTCCATTCTTCTAATGATCCAGATATGTACAAAATTATATATTTTAGAGATTTAGTGAGGTACATCACCCTTTTTCATTAAATCCATATATGAACATAGAATTTAGTAAATAATTTTAAAAGTAAAAAATCTATTCAAAATTTTAATATCCACGCAAACTAACAACAATTTATGTATCACACCCCATGTTTTCTTCCCCCTGAACGAATGATTTACCAAAATTATAAAATGTACAAAAATATTAGGTTAGATAGGAAAAATGGATTGTAATGTGACTGTTTAATATGATATAAATGTATAATAAGGGTTTACAATGACCAAATGTATATGGAAGGCCATAATAAAATGGATTCCCATGAAAAAGAGCTCTTCCAATAACATTAACTAATGCATTTTGAAAACAACCTCTTCGAAAATAATAGGTTTTGAAAGAAAAATGGTATGTTATGGTTAAAAAAATAATTACATGGATCACTCAATAAGGATGGTGATTGTGAAGAAGATGAAAAAATGGTTTAGAATTCTAATGGGAAAGTGATTTCAGTATTATATAGCATTAGTATAATGAAATTAATTATTCATTTTTTATTTCATGAATGTAAATAATTAGAATCCATAATAAATCACATTTCAGTAATAGTTTTAGTTGAATTACATGAATCAAGTTGGTTCTTTTAATATATAAAAATTCCATATTCATAATTTATTTTAGTTTTATGATCAAATGTTTTTTCCAACACAAAATAAGAAAAAAACTAGAAAACATAGATTTGAAAAAAAAGTCATAATCTTAATCTACCGATAATGTTACACCCCAAAATTATTTTTTACATTGTTATCATTATGCATAGTTTTTCATTATGAGATTTTAAAATGAATAAGTTAATACATGAAAAAAAATAAGTGGAGACGAAATACAAAAATTGATTTTTATTCAATAGTAGAAGCCTTGATCTAGCCTCATAGCTGCTGCAACTTGGAAACCTACATGAAAAAAACAAAACATAAATACTTTTTCTATTGAAAGTTATTAAAAATAAATATAATGTAAAATATACTTGGTATGTACCCCCCATGTAGGTTCTATAATTCCACAACCCATAGTCAGGAAGTTCTAACTGATCATCCCCAATCTGAAGGTGGGTGAAGTTTCTATCTCACGAACCGTAAACATGAAATTTGTAAAATTTTCCTCATCATATATAACATGTATAATATCCCAATAAAATATTTATTTAGGGTAACCTCAAAGAATTTGACATTCCTAAGATGTAGTATAAGAGGCAACAAAATGTAAATGTAGCTTCACCTTGCGTGATCCTAAAAAAAATCCAATTTATATTGTACTTTTTTATGGACATGTGGATCATATTAAACATTGTTTTAAAAAATAATTTATTCCTTTAATAATATCTTCTTAAAACTATCCTCATCTTAAATTATGTAGTATTCAACCTAACACACCATTATTTATTCTATTTCATCTTTCACTTCATCTTCATATGATGAATCATTCCACTCAAAAGATATGGGAACTAAATATATACATGGAGAAAAATTTATCATTTGAGTATAAAAATATTCTATAAAATATAAATCAACAATTATGTATTCTTCCTATGTATTCTTAGGTTCTATCACTTTTTGGGAGTAAAATATGGTGCTTTTGAAAGTGGGAAGAAACTCAGGTTCCTGTAAAGGGTCTTAAGAAATAAATGACTCATGTTTCTCTTCAACTTTATCCAAAGAATCCTAAAATTATTATGAATTTGATATAATTAATTTGGTTTCAAATGAAATTTATTTTTCAAAAAATTCATCCTTACTATTTTCCAAAGTGTTCTGATTTGAAAATGAAAAATTATTTGGTAAGTTAGTGATTATTTATTTATTGTAATTTGAAAAAATATAATCAAAATCAGTTTACAAAACATCCAATAAACATTCCATCAAGATCAAATGTGGATGGGATAATATTTTTCATTTCCTGATCATCTTTTTAGCATTTTAGTGAAATTAGTTCTTTTAATTAATTAGGAAGAATATATAACATTTTTACTTCTTGAATATTATTTTGAATAAAAAAATATTATATTTCATTTGAAGAGTAATTTTTTTTGAAATTTAAATATACAAATTAAAAATGACCCGTATCCTCATAATTTTTAGAATAATTATAATTAAAAATGTAATCACTTTGAAAATAAATATTTTTTTGGTGTCTTTATGACTAAAAATCAGTTGTTTGAATCCTAAAAATTCAAAAAATATAAATAAAAATAAGAAAAGTCCACCAAATTGATGTTGGATCCATTTTTGTGTAACCCCAGTAAATATTTTGACCGATAAAATGTACTACAACGGTGACCATAGTGTTGTATAATGAGGAGGTTTGCAGGTTATGTTATCAAACTGACACATTGTTAATTTTTTTATGTCATACGTTACAATTAGAAATGGGTGTTTGAAATGATTTAAAATATTTTCAAAGAAAAAAACTATATTAATTATGTAAATATATTATAGGTATTATAAATAACAATAAATATACACTAAAAGAAACAAAATGAAGAAGGCAGCGATGGACAAACATCGATCTTAAAACATTCCCATTTTAATTATAAAAAATGACTTTCAATTGAATTATGAAATTAATACCTCAATACCTCATGGTATAAAATAATATTGACCAAAAACCATATTGATGCAGGAAATTTCAGTGTTTACCTTCTTATGAATGTGGTTTGATTTCCAAATGAACTCTGAGCAATTGAAGCTAATTAAACATACTATGCTCAATAGAGATGACATTTCAAAGGATTCTTAAAAACATGAAAAATATATTAAAATTGCATGTTGAAATAAATATAGAAAAAAATAGAAGAAATTTAAAATTAGAGCCAATGAAACCTCCTTCAATGTTGAAATCAAATTAGAGGATAATTCAAAATAAAGGAGTTTACAATGAAGAGAGAAAATTCAAAAGAGGAAATGCCTTCATATCTTCCATTCCCACCACTAAATTGTGTTTATACATTCATGGATTTTTTACATTATTAGAAAATTATATACTATATATTATATTGTCTAGAATAGGTCACTCCCTCAATCCTACAATCCCTTGAAGTGATGTAAATATGAGAATATAAAGGATTAAAACATGGATGGAAATCATTTGTATTGTTTCTATATCCACGATGTGGGCTCTATTTTGGGACTTTTATATACCAAATTTCCACTATAATCCTTCTTAAATTATTTTCTAAATTGAATCTTCTTATTACCAAATACATTTTAAATCATTTTGAGACATTTAAAAAAAAATTGAATTAGTTACTGATTATATTATTTTCTATCTCAATTATCCTTTAGAATTATCTATTTCTGAATCTACAAAATACAGAATAAATTATAAATTTACAACTTAAATTTATCATCATCTATAGGATTTTAGTACTCTTTCATATCAAATTGGAATAAATTCATTTGGAATCTTGTATCCAGAGTTATCACTCAATTACAAAGGGGGTTACATCCTATTGGACAAAAATGTTTTCCATAATGAATGTTTTTTATACACTAAAATATTGATTAAAAACTTGAACCTATATAAAAGTTTGTATCCCATGAACAATGAATGTTTAAAAAATAATCACTCTATTAGCAACATTAAATAAAAAGATAATTCTGAAATATCTAAGTGGATTCAAAAAGATAAAATTTTCGAAATTTAACATTTTCAATTTAAATCTCAAAACATCCCTAAAATATATAAAACCAATATATTTAGATAATATTTTAAAATTGGTGGCAGTTTTATCAATTAAATTGAAATGAAAAAATATTAAATATTAGTTATATCAGAGCCGCATTCCATGGTGGTGTGAAAATGTCGGTTAATGAAGGACTACAAAATCATTGAGTTTATGGGATAGCTCCCACCCCCATAGGATTTATTTATGACCATAGGTTATACCCACTCTTGGATATCATGAAACCACTGTAAAATTTTATTGGAAATTGTTACTTGGTATACTATGATACAAACCTTGGGAGAATTGAGGCATGATACCACAAATCATCAAAAGAGATGTGAAATCAATTGGATCCCTGATTCATAAAACCAATCACATCAACATTTCACATGAAAACTCATATTTGATCAACTAATGATTTGAAGGACTTGAAGAATGATTTGTAGATATTGAGTTTAAAGGACACACGATATCAGTGACTGAGGAATCTAGTGTATCTAAGTTTCCTGAAGTGATCAAGTTATAGAGTTTTTATGTATAATCTTCTTGAATTAGAAGAATTTTTTATCCATAAAAGGGGATCAATTACATTGATGAGAAAATATCCTACATGTATTTAATGATATTTTCCAAAAAAAACATCAAATAAACACTTAAATGTATATGGTTGGACTCCGTAGTACCACTATGAATCATGTTATGCATGGAGATCATCTTCTGACAGGTGAATAATGTACGGAGACTTACGTTGATATCCTTCATTAGATTGATAGTTTAATTTCTAATTATAATCTTATAGTGAATGTATAAGAAACACTACCCATTATATCTACCTATATAATAGTATAGAATCCTTGATAGGGACAAACAATCAACCAAGGAAAGGAGTATGCCTTTACACAAAACATTCTAAAAATATCATGTGACTTTTTATTATTTTAAATTCAAGCCTAAAATTGATTATTTATTAGTAAATTACAAATTAGTAAATTTTTTCCAATTGATAAATATGGATAAATTACCTTTTTGGTTAATGATTTAATAGAGAATTGGAATTTTGTACAAATTAAATTGGCATCTAATTCACCCATATCATGTCTATATATTGATCTTATAGGGGCATTAAAATGAAATCATATCCTGTTACCTTTTATTATATCTATTTTAATTATCTACTATATATTATTTGATTTTATAAAGTATAGTTTAAATTTTTTTGAATAACGTTAGATATAAAAATTAAAATTTCCCATTTTATCATTTATGTAAATATCACTGTTTTCTTTGGAAAACATGAGAATAAAATAGGAGAAGAATCTAATAAGAACTACATGAATAATGGAAGAATATAATAATTACAATGGTAGTCAGAGTTGATTTAGTTTTTCATGATGTGATGAAACTGAATTTATTAATTATTTTTATTATATCTAATGCGAGGTTAGGGAATATATGAATATAATTCCTAAAAAATATGTTACTCATATATTTGATTCTATTTTAGGAGAAAGATGGATAAAAATAATAGTTTTTAATCAATAATTAAGCTATTAAAAATTCGTTAGAAGGATATTTTAAAAAAATTTACTCTCTCATCAAGGAGATAAAAGCTAAGGATAAATCCATATGAATTTTTAGAGAAAATGGTAAGATGGAATATTGAAATATTAAATACAATCTTTATGAGAATATTATTGTAAGTAAATATTTTGAGGATAAAATAAAAACATATTGATATTCACATCAACCTTTCATTGGTTTCATGAATTGTAATCTTGAGATAAAATCAAAAACCGTTAAAGAGATTGAATGCATCATTTAAGAAAGAAAAAATATTAATGAAGTTGAAACTGCAAAGTTGAAGATAAAATATGAAATGAAACTGAAAATTTCAATGGATTAAAATAATTCACTTACTGTAATGTTCTATTAAATGTGAATCAGACTAAATAATTTGAAATCAACCCAAGATGGACCTTCCCAAAGAAATGAGAATAAATATATTTCCATACAAATATCCAAGGGAATACTGGTCTTTAGGAAGTACCAGATTAAGTAAAATTCAAGATTAATACCCTAAATATATTCATATTCCAATTAGTCATGGATTAAGGTAACTACAAACAATATTCATTCTATTAATGATAAATAAATTTATTTCATGTACATGGAATATATCAATGTTAGTACAAAAATGGGTTGTTAAAAATAATTTAAAGGTCCCACAACCTCAAGGGTATTTGAGATAATATGTATAAAAAATAGACCCAAAAAATGTGTCCATAAAAATGGTGAATGTTCAAAAAATAAATCACCATGAAAATATTATAAATTTAGATATCCATATACCAATAATAAAAGAAAGAATATTTTATTAAAAAAAATTATTGTTGGGTGTTCAGAAAACTCGACTCAATATTTTTTTAATTTCATAAAATGGTGGGGCTCACGTATAGATAAATGCCAAAACAAACATGGTGATTCATGGAGAAAATTTATAGATCACTATAAATATAAGACAATTTATTGAAATGACAGAAGTATTTAAGATAGTGGGATAAATTTTGAAATAATGCGAATCCTTGATGGTTGAAATTGTGAATCATAGAAATAGGGAAATATGTCATAGAATAGTATATAAATATATCCTATAAATATATATGATATGATTATGATTTATTTTACTTAAAATTTAAAATTCATATGTAATCATTATAGGTGTTACTCACACAATGAAGATAAGAACAGATCACCACAAGATAATGTGAAATTAAACAAGCCTATCATTTGAAAGGATCATATGAATAATTATATTGAGAATAAAACTACATCTAAGAATCATAATATTTTTTAGAAGTTTCATAAAGTTAAGGACTGAACTATGAAAGAAATTTTGTGTGGAAAGTGAATTTTTTCTACACACACTATAAAAAATATTAAGATGACCCTCCAAAAATAGTTGGAGATTATGACGAAAAAAGTGATATCACTATTGATTCCTTTAATTGAATTATATGTCACAAGTAATTCCAATAATTTAAAGAAATATTTTCATGTAAAAAATGATATTTTGGCCTTATTTTGTTAACATCATCATGATCCAAGTAATTTACACTCAGAAACAGGTATTGAAAATATTGTGGTTTCTCAAGAAAAGGAAGCTATTTTTGTTAGGTAAGAAGTTTAAGTGGAATGTAAATAAATTCTTATAAAAGGTAAATAATGATGGAAACCTAATATAGATCAAATAATGAATAAGAAATGTCAATTTTTATCTAAAAAGAAGAAACATTCTGGGTTGAGAAAAAAGTCTCATCCCAACTAATACATCATAATATGGGATGAAATCTATATCCTTCTAATATTATGATGATTATGATTTAAATATGAAATTTATGGTGATGTTATAAGAAGGATGGACAACTATGAAGTAAAATATCAATTCGTATTAGTCACTAAATTATATTAAACTCATAAATATTATTTTGTTAAAAGGTGACCCCAGTGATGATGATAGAGTGAAACCCTTAATGGAAACCAACTGATGAAGTGCATGTTTGAAGAGATTTATCATATCTTCATAGTCATAATTTTTTTTATCACCTATAAATGTAGATTTTATATATATTATACTATCTATCCTTGTGATTTTATAATATATTCTAATTATAATCCTCATTGGGGTACTAGTCTGACAAAAGGGAGATGTACTTTACATGCAATTGAATGTTATAATGTGTGTATTAAGATAAGTGCAGGTTCAATTAAATTTAAGAAAATATAGTTTGTATAGAATATTATAAATGGTATGTTGTATTTTTATTTCAAATAATATAGATTATAGGAAACATTGATATCTTAAATTATCACTAATTATTTCAGTATGTGGGGTACCACATGGACTTTGAGTTAGTTTATTGATGAAACAGTTCATATGAACATGTGATGCTATATTAATTCTGGAAATATTTACACTAATATTTATTTATGATAATCACATAAAACTGGTTAGTATAAAATGATGGAAAATTCCTTTTTTATTGGAATTGATGGAGTTGTTTAAAGGATGAAGAAGTGTATATAATGTTATGTCAAGTATGGTTTATTTAAAAACTGTGTAAATATTTTAAAAAATAGTTGTATCTAAAATTGACACCCTTTGTTTGAGTGGAACATTTTATGAATTATAAAAATACAATAAGCTTCTGAAATTTTGATTTTTTTTTCATGTTTTCCAATTTATCAATAATATGGATAATAATAATTTCCATATTTTTATTCATTGTAAATTGTCGGCAGGATGAAGAGTGGAATTTACTATTGATGAAAATGTGGAATTAAAAACAAATCCAAAGTGAGAGGTCAAAATTCTATTTATATTGATGATATAATGTTTTGTTATTATCATGTATCTATGTCATTATAAAAAGTTGATGATTTGGGTGATGGATTAGAGTATACATCCAATATATTGAGGAGAGTCTATCTAGGATATTATGTTTAAATAATATTGGTACATGCTTTCCAGGGAATTGAAATATATATTCATATATCAGAAATGGAATATTGAAAGTGTTTCTACTAATAAAATACCTATCTAATAATAATTGTGTAAAATACTATATATATACATATCATATGATAAAAATATTTGAACTTCATTGATAAATATAGAAATTATTGATGGATTAAATCATGTACATTCTTTAATAGTTTAGAATAATGAAATGATGGATGTGCACTAAAATATATATATATGATATCCACGTAAACTTTTATATGATTCATGATATATATATATATATATTAATATTATATATAGTGTATATTTAACAAATTCCTAAGATGAATTGATATTACCAGAAATATTATGATAAAATGATAAGATAAGAAATATAGTATATATGATATGTTTATATATATTGTGTAGAATATGCATGATATTCATGTTCTGGATGATTTGAAATTAATGTAAGCACATGTACAACATTTATAGAAAAGTTATTTTTATCATTTGATCCAACATTTGGTTCACTAATATCATTTAATTTGTTTATTTAAATGAATTTAATGAATAAATTCTAAATAAATATAGATTAATGAGAGAAAGATTCTAGGGTTTCGACTTTAATAGGGAATTAGTTCTTATCTAGTTTGGTGTGTGATGTGTATGAGACACTTTGTAAATTATTCTACACACTACACTTTCAAAAAACCATTTATATCATTTAAGAAGCCTCTAAAATTACCTCCTGTTTTGGGTATCCTCAAAAAATATTCATGGATCCCTCAACTTTTTTTCCCTATAGATAAAAGTTTTTTTAATACTCCACATGATATCCCTCGAGAACACTCCACTGAAGGATGGTTATAGATGATACCGCACAAAACAATTTCAAGGCACTATTTTTTTGAAATTATTAATAATTCTATTTCTATTGAAAAATACATCTATGTTTTGGCTTTTATTCCATATAAAATGATCCTTATATGATCATAATACACCCATCAATGATATTAGAGGCAGTTTCTTCAAGAATAAAAAATTGTTAGATCACTGTTTCGAAAAAAATATATAAAAATTAATGATTTTGTTAAATAGATGTAGGTTATAGGACTTTGTGTGAGATAAAAAAAATGTAATTATGATTTATCCTTCATCAGGTTGGATACAAAAATGTTATACCCTTACCAAAGATGTCAATTTAATGGAAGATAGTTGGTTACCTTTAGAGAGATGGGCACTCTAAAGCTATCCATAGCATTAACTATACTCAATGAAATCCACCTAAAGGAAATATCCGTAATTACATTATATAGAGAGGTATATTGTAGGTATGTGAATCCATGACAATGCCTTTCATTTATCTGACACTTCTAGATGTTATTTAAATGGTATATTGAGAAATACCTTATTATATAGCTTCATGTGAATGTAATATCCTCATTAACAATACACAAAAAGAATTTCATAATGGTAATCTTTATATTAACTTTATACAACACATTTTATTTGAGATTCATAAAGGTATATAGTTACATACCATGATACAAGAGATTTTTGATGGCATGAATATAGTAAAAGGGATTTATCCGTATGCAGGACTCCCCTAATATTTAAGAGTAGTATAAACATTGTCAAAAAATAATTTTAACATATTAAATAATTTTAAATTTTTTTAAAATGTTTATAAATCATTGAAAAACTAATTTCGGGAATATATTTTTATAGGTATTTTTTAAATGAATTAAGAAATTATAAAATGTTTTTAATTAATAATATACATCATTATAAATTCTTTTTACCAAATATTCAAGGTAAATATTTTAAAACATACCTTGACAAACTAAATGGAATTCCATATAATCTATAAATAAATTTTTTTATTTTCAAAACATACGATGTTATTTGTAAAGTGTTTATAAAATAAAAAATATATTATATCAAGATTAAATAAAATTCATATATACTATAAATTCAATTAAAAAAGGTTTATAATCATGAAATATCATTTATGTTACATATAATACATAATATGTAATGGTTCGAATTAAAATGACTATAAAATGTTTTTAATAGTTCTAATTTATTATGTGTGTATATTACACCTTTATTTTTGGAATATTTAATAAAATTATCATATTTTAGAATATAAATTTAAAAAATAATTAATTTGTAAAATTCCATTGATATTCATGTTTACTAAATCATTTATTAAATTTAAATATTTTGTAAGCATGTTTATATGAAAATTTCTTATAGGATTGAGTCTAAAAATATCATGTGACTTTTTATTATTTTAAATTCAAGCCTAAAATTGATTATTTATTAGTAAATTACAAATTAGTAAATTTTTTCCAATTGATAAATATGGATAAATTACCTTTTTGGTTAATGATTTAATAGAGAATTGGAATTTTGTACAAATTAAATTGGCATCTAATTCACCCATATCATGTCTATATATTGATCTTATAGGGGCATTAAAATGAAATCATATCCTGTTACCTTTTATTATATCTATTTTAATTATCTACTATATATTATTTGATTTTATAAAGTATAGTTTAAATTTTTTTGAATAACGTTAGATATAAAAATTAAAATTTCCCATTTTATCATTTATGTAAATATCACTGTTTTCTTTGGAAAACATGAGAATAAAATAGGAGAAGAATCTAATAAGAACTACATGAATAATGGAAGAATATAATAATTACAATGGTAGTCAGAGTTGATTTAGTTTTTCATGATGTGATGAAACTGAATTTATTAATTATTTTTATTATATCTAATGCGAGGTTAGGGAATATATGAATATAATTCCTAAAAAATATGTTACTCATATATTTGATTCTATTTTAGGAGAAAGATGGATAAAAATAATAGTTTTTAATCAATAATTAAGCTATTAAAAATTCGTTAGAAGGATATTTTAAAAAAATTTACTCTCTCATCAAGGAGATAAAAGCTAAGGATAAATCCATATGAATTTTTAGAGAAAATGGTAAGATGGAATATTGAAATATTAAATACAATCTTTATGAGAATATTATTGTAAGTAAATATTTTGAGGATAAAATAAAAACATATTGATATTCACATCAACCTTTCATTGGTTTCATGAATTGTAATCTTGAGATAAAATCAAAAACCGTTAAAGAGATTGAATGCATCATTTAAGAAAGAAAAAATATTAATGAAGTTGAAACTGCAAAGTTGAAGATAAAATATGAAATGAAACTGAAAATTTCAATGGATTAAAATAATTCACTTACTGTAATGTTCTATTAAATGTGAATCAGACTAAATAATTTGAAATCAACCCAAGATGGACCTTCCCAAAGAAATGAGAATAAATATATTTCCATACAAATATCCAAGGGAATACTGGTCTTTAGGAAGTACCAGATTAAGTAAAATTCAAGATTAATACCCTAAATATATTCATATTCCAATTAGTCATGGATTAAGGTAACTACAAACAATATTCATTCTATTAATGATAAATAAATTTATTTCATGTACATGGAATATATCAATGTTAGTACAAAAATGGGTTGTTAAAAATAATTTAAAGGTCCCACAACCTCAAGGGTATTTGAGATAATATGTATAAAAAATAGACCCAAAAAATGTGTCCATAAAAATGGTGAATGTTCAAAAAATAAATCACCATGAAAATATTATAAATTTAGATATCCATATACCAATAATAAAAGAAAGAATATTTTATTAAAAAAAATTATTGTTGGGTGTTCAGAAAACTCGACTCAATATTTTTTTAATTTCATAAAATGGTGGGGCTCACGTATAGATAAATGCCAAAACAAACATGGTGATTCATGGAGAAAATTTATAGATCACTATAAATATAAGACAATTTATTGAAATGACAGAAGTATTTAAGATAGTGGGATAAATTTTGAAATAATGCGAATCCTTGATGGTTGAAATTGTGAATCATAGAAATAGGGAAATATGTCATAGAATAGTATATAAATATATCCTATAAATATATATGATATGATTATGATTTATTTTACTTAAAATTTAAAATTCATATGTAATCATTATAGGTGTTACTCACACAATGAAGATAAGAACAGATCACCACAAGATAATGTGAAATTAAACAAGCCTATCATTTGAAAGGATCATATGAATAATTATATTGAGAATAAAACTACATCTAAGAATCATAATATTTTTTAGAAGTTTCATAAAGTTAAGGACTGAACTATGAAAGAAATTTTGTGTGGAAAGTGAATTTTTTCTACACACACTATAAAAAATATTAAGATGACCCTCCAAAAATAGTTGGAGATTATGACGAAAAAAGTGATATCACTATTGATTCCTTTAATTGAATTATATGTCACAAGTAATTCCAATAATTTAAAGAAATATTTTCATGTAAAAAATGATATTTTGGCCTTATTTTGTTAACATCATCATGATCCAAGTAATTTACACTCAGAAACAGGTATTGAAAATATTGTGGTTTCTCAAGAAAAGGAAGCTATTTTTGTTAGGTAAGAAGTTTAAGTGGAATGTAAATAAATTCTTATAAAAGGTAAATAATGATGGAAACCTAATATAGATCAAATAATGAATAAGAAATGTCAATTTTTATCTAAAAAGAAGAAACATTCTGGGTTGAGAAAAAAGTCTCATCCCAACTAATACATCATAATATGGGATGAAATCTATATCCTTCTAATATTATGATGATTATGATTTAAATATGAAATTTATGGTGATGTTATAAGAAGGATGGACAACTATGAAGTAAAATATCAATTCGTATTAGTCACTAAATTATATTAAACTCATAAATATTATTTTGTTAAAAGGTGACCCCAGTGATGATGATAGAGTGAAACCCTTAATGGAAACCAACTGATGAAGTGCATGTTTGAAGAGATTTATCATATCTTCATAGTCATAATTTTTTTTATCACCTATAAATGTAGATTTTATATATATTATACTATCTATCCTTGTGATTTTATAATATATTCTAATTATAATCCTCATTGGGGTACTAGTCTGACAAAAGGGAGATGTACTTTACATGCAATTGAATGTTATAATGTGTGTATTAAGATAAGTGCAGGTTCAATTAAATTTAAGAAAATATAGTTTGTATAGAATATTATAAATGGTATGTTGTATTTTTATTTCAAATAATATAGATTATAGGAAACATTGATATCTTAAATTATCACTAATTATTTCAGTATGTGGGGTACCACATGGACTTTGAGTTAGTTTATTGATGAAACAGTTCATATGAACATGTGATGCTATATTAATTCTGGAAATATTTACACTAATATTTATTTATGATAATCACATAAAACTGGTTAGTATAAAATGATGGAAAATTCCTTTTTTATTGGAATTGATGGAGTTGTTTAAAGGATGAAGAAGTGTATATAATGTTATGTCAAGTATGGTTTATTTAAAAACTGTGTAAATATTTTAAAAAATAGTTGTATCTAAAATTGACACCCTTTGTTTGAGTGGAACATTTTATGAATTATAAAAATACAATAAGCTTCTGAAATTTTGATTTTTTTTTCATGTTTTCCAATTTATCAATAATATGGATAATAATAATTTCCATATTTTTATTCATTGTAAATTGTCGGCAGGATGAAGAGTGGAATTTACTATTGATGAAAATGTGGAATTAAAAACAAATCCAAAGTGAGAGGTCAAAATTCTATTTATATTGATGATATAATGTTTTGTTATTATCATGTATCTATGTCATTATAAAAAGTTGATGATTTGGGTGATGGATTAGAGTATACATCCAATATATTGAGGAGAGTCTATCTAGGATATTATGTTTAAATAATATTGGTACATGCTTTCCAGGGAATTGAAATATATATTCATATATCAGAAATGGAATATTGAAAGTGTTTCTACTAATAAAATACCTATCTAATAATAATTGTGTAAAATACTATATATATACATATCATATGATAAAAATATTTGAACTTCATTGATAAATATAGAAATTATTGATGGATTAAATCATGTACATTCTTTAATAGTTTAGAATAATGAAATGATGGATGTGCACTAAAATATATATATATGATATCCACGTAAACTTTTATATGATTCATGATATATATATATATATATTAATATTATATATAGTGTATATTTAACAAATTCCTAAGATGAATTGATATTACCAGAAATATTATGATAAAATGATAAGATAAGAAATATAGTATATATGATATGTTTATATATATTGTGTAGAATATGCATGATATTCATGTTCTGGATGATTTGAAATTAATGTAAGCACATGTACAACATTTATAGAAAAGTTATTTTTATCATTTGATCCAACATTTGGTTCACTAATATCATTTAATTTGTTTATTTAAATGAATTTAATGAATAAATTCTAAATAAATATAGATTAATGAGAGAAAGATTCTAGGGTTTCGACTTTAATAGGGAATTAGTTCTTATCTAGTTTGGTGTGTGATGTGTATGAGACACTTTGTAAATTATTCTACACACTACACTTTCAAAAAACCATTTATATCATTTAAGAAGCCTCTAAAATTACCTCCTGTTTTGGGTATCCTCAAAAAATATTCATGGATCCCTCAACTTTTTTTCCCTATAGATAAAAGTTTTTTTAATACTCCACATGATATCCCTCGAGAACACTCCACTGAAGGATGGTTATAGATGATACCGCACAAAACAATTTCAAGGCACTATTTTTTTGAAATTATTAATAATTCTATTTCTATTGAAAAATACATCTATGTTTTGGCTTTTATTCCATATAAAATGATCCTTATATGATCATAATACACCCATCAATGATATTAGAGGCAGTTTCTTCAAGAATAAAAAATTGTTAGATCACTGTTTCGAAAAAAATATATAAAAATTAATGATTTTGTTAAATAGATGTAGGTTATAGGACTTTGTGTGAGATAAAAAAAATGTAATTATGATTTATCCTTCATCAGGTTGGATACAAAAATGTTATACCCTTACCAAAGATGTCAATTTAATGGAAGATAGTTGGTTACCTTTAGAGAGATGGGCACTCTAAAGCTATCCATAGCATTAACTATACTCAATGAAATCCACCTAAAGGAAATATCCGTAATTACATTATATAGAGAGGTATATTGTAGGTATGTGAATCCATGACAATGCCTTTCATTTATCTGACACTTCTAGATGTTATTTAAATGGTATATTGAGAAATACCTTATTATATAGCTTCATGTGAATGTAATATCCTCATTAACAATACACAAAAAGAATTTCATAATGGTAATCTTTATATTAACTTTATACAACACATTTTATTTGAGATTCATAAAGGTATATAGTTACATACCATGATACAAGAGATTTTTGATGGCATGAATATAGTAAAAGGGATTTATCCGTATGCAGGACTCCCCTAATATTTAAGAGTAGTATAAACATTGTCAAAAAATAATTTTAACATATTAAATAATTTTAAATTTTTTTAAAATGTTTATAAATCATTGAAAAACTAATTTCGGGAATATATTTTTATAGGTATTTTTTAAATGAATTAAGAAATTATAAAATGTTTTTAATTAATAATATACATCATTATAAATTCTTTTTACCAAATATTCAAGGTAAATATTTTAAAACATACCTTGACAAACTAAATGGAATTCCATATAATCTATAAATAAATTTTTTTATTTTCAAAACATACGATGTTATTTGTAAAGTGTTTATAAAATAAAAAATATATTATATCAAGATTAAATAAAATTCATATATACTATAAATTCAATTAAAAAAGGTTTATAATCATGAAATATCATTTATGTTACATATAATACATAATATGTAATGGTTCGAATTAAAATGACTATAAAATGTTTTTAATAGTTCTAATTTATTATGTGTGTATATTACACCTTTATTTTTGGAATATTTAATAAAATTATCATATTTTAGAATATAAATTTAAAAAATAATTAATTTGTAAAATTCCATTGATATTCATGTTTACTAAATCATTTATTAAATTTAAATATTTTGTAAGCATGTTTATATGAAAATTTCTTATAGGATTGAGTCTAAGATGTCATTATTTTTCCTGTAACAGAAAAGTAAGTTTCCATCTACATTGACCATAATTTTTAATTGTATTTATGAGGTTAAGAATAACTTTTGGGAATCGTTTGTTCATATTAGGTGATATAGTTTTCATTCAATTAATTCATTATTGAGTAATTTATCTCTATATAGAGGGACATGGGATGATACCACCTTCTATCATTAAGGATTATATAGTAGCGTGAAATGTGAATGGCATTGGCTATCTATCACTTTAAGATTACTCATATAGAATTTTTCAATATTATATAACTCAATGATTTTACATAAATAATTAAAGTATCTTACATATACAATGAATTTAGATATGTATGAATATGTTTCGATTTTATTTTTATGTGAGTATCATAGACTTGTGGGTATTGTAAATAGTTACTAATTAATTTTGTAGGAAAGAATTATTTTAGATGTTGGAATATGTTTTTTCTAAAGTAAATCATTAGATGTATTTATACACAAATAGATAAAAAATGAAGAAGATAAATATTACATATGATATAATAGTTATGAATTTTGTATGTATAAAATGTATATTAAATTGGGGATACGCTGAATAAAAAATATTTTAAATACTAATTGTGATATTCTATCTAAAGAAACACTTATAAAGACCTGGATCAACCAACATAGTAGGTAATTCCAATGTTATGTGGTGATGAATTATCATTTATAAAGAATTCATGTAATAAGTTACTATGATATGTACATTATTTTTCTATAAAAAAGCTTGATTCTAATGGATTTTCCCATGTTAATATATTTTGAGGTTTTTACATTGGGTTACTATGGCCGAGAAACCTTAAAATATAAATTTATCAGATAAATAATGTTGAGTGAATCTATATGAATATTTGGAAATTTGTTTATTTATTCGACTATTTAGGAGTCACAACAATTTTTATAATAGGATTGTCAACATAAATAACTATATGGTCAGAGATATTCATAAGACAGATCATACCATTTCAAGATATGGATCATATCTTTATAAATTTTTTTGATGTTTGGGGACATCATTTTTAGTGGGAGAAAAATCATTTAAATAACTTAATGAAAAGATATAATATCAGATACTCACAAAATGATATGTATTTTTGTATATTATGGAATAAATCACACTGATCATATAGATATCATTACGAATTTTGAACTATACAGTAGTTAAATATTTTTATCAAGGAAGGGGATATGTTATGATGGAGAAACATTTGATGCAACCAAATGTCAATAATAAATAAATCATATTCTCCAACATTAACACATGGTTTTTAGTTAATGAGTGTGCATCACACATTTTTGTTGAAAGACAAAAAATCATATATAATAGGTTATTGATAAAGGATAATGTAGATATTCATGTCAGTAATGCATTAATAGTAACAAAATTATTGGTTGGCCCAAAATATCAAAATATTCGAAGTGGATTGATCATGGAGTTGAAAAACAATTATTACAACCTTATCATGAATTGGAATTTGTTTATTTTATAATGTTCAGAATATATTTATGTTTAATATTTATTATGAACATGGGTTATTCTATATATTATATAAAAATGGTTTATTTTATTATAACTATATGGAATGGTTTATATATTCACTATATGGATAACATTGTTTATTTCATTCAATGTAAGGATAGAGTTGATAATAATTCCATAGATTATTATAATTTACTCCTTGAATATATAAAATGCAAAAAAATTCGAAGGTTCACTAAATATGGATAGTTGGACTCATTAGACTATAAATAATTTGATATTTTTTATTTTTTTTATTATAAAACATGTAAAAGTCACATGATGTGAGAAATGTTGGGAGATCTGGTGTAAAATTTTATCTTATAAATAGTAATGTATATGGAGAGTTGAGTATATAAGAAAATTAAGTTTATATAGTACATTACTTTTAATGATGAGTTTATTCTGTATGGATAGGTGTTTCTCATTAAATGAATATATGAAACTTTAGAAAATTTTAATGAAATTTAAAATGAAGTATAAAATAAACTAGGAAAAGTTTTAATTCCCTTGTATCAGACCAAGGTGGGGAATACTTGAGTTAGGAATTCATAGGTCTTATGTGATATTTTGGATTTTTTTTAAAAATCAAATATCATATAACACCATAATTAAACATTATATTTGGAATAAGGATTCATATATTATCATAAATGTTTTGGTCATTGATCAATTTTTTGGTCTTCCTATCTAATTTTTGATTTACGCACTCGAGAGTACTAAATTTATTCTTAACTATAATCCATATAATTTATAAATATAGATAACATATTGGATATTGACAAGAAAATATCCCAATATGTTCTTAATGAATATTTTTTTGGTTTTGAATCTTATTTTCGACATTTTAATTTTGAAAAACAAGAACCTAATCCTGAATAATGTATATTATTTTATTATCCAATGGAATCAAATTTTGATTATTTATATAACCATAGTAAAAAAGGGATTTTTACTTGAAATTGTATATTTACTTAGAAGTATTGTCTATGTAAAGGAGCCAATTCATGGATATTAAATCATAGAGAATTTGAGGACTAATAAACTTGAAGTGTTCCTATTACATAATTTGATCCATTTCTCTCGGGAGTTGTTGATGAAGAACATATCATGTTACATAAAAAAATATTGTTTTAGTAGGATTTTTCACAATCTTTTGAGTTATATGATTCTCATGCCCAATTATATTGATTCAAAATTCATTGGAGGTGCACCTACTTCACATCAAGATCCCATTAAGACTTGTGATTATGAGAAATAGATAAAAATCATAAATTATGGGATGGAAGTTATGTATACTAACAAAATTGTGAACATTATTAGTGCACCTAAATGGGTGATACCTATTGGGTGAAATATATTGTTTCGAAGGGAAAATAATTTTGGTGGTAAATTTTCAAATTATAATCCATGCTCACAGGTAAATTGTTAAAAACTTGTTCATGGTATTTACTCTAAATTATCCTTTTAACCTATTATTATTATATGAACAATTTTGTTTCTAGGTATAAAAAATCATATTGACTATTAGAAATATAATTGAGATATCTAAGTCACATAAAATTTGTGAATTTAGAATAGTATTAATATATTATTCAACTATAGGGTTTTGATATTCAAATAGAGGAAACAAAAGTTTTCATATTTAAATAGTAAATTTATGTTATATATAAATATTTTATGAGATGAAATATTGGGAATTATGATTTAATTAATGTTTTTGGTTTTTTCATAAATGATGATGATTCTAGTCTATAAATGTAGCTTATTGGTAGTATAATAGTGTTGATAATACTATATGTAAATGAATAGTTAATTATTTTGAATGAAATATCAACACTTCAATCGATAAAGATGGGTCTGGGTAAATTTTGATAAATAAATGAAGTGGGTGAGGAAGATTACATACTCACTATGAGGATTATTGGATTTATATCTAATAGGATTCTTGTACTGAGTTAGAAAATGTATATTGGTAAAGTGATAATGTAGTATACTATAAACAAATCCATGATAGTGTCATTAACAGTGTTGTATGGAAAATATCTTATGAGGATTCATGATCCTTTGAAAGGGTTATAAGGTTTAAAATTGTTTCATTATACATCCACTAAATGATTTACCAATAATTTTTTGTTATGTACTTGACCTGATGTCCAATATTCTATGGTCATAATAAGACGACACCAATCCAATCATGCTGAGAGTCACTAGATTGAAATGAATAACATATTTCAGTACTTCATAAGGTTAAGGATTATATTATTGGTCCTTGGAATATGTGATTATCTCTTTATACACGGTTACAAATATATAAGTTTTCAATAAAATGAAGACAATGTTACATCTAAATCTGTATTCTTGTTTTTCTAATATAGTGGAGAAATTAGTTGTATTACTTATAAACAAGTCACTATAGTAGATTCCATAGTAATTTTATAATATATAGATGCATAAAATGTTGTGGATGAATTTTTTGGATACAAATGTTCATTTTTAAACATGTAATATTTCCCAAAATTGAAGGAATAATTGAGCTATAATGTGAAAAAATGGTGATTTTTTTATTAGGCTATAGCAGTGGTATATCATAAAAGTACCAAACATACCCTATAATAATGCATGTTAATAAGTTACATGATTTATATGGGTGATGTATGGATAAGTTATGTGGATATCATAGATAATGTAGCAGATCCGTTGATGAAATAAAAACTCTTGTAAACAACATGAGATTTAGGGTGATTCATTGGGAGTATGAAAAATTAGAGATTTTTCGTAATGTTTGTAAATATATGAAATTTTTATAATAAATTTAATACCTAATTATCTTTCATTAATTTGAGCGGAAATTTATTTAGCATGAATAATTGAATGATAATACCCCCTCAAAGTATGACATTGAATTTTATACAACTCGTTATCCATACAGAGTATTATGAGTTGTAATGATATTATAGGGTTATCTTGAAAATATTCCTATAAACACATATAATTTTTGGTATATGTTATGAATAATTCAGTCCTATGTTTAAAAATAGATAATTATAACGTTGATTGATCCATTAATGTATATCTCATGGAAATTTATATAGAAATCATTATACATAGTGGTGTTTTCTTATTATTAATACTTCTTAACTAAGGTTGGTGATATAAATATAATGAAAAACAACATACATTGACCCCCAAATTATGTAGTTCTACATGATAATTTTTCTAAAATGTTGATGGTTGGGTATATTTATGATTATCTCATCTGTTAGAGCACAACGATGATTATATTTTTCAACTTATATTACTAGTTAACAACTTAAAATCCTAGATTGAATAATAAAAAAGAAATACTTTAAAATGATATTTTTTCATTTATTATGTGTTTTAATACATGAATAAGTGAAAAGGGATGTAATTATCAAATTAATGAATTACATGTGATGTATACATCAAATTGTCTAACCTTTTGCAGAAAATTATGAAACAATGATAGGACAATACAATATTGATATGTTCCATGTATAATGGTAGCTCAATTTTGTATTAAATTTATTGTATAAAAATATATTCAATGTATATGACAAATCTTATGGTGAAGGTTTTCATATTGTTTTGTGAGTATGTGTAATGGAGTTCACACCAGACCCCTTTGTATCATTAGTGGCATTGATGCCTTGTTAGAGGATTCCATTTTTATACATCTATGAAGGTTTTATTTCATTATTGTTGTCACCATAGTTAAGGCCTTGAGGGTCACAATGTATTTCCATTGGGTATGTATTCGGTTTGGACAATGTTTTAATTCACAATTATGATATTTTTATAAAAAACCTCATCCATTAGATTTTGGAGTGATTCACAATGTTTTGTGATGTTTCCCATAAAGTGTTATGAAATATTAGATAATCTATGAGATTATTAGATGTACATTTAAATAAACATTCATGATATTAGTGTAAAAATACATATTATTCAGGATATATATATAATATGATATTATATAGTGCACATTTAATTAATGCATATGATCCATGGATATTATCATGATTTTGTTCCATGAATAATAATTTAAAAGGTAAAACATATAAGATATATATATATGTTATATTGAAAATTCATGAGATTCTTATTTTAATTGATATTCATTTGATAACAAAACTGGTATTGATTATCCTAGATAGATTCATTTATATTCAAAATACATGTTGCATCATTCATTTTATTTCATTTATTTAAGGAATAATGTTCAATGAATTATTTCCCATCAGATAGGAATGCCTAGATTGAATTTAGAAGGGGGTATAATGTGTTTCCATTATAAAATAGAATTAGTTATCATATATTTAAGAGTGTGATTTTTTGAGATAGTTCTAAACTATTGATAATATATATTCTTCACAAAACTCTATTTATCTCATTTGAGAATGTACCAATACCCCTTCAATATTATTTGGATAAAACGAAATTTTCATGCATAATTCAACCAATGTATTTCCATTAAGTAAGAGTGATTTGCTTCTCTACTCCTTGAAACATCCCATGAGCACACTACCTAAAAGGAAGGAGATTAAAGATACTACAATATGTGATTTAATGTTACTGTAATTTTTGTATTATTTATATGATGATTTATTAATGAAAAATATTCATATGTTTAGTTTTTTCTTCTAAAACATGTTATTATTATATGATCATAATAAACATATCAAGGAAATGTTTTCTAAAAGACAACATAAAGAGTTGTTGAAAAATGATTTAAAAGGACGGTTGGTTTGTTAGTTTGGAAACAATAACTAGTGGAAATTCATCTTTGTGTTATTCTATATATGTTTTATGAAATGCTTTCTTACAAAAGTGGGATGATGTCTCATTATAACTATAGATTACCAGTAGCATCCATCATTATGATATGTAAGGTTGAGTATACATGATTTACACATCCACGAGAATTTTACTATGGAGTTTACAGATGTTTGATTATTTATTAATGGTGAGTTGAGCGTAAATATTTAAAGCAGTAATTATAAGTCATTGATGTGATAAATTTAATTATTATAAGTGTTATTTTTTATAAATATGACATCCAAATTATGAAAAAAGAATTTATTTATGAGCTCACCTTATGTATTTGAATTGATGAAAAGTCTTTGGTAGATTCTAAAGAATAATATTATTAATCTACATAGAAATACTTTGATCCAAAACTTGATAAATGTATGACTTGATAACTTATAATAATTTATGAGTTTATACTCTCTGAGAAATCATGATTTTGTTATATAAATATTCTAAATAAATGGATACCCTGCATTTCCCAAGATGATCATCCATGTTTAAAACATCACATTTATTGTGGGATTCAACTTGTTTTTTGTGAGGTTTATAGAATAGTTGTTTATTAATATATCTATATCAGTTTCCAAGATATTCTATCTAAAAATATATTTCTTTGATTTTAGGTGATGCTATTTATAGAGAATATCTAGAAGATAATTCTAGAAAGTAATAATGTCAATCTTGTTCTATTTTTTATATAAAATCATCACTAGAATTATATTATGTTGTGATTCTTCAATATTCTATTGAGATTGGATATTGAATAATTTGAAAATTATATAATTTTATGATATATGGTTCTTCTTATCATAAATATTGTATGAATATAAATAAAATATTTATTAAGTAAACAAGAAGACGTGGGTTTTTATGGAAATTAGAAATTCATATTTTGTGTTTTATTCTCAAAATTAAGGATGGATATAAAATATTTTAGAATATGTTTTTTTATGATATTTAAAAAAGAATAAGTGTTATATCCTTTTATACATGTAGTTATAAAATTAGATAATATTAAAGAGATGTTAGTACATGATTATATTCTTAACTGAATGAGGACATAGAGATGTATTGAGTTGTATGGTTCCTTTTAGAGAATAATTATTAATATTGAGAAATAAATTAGTTTGAGAGGAATATTTTATACTAAAAAATTTATAATTATAATTCCCATGTGTAATATATATACAGAGAAAAATATGTTGGGAGAAGAATAATTTGATACATGAGTATTTGATAGATATTATTTTCTTTGTCTTATAAGAATTCTCTTGAAGATCAATTACAAAAAGACGGATATGAGCATGTGTTGAGAAGTTATAATATTTCTGTATCAAAGATTATGGAATAATAAGATACTATTCTTAAAATCATTGTAGAAGAATATTGAGACGATGAAAAAGACAGAAAGGAAGAAATTATATTCATTATTTTAGGAGGGCTTATGAATTATTAAATTATGGAATCATGGACCTTACACATGAAATATGGAAATGTATATAAGAGGAACATAATAGTTCTCTAATTTTTTATCGGGAAGAGGGACATAATAAGAATATCAAAAAACCATATTGGTAAATATTGTGCACCCCATGAGATTTATATCCCCTTATTAATTTTTTTATCACTAACCTTTTCATAGGCCTCAGATATGGGTTCATAGTTGAAATGTTTTTCTATTTATAACGTCGTGGGTTTTAAACTTGATTAGTTTTGTGTGTTTTACCACCACATATTCATATTTATTCATAGGATAAACAAGGTACATACCTAGGGAGTTGTGACTTGACCGATTTTTTAGGATGCCCAATGTTGGATTTCATCCATGTGATTACTCTAACTCATAAACCAAGTAATTTAATGTTATGATAGATTGACCAAGGTATATGGAATTTATGGTTTGGTATCTATGACATATGGATGAGCCTATATTCTCAATAAAATAAGTAAATCAAGAAAAATTCTATCTAGACCCATTGGATTAAAAAGGAACATCATACCACTAATAATAGTTGACATCCCCTAGATACCAAATGACATAAATAGACTCTAAGGTATTGACCAACCCTGGGGGAAGATGTTTCTTTATATAAATAATAAACTAAAAGATAAAAACTCATCAAAGCATTAAGCATTAAATTAATGATAGATAACCTATAGAAATCTAGTGAAAGAAAAAAACAAAACTAAATTATAGTCATAGTAGTAAAACAAACAACAACAAGTGTACATAAAAAATGACACTAAAAATAATGAGAATCAATGTATTCGATTTGGAACATTGATCAACTACAATAAAAGACATATCCACGCTCTAAATAAAAAAATGACACTACAATATCATGGTGCTCCACTAGTAACTTATGATACCTCCCCTATACCTGTGTCATGGTAAACAATGTTATCATAAACACCAAGATCCATATGTTGAGGATTATTATATTGAATTAGTAAGAAATCCAAAAAAACATTACACAGACATCACTAAGATAAGAAAAAATTTACTAACATTTATTTTAATGCAGTATTGAGAAGTATAAAAATGTTTTGAGAGGTATAAAATAGTTGTGTTGCAGATCAACATCTGTATGTAGTGAAAATAACACACTATAGAAGTAACCATTTCCAAGAATGCACACACACATGAAAAAAAACAATATATGGTATCTCATCCCATATATATATTAATTATTTCCAATATGTTACTATAAATCACCCCATTAGACCTAGTACATCACTTGGAGTTATAGTCCAAAGTGCACCAAATTGGTAAAAACAACATTTGTCTTATCAAAAAAGGGCCTAGTATAGATATGAATAGATTCCAATAATTTCATTTAAAGTTTATATAGAAAACAATTCCGTTGAAATTTTTTAACTTTTAATAATTTCATAAAATATTTTCTCTCTAAATCAAACAACCCATAGTTTCAAAGCCTCTAAAATGTGGAGAATCGTCATGGGGTTTTCTATAGAAAAAGAAGAGTCTTTTTTTCAAATTAACCATTAAAATTCTAGTAAAATAAGATAGGGATAGAAACCATCTACCCCTAATAAATTAAACATAAATAATCATTAAATAATTCATATATTTAGGATAACTTTTACATTCTTCTATCCATTCATAATTATGTTTAATCAAAATGAGCCCTTGAACACTGATCATATCATGAGTAAACTAGTTAAGGGTTTCTCTGAAAATTAGATAATGATATTACAGAGGATATAAGGAAAGATAATTCTTACACTTTATTCCCTTTTGTACGATTGTAAGGACCCAACCGTAAAACATTACATAATATTGAATTGAATGATTTCTTCATATTGAGGATCTTTTGAGGTTTAGTGATTTAGGGAATTAGTCCATAACAATTACATATCAACATAAATATTACATTTAGATACCACTACTCAGTATTGATTTTTTTCATAAAATAAAAAAACTTAATAAGAAACTTGTCTAGTTCCATGTTTTAGACATCATGACTTTTCATTGATCCTATCCCTGATAGAATTCATCATTAAGTCATGTAGATTTTTTTTCCAAAACTTGTAATGAGCATAAAAAGATCAGAAAGGGTAACAAAATAGGTGAATGAACAATTAACACATCAATAAATTCAAATAAATGGAACTATACTTTTCGACCATATCATATCTCTGGAAATCATAAGATTTAGGAATAACACATTGAAATCATTAAAAATAATGGAAAATGTGGCATACAATACATTTTTACACTGTAGATATCAAAGCGACATAGGGTGTTAATTTGGAATAACCATAATATCATATTCCCGAAATCTATTAGGAGAAATATTAACGTTTTCCTCCTCCATGTAACCCAACGCTTGGGATGTCTATCTCGGGCTCACCCACCCTCAGTTTATCATGACACCACAAATATACGTAAATAATGACCAATAAACATAACATAGTCATAAAAACACAATCATAATGTAACTCTAACACTTCTACATTCCTATCACAATATATAAAATAAGGATATTGAAAGAAACAATGATTTATTAAACTATTTTCAAAACCATTTAAAAAATCTAATAAAGAGATTTTTTAATCAAAGTCTAACATACCACTTTGAAGCTTTTAAATGAATTATTATATGAAAACATTAATGCCCATATAAATATATTCTAAAAACCATTTTAAAATCATGGAAATTAATCATAAATATTTATATGAATAAATCCTTAAACCATTTAAACCAATATTTCAGTTAAAGGATTCTTAACAAAATCAAGGACGCTTAAATAAAAATAATTAAAGAATATCATTTAATCAAAACATTATTATTTCATAAGAATAAATGTATTCCAGATATAATATTCCATAGGAATGTTTATACACCATAAAAAATGAATAGGTTCATAACAACAATAAAGTCTCAAAGGAATGTAAATTGAGATGAAATCCCTTATAAAGACAATATCCTTAGATTAAGTATAAAGAAATGACATAATTTTGTGTGAAAAATATAAATAAAAAAAATATAAGTGGATATTAATTGTAAAATAATAAGATTCCATTCACACATATTCATAGCATGACATAATCAAAAAGTAGAAGTTTAACCTAAATAACTGAAATCGGGTGAAGAAGTTCCCTTACAGAAATTTGACAGCCTAATTATAAGGCCCCCGCCTTAAACCTTACTTAATATTGAGTTATTACAAGATTACACATTGAGGATATTTTCGGGTTTAGAGTTTTAGAGAATTAGATCATGAAACTTGCATTACATTCCACATTTAAACAAAGTGGTTACATAAAAGAGAATATTCATTCTTCCCATCAACGGAAACATATTGAAAATAAAACATGGATTCATTCTTGACACATCCTTGACACTATCACCACATCATGTACCTTTCCCTTGACCTGTGAAAAACATTTCAAAAACTTGGGATGAGCATAAAAATCTCAGTAAGGGTTATAAAAATATGGAAAGGAAACATGAGTTCATATATACCTAAGAATGAAATCATACTTTACCCATAAAACACAGGCACTTTAACATACCTCATCAAACCATGAATAAATCATAGAAAACATAATACATAAAAGGTAACTTGAGGCATTCATAACATTCTTATGTAGGGAGTAACCCTCTTGGTTACGTTTGGAATACCCATCACAGTATATTCCCTAAATCTCTTCGGAGAAACCTTAACGTTTCACTCCTTCGCGTTACCCAATGCATTTGAGAGCTATATCGGGCTCACCCGCCATTATTTTATCACGGAACCACCCGTTTTCATAACAATTCCCAAGAACCATAACATAAATGTGTCACATAAAACATTCATAAAGGAAACATAACATTTCCACATTTCAATCACAATATAACATTTTAGTATATTGAAATAATGAATCCATTCAAAAAGAAACCATTTCCAAAACCATTTAAAACATTTAATAAAGAGATTTTTGAATCAAAGTGTCCCATACCACCTTGAAGCTTAAAATTTTAAACCATTAATATCCATATAAATAAATCTTTAAAACCATTTTGAAAACATGGATATTAATAAGAACAAATAATTAAAACATTTAAAACGATATTTTGGTGAAAGGGGTTTTACCAAAATTAGAGACACTAGAAAAAAATAATTGAGGAATAACATTTAGTAATAACTTTATAATATCATGAGAATAAATGGATTCATGATATAATATTCCAAAGGACAGTATATACACCATATAAGAGTGAATCGGGGAATAACAACAATGAACCCTCAATAGAAATGTCAAATGTGATGAAATCACTTATAGAAAAGGTATCCTTAAATTAAGGACAAATCAATCTCAAAAATATGTGTGACAAATATAAGTACATCCAATATAAGTGTATATTAAGTGTAAAACAATAAATGGTCATTCAAACATATTCAATGGATTACATATTCAATGACTACATGTTGAACCCAAAGAAATCGAAATTGGGTTAAAAAGTTCCCCTAACAGCCTAACGACATCACATCAAAATGAGTTGATGAGAGATAAAAAGTGTATCTCATCACTTGGACATATAATTTAAATCAATAAGGATATATGAGAACATATCCTAACATAACAATATGTAAATTAACAGTCCCAACAAAAGAATTCTTTTAAAAAAGAGGAGGGTGAAAGGTTCCCTTACTGACTTGGGTATCTTTCAAAACATACACCCCATGAAAGAAGGACAATAGATCATTGATTTAAATACTAATAAACTAAATTATATTACACAAAGAGTAGAATAATGGTTAGTACATACACCACTCAACGGAATTTGTGGCAAATGTAGCATAAATCTCACGGGAATAAAAGCGAGATGAAAAATCCCTTAGGAAAACTCGACAGCCTAACGACGCCACATAAAACTTCCAAATATAGATTGATGATATCAAATAGGGTATCTCATCACATTACAATAAAATTTACAGCAAGAGGAATATAAAAGAACATCCCCCAACATTACAAAGAGGAGCTTAAAATAAGTGACATGAAAGAGAGTACTTAAAAAGAAAGAGAGAGGTTATATCTCTTACGAAAGTTCGGCAGCCTAACGGCGCCACTCAAAACTTTCAAAATGGATTGATGAGAGAGAATAGGGTCTCTCATCACATGAACATAAAAATTTCAGTAAGTTTAATATAAAATATCATCCCAATAACAAGAAATATGAGCTTTAAAAGGAATGACATAAAAGTGTGTACTTAAAAAGAAAGAGAGGAGTAGGATCCCTTACCTCGGGTCCGACTTGACTCGATCGTTCTTTAACGTCCTGAATATTAACCTTGAGTTATTTTAAATTTTCTTAAGAACATTTTTCAAGTTCATTATTCCTTTTATATCACTTATTTCCATGTTATAAACATTATGTAATCATTTAAGTTAATAATGTTTGTTTTGTCGATATTTGGTTCTTAAGTCGAAAGTGGACTTCTTACAATTACATGTTGTTCGTGTGGTCAAAGGTTCTTTATATCCAGAATGACATTCCTGATTTGGATATCATATATATCATATATATCCAGCATATAAATGTATTTATAATATTACATAATCATTTAGAGGTAAAAATGAAATGCACCGTTCATGGAGACGGTAAGCCGTACGTACGCATGAACGCAAATTTCATTTCTTTGTCATATTAATGGAATTAAAACTAAATGAGAGGTATTTATATTTTAATTACAGAATTATATTCATCATTTATATGTATCATTCATCATATATATCCATTATACACATGTACTTATAATAGTACATTACATTTGGGGATAAGAAATGAAATGCACCGTTCATGGAGACAGTAAGCCGTACGTACGCATGAACGCTACTTCCATTTCTATCTCATACTTTAATGGAAAGAAATAATAATTATATATAGGTATATTATAATTCCAGTATAACATCATATTTAATAACTTTAAATCCATCCTTTACATGTCCCACATATGGCATTAACGAATCACATCACTTTGAGGGGGCGGTAGTCCGCACTTCCTTAAATGAAGATATCGTGTTTACCCATAATGGAAACCATAAAGGTATGACCAAAATGAAAAATACAGAAGCTTAAAGAAAACATAAACATATTATATATCATATATAAAAATAGTGACATCATAATGTCCACCTTTGAAGGTGTTAAATGAGTATTGAACAATCATCGTTTCAGGAGGCAGAATTTCGCCATCCACGGAAACCGTATGTTCTTTAACCATTTGATGTAGTTGTGTGAGAGTGTAGCTCGAATAAATCTTATAACAACATACTAGTATATTGAAGATACTGGTTTTGTTACAAAAGAAGTAAATAAAAAGAGTTTAGGGGGTTGGAGAAGCAAAATAAAACAAATGAACATGAGAGAATGAATTACCTTTAAAAGTGTAACTCCTTTTGATTTGAGCCTAAAGGCTTCCTTTGAAAGGATTATGCCCAAAGGAAATCCTCTAGGATGAGGATAGGGATGTGGAGAGAGTAAATGGGTAGGGGTTGGCCGAGCCAAAGGCTTGAGGAGTGTGTGAAATGAGGTAGAGGTGGGGGCCTTTTATAAGAGGAGAGGAGGGGCACTTTTGGAAAGTAAGAAATATTACTTTATTTGAAAATGTGTTTCGGTTTTAAAAGGTCCCACATTGATATAATTCGTGGATAAGGTGATAAGGGTTCTAAATACACCCATCCAATATGTTTTTGACATGTGTAGTTCATATATTTTACATTATCTTTCCATTTTATTTAAATCGCCAAATAATGATGTCATCGCTGCATCATTATTATGTCATAAATAATTTAATTTATGTAATGTCTAAAAATTATAAAAAAATACTATGATGTAGTAAATCTTTTTATCTTTCCAATGACTATTTATAATCAAAAATCTTACTTGTATAACCCCACTTAAAAATTGTTTTAGTAAAACATTTCATGTTTGTGCCATTTTTTTACATTACCATTAAATTAAAGGTATTTATGTCATTTTCCAAAAAAAGTGGCTCCATGGGGTGCCCAAGTTGACCCATGGCTTTTCATGGTCGGCCATGACACAACCAATGATGTTAGGACATGTGTCAAGCTCATATCATTTTATTAAAGCATTATTTTTACCTTAAACTACACTAATTACCACTAATCGTGATTAAAAACTTAATAAGTTACTATTCACCAAAAAATTATTTTTATCCCATTGAACCACATTTTACTTCTTAATGACAACCATGTATGTCGGATTTTTGAAATTCAAAACACAAAGATGGCAAAATTTCATTTAAACGGAAAAATCAGTTTTTATAAGTACCACTTAGTGGTTTCACTATTCATCAAAAATTGAAGTTTTTTAGAAAAATCCCAAAAATTCACCCTAAGCTATATCTGATATTCTGAATTCAAAAATGAAGTCTATTTTACAAAATTAAAAACATATAATTCAGATTAATTAATTTAATAATTAATTCCCGCTGTCAAAGCAAATAGCGTGTTTTTATGAAACAATAAGTATCAAAAGATTGACACTAGTTTAAGTCTGATTTCAAAGTGAAATTAATTCCAACGACCACTATTGGATTTAATGGTAAAAATATATTCTAATTTCACTTTAAAACCAATTCAAAATATAATCTAATCATATAAATAAATTAGATTAAAAAGTGGTTTTGAATTAAAATACAACATTTTACACTATTCATTAAAAAAATGAACTTTATCAAAAAAATACCAAAAATTTACACAAAGTAAAATTTGATGTCCCGATTCTAAAGAAGAGTTTTATTTGGTGCAAAAAAATGTATAAGAGTGATCAAAACTATATTTAATGACAGTTCTCCATCAAAAGGCGATAAGTGAACCTTTAGTGAAAACTATGGCATATACGCATAAAATCGAATTATTTCCATATTTTAGGCCTTTATCTTTTATTGGATAAATGTAAAAACATTAAAAAACATATATAATCATATTTTAGTTATTTCTATCCATTCCTGCCAATACAACGGCTACATGTTAACTTCCATTTAAAATAATATTATTTTATTATTATAGTGCAACGTAAGATTCCCAAGAAACTCGTTGTTGCGTGTTGGGTATGCCATCGAGCATAGCGTCCCCTTTAAAGTCATATTAATACATTATTCACAAATATGGATAAATATGAAAATTTCATATTCTTTATTTACCTGGGGTGTTACATCCTTCCCCCCTTTTGGGAATTGCGTCCTCGCAACTTTAAAATTGCGCTTGGAAACATCCTTGAAAGTCCCACATCGGAACAAGATTTGGTAAAACAATCACTTTAAAATAAAGAAAGATAAGTACAAAGGTCACCCGAGTTAACCCATACTAGGATTCCAAGTATGAAAATATGGACATGGAGGAGAAAACATAGGGTCATGTTCTGATGGAGAGTGATAGAAAACATGTTTAGGAGAAAGTTAACCATAAGAAAATTACAAACTTGTGATGGGTTAAACGGTGTTGGGTTCCCTAGTAGGAAAAGTTAATAGACAACATTTTTTCTTTAAGTAACTTTTTATTGAGGAATTTATTTTTGAGCTTAAATAAGACATAAGGAAACATACTTACTTGTCATGTTGACTTCCAACTTTTACTAGATTCCTTACACAAACTCATATTTTTTCCAAAAGACGAGTATTTAGGGAGACTTGTTCACATTAAGAGTACTATAATCAACTTTTAGAAAATCACCTAATCCCCAAAAGAGAACTATATACTTCCCATGTATTTAGACTTTAACCAAAACCAAAACCAAAAAGGCTAGTACAAGATTAGATAATCCAGAAAAGGATAACCCTTTATAAAAATAAAATCTATTCTTAACCTCTAAAATTTGTCCAACAAAACCCAAAGTTCAACGAGGACCATTAGATAAACAATTTGTCCATAAAATTCCTCAAAGTAAACCAATATAAGATTGAAACCCAATTATTTGAAGGATTTAGTCATATATTCTTCCAAGTTAAATCGTAACATTTATCTCCAAACAACATCTGTTGCTCCTACAGTCTCATATTGAAAAATAATTAACCTAATCACATATCCTCCATGATAGGTTAATCATTTTCATAAATAACCCAAAATCAACTTACTCTTAATTGATAAAATCATATAACTAGAAAGAATCAGTCAAACTAACCAGGGACTTCACGTAGTCCAGTGGTAGGCGATAAATACCAGTCGCACTTTGGTTGTGGGTTCGATTCCCGCAGCATTGTCCGACGCGACGGGTTGTCACACAGTCTGCGTGTTGTCCTTTTTCCAAAACTATATAATTCTTAAAACATTCCCCAAAATGAGATAATATCTTCAAAAATAATCATAACATATTTTAACCTCAAGTTTATCTCATGCCTTTCACTTCCATCATAACATATAGTAACCCATAATTACCTCAAAAGTAAGGATCATATAAACTCTAATTGTTACCTTTATAATTATTACCTGAACTTCCACATCGATTGGTCATCTCGTACATGATGCATTACAGAACATACGAAGTTTCAAGTGGTTGATCATGACTCCTTGATAGTTGGTTTAGAACAACCATGAGATTCCTCATTGAATCCCCCCATCTCATCCAGTATCTTAATCAGAGAACCACCACAGTTTCCTTCAAACCCATTGTCACTTTGGTGCCTGTTAGATCCAGCCATTTACTAAAACCAAAAAGGTCAGTGTGAGTATATCAACATAACCATCATGTACTAATGAGGAAGGTAAACACTAAGATATACTTACTCATTCACTTTACCTAATACTAGGACTCTTTCTGAAATCCTAACCATTATGGTAATGTCACTTATGCTTAAAGAATACCCTAACCTCTAAATTTATCTAAACCAACATTTGATACCAACTATAAGGCCCCCTCTTTAAACCTTACTTAATCTTGAGTTATTACAAGATTACACATTGAGGATCTTTTCAGGTTTAGAGTTTTAGAGAATTAGATCATGAAACTTGCATTACATTCCACATTTAAACAAAGTGGTTACATAAAAGACAATATTCATTCTTCCCATCAACGGAAACATATTGAAAATAAAACATGGATTCTTTCTTGACACATCCTTGAAACTATCACCACATCATGTACCTTTCCCTTGACCTGTGAAAAACATTTCAAAAACTTGGGATGAGCATAAAAAGATCAGTAAGGGTTATAAAAATATGGAAAGGAAACATGAGTTCATATATACCTAAGAATGAAATCATACTTTACCCATAAAACATAGGCACTTTAACATACCTCATCAAACCATGAATAAATCATATAAAACATAATACATAAAAGGTAACTTGAGGCATTCATAACATTCTTACGTAGGGAGTAACCCTCTTGGTTACGTTTGGAATACCCATCACAGTATATTCCCTAAATCTCTTCGGAGAAACCTTAACGTTTCACTCCTTCGCGTTACCCAATGCATTGGAGAGCTATATTGGGCTCACCCGCCCTTAGTTTATCACGGAACCACCCGTTTTCATAACAATTCCCAAGAACCATAACATAAATGTATCACATAAAACATGCATAAAGGAAACATAACATTTCCACATTTCAATCACAATATAACATTTTAGTATATTGAAATAATGAATCCATTCAAAAAGAAACCATTTACAAAACCATTTAAAACATTTAATAAAGAGATTTTTGAATCAAAGTGTCCCATACCACCTTGAAGCATAAAATTTTAAACCATTAATATCCATATAAATAAATCCTTAAAACCATTTTGAAAACATGGATATTAATAAGAACAAATAATTAAAACATTTAAAACGATATTTTGGTGAAAGGGGTTTTACCAAAATTAGAGACACTTGAATACAATAATTGAGGAATAACATTTAGTAAGAACTTTATAATATCATTAGAATAAATGGATTCATGATATAATATTCCAAAGGACAGTATATACACCATATAAGAGTGAATTGGGGAATAACAACAATGAACCCTCAATAGAAATGTCAAATGTGATGAAATCCCTTATAGAGAAGGTATCCTTAAATTAAGGACAAATCAATCTCAAAAATATGTGTGACAAATATAAGTACACCCAATATAAGTGGATATTAAGTGTAAACCAATAAAAGGTCATTCACACATATTCAATGGATGACATATTCAATGACTACATGTTGAACCCAAAGAAATCGAAATTGGGTTAAAAAGTTCCCTTGACAGCCTAACGGCATCACATCAAAATGAGTTGATGAGAGATAAAAAGTGTATCTCATCACTTGGACATATAATTTACATCAATAAGGATATATTAGAACATATCCTAACATAACAATATGTAAATTAACAGTCCCAACAAAAGAATTCTTTTAAAAAAGAGGAGGGTGAAAGGTTCCCTTACTGACTTGGGTATCTTTCAAAAAATACACCCCATGAAAGAAGGACAATAGATCATTGATGTAAATACTCATAAACTAAATTATATTACACAAAGAGTAGAATAATGGTCAGTAAATACACCACTCAACAGAATTTGTGTCAAATGTAGCATAAATCTCACGGGAATAAAAGTGAGATGAAAAATCCCTTACGAAAACTCGGCAGCCTAACGGCGCCACATAAAACTTCCAAATATGGATTGATGATATCAAATAGGGTATCTCATCACATTACAATAAAATTTACAGCAAGAGGAATATAAAAGAACATCTCCCAACATTACAAAGAGGAGCTTAAAATAAGTGACATGAAAGAGAGTACTTAAAAAGAAAGAGAGAGGATAGATCTCTTACGAAAGTTCGGCAGCCTAACGGCGCCACTCAAAACTTTCAAAATGGATTGATGAGAGAGAATAGGGTCTCTCATCACATGAACATAAAAATTACAGTAAGTTTAATATAAAATATCATCCCAATAACAAGAAATATGAGCTTTAAAAGGAATGACATAAAAGTGTGTACTTAAAAAGAAAGAGAGGAGTAGGATCCCTTACCTCGGGTCCGACTTGACTCGATCGTTCTTTAACGTCCTGAATAATAAACATGAGTTAATTTCAATTTTCTTAAGAAAATTTTTCAAGTTCATTATTCCTTTTATATCACTTATTTCCATGTTATAAACATTATGTAATCATTTAAGTTAATAATATTTGTTTTGTCGATATTTGGTTCTTAAGTCGAAAGTGGACTTCTTACAATTACATGTTGTTCGTGTGGTCAAAGGTTCTTTATATCCAGAATGACATTCCTGATTTGGATATCATATATATCATATATATCCAGCATATACATGTATTTATAATATTACATAATCATTTAGAGGTAAGAAATGAAATGCACCATTCATGGAGACGGTAAGCCGTACGTACGCATGAACGCAACTTTCATTTCTTTGTCAAATTAATGGAATTAAAACTAAATGAGAGGTATGTATATTTTAATTACAGAATTATATTCATCATTTAGATGTATCATTAATCATATATATCCACTTTACACATGTACTTATAATAGTACATTACATTTGTGGATAATAAATGAAATGCACCGTTCATGGAGACGGTAAGCCGTACGTACGCATGAACGCTACTTCCATTTCTATCTCATACTTTAATGGAAAGAAAGAATAATGATATAGAGGTATATTATAATTCCATTATAACATCATATTTAATAACTTTAAATCCATCCTTTACACGTCCAACATATGGCATTAACGAATCACATCACTTTGAGGGGGCGGTAGTCCGCACTTCCTTAAATGAAGATATCGTGTTTACCCATAATGGAAACCATAATGGTATGCCCAAAATGAAAAATACAGAAGCTTAAAGAAAATATAAACATATTATATATCATATATAAAAATAGTGACATCATAATGTCCACTTTTGAAGGTGTTAAATGAGTATTGAACAATCATCGTTTCGGGAGGCAGAATTTCGCCATCCACGGAAACCGTATGTTCTTTAACCATTTGATGTAGTTGTATGAGAGTGTAGATAGAATAAATCTTATAAAAACATCCTAGTATATTGAAGATACTGGTTTGTTACAAAATAAGTAAATAAAAAGAGTTTAGTGGGTTGGAGAAGCAAAATAAAACAAATGAACATGAGAGAATGGATTACCTTTAAAATTGTAACTCCTTTTGATTTGAGCCTAAAGGCTTCCTTTGAAAGGATTATGCCCAAAGGAAATCCTCTAGGATGAGGAGAGGGATGTGGAGAGAGTAAATGGGCAGGGGTTGGCCGATCCAAAGGCTTGAGGAGTGTGTGAAATCCGGTAGAGGTGGGGGCCTTTTATAAGAGGAGAGGAGGGGCACTTTTGGAAAGTAAGAAATATTACTTTATTTGAAAATGTGTTTCGGTTTTAAAAGGTCCCACATTGATATAATTCGTGTATAAGGTTATAAGGGTTCACAATACACCCATCCAATAAGTTTTGGACATGTGTAGTTCATAGATTTTACATTATCTTTCAATTTTATTTAAATCGCCAAATAATGATGTCATCGCTGCATCATTATTATGTCATAAATAATTTAATTTATGTAATGTATAAAAATTTTAAAAAAAATACTATGATGTAGGAAAGATTTATATCTTTCCAATGACTATTTATAATCAAAAATCTGACTTGTAGAACCCCATTTAAAAATTGTTTTAGTAAAACATTTCATGTTTGTGCCATTTTTTTACATTACCATTAAATAAAAGGTATTTATGTCATTTTCCAAACAAAGTGGCTCCATGGGGTGCCCAAGTTGACCCATGGCTTTTCTTGGTCGGCCATGACACAAAAAATGATGGTAGGACATGTGTCAAGCTCATATAATTTTATTAAAGCATTATTTTTACCTTAAACTACACTAATTACCACTAATCACGATTAAAAACTTAATAAGTTACTATTCACCAAAAAATTATTTTTATCCCATTGAACCACATTTTACTTCTTAATGACAACCATGTATGTCGGATTTTTGAAATTCAAAACACAAAGATGGAAAAATTTCATTTAAACGGAAAAATCAGTTTTTATAAGTACCACTTAGTGGTTTCACTATTCATCAAAAATTGAAGTTTTTCAGAAAAATCCCAAAAATTCACCCTAAGCTATATCTGATATTCTGAATTCAAAAATGAAGTCTATTTTAAAAAATTCAAAACATATAATTCAGATTAATTAATTTAATAATTAATTCCCGCTGTCAAAGCAAATAGCGTGTTTTTATGATACAATAAGTATCAAAAGATTGACACTAGTTTAAGTCTGATTTCAAAGTGAAATTAATTCCAACGACCACTATTGGATTTAATGGTAAAAATATATTCTAATTTCACTTTAAAACCTATTCAAAATATAATATAATCATATAAATAAATTAGATTAAAAAGAGGTTTTGAATTAAAATACAACATTTTACACTATTCATTAAAAAAATGAACTTTATCGGAAAAATACCAAAAATTTACACAAAGTAAAATTTGATGTCCCGATTCTAAAGAAGAGTTTTATTTGGTGCAAAAAAAATGTATAAGGGTGATCAAAACTATATTTAATGACGGTTCTCCATCAAAAGGCGATAAGTGAACCTTTAGTGAAAACTATGACATATACGCATAAAATCGAATTATTTCCATATTTTATGCCTTTATCTTTTATTGGATAAATGTAAAAACATTAAAAAAAATATATAATCATATTTTAGTTATTTCTATCCATTCCCGCCAATACAACGGCTACATGTTAACTACCATTTAAAATAATATTATTTTATTATTAGAGTGCAACGTAAGATTCCCAAGAAACTCGTTGTTGCGTGTTGGGTATGCCATCGAGCATAGCGTCCCCTTTAAAGTCATATTAATAAATTATTCACAAATATGGATAAATATGAAAATGTCATATTCTTTATTTACCTGGGGTGTTACACTAATGGCGTCACTTTAAAATTCATAAAATGAATTGATGTGAGAGAAAATGGAATCGCATCACATGGACATAAAACATGATGAAATAAGGATATATTGAAACATATACCAACATATGAAGATGTAAATTGAACAACATAACAAAAAGAATTCTTTTATAAAGAAGAGGGTTAATGGTTCCCTTACCAATTTGGTAACATACGAAACAACCACCCCATGAAAGAAGGATCATACAATTAAGATGTATGTACCCATAAATTAAAGGATAATACACAAATAATATATTCATGTGCAGTACATAAACCACACAAAATGAAATAGTATCAAATAGGGCATGAATCTCATGGGAATAAAAAGTTAGATGAAAATACCTTATCAAGTTGTAATCAATCGAGTCATATGATGAAATTTTAATAACCACAAAATTATTCAAAGAATAACATGAATATAAAGAGAATAATTATAATATATATCAAATTTCAGTAGAAAATATGCCACATGCAATAAATTAGTGGTGAATAATGAAAATCTCACGGAATTAAAAGTGAGATAAGAAAACGCTTTTCCTAATGTTTGACATGACTTGTATGTTCATTGTTAATCCCAAATAATAAACTTATGTTAATTTATACTTGATTAAATCATTTTTAATGTTCATTTTTCCTTTTATATGACTTATTATCATGTTATAAACTTTATTTAATCATTTAAGCTAATAATGGCTGTTTATCAAACTTTGGTACTTGAGTAAAAAATGACCAACTTATAATTACAAGTTGTACATGTGGTAAAGAATAAATTATCTATAGAATGATATTCAATATTTAGATATCATATATATCAAATATATCTACTAATTATATATATTTATAACAGTACTTAATATTTGGTGATAATAAATGAAATTCATTATTCACGGAGACGGTTAGCCGTACATATGAATGAACCCTACTTTAATTTCTATTTAGTATTTTAATTGAAAGAAAAAATAATGATACATAGTTATATTATAATTCCAGTATAAATAAAATATAATTTCAAGAAATATCTCCTTTTTACATCTAACTTACGTTAAGAACAAGTCATACCACTTTGAGGGGGTGGTAGTCTGCACTTCATCAAATGAAATTATCATGTTTACTCATAATGGAAAACATAAAGGTATAATATAAATTAAAAATAATGAAGAATAAATAAAACATAAACATAATATATATCATATATAATTATAGTTCAATCATAATGGCCACCATAAGATACAGTAGGAGATATTTGAACAATGAACGTTTCGTGAGGCATTAGTTTTCCATCCAATGAAACAATATGATCTTTACTAATTAGATGAAGTTGTGTGTAAGTGTAGTTTGAATACTTCTCATAAAAACATCCTAGAATATTTATTATACTGGTTTTGTTATAAAATAACAGAATAAAAATATTTTAGGGGGTAGGAGATATAAAATATAACAAAAGGACTTATGAGAAGATGTTACCTTTAAACTCAACATCTCACTTCCGTTTGAACCAAATGGTTTACTTGAAGTGCCTTGTTCCTAAGATTAGGATTATAGGAGGAAGATAGGGATTTTTAGAGATTATTTGGTCAGGTTTTGGATGTGCCAAATTTCTTGAGAGGTGTGATGAATGTGTTAGAAGTGTTGTTCTTTTATAAGGAGGGGAGGGGAAATTCAAGGTATTTTAAAAATATTATTGTATTATATAATGATTTTCGGTTTCTAAAGGTCCAAAACTTATTAATGTCGAATATAAGATGTATCGTGGTAGAATTAAAATCATCCAATAAAAACTTGTACAGGTTTTTCATATTATTTTAATCTTTATAATCTTATTTATTTAAATCATTTATTAATGTGGTAAAAATTTCATCATTATTGTGTCATAAATAATTTTATTTATTATTTTTATAATAATTATAAAAAAAATACAATGATATATAAAATATTTTTATATTTACAAAGAATATTTGTAGTCCAATAGATAACTTATATAACCCTATGTAAAAACTAATTTACTAAAATATTTTTTATATCATTTTTCTCTTTACTTTAAATTAATTAATATAAAGTGTCATTATCATGCTTATGTGGATCCATGGGTTCTTAAATCGACCCAAGAAATCCCATGGACAGAAATTTATTAACCAATAGAATTATGAAACATGTTAGGGTAATTTTATATTATGATAATTATATTTTGTTACCCTTATTTACCTGATTTACCCTTTAACAATGTTAAATAAATTTTTTATTGAAGTTAAAATTCATATTGCCTCATTTTTTACCTATTTATAAAATTTGAACATCCTAATTCCTAATATGGAATCCATTTTATCAAGTTTAAAACATTGAAGTCCAAGATTTTATTTTAAACTTAATTCCTGCTGTCAAAACAAGAAAGCAGGGTTTTTAAGAAATAATAACTATCAAAAGAATGACACTTGTTTATGTTCAATTTAATAGTTTAATTAATTCAATTGACTAACATTGGATTAAATGGTAACAATATAATATAATTACACTTTAAAACCAGAAAAAATGATAATCTTACCATATAAATAAATGATATTAGAAAACAATTTTGAACTAAAATACAGTATTTTTCACTATTCATCATGAAATAAATTTTATCAGAAATATACCAAAACATTACCCCAGGAAAATTTTGATATCTAGATTCTAAGTAAAAATTTTATTTTGTCAAATATAACATATAAAAGTGACCAAAACATTATTTATAGCGGGTTCACCATCAAAAGGTGGTAAATCAACCTTTTAATAAATACTGGAGTATTTATTCTTAAAATCGGATTCATTCTTATTTTAAGTCTCTAAAATTTATTGGATAAATATAAAAAAATTTATCAAACATGTTTATTCATATCTTAGTTAGTTTTTTTAATTCCTGTAATTGCAATGGCTAGGTGTTAAATGCCATTTAAAATAATGATAATATTATATTATTTTTCAGTACAACTCAATGTTGTGTGCAATATATGATTTCAAAGAACCCCGTTATTCTCTATCAGGTACGCCATAGAACATAGCATCTCCTTTAATGTTAAATTAATAAATAATTACTAATATTAATAAATATGAAAAATTTCATATTCTTTATTTACTTGGGATGTTACATCATTCCCCCTATTGAGAATTCCGTCCTGGAAATTTTAAAATTGAGCTCAGAAACATCATTGAAAGCAACACATTTGAGAAAACATCAATAAAACTATCTTTTTAAAATAAAGTAAGATAATTAAAAAGGTCACCCAAGACAAAAGATACTAGGATTCCATGAAAACACGGATATATATGTGAAAAAAATAATCATGTTCTTATAGAGAGTGATAGAAAACATTATTAGGAGAAAGTTAACCATCAGAAAATCACAAACATGTGATGGGTTAAACGGTCATTGATTCCATATAAGGAAAATTTAACAGACAACATTTTTGTTTTATGTTACTTTTCAAAAAGGTGAGGAATTAATTAATGAGATTAACTAATTACAAAAGGAAACATACTTATTTGTCATGTAAACATTCTCCCTTTACTAAATTCCTACAACAAACTCAATTTTTCTCAAATGATGATTATTAAAGATGAATTGTTCATATTGAAATCACTATAATCAACTTATAGAGAATCAAAGAATCAAAAAAAGGTGAACTATATATTTCCCCTGTCTTTAGACATCAACCAAAACCAAAATGTTTAGTAGAAGACTTGATAATCCCCAAAAAGGATAATCATTTACAAAATGAAAAACTACTCTTAATCTCTAAAATTTGACAAAAAATACCCAAAGTTCAATAAAGACAATTCAATAATCAACTACCTATAAAATTATTCAAATAAAAAAAACTAATATTGAAACCCAAATCTCAAAAGGATTTAATCACATAGTCTTCCATGATAAATCGTAATGTTTATCTCCAAATAACATCAGTTAATCTGAAAGTCTCATATTGAAAAGTAATTAACTTAATATCATATTCTCCAGGATTGGTTAATAATTTACATAGATTACCCAAAATCAACCAATTATTGATTCGTAAAATCATCTAACTAAAATGAATTAGTCATACTAAACAGGTACATTACGTAGTCTAGTTATAGGCGGTAAATCCTAGTCGCACTTTGGTAGTGGGTTTGATTCATGCACCTTTGTCTAACACGATGAGTAGTCACATGGTCTACATATATCCCTTTTTCAGAAACTATATTATTTTATAACATTCCCAAAAAGAGATTAATTCATCAACAATAACCATAACATATTTTAACTAGAAATGTACTATAATAACATTCATTTTGTGTCCCCAAATGTAATAGCCCACAATTTTCTCATATTCAAGGATCATATAAACCAAATTGGTTATTTATAACTATATCCACAAAAGAAAAGATAATTATTCCTTGAATAAAATTTTCATATACCAAAATTCAGGGTTATACATACTACAAAAATTATTCATATGTAATCCCATTATCAAAAGAGCCTTAATACATTTAAGCATTTCCCTATCCAAAAATCTACCATAACACTTGAATATATTATATGATGGTTTCTTACTCATTAATAATTCTTCATGATCCATTATGCATTCCTTTCCAACTTATTCAAAAATACTTCTTTGCAACAAAAAAAATCATGAATCATATCATAAGATTCAATAATGTATAAAAACCAGTTAAGAAATAATCCATACCTTTCATTGGTCCTTGTTAGTTTCCTCTTCCTCAATTGGAATGGCACTAGGTAGTGGAAAACATATATTTTTATGATCCTGGTGATCCCATTCCCAAACCTTCTTTATTGGACATCATTTTGTATAATAACCATGCACACCACATTTAAAACATTCAATTGATCTCTTAAAAAGTTCTTCTTTCCCATTCCCAGAGTCAACTGGATGCTTCCTTATTCCATGGAAGGTTCTTGCTTTATGACCTTCACTTCCATATCTATAGAATATTCTTGTCCCTTTGAAACATTTTACTATGTGTTTCTTTTCACATCATTGACTCATATGTATTTGAATATAATTACATTTATGATTATTACATGAACTATTGTAGGGATTTCTTTCTCACATATATGATGCCTTATAAAAATATCCATGATTCAGATAGTTGCTCCTAACTCCACATAGTTGGTTGTGAATAACTACAAGAGTTCTCATTGCAGCTCCCATTTTATTCACTTTCTCATTCAAAAACATCATAGTTTTCATCACATCAACTGTTACTTTGGTTCTAGCTAGACCCAACAATTTACTAAAACAAAAAAGGTAAGTTAGTGAATATCAGAAACATCATCATATAATATCTTATAAGGATGGTAAATACTATGATATACTTATTCAAGTTATCTTAAACTCATTCATGTTATCTAAAATAACAATTAATCTTTTTAAAACCCTATCCATTATGGTAATGGTACTTCTGCTTAATGAACACCCTAACCTCTAAAGTTATCTAAACTGACATTGGATAAAAACTGTAAGGACCCGACCTTAAAATGTTACATAATCATGAATTAAATGAATAATTCACATTGGGAATCTATTCAAGTTTAGAGTTTTAGAGAATTAGCGCATAAATATTACAAATAAACATAACAATTACATGTAGAAACTACTACTCATTATACATTATTTTCCTAAAATAAAAACACTTAAAAAGAAAAATTCCTACTTCCAAATTTTATATAGAATGAATTTTCCTTGGTCCTATACTTCAACCTATTCATCATTAAGTCTTGTGGACAAAATTTCCAAAACATGGGATGAGCATTTAAAACACAATATGGGATAAACAATTATGAATGGAAACATTAACCAATCAATAAATACAAATATATGAAACCATTCTTTTCGATCATAACATACCAATGAAATAAAAATATTTATGAATAACACATAGAAATCATAAATAATAATGGTAAATTGTGGCATAAAAAACATTATTACATTGTAGATATACAACTACATAGGGATATTTGTTGGAATAACCATAATAGTATATTCACTAAATCTCTCAGGGGAATCATTAACGCTTACCTCTGCCATGTTACACAATGCATTGGGGCGCTATCTCGATCTCACCCGCCAATGGATTATCTCGGAACAACCAATATATGTAAAAAACGACCAATAACCATAAAACAGTCATAACACGTAACACAAGAATAAAAGAAGGAAAACATTTCCACATTCTAATCACAATATATCACATCAGGATATTGAAATAAACATTGCTTTATCAAATTATTTTCAAAACCATTTATAAAATTTAATAATTTGATTTTTGAATCAAAGTGTCCCATACCAAATTGAATATTTTAAATGAATTATCCTTTGAAAATAGTAATGTCCATGTAAATAAATCTTAAAACCCATTTTTAAATCATGGACATTAATTAAAAATATCTAGAAGAATAAATCATTAAACCATTTAAAACAATATTTTAGTTAAAGCATTTTTAACAAAAAGAGAGACACATGAATACAAATAATTGAGGAATAATATTTAATTAAAAATTTAGTATATCATTAGAATAAATGTATTCATGATATAATATGAAAAAGGAAAGTATATACACCATATAAAAGTGAATTTACGCATAACAACAATGAAGTGTCAATGGATTTTAAATTGAGAAGAAATCCCATATAAAGATGGTATCCTTAGATTAAAGCTAAATCAATGACATAATTATGTCGTAAAATTATAAATACACCCAATATAAGTGGATATTAAGTGTAAAATAATAAGATGTTATTAAAACATATTCATAGAATGTCATAATCACGATGTAGAAGTTTAACCCAAAGAATTGAAATTGGGTGAAGATGTTCCCTTATAGAAATTTGACATTATAACAACATCACTTTAAAATTCAAAAAATGAATTGATGAGAGAGAAAAAAGTATCTCACCACATGTATATAAAATATATAGCAATAAGGATATATAGGTAAATATCCCAACATAGAAGATGTAAATTAAAAGACATAACAAAAAGATGTCTTTTAAAAAAGAAGAGGGTGAAAGGTTCCCTTACCGATTTGGTAACATAAAAAACATACACCCCATGAAAGAAGGATCATACAATGAAGATTTTAGTAACCATAAATTAAAGGATATGGAAAAAATAATACAATCATGTGCCGTACATTCACCACACAAAATGAAACAGTAGAAAATATAGTATGAATCACACTGAAAAAAAGAGATATGAAAATCCATTACCACGCTGTAATCAATCGAGTCGTGTGACCAAAAGATGATAACCAAAAAATGATTTATAGAATAACATGGATATAATGAAAATCATGATAATATATATCAAATTTAAGTACAAAATACACCACATGAAATATATTAGTGTTGAACAATGGAAATCTCAGGGAATTAAAAGTGAGATAAGAAACCCCTTACCTCATGTCCGACTTCACATGTTTGTTCCTTGTTCTTCTGGAATAATACACAAAATTTAATCTATAAATGATTAAGAATAATTTTTAATTTTTATTATTCATTTTATATCACTTATTAAAATTTTATATAAATTATGTAATCATTTAATTTAATAATGGTCATTTTGTCGATATTTGGTACTTTAGTCAAAAATGAACAAATTATAATTACATGTTATCCATGTGGTCAAGAGTACATTATCTACTGAATGATATTCATGATTTATATATCATATATATCGTATATATATTTAGTATATATATGTATTAACAACAATACATAACATTTGGAGATAACAAATGAAATGCATCATCCACGGAGAAAGTAAGCCGCATGTACGCTGGAATGCTACATTCATTTCGATTTCATATTTTAATAGAATGAAAACATAATGATAGAATTTTATATTATAATTACAGTATAATATCATATATAATTTCAATAATTCTATCCTTTATACATCCACGTATGGTATGAACTAGTAATATCACTCTGAGAGGGCGGTTGTCCACACTTCTTCAAATGAAATTATCACATTCAATCATAATTGAAACAATAAAGGTATGATATAAATTAAAAATAAAGAACAACAAATAAAACATAAACATAATATATATCATATATATAAATATTTTCATCATAATTGCAACCATAAGAGGTTTTAGGAGATAATTGAAAATCATGGTTTCAGGAGGCGTTAGTTTACTATCCACAAAAACAGTATGTTCTTTACCCAATAGATGAAGGTGTCTGTATGTGTAGTTTGAATAATTCTAATAAAAAAAACTAATATATTTTATTTACTAGTTTTTTTTATAAAATTCAGGAATAAAAAGTTTTTAGGGGATTGTAGATGTAATATAAAACAAATGGACTTAAGAGAAGATGTTACCTCAAAATTGTGTATCTCTCTTTGGTTTAAACTAAAAGGATTACTTGAAGTGACTTTTGTCTAAGGTATGGCTTCTAGGAGGAATATATGGATATTTATAAATTGTTTTTGGAATGCTTTTTACTAGCCAAAGGGCTTGGGAGGTGTGATAAATGGGTTAGAATTGGTGTTCGTTCATAAGGTGGTGGAGGGGCTCTTTATGAATGTTTAATAATATTATTTTATTATATAATGATTTTCGGTTTCTAAAGGTCCAAAACATATTAAAGTCGAATATAATATGACTCATGGTAGAATAAAATCATCAAATATGAATTGGTATGGTTTTAAATATTATTTTAATCATTAAAATCTTATTTATTTAAATCATTTATTAATGAGGTAAACCCTACATCATTATTGTGTCTTAAATAATTTTATTTATTTGATGTCTAAAAATTATAAAAAAATACCATGATGTATGAAATCATTCTATATTTCAAAATAATATTTATAGTGTAAAATATAAATTATATAACCCTATGTAAAAATTAATTTACTAAAAGATATTTGTTTATGTCATTTTTGTCGTTACCTTAATTTAATTAATATAAAGTGTCATTATCACTCTTAAGTGGATCCATGTGGTCCTAAAATTGACCCAAGTATTCCCATGGTCAGAACTATATTAACCAATAGGATTAGTATATATGTTATGGTCAATTTATATTATTATTATATTATTTTGTTGCCCTAATTTACAAGATTTACCCTTTAATCATGGTAAATAAAATTTTTACTGAAGTAAAACTTCATATTGTCTAAAAATAAAAGATACCTATTTGAAAAATTTGGACTCTTAATTAGGAATATGGAATCAAATTTTCCAAATTAAAAACATATAGGTGGCATAAATTAATTTAAAAATAATTGCCTATGTCAAAACAAAAAAGCGTGTGTTTAAAGAAATATTATCTATTAAAAGTTGGACACTTGTTTATGTCCAATTTCAAAGTGAAATTAATTCAATGGCCTATATTGGATTAAATGATGGAAATATAATCTAATTACACCTTAAAACAAATTAAATTGTTAATATTACCATATAAATGAATTATATTAAAAGGTAGTTTTGAAATAAAATATATTATTTTTCACAATTCACCAAAAAATGAATTTTATCAGAAAAATTCCAAAAATTTACCCAATGTAAATTTTGATGTCATGATTAGAAATTAGAATTTATTTTAGTATAGAATATATAAAAGTGACCAAAACTAGATTTAATGAGGGTTCACTGTCAGAATGCGTTAAATCGGCCTTTTAATCAATATTAGAGTATTAATGCTTAAAATCATAATATTTCTTATTTTAAGCCTCTAATTTTTTTTTGGAAAAATGTAAAAAAATTTAACAAACATGTATATTCATATTTTGGTTATTTTTTTTCATTCCCAAAATTAAAATGACTTGAAATTAACTACCATATAAAATAAAAATAAAAATATATTATATTTTGGTACAACTCAACGTTGTGTTCAACATATGATTTCAAAGAAACTCGTTATTGTGTATCGGGTATGCCATCAATCCCAACATCCTCATTAAAGTAAAATTGATAATTAATTTAAAATATTTATTAATATGAAAAATGTCACATTCATTATTTACCTGGGATGTTTCAATAATGGTCATTGATTAATTGAAATTTTTATTATGAGGGACTATGATCTCTAAAATTGATTACAGGGATCCTAGATTTCATGTTACACCATGCCCTACCTCATTTTCATGAGGAGTCGTTGAGGGTTACATGGACTTAAGTGATGGTCCCAAGGTGCCAAAGGATGTTAAAAAATTCTAAGATCTTTGAGAACAAATTTGGGAACAATTTTCCCTTACGAAAAAAACAACAAAACCCTCCACGAACAACAACTATATGATTCATGTCAATAAAACATTCAAGCACGTATTCCCAAAAACAAAACCATTTTGATCCACAATAGAACCCAAAACCAATACAATCAAGCATGATATCAGAGTAATATATGAAATACTAAACAAGAGACCCAAAATAAACAAAGACACACTCCACGACTCAACCCCAAACTCCATGATCCAAGTACCACCACATCTCCCAAGAATCACCACGAACCACTAGCAATGCGATGCCTTAACTTTAAATGTGTCTTAGAATACGACATCTACAGAAGAACCAAACTGTCAAAGCAAGGGGTTAATACTAATACTTAATAGGTTTTCCCCAAATTACATCCATACACACACCACTAGGATAGAACACATTAGCTCAATTTATATAAAACAATTTACATAATTTCTATAAAATAATGCAACAATAAAAATAAATTTAAACAAATTTTTACCCAAATCAATTTACCCAATTTAGTGAATACCTATGCAAATAAAAAAAACAAGTCATTACCCATTAACTTTTACAAGACAACATACATATCACAACCATACACCAATTATGTCACACAACCAATACCATTCACTCGATCACGGTGTTACTTTAATGGTGGTACATTAATGGCCAACATGTCTCCTTCATGGTGTAGGACATCACGCCCATCACTGGTGTGGGACTTCCCACCCATCACTCTCCCTTTTTGATGAGGGTACATTCACAACCACCACATTGATGGTGATACATTCTTGACCACCATCTATCCAACTCATGACAATCGATATTTTTGAAAATCCCCATTACATTTCAATCCACAATTACCAACATCATTCCACGAAACAATTTCCAATGAAAATGTAACTGATTATTCCAGAAAACATTCAAACAATAACATTCCATGTTACCTCAATAAATCTTGAATTTATTGAATACCCCCTAAAACCATTTTCCATGTCATCCCACATTTCAATAAAACAACACTTTTATTAAAAACCATCTTTCCACACACATTACCCATAAATCAATCAAGATACCTATTTTAAAATTTACAATATAAAAACTGACAATAAAACCCATTTTTAAAATATTAACCCATGTCCCCCAAAATCCCCAAATCATTACAAAATGGGTTTCCGCTAAGCATGAAACATCATATTAACAATTAATTCCAAGATAAAAAATTAATGGAAACCCAAGTAACTTGTTATACCGAACTAGAGTTGATAGAGATGCCACATACCTCATATGGGTTTTGTGAAATCGACCATTCCCCCAAACACCCTCTAAACCAGGTGAAAGCCTCCTCAAAACCCCTTAAAAACCCTTCCCTAACATCAACAAGCTCAACCTTTCTCACAAAAAGGCAACACAACCCTAGATCTACATGAAACCCTTTTAGATCATGGAAATTAAGAGAGATAGAGGTTCAATCCGAACCAAAACCTCAAAGAACCAAAAGAGGGACTTAACCGAGGAGAACCACCTTCAATTGTCCAAGAAATCCCTTTTATTGGGCTCCAAAACGAGCTAAGGACCTCCCCCAACATATGAAATCCCTAGCTCCCACATGAGCCCTCAGTGGGAGGATGAATGAGGGAATAAATTGGAAATCACTAGTGGCTCGGGACTTAAAAACCATAACATTATGTGGCCGCATGGTTACCCCACATAGTTTGGAAAACCATGCGCTAATCGTGCGATGGCCACTGTCTCACCCATGGTATTCGCACGACTTGCCTGCATGGTTTGTTTAGACTGTGTTCCAACTGTGCGACCCTTCCCAAAAACCACAACATTAAAATTTTTTCCAAATATTTTCCAAACTTCAACCAACCACTTCAAAAGCACAAATGAACCGAAACAAGGGTTACATACCTCAAACCGAGGGTACTACATTCCCCCCACCATTGGACATTATGTCATCAGAATGTAGTGAAGCCACTCATTGCCGAAAGAGCTCCGGCCATTGCTCGACCATCTATTTCACCTCCTCCCATGTCTCCTCATTGATATGGCCACGCTGCCACAAAACCCAAACCACACCGATTATTTTACCACCCAATACTTTCTCTTTCTTATCCACAACCCGCACTGGCATGTGCACCAATGAAGCATCCGACTCTTTCTCATCAAGATCCAATCAAATAAAATGGCCCGTATCTGGCTGATACTTTTTCAATTGAGATACAAGAAATACATTGTGCACATCACATAACCTATGTGGAAAATCCAAATGATAATCCACCACACCAAGCTGCTCAAGAATCAGAAAATGTACAATATATCGCGGAGATATAATTATATGCCATCCAAGCTAATGATGTCCCAACCTAGAAGATATCCTCAAGAAAACATGATCACTAACCTCGAACAATAATAGCCATCTACAATGATCGACATATGATTTCTGATGACTTTGAGCCATCTCCATTCTCTTCCAAATTAACTTGATCTTCTTCGTAGTATCCTAGAAAAGGATAGGTCCAACGATCAAGGACTCACCCGTTTCCACCCAACATAGTGAATAAAGACATGAATGCCCACACAACACTTCAAAAAAAGCCATATGTGTGGATGCCTGATAACTGTTATTGTATGAGAATTCAACCAACGAAAAGTGATCCTCTCCTGAGCCACCAAAATCTATGAAAAACGCCCACAACATATCCTCCAAAGTTTTTATCATCCTCTCGGATTGTCCATCTGTTGGAGGTTGATACGCTGTACTCATGATAAACTTAGATCCAAAGGATTGCTGTATGGATTTCTAGAAATGAGATGTAGACCTCAGATCTTGATCAGATATGATAGAAACTAGAACACCATGCCTCTTTACCACCTCTCAGATATAGATTTTTGGTAGATCCTCCACCATATGAGATTCACGAATTGGATGAAATGGGCCAACATTGTTAGCCAATCCACTATCAAAAAAATTGAATTGTGCTTTATAATCATTCATGGGAGACCAGTGACAAATCAATCGCAATTTTATCCAACTTCCAAACAGGGATTGGTAATGACTGGACCATGCCCGCTGGCCTCTGATGCTCTGCCTTGACTTGTTGGCAAGTCAAGTATCTCAAAACAAACTTATACACTCTTCTTTTTATACTATCCCACAAGAACTACGCTTTAACCTCTTTATATAGTTTCTGAATTGTAGGATGAACAGCCCACCTGGAATAATGATATTCCCTGAGAAGATCCTCCTAACAAGAAAATGGTACAACCATCAAATTCTGAAAACACAAAACTGAATATCAATTCACTTTCCAACCCTCAATGGTCTCCCCACCATTGAGTTTCGACACATGGTCACACACTCAGAATCAGATATTTGTGCCTCTTTAAATAGGACAACCACGTTATGAATCAACAAAACTGAAAAAAAGACTGCTCTATCACCCTGGTCCTCACATTCCAACTGCATGTCAGCTACACCCGACATCAATTTCCACTGGTATGATACCTATTTCACCACCTGAGCATATGATTTTTGACTTAATTCATCCGCCACCAAATTTCCCTTACCCAATGTGTACATCAAGTCAAAATAAAACATCTGGAGATATTCCATCCATCTCTGTTGACTCATGTTCAATTACCTTGGTGAGAAAATGTGCTTCATGTTCTTATGATATATATATACCGTGAATTTATCACCGAAGAGATAATGACACCACACTTTCAAATCATGGACCACTTCTGCCAATTAAAAATTATGATTTGGGTAGTTCTTCTCATGCACCCTCAACTCTCGTGATCCATACAAAACCACATGATTTCATTTCTTGAGAACGTACCCCAACCCTGATCCTGATGCATCATAATACATCACCTACCCTTTTCCTGGCTCTGCCAAACCAAGATTGATGCTGATTTAAGGTGACCCTTTAGCTCTTCAAAACACTGCTGACACTATTCATTCCACTGGAATGGAACATTCTTTCTTGGAAAAGCTGTCATCAGGGAATACAAATGTGAAAAATCATGAAAAAAACACCGATAATACATAGATACCCCAAGGAAACTCTATACCTCAAACAAATTCTTTGGTTGTTTCTATGAGATTACAACCTCTAATTGTTCCAGATCTACCGAAACACCACTTTTAGAAATCACATGGCTATGATAACAGACTTCCTACATCCAAAAGTCACACTTTGTCTATGTGGCATACAACCGATGATCCCTCATGATCCCCAGCACTATCACCATGTGATGATCATGCTTCACCATTGTCTTTGAATACAAAAAAAATATCATCTACAAACACCAACATAAATGAATCCAAATATCTCTGAAATATCTGATTCATCATTACCATGAACACTACTGGCACATTAATTAGACCAAAGAGAATAACCCCATATTCATAATGGCCATATCAACATTTGGAGCTGATTTAGGAATATTGTCCTTCCTCACCGAAATTAATGATATCCTGGCCTTAGGTCAATCATGGAGAACCACGAGGCTCCCCTAAACTTGTCGAAAAAATCATCAATTCATGGAAGTGGATATATTCTCATTATTGTAACTTGGTTAAGTTTATGAAAATCATAACATATCCTCAAATTTCCATATGATTATTTCCCAAACAACACTGGCACTGCCCATGGAGATGTTCTAGGCCGGATAAACCCTTTTTTTTGCAACACTTCCATCTGGACTTTCAGTTCCCTCAATTTAGTAGGTTCCATTTGGTAAGATGAATGTGAGATAGGACTGGTCCCTAGAAGTTTATCAATCTTAAACTTCACTTCTCTTACGGGTGGTAACCTAATGAATTATTTGGGAAAAACATCCATGAACTGATCCACCACTACTGGGAGAACTCTCCGCTCAACACCCTCTAAATATTCCAAAAAAAAACACCACCAAATGATATGATAACGTGCCTAATAATGGTGACAACTAACTCGTTTCACCCTGCCTTTCATGCCTCTCCCCTCTAAATAGATTTGTAAAGCCTTTTGTGGAAGATTTACCAATAATACTGTCAGATTATGGGCCATACTCCCACCCTATGAATAAGTGTCGCTCCTCCACTTTAACCCGACGTTAGAGGTCCCACTATTCCCCATGGGTAACACCATGCTTCCTCCACCTGGAGCTCCCAACAGATCCCGCTCAGCCACCGATGATCGATTCACCATCTCATTGTAATCACTGATACACAAAACTACTATTTTTGAATGGGTCTCTTTCCTTTAACTCTTTTTTAAGATCCTTACCTTCAAAAACATGCTACCCGCCTCCTTTGGTGAAAATCACACTGAACTCATAAACATAGCTGCATAATCCGTCACCGACATATTCTCTTTCTTCAGATAGTTGAAATCAGTTGTATGCTGAATTATGAACGTATGTTGGAAGAATTTTTGGTTAAACAATTCCTCAAATATGTCTCATGTCGTACCTTGGTTTGTTCAATCTTGGACCTCCAACTCCCACCATTGAAGGGAATGATCTTCTAAAATTTATATGGACAACATAAAATTCAACACTACCGGTGTTCCCATGAATTTGAAGATCTTATTCATTATATTTAACCATGTTTCAGACCTTTCTTGCTCTAAATCACACCTGAAGATGGGATGGATTCTGCATTTGAAACTGAACCGCATGATCCACATGACATGGTTCATCCACTTCATTTCCACATTCCATAGCATGGAATTATTTAAATATTCTTTTCACTAACTGTTGGTTCACCTAAGGCTCAGGTGCAAACACGTTCTCATCGTCCACTTCTGGTTAGTCTCTACGATGCCTACTCGGTGTCATTTATATAAACAGAAAACAAACAACAATGAGTATCACATTCATAGACATCATGAATTCCCATTTCAAATCATATTTTACAACACTATCACATTGAGTCTTTCCTCTTTTCCACATTTTCCATGTTTCACCATTTTTGAAAACCAAAACATTTTCAAAATACCTAATTTATTCACATTACATTTTCCCAAATTTGAGAAACCATTTCTCAATTCATCCCACAAATAATTATGCCCAATGAAATATGCATCTTAGAGGGAAGTCATTTCTACCGTATATGCCATGAACATCTCATTGGAAACACCAACGGTAATGTGATTAACAATGCCTGTATGTTTAACTAAAACACTTATGTACCCAACTTCATGGTAATATGATGTTCAATAGAAAATGGTTAGCTACATCCTTTTATGATATACATTCCAAGTTCTGACATTCCTACTCCTTACTTCAATCCCGACTAAAGGAATATATAACAACAATTGTCAACTAAAAATATGAGAATTAATTCTACTGGACCGAACAAGATGATACCACTTTTAACACCCCACCCCTAACTAATTGGATTGGGTAGGCGGTGAGGGTTACTTGGCATTAAGCGACATTCCCAAGGCACAAAGGGATGGAAATAAATGTTGAGGGCTTCGAGAAAAAATTGGGGAACGATTTTCCCTTATGAAAAAACCCAACCATACCATACACTAAAAACCACTATATGATACATGTAAATAAAACATTCAAATATGTATTCCCAAAAGACAACCAATTTGATCCATAATACTACCCAAAACCAATACAATCCAACACGATATCAGAGTACTATGCGGAAGACTAAAAAAGAGACCCGAAATAATCCAAAACACCCTCGACGACTACAACCTAAGCTCCATGCTCCAAGCACCACCCCATATCCCAAGCACCACCATATACCACAATCAAGGAGATTCCATGCCATTAGTTCGGTCTCGGAATATGAAATCTTTAAAATCACCAAATTTCCATACTAGGGATTGAGTACTAATACTCGGTAGGTTTTCCCCAAATGAATTCCCTACAAACTCCACTAGGACATAACACATTAGAAAAATTTATATAAAAAATTTATATAACCTCTATAAAATAATGATACAATGAACATCAATCGAAACAAATCTTTACCCAAATCAATTTTCCCAAATTTAAGTGAATACCCAAGGAAAACAAAAAGAACATGTCAATAAACATTCCCTTTTGAATGACCACATACATATCACAATCATACACCAATTATGTCACACAACCAATACCATCCACTCGATCATGATGTTACTTTAATGAGGGTACATTCATGGACACCTTGTCTCCTTCGTGGTGTGGGACATCACGCCCATCACTTGTGAGGGACTTCCCACCCATCACCCTCTCATTTTGATGACGATACATTCATGATCACCACCTTGATAATGAACATTCCTGACCACCATCCATCTTACTCATAACATTTAATATTTACCGAAATCCCCCAAAACATTTCAATCCACAATTACCAACATCGTACCACCCAACAATTTCCAAAACCAATCTAACCAATTATTCCAAACAACATTACAACAATAACATGTCATGTTACCTCAATAAATCATGAATTTATTCAATACACCCTCAAAACATTTTCCATGTCAGCCCACATTTCAATAAAACATCACTTTTATTGAAAACCATCATTACTAACCCATTTACCACAAATCAATCAATCTACCAAGTTTTAAATTTACATATTAAAAATTGACAATAAAAACCATTTTCACAATATTAACCCATTTCCCACAGAATCCCTAAATCATCCCAAAATGGGTTCCGCTAAGAATCACTCAACATTTTCGCAATTATTTTTAAGAATGAAAATTTAAATGAAACCAATACCCTAGTTCTAACCAAGTGTAGTCGAGAGAGAAGCCACCTATCTCTAAGGGTTTGGTGAAATCGACCCTTCACCAAAACACCGCTCAAACCAGTTGAAAGCATCCTCGAAACCACCTCAAAAACCCTTCCCTAACATCAATAAGTTCAACCTTTAACACAAAAAGTCAAAAAAACACTAGATCTACATGAAACCCTTGTTGGTCTAGGAAAATAATAGAGTGAGAGGGATCACCATAACCAAAACCTCAATGAATCAAGAAAGGTACTTAACCGAGCAGAACCACCTTAGATCCACCAAGAAACCCCTTTTATTTGCCTCCAAAATGAGATAAAGAGCTCCCCTAACCTCTGAAAAAATTTACTCCCAGATGAGCCATGAGGTGGAGGATGAATGAGGAAAAAAAATGGGATATCCCGAGTGGCCCCGGACTTTAAGACCCAAAATTTATTTGGCCACATGTTTACCCTACACGGTTTGGCAAACCGTGCACCAAATGTGTGTTTGCCACTGTCTCACCTAGGGAAATCACACGGCTTTCCCGAACGGTTTGGAAAAACTATGTGCCACCCGTGCAGAGCCCACAGTCAAGGGTGCACGGTTTCCTGCGCTTCCTGCATGTTTCGTTCAGACCGTGCACCAACCGTGCACCCCTGCACAATCTCCACAACTGTAAACATTTTTCCAAAATTTTTCCAAAAATCAACAACCACAACAAAAGCACAAACGAACTGAAACAAGGTTCACATACCTCAAACCTAGGGTACTACATTTCATGGGGGAAAAAGAAAGATTAATGTGATATAAATGGTAATTTAAATTAATAAACTTGTCGGGCCAAACATAATTTATGGTGTGAAGGATACATTCACTACATGAAACATCGAGATATCCATCTTCACCAATAATAAAGGCACATTAAAGTTATAAACCCTAAAAATCATTGATAGCATGAATATAAGTTTATTTCAGTAATGAACATTAACATATTTCCATCTAATCTACTAAGATATTATTCAAATCCTAAATTTTCATTCACTCTATGAACTATGCTCTTAAACATCATTCTAACTTATATTATATATACACTTTGTAAGATTCAGATTTATCCATCCTAAAAATTACATAACTTAGTAAAATAATATGAAATTGTGATATACCTCAAAATAAGGGTGTCACATTCTCCCCACTATTGAAATTTCTATCCTTATAATGCTTGCACGATTAGTACATTAGAATAATTTATCCATTTTTCTCTCATATTTATCAATCATTCCAAAGTCTACTCTTATATCTAACCATTTTTATATAAAACCCATGCTCATTATATATATATACCATGCATGACCCATACTTCTTTTCAATAATGAAATGATCTGGTGGAATAATTGATGTAGTAAGATCCAAAGTCACATGATCCTAACTAATCACATTGTCAGGATGGTGTTGATACATAAATAATTTTGAAACATGGAAGAAATTATAAATTGAATTGAAAATTGTTTATAGATATACCCTGTAATCGTCTTCACCAATCCATACAATAATTTCAAAATGTCCAACATACCATGGATCCAATATAAAGTTTTTACCCAAATGATGATACCCCTAACTTATAGAAACACTTAATAATTCCTAATAATCTAGATAAAAAATAGGTGATGAAAATGATCGTTATATATTATTTTTGATGGCTTTGGGATATCACAATATTTTTCAATATCATCTACATCCTCTCAAAATTATTGAGTATAAGAATTGATCTAGTTTTTAATGTTTTCATAGTCATGAATCCAGAAAGTGGAGAATGACATGGATGTCCATTAAATTATTTATATGATGATATATGAATCATGTCATGAATTTTTTAATAATTAAATTACAACCAATAAAATGGTATTCTCATTATCCATTGAGGGTTACAGTACTCAATCTAAGCATATCCTCTAATATCTGAATTATATAATCCAACTATACATACATTAAGTGATGATATGGTTTTGTCATGGAAAAAATGTATCTAAGGTCCTGTTTCAAGGACTTCTCAAATAATGAGGTGAATCTAGGATGTCAGTTAATGAATGAATAAATTGAAACCAAATGAAATTTCACCACTTACTAGTTTTAAGTTTTTAAAAATTTATATTATATGTTCATCTCTACCATTTGAATGAAGTGTGTCGATGATGTGAGTCTATCCATAATAACCCTATTGGAATAATGATTTTAAATAAATTTTGGTATACCTACGATAATTACTATATAAAACTGGTACAATTTTCATATAGGCATGGTCATTGATTACCACATGTTGATTTGATAATGATGTTAATCCCTTACATATTGATATGTAAGGAACATCAATTCATATTATTCAAAATTTTCATTGATAATAAAACCCTAGATGTCATATTTCATTGTTTTATAAATTTCTTAAGTACATAGGGGTATTTCACAATTTAAATGGTGATAGGAATAAAATTAAAATATTATTTATTTTCAATAGAATCCACTTTATTGGAATGTATAGAATCATAAAAAAAATCAAACCAGGATGGGAATTACTTCTCCATGCCAATACATCGATAAGGTGTAATTTTATTTGTGTTCGATGCAGACTCTATATGATTGGAAAATTATTCAACTTAATCTACTTATGGATCAACTCTTGTAATAAAGAGTTAATCATGTTCCAACTATAAATGAATTCCACTATACTAATTTTCATTTAATTAAATCCATTGGGTAGAATGTGGGCTTGTGAATTAGTCCATTCTAATTTTTTCCTTAGATCCAATTATCACAACTGTAGAAGTAATTTGGTGTTTTCCAACCATAGTTTATTTGATTAATGTATTATATTCCACTATATCCATAAGATCATTCACAAGGGTAATCTTTCCATTGAACATACCATGAACTATTTTCTCCACTACTCTAATTTCCATTACCATCATTGTTTTATAAAAAATTCATTTTCTTTGATATTTAATTCTCAATTCATTCCATTGGATTCTTAAAATAGGCCATCCTCCTTAATAGAGGTCTCTAGCACAATTTTTTTATAGGGAGCCTCCCATGAGAGTTGAAACTCCTATTTCATGGTATCCTCAAAGGGAACTTTTTTATTTTCATTTCCTTCAAAGGATGCCAACAAAAGATTCATTAAAATAATTCCATTTACCCACTAATATTGTAGTTATATGATTTTTAATATAAGATTAATCTTTGTGAGACTTCGACATCCTACCTATATAAACTAGATACTCACCAATACTAATATTAGTTTTCTCCACCTTCATCAATTCATTTCTTAAAAAATTTACTGGGTTTTCATTCTATAGGTAAATGGATGACGATTATGTATATTCCATGTTAGTATCCATATATTATGTAATCTCCCCCACTAAGGAAGGACCCCATTATCCTTTGTGATTTTATACAATTTACACTCCTCTATATCCTCTGCATCAGATAATTATTTTCATAAACATGGAAATCTATAACAAACCAGTGAATGGGATCTATATATTAGTGTTGGGAGGCTATTCTGATCCTTAGATAGTTAACCACACCGTTAGTTAGATGAATTAAAGGAGGATTTAGGAATGTAGCCTTCTTCACATGATGTAGCACCCATGCGAACCCTCTAAGAACCATATTAGGAAACATTATTACCCTATTTTTACCACATCCATATAGTTCAAATGATGAAACTATGATTTTATATCAAATGAAAAACACAAATTTTGAATATTTTTTAAATATATTCATGGTCTACCCACCATAGAGATTTGACCACTCTATAAGACAATAATGGTTTGTCTGATGAGCCTCCCTGACTAATTAATCCAATTATATAATCACAGTAACATGAAAGAATACCATAACATTTCCCGACTCAAAAAATTCCAAGTGCATATTAGAATCATGTCCATTGATTTCGAATGGACCAAGGCCTCACAAACAACTTGATTATACGATTGTATACATAATGAATTGTCAAGGAAATTTATATTCCAAGGTGTGTAAACCAAGTCATGCAGAAATTATAGATATATTTAATCCATAAACATTATATAAATTTCATAAATGTCGTTAAAATATGTGTTTCAAGAATTTTTGATCCATTAACACCGTGAAATTTTCACCAAAGGGTTTATGGTTCCATGATTTGAGGGAATGGACCACTATAACTAGTTACAAAGCATGGGTCAGGTTATTGTTCTCAGGTATCAAATGTTTTTATGATCTATACTCTATTAAATGATACTAATTCATGATAACACATTCTATAATAGATCTTGAGGAACTAGAAAAGATAACATAGTTCCCACCAAGTTTTGTAAAGGTAAGGGTATGTTCTGATGTGATTTGAGACTTATGTTCCTTGAAAAATCTCATAATATCACCACCATAATAGATTTGAATTCTTTTACTTTTCAATGATGTCATGGTAGAATATATATGTGATAATTTATGGAAAATTTGATGATAATACCCTACTATATATAGAATCTATGTATCTAAAAGAAACTATAAGTATTTTTCTATGAAATAATGCCCATTAACTTATCAATATAGACATATGTTAATTTTTATTAAATGACATGGCTTAGGAATTAAATTTATTTTATCCAAATGTAACATTTTGAGAATTTGAAAAAACTTTATGATCCAATAATGTACCCAATAAAATATCCAGTAGTATTTCATGATAATATTATTTGTGGGAATACACTAAGATGTAATAAAAAAATACCACAATAAATGAATATAGGTATTCATGAATGATATGATTAATCAATTATATAAATACACTATGTGAATTATTGAGTAAAAAAGGAATGACCATTTATTCATAGAGTCAACAACCACATATAAAATTTTACATTGGGATATACTCTGTCATAACACAAAGTTAGTGGTACCTTTTTTTGCGATCAATTTGGATTAATCATTTAGCTACCTGAAAATGACTAGAGAGACCATCAATTTAAGGAAGAAAATATCAATACATTATTATAACATGATTTATCTTATGATAATCAAAAAAATATGGGAGTTCATTTTATCCACATTCCTAAAATAAAAATTAGTGGGGACTAAGGACACATAAATGGCCTTATAAAACACTTTCATTTTGACTCTTCTTGTTTGACTTTTATCTCTTAAAATTTAATTAAATAGATTTTATATTATTAAAGTGTAATATGATTAATTAATAATAGTAGGGAAATAGATAATTAAAAATCCCTTTTACGTGGAAGGATGGAGAATTTATCTACATATAAATCGTTGTATCTATATGATATAGAAATAAAATATATATATTCGGTTTCATCAATACCCCCATGATGATCAACGCCAATTAAAATTATGTATTCCCAACTAATTTTTTAATTATCCCTAAATTCCTACACTCTTCTAATATTTCAATTCAAATAACATGAAAAATGGTTTATGAGATGTCAAAGTTTCTTATAAGTTGTAGAATTCAAATTTAACCATGAATACTAACATATAATACATTAATAAGATGTAATGATCGTAAGGTCCCAAAAAATTGGATAGATTCAATGGTGGTGGATTATTATAATCACATAAACTTTCTACAATCTCATTTCCAAACAATTTTTATAATGAACATAATTCAAGGCATTGTTTCCAAAGGAATGACCTGTTGTTATACCAAATTACAATAAAAAAATTAATCAGATACACTAGTTTCAATAAATAAATCCTCTAATTAGAGACAAAGAGTGTAGTACCCTAAAACATTAAGCAACATGTATCCTCAGTTGGAATACTCTACTAAGAACCTATGAGTTCTTCATACATTCCCCATGATTTGATTCATCTCTTTCTCTAATAAATTCATTGTTGAGAAGTCGATGTGTTTCTATAATCACCCGGTGTACCTAGACTCTATGGTGAGTACTAATCTAGTGGTAGAATCCTTGTTGAGTGTAGGAAGTGATATAAATGGTATATCCCTTCCAATAAATTTACTTTGAAATATTTTTTTAATAGTGATTGAGGATCTCTTTTTGACCATATTCATTACAGTTTCATGGTATTATTATAAATTAACTAATGATGTGTTCAATTGAATGATATTTTGTTGATTTGAAGGGATTTATGAAATGATTCATGAGGTTGGGGGAGTGACTTATTGAAAATTTTACACTATTTAAAATATTAATGCAAACCATATTAAATTATTTTATACTATAGAAAGAGGAAATAGACACAGAAATGGTAATAATATAAGGAAAGGTATTTATAGTTGTTCAAGGAATAAGCATCCCTATGTTCACACATCGTTGTCATTTTCAGAATGATTAGGGAATTTAATTATGGAGGAAATTTTTCAATGGGCATCTAATGTTTAGAGAAAGTGATTGTAACTTTTTATAAAAAAATTACATGAGTTTTTATATGGATCTTCCTTTTCAAAAATACATATCTATAGCTTTTACACATTTGGTATATAGAATTTTTACATTATACAATATAAATATGTAAAATAGGGATACAGATTCAGCTCTTATTTGTAAGATGTGACAAGGATAATGTTGTTGAATTTTAAAAAAAAAATAACTCTCCAATAATCAGTACTAGAATAACTATTGACTGTAGTAGATGTGTGATTCAATGAATAATAAAAACATTTTTATATTCTTTATAGAAAAATAAAAAATATATTTTATATACAAAAAATCTAAAAATCATTTTCATTCTTAAGACAATACTCAATTTCATGAGTTTTATTTCATTCATTATTTTTAATTTTTGAGGTAAAAAATTTAATTATACTCCCTTGGTAAGGAGAAAATTGAATAATCCAAAATTTAAATATCTAAAACCTATATAAGAACTTATATTAAAAAAATTATAATTGTAGAGATTCCTATTAATTTTAACCATAGTCTTAATTTATACTATTTGTATTCTTGAAAATAGATATATTTTAAAATTAGTTATTCATTATAAAACCATTATATATTTTACAATAAATGAAAAAAAGAGTGATATTCACTTCATGTCCTGAAAGTGGTAATAAAATTTTCAAATGTGTGATTAAATACATTTAAAATAATTTTTTGATGACTATTGATTGAAAGTGTATTAACTTCATCACATGTTATATTTTTATCCAAAACAACATAATAAGATATAATTTATATTATTTTTCACCCTTTTGTATAATAATACAAATAGATAAATGAACTGGAAATGATGCACAATAAGATAATTTCTACACTTGTATGAATTTTTTTTTCATTGTAGGATTATTTTTCAGTTTTCCTAATAATTTCATTTATTGAGTTTATTAATTATGAAATTATGAAGACATTAGTATAAAGAGGATCATCATATAATGATTTCATTATATGAAAAATATTCTTCCAAAACATAGCTTATAATAAATATTTCTTCCCCATATGATAAATCTCATACATAAGAGTTTTGTTGGATAATTTATTTATTATAAAATTTAAATTAAATCCTGATGATGATAGTCAATTTTTAAGATGGTTTCTTATAATATAAAATTTATTTACTAGTAGCATATAAATATTTACATTTCATATGCTAATTTATCATCTAATTTTATAATTTATTAAATTTTATGTTAATTTTAATTTAAAATTTATTGAAACCTGATAAAAATTAACCTAAATCTATTGAAATAAAACATTATTTATAAAAATGAATAATTTCATGAAAATAATATATGAACAGTAGACTAGTAAAAAATTGGGATTTTTTTAGAATTAAAAAAAATTAAATATTTCCATATATTGGAATGAACTTAATATATAAAAAAATATCACATTTTTCATGGTCATTAAACCCATGATAAATTAAATAATCAAAATATAAAAATTGGATTATTGAAATGATATAACAAACGCTCACATTTTATATTATAATATAACATGTAAAAATTGTAATTTTATATTAATTTTATTTCCCACATTTTTGTATATTAAATCGTTAAATAATCAATGTGAGAACATACAATCCATATAAAACCATAAATTATAAACAAAAAGAATAATAATTATTGGTGTGAAAATATTTTTGAATTCGCATTGAGAAACATATATAAAAATATAACGTTAGTAATAGAGAAATTTATGAGAAATTATATGTCACAATATTTTATTAGTGGAATGAATTGATGAATAGTATAACATTATAATACAACAAAAATATAGACCAAAATAAAAATATATCAGCCTTTTTCATGGGGTTTGGTTTTTAACATTTATAAGTAGGAAAAGAGTTCCCAAAGTCGAGAATTGACACAGAATGTTTATTTTCATCTGAATGAACACCAGTATTGTCACCAATTGGTTTTTACATCATATTTATAATACCATTTTAGATCTTTTGGGATATTTTATCATTAAAATATTTATCTTAAAATAAGAGAAATTTGAATATGTGAAAACAAAATTTGTGGAGATAAGGTTAATCCTTTATAATTTTTTCTTCCTCTATAACATTATTTCATTAAATCGATGTTAAGGTATGGAATATATTGTGAATCTTCTAACTAATATCCATAAAAACTATTACATGTCAATCTCGAATATGTATCCTTCCTCAAAGAAGAAAAAATATGCATATGAAATTTTTAATCAAGATAAAAGATATTCATAGTCTAAATCATGTAAATAAAATTTTATTATTAATCAAATCCCCAAATGTTTCTTGAATATTAAATAAATTCTCATTGAAAACCATATTTCTTCTATTTTTGTTATCATCCAACACTCGAATGAATTCATAGTTAAATTATCGTAAATAAAAAAATTAATTAAACACCCAAAGGCCATCATTTGAAAGGATTTATTGGTAAAAAACTTCTATACCTTCGAAAAAACTATCTCAACATCCACTGGACCATTATGTTTCTCACTAGGATTAACTATCTTTTCAAGATGATTAGATTTAGAACCATAAAATAAAATGGTTTGGACTTATTTCATGATTTTATATATTGATAATTTCATGGTATATATTTTTTATTTATAAAATATTACCATATATAGGTTAAGTTGAATGAAATCCCAATCAAATTTTTTCTTCCAACTATAGTTTCCTCTAAAAATAAAAAAGAATCATCAAATAATCGAACTATCTTATCAGTTTTATTGTAAATGATTTCACTACCACTGAATTAATTTTCTATGAAATGTTGGAGGTAATATGAACAATATTTTCTCATTTTATAATTGGATTCCAAATATACCATATCACATTTTTGATCTTGGAATCATACATATAACATCATCATATTTGAGGAAAATTATTTAGTTAACCAATATCACCATTCAATAAATTTTAATATGAGGGTGAATTAGTAACATATAATATATTTTTTTTATTGGAAATCTAAAAAATAATTTACATTAGTAAAACAAAAAAATTCATCTCAGACGTTATTTCATATAGATATAATGAAAATATGTATGATTAAAGGGTTCAATTATTTCTCATCATATCTGTTTGAGCTCGTATAATTACATTCATCTATATAAAATAAATCAATGAAACTGAATTATCTATCAGATATTTCATCTATATATCCATCCAATCAATACCATATTATATAGAATTAAACTCATGATTAAATATATTTGAAAATTTTTCCCCATCATCATCATCTGGAAAATATTTTGGTTCTTCCATAATAAGATCTTCAGTCAATAAAAAAATCTAGAAAATTAGAATCATATAAAGGTACTCTTTTTGAAGCCTTAATAACCCTAAAAGATTATCTAAAAGCTTATTGATATACTTCTTCCGAATTTAAATATTTAAAGATGTTATGAAATTTTCCTACTGAAATATTGATAAGTATATGTAACTGGCAATAATGACAATCCTCAAGATAGAAAACAACATCTAAATCAATATTTCATATATTTGAATAAAAATCAACATGGAATAAAGGAATCCTTATCTCAATTACATCAATAGATATAAGCCTTCTAGGATAAGTACAATGGTCTACATTAAATTGGTACTTTCCAACTAAATATAGACAAAATAATCATCACTAATAATTTCTTGAGGTGAATGAAATCTCAACAATAAATTCTTAATTCTATTATAGAAAACAAAAAATCCAATTTTTTACTAAAATTGGATTCCTCTAAAGCAATAACATCAAATATAAGTACCTAATCTAAATATATACTAATTTAACATTATATACATAAATTCAAATCATCAAATCATAATAATATATCATATCTTTGAGAAATTGTAGGTTTAATATCATTGAGGAATATTTACATAGGAAACACATTTTACAAATGTTGTGGGGATTTTCACATATTCAATATCTTATAAACCCCTTTTAGAATTATCATAATTTATACATTTCTTCAAAAAAACGGTGAAGTGAATCTTTATAAAGGGGTTATCTTAAATTCCCATTATGTGAGAAATTATGATAATGTATTCATTGGTAATATCATAATAATTTGAGAAATGAATACCATAAGGAAATTTATTAGTAAAGGAACATATAAAATTATCTTTATCCATAATTCAGGAATGAATGAATTTTAATATCAAAATAATAAACATTTACCTTGACTTAAGATTGTGAGATATTATTTGAAAAATAAAATAGTAAAATTATATCATAAGATCATGGAATTATAAACATAGTGGAAGAATTCTCTTTTTAGATTGGGATTCCTCCCCAATATCATATATAGCTTCTCATTATATATAAATGATTACCCAATTTATTATAAGGATATATAATTCAAGGCCCACCCATCTTATGATATTATATTCCTTAAAAGTATGACACATAAGGAAAATAATACATACATGAAACATAATCATGATAAAATTGATGAGAATGTAGTGGGATTAATAAAAATAAACCAAATCAATAAGAGATGATATACCAATGGGATTCCAATGTTAAAAGGAAAATAAAAAATTTTATTGTTGATATTATAATAAAAATAGGTATAAAACAATCTATTCCAATATATGATAACCCATGGTATGGCTCTAAGATAAGAATGAAAATATGAACCACTTAGGTGATTCTTTATGAAATACATAAAGGGTAATTTTAAATAATTAATAAACATATTTTTTGTTGATGTTATTATTGAACTAGGATGGGTTTCAAAAAATAAATAGGGTTTTCAAAATTGATTCATGGTGATGTTTTTTATAGTGGTCACACATTTCATTAAATAAAAAATAGGTTGATTCTCATTTTACCTTTAAAAAACACATTTGTTGAAATATAAATTCATAAGAAGGATAATTTAAAAAAAAGGTGATAAAGGGATTATGAATGTACCATGAGATTATAAAAATTATATTTCAAATTGAAATATGAATATTGGTGTAAAGGAAAATTATGGACAAGGATGAGAAAAACCTTGTTTAAGGGGATGAGAATTATTCATAAAACAGTTTAATATTCAACAAGGAGAAGAAATCATTAGAATGAAATATATGAATCATAATGGATCTAATATGATAGATATTGAACTCAAGGGGAATCAATATAAATAAAGAAACATATTGAGTATTGAAAAGTCACTAATATTTGATGGAAAGAAATAATTATATACCACAAAAAGGGATATAATTAATTGAAGATAATTTACCATGATCAACCAAATTTTATGATATTATAATTCTATGGATAATAGTTAAACAACAAAAATGAATATTTGTAAATAATAACAAAGCATTTCTCAATGAAGGGTTATTAATATGTAAACCCTTACCATGTTATGAATTCATTATTTGAATGATCATATATTCAAGAACTATAAAATTAATTTTATTAGATACTGTATTGTAAAACTGATTATTCAATATTTAATTTAATATTTTCAATTCATTATTATATGATATTTATCTATTATACATTATTTCCTATATCAATTACATGAGTGTTTCTTGTCAATTTTTCTATAACTCCTTATGTATGTTGGAAATATTAAAAAGTGTCATAGAATAGTTATATATTATCCAAAATATCAATATCTAAATTTAAATATTATTTTCATATTAAATATATTTTAAATCCATACATGTTGGGTGGTGATGGAAAATGGAAATCATTTTTTTTGGATGCAACAGTCTACACATGTGCCAGATTAATGTATCCCTTTATCAATTAATTAGTAGAAAATAATGTATATGTTAATTTTAATTTTTTAATAATATTTATATTTTGGATATCATATTTATTTATTAATAATACAATTAACAACAAAAAAGAGTGGCATTTATTAAAAATGGAAGATGTCACAATGTAGAGATGGTGGTATCTGCGCTTATAATAACAACAATTTTATTTTCCATTGTGGATGGAGATAAAGGTATAAAGGGTGGTTTAAATAATATAATGATTTATTAGTAATAAAGATATAATTATTTTATATTATTGGTAAGGAAATATGATGTTCATATGAGGAATATTATGAAGAAAATATTCAATGTTAGGCAACAATTACGTTGGAGACTCTATCATATCTTAGAGATATCATGGGAAATTAAGGCCTTATGATAGCATGTATAGCTTCAAGGAATAATGTTTTGAAATTCACTTCTATGAGAGTAATATGTTTATGATTTATAATGTATATTCAAATGGGAAATGTAACAGTGGATGGGTGGAAGGGATCCCCTTCTATAATTGAAGAAAAAGGAACTTTTTAGAATACCCTTTACCCTTCCACAATTTCATTACACTAATACTGGATAAATAACCGCAAAGTTCATAATAATAATATTTTTGGTGATATTCAGTCAATACATCCTCAACCATTACTTTATACACCTGTTTGAAGCATGATTAATCGCTTTTTGCATTAGTTTTTACATTTTGTCATTTTTAGATTTACATTAGTAACTATTTTTAACAAAGAAAATTATATTAAAAATATAAGGTAACCAATATTTAAAAATTTATAGTTTTTGAAAAATAATTTAGTCTTCATTTAAAATAAATAAATTGGTTAATTAGTTAAAAATAACCAATAAATTAAAATATTTTAGATATAAAAATTCATTTTGAAGAAACATTATATCGTAACTATTATGTATCCATAATCTTATTTTTTACTAATAAAATGAATCTTAGAATGATTACATATAATTTTTAAATTAATACTAGATACATAATTTAAATTTTGTTAATTTATCTTATTATATATAAAATTAAACAATATTTACAAAACAATTCATTGAAAAAAATAGTTTTAATAATATCATGGTAAATAACATTAATCATAGAAAACATACATTAATAAAAAAATTGAAATTGAAATTATAAATTAATATGATAGTTTTCTTTGTTTAAAATATTAAATCCATTTTTATATATTTAATTTCTAAAAGTGTTGTGAATTAACTTTTAGTATAATCCGAAAAAAAACAGTTTTTAGAATAAAATATTACTTTAGTTTCCAAAATAATATATGTGGGTTATATAAACCAAAATAGTAATTTTGAATGATCTATTTTACCTATAAAATTATATATTATATATATAATGGTTTAAAAAACATTTTCTCATTATTGTGTTATGATAATTCAATATAAGTGATATCTTTTATGAAAATGCATATTTTTTTCTCTATTAACCTAAAAATGGTTTATTTCAGAAAAATTAAAAAAATAACATAAATATAATATTCATATGATAATTCACAAAATTATTTTAAATTTTTCTTAAAGTAATTATATAATTTTAATATTAAAATTTTAAATAAAAACATAATTATATAATGTAACACTTCTTTTATATGAAAATATCTTTTCAATGTAATAACCATTAATATTCATATTTTTTCTAAATAACTAATTTAATTATTTTTAATATATTATTCACAAAGAAATATATATTATTTATAGCAACAATATACAATTTTTTCTCCAAATTAGATATATAAAATATAATTTTATAATAAGAATACATTTTTAATCATAAGGTGATCTTATAAGTTATTTAGATTCAATAAAAATTATCATCTCTATTTATATTAATATTTCATATAGAGGTTATGCATATTTATACAAGAAAAAATAAAAAATATATTATAATGGTTATATAATGTTCTATGGTGTTTTGGTTCAGTGATGTGTGTCAAGAAAGATATTTCAAACATTATTTTTTAGAAGAAATGTAATTTAAAATATAAGCCTCTAATAATTTTCCTTGCATAAATAAATTACATCCATTATATTTTATTTATCAAGTAAAAAAAATATGTGAGGATATTTATAAGGTAAACATGAATCATGATATATTTACTATTTTGATACCAACTTTATCAAATTTGGGACATATGTTTTTCCTCTAAATAGGAATAATTGTAATATTTGATTTTATCTAAGCATTTGAGCCATGTGTATATCATCATTATATTTAAAAAAAATCATTATATAATTTCCTTCAAAAAGGAATTCATATTCATCATGTCATATATATATATTTTCCAGGATTGATAGAAATGTTTATTTCAACATTCCAACAAAGGATTTACTTCTATGTAGAGAGAAACAATAATTTGGAAAATCACATTAAATTTATCTAAAAGAAGGATAAAAACATATAAGAATCATAATTGCAAAATATTGGAATAATATTCATATACCTTGAATAAATTAATACTACCACACGAATTTATAATTTTAATAAGTTGTTGTTTGTGAAAATATACCACATATAATACATTCACAATTTCCGAGAAATGAATTAGGGTACCAAGATCCACTAAAATATCACTATCAACTTCAATAGTTGTCATTGTATAGAATTTTCCTTAATCCCATAGTATAGTAGGTTTATGGATTTTATTTTCACCATTGATCAGAGCACTAGATTTCATTCTACAAAAATTCCTCACATTAGAATAATTAAACTACTTGTTGATCCTTAGGAAGAACATTATTTCTCTCCATTATGTTAGAAAAACAATTCCTTTTTTCGTGTAATATTGTTTCTTGATTTACTCATTTACTATATATGAAACATCTCAATTTATTTTGATAATATCCCTTATGCATCTCTTCACATATTACAGACATGTAGAAAATTGAAGATTCCTTCTTTAAATATATTTATCACTAAAACGTTCAATAGATGACGTCCATCACTTATTTTTTGTGTTAGTAAGTTTATAAAGACTCATGTTTTCAGTTATAACTCATGATAGTTTTTTATAATAACTATGGTATTTTAATTGATAGATTTCATCCCATCAAAAAAATATTTAATATCTCACAACATTCATTACTAGCATGGATTCTGCATAAATTATCATTTTATAAAACCAAAAGTGTTAATTATGTGTGATAAATGTTAATATTATTGGATAATTACAATAAATAACATTATAACCAATAATGCATGAAATTTATAACTCTTAAAAACTATTACATTACATTTCAGTACAACCTAAATAACAATATTTTTTTAATTTGGGGTTATTTAGGATGATTTCAATCATTCACCTTAATCGTACTCCATAAAATTATAAATATTGTATAATAGTGAATAATGAGAATGTGATTATCTAAGGTGTATCCCCAAATAGTTTCTATCAAGGTGTGTAGTATAATTCCCCTTCATCGTGAACTAGAGTGAAGATTGATTTAGTTCTCATGAAACCTTTTTAAATGTAATTTCCCATATGTGAAAATTTACCACACCTGCATCCACATTTCATTATTCAGATAGGGCTATAATTTCTAAGAGAATCATAAAATCATATAATTCAACAAAACCAGAGGATATTATCCTATTCTTATACATATACCTATGGTTTAAGTAATGATTAATATTCAAAATTCCCAACATCAACACACTAAAATTCAAAAATAAATAAACCCCCCTTTGATAATGACTACAGAGACAGAGGCGAATCACTTATTTATTTTTCAACTTTAAAATAATTTAACTGCTATATCTCATAATAATTTCATGTATCTCGATGAAATATTTGGTTTAATATATTTGATGACACCTTTCATTGGATACTTATTTTACAAAATATGCGAACATTTTCCCGTAATAATGATCTTCTTGACCCCCTTATTGAATTATCCTAATTATAATTATCTTTATAACTCAACTATGGGAATAATATGAAAGGGTATATATAATATTCATATAAATGGGAAATGTTTCACCATGTCATCAAGGGTTAAATCATAAGAATACGAAAAAATTAAGAAAACAAGTAAAAAATAAGAGTTTTCCCTATATCCTAAAGGAATGAAATATAATATCAACATAAAAAACATATATCATGATATAAGAGTGTGAGATAAGAATAGATACATTTTTAGTATTTAATATGGTAATATAATGGAATCATAAATATGTAGAAACAACATAAATTTTTTATCATATGCATAAGTAAAGTCTCACCTACAAGACAATCAAAGTGGATAGAGACTTATGGTGGATTAGGATTACACCTCATTCCCGTAAAAATTACAATGAAATAAACACTCTATATTTCATTCACAACCCTTTCCATTAAATAGAGTGGAAATTTTCTAACATTGGATTGGGTTAACTCGCAATTCCAATAAAAATAGTGGAATATTTCCCGTAGTGTATTGTGTTCACTTCCTAGAGTCATATATAGAATCTCATGAGATATAAAGCATTACCAAATACATTGGAGGGATATTTAATTCAAGTTTAACTCATTAAATCATACTATATACATGATTATGTAACAAAAATCAGGAAAAGAAATCATCAATACTAAATAATGAAGATATAACCCATCAAAAACAAGTCATCTTTAAAACATTTTATCAAAGAATAACTAATGGCTATATCAAATGGATTACCAACAAAAGAAGGAAGAAAATAAATTTTTATGTTCATATTTAAATAAATATACATATGTCTAGACCAATCAGTTATATTTTAGTATTATTCATGAGATGGATCTAGGGGAGGAATGAATAAAAATGAACCACTTTGTTGATTATTTATAAAATAGGTAAAGGATCACATTCAAATATTGAAATACTTCATTGTTTACTATAATACAAAAATTATACTTGGATTCATTCTGATAAAATAATATGGTCTTATAAATATATTTATTGTGATATATTTTTATATAGAAACCCAATCCTTTTTACATATTTTTACATTATTTTAACATAAATATTCAATAAATACAACCAAGGATTGAAAGTCATAGTGTATGTGGAAGACTAGGTACAAAAAAATCAATCTAAAACCAAAATAAAATTAATTAATCTAATACTCACAATGATATCCTAAATCTCAATAATTTGTAGAAACTATATATGATAGTAATGGGAATATATTGACAAAAAGGTTGAGGTAAAAATCCCAGTAATAGAATAAACATGATAAATAAGCATTACATGGGATTTAAAATAAATAAAAGGATATCATAAAAAAGATTCCTAAATAACCACATGGAGGGATAAAATCAATAAAATAAAATAATAATATCATGAACACATATGTATGTGTTTGAAAAACAAAACATGAAAAGAACATAAGTCCAGGATAACATCGAAGACAACATCACATAGTGGAAAACGCCCTATCATGTATTATGTTTACATTATAATTGAATAAATAATATCTCATAAGAAATATATATTACCTAAGTTATTGTATTTTTATCTAGGAACCCCCATCATAACATGTACTTGATTATTTGTACCATTGAACAAAATCAATCTCAATGCATAAACATCAAAATTAACCATGGAAATAATTGGTATAAATAAAATTACATCATAACATAATCTAAATATATATCATAATGATTGAATATATAAGAAGGAATTAAATAATATTTCTTTCATAACTTACTATATAATCCTAGGTCACAAAATATGTAGTTTATTTGGGAAAAAGTTATCATAAAGGGTACATAATTGGGTACTCATGTGATCTATTAAAATGGTGTTTTATGGAATGAGTTGATGACTTTTGGAGAATGAAAAATAAAGATTTTTTTGAAACCCAAAATTTTAAAAAATTAGATACACATAAATTAATAAATTATTTAATGAAGTAACTAATAACAATAAATAGTTTAAATGATCATTTCATAATTGGATTGACTGTGATAAATGTTCTCTTTAATCAAGATGTATTTCTGAAAAGGAATTTTGGAAATGAACATTTGGTATGTATTAGCCCTTTAAAAGAATAAATGAAAGAGATATATTTTAATAATTTAAAAAAAATCATAATATTAACGATAAATAGAAATATTTTTATGGAGAGAAAGGTCATAACCCAAAGAAGATGATTTGTTTAGAGTGATCTATTAAGTTATAATCTAGAATCATCATGAATTCACACATAATTTCCTGAATAATAAAAATAAAAAATAACTAACTAATTAATAAAAAAATTCTATCAAAATTTTATTTAATGTAATTTTTTATGAATATTTATAAAAATTTTAACGTCATAAATTGAATCATTATGCTTTTCTATGTGTGTTCATCTCAAGGATCCATGGTCTGGTCACTTATGTATAATTATGAAAGATCTTGTAAAATGTGAATAAAACTATAGAAGTGAACATAAATGATATTATTGTTTTGATATAAAATTTAATGGTCAAAAATATAATTTTGTGTTCCGACATAGGGATGAATAAGTTAGTAAGAAAATTTAATGTTATATTGTTAAATTATTTCGGTAATTTTACTGAACATCATGAACTAGTTTCATTTTATTAAATATTATGACTATGTATTAATTTAAAATTATGAATTAAATTATAATATAATTATAAAGTATGGTTTAACCATAATTAAAATTTTATGATCATCTATGAATGTAGTAATGGAATGTTAAATCTCATCATCCATTAAGGTGGTGAACTAAAAAAATATGGAAGGAGGTTTATGATCAATAATTAGAAGAAAATAGAATATGTTGGATGATAGATATTACATTTGAAAAATAACATTACATTATTTATATATATATATATGCTAATATTGTTATTATTCCATGTTTAAAAGAGGTAGTTTGAGAATATTACCTCTTGAATATCATCTTCTTGAAAAACATATTACGGAACATTGAATCGTTTTGGTGAGGCTGTAAGCACTATGATGTGGGGTAAAGGATCATGAATATTATTAGGATGAAATTTTGGAAATATAAAATGTCTTAGAAATATTTGGGGGAAGAGGTTGTGAGGGGTGGTATTTATAAGGGGTGTAGTGTCTTGTTTTTGAATATCATAATTATTAGTTTAATATTTTGAAACAAAAATTTAAACATTGTAGATTTTTTTACTATTTATCATTAATGTTATATGTGAGGTTGTACTAAATTGTGATCACATGATCCAAAGATAATAAAAAATCATGTATATAACTTATAATGATAAAATATCATATTTTTACATATAGAACTATTAATAAAAAATCAACTATTTTAGAAATAATAAAAAATTCTACCCGAAAAAATTTTTAGTATGTTTTTTCCAAAAATTAAAACAATTAAATTAAAATATATTTAAAGTATTAAAAGTAAATGTTTATTTATAAAAATTAATTTTTTCTATAAAATAAAATTTTCAAATTTATGATCAATTTTTTGAACAGGTGAAAAACAACTTATAGTGTCATAAAAAAGTACATTCATTATTGTATAACGTTTTATTAATAGATAAATAATTTTTAGGAAATTTTTTTAAATTAATTATATTTGTTATAAAAAAATAACACATATCTATTTAAAAAAAATACAAACATTTATTTTATCTTTTCTAAAACATTCATTTAAGTGTATAAATTTTTTGAATATTATATAATTTCATTTTATCAGAAACCTAAATATTTTCTTATAAATTCATAGGTAAGGATTCTTTTATAATAGTCATGTTACTATTTTGAGGGGCTATAATATTATTCAAACTATTTTATTACCATCGCAACGACCAAATTATTAATCCAACTGCCATATATGTAATTGGAATATAGGTTAACCACATTATATAAATACATTACATTTCATTTATCATTATTTCGTTTTGATTTTATCTCAATGATATATTTTTATATTTTCATTTCTGATATTTATTTTCTATTACTAATAGTATGTTTTATTTCTACATTATAGATCATGAGTGCAATTATTTTTTAGGATCAATGAGAGCCAAATTTTCCTATTACTTTTATCTTATTTATATATTAACCCCATTTTAATACATTCCATTATTTTTGAATAAACTATTCTATATTGGTAAATTCGATGTCAATACAGTGAAATATTTCCTGTTATAATTATGTTTTATTAGTGTTGTATATAAAAATTATTTAAAAAACATGGCATAATTATATATGTAGGGAGAAATTTAATTGATGAAAACCAAGGTCACTATATTCATCCCCCTTAATAAATTTCCTATTTGTAAATTATTTTTTAAAAAATACATATAAATATATAAATATACATATAAATTAATTTTTCTATAATTTTATAGGTCACCACCTCATAGTTTTGGATTCACCACAATTCATTCAATAGGTGAGTTGTCTTATTCTGTTGAAATTTTTATATGATTCCCAAGATCATCACAACATTCTACTCATAAAAGAGATAATTTTCAAGATTTTCCTCCTCTAAATTAAGTGCACATGAGAAATTTAGTTTCAAATTATGGTAGAGAGATACATGGAAAATGCCATGTAGTGGGGACATAGATGGTGGGATTGATAGGAAATAGGTCACATCACTGATGCGGTCAAGAATCTCAATGGGGATGTTGTACCTGGGAAATATATTTTCCTTCTTCCCAAATCTCAGGACACTCATCCTTATAGGTATATTGAGGAACACTTTTTATATGACCACAAACTCTAGGTAACCTCAACAATTGTAAGAATAACTTTGTTATCAACTCTAATTATCCCTAATATTGATTTGGATTATCCAAGATATTCTTCAAAATGTTCATTAATATTTATATATTTTCCTCAACCATTTTAGTTCACAGTAACATGTGTACTCCAAATTTATCTTATCATTTTCATGTTCTATACCACTTATTATAATGTCTATCATATAGAGGAATTTGGATGCTTGAATTTAAACAATTACTCTATGAGAAATTGACCAGAAGAAAATGATAAGCACACCCTCAATTAAATTCTATTAAAAATGATATGGGCATGTATTCCTCTATTTGGATATTCTAATAATATTGGAAATCTGTTATGTTGTATCTACTGATAGTCAAATTAGTGTTGAGAGCATGTAAGAGACTCTTCCTCAACGTCAAGGTATATTTTTATTATTTGTCAAACACAATTGATAGTGGTGTTTCATGAAACCTTACCACTTCTATTATCTATATCCTTTTATGTTGATCAAGGGACAATTCCTCTCAAATTAAAATGAAATGAGAAGTATTCATAAGAAAATCTACACAGTCTATATATCTTTATTTCATCTTTTTGTATTCGGGAGACGAAAATAGAAGTCTATGGTTATGTTTTCTCATTTCCATAAAGGTACAAGTAATATTTTCATCATCACCATGGAATAGCCTGCTGTTATCATCTATATTCTAACATACTATGAATATTGATTTATATTAAATGATCTGCTTCATCATATTGTAACCTAAAAGTTATCATGGAGAATATGATTGTAACGACCCATGTATTTATAGAATAATAAATTTTTACATCTATTAATATTTATGAATAAGATATTAATTTTAGGTTAAAGAAGTCACTTTTTCTAATAGAATACTCATCACAAAACAACATGTTTCTATGATATCTTACATTCCACACAACTTTTAGTTATACCAAAAAAATAATATAACATTATAATTATTTTAAATAACAATTTAATCATACCCATTGTATTGGTGTTAATAAAAAATTCTAAATAAAATATTATTATTAAATGTATTTACACTTATCCAATAAATTTTAAATGCTTAAAATAAGAATTAATCAGATTTTAAGCATGAAAAACTCTAATAATTTTAAAAGGTCGTTGTACCAAATATTGATAGGGAACCCTTTTTAAATCATGTATTTGTAACTTTTATATGTTCTATTTGAAAATAAATATTATCCTTTAGAATAAGGACTTCAAAGTTTACATTAGATGAAATTTTTTTATTTTTCTGATAATGTTCATTTTTAATGAATAGTGGAAATACTAAATTTTTATTCAAAACTACCTCTTAATATAATTTATTTATATATATAGGTAGTAATTTTAATTTGTTTACAAGTGTAATTGGATTGTATTTTTATCATTTAATCCTATTTTAGTAAATGTGAGAAATTTTACTTTGAATTTGGACATAAATGCATGTCAATCATGTGGTAGTTTTTACTTCTTCAAACACACTTTTTGGTATTGACAAATGGGAATTAATTTTTAATTAATTTATGATACTTATTTATTTTGATTTTGGAAAAATGGATTCTATATTTGGAATTAGGAGGTTAAAATTGTGTAATTATGTAACTTTTATTTTATAAAGAATATAAATAGTAACTTTATAAAATATTTAATTCACATTTGTTAAAGGGTAAATTGGGTAAATAAGGGTAAAAAATAATAGTATAATAAAATTAAATTAGCATAACACATGTCATAACCCTATTGAATGAGATATGTCTAACCATAGGAGTTCTTGGGTTGATATTAGGACCCTCTTGAGCCACATCTATGTGAAAATGACATTTAATTATAGTAAATTTAAGGTTAAGGAAAATATAACCAAACCATATATATTTTAGTAAGAAAATTTTTATATGAGATGATATAATTGATATCTCTGACAATAAAAAGTAAATATAAATATAAATATATTTTCTATATCATTATATTTTATTTATAATTTTTATAGACTAAATAAATAAATTTAATTATGACACACTGATGATGTAGTGATTGGTTTATTAATAAAGGATGAAAAAAAGATATTATAAATGTTAATATAAATGTATTTTTGATATTTTAATGTAATACAAGAATTTTTTGGATTATATTTAAAAATTATATTTTTATTAATGAAGTTTTCTCAAAGTAATAATGTTTTTCTGGTTTTTAAAAAACCAATGATATCAATAATGCCAAACATGACATAATTCATATTTTCAAATATATAATATGTTATTAAATAATATAAAATTCCAATAAAATATAATACTCGTCAAAAAAATTTCCATAAATCCAAAATTTCATTATTGATAGTTTAATTTGATATTTTTCATATTTTTTTAACCATTTTGATTCATAAAATTATAAATTCATGATAAAACGGTATGAGTAAACAAAGGTTAAATATAAAAATAATGATTAAATAATACCCAATACCTATCTAATTATTTTCTGAAAGAATTTATTTTGAGTTATATTAATCTTATCTTTGAACTAAATTAATTTTACTCATTTATAATTGATAAAGAATTTATAATAAAACAATATTTCAATATATTCTTTAAGTGGTCCTCCTCCCTCTTATAAAAGGCCACCACCTCTAACCCTTACTCAAACCTCTAAACCTCCCTGTGGATCATCCATCCTCTACCCAAATAATCTCCCAACATCCCTATATTCCTTATAGAATCCTTACCTTTGGATGGAACCAATTCAAGAAGGACATTTAACTTGAATCAAAAGGAGTTACCCAATTTAATGTAATGTTTTATTTAAATATTCTTCAATTTATTTCCCCTTTTCCAACCCTTTAAATCATTTTGTACAATTAATTAATAAAAACACAAGTATATACAAAATACTAGGTTTTTGTTATGAGATTTATTATACATACAATCACTCACACCTCCTATAAGGTCCCAGCCTTAAAAATTACTTAATCCTAATTTATTACTAGAATACATGTTGAGGATCTTTTTAGGTTTAGAGTATTAGAGAATTATATCATAAATCATGAATTACACTCCATATTTAAACAAAGTGGTTACATATGAGATAGTAATGATTTTCCCCTCATAGTTATCATATTTAAAATAAAACATAGATTCTTTAATGACACTTCCTTGACACTATCATCACATCATGTACCTTTCCCTTGACATGTGAAAAACATTTCAAAAACATGGGATGAGCATAAAAAGCTCAGCAAGGGATATAAAAGTACGAAATGAAAACATTATCCCATGTATGAAATCATACATTACTTGTAAAACATAATCATTTTAACATACCTCATCAAATCATGTATAAATCATAGATATCATAAGACCTAAAGGTAACTTGAGGCATTCATAACATTCTTACGTAAGGAATAACCCTCATGGTTTCGTTTAGAATACCCATCAAAGTATATTCCCTATATCTCTTCGGAGAAACATTAACATTTAACCCCTTCGCGTTACCCAATGCATTGGAGAGCTGTATCGAGCTCACCCACCCTTAGTTTATCACGGAACCAGCCGTTTTCATAACAATGCCCAAGAACCATAACAAAATCTTATCACATAAAACATGCATAAAAGAAACATAACATTTCCATATTTAAATCACATGATATCAATAAAACACATTGATATAATAAAAACATTTTGAAACCATTTTCAATATCAAAATAAATGAAAAGTAAAATATGATATTTATTTCTCATTTTTTTAAAATTTTATGGCTTCTAGAGGAAATCGAAACTCAAATAATGGACACAGCGGCAGAGAAGTCATTTTCACCACATACGTTCGACAAAAAAACATTCCCTTTTGTCATTTAGTAAATGCTTCGGATAAAAAACAATTCCTTTTGAATAAGCGCAAAAGTAAAATGGGTTTATACACCGTATAAAAAAATATTGTGTATAAAACAAAATATGCCTCAATGAAAGGAGATTGAGACGAAGTCCCATACCTCATACCTGACTTGACTCGATTGTTCTTTAATCTCCTGAATAATAAACATGAGTTAATTTCTACTTTCTTAAAAACATTTTTCAAGTTCATCATTCCTCTTATATCACTTATTACCATGTCATGAAAACTATGTAATTATTTAAGTTAATAACGGTCGTTTTAACGATCATTGGTACTTGAGTCAAAAATAAACTCTTTATAATTACATGTTGTTCATGTATACATTATATCCTGAGTTATATAAATGATTTAGATATCATATATATCATATATATCAATTTATACATGCATTTATAATATTACATAAAATTTATAGGTAAGAAATGAAATGCACCGTTCATGGAGACGGTAAGCCGTACGTACGCATGAACGCTACTTTCATTTCTATTTTTTTTATGGAATGGAATCATAATGATATAAAGGTATATTATAATTCCAGTATAATATCATATATAATATCATTAACTATATCCTTTATACATCCCACATATGGCATTAACGAATCAAATCACTTTGAGGGGGCGATAGTCCGCACTTCCTAAAATGAAGATATCGTGTTTACCCATAATGGAAACCATAAAGGTATGCCAAATATGGAAAATACTGAAGATTAAGGAAAACAAAAACATATTATATATCATATATAAATATAGTGTCATCTTAATGGCCACCTTTGAAGGTGTTAGAAAAATATTGAACAATCATAGTTTCGTGAGGCAGAAATTCGCCATCCACAGAAACAATATACACTTTAACCATTAGAAAAAGGTGTGTGTAAGTGTAGCTCAAATCCATATTATAAAAACATCCTAGTATATTTAATATACTGGGTTTGTTACAAAATAAATTAATAAAAAGTGTTTAGGGGGTTGGAGAAGCAAAATAAAAAAAAAGAACATTAGAGAAGACTTTAACTTTAAATCGGGTAACCCTTCTTGGTTTGAACCAAAATGGTTTCTTGAAGAGCTGTGTGCCTATGTTAAGGCTTCTAGGATTAACAGAGGTATGTTTAGAGATAAAATGAGCAGGTATTGGCTGAGCTAAAGGTTTGATAAGTGTGGGTAAGGAGGTAGAGGTGGGGGCCTTTTATAAGAGGATAGGAGGGGCACTCTTGGAAAGGTATAATATGTTACTTTATTTTCAAATGAGTTTCGGATTTTAAAGGTCCCACATTGATGTATTTCGAGGAAAAGGTGATTAGGGTTCAAATTATACTCATCCAATAGGTCTTTGAAAAGTGTATGTCTTAGCTTTTAAATTATCTTTTCATTTTATTTAAATCGTTCATTAATGAGGTAATCGTTGCATCATCATGATGTCATAAATAATTTAATTTATTTAGTGTTTAAAATTTAAAAAAATTAACTATGATGTAGGAAATATTTTTATATTTCCAATTACTATTGATAGTACAATATATCATTTATGTAGACAAAATTAATTTTTTTTACTCAGGTGATACATTCTTTGTTATATTTGTCTTTCATTAAAAATAAAAAGATAAAAAGTCATTATCACACAAAAGTGATTCCATGGGGTCCCCATGTTTGGAAAAAGGCATCCAATGGTCGTACATGACACAACCTATAGCATTAGGACACATTTTGGAGTCATTTGTTATTATTATGATATTATTTTATTATCCTTAACTACCTGATTAATAATTAATCAAGCTAATTAAAGATAATTACTGTTGTTACTATTCATAATGTCCAAAAACAAAAGTGTCTTGATTATATAATTTGGACCTTCTGATTCCAAATATGTAATCCATTTTAAAAAATTAGAAACACATAAATTTAAATAATTAATTTGAAAATAATTCTCGTTGTCAAAACAAATTGCGGGTTTTTTAGAAACAATATCTATGAAAGTGTGGCACTTGTTTATGGAAAATTCCAAAGTGAAATTAATTATAATGACCACCATTGGATTAAATGGTAAAACATATTCAGATTACACTTTAAGACCAATTAAAAAGATAATCTAACCATATAATTATATTGGATGAAAAATCATTTTTTATGTAAAATGCAGTATTTTTCACTATTCATTAAAAAATGAACATTGTCAGAAAAATACCAAAAATTATCCCAATGTAAATTTCAATGTCCCAATAATATATAATATGTTTATTTTGACAAATAAATCTTATAAAATTGTCAAAATATTGATTTAAAAATGGTTTTCCATCAAAAGGCAGTAAAACAATCTTTTAAAAATATTAGTGTATTCCATGCTTAAGATTGGATTTATTATCCTTTTAAGCCTCTAAAACACTATCTAATTCATAAATAGGCATATATAAAAATTTCTTATTATTAATTACTTACTTGGGATGTTACATCCTTCCCCCCATTAGAAAATTGTGTCCCCGCAATTTATTTACTTAACGAATAAGTGAGTGTATTTATCCCTCATTGCATTTTTAGATTCCCATGTTCCCTCTTCACTCATGAGGTTTTTCCACAAAAGATTTACTTGATGGATCACCTTATTCTGCAAAACATGCTCCCTGTGGTCAATAATCTGGACCGGTTGTTCCTCTTAATATAGATTCTCTTCCAGCTAAACTACCTCTGAACTCAAAACATGAGATGGATCTGGCATGTACTTCCTTAACATTGAAACATGAAAAAAATTGTGTACCTGAGATAAACTCAAAGGTAAAGCCACTTGGTATGCAACTGATCCAACTCTCTCTAAAATTTCATATTGTCCAGTGAAGCTTGGACTGAGCTTTCCTTTCTTAACAAATCATATCACAATTTTTCATGGAGATACTTTGAGAAAAAATGATCACCTACCTCAAAATAGAGATCCTTCCTCCTGTTGTCTGCATAACTCTTCGGCCTACTCTGAGCTGTTCTCATGTGTTTATGTATCATCTAAACTTTTTATTCCAATGATTCTACCAATTCAGGTCCCATCAACTTCCTTTCACCTATTTCATCCCAAAAATATGGAGTTCGGCACCACTTCCCATATAATGCCTCAAATGGTGCCATCTGTATACTTGAATGAAAACTGTTATAATAAGAAAACTCAACCAAAGAAAGATGTTGGTCGTAACTTCCCTGATAATCCATCGAACAAGCATGTAGCATATCCTCCAATGTCTGAATTTTTCGTTCTGACTGCCCATCTGATTGAGGATGATAAGATATACTAATATTTAATTCAGTACACAATGACATATAAAGGCCTTTCTAAAAGTTAGAAGTGAACATGGGATCACAGTCAGATACAATGGACAGAGGAACTCCATGTAACCTAACTATCTCTTTAAGATACAAACAGGAAAGTTGATCTAGTGAAAAACTATCTCATATTGCAATGAAATGAGTAGATTTAGTCAAGTGATCAACAATAACCCAGATTGCATTATTACCTCAACGTGTCTTAGGCAATCCCACAACGAAGTCCATGGATATATGCTCCAAGTTCCACTCTGGCACTGGTAACGTTTGAAGCACCCCTTTCAGTAACTTCCGCTCTGCTTTAACCTATTGAAAAGTCAAACACTTCATAGTAAAATCAGCAATGTCTTTTTTCATTCCGCTCCACTAGTAATACTCCTGAAGATCTCTACACATCTTAGTACTGCCTGGATGAACTGAAAACGGAGAACTATAAGATCCACATAACAAATATCTCTTCAAATGTGAATCATATATCACACACAATCTCCTCCCAAATCTCAAAACACAATCATTATTAATGTTGAATTAGGCAACTTACCCTTCTGAACTAGCTCTACCCTTTTCTGCAACTCACTGTTTTGCTTCTATGTTTCCTCAATTCTGTCTGATAGAGAATATTTCACTGATACCTGTAAAAAACAGAAGGACATCCTACACCAACAAATTCTCTGCTAAAGTTCATCAAATCCTTAACCAAAGGATCACGTTCCAAATGCAACATTGTTAATGAGGAATTACGTTTTCAACTCAAAGCATCATCCACTTTATTTGCTTTTCCCAGATGTTGTTGAATTGTACAATCATAATCCTTGATTAATTTCAGCCATCTCCTCTATCTCATGTTCAGTTCTTTTTGAGTGAATATATACTTTAAACATTTGTGATCGGTATATATTTCACACTTTACTCCATACAAATGATGCCTCCAATTTTTTAAACCAAAAACAACAGCAGCTAATTCCAAATCATGTGTAGGGTAATTTACCTCATGTGTTTTCAACTAACATGAAGCATAAGCAATTACCTAGTCATTCTACATTAGGACGCAAGCATGACTTTTCAATGAAGCATGAATGTAGATAACAAACTCCCAATTCCTGGAAGGTAGTGCCAAAACTGGGGTATTCAACAATCTTCTTTGTAGTTCCTGAAAACAATTATCACATTCTTTTGTCCAGATAAACTTAACACCCTTCCGAGTTAGCTTAGTCATTGGACTAGATAACCGTGAAAAATTTATAACAATCCTTCGGTGGTATCCTACCAAACCAAGGAAGCTAAGAGTCTCATTTACATTTGTGGGTCTTGGCCCTTCTTCAGCAACCTTTGTTTTTGCGTGATCCACAGTTATCCCATCTTTAGAAACAATTTGATAATGGAACGAAATTTGTTACAACCAAAACTCACACTTTCTGAATTTCCCATACATTTTCTTTTCTTTTAAGGTTTTAAATATAACCCTTAAATGTCTTTCATGCTCCTCTTTACTTATAGAAAACACCAAAATATCATCAATGAAGACAACCACAAACTTATCCAAGAACTCATGGAAAATTATATTCATAAGATGCATGAATACAGAAGGTGCATTGGTTAGCCCAAAAGGCATTACTACAAATTCATAGTGGCCATATCTTGTAAGAAACGCGGTCTTCGGAATATCTGCTTCCTTTACCTTCAACTGAAGGTACCCCGATCTCAGGTCAATCTTTTAAAAAAACTGAGCTCCCTGGAGATGATCAAACAAATCATCGATATGAGGTAAAGAATTTTTGATCATAACAATGATGTTATTCAAGTCTCTATAATCAATGTAAAGTCTCATTGAACCATCTTTCTTTTTATCAAATAAAATAAGATCACCCCATGGTGATTTGCTAGGTCGAATGAATCCTTTCTCTAATAAATCATGAAATTGCTCCTTCAACTCTAAAAGTTCAATTTGATCCATTCGATAAGGGAGTTTTGAAATTGGCTTAGCATCGGGAACTAAGTCAATAGTAAATTCAAATTCCCGATCTGGTATTATTCCCGGAAACTCATCAGGAAAAACATCAGGATACTCATTTACCACTGGAACATCATTAATCTGAATAGTTCCTTTGTTTTCAACAATATGTGCCAGGTAAATTCAATTCCATCTTTTACAAGTTTCTCGGCCTCTTGATATGTTATGAACAGTAAGGGTTCATTCTTGTACACAAATTGAAAGTATTTCTGAAAAGAAACTTCTTTACCTCTACAGTCAATCTTAGCATGGTAAATAGAGAGCCAATACATACCCAGGATAACATCAAACTCTACTAGAGGTAAAACAACAGGGTTTGCAAGTAGGTTCTTTCTACAGATAAGGATAGGAAGATTCTTATAAATTATTTTTTACTCAACATTTCCCACATGTGTTTTTACGACAAGTTCAGGATTCATTTCTTGAGATGGTATTCACATTTTACTAGAAAAGATTTCAAAGAAGAAAGAATGTGTAGACCCCGAATCAAACAAGACACTAGAATAATCTGAAAAAACAAAGTACCAGATACCACTTCATTTGATGGACCGACATATGAAGAAGTAGTTTCAAAGGATATCACCACCCCTTTCTACTTGTAGTATAACTGCTTCCCATCACTCGATCTCCTTTTCAGACACTCATTTGCATAGTGACCCATCTCATTGCACTTAAAACATTTTTCTAACTGTAAATCAAATTTGGTCTTACCATAACCATGATCTTTTTAGTGCAATCACAAGCCTTATGTCCCATCTTACCGCATCAATATAACTTTACAAAATTTATAAGACATTACCCAACATGCCTTTTACCACATTTATCACAAACTGGAAACATAGTTTTCTTACTTTCAGACCTTTTTGAATAATTATTTAGATTCTCCTACCACCTCGGTCTCTTCTTTTGCTGGTTGTTATAGAACACTTGATCATCAAGAAAACTCCATTTCCACCTTATCAATACATCAAAAAAGATTTTCATAACATTTGAACTCACAAGAAGCTAAAGACCTTTGATATTTTGGCATTAATCCTAAGTAAAAACGATTGATTTTACTATGAAGGTCTCAGATAAAATTTGAAGTATACCTTTCCAATCGAGTGAACCTTTCATCATAAGCAGCCACTAATTCATCCTCTTGCCTCAATTCCAAGAATTGTTTTTCCATACTAAGTCAAACAACATTAGGAAAATACTTCTCAAGAAACATACCTTCTAATTCCTCCCAGTCGAGAGCATGAATCTCATCAGTGTCCCTAATATTTTTAACCACCGGCCACCACTAATCTACTTCGCCATCCAAATGGTAAATAGAAAGACTAACCTATTGATTGTATTAACACCCCATCACATTGAAAATCTTTTCCAGTGCTTTAATCCACCCTTCAGCTAGCACAGGGTCAGATGATCCTCTGAATGATGGGGGATGTTGCCTCATGAAACGTTCCACCACTAACTTGTTCCTCTACGGTTGATTTGGCTGATCTCGTGCATAGATACCACAACCATTTATCGCTTGAGTCAACTGCGCCATTACTGTAACAAACTATTTAGTTCCAATTCCGACCATCTCAGGATGCTAATTCAGACGGTTATGTCCTTATGTATGCCTTCCTCACACTACTTCCTGGTTTCCTCTGCAGAAAACCATTTTGAACAAATATGTCTTAGATGAAGAAACATGGTAATCTTCAAATACTATATCATTTCAATTTGACCATAAAAAAATATTTTTGGATAATCATTTAATATAATTCTAACTCCTAAAGTTACCTATACAAACCTCTGATACAAACTATAAGGCTCTAGTCTTAAACATTACTTAATAATGAGTTATTACAAGAATACACGTTGAGGATATTTTTAGGTTTAGAGTTTTAGAGAATTAGATCCTCAATCATACATTACACTCCAAATTTAAAAAAAGTGGTTACATAAAAGATAGTACTCATTTTCCCATCATCGGAATCATATTTAAAATAAAACATAGATTCTTTCTTGACACTTTCTTGACACTATCATCACATCATGTACCTTTTCCTTGACCTGTGAAAAAGATTTCAGAAACATTAGATGAGCATAAAAAGCTCAGCAAGGGATATAATTGTACGAAATGAAAACATTAGTCCATGTATGAAATCATGAATTACTCGTAAAACATAATCATTTTAACATACCTCATAAAATCATGAATAAATCATAGAAATTATAAGACATAAAGGTAACTTGAGGCATTCATAACATTATTACGTAGGGAGTAACCCTCATGGTTACGTTTGGAATACCCATCACAGTATATTTCCTAAATCTCTTTAGAGAAACCTTAACTTTTAACCACTTTGCGTTACCCAATGCATTGGAGATCTATATCAGGCTCACCCGCCCTTAGTTTTTCATGAAGCCACCCGTCTTCATAACAATTCCCAAGAACCATAACATAATCGTATCACATAATACATGCATAAAGGAAACATAACATTTCCACATTTCAATCAAAATATATCAATACAACACGTTGATATATTAAAAAAATTATGAAAACCATTTTCAATAACAAAATAATAGAAAATTAAAACATGGTATTTATTTCTCATTTTTTAAAAAAGTTATGGCTTGGAAAAGAAGCTGAAACTCAAATAATGGTCATAGCGGCGGAGAAGTCGTTGTCGCCACGTACGTACGACAAAAAAACATTTTCTTTTGTCATTTAGTAAACGCTTTGTATAAAAAAAGATTCCTTTTGAATAAATGTAAAAGTAAAAGGGGTTTATACCCCATATAAAAGAAAGTTGTGTATAAAACAAAATATGCCTCAATGAAAGGGGATTGAGACGAAGTCCCATACCTCGTATCCGACTTGACTCGATTGTTCTTTAATCTCCTGAATAATAAACTTGAGTAAATTTAAACTTGATTAAGAACCTTTTTAATGTTCATTATTCGTTTTATATCACTTATTACCATGTAATGAACACTATATAATTATTTAAGTTAAGAATGGTCGTTTTTACGATCATTGGTACTTGAGTCAAAAATAAACTCTGTATAATTACAAGTTGTTCATATATCCATATATCCAAAGTTACATTCATGATATTGATATCATATATATCCTGTTTATACATGCATTTATAATATTACATAACATATAGAGGTAAGAACTAAAATGCACCGTTCATGGAGACGGTAAGCCGTACGTACGGATGAACACTACTTTCATTTCTATTTTTATTTTATGGATTGGAATCATAATTATATAAAAGTATATTATAATTCCATTATAATATCATTTATAATATCATTTACTCTATCCTTTATACATCCCACATATGCCATTAACGAATCAAATCACTTTGAGGGGGTGGTAGTCTTCACTTCCTAAAATGAAGATATCGCGTTTACCCATAATGGAAACCATAAAAGTATGCCAAATATGAAAAATACAGAAGCTTAAGGAAAACATAAACATATTATATATCCAATATAAATATAGTCTCATCTTAATGGCCTCTTTTAAAGGTGTTAGAATAATACTGAAAAATCATCGTTTTGTGAGGCAGAAATTCGCCATGCACGGAAACAGTTTTCTATTAAACCATTAGATGAAGGTGTGTGTAAATGTAACATGAATTATTATTATAAAAACATCCTAGTATATTTAAGATACTGGTTTTGTTACAAAATAAATGAATAAAAAGAGTTTAGGGGGTTGGAGAAGCAAAATAAAACAAAAGAACATTAGGTAAGACATTACCTTTAAATCGGGTAACTCTTCTTGGTTTGAACCAAAATGGTTTCTTGAAGAGCTTTCTGCCTAATGTAAGGCATATAGGATGAATAATGGGATGTGGAGAGATAAAATGTTCCGTGCTTGCCTGATCCAAAGGCATGAGAAGTGTGGGTAAGGAGGTAGAGGTGGCGGCCTTTTATAGGAGGAGAGGAGGGGCACACATAGAACGATATAAAATGTTACTTTATTTTCAAATGTGTTTCGGATTTTTAAGGTCCCAAATTGATGTATTTCGAGTATAAGGTGATAATGGTTCTAAATATACTTATCCAATAGGTCTTTGACAAATGTAAGTCTTATATATTATATTATCATTTCATTTTATTTAAATCATTCATTGATGAGGTAATCGCTTCATCATCATTATGTCATAAATAATGTACTTTATATAATGTCTAAAAATTATTAAAAAAATTCTATGATATAGGAAATATTTTTATCTTTAAAATCACTATTTATAGTCCAATAGATCATTTATTTAGAAAAAATTAAAAATGGTTTACTCAGGTGATAGATTTTTTGTTATATTTAACTTTATTTAAAAATAAAAAGATAAAAAGTCATTATCACACAAAAGTGATTCCATGGGATCCCCAAGTTTGGAAAAGGCATTCCATGGTTGGCCATGACACAAAACGTAGCATTAGGACACATGTTGGGGTCATTTTTTATTATTATGATATTATTTTATTATCCTTAACTACCTGATTACTAATTAATCAAGATAATTAATGATAATTACCATCATTACTATTCATAATGTCAAAAAAAGTGTCTTGATTACATAATTTGGACCTTATGATTCCAAATATGTAATCCATTTTACCAAATTCCAAACACATAAATTTCAATTATTTATTTAAATATAATTCCCGTTGTCAAAACAAATAGCAGGTTTTTTAGAAACAATATCTATGAAAAGTTTGGCACTTGTTTATGCCCAATTACAAGGTTAAATTAATTCTAATGACCACCATTAGATTAAATGGTAAAAATATATTCTAATTACACTTTAATACCAATTAAAAAGATAATCTAACCATATAATTATTTTAGATGAAAAAGCAGTTTTGATGTAAAATGTAGTATTTTCACTATTCATTAAAAATTGAACATTGTCAGAAAAATAAAAACTTTATCCCAAGGTAAATTTAAATGTCCAAATCATAAATAATATGTTTATTTTAACAAATATATCTCATAAAATTGTCAAAATTTTTATTTAAAAATGGTTTTCCATCAAAAGGCAGTAAAACAATCTTTTAAAAATATTAGTGTATTCCATGCATAAGATTGGATTTATTCTCATTTTAAGCCTCTAAAACACTATCTAATTCATAAATATACATATATAAAAATTTATTATTATTAATTAGTTAATTGGGATGTTACACCTCCATCTAATTGATTTAGAACATTCTAAATCTGTGGATGACAAACTACTACCTCGCGAAACTATGATTGTTTAATTATCTCCTACAGCCTCTCATAGTGTCCATTATGATGGAAGTGAAATTACATATGATATTTATGATACTTATTTTATCCCAATAAAATTGTATTTTTTAAATAAAATACTATTATTTTTTCATGTTGTATAAATACGATAATTTCATTTCATGATAAGTGGACTACCACCCCCTCAATGTGATATGACTCGTTTATACTATACATAGAATGTATAAAGGATCGAATTAATGAACATATGTGACATATATAACATATATATTATACTTTAATTATAATATACCTATGTATCATTTAGTTTTAATTCATTTATAGATGAAGAAGAAATAAATGTTGCAATCATGAGAATGTACGACTTACCGTCTCCACGAACGGTGCATTTCATATTCTAATATCCAAATGTTATGGACTATTCTAAAATAAAAATATACTGGATATAAATAAATATAATATATATATATATATGATATTTAAATCATGAACACAGTTCTGTATGTAATGGTTTATTGTCCACCTGGTCAATTTATAATTATAATAAGTTCTATTTTTACTCAAGTACCGAACATTGATAAAAATACCGATATGAACATGAATAATTATATGATTTTTATAGAAATGTAATAAGTGATATAAAATGAGTAATAAACACGAAAAAGGTTCTTATTAATGTATAATTAACTTATTTTTATTATTCATGGAGATAAATAACAAAAAATATAAGTCAGACACAAAGTAATGGAACCTTTCACCATCATCTTTTAGTCAATGTCTTATTTTATGTCATGTATTTTAATTTAATTTATATAATGTTTGGATACATTCTTCTATATTCTTATTTAGGTAAATTTTATTTCCATTTTATGAGAGACCCTTTTCTCTCACATCAATCTCATTTCCTGAATTTTTTATATAATGTTGTTTCGATGTCGAATTTTCGTAATGGAATTTGAAAAATCCATTTCCACTCATTGGGTTTTACCCATACTTTATTGATTATATTATTCCAATATTAGGTGTATAATTACAATTTATTTATTTATGTTGTATCTTCTACTTCACTTTGTTTGGATAAACATTTTCAACACTTAATCACCCCATTGATAAATTCATACCTCATTTATACGAACATTGTAAGGGAAATTTTAGCTCAATATCCATTCATTGAGTTAAATACCAATGTATTTGGTTTTGTTTTTCTAATAATATATATGAATGAACTATAATTGATTTAAACTTAATATCCACTTATATAGGTATTATTTAAATATTTCACACATAATTATGTCAATAATTTATTCTTAATATAATGATACAATTATTGTAAGGGACTTCATATAAATATCCTTCCACTGAGTCTTATTTTGATTTATAAACAACATTATTTTATATGGTGTGTATACCCATTTGACTTTTATTTTCATTCAATGGGAATATGTTTCTACAGATACTTTTACTAAATGACAAATATAATGTATCTTTTTGACGTATTTGGGGACAGTGACCGTTCCGCCGCCATGAGCACTATTCGATATTTTTCTTAATTAACAATTAGTAGTGTTTTTAAAAGGAAGATAAGTACCATATACCCATTTTACATATTATTTTCTTGAAAATGATATTGAGAAAGCCTTTATTATTTCAATATATTTAAATGATATATTATGATTACAATGTGGAAAGGTAATATTTCGTTTATGTTTGTATTGTGTGTAATTATTTTTTTACGGTTCTTTGGCATAGTTTATGCATAAGAGAGGATCTGTGATAAACAGATGGTGGGTGAGCTTGAGATATCTCTCCAATGTATTGGGTAACATGATAAAATTAAACATTATTGTTTCTCCATAAGGATATATAGAATATAATATGATGGGTATTCCAAATGCAACTCCCTTTGTTGTTGTGAATGCTACAATGTAAATATGATATTAATGCCACTGTTTTCCGTTATAATTTATGATTTATATGTGTTATTCATAACTCTTCTGATTTCATGGGGAATATTAAAGAGCTTATGTTTTCAATGTATTTATGGGATAATGTTTTCTTTCGATATTTTATATCCCTTATTGAGATTTTTATACTCATCCCAACTTTGTAAAAAAAATCACAGGGTATAAGGAAGGTTAAGGTAATGTAATAATTCAATAATATATTTATCATGAAAATAATTATTGTTTTATTTAAGGAGTTCAATTATTGTGAAAGAAAATGGATATATTATATGTGTCTACTTAGTAATTCTTGAGATGTAATGTAATAGTTATGGACTAATTCTCTAAATCTCTTAACCTGAAAAGATCCTCAATGTGAATTATTGACTTCAGTAAAGAATATGCAATGTTTATAGTTTGGGATTTATAGTTTGGATCTGAGGTCATCTTTTATAACATTCGAGGTCAGGGTGTTATATGGGTGTAGGTAAAGGATCCTATATAAAATAAAGGGTTATTATCATATGAAATGTTTTGGAGGGTTATGGTAAAATAGGTTTTTTATATAATAACCTAAACAATGGATATATAAGAAGGTTGATGGATAATAATAATATATTTGTTTTTATGTTATATTTAACCTATATAGGATTCTTTTTTAAATTATTATATATTTTTGTGTGTGTAAGTGTAGATTCCTTTCAGGAGATTAAAAATCATTTGCCCAGAAATAAGGAAAAAGATCTAAAAAACATTCTTATCCCTCCCCGAAAATTTTATCATCACTATAATAGGAAATATGTTTGATTGATTTTGACATATTCTTGAGTATTCAAATCACCTTCATGAAATTTTATGAGCTATCCAACAAATACTAATTTATAAAACAAATTTATGGGTCATTGTATATCGTTCATATGATATCATGATATAAAATTTTCCAATTCTATCAAAAAGTGAAATTACAGAAGTAGAGTGAACATTTACTTTTTTAAAGTATAAAAACATACTGAAAGGCAAAGGGAACATCCAGATGATCATGATTACTGGATTCATGGTATTTTTAAATTTTTTATCCATAAACAATGATGAATATTTCGATTCATATTTATAAATGATGAGGATATTTGATCTTTCAGAAATATTTATTTTGAAAAAAGATGAAAATACATAGTTAATTGATTATGAAGACAACTGAATGAGTGAAAATTTAACATATAAAGGATTCAAGAGTTATGGTATATTTTAGGATAATGATATTTTTTAATGTATTAATGGTCTTTTGATTATGTGTTTACTTTTTCAAGACTTTTTCTAATATATGTTACCCAAATGTTCGATATGTGAAAATTTTGTTCATTGGAGAATTAATTTCTTGTGTGTGGACATAATGGACAAACTTAGGGGTTCATATATTCTTTTTTTTTCGTTATTAATTTTCAGTACATATTTTGTTGAAAGTTGAATGATATTATATAACCATTGAGGATAAAGCAGTGTTTGGTAATTTGATTAGGGAATTATCTTATTTTTGAGAATTTTTTATGAGAGATATGGTTTTAGAAAAAGGAAAACCTTTAGGATGGGTGAAAACCTGTTGCATCCGACAAGGATGTAGGAATTGAACCCACAATCAAAGGGTGATAGGGACACATCACCTACCACCGACCTACGTGAAGTCCCTTGTTAGTATGATTTATTCATTTTATTTAAATGATATTATTGATCATGAATAATTTGATTTGGGAAAAAATGTTTTATCCAATGGAAATCATTTGTATAATAAAATTATTTGGTGATTAAGTGATTAAGGTTATTTGGGAAGACATTTTCTATTTTGGGAATACTATATGCCTAAGGAAAATATAATTCTTTGGGATTTCAATTATGGACTAATTGTGGAATTTTATTTTGGAAGAATTTATTTTTTAGTTGTGAATATATAGAAGTTTAGGTTATTTATGGAAATTATTAACCATTAATAGATCATATGTGATTAGGTTTATTAATTTTATGTTTGCGACTTTATGAGTATCCAATGTTATTTATTGATAAATGTTAAGATTTTTGTTGAAGAGTATGTGATAAAATCCTTGTAAATTTTGGTTTTCAAACATATTTTGGATAATTTTGAATAATTTTAAGTATACTTTTATAATGAATGGTATTTTTTGATATTTGAGTGTTTTTTGTTCCATTATGGAGATTAAGAGTAGTAATAATTCTTTTTTAAATATTATCCTTTTTGGGGATTATCTGATCTTGTATAACTCTGCCTAGGGTTTTCTAATGTCTAAAGACAAGGGAAATATATGGTCTAACTTTAGAGGATAATTTTGTTCTCTAAAAGATGATTGTAGGGCATCAGGTTTGACCAAGTCATATTGAATAATCAACATTTAAAGAAAAGATAAGTTTTTAGTTGAAACAGATTTAGGTATGAAACTCTACTTGAAAAGTAAGATTTATCCTTATGTTTTTTGCAATCCTCATAAATAAATTATCCAAAATTACGAAAGATAATATTAGACAAAGTACATTTTCTTTTTACATTTCATATCGAGGAATCATTGACCGATAAACGAATCACAAGATTGTGGTTTTCCAGAGGTTAACATAATCCTTACAATGATTTCTATCACAGTCCATCTGAAATTGACACATAGTTTTTCTTATATATACATATTTTCATGGAAAAATAGTATGTTTCAAATTGGGTGAACTTTTTTACTTCTATTTCATTAGTTTAAAGTGATATTTTTATTGACTCTTTTTCCGATGTTATACTTTTAATGAAGTCTTCATTACCAATTTTAAAATTTTGATGACACAATTCCCAAAAGGGGGAAAGACATAACGACCCAGGTATTTATACAATAATAAATTTTAATATCTATTAAAAGTTATGAATAATATATTAATTTTATGTTAAAGATGACACTTTCTCTGATAGCTTACTCAATACGCAACAATATGTTTCTTTGAAGTCATACGTTGCACACAACTTTGATTTATACCACAAAATAATATAATAATATTATTATTTTAAATGATAGTTAATGACTAGGCACTTTATTCGGGGGAATGAAATGAAATATCTACAATATTATAATTAAATGTCTTTACACTTATCAAGTAAATTTTAGAGGCTTAAAATAAGAATGAATATGATTTTAAGTATGATAAACAATAATATTTTTTAAAGAACATGTTACCTCCTTTTGATGGAGAACCCATTTTAAATCTAGTTTTAGTAACATTTATATTTTATATTTGAAAAAATAATATTTTTATTTAGAATTGTGATATCAAAATTTACATTGGATTAATTATTTGTTTTTTTGATAATGTTCAATTTTTAAATGTATAGTGAAAAATACTAAATTGTTTTTCAAAAACATACCTTTAATATAATTTATTTATATTGTTAGATTGTGAATTTAATTTGTTTTATAGTGTAATTTTATTATATTTTTATCATTTAATTAAATATTGGTTAATGGAAGTAATTCTACATTGAATGTGAACAAAAACACATGTCAATCTTTTGGTAGTTTTTACTTCTTGAAAACACATTTTTTGGTTTTGCCAATGGGAATTAATTTCAAATTAATATTTAAAACATACATGTTTTGAATTTGATAAAAATAATTACATATTTTGAATCTTTATGTACAAATTGTGAAAATATTTAATTTTAATTTTTAGACATTATGAATAGTTACTTTACTGAATATTTTATTTACAATGGTTAATGGGTAAATCTTGTAGATATGGGTAAAAAATCATATTTTAATAATATTAAATTATTCCAACACATGTCCAACCCCTATTTTATGAGATATATCCAACCATTTGCCTCATTGGGTGTATTTTAGGACCTCATAGAGACACATTAGTGTGAAAATTACATTTAATTACATTTAATTTAATGTTAAGGAAAATATAACATGAAAATATATCATTAGTAAATGACTTTTTTTAGGGTTATATAAGGGATATCTACAACTATAAATAGTAATTATAAAGATAAATGTTCTTAATACATCATGATATTTTATTTATAATTATTAAACATTAAATATAAATATTTAATTATGACCCAATGGTGATGCAGGTACTGCTTCATTAATAATGGATTCAATTAATTGATAATATAAATGTAAAAATAATTGTAATTTTGTTATCTTGACGTCATCCACTAATTTTTTGGATTATATTTAAATGTTATATTATTATTAATGTAGTTATTTCTAAGTAATAAAGCTGTATTTTTTTAAAAAAAAATCACGACATGAATATTGTCAAAATAAACATAATTCACATTTTTAAATATTAAATATTTTACTTAATATTATAAAATTCCAAAAAAATTATTATTCATCAAAAAAGTTTATATATGTCTATAATTTTATTATTTAATCTTTAATTGGATATTTTTCATGTTTTGGTCTACATTTAATCTCAAAGTGTTACATGATCGACAAAACGGTAAGTTTGAAAAAGGGTTAAATAAAAAATATAAGGATTAAAAAACTATCCAAGCCTTGTATAATTCATATTGGTTGAATTTATGTCAACTAATATTAATAATATCTTCCTACTAAATGAATTTTTATTCTTTTATAATCAAAATAGAAATTATTATAAAATAATATTTTAAGATATTGCTTAAGTCACCCTCCTCTCTTTTATAAAATGCCACCAAATCTAACCCTTACTCACACCTCTAAAGCCCACTTGGATAGATAAAATCTGCCCAAGTAATATCCGAAAATCAATTTATTCATTATAGAATCCTTAACCTGGGATGAAGGAAAATAAAGAAATCCTTCTAGCTTAAATCTAAAGGAGTGTCCATATTTAAGGTAATTTCATCTCCCAAGAATCTTACATTTATTTTCCCTTATACAACCCAATAACTATCTATATTATATTTTTTTATAAAAACACTAGTACATTAAAAATAATAGTTTTTTATGATAATTATTCTATATACACTCACAAACACCACCATCAAATTGATTTAGAACATTATGTTTCTTTGGATTAAAATAACCAATGAAGTATGTGTAAATCCAACTGAGTGGAAATTGAAATTTGAAATTCCCTTATCGATTTGGTAACTTATAAAAAATACAAACCATGAAAGAAGGATCATAAAATGAAGATGTAAATACTCATAAACAAGTTTATATTACAACACGAATACAATCATGGACATTACATACGCCACACAAAAGAAAATAGTGGCCAATATATCATGGATCTCACGAGAATAAAAAGTGAAATGAAAAACCCTTACTCTATTGTAATCCATCGAATCAGCTGAAAAGAATTTAATAAAAACAAAATGAATAAATGAATACAATTAATATAAATAGAATCATGATTATATATATAAAATTTCAGCACACAATACACCACATCCAATAAATAAGTGGCAAACAATGGAAATCTCACAGAATTAAAAGTGAGCTAAGAAACCCCTTACATAGTACTTTTCCTTGGTCAAGGATATATTAATACCATGTATCGTGGTGAAATAATTGTTATTAAATTATAAAATAACCATATACATTAATATGTAATCATATATGAGCTTCTAATGTTGATATTTTAGTATTATCATCATTTCGGGTGTTAACTGATTCATTCTACTTTATATGATTAGTTACGAAAGCCTTGTTTTTTATGGATGGTATGTATCATATTAATATTCAAAATGATATTATGTATTTAAATATTATTTTTAATCATTAAATGAAAAATATTCTTGAATGGATACGCTGGGGAATGAATCTCATCGCGTTCGGGGAGACGGTAATCATTACTTATGTACGAGCGACAATATCATTGTTTTGATATTAAAATAATATATAATTAGATGGTATATCATATAAATAGAATCATTTTCGTGTAATATTTATTATTTACACCAATTATACATCATTATTATACCCATAAAAATAACAGTGTATTGAATAATAACACCAAGACATGGAGACGGTAAGTCGTATGTATGAACATATGGTGACATGTCATTCAAAGGATGGATAGAATAATGAATATGGCTATAACATATTTACAATAACATCACTGTATATAGAATATTCTGGATTTTTTATATTAGAATAAAAACAATAAAGAAAGATGAAATGGGAGAAGAAAGGAATATAAAATAGGTGATGAAATATTTACCTCTTCTTCTAGTTCTTCCATTTGATTTGATCTAACAGGATCCTTAGGTTGGAATTTTGACTAATGTAAGGACTCTATAATGAAGGGAGGTGAGTTGGGATGATATTTTGACAGGGGTAGGTTGATCCTAATGGCTTTGAAGGTGATAATTAGATAGAAGGGGGGTTCCCTTTTATAAGTGGGGTGAGGGGCACCTTAGGAAGGGCTATAAATATTATTTTATAATAAAATATTTTTTGGATTATAATGGCCCAAAATTAAACTATTTATATTATAAGGTGGGTATGTGTCGAAAACCACTAAACGAATATGTTTTAGACAGGTTTGGGTCACTATATAAACCTTATCCTTTATATTTATCTATTAGGAAAATAGTTTGACATTTACCATATCTCTTTGTATTTTTATATTATATAGTTAATAAACATACTATATACTTCCAAGAGAACCCCAAGTGGTTAATTAATGATACAAATATCATTATATATGTATTTTTTCCAATCTTTATATTTTTCGGAATAGAATATCAATTAGTAATATAAGATTGTTTTTAAAAACTCTTCTATGTTAATTTTGACACTATTTGGTTTTTTGTTTTTGATAAATTCATAACAACATTATTACTTCAACAAATATTCATCTAACAAACTCTAACATGTCATATTAATCTATAAAATTTTGGTAATTCATATGAAGTTTCCAATTACATTTAATTGGATATTTATAATGTCAATTATTTAAATATTTCATTAATTAGGTAGTTATTGCATCAACATTATATCATAAATAAATTAAATTATTTAATATCTAAAATTATTAAATAAAATAAAACTATGTAGGAAATATTTTTATCTTTCTAATGAATATTTATTGTGGTATTTATATTATGTGTAACCCTATATTAAACATGTTTTAGTTATTAAATTTGAATTTAACACTTCTTACTCATCTTCGAATGAAATAACAATAAATATTCTAATCTAATGAAAGTGGTCCTAAAGGATAACATTTTATAACTAAGGTTGTTTTTGTCATAATTAATTTTTTCCAATAAAATTAAGACATGTGTTAGGGTAATAATAATATCATTTTTACCTTTAATTACCCTGTTTATTTTTAACCGTGGTAAATAAAACTAAAAAGTTACTATTCTTAAAAAATTATTTTCATCTTATTAAACCAAATTTTAGATTATAATATCAACTTTGTCTCTTGGATTTTTGAAATTCAACTCACAGATGCGGTAAAATTATGTTTTATATAAATTTCCAAATGCTCATAGGAGGTGTGTAAAAGACGGTAAAAAATTCGATAAAATTTTATACATCGAATTTTACTATAAAATTACTCCAATGAATTATGTTGAACTTATATAGGTAATATATATCTATTTTGGCTTAAAATAAATTTAGATAAAAAAGTCAGTTTTAAACTATAACATTGTGTTTTTCACTGTTCATCAAAAATTGAATGTTTTCAGAAAAATAACATAACATTACCCTAAGATAATTTTGATATTCTGAATTATGAAATTAATTATATATTAAAAAATTCAAAACATATAAGTTTCATTAATTAATTTAAAATTAATTCCCTTTGTCAAAACCGAAAAGAGGGTTTTTAAAAACTAAAAACTATCAAAATATTGACATGTGTTTATGTCAAATTTTAATGTGTAATTACTTATAATCAACTAAATTTTATTAAATGATAATAATATAATATAATTATAAATCAAAAAAAGTCAAATAAATAATTTGACACTATATTATTTTGATTAAAAAATTTGTTTTCAATTAATATATAGTATTTTTCAGAATTCATCAAAATATAAAAGTTATTAGAAATGTACCAAAAATTTATCCAAAATAATTTTATTTCCCCTATAATAAAAAATAATTTAATTTCATTATATTTAATATATAAAACTTTGAAATATTGGTTTTAAAATGTGTTTTCCATTAAAATGTGGTAAAATTGCTTTTTTTGAAAAATACATCTTTTTTCTGGAAAAAATGAATTCGTTCTCATATTATGTCATAAAAAGACATAATATGGATTATAAAATTATACTGAGTATATAAATTTCAATATTCAGTTAATACTATTCATAACTGCTTTTGAACGACTAGTTTGGCTAGTCATGGTGCGCTTGAACTCGGTGTTGCGTATAGCTCAACCTATTGAATAAAGAAAATAACTTACTATAAAATATTGGGGTGTTATAATATCCTAATATACAAGGACCCAAAATAATCATACAGAGGAACATCATAAAGATCATGGAATCAAAATATTATGAAAACATTGTAATTTTTTACAAACACAAAACATGATGTTAACATATTTCAAGGCTAACCACCAAAGAAAATATCAAATGGTGGACCAATTCCCATCACCGATTAGTCCTACACCATAATACCATAAATAATGTATCCTGGGAAAAAACACCACCCAGATCATTAAAGATCTACCAAGAAACACCCATAATATCATGTGCATTCTTTTGTGTTTCAAAAATTTAACGAAATCAAAAGTGAAAAACATAAGAATTAACCATTGTTAGAAATGAGATACAAAATGTTTTCTCATATCATAAAAAAAGGATATTTCATAAATATTACAATGAGAAAAATGAATTTCATATTTTTTTTATGTTCATATAAGAGTACATATGAATAGGTCTCAAAATATTGTGTTCATTTCAAAAAAATCACGAGGAAGGGTAAGAATTGTGTATATAAATGAAATTTAAAAAATATTGTTTCGAGAAATTGGTAGAAAACTATTGGATAATGAATAATTATGTAATTCCCATTTAAAATAATATGTAAATAAGAATGGTTATACACAAAAATTTCATTATTTAATTAAATATATTAGAGGATTAAATAATTTAAATGAGTGGTACATATAAGTATTAAAGGATATAAATTATCCACTTTTTCCGGGTTTATTTCAAAAAATTAATTAGATAAATTAACACAAAATGAGTATTATATAATTAATAAAATATTGAATAAGATAGGTATATACTTAAGAATAACATAGTGAAAATGGGTTGTTCAGAGATATCTCTTCCATTATCTTTCAGAATCATTCTACACATGCACTTATTGTATATAATAATCAAATTAAATTCACTAATTTCTTTATTAATAAAGAAAGAATGAAATATAAATATATTATTTATTATGCTTCATTTATGTTCATATATAAATATTAAAAAGTGATATAATGTTTTTTAAATTTTCTATTAGCATTCATTTAATGGTTCCATGGTTAAATCAATTATGTATAATTATAGAATTTCATTTAAATGTTAATAAAACTCAAAATGTGTAATGAAATGAAATATAGTCCTACAAAAAATTTTAATGTTCACAAATATCCCGTGTTGCAACAATATATATATGATTTACTTAGTAAGAGTGATAACTTTATAGGGATTGTTATTTTAAGATATTTTTCTGACCATCATGAGCTTTTTTAGTTTTATTTAATATTATTTCTATATATTAATTCCATAAAATTAAATAAGTGATAATGTACATATTATTATCTTATTTTTCAATATTAATATTTTCATGAATATACTTGATGATGTTAATGGAAAATGAAAACTCATTATCCATGGAGGAGCTAAATAAAAATAATATAGGCAATTGATACGTTTTTAGAATAAGAGGAAAAAATAAGAGAAGTTTTCTAGATATTCCATTATAATTATAACATTACATTATAAATATTACACTTGAGTTATTTTTTCATGTATTATTTGGGTTGTGAGAAGAGAGTAGAAGATGAAATGAATTAATAAAATGCAGTTTGAGAATATAACATATTGAGTGTTGACCCCTTTAAAAACTATTTAAGGTAATTTGAATGGGCATTTTTATAAGACCAATAGTAGTAGGAATGGGGGAGATTATTTGGATGATATCAAGGTAGAAATATTGAAAGCTACAATTCTTATAAATATTGAGGAAAAGGGTATGTGAGCGGTGGTATTTATAAGGGAAGGAGATGAGTGTTTTTGAATTTTATAATCATTATTTTTTTATTTTAGAGTACAAATTCTAATAAATAATTTTATTGTGACTATATTAATTAAATTCTTCATGTTAGTACCATCGAAATGTGTCTTAGCTCTTCTATTTTTAAAAAATAAATTTATTTTTTATATCATGTTTAATGTCATATTTGGTCCTATTTAACTATTCACCAACAATTCAATTAATTTATTACAATTCCAAATAATCACCCTTACCATTTATCAACATATACATTCAAAAAATAATTACATTTGAAGAAAATAATTTTATAAATATGAGAAATTTAATTTTAAAATTATATGCATTGTTATTTGATGAATAAATTTTATTATTATTATCATTTTTATCCCCTTGAGAAATTACATAACATCTCATAAAATTATATTATCATAATATTGTAATATAATATTTATTAATCAACCCATTTTTTAAATTAAAATATTATTTTAATTATCCTAATAGCACATATATGTTTTATAAACATACAAACACTTATTATATCAATTTTAAAGATTTAATGTACATGAATCACGATATAAATATACAATATTTTAATTATAATATATATATTCATATAGATTATGTTGTACATTCTAGAGGTTATGATACAATTATAATGTTCATGAACCTATTCTTAAGGGCCATATTACTATTACAAAGGTTAGGTCACTACTTCAAAGACCAAATTACTTTTCCGATGGCTAGATTTTTAATGGTCGTATGTGTTCTACAGTTCCTATAAATAAATCAGCATTCATCAATTCATCATTAAATATTTTTAGGAAAAATAAATAAATAAATATATATATAAATACATATATTAATTTTCAATATTAATATTTTAATATAAATATATTTGTTCATTCCTGTAGTGTTGTCTATGAGTGATATAATATGGGGGTCAACTAGATCAAAAATTTCACATTATTTCTATCATATTTTATTGTTGTATCCATTTAAATTCTTTTAATTATTATAGATATATATATTTTACAAATTTAAATTTTTATTAAAAATTATAAACTTTTTTTAGTTTTCGTTATTTTTTTCATCCCCTTTATATAATAATATATTACTAAAATGACAAAATTATAAAATCAGGACGAAATTCAATTGTTAAAATCAAGGTCTGTTTAAATAGAGGTGACACATTCCATGAAAATAAAAATAATAAGTTACCAAAATGATGTTGAAAAAATGACTTTGTTATTAGATCACATCTTAAAAATGATAAAAAAAATTCATTTGAAAATTGGAATAGCAAAATATGGACGTCACATGTGATATAAGTAATTAGGTTTCCAATAGAAAGGAGTACATCAGAGAAAAGGTAATTTTTTTTATAATTAGGGGAAACAATAATTTAAGTGGATATGACTTATTTTGAAGATATTTTAATTTACAATTATGAATAGAAGCCATTAATAATTTCAATTATAATAAAAAAATTATCTCCCAATATATATATATAGGGTATTCTAAATGCAATGAAACATTAAAATCACGTAAAAACATTATCACTCATGAAAGAAGAATGAGTTTTGACGGATCACATATATTTTATGGAATACACTATTCATATCACCCAATAATGAAGAGAAAGATTATAATTTATACTTCTTGTATCAACCATAATTTATGATATTATAATTAAAGGGGTAATTATTTTCACTATTTAAATGCTATAGTTACATAATATCAAATTCTGGATCAATGAAGGGAGACTCAGATAAAATACCTTACCTTATTTTTTATTCATTCAATTAAAGAAAATATAATCCAAAATAATAATTTTATGTATATTATATACCATATTAGTGACCTTATTAATATATATTTAATTTTTAATAGAGCTTTTATAATCATTTTATATTTTTTTCCACATGGTTTTTATACCTACATCGATTACATGAGGTTGTTTGATCATACTTTCTATAATTCCATATATATATGAACCATGGTAGGAAGAATAATCAAATAGTTTCATTATATTTATAACATTAATAGTGGTCTCGAAATAGTTTTTTTGTTCTACATATATTTTAAATCTATATATGATGGGTTGTAATGATAAATGAAACTAATTTCTGGTGATGGTTGTAATCTACACATACAAACTATTAATAATTCAATTTCTCAACAAATGAGTGGAAAATAATATATATGATTATTTGATATTTCAGAATGATATTAATATTATAAATATAATATATACTCATCAATCACAATCATATAATTGACCATTATATGTGCTTAAAAAATAGAATACATTACATCTTGGATGTGATAGTTTGTGGACATGCAGTAGTGAATCTTTTTTTAGTGTTTGAGCTATAATAAATTATCACTATTAACTGGATAAATAAAATATTATTACAATAATTATAATTATTTTATTTTATTTTTATTCATATAATATGTCTAGAAGATTACATTTAAGAATAAAATAATTAAATGTAGGTAAAATTTACAATGGAGACTCGATATTCCATAAAATATATCAATGGAAATGAATTCCTAGGATATATTATATATATAAGGGGATATAGGTTGATTAAAGGAGTAATAATAATGGTTTACTGTAAAATTTTAATGTTAATTAAGAAATTAAGTGTAACCACAGAGCGTCTTATGTTATCACATTGTATTACATAAGGAAAGAGAATTTTTTGAAATACTCATTACTATTCCATGATATCATTACAACAATCCTCATTCAATGACACATAAAAACATTAATAATGTATTTTTTTTGGTGATTTTGGGAATTTGAAGACAAAACCATGAATTTTGACACATTTTTTTAAAAAAAATTAATTTATTTTACCAAGGGTTTTCAAATTTTTTCATTTTTTTATTTACCGTGGTAACATGTTTTTAGAAATTAAATTTATAATAAAAATATAATGTAAATCATATTAAAAAATAAGTATCGTTAGTTCTTATATTTTGTATCCAATTTTTATAATTAAAATTATTTTTAATATATTATTATCGTTTAATACAAAAATTTTTATAAATAGGAAAATATTTTTTAGAAATGATTTGTTTTGAAAAATATTTGTTCTTAATGTTATCTATAATTTGATACCAATTACGTATGTATTAATATAATTAAATATGTGTTTAAAATGATTTTAGTGTTTTGATTTAAATTTTTTTAACTTGTCAGATAAATAATTATACAATTTTATTAAAATAATTCTTTGAAAATAAAAGTTTTATCAATTTCAAGGACATTATCTTAGATCATAGTGATCACAATTGTAGGCCTAAATATTAAATTAATGTTATTATATAACATTGAAATAATTATCTAAAATATAAAAATACTATTTTACATATTTAATTTTATAATTCATAAAAACTAACATTTAATATATGTGAATAAATACAGTATTTAGAATAAAATATTACTTATTTTCAAAAAACAATGTACTTGGGTTTTAAAAAAAATTGTATTTTTATTTGATTTATCTTAGTTATAAATATATATCATTTACAAAAAATGTTTAAAATAACATTAACCCTTGCTTATATTATGTTAATTTCAAAAAAGTGATTGTTTTTAGAAAAATATATATTCTTCTATTAATCAACTAAATACCAATAATTTTAGAAAAATATTAAAAATTGATATTAAGATAATATTTATATTATTAATAATAAATGAACTAAATTTGGTTAAATTAATAATTCTACAATTTTATATTTTAAAATTTAAATAAAAACATAAGTATCTAATGAAAAACAATTTTTAGAGAAAAATAACTATTCAATGTATTAAATGTCCTTATTCTTATATTATATTAATTTTTAATATATTTAGTGTTAATATATTATTCATATCAGAAATATTACTTATTTATATTCGTAATATAAATTATATTGAAATATAATTTTACAAAAAATATTTTTTAACCACAATCCAACCTTATTAGTTTTCCAGATATACTCAAAATAATGATTTTTATTTATATATACTTTTTATAGAAGTTATCTATATTTATACCATGAATAAAAACAACTACATTATAATGGTTATATAATTATTTTGTTTTCTTGTACAATGTTCCTTGAAAATCAGCCTAATAAGGAAAATATTTTTTAAATGGAAATTTAATATAAATCATTGGGTGTCAAATTAAAAACATGTTTCTATTAATTCATATATCAAGAAAAAATAAGAGAAGAAATTTCATCATGGGATATTATTCTTACTCATAACCATCAAGATAGAGTATGACCATATGTTGTGTTCATCAATTCATCTTCAACTATAGAAAAAGATTCATCAGGTTTCTTCCTATCAAACTCAGCAGGGATTTCATCTTTTTCTTAAATACTGATGGCCTCAAAAACCCATTGATAAAATATAAAAAAATAGTAAAATTTTTCAATCCTTTTATATATCAGTGTTTCTATGCAATGACACTTAGTTTCCATATCATCAACACCTTCCACTTTATATTTCTCAACAATGAAGTTAATAATTAACAAATCAGAATTAAATTTTTTTGATTTTAAATTAGGTAAATACATATAAAAATTGATGTACATTTATATTTTGACTTTATTATATACCTTTAGTATATATAGAAAATGAATAATGTATAATAGATATTTCCCAAAATCACCCTTTCTCTAAATTATACAAATTCAAATAAGCTTAACCAAAATATTTTTTTAGGTTCCATGTCCTTGAGAGTATTTTTCTCTAATATGGCATATATAAAAATAGATATTATCATCTCCCCTAGATTCAAATTATCTATTCTTATTATAGAATAACTAAACACATCGGTTATATTATGGGGGTATTTAAGAACATCAAAACAATCCATAGTTTAAAAAATTTAGTACATAATGTTTACATTCTATATGATGAAATATTTAATATTTTTTAAGCTAATCTGATCCCTTACATAGATTTATGTTACGTAATTTTCATTAAAGAAAATAGTTCTCCTTTCATTATACACTCATGCCCATCTACAATGAAACACACTAACCAAGAATCCCTTGAACCAGTTCCCAAATACTGTTTTCTACGTATCCTTAAGATCAGTCCCCATGCGTCAAAAACTACTAAAAAATAATGTGTTTCTATTTTTGGTATGGTGGGGAGAGTATTCCATGAGGGAAAATTAAATAACATTAAAAATAAAAAAAACATCATAAACATCACATAATGATAAAATAAATTGTTTCTAATATACAATTCAACAAACTATGAAATTTTGTACATATTCTACATTGATAACTTGTAGATATAAATATATATCTCGTCGTATACATCAATCCTAAAAAGTACCAAATAAAACAAAAAACAAAAACAAAATCCTAGATGTCCATATATCCAGATCAACATGCACATCCCAGATCCAATCCTATAAATTATATCAAGCATCATCTATAAGGAACATCCCCTTATCCCGACCTATATGCATGATTTTGTCTAGGTACTAAACATTGTACCGAATAGTATATGAGAAACACTCAGTTGGCCAGCATTAAAAATGTCTAAAAATAAATTTTGAACATGAAATTTATAATGGTGTGAAATATTTAAGTGATTCATAATGAATGATAATATGTTTCATAAATAATGGAAACTATGTCATGCCTTTGGTCTCAAGGAGACAAACCATGGTGACCCTACATGTTTCACCCAATATAGGTCTCTAAACATAAGTGATATATCATGGACAAATATTGTCCCAAGGTGCATCAATATAGTAACCATGTCCATTCAACCCAAAAGAATACATGTACATCATCCAGGTATTCCATTCCAGTAATTCAATATATAATATAGTAGTTTGGTTTGAACTTACAGTATAAAAATTAACATTAATTGGAATATCAAAATTGAAATCCAAGGCTCACACCTGATGCATTCAACAATAATATTAATGGATCAATATAGTTGGAGTTAAATCCATTACATTCTATAAGGGTACCCCTAAAAAATATTGGATTTTATTTAGTAGAATTCATGAAATGTATACATGACCAAAATCCATTGGGGAGACACTCTATGGAATTTATTGTAATGAATTTGCGTTCAATATATAGAATATATAGATTCATTCTATCACATTTGACCTCATTAATCAAAATGGATCCATCACACCCTCATATTCAAATGTATCAATATGGAATACTAGAAATTTCCATGGAATTATACATTAATAGAACCATGAGTAATCCAATGTGGTCCTCCATGAAATTAATTACTAATATCTATTTTCATGGAATAAGAAAATTTCACTACTCAAAAATTATTATAATAAAATTTTTGGAAAAATAATGCAAGTTCACCATTTGGTCTCACTTAATATTTCCATTAAATCATTCCATGTCCAAATGAAATGATATATCCTAGGGGTAAGCACAGACACACCACATTTCATATTAATTGAAAATTCATCTAGTGAAGATCTACGCAATCCCCATAGTTCTCACAAAACCATGGAAAAAAACCACAAATTATATAGTTTTTACAAGGATATAACCTGACCTAAATTATTCTCTAAATCCAAATAATATTTAAAGGAAAAATAAATTTATATTAATTTTAGGAGAATCATTTTATGATATAACATTATAATAGAAGATAATGATTTGATTTAATAGAGAGAAATTTTGGGAAAATCAAAATAACAAATACCATAGGTTATAAGAGTTCTATTTTACGAGTATTGGGCTTGAGTTTTATAAAAAATGGTAGAAATTGTGGAATCGTAAAAAAGACCAAAAAATCATGAATTTACAAAAAACAAGGTGTGATATATTTTCCTAAAATATAAAAGTGATATTGGAACCCAAAGGAAATAAATAATTACCAAGAACCATCAATCAAGAAAAATTCAAGTGGAATCATATTCGTGTTGATAGATAAACACCAAAGAACAAAGAAAAAGATGAATTTCATGCTATATTTTTGTTACAACCCTGAAATATGGGGAAAATATGGTCAATTATAGTGATTTAGAAAGTGGTAAATTTCAAATATCTCATCTAAAATAATTATGTCATAACCAATGGTATTGTTCTTTTACATGAATTAGTAATCCTAACTAATAGTAAGACACAGACTAGCCGATGGTAACAAATCAATTAAGCTACATGCCCCAATAATACTCCTATGGCTGCCAAACACTCCCATGGCCCCCATAACCCCATTGAAATCATCTAAATACACAAAAAAGCAGTTTTGAAAGCATTACATGGATCATACCTTAAATCAAGAGTCAGTCTTATAACATTGCATCCATAAGAGAGCTCATCATCAAGATGCACCATCAAATTCCATGAGTGTACACAATGAAATTGTCTAGAGGATATTCCGACATGTTTTATTACCACTCCCATGTATCATCTAGGACATATATTGTTACCATTGTACCTAAACTATATGTATATATTCTCCATTAATATTCTTCTCACTACGATGAAAAATAAAAACCATATTCTCCGCAATGGATGTATCAACCACAATATCAACATCATCATATTAAATTTTATATGATGGATCAGGAAATTTACATTGAAAATGAGATTTACGAATCAAATCATGAAATGAACTAAATATCTATGGATGTTCTAGTTGATATGCTACTCTGCTGACCCATCTTATATAATACATTTCCCCACGTACCTATGAGAAAATTTCCCTAACTTTATATATGATGGTGTCCAAATTTATGAGAAATATGAAAATAAATTTGATCACTCATATCAATATATTTGGGTTTGTAGTGATACTATACACATGATTTATACCTACTCTATTCCATATCCATACTGTTGAAAATTAACTAAACCTGCTCTGACATATCCTGGATGATATTCATCAAAACATTACCACCTCACCTACAACCATCAAATAAATTGTTTAATGATTTGACTTACAATTAAAATAATCATAAGAATCCATATAAATGATCTCTTGATTATAATTTTTTAAATTTAATTCCACATGTAGTAAATTATTCTCATAATAAATTAAAAAATGTAGTCCACACACCATCTACAAGTCCTCTAATAACCAAATAGTCCACTCAAACTATCTGTTGGCTTGAGGGGGTTAGGATATACTAAATAATACATGAGTTTCATTTTCATTTAAATACCCATTCATGAACCTTTACATATAATGATAATATGTATCTAAAATGAAGCTATGTGAGATTCTATGTAACTATATGATCTGTTAAATATATTACCTTCCCATCTTAGTCAAAAGAAAGGTCTAGTAAGTTCCAAAAAAATGGGATACATTAATAATCTGATCATTGATGACCCATTTAACATATTTTCCCTTGATTATATTTGTAAAACTAATAAATACATCCATGGTGAAATTATCCCATTTCAACTCAATAATGGGAAGTGACTACAAGAGTCCAGTAGTACACTGATGTTGAAGCTTCACCTACTGCCATGCGGATCACCATGTAAAGAATCTTTTTATCACATTCTCCCTGCACAACCACCAATAAGGATGATGAACATCATAGTGAAACTTTTTTCTTCAAGTGTTTACTAACCACTTGAAAGTATGAGATTCCCTCACTAAATCCTCATGCATGTTAATATTTACAAAATAGAAATATTATCATGGATAATATCATATTAATATATAGTAAAAGGTTTTAGAATACCCACACCATCAAATATATCCCTAAGGGAAAGGAAATAACGATATGAAATATATCACCTCATCGTATGATACAGAAGTTAATGAACTACTAATAATGTTTTCATTAATTCTTGACCCCAGAACTCTTGTACATCATGATCCATTCCAGTAAAGAATACAATCAGTTTTATTCACTAATAATCTCTTAAAATACCTAAGATGTATCTTATATGATATAATTTTATAAACTATATTACCCTTAGAAGGTGTATAAGAAATATCTCATTCAAAATACTATAGTTAATCTACTAACATTCACTACAGAAGGAAGAGGCCCCACCAATTGAGTATGTTCCTAAAAATATTATACCCTATGTAGACCACTAAAAATTCTACCAATAGACAGTTCCGCCAATATTTTATGGTGTGAACTATTGCATCAAAATCAATATTTTTTTTCAGTGTAATCCTTTTTATGTGGCCATAATTTCTGAGACCAATTCACTATGACATAATCCCCCATCATAAAAAATACACCCTTCCAGATACTAACAGTATCATAAAATAAAAAATAAACCCTTCTAAGATCATGACAGATAAGAAGAAGGGATAAAGTGAATGTACCACCTAATTATTAAAATTCATTGTCACAATGATTTTACCAAGTAAAAATTACTATATTTTGGGTCAGCACATTCATAGGTACTTCCAAAAGGGAAAATACATGTATAAGACATTAGTAATTTAATACCAAAACAATTAATCTAAAAACACTAAAAACAATCTCATAATAATCAAAATAAACCACATTTCTCACCTTATTTAGGATTCCATACATTCCCTCTTGATATATGATATTCTCCAAGATGTGTACCTAGTCGATCCAAAAAATGGAACATCATGATATTTTTATACAACCTATGTTTCTATAGTGTTCCTAAAATGATCTCCAGATGATGCACATGATCCTACATTGTCAGGGAATACAAGATCATATGATCCAAAAAACCACCATGTAGGCATCCCAACATGAATGGGAGACTATATACATCAAGACCATACAGGATGATTGTTTATTCATCAGGTTGAAAGACATCACCAGATACTCATAGTGGGTGTCCCTATTTTAAAAGGATATACATGGTAAATCTATTGGTCTAAAACTAACCTGAGGATAGTCTTGTCCCAATATGATATCCGATAATGTCTAAGAACCCTTTAATTGATAATAAATATCATTTACATTGTTGACACTACTTAATAATAACAACAGACCATAAAGATAGCCCTAGATATTTCAAACTCTCAAGGCGAGGTTTGAAGAATTAAATGGAATGACAAATCCTCCAAAGGGCTTTGTCGCATACCAACGTGGCATACCTATGCAGCAGACATGTGAGCCGGACCTATGCGACAATATATTTTCTATACCCCTACGCGACAGACCTACATAGAGGGACTAGGTGGAGGACTTGCATGGACAACATTCCTTTTCCCAGGTCGATCCATGCTTATAAATAGGACCCTTTGGATCATCATTTCAAGAACTGAAATAGATGAAAGTTTCCTTGAAGATCCCATTACGTAGACCTTTTTCCTAGATCCCTCAAATTGTTTCAAGTAGCTCTCTAAAATAAGAAGAATGTGATAATTAAATGGGATATGAAAGTTTTGAATGTATTTTAAAAAATTTACATAGTCTTGGTTCCCCTGTGTGACATATATTCCTTATTAATCATTCAAACGCGAGAAACGCATTTTCGTAGCACACCTACATAAAAAACCTGTGTAGTATAGTTCTACGACACAGCAACGAACGATACCTACTTAAAAACATTCACGCAGTACCTACATGGAAGAGCTTGGTATACTGCCTACATACCATTTTATGTACACACTTTAAATCCATTCAGGGATGGGTATATCCTTCCTTGGTTCCCTTATATGAAAGGGACTATGTTGAAGCCTCCACCAAAACTGGCAGTCTTATCAATCATTTGATAATGGCATATAAGTGTGTGTCCTATTTGGGTTTGTATATCCTCAGTCAAGGGATTACCACATATGTATCAAAATGGGTTTAGGATTCATAGACTGTCTATGGGTTTATATATCCATAATCACATAGATCATTGTCCCGTGAATTGTGATATGAAGTTCCCGGTTTTGAGAAATAGGGTTTGGGTCCTAACCTCTCCCTTATCAAAGAGATGAATCCTCAAATTTCTGGTTTGGAAGGTATGGTTCAGAACTAATTTTCCATTCAAGAAAATGAAAAGCCTCCCTCCCCTACTAGGACCAATTTTAGGGTCGTCATTCTGGCAAAAGACCCTAAACTTCGTCACTTCTTCCTTTCATTGGACCTGTTTCCAATGTAAAAAGAATAGAGGGAAGACTCATTACCTCTCCCTAGACCACCATATTCACCATAGGGGTACCCTCATACATCATAGGGGGAGAAAAAGTGTGTGTGTTTCATTTTTGAATCATTCACATACGCGTGTTTTCTCATACTGAGCAAGACTCAAGTGGTCTTAGAGATTTGTGATGATTAAAACATTTATAGAAACACCAACAAATGAATGAACTACTAGAACTATGATTCCCACCATAATTGGTATATAATAGATTCCTTCTCAGGTCCCTAGCTCATTGGATATCCGTTTTAGTAATCCAACCATAATTACCTTAATTTGGGAATCATATTTAGGAATAAACCACAAATTAAACCGCCAAATTATCAAGGAATCCTTTTTAAGAAGTAATCTCAAACTCATTTTTCTCAATGGTCTATACTCTCTTATGAGACTTATCAAACTACATGGGATTTGATTCCCATCCACATAGAATACATATGAAGCCACCCTGAGGTTCAAACCCAACACATTAAATAAACCTTATTCTCCTTGGTCCATATCCCAAATAGGGTCTACTCATACTTGGAAACCCATATCCATTTCATGATCATTGGGTTCCTTCGGCATAAGTCCAACACCAAACATTGTCTAAACACCTTTCTCTTTGTTTCACATATTACATGACATTAAACTATATGGGTAGTTCCTTATCACATGTCTTTAAAAGTTATGATGTGTCCCATTAAGCGACACCAAACTATGAGGGATCTATTTCCTTTCACAATGATACATAGGTAGGACAATTGTTTTTGGTATAATCCCAATATCGAAACAATACATTGTCTCCCTAGATGAAAATAAATTTCATAGTTCCCCACTGAGTGGATTAAAAACTTGTATCATTATAAGAATGATTAAAATAATCGTTAACTATTATATGATAGGATACCATTGATGGAGAATCTTGAATACTTACGGATATCTCCATTACTAAAGAACCTTGAATACATACCGATGATTCTTTTTTCAGAACATGTTAGTATGTGACTGTAAATTCCAAGTACAAATTATGTTCTAATTTGAGAATTAATAAGGAATCATGAAATTATATTAAATTTAAAAAGAGAGTCCCATAGTAGACAATAATTCCACCAAAAAAGGGTGTGATGAGTCCGACCTACCATTCTCTCGACCAATGCAGGTTCCAATGTGTCATAAAGTTAAACCCTAATGAATGCCTTAATTTTGAAAATAGGTCCCTTTTGGATAAAGAACTATTGGATGTTTTCAATTACATGAATAAATCCAATGGAATCTGCCTAGAAGCATTGATTCATAAAACTAAAACATACATTTCATGGAACTATGAAATGCAAATGATGAATCAAATTTGAATACTTAACCATGTTAATAAAGTTACCCACCTCTCAGGGCCCTATAAATTTATAATGAATGGATAGACAATGAAATCAGTCATGTATGTATCCATCTAAAAGATGTTTCTTTAATAGAGTTTATTGTTGTCCCTTTTTTTCTCATAACACCCTTCAGTCCAAAATGGATTTCTTTAAGAAGGCATATATGAACGTCCTTATTGCTGCTCAGGATAGATCCTTATCCACGGGAAGAATGTTATCACCACCCTTCGTTCTTCCATGATGGGTCTCCAACAAGCTGGTAATGGAGTATCATTGTCATGGTAGAATCCCAAACTTGGAGGCTGCTCGACAGACTCTCTAGGTCAATGAAAATCCTTGATCATCCAGCCACAAATGATAGATGATGAAGAAGAAGATAGTACCAATCCCCCTTTCCAACCGTTTCAGGTTCTTATCCTTAGAACACAACAAACAGTCCCTCCTTTACTATAGGTAGGTGGATCAAGAGGTCACTTAGGGTGTCAATTAATGGATATGGGGGAATTTCTTGAGGACTCCCACCCACAATCACCACAAAATAAATTGTGTGGTAGTGAACCCCCAATATGATGGGGGTGTTGGATATAGACGTTCAGCCCAGGTCTCTCAGACCAGTTCAAGTAAGAAAAACCTCCAGGGAAAATTTCAGTTCTATATGGATATGGTTCTTACCTCTTCCCCCTCTAGAGAAGTCGATCAATCTAACTTTATAAAAAAAATGAGTGGGAATATAAACATGTCCATCCAAATTCTGCTACCCTGCTATCTTGTCTGACAATAGCCCACCAATCCATCTATTAAAATCTTCTGGTGTACCATGAACATGAACAACCACCTATATACAAATTATCAGCCACTACAACAAAATCTCCATTTAGTGGTGGTTTTGTAGCGGCAGTTCCTATAACCGTTGCTATTTTTTTTTAAAAAACGTTTCATGGAGGTTTATAATAATCCATCGTGAATCAATTTTTTTTAACAGCCCCGACCCTTCCCCTCACTCTGACCCACTTTCTCACCCAACGACTACGATTCCCCTGCCCCCCAGTTCCCTCGTGACCCCGGCCCCTCACGTCCCCGGCAACTCCGCAACCCCGGCGAACTCAGCGACCCCGCGACCTCGACGACCCCGGCCCCCCACGACCCCGGTAACCCAGTGACCCTGGTGACCCTACATCCCCGGTGACCTATACAAACCCTAGGGTTTGATTTCTAATTTTTTGTTGGTTTTTTATATTAGTTATTTATTCTATAAGATTAATAGTTGGAATTTGGAGCTCTAATAATTTTATACTATTTCTTAATTTGAACTATTTTCTTTATCTCTTGGGTTTATTCTTCTATTTCCTAGTTGAGTTCTATATTGTTGGCCGTTCATTTCTGTGGAAACTAAAATATTTGCTTTTAGTTTTTATCATGGATGATTTTCCATTTATATTTGAATAATTTAAATTTTGTGTCATTATCCCTTGTTAATGTAAGAATTGATTGATTAGACATCATTAATTTTTATATAATTTTTCCCCAATATAGTTGAATTTGGGATGGTGATGAAGCATATTTATTGTCTGTTTTTCATCCATTTAATTTTTATTGATTATAAGGTGATTGGTGTGTTGTTTGATATATATATCATTATGATTGTGATATAATTTTAAAATCACATTGAGTAGGGAACCCAAATAGACCCATGTTCTAGTTCATTTGTTGAGTAGACACTAGTTCCTTCTAAATAATTTTTTTGTTATTGTTTCATCAGTTAGGTTTGTAAATTGTTTTTTAAAATTTCCTCTTATGAAAATGGAAAACTAAAATTCAGACATGATATGGTCAAACATGTAATATGGAGACATTTGATAATCAGGACGACGTGCACAGTGTGGGAAATGTTCCACTTTGACTACATAGACTGGCTTATCCAAACTTATTGACATTTTTGCAACTAGTTTTATATCTTTTTCCCATGATGAGGATAATGTGTTTGCATATCGTTTCATCTCTCTCATGCTTCTCTTAGTGATTCATATTAGTTATGATAGAATGAGTTGAGGCCTCTATTTATTTTCATTCACTACAACAGAAATGCCATTTAGCGGCGATTTTTTTCCTGGATATAGAAATACATAGAAATATATTTCTACTGAGTACTCCTAAGTGTTCCCCCCCTCTATAGTGTTCATGAGTTCTTTTTCTGAAAAAATCGATAGAGATTTTTTATGCTACTATTTGGGAAGACAAATTAGATCTTAAGCGGTCTTTGTTCATTATTCTTGATGCGTTATATTCATTATTATATAGATTTTATGTTGTATGAAAATTTTAATTTATTTTATTATATATATATAAATATATATATTTTAAGTTGATTGGAGGTTCTATTTTTATACCTAGGAAATTAAGAAGGTGATTCCTCTCATACGTGTCACCCCCTCTAATAAATTTCTTGTAATGAAGTTATATAATCAGCATTTATCTTTATTGATTAAATATTTCATCATGAATTTCCATGAACACTACCACTTATCATGCCTCACAACTATCCTTCACGTGGTTCTTGCCACTCCAAATTAACAATGTGTTGAGTTTTGTAAGCATCATATGGTTTTCCCTAAACATTATTTATAATAGATTTATTCGATATTAGAGTTTTATACGAAGAATCTATAGAGAACTTAGGTTGGGGTTATTCCAAATTAACAATATGCTTTCTTTTTCATGGTAATGTAGCTACCACGTTGTTAGTACACTATTTCTCTTTACCAAAGAAACTTCCCCTATCCCAAACACTAGAGGGTTCATATCTAACTCAGGGGATCATCTTTATTATATTATGTTTCTGTAATGTTACATCATAGTGTATATGAATCTATTTCACTATTTAGTAGTAACTATGTTTTTTAATTATTTTTATTATTATGTAGGCACATTGTGATATACAAGGATAAAAGCTGGATCACATTACCGAGGTACACACCCCAGTATGTTAAGGGTTTTAATGAGTTTTTAGATTTTGAAATTTCTAATTGATCCATTGAAGGGAGAATTAAATTTCCATGTCCTAATTGTAAATTTAGAACATGGTTCAAGAGAGATGATGTTTATGAACATTTAATACTGAAGCAATTCCCTGGTCAATATTTGTGTTGGATTTTTCATGGAGAATCAAATGTTACAGAATGATTGAGCACTGATGTTAATCCATAGAATGAGGTCCCAAGTTCGTCGACAATGTAAAATGAAATGAAAAACCTCATAAATGAATCATTCAGCACTACAAGACAACACTATCAGCATCAAAACATATCAGAACAACCAGAAGAGGGTGCTACAAATTGCAACTTGACAAGTGATGTTTTTGAGACTATAACACAGACAGATCAAGATTGTAACATATCATTGGATCCTCTTATTGATTCTGTGGAGCCAAATTTAAGACAAAACTTCACTGAGGAATATGTGTTTCATGATTTAGTTGACTATGGAAATCAAGAGTTGTATAGTGGGTGTTTGAAATATTCAAAGCTTTAATTTCTACTGAAGTTATACCATATCAAATATCTATGTGGAATTACAAATAAGTCAATGTCTATGATATTGGAATTGATTCGTGATGAATTTCATGAAGCAAAAATCCCAAAATCATTTTATGATATGAAAAAAGTTGTTAACAAGCATGGTCTGAATTATACAAAAATACATGCATGTCCCAATGATTGTATGCTTTATTGGGGAGAGGATTCAAGTAGACAGAATTGCTAGAAATTTTCTTCTTCTAGATGGCATGAAAAGGGTGATGTTGGAAGTCTGAATGAACATAATTTCATGGAGAAGAGGGAAAGGAAACACATAAAAAGGTTTTGCGTTACTTTCCTTTGAAGCCTCGATTGAAAAGATTATTTATGTCATCGAAAACCGCTGAATACATGATGTGGAATTCTATAGATAATAACAATGATGGGTTAATGAGGCATCCATGAGAATCTCAATCGTGGAAGACATTTGATTCATTACATCGAAATTTCTCAGCTGATCCTAGGAATGTTCTATTGGGATTGGTTGTCGATGGATTCAACCCATTTGGGACTTTGAGTACCAGTTATAGCATTTGGACAGTTGTTTTGATCCCTTGTAATCTTCCTTCGTGTATGTGTATGCAACAAACAACTTTTATCCTTTTGATGATTATTCCTGGAAATAAAATGCCTGGAAATGATTTTGATGTATACTTGCAGCTTTTTATTGATGAATTGCAAGAGTTATGGAGAAACAGTGTTGAGATATTTGATGCTTCTTATAAAAGAATGTTTAAAATGCATGTTTCTTTAATGTGGACCATTAGTGACTTCCCTATGTTTGGGAATTTATCTCATTGGAACACATACATGGGTTTGTCATGTCCCATTTGTAACTTTGATTTTGAGCCAAAATGGATACCTCATAGTAGAAAATGGTGTTTCTTATGTCATCGAAGATTTCTCGATCCATCTCATAGATTTCGGCTGAACAGATCAAAATTTAAAGGTTCCATTGATTACTGACCACCTCCAAAGTTGTTAACTAGTTTTCAAAAATTGACACAGTTTGAAAATGTTGAAACATGATTTTGGAAGGTTCATTATTTGAATTAGAGTGGAAAATGGGTCCAAAGTGCATCATCAAGCGAAACCGGAATGCAACAATGGAAGAAAAAATTTATATTCTTCAAATTTCTGTATTGGGAATATGATATCTTGCAGAATAATCTTGATGTGAAACATATTGAGAGGAATGTTTGTGACAATTTGATATTCAAATTTCATAATGAGCATGGAAAGTCGAAGGATCATCTCAATGCTCGCAAAAACATACAAGAAATGAACATAAAACATGATCTTTGGCTAGTTGAGAATGAAAAGTATCCTCCGGAAATTTTTCAATGAAAAATAGGGATAAAGATACATTCCTTCGAATGTTAAGGAATGTTAAGATATCTGATGTTATTCAAGTAACATCTCGAGGTGTGTTGACTTGAAGAATCGTAAGTTACATGGATTGAAAAGTCACAATTCACATATTTTGTTACAATAGTTACTACCATTGGTATTTCATACATTATTACCTGAAAAAATTACTGATGTTGTACTCCAGTTCTTCACATTATTCAGACAACTATATGAGAAATATCTACATCGATTTCAGCTTGACAACATCCATGAGAGGTTTGTATTGACCATTTTTGTAATGGATATGATCTTAACTCCGTCATTTTTTACTGTAATGATGCATTTAACTGTGAATTTGGATGAGGAAGCTAAATTAGGAGTCCTCGTTCATTATCGATGGATGTATCCAATTGAGAGGTACTTTATTTATATGTTTTCCAGTTATGTAAAAAAAATTTGGTACTTAATTAAATGCATAATTATGTTTATTTTATTTCACAGATATCTTGGGCATTTTAAATCATACGTGAGAAATAAATCTCAACCAGAAGGCTCTATTGTGGAAGGCTATTTGGCTGAGGAGTGTATGGACTTTTGTTCTAGATACATGGATGATATTGAGACAAGATTTAATCGAGTTGGACGTGTTGACGACACATCGACTCAATCTAAAATACATCAGAAATCCAAAATATTTCTTTCTATTGGAAGATTAGTTGGGAGGACCTCAAATGTGACATTGATTGAATTGGAATTATTACAGGCACATAGATATGTGCTGCTGAATAGTGAAATTGTAGATCCATTTATTGAAGAGTTGAGGATACAAACAAAGAGATGACTGAGAGGCCAAACACAAAAGGAGAATGATATAATGAATGCTGTTAATAAATATCTTGTAGAATAGTTTGTACGATGTGTGGGTTCAAAAATATTTCAATAAATACAAATATTAGTTTGACACATACATTTTGTAAATCTAATAAAGCATATTTCTTTTTTCAGATCGTTAATATTGATACTCGAGCAAAGGTGTCAGAATATTTGATGTTTCTAGCTAGATGTCCTCTAAAACATGTTATAAAGTTCGACGCTTATAATGTGAATGGATTTATATTTCATACATTCGATCGAGGAGTGGGTTTGAAAACACATAATAGTTGTATATTTACCTATGTTGAAGTGTAATACTATAGAAATATGCATGATATTATTGAATTAAACTACCACATACATTTTTTGGTTGGTTTATTCAAATGAAAATGGGTCGATATTATAAGAGGTGTTAAAAGGTAATCCTTGCAATTTCCTTCTATGAACTTCTCTCACTTAATCTATGTTGGTGATCATGAACTTCATGATCCATATATCATAGCATCACAAACAAAAATGGTATATTATGTGAATGATGTTGTCAATGAAGGGTGGAGTGTAGTTTCTCACGTAATACAAAGAGATTTGTATGATATTGGTTATGAAGTTGAAAATTTGACCTCTGAAATTGATGTTAATCAGCAACATGAATCAGAATTATTTGTCCATCATGATATTGAAAATATTAGTCGATCAAGGATGAATGAAGTGGATGAATAAATGGAGCATGAAATCGACATGATTGAAGTGGAAAATGATTGAATGTACAATTATTTACTTTTTCAGTAACCACTTGTTTCATTTCAGCAGTCATTCATTATCATTGTTATATATATTTTGTCTTTTAGTAATGGGAATCTATTATCATTTTTAATTTTTTCTTATGAATAAGTTTTTTTAAATATATATTCTGAACTTAATTTTATTTTATTAAATGATAGGAATGCCAAGGAGGAAGCGGTACACTATTTCATCTAGTTCTGAGACCGATAGAGATCTATCTGGCTCCCTCCCCACGACATCTGAGGCACCTGCTGCCGAAACCCATGCACCATCTCCTCCAAAACCATCACTCTCACCATATGTGGATGTCCCATTAGAGTTTGAGTCTTTGACTCCCCCTTCAGGAGAATTAGTAGTGGGGAAGCAACACACCCATTCTAGTTCATCCTGGGCATTCTGGAGTGTTACTATCATAGGTAAAAATTTTAATTAAATAAATTTATTCCGTTTTGTTTATACTAATTTTTTTCTCAATGAAGATGAAAAAAAATGCAACCATGGTGAAAAACATAAAATTTTCAGATGTTTAGAATATTACTGGTGAGAAGATAGTCGTGCAATTTGATTCTTATGTGGTCCCTACGGCTGACGATGTGGGATTACATGGCCAGATTTTAGGCCAGCTGGCAGTGAATCCTGTTTCCCATCCCATTTCATAAGATGATTGGAGACATATGCCTCCAAGATGGAAAAATGATGTTTATGATTCTCAGATAAAGGAAAATTTATTACATTATGGTTGAATTGAATGTCATGTTACTAATATGTTAAAAATGAATTTATGTATACATATGTTCTTCTACGTTACCGTTGCTGATGTGATAGCACAGGAGTGGACGTTGAAAAATCAAGGTAATAAGTGGAAAGATTTCAAATAGAGATTGTGGTGTGATGTCAACGATACTTCATTTACCGCGCATCAAATCTATGAGAAGCTACCCAGTGGGGTACCGAACGAACAATGGAAAGTGTTTGTTGACATACATCGTGATTAGAAGCGGATGGCATTGAAATATATATTATTATATTATCCTCATTTTACATTCATACATTTATATAAAAAGAACATGACATTCAATACATTAGTATTAAATTTCATTTTATTTATTTTAGGATCTCTCCAGACAGAATGCATCAAACCAGGCTAAACATGTTATCCTGCACACTGCGAGCTCAAAAAGTTTTTGTAGAAGCCGAATGTCATTGGTATTATTTTAATTAGTATAAATATTTATAAGAAAATGTTATCTATTTAATATATTGAATTGTTGATGTATCTTGGCTTAATGCAGTACCAAAGTTTAGGGCATGAAGCATCCAGAACAGAACTGTGGTTGGATGTTCAAAAGAAATCAGATGGAAGCTTTGTTAATGAGCCTGCTAAAGAAGTTGGGGTATGAAGTCTATTTTTATCATAATAACATATTATCAATTTTCACTGTGTTAATATATATTGATATTTTATTTATAGGAAAAAATTAAGAAACTATCCGATGCCAATCCTGCGCAGTCCTACTCAGTCTCCCAGGACGACTCGGTTGCTAAAGTCCTTGGGAAGGAGCATCCTGGGAGAGTGCGTGGGATATGTTTGGGACCCGTACCATCAAATGTTTTTAGCAGGCCACTAGGGATGGCGGCTACATCTACTCCTGACATTACTCATCCCATACCTAGAGATTCTAAGAAAGAGATTGTTTCTTTACGAAACAGAATTCATCAACTGGGGGATCAGATATCTACTTTGCAGAAAGAGTTGACTAAAATATGTTAGAAAATGAGTAGATATGCCCCCGGTGGTAGTGCATCGACTAGTGTTATGCAGGTAAATCCCAAAAAAATCAAATTCATTTAGTTTTGAAACTTTCATTGGATTTACGTTTTAAAATAAATATGCAACCATATTTAATATTCAATATAATGTTCTTACAGGTGAAAAATGAAAGTGGAGATGAAGGTGGAGAGGGTGACAATGCATCATCGGACCCTGTGTAGTTGTATTGTTGATGTGTTGAACAAATATGGGAACAATTGGTCTGTATATGTAACATTTGTGGCACATAGTTTCCATCACACATTTTCATGTCCTAAAATTTCCTTGATTTCTCATGTTTCTTTTTATGCATTTTAATGATTTCTGATGTTTCTTTATATGTCTTGATTTCACGAGTGTGGTATACATCATTCCATTTCGGCTTGTGTTTGAATTGGTAGTTGCCACCACACATTTTAATGTTATGACATTCACACATACTATCACACATCAATAACTTCTACATCCTCCCTTAATAGTAGAAGTAATAATGGACTCATTAATTACTAAATACTTTGTTATTCAAGAGGGTCACTGGCTGTAATGAATGATCTATGCCTCAATGTGCATTGTATGCATCAACTGAGAGGGTTACCAACTATATGAATGGAGGACCCATGTCCTATCACTATAATAGGGTTACATAATCCAACAAATAAATATAGGACTCATTCCTTGGATCCATTATGCTACCAGGAGGGTTATTGACCTGATGGATGCAATAATTGTCTACCAACACCTATCATAATCCTAACAAAGCTATAAAGTTCCATCTACTTGTATTTTATCAATATAAACCCCAGATTATGAATGCTTTGTTTAGCATAATGTTCTATATTGAAAAATTATTATAATGGACTACTCATATGTCCCAAACTAACAGTCAACTGAGAAGATAAATAAATTACTAGAATATATCTAGCACACAGGACTCTATAGGGTACACGGTGTGTAAGTCACTCTAGCCGAATTTTCATGTAATTTCACCACCCAATCTAGGTGAAGTTGATCTACATGGTGTGTTCAATAATTTACATGGAATATGGGGTCTATGTAGGTACTTTTCATGTACAAACTGTACACACTAAACTGACTTTCGCTAGATACACATCTTGTAGGAATGTTTGCACAATGTGGGTCTCTATTGTGTTGATTTGGAATGTATATGGAGTACACAAAGAATATATTGGTAACATTATATATGGAATGTGGCCTGAATTCACAAGGAGTATGATATTTTTAAAATCACATAACCCCTCCTAGGGCCTATGATACATGACATGTAACCTAGAGGACTACACATCATGTAGTTTTGGATTTCATATTGGGTACATGCTTCTCCTCTACATCTCATGGTGTCAAATCCATTGAATCGACCACTACTAGTCATGCCACCTCTATTTTTTAGACTTTATGCCTCTATAATCAACATCATCCTTCACTAGATCATTTCTTGTAGTCCACAATGATTTTCATCTATTTCTATCTAACCATTTCTTGAAACCACATCTGAACATCCACTAATCATATGAACCATCATTTTCTCACTATTGATCATCATTCATCACATATCTAATCCATATTTCAATTTCCAATGCCTCCCGTTATTCTTGTGGTGCCTAATATTCAATTGAGGCTTCTTTTATAGAACCATAATTTGAATGTAAATGAATTTAAATAATAGAGTTTATCAAAGAGCATAAGTTGCTAGAAAACTAGACCACCCAATATGAGTTTACTTCCAAGTGTCCTATATTATTCTTTTTATATGTGTTTGGTTATTACTACATTATTACTCATGGTTATGAGGAATGGGAACATGGGGGAACACTCTTTAAAGAAGAACAAACTAAATAAAGATATTAAAATAGTTAAGAGTAAATTAGAAGGGAAAAGTGAGTCACTTGTACATTATGGATTTTCATGATATTACTATGCGTTGAATCTTATTGATTGATAATTGATGATATGGATTTCTTCTTGTTTTTATCATTTAAGAAAATGATTGAAGGGGGAAACTGGCTTATGAATGGTATGGAATGGGTAAATTAATGGAATAATAATCTTTATGAGGCAGGTAAATAGTAAATAATGAGATTTGAAAATGATGTAGAAAAGTAATGTTTTTGATTGTGTGGTTTTTTTCTCTTGTGGGGTTGGTTATGCTACCGGTAATGATTTTTTGTGTGGAAAGTGATGTTTTGGTGTGTGATTGTCATGTAGTTATTTTTGATATTGAGGAAATGATTATGGGAATGTGATGTAGTAAAGGAGGAGGGCTAGTGATGATGATACATTATGTGGGTTATGCATGGTAGGAGGGCTATAATGTATCTCAGTTGTTTTATATTTTAGGTTTGATTTGTTTTTTAGGGTAGTGGTGCAGCAGAAGCAATTTTTTTTTTCTAGTCAACTTTTAGCAGTGGTTTTAACCATCGCGACATTTATATTGGCGGTGGTTTAAACTACGGATAAATAGTGAAAACCGCCACTAAAAAGAAATTTTTTCTTACGTTTAGCGGTGGTTTTTACCACTGAAAAATAGCTGAATCATAGATGACTCATTCAACGGAGGTTCCTGTGACTTCAGTGGAGGTTTTACGACCACTGGATTTGCATTTATTCACGGAGGTTATAACCGCCGCGAATAAATTGATATCCATAGAGCGTAAAAACCGACGTGAAATAAGCCAGCAACGACGCTTTCCTTAAACCGCCACTAAAAGGAAAAAACCACCATGAATAGATTGGCGATGATGTTTTAGGTGGCAGTTTTTGTAAACCGCTCCCAAACCATGTAGTTGCGGTTTTACCCACCGCGAAATGAAAAACAAACTCCTGCTAAATGGTAATTCTATTGTACTGAGCAAGTTATCTTGCTCATCTACACTCCTTTAAAGATGCATGCAAATTAAATGTTGTGGAACCTGGTAACTACGAACATACACATGATTACAAAAATCAATTCTTATAGTAGTATCTTCTGTCAAAATTGATGGAAATTCCTCATCCATACATGGAGAAAAAATAGTAGAAACATATACAAACTGGCGTTTATCAAGACATTCAATAGTCTTGTTTGGAAGCACACCAAGAAGTAAATTCGAGAACATTGATGATATATCTAGGGTAGACCCAACTCGCTAGCCCCAATCATTAGTATTTTTAGTAGCCAATGACTGGAAAAGGAGTATAGGAATATACACATACATCTACTCTAGATACATAATGGGATTATATTCCCCTTCCAGTCACTAATGTCACCACACATATCCTATCAATTCTGAAAGGGAAGAAACAAATCTTTGGCCATATTCTGGGAGAATTCAAGAATATTACAATAACTACTTTAGCAGTACTAGGGGAACATACACATAAATATGTCCCCACACATGGGACGACTCATCAACATGCCATCCATGTGCAGATACACAACTCTTTTCTAGACATGGAGGTTCATGGGGCATACTCCCTCATTCATATGGACAACATGATTGGGAACATACACCCTTTCCAATTGGAGATAATCAGTCCGTTCTAATGACCACTCTAAGGAAAGCACATAATCCTACCCTTGATAACCACTTCTCCCCAAAAATGGCCCCATATAAGTGTAAGAAACCATCCTAGATGAAGTCTCACCAAAGAGAGTTGTAAAATCAAGAGTCAATCTGCAATCTGACTCCTCTTACTGCTGGAGTTCTTGATGCACTCACACATTTATCAGGTACAGCTCAAGATCCTACCCTCTCATTACCAAATTATGGGAGCAGTATAATTAATTCTGAATTTCCCCATAAGACAAATCCTAATGAAGTATTTCTTCATGGATATTTAGTCAGTCCAGAGACCCTATCTCTAGATGAGATCCACAATAACCCTCCATGTGTGCAGAAGACCACGAAGAAAGTGGATTTATCCCTTATTATAATCCACCATGGTGGTCCTTCTCATGATGGAGTTCACTAAATAGTCCCTCTCCAAAGTAGTATTTTTCATTGTCAAGATAATTCTAAAATTGATAATGTAGTGATGAGAAATCCCTCCTACCCCAAGGAACTTCCAAACATATGGTCAGTCAGGTTTGATTCCTTGTCATAAATAGTTGAAACACTTTCTCAAGTAGAAGTCGTCTTAGGGAATGATAATTCTATGAACGTCCCTTGGGTCATTTTTATTCTAATACCGATCATCCACATTGGTCATACCATGTGGAGAAACCTATAGTGAAATACAATGGAGTTATGTTAAACATGAGAGAAATTGGATAAAGGAGAAATAACTATCATGTTCTAACCATTGGAAAATTATCAATATAAATTTCTGGAATTCATAGAAAAATTATTCATTCGTGATATCCTCCCCAACATATAGAATACTCTTATTAATTTGAAAATCATTTTATAAGCATATGATGATTATCAAAATAATGTAAATGTAATTGAGGGGTTGCAACGCCATATTGACTTGGAATATCTCTTCGTTTCCTACCATCCAAAGGTTGAAAAATAGCAGAGAACCGTTTAGTGTGCATGCCACAATTCTATAAAGAGGTAATGCTAGTTGATATCGGACACCCCATCTGATGTTCATATCATAATATAGGGTGCACATAAAGCAGTGCATTTCACTGCACTCCAGAATTAGTAAATCCCGCCAAAATAGGTCTCCTGCAATGTGATTTCCCAAGGCCAGCTAGAATTAACAGATTTTGTATGTAATCAAATGTACACTCAAGACCCTACCTCATATAGCTCTCATCAGAGTCAGGTCCAAGGAAAAAAAGTTTTTGAGTTACTTTGGCATCATGAATGTAAGAATCTGGAGCAGGCCTCCCACTTAGAGGATGTTAGCCATTAGATAACATAGATTTTCGAAATAGCACAATGTTATTACCAAATAGGCGATTTGAGTGGTTTTCAGATAACGTACGTAGATAATGTCTGAAAAAAAACTTATAAAAATCAGAAGAGTATCTGCACAAATCTCAACCATAACAGTTCAAGAGCCACCCCAACTTGTAGGGATGGGGGATCATTTAATTCAACCTTGAAAGTATTTAAAAAAGTTCAATTGCTTGAAGAAGAATAACATGAATAGCTCCATCGTGTATAGATTGGGGATTTCTCACATCTACAATCTCCTCCTAATTGGAATCCCATTTTCTATATATTAGGGAAGAAGCCACAATGAGAGTGCATGACTGAATGATACAGAGATTCCATTCGGGTTATTTTCCATCAAAAATCCCTTGAGAATCCATCATATATGAGAGTAGAATATAATAGAATATATAGAAGGATACGATCTTATAATGATACTGATAGAATGACATTAATTCAATATGAATAGGTGAATGTAAATAAAAATATTTTATATGATCCACCAAAAAATGAGTATAGTTCTGGGGAATCAGAGAATGAAGTCATTGTCCAAAATATAGAACACACTGAAGAAAATGAAGAAGGTTCACGTACCCGAAATTAGAAGCTTACCCAGAATTTAGGAATGCCTTCAAAAAACCAAATCCCACCCCTCTGAAGGTCTTCTAACAATGGGAATGGTAAATGTCAGATTACATCTCAATTTTCTATGACAGAGGATTAATCTCATTTGGTTGAAGCAAGAATTTCACAAAAATAAAATGAGTTGAAAGAGTTGGAATGAATCAATATAGAGTTACGTAGAAGTAGAATTTCAACTCGATGTACTCCCCAAAAAGATCATCAACTTGAACATTCTATAGGAGATCCTCAGAAAAGAGGATTTTTTGTAACTACAGTTGAAAATAGTGAATTCCCACCATTGGGTACCCAACTAGGGAATGAAAAACCCATCCTTATAGGCCTATACCCATGGGTTATCCAAGGAAAATACCATCACCACCGCCTGTGGCTTTTCTAGCCATTACACCAGTTCACGCTCCATCTGCTATACCTGTATAGGTCCCACCTCATCTGGATATTCCCCAAGTGCTTATGAACATAATTGAGGCTTTAAAAACTTGATTGGAATCCATGGAAGAATGGCGTGTGTCAGTTCATCCAGAAAAGAAAGATTACCTGGAATGGGTGGCTCTGATTCCTCCACCATAAAATTTTTCGAATACCACATTCATAATTTTTAATTATTCAGGAGATCTCAAACAACACATATAACATTTCTTATCTGTTCGTGATCCCATGATGGGAACTCTTCAACAATAAGAAGTTGTAAAACATAGTTTTTTTTGTGTAGTCATTACAAGGACCAACTTTTTATGTTACAAAAGTTTCCAATCTCGATAAATTACTGGATGGGAAGATCTATGTCAAAAATTCCTTCTTCAATTCAGCTCAATGCTACCGAAGAAAACAGTTTTTTATCTCACAATGTGAAAATAGATGGAAAATGAAATAGTTTCAGATTTCATTTCTTGATGGAAAGTATTAATGTATTCCTTAAATATCACACTCCCTTTTGAAGAGTTGCATATAATTTGTGTAGAAAATCTTTGTGATGAGTTACACAATCTACTGATCCCAATGAGATATACAGGAGGGTTTTGAGACCTAGATTTAATTTCTCAACAGATTTATGATTCCATCATGGAAAATAATGCTAAAACTGATGCAATTCCATCTTCTATGGGGAGGATAATAGGAAAACCATATTCTGCTATAGTCACACTCATGCAAGAGCATGCAACTACTTCCAATTCAAAACCTTTATCTTATCGAAGGGCTCTGCCTCCTGAGCATCAGTAGCAATAAATGTATCATCATGATGATCAATGATATCAAAGTTAGAAACAATTTTAGGAGTTAGAAAACAATGTTTATTTTTTCTGAAATAAACAGGTTCTCGGTTATTTCATCTCGGCATTGGAAAATAATTTTATTTAGTTTCCAAAGATGAATAAACAAAACAAAGATAAAGATGAAGATCTTCCTAAATATTTTACGTTTTCCAAGATATAAGGGTATCCCATTCATGAGTAATTTTTTTCAATGACCTCATGAAAAAATGTTTCAATCTTGAAAAGAAAAAATGAAATTTTATTCATCCCTAGAAGCATGTGTTACTGCTACTGATCTAGAGGAAGAAGCTGAATGGCATGAAGTAAAAAGTAAAAATTCATTGAAATATGATGATATGATGATTAGGAAAATGATCAACCAAAATAATTCCAATATATGAAGATAGTTGAAACAACCAATTGTGTCTTCCGCCACCACTTCCAAAACAAATCCACCTTTATCAAAAGGTAAATCCACAAATAAGTGACATGATCAGAAGGAAAAGTTAAATCATAAGAAGAAAAGATTGTGTCAAGGCCCAATTTTTGTTTGACACTGGAATATTTCTTTCAATATGCTTCAAAATCACGGGCACCACCCCGCCAAATGGAACAACCAGAACTGACCTATCAAACAGAATCATCATCAAATGAAGAATTGTTCTTTGGTTCCATCAACATTATCTATTTAACATATCCTTATTCCAATTGTGGTTCTAAGTATAATGAGACAAAATTCTTTATACATAATAGGGAAACTATAGGGAGATTCCATTGATGAGGATACAAGGGACGATGTAATAATTCTAGAAGTCACTATTTTAATTCTACCCCTGATCAAACTGTATATGCAGTGAGAACTCGTGGATGATCCCTTTAGTGGGCTAAACAAGAACAATGAGTTTCCTACATGCAAGAATAGTTCGGTCCTAACATGATTATTTTGGATGAATGATTAAAGGTTACACCATCATCCTCTCTGTATGTAGATAGTCCTAGTAATAATAATCTACCAATGCAAAGGGTATTTCAAATTTCTATTCTGGAACAGGGTACATCTACATCTGAAGCATGAACATCGAAGGAACCTACAAAAACACATCTCCATGCAGATAAATGAAAACCTATGGTCCAAACGTAAGATGTTTTGAAATAGATGGACCTTGCACTATCCTTGTTGTCAATTCTGGATGCCTTGAATCTATCGAAAGATCTTCGAAAAGCAATTATTGAGGCTTCATCAAGTCCTCATGAGTTTAAAACCGAAGTAGTTACTACAGAAAATTACCCTATAGAGAATGATCCAGTAGAATGTCATGAAGTTGTATATTTTATGGATAATAATGAATATGAGGTTTTACATGGACGTATCAGGCACTTGTATCTATCTTTAATGGTAAATGACATAGAAATCTGATGAGAATTCATTGATAATGGATCAGGATCCCACCTCATTCCCATTCATACACTTCATCAATTGGGCCTTAATGTATTTGTCATATCCCCTTACACTTTAATGTTGAATGGATATAACGCGAATGAAGAAGATCCTCTGGGAGAGATTTCACTCAAAACTCAGTTTTGGGATCCTTTGTCTAATTCCGATTTTATAGTTTTTCGTCAGGACACATCTTTTAGCATTCTAATCGAATGGCCTTGGCTACATCAACGTACACACATACGTTCATCATACCGTAAATGTCTCAAATACTATTTCAATGGTGAAATCGAGACATTGTATGGTGACAAGGAAACATTCAAAATGTGTGAATCTCAATACATTGTTGTAGAATTATATCACACAAAAAGAATGAAGTCCACAAAAAAGGATGAAACCATAAATATTTCCCCGAATAGACTGGAAAAGATCATAGCGAACACATTCATACATTTTAGTAAAGTTTATGAGTTAACTATCAATAAAATTGAAAAGGTAAACCCAAATCTAATCACTCATCCAATAAAATCCATAATGTCAATTGCAGTAATTAGTATTGATAGCAAGGGAGAAATTGTTGATCCATCAAGCCTTGATAGCGTATTAATTGAAGATGTATTCACATCTTCCATGGAACTATAGTAGGATTATACATCATTAATTATATTAGAAGAAGATGTAACATTTATAGATGAAGAAATGGATGTTTATTATTAATCCATCATCTCTTTTTAATACCCAAATAAGACTCTTCATCATCAGTGGGGTCATAAATGGTGGCCTATTCATTAGGATGTTCAAATAATGACTTCCCCCCAAACTCTAGATGTTTTTCTTATTCATCTACTATGAATGTAGAATCAAAATAAGTAATATAAAATTAAGATTAAGATAGAGATCTTAGGGTTTCTCCTCTAGCATTTGAGGAAGGATTCTCTACCACTGTGGATGAGCTTGTAGAAATAAATCATGGTATAAAATAAGATCCATTCCCCAATATAATTATTAAATCCTTGACTTCTGATGAGAAAGTGGTGTACACATAAATTATAAATCAACATAGATATTTATTTTCATTGAATTATACGAAAATTCCAAGTCATAATATCATTGTAGCCACTCATCATTTTGGTTTTCCAGAATAACATTGATGATTCCAGTAGGCAGCAAGAATAACACACCCAACCCATGCCTCTAAAATTGATGATGTAACATATAAAACTATAAAGGATATCATTTTTATAGAGGTTCAATATTCAAAATTTCATATCAAAATTGTACCAGTAAAGAAGAAGAATGGGAAAATATGATTTTCATTGCTTTCAGTGATCATAATCGGTAATGCCCTAGAGATGACTTTCCATTTCTGATCAATGAGCTTTTAAGTGATGCAATCACTGACAAGGATGCTCTTTACATTATGGATGTTTACTCTAGGTATAATAAAATCTATATGTACTTAGATGATGAGGACTCTATAGCCGTAAGGTTCCTTCATGGGGTTTTAATTCTATCAGGTAATACCCTTTGGATTAAAGAATACCTGTGCATCTTATGAATGTGCCATGCACTATATCATCAAACCCATCAGAGGTAAATTTTTTGAATGTTATGTTGTTGATTTGGTTGTCAAATGTAAACAATGTTCCAATAATTTGGCTGATCTATAGACCATATTAAATAATCTTCGGCAACACAATTTGAGAATTAACCCCTTTAAATGTGATTTCAGGGTAACGTTATGGAATTTCATCAGCTTCGTTCTATACCTTTATGTTATCAAAGTTGATCCTGAGAAAAAAAATAATTCCTTGAAATTTCAGCTCCTCAAAATGTGAATGATGTAAAAAGACACCAAGTACACATGACATATATTCTGCTCTTTATTGCCAATTTGGTAGGAAAGTGTTTTCCGTTCAACATATTAATAAAGAAGGGAGTCACCTATAAATAGACAGAAGACTTCAAATAAGTATTTGATACCCCCATGAAATATCTCATCAGTACACCAATATTAATTCCACCTATGTAATGAATACAACTAATTCTCTATGGTATGAAATTAGAGTGATAAATGGGTTCATTCCATGCCCAAAATAATGATGCTAGGAATGAATATAGTATTTACTATCTCAAAAAAAATATGCTTGATGAAAAAACTTGGTATCCAAGTATTGAAAAGGGATACATGGAATTAATCTTTACTGTTCTATAATTGATGCATTACCTGGAATATCATGAGATGCAATTGGTATCTCACAATAATCTGCACAAATTTATCCTCAGTTTTCCAATGCTTACATGGAATCTAGAATAGTAGGCAGTTATTTGGAAACAATTTGATATCTGGTTTGTTCCCTATAACGCAATAAAAGGACATTCTCTGGCCGAATTCCTTGCTGAAATTCCTTTTCCAGAAGATACATCATTTAATAGTGAACTTCCTGATAGAGAGTTCTTCTCTATTCAAGATAGTTCCCAAACATGGGAGATTTACATTGATAATGCCTCCATAAGTCAAACCGGGAAGAGAATGGAAAACCCTAAACTCAAATAATTTGGGATAGGAATTGTACTTATCTCCTAGAGAAGGTAGTGTTGCCTTATTCCTAACTCTTTTCAAGAGGTAGTACAAACAATGAACCAAAATATCAAGACCTCATTGCAGGCTTGGAATTGGCCCATCATGTTCAAGTGAATCACATGAATGTGAAGGATGATTCATAATTATTAATCTAAAAATATATGGGGAATACTCTATTAGAAAAGAAGAGTTAATCCCTTTGAGTGATAACATCAGAGGGTTAATGGATGAATTTCCCTTAGATCTATCATTTTATTAGGTCCCATGATCACAATACCCCCAAGATGATATGCTATCTAATGCAGCTACATTCTTGGAAGATCCAAACCGAGATGAGGCAATCACCAATATAAACCATATTCATATGGTCTCACCTTTCGTTATAACTAAAATGGATAAAACTAATGAATTTATCCCAACTTATATTCCATATGGTCATACCACTTGATGGAGAACACCCATCCTGGAATACATGCAAAATGAAGCACTTCAACTATATTTGGATGAAATAAAATACATCTGATAAAAAGAATCCAATTTTACTCATTATAATAGTATAGATCACCAGAAGATCGCCTAAAACAAATATTTGATGAAATACTCTTTAGATTTATTAATTGAGAAGAAACAATAGGTTTTATGAAAGATGTACACTCAAGAGATTTTGTGCTAACCATTCTGGGAGTAGGAATTCTGATAATATCTGAAGGCTTGGATACTTTTGGCCTTCAATGATGCAGGATTGTACTGATTTCACTACAAAATGTCATCCCTACCATGTTCATGCCAAATTCATTCTTTTTCTATAATACAATAACATGATATTATGTCCTTATTTGATTAGAATTTTTTGAAGAGTAGTTCCCTTCTATTTATTTGACTAATCCCATCAAAAAATGATCATTATTACACTACGGATTATTTTCCTTGATTTGGTTCCCAATCCATATTTTTGGAGAAATTTCAAAATAATGGAATACACTACTATAGATCATTTCACTATGAAATATAATGTATAATCCCAAAAATAGTGAAATACTTTACATAAATTGATATATTAATGCATTGAAAATATCATAGTCATATGCATGGTTTCTATAGGTATAAAATAATTTTGAAATACCTTATAATGGTTTGCAATGTAAATGTAAATTATCCTAAGAATATTTTTAAGATCATGGAAATTTAGAATGTATGTACTTGTATATATTTTTTTCCAATACCTTGTTTTAGGTAATGAAATGGTTCCCAGATGTATACAGGGGCTCATGTGTGTTCTGAGATTCAGGTCCCGAGTGGATGGAAAATCATTCCAAACTGTGCAAGGCACTCAATTAACTCATTGTTAAGGAAACCTTGAGACCTTCCCAGCTAAACCTGAAATCCTTCAAAAGTGTCATATCACAAAGTTGTAGCATTGTTTGTAAATTTTGTGGAGTATCCTAGGAAACTGTGCGACCTCACCTTCCATAGAACGTTTTTTGTGCACTGTTTGTGCACTACATGGAATACTGTGTAGTTAAACCATATGAGCATTAAAAGTTATAAAAATTATTGTTTTTCAATTATGTGATTTTATGATCCCCATCCATTTTATTGACCAATTAATCTACCTCTAGCCCTATACATTCCCAATTTCTATCCAAGCATCCAATGGGTCAATCACATTAATTTCTATAGTGTTTTGATAATAGTCGGCTACACATCAAATCTCAAGGAGAGTATATCACATCCCCTGATTCCCTTTTCCGGTTTATGTTTTATAGATTATCCCACATTCTTTTAAGTAATTAAAAAACCTTATTCTAGTGGGAACTAGGTTTCTTCATCATTTTTTTGAATATGGATATAATGTTGTGGTTAAGAGTATATACAGCATCTGATTTTAGGTTGTTGTTCTAATAGTTATATCCCATAGATTCATTGAATACTTGTGCACATTCTGTTTTTTGGATATATAATAATATTGATTTGTAACCATGATTAATATTCGATAAATAGTTTTCTAATTATTGATTGAGACACCTCATGATCTCAATGGAATGTATTTAAGATGATTAGAATTATTTTGGGCCACCCATGGGGTACGCCAGTATTACATAACCTAGAAATTGGAAATTTTAAGTGTAGATTTGACTTTGGATATTGTGGATCCCATATTTTACAAGTTGAATATTTTTAGTGGTGGATAAAACTGAATATTGATAGTTGTTATAAGGTTTTGATAAAAATATAGGGGTTTTTTTCATGGCATAAAAATAGTTAATTGGGTTTATTGCAATTAGGTAGAATATACTATGAATTATGTTGAAATTCATGAAATGTATAGTATATATAAAATGTTGAAAATATTAAATTATCAAAGTATTGTGAATCGAAAAACATGTAAATGATTTTATATAAGGGAATTGATTATTATTTTTAATGGATAAATACATGGTAAATAAGTGGTATAATTAAAGTGTTGAATGTATTGATGTTGTTTTGTTGTGTGATTTATGAATTTTACTTGAAATTCATAAGTGGAAAAAAATATGTTAAATAATAAGTTGGCTACATGGGATGATGCATAGTAACGGATGAATATTGGAGAATTTATGAGATTTTATAAATATACATAATTGGTTAAGGAATGAGAATGATAATTAGGTTAAATATCTATAAAATGCAAATGGAAAATTAGTTAATGATTATAGAATAATATTAAATAACATTTTTTTGGTTAGGGAATTTTATTTACATTTTCATTGGTTTTTTTGTTGTTATATAATATGCGTGTTTTTTATAAATAAATAATCATGTCCACATGGCTTAGTTGTGGGTTAAATAAAGGAGGCTCCTCCAACTGGTCGGGTTGGACTGATGTTATAACCCTGCCTAAGAATTCACATGTATGGGATTTGGACTAATTCCTTATAACCATAATTGTTTTATTTAAAAAGATTACCCGTACTAAGGAACTAAGGTATGTGTGATATATTATTATGAAATATTTATCCCTAGTGATATAATGAATTTAATGATTCCCTTATGCTTAGTAAATATTTCCCTTATACCCATGAATAGATTTTGTATATGCATAACCCATAAGATTCATGATAAAAAGAGACTAAGTAATAAAGGTGTTACAAATGAGGAAAATGGTAAGAAACACAGAAATAGACTATGTGTACTAGGTTATCTAATTGCACATGATTTTTAAATTTTTTATCCCTACTAATTAATTTTTAATTACATTCACTATATGTATAAACTAGATATATGGTATGAACCGTATCTGGTAGCCTACTAAGTTTTATTCACACCCTACTCGGGCTATCGTTGGCTACTAGAGAACACTTCATTACTTCGGGTTCGGATAAGGTAGAAGGCCTCTTTCTAGGGAGTTGAGTTGAGATTGGATATTCATGGATGAGGATGCGAAATTGGAGTCATGACTATTTGGGGGATTGAACTGGTTGTATTTATTTTGGGTTTCTTTCATTTTTTCACTATTACTATAAAATGACATGTTTAATGTTGAATTGTTGTTTGTACACTGTTTTGGGTGATGTTTGGATTTGAATGATTATTTATTATTACATATTGTTAAATCAATTTATATTGTTAACTATTATAGCCTACTCTAGTGAAGAGTGTATAGTCTCCCCTTGTATCTTATCAGACCCTCGCTGTTAGTCGGTAGCCTTTGGCATATGGGGTGGCACACATGAGTTCATGTGATGACCCGATATGAAGAACAAATTTAGTGGCTCCTGAGATGGGTATGTTACAATGTGGTACTACAGGAGTTATTTTATTGGGAATTTTTGTTTTTGATGATAGATAAGAGGATAATATGTTTCAATCCATGCTTATGATATAATGTTTGGGAGTATCTAACCCATCTTTGAGGGAAAACCCATGTCACGCAGGGTGGGAACTGTAGTTCTTGATATGGGTTGTCATTGTTGAATGATATTTCACCATTGTGTGATTCACATGTTTGGTGATCTGATTTATTTATGATATCTTGCTCATTTATGGAATGGAATGAGGTTTTGAAATCATGAATTATTTTAGTCCCATAGGGTATAGGTGTCATGCGTCATGATAGTCGCACACATGATGGTTATGTGATACATGAAGGTTGGAATAAATTTTAATTTCATGAAAAAATAGCATCTAACAAAGATGATGAAAATTGGTAAGATGAAGAAAAATTTATGAATATATAATTAATTTTTTAATGATTGTTGTACATGAGTTAAAATAATGATTGAAAAAAGTTGTGATATGGGGAATGTGCCTAAGAGACTATTTTTGTCTTGTAAATGAGTAAATTGTTTAAAAGTTGTATGAGGAATGACTTGTGATTATATTATTTTGATTATGTCATGTTTTCCAAGAATCGTGATAGGGAAAATAAAGGTTACTGTTATACGTGTGATGATGAATGTGGGAATAGTGTAGGTAGAGAGGGTTGTTTAAGGTTGTTGGTATACGATCTCTTAAATTTGTGTTTTATATCCTGTCAATCATTCAATAGAAATATTTTTTAGGAATATTTTTCGATTATGGTCATTAATATTGTAGGGAATTTAATTTTTTTTGTTATCTGGGAGTTTAAGAAGTGAATTTCTAAGTTCATAGAAAATGGTGAAGTTAATTATAAAAGGATGTATAATTATGGAACCTTTGGAAAATCCCACCAGCAGGTATTCCTTGTGTAGTAGATTTGACCCATGTAGGGGTGGTTTGGGGTAGTTATAGTGACTTAGTTTGAGACATTAGATTCGGGTTAAATGACCTTTCTTGTTATGATTTGGCATAAGAGACAGGTGTAGAGCACCCTCAGTGGGACTGTGGTCTTTGGGCCATGAGGCATTGTTCGCTAATGTGAGCATGGAATCTATTTTAGTTCATGATCATAAAGAGTGTAGTATGGAACTTATGTATGGTTCATGGGTTTTTGTGACCTTGTGATCTGGGAACAAGAGTGTTGTGTTTTGGGTACCAAATAAAGCTAAGTGGGAAGGTTGGTAGTTTGGTGATGCAACATGAGTTTTGGATACAATTTTAGATTTTTGTGAAAATAAATGGTGACCATGTAGGATGCAAACCCAGTGATAAAATTTCCATGGAATAAGTAGCAAGGGAGATGCTTTAGAGGAGGAACTAATGCATAGTGAGTACCATCATGTTTCTGTAAGTGGTATGGTTGTGCCATAGTTTTCATAAAAGGGAACAAGATTTATTATAATATGTTTTCAGGTTCATTATGAGGGGTGGTGTTTTATGTATTCTTGACCTATCTATTTGGATGATGAATAATAGAGGCCTTTATGTCATTCATAGGGGTAGAGACATAGGTGAATGAAGCATGGTTAGATGCTTTTGTTTGAATTTGAATCCCTAATGTAAGGATGATCACATGAATGATCTTGATTGTATGAATTTGTTATTAGGTAAGTGGGTGTTGGGATACACACATGATAATATTGGATTGCGAGAACTAAGGTTAGTGTAAGATTGGTCATAGAATAGTGAAAAACAATGAGGTATCTAATGAGTTATATATATGGGCTTGTAGTGGTAAGGTAATATTTCATTTGTGATATGCATCCTTAAATTTCTATGAAACCATGGTAGGAAGCATGTTTATATGAGAGATCATTAGTTTGATTGGTGTGGTTGAACGTTGTGTTTCAATTGAAAACTATTATGTTCATTTTGAATGAGCTCATGGGCTTTTATAGAAGAATTTCCATAGGAAATACTGTTTTACAGTTTCTTTTCGGATAGCCATGGTGCACTGGGGAGTCATGGTTGTAAATCAAACCTAAATGGTTGTGGTTAAATTTTGACGAGATGTGCTCAGTGGGGAATCCCAATATCCATGGAATGTAATGGTGTCCCATAATGGGAGGTGACATAAAAAATGGATATGTAAGTGGTGGTTCTGCTTGAAAATTTCCACATGCCTTAACTAGTAAAGATCATTCCAAATATGATGACATCATCCTAGGAATGTTGATAAGATTTGGATTTACACCAATTGATATGGAGGTTTTTTGGAATGATAAAGAGTGACATGGTGTTTATGATCATGGGGGAATTATATGTGGATGATGATGATTGGATGTACACCATTGATGATTTTTGGTGAGGTCCTCAAGATGAATCAGGTGTCAAAAAATGCTTTGGGTGTCGTTCAAGAAATCCAGGAATGGGAAATTGGGGACGCACATTTTCTTGTCCTAGGAAGATCTAGATATTCATGTATTTGTTTTGGGGTACATATCATGATCAAGTGTAAGATATGGTTGTTGGAATCCCACATAGAGAGAATTGGAAATGAAAATCATAAGGTGGGGAGTGATAACTGAGTCTTTGATTTGTAGAAGAAAATATAGAGTTGATATATTGGCATAGGGATTCCAATGAGGAACAAGTGTGCAACAAAATGGTTCTCCCAGAGATATTGGGTTGGCCTAAATAATAATGGTTGATTGATCCATGTTGTTTCATTGTACATAGTCTATTTCTAAATGAAATTTATATTCCTTTGTTAATGATGTTGGAGAGGGGGTCTAAGACATGACAATTGTTATTGGTAATATCGTTTTCATTCTATAACTCCAACAATAATTGGATATAGACTTCGGTAAGTGTCTTCACGTGGTATTGGGATGTTTTGATGTTTGAGGTATCCATGAACATGTGACATAGTGTCATTACAAGGGTATAGATGAACATTACATGAAGATCCGTCTAGAGATATCTCGACATGCCATGGAATGTGAGATAGATGTGTAATGCTGTATATCACCATTGGTGGATGTTTAAGGGATGAGATTTATGTTTCAAATTTCAGAACAGGTTGAGTGAGGACCTATTGTAACAGCCCATGATTTTATGAAAAATATTCTTTTTAATTTCACTAATGTCTTGTGTTGTACGCTACACTAAAAGGATATTGCACAACTCGCATCCTTGACTTGCCTTGCATTACATGCAATCACGACCTTCCTCAATAGCGTGTGTAGTACGCAATAACGAGTTCCACTAAACAACAATATGCTATTAAAATATTATTAAAACTAGACGTTATGAATAGTAATAACCACTTTTTGAAATTTTGTAAATTTTATTTTTCAAAATGGATTTCATTTTTGGATTCGTAATATCGAAATTATCTTAGGGTGAAATTTTTGTGATTTTCGGATAACCTTCATATTTTGATGAATAGTGAAAATTACTAAATTTTAATTAAAAACAACTTTTTCAATCGAAATAATTAATAGTGATAAATTATTAATTTGAGTGGTTTTAAAGTATATTTAGAATATATTTTTACAATTTAATACAATGTTGGTCATTGGATGTAATTTCACATTTAAACCAGACATAATCAAGTGTCAATCTTTTGATAGTTATTATTTCTTAAGAACACGCTATTTGTTTTGACGACGGGAATTAATTTTTAAATTAATTAATGCAACTGATATGTTTTGAATTTGGTAAAATAGAAATCATGTTTTAGTTCATAATATCAAATATAGCTTAGGCCTAATTTTTTATATTTTTCTGAAAACTTTCAATTTTTGATGAATAGTGAAACCACTAATTGGTAGTTAAAAAAACTGAATTGTTCATAAAACTTAATTTTACCGCTTCTGTGTGTGTAATTTTAAAAATCCGAGAGACAAGGTTGATGTCAGTAAGTAAAATGTGGTTCAATGAGATGAAAATAATTTTTTGGGGAATAGTAACTTTCTACTTTTTTTACCACGGTTAAAAGTAAACAGGGTAATTAAGGGTAGAAATGATATTATTATTACCCTAACACATGTTCTAATTCTATTGTACAAGTGTAATTCGACCAAAAACAAACTTAGGAATAAAATATTACCATTTAGGCCCACTTGGATTAGATTAGGACATTTATTATTAATTTATTTAAAGAAGGGTTAAAAGAGATAAAATCAATGTTTATTTACTAAAACATTTTTAATATGGGTTTATACATAAGATAAATTCGACTATAAATATTCATTAGAAAGCTAAAAATATTTCCTACATAATTGTATTTTATTTGTAATTTTTAGACATTAAATAATTTAATTTATTTATGACACAACGATGATTCAGTAATTATCTTATTAATGAAATATTGACATAATTGATGTTATAAATACCCAAATAAATATAATTTGAGACTTTTTATGAATTCCACTAATTTTATAGGTTAATATGACATGTTAGTATTTATTTAATTAACTTTTTTTGAACTTATCATTCTGTTATGATTTTCAAAAAAATCAATTACTAAATAGTGTCAAAATTGACATAAAATAGTTTTTAAAACAAATATTATATTATTAATTGTTATTTTATTCCTAAAAATCTAAGGATCGTCCAAATGACTTAGATAGGGTTATATATATTAATAATAAACATCTTGGGGTTCTTTTGGCTTCTTATAGTAATTTTATTAACCTTATAGTGTAAGAACACAAGAAGACACAGTAAAAGTAAAATTATTTAACTTAATGTTAATTCTAAACGATAAGGTTAAAATAGGAACCTATACTTGTCTAAATTCTATTGGATGAGAGGTTTTCGACCCATACCCACCTTATCCACGAAATAAATCAATTTGTATCTATTTAAAACTGGACTTGACTTTATAATAAAATAATAATTTTAGTTATTCCAGAGGTGCCCCTCTCCTTCCTTATAAAAGGGCACCTCCTCCCTCTCTTCCTCACACAACTTTGAGCCTTCAAGCTCGGCCAAACCCTATCAAATTCTCCTCTACACTTCCCTAGAACCATCCTAGAGGTTCTGTTGTTCCTGAAAGACCAATTTTAGTACCCTAAAAGAAGGTCTCAAAGAAGCACTTCAAAGAAGAGGTAATGTCTGTTACCGATTCTTTCATCTTTATTTCTTCTTCCACTTATTCTTCTTTAGTTGTTTCATTATGAAGTAATAACATCAGAATCAATCATATATGGTTATGTTATTATAAGTATGAAACAACCCTATTTCACCATCTATCCATCCTACGGAAAAAGAAATCACCGCGCGTGCGTACGTACGGAATACCGTCTCCACGCCGTGGTGTAATCTATTTTCCACCACCACCTTACTTGGATGGGTATAATGGTGTAAATAATGACTATATATGACTATTATAAAGTGATATTGATTCTGAAATAGTATACATATACTCCAAAACAATTCCACGATCATAGGAACGATATCATCACTCGTGCGTACGTACGGAATACCGTCTCCACGATGTGATGCGACTCGTTCTACATGATCTTTACTTCATAATGATTATATAAATGAATTGTATGAATTAATATGATATATATTACACTAATACCATTCTGGAAATGAGGTATCTATAACCTAAAGAATAGAATAAGAATTTATTTGACAAAACACACATAAGAACAAAAAGTTATAAACACCCGAATAACAAGTAACAATGAAATATTACTACTAAGAAGCTAAGAATATGACAATATATGATATCATAACAATGAATATGATTCTTTAATAAGTCAATGTCATTATTTAAATCATTATACTGGAGGTTCAGACACATACGAAGCAAATCGGATCTAAGTTAAGGGAAATATCACAATCTCATTTTTATCCGAGATTGTTAATACTTTGGTATTTACTGGGGTGTATTTTATCATTCAAATCCATGTTTCCTCAATATGTAATATTATTTCCATCCACCTACAATTGTTTAAATCCAATTTTACCTTTTGGTGAATTTTTAGTAAAAGATATGAAAGGAATCTTTTTTCGTTTTTTTGTACGAGGTACTTTTCGACTTTTCCAACAAAAGTATGAAGAATGTTTTTTTAACTTATACGGCATGAATGGATTTTTAAAACATTATTTCCAAGAATCTTACTTTACAAGTTTTGAAGTTTATTTTTAATAATCTTCTTTTATTTTAAAGTCGTATGACACGTTATGAAAGGAAAAAGTTTTTTGAAGTAGAAAGGATATTTTCTTCAAGAATGGATTTCAAGTGTTTTATTAAAATTATTTTTCATCAAATATAATATAGGGTTCTGTTTCTATCCCTATTATTACATGGATTTGATTATGTTGTGATGGAAATATTTTTATTAATTCCTTTATCTTATATGAATTGATTTATGATGTCATGATATTTAAGATTCCCATTTGTATTACATGGGTTATGCAATGATGTATGATTTATGATTTTGTGGCACAAATAAGAATGGAATCATTATGAGATGGGTGGGACCTATATCTCCCTCCAATGAATTGGGTAAAGATTTTATATCTCATGAGATAGACATGGCTGGAATGGTAGATTATACCGGTTCAGTGAAACAGGACCGAAACGAGGGTGACTCGGTTCAGAAGGGGACTTTGTCCACTAAGATAGTCTTGGAAATGAGTCTTGACTAACAAGAAATGATGATTATGTGTGTATGCCACAATGTTTCATGTTTTAAGTTGTGATTATTGGGATTACATTTCACTTCTATTATTTATCCCATGTTATGATATTATGAGCTCTTTTGCAGGTTAAGATTTCAAAAAGCTATATTCTTATGTATATGATGTGATTGATATTTCTTTTGTTTACCCTTACTGAGAATTTGAGCTCAGCCTTTTATGTTTTCTTTTCCCTAGGATATAAAGAAAGGTTTTAGGAAAAAAAATAAGATCATTATTGAAGATATTGAAGATCTTTCACCACGATTACAAGATTTTATTCTGAGTTTCCAAAGAAACTAAACTATTATGGTCCTTGTGTGTGTGTTTTGTTATGTACTAAGTATTCCGCAAATGTAATTAATGTCCATGTACGTCAGGCTTTGGGTCTTTACAGTTGGTATCAGAGGAAATTTTTAGTCATCCTTTGGAAATTAGGACGCGAAAACGTTAGTGAGATCCCTAGAGATATTTCTAAGGTATGTCTAGGGAATTCCCTAAGGTTAAGTATACGTATAGGTTATAGTACTAGAATTACGCTAACGATCATAGAATTAATCCTAAGATGTCAGATATTGAAGGTACTCCCCCTTTATTATGTTGTTTTCCCTAGCATGATTTTTCCCTCTCACACTATTCTTTTTGGGTTTTAGACGATGGCTGGAACCCGAAGGAACCGTGTTGATCAATGCAATGGACAATGCAATTATTGTCCTCCTGAACAAACAAATGTTATGGGAGATGGAGTGAAAAATATTATTGCTATACTTACAGAAGATATGAATCATTCTAGACTACCAAATGAGCAGAGAAGGGAACAATATTCTATTGATTCCTTCATGAGGCAACGTCCACCTTCTATTAGTGGGTCTTCTGATCCACTTGTTGCTGAACAAAGGATCAGTACCACTAAAAAGATATTTTCAGTTCTTCAATGTTCTGAACATAATAAAGTCATCTTAGCAGTGTATCGTTTGGTGGAATCTTATTAAGAATACACGGCAAATGGATGAAATTGAGTCCATGTAATGGGACGAGTTCAAGAACTTATTTTTCAATAAGTACTTCCCTTGTATTCTTCGAAAAAAGATGGAGAAGGAGTTTCTTGAACTAAAGAAAAAGGATGATGAATCTGTTGGTATATATGAAGCGAATTTTACAAGACTTTCAAGGTATGCATCTGGCATTATCATCCAACCTGAATGTAAAGTTGATCGATTTTTCAGTGGCTTAAAACCAAGTCTTCGAAGGGAATTAGATATAAGAGACTTCAGTAGCTATTGTGCGTTGTGCTATCAAGGTAGAAATGGAAGTTGGTGTTACATATCCATCTCATGGTTTTGACAAGAAACGAAAGATGGAGTTCAAGGAAAAATCTCAGAATAATAGTGAAAAGAAGATGATTGTTTCCTTATGCTCAAAGTGTGGAAAGAAGCATGGTGGAGATTGTCTTAAAGGGACTAGAAAATGTTTTATGTGTGGCAAATAAGGTCATCGAGCAGCTGAGTGTCGAGGTAATGGAAAAAGGGTTTCTAATGATGTGAATAAAGCAAACACTGTAGAGAACGCACCACCAACACTTCAATGCTTCAAGTGCAAGGAAATGGGGCATTATGCTAATAAATGCCCTTATCCAAGGGTTAATGATGATCAACATGAGAAACCACTGAAGTAAAAGGACAAAGGGATGTCACATGCGATAACTATTGGCGATGTTTAATATGACAACGATGTGGTGGAATGATTAAGTGTTTATGTAATGGGATTCCAAAATAATGTTGTATATAGTATCATGGAGTATTGGAATATTTATGTATTGGTCTAATGTTGTATTCAAAGTGATTGAGATATTATGCACATAATGAAGGGAAAATGAGAAAATGAAATGTTTAACAGTATTCATGAGCTCATGATTGATATAAGGACTAAGTGATATCATGGTTTGAGTATATAGAATTTTGAGGATTTTGATATGTGGGAAGTGTTAACTTTTAACTGCATTCATGTTTTCACTAAGTTTCAATGGGTATTCAAGAGAATACATGATTAAGGACTTTGAATGTTTGGAATGTGACCAACAAAACATATCTTATGTTATATGGGGATCAACGATGGTATTAAATCTCTAGTAATCGTTTTCACTATGTTATGAGAGTGGACTGCAGTATTATGGATAAGCCTAAAGATTGGAATGGATTATGTTGTACATAAGTTACTATTGTTTAAGGATTGAAGTTTTTCGATATAATTGATGGGATGTTATAGTAATATAGTTTTAGAAAAAGGACAACCTACAGGACGGGCGACAACCCATCACGTCGGACAAGGCTGTGGGAATAGAACCCACAACCGAAGTGCGACTGGCCTTTATCGCCTGCCACAGGCCTACAGGAAGTCCCTGTTTAGTAGAAACTAGTTTTATTATTTTAATTAGTATGATATATGAGGTATAAGTCCATTTTAGGCACCATATATGATTAATCTCACTATAGATCGACTTATGTATATAATTTTTGCTAACCTTTTGTTTGAGACATATGGAATGACCCGTCATTCTATCACATGATCTGCTAACACTTCACGAATAACAAATTCAACTTCATTTATTTAAGAGATGAAGTGGAAATTGTTCAAGGCACGAACAACAGTGAGATTGTACCAAAATAAATTAAGTATTTATTCTAATTCAAATTTTCAACTTTAGGGAAATGATCTTGAAAACCAAAAATGTTGTCCTAGTGCTCTTATATCTGATTAATCAGATGGTACCTTAGATTGTCACAAATTTATGGATTTGTGATTGTTGGCTTTTCCATAGCCATGTTCTCTACCACTCTCCATCAGAACATGATGGTTAGATTTTTCTTCCATATCCATATTTTCACCTATGTGGAAACCCAGTGATTAGTTTATTTGGGTAACCGTTACGTTTCATACTTTCGTTTTTAAAGATTGGTTTTGGTATTCCTTTTTACGATGTGGGTTTCTATTAAAGAAACTTTTGAATAGTAAACCATTTATAACCCTGACGAATTTCGAGGGCGACATTCATTTTAAGGGGGGTAGAATGTAACAGCCCAAGATTTTATGAAAAATATTCTTTTTAATTTCAATAATGTCTTGTGTTGTACGCTACACCAAAAGGAGCTTGCACAACACGCATCCTTGACTTGCCTTTCATTAAACTCAATTGCGACCTTCCTCGATAGTGTGTGTAGTACGCAATAACGAGTTTTACTAAATAACAATATGCTTTTAAAATATTATTAAAACTAGTCGTTATGAATAGTAATAACCACTTTTTGAAATTTTGTAAATTTTATTTTTCAAAATGGAATTCATTTTTGGATTCGTAATATCAATATTAGCTTGGGGTGAAATTTTGGTGATTTTCGGATAACTTTCATATTTTGATGAATAGTGAAAATTACTAAATTTTAATTAAAAACAACTTTTTCAATCGAAATAATTAATAGTGATAAATTATTAATTTGACTGGTTTTAAAGTATATTTAGAATATATTTTTACAGTTTAATACAATGTTGGTCATTGGATGTAATTTCACATTTAAACCAGACATAATCAAGTATCAATCTTTTGATAGTTATTATTTCTTAAGAACACGCTATTTGTTTTGACGACGGGAATTAATTTTTAAATTAATTAATGCAACTGATATGTTTTGAATTTGGTAAAATAGAAATCATTTTTTAGTTCATAATATCAAATATAGCTTAGGCCTAATATTTGGTATTTTTCTTAAAACTTTCAATTTTTGATGAATAGTGAAACCACTAATTGGTAGTTAAAAAAAACTGAATTGTTCATCAAACATAATTTTACCATTTCTGTGAGTGGAATTTCAAAAATCTGAGAGACACGGTTGATTTCAGTAAGTAAAATTTAGTTCAATGAGATGAAAATAATTTTTTGGTGAATAGTAACTTTTTACTTTTTTTACCACAGTTAAAAGTAAATAAGGTAATTAAGGGTAGAAATGATATTATTATTACCCTAACACATGTCCTAATTCTATTGGACAAGTGTAATTCGACCAAAAACAAACTTTGGAATAAAATATGACAATTTAGGCCCACTTGTATTAGATTAGGACATTTATTATTAATTTATTTAAAGAAGGGTTAAAAGAGTTAAAATCAAAGTTTATTTACTAAAACATTTTTAATATGGGGTTATACATAAGATAAATTCGACTATAAATATTCATTAGAACGATAAAAATATTTCCAACATAATTGTATTTTATTTGTAATTTTTAGACATTAAATAATTTAATTAATTTATGACACAACGATGATGCAGTAATTATCTTATTAATGAAATATTGACATAATCGATGTTATAAATACCCAAATAAATATAATTTGAGACTTTTTATGAATTAAACTAATTTTATAGGTTAATATGACATGTTAGTATTGATTTAATTAATGTTTTTTGAACTTATAATTATGTTATGATTTTCACAAAAATCAATTACTAAATAGTGTCAAAATTGACATAAATTAGTTTTTAAAACAAATATTATATTATTAATTGTTATTTTATTCCTAAAAATCTAAGGTTCATAGAAATGACTTAGATAAGGTTATATATATTAATAATAAACAACTTGGGGTACGTTTGGCTTCTTATAGTTAGTTTATTTACCTTATAGTGTATGAACACAAGAAGACACGGTAAAAGTAAAATTATTTAACTTAATGTTAAATCTAAATGATAATGTTAAAATCTAAGTTGTGATTATTGGGATTACATTTCACTTCTATGATTTATCCCATGTTATGATATTATGAGCTCTTTTGCAGGTTAATATTTCTAAAAGCTATATTCTTATGTATATGATGTGATTGATATTTCTTTTGTTTACCCTTACTGAGCATTTGAGCTCACCCTTTTATGTTTTATTTTCCCCAGGATATAAAGAAAGGTTTTAGGAAAAAAGAGAAGATCTTTATGGGAGATATTGAAGATCTTTCACCACGATTAGAAGATTTTATTCCGAGTTTCCAAAGACACAAAACTATTACGGTCCTTGTGTGTGTGTTTTGTAGTGTACTAAGTATTCCGCAAATGTAATGTAATGTCCATGTACGTTAGGCTTCGGGTCTTTACAGTTGGTATCAGAGGAAAGGTTTAGTCAACCTTTGGAATATAGGATGCGAAAACGTTAGTGAGATCCCTAGATATATTTCTAAGGTATGTCTAGGGATGTCCCTAAGGTTAAGTATACGTATAGGTTATAGTACTAGAATTATGCTAATGATCATAGAATTAAACCTAAGTGTTAGATATTGAAGGTACTCCCCCTTTATTATGTTGTTTTCCCTAGCATGATTTTTCCCTCTCACACTATTCTTTTTGGGTTTTAGACGATGGCTAGAACCCGAAGGAATTGTGTTGATCAATGCAATAGACAATGCAATGATTGTCCTCCTGAACAAACAAATGTTATGAGAGATGGAGTGAAAAATCTTATTGCTATACTTACACAGTTTATGAATCATTCTGGACTTCCAAATGAGCAGAGAAGGGAACAATATTCTATTGAGTCCTTCATGAGGCAACATCCACCTTCTTTAAGTGGGTCTTCTGATCCACTTGTTGCTGAACAATGGATCAGTACCAATGAAAAGATATTTTCAGTTCTTCAATGTTCTGAACATGATAAAGTCATCTTAGCAGTGTATAGTTTGGTGGAATCTTATTTAGAATAAAAGTCAAAGGGATGAAATTGAGTCCATGGAATGGGACGAGTTCAAGAACATTTTTTTCAATAATTACTTCCCTCGTATTCTTCGAAAAAAGATGGAGAAGGTGTTTCTTGAACTAAAGAAAAAGGATGAGGAATCTGTTGGTATATACGAAGCGAATTTTACAAGACTTTCAAGGTATGCATCTGGCATTATCATCCAACATGAAATTAAAGTTGATCGATTTTTCAGTGGCTTAAAACCAAGTCTTCGAAGGGCATTAGCTATAAGAGACTTCAGTAGCTATTGTGCGTTGTGCTATCAAGGTAGAAATGGAAGTTGGTGTTACATATCCATCTCATGGTTTTGACAAGAAAAGGAAGATGGAGTTCAAGGAGAAATCTTAGAATAATGGTGAAAAGAAGATGAATGTTTCCTTATGCTCAAAGTGTGGAAAGAAGCATGGTGGATATTGTCTTAAAGGGACTATAAAATGTTTTAAGTGTGGAAAAGAAGGTCATCGAGCAGCTGAGTGTCGAGATAATGGAAAAAGGGTTTCTAATTATGTGAATAAAGCAAACACTGCAGAGAACGCACCACCAACACTTCAATGCTTCATGTGCAAGGAAATGGGGCATTATGCTAATAAATGCCCTTATCCAAGGGTTAGTGATGATCAACATGAGCAACCACTGAAGGAAAAGGACAAAGGGAAGTCACATGCGATCACTATTGGTGATGTCGAATATGACAACAATGTGGTTGAATGATTTATTGTTTATGTATTGGGATTCCAAAATAATGTTGTATATAGTATCATGGAGTGTTGGAATATTTATGTATTGGTCTAATGTGGTATTCAAAGTGATTGAGATATTATGAGCATAATGAAGGGAACATGAGAAAATGAAATGTTTAACAGTATTCATGAGCTCATGATTGATATAAGGACTAAGTGATATCATGGTTTGAGTATATAGAATTTTGAGGATTTTGATATGTGGAAAGAGTTAACTTTTAACTGCATTCATGTTTTCACTAAGTTTCAATGGGTATTCAAGAGAATACATGATTAAGGACTTTGAATGTTTTGAATGTGACCAACAAAACATATCTTATGATATATGGGGATCAACGATGGTATTAAATCTCTGGTAATCGTTTTCACTATGTTATGAGAGTGGACTGCAGTATTATGGATAACCCTAAATATTAGAATGGATTATGTTGGACATAAGTTAGTATTGTTTAAGGATAGAAGTTTTTTCGATATTATTGATGGGATGTTATAGTAATATAGTTTTAGAAAAAGGACAACCAGCAGGACGGGCGACAACCCATCACGTCGGACAAGGCTGTGGGAATCGAACCCACAACCGAAGTGCGAATGGCCTTTATCGCCTGCCACTGGCCTACAGGAAGTCCCTGTTTAGTAGAAACTAGTTTTATTATATTAAGCAGTATGATATATGAAGTATAAGTCCATTTTAGGAACCATATATGATTAATCTCACTATAGATCGACTTATGTATATAATTTTTGCTAACCTTTTGTTTGAGACAGATGGAATGACCCTTCATTCTATCACATGATCTGCTAACACTTCACAAATAACAAATTCAACTTCATTTATTTAAGAGATGAAGTGGAAATTTTTCAAGGCACGAACAACAGTGAGATTGTACCAAAATAAAGTAAGTATTTATTCTAATTCAAATTTTCAACTTTAGGGAAATGATCTTGAAAACCAAAAATGTTGTCCTAGTGCTCTTATATATGATTAGTTAGATGGTACCTTAGATCGTCACAAATTTATGGATTTGTGATTGTCGGCTTTTCCATAGCCATGTTCTCTACCACTCTCCATCAGAACATGATGGCTAGAATTTTTTTCCATATCCATATTTTCACCTATGTGGAAACCTAGTGATTAGTTTATTTGGGTAACCGTTACATTTCATACATTCGTTTTTAAAGATTGGTTTTGGTATTCCTTTTTACGATGTGAGTTTCTATTAATGAAACTTTCGAATAGTAAACCATTTATAACCCCGATGAATTTCATGGGCGAAATTCATTTTAAGGGGGGTAGAATGTAACAGCCAATGATTTTATGAAAAATATTCTTTTTAATTTCACTAATGTCTTGTGTTGTACGCTACACCAAAAGGAGCTTGCACAACACGCATCCTTGACTTTCCTTGCATTACACGCAATCACGACCTTCCTCGATAGCGTGTGTAGTACGCAATAACGAGTTTCTCTAAAAAACAATATGCTATTAAAATATTATTAAAACTAGCCGTTATGAATAGTAATAACCACATTGGAAATTTTGTAAATTTTATTTTTCAAAATGGAATTCATTTTTGGATTCGTAATATCGAAATTATCTTAGGGTGAAATTTTGGTGATTTTCGGATAACTTTCATATTTTGATGAATAGTGAAAATTAATAAATTTTAATTAAAAACAACTTTTTCAATCGAAATAATTAATAGTGATAAATTATTAATTTGAGTGGTTTTAAAGTATGTTTAGAATATATTTTTACAATTTAATACAATGTTGGTCATTGGATGTAATTTCACCTTTAAACCAGACATAATCAAGTGTCAATCTTTTGATAGTTATTATTTCTTAAGAACACGCTATTTGTTGTGACGACGTGAATTAATTTTTAAATTAATTAATGCAACTGATATGTTTGGAATTTGGTAAAATAGAAATCATTTTTTAGTTCATAATATCAAATATAGCTTAGGCCTATGTTTTGGTATTTTTATGAAAACTTTCAATTTTTGATGAATAGTGAAACCAACAATTGGTAGTAAAAAAAAACTGAATTGTTCATAAAACATAATTTTACCGCTTCTGTGAGTGGAATTTCAAAAATCCGAGAGACACGGTTGATTTCAGTAAGTAAAATGTGGTTCAATGAAATGAAAATAATTTTTTGGTGAATAGTAACTTTTTACTTTTTTTACCACGGTTAAAAGTAAATAGGGTAATTAAGGGTAAAAATGATATTATTATTACCCTAACACATGTCCTAATTCTATTGGACAAGTTTAATTCGACCAAAAACAAACTTAGGAATAAAATATGACCATTTAGGCCCACTTGGATTAGATTAGGACATTTATTATTAATTTATTTAAAGAAGGGTTAAAAGAGTTAAAATCAAAGTTTATTTACTAAAACATTTTTAATATAGGGTTATACATAAGATAAATTCTACTATAAATATTAATTAGAAAGATAAAAATATTTCCTACATAATTGTATTTTATTTTTAATTTTTAAACATTAAATAATTTAATTTATTTATGACACAACAATGATGCAGTAATTATCTTATTAATGAAATATTGACATAATTGATGTTATAAATACCCAAATAAATATAATTTGAGACTTTTTATGAATTACACTAATTTTATAGGTTAATATGACATGTTAGTATTTATTTAATTAACTTTTTTAGAACTTATCATTCTGTTATGATTTTCACAAAAATCAATTACTAAATAGTGTCAAAATTGACATAAAATAGTTTTTAAAACAAGTATTATATTATTAATTGTTATTTTCTTCCTAAAAATCTAAGGTTCGGCCAAATGACTTAGATAAGTTTATATATATTAATAATAAACAACTAGGGGTTCTTTTGTCTTCTTATAGTAAGTTTATTAACCTTATAGTGTAAGAACACAAGAAGACACGGTAAAAGTAAAATTATTTAACTTAATGTTAAATCTAAATGATAATGTTAAAATAGGAACCTAAAATTTTCTAAATTCAATTGGATGAGAGGGTTTCGACCCATCCCCAACTTAGCCACGAAATAAATCAATTTGGAGCTATTTAAAACCGAACTTGACTTTATAATAAAATAATAATTTTAGTTATTCCAAAGGTGCCCCTCTCCTCCCTTATAAAAGGGCACCTCCTCCCTCTCTTCCTCACACAACTTTGATCCTTCATGCTCGGCCAACCCCTATCAAATTATCCACTCCACTTTCCTAGATACATACTAGAGGTTCTGTTCTTCCTCAAAGACCAATTTTAGTACCCTAAAAGAAGGTCTCAAAGAAGCATTTCAAAGAAGAGGTAATGTCCGTTACCGATTCTTTCATCTTTATTTCTTCTTCCACTTCTTCTTCTTTAGTTTTTTCATTATGAAGTAATAACATCAGTATCACTCATATACTGATATGTTATTATAAGTATGAAACAACCTTATTTCACCATCTATCCATCCTATGGAAAAAGAAATCACTGCGCGTGCGTACGTACGGAATACCGTCTCCACGCCGTGGTGTAATCTATTTTCCACCACCACCATACTTGGATGGGTATACTGATCTAAATAATGACTATATATGACTATTATAAAGTGATATTGATTCTAAAATAGTATACATATACTTCAATACAATTCCACGATCATAGGAATGATATCATCACTCGTGCGTACGTACGGAATACTGTCTCCACGATGTGATGTGACTCGTTCTACATGATCTTTATTTCATAATGATTATATAAATGAATTGAATGAATGAATATGATATATATTACACTAATAACATTCTGGAAATGAGGTATCTATAACCTAAAGAAAAGAATAAGAATTTATTCGACAAAACACGCATAAGAACAAAAAGTTATAAACACCCGAATAACAAGTAGCAATGAAATATTACTACTAAGAATCTAAGAATATGTACATATATGATATCATAATAATTAATATGATTCTTTAATAACTCAATGACATTATTTAAATCATTATACAGGAGGTTCGGACACATACGAAGCAAATCAGACCTAAGGTAAGGGAAATATCACAATCTCATTTTTATCTGAGATTGTTTATACTTTGGTATTTACTGGGGTGTATTTTATCATCCAAATCCATGTTTCCTCAATATGTAATATTATTTCCATCCACCTACAATTGTTTAAATCCAATTTTACCCTTCGGTGAATTATTAGTAAAAGATAAGAAATGAATCTTTTGTCGTTTTTTTCGTACGATGTACTTTTTGACTTTTCCAACAAAAGTACGAAGAATGTTTTTTTAACTTATACGACATGAATGGATTTTTACAACATTTTTTCCAAGAAGCTTCCTTTACAAGTTTTCAAGTTTATTTTTAATAAACTTATTTTATTTTAAAGTCGCATGACACGTTATGAAAGGAAAAATGTATTTGAAGTAGGAAGGATATTTTCCTCAAGAATGGATTTCAAGTGTTTTATCAAAATTATTTTCCATCTAAGATAAAATAGGGTTCATTTTCTATCCCTATTATTACATGGATTTGATTATGTTTTGATGGAAATATTTTTATGAATTCCTTTATCTTATATGAATTGATTTATGATGTCATGATGTTTAAGATTCCCATTTGTATTACATGGGTTATGCAATGATGTATGATTTATTATTTTGTGGCACAAATAAGAATGGTATCATTATGAGATGGGTGGGACCTATATCTCCCTCCAATGCATTGGGTAAAGATTTTATATCTCATGAGATAGATATGGCTGGAATGGTAGATTATACCGGTTCAGTGAAACAGGACTGAAATGAGGGTGACTCGGTTCAGAAAGGGACTTTGTCCACTAAGATAGTCTTGGCAATGAGTCTTGACTAACAAGAAATGATGATTATGTGTGTATGGCACAAAGTTTCATGTTTTATGTTTTGATTATTGGGATTACATTTCACTTCTATGATTTATCCCATGTTATGATATTATGAGTTCTTTTGCAGGTTAAGATTTCCAAAAGCTATATTCTTATGTATATGATGTGATTGATATTTCTTTTGTTTACCCTTACTGAGCATTTGATCTCACCCTTTTATGTTTTCTTTTCCCCAGGATATAATGAAAGGTTTTAGGGAAAAAAAGAGATATTTATGAGAGATATTGATGATCTTTCACCACGATTATAAGATTTTATTCCGAGTTTCCGAGGACACTAAACTATTACGGTCCTTGTGTGTGTGTTTTGTTATGTACTAAGTATTCCGCAAATGTAATGTAATTTCCATGTACTTCATGCTTAGGGTCTTTACACCTATCCTTTTTCAGTTAGTGTATAAACAGTAGGAGTTCTTATGTTATGAATATTGTTTGTGGAAATAAAACCTGACTATGGTTTTGAGGGAACTGATATTGTGATGTAGGAAATCTACCAGAGGTCAAGGATGACCTTGGTAGGCATGTAGGATGATAGTGATAACCTTCATGTTAGTAAGAAAATTTGGAAGGTAAAATGTGTTGGCATGCTTGCTGTGAATGGTGGGTGTTTTGGGAAAAGCTAGTCAAGTTCGTTATGACCTGAGATGGTGAATAGGAATGGGTGTGGTGATAGTGACCTACTTTTGGATTGATGTTGCAGCGGAATGTGCCATTCGAAAAATAATTCGTACATGAGTGATGTCAAGTTGATCTTAGGCCTAAAATGGATTCTATAGGAATGTCATCCCGTGTGGTTTGAACGAAATGGTTGGAGGCCAATGCAGATATATTTCTACAAGGATATTCAGGCATGGTGATATTGGAACACATTATGTATAACGTAAATGTTGAGTTGAGATTCCGATGGTCCTTCATTGATTGTAGGGGTTCAAAATAATGAACGATTTGGGATAGAAACATAATGTGAAAGTGGCTGGTGAAGGGATTGATTATATTTTATTGTTGGATTGACTAGAGTGGCCAATTGTATCACCCCATGTTCCCACAATACGTTTCTCGTTGAATAATAGAATATCTTGTGTTATGTGAAACATCGAGTTCCAGCACACCACAAAAAATCAATCTAGCCATTTTAAAGGAACTTATGAATAGTAGTACCCAATTTTTATATTTTTTAAATTTTATTTCTCACAATGGACATCAATTTTGTAATTGGAATATCAAAATTATTTAGTGTGAATTTTTGGTATTTTTCTGAAAACATTGAATTTTTGATGAATAATGAGAAAATGGGTTAGTGTCTAAAAATGTCAATTTTTAAATGATAATTATTATTATTTAAATTTATTTTAATGTCAAAATAGATATATAACTCTAGTATTTGTCCAATGTAATTATATGGAGGCATTTTATAATATGACTAGATATATACATCTTTATTGAACAATTTATCATCTTTTACCCACCTTATAGTCACATTTTAAAATTTACATAAAATGTAATTTTAACTCTTCTTTAAATTGAACTTAAAAAATCCCAGAGACACGGTAAACAATAATAAGTAAAATATTGTTCAATTGGATAAAAATAATTTTATGTGAATAGTTACTTTTGAATTTTATTTACCACTTTTAAAAGTAAATAGAGTAATTAAAAGTAAAAATTATATTATAATAACCCTAACACATGTCCAAATTCTATTGGATAAGTTTATTTTGACCAAATAAACCTTAGTAATAAAATATGATCCTTTTGTTCCACCTGGATTACATTAGGATATTTATTATTATTTTATTTAAATAAGAGTTAAAAGTGTTAAATTCAATGTTTTATAACTAAAAATTTTTTTATATAGGGATATAAATAGGATAAATTCTACTATAAATATTCCTTATAAAGATAAAACAATTTCTTATATAATGACATTTTATTAATAATTTTTAGACATTAAATAATTAAATTTATTTATGACACAATGATGATGTAGTAATTACATTATTAATGAATGGTTAAAATAATTGATATTATAAATATTAAATTAAATATATATTGAGACTTTTGATGAATTCCACGAATATTATAGGTTAATATGACATGTTAATTTTGATTAAATAATTTTTTTCTATTTTATATAGTCGTTATGACTTTCAAAAAAAAGAAATACTAAATAGTGTCAAAATTTACATAAATGATTTTTTTTAAAAAATACTATATTTTTAAATGATATAATATTTCTATAAATAATTGTTCAGAAAAAAACCAAGATAAGTATAGATATGTCAAAAATGAACCACATCTTGTTATCTTGTATTTTAATAGTATATTTATTAACCATTTATTATAATAATATAAGAAGACATGGTACAAGTTAAAATATTTAACTAAGAGTTAAATCAGAAAGATAAGGTTAATATGGTGACCAAAAATTTTATAAAACATATTAAATGAGTGTTTTGCAACCCATAACTACCTTATAACTATAAATAATTCCATTTGGAGAAATATTAATCCGAAAAATATTTTTTAATAAAATAATATTTCAAGCTTTTCCTAATGTGACCCTCACCTCTCTTATAAAAGGGTACTTCCCCTTCTCTTAATTTCACACATCCAAAGTAATTTTCCTCGAACAATCCCTTATAAAATATCCTCTGAAACAACCTCACTTCAACCTATATGCTATTAATTGATTAGAAAGGCAATCTGAGGAGCCCTTTTTTATCAAATCAAAAAAGAAGCACCCGAAGAAGAGTTAATAATTTTATCACTTATTTAAAAGTTATTTTATTGTTCAACATCGTCTTTTCATTCTATTTACATAAAAATTTAATAAATCCATCACCTTATACATATTTTTATTTTTATTATAAATACTTTACATCCATATTCATATTTCAATTCGTACTATGAATGACAAAGTAACCATACGTGCGTATGTATGACTTACAGTCTCCATGTCGTGGTGTAGTTTGTTATTCAACACATCATTATTTGGATTGGTATATCAATGAGTTTAATTTATGTAACTAATAAATATAACATGTTAATTATTCTTTATATATTCCTTACCATCCAATTACATACAATTTCCCCATTAATGGAATGATATTATCGCTCGAGCATACGTACGGATTACAGTCTCCACGAACGTGATGAGATTCATTCACCATATTATCCATTAAAGAATAATTTTAATTTAATTATTTAAAAATAATTTTTAAGAAAATAATATCATTATGGAGATGTGTCAAATACGTCCTATCTATAAAAAACATGACCTACATAACAAAACCTATAAATGAAATTGAATCAGTTAACACCCACAACAAGGATACTATAGAAATATTATTAAAAAAGAAATATTAGAAATTCATATATGATAGAATATTTTTATATGCGGATATTTTAAAAATTAATAATGATTTAAAAATTATATTGGAGGATAAAATACTATCGACCAAGGAAAAGTACAAGTCAAGGGTTTATTTTACAATCTCATTATTATCTAAGGTTGTTTAAACATTTGTATCTACTAGGACCTCTTTATCTTTCAGATCTGTGTTTCTTAAAAATGTATTTCAATTTTTTTTACTACTTTATAGACTGTGGTTTAAGTTAATTTTTACACTTTATTGACTTTTTATAAAATATTTTTAATGGAATCATTCCATCATTTTCCAAATAAGGTTCTTTAGGACCTTGCAGACAAAATATGGAAATATTGGTTTTTTAACTTATATGGATGTTGTGGAATGTTTACGTCATTATAACACCATCTAAACCTCCCTTACTCGATAATAAGAATATTTTCAAAATAAATTATTTCTTTTATGATTACGTTACTTTCAAATTATTTCAAAATATAATGATATATTCTTCTCAAATTGTTTGAATTTCATCTATGTCAACATCCTTTGATGGATTTTAGACTAGTTTGAAGTTGATTTATTATGATACAATATTCCCTATTTTATTGATGGTTTTATGATATGTTTGACTGTGGATATGTTATTTTTATACTAATCATTTTTATGGTTAAAATATTTACATTTTACATGCTATTTTTAATATGAATGTATATTTTACGTTTCAACCTGTTCAAATGAGTAATGCATTAGGCTTAGTAAGTGACAGGTGGAGCCCGCTATAGCTGTTCAATGCATCAGTAGGTCTCCTGAGACAAACTAGTGTCTTCGAAAAGGGCCATGAAAAAATCATCTTGGGAGTCTTGGAACAAAGCCTTGAATATGTGGTTGTGAAGTCCAACATTATTCATTCCATCATTATGAATTTGGCTATTAATATTACATGTGATTATTCGACTAGTAGAATATCAATTTGAATAAGTAAGTAACATTTTTTTGGTTTCTATTTGACTTATTATGCTAAAAATTATGTTTAAAAGGCTTGTTGTTTAGTCTTATATATTAACTTAAATGTTTATGCTTATTTATGATTGCTTCTGTTATATTTTTATCCTTAATGACATTAGATCTAACCGTGTTCTGAGGTTTTATTTTTCCCAGGATGTGAAGAAGTATATTATGATTGACCTGAAAGAATGGGCTAAGGGATATAAGTATGTTCAATGTGGACACAATGTTGTTGTTTTTTCTTTCATAATGCAAAGTAAAAATTATGTATGTATCAATTAATTCCAAGGCTACAAAACTAATCGGTCGTTTGAGACTTTATCTCTTGTGATCCTTAAAATGTTATGTAACAATGCCCTAACTCTATGTAACGTGGGTCATGGTGTTACAGTTTTCATCATAGAACGTTTTCCACAAACCATGGAATCTAGATTTAAAAAATATCTGATTAGAGAACATTACCCAAAGACAGAAAATGAGGATTAGTATAGAAGAAATTAATAGAGTATCGGTAATGTAGAGATTTTGTGATTTTTTCAATCAATACACCCCTCTATAGATATGAGTAGGTAGAGGCGGCTCTGACACAGATGTACCTAGGAGTGAAAACACAGACATGGTGTTTCAGGTTTGACTCGGGGTATCCTGGTACCTGACAACAGGATGTGCTACGTACTTGGTTACGAAAATCTCTTGGTATATGATTAAGATAATTTACATTTTATTTAAAACCCATTATGAAGGATTTATGAGTATATATATCCTTAAAGAAAACATTTTTTTTTGATTATGGATTATATCCAGAAACTATTTAATTTACGTTATGTGTTTGACAAGTTTGGAATTAGGATTTTATATTCATAAACTCTTCTAGTTTATTCCATTGTCTATAAATGGAACCTAGTTGAATAAATGGAAACTATAATAATGCATGCAATCCATGTATGGATTTCCTTCATACTCAAGATAATTATTATAGAGCCGGTGATGCAACCAGTGCTGAAAAACTTATAACCTTACTGGGACTGCTCATTCGGGTTATGAATAATAACATTACCCGTATAGAGAACCCAAATCTAAAACATGGAGGATCAATGTTTGACTACTTCAAGAGGAAACAACCACTAATATTCAATGGTAATATACATCCATTTGTAGCTGAGCAGTGGATAAGTTCTTTAGAGAAAATAATTCATGCATTGGAGTGTAGTGAAAGGGAAAAAGATTTCATGGATGTTTATCACCTCACAAGAGATTCAGATCAATTGTGGTCATTAATTAAAAACAAAAAGGAGGATGTAGAAGTATCAATTATGTAATGGGGGAGTTCAAAGAGATTTTCCTAGAAAAATTATTTCCACATGACCATCGAGTGGATAGGAAAAGGCAATTTTTGAGTACGAGGAAAAAGGAGGATGAGAATGTCACAAAGTATGAGGCTAACATTACAAGGATTGTGAGGCATGAATCAAATTATATACATAACCCATGGAGTAATATTAATAGATTATTTGATGTATTAAAACCAATTATCTGATGAGAATTGGTCTCATAATCCTTCTCATCGTATGAAGATATAGTCTCATGTGCTATGAAGACAGAAGAGGAATTCTCAAAGTCATGCAACATTCATGAAATGATAGAGAAGAAGAGATCCGGTGAACACTCTAGAAATGGAAATAAGGTGAATAAGGGAAAATTATAATATCCATCTTGTAGTAAATGTGGTATGAAACACCCCGGTACTTGCCTGAAGGGAAGGGGTGTCTGTACCAAGTGTGGTGTTAAATTCCCCCAAGCATGTCATTTCAAGGGATATAAGGAGGCTATCAATGTTTAATGACACAATTTTAGAGAAGTGGGGCATTATTAAAATGAATTTACTAATCATTATAGAAACATACCTCAGAAGATACCAAGGGATCATGTCCCAGCTTATGAGATCACAACTACTGAGGTTGAAGCTCCGAATAACATGGTGGAATGTACTTTAATTTTTCCTCATGATTAGTCAAAGATTTATTTGATTCTGGATTATATATTTCTTTAATATCTTGCATGTTTTCCAATAAAATTATATATTTCTATTTTGAATTAACAAGGGAGTGTTCAGTCAAAACTCTTAAGGGAAGTATCATTGCAACAATGTTTTTTCAATCAGTTACCATTTTGGAATATAAATGTTCTTTATCTACTAATATTATTGTCATTCCAATGATTCAATATTATATAATACTCAGTATGTATTGGATTACATATCATGATATGAAATTTTGTAGTATGAAGAAGGAGGTTAAAATTTGTTATGATGATAAGGAATACATTATCTTTAGAGAAGAAATGTAATAATCTGATTCTAATCTAGATTCACCCCTAACAGACCTACTAAATTCCATTATTTGGGAGGAAGGGAGTAAATTTACTATGGTTTAGGAAAAAATGTTCAAATAGTAGATTTTCCTATTATGTAAGAATATGTTGATTTTATTCTAGAATATTTACTTAGACATCATCCAGAATGAGAAATTGAGTTTTCCATTGACTTTATTTCTTCTTCAAGCCCTATATCGAAGACCCCTTATAGAATGGCCACTTTGAAATTAGTGTAACTAAATAATCAACTATATGAATTCAGTGATAAAGGATTTATACTCCCTATTGTTTCTCCATGGGGATCCACTGTTTTTTTGTTGATAAGAAAGATGGAACTACGAGGTTGTGCATTGACTACCTGGAGATCAATTCTATAACAATAAATAACAAGTATATTCTTCCTAGAAGTGATGATTTATTTGATAACATTCATGGAGCTCAATATTTTTTCAAACATTTAACATTGATCTAGAAACCATCAGTTTTGCGTAAAAACGATGATATTCCAAAGAGAGCATTTCAAACCAGGTACGAGCATTACGAGTTTACAGAAATGCCTTTGGGACTGAATAATGAACCCTATATTTTCATGGATATAATTAATAGATATTTCATTGAATATCATGAAGACTTTGTAGTATTATTTATTGAGGATATCATGGTATACTTTAAAAGCTACAAAGATCATAAAAATCACTTGCACACAATTCAGAAAACTGTCAGAAGAAATGAATTATATGGGAAGTTTAGAAAGTGTGAATTAAGAAATTATGATGTTTCTTTTCTTGTCCATATTATATATAAGGATAGAATATCTATTTATCCTTCTAAAAAAAGATCAATAAAAGAATCTCCAGCACTGACTAGTCTAAATGAGGTACACAATTTTATTTTTTTAGCATGCTATTATCTATGTTTCATCCAAATTTATTTCTGGATGGAAAACCCATTAACCAAGATCATAGGTAAAGTGGTAATTATTTTTGGGAAAATGAGGGTGAAGAATGTTTTAATGAATTAATGAAATGATTTATCAGTGCTCTATCTTGCCTTTACCATCTAGGAGTGATGAGTTCATTATTTTTAATGATGATTCAATCAAATGATTCAGTTGTGTCCTTATATATAAGGATATAGTTACTGCCTATGAACCCTGATATCTAAATATTCATGAATAAATTTCCTACTCATGATCTTGATTTAGTATCTAAAATCATTTCTTTGATGAAATGGAGACTATAAATCTATGGTTAAAAATGATAGATATATATTGATCGCAAGATTATGAAGTATATTTTATCATAGAAATAACAAAACATGTGGAAAAGACGATGGATTGATATTCTCAAGGATTATTATTGTAGAATACACTACCACTCGAAGAAGGAATATATGGTGGCAGATGATTTGAGTAGAAAGGATCATGTTGTTCTGAACACGATAAGAGTTGAAAGGTGTCTTATTATCATTGATCTAGTGAATATGGATATGGGAATAGTCATGAAATATAAAACATTAATACTTATTCAAATGGATTCCTAACAATAAATTACTAGAAAGGATAAAAAGTTATCAGAATGATGATGAGGATTTTCAAAAGAAAACTAATGTTGTGAATGACGTGATATTGATCATCTTAGTATATGAAGATAGAATTATGGAATTTGGGAAAAAGATCTGTGTTCTGAATATAAATTATCTAAAATGGGAATTTTTGGATAATGCCTATAGATCCCAATTACCTATATATCCTAGTATAACTAAGAAGTATATAGATTCGAAGGAACATTTTTGTGGGACAAAATGAAGAGGGAGATTTTTTATTATGTGTCAAGATGATTGGTTTCTCAACATGTGAAGGCTGGAAGGCAACATACTGGAGTATTTATGGAAACATATCCCATACTTGAGTGGAAATTTGATGACATTAAGATGGGTTTTTCCCGAGGATACCAATGACTCTTGAAATGAATGATGCTATACGGGCTATTGTTGATCGTTTTACTAAATCCACAAATTTTCTTGATACAAGGGAATATATACAACTTGAACGTTTTGAAAGACTATATATTAATGAACTTTTAGGACTTCCTGATGTACCTCTATCAATTGTTTCAGATCATGATCCCCGTTTCACAACATGAATTTGGAAAATTCATCAGAAATCCCTAGATACTGATCTATTTTTGAGCACTACCTACCACCCTCAAACTGATGAAATATCAGAACAATCTATTCAAACATTAGAAGACATGTTGAGATCTTGCTCACATGACTTTCAGGGTACATGGGATCAATATTTACCTCTAGAAGAATTTTCTTATAACAATAGTTTTAATTCATGTATTTTGATGACACCATATGAAGCTTTATATGGAAATAGTTTTTTCACACCAACATATTTTGAAAATGTTGGTGAAAGAAAACATGTATCCCCAAAAGTTGTTGGGGAAACAATGGAAAAAATTAAAGCCTATCCAAACCCACATCCAAGCTGCTCAATGAAGGAAAATGAGCAATGAAGATAACTGGAGGAAGGATTTGGAATATCAAGTAGGTGATATTGTTTATTTGAAGGAATCTATATTGAAGAGTGTTAATATATTTGTTAAAAATGGAATATTATTTCTTAGGTACATAAGATCTTTCAAAACTCTTGAAGGAATTGGAATTATAGCATATCATTAGGCAATATCACCACGTCTCCCCAAAGATCCTGATTTCTTCCACATATCACTATTGAGAAAATACAAGCCTGACCCAATGAATGTTCCCACCTATGAAGAAATATAAATAGAGCCTAATATGTTTTATTTTTAAGAGCCTATCAGTATTTTTGATACCATAGAACATGTGTTGATAAACAAGACAACATGTATTGTAAAACTTCATTAGAGAAACCAAAAAATGGAAGATGTAATGTGGGAACCTGAGGAACTTATAATGAAGAACCACATAATTCTTTTTAAGTAGAAATATTCTTAAATTTCTAGAAAGAAATTATATGAAGGAGGGGATTATATAGCACTACGTCCTTACATGGTATGTTTCCCTTTGAATAATACAATAACCTGTGCTGTATGAAACTTTGAGTTCTAGCACACCATGACAAATCAATCTAGACGTTTTAAAAGTAATTAGGAATAATAATACCCAATTTTTGAAATTATATAAAATTTATTTTTCAAAATAGACTTCATTTTTTGATTCATAATATCATATTCAGATTAGGATGATTTTTTTGTATTTTTCTATAAACATTCAATTTTTGATGAATAGTGAAAACATTGCGTTAGTGTTTAAAACTGAATTTTATTTAAATAATTATTGATTTTATATAAATTTATTTTAATGTTAAATTAGATACATAATTTTTATATTAGTCCAATTTAATTCGTTGGAGTCAATTTATAAAAAGAATAGACAAATAAATTTTATTGAAAATTTTACTGTCTTTTACCCACCTTCTTGGCACAATTTTAGCATTGCATAAAAAATAATTTTAACACATCTATAAATTGAAATAAAAAAAAAGAGACATAGTTGACAACAATATGTAATATGTGGTTCAATAGGATGAAAATAATTTTTTTGGGAATAGTATCGTTTGAATTTTATATACCACAGATAAAAGTAAATAAGGTAATTGAAGGAAAACCTGATATTATAATTACCATAAAACATGTAATAATTCTATCTGAAAAGTGTATTTAGACCAAAATCATGATTTTCAATAGAAAATGATCCTTTTTTTCCACTTGTATTAGATTATGACATTAATTATTATTTTATATAAAGATGAGTGAAAAGTGTTAAATTCCACGTTTAACAACAAAACCATTTTTAATATAGCGTTATACATAATATAAATTCAACTATAAATATTCATTGGAAATATTAAAATATTTCATAAATCATGTTATTTTATTTATAATTTTTAATCATTAAATAATTAAATTTATTTTTGACACAACGTTGATGCAGTAATTTCTTTATTAATGAATGGTTAAAATAATTGATATTATAAATATTAATGTAAATATTAATGGAGACTTTTTATGAATTCCTAAAATTTTAGAGGTTAATATGTCATTTTCGAGTTTATTTAATAATTTTTTTCGAAGCGATAATGTAGTTATGACTTTCCAAAAAACCAAGTATTAAATACTATCAAAATTAGCATAAATGAGTTTCAAAACAAATACTATATTATTAAATGATACAGTATTCCTACAAATATAGTGTTTGTCCAAAGGACCTAGATAAGTATATAAATTTCAATAATGAACCACTTGGGGTTATCTTTTATTTTTATCATATGTTCTAAAAACATTTATTATAAGAATACAAGAAAACATGGTAAAAGATAAAATATTTAACTAAGTGTTAAATCATAAAGATAAGGATAATATAGAGACCTAAACATGCCTAAAAATATTTTTTGAGAGGTTTTTGACCAAGAACCACCTTAGCATTGAAATAAATCTATTTTGATCCCTTAAAACCCTAAACGATATTATAATAAAATAATATTTCTAGTTTTTCCAAAAGTGACCCTCACCTCTCTTATAAAATGATACTTCCACTTCACAAGATTTCACACCTACAAAGCCATTTGGATCATCCAAACCCTTCTGAAATTTACTCACCACTACCCTAAAATTATCATAGATTTCATACATTGAGCATAAAGCCATCCAAAGGACCCATTTTTTTCAAATTAAAAAGAAGCACCTAAAGAAGAGGTAATAATTTAATAACCTCTTTCCATGTTTTTTCCTCTTCACTTCCACTGTCATTGTTCTTTACAAACCAAAATAATTAGTCCAGTATATTCTAGATACTGTTAAATTATTATAAATATTTTACAACCATATTTATTATTATATCAATCCAATTAATGAAAAATTCATCATACACGCGTACGTACGATTTTCCGTCTCCACGTTGTGGTGTAGTTTTTTATTCAACACTTCATTATTTGGATTGGTATAATAATGAATATAATTGATGTAAATAATAAATATTAAATTTTAATGACTATTTATATTTGATATAACTTCCAATTACATACTATTTCACCACTAATAGAATGATATTATTACTCGTGCATACATATAGATTACCGTCTCCACAAATGTGATGATATTCAATACCAATCGTAATCAGAAAAGGATAATTTTCGTTTGATGATTTAAAAATAATGATTATGAACATGATATAATTCATGATATGAATAAAATACATCAAATCCATAACAAACATGTCTTGTGTATCAAAACATATAATGTAAATCAATAAGATAACACCTGAAACAATGATACGACTAAAATATTATCATCAAAGCAATATTTGAAGATCATATATGATATCATATTTATGTATGTGGTTCTTCTAAAATTTAATTATTATTTAACTATTATACATGATGTTAACGTACCCTCAACCATGGATAAGAACAAGGTAAGGTTTAATTTTAAATCTCTTTATTATCTGTGGTTGTTTATTCATTAGTATCTACTAGGACCTCTTTATCATCGACATCTATGTTTCATAAAAATGTATTTCAATTTTTTTTGACATTTAATAGAATATGGGTTAAAGTGATTTATACCTTTTTTTGACATTTTGAAAAATAGTTTGAAAGGAATCGTTCCATTGTTTTCTAATCAAGTTTCTTATTGACCCTTTCAACAAATTAATGATTCAATGTTTTTTAACTTATATAATGGGTGCAACCATTTTCTTCCATTATAACACATTCAAAGCTTATCTCACAATCTTATAAGAATATTTTAAAAATAAATGTTTTATTTTATAATTATGTGACTTTTAAATTGTTTCAAAATTGAAAAAGATATTTCTGTCAAATAGTTTTGATTTTATCTATGTCAACGTCATTTGATGGATTTTACACTTTTTTGAAGTTTATTTATTATGATACAATATTCCAAATGTATTGAAGGTTTCTTGAAATGTTTGATTGTGGATGTGTTATTTTTATACCATTCATGGTTTATGGTTAAATTATTAACATTTTTTATGAAAGTTTAAATACAATTGATTATGTTATGTTTCAACCTTTTCATATGAGGAATGCATTGGACTTAGTATTTGACGGGTGGAGCTCACTATAGTTCCTCGATACATCGGTAGGTCTTAGAAGAAAAAATCATATCTTTGCACAATACCTTGAAAAAATCTTATTTGAATTCTTGTAAAATGGCTTTGAATATGCTGTTATGTGGTTCATCATTATGCATTCCATCATTTTGTCTTTGGATATTGATATTACAAGTGATTATTTGACTACTAGAATATCCATGTGGAAAAGTAAATGGCATTATTCTATTTGTCTCTTCAATTCAATAATGGAATTTATGTTTAAAATCCTTGTGTTTTACTCTTATAAATTTCATTAATTGTATATGCTTAATTATGTTAGTTTCTACTATATTTTTATCCATACTAAGCATCTATGCTCATCCGTTTATTGTATTTTGTTTACCAGGATGCGAAGATGTATATTATGATTAACCTGTATAAATGGGATAAAGTATATAAGTGTGTTCAATGGGGACATGAGGTTGTTTTTTTATTTCATGATGTAATGTCAATATTATATATGTATCTACTACTTCCATGGATACAAAACTAATCAGTCCTTCAAGACATGATCTATTGTGATCATGCCAATGTTATGTAATTATGCACCAACTTAGGGTAACTAGGGTCAGATAATTACACCAATGTTTGGGTGACATGTCCATTATAGCGAGTATTGTTATGTGTTTATTCAGTTTTGTGACCTCGGTGTTTTGGTTTATTTTGGATGTATGATTATGGAATGGAATCTTCCTCACCAAAATGTTGGATCTATGTATGTCGAAACATTTTGTTGGAAACACCGTTTGTTTTCCTATTGGTGATATCATGTTTTGGTCACTGTTATAGTTTTTGAATAATAGTAAAATCATGCCATGGAATTTCGGTCATGAGTTCCGAAGAGGGTAAGGCTAATGGGCTATTAGTTGATTAATCTATGATGGCATGGTGCAATGTGCAGAGCTTCCTTGTCTTATGAAATAAATAGTGTTTCCCAAGACTTACATTTGGGGTTCTATTGGTTGAGTTAGGATTAAAGTCGATATTTTCATTGAGGAGTATCTATATCATGTAGTGGATTGTAGTAAGAATGTTCTTATATGTATGATCATGGTTTTGGATTAGGTTTTAGGACAACATCGTGTTGTTCAAGGAGAAACATGGGAATGTCGAATGCATAAGCGAGCCTCTTGGCTTAATCATTTTTTAGGAAGTCTAGTAATGATTGGGGAATGTGGTTTAAAGATGATCCCTTATAAGGTATAGATTTGTTAATATCTGAGATTTTATGAGGAAAATTCATTGCATAAATTATTGTTTCTTCAATGACTCAGTCTATTATAAATAAAGATCCCTTGTTCATTAAATTAAATGGATTATTATCTCATATGGTTATAAAAAACAGATGAACTTCCATGGTTATATCATACTATAATTAGAATACCAGTACAAATTTTTATCATTGTTAATTTATACAATAAACAATGATAATATAATTAATATAAATATAAGGCTTTTAAAGAATTTCATATACTCAGAAAAAGGATGTTGTCAAATCAACTAGTAGAATTGTGCTATAAGAATCCTATTTATCGATTATTTTGAGGGACATATCATCTAGGGTATTTTACATTGACTAATATCAAGCTTATATCCAACATCTTAATCATGATAGAAAACATTTACGGGAGAATTTCAAGCTCATCAAAATCATGGCCCAAACCATGTTCACCGAACGACCCCATAAATGTATTACCACCCCACAACTTAATCTTAGGGAATACGAAGATGTAATAAGGGATATGTATTGAGAATGTAATATAATGAATATGTATATTTTATATAATAATGAATTTATTTTTAAATTTTATTGTTACATTATATTTGATTTTGATTTTGATTCAATTAAACAGAAATTATATTTTTGGTTAATATTTAAAAGCAATTTAAGGATTTATTTTTATGAATTAATTTATTTTTGAAATTAATAATATTTTAATTAAATTTTATTATAAAATAATGTTTATTGATTATAAATAGGAATATGTTTTTTATAAAGTGAAACGTACTGTTCATAGGGTTTAAAAAATAGTTATTATAAAAAAACCATATTTTACAATAAATGTCACATCATATCATAAAAGTGAAGATGAAAATGAGTAAAAAATAATTTAGATAAAAATAAAATTATTTTTGGAATCATAATGTAAAAATTATCTCATGGTGAATTTTTCATAAATTCCTGAGATAATCAAATTTTCATGTCAAATATCATATAATTATACATTGAGTTTCATTTCATTATAATGACCGAAAATTCTGTAATAAATACTATAATGGTTATAATCATCCAATTATATTTTTTCTTTAAAATAGTGTGATTTTATGTGTATTTTATTAATTTTATAATGTCATCATTAATCAACCAAAATATATAATATGTTTTATGATTATTATTTCATTTATTCAAAAGATTTACTCACCACCACAAAACCAAGGGTAATATTTATTATTTTCATCCCTTTTTAAAATAAAATAATTAAATCCTCCCTAATTTTGAATAAATCATGGGAGAATCTATGGTATGGTTTTAGGTTTTGAATATATTATTATATAGAGTCTAAAACCTATGTTTGCTAAATTTTAAAGAATTCCCTACAAAATTCCTATATAAACCCAACCAATATACTTCTTATGTTAATTAAAAATACATGGATCACATTCTTACTCTTCTGTTACCTTTCTATAATCCTCCCAAGGCACCCCCAACTCTCAATAACCCCCCTTTCATCCTTTTGGATCCACACAATCATGTAAGGTTTCATTCCATTCTCATCTTTATCCGAGTTTCATTATCTTGTTATGCCCCTTTATTTTCAATTACTAATGGTGGGGAATGTTTTATAACCTCCCTCATAAGAACTTTTATAAGTATAAATGATGATATTTCAATTTATCTCTCATTAATTCTTCCCATGTACACCTGTTTCAATGTCAAAATTTCAATAGCATCATTCATTTTATAAATTTTTAATGATTATTTATTTTATATACCTTATTGTTTTAATTCAATATTTGTGGACATTTCACTACATATACCTATTACTGTCCACATCATTTTCAATTATTAGAGTCCAATTTCCCTCTCATCCACCAATTTTATGAATTTTTATCTGATGTCATTTTGCTTCCGAATTCTTACCATAATGTTTCCTACCAAACCAATTGTGGGGTGAATAAAATAAAAATTTCCTATCACAGGTGTTACATTTTTTGAACATAGAAATTTTTATTGGGGAATTACATTTATTTTGATCACACTCCTTGATCATGTAATAAATTATTCTAATTAATGAATTGTTTTTTATGATCTATGTGGCACACATATACAGGAGAATGAAATTAATGTGACGAGTGTTCCCATAATTACATAGCACTCCAATGAATTGGGTAATTATTATTATCGCGATACATCATGTTGGGACAAGTTTTTACCTTATTCCTTTATAAGAAATTTTCCACCATGAGGTGTACGAGGTTTATCCAAAACATATGTTTATGATGTCATGTTTTATGTTTTTGGAACATTTCCCATGTTATGATCATCATGCTATGTCATGCTGTATTATCCTTGTTTCTTTATGCCTCATCAATAGACCTTGCCTAACATTTATTATTATTTTCATGTTATTCCATGTTTATTCCCTTTCCATGATTATATGGATCACCATATTCTTATGTACTTTTCTGATGTTATTCTATGCAGTTTTGAGTTCAATCATGTTAAATCCCTTTTCAATAATGATTTTTTAATTCCTTTTTAAATTTTTAATGAAATATACCAAAATTTAAAATAAACTATAATTATATAATGGTTTGGTATTATTACGTTCAATTTTATGTAATTAAATCTTGTAATAATGTGCTATAGAGAGCATCAATATTATATTTCTTATCATAATTTTTTTTACAAATTTGTGTTTGTCTAGGATTAGAAAGATTTAGCAAAGCATTATGATTATATAAATCATGAAAATTACTTAGGGATAAAACTATGTATAATAAAACTTTCGTATGTATTTGTTTCTATAGAGTCAGTTATCTACAAAATATTACACTTTTTTCAATTGGGAAATATCTATTGGTAAATTAACATTTTCTATTGGTAAAATTTTTTACCAACATATATGTCCCTGTCACTAAACTGTCAATAAAAACTCAAATACTAATTTTTTAGTGATATAAAAAATCATTCTTATTGCAATTAAAATAATACCAAAAGATAATATATATGTAGGTTAAAATATTTTTCAATCGATTATAATGATAAATTTCCTTATTAGTAAAAATATTACCAACATATAATATCTATTTATAAAATAATTTTTTTATAATTAAATTTCAGATTATATTAAGTAATTTATCACATACAATACATCTTTTTGAATTATTAAAAAGAATGAAAAATTTGACACATGTTAGAAAATTTGGGTAAAAAATTATATTAATAATGAAATTAAATAAAAAAATGAATCAACCAAAAATCCACCCCCATCAGGATCTGTCACACCCATCAATGAAAAATTCAACCCTCTAACACACACACCACCAAATTATAACCCCACCACCACCCATTCTAACAGCAACCATCCATGCCACATTTGTGACTAGCGATCACCAGTATCCCATCCATGACCTAAGACAATATAGTTAAATCATGTCCTTCCATGCCACACTATGGACCCACAACTCATCCATTACCAAGGACCACAAATCAATGTCTGACAAAAATAAATTAAAAATAACTCCATGAATTGAAACTAAAATATAAAGTATAAAAAAATATTTAAATTGCGAGAATTTTTCATCGTCCCAATTGACATCCCAAGAATCCTGTAAGAGCAGGTATTCCCTTTGTCTTATAGGCCCCAACCACATCAACATTTTGTACACCTCGGACATCAAGTCCACCAAGCTAAAACTAAAACAAAAAATCACAATCACTAATTTCAATTAAGAGTTCCATGTATCCTATGGGTAGAAACCATTTATAATGACACTAATTTTAATTAAGAGTGACACTAAATCAAAATTTTATAACCATTAAAACTGTATAAAATTATACAATCAGGTAAATTTAATATTAATTTATAATTAAATAACCATTCAATGTAGAATAAAACCTAATTCAATTGATAATTACAACTAATTAAATATATGAAGTACAATTTATTGTAATGAATTATCTTTGGAATTATGAATAGAGTTAAAAATATTGTATTAAAGGAAATTTTTAAATAATATAAATTTTATTGGGATCCAGATTCAATCAAATATGATCATGTTCTAAAATCTCTATCATAAATTAAATTGAGATTCAATCGATGATAAAACATAATTTCTTAATATGTCAAGAGATAAATCTACCAATATCATAAAGGCCAGAAATTTTATATGTTTTGTACATGAAATTATTAATTAATTTAAATTTTATTGGGATCTAGATTCAATAAAATATGATCATGTTATAAAATCTCCATCATAAATTGAATTGATATTCAATCGATGATTAAACATAATTTCTTAATATATCAAAAGATAAATCTACCAATATCATGAAGGCCAGAAATTTTATATGTTTTGTACGTGAAATGTTTGATACCATGTACAAATATGACAAAATGACATAATTTAAAAAAAAAATTAAATACAATATATTTGATATCAAAAAATTGATAGTAGAATATGGGAATTAATACCCATAATTTGAATATGGATATATCTATTTGTAAATATGGGAAACTGATATTCAATATTGGAGGCATGAAATTTAATATAAAAAAATTTCAATAAAAATATAAAATTAAATAAGATGATTAGATGAACTCATGATTCAATATCATAAAAATGAATTTAAAAATTGAAATATATGAATATAAATATTAATCATAAAATTCATGAACATAATTTTAAAATTTGATATTTAAAATCAGGAACATAATATTGAAAACTGGAAACTAGATACACTCAATATTTATATTTAATTCTACGAGAAAAAAATCTATAATGTTTGAAACTATTATCATATATAAACTATATAAATTTCATGTGCTAGAAGGGTTATCTACCTTAATCCATTGCTGAAACATTCATGGATAATGTTGATTACTTAGATCATGAATAGTATATCCTTAAGGGATATACTTATACTGTTTTTCATATCAACAAGTCCATGGATCTACGAATTCTCCCAGATCCTATCTTCGCATATTCGATGAAAAAATTATTGGTTTCCTCAAAAAATATTGTAATGGACATGGAGACAATTTTTGTACTTTTTACTTGTGCTACATTCCATATTAGTTATTTTATTTTCCCCAATATTTTGAAAGGGGTGATGAGGGGTGACAATAATCTACTGATCCTCCACATTCTTGATATTGAGACTGCTTCAAAGTCATTTAACGGGGTGAAAATGGAGTTTCTGGATGATGCATTCCCACTACTGATGGTTGTTTTTGCTACAAATGATATGGGTAAGGAACTAAAGGGTGTAAATATTTCCTTTATGGTTGGTGAATTCCCTATGTAGGAAGGCATGGAATGGAAATATTCAATTTCAAAAAATTATCCATTTATAAGTCCTATGATTCTACTATTGAAATGTATGCTGCAACAAACTGTATGGTTGTAGTTGTTTCTAATACTGTAAATACTAATGAATTGATCCTTAATGAATTTTCACAATCTATCTCTAAAAAATAACAATACCCTGATTACAAAAATGGATCATAACCTGGAACTGGATTGTATCACTGATATATTTGGTGTTGATGTTTCTGAATTTATGAATGTTATAATATAGGGAAATAACTCTTCAACTCAATACCCTATTGTTAACCATGAAATAGTGGGAGAATAATATATCCTTGATGCATATGTCTATGTACAAAAAGTGTGACATTCATATAATTTTATGTTCTATAATCTTCTTATGATCTTAAAATTCTTCAAACACCTTAAAAGGACATCAATGCTGGATTGATGGTAATGTATTAAAATGGTGAAGGTGACATGTGTAGTAGATATCGCACATTTTACTTTAAATATAGATATCCCATACAATTTTAAGCATACATATAGAACATATATATTATATATTATATATATATATATATATAATTATGTCTCTCTAAACTAACATAAAAAGGTTCAACCAAAAAAACCAAATAAAAGCTAATTACATCCTTTTGAAGTGTCCAAAATAACTAATTATTCTATTTAAGAGTCTTATGAAAATATTACTTAATTCATTAAATTAAAATATATGAATTGTGTAAGCTAAAAAGTGAAGATATTTAGGGAATTTATAAAAATGACAATTAAAATACTATTTTTACGGAAACACATTATTCATAGAGGAAACCAAGTAAAATTAGATTCATTTATTGTGAATGAATAATGGCCTAAAAAAGTGTTTCATTTATGAACTACCTGAAAGTAAACTATTTAGTTGCAAAAAACTAATTAAAAGAAAAATATCTATTAAAGTCATGAAGACAACTATAATAGTGTGTTATGTCATTAACATTTTCCCATGTCATTTTAATGTTTCAAACATTTAACTCTTTGAATAAAATGAGTAGGTAAGAAGAAGTAGAAAATTCAACATAAATAGTAATTTCTAGAACCAAACATATATTTTTGGGAAAATAAAAAAGATAGCTCGAAGAACATCTTTTTATGTTTATATATATCCTAGGATCTCAATATAATTTCACAATAGAAGAAACTGACATTGGAATAGTCATTTTTCATAACTTCTATAACAGAATATGAATTATTTAAGTAAAAAAATGAATATAATAAGGGAAATAATAAAAAGAAACTATAATTAGAAAATAAAATTTCTAAGGATAGCTTAATTTTCATTCTTGGAACCAAATAGAAGTAGTTTCATATATTTTTAATGAATAATTAACATAAAAAGTGTTTCCTTTTTTATTAGCCTCAATGAAAAATATATTGTTGAGAAAGAATCTTAAAAAATTAATATAATATAAGAGGCATGAAGACCATGATATTAGTGTGTTATTATATTACCATTTACTTAGATCGTTTTAAAGTGTAAAATAATACTCTTTGAATAAAATGAGTATATATGTACAAGTATAAAATTCAACATGAATGATCTGATCACACATTCCTAGATACAACATTAATTGTCAAAAAATGTTAAAACAATATATAATGGATGACTTGTAAATATGTATAAATTATCCTTGAAATGATACAAAATTAGAAAAAAAGGAGAAAGGGAAATTTAAAATCATTTAAAATGAGAACTAAAAGATTAAAATAGTTAAATTAGAAATTCAAATTTTTTAGACAAAACAAAATAATGAGGAAGCCAAGAAAAACAAAAGAAAACACAGTTAAAAGAAAAATAGCGTTTGTTAAATTAAAATAGTAATATAACATAGTCCTACGGAACATTAAAACAAGCCTGTACCCAAGTGGTACAAGCTCCTCCTTGGCAATGAAACGACCTAGGATCAAATCCGAGCATGGAAAAAATTCCAGGGCACAATAGCAGGGCACTGTATCAGTACGGAAGCATCATAAGCCCTTTACTGGTAGAGGTACCTTAACAGGTACTGTAGCAGTGGCGGTACTGTAGCAGTGTGGGTAATGTAGTTTTAATTCTCACCAAGGGGTCCTTTGGGCCAACAAATTGGCTTCTAAGCCTTGTATTCAGACCACATGGCCTTGGGCCTTTGGGAAAAGTAATGGGTCCCCCTCTACCCACACTCATGAGGTATTTTATTTTAATAATAAATAGAGGCTTCGACCCCAACCTTTTAAATATTAGACCTATACAACTAAAGACTAACATAATTAAAAATTTTAATTCACTGATAGTGTTAAATTTTTTTATTGAAATGATGTTAGAGCTATAAAATTTGATCCATCTTGCACTATATCATAATGTAAATCATCAATCACATAATTTCCATAGAATCTATTGAGATTTTTGTAATTAATGAAGGATAAAGACGTATATATTTATCAATGTTCTCCAAGAATAATCAATTTTTTTGTCCAAGAAATAAAGTAGTTCATCATGAATTTCAATATACCAAACAGTGTTCATAATGATTATGGTCCCCACTAGCATTATGTATCAAGAGTCAACGAATTATTCTGTGTCATACTAGTACCCAAGTGATGTCGTGTCATACAAACACACTACTAGACAGCGCTAGTATGTTGTTAAATGATTATTATCTTTCAATAAATACAAATTATTCTATAGACCTAATGATGTTACATATTGAACAACATATCATGTTTTCCTTTAAATTGATGTTTTTAAATTATGATTATTTCATCCTATGATAGAATAGAGACCTCTACACATATATTTCATGTTCTTGTTTTTGATTGTTTTATGTTTAGGATAATAATCACAACTAGGGTGTTTTGTTATCCCATGTCAACATAACTTTTACTAATCCATTACATTATTCCCTAACTGAACATATTCACCTCTAAATAGGTGGAGTGAGAAATAATACTTTTATTATTATTATTAAGGGTGAAACATCTTCCAAATGGAACTATGAAAGTATAATATATAAAATAGTAAACCAATGTCGTTGTAATGTGGGGAATAGGTGGAGGAAGGAATATTCTATTTTTTGTGGGAAAACATTTTTTGGTTTTTAATATGGTTTAAAATAAGAAATTTATTAAAATCCGTAAAAAAAAAAGATAATTTTTTTTAAATTAGGATCATTCATCTTAAAAGAGAGAGTGGGGTCTACTACATATGCAGAACACTTTATCCCTATGAAAATGAAACCTTTTAGGAAAAATCATAGGTGTTATCACAATTTGGATCCATACTTCATACTTTTTAAATAACACTAATACTTAAAAATGCCTTAATGTTTCAATTTAAAATTTTATTATTTCTAAAAGTCATTGTAATGTTTTATTTATTATAATATTGAATTTTAAACTATTTTTAAAAAGTTATTGGTTGTAATAAATGATGGAATTTATAAAACCTACTCATAAGGGGTGGTTATATGTTATTTAATGTAACGTGATTCTCGTTCCACAAAACATAAAAACTGTAATGTATTTAAACTTTGAAATGTGTTTAAATACCATTCTATAATTATTATAATACTTCATAATGATTTCATGGTGATTATATTAATTTTTCAACCACATTAAGAAAGCAATTGGTTGTAAAAAATACTATAATTTATCCTCATGGGCATAGCCTATTGGTTGAGCCCTATGGTGGTCTTCTAAAAATTCTTCAAAAAAGGTGTTGAAATTTCATAAAAATAATCATATGTGCTAGGTTGGTTAAAAAATAGTGAGTTTGGTTTGTTAAATGTTATGCTTAAATTTTCATAAGTTTAAGGTGGATCAATGGGCATGTTGCTTTGCTATTTTCCTATTTTATTAATAGTAATGGAATAAAACACTCTATTTATGAAAAAGGTAATGAAAATTTGTATAAAACAATAAATATGAAAAAAATACATCATATATAAACATTTTAAATGAATTTAATGAACAATAATATACCTCAATATCATTATACAACATCATCTTGTGATTCCTCATAATCGCATGTCTTCGGTGAGCATTTTATCAGATTTATCTCAGTAATGTCAATGATGAAAAACAGTCTCGATACATAAAAAAAGACATCCAAATGCATCTCAAAATAGTTTTTGATTTTCATGGTTATAAAAATGGAAACATAATGAACATGAATATGAGGTGAAATTGATATATTTTTAGTTGGTGTTTTCAAGAAGAGTCTCATTGACCCAACTATTTTGTTTACTTGTTTTTATTTAATTTATTTGGGGATTATTATTTAGTCTTATTCAGGATTAAAATCCATCCATGATTGTTTATGTAGAAGTATTTAGAGGCTGAAAATTTATTGGAGGACCCTTGCTTTTAATTTAACTCATCTGGGTAGTGTCTAGATGACATAAAAGAATAACTCAAAAAATGAATGTAATACACCAAAACCCTATTTCATATAAATCTAATCCATGATTTGCGATAATCTATGGTATTTTCCAAATGAATGAACATATACTATTAATGTCAAGAAATCTCATCATTAGTATAATTGTTATGTAAATGTAAATTTAATAAACCTACATCCGAGGGAAAATTATAATTTAAAAATTCATAGAGGACTAATAAGAACAAAAACCTAAATTGATCGAGATAAAAACTAATACAAAAAATAAATCTTATAATGTGAAGCAAGGAACCTTGATATTTTATGAACTATTGATGTGTGACTTTAGTGATCAAAGACCAATGATATTTAAAATTTAGTTTAAAAAACTATTCCCAATTTCATAAAATGACTATGGTTAGTTTGAATTAAAAAAATAATAAAGAAAACACTTATGATACAAAATATTAGATGTGGTCAAGGGATATGGGGAAATGATTTGGGATTAAGTTATACAATGAAATTTATGTAATGAAGGCATCTACATAATGAGTATCTGGGTATAGTTGATGATCTTGACAACATGAATCCTTCAATGGTGAATCCAGGCATTCAAAACCCTACTGTGTGTGTATGTTTTGAAAGAAAATAAAATTGAAAATGAATTTTCTAATCCTAAAATTGACTTAAAAGTAAACTATGGGTACCATTAACATAGATATGGGTCATGTAATTCGGTGGTTAGAACACCATGACTTTATGAGAATCTCTTCTGGTCTCTTGTTAGCCATGGACCGATGAGGTAGGCATCATGAATTCTATTGAAAACCTAAAAAACATATTTGGTTCTACATTGGAAAATTGTAATCCATGAACTAAAAACATATCAGTTATTTTGAGGAGTTTGAGTGTTTCGGTATTGATTAAAGGAGGAAAGTGTGTGAGGGAAACATTTTCATGATAAATGGATGGATTTTCAATCAACCTTACCATACCAAAAATTAATTAGAGGTATCCATCAAATTAAAGTTTCATTCCATTCAATTCGGTTTGATTAATATAATAGTAGAACACTATGTTTAATAGTGGTCATTGAAGAGGTGTGGATATGATAGAAGATCATGGTTCTAGATAGCTTATCAGAGATGGTATGGTGAACATGTAGGAATAAGAAAAATATTTCAGTGCTGCTTGGGGGAATAAAAAGGGGAATCGATTAGGATTCATGTGTACATATTAGATGAATATAAATGGAGTTTCATACACTCACTAGGTCTTGGATATGACTTAAAAAAGATTATTTCTTTGCCTCTCGGGGTGGATTGAAGTGGATGAAACCCCCCACGGTAATGATTCAGGAATGTGGTAGATAGGGCGTGCATGCGAGTGAATAAATGTGGATCACATAAGATCCCATGGATTTAAAAATAATAATAATTTTCTAGATTTATATAAATATATAAATATATATATTTAAATATATGATAAAATATGACCAAAAAATTAAATTTCAATATGTTAATAATTACTTAATTTATTGTATGATAATAATTATTAATATTATTTCAATAATTTACTTTTTGTAATATTTAAAATAAAATGTATATTATGTTTATAAATTTCAATTATTTTTTATCATGTATTGATTACTTTTATATTAATTATTTCTATTAACTCATTTATTTATTATCATATTTATATTTTTTATGATTATAAAATTCAAATATCATCACGATTTTAATTTCAATATATAGTTTTTAAATGTTTATTTCAAAAAAAGAATAATAAAAAATATGAACTATTAATAAATAAATATAATTGAAAATTAAATTCTATTAATGATATATTTTTTATAAAACCTTAAATATGTACCTTAGTTTTGAAACTAATAATCTATGTTAAAAATATGGTTTATTCAAATTTGTTTTTATCATTGAATGGTTTATTAGAACATGATTTATTGATGATAATTGATTTACTAGAAAAGGATATTATTAATAATAGATTCAAGTGTTGGTATAATTTTAATAGTAATAGTATTATAAAGTAGTAGATTTAAATATAGGTAAATGATTTGTGTTTGTTAAAATATCATTACCAATAGATGGATATACTGATATAAACAACTATCAGTGCTTAAAATAAATACCAGTAATAAATAATATATGTTGGGACTATTCATTTTTTAAAACAAATATATTATATATCATTAACTATTTGTTTTTATAAGTCATTTTTCATAGTCGTGGTTTATAATTAAAATAATTACTTTTTTGGATACTAAAAGTAGACATAGTAGTACTATAGATTTAGGTACGGGTAAAAACTCTGAAAAGATGTATAGATCCCGACATAGGTTAATTTAGTAGAAGAGAACGATCATTACTTCCCACTAAGATTTACACTCTCTGTAGATATTCATTTTCAAAATTTTAATCTTATTATGAAATATTATTAAAGGATAAAAATTGCTCATAATAAAATATATTATGAAATAGATCATGGATAACATATATTGATGCATATAAATTTATTAGTTAAGGAAATCCATGTAATTTTTATGTTATCACTTTAATATCATTTACTTGTCCTTTATGTGTTTAATAGATTTAAAATATTCTTCCATAATTTTCATTTTATTCTAGCCTAAATAAACAAATATGTCGAATTAGGTAAACAATAATCATGAATGGATATGTGACTATTATACCAATGATTTGTCCAACCATAGGGGAGTAAGAATCATAAAAATCCTAATGATAATGTGTCATAATACTATAGTTCGGAATAGAATCCTTGATCATTAAGAGCGTCTAAATCCCATGAAAATAGAAAACCCAAAATTCGAGATAATAAGGTAATAAAGAACTCTTAGATTCAATGGATCGCATGATACATTAATCTAAAAAAATGGATATGCTCTATGGAGATGATCTTATTTATCCTGAAATTATCTAAACAAGAAAAGTTTCATTTGGTTGTTTATTTTATAGAGGGGGAGGTTGATAAATGGTGGAAATTGTTAAAAAAATAAGAAGCTTAAGGAAATGATCTAGGTCATGTGATGGAATGATTTATAGAAAATTTATTTTGATCAATTTTTTTTCATGAATACAATGAGTCAAAATAGAAAGGGATTTTCTTTTTCTCAAGAAAAATTAAGAAAAATATATCAGGGCATAAGAGGAAAACCTAACAAGGGTTTCATGATACACCTTTGGCTTTGTAATTACCTCCGAGTATAAGGTTCACCACTTATTTGGTGGGATAAAACATAAAATATGGAAATTATTGGTGTTCTGTGACTTTGATTGCATTGAGAAAATTTTCACATGTTCCTTCAAATTTGAAATGGGGATCAGTGTATATTAGGTTTATCATAGAGACAAGAATCTGAATGTGGAGGTCAATCTTGGTTGTCTGAAAGAGATATATAATTGTGCTAAGAATATTCAACATCCCACCTACCTAGGGTTTGGAATGAAGCATCGTGGAAATTTCTTAAAGGGGATAAGGAAGTTCATCAGGTGTGGGAAGTAAGAACCTAGACAATGATTGTCGATAGGAGAAACCCACTACTTTGATGGAGGAGAGGAATTCCTAGGTCAACCCTCAACACATTTCTCATTTCTAAAACTGTAAGGAACCCAGTAAATTCTGAAACCCATTCACTTAGCCAATGGTTTTTGTATATAACCAACAACCACCCAAGAAATAGAGGTAATATTTATCCATCACTACCGTGAATGTTAATCCTAGAAATGAATTGGTGATAGGTACACAATTTATTTATTTATTAATATAGAAGAGCCCTTTTGATTTTTCCTCCTCATCATCCCTTCATATAATGAAATTCCGTACAACGATAAAAACATCTCCCAAAATCCCAGTGGAAGAGTTGTTGGTGATAATGGAAAATGGGGAAAATATTTCAACCTAAGTATTAACTCCTCCTATATATGAGTTTGTAGTCTGAACATCCCAGTGAAAATTATAATAATCTATTTGGTATAATTATATGAAATTCCATGCATAGATTTTTTTATTATATAAATCAAAAAATACATTTCCATGAGAATTAAATCACTCTCTATATTGAGAATCGACCCCCGGTTCTGTACAAGTGTTAGGATGATGATGTATGTTCTTTACCACCATCATCTCATGAATGGTTATTATTAATCTATGAAAAAGAGTATATAGCTCTAATGATTAATTCTATGGAAATTATCACCCATGAATTCATTGCCATTGTGAGTTAATATGATGATATGTTTCCATAATAATTGTGTGGTCTTCCTCCAAGATGTGATGATGAATTTTTAATTGATCTTATTCATTTGGAATTACAATTATCCAACAATCTAAAAAGAATGGTTATTATTGAACATGAGGCGATGAAGAAAAAACTATAGTAGGATATGGATAAATATTTCATACACCCATGTGCATCACCATGTGTTACACAAATACACTTTGTAAAGAATAATTATTTGTCAATGCGACTGTACATTGATTCATTGAGATCCACTACATCACGATAATAAAATCCTACCCTATTACATGGAAAGATTAATTGTTTGATTAAATATGTGGAGAGAAATGAATTTCCAAGATGGATCTGCCGTCAGGATATTGATAATGTTAGGGTGAATGAAGGGGATATCCCCAATACTGCATTTCACACAATGTACTATCACTTTGAATTCTTATTAATACCATTCAGACACAATAATTCTATATGAATCTTCATGAAATTGATTAATAGAGTATGTAGAGAATACCTAAACATATTTGAAGTCATCTTTTAAGATGATATTCTAATATACTATAAATTTCAAGAGGAGCATGGGGAGAATATTAGTACTGTAAAATAGTCCTTGTAAAAGAAAATATTTATTCCACATACAACAAATGTGAGTTCTAGTTGAAGTAATTCACTTGGTCCATATCATCACATTCAATGGTATATTTGTAGACCCGGAGAGAATAGATGAAATTGATGGATTTTTTAGGCCAATATTTGTGACAAATATCTGTAGTTTCTTTTGGTTGACTTGATATTATCACTGATTCATGAGAATTCTATCATGATTATAAAACCCTCTTCCCAATCTAACTCATAAGGTATTCATGTTTTATTTGAATTATGAATGATAAGAATGATTCAAGGAGTTTAATATGATGCTTAGCACTCTGCCTATTCTAACAATACCCATATGTGGATAGAGTTTTATGGTATTTAGCTATGAATAACGCAATGGCATGGTACGTGTGTTAATTCCCAATGAAAAATCCCTTTCCTATTCTTCAATGTTGTTGAAATTTCTTGAACATAACTACCAAACACATGACTTAAAGTTGGCTATAATTATTTTCAATTAAAAACATTGGGTCATTATCAATTTTTGGTATAAGTGTTAAATAGATACTAATCACAACACTTTATGTTTTATATTAATATAGAGGGAGATAATATTCACAAAAAAATATTGTTAGAACTGATCAAATACTATGACTATTAAATTCAATATTATTTCGGGAAATAGAATTAAGTGTAAGATGCTCTATATGGAGAGAATCCAACAATTCATTTTTAGTGAGAATTGAGAAGGATCCGATCATACTTGACATAGAGAAGATGGACATGATAATCATAAAGTATAGAACATCATCAATCCTTTAACTAATAATTTCTCAATTGCCTTTTATTTTGATGGTAAATTATGATAAAATATATCATGTGAGAATTCATAAAAAAGTGGAACCTATAAGGAATGGTAAATCCATGATGTTTAATCTTAATGATCAAGATTTTCTATTAATTGATTCATGACTATGTGTACCATCAAATCCTAAGCTAATAAAGGAGTTGTTGGATGATGCACATAGCATAACCTTCTATATCCACCCAAGATACACTAAGATATATCGAGATCTACTAGAACACTATTGGTCGGACAATTTGAAAAAGGATATCACATAATATACATCAACATGTCTTGTATGTCTACATGTAAAAGTGAAAATGAAAAAATCCATAGGTATAATGAAACCATTTCACATAGTTAATTGAAAATGGAATTACATTATCATGGAATTTTTCACTGATCAACCAAATACATAAAGGATGAATAATTCAATATAGGCTGTGATGGATCATCTTACAAAGACTACACACTTCATTGTTATATGAGTGTAATTGTCACTAGATCTACTTGGACAGAATTATATCAAGTAATTGGTGAGGCTGTATGAAGTACTACTATTAATTATATCATATCAAGATCCCATATTCACCTCTATATTCTGGAAAAGTCATCAGACTGATCTAATCACTATATTTAAAATCATCATGACTTATCACCCTCAAAATGATGTCCAATCAGAGTGTAATATGATGCCCCTTGAAGAAATGTTGGGATCATGTTCAATTGACATCAATGGATGATGGGATCTTGTTCAATTGACATCAATGGATGATGGGATCAATATTTTACATTGGTTGAGTTCCCTTACAACAATAGTTTCGAATCAAGAATCCATATCATTCCCTATAAAGGCCATAATGGGAATAGGTGTAGGACACCTGAATCATGGGATGACTTTGGGGAATAAATGAATGTTCCATAGTTGAATGTGATTATTCTTGGGAAGAAGGGATGTCATTGTCCAAAATGCATCGACCCCTTTGAGATCCTTGATCTCATGAGAGTGGTTTCTTATATACATAAACTCAGACATAAACTATAAGAAATTCATGATGTATTTCATGTATCAATCATGAGGAAGTACATACCAGACCCCACACATGTACTATGTATTGAGGTTGTAACACTAGAGAATGATATTTCCTAAGATGTATAGTTGGGGAAGATATTAGATCATAGAGACAGAGTTCTTTGAAATAAGATGATAATCCTTGTGAAGGAGCTGCCGAGATACCAAAAGATGGATGAAATAAAGTGGGAGTTTCATAAAATAATGATATTGAATTACCCTTAACTGTTTTATGGGTGTGAAATGAAGAATTTGAGTTATAAATTTCTCCATGGCGGGAGATTGTAACTATTGAAACAGTTATAAAATAAGTTTACATTTTTGATTTAATTAAATGTCTTATTATGTAATATGGTTATATAAAACACATAAGCTATATTGGTTATATCGTATGGGATTTAAAATTCCATTAATAATGTTTTCCTTTCTTATTATAGACATTGAACCCTAATTACAAAATTATTATCAATATAGTGATTTCAACAAGTCCAATTGACTCAGAAAAAGGAATTAATGGTCTCAAAAAGTAAAATAATTCCATATAAATCCCATTTATCAGAGAATATGAGGAAGATATCATGAATAGGATTTTATCTTGACCAATAGAAATCACATATTCAATATCTTATGAATTAGAGAAACCATTTATGGTAGAATTTAGAGCACATCTATATCACGAATGAAACCATGATCACCGAAATGTATCTTTAAAGTCTCTTCATCCCACACCTTACTATTAAGGTGTAAACCCTCATAATAATGAAATATATACCTTCTCCTTAATAATATGAATATTTATATTGTATATAATAATCAGTTTATTTAAATAATTTATTATTACATTATAAATTATTATTATTTTGATTCAAATAACCACAACATGTATTTTCGGGTAATATTGATATTAAATTAAGGGATTTATTTTGAGTAATTAATAAATTTATGAAATAAGTAGTATTTTAATAATATTTTCATATTAAATAATATCCATTGACTATTAATTGTCATATAATTTTTATGATTTGAAATGTAATTTTTATAAGGGTTCATAATTTGTTATTGTAAGAAACACATCATTTTTGAATAAATATTGAATTTTTTATTAAAAGTGAAATTGGTAAAATAATAATATTAATTTTGGATTAAATATGTAAAAATTGTCCAATGGTGTTGTTTTCATAAAATTTTAAGGGAGTAAATGGTTTGGGAAATTTATAAATGCTATATCAACATACGACGTGTATCATGACATCATATGAAACAATAAAGATAAAATAAATAATATAATGTTTATAATAAAAATATATATACTTTTTAAAATTAAAATAATGTTATTTTATGTTTAATTGTTTAATTTTATGATACCTTTATGAATCCTCAAAAATATGTAGTATACTTTATGATTTTAAATTCATTTCTTTAATACAGAGAGTCACCTCCAAATAAGGGTAATATATTAATATGTATGGTCATTTTCATAATAAAATAATGAAATCCTAACCACAAACTAAAACCCCAAGATAAAACACAATGTTAAGGACTGTGGTATTGAATATTTTATTATATAGAGTCCAAAAACCAATGTTTGTGACATATTAAATAGTTCCCCTCTCATTTCCTTGATGAACCCACACACGAACCCACTTAAATTCACTAAAAATACACGTATAATGTCTTTAATCATTCCTCACCTCCCTAAAATCATCCTAGGTCACACTAAGATCTCAATAAGACCATTTTTAAACTTTTAGAGCCACACACTCAAGTAAGGGTTATTTCTTTGTCCTAATTATCTAATACATTTTTATCCTTTTATGTTCTATTATTTTCAATTAATAATTATAGAGTATGGTTTTTCACCACCCACATATTTCCCTTATTATGTATAAATTATTAAAGACCGCTTTATATGAAATTAATCCCTCCCATATACACCTATTACCATGCCAAAATTTCTTAAGCATCATTTCATTTTTCCATTTTCATGATTATTAATTAACTTACACCTTTGTTTTATAATAATATATGTTTGGAATTGTCTCTACATGTTCCAATTAAAATACACTTCATGTCAAAATGTCGAGAGACACATTTTCCTCTAGTATATATTTTTTATGAATTTTTATGTGACGTCGTTATGCTACCGAAGTTTCACAATGATTTTCTATGCCAAATGGAATGTTTAGTGAACCTCACACCCATTTCCTATAAAAGGTGTCAACTATTATAAACATATACCTTTTTATTGGAGACATACATGTATATATTCTACACTCCTTGTCTTAGAAGTAAATCATTTTGATGAATGAATCCATGTGTTATGACCAATGTGGCACACCTAAGAATGATAATGATATTAAAATGATAGGATCGTCCGGAATTATATAGCACTCCAATACATTGGGTAATATTTAGTATCATGATACATCATTTGGGAAATTGGTGTACCTGATTCCTTTATAAGAAATTTTCTACAATGAAGTATTAGCGTTTTAACCATGAACTTTGATTATGATGTAGTGTTTTATGTTTTTTTTCAAATTTCCCATGTTATGATTAACATGTAATATCTTGACTTATTATTCAGGTTTCTTTATGAATCATTGATATTCCATGTATAACATGTATTATTGTCTTCATTTTATTCAATTTTTACTCCATTATTCGGCATTATGGATCACCCCTTTCAAATGTATTTCCCATGTTATCTGATACAGTCCTATGATCAATCCTATTAAAGATGTTTTCAGTAATGATATTATAGTTCATGTTTATAGTTGAAATTCAATGTACCTAATCCCAAAATTCACTAGACATATCAATCCTTTAGGTAACATTATGTGTGATTTTATATGATAAAATCATGTATTGATGTGTAATAAAGAGATGTATTATTATAGTTTCAATATATTTTTCTATTGTTAATTATTTTCTTCTTGGGTTAATTAGAAGTTATAGAGATGTTTCAGCGGTTTGTGACATGAATGGAAGGAAAATTGGGAAAAACTGTGCAAGACAGACGATTGGTAAATGGTTATATAAACTGCACAGCCGTCCCTAGAAAAACATATAGCCTTGGATAGTGTCTTATTTAATGGTCGTATCATGTCTTTTGAACCATTTGGAGATTCCCTATTTATTATGAGAAATCACATTCCTTCGATAATTTATTGTGCACAGTTTGTGTAGGGTTTTAAAAACCATATATATAAACCCTGCGACATTATAACAGTTGTAAAAATTAATGTTTTTTCCATTATGGAATTTTAAGTTACTAATATGATTTCTCCTATACTTATTCCTCTTATATCTATTGAGACACATAATTATGACCAAATATTTCAATATTCTGATCTCCATATTTTCTAAAATGTTTTGAGCAATGTTGGTGGTGGATTGATGCCCAGGGTATGTTTATCATATCCCTTTTTTATATGATCTAAATAAGTTTTTTTAGTTTTAAAAATTCTCTTATAATTATCAAACCCCACTTTTTATAGTGGAATATCAGTTGGGGATTAAATTTTTGTTTTAATATGAATGTAAGACTACAATTCAGAGTGCATCCATTATCATATTTGAGGTAGGTGGTCTATAAGTAATATACCATAGATTAATTGAAGAGTTTTTCTGGTTCAGTTTAGTTATTGGTTTTGTGTTGTTTCTCATTTGTTACCTTGAGTAATATTTGGTAAATATTTTGATAGAAATGATTTACACCCCTCATTTTCCCAATGGGATGTTTTTCAGATGATTATAATGATTTAGGGACACCCATAGGGTGAGATGACATTCCCAAAACATGAAATTGATAATGTTAAGTGTAGAGATAATTTGTGATAATGTAGATTATATATTTAACATGTTGAATATGATTAGTGTATTTGAAAATAGAAAATTGATAGTTTTTATAAGTATTTATATATTGATATAAGTGGTTGTTTAGAATGGCTTGAAAAGGTGTTAGTTTGGTTAATTGAGACTATGTCAAATGGACTATGAATAATGTTTACATTATTAAAAGTATTGGCATATATGAAAATATGAACATGATAAATTAGAAATTGATTGTGAACTAAAGAACTTGTAAATAGGTTCGTATAATATAATTAATGAATATCATGAATGGGTTAATAAATGGGAACTATGGGGTATACCAAATGGGTAGAATATAATAAAGTGATTGAGATGTATGATATAATAATTTCACTTGAAATGAAAAAGTTGGAAAATTCTTGTTAAAAGAAGAATGGGCTATGTGTTATAAAGTGTCATAATGGATAAATAACATATAATGTATGATAATTATTGAATATACTTAATGGGTTAAGGAACAAGAACCATAATTGGTCTTAATGTCTATTAATTTTAAATGGAAAATGTGTTAATGGGTTTTGAATAATATTAATTCCTGTATTGATTGTTATGGTATCTGATTACTGTTTTTATTGTTTTTATTTGTTTTTGATATGGTACGTGTCTGGTGAATGGATAAATAAGAATGTACACATGTCTTGGTGTTGGGTATATGACACATGATCCTCCAACGTGTCCAGTTGGATTGATTCTCTAACCCCACCTAGGAATGCATAACATTGCGACTCACACTAATGTTGTAATCCCATAATGGTTGCATTTGAATAGATTAACTGAATTGAAACACCAAGGTAACTATTATGTATTACTAGGAAATTTATATCCCTTGTGATATAGGTACTTGACGTATTCCCTTATGCATAGTCCTTGATTTCCGTAGACACATGAGTAGATGATGTATATGCCTAACCCATATAACACATTATAAAAATTGATTATGTAATGTAGATGGTATAAAATATGAAAATAGTAAAAAAGATAGAAATTGTTTAAGTGTACTAGTTTATCTAATAACACTAAAGTTTTCAATTTTTCTCCTATATTTTACTTTTTACTTGTCTGTAATATCTTTTTATATGGGATATTTTATTAACATCATTTTTAGTGGCCTATAGATTTGTACTAACACACCGATTGGGATATTTTTGGGTACCTAAGAAGACTCCATTGTTATAGGTTCAATGAAGGGAAATGTCTTGGTGCTAAAGAGTTGAGTCAGTCCTGGATATGCCCGAATAATGATCCTAAATAAGGTTCAGCGCTTAGGGATTCTGTTGGTTGTCATTATTTTGAGTTTACTTCATTTTAGAACTATAAGTATTATATGACATTGTTAATTAGATTTTGGTGTATACCCTGTTCAAATAGATATTTGGAAATGAATTTTTATTAATTATCAAATATTGTTTCTTATATTTATACTGTTTACTATTGTCTCATACTCTGGTAAAGAGGGTATAGTCTCCCGATGCAGCTTATCAAACCCTTGCCGCTAATCATCATCTCCTGAAATATTGTGAGACATACTTGAGGTTATCTGTTGACCCATCTCAGGGCACAATTTATGTGACTCCTATGTTGAGGATGTTACAATATCCAATTGTATATTGAAACCATGTGTGCAATAAATATTGTTTTCTTGCAAAAGTAGTTGATCGTGTCTAGCCCAATGAACCCATTTCATATTTATTACCACTAGGTACATCTATTCCAGAATAAAACCCACTTGTTTTTTGTATAAAAGAATGTATTTGAATGAAAATATAGATAAATAATTATTTATCAAAAAATTTAGATGTTATTTAAAACTTATCTACAATTTATTTCCCTTATTTTACATTCGTATTCTATTAGATCTTAAATGAATATTATAAGGTTTCTATAAAACTTCATATGATACCGACTATAAATTCCCATACTCTAGAAACCCAAATCTAGTGTCTAATTTTATGAATTTACTTAAGATACATGGAAACACATCTTGAAGTGATGAACAGTTTAATAGTCATGGAAAACACAAAAATACTTTTTCATTCATTACATTCGAAAAAAATAATTTTTTTTCATATTAACATTAATCTATATATAATGTTCATAAATATAAAATATAGTACAATTCATGGATTCATGATAAAGGAAATAAATAAGTATAGGATAAAATTATTAGTGACAGTTATGTATAAAAGAAGATCTCATGAATAAATAAGCTTAATATATATGGAATGGTAAATAATTGAGAACAAATTCTATTTAAATAACAGGATTAGGAATAATCAATATCAAATGATAAATAACTAAAAACACATGTAATTTAAATAATTAAGATATTTAGTAATCAATATGGTAAGGTAAATTACCAAAAACACATGCCCTTTAAACAATAAACTAAGAGTTAAATTCATATATAGATAATATCATTGTGAAAACCTCATGGATAATAGTAATAAATTCATAATTGAAGAAATTATTAATTATTTAGTTGTCATACCAAGGGAACATGAAATTTTATACCATAAATACCATCTCTAAGATGATTTAAAATGATGTGTTAAAAATAGAATTGGTTTATTCGACTATTCATCAACTATCAAGACCTTTAACAAGTCATTTTAAAAATACCGGGTGCAAACTCATAGGGTTTTGAAAATTTATTTTGCCCCATCAGAATTTTTGTTGTATCAATGGGTTATATAACATCTAGTCCCTATTCATCACAAAATGCAGAAGAAACATTACTTATATATGAAACAATCTGTTTAGTTCATGAATCAATGTGCCATATCATCAAATATATGTATTGATGAAAGAAAATAGATTTTCAATATTTTTCTAGTAATTAAAATAAAATTAAAAGTAAAAAATATATGAAGAAATCAGATAAATAAAAATTAGTAAACACATCCATGATAAATAATATTGATTTTTAGGGGAAGCATAATGTCCAATGATCATAGGAACTGGAATTTTTCTAGGGATGGATAATGTTTACAAAAATGAATCAAGAAAGATAATTTCAATGACTTACATAGTCAATATGATCACCAAAGAACCATAGAAATAATAATGATGTCATAAACACAAATTATTCTAATTTTATTATGAATAAATGTTGGTTGAAATTGATTTAATGAAATACCATAAAAATACCTTAATTTTTTTATGGAAAGTATACATTTGGTTTCTAAAATAAATTTGTAAAAGTAATTGTTCACCTTTAATTTTGAAAGCTATTCTTTTCTTAATTACCATGGAATCATATAAAATATGATTTAAAACATGTTTTTTTCAGTAATACTAGAAATTTCATTCATTTTGTGCACGTTAAAACTAATATTCCCTCCACCTTTTTAGTAAAAGAAAAACATGCACTAGTTTTAAATTGAAATTTATATTACATTAAAAAAATTAAAATATTAAATGGTGGGTAACTTTTTTTTCAATAAATCCTTTAGAAAAGTGTTAAAAATAGTTTTGAATTTTTTGAAAACATGGTTTTCGAAGAAAATAGATTCATGACTAATAAGTAAAATGATATCACATTTTATTGAAAATGATTTATCAATAATTTGAAGTACCAAACAATATAAAAATAGAAATTAGACTTAAAATAATTATTAATAACTAGTGTATAAAAAATTAAATTATTCTATTAGCAAATGTTCAAATAATTTCATTTAATTAAAATTCAAGAAAAAAAATCTTGATTAGAATGAGGTTGTTAAATAACTCGGTAAATTATAACAACTTTGAATTTAGAGATAATAAATTAATTCATTATTTGTATAAAATTTAAATTTTTATATAAAATTTTAGCCTAAATATAATATAATAATAATTAATTCCACAAATAATAATATTATTACATAATAAATTAAATATTTGTTTAACCTAATGAATGGAAATTGAGTTAAGAATCCCTTACCAGTTGATAACTTTTAAATCAAAATAAATTTGTGTGAGATAAACCAAATTTATGGTTTTAATGCAATGAATTATTATGTATTAAATGTATTTCATGAAAATGGGCCATCATATAATAAATATAAAATAAATTATATTCAAAACATTATAATAAACATCAATGAAATGATATTGTGACAAAATCCCTTACCCCAAGCTTCTTTATGATGGAAATTTATTTAACCTAGTTTATATTGTGATGAATATGTTGTTAAATTAAAACATGTCAATATTAATATTTATTATATCTTATATGGTCCATTTATAAAATTTTGTCACCCATTAATTAATAAGAATTTAATATTTTTATTGTTTTAGTGCTAATTGTATTGTTTTCTCTGGTGTAGATCATCACGAAATATATGGCTCTTTCTTATATATTATAGTTATATTATCTAAAATATAATAAACATGAAATAATTATAATATTTATTCACCAATTATAATTCTAAAAAACATGAATTATGGTAATGAAAAATGAAGTATGATTCAGTAATTGAGACGTAGGACGTGCGTACGTATGAGTAACATTTCCATTTTTCTACTATAAATATAGAATGTAGGTATGTAATATATTATATTTAATAATAATAATTATATCATATATACCATTTTATTTTCTTATATATATAATCTATTTGTTGTGGTCATGAAAATAGTGTCACATCACTTCATTAATGTGGTAGCCCACAAGTACATAAATGATTTTGTCATCATTAAGTGAATGAAAGGTTTATAAAGAATTTGATATACAGTATCATCTAAAAAATTATAAATACGGTAAAAATATAATATTTATGCCATTTATATCACTTATAATTTTTCAATTTATCTTTCTTTCATTCTATTTAAATCATTACTCAAAGAAGAATCACATCGCTTCATGAGGTAGTAGTCCACCGTACAGTCATGTAACGTTATCGTATCCCTGATGGAATGGAATGAATATATATATGTGTGTGCATGTGATACAAGGACCCCATAGGTATAAATATGTTATATATATTATATATAGAATTTATATCCATCACTAAACCCAATCATGAATATAATGAGTTTATTATATCATAATGGTTTAATATGATTGAAATAGGCTGATAATTTTAAAAAATAATGTTGCTCATTGAAAATCAATATGTCTTCTTCGGGTATCCTCCTTAGGATTGAAATAAAATCTTCCTAGGATAGATTTATGATAAAATAAGGAAAATTGCATCAGGGTAGGAATGTTTTAAAGTGATTTTGTATGTTATTTGATTAATATAAAGTTATTTCCAGGTATGAATAATAGAAGAGAGGGTGGCCTTTTATAAGTGAGGTGAGTGACAAAATGGTAATATTTTTTAAAATATTAAGGTAATCCAACTTTTTTTGTAATAAAAACATCAAAAATAGGGATCATATAGAACTAATTAAACATATAGTCCAAATACATCCAAAAAATTGGTGTTTGAGAAGTTAGTTAGTTTCTATCCATTATCTTATTAGTTTAACCCCAAGTAATTCCATTATTACCTTAACCACAATAATTAATTTAATACATTTTCATTAGTTATTTTTGGTAAAAAATATTTCTATCTTCAATGAAATTATTAATTAATGATAAATAAAATAGATATTCCATTTTTTCAAATTTAATTCAGAGATGTTTCAATTTTTAATTTAAATCAATCCAATAGACGTGATGAGAAAGATGGGTTTTGAAGGGAACATGTTCAAATTTGTTTTATGTTTTTTTTTCAAAATTCAATATGAATATGATTCCAATAAATTTTTTTATTAATATATATATTATTTGAATAATTTCATATATGAAATGATATTTTTAAAAGGTTTTAGAAAATTGTAACGAAATGATAGATTTCAATTAATTTTATGTATTTTTACTATTCATTAAGAAATAAATATTTTTAGAAAAATCAAAAAATTCACAATAATTTAATTTTACTAATCCAATTTAAAATGTAAATATCATTTTTTTTAAAAACGTTATGAAATTGTTAATTTTTTTCTGAATTATCTGTGAAGAGGATAACTAATCCGTCTATATAAAAATAAATGTTTTCGAAATATAGTATTTATCTATTAAATTATTATTATTTAATTTATAGTAAATAAAAAACCAAAGAATATTTCTGAATTATATATTTTGAAATTTTTTGTAACATTTATTCATACCCACAATTCTAATGGCTAGGTGATAACTATCAAATATAACAATAATATTTTAAAAATATGTCACATTTTGTTTAAACATAGTGTTTCATATATCACAAACTAAACATAGTTTTCATTAAATAAAATATAATATTTGTCTTCATTGTAATGAAAGATAATATTAGTGTTCTTGATAATGAAAAATATTTAGGAAATTGATTTTATTTAGAAATATATATCATAATGTCTTGGGGTTTTATATTTTCAACTAATCTTGGTGTTGCATTTGCAAAATGATATCGAATTAAATGTTATTATTTTTGTATTTTGTAGATTTATGATTTTTATTTATATTAATGTAATTTATTTTTCTAAAATTTATTCACAACTTAATATACCAATCATTATGTATTCCCAAATAGGACATGAACTCACAATGGCAGAACCCTTGGTCATATAAACACTATCACACACAACTCAAGTAATTGTTACATTAACTCTAGAAATTAAACATATTACATTTTATATAGAGTTTTATATAGAGGTTGTTAATTAGTGATTAGTTCAATTTGAAACTTAAAATCACACGTTTGTGGATTTCATGAAAATTCTTATGAAAATACATCATTGTATTTTATTACAACATGCACCTTATCAATTTAAAGGTGTGTTTCTAATCCATGGAAAATGTTTTCACATTAATTTCTTCCAGTATTTAATTGAGGCATGAAACTAGAGGATGATCCAATACACAATGAGTATTTGGTCAAAAGTAATCATTAGTGTGATAATAAAATCATAATATTAGTAATATTTATGTATAAAAAGAGAAATTTATTGATATTTTTTTTACAATAACTAGATTCTAAATAGGTTTCATGATTGAAAAGTCTTTTCATAGTTGATTTGGGGATGATTTAATTTTTTTATCATACATGAAATATTTAAAAGAGTTCATATGTCTAGAATTAAATTAAAAAATAACTAACACTGTGTTTATTATCAAAATACATTCTTCCACTTCATTTTGGAAATAAACCATTGTTTTAGTGACTGTATAATATTTGAATTACTCCCATGTTATTTATTGAGATTAGTTCCTTGATACTTGTGGAATTGAACTCAATAAATCCTTATCTATTTCTATTTTAATACTTTGAAATTGTTGAATTCTTTCATTCACATCCATTCAAGAGAATTATATCCTCTCTCTCCACACTTGAAGAAACTCATATTCCCCTAAAAAATAATATAGTGTGTTTATTTACATATCTATTAGTTGTTTTAAATTACACCCTTGAGTTTTTTCATTTAGAAAAATTTTATTTTATTGAGAAATTATCCAATATATCACTTTTATAATTTTAATTTATAGAAAAATACATGAAAAATTAATTCCCTATTTTGATGGAAGGTCACATCATTTCATCACATGTTGAAAATTTTTAGAGTGTAATTTCACTGTAAGGGTGGTATTTGACTTCTCAAGGAATAGATTATCTTTTTTAACATGGATTATATACATATCCCATAAACTAATTTTATAAAATTTTGTAGTTATATTCATATTTAGAAATATTTACCTCTTTATTTTTACATAAATTTATTAATTACTTTTTATAACATCTTTTTTGTTCACGAAGAAACATTTCTCTATAAAAATATCTATTTGAAAGTATTATGTTACATAATCTCTATATCATCTGACTCCTACTTGATTTAGATCAATGAAAACTATTTATTAGTCTCTACCTTTAGATGATCGTCACCGATAATAATATTACATATTTTTCTACTTCTCAATTTGATAAATATCTTACCTATGGGTTTGAACTACTATTCAACTACTAATGGATTAGTGATCACATTGAATTATGGGGGTTACATAGTTTTAAAGATGTCCAATATTGTTACACCATACTAAGGATCATCATGTTTCTACATATAAAAATGTTTATTTGATAGGAAAAGTGAAAATTGCCTCAATATAGTTATAATGTACAAATATCAAGCATCAACTTCATTATTTTAAATTACATTCTTATAGAAATAATTTGTTCATAAGTTACTTCTATTGAAATAGTTTGCGTTATATCTACTAGGAATTTTTTTTAAATAATGGTATATATTATATTTCTTCGTAAAATATTGAATATTTTATCATAGAATATGATTCCTATGTAATTAAATTATTCTATAATAGTTTCAAGATTATCCTAAGGGATTATAATTGTATTATTAATATGTTTTACTTTATTCATCAACATCTATTTTTCAGGGCTTCTATAAATTATTATTTGATACAAACTATAAAAACCCAAACTCTATTAACCCATATGTGGCCGTTATTATAATAATTTTCTATATAATATAAAAAAATTCATCTCAAATGATTTAGTATTGTATTAGATATAAGAAACTAGATACATGCATGATTCACACTTTATATTTTAAATCATAATCTGAAACAAAACATTTCATTGAGAACATTATTATTTCAACAAGTATATCTTTTAAACCATTTAATGTTTTTTGTGTATCTAGGGTATAAGATAAAAATAAAATAATGATCTTTGATAAAAATCAAGGGAAAACACACAATGAATGTTATCATAGAATTACAGAGTTGTGAACAATATGGTAGAGGTATATAATAATCAGAAGTGTCATATATTTAACAACATAAAATATGAATATATCCATCGATGACATGAGTTTATAAATAACCTCATGGATATTAAAAACAAGTTTTATATTTATAGAATGAAAATATTGAATATCATATACATACCACAAAGACCTCATTCCACGACCTTATGCATAAATAGGATATGTGTACAACAAACACCCAAGCTGGATTTTCTATTAGGGACTACCGATGCATTAATGGGAAATATAATTTCTATCCCAAACAAATACTAAATATGTCTAATGAATTCATCGTATACAATGAATTTTTAATATCTAAAATAAAATATCAGCATACCATAGTAAGAAAACATTTGTAGTAGAAAACTAGTATAATAAATATCAATATTTTTATGAGTCAATAAAATGTAAAAAAACAAGAACATACTACATATAATCAATGATGTTTGATGGTATCACTAAATAATATACCATGTGATTCATAATTAACATTAAAATATACTTACATAGTTGAAAGATTTATTTAAAAAGGAAATAGAAAGTTATAATGAAAACATGAATAAAAATCCTTTTATATTAGAATAATTTATAATTCAAAATATTCAAAGAGATATGGTAATAATATTATCTTTTTTTAAATCCTAGAAACCAATAAATAAATCATAATAACTAGTAATGTTCCCTATAGAGGGAAAATGTATTCAATTCATAAACATCAAAAACATTTTTTTGAATCTTTTGTAAATAATTTCTATTGTGAACAACATATATAATGTTAATAATATTTATTTAAGTAATTTTTAAATAAAGTAAAAGATTGTTTAAAATTTCTTGAAAAATTATTTTATTTGAATAAATTAATATTATTGAAATAACATACATAATATGCATATGGATGAAAACTTTTTCTGAAAAATAATGGGAAATAAGGATGTCGTTCCTTATAGAAACTTTGTAGGTGTATTTTTAAACCAAAGGGGAATTAAATGAAACTAATACATATAAACCGCAATAAAAACCATTGTAGAAAAAATAATAAATGGTTTGAGAGTCAAATAATACATAATTTCTCTAATAAAATATTTAATATTAAAAAAAATAGAATAAAAATTTGTTTTTAAAATAAACCCTTTACTCAAACATCCATTTGGTCCAACATATTTTAATATCCTATATAATAAATAAGGATTTACTATACTTATTTATAATGATCATATTACTATTTATATTACTCTATATCTTAAAAAAAGGAATTTTCAATATCAATTTAATAATAATAACTTTTTAAAATCAATATTTTTTTCATTGTTCAATTTTCCATGCATGTTTCAGTTTAAATATTATAGTCCTAACAATGATGTCATAGTTTAAAAAACTCTTTAATTTTCATTAGGATTTTATATAATTATTTTTATGACTCTACATTTCTTGTGAAATTTAATGGAACTTATGGTGAGGATTATAATGTAAAAAATAATTTTCTTTATTTTTACAAGTTTTCATTTCATATAAAGGATTGATTTTATTAACCTATATAAATAATATAAGAATGGTATATTAAAAATAATATAAATAAACAATTATTATAAAAAATTATCAATAAATTATCTCCCATAATCATTCCTGATGTAAACATTATCATAATATTGTAGTAGATGATAGAAATAAAAAAAATTGCATGTTAAACTAGTTAAATGAGTAACAACATGTTATTGTGTAATGATATTATTACTTAAATATAATATTAATTATATTATAAATATCATTATTATTCATTTAAATTTTTTAGAACCATCCATGTATGACCGTGATGAAAAATTAAACACACCATCCATAAAGGAATTAGTATAAAATACAGGAATGCTAAGTTTTAAATAATTTAATTGATAAAATTGAAATCAAGTCGATAAATTTTATTCATTAATATAATAATTTTTTTTTTAAAGATATCATTTTTAATCATATAATAGATCGTTATAACCAATCATGTGAGATGGTGATGAATGATTTAGAATGTCATTCATGTAAGTGGTTTCCCACACATACACATGAGAAATATTTTTATTTTCCATTTAAGATGGTTTGGGCATTTTTTTGGAGTCATATAAATAAAGAAACATAATTCAAATCAATTAATATGATAATATATTCCTTAGTTATCCTCAATTATATTTCTCATTCATCCATCATTATCCGTATTTTTTGTGATATAATAACCAATGGGTGATGTATAATGTTGTTGGGATGTGATTTGGGTTACTATTGGTTGTGATAAAGTAAGTGAGAAATGTTTTCAAGGTAATGGATATTTTTATTTATGATTGTGGATAGAGGCATTTTAGGACGAAAATATTGATTATTTTTTCATTTAGTGATAATACATTTGATTGGTGATTGTTAATATTATATTTTTGGATAGCTACTAAAAAATTATAGATCCTTGAAATTATAAAAATTCTAAAACTGAATGGAATCACTAAAAGACCTTATTAAATCTAAATAATCCAAAATAGAATTATATTTTAATTAAACATAACTTATGATTATATATTTCAGTCATTGGTTTATAAAATCAACATAATATTATTTATATACATTGTTATACTCCATAAATATATTTTTTTTTGAAAAAAGGGTTTTATAATATTTTATGTCATTATTATATTACAATGACTTGATCAATGTTTTGGTAGTAGTAAAAAAATTTATTTCTCAACATTGAAATAAAAATTCAAATTTTTTTGAAAAATAAAACAATTTCACCCTAAAATAAATTTATTTTTTAATAAAATATTGTTACTATTATAAAATTTAAATTCTATTATTTGAAATATTACATTTCAATATAATAACATAAAAATTCTATTATGATGATAAATTAATTATATTTCTATTGGGAAATATTTTAGGGATGTAGTGTTTACCTGCTATAGTAGAACCTCATGTATTAAATAGAATGCATTATCAGAGGAGATAATGATCAAACCTCATACATCTATTTCCATATTATTTTAATTGTTTTAACTATTTCCATGATTTGAAGATTAATTTTTATGGGTATTCAAAATTTTGATGTTGTGGTACTATGATCATGGTATGTGAACATTTTGTGATAATCATGGAACATTTTCACTAAAAAAATGAAATTCTATACTAATAAATATTTAAATGAATGGAAAATGTATTTCCTATGTATTCAGCCAAACAAGGTGTCTTCCAATGTGTTTCCAATATTGGGTGAATTACTTGGTTAAATTTCTTATCTAACAGGGTGACTTGTTTACATATCATAAATGACAAAATTTCAAAACTAACCCCCTAAATTTATCCTTTTAATTCCAAATATCATCTCTATTAATTTTTTATCAACCATTAACGAGCCCTATATTTATTTAAATTCTATACTCTCTCTAATTAATAGTCTTTTAATTTGTTTCATAGATTATTATCTTATGGTTAGGGATCATTTCCATTATTCCTTCCCTGTATATATTATTTTCTGATTTTTTTAACAGCGGTAAATGGTATCCAAACCCTAGGAGTCTATAATGGATTTATATTTCTGATTTGGGAGTTTAGGGATTGTGAATATCATCTTAAGACATCGTATACCATTGTTCAATAAACGTGACTCCCTTTCACCATTTGAAGATTCCTTTTCCATGTATATAAAATTAAATTTAAAAACCTTCATTAAAAAAGTGTTATAAATAAAATATTTATATAATTATATTATATGTTATTATTTTTATAACAAAAAATTATTTTTTTCTTTTCCATGGTCATTTTATTGTACTATAAATGATATTTTCTTTATCACATTGGCCATAAAATTCCAAAACAAATTTTGTGTATTACAATGAGTTTTGTAAAATACTATAACAATTTAATTATTTAAATATTAGTTCCAAAGGGATGTACATGATAATTAATGATGATTAAATGTTATCTAAAATTATTAAAAATATAACCTTATTTGGTTTTAATATTAAAAAGTTATCATTCAATGGATTTTAGTAATTTTTGAATATTGGACACCATTGTATTTCATTTTTCTTATTTATAATTATTTTTTATAATATTAGGACAATATATTGTATATTAAACGGTGATTTAGTATTTTATTATGCTTATAAGATGTTTTTAAAATGGAATTTATTTTAATTTTCATATAAATTTTTGTTATAAAATATTGAATTCTATTTAGTTTCAAAAAATTATTTTTATATTATAACTATATTTCCAAGATTTTCTAACCATTTGGGAAACCATACAAAGGAATTCAGGTTTGGAGTTCTCATAGAGACTTATCAAGGACTAGTAGGAACTAAATAAAAAGGTTTATAAATTAAACTTTTTTTATTATATGAGATTTATGGTTATCTAAGGACGATTTTGTGTTGATAGAACATGGTAAATTTAGTGAGGTGTTATATTGATTGGTGGTGGGTGGGGTTTATTAATGTTTCTGGTATATATATATAGTAAAATTTCAATTTATATGTTAACCACCATTTAGTTCATCATGGGAATCTTGTAAGGATGTGTTGAGACATTCTGAAATGTATGGTGTGTTGTTCTAAGCAATTGGATACATCATAACAACAACAAAAAAAATTCTCCATGTATATATAAGGTGTAATATTTTAGAGTGGCCACATTAGGTTGGATTTGAAATTACTTTATTTTGTTATTATTGGCATCAAATTATTATGGTGTGATCCATGAGATAATAGAGGGTTTTAGTTTATATTGACACTATTTTCCTTACGTCTATTCCCATATTATTTTTAACATTTAGTTATTTCCAATATTGAAAAACTTATTTACTATTGATATGTGTTTTTCCCATTTCTCTTCATAGATATTTTGTTATATTAAATTTTATATTTTGTTATCTCTTATTCATATTCTCCAAATGTAGTTTACTTTTATTCCTCCATGGAATGGGCATTTAAAATGTTTTATTTTGATTCTTCCATTACTGATTGGATGTATGAAAAAAGGAACTATTTAAAATGTATGTTATAGTTAATATGGTTCAATAAATTATTACATATTATTTTTTTGACTAAAATTATATACATTGAATAAATGTTCCATGATTGAAAAATAATCAAGGACTGGTAATGGTTCAAATTGAAAAAATGTTCTTTCAGAATAAATGTAATTTATAATATGGTTATTAGTGATTTTATATAAGTAAAATATAAAGATTACTTTATCAACGTATTTTCAAAGTATCGTGAAATGAATTTCCCTTTCAAGTTTATAAATGGATTGATATGAGGTCACCTTTGTGTATTTCAGTTCATTCCAATTTGTGTTTTATGTTTTTTTCTTGTTCATTCATTTTTATGGATCATTATATAATATTCCATTTATCATGTAACTCATAGAGTGATCATAATGATGATATTGGAACTTTTCCAAGGGCCATTAAGATATGATTTTTCATTTTTTCAATTTTTGTGTGTGTCATATATCTATTATTTACCATCCATTTCAACTTCCTTTATCTTAGTCAATTTTTTTAATATGTATTGTCTTTAATTATTTTATGGATGTCACATGGGGGATTATTTTGGCTATGAAATTTGTATTTTATTTATTATTTGGATATTTTTCATTAATTTCTTAAAGACTTAAAATTTTGAATTATAATTGTTTCCTAAATTTGTGTGTTATTATTCAAAACCATATCCTTTAATTAATGAAGCGATTATAATCAAATGAGACCATTGGTTTTTGATTATTAGATGATTGTTGGTCAATATGATCATTAAAATCTAAACTCTTAACGTTACAAAAATTGTATATAAATTACAGTGATCTTTGTTAATTAATATTGAAGAGGAGTAGTTGTCTTCATCCTATAGACTCGGGCCATATGAATCCCATAGGTCAGATCATGGGAAGATGGTTGCATCGCTGGGCTTTTCTAAGGACCAAGCCCAAGCCGTACTCCAACATGTGAAGCTTGAACAAACGTGCTTGAGGGATAAGTTCAAGCTGATAGAAATCACCACTCGGGAAATGTTGTTCGATCCACCCCAAGATTCTATCACAATATCACACCTTACACTTAGGTACAATGCAGGTTTTATAAGGGGCTATGTAATGCGACCTTATTTACTTGTATAAAACTTTTTTATAAATAAAATTGTTATTTCTTTTGAAAAAGATGGGGAATTTCAAATATCCAAATAAATATAGGATGTATATTGTTAATGATTTTTGGAATTTTTTTTAAATATTTATTTAAACTTTAAATAATTAATAATATGAATTTATTTTCAAAAAATGATCTTCTACAATTGTGTTCAGTAAAAAATGATGAGTCAAATAAGATTAATATAATTTTTAGTGAATAGTAATGTATTAATAATAACATACCCGTATGAATAGAAATCAATAGTAATGAGTATTAAATAGACCAAAAAGATATAAACATCACCTAATGAATGTATAAATACATTTTAGACATCATAAAAGTGAATAAATGGTCATAGTATAAGTTTTTTTTATTTTTGAATGTCATAAATATTTTATTTAAAATTTTATAATTAATATTATAATTTAAAATGGAAATTTATTTTCATAAAATGTAATCATATTTTGTAAAATTATTGTCTTATAGTTATAAGATAATTTTCTGGGACCTTATTACTTTTTAATGGAGTTACAAAATGAGTTATAGTTTTAAAGTTGTATTTTTAAAATTAATAATGATTTTATTTAATAAATAAATATAAAATATTTATAAAATTATTTTAAAAAAATGTAGTTTATTTTTTATTTCAATGTCTCGATATTAGGTTAGAGTGGATTTTTGGGACTTCTCTAAAATAGGTGAATTTTCAGTGAACAGTAAAAATAATGTTTTGAGTATATAGTGTTTAATGATACCATTAAAGATGTAATAAGGACGTAATAATTCCAGTCAAATTGTGAATAGTATTTTTTTTCTACGATGTGTCCCAAGTGGAGAATACCATTTGAAAAACCATGGGAAGGCCCGTGGTGTTTCAAGTACCACTAGAAAAGGTGTCCCTTATATATTAATTAAATATTCCCTGACTTTTTCTATAAATACCTAGCCATTCCCAAATTAATTTCATTCCAAAATCCTCCTCAACAATTTACTAGTCTTTTTAACTAACAAGGAGTCCTCCATAGGTTACCTCATTCCTCCCAAGGTCCCGACCTTCACGATTTTATAGTTTCTCTTTAATGTAAGGGAATTTTTTACCCTCCTCTTTTAAGTCATGATATCCTTTATGGTATGTCTTATAATTCAATTTTATTATGTGCGGGATAATTATTTTATATCATTACTAATTTATATTTCATTTACAAAATATTATAGTACCATTTCACTCTTATCTATTTTTTTATGAATTTTTATGTGACTTCATTAGGCTGCCAAATGTTTTGTAAATGAAATCACATATTCTCTTTCATTTAATGTTTTATTTTTAAGGTGGTATGTCATTCAAATATCCATACCATGTTCTTATCTTAATATTATTCTTCCTTTATAATTTATTATGAGTTATTTATGAGTGGGTTACCCTTTTACCCTCTCATTTTAAGGTTATCTAAAAGGATTTTATGTAGTCGTTATGCTGCAGAATTATCATCTCAAAATTCATCACTATTTCTCTCAATATATTCTATTGTTCTATTATGTGAAAAATCAGACCTAGTTTCTTTCCATGGGTGTTTATAAAAAAAATGATATATTCGATTTCTATAATTAAAATACATATATCCCTCACTCCCCTTCCATGTGTTATAAATGACATAATGATCTTATTTTTAAGAACTATTAAAACATCAACATTTTAGAAATGAAACCCATTTCTCTAGTTCTCTATGGGTTATATATGAAATGTTTGATTATGATCTATGACACTCTAATAAAAATAAATACATATTAAGGGTGCACCCTGATAGCACTCTAATGCATTGGGTAAAGATTTAATCTATAGAGATGACAAGTTTCACGATACCTTGGTGAATAACCTTGGTAATTTTTATTATGAAACCTTGTGGAAGAACCTTTGTGGTATGTTCATGAATGTCTAAATGAAATGTTGGTGACAAAAAATCATGTTATGATTTATGTTATTTTTAGAATGATATGCCACTTTTTTGCATTTCTCATGTTTTATGTTTTTCATCAAGATCTTATGGATATCACTAGTAAACAAATTACTTTGTTTACCCATACTCGGCCTCAGATCACCATTTCCTTTGATGTATGACTCTAGGTTATGGGATGAAACAATTGTAATTAGGAAGAACATATGATGAAGGCCAAAAAGTTTATTATAAAAATATTTTATTTTTTTCATGTTTTATGTTCATGATTTCCAAGGGCAAGACTTTAATGATCCTTTGATTGTAAAATGTAATGAAAAGTTATGTTATAAAAGGAAGAATATTATAGTTGGTATCAAAGGAAGGTTTAGTTATTTATAGAAATTAGGCTATGAGAAAATTAGGAAGAAAATTATGGAAAAGGTTAAATATAAGAATATTTCATGGTATTTTGGTGAGTATTGACTAACTTGTTTATCAAGAAAATACATCATAGTCTTGATATGAGTAAGTAGAGGTGGCTTTGACACTGATGTACCTAGGAGTGAAATATCTAAAAAGGTGGTTCAGTCTTCAGATGTGGTATCCTTGTACACAAAAATAATCCTTAATTCACTTTTGGTTATGCCACTCGTGGGGGATATGTTTGGTTGGTAACAATCATTTTATAAATCATTATAAAAGATTTATTGAGAAATGTAATTGTATAAAGAAAGATGTTTTAAGACATACAATACGTTATAGTTAAAAGATACTCAAAAAATATGTTTCTCACTAAGATTTTATTCTTTTAAAAAATGGAAGGCAGTAGGAGGAACCATGCAAAATGGTGACCGCAAAGGATCATGCACTAACGGCCCTCCGATGGAAGACGAAATGGAAACATTCATGCGAATGATTATCCACCTAACTCATGTTTTGGGAAATAACATGAATCAATCTAAGATACCAATCTCACCCCGAAGGCATCAACTTTTTATTGAGTCTTTTATGCGTAAATGACCACTAACCATCAGTGGATAGACCAACCCATTGATTTCTGAATAGTGGATCATCTATATAGAGAAGATATTTTATGTGCTTTGTTGTCCTGAATAAGAGAATGTTACAATGGCTATTTATCGCATAGAGGGAGATGCTGATCTGTGTTGGAAACAGATGAAAAACACATGGCCAAGAGTGGATGTTGATTATTTGGAGTGGGAATAGTTTAGATGGATGTTCTTCAGTAAGTATTTCCCTCCTTCCATGAAAACAACAATGAAGAATGAGTTTCTCAAGCTGAAGGATAAGTAGAATGAATCTGTTAGATGCTACCAGATGACCTTAACAATGATTTCCCATTACATGTCAAGCTATATCATGGATGATAAAGGAAATATTTATATATTCTTTAGTGGATTGAGACCTCATATGTGGATGAATATATCTAACTAAGACTACGAAATTTATGAGGATATCGTACAGAGTGTGATGAAAGTCAATCTACAGATTGGTGCGATGCAGTGGTCTGATAAATATAATGAAAAAAGTAATCGATGGAGCCCATCATAGAGAGGTCCAATGATCAGGGAAGAGGAGGCAAGAATGTGAAGCGACCCACGTATAATAAATGTGGGATGAAACAATCGAGGAACATCCTACTCATGAGCGGGAAATTCTAAAAGTGTGGATGAGATGACCATATTGTGAATAATTGTCTAACTGAGTTGAAATATCAATATCCAAACACTAACGGAAAGGGGTAGATGGTGCATTCCCTATCTGATGTCGAGTGATTTTTGTGTGTACAACTTGGGCCCTTTTCGAATCACAGTCCAAATCTGAGGGTAGTGGAGGGGAACCACCTTCAACCTCATCCAAGGATATGGGAGACATGTCATGCTTTTTCTATCATGATAGACGATGTTGATGATCTAAATGATGTGGTAGCATTTACTATTGTTGTTCTCTCAAAGCTATCAAGTACTTTGTTTGATTCTGGTTCTACGCATTCCTTTATTTCATCCATGATTGCATTGAATTTAGAATCGACCCATGATTTTTTAAAACTAAAGTTATCAGTTAAGACTCCTGGTGGGACTATCTAAGAAACATCAGTGTTTAGAAACTATAGTATTTACTTTAGTGAGAAAAATATTATCATAAATCTAGTTTTCATTCCCATGCTTTAATTCAACATTATAATAAGGAAGGTCTGGCTCTCAATGTATAATGTTAAAATCAAATGCCAAAGTAAGGAAATCTCATAAGACTTGAATGGAAAACCTACAGTTATCATCCAAGGAGTGATATCTTAACATGATAATTTCCTAGAAGAACATATATTATCATTATTTATGGAGATGATCTATGAAGAAGAAGAAGGAAATCAGAGTTTGAGGATAGAAAATTTCTCCATCATCTAGGAATATGTTGACATATTTCCTAAGGAGTTACCTGGACCTCCCCCAAAAGAGAGGTAGAGTTCTTCATTGAGATCATACCTGGATCCCATACGATATCAAGCATCTAGTATAGGATGGAAAATTTAGAGCTGGAAGAGTTAATGAAACAACTACAGGATCCTTTGGAGAAGGTTTTTATCTGATCGAGTGTGTATCCTTGTGGAACACTAGTTCACTTTGTGAAGAAGGATGGATCAATGAAATTGTGCATTGATTATAGAGAACTGGACAGGATCACAGTGAAGAAAATAATACCCTCTTCTATTAGTTGATGACATATTTGACCAACTTCATGTGGCTCAATTCTTCTCTAATATTGATCTTCGATCTGGTTATCATCAATTTTGGTTGAAGAAAGATAATATTCCAAAAAATGCCTTCTAATCAACATATGTGAATTATGAGTAAGTTTTTATTACCTTCATACTGAAGAATGCACCTTCTATTTTTATAAATATGATTAATAGTTTTTTTAGGACTACCATGATAACATTGTGGTAGTTTTTATTGATGATATTATTAAGTATTCCAAAAGTACTGAGGAGAATGGGGATCATCTAAGGGTTATTTTTCAAACTCTATAGAAGAAGAAGTTTTTTGGGGAAGATCGGTAAATGTGAATTCTGGTTACATCAATGTTCTTTCATGGGGAACATTGTTACCAATGAAGGAATCACAGTTAACCCTAAAAGGAAAAAGTTATTGAGGATTGGCCTCAACCTACAACAATAACTGAGATTCGCATTTTCCAAGGATTAACATGATATTAGAGGAGGTTTCTAAAAACAATCTTCACTACTTTCTAACCCATTAACCAAGTTAACTAATAAAGGAGTCAAGTTGAACTGGACAAAATAGTATGAAGAATGTTTTCAATAGTTGACGAAGACATTGGTTACTACACCCGTGTTAACTCTGACCTCATGTGGAGAATGATTCTTTATTTTTAGCGATGAATCTAGGAATGGGCTTGGGTGAATCCTCATGAAAAATGAAAAGTTCATTGCTTATGAATCTCGATAGTTTAATATTCAAGAGAAGAACTATCCTATGCAAGATATGGAGTTGGTTGCAGTTGTATTTGCTTTGAAGATATGGAGGCGGTTTCTTTATGAGGAAACAATTGATATATAAATAGACCATCAATGATTGAAGTATATTTTCACACAAAATGAATTGAACATGAGTCAAATAAGATGGATGAAATTTATTAAAGACTATTATTGTTCAATTCATTATTATCCTGGAAGAGAAAACAAAATCGACGGTGCATTATGATGGAAATACCCCGTTCTTCTTTCCATGAGGAGGATTTAAATATATCATTTGATCAATTTCTTAATAATGATGGAAATAGGAATAATAAGGTAAGGGACATCATCAAACCTATCCCAAATGATTTCGTAAGCATCCTTACTATAGAAGATCATGAAATATCCGAAAAAAGATCCTTTGTTACAAAAAAGATTTTAGCTATGAAAGGTGGGATGTTTCCTATGATTAATATATATCAAGAATGTGTACTGAATTTTCATATAAGACTATGTGATGAATCTATTCTGGAAATAATGAATGAGATGATGGATGAAGCTCATAGATCTACATTCTCTATATATCCAGGAAGAAAGAAAATGTACAGAGACCTTCGTGATCATTATTGGTGGGTTAATATGAAAAGGGAGATTGCTGACTACACAAACGGTATCTTTTATGTCAGTAATTGAAGGAGTTCAAAAAATTCCTAAAGTCATATTACAACCACTACCCATAACAACATAGACATGGGATAATATCACTGTGGATTTTGTCACTAGTCTCCGGAGAACTTCACAAGGAAACTATGCGATATGGTTTATTATGTACCTTCTCACCATGACTCCCCATTTTATTTCCATTCGTGAAGATATCTCTCTTGATCAAATTTCAAGTATTTAAGTGAATGAAGTGGTAAGACAGTATGTAGTTCCACTTTCTATCATATCTGATCATGATACAAGGATTATATAAAAATTATGGATAAGTCTTCAATATTCTTTGAACATGGAATTGAATTTCAACATGGCCTATCACCCCCAAAACTAATGGCTAGTCTGAAAAGAATATTCAAACACTCAAGGAGATGCTGAGAACATGTGAAATGGGATTTGAAGCTGGATGGGATCAACATCTCCCTTTAGTTGAGTTCTCCTACAACAACAACATCCACTTGAGAATTCAAATGGAAGCCTATGAAGCTCTATATGAGAAGCAATGTGGAATTCCTACATATTAAAATTACAACGTTGAGAGAAATCTTCTTGGGACTGATCTTCTATTGGAGATGACTGAAAATGGCCATGACATCCAACAACACATTAAGGTTTCTTATATTTTTCCAAATAAATATGCTAATAACCATCTATGGGACGTGGTATTTGGTGTCGGTGACAATGTTTTTCTTTGAATATTACCTTTAACGAGAGTTATTAGTTTTGGGATGAAAGGGAAGCTCAGAAATAGGTACATTGGCCCCTATAAAATACATGACAGTGTAGGAGAAGTGGCCTATCAGCATGCACTAACTCCAAAATCTATCACATATTCATGATGTCTTCTACGTATCCCTCTTGTGGATGTACATACCTGACCCTTCACATTGACTAAATCCAGAGGTGGAACAACTGAAACATGACCACGCTTATGAGAGATTCCAGTGGAGATGATGGATCATATATACAAGTTTCTATTAAAAATGACTAGCCACCATGTTAAGGTGTAGTGGAGGAACCACAAATGCGAAGAAGCCATGTGAGAACAAGAGGATTCTATGAGTCAGAAGTTCCCACACCTTTTCTCTTCATTATGTACATGTGAAAAATTAATGGGAATAAATTTCTTAAGGGGGAATAATGTTACAACCCAAACATTTGAATAATATTTATTTCCTAAATTTGTGAGTTTTCATCAAAACTATATCCTTTAATTAATGAAGTGAGTATAATCAAATGAGACAATTGTTGTTTAAACTGTTAGATGATTGTTGATCAATGTGATTGTAGGAAGATAATATCTTAATGTTACAATTATTATTTATAAATTTAGGTGATCATTGTTAATTAATTCAAAAATATGAGTCGATAGCTTAATCCAGTAGACTCGCACCAAATGAAGCCCATCTATCAGAGCTTGGGAAGGAGGTTTTACCACATGGATTTTCTCTATACCAAGCTCAAGATGAACTCCAACTTGTAAATCATGAACAGAATAGGTTAATGGAGAGGTTCAAGCTGATAAAAATCATCACTCAAGCAATGTTGTCCAAGCCTCCCAAAGATTCTATCACCACAACACCCTATAAACTAAGGTCCTATGTAGGGGTCATAAGGGGCCATGTAATGTGACCTTAGTTACTTGTGTAAAACTTTTGTTTAAATAAAATTTTTATTTCTTATATAAATGGTGGGGAAATTCAAATATCTGGATAAATATAGGATGAATATTTTTAATGAATTTTATAAAAAGGGTATTTTAAAATATTTAAGTAAACATTAAATAATTATTAATGTGAATTTATTTTTAAAAAATGGTCTTCAAAAGTTTTTGTCAGTAAGAAATTTAGAGTCTAATGGATCAACTTAATTTTCAGTGAATAGTAATTTATGAATATTAACAAACACATATGAAGAGTAATGAATAGTAAACCGACCAAAAAAATAGAATCATCAACCATTAATGTATAGATATATTTTATACATCTTAAAAGTGAAATACAATCATAGTATATGTTTTGTTATTTTTAATTTTCATATATTTTTTATTTACAATTTAATAATTAATTTAAAAATTTAAAATTAAAATTCATTTCCATAAAATGAAATAATATATTAATACTTTATAGTCTTATGTTTATACAATAATTTTATGGGACCCTGATTACATTCTTAAGGTGTTACCAAATAAGTTATAGTTTTAAAATTGCAGTTTGGGAATAAATAATGATTTTATTTTAAAATTTAAATAAAAATATTTAGAATATATCTTTCAAAGAATGGAGTTCATTTTTTAAATTAGATCATCGATATTATGATAGAGAGAATATTTGGGATCTTTTCTGAAAGAGTTTCATTTTCATTGAATAGTAAAAATACAATTCTGGGTTTTGGGTGTTTAATGACTTCATTAATCATGTAATAATGATGTAATAATGATGTAATCATTCTTTTATAATGTTTAATATTATTTTTTTCCATGAGGTGTCCCGAGTGTCCAATACCATGGGAAAATACCATGGGCAAGACCATGGTTTTGCAAATACCACCGATGAGGTGTCCTTTGTAAATTAATTAAATATTTCGTCACTTTTTCTTTTAATACAATGAAATTCCCTAATTAATATCTTTACAAAATCCTCCTTAACAAAGATCTAGCCTTTTACCACACAAGGACTCCTCCTATGGTTCCCTCATGCCTTCCTTGGTTCCGAACTTCATGATTTTGAATTTACTCTTCAAGGTAAGGGAACTTTTCACAATCATTTTTTAAGAAAAGACTTCTTTTATGTCACATATTATTGTTCCATTTTATAATATGGGGCTTGCTATTATATATCTTTACTAAAATCCATTTCATTTCCAAATTATGAGATATAATTTCCACTCACATCAATGTATTTTCTGAAATTTTCAGTGATGTCGTTATGCTGCCAAATTTTTTGTAAAATAAATTGCATCTTCTCATTCCATTCATGTTTCCTTTTCATGTCGTATGTTATTCAAATATCCATACCATGTTTTTATATTTATTTTATTCTACATTTATACTTTATTATGAGTTATTTATGAGTGTGTTACCCTTTTACCCCCTTTTTTTATTGGTTTCTAAAAGGATGTTATTTAGCCGTTATGTTGTACAATTTTCATCTGAAAAATCCTCTATCTTCTTCTCAAGAAATTCTCTTGTTTTATTATGTGAACACCCAGACCTATTTCATATCCATGGTTGATAAAAAAATTATATATTTTAATATGTAATTGACATATATATAACCCTCACTCATTTTCACTGATTTATAAGTTACATAATGATCTTATTTTTATGATCTTTCTAAACGCCACAATTTTAAAATAAAACCTTTTTCATTTATTATATATTGGTTATTTATGAATTTTTTTATTATGATCTATGTGCCTCACATTAAAATTTATATATATCAATGGTGTGCCCTGATAGAACTCTAAATAATTGGGTAAAGATTTAATATATAGAGATGACAAGTTTCACAATTCCTTGGTGAATAACCTTGGTAATTTTTCTTATGACACATTGGAGATGAACCTTGGTGATATGTTCATGAATGTATCAATGAAATGTAGTTGTCACATATTGATGTTATGATTCTTTTTCTTTTTTTTAATGATAATCTGGTTTTTCTATTTCTCATGTTTTCTATTTTCATCATGTTCTTATTGATATATAATGTAAACTGATTCCCTTGTTTTAATGTACATGGACTTCTGATCACCCTTACCATTGAAGTATGTCTCCAGGTTATGAGATGAAATAATAGTACTGAGTTTGAACTTATTTAGAAGACCTCAATGTGTATTAGACTTATATTTTATTTTTTTTCATGTTTTATGTTCCTGATTTTTATGAAACTAGACTTTAATGATCTTCTATTTGTAAAATCTAATGAAACCTTATGTAATAAAATGTGGAATGTTATAAACTTTTCATATAAATACGAATTATAAATAAGTCATTCTAGATTCTATACATGTTTCAATTTTTTTCAAATTTTTTATTTGAGAAAATGGTTTTATTGTTTTTTTTATCAATACACAGTAACTAGTATGTAGCTTGTCGTGGTCGGGAATTACCTTTGAGCCTTACCATAAGTTATGTCGGGTAGTGGGTTGGGTAGACCAAAGTTGGTTCATAGAATTTATAATGGAATGGAATATGAAATGAGAATTAAAACATAGATCCAAATCCCATGTAAGGAGACATATCACAAAAATAGACCACCCAACATTAATCAAAAGCTAATTTATGGGGGACTATATGTCAAATAGTTTAACATCATATTACTATGACTTAGATGTTTCATTATTTAACATCATGAGATAATGAATAATTTATGATACATATTTTAATATTATAATACTCGGATGAAATACCAAATTATACAATTTCATTTATAAAGGGGTGAATTTTCCTATAGTTTATACTAATATAGCTAGGAAATTAATAAAATTCATTTTGAAATTATGAAAAATATTTCATAATAGACATATCATTTGTGGATATCAAAATACACTATCCATTCATTGTGATTGTGTAATACGATCTATTAGATTAGTACTTATTTATTGAATAATGTCCATACATTTTATACTCCATCTCAGAGAGTTATCCTGGGATGTATTGCATTTCTATTAGCCAATAACAGTTATCCCTAGTGGAAGAGTTGTCATAATCCTTATTATGTTGTGTTTATGAAACTTATTTTTGATGTATTTTAATTATATAAAATTTGTATCACCTTTTCTCAGCATTCATATCTAACTCATCCATTATAATATAATATTTCTCATCTTAAAATGACTAATTGAAGATGGAAATGTGGAATGAGGGGTGTTGAAACAAAATATAAAAGATGTAATTTGTCTTGTATATAGGTAAATATTCGGTATCCCATATACCAATAAGTTCTGTGGTGAGATAAATGAACAATATATATATATATAAGTTTATCTTCCCAATACTTATCTTCCTTTTCCACCATATTATTAAAGATATTCAATATTTCATTTTTGAAAGACTATATATCCATTCACAACAACATGGTAAGGGTATGAGTAGTTATACTGATTATCTTATTCAGGATAAAATGTTTTTAATTTAGATGAGAAAAATTTGGTCTCATTATCTAAAAATATTATGTGACGATCACTAAATCTGGTGATGATGTGGGTCTTCATATTGAAAATGGTAGACTTTGTTCTGATTTCCACAGGGGATTCAACCTTATCTAACTTGGATAATGAGTTTATGTTAGTAATTATTTACAAAAATTTCCTGGATATAGTAGTTTCATATTATCCAATGACATATAATACCAATATGGTGAATTAATAGGAGTAAAATGAAATGTGAATTACTTTTTAGGCTTTATAATCCAAATTTCTTTAATTTTGTTATCTTAAAACGTCTTCATGATTTCCATGAAGTCTTGGATCATATGTGGATAGAACTATCTATAAATGTTGACATGATATTAGAGTTTGTATTTAATTTTAAGGTTTTTTCATGTTCAATTATAGACATACTTCATAACGATAAAGGTATCTCATCCTTCGATTCATATGTGGAGGATTCCCACGTAGACTCAATTATAGAGGACTTATCGAGGATTTGAGAAATTATAAATAATATTGAATACTATCTACCATTTAATATATTTCATATTTTCTTTTTCCATTACGTGTACTATGATTCAATGGTTTTTAATTAGAGGATATATATAAACATTTATAGTATTAATCATTAAACATATGTTCTTTCCATGATCATTGTAGAATTGATCGTTTTGATATCTTTAATGTAATAAATTATAAATAGACAAATCACCTTGTGATGTTTGATGTGGAAGGTCATTTCATCATGTTCTGAAACATATTGTTTTATTTCTATAATAGATTGTCCATCCACTTTGGTATTTCATGAAAATAATATATGAGAGTGTATTGGATTAAATGTTCATTCATCCATTATCCCTTATACAAAATCAAGAAGGGGGATTACTTTCTCCTTTTTAATAAAATATTTAACATTAATTTTCTAGATTAATAAATACTAATCACAATTTTTATTCAAATAGGACACTAATATCTACAAGGACAACTCAAATATTACAATGTTATCCATGAATTCTTTAACATTATTGATACATCCATATGATAGAAGGTATGAGTCTGGAAAAACTAGTTTCACTAGTTATATTTATATAATTCATATCCCCAATATATTATTCTTCAGGTCATAAATTATTTTTATTATAGTTATTTTAGAATCACAATCAATGTACACATCACATGTTTAGGGAGTGTCATGGATGAATAAAACCTCTCTATCATAGATCTCTGTAATCAGTAGTGACTTCTCATAGACAAGGTGAGGGATGAGTAAATGGAGATGGATTGGTTTGGCATATGTTATACATAAATTGGGGATAAATTAGTGTATGTGTTAAAATATAAAATTTTCAATCCATTAAAACATTAACCACTATCACTATTTGATTATGATTATCATGTTATCCCTCCTATTCCCTTTTTTATTTCTTGAAACTTGTAAAAACACACACGCAAACATAGGAGTCATTAATATTTACATGGTTTACCCTTAAATATTAAAGGAATGTATTCGGTATAATCTGTATTCTCCGTATATCATCTGATCCCCTATTATCAACATTTCAATTTATTTATGGAGAGATTATCTACACACCCAATATTGTTGTTTCCCACACATTATAGAATCACTGTATATCTATGTAATACAACCCCGATAGCTTCATATATAGATATCCAATAACCGAAGAGTATTTTTATAAATGTTTATATGGTTATTAATGATTAAATTACTCTTTTATTCTTTCACATTTCCCGTGAACAATATAATTCAAGGACCATCAATTATTTTTTATGAAAATATAAATTCACAAAAAATACATATTTCTTCATTATAGTTATTATTTGAGTGCTACCATTATTTAATTGAATAATTTTTTTCCATTTATTTTCTATAAAAATATGATTTTTATTGAACATATAATTCCATCTCTTATTCATATTTTTATGAAAAAACATTTCAAAATTCATATTATTTTTCTTTCCCTCCATTATTTTATTCTAATTCATTGAAAAAACATTATTCAATAGATCTCTCTTCTTATTTTATGATTGTGTATTTCTTATGTTATGTGAAGTATTATATCTACCACTCTCCCCCTCTATCTCTTTTGAAAACTGAATATTTTTTAGATTTAGTACTATATTTATTCTTTTTTTTTAATTTCATGAATCAAAAAAATTATCATTCTCAAATATTCTTTGTATATAGATGTCATTCACAACATCCCTCTAATTCAAATAAATGAAATTATAATTTTAATTAAAATTTCAAATTAAAACAACCAACATCCTTCAATATCTTAAATAAACTTATCCTTTAGATATTTTTCAAAAAAATAACATGATCATCTAATAAAATTTTATAGTAAATTTTAGTTATAAAAATAGTTACATGACTCAAATGATTTCATGTCTTTAATATTCTTCACATATAAGAAGTTTAATAAATTACCACTCCTGAACCAATATTTTGTCATAACATTACTAATAGAAATAATTATTTTTAACTAACAGATCATTACATTTTGCAAAAAAAAAACTAGTGTGTATGTCTTTAATGCTATATAGAAATGATAATTGAATATAATCTCATTTGTGTTGTAGACTACGATTTGGGGTGTGGTCCTCTATATTTTCAATCAATATTAAGCTGGTAAATTAACATTGGCATGAAGTTATATTAATTTCTAGAGCCACTAAATTTTACATAGACATATCTTATGATTTTTTCATCCTTTTGTAGTGCGGAGTACTCTGATTTATTCACCCAAACTACATGGATACATAAAATATAACGTGTGTTAGTTAAGAATATTTTCCATCCCACATTAAATTTTTGTATAAACTATACATGGAAAATTATTTTATAGAATTTCCCAACTCAAATTTTGATGGCCTTAGTGTGGAAATAGGTTTGATCACATAAAATATTCTTAAATAATCATATATGTTGAAATACCAGGATTCATGGTGTGGAACTCCACACACATATTCCTCTAATTTTCCATCATCATGAAATCTATACATTATATATAAATAGTATAGAAAAACAAAAGAATAATCTAATGTAATCTGAATTCATATACATCTGAGAAGAAATGTAAGTTATAATATTATTGATGCATTGAATACAGAATCAAACATAATTAATCACATAAACTTCTTGATCTATATACATTAATATTTATTCTATTAAAAATAATGGAAATAACTATGGAAAATTACCATAAAGATCAAATTATAGACTTTTATAATAATTCCAGACCCCTTGATTTACAATTTTGAGATACCCAACATGACAAAAAATAGATATTTTGTGTGTTTCAGAGTTCATCCAATACATGTAAATAGAATCATAAATATCATTTCATCATAGAGAAATAAAATGCTCAAAATTAAAGCCAATTTATAAATTGAAATTAGTTTTTACATTAATATATATAAATACATATATTAGGAATTCAAGGCACGAACTCCATTCAAATTTTATTGAATTAATAATAATCCCCTTTAAAAAATCATCAGAGAGAAATTATTAACCTGGGAGTATAAAATCAAAAAACTAATCTTCAAAGTGTTGATCCATAAAATGAAACAAAATACATAGTATAATCTTATTATTAAATTCAATTAATTATTAGACATATTGAAACTAAAAAATTACCCTTACTAATTTTCAATAATCAATACTCATTTAATATATAATAGAAAATAGATACCACATATCAAAAGTGGTATTGATAAACCCCATTTTTTATTTGTTGTTAACATCATCTTATAAAAATATGTCTATATATGTTCAAAAAATATTTTTCATATGAATGTAATTTCTCTCCCCCTTTATCATAATTCATTTCATAGTAAATTATATCTTCCTTATTTACATGATATAAAAATTATTTTTAAAGGGTATCGATTCTTACTCAAGAAAATTTTAATTATACATTACACTATAAGTCTACTGATCCATGCTTAATATAGAAATAAAATTTGTTTTATTTAGAAAAAAATATGTCTATATTCAAATGAACATCATACTAACTGGAAATAAAACCACAGAAAGTATATCATCAAGTTATTTTCAGATAGTATTATGTCTAGGACTACTGATAATTATCAGTTGATATACATGATCTCATAAGATATATCAATCTCGAATTTACAAAATCACATGAATATATATATTAGAATCGTTAAAGAATAGTAGGGTAAGAAAATATTCACGGAACATTTAAGATTTTCCTTTTTGTAAATTATTTAAATCCCTTAATTAATTTACATTAGAATTGATTTAGATTATTATGAAAGTGAGATTATTAATTTATAATTGTTTAATGAATGAAACATCGTAAACCTCTCAAAATATTCATATTTGAATGAGATAATATGTTATGTTAGATACTTCTAATTTATATAATTGTACCTCCATACCAGAATCACTTAGCATATACATAATGGTAAATATCTATATGGAAATATTTTGAGATGATACAACATAAAGAATACTCAAAAATGAAATTAATTATTTTTCTATTTAGATTTGAGAATGTCCACATATTAAACTAGAATTATCTTATAAAATTAATAATTCTTATAATAGATAGATCACCCCATGAAGGAATATTCTTGTTATGTTCGTTAAATATTTAAAATAGTTTCTTTATATTTATTATAGATGATTCTATTATCGAGTTTCCAATTGAATACCAATTGAGAAATCATTATAAGATGAAATATTCTCCATCATTTAAATATAGTATTAACTTAAATCACTCCTTCTCAATTAATTTCCTTAATATTATTCCATTTATTTAATTCCTATTTTTTTAAGTGAAATTACAATACACAATTTTTAGGCGAAGAAGAACTTTTTCCCTCTAACTTTATTTTACTAACAAGGTTGAGAGTGTTTCTCAATAATGTTTCCCCTGCCATTATGCTTCCACAGTTGGATGTTAAATCATATATTTTTGTAGCATGGATCTCCTCACTTCATCCAATTCATTATGTGATGTAATTTTACTCATTTTATCCATCAAATAATATTCATCTCTTATTGAAATATTTATTATCATCAGTGATTCTTCTTATGTAGTTAGTGTGGTTTAATAATATTTTAGAAATGATTCTAACCCTCTGACGTTACTCCCACATAATTTAATATTTAACATAAGTGATATGATTTGTTGGAAAAATATCAAGAAATTTATCATCTTCAAGTGGAACATTTTCTAAAAATTTTAATTGACAACACTTTTTCATCTTCTAATATCATTAAATTCCTTATAACTATTTGTCGAGTTTTTAGAAAATATTTTGGAACATTTACCACATCTTTTTAGATTCCAGTTGTCAAAACATGAGTGTTATTTGAAACAGAAATTACATTAGAAGGATAATTACCTATTATTTTCTTAATTTTTTTGACATAATTTACATCTAATATATATATTTCATTTTTTTTCAAGGATGACATATTCTGAAACATCATGGTTATAAAATTTATTGTTGTTTTTTCCTGAAATTTCAACCCAATACTGACTCTTCATTCTTCATCACAATATCATTAGGTCATATCATTCCATTTCCATTATATACATGCTATATTGATAATACATCACTTATTTTACTTTTATATAATTTCTATAATAATAGTAATATTTAATTAAATAAAAATTGTTTGATGTTGACATATTTTTATTAGGCGATGATTGTTTCATCTTTTACATATTTCTCTCCTTTAACTAAATATTAGTCTTTTTTCATTATAATTTAATGTAATGTAACAGAAACCTAATGAAAAATGTAATATAATGATTTTCCATGAAGGATATGACATTGAATATCCAAAATTAAAAACCTTATGAATGGTAGCTAATAATGAGAAAGGTATCAATTCATCAAGGGTGGTAATTATACGTTACAATAAATAATTAAAAATATATAACAAAATAATCCAATGCATATGATTTAGTGATGTTGAATATTATTTTATGGAATAAATATAATTATAATAATATCTTTTAAAAGTGTTGAATGAGGAGATAGATTAATGAAAACATATAATTATTGAATACTAAGGATGAAATTCAAGGAAAATTTCAATTTCCTGGGTAATATATATATATATATATATATTTGTTTTATAATTAAAATACATGACAAAAACTATGTAGTTAAAATCTATTGAATGAATAATGGCTAATAATAGAATGATTTTGGAGTTTTTCAAATAAAAAATTATTCTAATTCTAATATCATGTATTTGAATTCAATATGAAAATTATTATAAAAATAATGAATAAAAATATTAAAAGTAAAAATATATTTTCACAAATAATAATTTATCTATAAACAGTATTAAGATAATTAAAATACTTATTTTTTGAATAAAAACATCAAAAATAAATAAAGGAGAAGAATAAAATATCTCATACGTTTATCTTCTACTCTTGAATTAGTTTTCACTATATGTATTTCTTCCTCACTATGTCAAATGTTACTCTTCTCCAGAGGTCTCCAATAGAAATTCTATCTATATTTTCATTCAAAAAAAAGTAATTTTAATTTTTTACATATGAAATATTTTTTTTCTAATCATGGAAGATAGTTAAATTTTAAATTATGACATGGAATTCATCACTAGGAGAGTTTATTTATTTGGACCTTATATCACTATCCATTTCACTCAAATAAACCTCTCCAACCATTCATTCCACTTTCATATTAAATTACTAATTACATTAAAATAAAAACTTTTCCTACATGGCTTCATCATTTCTGAGAGACTCCTAAATTATATATAGATCCTCATTATTATTCACACCGTATGTAAACTATATAAAAATGCACACCATGAGAATACATCTTATGAATATCTCAACCTAACCACTTATCGATTCTAAAAATATTCTCCCTTAAATAACTAATCTTATCCTCCTCAAAGAAATAATGAATATATTCCAACATACCCAAAAAAATCCTTTAAAAACCCACAACTAACTACATAATCTTATTAACAAATAGACTATTCAAACCTCAACTGAATAAACCTAAACCTTTCACTATTGAAATGAATCATCAATATAATATTCATCTATATCCAAGAGATATTTTTTAATTTTTAGAGAAATAAGAAAAAACACATGATAATATATTAAAAACACAAAAAAAATCAACTCAATCATCAAATAAATGTTGGATCTTCTATATCTTGATGATATGAAACAATAAATGTCAATTCTCATTCCAAATGTCACAAGTACATTTTGAAATTTCATTAAGAACCTAAAATTATCTTTGGTTGAATACTATTTCTATAAAAAGTTGAGATAGTGAGGCCCCATCATCTATATTATTCACTAAAACCTTTAAAAAATACACAACCACAGATCAAAAAATCAAAATGTCATAAAAACTATAAAAAAATTCAATATTCTCATATAATTTTCTTTAATGCACCACACCATATTCTAGACCGACATTATCATAGAATAGATCATAAAATATTTAGGTGAGGCTTCACCTTTGATTTCTTTATCCCTTAGATTGATCCTGGTTTATTATTGGTTCATCATCAATGAACTAAAACTAGTCTAAAAATAATCATTAGATTCAATATTATCATCATTTATTAAATTTATAATTTCAATATTCCTCTTGCGATAATAGTTCATTGATCATTCTACTAAACATAAAAATAATCATTATATAATTCCATCAATCATTAAATCTTACACAATACAAACTTGCATAATATTATTTACACAAGTTCTTGTTTGGAATCAAACCATATAAGAATCACTAAAATCATAAATTATATTCATATATGGTTTATTTTTATTAAAGGAGGATGATAAAAAAGTCATGTTCCCCCTATTTGGAACTAGTTGTTTGGTCGTATCTTCCATCATCAATCTTACATGACTGTATGAAATTATTATATCTAATTCACGAAAATCATTTTTATTAGGCTTGCCATGTCAGATCATTAGATTTCATTGATGTTCAATATCATATTTCAATTTCAAGGGGATTAGTTTTTAGTGGGGGAAATGATGATTATCATACAAGTATGTAAATTTATCTTACATGATGATCAATTATATCTTATATTTGGGTCTCCAAAAAATAACATTGTACAAAATCCACTTGATAAAAATAATCTAATGATGGATATCCAAAAAATATTGTGATTCCTTTTATGAAACATCACTCAGAATTAATTTTACAATTATTTTTTTAGGGATAAGAAAAAAAATCTTCTGAGCATTTCTTTTACGAGGAAAGCTAAATTTTTTTTATGGAATGATTTACCAAAAAACAAAATATTATACATGGATAAAAATTAATATTTTAAAACACATGATAATAAAATAAAATTTAATAAAATTACAATATAAACTACAGTAATAAAAAATAATTCAAAATATTAAATCAGATTGAAATTTTAATTTCATATAAATTATTAAATTTATAATAATTTGATTTTATAAACATTAAATTACAAAGAAATCATGTGATTAATTTTTTTTAATATATATAGAATATTCATGAATAATATCGGGACATAAAATATAAGAAATAAAGTAAACATACATTGGTATTTATGAAATCCAAAACACAATGAATCGTGAGGAAAATAAATGATTTATTATATCTTCACAAGCTCATAAACAATAAAAAATTATCATTGAGAACTCATTTATGCATAAAATATCATCAAATTATCACCAAAATATTGTAGTGAGTTGATTTAAAACCTATCTATTTTCAATTTCTTTAAACATAAAATATTATTATACTCATGAAATAAATTATCAAATTCATCGTAATAGAATAAATCTCAAGAGTGAAAAACTGAAATTTAATAATTAATTAGTCTTCAAATAATATTTTCCCCATAGATTTTCTAATGTCAAACATTTTATCCCCTCTTAAAAATTTATTGGATTGAGTGAGATTTTATTTTCTTGATTAAAAAATTAAAATTTTATTTTTCTTATTTAATTACAAAAATATTAATTTTCTTCTAAATAAATTTATAAATATCTATTTTTATCCCAGAGAAAATACTAACCAAATTTAAAAATATTAACATTTTTTAGGAAATTGGATGAGTGAGGAAATTACTTTTAAGTAATGAATTATTGACAAGTGATTAATGGATATAATTATAAAAAATGAATTAAAATCTTATCGTGGATTAAGATTTTCATTTTAAATCCCATATGGATGCATGTTTTATAAGATTAATTCAATAAGAAATGATTAAATCCAATGATAATTTAATAACATTCATCCAAAAAAATTCAATGATTTATTTTCCATGTCATAATAAAAATTATGTACTCAATTAAATCCATGGGGTAATAGAGATTCACCTCTAAAAAATTTAATCACAACCTTCAATCATAGGATAAACATTAACCGATTTAAAAATATGATAAAATTAAAAATTTCAACTATTGAAAAAGTTTATGGAATTTTTTATATGTAAAAGAATAAATAAATCATATCACATTTTAATACCAATCCACCACACATAAAAAAACAATGTCTATATTATATAATTCGGATGTTGGATAAACACATAACAAAATTATTGTTCAAAAGAATATGTAATTGAGTGATTCCAATGTATGTTTAAGGGTTGATATAAAATTCACACGGTATACTGGCACAATTTTCAAATAATATTAAAAATGATTAGAAATGAACATTATTTTTTCTTTTCATCGGGATATGTTATTTTTCAATTAAACTCAACAAATAGTATTAAAAGGATTTACACCATCAAATAAAACCTATGTAAAAATATACTGTATATTTCTCTAGATATTTAATTAATTTAGATGAAGTTAAAACTAGATTTCATTGTAATTCTTAAGAAATTAACTAAAAATTATGTTAGAAATAACATCCATTACATAAAAAAAGTATTATACAGTTTCTAAATTTTAATAGTAGGTGAAATTCCCCCACACCTGTATTCATAACATGATAATGCTTAAAAAATATGAATACCAAATTAGTATATTGGAGGATTCAGAAAAAATATATTTTAAAGTAGAATAAAAAATACTCCCATGAAAGTAAAGCTTTTACCACATGAATTCATGTAAACACATTACCTTATGAATTGAGTAATATTTCTATTCAGTAAATACTTTTGACCTATTGAATAAAAATATGGAATTTTATTCCACAATTTAGAGTTCATGAAATTACATACAAATAGATAATGTTTAGGAAATATTAATATGCAAAGCTCTAACTATTAGTTCATCTTTTCAATTAATATTATTTCAATTCCACTTCCAGATTATAAAATTTATATAGATATCATATTTTAAAGTATTTTCATTCATACAATGAATAATATATAAAAAGGATAAAGTGATTAAAAACACATAATGATTTATTATTATTGTAATAAATAAAAACAAACAAAATATCTGAAGGTTTCCTCTAATGATAAACTAAATTTATAGTGTTTATTGCGACTCAATTATTTGTAAATCCTATATGAAAATGATTATAATTAACTCCTTTGGATCCCTCTCAAATAAAATTTTTATTGTATTTCTATTTACTTTTAAAGGATAGTTTTTCCTACTATCAAACCAATTGTTATATTTACTCTCACCATAATTATTATGAATTGTATAGACCACCTTGATTTAATAATTGGAGGAAAAAGTCAAAATAACTAATCAAATAAAAAAACATTTTTCCTACAATAAAATCACAATTTTGGGTGATATATTAATTAAAATGTTTAGTAATCTCCTTTTAATTACAATAGGTTTGATATTAATATCTCATAACATCATTAAACTCACTTAACTCTAGAAATATCATATCACCATCAATTTTAAATCCAAATTTATGCCCCAAACAAATTTTTTTTTATAAAGGTACATGGGAATGTAAAAATATCTCCCAAAAATATTTGTATAAGGTTACATTAATGTTTCTGTTTTTAACGTAACACTATAGGCTAACAAAGACTCATAATGATCCAAAGAACAGCATATTATGCAGTTAGAATCAAGTTTTTCTAAAACATTCTAAAGAACCCTATTAAAAAAATCAACATATCTATTAGATAGTGAATGGTAAATAGTTTTTTTGAATTTATATCCATATTTGTCATCAAAAATTAAAACTTAAAATAAAAAATGTGGTTTCTATTACTTTTAATGAATTATTTTGGAACCCTAAATCTTGATAATATAATCTATCTAATAAATTCCATCACCCTATTAGAATGATCATTTGGTGACACTATTACATAATCCAATTTTGGAAAATATTTTATATCCTCTAAGAAATAATCATACCTATATAAATATAAAAATGGTATCATAAATTTGAATCACTAATCATAAAAAATTTAAAATTCAAGATATCATATTTGAGGATGCTCTTACATTATACCTAAATTTCCTAACAATTGACACAAATCTGAACAAAAACTAAATTTTTGTCACAGCTAAAGATAATTATATTGAATAAAACATCATAACAACCATTTTTAGGAGTCATTTATCACCCATGATGTCCACCCCAAAAAGTCGATTTAAATATTTTAGGAATGATTGTCATTACATCCTTGTAGCCGCACCTCCTAAGAAAACCATCATTACACCTTCTAGAATTTAATGATAATAATAAAAATGAATTTAAACTCAGTAATGAATTTCATCCCTTGGTTTTTGCTAAAATAATTAAGAATGAATCTATCATCCGAGAATATTAAAAAATATTCATACTAAGTTGATTATTCTGTTTTTATTAGCTTGCAATTTTTCAATAAAATTGTAAAATTTTTCTCCCTAGGATCATTATATTCCACAATAAACAATATAGAAAATTGAAAACCCAAGAATTTTTAAACTCCTCCCAAAGATTTGATCATTAAATCAAACCATATAGGAAAATTATCCATTAAGTCAATCTCATTCTATCCACATTTTTTCAAATAAAGTATTTCAAGGAATAATGTTTAGTGAAAACTACAATATTGGACACTATTATGTAGTTAGTAATCATCTTTATAGAAAAGAACAAAAAATCATTAGTATTAGTCTATATAAAATGAATATAATTTCTAAGACAACTAGTATAGTACAATATATGCAACCACATGTCCTTCTTCTTTCCTAATGTTGCTCCAACATCCACATCACTAACATCATAAATATGATAAAATGGTTTTTTCAGGTCAGGTGAAATGATGAGTAGAGAATACGTGAGTTCGAATTAATAATATAAAAATATTAGAAAAATCAATCAACGATAAAATGATCATATTTATTGACTATTTAGAAAATATGCCTAGCTATTGAAGAATTTTTTTTGAAACTTTTTTAAAAGCCGAAATAGCCTAGAAAATTTCTAACAATACTAAAATTCACCATATGGGGAATCTCATGAATAACTTGTATCATATAATTATCAAACTATAATCACATATTGTACTCCTTATACAAAAATACAATTACATTGCTAACCAGGAATTTCCCTTTATCCCAATTAATAATAATATCAGTCAACCTGCATCTCCCTAAAACTAATTCCATATTTTTCAAACTGCTCAAAAATGTACTCCCAATATTGGATAAACCAACCATGAGAACCTCTATTATTCTCAATATCATAGTAGAAATAATTCATCTGGAACCATTGAAATGTATATAGAACCTAGAATAAGACAATATGAATTTATTTTTAAGAAAATTAAATAAAGAGGTTCTGAATGTGGATTTACCATGATCTTTAATGATATATGTATATAGTTGTATATATAAAATCCATCTGGAAAACAAGAAATTTTATTTGTCACAATAATAATTTAAATATGATATAATAATGGTATTTTAAAATGATCTTTTCTAGTTTCTGAAGTGATATTCATTTATTCAATATAAACTCTCCACTTAGTATCTTTTCTATCATGATTTTTTTTGATTTTTCTCATTTATAAAAATATTGAAATCTCACATTCTTAGTAATAACTTTGACGATTCTGATAATAGATGTGATGTGTTGGGACATGTTTCTAGGGGTGTGATGTGATTTGATGTGATGTTATTTTAAAGATGTGGGAGAACTGAGAAGTATCATGTTGGGTTTTGAAATCATAAAATTAGTGGTAAAGTGTTGGGGGTACCCTATTGTTGTGATTATACATATTATATTATTAAAATTCGGTGTTTTATTAGGTTAATGATCCTTGATGAGGTTGGAGTTTTGGTTAGTATACATGTATAGGTGCTGTTTGTTTGTTCTTTATTTCTCATTGGTGAATTAGAATGATTGTTTCACATGTGCAGAAGTGGCTTTAGTTTTCCTATAGAGTATTCAATTATTCTCACCATATATATATAATTTATTTTTCAGGTTTCCATGACTAATTCATTAACCATGGTGTACATTACGAGTTTATTCCATTAGATAATTTCCATATCAATACATTATCAATATTTTTGAGTATTTAATTTAGAGACTAGTTATATGTATCATTTTTATTTATACATGAATTATAAGACGTATTGGATTTATTTCAGATTATTTCATGGAATTTATTGTGATTTCTTAATCCTATTAGCCAATCCTACATTATTATAGAGTGTAATTCCTCCCATATCTATGATTTTAACACCCTAAGTGCATTTCTCCAACTTAGGGCCTACTAGATGCATGAATTCAAGGACATTATATCATTCACATAATTTTAGCATCTTTGGATAGTGAGAATTGTGATATATTGCTATTATAGGTTATGGTTTACAGATATTATGGATTTATTAGTAAGGAACAATTTTGATTTCATGGTTGTGAATGGAAATAATGTCATATTACATAATTTAGTGACATAGACTAGGGAGACATTCTCGAACATATGATTTTATCCCCCTATTATCCATTGCATAAACTATCAAATTATTTTTCATCCATGTAATGTGGACCTATTTATAAGCAAGAGTCTTATTAGTGGTTCATGAAATATGATGACATGCGTTATTATTTGAATTGTGTTTCTTGGCGAAGGATATAATTAATAATTGGAATTAAAATGATTATTACTAAAAATTACATACTAAATAGATGAGGAATTTTTTTCATTTCAATATAGCCCATGGTTTCCATCCTCTTTTGGCTAGTTGAATTTATATTCTATATTCTGACCCAATTGTTCATTTGAGGTTCAATCTAGTTGGGAATGATGATCAGTGGCAGAGGTCATTGTGATATTTTTAGATTCAATATTTGGGGATGTATGATGGAAGAATTTATGATGTGGTAAGAGAGGTATATATAGAAGATCTGAAGATAACATTTCATTTGTTCTAGGCCTAGATGGAGTATTGTTTTAACTTTGTACTTAGTCAGATGTAAATATATATGTGTCAGTGGAGGATGGTGTACCTTTGTGAGTGGAATGAGGTATAAATTTCAGGGTTTGAATAATGTACGGGGTTTGGGTTGGATTTCCATTCATCAACTAGGAATGATATAATGAGGTAGGTGATACTATTTCTATAGAAAGGGAGTATGTCTATATGGGATATTGGGATCATGTTCATGAAACATCTATGATTTTCCCCATATCATTATCCAGATGAAAATTCATGAATGGGACGTCATAAGGAGGCACTCCATCATTTGATCTAGTACAATGTCACTCCATTTACATTTCAAATATATATGAGGATCAAAATTAAGTAGCATGGATCGATCTAATCAACTCATGATAAGGATTACCATGAGAGGGGAAACAACATTGTTCTTCATTGACTGGAGTTATCATGTTGAATGTCATATGTTCCTAGTAAGTCATTGTTTCAACCAGTAGGGAGTTGACCCCCAAATCCTCTCATTCAGATATCTAAGGCAAGTGGTTTATATACTCCCCATGTGGACATTAGACCAGTGTGTTTTTATATTTTGGTTTCATGTAAATACTTAGGATCCGTTCTATATGGATTTTTGATCTCATTATCATAGATGAGGATCGGTTCACCTCCATCCTCATCAAAAATTACCAATGAGGCAGTTCCAGTAGTAGGGTTACCAGTCTTATGCTCCGCTAAGATAAAATTATTTATGCAAAGATCAAACATAGGATGTACCTTTCTGTTTGGGACCTCCACTTCAGCCTGGTTTTTGAGGTGTCCATCATCATAGAGCAATAAGAGATGGGTGTGGTCTGTTTTAGTTAGTGGAGGTAATAATACAAGAGGATATTGAGATCATTTGATGTACACTCATTTTATTATGTACCATTTTTTATTTGTATGATACGGGATACTGGTACAACTTTTTTTATCCTCTCTAGTATGTTCCTTGGAAGTAGATATAAATAGGCTTCTCATGCCCTTGGTTTCGACTATCCAAGACAAAGTCCAGACTAGCTTGTGTTATGTTTGATGAGGATGTGCAATGAGGATGGGTAAGAATCATTCATGTGTGGATATTTTAATACCATAAATGCAACTATATAATAGAGTCCTCAACATCAATTGGTTTTATTTAGTGTGTGATGTTATTTAATGCTTACAAAAGATATTTGTGTCCTCAAATGTATGTGGTAAACATGTGGTTTTCATTAGTGATAGGGGTTTACATGTTGGAAGTGAGTATTTAAAAACCCTTATTTTATAGATGTATGAGTTTTCTATAGAATCTATATGAATAGTTATACATGAGGTTCCTAAGGTTTTCGGTGAGTTCCAGAATATATTCATATAGGATGGTCTTACATTACACCCTTGAAAAAAATTGAGTTCAGGATAAAGTTTCTTCCAAGTGCTTCCCATATTTCGATGGATCCCTGTTGGATATTTGTTTCCTAGATGTGATATAGGAATATTAATATACATGATAGGAAACACTGAGGTTTCATCCAAGCTATTGTGTTAACGTGGGGTGTTATAGTGTTATTTTCAAATAAGGTGGATGGCAGTCTCTGGTTGTGGACAAGCTACTGAAGGTTGACCCAGATGATGATCAAGAATCTCGTTTCTCATCTGAGGAAAAATGTTCTTTTTGAACACTTAAGGGGAGCTAGTTAGTTCTTTGTGATCAATCTATAGACTTTATATGACGTGTTAAGGGTGAAGGATAGAGATATAAATTAAATTTTATTACATGCATGTATGGGAAATTTGATTTCATAATAATTCCTTTATGTGTCATGATGTCACCGTTTGTGTTAATGGGGCTTATGAAGTTAGTATATAGGACATGATAAGTGTAATTTTTGTGTTTGTGCTGTCTCAGTAAGGTGTGATAGTAGACCCTTAAACGGTCTACATAGTCTTTTATTTGGAGGAAACCAAGATTGTGGCAGAGTTCCATTGCTTCCTTGGACTCATAGGCTTCTATCATTGACTTTTCTCCAATATCCCTTGAGTTGGAGACTCATTGATTTTTTAGACTGAGAAAAAACATGATTTTGTGTGAATTATTTTGTGATAGTAAATTTTTGGTTACATGAAAGAGAATTTTGTCTGTGTTGTAGTGCTTAAATTTCATGAGATGTGTGTAATGTTGGAGGTTTTCTATGATGTGTCCCATATGGGTTTGGGATACATCTTAACAAAATAAAAGAATGTTATCCTTTATGGGTCTATGATTTTACAACATCATGATAATAACTATGCCATTCATGAAATATAGCTATAATTATCTACATTTATACTGAATTTCCGGTCATATTACATCATTGAAGAGAATTTTATGGCCATCAAATGTAACAGTATGACCCTAGAAACCCAGAGCCAATGCATTATCTTATTACATTGGCATGATTTCAAGGAATAAATTAATGAATGACCGAGATGTTTATTAAGATTTTAATTTCGTATTATATACATGATACACTTAATACATTGGGAAATATAAATTAAAAACATTATACACAATAAGATGAAATAAATAGCATCCTTGAATTCTTATTCAAATATTTTTTCTTCCTATCACGGGGTAATGAAAATAATAATGGTTATCTCAAAGGATAATTAAGGGTATGTATAGAATAATAAAAAACTAATCATTGAGTATTAATCATCATGGAAAGGTGAATAACTCTTAAAAAAACCCATTGAAATAAATATATATAAAAAATTCAATATGTTATTTTAAGAAACTTAACCGCATGACATTTAATCAATGAAATAAAAATTATATGTATCCATAGTTATGGAAAAACAAAATATTAAATATGAATAAAAAATGAATTTAAATAAGGTAGAATCTTAATTATTTTATGGGATTTTTCCTAGGTATATATATACACTACCGTCAAGACCATTCATAATATGGTTTAGCTACTATGTAAAATACCACCTCTTTTGGCCAACTATTTTGTCTCATGAGACTACCGATGCATTGAGGGGATATCTACAACATTTTCCCATCCCTGTCATACCTATAAATATAATTACTCATATATAATAATGAATTTAACAAATAAAAAATATTCATTATAATATATCCTTAATGAAAAAATATATATTTATCAATAATTCCGATTTTAATCAAATAACAGTCAAATGAACATAGTATTTTAAAATTATATATTGTTTTGGAAATTATAATATCAAAAATAAGATAATTTTGATATCAAGTTAATTTAAAATAAAAAATGATTAAAATAATGTGATTGTCTCAAGAGAATGTTTTCAATCCTAGAAGGGTGTGATATTTCAATGTTCATCATTAAGAACATTATTTTTGAAAATAATCACTAATCATTCCAAAGATTCTCATTCCACTTTGAAAAGAATAAATCATAATACCCATTAATTAATAACATTAATTAAAACATATAATATCATTAGAGTTATAATATTCATGATATAACTTTTCAAAAGTTAGTATATACAACAAATTAAACTGAATTGGTTCATAATAAAATATAAATTTTTATAAAATGATATTCGAGATAAAATTACCTGAACATAACTCTAATCTTGTTGTGTGGTATTCATAATATTGTATAGTCATTTAAAATATGTTAATAACTTATAAAACAACCAAAATCATTTTTATAAAATTATATATCATTTTCTTATATTAATTTTTACATGTTTGTTAACAATCATTCATTATATTCTCTAGTGTGGGTATTAATTGCCTAGTTTTATTAAATATGTTTTGACTTGTTATTTTCTTATTCAATTACATAGATCATGATTTAATCATATCCTGAATTATATAAATTATGTAATTGTCTTATATTTTCAGTAAATATGAATTTAGAAAAATATAAAATATTTGGGGAGAATTAATGAAATACAACGTTCATGGAGACAATATTCTATATGTACACATGTATGCTACATTAAATCATTTATTTCATTAAAATAATTAAAATTATGTATATATTTATATTAAAATTAATTTATGTTATATATATTATTTATGTCACATAGTTTTATTAATACCATCGTCTATACATTTCACACATTTATTGAACGATCCACATCTCTATGAGGGTGTGTTAGTCCACACTTTCTCAAACAAAATTAACACATTTATAATAGATGGAAATAAAAAAGGTATGTTATTAATAAAATTTAATGTATCATAAGTAATTTATAATTATCATATATATAATATATAAATAGAGTCTCCATTATTGTGGAAACCACAATAGGTGGTAAAGGAAAAATGAACTATCATTATTATGTGATGCGGTAGTTCACCATACTCAGAAACCATATGTTTATTTCCCATTTGATGGCAGTGTGTGTTAGTGTAGGAAGAAATAATATATTAAAAAACATTATTATATCAAGGATACTATCATTTTCATTTAATCATTGAATAATAAGTGTATTGGTAGTGGAGAAAAAATGATAGAAAACAAAACATTTGAAAACATTACCTAAAAATTGGGAAAATCCTTTTGGTTATTACCACTTGGCTTCTTTGGAAGTATATTTTACAAAATTTGGGAATCAAGGTAAAGGTGATTGATTTCTGGAATATCTTTTATCAAATAATTTTTAACATATGTGGTTTTGGAGGTGTGAGGTATGGGGAGTAGTAGTGGCCTTTTATAGTGGAGGAGGAGTGGAACTACTGTAATATTTTGACAATGGAATTATCCCCCATTTTCATGGATGAAGCAGACCCAATAGTAGACCGAATTTGATCCAAGAGAGTATAGGGTCAATATATTTCCACAAAATATATTTTAGACATGTTCATTGGCTGTTTTAGGCCTTAAGGTTATGATTTAGTCCCTTATTATAACTAATTTAACCATAGTTGTTGTTATTAATTTTTATCGTATTCAATAATATGTTTTGTTAAAAAACTAATTTGACCATATTAGATATTAGATATTATTATAGTTCCTAATAATGAATCAATATATTAGAATTTGTTTCGCAAAAGTGGCATAAATTAAATTTAAAATCATCCGCTGGGGGGGGGGAACAATGTGGGTGTTTAATGTAAAAATGTCCAAAAATATTGATATAGTATTTGGTAAATTTATATGTAAAAATGATTAAAAAAACTAAATTACGTTTATTTATAAATATATTATCCAATTAATCTTTAAAAATAATACAGAAAAAAATTCTATATTATAAATAGATTATATGAAAAAGCAGTTTTGAACCAAGTTTCAGAATTTTTCAGTATTCCTTAAAAAAAATTCACAAAAAAGATTCCAAAATTAAACCTAATAAAATATTAATGTTTTTATTCAAAATATAATTTTCTTTCAAATATATAAACAATAAAATTCTAAAAATTATGTTATAAAATATTCTCACTAGTAAAAAGAATTTAGAATGCCTCAATGAAAATATAGTATCGGATAAATTAAATTGGGTGCGTTTTTATCATAAGCCTATCAAATAAATTCGATGAATATAAAGAATATTTTATTGAATATAATATAATATATATATATATATCACATTAATATCACCCAATAATTCAAATTAATATAATTTATTAGGGTAAAAATCTATTGTGAGCATAAAATTAATAATATTTTCATTTATATTCAATCAGATTTGATATTCAATTGAAATTAATATGAAAATTATGAATTAATTTTATATTTGGGTAAACCTTATCTTTCCTTATGTTATATAATACAATTCATATATTTTAATTTAATGTCTAGGTTAAATTCCATTATATTAAATAATAATATTTTATTAAAATATTCTTGCTCGGTAAAACCCGGTTATGCATGTAATGCATGCCATTGAAGAAAATCATCGTTTCGTGTAACATATTATAAATAATATTAAAATATATCTAAATACATAAAATATATTTAATTTATTGAAATAGTGATTATATGATAAATTATGATGATATTATATCTATTTACGTGGTTGTTGTAGTGTGGCATACTCGTTATCGAATACAACATTCTCACTATAGAATTTCATTGATTCACATTCTCCCAACCTTAATTAAATTTTTTCCTTGTGATTTAAAATTTCTCTCACTAACCAGGAGATTGATATTTGAAAATAAACTTCTGTTAAAATACCCTAATCATAAATAGTACTAATAACACATTTTCTTAATATGGGAGATAAGGAACTATAATGGTCCCGTAAATAAGATCTGTATTTGTAGATATAGGTGGAAAATTAAAACATTGATACTGATGAAAAATATGAAAATCATCTTCTAATGGAGGGTTACAATTAAAGTTATATTATAGATCTAACAATCACAAGGCCATATTTCCATGATGACCTAAGGGGCCATTTTAATTGTCAGAAATAAAATTTTTAGGAATTTTTTTTGTTTTCAAGATACTTTTTTCCATGAGACGAGGAATTATTTTACTCTCTAAAAATATAAGTAAATATTCATTCATTTTAAATTTCTATAAGAACAATATTATTCAATGGTAACATGTTGATCTATTTGTAATTCATCTCTTAGAATATGATTCATCATATGGAGATGTAATATATAAATCTCAAAAGCTCATCCAATATTCAACACAAATGGTTAAAGATTACAAATTATTATGACAGGAAACATTATAAATATTGTCACTCAATTTGAAAAAAAGAATTTATAATTAACCATTAATCAACATGAAGCATCTCTAAAATTTCACATTCCACACATGTGAGTAAAATCATCATGTATCCTCTTGAAATATGGTAATAATTGAATTTCAATAAAACATTATTGGAAACATGTATTATTCCATATTCCTTATTTAAGACAGATGTTATCAATATTCCATAAATTGAAATGTGTTTTAAACTCTATCAGTGATTGAACAGACCACCTGTCAACAAGTCATTAATCAGTTCAAAGGTAGTAAAAAAATTTCGAAATTATTCATTTCTTCATTATCATCTCAACATGAGGAACATATTAAGGGTTCTAAACCCCTCAATAATGTGATTTCTGATAATTTTATCTTTCTAATTAATATGTTTTCTTATTACAATAAAATTAATGATCTCAAATCATTAATAAAAAATTATCATTGTATAATCATCATATATTCTATAATTCTTATAACTAGTATAATTCTGATAAAATATTCAACTGTCACAATTATTGAATATTAATATCAATCATTACTAATAATCTTTGTATGTAAAGTTAGATGATTATTATCCAATAACATCACTTGAGGTATATTCATTTGACAATTAAGGAGTTTATTTTAATAATCTCACATCTCCTTATAGTTTATGCATTGTAAATTATAATACTTTTTCATACCCCTTCAATCATGAGAGTGGTGGAAATTCAATACACACCTGTAGAAATTTCCCATTACTTTTAAGAATGATCCACGGTGTTTCCTTCCATAAATTTTTCATGTTAAAAATTATTTATTTCCATTCTTTATTTCATCCATATTTTCATCATCCAACTTCTTCTTTTATTACATCCGTTCAAAGAAAAATCACGTAGAGAATTTTTTACCTATCTCATTAATGCAATAAACTATTTACTCATATGGTGATAATACTGGGGACCTAACTTCCTTTCAAAATATCAGCCTATGACCATTAAATATATAAACATTCTCACTATTCAGATGACGTGCATCGATTGAGTTCTCATTCCTTCATCGAGGAATCATTCATAAATAAATGAATATAAATCATTATCTCTTATAGTAATGAAAATTGTATTACAATAAATATTTTATAGCACATAGCATGAATTTATGCATCATAAATCTTATAATCATAATATTTGGTAACATTGAAGAAATACTTACTTCTAAATCCTTCATTATTGTTGGTAAATAAAATGTGACCTACCCTATGAATATCCCCCATGACTATGACACCATGTGAGTAGTAAGTCATGTTTTCTTATACTTTTTCACACCTAGTAAGTCCTAGCACACCTAGTTGGAGTTGTTACTCCTACATACATCTTTTCTCGTACCACATCAAAATATAGTATCCAGATAGAGATATGTTACTATTAATAACCACAAAATATTTACCATAAAATATTTTATGATGTTCTTTCATACTTATAATCATTTTCTATGTTAGTTTTGTGATACATAATCTAATGTTTTTATAAATATAGATTTGATGGTCGCAGCTAAACTTCCTTTGATACCAACATTAAAACCCCTACCCCAGAAGCCTAGATTTGGTACATTATTTTATTATGTTGACATGAGTATGCGGAATCCAATCCTGAATGACTGAAAATTTTATAAGTCTTTTAAATCAAAATTATATACATGATACCAATAATACATTTTGAAATATGAATTACAAGAATGAAAAATAATTAAAAGAAATAATAGCATCCTCAAATGCTTATTCAAATATTTTTTCATCATAACATGGGGTATGCTAACATAAAATGGCTGAGCATGAATTTCTCGTTAGGGTAAATAAAGTGGAATCAATAATGATCAATCAATATAAAAAAAATTAATGATAAATAAAAAATGTCACATTCAATTAAAATAACTAGATATGAAAAATTTAATTTGGAAAGGTAATAAACAAAAAACACATTACATTTAATTAGTGATCTAGAAATAAATGTAAACATAAATATGTCAATGAAAAATGTTATAGAGGAATAATATTAAAAAATGAATAAGATTTTCAATTATTGGACGCCATGTTCCCTAGGTACCTGAAAATATTACTGTCAAAACATTTCATAAGATGATTTAGCAATAACATAAAAACCCATATATTTTAGAAAACTATCCATCACATGAGTTTACTGATGCATCAAGGGGATATCTTTATCCGAGAAACACCCACTTCATACCTATCAAAATGATTCCTTATATGTAACAATAGATTTAATAAATAAACAATATTTCTTTATCAAATATCCATATTAAATAGATGATAAAATTTTATCAAAAATTCATAGTTAATCAAATATTTAACAAATGAACACAATTTGTAAAAATGTTATAAAATTTAATAAATAATAATATCCATTGCCAAAGAATTTGGATATTAAATAAAATTTAAAATTGGAAATTATTAAAATATTGTTATAATTTAATTATAATGTTATCTATCACAAATGGAAGAGATTTTGCAATGATAATCATGAAGAACATTTTTTTGGAGAATAATATTTAAACATTCCAAAGTCTCCAATAAAACATTCAATAATATAAATCATAATCCCTGTGAAGGAATAATATTAAATTAAACTTATTGTATCATATGTGTGAGGAAATTAATGAAATAGCATTCTTAAATTGTAGTATATATGTTAAATAATATTTAACTAGTTTATAATTACAAATAAGTTCCCATAGAATGTAATTTGAGTCAAAATTTACTTACCCTAACCATCTGTTTGTTTTTTTGTATTTATACCCCTATATTGTTAGGATGGTATGAATGAGTATGATATACTCTATAATACCCAATGTATGATCGAATAAGTATAATGTGATACAAATAAAAGGGGGGGGGGTGAATTGTATACTTTAAAAATTCCCTTAGGAAGTTTTGGATAACAAAAATTCAAAACACCTCTAAGTTTTAAAGACTTGCTTGATTCCGGAAAAGTGATTCTGAAAACAAAAATTAACAAAAGTTTACACCAACTCAGATTCTACCTTAATATGTATAGAATCTAACTAAATCCAAATACAAGTTAGGAAGTATAAGAATGTTATACTTTAAATACAGCGGAGGAACAAAGTATTAAAACTACAAGTAACAAAAAATAACACTTTTAACACAAAGATAGGCGTATCCAACAAACCTAGATAAGTGGTCCCCTGATTGATACATTCAAGAAAGTTTGTCTTACCCACACCAAGGTAAGCAATAGATTCGAAGATCAGAGTTTGTATTTCTATCCCCGCAAGCCCTCAACTATAAGGTATTCAGCACCTCTGTCTTCCTCAGTAAGGAAGCCCTCAACTTCATGGTGTTGGAACCTCTGTCTTCCTATCCCCAGAACCCCTCAATTGTAATCGGTAACAATTGGAGTCCCATAAAGCAAGTCTGCACAAGGCAAAGTTTGAACAAGATGTTCAAACATTCTGCATGATGCTTTGAGAGTTGATATGAGCATCCCTCTCAAGAAATTACTTCAAGACGTTTTGATCACCCAAAATTCCATGTCTCTAACACTTTCAAATGAGCTTATATTTATAGGTGAAGCTCCAACGGTCGGATCCCTCCTTCAACGGTCATATTTCTCCTTGAATTTCAGAGGTACCTGTACATGTGTCACTCAACCAATGGTTTGTCAATAACTGAAAGCACGAAGTCATTTTGTAATGAAATAAGTGTAAGAATAAGTAAAAATGAAGTTCAGAATATAAGAAAATAAAAGTTCAGAATCTAACCAAAATTTAATTCGGAGTCTATAATAAAGTAATATTCAGATTCTATTTTGTAGGAATTTGGAACCTAAATTCAATAGAAATCTGAAGTCTAAATTTCAAGTAAATTCAGAGTCTGGTTTAACTAGAATTATGAACCAGAACATACAATGTTCCGAGTCAGAGTTCATGGGAATTCGGAGTAAGAACTCATAAGAGTTCGTATCCATAAATCAGAGTGGAACTTCATGATAGTTCGTATCTAGAATTTGGAGTTGAACTTCCTGAGAGTTCTTATCCAAAATTTGGAGTGGATCTTCATGAGAGTTCATATCCAGAATTTGGAGTGTAACTTCCTGAGAGTTCGTATCCAGAATTCGTAGTGGAACATCATGAGAGTTCGTATCCTGAATTCGGAGTGGAACTTCATTAGAGTTCGTATCCAAAATTTGGATCCTAAAACAAAATTCATCATATCTATGTATTATATTATTATGAGGTTTTATATATGAATCCAATTATTATACCTATGAAAAATATTGATATGAACAATGAAAACATGGTAGGGGTAAATTCCTATGGGAAGGAAATTATCTTTATATAAGTAAAATATAGATTAGCTTATGTATAAGATGTTTGTCATTTTCAAAACAATAAGGAATGGAAAAATTCATAAGTAAACCCTTATTAAATCAAAAATCTCCCCCTTTTTGGAAATAACAAATAACCTTTCGAAAAAGAATATAATGACTTAAAAAATTTTCTAGACTTTGAAATTAAAGCTTATCTCCCATTGTTTATGGATAATGGTGAATACGACTAACTCCCTCATGGGCTTCAGAACTATAAGGATCATATTCTAGATTTTGAAATTTGAGTTTTCATTATCATGGGAATGAAAAACATCATAATGAGAAACTCCCCCTTACTTTAGGATAATTCTTCTCAACTTAGAAAATTTTCTTTCTCCCCCTTTTGAGTAGTTCTTTTTCTTTCTCCCCCTTTGTGATTTTCAAAAAGAATTTAGGGAATGGAAAAACAATAAAGTACCTGAAACATTAGTAAATAAATACAAACAACACAAGAAACCAATGTTTTCATTAATATTGAAAATATTTTTACAAGGAAAGACATTTCAACAAAAAATCTAATTGGTCTATTTGTCTTCCTTTTCCCTGGGGATTAACTTCTTCGATAGAGTCTTCAGCTTATTAAATTCTTTCTGGTCCTCCTCAGCTTTCTTTTCTAAGGCTTTAATCATTTCATCATGAGCCTTCAGAGCCTCAAACTATACCTTAATAATTCCATCTTGCTTCACAAGCTTTTCTTCTATCTGAATCTGGAAATCTCTTTCCCCTTTCCAGCTTTGAGCAACCGAGTTAAGCTTCACATTCAGATCCTTCACCTATTGATTCTGAGAATTTTTCTCAAGGGACAGCTTGTCCTAAAGATTCTTCATCTTGGCATCATCGGTGTAAAAAGAATATTTTACATCATTCTGAAATTGATCAATCTCTGCCATGTCATCATCAATTTTATTTGACCATAGAGTGGTTTTGATTCATGATTTTCTATGAATATCATAATTGATGAGAAATTTTCTATGCTCTGCCTCAATCTTCACAAACTTATCCATTACCATGGATACAGATTCTGATTTCTGATTTATGCTGTGTGGAAGCATCTGGCATTTCGAGTCTATGGTGGGAATGATAAAACATTTATCCACCAATTTCATTAAGTACTCAACAACAAAATCATGTCCCAGTGCTAATGATTCTGAATCAGACACTTTGCTTGAGGATTGTTATTCAAAAATTTCCACCAACTTTATTTTAGATGATCCACTAACATGATTCTTCCTTATGATATCTTTTTTTGGGGTTTCCATAATAACATTCTTACCCTTATCAGCTTTTGGAATGTGTTCTTCATCAATATATTCTCCCTCAATTTCAGATAGTTGAACAATTTTTTCTTCATCTGGTTTCTCCTTCTCTACTTCTTCTTCAAGAATGTTTTTCTTAGAGAATTATTCCTCAAATAATTAATTTTATTTCTCTTCATCCTTGTCATCATCTTTTTTACCATATTTACCATCTCCCATTCCTAGAGTGACATGCTATGAGGACTTGACCTCAAAAACTCAGAGTGGTAGTTTTTTTGATGGGTTTGCCTTCTATTGATAATCCTCAACTAGTTTAATCTAGTCATCTAGATAAACACTGTCTTCTTCTTCCTCTTCTTCTTCTTCTTCTACTTCATCCTATTCTTCTACTCTTTCAACAAATTCTTTCACTTTTGGTTTTTACAGTGTGACGTAGATCATTCCAAGGGTCTTTGGTAATGGTTGGACAAAAAAAGTTTCCTTTATGGGAATCTTCTCAAAAGATACTTCGGTGTCTCTCAAAAGTGATTATACAACTTCAGCTTCAAACATATTCTTATTCATCTTCTTCTCTTATTTAACATTCCCATGGTTTTCAACAGTCTTCTTTCATATGGATATAGCTTTATCAGGGTCCAATCTGAACTGAGGATCCCCTACATTCCTTTTCTCTTTATATTCCATCCATTTAGCAACCACCTCATCTGGATATGCATTCTGTTTCTTTATATTGGGAGGTGCAGATTGGGTTTCCTTATGTTTAGGGGTCTTGTCTTCAGCCACCACTTCTTTCAATTTCCTCTTCTTACCGACCATCTTCACTGGTTCAGATTTCTCAACATTTTCAATAATGGCTTATGCCTCCTCCTTTGGAAAATCGTAAAACTCACCTGACTCTTTTGAAAATCTGTATTTCATCCTCTTAAAGGTTTCATCACTTATCAGCATCACCTTACAATTTCTCGGCATAGAGGTGCAAGCAATTTTGAAATAATCAAGACACCAAATAATAAGTTTGGATAGAAGAGCATGATACATAATAATTTGAGCTTTCAAAGTGCCATTCTTGATGTTCTAAACTGTAATAAGAATGTGCCTCATCAGATCGATCTTTTGAAGTTTTAACAAAAACATTCAGATTTTAGATGAAATGAATTCGAGAAATTTTATAAGAAAAAGAAACTACCACCATCTAAAACAGATTATGAAAACTTAACTAAGGAAGTCATACCATTCAGTTTGGTTAGGAAGTTAATTCATAATAGGCGATATTGTTCTTGAAGGAAATTTAACTATGAAAAACATACTATGAAAAACTCACTACAAAAAACTTACTATAAAAAACTTAAATTTTAAAGGTTTATTGCCAAAACATTGAGTACCAAAACTCTAGTACGAAAATTATGAGTACAAAAATTCCCATTACGAATATTCTCATTATGAAAATTCTGATTATGAAAATTTCTAGAATGAAAAATTCATTAAGAAAGTTTTCATTATGAATATTCTGATTACAAAATTTCTCATTACAAAAATTCTCATTGCAAAAGTTCCCATTATGAAAAATTATCATTATGAAAAATTTCATTATGAAAATTTTATAAAGACTCATTACGTATTTTTTTGAAAGGCTCATTACTAAAATTTTTGAAAGACTCATTATGAAATTTTTTGAAAGGCTAACAAACTAATGTACTCCCTCTATGAAAAGGAGTTTATTACTATAGGAGAATGGTTCAAAAAGATGTTAATGAAGGAATATTACCTCACAGTTATCATTCCTAACTTCTGTTTAATGTTATTCAAATCAATCGGAGGGTAAAAATTTTGTAAAAATGTCGGGAAGTTGATGTTTCATTCCAATAAATTGAAGAATGATATCTACTTTGTGTGTGATCCCTAAGAAAGTGATGCCTAATATCTATGTGCTTTGAATGAGAATGGTGAGCATGGTTTTTAATGAGTGAAATGGTACTTGTGTTATCACAAAAAAATCTGATTCTTAGTAAAACACAAGCCATAGTCTGTGAGTGTGTGTTGCATCCACAACACTTGAGCACAAAAACTTCCAGCAGATACATTTTCAGCTTCAGGAGTGGAGAGTGCAATAGAGTGTTTCTTCTTGCATAACCAAGAAACTAATGAATCTTTTAAGAAATGAAATGTTCTAGATCTACTCTTTCTATGCACTCTATATCCACCAAATTCAGCATCTGAAAAACTTTTTAAAACAAAAATATTTCCAGAAGTGTAAATGAGTCCCAAATCCATGGTTCCCATTCAGTAGAGAAAACTTCTATTCACTACCACTAAATGATATTACGTAGAATTGGATTTATATCTTTCACATAAGCATACTGAAAACATCAAGTCTATATGACTAGTTATTAAGAATAGTAATCTTCCTATAATAACTCTAAAATATGTTTGATCCAGTGGTTTCCCAGCTTCATCATGACAAAGTGTATTTGAGGTACCAATGGGAGTACTAATACTTTTAGTGTAATCGTATCTATACTTTTTAAGAAGATATTTAATATAATTATGTTGAGATATATATATTCCTTCTGGTTTTTGAGAAATTTGAAAACCAAGGAAAAATTTTAACTCACCCATCATACTCATTTGAAACTAAGATTTCATTAGATCTGCAAAGGAATGAGTTAAAGATTACTGATTTGAACCAAATATAATGATATCAACATAAATTTGAACAATAAAAAGATTTTTCTTATCATTCTTTATAAAAATGGTGGCATCGGCATTTCCCTTACCATAGTTATTTTGAAGCAAAAATCCCGTAAGTCTATCATACCATGCTCGAGGGTCTTTTTTATGGCCATACAAAGATTTGGTAAGTCTAAAAACAGGATCAGAAAATTTTGTGTCTTCAAAGCTAGGAGGTTGTTCAACAAAAACTTCCTCTTGAACATAACCATTAAGGAAAGCACATTTCACATCCATTTGAAAAAGATTAAAATTTAATAATAGTGCAAAGGAATTTAATATACGAATATATTCAAGTCTTGCTACTCGAGCGTAGGTTTCATCATAATCTATTCTCTCTTGTTGATTATAGCCTTTAGCAACAAATCTATATTTATTTATTATGATGATTCCATTTTCATCACACTTATTTTGGAAGACCCATTTTACACCAATAATAGAGGTTTCCTTAGGTCTTTCCACCAGGGTTCAGACTTTATTCCTTTCGAATTTATTTGGTTTATCTTGCACGACTTTAATCCAATCATCATCACCTAAAGCTTCATCAGTGACTTTTTTGTTCTAATTGGGAAAGGAATTCTAGATGTTCTACTACATTTCTTAAGTAACTTCTAGTCCTTATAGGTTGATTGACATCACCAATGATGCTATCACTAGGATGATTATTAAGAAACTACTGATTTGGGTTTTCAAAAACCTGTTCATCAACATAGGGTAGAGAAATCTTCTGGGGTAAATGTTCCAGAAGCATTTTCTTGAACATTTTAATTTTCAGAAGAATTTTCTATCAAATGTTGATAATCATTTTTTGAAAACACATCCGAAGATGTACGTTGGGGTTATTTAAAAAAAAAGGGATCAATTTCATCAAATTTGACATGTATTATCTCTTCAACAGTGCAAGTGTTTTTGTTTAAAACTCTATACTCCTTCGAAGTTGTGGAGTAGCCTATGAAAATTCCTTCATCAGATTTTGGTTCAAATTTGTGTAAATTATCTTTAGTATTCTAAATGAATACTTTGCATCAAAAAACCATAAATTAAGAGAGTCTAGGTTTTCTACCATTCCATAACTCATAATGAGTTTTATTATGAAAAGTTCAAATAAAAAATCGATTTATAGTATAACAAGAAGAACTTACAACTTCATCCCAAAAATGTTTGGCTACAGAATACTCACTCAACATGGTTCTAGTTATCTCTTGAATAATTATATTTCTTCATTCAATAACTCCATTTTGTTGAGGTGTTCTGGGTGCTAAGAATTTGTGAGTAATACCTTTTATACTAGAAAATGTTTCAAAATAAGAATTTTCAAATTCTCCTCCATGATAACTATGAATAGTTTTCAATGGAAGGTTTTTCTCATTTTTTACTTGTTCTCTAAAACTTTTGAAATAAGAAAAACCTTCAGACTTCTTTGCTAGAAAATAGACCCATGTAAATCTAGTGTAATCGTAAACCAAAAAAAATACATAATATTTTCCCTCAATGCTTCTCGTTTGTGTAGGACCAAAAATATCCATATGCAGTAGCTGCAGTGTATCAGTTGTTTAGACTTCACCGATTGATTTAAAACATGATTTATGTTGCCTTCCATATTGAAAAGGATCACAAACTTTTGAAGAATCAAATCTAAGATCTGGTAGATCCTTAACTAAACATTTCTTAGAGAGTTTACATAAGTTCATAAGGTTACAGTGTCCTAACCTTCTATTCCATAACCATGAATGATCTTCCATTTCACTAAGGCAAGGTAGTTCTTGGCTTTTAATGTCTTCTATGTTTAGTGTGTAAACACTCTCTTTTCTATTGGCAGAAAGAATAAATTATTCCATTGAATTGTGTACTAAGCAGTTATCATTCCTAAAAGTCAAAAGGTATCCTTCATCACATAATTAACTTATGCTACTGAGGATGTGCTTAATAACAATCAAAACATTTTATATCAATGTTTTTCCAAGAAGAACAATTTTACCTATACCAATAATTTCTCCAGGAGAATTATCTCCGAAAATTACATTTCCTCCTTCTGTCTTGATAATATTTTTGAAATAGTTTTTGTTACCCGTAATATTCTAGGAACATCCACTATCCATGTACCATGTATTTTTGTTGGTACATTCCCTATTATCCTGAAAATAAGAAAAAGTTATGTTTTCAGAATCTAGAATTTCTTGGATTCGGAAATTTCAGAAATAAAAATTTTGGGTGCCCACATCTTCTTAGAAAAATAAGCCTTATGAAATCCTAAAGATTGGGTTTTGATTAATGAACAATTCTTTGCCTAGTGACCAACACATTGACACTTTGTGCAAAATGGGGCACATTGAGGAACAATGTAGTTGTTAATAAAAATCGGTTTAGAACTAGTGTTACCAAAACCAGAAGTATTCCTTCATGGTCGGATTTGTGAATACATCTTATCAAAAATTTTCTTACCTAGGGTAAAGTTTGACAAAACTTCCTCAAAGAAAATATTTTGGATTTGAGTATAATAACTATGTTTTTGTCTTAAAAAACATTTGAACTAGAGCTAGACTCGATAACATCATTCTTAGAAATTTCGTTTTCAATATCTTTTTAATTTTTATTCTTCTCTGAACTTACTTCATCAAGATTTTTTGAAATATATTCGAAATCATAATTTTTCTTATGAAGATATTTATAATGATATAATATTTCCCTAGTAAGAATAGCATTCCTAGAGTTTTCCTTATCAACATTTTTCATGAGGTTTGAGTTCTCAATCTCAAGATGTTTAGAAAACCTAGAAACTTATTCATAGGTAGGTAAAGTATTTTCTTCATCAGAAGAAGATTCTTTATCAGAAGAGTTATAATATTTACTATCATTAGTAATTAAAGAAACTTTGTTCAAGGATTCAACATTGTGTACCTTATCCATAAAGAAATTATAATCAATAAGTATCTTGGCTATAAGACCAAGATTCTTCAGTCCAGAAGATTCATAATCTGAAGATTCATGTGAAGAGTCACCACTACTGGCACTCCAGGTGTCATTAGCTTTCATAACTTCATTATCTTTGGACTTATAATATTTCTTTTTGTTCCTTTCAGAATGCCTCTCTTTTAATTCTTTTATCTTGAGCATAGGACAATCTGGTCTTATGTGTCCATCTCTCATGCATTCATAGCATGTGACCTCTGAATATTTTTTATCATTCTTTCCCTTCTTCTTATACATTGATTAGAAATTTCTATGTCCAGCTGTCTTGTTCATCCTTCGAGCAGGATTAGCTAACTCATTTTCTGAGACTTCAATTTAACTAGATTAAGATTTAATAATAACCTTCCTAGATTTGAATCTAGTAACTCTTTTATGAGTATTAGCTTTCATGTGATTTGAATTTGTAGTAAAAGCAACACTAGCATTGCCTTTCTTCTTTTTTGTGTTGTTAGAATCTCTCTTCATTCTAGTCTCATGTTAGAGAAGAATTCCAAATAGTTCATCAAGTGAAATTTGAGTAACCTTTCTATTTTCATCGATAGTAGTTCTCTTTGATTCCCACTCATTCAACATGATATCATTGATCTTTTCAACAAGAGCTTCATCATCTAGACCTCTCTCTCCCATAGATTGTAAGATATTTACAATAGTCATGAATCACTGTTGCACATTACAAATTCGTTCTCCATAAGGAAAATTAAAACCATGATACTCACATTTGAGCATGGATCTTCTAGTCTCAATAACGCTAGATGTACCAAAATGTGTAACATTAAGTTTCTTCCATATACAGTTATCTGTTTCACAAGAAGAAATTTGGATATATATGTTCCTAGTCATTGAACAATGTAATGTATTGCGTACCTTATAGTTGAGTTGGTATTCGTTCTTTTCTTGATTATTAAACGCACTAACATCCTTATCAGGAATTTTATATCCTCTAGTAAGCATGAAAAAGTTATCTACCCCAGTCTTGATAATAAAGATCTTCATATGATTTCTCCAATATTCGTAATCATTTATATCAAAGATAGGTGGTCTAGTAGGATTAAAATTTTCAAAAGAACCAACATTTAAACCTCCCATCCGTAGAAAAAAAAAATTAGCACACAAACCTGTTAGTAGTGTAAGTTTGTAAACAAGAGAAAATATTCTAAGCAAGAAAAATTGTATCTCTAATAAAAAATTGAATCCGAACAATGATTCCAAAAAATATGATGCCCAAAAGTATGAATATGGAAATATGAATTCGAATGATCAATTTCAAATGTTATAAAAAAATCTCTTGAATCTAGTCATGAGATTAATTAAGATTGAACCAAATCCTATGATACAAATTGTTAAGACGGTGTGACTGAGTATGATATACACTTTAATACCAAATGTATGATCGAATAAGTATAATAAGATACAAATACAAGAGGGGGAAAAATTGTATACATTAAAAATTCCGTTAGAAAATTTTGGATATCCAAAATTCACAACACCTCTATGTTTGAAAGACATTCTTGATTTTGGAAAAGTGATTCCAGAAATAAAACATAACAAAAGTTTACACCAACTATGGTTCTAACTTAAAGCGTATAGAATCTTACTAAATCAGAGTACATGTAAAATAGTATAATAAAGTTATAAATTCCTTAAAAATTCAAAATATAGTGGAAAAAAAGTAGTAAAACTACAAGTAAAAAACAATATCTCTTTTAACCCGAAGAGAAGGGTATCCAACAACCCAGGATAAGAGGTCCTTTTATTTATACATTGAAGAAAGTCGTCTTACCCACACTAGGTTATGTCCTCGATATGAATATTGGTGTTTGTCTTGTTATCCCCACAAGCCCTCAACTATCAGGTAGTCGACACATTTTTCTTCCTCTACAAGGAAGCTCTCAACTTCTAGGTGTTAGAGCCTTTGTCTTCCTATCCTCAGAAGCCCTCGATTGTAATCAGTAACAATTGGAGTCACACGAAGCAAGTCTACTAAAGGAAAAGTTTTAATAAGCTGTTCAAACATTCTGCATGATGCGTTAAGAGTTGATAAGAGCCGCTCTCTCTAGAAATCACTTCAGGATGTTTGGATCACCTAAAATTATAAAGGCCTCTAACAAATTCAAATGAGCTCCTAGTTATAGGATAAGCTCCAACGTTCATCTCCCTCCTCTAACAGTCATATTTCTCCTTGAATTTTGGTCGGACCTATACACATGTAACTTGACCAAAGGTTAGTCAATAAATGAATGCACGACATCATTTTGTAAAGAAATAAGTGTAAGCATAAGTAAAACTAAATTTAGAATGTATGAAAATAAAAGTTTGGATTCTAACCAAAATGTAATTCAGAGTCTATAATAATGAGGTATTCGTATTCTGTTTTGTAGGAATTCGGAACCTGAATTCTGTAGAAATATGAAGCCTGAATTTCCGGGAAATTCAGAGTCTAGTTTCATCATAATTCGGAACCAGAACTTACAATGTTTGGAGTCAGAGTTCATGGGAATTCGGAGTCAGAACTCATAAGAGTTCATATCCATAATTCGGAATGGAACTTCATGAGAGTTCATATCCAGAATTCGGAGTGGAACTTAATGAGAGTTCATATCTAGAAATAGGAGTGGAACATCATGAGAGTTCATATCCAGAATTCGGAGTGGTTCTTCATGAGAGTTCATATCCAGATTTTGGAGTGGATCATGATGAGAGTTCATATCCAGAATTCAGAGTGGAACTTCATGAGAGTTCGTATCCAGAATTCAGATCCTAAAATAGAATTCTTTATATCTATGTATTATATGATTCTGAGGTGTTAGATATGAATCTGATTTTTATAATTGAGAAAAATATTGATATGATCAATGAAAACATGGTAGGGGTAAATTCCATTGGGAAGAAAATTTTCCATATATATGTAAAATATAGATTTTCTTAAGTATAAGATGTTTCAGATTTTCAAATGAAGAAGGAATGGAAAAAGTCATAATGAAAACCTTATTGACTCCACATGTATAGGGGTATAAAGTATGTTAATAACTATTAAAATAAATAAACTGTTTATAATATGATATATAATCTTCTTATAACGTCGTATTACCCATACGTTTAGAATCATTCATTATTTTCACTATTTCAGAGGTTAAATTGCATAGTTTTCTCATGTATATTTGAACATGTTATTTTATTCTTCTATTATGTATATCATTATTTAATAATATTTATAATTTAAACCATGACATAATTATCTTATATATTATTTAAATATTTATGTATAATAATGTTTTAATTTTTGAGATAAGAAATGAAATGCATTGTTCGTGGAGACGGTAGGTCGTACCTACACATGAAGTCTATTTTTTTTAATATATCATTTTAACATAATTAAAACTAAATTATATATGTATATAATAATTTTAGTTTCGTATATATGTTATATATGTTTGATATATTTATTAATAACAACATTTATACTTTTCATATATGGCATCAGTGAGTCACATCGCTTTGATGGGCAGAACTGCACACTTACTCAAACGAAATTATCATATATACACATAATGAAAATAATAAATTTATGTTAAAAATAAAAATTAAATAAAAATAAAATAATTTTAATTATAATATATAATATATGTAATCTTAGGTTCCATCATAATGGCCACCATGAGAGGTGGTAAATGAAAGAATGAACAATTATTGTTTCATGAGGCAGTAGTTCGTTGTACATAGAAATTGAATGTTTTTACCATTTTGTAATATGTGTGTGTATGTGTGGGGTGAAATAATAACATAAAAAAATACTATAAAGATTAGAATAAATTATTTACTATGTAAAAATTAAATATGAAGAGTATAGGGAGTGGTGATGAAAATGAATGAAAAGAGATCATTGAAAAACATTATCATAAAATTAGGTAACTCTTTTTGGGTCACACTAATGGGATTACATGGAAGGATTTTTACAATATGGTGAAATTCAGGTCCAATGGTAGGTATTTTGTGAATTTTGTTTTCATATCATGTTTGAACATAACTCATTTTAGAGGTGTGATTAATGGGGAGATGTGGTGGCCTTTTCTAGTGTATGGGGAGTAGCATCTTGTAATATATTGACAAGGGAATTCCTCCCATGATTTTCATATTTCATGTAGATAAAAAAATGGTAAAAATTATATACTATAGATTATATGGTCCATATATGGATAGAAAAGTGCTTCTTTATATGTTTATATTTTATTTTGGGCCCTAGTTTTATGGTTTAGTAACTTATTAATCTTGATTTTTTTAGTATGTGTAATTAATTTTCTTCAATTTAAATAATTATTTATTTCAAAATGTATATTTAAATTATTATACATTATATGTTATGTTGATTTAAAATATTGAATCTATTTTTAAATTAATAGTCTCATATGCGGCAGAAATTAATATAAATGTCACCCAGCGAGCAGGATGACAATACAACATTTATAGTTAAAATGTTGAAATGATTGACATGTTATTGAAGTAAATATCAAAATGAAATTGAATAAAATTTTCTAAATTGGATTAATTGAAAAAAATAAGATAAAATTAAACATTAAACCATAATCTATAATATAATTCATTATAACAAATAAATTAAATGGAAAATAGTTTGGAATTAAAATTTAGTATTTTCACTATTCATTAAAAATAATCCTTCAGTGAAAAATACAAAAAATTAACCTAAACTGATTTTTATGATTTAATATAGAATATGATTTTTATTTTAACATATTAAACCAATACAATTATCAAAATTATGATTTATAATATGTTCTCCAATAAATGGCTATAAAAATGGCTTCATAAAAATTTATAATTTAATGCATTAAATTGTGGTTGTTTTTATCATAATCCTATCAAATATATTAGATGACTATAAAAAATATTGTATTGAATGAAAAATATATTTATATAATTAATATTGATGATTAATGTTAATTAATTTAATTTATCAAGGTAAAATATCTTTGTCATTATATAATAATAGTTTTTTCTATTATATTGAACTGGTTTTCATGGTCATTTATAATTAATTTGGACCTAATGAATTAATTGTATATTTGTGAGAAAAAAAATATTTACATAGGTTATTTAATCATATTTATAGATTAATATTTAATAACTTGGTTACATCTCCTTATATTAAATAATAAAATTTTAGTAATATATTATTGTTTAGTACAACTTAGTCTTGAATGTGATACATCTCGTGGAAGAAACTCATTGTTCAATGAAGCAGATCCAAAATAATTGTTGTGTATTTTGAAATATATAAAATATATTTAATTTATTCAAATTTTAAATATTCTATAAATTCATGGGATACTAAATTCCATTATACGCTTGGTTTTTCTTGTCATATATGCTATTGAATAAAAAAATTACCTATGAATTTTTTTATATTATATCCCATATAAAAAGAGTTTTAGGTATGCATTTTCTCATATTGATCTGATTTTCTAATAGAGATGGTGGATATAGTTTTTTTAGGACTATGATTTTTTGGTCATATACACATTAGGAAAGGAGAACTCCATGGATGATAATTTGAGCATAAAGTTAAAAATATTTTATTTGGGAATATGTGAATCCTTGGAGATTGATGGAGGACTTGGAATCCTTTAACTGAGATGAAAGTGTGGATGATTTTATAGGTTTCTTGTTATAAATTATGTTGAAGTATTATTTAATGTAGTAGGTGGAGAAGAATATGTGGCTGACTCAGTGGTATAGGTAATTAATGATCGTGTTGGACTTGGTGATGTTATGGAGGGATTGTCAAAACAGGATGATGTTTCAGGGGAGTTTGTTTGTTTTAGTAGAAATATGTGAGGGATTACATAATTAGTTTAATGGATAAATTTTATTTTAGCACCAGTAGTCTCTGATATGTACCATGGAACGAGAAATTTTTTTCATGGCTAGGGATTAAATAGAATGGGGGGAATTCTTGTGGATTGGGGTCTAGTTTGGTAGTACGTAATGGTGGAGAATTGTGTCCATGGTAGGTTTTTGTCTCCCCTATATATTACCCTATGGAAATGGGACAACAAGTCTATGTATTTCTTCATATGTTTACCCCTCACATAGGTAGGTTGTGATGATATCTCAGAAATTGTGGATCAGTTGATGAAATTGGATCACTTATTCATGATCAAGTAGTCAGAAACATTGAATAGTTTGGAAAAATGGTTTGTGGATGATATGATATAGTTGCATGGAGACTCAAAGTCTATTTTATTAGACTATGAATCAAATTTTATATCATGAGTCAGGATATGATTGTATCATTATTTTGAAACACACTACTTTTAAACACCACATTCCACAATTTGAGAGAGATAAATAAAGTATGAACTATCAAGAAATTTGTGGTTGTGCATCCGGGACATCAGTGTATCATGGGCACAACACCGGCCTTTGGTTGGGTTTTCTTATAATAACAGCTATTACTCGTCAATTTTCATGGTTATGTCTGGGGATTTTTATGGGTTCCCATTTCATTCTACATTATATTGGGAAGAGGATAGGGTGTATGCTTCTCTTAGACCTGATGTGCTGCTGATCATGATAGAAAAGGTTCAATTTGTCAAAGGGAGCATTAAATCAACAAATTACCAAAAAATATCATATAATGGTTTCATGTGGAATGACATGTAGTTCTTAGTTTGGGGATCATGTATTCTTGATTCCCCCCACCTGACGTGGGAAAAAATTATCATCAAAAGGAGTATGCTCTCACCAAAGTTTGTTAGTCCCTATGAGGTTTTGCATGTATAGATCATTATTTTAATAAAGGAACATATCCATTTTTAATTTTTTTTTGATATTTGTAAATATGTATTATGGAATAAGGATTATTCTTCGAGTTTTCAGGTCATGTTCAGAACCATGATCTCCAGAAATTGGGCTAATTGGTTAGGCCACAAAATTACTACATGGTTAGTACTTATTGTGTGGTGTAACTCATAGGTGATCTATTGAGAAGTAAGTGGGAGCACTGTTTGTATTTAAACATATGACCCATGGCACATTCTAATGAAAAAAATGAAAACATATTGAACTTGTCAAATTTCACATTTTGAGAAATCATTTAACTTAACTATTAGGGTTCCCTCATTACAGTGTGAAGGGAGCATGGTTTTTGAATAGTTTTTTCAAACCACGTGGCCAAATAATGAAACCATATTTTTAGGGTGAAATGACAATTTTAACCTTAATTACTTCAAATTCATAAATATTTAATCCTCTTTATAATTTCTATTGGATGATCTCTTCATCATATCTTGTAATAAGTCCACAATCTTATTCTACTTTCATTGATACTGTTTAGATTTGGATTCTGAATAAATAACATTCAGAATAATTTGAACCATATTGATACAAGCATGTGTTATATTGTTTCCTTTTAGGGTGTCTATTCATACCTCATATTCTATTTGGGCAAAACCTCATATTTCATATTTTCAGGGTATCAAACATTCCAACTAATTTCTTATATTCTATAATGAATCTACAACTTATATTATATGTGGAGTCATCTATAACCTTGAGGTAGGTGGTCATATTTTTTTTCCATAAATGTTGAGCTGTTTTCATAGCTCCGCCATTGTGGTGTCTGCCGTCGTTTACTATATATTTCCTTAAATTTCATTATCCTTATTAAAATTTATATCCATATCTTAATATACACATGAGGATCATTGAAAAGTTTTTATAGGTTTTTATCCATGATAATAGCCAACGATTTGGTGTTTTGGTTTGATATTTCCCATTATATTTATTAGATTAAATAATCTGAACCCCATATATGTGTTCATATTTGATTTTAAATGGATTTTCCTACTCATTATTAATGATTTTGTAGTTTCAAAATAAAATCCAATGTTCTTGGATCATATGAAATGGAATTTCCATGACTTGGTTAATGTAATGGACTGTATATATTGAATAACTTGATTTATAATGAATTTCCATTATTAAATTAATTAATTGGACTAATTGAACAAATTCAAATGTGTGTTAAGGCCCCAAAAATATATTCATTCTTTATGTATTTATTATATCAATTATAACAACAATTTATTTATTGGGAATAAGTTTATATAACTTATGAGCTAATCCATAAGTTAGTATTCTTATTATTCCATCAATATGGGTCATCGAACGATCTATAAGGGTTCTATTGAGCATGAAATTTCTGTCTCCCTTAAATCAGGTGTTGAGTATGATGTCTATCACTGGTATACTACTATCTGGGTGATGATAATGAAATTCCCCAATTCCTAGTTTAGGCAGTTGCGAATAATGACACACCCCTCATATATTGAATGTTGATCATGATTTCTATCATTCATTATGAGATACATGTCATGTAAACAGTACTGGAGCCTATAGGTTCATTTATGAAAATTGTGAATGCCTGAGGTACACCCTTGAATAGAAATAACATAATATCCACTTATATGCCTACTTACATCCACACATAATTAGTTCATATAGGTTGATATAATATATAAACATAATATCGATTGATATATATATATATATCATTATATTTATATATACATGGTTACTAATCAGATTCATTTCGACCTATGCTTATGAATGTAGATACTCTAGGTGATCTATATGAACCTCAATTGGATTATATTTATTTATCAATAACACATTATTATTTAGTTATACCTTCACACTATAGAAATATGAACATCTTCTAGATTATTTATAGACACCGTTGGTGTTGGCCTATTTATATTTCATGACTCACCCTACATGGTCCACCTTTAGTACACAATTAGATTATATCAATGCATGTAGGAAGACTGTGATGTTTCCTGTTATAGATTTTTGATTATTGTTTTCCTATTATATGGACATTGGGATAAGAGGACTCTGAAAATTCTCAAGATTCTATGTGAAAAACCATTTGAATTTATAGTTTTTATTTTTCATCAAATATTTTATATGCATGTCCCTGATTTACTATTTTTTTATAAAAATTCCATGAAATCATCATTATTTGACTAATACTATTTTCTTTGGAAATTATAATTCAGTTTCATTGTGATTTACTATTCCATAGGTGTTTATTAAATCTGGTTGTGTTCTATATTATGGTATTGAAGGTTACTATGCCAATGGTCAATCAGTATTTTATAAATTATTCCACTATATTATGATTATTTATTATATCTATTGGAAAACTATAATATGAGGGTATATTCACCCCACTGTATCACCCTAACAACCTCACTACTAGTCAACATCCTCCGGAATATGAGGTGCCTTACTTGAGGCTGTATGAAAAATCAACTCGGGGCACGAGTTATACGGACCCCAGTTTTGGTAATTACAATGTTTTATTAGAGTTTATTTTTCATTCTATTGCTATTTGGGTATTAGATATGATACTAAGAGATTATGAATTTTTGTAATGTGTATGTTTTCAGGAGTACCAATCCCACGTACATGGGAAACCAATATTACCTAGGATAGGATATTGCTATTACTAATTATTTATGTTAATTTCTAAATGGCTTATCTATTGGGTGACACACATGGCATATGATGTTATTATTATTGGTGTAATTTCATTATGATTTATTTTATATTTTCCAAATGAATTGTCAGTGTGACATCTCACCCATCACTACAGTCTCTTTAGGACTATTATTCCATTCATTTTTCATCCATCATTTACGATCAATAAGAACATTCTTATAGCATACATTTAGTTTTGGATTATCATATATTAAGACACGATGAAATTTCATATAGTACTGAGGAAACATTATTGACACAGAATGTTTGTATCTTTACCTAATAATAATTTTCTACATAGGTTAAAGATGACACCATGAGTACTCGATTATGTTATACTAAACTATGAACTATTGGACACACGACCTGGAATGTGTAATTGTTTGGATTAAGTGGAAACCACATTGAAATTTATAAAGAGTGTAGTTCCTTATAAATTATAAATAGTGATCCATATAATTCAAAAATTTAATGATATTGAAATACATAAATGATAATAAATTGAAATAAACATAAATTTTAGAATTAAATGGGTATCTTATACCTATAATACGAGACCCAGAGATAAACCCAGACTTCATAGGAGGTGTTTTTGGGGCCTCTTACATTATTTTGGCCTGATATGGAGTCGCTTTACAACATAGATATGTTTTTTTTAGTAGGAAAAGTGATGTGATATTTATCTAAGATAGAAATGTACAAATCACAGATAGCTATATATGATCTTTAAAATTGACAAATTGTATATGGTGGGTATATTTTAGAATTGTAGAACCATTCATCCATGATAGCCTAGATTCATATGACCTGAATGCAGTGGAGGACTTGCACTAGAGATGTTGGGCCATGTGACACAAGGTATCCATCATTTAGTTAAACCAATGTTAATCCTAATTTTTCTGGACATGGACTTTTATTCACATTTTATAAAATATTTCCTTCACATGATGAAACATATAAAAGTTTTCCCTTGACCTGGCTCAAATGTAGAAGTGTATACTAGGGAGTTTCTGCTGCCACATCCTACCCCCTTTTCAAAGGATTACAAACCCATTATTTCTAATTCATGGATGGAGGCCAAGAATTCAATCATTGTGCATCTGAAGATTCCTCTAGAGTTGAGGGTCAATCTTACAGTGTATATATTACTTGATTCTTCCATGTTATGGTGGTTTTTTATTATTCCTAAAGATCAGAACCTAGATATGATAGATGTTTATTTAAAAGATTTTTTTAATAATGTTTCTATCAAAATAATATGAGGGATAAAAAATCTTGAGATTTTATGATCTTACAGTAGGAAGTCATGTCTCTCGTTGAGTATTCTTATTTCATTACAGAGGTGGAGTGGTTCACAAAAACTCTACCCAGCTATGATATTATTAAATCCATGTGATTTGAATATGGGAATTTGTAAACTATTGAATACACTGTCAATGTATATAGGAAAACTAGAATTTATGAGATATCCATCCAATCCCTTATCACTAAGAGAATATTTTGGGATTGCGATTTTGGGAACTATGGTGGTTAAACACCTATATTAGTCGATGTTTCTTCTAGAGTGTACAAGTGTCCCTTATAGGTATCTCACGAAGGTAGCAGTAGTCAAATGACAGATAATGGAAACATTAGTATTTTTCAACTGTGAAGGAACCAGGACATAAATTACACCATTGTATATGTTATTGAATGGATTGTAGAGGCTAAAATATGATGGAGAATATCTAATTATTCTACATGACTTTGATATTAGTTCTTAGGGAGCGGGGATTTACACATGCTCAATATTATAAAGTGGGGCTAGTAGTATATCTCTAGAAAGACACATCAAGTAGCACTAGAAGCATTGGTCAATGTGGTGGTTGAGGTAATTGTAATAGAACTATAGATTTTTAGCACTAGAAGAATGATCTTGGTTAGTGTAGTCATGATGTGACTCAGGTCCATGGTACACGCTAGTTATATATAGTGAAACCTATAATAAATGAGCATATCACCTGACCTTACACTATTCAAGGTTCTATTCTAATATCCTAAACTAGTGTGTCTACATTTTTTACCTAGGTTCATCACATTGATTTATAAATCATATGACCATTAAATGTCTAGACATCAATATTGAACACTTATATAGCATGATGATGCTTTCTAGCTCATTGGGAAACCGATCATAGAGAGTAATAATGGTACATATTATCCCCTTTAGATAGGCAGATGTAATTTGCTATGGAATCTCTCCATCTATGACATGAAAAGGTATCATATAATCTTTGGGATAGACTATATAGTTACATATCTGGTCTTATTGACTATTATATTTAGAGGTTTATGTTTACAACACTAGTGGGTTGTAGGTATGTTTATAAGGGAGAATGGTTTATTCTTTTGACACAAATGAGACCCGAACAACGGATGTTAGGTAGTGTGAGAACTCAGATTTCCATTCTATTCATGGATGAATAGGTGTTATGAACCACTATTTTCCATCAATTGATAGATTGTTTTATAGGACTCTTACATAATTATTTTTTTAGACTACATCTATTGTATTAGGTAGAATTCACTATTGATATTGTACTAAAAGTAGTACTAGTGTGCATTTCCCCTTATAGGATTGAAACTATGGAGAATATAGATATCATTATGTAGTTCAAAGATATAGAGGATAAAGGATTTATACACCCTATCTCATATCTTTGGGGATCATTGGTCCTTTTTTCCATGAATTCATATGTAACACTCTGGCATTATTTAGAATACTGATGTTTTAACTAGCTTAAAATTACAATCCAGTTCCCACAACCTCAAATATACGTACATTTTTATAAACTATAATGTGGTATGGTGTTTTAAATATTGATTTTATGTCGATCTATAATTGTTTCTATTTTATGTCATTATACATACCTCATATAACTTTCAGGAGGAGGTATAGTCAATATGAGTACCTAGTCTTGTGGTTCGGTCTTACGGTCGCACCTAAATATTTCTAGGATTTAATGAATCCAGTTTTACAATCATATTTAGATTAATTCATTGTAGTATTTATGATTATTTCTTTGTTTATTAACATTATCAACATGAATATTAAATCCATCATGTGATATTTCTTACAACCTGGTGAGAGAAGTGGCTATAACATAGTCTCAAGAAATGTTACATATTGATTCAAAAAACTTACTTATGTGGTAACATTATCTCAGAGTCAAAAGTTTTAATAGACCCATAGAAATTGGTAGATTTAGTTTTCAATTTGAATCCAATGGTTTTCATTGACATATAGTCTTTCTTGGGGAAATTTAAGTATTAAATACTCTTTATCTAGGATTTACCATGCCTTGAATATCACTATACTAGTGTAACAAAAAATGGTCTGAAATTTATATGGTCTGAAACCTGTGAAGCAGCATTTTAGAAGTTATAGGGAAGATTTAAATAAATGTTGATCATGGTTCTTCCATAGATGGAAAGGATCTATATAGTCAACTATGACACATCATGTATTGGGTTGTTAGCTATTTCTATGGGGGATGAGTGATTGGTAATATACGTCTCTCATTAGTTCATGCCTCATTGGTTGAACTAAAAAATGCTACCTCTAGATCCATATATGATAGTTAAATGTTCCATGTTTCAGGGGGCTCTATTTAAATAGATATCATTTTCTGGTGTTCATTAATAAAAAACCTTAAATATATCTTTACACAGTGTGACCTGAATCTGTGGCAGCACAAATGTGTTGAGTATTTGAAATCATTAGGTTCCAAGATTTACTATATGACTGGTAATGGTAATGTAGTAGATGATGATCTGAGCATGAATACTCATATGCAGGAGGTTCAGGTGTCCTATTGTGAGTGAAAACCCATGGCCATGTTTTATAAGATGCATGGTGAGGTTCATGATGATTATCAGAATAATATTTTCTCATCCATAGCAGTGACCTCTACCTTTTTGTAATAGGTGATAATGATTCATCATTAATATCTTGAAGGCCTTTACCTAAGGGAAAGAATCAATGATTAAGATTCATCTTACGGTTGGACCATTTATGAGGATGAGACACTATGATTTAATGGGTATGTGTAGGTCCAAGTTGAAATCAGAGTGGAGATGTTGTGGGAATTTCATAACTCATAAGGGGAAGTGAATCTCGATTTCATCAAGATGTATTGAGTATTAAATCTCTAGTATTGGTGGCCTTTTATGAAATGTGTTGTTTTTGACATTATCACTCGATGTACCAAGTATCAGTAAGAGAAGGCATAAAATTAGTGACCAGTAATACTTTTACATTTGTTGTCCTTTCCAATGAGGAAATGGAACTTTTAATTCTATTGATTTCAGGATGGGTTTTCCCCAATTAGTATATGCCTATGAAATAGGATGGGTAGTCATTCGTCGTTTGATGAAGGTATCCCATTTTTTACTAGTTCAATAGACCATCATGACAGATTAGTTGGGGAGGCTATACTTTATGTAGGTTATAAATCTTTATAGAGTTCTTTGATATATCATTTAAAATAGTGATTCTAAATTCATGTATACATTATTTCAAGGGTTGTAGAAGGCCTTTGGTACATAGTAGCCTCTGAGAATGTCTTGTCACCCACAGACATATTGAAAAATTTATAGTACATTTAATGTATTAGATGATATACTTCATACATGTGTCCATTCCATTGAAGGTTATAGGAAAAAACACATACCATATTGTGAGTTCACTTAAAAAAAATTATTTTACGATACCATCTAGATGGATCCTTATGTATAATTATATTGTAGGCCTTTCCCAGCACATATGTTTTATATAGAGGAAAGGTAGGTAGATTCTCATTTATGAAATCTCATTTAGGTGGCTTTAGAGTATTCCCAGTTGATCAGAAATCGTACGATGAAAACTAATTCTATATAGAAAATAAATTAAAACGGAAACCAATGAGCTCTTCAGTTTGAGGTAAGAGATTAGATTTTTTTTATTAAAACCAAGTTTTGTCTATAGAAATATTTAGTGGTAATTTTTACATTCTTCTGGGTTTTTTGGACCCAATGAGATTATGAAACTAATTATACTAGTGGAATTCATGATTTCTCTTCCTTAGAGATACTAGTCTATGCATTATGTATTCCATGTATCTCAACTTATATGGTATTATCTAGACCCACCTTTAATATTTCATCCAAATGAGGATGAGATAGGTATAGATGATTCTTTTTTAGTGTTATATTGTGTGTATTGATGATTGGAACATCATGAAACTTTCTTGATGATCATTTCCGTTGTTAGAGATGATATATAGGTATATATAATTAGATAATGATTCCTAGGTTTGGGAATCACATATATAAGTTTAGTGGATAAAATTTTTATAAGATGATACCTCTATTCACACATGATTCCAAATGGTGAATGGGGTTCTTTATAGAAGGGAATTTTCAATGACATGGATTTAAAAAAAGTTATAAATCATTATTTTTGTTTTAAATATTTTGGTTCTCTTAGTATACATGCGTTAAAGACTAAGGAAGGTTCCATGAGTGTTTTAGGCTTGCTCAGATCCTATATCTTAGAAAAACAGAGAAATTGGGTAGGTCACATGGTTACCTCATGAGTAAACCATTTGGGAACCCATTAACAGATAGTGCGCTTCAAGATTTCATTATAACCAAATGTCCAAAGGAAATATCCATGAAAAAATTTCAAAGATATTGATAGAGGGAATTCACATGGATTTTTCATAGTTAGGGAAACCATGTTCCTCAATAGTATGGGATCCCTCTTTAGATAGTGAGAAGAATATGTTATGTGAATGGATTGGAAAAATAGTGCTTCCAAAATGTTCAACCTTATTATTAATGGTGAAATGAAAAATATTTCCTTAGTGAATAAAAAAAATACTCACCCTTTATTCCTCCTTCTCATTTCAAAGGAAATAGATCTATATCTTTTCTCATTTTCTCTTATAAAGCTTCTTATATGATAATTTATATCACCTAAATATGTACTCAAAGTAAATATATATCTAAATAATTGGAACCATATCATAAATAATGCAAATTATCAAACATCCTTTATTGTTTTCACTTCATATATCTGGTTCTGTTTAGGTGAAATATAATATTCCCTTATTTAGGACCGTGGTCCATTTATCTTATTTCATCTAATATAAATCAAATATAATGGTGATATTAGACAATTCATCATCTGAATCCATATATTATATGGCCTAGTTGTTTTCCATCAATTTTGAGTTGTTTTAATAGCTCATCCATTGTGCAACATGCTATTCTTTTTCTTGCATCATAATAAAAATATTTATTTTTAAAAAAATATATATTTTCAGGTTAATATACTATAGAATATCATTAGTATATATTTAAAATATTCCATCCCTGGTCATGGGCACTCCTTAGGTGTTCTATATTGAAACTCCCCATTATATTTAATTTTTTAAATGACTCGATACCTTTTATTTGTTTGGACTGTATTTTAATTAGAATTTCAAAACTGTTCGAATTATTTCCTATCATCTATAGAACCTCCGATGTTATTGGTTCATAAAAAATGAAATTTACATCCAATGGTAAATGAAATGGCATGTCTATATTGAATGTATTTATTCATTCTATATTTTATTACTTAAGAAAATTAAATATACTAAATGAATAAATTAAATTTTGTAGAAACATCACATTAATAGATTTCTACAATGTTTATCGATTATATGAATTGTGACACCAATATAAATATTATGATTGATGTTTATATATATTAAGAGGCGATCCATATGTTATTATAGTTATTCTAATCATTCCATTTATATTATTTGAGTAATGATAGTCAAGTATTATATTTAATATGATGTTTTATTCTCCCTTACATCGAGTATTAATAATTACACATCTCATTATTATATTGATATCTTGGAGAAGGGAATGATGTTCCATGTTCATTAATTTTGGGTGTTCTGAATGATGAATTTCCCAACCTATCATTAAATACGAGAATGAAATATCACATTCATAATGAGATTCAAGTAACATACCCTTTATTGGAGTCTATCGACTCATTTGGGCTGGTTATGGATGCCTAAGTTATGCCTCGGTCCCTCCAACACCCAATATCCATGTATATTCCTACATATGTCTAAAATTACGACATTAATATATTTGGATACATTATATATCTATAAAATATATATAATTATTATATATATATATATATAAATTTATATGGATTTGGATCAGACTCATTCCGGGCAATGCCAATGTTTGAAGAGCCGCTAAATGTTATATAGGAACCATAGTTGGATAATATATATTTATATGGAATTTCTTATTATTTAGTTATAATTGAACACTGGTTAGTTATATACACTAGGTTCATTATTTCTAGACAATATTGGTGGTAGATACATTGATTTTACCTCACACCCGACTTGAGCCACCTTTGGTTCCTGAGTAAATTATATAACTAAATGTATGAATAAGTGAATGAACCTTTATTCATATGTCTGATTATTTTTTTATTATAGTATGGATCATGGATGCATGGGAATGAGCCTATTATTTTGATTATAATTGAGAATCCTTGTATTTTTTTTTGTATTTTAGAATAACATGTAGTATATTTATTTTCCTTGTTTAAATTTTTAATGTCATCATTCCATTAAATCATTATGTTTCTAACTCAGCCTTTTGGATTTTTATATTTTTATTAAGTTTCTTAGTTATTTATGCTTCTATAGTTGTTTATTATATATTTTTGTACTCTTCTTTCTCATATAGTAGGTTACTAGTCGTGTGTTCATAGTGTTTTTTATATATTATTCTACTACATAAAGTTTATTTATTATATCTATTGTGGGACTCTAATATGAGTGTATATTCACACAAATGTATCAACCTTACACACTCACTACTTATCAAAAGCCTCTCAAATATGAAGAGGTGAACCTAAGGCCATGTGGCCCACCACGTAATAGGGCATGTATTGTTGATCACAGTTTGGTACGTCTTCATAGACAGGACCAATTATATGATTTCATCCTTGTATCTCATCTATATCAGTATCTTACAGATGATTACCATGTTATTGATTATAGAGAATTGGATATCAAGGATGACAGGACAATCGTGGTTCATCTAATAGTGTTACAAGACCATTGATATTAGGTGGTGTGACGACAGACTATTCCATTAGTTCAATTATTGTGAAGGCATTTTGGCCTATATGGGAGTACTTTGGAACATGACATGCATATGCGTACACAGTACATGGAGTTGTTATGAGTTTTTCTCTAATATGTTTTTCTGTATTATGTGTTGTTTGGAACATGGTGTTTTAAGATATATGTTGTTTCCCCCTTGATTTGATATGTGTTGTTTTATGTGTGATAATGTTCCAACATTTGAAAAAAAGTTATGAACTGATTCAAAATCCTAAAACATTTTAATATGTTGTTATTTAACCCGTGCGGGTGAGTCAGTATCACCCAAAGCAGCTAAAATAATGGATTAGAAAATGGAATTCATCGTTTCCTATGTTTAACGAATTTGGGTTCTTTCAACTTTAATTAGAATTTGGGATTGTAGATTCAGTTCATGGTAGTGTTTTAGATGCAACTAAATCATTGATAGGTATATCAAAGGATGGTGGTTCATATAACTTTCCTCATCCCACATGGGTTGGTTTTAAATAATTAAGGTAAATAATAGTGTAAGAGGTATATGATATAATATTACAAACCTTTTTTTCTCTTACCTTTCAAAAAACCAAAAAAATGAGGGGTCTGAGGAATTTTCATTATGAATTTTAGTCTAATAGTGATACATTTCTCAGGTTATACAATTATGGAGGTGAGATATTTCTAGGGGTTAGACATTTTAGGTGGTGATATATTTCTAGTGGTCTGATATTTATGGGGCTGAGATATATTTTTGGGTTTATATATTTCTGGAAGTGAAACATTTCCCAGTGGATAGAAATTTTTGGGTTTTAGACATTTCATGCGGTGAGACATTTCTAGTGGTGATACACTACTAGTAGTGATGCACTGGTGGTGACTCACTAGTGGTGGCTCCTGAATACTTTCTCATGTTTTTCAAAAACATATAAATTTAACTTTTGATGTTGTTTGTACTGAGAAATTATTTTAATGGATATATTAATAAATATAAAATCCATTTCCATAGGAATTATCCCTACCTTCAATATCTAAAAATTATAGATACCTTTTAAAAATCTAAAATAAATAGATATTATGATATTTGAATTTAATGGAAAATCAAAACAGTACCTTATATTATTGTTCTATATATAATCATTTTAAATATAATATATTTTCTTTTATCATTTGGTTTTTCCTCTTGAGATGGGTGGTTCTAAATCATTCTTACCTTGGAGTCATAGGAAATTATTATTTTATTTGGTTGGTATTCATCAGAAGAGGTTCCCTCCTTTGCATGAAACCCCTACTTTTGGGCTAATAGATAGTCTAATTCTCTATTCTCCCATGCATGAATTATTTTATTTCACCTTTCTATGTATAATGCTTGATGTGTTACTATTTATATCTCCTGTAAATATAGTTCATCTGGATCAATAGTGATAAATAACGAGTTTAAATGAAATAAAATTTATAATAAGAATGATTCATGTGATTTTATGTATTTTGATTATGATACAATGATTATCTATGTTTTTTTGTATCATTTAATAACATTGATTTTTGTATCCACATTTTCATTAATTTTAATATATTTCATGATTCCCACATTGTGTGAATTTTTACGAATCTATAATAAATAAATGATAACCCATGTATAATAGGGTAATAAAATGGATTCCTAAGAATCTTATGTATTTTTTTAGAAAACAATAAAATAACGAAGTGTATTTGAATGAAATCCAATATGGCTAATCTGTAAAATATTGTGGTATGTATTGGGGTATGTTTTTTAATCTTGAATTTTTTTTTGCAATGTTCTATGACATGTTTTCTAATACACTTGAGGGTTGTGGTGTGGAAATGATGATTTTATGAATGGGTTTTTGATTAATTATAATAGATATGGGGGTAGTTGATGATATATTCCATAGGGGTGTGATATTTATTTTCATTTGGTTATGAATAGGGGCTATGATGGTGGTGGTGGTGTAATTGTGCAGCGGGGGTGTGATGGCAATTGGTTGCACTTTATTTCTGAGTAGAAATAAAATAAAATGAAAGATAATTATATTAAATGTGATGATATATAATTTTTAATACATAAAATAAGGGGGGATGTTTAAGTGTTATTTATTGATAATTTAAATTCTACAAATAATAAAATTTTGTTTTTAAAAGAGGATTGTGTTTTAGGGATTTTTTTATTGTGTAAATTTATGAATTTATCATTGGCAGCACATGTAGAGTTTATTGTGAAAGTTTTTATGCCCTGGATGTGAACCCTTCGGATATTTTTTTGGTGTTGTTACGTTATATTTTGATACATTATATAATTTTTTTGGGATTTCTATTCAATCCCTACCTCAATTGAGCACCATGTACCAATATAAATTTTTTTCTGTGTTGTTTTTCCTATTATTATGGGGGGTGGATGTATGGATAAGTATCAATTCATCCATGATCCCTCCTTCAGGCATTTATGGTATGAACATGTTGTGGGGCATAGAGTTAAAATGTTCCTCTATCTACATATGATGTGATGAGTATGTTATTTCCTAGGTGTCTTCGAGCAAGATGCGATGAGATGGATTATGTTGGGGATTATGAATTGTTTGAGAAAGGCAGAAGATTTAATGTTATCCATTTTAACAATACCCCATTAAACTGGGTATGAGATGATATGTGAGGTTATTAGGAAGTGGTGGTGGTGAAAATATATATTATTTTGGGGTGTGCATGGAAAAAATTTGTTGGAAAGCATTGTGGGGTAACCTATCATCATTATTCATAATATTATATTTTTACACATGGATACATTATTTGGGGACAAAGCCTTAGTGAATTTTGTGTTTTGGTTAGTATACATTTATAAGAGGTTGTTTGGTTCTATTGTTTTGACATGAGGTTATTAGTAATCATTTTTCAGATTTGTATGAGATTGTTTGGATCTCTAATTTACTATACCTATTTTATCACACTATGTATATAAAATTGTTTTGTGGTTTCCATGGGACTTCATAGACCTCCTTGTACATTACGATATTTCACATTTGGAAAATTTTTGTGTATTTACTTTATATTTGTTTTGGTATACTTACATTGAATAATTTTACATTTTTCCTTTGTATTTATACATTCATTGTGGGATGGTTTGGATTTATTTTATAATATTTCAGAGATTTTAATGTGGATTATACTTCTTTTATCCTAATCCAATATTATTATAGACGGTAATTCCTCTCATAAATGATATTTTTTGTTCCCTTAGTGATACTCTCCAACCCAAATCCTACTGGAGGTGGTACATGGTGGTCATTATCTTTCTCCAATTTTGGAATCTTTGGAAGGAGGGGATCATGGATGTTTATGTTCTCCATGTGTGTAATATATAATCCTCACAAATATATTCATAAAATTCGTCTTCAAAATATATTCTAAACTTTTGTATATAATTACTAACATATAAATAATATACTGAAATTTTATTATATTTATGGGAAAATAACTAATAATTTTACTCGCATTCCATTGATAAAAATGAATATTTTACTCATGCGAACGTATGGACTACCAGCGATGTGAAGATGAATTTTTATTCATCACTAAATTTTAAGGATGGTTCTAGAAAAGGTTTTAATAAATAATGTTTTTTTATATAATGTTTTAAATTCTTATAAAAGGAATTAATAATTATATAATTAATATATCTAATAAGTAGTTATTTTAAAATTTACCACATAAAACATACATCCCAATAAGAAAAGAAGGTTATTATAAAAAAATTATTTTTAAATTATATTATTCCTATAAATATTCCTAATTTTGAATCATAAAATTAATATAATCTAAATTTATTTCATGTACTTTTATGAAAAAATATATTTGTTTCAAAAAAGAACTCCCATAATCATACTTGAAAAATGATTATATGTTTTTATCTCGTGGGAGAATTTAACCACATACTTAAACAATGTTATTAATTTATATCATATATTACTATGGAAAATAAACTATAGATGTATTTAAATATAAATTATTAAACTATTTTTGGTTTAGGGAACATGAAATTTTATAGAAAAGTTCATAACTCATTAGTTGTATATCAAATTTGATCATAAATTTAGACTAATACAATATTATCACCAATTAGATTTTCATAAATTATAACTTAAAATATAAAAAAATAATTATAAAACATATAATATAGAAACAATGATTTAAATTGAATGGTTAACGTTGAATGATTAATTTTGAACATATAAAAATTATTGACATCTATATTATGAGACTAGTACTAAATAATTAATTAAAGAAAATAACATATGATGATGAGAAAAAAATATAAAAAACTAATATATTTGTGATAAATGTTAATAAATGATGTTTATGGAAATGTTATCAGTTTGAATAAAGTTCTAAAATATCTTATTAATGTATTTTTTCATCATTTTATTCAATATTAGGCTATGTTGCATCAAGGTTAAAGGATATTTGTCTCAATTATCAATTCAATGGCACATGTTGGATATTTCACGCACTCATTTGATTCATATGTTTTATTCAATAAAATATTTAATTCCTATATAATGAATATATTTATGTTGATGTAATTTTTAGGATCATTTTATGGTAACCCACTTATGTTATTTGGATTCTTGTTTTACCATTACCGTGTTGGATTTTTTCAATCAACCCCATTCTTTCAAATAAAATTATTTTTCATAAACATATTTACTCCAAGATTGATATATTACACTCTATGAATTTTTTCAATGTTTCCTTATCTCCAACTAAATAGCTGAATAAAAATTTAATTCAAATATATATTGGTGAACATTTTTCACTAATTGTATATCATTGTTGAAAATAATTTTAATCATCATTAATGTTGTTTTCTATCCTTCTCTATATTGACCTTTTCCACCTATATTCCCCACTATATTTGGAAACAAAATTATATTTTATCTCAAATGAACGTTATATTTCACATTAACTCTTTAAAAAATAATGATTTATTACCCATTATCATGATGTGGGTTTTGAACAAAATGAACAAAAAAGTATTAAAATGGGTTTACTTTATAGATGGTATGTATTATAATCCATTAAAAATTTATTCTAAAAACCATTACTTACTATTAGAATATTGTTTATTGAAAATCAATTTAAATGTTAATTAATTTTTTAATTTTATTAATTCATAAATTTTTAATCTGACTTCTGAATGATACCTAAAACATCATTTTTTTCATGGATGGTTGAAATAGCTTTAGAGAAACTCATTCACAATTTCACTCTACAAATGATTGATATTTTTAATCTTGATTCCCTTTAAGGTTTTATGTTATATTTCTATATTATATTAACTCATGATAATTTCTAGAAGAAAATAATATATTTTTATATTATTTAAAATTAATAGTTTTGATGGAATTTTTTATTATTTAAGGAAATTTTAAGCCTTTTAATTTTAACAATGATTTCATATTTTTTAATGTCTTTAATAAAAATTTGAATGCACATTCTATTTATAAATTTTTTTCTATAATAATTTTTTTGCAATTAAAGAAAATAATTTTAATGACTTATCAATATTAATGTGTATAAAAAATCAAATATAACAGGATTATCCATTCATTTCAAAAAAAGGGGAACTGAAACTTATTTTTTTTGTTATTCATAAAATTATATATTAAAAAATTAATTTATTTCAACATCATTAAATAACCTTATATTATACTGGGGATATTTATTTTTCCACCATAAAACATCATTCCCTGGGTGGATTTTTAATGTTCTTTGAATTTCTTTCTGAAAACAAACCACTTTTCAATAGGAAAACTAAATAATATTGGATTTATGGATATTTTCATTTTATAATGAAATAGATATGTAAGTATGATTATTATTATGAATTTTGGGGTGCAATATCACCATTCAATGCGTTGTTTTAGGTGTTATACCTCTTAAGACAATGATATTTAGTGTGAATCAATAGTGGGTTATCTTTGATCAGAGGACTGAGCATGAACCAGGTTTGATTTATTTATGTTCAAAAGATTATGAATGACCCTAATAAATATTATCTAGGATCAGAATATTGAGATGAAACCCAATAGAGATTATCTAGATTCATAATATTTAGTATGGACCCAATATAGTTAGGTATGTTTATAATGATATGGTATACATTTAGTTCAATTATGCAATATTTCTATGTTATATACATATGATTATGCTCATATTCTAATATTTCGGTTATAATGATTCTTTAAATTTCTTTCATGGTATATTGTTTTTTATTTAACATTACATGTTCTTCTATCATGTATTGTAGACATCACTTGTTATTATGTGATATTTTTAAGAATATATTTATTCCACGCTCATATTTTATCAGATTACTATGATCTATACCTTGATGAAATGTTTATAATCTTTTCACATACTAATAATTTCATCTCAATGCTTTCAAATTTTTCAATTCCCTAGGTTATGTAGATTAATATAACAGATAAGGAGTCCAGAATGTGTTCTAGTACTGTTTGATTATGGGGAAATTATTAGGAGTATTGTAAAATACTTTTCTTTTTTATATAAACTAAAATGAAACTAAAACATATATTCAGAGGATTTTATGAATATTTTTTTAAATATAATTTTATTCTTGTGAAATTTTAGAAAATAGTTATAGGTTTATCACACTTTTTATCAAATCCTATGTGTAAATATATGTTTTTGGCATCAGATCTTGGTGTGTCAGCCTAAGGTGTTATAGATTATATCATATTAGGGTTTAGATTTTTTAGGTTTAATTAAAAATATTTTTGGGATTAGAATAAGTCAAAATTAATGAAAAAACATTCGATAACTCTATGGGATATGTCACTATATAGTATAAAAACATGGAGTTTTAGTAAAGAGAACATTTCATGGTTTCCCATTAAATTATATCATGTTATGGATTATAGAAAGTTGATGCATATATGGGATAGAGGAACCCGAGGTAGATCATTCTGAAAAAAATTGGTTGAGTTATAATTTTATCCTTACATTGATCTAATTGAGTGGTCCTAACTCCGCACATATCTCTCAAAACTCATGAGAGTTTTTCCTTAGAAAACTAAATTCTATTTAGTAACTATTTTAAAGGGTTTAGATGGAATGTGATGATATAAAATTTATGGTTAGAGAACCTATTATGATTTTGGAAAATAAATACCCCAGGTTATACAGAAAAAGTTATTAGATGATCCAATTATATCATAGTTGAAACGAATGTAAAATAGGTTGAAACAAATGTGTTATTGGAGAAGGAATATTATGATTATGTTTGATATTTATATGATCATTTAACCATGTTCTCTGGAATATTTTATATCCATTATTTATTTATTTGATTGAGAACATCTTTATGAAAATTTATCATTGAATTGTATTCCATAATAAACTATTATAATCATCCATAGAATCATAGTTGGAATAAATTGTACAGTTAATGTAATTTCTAGTAACATTCATATTCTGTGGGAAATGATTACTCTACCTAAATACAAGATAGTGAGGTTATATCATAGTAGAAAATATATCATGGATTTCTTACGGATCCCATTGCTTTTCCAATTACATATAAATTTTTAAAATTGTGTGGACACAATTTATTTAGGGGGGCAATGTGACACCCTAATATTTAGGAATATAATTTCTTATCTAAATTAACAAAAGGATAGATACCTTTATTTAAACAAAACACCTAAATAAAATGTAATGTGACAAATTAATATATTATCCATAATAAAATTTAAAAATAATAATTCCAATTTTAAATAAATAAACTATAATCAATGTGAAATTCATATAAAATATGATTAATAATAATTCAACTTTTTAAATGGGTATCATTTAACAAACTATTATTATATTTATATATTCTGTTTCCATTAAAATTAAAAAATTTATAAATAATATAATATATATTTTCTGAAATTATTTTATAATTTTTTTATGTCGAAGTTATATTATAAAAAATTTCTAAGGATTTTATGAAATAGATGATTTTTATTTTATTAGTGAAAATATATTTTTTATGAAAAATTTTATTTTACCACTTTCTCAATATATAAGAAAGAAGTAAATGTTTTTAAAAACTTTTAATTGATCAAATATAAAACATAAAATAAAAATATATATTAAAAAAATAAAATTTGGATAAAGAGAACCAATTGTTAACATTTTATGGACATAAGTAATATTTTCCAACAAGAAATTATTTTTGGACATTTCATTTAATTTGATATTTCTTTTTTGAAATTATTTTTTGTATTTCATTGAATATAATGTAATATTTAAAATAATAATAATATATATCTCAAGAAAATATAAAATATTTATGATTTAATCCAAAAAATATCTTTTAACTTGAAATACATAATTTTTCTAAATAATTATTTTATTGAGATATTTTTTAATTATCATATTATTATTTCTCATGATTTGGAATTTTATTTAATAAAACTACATTAATATTTGTAAATTTAATTTTGAAATTTGGTAAATATGAAAATCTTAATTTCTATCATTAACATCAATTAAAATGTTTAAAAATTAGTTATAATAGTACACAATAATTTTGGTTAATGTAAAAATAGATGAAGAAAAGAATAAAATCCATCCAATTTATTTTCGAAATACATGGTTAAGATAAATATTGACCATATGTTATTATATATTGTATTATTTACCTCTTTTGGATCCTTTTACAATGTGTCATCAAGTATTTCAAACAAAAGGATAATTTGAAAATAAAATAGTTTTTACTTATACAAGGAGATCACATACATCATTTGAATGATACATTCCCTTTTAGAAATTATCATAATACCATAAACATATATCCACTCTAAGATGCTAATTATGTATCCCTAATACCCAACTTAATTAATTTTATCCTGAGCGCTTAATATATATTGATACTTTCATGTAAACGTTCAGGCTCTATATATGAGAAATACCAACTAATAAATATTTAAATCAACATATCCATCTACCAATAATATTCAAACAATACTAATATAATTAAAATTGATAGGTCCACTTTGTGAAATACTCGAAGAGGTGGTGAACAGTTTTTGAAATATTTATACTACGACCCCTTTGGACCGTGTTTCATTGATAAAAAACATACTTATATCATTCTCCCATAGCAATATATGACCAGAAATGAAATCATGAAAATGAAAAATCGATTTTACTTGGTTCACCCTCACTGGGATTCATCCAAGAATCATTCAATAGTGATGTGATGATCTATAAAATCTAGTAAATCACATTTCCAATTACAATGTTCAAGCAACGTAATATATGCCCAAGCACACCACATTTTCAAGATTGAGGGTTTGATCACTATATTTCCATTGGTCCCTCCCTATGTATATTTCTCCCACTCACTATTATTTGGAAAGACCATTTTCTTCCTTTTCTTTTATTAAATTCTCTTGGATGGGATCCACTATGAGTTTATGGACTTTTAGGTCCCATTATTTTCATAAATGAATGCTTCCTCAACAGTATATGGATTCACTATTTATGCAACTTTTCACCCATAGATGAATTCTACTTTTTTGTATAGTTAGTTTGCTGAAATTAAATTCATGATCTGTTTATGTCCCACAACGAACCACCAACTTCTTCCGTGATCCTTGAAGCGCATAAGCTATGTGGAACACCTCTTCCATGAACTGTCTTCTCTACCAGCACTACATACCATATCCATGTACCATCATGATATGTATCCTTTCATCGATCACATACAGAATTGTTAGACTTAATATCCCCCTACATCACTGATCCCCTTAATAGATTCAACTCCTTGTATTTCCCTACTACAAATAAAAACTTCTCCACGAGTATTGACTAAAAAATTTTCTCCCCTCTAAAGCCACAATTTATCCCATGTTGTCAATGAAACCAGAGTATGTTCCATTGAGGAATGAAAAATGGAAATGGACATATATTAGCATAATAGTGGAAACCAAACCATACCTTAGGTGTGGTGGGTTCCACATTAACACTTTTCATACTACAGGGAGTCGACTTAACTTCCAGTGATAGTCAAAGACTTCCAAATAATTCTATAATTAATTCCATTTTTAGAACATATGAAAAAATCAGTTCTATTGGCACATACTTCATCTTTACAATCCTTTTCCCAGCCTTATCCTTGATAAAATTATATTTTATTTCAATATACATTTTCCTTGAGTGATGGACTATATTCATTCTATGATTCACCCCACTTGAATTATTCTAATGAATTCTGATCGGAGACATCACTTCAACTACCATATCCTCAAGTTGTTTCTTCATCCAAAATAGTTGCATACATTATTGAGTTTTTGAAATATACTCATCTTCCACAGTTGTCAATGAAATTAAATCTCATTTCTTTCATATCCATGAAATAAATATCTATGAAGATAAAGCACAAATCCTGATGTCGATTTCCTGTCATCTATTGATCTATCCAATCTACATCTACAAAACCCAATAACTCATGTTGATAATTTTTATTTTACATTAAAATGAAATACACCATTCCTTTTATATATCAATGTATTATTTTTTATTGGAAGAATGTGTATTTCCTTTGAATTAATGTGATATCATTCTTCTTGAACTTGAAGAAACAATATATGGTCATGTAATTATTAAGTACAAAAGTTTACTAATGATCTTCCCATATTATTTGACATTCACTGCATTAAATTCATCATACCTTGATAGTTTCATCTTAGTAGCCAATAGTTTCTTCATCACCAGGGAATTATCCACTAAAAACCTTCTCAAAACATCATTTTCATACTTATATAGAGAAATTAATGTGAAATTATATTCTTGTGTCACTAATAAACAAAGGAAAAATTTCAGTTCACCAATCATTGACATTTAAAACATGCTATTCATGAATTCCGAAAACATTTTGAACCATGCATCATCTGATCCACATATGATTATGTCAATGAAATATACTGACATTATCAACCTTTGATCATTTTCATTGTTAGCATGAAATTTGTGATAAACTCTACCATAATAGAAACAATGATTTTTCAAAAACTGATCTAGTCTTGAATACCATGTTATTAGTTCTTAAATCCAAACATATATAACCTACTTCAGCTAAAAAATATTATTCTCATATTCAGGAACGAGAAAGCTGTCTAGCTACTCAATATAAAATTCTTCGTCTTGAACCCCATTTAGAAATGTTGACATGACATATATATGAAAAACCCTGAACTTTCATTGCACTGTTATGTCGATTAATATTTTATTTCTCTCTAGAATTGAAACATGTGATGATTTTACATCAAAATTAATACCCTCAATATGGGAGTCAAATTTTCATGCTTTCCATTATTTAATTCGATTCATAACACCATATTCATTCATTTTGTTGTGAAATAATGATTTATCTTGAATGACATTATTATATGTTGTCTTATAAGGATATCCCATGTTTAATTATTCTCAATTAAGTAAACCTCTTCATTTATAGTTTGAACCCAAATCTCATATACTGCTACATTACTAAAACATTTAGACTCAACCTATGTAATTTATTATTCTTACTACAGAGTCTTCACCATCCTTGTTTGTACTGGAACTATCTGATCACCATCTATATTTTCATTATAAGTTTATGCTCTTCTGACTATCCTTATTCAACCACTAATGTTCCCTAATCCTTCTCATCATTTTAGGATTATTTTAAAACAACCTCTTCAACTAGAGTATACCCTGATATTTTAATTTCTTCATCACAATCCTCCTACGACTGATCATGTTTTTGCTGAAGATTATTCTCATTCATAAATTTGATTATATAATGGATTTAAGAAATAATTCGTAGACAATTATTAAAGATTTTATATGCATTTATTTTCAATGAATACCTATGAAATATCTCTTATTCTGCAAGGGATTCAATCTTTCTATGTTTCCCAATACAGAGAATGAAACTCTTATTTTTTGAAGACTCGAATGTTCTTCAAAGATAGATTCTTTCTAGACCGTATATAATATAGAGAATTATATTCTATAAATCATAGTAAAAATATATTTTATTATTATAATTCCATCATCCATGATTCAAAATAGAATTTATCAAGAAGGTCATTTCCAATGTGAATTGTTATGGCTAGGTTGTTAATAATCCAATTTCTTCTCATAACCACTCCATTCTATTGTAGAGCTCATACCACGGAAAGATGATTTCTTATCCAATATCTAACAAAATAATCTTTTACATGGAAATTTGTGAAATATTTTCCATTATTCTTTTTGATATTCTATATTGTTCGACCATACATCTTCTTCACTTCACTTCGATATGTTTTTATGCAACTGAATACCTCATATTTGACGATGATGATTTCATACCATTCCATTCAACAATGGATTCCTTCCATACCATAGATCCTATAGAGTCTTCTCTTCTTCAAGAAATAGTAACACTCAATTTGATGTGTATAATGCTTTCATCAAATCCTCTATCCAAAATTTATCTAGAAGGTTATTATCAAAGTTCATTGTTATGGCCAGTCTGTTGAAAATCCAACTTCTTCTCTTAACTACTCCATTTTGTTATGGAGCTTTTAATACTGAAACATGATGCCTTATCCCATTTATATAATAATAATCCTATACTTAAAATTTTTTGAAATCTATTTCATTATCTATTTACATCTTCTGGATTTTTCTACAAAATCATCTTCTCAACATACCTTCGATATGTTTTTATGCAATTGAATACCTCATATTATTGGGTGAATATTGAAACCTATTCCATTATACTATAATCACAAATGAAGAGAACATGAAATCTCTTTACATTAATAGATCTTAGTGGAATTGGTTAGAAATAATCAATATAAACCAAATAAAGAAATATTGTTTACATTTTCTCTCTTTCATTATATGTATTTTAAATGATCTTCCCTTGTTGTTAATAATCACAAGTATGTGGAAGATCTCGTTAAAATCTTGGGAGATCTCAAGCTGTATCATATTTCAACAGATCTTCAAAGGAGTATTGGATCCCCTGGCCTTGATGTTTAGGACATATTTTTTTTCGTCTTCCTTGGATAGAAGGAACATATCTCTTTCTACATTCATGAGGTACATATTCCAATTTAAATGCATTCCCTAAAATACCACAAAACCATCTTTTTCTTTAATGATAATAAATTTCCATGAAAATCATCTAGAATTTCCTGAGTCACACAATTGACGTATTATAAGTGTGTTGTGACTTCAATAATCAATAACCAATAAATCTACACACCTCATGTATTTTCCCCAATATTTTATTTCCTATAGAGAATAATTTTTAACCATTCATTTTTTAAAAATCTAACGATACATTATTTGTAATACCTAATTCTCATCACCTGATCCTTGTTTCCTATAATATAAGAGGTTAATCCACTGTAAATGATCTATATCTCATTATGTTATTATGCCTTGAACTGAATTTCTACCACCACTACCTTCTCAGATATTGTCTTTTTTATCTATGTATTTGATTTCATACCATGTATAGATTTACTGACTGAATGGCCTAAAGTAATTTTTTATAGATTTTCTGATAACCCCCTTTTCAAGGGATGAGGGGGAAGCCTTACAAGGCCCGTATTCTATGGAATAACATTTCCCATAGGTTTGGAGACATTCAGTGACCTGTAGGTCTTAAGGAAATCATACTAACTATGACTACTTGAAACTGCTCCTCCCCAGCATCTGCATCGTGATCAAATCTCCACCTTTTCATGACTGTTCGGCTAGCAAGTCCATGGGAAGAGGTGTACAGGTGTGGTACCGATTGAAAATGGCATACCCTCTTATTCTTCTATAGTCCGTTTAGTCCTTCTCTGGTGGATGTTCTCTACTATTTCCTCCTCTAGAGTGGTTCAATGTAGAATCGGTCTGTGCAACAGCAAATTAGGTGGCCTTGAGGACATTAAGGTGGCATGAAGACCATGAGGTGGCCCGAAATCCTTACTGACCCAAAGGCCATTGTTGGCCCAAAGGCCATAAGAAATCCAAGCCCCAAACCGGTGGCCCAAGGTGAATAGTTCTGGCTGCTACAGTTCCCCAAAATATGATGGACTGAATTCATCTTGTTGAGATGAAATTAAATTTTTCATTTTAATCTCATTTGATGATACATTTAGCTTATTCATATTAAAATTTTAGTTTTCTTCACTAGATTCCACTATATTTTTGATGATCAATATCATTCCATGTATATGAATCCTCCATACCTAAAACTGGGACCATGAAATAATGAAATATAAAATTGAGCTTTGTATGACTGCCTTTGATTGTCTTATTCCCTTCGGTACATCTTTGGTATGGAAAAAATATTTTCTGACTATCCTACCTTTCCACAACAATATAATTTTATGGGAGGTACATTACGTTGTGAAAAAACTGCACCACTAATTATCCCTTGGGATCTCGGAACAATCATATTCTACTTCGTACCCAGTTCAGTATTTAATCATGGTGTGAGTTCTTATTGTATGACTTCAACTCTTACTGCATTCTGTTTTTGATAAAGCCACATACCAGCTATATCATTTGGATTTTCATGTTTCTTCTCCTCTAGTAGAAAATTATGACCCACATTCATATTTTATGTTTCCTATGTAATTTCTTATCCCAATGTTATTTTTTGATTCAAATGTTTTCTGGTATTCTGAACACTTAGTTGTAGATAGAGAAGTTACTATTAAAGTTATTTAATATGTATGATTTGAACATTTATAGTTTTAGTTAAATTATTGATAAGAAATTTTTATTCCTAAATTTTTAGTTTGTACTCAACCACCATTACTGAGATTTATAGTGCCGTGTTCTTCAGTTGTTCAATTTCATAATTAAACTCAGACATCTCTTTTCATTCGGCTATATATAGAGTTTAGCATCATGAACCCCTTTGTTAGATTTATTTATTAATTCTCTCAAAACATCTATCAATTCGAGAGAAAATTCTAATTCATCTAAAATTTCATCTCTTCATTCAACATCTCCTTCTTCATTTTCACTTTCTTGTTTTTTCACAAAATTTCTAAAAACACCCACCAAAGCTTCTACCATATTACCCTTTCTAATCTAGAAATATTATACCTTAGATATTTCTAAAATTTCATCTTCTTTTGAATGTAGATTATTGTTTTTGAAGAACATTATCTAGGGTCTCCTCCAACATTTCATATTAGTTGAATATATCTTGTAAGGAATTTATAAGTTTTCTTCATCTCCATCTTTATACTTATTATTAGACATTACAAAAAAATGTCCTATCATTCTACATCGGAAGAATGAATGTGAATGTATACCATTGAACATTCATATTTCTCTTTGTAGATTTTATGAGATTAATGACATGAAATCATCCAAATTTACTTCATATCCATATTCAATAGAGACCTACTTCATGGAATTGATTTACACTTATTTGAACATCCCCTTGTCCATATCATTGGTATAATCATTTCTCATTTCATATGAAATAATTTTATTATGCACGTTATCCAATTCCAGCTCCTTTGGATCCTTATCTTCTAATACATAAAATTTAGGATTAAACTGGGGTGGAGGTTTTCTCAAGATATGATTCCAAATATTTATATCATTAATAAATTCTCTGTGACCATGCATGTATTGTAGTATAAGACTCACACTATCAAATAATACATGAAAATTTTCATTTGTGTTTATTATAATATTATTATATTTTGTCCAGAAACTATGCATATTTTCCTCTCTGACATTTGAATCTCCTTCATAGATATTTAATATCTTTTCCCACGTAGCATGTCATGGTTTACAAGATATCACCATTGTATAAATTTTATTTGATAGGGACCCCCCTAAATCCTTGATCCATTTAGATTGAACTTCCAATTCTATTCTCTCAGCTTATTATAATGTAACACTATTAATATCACCTAATATTCCATGCATAGTTGTTGTGAAAACATCCATTCATAATGATGGGAAGTAGTATTGCATTTTATTATTCTATAGTTGAAATTTTTTCCATAAAATATCATAATTCATTTCTAACTAACCACATATATTTCTTGATTTGGGAGAGGAACACCCAATTTTATCTATTCACTTTGGTACCAATTGTTAGGTCCACTAGGTCAAATACCCTATGGGGGTGATTTAGGTCATGATATATTAAAAAACCTAGAACTTTTTCTCTTTTTTTTCTTTAAAAAAACATTTTTCTCATTCTCTCATAGAATCATATAAATACAAATGAAATCATGTAGAATACATGATTTTTTTACTTGGTTCAACCTCACTAAGATATGTCTATGGAGAATACAATGACAATATGCCGATGTACAAAATCCACTAAAGATCACTGCTAATTACAAGGTTCTTTCTAGATCTTCTATGCCTAGTCTCACCACATTTACATGATTTATGGGGCTTTCACTAAATTTCCAGGGGTCAATCCCTATGTCTCTTACTCTGGCTCACTACTGGTGGAAAGGACCATAATCATCATATTTCATCAAAAAATACACTTGAATGGGTTCCACTCATAATTTATGGACTTGTAAGTCTATAAAGTTTTATGAAATTACACAAACTCAACTATATATTGATAATATATTGATGTCCCTTTTCACTTATAGATGTAAATCAAATTTCAGCATACTGTTTAATAGCAGAAATTACATTCACGATCATTTTTATGTCCCTTTTTGAACCACTTACTTCATCCATGAACCATGTTTCACATATGATACATGGAACACCTCTTCTGAGAAATGTCTCTACTGCCACAACTACATATTTCCTCCGCATACTATCATTCTTGTACCACTTCCACATATAACTTCCACGTACGACTTCCGTGTACCGTATCCATTTTCCACATCCACGTACTGCTTCCGCATACTACTTTTCTGTATCACTTATGACAACCTCTTCCACATACATATTCCATGTACATCAATCACATAAAAAATTAACTTTTAAGGAATTCATTTTTCTATTGACTGCATCTTCCATGGACCTCCTTCTTCCAATGAAGACTAAAATTATCTGCCAACACCCTTTCACAGAATCTATTCTACGAATTATATAACCCTTCATAGAATCTGCCCCTCAAACCACTTACGAACGTGGATGAATTCATGTAACAAAGATGAATTATATTGAAAATAAATCTTCCATAATACTATTATTATATCTCTTTATATAGGAATATATATCCACATATTATGTTAATATGAGATTTACCAAATTTTCTATGTGGAACATCCTTTATCGCGTACCGTGCTTCTTCTATGAACCAAAATCGACCCGTGAACCATTATCCCTATGCAGTCCACATACCGCCACTCCTCCTACAAGGTAGAGAGACTCAACATCACCTTTTACCAAATGAAACCCTTCATAGCATCTCAAATCACTACCTCATTTTCGCAAAGTATAATCAATCCCTTATACGGAAATCCATCTATGTACCATATTCATTCACAATGAACCGTTTTCTACCCATGATCCTTCCTTGTACATGGTATACATCTCTCACATCATGGCTCACCTCCATTACTTATTTCCATCCAGATTCCTCATACCACAATTGATGTTATGTGAACTATCCTTCACGGTCAGTGTATAGTTCACTATTACATGGAAATCCTTCCTTTTCCAAAATTAAACTCTAGATTTAGAAGCACAACAGTTTTTTGACACTCAGAAACTATACACCCTTAAAAACCAACATTGGAAAACACCTACAATTCTAATTCATGGTAATATGGATTTTTCAATAAACACAATCTCACCGAAATCATACCAATAGGACACCTTGATTTATTTTTTTTCACAGAAACATTAGTAGGAATACTATATGAAAATAATATTATACTGATGGAATTACTAAAATATATTCTCCTTTAACTAATTCATAAATAGTGAAAACAATGCTCATGAATTTGTGTGAAAATCACTTCCACAAAAAACACACAATGTTTTCATCCCCACCTTTCATTGAAGTTTTTAATTAATGGGTTTATTGTAATTTCACATCCCTAAGAATTACTTATAATAGTGAATTTAATGATTGATTTGCTTTATTATATCTCCAATGATAGTTTATGAATATACTTTTAGATATTTATATAACACCACATACATATAAGGAAAGTATATATTAAAATTGGAAACTTATAATTAGTATCCATTTTCCCATAATATAAAAAATTTTATATTACAAATGATTTATATTCATAGAAAATTACACTTACTTTTAACATGAATCCTACGATTCCCTTTCCCATCCACAAAACCAATGGATTTTTTTAAAATGTATGATGTGGATAAAATTTCAGTAAGGGGCATTTGGGAATCCATTAGGAAATTAGAAAACATAAAAACCCATTAAACTTTTTATATGTAAATAAATGTTCATTGGGTGAAGGAAATAAATAATATTCATCTGAAAACACATAGAAAATTTTTTCCCAATTAAAATCATCAAAACAAATATCCATAAAATAAAATTCTTGTTGGAAACCTATAAAATTACATTCATAATCTATTTTGAACCCATTTCAGAAATAATTGATCCCTGGTTAAATACACATGATAAGTCCCCTGGTAAATCCACCTTTATTTTCTATTAACATAAGAAACATTACACAATGCATTCGAGATCTATCATGGTTCACTCATTATATAAGCAATAATGGTGCTACCTAACACTATTTGGGAATACCCATTATATAAGATATATTAAGATCACTAAATTCTATTTGTGATCACCCATCACAAATGCTATATTTAGCTCAATCAGTGCTGTCTTCAAACAACCATCAAATAAGATGTATTGGGTTCACGCAACCCAATCTGGGAACTCTGATTATATAAGTTGTTTTGGGCTCACCTATTTGTCAAATAATGATCATGTACAATATCATGAATAAAAAATTTTATGATTTCATTTTTTATCAAAGAAAACATTTGATAAAATATTTTAAACTAAATTTAAAATCACTTTCAGATATCAATATAATATTTTTTTGAAATACCCCATTTGAAATACCTAAATATTATTTTATTATAAAAACTCATTTTTGATACCAAAATTCCTAGAAAAAGTGAAATCAATTTTCTTAATTAAGGAGAAAATGAAATTTCAAGACGTAATCTAAACATAAAATAATAAAAACAGTGGAAGAGATGATATTATCGAGATATACATTAAAATAAATCATTCCTTATATCTTTTGAAAATAGGGGCATTCATTTTTTTAGAAATAATAATTTAGTTAAAACATTTAAAAAATAAAATAGTTTTATTTTATAAAACATCAATTTTCAAATAATAAAATTAATAATATAATTTAAAATATATTTACATGGAAGGGAAATATATTTCGAAGGAAAACCTTTAAAGGGTATTTTTTCAAAATAAATGTACGTTACAACATTTTATAATATTTTAATCATAATAAAAATGATATAAAAATATATAAAAAACAATATATATCATTATAATAAATAAATTAATGGTTTAAGATATGAATGTGGCCCAATACACACATCAATAAATAGTGTATCTTCATAAGATCAAAAAAATACCCCAATGAATGGAAATTGAGATCATGTCCTAACCATTAGCCTAATCTTCAAGTACATTATTTGTTATCAAAAATAACAAAACTATGTTAAGGAGTCTATTTCACAAGAATATTTTTCATTTTTATTATGAATTTTATTGAAACTTTAACTATACAATTCTCAATAATTTAATAATTTAAATTCACTTAGATCATTTTGACTCTATTCGTCTTACATGTCCAAAATGACTATAGTAAGACAACTACTTTCAAAGATGTCAATATTAAATAATATATATATATATATAAAATGGAAAAGTAATACATTTCATACAGAAATTATAAAATTAAAGACAATCACATAGGATGGTTATTAACAATGAACTATGTTACGATCATAGAAGTGGTATTTTATATGTACGGATTAGTAACCATTCCATTTTCAATGATATTTATCAAATGAATAAACATGTTATTTTCTAAATATATAAATATCATAAAATTATTAATTAAATTTTAATTAAATAAATAAACTTATATATAACATCCATGTTATATGGTGATGATAAAAGAATCACATTGCTTCATGGAATCAATTATCCACACTTACACATGAATGGAATTACCATTTTTAATTGATTGGAATGGTAATAAATACAATATTTATAGTTATTTTATAATTGATAAATAGTTTATTCATATCCTATATTTTTAGTAATTACACATTTAATTTATTTTTATTGCTTTTAGTGGAATGTGTATTTGAAATGGAATTTTACTGCTTCATGAGACAGTTGTCCTCCAAACACATGAATTGTGATTTCATTTTTTGTTTGATGGAAGAAGAAATTTTTGTTATAAATATATTTAATAAAATTTAATTATAAGTTATATAATTGTTTTATTTTATAAATCTTATTTAAAATATTTGAATTATGTGTATAAATTAATAAAATCAAAATGATGGGTTAAGCACAATACCTCTTCTTCAGACAACATCCATAGGTTAGAACCAAAAGAATTTATAAAATAATTTATTTGGAAAAAATGGGTTACTTGTCAATTAGAGGGAAGTTATCAAGGTATTTTTTCATGTAATGATTAAAAAAATGGATTTGAATATGTGAATTAGGGACTATAGAGAGTTTAATTTTATAAACAAGATGAGTGGAACAATAGTAATTTTGTAAAAGATAATGACGAACACATAGTTTTCACATACCAAAAGGATATAAAATGGACCATTATAGAGAAATATAACTGCAATTGTGATATTATGGACAAAAAATATATTTTATATAGTTTTTATTTTATATTAACGTTTACAAGACTTTATTAATGCCTTATAAATAAACATTTAACTTTACTACAGAAATTAATGTTTTCTATTTTATCTATTAATTATGGTAAAACAATATGAGTTTAACATATTAGATAATATAAATTAATACGATTCCAAAAATTAGCACTAATTTTTTAGATTCAAATCACTTAATATTCATGAATATAATTTATAATAAAACCTGAAGAAGCGATATAAAATATTTTATCAAGATGATTATTTTCAATGAATGTTGTGATTTTAAATTTACTCTATAATAGTAATAATCATTAAAATAATTTCAATTAATATTTAATGATATATAATTTTTTTAATATTTTTTTCAATAATTCTCCAATATTAATTATTTTAATTCATAAAAATGTAAAATAAATTTACATTTTAAAATTGGTTTCCTAAAAATAACATTTTTTATACAGAACCAACATTCGAAAATCCAACATGAATTTGATTAAAATGAAATCAAACTGAATAAATATAAATACATAATACATGTTTTAGTTTATATTAAATTATAAGGATTTGGGACTTTTAATTTACATAATTTATGGAAAATAATTGATATAGTCAGAAAAATTGGTATTTTTCACTAATCCATAAAATAACATTATTTTTTGAATAATCCCAAAATTTTATAATAATGTAATTTTGAAATGATTTTTTCAAAATGGTAATATTTTTTTATAAATCTAAATTCCTATATATTTATATTAAACTTTTAAATAAAATATTATAATAAAAGAGTTTATTTGATACTATTTTCTTTTTAGTTTACAAAATTACTAAGATTTATTTATTGAATATAAATAAAAAATCAGATAAATAAAAATTAAAATTGTTAATTGCATTATTTAATAGGTTGATACAATCATCCCACATTTTTATATTAACTGTTCAAAATTTTATTCACTTATTAAACAAGTGGGGATGACTCTCTCTAATATATATTTTTTGATTCCCTTATTGGTTCTTCAACCATCTGGGGTTTCCATAAAACCTTAAATAAGTGAATTGACTATGTAGGAAAAAATGTATCTCGATGTAAAATAATATGAATAATATTTTCGATATAACTAATATTATCTTTCAACTAAACTACATCGGGGCTCCAAACCTGAGATAAATCTAACACCTATATCCTTTGAATTGGAAAATGAAAAACATTCTAAACTCATGAAATACCAAGTTGAAAATCCACTCAGTAGAAACTGTCTCACACATTATCATATATTTCATACTCTATAATTAACCATGAAAATATATTACACTTATTGTTAAAATGAACTACTAATTTTTATGGAGGTAAATTGAGAAAAACATGTCCACATACCATAAAAAATATTTTTCTCCATTTGTCCCCATAAAATTGTCTTATTCTCTGATCCATCCATATATGTTTCTGAATAAATAGTACTATATCCTACATTTATTCTAAAATCTATAGTTTCATAAAAATCATCTCTCATACTTTATCCAAAAATGTTATTGTCCAAAATTATATTCCAACTAACGACTCAAATTGTTTCAAATGTATAATCTAATGAAAATTGTTGTTTAAAAAACACAATACATAAAATAAGATAATCCCTACATCCCCATGGTATAAATATTCTTCACAAAATATCTATTAGAATGAGGATTAAATGTTTTTAAAAAATATTTTTCAGTACCGATTTTTTTTTTAATTCCGTTCAAAAAATTATATGTGAACATTGGATAATGGTATAATACAATGGGCATGTAAACTCCATCGAACCTCACTATCTCTATTTCATACAGTCAAGAAATATTATCTAATGAAATGTTTTCTCAAATGATAATTATATTAAATAAATTTATTAATTGATCAGTAAAAACACAATTCAAATTGTTACCTTGGGATGTCTTTAAAAATCGATACAAATAATACATAGATATATTTTTCAATTTAAACTCCAAAATAATGAAAATTTATATTATTCCCATTAGTAATTATTATTATGATTTACCTTATGAAAATTAGGAAATTTTATTGTTATGTTAAAAATGACTCTCTTCATTCATTCCCATATGTAATACTCATAATTTTATATATACACCTTATTGTTGTAATGATTAATAGAAAATTGTAAACTACGAGGTTCCCTCAACAAATCTCTCTTCAACTGATAATGAAAATGAACACATAATATGTTTCCAAATATAATTACACCTTTTTCATCAATACAACAATATACCATTCTTAAATTATTCTACCTTCAATTTCACCAGATGGTCCTCCATATATGCTTTATTAATTCATTCTGAGAGATGTTATAACACTAAAACATAAAAAATAGACGTAGTCCCAAAATCCATAACCTCTAGGCCAAAATAGGTAAAATAATTATCCAAAGGGTCATAGTCCCAAAACAATATGGTTATGAAATATTAATTACAGAGTGCATCATCGAAATTATATTCATTTCCACAGTGGTAATTAATAATGATATTATAATCCTAAATTTATTATAATTAACTTCTTAATCAAGTATTATATTTATTAGTAGTGAATAAATTCGTAAAAATTTTATGATTAGTATATATTTAAAATTTTAGTCCATAATAAATATGCGTTAAATTTTTTAATGAAAAAACAAATAGTGAAAATCATATATCATGAGTATAGTAATTTAACTCATGAGATTTCAACTCACAAGATAATAAAATAATTTTCAGATCATTATGCATCTGAAGACAACTAGATCCCATTAATAAAGCACCACTATAGATGAAAAAATATCCAATTATGGAAGGAAAGCCTAAAACTAGAGAATCCACTTGTCTTCTTTTCAGTTCATAAAAAAATAAGCTCATTTTTATGGCCAACTAAATTTATCTGCCTTTTTATTTAACATAGTTTGTAAGCTAGAAAATAGAGTAATGTCTTCCATAAACCATCAGAAATAACCGGATAATCGATGAAAAATAATAATCACTATATTATTTTTTGGGATTTTAAAATCATAAAAAACATTTTTAGTAGGTTCAAGGGTTATTAAATCAGGAAAACCAATATATCCATGGAAACGATTTCATACGAAATTCATTATTAATTAATTATCCATATAGTTTCTTTCGTTTGATGTTTTTCAAGATAATCTATAAGTATATTTTTTGATCATCCTAACATTGATAATATAAAATGATATCATATATAATAACAAATAAAAAAAATACAAAAAATAATGTAAAACGATATTCCAAAGGACAATAAATAAAATAAGTGATTTTGAAAATCAACACAACAAAAAATGACATATACTTCCCATATATATACTGAAACTCTATCTTTAGAATGTAAATCTCTTCAAACATCTTATTTTGGTACCCAAACCATATATTAACCACTGAAAAATATTATTCTCCCATGATCAAGTAAAAAATCAATAAATATTTGGTATATGAAATTTTTTGATAATAATGATCTTAATCATTACAATATAATCAATGCAAAGACTCATTGATTTTTTTATTTTTAACAAAGAAAATATTATCATACCATCTTTTAGTTCTTTGAAGAAGAAAATAATTTTCATGAAATTATTACAACTAAATTTTTTATTACACAAGTTATACATTATCCATTTGATAAAGGATTTTAGAAGTAGGATTGCCAAAAAACAACAATTCCACAGTAAATTCATCATTTTGATCAAAAATTTTACTAGGAAAATCATCTGTAAATAAATCAATGTAATCAACCATAATAGGAACATAAATAGTTCTAAAACATTCTTTATTTTAAAAAATGAAATAATTAAATATGACTACTTTGTATAATCACATTCTCAACATCATAAAATATTATACAAGGCATTTATTAATTTAAAATCACTTTTTTAGCTTTAAAATTTTCCATATCAAGATATATTGAAAGAAAATCCATAATAATGTTGATATTAAAAAATATATTATGGGATGCAAAAAACTATTCGATTGAATGACCATTCCATCAATAACAATATGGAAATTTCAATAAATACTGGTTTTTAAACAAATCTAGAAAGTGTTTCCAATAAAATTTATATGTTCTTTTCCTATGGTATTATTACCATTACACAAGAATATTTCTTAGAAACAAAATAATTTAAATATCCATACGCAAATTTGTAATTTTTGATGTTCGAATAAATAATTATCAAACCTTTCACCACTTAATTTTTTTTCGTAACTTCAAATGTAGTATTATAAAATTTTTTTTATTCACCATTTTGTTACTCATCATGATGATTTAAAATCATTAAAACTAAATTTTTATAAAAATAGCCTAATGATCAAAATAATTTCAACTATATGACATCACCATTATTTAGATGTTCATGACCCTTTTCTTTAATGGCATGGGACCATTGTCCAACTTGATCACATAGGAAACACTTTCCATATTCATTCAAACATAACATGAATTTGATTAACAATGAATAAATATTGTTATGGTATTAAAATTATAATTCTGAGCTAGTGGTTTCTCCATTTCCTACAACTTAGAAATTTTATTAATGTGGTCATCTCCTTGAACACACTTGTCATAAAACTCAATCTCAACTTTAGTTTCATAATAAACCACCTTTCATATATTTTACAATCTAATTCATCCAATTATCATTGTAAAAATTATTTATACACTGGTTAATGTCTATTCATTTAATTATCTCTGTTCCCAATAAAATCCAGAACATACCCATCCAATCTTTTGATGTTTTCTAAATATGAAACCATATGATCCTTATCTTTTTCCCTTGACTTTGGAAATTGTGTCATTATCCTTAGGTGATAAAACATAGGGTAATAATTATCAATAAAAATATTCCTAAATGTTCCCCATTCCATTGCATCAAAATAATTTTTCTTATCTACTATTCTAAAACAAAGACCACCTTCAATAAAAATCACCATAGAAATGGTAAATGTAAGGGGTTAAATTTGGAATTTTAATCATCCCATGAAATCAAATATCTTTTCTAGGGAATTGATACATCCATTGGGTACTAGAATGTCAGATGATCCTCTGAATAATGGGGATATGGTAGCATAAAGTTCCTCAACGGTGAAATAATCTTTTAGGGGTGATCTGGATCTTCCCTAGCAAGGATACAAACACCATTTATTATTTATTTCAATGCACCCTATAATATAAAAAACTCTTTCATTCAAATAATTTATATCTAAGGACGCTCTTCATTAAAGTACATTTTCCACTTGGTTCCTTTCCATTAAAACGTACCAATTTTCTATATGGAATTCCAGTTCAAGGAATCATAATTTAGTTGGAGAAATGTGTTGATATTAAAATTATAATAATTTAGAATTAACCATAAAGTAAAATCATTCAATATAATGCTTTAAAAATTACCCTAACCAATAAATTTATCTAAATATTTATTTTACATCAGTTCTATGTGCCAAACCTTAAATATTACATATTCTATTAGCATTGATCTAGAACTCACATGACTCCAATCCCATGGATCATTTAGCTTTAGATTTTATGATAATTAGATGATAAATTCTATATAAAACCAATATATATATATAATGTCAACACTTCTAATTATTATACATGTTTACCCAAATAATAAATGTATAAAATTAAACCTGATTTCTTTTAATGAAAAATAAGCATGGATTTTATCATGACGTATTCCATTTCCAAACACAACCATAATCTCAAAAAAAATATTTTTAAAATGTGCTATATGCATAAAATGATCATAATAAATATAAATGGATAAAATCTATTAGTCTAGTGAAAAATTAAGAAAAAACATAAATCATTTTACATTTCTCTCAATGTTCATTTAGATATAGGAATAGTTTATTTTTATACAAAAACACATAATTTTTTTATCAATGAAAATAATTCAAAACCATTGCATTAAAATTAAAAACCTTTTGTTAACATAGATCATCACATTAATTTTGTGTTTACAACATTATAATATAAAAACATGAACCTAGTTAACTCCATAGGAAAAACCCTATATTATATCCCCCCTCCATGCTTATTAATGAATGGAACATTTCCAATTTAATTGGGGAACAATCTCGGTTCACCCATCAGATAAGAAATATTGTGCTCATCCTATGATATCATGGCACACCCATCATATAATATATATAGTTATTAGTCAACATTATAAGGGTTCACCAATCATATCGATCGTATCAGAATTAAGAGACACTACCTAGGTGCACAAATCATATTAGTTTTACTAGGCTTACCCATTTAACATATATTTTTAAGGAACCATTTCATGAATTAAATATTTTATTCTCGAACATTTTCTTCATAAAAAAGTGAGAAAATATTCTAAACGACTTTCTAAAATGAATTTGGATATAATAATACAATTTCCATTTAACACCTCTTTTTATAACCAAATTATAAATTCTATTTCATAACTAATTTTCAATAACAAAATAAATAGGAAATTAGAATGTTATTTATCAGGGAATAAGACATGAAATTTTATAAGGGAATCCTAAATTAAAATAAAGGTTACCATGGTGGGAAAATTCTTTGTCTCTATTTTCATTAAAATGGAATAGTCCTTTTATCACTTCTATAGAATATGAAAAGTTCTGAATATAGATTGCTTTTAAAAAATTGAAATAAAGGAATAAAATTCCTTCATAAAACTAAAATTTCAACAGAATTACATTCATAAAATAATTTTAAAAACAAAGACATTTAACAAATGGAGTGTTTTTTGGAAACTAATAAAAGAATTTTTTTTAAGAAAATCCCCTAACCATTTTTCAAATATTTCAATCATAATCCCAATGAAATATTAAATTAAATAAATACATTAAATAAAAAGTTATAATATAATTTCATGATTTAACATGTAAAAGGGGATATATTAAATTCTTATAAAAGAATATATGTTCATAAAATTAAAATAATCTTCAACAAAATGAGATTGTATAGAAGTCCACTACATTGAGTCTGATAGGTCATGTATGATTTTATATTCCTTGATAATAAAATTGTGTTAATTATTGAATTTATTGATAACAAGATATTATTTTATCATTTTTAATATTTTTTATTTTATCATTATATTCGGAATTATTTAATCCACTATGTTCACATAGTATATTTTTTCTATATTCTTCTTCTATGTAAAAAATGACTATGATAGGTTTTATATTGTAAAAGATTACTTTATGAAATAATTAATAAAATTATATTTATAAAAATATTATAATTTAAATCAATCCTTTGTTCTTTTAAAAACCATCATAAAATATGGTTATGAGAATTTAACCACATTATGATCACTAAGATGATTGGTCATACAAACACATAAGTAATTATTCCATTTTCAACGATCATTATAAACAAAAATTATAAATTATATTAAATTTATAAAATTATTATAATATCATAGGTAAGATATTATTTAATTAAATATAATAATATATATCATCCATGTGATGTGGTTATGAAAAAATTGATCACATTTTATTATGGAGGAGGCAATCTACACATACATACAAAAAACATTATCATTTTTTAGGGAGTGGAAGGGTAAGAAAGAAAATGATATAAAATCATTCCAAAATAATAAATATATCCTGAATATAATAAATTAATTTCATATATTCATAATCTATTTTCTTATTCTATTCTATAAAAATAATTACTGTAAAAAAATTGCCTCGCTTCATGTGGTGGTAGTCTGCCTTACACATGACCAACATAATCATATAACCATCCAAGTGGAATGTAAGAAGAAATATGATACATAATAATTAAATAAGTATAAATATGTTATTAATATCTTATATATTCTTTTAATATTTTATTATAACTATTTACTAGTGGATATAATGAAAAACAAATGACATTGGTTCGTGAGGCGGTAGTTCATCGTACACACGAAGGTTTATTTCATTTCTCATTATATGAAAGAGGAGAACAAATTTTTCTATTAAGATAAAAATTGATATATATATATTTTTATTTCATTAATATCATAGAAAAATAATTTATTATTATAATAATGATTTGGATGAAATATAAATATAAATGCTCGGTTAAGTATGATACCTCTTCTTTAAGAAACCTATTTTATTAAGCACAAGAAGCCTTAATATGGTGGATTTATAAACTAAATCTATATATGTAATGTCTAGAGATTTAAACAAGATATTTTTGTAGGTATTTTTCAATACAAATGGAATTTTGGGAGTGAATATGATAGTAGAGTGGGTGGCCTTTTTAAAATTTAGTGAGTGACACACTTGTAAAATTTTAAAAGAAAAATATGTATACATGTTTTTCACATTCCATAAGGTACAAAAATGGTAATTATAGAGAATTAAACAATATAAGGGTGATATAAGTCTTTTAAATAATCATAATAAATGTTTTTAGTTAATTTTAACACTTATCATTTATATTTACACCCGAGGTGAATCCATTTTTTTCATAACCACGATAATTAATTTTTATAGTTTTCACTATTAATTATAGTAAAATATATGGTTAGAATATTATATAATCAAAATTATTATCATTGAAAACAGTAAATATAATTTAAAAAACTCATATCAAAGATTTTGTAAAATCAAATTAAAAATTATACCTGTTGACATGATGAAAAAATGGGTTTTCAAGAAGTGTATTTTTAAATATTATAATGATTTTAAATTAAATATATGAATTATAATAATTATTTAAATAATTGTAATTATAATTTATAGTTAAATAAAAAATAAAAATAGTTTAAATAATTCATAATTATTGTTTCTTAATTAATTAAAATGAGGAAACAATATACACATTAAGACATTTTTTTAGAAAAATCTTGTTTTTAAACCGAAAATTATATTTATACTAAAACACATAGGATGATGAATAAAAAGAAATTAAGAAGATTAAATATAAATAAATAATTATAATCATTCTATAAATAAAACTTAAAATACAATGTGATTTTTATATTTGCATAATTTTTTGAGAAGAAATTGTATTTGTACAAAATTGGAAATTTTCACTATTCTCTAAAAAATCAATAAATTTAGAAAAATCCCAAAAATTTACACTCTTATTGTTAATATGATTAATTAAATGTTAAAATTATTTTTAAAAATTTAAAATTTAAAATATTGAAATCTATATTTTACATGAATCATTATAAATAATAGTTAAATTAAAACCATTTCATTTTTATGGAAAACATTACTTAATATTTTATAATGAATATAACTATCTAATTTATATGTGTAGATTTGAAAATTATTTATTATATTATTACATAGGTAGTTACATTTCAGAAATATATATTTTATTTATGTCATTAATTAAATTTATTAAATATATATTAGGGATTATATAATTAATCTTAGAAACAATAAATCATTGTAAAATAAACGGCCATAGAGGAGCATCCCACAGACAGATGAAGTCTATTATGACATTAAGTTTTCAAATATAATATAGTTATATATCTTATAATTTTGTGTTAATAAAAATAAAATAACATATTAAATTCATTATATTAATGTGGGAATGAAATTATAAGAAAAAATCACTTTTACAATCACACTCAAACAAAGATCACAACTTATCCACTTTAAGGTGGTATAATAACCTATTGAAAAATCCAATAAATTTAAATCATATATTAATATTTCACCTTATCAAAATTTTTTATTATAAATTAATATAATAATAAGGTATTGACTATGGATCTTGAATAATTCATATTATTATTTTCAACACTTTATTAATGTATCAACATTGGTTGTAAACAATTTCATAAAACAAGCATGCCACTAATTATATTTTCATGAATTGTAATTAGTTTTTTTCATAAAATATTATAAAACATATACTAATGAAACTATAAATATAGTAAATTGATGAAAATTGAATGTATAATCAAAAGAGAACATTTAAATTGTCAAACTAGTATTAATAAAATAATCATATATAATAACATCTGATGTAGGGAAAAAATTTAACATACTAAATTATTATTTATAAAAGATAACTAATGAAGTTTATAAATGGTTATATGTAATTTCTTTTATTAAATATGTTTTTGAGATATTTAGAATTTTTATAAATGATGTTAGGGAACATTTAAATTTTCAAGATTAAATGTAATGTTTATTCACATATATTTTCATTTTAATGGAACATGTTTGATATTTGGAACCAAAATTTATTCTATGTGGTTTATTAAAATCCCTATATAATTCTTTTTGAATTAATATATTTTATATTATGACATTTTATTTTCCACATTTTTGTAAAAATATTTACTTGTTTTGATTCATACATTACAAACACCTTAAGGGTTTTGATGTGAAATATCCATTCATTAAGTTAAAATTATTGTTATTAACCTTATATTATCTATGATTAGTTAATTATTAACTAATAATATATTTAGTTGTAAAATATATTCCAATATTAGGGATATTTGTTTTTAACTCAACTTTATTAACCTTATTAACATAATTTTAATAATATATATCATTATTGATAATAATTTTCATCATATTTAATGATTTTACCTTCATTATTCTTAATTTTCTTTATATTAAGTATTATAATATATATTTAGAAATCCAATTATGTGTTATATCATATATAGTTTAAATTTACAAATTCCTTTTTTCAAAACGATGATTTATCATTCCTTTTTAATATGTTGTTTTTTTAAAAAATCTTATAAAATTATATTGTTTCCCTTTCATGATATAATTTTTATATATCACAAAAAAATATCATTATGAAAACATTTTATACATTTTAAGGATATATTATTTTGGATAATTTCGTAATGAAATATTTTTTTAAATAAATTTAGTTTACCTTTTGAAAATGGATTTTGAATATGACATTTCACATTGTTATTTACTAGTATAGTAAAAAGGTTTTTAAAAACATATTTCATGGATTATCTCAATATATGAGTATATTATATTAAAATGATGAATATAAATGCCTTAATTGTTTTTATAAATTATTCTAAACCATGATTATTTATTATATAAAACAAAATATTCTTATATTTCATGAAAGTAAAAGTATGATTTTTGAACAGAATCCTTTATTTTTAATGGGATTTTCATATCATTTATTTTTATAATTGGATTCTTCAGTGTTTTTACATCTTCACGAAGATTTTTTTAGAATAATTCTTTGATTTATTTATCTAACAATATGTTTTTTGGATTAATTTTAAATTAATCATAAATCTAAAAGTATTTCAAAATCATTTTTTATGAGCTTTCAGGCCTGTGAATTGATGTATTTCCAAATATTGTTTTTTGTGATTTTTCCAATGATTATAAAAGGGTATTTTTAATCTATTTGACACATTTAATGTTACTTATGTTATATTGGGGATATTGTTTTTGCCACTATCAAACCTCTTTATCTGGATGAATTATGTAATTTTCCAGTAAATTCTTTTATGTAATTCATTTATTTTCCACTAAATAATTATATGGTGTTTGATGAATTTTTTTTCTTATTTTAATTTAACAAAAAAAATTTTATTATTATTATGATGTTTTTAATCCTATATCACACAACTATGATTTTTATAGTGTTTTATATCTCATTGGAAAATGATATCAACGATTAAATCATTGTGGGTTAATAGAGTTCACAATATTGAGTGTGAATATGATGTGTATATGCTAGGTTCAATAGTTTTAGTGTGATCTTAGAATAGATTTTATACTTATAAAATATTGTGTGTAAACCAAATTTATATTAGATAATTTAAAAATATTGATCATGGAAATTATTTGGGTAGCTAGGTTCACAATTATATGGTTCCCTATACATATGCGTATGCCATATTTATATATAATATTAAAATTACTATTCTCATTCATTTATGTATGTATCTCTTGATTCCACACACTTTTTAATGTATATATGTTTTTTCATTTGAGATTAATTTAGTTCGATCAAGAAATAAGGAAAAATATTATTATTCAACGATATTAATAATAGCACATTTATCATAATATAATGATTTCAAAACTTCTTTTGGTAAGAACCATGATTACATGTTGATTAGTTTTCCCTTATTGAGACTTTTATCTCTCACATTTCTTAAGTTTATATTCCATATGTTATGAATATGAGTATAACCAATGAGGAGTTTATAAGTTGGTTTAGTTTTGATATAATATTGATAAATCTTCCTGAGTATCATATAATATGTTTCATATATACAAAATCCTAGAGGGAACTAAAGCTTATAGTATTGTAATTGAGTGATTTTTGTGATATGCCATGTTTAAATTATAAAAAAGTTATAAAATACGTCTTAGATCATGTCATATTGTATAAAATACCATGGGTATGGTATAGTTTTTTTCACTTTATCTGAGAGTGTGGGATTCAAGAACAATACTAACCATAATTTGAGAGTATCCCGTTCGCACAAGAGTAGATTATTCCATTATACTTCTCCCCTCTCACTGAGTTATTGTTTGAAAAAAACATCACCCTAATAAACATTTTATATATAGGATCTATAACTAATTATAATGAGTTATTATATTACATATGATTCAACTCACATTGTTTTTATTATATTAAATAGGAATATAATAATTATTTTTCAACACTATTTGTATAGAAATGAAAAACTGTTGATATTACTGAATTTACATATATTTTATTTCTCTTTGAACACCCCTGTCTCTATCTCCAAGAATTATTTAATGAAACAATAATTCTTTATAAGAATTTTGTTTTTATATCATTTTTTCTATAGGAATTATACATCACTACAAATTATTAAATAAATATAATAAGATAAATACATATATGAGATAAATTTAATATCTACCGTGCCATCAAATGTTTTATCAAATAAAATTATCATTATCCAAAACAATTTGAAAATATGGCTGTAATGATATTTTATTTTATACTATAATTAAATAAAATATATTATTTATCTTATTTAAATTCTTGTTAAAACCCATAAAAATCCCCATAGTAGTTGTATTACTATGAAATAACCCCTTATCAACACTCTCATATAACATTCCCAAATTTGATTTGTTTATAATGATAAAATATGTGATATTGAATATTTTTATTCTTTTTTAATTTTTTTTCTTACAAATAAACATATCAAATTTATATTTTACAAACATGGCCAAACAAAAAATTGTTTTATAATATACAAAACCACTAATATGTCTTGACTATATAATTACTTATAGGACTCATCATTGATATTGTGGTTTTTACTATGTTACTAAACTATTGTTCGTTAATTTAGCTATTCAATTTTTTCAGAAATGCATAGAGAACTATATTTATGAATTTCTTCTATGATACAAAAGATATACATTAATGTATTCATTATTAAATTAAATTGTTTAGTTAATAATTTTTTAACACCTCCAATTTAATTTTTATCATGTAATAGAATGTTCATACATATCATATTAAATTTTCATTTAATCGGTATAAAATAATTATATTTATTTTAATATAATTAATAAATATTAATTATTAATAACATATCTTTATTGGATGTATTCAATATTATTAAGCCACACACATTTCAATGTATCATATCAATAGGGTTCTTGGTTTTTATCTCAAATAGCTTTGGATTATTGTTCAATATTTGGTATTTTATGAAAGATACCATTTTCTGGAGTCTTCCAAGATTAAACCTTAATATAGTCTTTACATAATCATATTTGGTAGTCATAGTGATGTTATTTTTACAAAAATGGATATATATTCTACGTAAAATTAAATTATCCATATGAATAATCATATAAGAACTATATTGATATTATAAAATTGGAAATAAGTTTCCACCTATTCTCTATCCCTAAATAAGGAATTTTTCAAACTCCATTAATGTAGAATGTTATCTCAATCATATTATCATGAATTGCTAGGTACACACATTTATTTACTCAGAAATTCCCTAGTAGTGGTGGGAAATAAGTAACGGTATATAACATGTTTTAATTAAAATCTAATAATCTTTTAATGTATCAATACTCTAATTAAATTGAACAAATATTATTTTTGAAACTCTTATGTTCATCGATTTATTATGATCGAATTTTTATTTTTCGAATATTTTTTCACGCAATTTTTTCAATGATTACTTAACCAACACAAAGTGATTAATGTCATAAAAAATTAATTAAAACATTAACATGAGAAATATATATTTTAATTGGTTCCATCATACTGGGATACATCTAATGTGAATACAATGATATATTGATGATATAAGAAAATCCCAAAAAGAAACTATTTTTTAGTTGAATTAGGACTATTATCTCTATGAAAAGGGTCAATACCGTTACCATATTTAGATACAGAACACTACTTCCCATGGAGAATAACAATAATAAAATACAATTTCTCACATAAAATGAAAAAAAGTGTAACATGAATAAAAATATAATACAAACATATTTAAAAATTTCATTGAGGCACTAAGTGTAGAATATTGCTCCTCAATATCTTCATGCTACTGCATAACCAAAAAGATGGGAATATCACTATGAACACAACATAACATTGTTTTTCGATCATAAAATATTATTTTATGGATAAATTATTCACCAATTCCATTGTAATGATCACCAAAAAATTTCAATGAATACCTAACCCACACAAACATATCAATGTCTTGAAAAAAGAATATAATGCATACACATAAGACACATGAATTTTAATTGGTTTAGAGGCACTAAAATATATCAAAGGATAATTAAATTATATTGTAATGATATTGGAAAATCTAAAAAATAATCTAAACTTTTATAGGATTTTAAATTTCTTCCTCGGATGATAATATAATTCTTAATATTATTATATTTTATTTTTTACATTTTTCATTACAGGAAAAATCAACTATTCTCATGGTATGGAACTGTGGGTATATCCTCTAAATAATGGGTATATTTTATACCTAGAGTTCTATAAACCTTGGGTTACTGAGGTATCAGTATAGAGCTATACCCATGGTTTGAGTGCAGTACAAGCCATAACAAATCAGCCCAAACATCATACAAATTATATCAGGATACACCAATCTAAAAAATTTAGACAATAGTAATTCAAAAAAGATTTATAAGTTTTTTTAAAAAAAAAAATATTCTGGATTGATCGTGTGCTTTATCCTTGAGGATCAATCTTATATGTAGCCTTTATTAATGATTCCACATGAATAGTGTGGGTGAAATTCATCATGAAAAATTATGAGATTACTGAAATCATTCTATAATAAAGGGGAATAATAGAAATAGTGGATAAATTCAATGGAAGATTCATATGGTTCCAAAATGTTTGAGAGTATCTAGAAAATGGAAATAGATGATACACTAATGAATTTGAATTAGTATTGATATAATAATTCCAAGGACACTTAAACATTATATAATGGTAGAAATGGAGAGATGGATACTATAAGAAATGGAATGAATAATGAAGATTCAAGAGGAAGTCAACCAGTTGTTTTGGGTTGACATTGTGAACAATGGGACTTACATCATCCATAAGTGTTTCTCATCAAAAATTGGCCAGTGAAATTATTTGAATTATTTATCTAGAAGGATGATTTAATTCATCCAGATAAATTTTTTTATTCATTTACATATTTATATAATGATTTCAATGAGTGATACATGATGGAGTATATGTTTTGATCATCTTACATTTCAGAATATAATGACAAATAAGGTGTATTTTGAGTCTAGGAAAACAAATCTTATAAGGTAATCATAATTTTGAATTTAATATTTAAAAAGTATATCATACTAATTGTATAGATCTAAGAGGAAGATTTGTCTGACATAAAAGTGTGAATGAATGCTATGCTTTAACTAGATAGGCATCTTGATATTATTGATGTTTCAAGTGATATAGATATAACATTAAAATTTAAGCACTGATATATATAGAGTAATTACTAGAAGTTAGGAAAAATATAATATTGTTTTAATGCCTAATGTTCCATAATTATCAAGGAATTTGGAATCATTATAAAAATAGTTAGTGGATAAGACCTAAAATTTTTACTATAGCAATGATCAAAACTATAGATGAAATTATTGAGAACAACTATATGGACGAAAAATGAGTAGTCTTATGAAATTTATTTTCAATATTAAATTATAATAGTTGATGGAAAGCTCAGAAAATTCACAATGATAAGAAGCCTACCATTTTTGGGCTGAAATGTTACAAAAGGAACTGGCCATTGAATCTAAATATAAAAAACGATGTTACAAAAAAGGATTCTTCCCCTAAGAAAAAAATTAATATTAGGATGAATATTGAAGATATTATTTATTATGATGCTGAAATTATCTATCAATTATATTTAAAAGACTAAATGAGATAGGGAAGATATTAGAACAAAATTGATCAAGATATCACAAATGAGATGCGAAACAATTTGAATGGACATAGAGAAGATTAAGCTGAAATGATTATCAATTTTTTAGATTCAATGTATATTTGTACAGGATTGGTAATAATCTATTCTGGAAGTGAAAACTTTATTATTTTCATATAGTTTTAAAATAATGATTTTTTACAAATTTTAGTCGAAATAATTTTCATATTAATATAAGTATCTTGAGCCATGCTTGAAGAATGTAGATGATTTTTTAATAATGAAACATGTGATAAAAATGATTCAGGAACTCTTATCATTTCACAATAGACAATTTTTAGCATAAAAATCTATATTGAAATTGTCGGGTACACCCAAATAAAATAATAGTTGAGAAAAAGATAATCAGTTCATGTAACAAAAAGTCAGATGGTATTATCTATATTATTATTATAAAAAATATTCTTTTATAGATCATTATAACTAGGATGTGGTTTATGGGATCAACTGGAAACATTATGGTTCAATTAATGTTCCATGAAAGTGGGAAAAAATTCAATTATTTATTGATGTATACAATGTTTTTCTTATATATTATTAAAATTTATTTTACCATAATGTATTTCATTAGGGAGGTTTAATTATAATTATTTTTGACATTGATGACATACTAATTAATAGTTTAATAATTACACTTATCACTTTGTTGAAGCCTAATATTTTTGGTACATATTAGGGGAATTATCTTATCTAGATGAAGTTGATATTTGGTTATGGATAGTGTGTCACTTATGTTATGGTAATTTTTACATGATCTAGTGAGATTAAATATTGATTGTGATGATAACACTGACATGGGTGAGGAGAAACTTGTGAATTTGAGAGTCTAAATCTATAAATTCTTAGAATTGAATTTTGGGATCCACTTTTTTAATACAATGAATACGATGAAAATAATTACCCAAATATGGATCTAAATTAGCGGACTACGTTCATTCTATGTAAATCCTTATATCATGTGGGAAAATCCCTAAGCTATTATGGGTGAAGAATATTTTATAAAGGCAATTTCCTGGTCAGAGACCAAGACACAAAATATTATTAAAAAGAGGAAGTAAATTACAAAAGTCGAAAATAGGAAATTTTATTACAATCCCTTTCATAGAAAGGGCGGAGATCATCCGGTAAAGTATTACTCCACGTAATGGCCTAGTTGAATAATTTGTTAGTAAGCCGATCCACCACCTTGTTGGCTTCCCTGTAGGTGTGGGTGACAATGTGTCTGATCTCTTGAAGAGAACTAAGGCAGATTTTCTTGAGCGCTGTGAGAGGCCATGCAAGATGAACCACACCATTCCAAATGGCATGGGTGATGGTGGTTGAGTCACTCTCAATATAGATATTGTCCCAACCTTTTAATTTAACAAAGGTGACCGCATGGATAACCGCCTGTATCTCCACCTCCAGAGCAGAGGAAGAACCACAACTACCAAAAAAGAAGCCCTAGAAATAACCAAGGTAGTCTCTGAAGATGGATCCACATCCCGTGGGACCAGGGTTTCCTTTCGGGGCTCCATCAACATTGATCTTTATCCAGACATGGATCGGAGTCTGCCAAAACACTTCAAAAGGACACTTCAGCTAATTGTAGTTCCCTTTAATATGGAGCCGATGGAGAATGCCAAAGTCACCAACCGAGTTAGCACATTTGGTATCCTGAAGAGTGGAAGCATCCCTAATATCATTTATAATTCTCGAGTGATCTACATTAAGATTTAATGAGACACCATTGTGTATAATATCATTTCTATCATACCAGATAGTGTGAAGAAGTTCAGCAACAGCAAAAAGGAAGAGTTTTTTAATCTGCGGAGAAAGAGCAATCTCCACATATAATATGAGAAAAGAGCAAATATGGTCAGCAATTAACCATCTACAATAAACAATGTCAGTAACAATATTCCAAAGTCCAGAGGCAGTAGCGCAGGAGAAAAACAAGTGATTGATGTCTTCCCTATGTTGATGAAAAATCGGACATCAAGAGCTGAGTTGAACCCCAAAAGATTGAAGGAAGACATCAGTGGGAAGTCAGTTGTGGGCAATATGCCAAACAAAATTAAATATGGAGAGCTTAATCAAGGGTTTATGAAAAGGCTTCATCCAAGAGAAGTTAGATTCAAAGCTGGAGAAAAGGTTTTTTTTAATAGGTTTTGGAGTCCAAGAGCCCATTATGAGCTAGTTCCCAAAGAATACAGTATTCATCTATAGAGAAGGTGTAATGATTAACCACTATTTTGATATGATTAGGGATGTCTAAATGAGGGGAGTGAATAACATCTTTAATGGAGGAGTTTATAGAAGAAAGAAATTCATTACATGAAATCATCAAATTGAGGGGAACACCAATCCAGTTGTCAAGCCAAAATTTAAGTGTAGAGTCAGAAGAAGCCATCCATCTAGAGTTATGCATGATATTGGAAAAGGAATTTCTAATGGATGGCCAGAGAGTAGAGTTAGCATAACTCATGTTGCAGGATTTGAGGTTATCCAGGAAACGATTTTTGAGGAAGGAATTTGAATCATCTTTTCTATTAAATAAGGTCCAAGTGAGTCTGGCCTGAAGGGCTTCATTAATGAACTTGAGATTTTTAATTCCATGAACTCCCTTTTTAATAGGTTTACAATAAGTGGACCAGGGGACAGTAACCAGTTTTCTCTCCAAAATACTTCTTTCCCAGAAATTTTTTTAATATATGTGTTAATTTTCTTAATGAGGCTAGAAGGCCATTTGTAAATCATTAACGAATAAACCATTTTGGAAACAATAGAAGTTTTCATAAGGAATATCCTACCAACCATAGAAAGAGATTTTCCTTTCTAGGAATAAAGCTGATTAATGAGTTTTTCAGCTAAATCATTAAAGTACGAGGTCCGAGGCCGACCCCAGAAGATAGGGACACCCAGATAAGTAATAGTAAATGACCCTTCTTTGATACTGAGACTCTCAATGATGTGAGTTTTTCTGGAAGCTGGGAAGGATTTATCGAAGAAAATAACTAATTTTCTCCAATTGATGGATTGCCATAAAATCTCTTCATAATGAGATAGAGTAGCTTTGAGAGTGGCGATATTGTGCTTGACCCCATTAAGGAAAAGAATAATGTCATTCACATAAAGGAGATGGGATGGGACATCGAATTTGGTCGCGACATGAATGGGATTAACCTTGTTAGAGTGAACCAAAGAGGTGAGGAGACGACTAAGGTAGTCCTCCGAAATGGAAAAAATAATGGTAGAGAGAGGATCACCTTGTCGTACTCCTTTTGAACATTTAAAATAACCCTTAGGAGAGCCATTTATGAGGATAGAGATAGAATCCGAGTTGAAGAGAGATTTTATCCTACTAATGAAGGTATCATTGAATCCAAAAGACCGAAGAACTTTTAAAATGAAAACCTAGTAAATAGTGTCAAAGGCCTTCTGAATGTTAAGCTTGATGGAAATGTTGCCTCCTCTGGATTTTTTATTGAGGGTATTAATGGATTCAGAAGCAAGACAAATGCAGTCCTGAATGGACCTCCCTTTGATGAATCCAAACTGATTCTAAGAAACAATTTTATTATACAAGGGAGAGAGTCTATTGGCAATGAGCTTAGTGATAATTTTATAGATGGAGTTGATGAGAGCAATAGGCCGAAACATGTGTATTTTAGAGGCATTGGGCACATTGGGTATTAAGGTATGGAATTGACCGTTGATACCATGGGGGAGAAAACCTATTGAGAAAAAAGTCTAAACCATCTTGCAAACATCTTTTTTAATATCATCCTAGTGGAGTAGGAAGAAACCATTATTGAAACCATCAGGCATAGGGGAACTATTAGGATTTAGACCACAAACAGTATCCTTGATTTCGTGATCAAGGGGAATGCCAAGGAGAAAATCATTATCTTTTTCCTAGACTAAAGAAGGGATAATTCCAGGGAGAAGGTACTTTTTGGAACAAGTTCCATTGAAAATATTCTCAAAATAGGCTACCACATGGTTAGAAATGGATGCCTCAAAGTCAAGAAGGATGTCATTATTTTTTAGAAAAGATAGAAGACGACAAACATTCTTACCCTTTGAAACGTATTGTATAATTTTGTATTACAGACTCCATCAGTGAGCCATTTAGTTTTGTAGACCTGTTTTCAAATGTTATCCTTGAGAGTAAGCAAAGAGTTGAGTTTCACAGAAATATTGATCTCTAACTGAGGGTCTGAAGAGAAATCAGTATGGGTGGCATTATTCTGAATTTGATTAAGATCAGTCTCAAGATTGGCTATGTCTATATCAATTTTCATCGCTTTATCCTTACACCAGCCTTTGAGACAGATCTTTAGTTGTTTGAGATTTCTGATACAAGAAAAGGCATCAGTGTGATGATTCATCAAGGTCCAATTTTTTTTTGAATAATCCTAGAACACTCTATGTCACTAACCCAAGAATTGTTGAATTTAAAAGGAATACTCAACTTGGACCGTATAGAGTGGAAGTTGACCAAGATAGGGTGATGATCAGATAAGATTTTATGTAAGGTGATGCTGGAAACGGAGTCCCAGGCATCAAGAGTTTTAAGAATCCCAAGGGACCTATTAAGTTTGCTAGCCACCATCCTATTATTGTGCCTTCTATACAAAGTAAACTTAGCACCTGTGAGATTAACCTCAACCAAATTACATTCCTCAATAGCGGCTCTAAACTCTCTAGAAGAAATTTGGGAGTGAGAGGGCCCAATATTTTCACAGGGGGAAATAATGGCATTAAAATTCCCAAGAACTATCCAAGGGTCAGTGGAGTTATCAACATAATGTGACAGGTCATTCCAAAGAGGTCGATGGTCCTGATATCAGTTTTTAGCATAAAAAAAGGGCAGAACATATGGAGATTATTAAAAACATAGTCACAAGTAAGCATTTGATCAGAGAAATTATGAATTTTAACATCTTTCAAAGAATCATGATAAAAAATCCAAAGAGAGTCAATCATGCTACTATTAGTGAATGCACCTAAAAAATTATAACCCTAGGAAGCAAGATGCATAAATTTAAAAGAGAAATTGACTTTTGGTTCAGCAATAGCAAAAATATTTGGTTTCTGTGTCAAAATGACTCTTTTAAGAGCAGATAAAGTGCCAGAGTTAGAAATACCCAGGTAATTCCAAAAGATGACATCAATTAAGATCTATGCTTGGAGCCATTTCTCCTATTTTTCTTCTTGGATCCACTTGAGCCTTTTTTCTCTTCGATCTCCTAGGATTGGAATATGAGGCCGAAGTGATCTTTATATCCTGTTTTCTCAAGGTGGAATCAGACAAAATATTAGCAACATCTATGATATGATAACCATTAATATTAGAGGGAGTCACAGTAACATTGATGTTGGGCATGTTAGTGCCCAATTTATCAATTGGATCATTTGACTGAGGAGAAATGGACGAGACAAGAGGGTCCTGCAAGTCCATTTCCCCATCCAATTTCACTGTTACATCTTTATCAAAATGATTAATCGGTTTAGTGCACAAAGAAGTAGCATGATTGTCTAAAAATTTTGCAGATATAAGAATGCTATAAACTAGAACATCCAAAGAATTATTACCTTGAGGGGCAGCTTTCACATCAACCTTGGAGGTAGAAATCGCAAGATCAACTGTATTTATTTCTGTCTCTATTGATACAACATTAATAGAAAAAACTTTCTGAGGGGTCGCATAAGTGGTAGGCACAGTCTCCACTATCTTTGACAGTGAAGCCCCCAGAGCCACACTCCCCTGAAGAGTCGCCTGTGGGGTACCATCATACTCGGCCATCAAGGCAGCAGATTCAGTGGCATACTGATACACGCATTCTTCCATCACCATTTTCTCAAAATCGTCCTAGATTTTAAGTTCTAATTCAGCATCATCTTCAGCATCGACTTGATCTGCCTAGGTAACCCCCGAGCTCTCACCTGTGTAATTTCTTCTCTTAACCCATACCTCCGCACGTTTTTTTAGGAACATCTATAGGAGCCGGTGACAGGTTCTTGGATTTCTTATTGTGGTTCACTTGGATCCAACCTTCATCACCGAGCGACACCACTTGATTTTAAACCACCTATCATTGCACCACCATACATTTACAAATGGAGTTCCCAACAATCTTACAAAATTCACAGTATGGTGACATACGTTCTGTTTCAACTCGAACCTCCGTTTTGAAGTCATTTTCAATAAAGGTAATGACCTCCAGATCTTTGGAAAAGATATCTACCTCCACCATCATCCTCGTATAGAGGCCAATCTCAGCATTCAGAGTGCGTTGATCTAATTTCAGAGGAGTACCAATGCACAATGCGATATCGTTGAGGATTTTAGGATGCCAAAAATACCAACTTAATCCATGGAGTCTTACCCATATCAGCACCATTGAATTCCTTGCAGAATATTGATTGAAGGTGTAGTCCCAGTCAGAGATACGAAGAACATGAGGCTTAATTTGAAGGTTTCTAGACCTCCAGATGAGGTCCAATGCCTCCTGCGATTTCAACAGCATGTGGAAGTACCCTTTCCCGATGGGGACCAACTTCCAATCTGTGAAACCCCAAATGTGTGCAATTCTGGCTTTGAGTTCCGGATTGGACCATGGTTTATCTACTTTTAGTTATGAGATGCAACCTAAAATAGATAACTTACACATTTGCGAGCGATTTACTAGTGCTTTGGGATCATCCCCCACAACAAATTTTCCGTCATCAAGCATTCTACAGAGTGGGGTACTCGTAGCCGAGGCATTGCTGTGTTCCACCCCACGCAGGGCTTGAACAAAAGATGTTGGGGGAATTGGTTTAGACATTTGTATTTCATTGGTGTTTTGATCATCCAATGTCATGTTTCTTTTTTAATCACTCATGAACTCTATTTTGGTAATAATCTCTTATGAATGATTTCTCTTACAAAAAATTATTTTAAACAAATGTTGAAAATAAATAAAATTTCGGCATGACACATCAATATGTCAAACTTTTTTATCAATGGTAAATAAAATGAACCTAAGAAATATAGTAAAATCACGGAAAATTTAATTACACTATTAATCCCTCAACTACCCCATATTCCCTACCCTATAAAGAAAATAGTCTACCACCTTCAATGGAGTTCTGCCCCACATCAAAAAATATAACTACCCTCTATGCATATAATGTGGTAAGAGGCCTAGGTGGATGATGCGATAAAGAATATAAAATAATAATTAATCTACAAAATATATATCTCATATGATTAAACAAGTCACAACCCAAAATATAATAACCACAACACCACATGGTTCCAATCATTTTCCTGCAAGAAAGGGGGAAGAAAATCCATGTTTCAAAAGGATATTTTCAAATAGTGTATTGATATTAATTAAGAATTGTTCTTACTAATAATTGTAAATAGCCACTTTGTCTTGAGTTTCATCTTATTTTCTGAATGTTTTTTTAAAACATTTCATTTTATTTTTATTGGGGTATACTCTATCCATTATGGATCATGTTAAATTGATTTTAATTTATTCAATTGAATAAGGTTTTTTTACTCGGTCCATGTTGGGTAAGAATGGGTTTATACTTGTTTTATTTATGAGAGGTACATGTATGGTTTAGATTGGTTTTCACATTTTAAAATGAATAATTTTGTTATAATGTCCAATATTACATAAGAGCCCTAAACATTAAGAATCATCCTAATGAAAAACCTAGAAAATTTTCATTATAGAAAAAAATTATTCACATTATAACAGGAGACATGTTCTATGTTAATGTTGTAAACACATCCTATGGGAAATTATTGATAAGATCCATGCTAATGTAAATAATGAGAACGTTTAGAAACATAAATAATTATCATTAATATATGCTATATAGTGATCATATATCACACTGATCGACACAAATGTTTTCTATCCTAAACCAACCCATTACACCATTCAAATGGGACATAATTCAACATGTGATATAGTCAGTAGCATGTTCTTGATAACCCTTAGCTATAGAAAATCACTGAGACATTAAATATAAGCATGTATGAATGGGTTCAAGAAATTATATTAATAAAATAATGAATAGAAATATTATGATAATATGGCATATCCCATATGTAATTATTGTGTTCTTTTTAACCACAGAAATAGTTTCAAAATATGAATCAAAAGAAACAGGTAACAACCATACATGTAAACATGTATGAAATTTCAATGAAAAAGGAGATGAGATAAATAGTAGAATAATCTTGAATTCTTGAAAGAAAATTGAAACCATAATATGATACTAGAAAAGATAAAATCATTATGCACGAGGTAGTTGGTCCCATCAATATTAAGAAATATGTCACATGTAGTGTGTTTTCTTCATGTGAAAGTGGTTCTCAAGTCCAAGAAAACTGGTTAAGGAAAAAACGAGTTCTAAATTGAGATTTGAGTGGGTTGGAATTTTACACATGCTTTGAGGTTCTTAGGGATGTTCAGATAATATGCCCCCAATAAGTATAAATGAAAATTTATATTGGACAAGCCTAATAAGGGACCTACCACATGTGGTTTTGTCCTTACATAGTTTTTCCAGTAAGTGTCATGCTATGGGAATTTTTTGTAAATGTGTGTTGGAATCGTCTAACTTGAGACTCCCTGTGCGGGGGATGCTTAATAAAAATGTTAGTGAAGGGGCGATATATTTATTTTTCTTGAACTCATATTAATGAAATAAAAAACAGATTGCTAAGTCATGGGATTTTGGTGGTATGTCCAATATTGGGTATGTTTTAGGATCTTCCACATGCATTGAGAATAGTTAAGAGTTAAGGGGAGGCTTATAGGAATCCTATCTATCATAAGATTATTTACATTGGAGTTTGGAATGTTAAGGGAAGTTTAAGTAGTCCTTTGGAGACCATTTAATATGGTTGTATTATGATATGAGTATAATTGAAAATTTCATCTTTGTGTAATAGATCAGTTGATATTAGTAGACTAATCGTGGAATGTACGCTATAGAGTTTTAGGGGGTCCTGGTTATATCAATGGGATATAATTGTGACAGTTGGGTGGCATAAGAAGAGTAAATATTTGATGAAATTAGTTGTTTCTCATAGTAGAGTTCGTAATGGAATAGTTTCCAAGTGAAAGCTGTGAATTAGGCTAGTATAACATTATTTTTTCTATTTCATCATGAATTAGTTCAATGTAGTGTGTTCGCTAGGTGATTATAGCATTCAAATGGTGTCAATGAGGCCTAGGGACCACGTGATAGATTTAAGAAGTACATCAGTTCTTTTCAAGAGAAATGGATATGTTAGGGCCTTATCATTGTTTGGAAAAGTTCTAAAAATGAGTTGAGGTGCTTCCGAGTGTAGTTCCTCCCATGTTTTGAGATATGATAGGTCTCAATCCCAACATTTAACCTTGAGTGGATCAATTTTTATATATTGAAGCTATGAGAAACCATAATTAGATTAGGTAACCAAGGAGGAATTACAATAATGGAAAAAGAATGAAATACATGAGATGCATTCTAACATACCCTATAGATGATACTGAGAGATTATAGGATACACTCCATCCCAACCAAATTGATACATCATTTGCAGAAAATCATACTAAACATTAAAAATCACATGTGAGTGGATGAATGAAAATCAAATCTACCAGGATTCCATTGAAATTGTGGCATGATTATCCTTACCTGAACCTCCTAGTCTTCAACAACAAAATTGAATTTGGGAATTGAATAATATCCAGACACTAGATCTAAGTTGTAAATTATGGGCCATGAATATGCAACTGTAAAATAGGAAACCTTCCAGCAACAAGTCCCTTGTGTCTTTAGAAGCTCTTAAATCTCAACTACATTACCAACACGATCACACGACCTAACTAACCTATTCCCTATGATCAATACCAGAAACAATATCTACTAAACTGCAAAGAAAATTCAAAAGGGATAAACATTGGAAGACAGTTATAAATATTGGTAGTTTTTGCAGTAGAATGATAACATGTTTCTATTAATTGGATTGACTATAAAATATGAGCAATTGTAAATGCTTCTAAATAATGGAATTCCTAGGAGAAACAAAATCATGCACATCTATGTAATTCATTGCTAGATTCATGGGGTACTGAATAATAATAATGATCATGTATGTTATTCATGTTGTATCTGGTGTACCACAAAGGATTATGAGTGAATGTATAGTTGAAATCCATGCAGGTAACACTGGTATGCATCTGAACCAGAAGAATATGAACTTATTTTCATGATAACATGATTATATAATAAATTATTCTAGTAATTGAGAGAACTCTAAAAGTATTTACAAAGAAATAGTTAAAAAAAATTATTGTCCGATGTTTGTGTAAATATATTCAAGGAGTAATGTCGAACAAAGAAGTTTAATATTCCATAAGGGTTTCCAATTACAACCTAAACCGTTATAAATAGTTTGATTATATCCGGGAAAAATAAAATTCTTTAATGAATTCAATCATGCCTACAAAAACTATATAAATAAAATTTACATTTTTAGAAATAACCACACCTTCAAAAAATATGACCAGAAAGATCACAATCATGAATATATTTTCCAATAATTTGCAGTTGGATGATGATGAGGATGACTTGGGGAAGATTTATGTCATCTTATTCAAGGTATTCATTCGGGAATTCATTTCACGCTTTAACAATGCATGCTCATTTATCTGTTTGATTAGTATCTGTTCAGCAACATCTAATGAAGGACCCCAAGGGGTCATGGTGTATTGGGTGAATTTTTAACACTATTATGTTTACACTATTATCTATATATTTTATTATACACTATAACTATTACCTTTGGTCTGACCAAATCCCTGTTATCCAATAGTTTCATACATTCCACTGAAATCCCGTAGATAAATTTTAGAGAAAAATCACTAAAATTTACCCTATATTCACAAGATTCTTATTGATCACATAATGCCTAAAAAACATGGAAAGAAGGATTTGAGGTCTGGGTGTTGGAGGATGTTGTGGCCAAGACGAGTTAGAGGTGGAGGCAGGGGCCATGATGGGGAGGTGTAGGTGGATGCATATGAATGAAGGTGTTGGGTGGGTGGTGGGAGCTAGGAGGTAGAGGTGAGGGTGGAAGGTCGAGGTCCAGGAGGGGAGGAGATGGTAGACAGGCCAGGGATCCGAGAGATGTTGGGGAGGAAATGAGATGTTGGGAGGAGGATCCTAATAAAAAGTTGAAATATGTGTTATTATAACCATGGATTTTACAAAACCATGGTTGTAGGTCAAAACATAATAACTATACCCCCATTTATTTTAAACAGTTGGTATAGATGCGTGGGAGTAATTCCATTTCTATTATTTTTTCAATTATTACATTACCCATAGACACTAATTAATGTCATTAAAAATGATAGAATTGTTTTCACATAGGACACAATAATTTTTATTTCTTAACCCATACTAGGATAAATCCAAGGATCAAATAATAATAGTTTGAATATGTAGAAAAAATCAATAATATATTTTTATTTTTTGGGTAGTTTTGGAATGGTCACTCTAAGATATAGGTCACCCCTTTCTATTATTTATAGATAGTTCACTAATTCCAATTAATCAACACCACACTAATATATAATTTCTCACTTAAAAGGAAAGATATGTATATCTTGAAAGATAATATAATACAAACACTGTCATTTTTTATTGATTCATTGAGTGTAGAAGTTTTCTCTTTCATATTATCATGTCACTTAATTTTATACAATATATGAATATAACCAAGAACACAACTTAACTTTATATAATGATCATCAATGGATATTCATGGAATAAACATAGAATCAATTGCCTTACAAATATCATCAACGATATTCCATCATCCTTTCCTTTCTCTCCCCATTTATTGAATTAGATATTCCATATCTTTTTAAATTTTTCATTCATATGTATCCTTTTAAACAGTAGAAAACTCCAATATTAATAATATAATTAACTTATAAATAATTTTGTATTTGTAAAAATAAATTTTTAGTTAAAAATTTAAATTGACCACATTTACCTCATATTTTATATTATGTTTCTAATGTGACAGATGATAAAATTTAAGCACAATCCATCTCTGTTCAATTTGACATGTCATCTAGGTCACCATGATATAAGGCTCAAAATAGGATCCCGATCACAATGGGATGATTATAAGATCCAAGGGTATTAATTTGGACTATGTTGGAATAATTTTACTATTATGATCCTAATAAATAAATAGAAGACCTATAATAAAAATTTAACATTGAATTTAAATACAATGGACTTCTGTACATTGTGAATAAGAAATATCTTAATATCTAACTAACCAAACAAAGAAAAAACTTGATAAATATAAGAAAAATACATATTTTGAAAATATATAACTGAAATAAAAATTGATTATAGTTATAAAACATTATAAATTTATAGATAATGACAAAAGTGAAAAATAAATGAAAATTCCCTTGTGTATCATAAGGTTGAGTCATATCATGATTAACTCCATGTGACTCTTATTTACCTCTTAAACACAAAAATTAAAAAAGATTCTAAAAAAAGACCACAACCTAATAACTTCCATAGAGACATAATATATACTTATGAAATATTATCTGTATGTGGTATATTAACAATCCATGCCCAATATGATTTCACCAATGATTTTATGGAACCATTTTATAAGATTTTAAATCAAATATCTATTGAAATATAATTTTATAATTATTTGTTATTCTTATTGAATCAAAAAAAATATGATATCAGATTTCATTCCGATTATATTAAAAAATATAAAAAAAATTAAATGTAGATGATTATTTTATATAATTCCCTTTGGTATTTTTTTGAACAATTAAAGCAAGGATATTAGTTTACAAGAAAGAGAGTGGGCAGTTTATTTGAAATTCCCTCTATGAAAATTCAATTCTAAAAATAGTTGTTTTTGAAATAATACATGAATGAATAAACACAAGAATAAATATATAATATGGTTAGGTTCATTGATAAACCTGGATGAATAATAATTTTGAACAATACATTTCTATAAAAACCATTATATGAGTTTTATTTAAAAATAAAAACAAGATATAGAAAAGTAAGGGAAAAAATAACAAGTTAACAAATTTTGAATGGTTAAAAACATATAATTTTCAAATAATATCCATTATTAATTATAATTTTTTGTAAAAAAAGAATATATTTATGGGATATAAATATCAATAATCCAATAAAACAAAAAATATAATTCATAGTAATAATAATAAACTTCAATAAAAACCCATTGAAATAAGGATAAAAATCGACCATTTTTTGGGAAGTCACAAATAACATAATATCCATTATTAATTATTAGATATACTAAAAAATAATATAATTAATATTTATAATTTCAAGGAATCAAATAATATATATATATATATATATGTAATTCATTGTTACAATATAAATATTTTAAGAAAATCCAGGGAAATAATCATATCAATCAGTTATTTAGGGAAATACCATATGTTTTATATGGTAAAGGAACTCTAGGATTATTATACAATATCATGATCAATATAATCCAAATCTAATTTCATGATCATGCTGCTAAAGTTTATATAATTTTTTCATAGTGGTGTAGTGATAAATTACCATGGAATTGTAACAATATTCAAATATACAACATATTAACTGATAGTGGCCAATAAACATTTAGATATCACAACTGTTTTAATATAAAAAATCAGCCTATACCTCGAAATGTTTAGTTAATGTGCTGTATTTCCATGTCTAGGTACTTAATCCAAATCTTCTCAACTGCACACCTAGTATTCCCATGATATTGTTTATGTGATTTGTTGGTAAATTTTAAATTAAATAAATAACATTAAAACAATATCACATAATTTAATTTATCATTCTATCAACACTATAACCCACCTCCGAAAAAACCATAACAATAACCCCCCTTAAAAATAATAAAATATATAAAATATAATCAATTTCACCTCCAAACATATACATGATCATATAAAACATACCAAATTGGGAACAAAGAAAAGATGTATCATATGTTAATAAAAAATTTACCATAATGATAAAAAATATTAATTTTGTTTAAATATATCCTTATGAACATATATTACAAATTAGAATCCTCTTAAAAATATATTTTTGTTTAAAATGTGAAATTAACTCAAATAAGTAACAAATATTAAAAAAACATGAACATGATTCCATAAAACCTATTAAAAATAAATTGAACAATAAAAATTAATATCAACCTAAGTCAAAAAAATCTGAACGAAACGTTTATATCAAATAAAATATACAAACTCAATAACAAATACACTTCCATCCAAAAGACCATTAAATATATTAAACATTTATTAAACTAAAAAACATGACAAGATAAATCTTTTTTAATTCATTTATATTTCTATAAAACACATTAATTATTAATTTCATTTTAAAATTACTTATTACGTGTTTCTAAAACACCTTTTATGAATTTAAATCCATTCTATGTTCCTATATAATTTTACATATTAGAAAAAAAAACTTTTCATATCATTCTCCGAAAAAGCCAAACACATGGAACCTAGAAAACAAAATCAAAGATGAATTTATAAGTAAATTCTAATGATGAAATTAATTTTGAAAAACCATGAACACAGGGAATGATAAATAAACAAAATTTCATAAAAATACCTACATTAATCTTAATAAATTATCTTTCCTTGATGAAAAATTCTAGATTATGTCTCATGATAAAGTTTGCATGAAATATAAATGAAAATCCATATCTGTAAACCTATACTTGGCATGGGTTTCAACAAAATGGACTGTTAAGGTAATGAATAAGAAGAAAATTGAGAAGAAATGGAAGGAAAATGAACATAAGAGAAATAATAATAGAAAAGAGTGATGAATATCTTGAATAATCATCGGAAAATCCACCCAAGAATAATTAATATTGCGTAAGAGATAACCCATGGACCCCCTAAAAAGTAATATTTCAACAAGAGAATAAACATGGGTATTATTGCAATCAAAAGTACACAAATGATTCATATACGCATTGTTTAGTATGTTAAAAGATGTACCCTCATATTCTTCAATATCATATGGAAACTGAGTGAATTCCAATAGTCATCGAGTTTTCTAGGCCCACACACAAAACTCACATGCATTATTAAAGTATTCCTTAACCATAAGTCCTATAAAAATTTCATAGAAATAATTTTTTTTCAAAATCACAATAAACTAAGTATAACCTATATCATAATATGTATATTAAAATAAATTTATATTTTTTGGGTGACAATATATATTTCTAAATATTTTTAAAATTTATTTCAATGCCTAAAATAATGATCAAAATATTACTATTATTAAATTCAATCTATATCTTAATTAAATACAAGAATAATATAGATCACATAATGGTACTCCTCATTGTAGAATAATCTTCCAAAACATTAATAGATTCCTGAATGATATTTTCTAATGTAATATTATCTTTGGATAATATCTATATCCTTAAAATCTATAATCAAAATTTTCAAATTGTTTGAAAATAATTAAATGATCTTCATAAATATTATAAATTCATGAAAATACTATAGTGTGACCCAATATTTATGGTATGTACTCATATTTAGTAAATAATCTAATTTTCAGGCCATTCATAGAGAATATTGATCCTCACGGTGCATCTAGAATGATTCGGTACAACTATTTCTTACATGTCTTTATGTCGGGCATATCTCTAATGTGACATTCATATTACAACATGATCCAATCCTTCAAGGTAACATTAATTATTCACAACATTCATCTTCATGGAAGAAAATACATCATTTTGGAATCACACACATGTTTTTACCCTCATAAACTCTAAAACTATTATTAGACATAAAGGTTGTAGTGTGGTTACCATTACACAATCTCTGTTTATTCTATCAAAATAAATTTTTTTCGGCGATTTATTTCTCAATAGTTCATGAAATCATAAAATATTCTATGTGATTCTAATATAGATTAAATTATTTATATGTTATCATTATCAATAGTAATTCACTTTTCCAACCATATATTCATTTATTCATCTATAACTGTCATTGAGGCATGATATATACTCTTCTTCCATGGTCTCACAAGAAATAATATTATATAGAATACGATTATTATTACCTGAAATTGAATATATTGTGATTTACATTATTTATAGAATTATATATTATTTCTCCAACAAACAGCAATTAGAATTTCATAAATAACACCATCACACTCCTATATGTTTCACTGTTATATAAGTTTTAAATAGTCATTGTTTTTTACATAATTACATACATACATTATAAATTTTTATCACACATAAAATAATGATTTACTCTCCATTTATTGATCTAAAAAACAATATATTATATCAATAGAAATAACAAAAAATCGTTACATTCAAAACATCCTCTATATAAATATCATATTGTCCTAATCCTTCCTCACTAGATTTAATATCCTCTACATAATAGATTCCATCCATATTTTTCAATTCAATTGATGCATCAATAAGTGTGGGTCCCATGTATGTTAACCGTCTCATAGTGATGAGTCATCAATAATGTAATGAATCTTGGAAGGATATCATGCACCCATTTTAAGCTTTCCAACCCCACTTAATTCTCCCACAAGTATCTCTATTAATATAAATTTAAAGCACACCTCACTAAATTACCTAGGAAAAATCCATCATCAATATCATTTAGGATGATATTGATTCATACACCCCTTCATAAAATAATTATTGTATCATTGTAATATCCAAAATCTGAGTTGTTGGAAATAATCATTAATAATCAAGCACTATGATATTTCATATTTGGATAACAATGAAATTACAATGGGAAATTTAACAAAATTATTATATTCAATTTTTTTATTTTCTCTCTTTATAATCAAATCAAAAAAATACTACAGTAAGATAAAAAAATGAATAATTATTGTAAAATAGTATCCTTGTCTCACAATGGAACTATAAATAAATATTGAATCATTCCCCTAGTCATCTTGATTTCAGAAAACATTTTATTCTTTACCCATTTTTATTCTCATATAATAAAGTCACTATCCATATATCATTTATCCCTTATTTATTAATGTCCTTGTTGGGATTATAGAGACAACACCCCCATTCAATAAACAATAAGGATCCATTATTTTAAAGAATTATAATCACTTGTTCACACAAATTCCACATTTTATGTTCATTATGAAATTATTATTCCTAATAGAAAAATTCCCCTAAATATTTTCAATATGTGAACTTCAAATTTAGAAAATAAACTTATTTACAAAACCACTAATCTAACAGTGTTGTTAATCAATGTATGAAAGAATAATTTTTTTATTAAAACCATATCTATACATTTCTCCAACATTTATTCAAATTTTTGATATTGTAATTTTATCGATCATATAATAATGAACTCTACGTATATCTTATTAAAAAATTTATAATTACATTAATGAAAAAATCATTAGTCACCATGTGTGTTTGTCATGTCATATTTTTGGTAGTATCTATTGTAGAAACCAATTTCATTAAAAAAAGATAGTCTTTTATCTATTAGATGGAATTCAATATTTTTTGCTGATAACTCCTTCAATATATTCATATTACAATTCCCCAAGAGTGATTATCTATATAACTAAATATATAATTTATATTTTTCATGATATTTATTAATTAATATTATCTATTGATATTTTAGAAATAATGAAAATGTATAAATTGTAAGATGAATATAAAAAAATCATGTGAACCCATATCATCACAAAAAAACAATCAATGTTCACCCTTCCATTTTAATTTGTAATCATATTCCAAATGTATTGCTCATATATATGAAATTATTGATTCAGTAAGTGAATATATATATTAATTATAAACTAGTTGAAATTCCCTATTATATATTCATAAAATTCTAATATTGTTATGTGTTCTTACCAAGGATCATATCTCATCGAAATACCATCAATATTTTAATTATAGTATTTATATGTTGTAGGATATATTATACCCCACTTTCTTCAAGTTTGGAAATATGGAAAGTTACTATAGAGAACACATTTTACTTTAACTTTCCATTTGTAATAGATCATAAGATATATTATTGTTTTAGTTGAATCCAATTCCCCTATATATTTCATGGTATTCTATTAAAATTTATAGACCAATTAATTTTTTTTTCTTTCTTGGGTTATACATCCATTAAATATCTCTAAACTCTATACTGATTTTTCATTAATTCCCCAAAAAATATTACTAAATCATTTGTCCTTGAATATTTATTTTTATATTTTTCAACACATAACTGACTTTGTGATTTTACCTAACATGATATTTTTTTACATGAAAATTGTTAAAATTATTTCATATTTCTATATCTTATTATTTTATATTTCAAGAATCCATTTGGTCAATATTCTTTTTGTACTCTCTAGTAAACATCAAGATGCTTCATATCTATTTTTAAACAACCAAATATATATATTTCAAAGAAATGATATTTACTATTAAATACATGATCATTCCCTCATTTCATTAGTACTAAATTTATCCAATGATATTGATACGTGATTAAAATAGTAATAAATATTAGAGTTAAATCCATATATTCATTGTTGTGGGCGGTAACATTGTTGATTAACACATTCAAAAATTTCATAGAATGATATATATTATAATACATTATAGAAAAAATATATAAATTTGAACATGCAGTAAATAATAAAATAACATGTATCTGTACATGCTAATGAAATTCATCGTTTTCTCTTAAAATTGGAAAGGTAATTTCTTACACATGATTCCATTATACCCACTATTTCCCTTTGTCATAAAAAATATGTCACGAACCAACCCGGTTCGACCCTAAACCCATCACCCGAGCCGGCCCGCAACATGGCCCGAGGGGCATTCTCAATCCCCACGGGCTGGAAACTAGTGCCGGGCATCATAATTAAACAAGTGGGAATGGATTTCCCCAAAAGAATAAAAACTAAGAAGTAGAAATTAAATAGAACAAAAGAAAATAAATAAAGAACAACCAACAATGAAACTAACCTGAATATGACCAAAACTCCTCGTGACCTCGAGAGTCACTCTCCACACAAGAACCAAGTATTTCCCATAGCGAACAAGCTATAGTCAACCAGAAATAGAAAATAAAAACAAGAAAACACTATAGGCGTGAGTATTAAAAATCAATACGTAGGCCCGACTAATTCTATTCCCAAATCACATAACATTATATAAAGGATTTGTCAATTCCAGGTTTGAACTAAATTATGTAAAACATTGTTTCCACACACACTTTCATTTCTAAAATAAGTAACAGTCCATTTTCATTTTTAATTTATAAAAAATTTTAATGTTTGAAAGGAACAAGTGCTTTGTATTTTGAAACGTTGTTGTGAATAAGTAAAAAACCAATCTATAGTTATTATCCAAAAAGGAAATCTACACGTAACACATAACACACACCAAGGGAAATGGAAAAATATGGCACACATGGGTCAGCAACAGAACTAGACCTCTTAACCATTCACCACATACAAATAAACACAAAAAGAAACATGGGTCGAACCTTGGAGATCATGAACAATCCAGAACATACTATACATCTGACTCATCCTGAAGGAATGCCCTAACTCGATGACGCTATAACTCCCATAATACTACCTGGTATAGCCCTTCATAGTCTAACTGAGGGGCCCAATCCCCATAGCAGAAATAACTTAGTATTCCCCTGCTATGGGGTCACAAGCCAGTGCGTATTCTAAACTAGTGCAACAATCATTCTCAGAAGATTCACTCATTATGCCAGGTTCCCATCTAAACCAAGCAATAAAAATGGGGTCCGTCCATAATGTAAATAAATCAGTCACGATGCAAAATCATCATATACAACTCATGGAATCAATGCACACAAAAGATCACCCCTGAATGGGTTTTCCAAAATAATTTATTTTATCAATGTTCCAAATGAGCTTTCAAAAATTTTAAAGAGAAACCTCATTTCACAAGAAAACCCAAAACACTTGTTCAGAAGAAATCATTTATCTTTAAAACTAGAAGTACATTTCAAATTCCATGAATTATGTTTAAAGAAAAAACGGGCATTCTTTCAATACTGGGTGTCCGCTCCTCAAGAAAATGTTTCAAGTGTTCGGTATAAAATAAAAGGCTCTTTTGGCACCAAATAATCATATAAAAATTAATTATATTATATTGTTTCCAATTTATTAAAATTAATAAAACATCAAGAAATTAATAAATTCTAAATCTAAAGATAAGTGCAGTGGGGGACCTTCCTCGACTTGTCGCTCGATCGTGACGACACGACTCGCTTCGCATTTGTGCATAAGCACGCACAACCCGATAACCGCAGTGTTGCGGACTTCCGCTGACGACATGCTACCACAACCACAAGACATTTAACGCTGGAAACCTTTACCCAACTCAAACAAGAAAATTTTCTATCCTTAATAATTATTTTATAAAAACATTTAAAAAATTTATAAATAAAATTTAAAAGAACATTTCCACTGATAAATAAAACATTGGAAAATTTATTAAAGAGTTTTAAAAATATTTTGCATGACTTTAAAAGTCAATAACATCACTCAAATCATCCTTTTAAAACCAAACACACCTTAGGGAAACACCAAACCACCTTCCAGACATGTTTCTCACCATTAATATAATTTAATAAACTGTTAAAAAAATTTATAAAACAAAACCTGAAAGGTGTCCCAAGACTTTACACAATACCATAATAGAATACACCTCACATCAACACCAAATCAAAACACAAACCCAACTAGAATAGATAAGTCAACAACAACACCAAACCAAAACACAATACACAATAACTCATTCAAAAACATTCTTTATGACCAAACACACCACAAAAACATACCAAAATAGTATCTTCAACCCCAATAATATTTACTAAACCAGTTGCACAATTTACTAAACAACAACTACTATTGCAATATGACTTTAATCCAAGACGCTCCATAATTCACATGAACATGCCAGTTTAAAAAAATCAAATTCATAATTAACATGAATAAAAACTAATTCTGCACCAACCAAACTAATTAATAAACAAGATAGATTAACTAAATGAGAAAATTAATCCCTCAAACATTAATTATACGCAAAAACACTAACCTCAGTGTAGGAAAACCTCAGAAGGTTTGTGAAAAACCCATAACTCATGTTAGTGGCACCTCAAATAACATATCTAAACCCTAAAATCAAGTAATAAAAATAATTGCATCATAACCAAATCAAACACAACACCAAACCCTAACACGAAATACCCCCAAATCAACAAAACAACCAATATGGGGAAAACACACCTGTAGCGATTGTGCTGATGGAAAACTGGGTGAGGGGAAGGGAGGTCGGAGGTGCGTCGCGCCAGAAAACTGGCTAGAAGGGAGGGTCAGCGTGGGTCCGGTCGTGCGAGGTAGCGGGGGTGATGTCGGGGAGCTCGAGGCGAGGAGGTCCGTCGAGAGGGAGTGTGAAGGTCAGTTTTGTGCCAAAAGGGAGTGGAGGGGGAGCGCTGGATTGAACAAGAGGTAGTCAGCCATGGGGGAGGTGCAACGCGGGCAAAGGGGGAGGCACCGAAAGCGTGCCGCGCGAGGGAGGCAGGGCACCGAGGGTGGGGGGGGGGGGGTTCATCGGACGTAGGACGACAAAGGAGAGAAGGGGCATGGCGCGAAGTGGATCAATGAAGAGGGGGTGTGACAAGTTGAGGGAGGTCGAGGGCGATTCGGTGAAGGGAGGGGGAAACACTGCTTAGGGTTAGGGGAGGGGAGTTCCACGCGACGGGAGAGAGGGAGATGGGAGAGAGGGAAGAAAAAAAAGAAAGAAAAAAAGAGAAAAGAGAGAAACAAAAGGATAAAAAACAACAATGATAATAATTATTAAATAAGATAAAAAGTAATAAAGAAAAAAAATAAAATAAAAATAAAGAAAAACCAAAATTATAATTAATTGCAACGAATTTTAATACTATGAATAAAACTAAAAATAATAAAACCCAATTAATAAAAACGATCAATTAAAAACAATAACCGAAATAATAATAACAATAATAATAATAATAATTTAATTGAATCATTAACTTAAATAATAATAATACTAATAATAAATCTAAAGTAAAAATACTATTGCAAAATAATTGCATTAATTATTCAACTCGACACCGCGAACAGATGAGCGCATGATTGCTGGAACAGTCATGCGGCCGTGTAATAATAAATATAACCATAAAACTTTATATTATTAATGTTGGGCACTACACACGGTCGCGCATACAGTCGCGCACCCCTATAAGATGCCAATTTCTTAAAAAAGGAACGGGTTCAAACTACAACTCAAAAACAAGACCTAAAATAATTAAATTAAAAGGATGACTCAGTCAGGGTGTGAAAATTCCCCAACCATGACACTTTCTGCCCCCAGAATGCCCCAGCATGACTTGTTTAACCAAAGATTCCAAGAAATACTGTGACGATCAGAAGTTATTTTAAACAAAACATTCATCACCCGAAGACCGAGCATTTAAAACACCGATGACCTAAAATATCAAAGATCTCAAAACCCGAATCACCATGAAAAATGACCAACAACAAGGAATTCACATAGAAATAGAACTACAACATAGAACACCTCGACCCCTAAAATAGGGATCACTAGGGCCGCTTGTGATCTCCAAGAACACTCATCAAGCGACCAACTATCTGAGCTAACCAATTTGCATGGACAAGGTCGGGCGGAGCAAAGGCAATGGGTTGCTCCTCCAAGTGCACTTTGAAAACAAAGTCTTCCACATGATCATCCTATGGTGGTCTCCCCACCATATTAGGATCATTTTCAGACAACCTTTCTCCAGTACAAGGTGACTCACAAGCCCAGACAAAACCCCTAACACTGGCTTGACCCTCTAAGCTCCCTTAGTTGAACATAACCGACACAAGAGGAGATGCCAGTGAGACCCAGAGTGGGTCTCCCCACCATTTTAGAATTATCCTAACACCACCACCCCCGCGTGGGCATTACCATTTTACTTTGAGCGATACAGACTAAACTATTCATAACGAACCCGCCAGTATGGGCTGACCCACATAGACGATTCCCACACAGACCAACACTCCGCCACATTGGAGGGTTTTGACAATGGAAACCCCTAACAAAGAGACGAACTGGACAGACACATGTCAATTTCACAAGACATGAGCATCTTCAAAATAGGTGCAATTTTGATCCATATCCGACCATTAGAAGGGTCACAAAGCTCACTCATTGCAAGTGGGATTCTTAGAACCTCTTTAAAGCCCGAGAGGAACTTCCATAAGTCAAGACCACCACAAGGAGACAAGGCCTTTATGCCCCTCACAACAAAATTTAAACCTACAGAGACGGTACTGTAGTAAGGTAATTTATGTCACCCCAACCCGTTAATGTACCCTTAAGTCAGACCAAGCTCAACCCACGTCCGACGAGTTTTTGATTGTGGGCATGCTTCACCCCGAGACCAATGGTTGGGTCCCTGATGTCTGAAGAATATACCGACTCACAGTCATACATTGACCACCTCTGACTAGAACATCCTCTACAGGAAAAGAAGCCTGTATAATTCTCCTCATGCCCCGCGCGGCCACCCTATCAACATACCAATGGCGAATTGCAATAAACGACATAGAGTGTCTTGCTGACCACACTAGAGATAGAAAGTTTAGCTATCTATCTAAAACGCAACACAAAATGATGGAAGGAGCGCTCCAAGAATAGGACACTTTGATTCACACTCATCATCGGATGAGGAACCTGCACTTACCACAATATGGATGAGACCAACAACTATTACGAACTTTAAGCTGATTGTTCCACACCACCTCTAAAGAACATGAAACCAACTCATCAGAAAGGTCATACACACCTCCTTATCTGCTTGTTGACTGGTCGAGATCCTATGAAATCCACCTCTTTCTCTCACCTTCACTTCCTTAGGTACGACCGTGGAATGCATCTATTATTGAGGATCACTCGGGATATCCTCATTTGCAGCGAAAACGGAACGATCACCGTTTTCTAGTGTAGTACCGCTCCACCAGACATAATCGAGACAACTTGAACCCACACAAATTTTGGAGTTCCATAAAAACTGAAGACACTTAAGACTTTTACAATGTATTTAATGTTATCAAATTGACCTCAACATCTACAAACAATCGACACAACTGAGTAGGACCCAACTCTGCTACTCCATTGGGAGTCTAGGCTGAGCCAAGAATTGAGAGACCTACTGGAAACCCATTGGACCTTTCTATGGGGAATATCCCAAACAAAAAACAAAAACAACCTTCCAAAAATCCAAACACATCACAAAAAATCATATACATTCCAGAAACCAATCCAACAATTCCAATTTTGAAACGTCAATTGGTTTTCAAAGAAAAATAGTCACTTGAAAAACCAATCACAGTACATTAAAACCTAATAACTATTTTGAACTCATCGCTTTCACTCCGGAATCGAAACCATTTCCAAATTCCAAAACTATTTAAGCACAATAACCCGTTTGAGAGAGAACACCACTTTTCGAGAAGCAAGATGCAGCTTTTAAAATCAATCACTCACCACTAATACTCCTGGATGCCTCACATATTTGCATTGATGTACCACCTAGACACTCATTCACACAATCCACCAACTATCCATTAATCACAACCATATGCACACGCAAGCACCCTAGGAATACCATAGGACAAAACAAGGATCTTCTGTTTTCAAAATAAAACATTTTCAAAATAGCTCCGTTCAATTTCAAACAATCTAAAACATTATTTTAGAAACATGATTTCAACAAATCAATGACCAAATGCCAAATATATGGTCAAAGGAAAACACAACCTAAAAATTAGGTCAAACTGACACCAAGAGAAAAAAGATAGGATCAACCCCTAAAGCACTTGAATGGAGAATTAGTGGTCGTGCCTAACACATCTACATGGTTTAGAAGACCATGTCCTAGATAAGTGCTAAACACTAGGAGGGTCAAACCGTACTCTCAGGCATCACATGGGTCACTACTCCATGTGATACCATGCGCATCACCAGTTCACTCCAATTGTCATCCCCCATCCACACAGGCGAAAGCCAAAGACTTAAATCCTGGACTACCCCTGGTTACTCAAGGATCGAAACGAGAAAGTGTTCATGACTCTCTCCTCACACCTTTCCCTCAGCTACCGATAGTCCTATATCCAATATACCAGACATCCCAAATAACAAGAACAAAATCCTCCCTCTGATACCATTTTGTCACGAACCAACCCGGGTCGACCCAGAAGTAGTCACCTGAGCCGGATCGCGACATGGCCTAAGGGGCATTCACGATCCCCACGGGCTGGCAACTAGTGATGGGCATCATAATTAAACAGGTGGGAACAGTTTGGCACAAAAGAAGACAATCTAAGACACAAAAAAAGAACAAAAGCAAATAAATAAAGAACAACCAACAATTCTACTAACCTTACTACGACCAAAACTCCTCGTGACCTCGAGAGTCACTCTCCACACCTCAACCATGCCTTTACCACAGCGAACAAGCTCAATTCAACCTACAATAGAAACTAAAAACAAGATAACACTATATGTATGAGTATTAAAACTCAGTAGGTAGGCCCGACTAATTCTATTCCCAATACACATACCATTATATGAAAGATTTATAAATTCCAGTTTTGATCTAAATTTTGTAAAACATTGTTTCCACACACACTTTAATTTCTAAAACAAGTAACATCCCATTGCCCTTTTTAATTTAAAAACAAATTTTCATGTGTGAAAGGAACATGTGCATTTTATTTTAAAACGCTGTTGTGAACAAGTAGAAAATCAAGATTTAGTTATTAGCCAAAAAGGAGAAATACATGTAACACCCAATACACACGAAGGGAAATGGAAAAAAGTGGCACACATCGGTCATCAACCGAACTAGACCTCTCAACCATCCACCACATACATACAATCACAAAAAGAAACATTGGTCGAACCTAGGAGATCGTGAACAACCCAGAACATACTATACATCTGACTCATCATGAAGGCATACCCTAACTAGATGACGCCATAACGCCCATACTAGTACATGGTATAACCCTTCATGGCCTAACCGGGGGGTCCAATCCCCATAGCAACAATAACATAGTATTCCCCTGCTATGGGGACACTAGTCAGTGCATATTCTAAAATAGTGCAACAATCATTCTCAGAATATTCATTCACTATGCCAAGTTCCCATGTCAACACAAGCAATAAATAGGGGTGTGCCCACAATGTAAATAAATCAGTCACGATGCACAAACATCACATACAAATCACGTAATCAAAGCACACAAAAGATCACCCCTGAATGGGTTTTACAAAATAAATTATTTTATTAAAGTTCCAAATGATCTTTCACAAATTTTAAAGAAAAACCTCATTTCTCGAGAAAACCCAAAACACTTGTTCAGAAGAAATCATTTATCTTTAAAACTAGAAGTACATTTGAAATTCTATGAATTATGATTAAAGTCCAAACATGCATTCTTTCAATACTAGGTGTCCGCTCCTCAAGAAAATATTTCAAGTGTTCGGTATAAAATAAACGTCTCTTTTCGCACCAAATAATGATATACTAATTAATTATATTATATTGTTTCCAATTTATTAAAATTGTTAAAACATAAAGAAATTAATAAATTCTAAATCTAATAGTGAGGGACCTACCTCGACTCGCCGCTCAATCGTGATGACAAGACTCACTTCACATTTGTGTATAAGCACGCACAACCTGATAACTGCAGTGTCACGGACATCTGCTGACGACACGCTGCAACAACAGAAGGACATTTAAAACCAGAAACCATTACCCAAATCAAACAAGATAATTTTTTAACCTTAATAATTATTTAATAAAACCTTTTGAAAATTTTATAAATAAAATTTTGTAAGACCATTTCCACAGATAAAAAAAACACTGGAAAATTTATTATAGAGTTTTGAAAATATTTCAGATGACTTTAAAAGTCAATAACTTTACTCAAAACAACCTTTTAAAACCAAACACACCTTGGCGCAACACTAAACCACCATCGAGACATGTTTCGCACCATTAATATAATATAATAAATTGTTAAAAAGAATTTATAAAACAAAACCTCAAACTTATCATAAGACATTACACAATACCAGAATAGAATACACCGCACATCAACAGAATATCAAAACACAAACCCAACTAGAACAGAGAACGCAAAAACAACACCAAACCAAAACACAACACACTACAACTCATTAAAAAACTTTCTTTATGACCAAACACACCCCAAAAAATACCAAAATAGAATCAGAAACCCCTGTAATATTTAATAAACCAGTTGCACAATTTAAGAAACACTATCTACTAATGATATATTACTTTCATCCAAGATGCACCCCAATTCACATGAACATGCCACTTTAAAAAAAATCAATGGCATAATAAACACAAATAAAAACTAATTATGCACCAACCAAACTAATTAATAAACATGATAGATTTACTAAATGAAAAAATTGATCCATCAAAAATTAATTATACGTGAAAACACTAACCTCAGTGTAGGAAAACATCAAAATTTTGGTGCAAAACCCATGACGAACGTTAGTGGCACTTCAAATAACACAAATAAACCCTAAAATCAAGGAATCAAAACAATTTCATCATAAAAAAATCAAACGCAACACCAAACCCTAACCATAAGAACCCCAAAATCAATAAAACAACCAACGTGGGGAAAATGCACCTGCGGCGAAGGTGCAGATGGCAAACCGGGTGAGGGGAAGGGAGGTCGGAGCTGCATCGCGCTGGAAAACCTGCCGGAAGGGAGGGGTGGCATAGGTCTGACTGTGTGAGGTAGCGGGGGTGACGCCGGGGAGCTCAAGGCGAGGCGGTCTGTCGAGAGGTAGTGCGCTGGTCAGTTTCGTGATGAAAGGGAGTGGAGGGGGAGTGATGGACGGAATAGGAGGCTGTCGGCCATGGGGGAGGTGTGGCCCGAGCGAAGGGGGAGGCGTCGAACATGGGTCATGCGAGGGAGGCAGGGCACCGGGGGGGGGGGGGTCGTCGAATGTAGGCCGGCCAAGGGGAGCAGGGGTGTGGCGTGAAGAGGCTCAAGGGAGAGGGGGTGAAACGGGTTGAGGGAGGTAGAGCTCGGTCCAGCAAAGGGCGGGGGAAACACAACTTAGGGTTAAGGGAGGGGAGGTCCACATGACGGGAGAGAGGGAGAGGGGGGAGAGGGAAGAAAAAAAAAGGAAAAAAAGGAAAAGATATAAACAAGAGGGTAATAATAATAATAATAATAATTAAAGAAGATAAAACGTAATAAAGAATAAAAACAAAATAAAAATAAAGAACAAAACAAAATTATAATTAATAGCAACAAATTGTAATACTAAGAATAAAACTAAAAAATAATAAAAACCAATTAATAAAATGATCAAGTTAAAATAATAACTGAAATAATAATAATAATAATAATATGTTAATTGAAACATTAACTTAAATAATAATAATACTAAATATAAATCTAAAGAAAAAAAATTATTTCCAAATGATTGCATTAATTATTCACCTGCACACTGCGTACAGATGAGAGCATGATCGCGGGCATTGTCGTGCGAGCGTGTAATGATAAATATAATCATAAAACTTTATCTTATTAATTTTGGGAACTAGAAACGGTCGCACATACAGTCGTGCACCCCTATAAGATCCCAATTTTATAAAAAAAAGAACTGGTTCAAACTGCAACTCAAAATAAATACTTAAAATAATTAAATTAAAAGGAAGTATCAGTCGGGGTGTGACAAAATCTCATGGTTTTTCATGCTGGATAAAAAAGGGATCCATTATATCTAATTTCACATCTTCACATGGAATATGGACTATACATCCTCAAAAATTTATCAAAATATCCTCTAATTTAGAATTATATCTCTTCATATTAACGTCACCTTTTGAGGGATAATAAAATAAAAACATGTAAATTATATCTTCAAATAGTCATACCATTGGAATTTAGTTGTTCATCTAGTTTTTGTCCATGATAAAAACACATTGAATTTATAGATATTTTTTGATTCATTCTTCATGTTTATTTCTCATAGTTGCATTGAACATATTACCTTTTGAAATTAAAGTCTCAAATATATGTGAATTATCATCTAGTATTTCTCAATTTTATGACATGTTGGTTTTTATCTATATAATGTAATCCTTAAGGCTCGCCAATTTTTGTTTACCATTTTGATTCCCCTCTACCAATAATACCTTATGTGTAGTAATCTCATCCTTTATGGCCATAAAATTTTGAAATAAATTGTATAGAAAACCCATCCCATCAGATCCAAATTTAATATTTAATATCTTTTAAGGGATTTAATTTAATTTTTTGGATTTTAGATCAATTATATTACATTTTTAAATATCTAATTCAATGAACATTTTTATCATGATTTTCAAATTTTTTACATAAATATTTATTCCACTAAAAGGGTGTCTTGTGTCTCATTCTCCCTTGTTAACGTCAAGATGTATTCTTATTATCATACATCAATCCGCTATAATAAGTGATGAACTTACACCATTGAATTTAAATATATTTCATCATTATTAATAGAATGAACTTAAATTATAAAATTTAGATCCATAGATAATATAAAAATAGAATTTAATAAATTAGTGGATTTGTAATAGGAATAACTCATACCCTTTTTCGAAAGATTTTATAAATTTTCATTAAAATATCCACATCATTGAATAATTTGGTATTATATGTAATTCAATTTGAAAATTTCCTTTTATATATATTTATTTCCATACCATGTAACTTAAATATTATATAGGCATAATATCAATAAAAACTCTATTAAAAAATCATATTAATTAAAATAAAAACATATCCAATTAAAAAGAATTATTATTTTATAGAACATAGTATGTCAACATGAATCTTTATTAAGTGATTCCATGGGGGTGAAAAAATTTATGAACAATTTTCACATTTAAACAACTGAATCATCAATTCTCACCACACTAAATAATTTTGAACCCATAATAAGTAGGTTCAAAAAAATTTATTTATTTTATGTTGCTTCAATTGTTTATTATCATAAAATTATATTTATATAATATTATAAAATAATATCCCAATAAAACATATCTATTTATTTATAAAATTTATAAAAATCAAGCACACAATAAATGAGAATTACACATAGGTCACTGAAAATAGAAAACATTAATGAATAATACAATGACTGTGTGATGATATTCAAAAATAAATTAAATACACTATTTAGTGTTGAGTTTATTCAAGGTCACCCCAAAAAATGATCATAAAATTTAAAAGATATAGGTATAATTCAATACCAATAATGGGTTACTACCATACACTAATCACATTACTCAATACTCTGCAATGGAAAACGCATGGCCATGTATTCCAAGATAAGAAAAAAAATTAATGTATCTACCAGTAGTAAACATTTTTTATAATTGTTCTCCTAAAAACCTAAATTTGAACCATCATAAACATGTTATGAACACTAAAATTAATTTAACTTCACATTACTTGATTTTTAATAATGTGAATTGAAAGAATAAATTAATTTTTACCTCTATTTGAATGATCATAAATGAGAGAAAAACATCATTCATCTTCTATCCCTCTTTTTAGAAATTCATATATTTTATAGTCTTAAAATATTAATAAATTCATTTATATCATATTATAAAAAGACAACATGCTTCTCTATTGATAAAAAAAAATATATATATATAATTTATTACTTCCAGAACTTATTTTTTATTATTTAACTAAAATTGTTTAGATTACTATTATATTTTATATTTAATTTAGTAAAATAATAATGGGAAAATTATTATATCCATATTCTATTAATTTGAGTCGCAACCCTACATCATTAGTCTGATCAATAAAGTTTTGAATTAAAAAATGAATCATTATTAATTAATAGGATCATAATATCGTGTAATGGTACTCTACATTATGGAATGATCGACCAGAAATTTGTCTATATTATAGTGTTATATCTCCTAAAACAGGGTTATCATTATGTGAAATCATGATAAGAAAATCATTTTAGATTCCCTTTATAAGTTTCTTATGATCTGGACATGATCCCCCAAGATCAATTCAATTTATAAATTTGTTAAATAAAGGTGAACATGTTATAATATTGCATCCTTTTATTATAACCAATATATTTTTCAATCCATTATATAAAAATAATGATCTTCAAGAAGAAATAATAATGATACAATGTGATTATTTCTTAACCTTCTTCATGTCTCAGATATCTACAAGGTGAAAATATTTTTGCAACATGATAAAATATTTTATGGGATACTCACTATTGAAAAAAAAATTCTTTATAGTGAAATATAAATAATTATACAATGATACTCATGATTTTAATCTTATGTACCCTGATTCCATTTTTACACATGATGGGTTGTAGCAAGGTTACACTTATGTAGTCTTGGTTACACCAACGTATGATTGATTGCGATATGGTCCCTTCTTCTAAATAATATGTAATTATTTATCTCTCTATTATTATAATGAGAAATAGTTTAGGCATCTTTATCATTTTTCTTCCTATAACACTCTTTCATATTCATATTCATTTATTCATTCATTGGAATCGTTATTGCATATAATAACTCTTCAAATATTTATATCTCTAAAATTAGTATTTCAAAGAATAAAATTATTCATAAATTTTATTGATTGTTGTGGAATGGTATATTATTACATCACCAATATTTCACTCTCTATTTACAAATAAAAATATGAATGCTTCTACAAATTCTATTATCATATTCTCTATAATATATAGTGGTACACACATTATATATTTCTAATATTATTGATTTAATGTTAAAATTAAATTCTTAATCATCTCTCCAATTCATGGTATTGCAAAATTCATATACATGTTTTGAAGAAATATCAAGGTGTCCCTACTATCACAACAACATATATATGTCCATTTTAGTAGAATCAATACATTCACATGAATCCTTTTATGATCATCAATTAACATCACATCCATTTTTTATCATAGTCATGAATCCTTCTCCAAGTATAGTTCTTACATATTGAAACTATCTCCATCTTACAAAAAATAAATGATATAATGAGACATTGAAATATATATTCAATCCTTTATATGCCTCTCAATTAGAAATCTATTTTTAATAAAAAAATACAGTAATGGAATCCCCAATCACACCTCATTTATTTTTCATTGAAAACACCATTATCATATTTATCTTCATATAACATTGATTGAAGATAAATTCAAAAAAAATTATTAATTTTTAATTGGATGATAATAATTTCCACATTGGTGTTTTTGGATCCACTCATCGTGGATCTTATAAAATGATATTTATGTCATTGATTCCAATATAAATCTAGAAGGACTTCCAATGTAATTTTTATATTTGACATTTTTTTCTATTATTATTTTGACATATAAATCATTAAGAATCAGCATATAAGTGAAAATATGAAAGTTCACTATAAATTATTTAACATAAGAGAATCGGGACCTTTCATTTAGATGTGACATGATATAGGGCTTCTAAAATTTTTATTTCTATCATCGATTGTAGATAATTATTCTAAATTTTATATTCATGAAAATAAAAATCTTTCTATAGTCTTTAAACTGCATGATTTTTGGTTATTTAATTTCACACATAGAAAATAGTTATCAACGTAACCTGTTAACCTAAATGGTTATAACATGAATTGTGGAACAATATTATTTTTCAATGACACCATTGTAATTTCTTTTTATAACTAACAATCAAATGTTTCATGTATCAAAAATATTATGCTTCTATAATGGAATATCCATCGGATCTCAATCACACATCTATTAAATATTATTTTTTATCCCATGAATCATTATGTTTATGGGACATGCCAAATTTTTTAATCAATTACCACCATTGGAAACTTATTTGGAAATATCGATTTCATATATCCTCCACTTTTTATCTTTTCTGGGATTATGCGGATAAAAATTTCTAAATCATAAAATAGAAAACAAAACTGAATATTATATATAAATTCAATGAATAAAAAATTGATATTCAATAATATGGTATACAATTTTTAATTGATTTTGAATTTATAAAAATATGTAGATTATATTATTGGGAATATCATAAAATAAATATATATACTAATTATTTTTTTCCACTCATATGTGATCAAATTTTCCTCATCCTTATTTATGTGTCCTACAATACAATTTATTATACTCATATAATTTAAATAAAAATTCCATAAGAAACAAAGTGAACTACTATTAAACTAATGGAAGTTCAAAATAAATCATATTTACCATTATTATCTTTTGATTAATTATCCACATGGAGTGTGTCTCCTATTAATATTTATAATATTTCAATTATATAATTTAAATAAAAGGGTATGTAGAATAATCCAGTTCCCTCATGTTAGAAAATTTATAGAGTGATTATATATCATTTTCATAATATTATTTAATTTTAGAATCCATATTGAAATCTAGGATAGTATTGATTGTGGAACCATATCCCGCACTCTTTGTTTTGGTTATAAAAACATTCAAGATAATGTTTATTTGATTCAATGAGTGTGGACACAAGATAAATATATATTTATTTATCATCATTCTAATAATCTAAATAATAAATGTATAAAATAATCACACAATCCCAAAACCAAATTGGTCTGTAAAATTGAAGAATACCTAGATATAAATCATATTTTATGAATCATGTGAACAAATATACATAAATGAGCAACACTAGACTTCGTGATATACATCTTACAAGATGTACTCATCATCATATTCTTGGGAATGTAATTATAAGAAATCGAGGTCTTCAAACAGTCAATAATGGGTAAACTCATCATTATACAATTGAGGTGAAGGTCATAATGTTATGTCAATAAGGTTTTCCATATGAAATTTTCCATTCCTTCTTGTTTTGAAAATCACAAACACCCTATACTTAATAAAGTATTTATTTTACTTATATAAGGAAATTTTATTTCTCAATGGAATTTACCACTACCATGTATTCATTGTTCATATAAATATTTTTCTTGAGTATAAAAATTGGATTCATATAAAAATCCTCGAAATCATATACTACTTAGATATGAAGCATTCTGTTTTAGACTCTGATTTCTGAATATGAACTGTATTGAAGATCCACTCCAAATTCTGGATATGAACTATAATGAAGTTCCACTACGAATTCTGGATATGAACTGTAATGAAGTTCCACTCTGAATTATGGAAATGAACTGTAATGAAGTTCCACTCCGAATTCTGGATATAAACTGTAATGATGTTCCACTCTGAATTTTGGATATAAACTGTAATGAAGTTCCACTCTGAATTATGGATATGAACTGTAATGAAGTTGCACTCCGAATTTCAGATATGAACTATAATAAATTTTCACTCCGCATTATGGATATTAACAGTAATGATATTCCACTATAAATTCTAGATACGAACTGTAATGAAGTTCCACTCCGAATTCTGGATATGAACTGTAATGAAGTTCCACTCCGAATTCTGGATGCGAACTCTAATGAAGTTATATTCCAAATTATGGATATGAACTCTCATGTAGTTCAAATCTAAATTCTTATTAAGAACATATCTAAGTTCTGACTCTAGGTTCTCTGAATTCAGACTAAGAACTCTTATGATTTTTGACTCCGAATTCCCATGAACCCTGACTCCAAACATTGTATGTTTTGGTTCTGAATTCCAATGAAACCAAACTCTGAATTTCCATTGAAATTTAGACTCAATATTTCTACAGATTTCAGGTTCTGAATTCCTAAAAGACAAAATCCGAATATATTTTTATTATAGACTCCGAATTTCATTTTGGTTAGTCTCCAAACTATTATTTTCTTACATTCCAAACTTTAGTTTTACTTATCCTTACACTTGTTTCATTACAAAACTATGACGTGCGTTCAGTTATTGACTAACCGTTGGTTGAGTGACACATATATAGGTCCCTCCGAAATTCATGGAAAAATATGACCGTTGGAGGAGGGAGCCGCCCGTTGGAGCTTCGCCTATAAATAAGATCTCATTTGAAAATAATCAACAACCTAGACATTGATCTTGGAATATGTTCTATTGAAGTGATTTCTATAGAGAGACACTCTTATTAACTGTCAAATCATCGTGCAGAAAGTTTGAACATATTGTTCAAACATTTCCTTGTGCAAACATTCTTCATGCGACTCCATATGTTGGTGATTACATTCGAGGGCTTCTGGGGATAGGAAGACATAGGTGCTGACTACCTTGAAGTTTGAGGGCTACATTGCTGAGGAAGAGAGAGGTTCAAACTACCTTTAAGTTAAGGTCTTGCGGGTATAGCAAGATAGAGACTCCGATCTTCGTATCGAGGGCTTACTCTGGTGCGGGAAAGACAGACATTATTGAATGTATAAATCAAGAGTCCTTTTTCCAAGGATGTTGGATACCCTTCTCTTCGTGTTAACCGATCTATATCATGTAACTAGTTTTTGTTACATGTTTTTCTGCTGAATTCTGTATTGTAAGGAAAGTATAAAATTCTTATATTTGCATACACTTGTAATCTGATTCATTTAGATTCTATACACATTAAGTTAGAATCTCATATTGTAAACTTTGGTTATGTTTCAATTTTCGGATCCATATTTCCGGATCCAACTTTCCAGATCCATATTTCTGGATCCATCTCTTCGGATCCATATTTCTGGAACCAGTTTTTTGGAATCACAATCCAGTTTTAAGAATGTGTGTAGAACATGAAGTTTATAACTTCATACCTTGTTCCAATTTCCTAATTTGTGTTAGAGGTGTGGTGAATTTTCTTAGTTTAACTTTATTAAAATTATATCTTTCTTTGTTTAAGGAAAATTTTAAAGTGAAAAATTCACCCCCTCTTGTATATTGAGAATCTACATCATTATTTCGATCCTACAGTTGGTATCAGAGAAGGACTCTGAAATACTTATAGTCACATATAAGATTTTCTTTCTTATTTTTTCATTGTTCTATATTTTCCTTGCTTATGAATATATTCCTTGAATCCGAACATTTGTTATTAACAAGTTTTTGTGAAGAAGGATTTTTAAGATGACAGGAATCAATGTTGGTTCCATAGAAAACCTAAATCCTACAAGACCACCAATTTTTTATGTTAATGACTATGATTATTGGAGAGATCTAATGTAGACATTCTTTATCAGTACTGGAGTAGAAAACATTGTTATGCTTACTATAGGTTATCAAATTCGTGATAATGAAGTTAGTACATTTACAAACCACGAGAAGCATGATTACCAATTAAACAATAAGGTACACAATACGTTACTATGTTCAATGACTAGGAACATATATAGCCAAATTATGTCTTGTGAAGAAGCCAATTGTATACGGACGAAACATTGAGTTACACATTTTTGTACATCCAAATTTATTGAGACAAGAAGATCTATGCTTAGAGTTGAGTATCATAGTTTTAAATTTCATTAGGGAGAACCCATTTGTAAGGTGCAAGAATGGGTTATGACTATCTTGAATAGCTTACAATCTATGGTAGAGAAAGGTATGCATGATGAAGATCCTATTGACAAGATCATTGATATTATGCCCAATGAGTGGGAGTCAAAGAGAACAACAATTGATGAGAACATGAAGGTTACTAAAATTTCCTTAAATGAGCTGTTTGGAACTCTTCTCCAACAAGAAACAAGGGTGAAGAGAGATGCTGACAACATCAAAAAGAAGAATGGGAATGGTACTGTTTCTTTTACTATAACATCAAATCACATGAAATCTAAGACTCCAGAGAGAGTAACTAGATCCATGTCTAAGAAGGTTGCTATCCAATCTGAATCTAGTGAGAGTGAAGTCTTAGAGAATGAGTTAGTTAATCTTACTCGAAGAATGGACAAGATAACTGGACAATGAAATTTCCAATCCATGTATAAGAATAAGGAATGGAAAGATAAGAAAGATTCAAAGTTCACATGCTATGAATTCAAGAGAAGTGGATACATATGACCTGATTGCCCTATAATTAAGAAGAAATAAAAAATAGAGGCATTATAAAAGGAATAAGAATTAGTATTATTATGATAAAGCTAAGAATGTTTTGAAATATTATAATACTTGGAGTGCCAGTGGTGGTGACTCTTGAGATGAATCTTTGGATTATGAATCTTCAGGATAGAAGAATATTGGTCTTATAGCCAGGCCACTTATTGTTAATCATTGCTTTATGGATAAGGTACACAATGATAAATCATTGACCAATGTTTCTTTGAATGCTAATGATAGTAAATATTATAACTTTTCTGATGAATAATCCTCTTCTGATGATGAAAATACTTTAACTACCTATGAGGAAGTTTCTAGGTTTGCTGATCTTCTTGAGATTGAGAATTCAAAACATAATAAAAATATTTATAATGAAAACTATAGGAATATTATTCTTAGTAAGGAAATATCAGATCTTTCTAAAGATCTTGATAAGAAAAATGATGATTTCGTATGTATTTCAAATAATCATTAGGAAGTAAATTCTTAGAAGAACAAACATCCAAAATATAAAAAAAAATAATTTCTAAGAAAAGTGTTTTCAAGCCTAGCTCTAGTTCCAAATATAATGATTTTGAAGATAAAAACTTGGTTATAAAACTGAAGTCCGAAATATTTTTGTTAAAGAAGTGTTTGTCGAACTTTACCTTAGGTAATGAATATTTTGATAAGATGTATTCACAAATACGACCTTAAAGAAACAAATATGGATTTGGTTATACCCATGCTAAACCAACTTTTAGTAACAATTATTGTGTTCCTCAAAGTGACCCATTGTGTACCAAGTGTCAATGTGGTGGTCACTTGGAAAAGAATTGTTCTTTAAACAAAACCCAATCTTTAGGTTTTCAGAAGGCATACATTTCTAAGAAGATGTGGGTACCCAAAATTTGTTATCTAAAATTATCGGATAAAAACAAGTTTGGATTCAAAAAGTCTAATTATTTTCTTATTTTCAGGAAGATAAAGGAAGTACCAACAACAATACATGGTACATGGATAGTGGATGTTCCCAACATATGACTAGTAACAAAAACTATTTTAAAAAGATTATCAAGATAAAAGTAGGAAAAGTAACTTAGAGAGATAATGCTGAGGGAGAAATTACTGGTATAGGTAAAATAGTTATTCATGGAAAAACTTCAATTTCAAATGTTTTTTTTGTTAAGGGTCTTAAGAAAAAACTCATTGGCATCAGTCAATTATGTAATGAAGGATACCTTGTGAATTTTAGGAATGATAAATTCTTAGTTCACAATTCCATGGAAAAGTTTATTCTCTCTCCCAATAGGCAAGAGAATGTTTACACATTAATCATAGAAGACCTTAAAAGACAATACTTACCTTCACTTACTGAAATGGAAAATCATTCTTGTTTATGGCATAAGAGGTTAGGATACTATAACCTTATGAACGTATGTAGACTCTCTATGAAAAAAATAGTTAAGGATCTACTCGATCATAGATTTGATTCGTCTAAATTTTTTGATACTTGTCAATATGGAAATCAACATAAATCTAGTTTTAAATCAATCGGTGAAGTCTCAAAAACTGATGATTTACAGTTGGTTCATGTGGATCCTTTTGGTCCAACACAAACTGGAAGCATTGGGAGAAAGTATAATGTGTTTGTCTTAGTTGATGATTACACTATATTTACATGGGTCTATTTTCTAGCAAATAAGGCGTAAGATTTTTATTATTTCAAAATTTTTAGAGCCCAAGGTAAAAATGAGAAAAGCTCCCATTGAAAAATATTCATAGTGATCATGGATGATAATTTCAACGTTATGATTTTGAATCTTTTTGTAGTAGAAAAGGTATTACTCACAGCTTTTCAGCACCTAGAACTCCTCAAAAAATTGGTGTAGTCGAAAGAAGAAATAGAATTCTTCAAGAGATAACTAGAACCATGTTGGCTGAATATTCTATAGCTAGACATTTTTTGGCAGAAGCTGTAAGTACTACTTGTTATACTATAAATTGAGTTTTGATAAGATATTTTCTTAATAAAACTTTTTATGTGTTAGGGAATGGTAGAAAACCTAGACATTCCTACTTCATGGATTTTGGTTGAAAAGTATTCATTCTGATTACTAAAGACAACCTACACAAATTTGAACCAAAATATGATGATGGAATTTTCATATCCTACTCCACAACTTCTAAGGCATATAGAGTTTTTAACAAAAACACTTGTACTATTGAAGAAACAATACATGTCATATTTGATGAAACTAATTATTTTATTTTTAAACAATCTCATTCTACATCTTCAGATGTGTTTTCAAAAACTGATTATCAATATTTGGTGGAAAATTATTCTCACAAGGAAATTGTTCAAGAAGATACATCTGAAACATTTACCCCAGAAGATTTCCTTCAAAATGTTGATGAACAGGTTATAAAAACCCCAAACCAGTTGTTTCTTAAGAATTATCCTAGTGATAGTATCATTGGTGATGTCAATCAACCTATAAGAACTATAAGTTCCTTACAAAATGAAGTATAGAATCTAGCATACCATTCTCAATTGGAACCAAAAAGAACTGATGAAGCTTTAGGTGATAATGATTGGATAAAAGCCATGCAAGATGAACTAAATGAATTCAAAAGGAATAATGTCTAGACCTTGGTTGAAATGCCTAAGGAAACTTCTGTTATTGGTGTAAAATGGGTCTTCAGAAATAAGTATGATGAAAATGGAGTCATTATTAGAAATAATTCTAGACTAGCTGCTAAAGGCTATAATCAACATGATGGAATAGACTACGAAGAAACCTATTCTCCTGTAGCTAGACTTGAATCTATTCATATTCTACTTTACATTGCAGCATTCTTAAATTTTAATCTTTTTCAAATGGATGTGAAATGAGATTTCTTTAATGGTTATGTTCAAGAGGACATTTTTGGTGAACAATCTTCTGGATTAGGAGACACAAAACATCCTGATCATGTTTCTAGACATACCAAAGAATTGTATGGTCTTAAACACACCCCAAGATATTAGTATGACAGGTTTACATGATTTTTTATTCAAAATAACTATGTTAAAGGAAATGCAGATCCAAATATTTTTATAAATAAAGACAAGAAAAAGGTTTTTAATTTTCAAATATATGTTGATGACATCATTTTTGGTTCAACTCAGCAATCTCTAACTGATTCCTTTGCGGATCTAATGAAATCTGAGTTTGAAATGAGTATGATCGGTGAGTTAACTTTTTTCCTTGGTTTTCAAATTTCTCAAAAACTATAAGGAACGTATATATCTCAACATATGTATATTAAATATCCTCTTAAAAAGTATGGGTACGACAACACTAAGAGTATAAGTTCTCTTATCGGTACCTCAAACTCACTTGATCTTGATGAAGCTGGGAAACCAGTAAATCAAACATCTTTTAGAGGTATGATAGGATGTCTACATTACTTAACAGCTACTCGACCAGACATGATGTTTTTAGTATGATTATGTGCCAGATATCAATCAAATCCTAAGGAATATCATTTAAAGGCAGTGAAAAAAATTTGTCACTACTTAAAGGGAACCATGGATCTAGGATTATTCTATACTTCTGTAAATGATTTGGTTTTAAAGAGTTTTTCAGATACATACTTTGGTGGATGTCGAATGGATAGAAATAGTACATCTGAAACATGTAATTTATTAGGATATTAATTAGTTTCTTGGTCCTAAAAGAAGAAACACTCAGTGGCACTCTCCACTGCTGAAGCTGAATATATAGCAACTGGAGGTTGTTGTGCTCAAGTGTTGTGGATGCAACACACACTCACAGACTATGGCTTGAGTTTTACAAAGTCTCAAATTTTGTGTGATAACACAAGTTCCATTGCCCTTAGTAAAAACCCTGATCATCACTCTCATGTAAAGCACATAGATATTAGGCATCACTTTCTTAGGGATCACACTTAAAAGAGATATTATTCATCAATTTATTGGAACGCAAGATCAACTTGTTGACATTTTCACAAAATCATTAACCTCCTATAGATTTGAATAAATTAAAAAGAAGTTAGGAATGATAAGTATGAGGTAATCCATCTTCATTAACTTCTTGATGAACATTCTCCTTATAGTAATAATTTTCTTTTCATAAAGGGAGAATATTTTCATGTTAACATGATCAAAAAAATTTGTAGCCAATTTTTTTATCTTTAGTAAGTAAAATTTTTCTTAATGTGTTTTTCCAAATTTTCAAATGGAAATTTTCTTAATGAAAGTTTTCGGAACTGGAACTTTTGTAATGTAAATTTCATACTGGAACATTTGTAATGTAATATTCGTATTGGAACTTTCGTAAAGAAATTTTCAAACTAGAACATTCATAATGAAATTTTCATAATGGAACTTTCGTAATGAAATTTTTGTACTGGAACATTCGTAATGAAATTTTCGTACTGGAACTTTCGTAATGAAATTTTCGTACTGAAACTTTCGAAATGAAATTTTCGTACTCGAACTTTCATGATGAAATTTTCTTACTGAACTTTCATAATGAAATTTTCGTATTAGAAATTTAGTAATGAAATTTTCATACTGGAACTTTCGTAAAAAAAATTTCGATCTGGAATTTTCTTAATGAAATTTTTGTAATGAGAATCTTTGTAATAAACTTTTTCCTAAAGAAATTTTTTTACTTAGAATTTTTGAAATAAGAATTTTCGTAACCAAAATATTTTAATGAGAATTTTCCTAATCACCATTTTCTTAATGGGAATATTATTTTTCATACTTTTTATACTAGAGTTTTGGTACTCCACGTTTTTGCAATAAACTTTTCATAGTATGTTTTTCATTTTGTCGTAGTAAGATTTTTGTAGTCAAATTTTCTTCAAGAAGAATATCACCTATTAGGAATAAAAATCATGGAAAATCCGAAAGGTATGACTTCCTTACTTATGTTTTTGTAATCGTTTTTAGTTGCGGGTGGTTTTTTTTTCTAAAACAATTTCTCCGATTCATTTTTTCGTAAATCTGAATTTCTTCTTAAAATCTCAAAAGATAGGATACATGATTTCCTTGCAGATACTATTTCAACCGCCAGATCATATCAATGAGTTTTTCAACTGTTAGATGGTTTTTGTAAATTAAAAGGTCACCTCCATCGCCTATATAAAGGGGACCCCTATTTGTGTCCCATATCGATTTCAAATCTCTCGCCTGCTGAAGCCTAGACTCCGTTCTTAGAGCCCGTTCCGAATCTATTAGAGCTCGTACATTCCGAATGTCTATAGAAGCAACTTCCCATGATATGTATACCCCAAAGCCAATTTCAAAATGAAATGTGTACAGAGAACGGTTGGTCCATCCGAACTTTTACAAGTACGATTCTATAATTTCTAAGAATATCAAGTTGAATGGTCGGGAAGATGTATGTTTATCTAAGCCTGGTGATCATGATTTTTTCTATCCAGAGTTTCTTATATAATTATAGGAATCAGAAAGCTTCTATTAAGAAGAGGTAAGAAAAAATTTTCTTTCAATTCTTATGTGAAGAGTTACAAACTTACTTACACCAAGGTAGCAAGATTGGTGGGGCTATCATATGATAAAGAGGCTGAATTATGATCACATAAACTTCTAGATGTTCAGGGAAATTTTGTTAAGGTATAGGCCTTAGAGTTTCTTGGGCATGATGATGTAAATACAACCAAAATTTCTCAGCTTTCCCCTAATAATCAGATTCTTCAGCTTTGGGTACAAGGGTTATTGGTTCTGAGAAAGGGTGACAAAGATACCCTGAAGAAAAGTGAAATATTTTTCATAGACTTCCTGGTGAATCTAAGAAAAATAAATCTGATGACGCATGTAATTCTGACGATTAAGAACATCAAGGAAGGAAATCTGAGAGCTTAAATCATTATGTTCTCTACCTTACTATCAATTATTATAGTTCGGTTTCTGGATTCTTTCAAGATTGCATGTATGCCTAAGGCTCGGAATTGAAAGGATAATCTTGTTAGCGATGATACCTTGAAGGGGATGAACATGGATGATTCCAATGAAACTGGAGAGTTCTATAGTTTTTTAGAGGAAGAAGTTGTAGCCAATCCAGAAATCGTGGAGAAAGCAGAGCAAGGGGAGAAAGTTACTAAGAAGAGAAAGCTTAAGGAAGTGGTAGCTGATGACAAGAATGCCAAATCTGAGGAATCCCAATCCGCACCTACCTAGCCGAACAAATAAAAATCTTATCCCGATGAGGTGGCTACTAAATAGAGGGAAGATAAGGAGAAGAGGAAAGAAGGGGATCCACAGATCAGATTGGTCCCTGATGAGGCAAAGGCCTTATGAGAAAAAGCTGCGGATGAGTTGGAAAAACAATCCAAAGTGAAAAAGATGTAGAAGAACATGTCTGAAGCCGAAGTTGTACAATATCTATTGAGAGTTACAGAAGAAGAATCTGAGAAAATTCCAGTTCCAGATTCTTTTGATTTTAAACCATTACCAGAGTCTACTGGGAAAAATTACTTCACTCCGGAAACTTCCAAAGTGAAAGAGGTTGTTGAAGAAGTAGAGAAAACAACTGGTGAAGAAGTTGAAGAAGAAGTTGTTGAAGAAGATGAAGTAGTACAAGAAGGAATTGATGATCTGGGTGACTTGATCAAACAAGTATAAGATAATCAAGAAAAGGCTGAATCCGCAAAAAAAGTCACTCCAGGAAAGGGAGTTGAGAAAGAAGGAAGGCGGGATGATGATAAGGAAGGGGAAGGGATGAAAAACGTTTTATCTGAAGAAGAATCTTATGAGAAGAATATTCTTAAGGAAGAAGCAGAAAAAGAGAAAATATATAAAGACAAGATTGTTCATCTATCATAGAGTGAGGAAGAATCTCCAGATGATTAACCCATTCTGAAAAGTGATAAAGGTAAGAAAATTCTCATAGATACACCAACAAAGTATATTATAAGAAAGAAGGAGGTTGGTAGTTCTTCTAGAAGGAATATGGTTGAAACTCAAGAAGAACAATCTTCATGAAAGTTATCAGATTCGGAGTCATCAGCACCTGGTCATGACTTTTTTGTTGAATCAATGAAAAAATTTGTAGACAACATTACGATATTTTCCACTATAGACTCTAGATTCCAGATGTTGCAACACAGTCTGAATTAGAAGCCAGAATCATTATCCATGGTGATGGATAAGTGCATGATGAATGAGGCTGATAATCGAAATCTCATTATCAATTATGATGTTTACATAAATTCATGCAGCAAAATCACTTTGTGGTTTATGAAATTTGAAGAAGACATGGCTGAGATTGATTATTTTCATAATGATGTTAATGACGCTTTTGACAAAAATGACTCCAAGATTAAGAATCTTTAGGATGATTTTATCATTGAGAAAATTTTCCCAGAATCAACAAGTAATGGACATTTACGAGAAGGTTAATTCTCTTGCTCAAAATTTTAAATGGGATAGATATCTGTGGATTGAGCTCGAAGAAAAGTTTGTAAAGGAAGATGAGTTACTGAAGATTCAACAAGAGGCCATGAAGGCTAAGGAATATGTCTTGAAAGATCAAGATGAAATGATAAAAGCTTAAGAGTGGCAAGCTACAGAGGATCAAAAAGATTTGATGAAGCAGAAATCCTTGTTGAAGAAGCTAATCCTGAAGAAAAAGGAAGAAAAATAGATTCAATCTGATCTTTTGATTTATTTGGCTTTCCTTGTAAAAAAAATTTCAACCCGAATGAAATTTTTGGTTGGTTCTATCTTGTGTTATTATGTACAAATTTTTCAGGTACTTTATTTCTTTTCCATTCACATAAATATTTTTGGAAAATCAAAAAGGGGGAGAAGGAAAAATAATTACTCAAAAGTGGGAGAAGAAAAAATTTCTATGTCAAGAACTATCCCTATGTAAGGAGGAGATTCTCTTAGGGGAATTCCTCATTGTGAAGGTTTTCATTACAAATGATAAACTCCATTTATTAAATTTAGAAGACAATCCTTAGAGTTCCTATGCCTAAGGGGGAGTTAGTTTTATTCACTATCATACATAAACAAAGTGAGATAAACTTTTATTTCAATGTCTAGAAATTTATTCTATGATTTTATATTCTTTTTCATAAGTTTGTTTGTGCATTCCAAAAAGGGGGATATTGTTATGTCAATATGGTTTTCCTTGTGACTTTTTACATTACTTTTTATTTTGAAAATCACAAACACCCTACACTTAAGAAAATCTATATTTTAATTATATAATAAAAATTTCCTTCTTAATGGAATTTACCCCTACCATGTTTTCATTTTTCATATAAATATTTTTCTTGAGAATAAAAATAAGCATCATATAAAAAAACTCAGAATCATATAATACTTAGACCTGAATAATTCTATTTTAGAATCCGAATTCTGGATATGAACTGGAATGAAGTTCCTCTTTGAATTCTGGAAATGAACTGTAATGATGTTCCAATCTGAATTCTGGATATGAACTATAATAATGTTCCACTACGAATTCTGGATATGAATTGTAATGAAGTTCCACTCCAATTTCGGAATATGAACTGTAATGATGTTCCACCCTGAATTCTGGATATGAACTGTAATGAAGTTCTACTACAAATTATAGATATGAACTGTAATGAAGTTCCACTCCGAATTCTAGATATGAACTGTAATGAAGTTCCACTCTGAATTCTGGATATGAAAAATAATGAAGTTCCTCTCCGAATTCTGGATATGAACTGGAATGAAGTTCCACTCCATATTCTATATATGAACTACAATTGAGTTCCATTCTGAATTCTGGAGATGAATTGTAATGAAGTACCACTCTGAATTCTGGATACGAACTCTAATGAAGTTCCATTAGGAATTATGGATACGAACTCCCATGTAGTTCGAATCAGAATTCTGATTACAAACTTACCTAAGTTGACTCTAGGTTCCCTGAATTCAGACTCTGAACTCCTATGAGTTTTGACAACGAATTCCCATGAATCCTGACTCCGAACATAGTAAGTTCTTTTTCCGAATTCTAGTGAAACTAGTCTTCAAATTTCTTTTGAAATTTAGACTCTGGATTTCTACAAAATTCAGGATCCAAATTCCTACAAAACAGAATCCGAATATCTTTTTATTATAGAATCCTAATTTCATTTTGGTTAGACTCCAAACTGTTATTTTCTTACATTCCAAACATTAGTTTTACTTATTCTTACACTTGTTTCATTACAAAATGATGTCGTGCATATAGTTATTGAATAACCATTGGTTGAGTGACACGTATACAGGTCCCTCCGATGTTCAAGGAAAAATATGACCATCAGAAGAGGGAGCCGATCGTTGGAGATTCACTTATAAATAGAAGCTAATTTGAAAATAATAAACAACTTGGACACTGATCTTGGAGTAAGTTCTTTTGAAGTTATTTCTAGAGAGAGGCTCTTATTAACTCTCAAAGCTTCATGCAGAAAGTTTGAACAGCTTGTTCAAACTTTTCCCTATGTAGTCTTGCTTTGTGCAACTCTGATTTTTGGTGATTACATTCGAGGGCTTTCGAGGATAGGAAGAGAGTGGTGCCAACTACCTTGAATTTCGAGGGCTTCCATGCTAAGGAAGACAGATGTTCCAACTACCTTGATGTTGAGGGCTTGTCGGGATAGCAATAAAGAGACTCTAATCTTCGTATCAAGGGCTTACCCGGGTGTGGGTAAGACAAAATTTCATGAAAGTATAAATCAAGGGACCTTAATCCAAGGTTGTTGGATACCCTTCTCATTGGAATAAAAGATCTATATCTTGTTACTTGTTTTTGTTACAAGTTTTTCCACTGCATTTTGTATTGTAAGGAAAGTATAACCTTCTTATATTTATATACACTTGTACTCTAATTCATTTAGATTCTATATGATTTAAGGTAGAATCTCATATTTTAAACTTTGTTTATGTTTCAATTTCCTGATCCATATTTCTGGAACCGAATTTCCGAAACCATCTTTCCGTATCAATATTTTTGGAACCGATTTTTTGAAATCACATTCTAGTTTTGAGAAAGTGTGTAGAACATGAAGTTTATAACTTCATACCTTGTTCTAATTCTCCAATTGGTGTTAGAGGTGTTTTGAATTTGCTTAGTTTATCTTTGTTAAACTTAGATCTTTCATTGTTTAATGAAAATATTAAAGTGTACAATTCACCCCCTCTTGTATATTGAGAATCTACATCGCAATTTTGATCCTACACATAAACATATGAGAAAACATGGGATAATGAAGATTATTTTTTTAAAATAAATATATATCAATAAATTTAATCAATATGGAATGCGAAAAAGGCATGTAATCTCAAATGAGGAAACAAATACCACATAAAAAGTGTGTTAAATCATGATAAAATAAACATTATACATGAAGAATAATCATAATAATATAACATTAACATATGTTATATCATTTTACACAACATAAAATTAACTATGGATCCATAATATGTATAAAAAATAATAACTTGATTTATAAGGAATGATGTTATTACCTTCCATAAAATAGTGGATCAGGGGTCATTTCCTTTCTTCCAGTACTTGTCTCATGAGATATCATACTTTAACAAATTCATTGTTGGGATATTTAATTATAGTCACACTCGTTACTTAATGAAAACCAATTAAATTTGTAATAATAGAGTTGTAAAATAAAATGGAACTTCTATTTATGAAAATAAAGAATTGGACAACATAAAAGCTGAATAGACAGTTATCTACAATTTTACTCATACTAGAATGCCTTAAATTCATAGAGAGATGGAATGGTATTTGTTTAGGATATGTATAGATTATACATCAAGATAAACAATATGATTGTCAATATTCCATGGTTTATTATGTGATTTATGAATGATTCTTGTAGTGGAAATTTTACGATAAATTATTATCTTTATTATAGAAGTATCTCTATATTTTTGAAGAATAAAAGATTTGATTTCAATAAAGGAGTGGTAATAAAACTAAAAAAATGTAATAACTTGTCTATTGTTTTCATGAATACCATTATTAACTTTTAGGATTTATTTTTTTTCCATTAAAATTGATGGTTAGAAGAGTATGTATTAGGTGGGGTAATCCCAAACCACCAAACCTATTCATGTAGAACCTTATGAGATAGTGAGTAATGGGGACGTATAGTATAAACATTATTCCATATAAAAACAAGAGATTAAAGTAGTAAGACTTGAATTGGAAGAGTATAATTAGAGGATTTATAGTGATGTAATTTTAGTATAGAATCATGATACTCTAGTTGATTAGACAATAGTTCATGTTCCTGAAGAGATTCTTGTTGACATAATTCTTATGGATTATGATATTCAACGGAGATATGAAGTTGAGGATGAATCTTTTATGGTGGATACAGTTCTTATTATATCACCTATTAATAGATAAAAAACTTGTTATGTGGTTATGGAATCTTCTAATAATTCACAAACACTAACTATATCATCCACAACAACTTTTTTGGTTGAAGACATACCCTCAGTCTGAAAATGTTATGAAAGATTTAGTATATAATATATTTCTTATGCTATAATGGTTGATTTGTAATATCATTAAGTAGTTTATAATATAATGAAAAATATATGATATAATTTTAGGTTGATATCATAGAATTCATGGATTCATCTATTTCAAAAGATTCTTTTTATATGATTCTTTGGTTAATGTCTATACAATGATATTGGATTAAGAAATTATAATTAGTCCACCATCAATGAAAAGTTGTTTTAAAATTGAGCACAAAAATAAAGGATGAATGTTCTAGTTATAGATTTTAGTGATATAGTTTTCCAAATATAGGTTTAATGATCAGGGCTTCGTGGTTTCATCTCAATGATACTTATTCCAAAATCCATCAGTAGTGCAATCATAGATGTCTCAAAATATGAATGATTATATTATGTTGTTCATTAAAAAATTAATTAAATTAGTTATCAATTTATAATTTTTTGGTAAACCATATATTGAGTTCATAAATATATTTCATCCCACTATAATGGACACCTAAGATCCTTCAGTGTTTCCAAATTTTATAGTGGATTTAATCAGTTTCTCTCTGAATTGAAATCTATAGCCTCAAAAACAAATTCCTTATTGTTTCATATGTTTGAACTAGATATTATAAAATATTTCAAGATTTATCATATGATATAATTTTATAATACAATATATTCTATCTCGAATATTGTTATATGAAAAAATAAACCCTAAAATGAAGTAGTGGGGTTTTATGATAAATCTGATGGGATAATGAATGAGATCCTATATATCTTTGAGGATATTTATGATATGGTTTATATATATATTTTTCTATAATATTAAAAACCTAAGAATTTATTATCCTTGTCGAACTTGGTCATTGAAGAAGTTTATGGGATGTATTAAGAATATTAAATGGAATAATCATGTAAAGAATCCTATAGAATATCCTTATAAGACATTTTTAGTTATAGGAAAGTAGTTTGTTTTATAAAGTCTTCCATGGAATATACCTCCCATTGTAGTTTCACAAACTCCTTCTCTAGAAATTATACATATTATATCCATAACCTTTTTTGTTAGTGCTCTCATCTCTAATACCCATTTCAGTGCTCTTCAAGAAATTGGTAAAAGGTTGATTAATCATGTGGAAAATATTGATAGAATAGATTAAATCCATAAATAAGAGAATGGTAGGTACACAAATTTCAGGGGAAAATATTTTAAAGGACATATGAGTAGATTTTCCATTTGGTCTATCTTATACTAATCATGCTCCCATGATTAGTGCTCCTCCCCTTTTTCTTTTAGTTAGTTATATTCCTTGAAAGGAATCGAAAGGAATGAAAATTTCACTTTTTCCTAAATATATAAACAATAATAAATTCTTATTCATATATTCTATAAGTGGGATATAATTATAAAAATTTACATGTTAGAAAATTATTTATATTAGATATAATATTGAGTACTCTAGAAACCACTCCTTTAGAGACCTATAGAAGTACTAGACTTTATGTGGATGTTTTTTATGATATAGATATGATCTATTAGAAATATAAAGCTAATTTGGACATTAATATTAACATTAAAAATTCTATAGATGTCGAAAAATCCTAAGAAATTATAAATTATGTTACTTCCATGCTGGTAGAACTTATTATTTCATTATATCTAGATGGAATATTGAATGTGTTATTTGAACATATTTTTGAAATCAATAAGTAAATTTAGATATATGGAGTGGAGAAGGATTTGTTATACATCTTGGATGTGGTACACCATATTCTATAATAGACCATATAACTATATGTACAACTAAAACTACCATAAAAATACCTCCTCCTAAGAAACCTTCTCAGTATGAACCTATCCAAAAACTCACGTACACTAATTAATTTGTCTTGTTTGATTCGTTGGAAGTTTAGTGGATGTCTCTGTGTACATGTTTTCAATTAATGATTTTTTTTGTTTCATTTATCATGTTATTATTTCAATTGTTTTCAATTAATTTTTTTTCTATTTCATTTATTAATTAAATCTCATTCATTCCGTTATTCCATATTTAGTTTCATCATTATAATTGAATAGACCAGTAATATAATATCCATATTAATGTTGTTTCCTTTTGTTTACCATTTATTTTTAATGACATGAAATATTGAGAATTTAGAATCATTTACCATACGTTTAATAAATGGGGGATAATTCATCAATTAATAAAATATGGATATTTGTACATATTAGGGGGTAAACACTAAAGATTTAAAGAATTAAATAAAATTATTGATTGTTATTAAAGAAAATTTGAATTATTTTATTTTTTTAATTTTTAGTATCCTATAGAATTTGTGTTCCTTAAATGGATTGGGATTATTTCACTACGTTTTTGTTACCGAAAACCCCAAGTACATTTGGTTTTTTGGATCCCAAATACCCTTCATGTTTTTTTTGTTTTTATGTGTTTTCATCTATTATTATATCATTAAATAGGGTTTCAACTATTAATTTCTAGAATTAAAAAATATGTCATGCGTTAAATGAAGTTATATGATTTCTAGAAAAATAACCAACGTTTGACATTTATCTATAATTAGAAATGACTATGTGATAATTCAGCTACAAAATGTTCTTACATGATGTTTTTTCCTATCTAGATAAACTGTGCCATGGAATCAGCATCGCAGAAATACCCTCCATCGATCACTCAGATATAAGAGTAAATAGATACATGAATCAATGAGTTGCATAAATTCATTATGGTGTCTAACTAGATTATTAAATCAGAGAAATGGTGAAATTTTTGATTTGGATGAAGATTGATATTTAAATTTTGTCATTGTAATTAAAAAAACTACATAATTCAATTTAGCATAGTTAATAAAATTTTACCTCGTAGAAAAATTGGGGATGTGAAAAAAAATTGTTTTGTGAATAAGGCCATCCTAAATTTAAATATGTAGAAAATTAGGCAATGTGGATCAAATCAGATATATGGATAAAATTGGATATTTGAATTCAAATTTTTAGAATTCATCTACATGATGATATGAAATATCCAATATTAATATGATTCCAGGTATTTATTACCATTAAATCATTTGATATATATTCCATTGATATAGAGAATTATTTATATGATGTATTACCATTTATTCAAAAAAAAATTATTTATTAACCCCAAAGTATTGTGGTTAGGTAATGATGGAGTAAAAGTGAATCACCACATATTATAGACATGAAATAATAAATAATATATCCAATATAGTGATAAAAAAAAATAGGATTCTCACTTTTATATCCATTTCAAGCAAGGACAATAGTGGGAATGTCACCTTCCCTCAATATTTATCAGAACACTATATCATGTCCAATTAGAAGCTTTTAATTCATAATTTAGTATATAGGATACCATGGAATGTTACCATTACTTTTGATGGCACGCACCATAAACTATGAATCAAATTCCACCAAAAAATGTATGATATTTTAGATCCTATAATGATTATGACTGTTGTGTAGATCTCTGATCTCATCCTCAATGTAATTAAATAGATCATCAACTGTGTTGAATCCAAAAATAATATATTCCATTACTCAGTAAAAAAACTACCTCGTCTCATTTTCCCCAATACCAATGATCCATTAATAATCTGTTTAAAGCTTGATTTGGGTGGATACCACCCAACCAACATCTCATCTTGATCTTATTCTAACCATCAACAATATTAATTCTCTTAGAAAGAATACCATTATAATATACCTTAACCCTCACTCCCGTAACTAGAGTTTATATTTCATCCATATTGTATTTAACAAGAGAATAATATTGATGAACCAACCTTTCATTTTACCTTTCCCACCAAAATAACAAACAAACCACAAAAAAACATGATTGAGGCTTTGGGGACACTATCATCGTGATCAATCCCATGAAACAATGAACTAAGATATTGCAGAATGATTTATCCTTGATCATTGATCCAAATCTATTTTTCAATGTGATCTGATATGTCACTATCCCATTTTTCATTTTAAAAAGTTTCCATCATGAATCCCACCTCCAGTTTTTATAGAACTAGAATACCAAGTACATAATTATGCCTCTTTCCTAAAGATAATATTATGTGGAGAAGGCATGAGGTCGTACCCACAAAACTAAAAAACTCACATTAGTAGAGATATCCTTGAACCATAACATTCTAGAACAAGAATCACTCTTATTATCATCATGTATCATACAATGGATATCTTTAATAATGAATGAAAATGATGAAGAAATTGTGAACCCACATATCATGGGATCATCCTCCAAATTTTTGTTGTCAGTAACATCTATTAATCACATATGATATTTGATCATATGAAACACGAATGCATGTTTACCTTAAAGAATGCTATATTCGGTGTTGGGAATCGATGAATGAAAATAAAATAACTAACCCTATAATTTTTCTAGTATAAAACATCACCACATCCCACCACCCAACACACACTATCCTTCCTGATATCTAGTATCTCAAAAATTATTATCATAAGGTTCAAAATAAATCCATGATTGGGTTGGCCTTCTACTATATTTCTCACCATACCGGTCTTTCTTGACCTCACATAGATGGAATATTACCATATAATTTCACATGCTAGTATTTTTTGAAAAAAATTCATGGTTTTTGTGAGGCCACAAAAATTTATTCCTCCTTCATTGCCAAATTTACCCATCATACTCAAAGTTGACTTGTGACATTTGGCTTTGTGCTTGGAATCCCATACGAATGAAGTCATCATTTTTTCAATAGTGTTAATACTTACAAGGAAAAAACTGATAATAAGGAGATGAAATGTAATAGATGAATGAACACTCCTCATAAGAGTAATCATCAAAAAAAAAAACAAAAACAATCAATTTTTCATGTCATAAATATAACTCGAAATATGGTAATAAAACCATCAAAACACAATTTCCAAACCTTACCATTCATGATAGGAGCACCGTGATATTACATTAGAATTATTATACATTGAATTAATAATTTATATTAAACATGGAGGCTTCTACTATAGGCATATAATTTCATGATATAAATGATTCTATTAATCTAGTCGATATACTACATTCCCCATCCACTACAAACCTCAACTAGTATGTTGAACATTTTAATTGATTCTATTATATCAATGATAACGATCAAAATTTCATTGAAAAACATTATCTGTGAGATAATAGCTGACCAATATCTATTATTTTATGGAATTTTACTTCTATTAGAAAAGTCTTTTTTGATTTTTCTATAAAGGGACTCATGTAAAATAATAAAAAGAGTATGTGACAATGGATTACCCTTCCATAATCCATGCACTATTTTGAAAAATAAAAAATTCCTTCTGGTGATCAAAATAGGAATCCATGTAGATGAATAAAAAATGATAAATAGTCCACAAACCCAATACACATTTCTATATAAATGAAGCACCACTCCATCTAGTCATAAACAGTATCCAAATCCACCATAATCAAAATATTGGAGAGAAATATCTGCTTTATTGATGTTGTATACCATTTCTTTATCCATATTATTATTTCCCTAGATTATTATCCCTCTAATGATACCATGTAGTTCCTATGAAATAATTCTAGGATAGATCATCCCAATCCTTATAATAATTATACATGTAAGAATGTTATAATAGAAATTACACAAATATATAATCCTATTCTAGTTTATAGAGATTTTTTCTTTGTCATTAATGATCCAAACAACTCAAGAAGCATATATGGATATTGGAAATGAACAACCTTTTATGAAGTAATGGTAAAACTCAATCACCCGATACAATAAAATGAACCACATAGACATATAAAAGGAATCATGGAAGACATTAAAACATAAAGAACCTTTAGAATTCATACACATTATGGACTCTTAAATATATATTTCACATGTAATGTTCTACAAAATCCCATTTCCCCAGCATGCTACTATGATTTTGATATTTCATAGAAACTACTCATCCCCACCCACCCCGACCAACTTACATTATCCATAACACTCTTCCCTACTATAATAAACTATGTAATGACCCGCATTTTGAACCGGACTAAAACCCGAAGGAATTTTAACTTTTTAGATTAATGAAAAGATTGTTTTTAAAACCAAGATTTAGAACGAAATTCCGAGAGTTGAAATGCTATGTTATTTTGGTTTTGGGCTTGGGCAAAGGCCCAAGGAGTTTCCCATGTGACTCTGTAAGTTTCGAAAGTTCCAGACCTGAGTTTTTAAGAGAATGTAGAGGGCACACAGTTTGCGCACTGGTTGACCAATCCGTGCAACCCAAACCATGCGGCCAGAGTCATGTGGGTAGTGTCATGCGCACGGGCTGTACATGGTTTCCTAAACCATGCACCTAGCCTGTACAGCGGGTGTCTTGGAGGCAGTGGACACCGCACGATTTTCCCACTGTTTGGCAAACCCTGCGGGTCAAACCATGATCTTGGGTGTGCTTATGATTTGGTTTAAATTTAATATAAAAGAAAAGAAAATAAAATTATTGAAACCTATATCTAAACACACTCCCTCACTCTCACTAAGGCCGCATGACATAAGGAGGAGATCCCCTTGAGCCGTGCGCGACACCCCCTTCCAGCCTCCACTTGGTCATGGTTCGTCCTTTGATTTCTGGCTGATTCTTCGTCGGATATCCTTGGTAATCTCCCCTCTTGCTTCTCCTCCCTTCCTCCATCTTCTTTTCGACCTAATCGGTGCTCGGTGAGGTGCGGTCGAATGCCCGAGGGTTTAGGGTGATCCGTTTTTCGGTTTGTTTTGGTTCTAGGTCGGCGCGGAATGTCTGTTGGGACTCCCTGGTGCTCGTTCCCGCATACACCGCTGAAGAAGAAGATTTTCGGGTTGTTTCAGATCGTTAGTATGGTTTCGAGGAAAGTATTTCACCTCTCGCATTGTTTCACAATTTCCTAATTTGATACTTTTTGTGTTTATGAGTTCCCAACATGTTTCTTGTAGTTCTTTGAGGTTCGTTGTGTGGTTCCGCCTTGTTTCGGTTTTCCGTCTTTGGTTCGAGGTGAGGTTTTTCTTAAGATTTTGTTTCGAAGCACCTTGAATGGTTCCTTTAAGTGTTTTGAAGATCCTTGAATTTATCTGTTAGTGCATTGATGGTTTTGGTGTGGGTTCCAACCACCAAAGTGAAGGAGACTCACCTGCGTAGTCATATATGTTCCTATGCTCAGTGGGGGAGCATCAGTGGCTCTTTGTTAGAATGTGCCAAGAGACGCAGTGGACAGATAGATCCACCTTGAGGCAAGGTCCCTATCCTTTCCCTTTAAATTTACGTAATGTGATATTGAGTTTAATATTGCAATGCCTTAGAATTTTAATTATGAAAGGTTAGTTTCGATTAAATGCTTTTATGAAAATCATGTGAACAGTATGAATGAGATAAAAGAGGATTCTTAGTCACTAAACTAACAATTTAAAAATAAAACCCCTCTATCAGAGGTTTTATATCTTTAAGATAATAAGTAGTGATAAAATTTTTATGCTTTCCTGCTAGATTATTGTGGTGCCTCTTTGATGTTTTGTATGTGAACATGCTTTGTTGAGACAAAGGGAATGAAATGGCTGTGATAATTTTGTTTTGGTCAATTTTCCAGGTTTAGTAATATTGAGTAAGATAATAACCATAGTGGGATGACGTAAGACTAAATGACTTGTTACCTCTAGAAGGTATCAAGGGGTTAATGAATGAAAATTGTATACTTTATTATGGAATGGTGAAACTAAGATGGAACAAAATAGGGTTGTACGAACACGCCTTGGGATAATGAAATGAGCACAACTTACGCTAGTAAAATTAAAATGTGAATATCATGATTTATATACTTCAGATGGGTTTCCGTAATTATGAATGTGAATGTGTTCTCTTATGTGTATGTGGTATGATTCATTGAATGGTTATGAGGTAATTCCACAAGTAGTAAACTATAAAAACGGTTGTATTGTGAGTGCACACATGTTGATGCCACATAATTATTGATAATAAAGTTGAGTGCATGCTGAGGCCACCTAATGAAAGATACATGGTTGGATGGGAGGCAGTTATTCCCCATTCCAATGTGACAGTACATGTTTGGAAGGGAGACATTTTTACCCTTTCCCAGTTGACTTCTATTGATTATTACATGTCTGGAAGGGAGTCATTCTTACCCCTTTCCAGTGGAAAACTATTGATGATTACATGTCTGGATTGGATGCAGTTATACCCCATGCCAGTATTTTGAATTTGACTAATGGTAGGTAGTTATACCCCATGCTGGTTGAATGAATGTGATTGAAGGGAGGCATTATTACCCATTTCCAGTATCCTATAGGAATGAGAGGCATTATTACCTCGTTTCCTTTGTACTATAGGGATGAGAGGCCTTCTTACATCATGCCCTCTAATCTTGATTTATGGAAGGGATGCATTCTTACCTCTTTCCAGTAGACCATTGAGATGGGAGGAATTCTGGCCTCATGATCGGTAATCACGATTGATGGAAGAGAGGCATTCTTATTCCACACCATCTATCACATAAATTCATAATATATATATATATATGGTGACATGATCATGTTAATTTACCGGCAATGAGTCGAAGCTTGTATAACCATCTGGTGTCCCCTGGGAACCTGGACGGGTGTTATATACTTATATAATTTTTCTTACTTGTTTCTCCATACCTGCTCACTATTTAATTATTATACAATGTCTGGATTGGTTTTGACACTGGTGGGGCCGACTTACTGAGATTTATATCTCACACCATACTCGGGCCACCATTGCACTGGGTTACCCAAGTAGACCTTCTTTCTTGCATGTCCAAGGTTGTGTGTTGTGACGTTTGTACATGAAGAGTTAGGAGCAAAGGACCAATTGAGAGCTTGTGATTCTTAGGAGAACGTCATCAGGCTTTGCTATCTTTTATTTATGTATTATTTCTAAAGCATGAAGTATTTTTTACTACTTTAATAACTTTATCATCATCTATACATGCAGGCATTGTAAATTGGAATTTTCTGCCTTTTATAAAATAGTTATAACATGTCTTTTTTTTCTTCCATTCAATTTTTTACTACTTCTAATAATGAATATTATTTACTATGATAATACTGTTGTGTTACTCTGATATGAGGGTATAATCTCCCCACTATCACCTCTCGAGACCCTCACTACTAGTCGGAAGCATCTGGCGTACAGGTAGATGTGCTTGAGGCCATGTGACCCACCGGTCCGGCCAGCGATTCGATTGTAAGCCGGATCAGGACGTTAAAAAGTGGTATCAGAGGTGTTTCTTTTCTTTTATTTACTTACTATTATGGATTGGTCTTCACGTGATTAAGAATGTGTCAATGCTTGGCTAATAGCCATGCTTGGGACTAATCACCCCACGTACATGAAATGACCAATTGGCCAGGTCTGGGAATTATTGTTCATGTTGTTTTATATTACAGTTGATATGATTTTACCTTGAGTGATTGTTGTATTTCGGCTACTTATGGTTTATGAAAATTTTAGAAGTTTACCCTTGGCCTGATATAGAAGGAAAGTTGCATTCCATGCATCATATTAGTCACATTGGAATTAACTTGTCATGCATGTGCCATGCCAGGTAGTTTCATCTTAGCTTGCCTGTATAATATGTTTATGGTATTATATTCCATTCTTTTCTATTATAACATGCTTCTGTGATATAACATGTTATGTGTTTACTGCTTATGATGGCATGTCTTTCTTTGGTTGCACATGGGTTGTGAATGAATGGGAACAAATTTTCGATTGTAAGGATTATGGGTGCCTTAAAACCGGGAAGTGGTAACCCAGGTATTAAAACCATTCTAAGCATGATATAAATAAGTCTGTAGAGATATTGATAAATATGTAAATCTATAGAAATTAAAATTCTAATGTAAATTGGTTTTGATTAAAAAGTGGAGCCAAATTCTAATTTATAAGGTGTATGGGTGCTTTATAGGTTGGTAGGTGGCCACCCATATACTTGGGCCATTGTATGTGAGCATGTTAAATTATGGGTTGGAATCAGGTTTTGTTAAAAAGGGAAGTAAATTTTTTATCCATGAAGTGTATGAGCACTTCATGAATTGGAAATGGAAACCCGTATTAAATGTAGAGGCTTGCTGTTTTGTGAAATTTTTAAATGGAAAATGTTCCCAAATTTAGAAATTGAAGGGTTTTGGGTAACTGTTAAATGTGAAACTAGACTCGAGTAGGTCACTTGAAAAGTGTTGTATGAGATAACACAGTTGGGGTGTTTTAATTTTAAAAGGATTTGAGTAACTGCTTTGGGGTTGCTTTTTGAAGAACCCAGGATGGATAAACTAGGTCCCTCGTAGGTCGCCCTTGTTTTTAAATGATATTTTTTTCCTCAACTAATTGATAAAGACAAGATGTCTGTGAATTTTTGATGTTCTTAATTGGATATTTTTGTGAAACTTTCCTGTTTTCTTGATGTGTGGTTGATGTTTTTTTAAATTTTTAGAGATTAAATGGGGTAAAGTTCTAAGGGCTTGGTAATTGAAACCGTGTTGGTGCATTAAAACCCTAGTATAAGGGGTAGTTTTGAGTTTCTTTTTTGAGTTTCATTTGAATGAGACCCTAGGTGTTTCCTATGGGTATCGTTTCCTTAGTCGTGTTTTGATGATTGGCTTTTGAGCCTAGGGACTTTTTTGGCGTGACCCGTCTTTAGGGTCAACGCTTGATCTTCGTAAAGGGATAGCCCATGGTAGGTGTCACCCTTAGCGTTTTCATACCTTCCTTGTACAGTGGGTTTCTTGATGTGATGTGTTGTTCAGGTACTATTTTTCCTTATTGGACCCTTTTTTTTCTAATGACACCCTTGTTCGGATGGGTGGTCGTTGGGTTTTGACTTTTTTGGCGGATTTGGGTCATCTCCTCTGTAGAGTGGCCCGGTGTTAGAGAATTATTTTGTCCCAATGTTTGTGATGGATTTTGAATTACTAATGTGTTTTAAAATGATGGTTTCCTTGTTTTGGATCTTCTTCGTTTATTTGGTGATGTGATTGTGGCAGAAGAGAATCACACGATCGGTTGCGGTGTTTGTGTACTAGGGCGCTTGTGCTAGGCTAGGTTATCAGATTTCTCTTTAGTGACTAAGAAATTCCTATGTATGAGAGTGTGTTGCATCGAATCTGGTAAATGTGTCCTTTCACGTGGAATGGAAGCTTCTTGGAATGCCTTTGGAAATGGTTTGGTTGTGTCTGAATGCCTTGAGACATTTGAGTTTAAATTGTGTGGAGGTGTTGGTAGGTGAAGTCGGGTTCCTTTATTGAAGATGACCAGTTGAGGTTCGACTGTTCTTTCATCTAGTAGTCTGGTATGATTAACTGGAATCTGTTCAAAACTCTTACTGTATTCTGTTTAGTGACGAACATGTCCCATATCTTGTTCTCATCCCAGATGAACTAAGAGAAAGACGGTCTTATCTGTGATAATGCTTTGAAGCCGCTGGGCTTGATTGGATGGTTATCTTTTAGCGATGCATGCAGAATGCATTGATTATTGTATGGTTTGATCTTTGGAATGTCATCCGATGTCAGGTGTAGTCTTTGGTGAACATGTCTGTGCTAAACATAAGGTGCTTTGGAGAAGTTCCTTGTGGTTCTATTTAAAATACGTTGGTTGTTTAGGCCGAGCATTCTTGTAATTTTTTAGCCGGAGCTGGCTTGACTCGGGGTTCTTTTTTAATGTCTAAGGTCGGTGACATACAATCCTCTGGCACGTCGTCAGGTAGAGGCGAGTGAAGTTTGTGTCGGCCAGTGCCTAATATGAACAACTGGCTCGACTTGGGCCTTGAGGTCGATAGGGAATCGACCGTTTGATCTATTTTAAATCACGATAGGAGCGTCGTGGGAATGCTTGGGGTATTCATTGAATGTGAATTCCAATGGTGGTCTGAACCTTTGTTTGGATTTGGTTTCCTAACATAAAAATTCTATGATGGGAAGTACATGTGGCTGGATTCTTGGAGAGATGACGATGGGTTCGTGTCTTAGGGATGATGGGTTAGGGAAGAGCCATCGTGGTGTTTCGTTTGGGAAACGAGCGTCTGCTCGAGTTTTCGTGGCTTAATCGTCATAGGGTTTGATGGATACATAAGGTTATGTTAGAGATTTTTGAATGCAACGTGATCATTTCAATGATGCATCATGACCGCTGTGGGTTGGGTGATGTGTACATTGTTCCCGAAGGCTTCTCGGGGACAAGAAGTTCTAAGGTGGGAAGGTTGTAATGACCCGCATTTTGAACCGAACTAAAACCCGACTTAATTTGAACTTTTTTGATTACTAAATGGGTTGTTTTTTAAATAGAGATTCAGAATGAAATTTCCAGAGTTGAAATAATTTTTTGTTTTGGTTTTGTTCTTGGGAGAAGGCCCGAGTAGTTTCCCAAGTGATTCGGTAAGTATCGAAGTGCAGAACCCGAGTTTTTAAGGGACTACAAAGGGAGAACGGTTGGTGCCCGAGTTGACCAATACATGCGGCCCAAACCATGTGGCAGAAATCTAGTGGGAAGTGTCTTGTTCACGGGATATGTACAGTTTCCTAAACCGTGCGCCTTGCCCGTGAAATGGGTGTCTTGGAGGTAGTGGACTCGGCATGGTTTGCGCGCGGTTTGGAAAACTGTGCAGGTCAAACTATGCGGTTGGGTGTGTTTAAGATTTTGTTTAAAATAAAATAAAATAAAATGACTAAAACCTAAATCTAAACAAACTCCCTCACTCTCACTCAGGCCGCATAACACAGGGAGGGGCTCCCATTGAGCTGCGCATGACACCCTCATCCGGATTCCTCTCGGACAAGGTTCCTCCTACGATTTATAGCCGATTCTTCATTGAATATCTAAGGTAAGATCACCTCTTTTGTCTCCTCCCTTCCTCTGGCTTCTTTTCGACCTAATCAGTGCCCGGTGAGGTGCGACCGAACGCCCGAGGGTTTAGGGTGATCCGTTTTTTGATTTTTTCTTGTTCTAGGTCGGCACAGAAGGTCTGTTGGGACTCTTTGGTTCATGTTCTGGCAACCACCACCGAAGGCGAAGCGGTTCAAGCGATTTTGGACTGTTGGTATGGTATCAGGGTAAGTATTTCACCTCTTTATTTGTTTCACACTAGTCGAATTTGTGGTTTTTAGTGTTTATGAGTTCCTGACATGTTGTTCTCGGGCTTTGAGGTTCATTGTGTGGTTACACCATTATTCTGTTCGCCAGCATTGGTTCAAGTTGAGGGTTTTGTTATGATTTTTGTATCGTTTCTCATAGAATGGTTCCAGTAAGTGTTTTAAAGTTCCTTGTATTTATCTATTAGTGCGTTAAAAGACTTGGTGCGGTTTCGAGTCGCCAACGTCATGGCGACTCGCCTGCGTAGGCATAGGTGTTCCTATGCTTTGTTGGGGTTCAACAGCGGCTCTTAGTTAGAAAGCGCCAGGATCTGGAGTTGACAGATGGATCCACCATGAGGTAGGGTCCCTCTCCTTGCCCTTTAAATTTAAGTAAAGTGATTGTGAGTTTTACGTTGCACTACCTTAGCATTTTGAATATGCATGTTTCGTTCCAATTAAAATTCTTCTGGGAAAATTGTGTGAACTTCAGGAATGAGATAAAAGAGGTTTCTTGGCCAATAAACTAACTATATAATAATAAATACCCTCGATCAGAGGTGCGCTGTATTTAGGGTAAAAAGTAGTGATTGAATTTTTATGCTTTCCTGCTAGATTATTGTGGTGCCACTTTGATGCTTTTTATGTGAACTTGATTTGTTGAGACAATGGGAAGGAAATGGTTGTGGTACATGTGATTGAGTAAATTTTCCATTTTTTGGAAAAATGAGTAAGATTATAACCACTATGTGATGACTTAATAATAAATGGCTTGTTCCCTCTAGAAGGTATCAAGGGGTTAAAGAATGATAAATGTATCCTTTAAGATGGAATGGTGAAACTAGGAAGGAACAGAACAAGGTGGTACGACCATGCCTTGGGGAAAAAAATGAGAACAGCATATGTTAGTGAAATGAATATATTAATATCTTTATTTAGATACTAAAGATGTGTTTCCTTATGTGTGAACGTGAATGTGTTTTCTTATGTGTATGTGGTGTTATTATTTGAATGCTTATGAGGTAATTTTATAAGTAGTATACTATAGACATGTTTGTATTGAGATTTATCACATGTTGATGCCATATAATGAATGATAATAAAGGTTAGTGCATGCTGAGGCCACCTAGTGACATATACATGGTTATATGGGAGGCAGTTATACCCCATGCCAGTGTGACGGTACATGTCTTGAAGGGAGGAATTCTTATCCCTTCCTAGTTGAATTCTATTGATGATTACATGTATGGAAGGGAGGCATTCTTACCCCTTTCCAGTTGACTTCTATTGAGGATTACGTGTCTGGATGGTAGGCAGTTATACCCCATGCCGATATTATGAATGTGATAGATGGGAGGCAGTTATACCCAATGCCGTTTGAATGAATGTGATGGAAGGGAGGCATTCTTACCCATTGTCAATGTCCTATAGGAATGAGAGGCATTCTTACCTCATTTCCTTTGAACAATAGGGATGATATTCATTCTTACCTCATTCCCACTAGTCTCGATTTATGGATGGGAGTCATTTTTACCCCCTTCCAGTGGACCTATAGGGATGAGAGACATTCTTACATCATGCCTGCTTATCACGATTGATGTAATGGATGAATTTATACCCCACCCCATCTATGTCTTAAATGAATTATATATATATATGGTGACATGATCAGGATACATTACCGGCAACGAGCCGAAGCTGGTATAACTGTCAGGTGTCCCCTAGGAACCTGGACGGGTGTTATTTACTTATGTAATTCAGTTTACTTGTTTCTCCATACCTGCTCACTGTTTAATTATTATACACTGTCTCGATTGGGTTTGACACCAGTGGTTCTGGACTACTGATATTTATATCTCACACCATAATCGGCCAGCCATTGCACTGGGGTACCCAAAAAACCTTCTTGCATACATGACCTAGGTTGTGTGTTGTGCTTTTTGTACCTGAGGTGTTAAGAGTAAAGGACCTACTGGGAGCTTGTGATTCTTAGGAGAACGTTGTCATTATTTGAAGTCTTTTCTTTTTGTATTGTTTGTAATGCATGATGTATTGTTTACTGATTTCATAATTGTATTTTCATCTGTAATGCATGCATTGTAAACGGACATTTCTTCGCTTTTATAAAATGGTTATTACCTGTATTTTTTTTTTCTGCCTTTCAATTTTTTACTACTTCCGCTATTGAATATTATTTACTCTAATAATACAGCTGTGTTACTCTGATATGAGGGTATAGTCTCCCCAATATCACCTCCTGATACCCTTGTTGCTAGTCGGCAACCTCTGGCCCACGAGGAGATGCTCTTGAGGCCATGGGACCCACCGGTCCGGCCCTCGGTTCAATGGTAATCTACTAGGACGTTACACACTAATTGTGATTTTCCTTGATTCCCCTGGAATATGCCACATACCATATTCATGAAAAATATTGAATTTTCTTAACTATCCTATTTTCCATTAAACATCCCTGAAATAAGATTGCATTTATATCTCCCTCATAAAGATAAAGAGAACGAGTTATTTCCCTTGATACCCTTTCAATTAATATTATCACCATAGATAATGTTTTTCCTCGCTATCCATGAGATCTAATAGATTTTCATCACATCTCATCTACATTCTCTCATTGATCATGTCAATGGCCTTCAAAAGGTACTCTAGATTGTTCTCAATGCAATTTTTCAAAGAGACCCACTCCATAATGAATTTCCTAAAACTATTTAAGAGATTATTTATGCCCTTGTAAAAATCTCCCTTCACTATTTCTTCCTAGTGGTTTCTCACAACCTAATTTTTTTCATACCTAACCCAGTTTGAGGATAAGATGAAACTATCCTCCTTTAATTTTCCTTTACATTAGAGTTCATCTAGGATAGAAGAATGATCAAACAGTGTCCCAGTGAGATAAATAACCCAAAAATGATGAAAATATCAAATTTTCATAAAGGATACACATAAAAAAGAACAAACCTCCACCATATTCTATTCCTTCCACTCTGATTACTTCACCACATGAAAGGTCCACTAGAATTTCCCATATCTATATGAACATTATGCATCAAAAGGACTTTAATGATCTACATGGAACAATTGGAATAAATAAACCCTCTTTGCTTCTTCACATTGTCCCCAATGGTGTTAAAACAACATCCAATAAAAAAAAATATTTCTGATTTATAGAAACATAATATTGTTCCAAATGATATCCCTCGTGGTAAGAATATGTATAGAATATAAAAATGCTAGAATGAATCCTGAGCTACTCGTTTACAACATAAAAAAATGTGATATTTCATAATATCAAAAAATTAAACATAAATGGTTTTCTTTAAGAAAATACAAAATGACTACTGTGATACCCTCTTTTCATAGACATTGAGAACCACCAAAATCGTGAAATAGTAATTGAGATTCCTCCCATCCATCTTAGGTTACACCACTTCCATAAAAACATTCGTTTCAATAAAATTTGGTCGCTAAAAATGAATATTTATCCCATCCCTTTAGACACATGGAATTCCAAAAGATAACATTATTAATTGAGGTGTATGTTAATCAATATTGAGCCCCATGAAAAAAAATTAGGTTTATCAAGAATAACATTCATCATTTCAGAATAGGGAATGAGTAACCCTCCATGTAACAACTAGAAATTATGTGATTATTTTCAAATTAATTTTTTGTTTCTGATATTTTTCATTTCACACAACACCAAATTTATATTTCACTCATATTAAATATCTAATTTTTTCTTATGTTATATAAAACACCATGTTAAATGTGTAAAATAAGAAACACCGACATTTATTTCATTCGAAGAAACGATGAATTTTTATGAAATAACATTTTATAATTATAATTATTTGAATAGGATATTTAAAATATGGTTGTGAAACATAGTGAAATGAATATTAATAAGTAATTAATAAATATAATTTATAATGGTTATATATTTGATAAATAATATTGATAATAAGGAATAAAATATTTATTAAAGAATTTTTTAGTATCAAAATACTATTTTCTTAGATGAACTCAATTTTATATAGTTATGTGAAAAATATTAAAATTAATATTAGACAGTTTTAAAAAATTATTTTGACCAAATGAACTCCCTTTCTGAATTAGTAATTTCAAAATTATCTCGTGTTTGATATTTTAGTTTGTTTATCTGGGAAACATCATGTTTTATGAATAGTAAAAAATAATTAATGTTAATTTAAAACAACATTTTCATATAATTTATTTATTTAGTTAAATTAAATTATAAGATGGTTTAAAAATAAAAAAAATATCAATTATAAAAATATTAATCCAATTAATTCATTGGAATAATTTTTATATAGAATTTAGAAATAAAATCTTAATGAACTTTTAAAAATTATCACTTTAATAACACTCTTTCTCGACACATCTATAGGAGTAGCATTGAACTATAAATTTACGATTCATTAAATTAAATTTATAAAAATATAAATACATTATTATAATAATTAATCATTTATATTATAATAAAACTAAATTAGTTTTTGACAAATACTATTATTGATTGTGGTTAAAATTAATTATAATGAATAAAAAAATTAATAATAACGTGGGACTAAAAATTAAATTTAAGTACTAAAATGACTTAAAAACATGTCCAAAAACATTTTATGGAAATATTTCATTCATAAAACTAATTTTATTGAAGTATTATTAGTTTTTATGTATTTTAGATATTTAAAAATATTGGTTCGTCTAACTTGTGTATAAAAATTCCAAGTGTGTCCCCTCCCTCCCAAGTAAAAGGCCACATACTCTCCCCCTTCTTAAATCCTCCCCAAACCCATGGGCTCATATAATATCTGTGAAATTTACATACCAAAATCCCTAAATTAATCCATAAATCCTCCCTTATTACATAAAGGAATACATGGAAGCACTATTATGTAATGAAAAAGGAGTTACCCAAAAGAAGAGGTAGCATCCTTTCTCAAGATTATTTCTTTTATTTTATTTATCCATCACATAAATTTTTATATTTACATGATTATTTAAATAATAATCCCTGATTTTTATTTAATTTTATTCCAAGAGTTATAAATTCACTTACACACACTTCCATATAATGGGTAATGAACATAACATTCTTGTGTATGATGAACTACAGCCTTCCGAAATGATGTTTTTTGTTTTCACCAATACCTCCTATCATAGATGGTAATTATGATGAAAACTGTATTTTTATATGTTATATTTGTTATTTAGAAAAAATTTATCCTTTTTCATTATTATATAACACATACCTTCATTTTTCTATTCGGTCATGTATGATATTTTTGTTAGGGTATGTGTGGACTACTACCTCCTCAAAGAGATGCAATTTTTTCACAAATTACATATAACATATTAATCATATGTTTAGTATATTTATATGATATATATGGATTAATAATTCTAATTGTATTATAATATATATATATATATCATTACTTTCTTTCAATATGACAATAAAATGGAAATAATTATCACACATTTGTATGGCCTACCGTCTCTATGAACGATATGTTCCATTTCATACATATATCATACAACTATTATTATAAATATATATATAATGAATATATATGATATTTATATCCTTTTTTTACAATATTTAAATAATTAAATCATTGTATAATTAATATTATTGAGAATAACAAGTAAAAACATAGTAAAAAATAAAGCAGATATTATGCAAAACTTAACATAAACATGGAGTTGTTAGCAAAATAATAATATAAATTAATAACCAAATAATATATGGTAATATATAAAATAATACAGTTATTTATTATATTTATAAAAACTTATATTTATTATATATGAGTAATAATGTGTAAAAAGTATGTCAAGACTTATTGTTATAGAATTTCATATGAATTTTTATTTCAATGAGATACATTCCTTATTCATAACTCATTCCCTTTTTTGGTTTTCACACAATCCATGGATGTATTTAATTATTGTTATAATTAAATTTATTAATATTTTAATTTTCATTTTATGATCATTTTTTCAAGGGGTTAATGGTTCAACTGTTACAAAATATGTAACGTATTATTTTCTCAATCTGCTTTCATTGAAACACCTAACATGTTATGCACCTATATCTTTATATGTGGTGTATATAATACCATTAAAAATGTTAAATTATCGATATTATTATTTTAAAAATGTTTTTATCTTCTATAAATTTAACTATTTTCATTGTATTATGATTCAATGTTACCATAGTGGTAATAATTTTATGATACAATATCACAATTTATCAAGATTGTTAATGATCAGTCTTCAATTACTGAAATCGTATTATCCATCTATTAAGTAAATCCCTAAATATTATTATACCCTATTTTTCCATGAATCATGCATGTTCTATAACCTTTTTAAACTCTTTGGTACTTAATATAATCTAGATAATTTTTTTTTGAAAATTTGACATTATTTCTCCTTTCGATTGGATGTATATGTTCATTGAAAACCATGTTTTCAAAAAATATATAAAAAATGGTTTAATATTATAATATTATTCTTAAATGAGCATTTTTTCCATTTCTATTCATTTTAAATAATGGTTTAAAATAGAAACCGAATTTCATTTTCAAATCAAGGATTTTTTTTAAACTTTTTAAGGTGAAAATGGAATGTTCAGCATGCACAAACATAACCACCATTATGACCGTCATTCCAATGAAAATTAATTTTTTATATTAATCATTTAATTTTAGTGAATTTTTTTCCTAATAATCTAGAAATATTTTTATTTTAATGTGGGTATCAAAGAAAATGGATTCCAAATATATTTTATGTTTAAATGGTGTTTAAAAAGTGTTTTGAAGCTCCCATTATATGTTTGAAAATTTTTATTTTTAAAAAAATGGATTTCAATTTTTTTCGTGTTTACATTATAATTTTTTAGAATGATTTTATATAAAAGGATTCACAAAATAATTTATTGCCTATTTTTTTGGTTTTCATAGTTTTTCGAAAGAAAAAATTTTCAATACGTATTAAGTTTGAAAAAAAAATTTAAAGTGGAAAAGATATTTTCCTAAATAATATAATTAATTTAAATTTTAAATCATTATTTAAAATAGATGCATTTTAAAGGGTTATATAAAATACATTTTTCATAAATGTAAATTTTCGTCAATAAATGTTCCTTTTTGTCCTAAAAAATCCATCTATATCTAATATGAAATAAATTGTTATAGTTTATTAAAATAATTCATATTCGTTATTTAATGATATACGATTTGATGTAAGGATATTTGTGATACTGGTTTATCTTCAATGGGTTATATTACATTAAAACACACATATTTCTATAGGCTATTATTTGATGAAATGATTATGAAACCTATCCTATTGATGTGATGAAGCATTGACGATTCCCATTCCATTTTATGGATCATGATATTTTGATTTTGTTCTTCTAGAACATGCATGTATTATTCAATTATGTGAATTGTGGTACCTATATAAACTTCCAAGGAATTTGGAAATGATAAATGTTTTATTATTATAAAAAGGTATATCAGATGGAATCCCATTCCAAGAATATGGAGGAGTTTTAAGCCTAAAAGAAGATGGTACATGGGATGGAATACCAATCCCAAATGAAGATGATATATGGGATGCCATACCAAGACCAAAAAATGAGTGTACATATGAAGGAATCCCAAGCTAGAAAAAGGGGGTAAATGGGAGGGAATATTAAACCCCAACATAGAAGGTACATGGTAGGGAATCCTAATCCACAAAAGGTGCACATGGGAGGGTCATCAGGGTATGGGGTAAGAGACCTGCACTTTAGATGTGGAGAAAGCGAGTACTGAGAAGAGGAGGCCTCCTTTGTTGGAAATTAACACCCTAGACCAGAGGAAGATGATCATATCTAATTCTCCCGGTACTGTTTCGAAGGTGCGAGCTGAGTTTGGAAGGGAGAGTTCTGGGGGAGGGGTGGAAATGGAGCGCGACCCCTTTGGCCAGTCATTCAGTGATGTGGTGAAATGTGTGAATCAAAAGACGGTGACAATGGAAGGGACTTTATCTATTACTCCAAGAATAATTCCATGAAAAGAATTACCCTTACCTCTCATGGTCAATGCGGACCATAACAACTTATAAACAAAACAATGTGGTTACTTTGGCCTTTAAAAACGGTAGTGTAGTTGAAAAGGCATCGCTAGAGCAACCCGCTCTAGAGCAGCTTCGGAGTCGGGTTCATAATGCTAGCTTCTCTAGGACTCCATACTGGAAATCAGCCACTAAAGATAATGGATCCTACATGGGGTACGGTGACGAGTCGTCCTACTATGATGAGTAAGATTCATTTTTCTGTGTTTGAGGTTGTTTGTTGGGGACCCGAAACCCATAAAATGGCTTTTAAAAATGGAAAAATATGATTCACATCTCATGAGAGGGAATCCAAAGACCGAAATTAGTACAAGGATGGATTAATATGCCTGAAACAAGAGGGTTCATGGGATTGAATCCCAAGTATGAGGCAAGAACAAGATTTATTATCCCTAGCCTAACATGTTATGAATTTATTAGTAGGTATCCTTGACATAAGATTTTTTTTATTATGTGTGTAATGAAAATTCCATGTATTATTCATATGTTATGTTTTCCTGGATTATTATCTTGTTTCCATTATGATTTTTGTCTTATGAACTAACATTCTTTTTGAACTGTCTCACGATTATGGTATTTTCATGAAGGATATGATCTTCAAATGTTATGGTCATGTTATCATACACTTATGTTGATCATATTATTATGTATTTACATTTTTTACCTTTATAGAGAATTAGACCTCACAAATTCCTTATTTTTCCTTTACCCATGATAGGGTTAAAGGTTTTATGTAGTAGTAATAAAGGGGATGATCATTAAGGAATATTTTGATGATTTTTCAACATACTAGAATAATGTGTTCCATGTTTCCATAGACACTTAACTATTTGGGCTCTCAAGCATGTATTTTTGACATGTTCAAAATATTCATCTAAAATGATGTTATATTCATGTGTTTTCAACCTAGTTCCCTATAGTTGGTATCAAAATAAAGGCTTATTGAACCATTGGAAACTAAGATGATAAAAGATTATAGATATGCTTATGGATATTTCTATGGATATGTCTCAGGGTGTCTCTAAATATAAGTCTAAGAATGATTTAATGATTAAGTAATTGTCCTTAAATTTTGGTAAAGGATATAATGATTGATTTCCTACAAATAAATATCTATCTTTATGCTATAAGTGAATGTGAATATAGAACATATGCACATATAAGTTACAACTCTTATGAGGTATTTCAGGATTAATTTATGTGTAACCAGGTACAGAAAAATGAATGTTATTTCACCCTTGGTTTGACACTCCCAGAGGATATGATTTGGGAATTCACAAACTCCTTTAGAACCATAATAATTGATTTAAATATAATATAACTATGAATATGATATAAAAATATAAGGTTTAATATATTAATTAATTATGTTTCATTATTGATATATCCAATAAGTAAATTTTTATGATTAAATGGTTTTGTGATATGACATGTTTTTTCACCATATGGTCTCTAGTCTTATTCAACAGCAAGAACTAGACAGAATTTAGTTTACATTGAATGTTACAAGTGTGGAAAGTATGTTCATTATACAAATTAATGTCCTTTGTCTAAACCTTATGATGTAAATATGGATAGTGGTATGAGTATTGGATATACTTATGAAGATGAAGAGACTACAAATGATATATGAAATGTATGGAATCTTCATTCAGGGATTCTTACATTAATCATTTGAAGCATGAATAGATTATGGTTGAGGAACCTTAAGACATGAATCCTTAGTATTTGTTTAAGAATAAATGTGGATTATTTAATTGAATATGTTTTTTAATTAAAATATTAGTTTATATGAATCATGAAGTACATAAGTAATTTTTGGATGTTTTTATATCTTCAATAATGTGTTAAATTATATTTATTACTATGAAAATTATATTAATGGATATGATACATTAATGTGAATTTAAATCAAAACATGTTCCTAAGGATGAGAAAATTTTATTTTATATGGATAATGACTCAATGATAAGGATAATTTATATTGTATATTATTCATAAAATTTTAAATAATAAAAGATTCAATGAAAAATTATTTTCTTTTATCATTGATGAAGGTTAAAACATCTTGGATTTCATTAATATATCTATTCATATTTTATATGAGGAATTATTTATGGTATCCATAAATTAATTATGGTAATTCATGTTGTTACCATATTTCAAGAGAATATACGAATATAGAATTCACATGTTTTGAACATGACAAGAAAAAGATACATTTTCATATATGGGGGATCATTGTTAAGATGATTTCATGAATGTAATTATAATTTTATGAGTTTTCATATTTTTAAAGGGTTATAAGGTTAACCATTTTAGGAATTTTTAGGTTATCTTTCAGATAAAGTATTTATTTATTGCAGTGGTATTGAAATAGTTAGTGAAAATGATATTTAGTTATTAAAATTAATTCAAGAATGTTGATCACATTTATTTTACAAATTATATCAATTTTATTTTAGAAAATAAAAACCAATATTTCGGGTGAAAACTCATCATGTATGGCAAGGATTCATGTCATCAACCCATAACTGACGCATGATAATGGTTTAACAAATACAACTAGCCTATGTGATGTCCTAGTTAATGTATAATTATTGTTTTGTAAAATAATTTGGTGAAGAAATCTTAATTATGTAATGGTATTGTTAATCTTATGGAGATTATTTTATTTACAATATAGATATCGGGGAATATTTAGATACCAATAGTTATACTGGTCACTCTATTATAGGTCATAAGATCCATTATAAGTGTATTTTAGTGATTTAGAGATCAATTTTAATTTTCGGATAATCATTTCTTGAATTAATGGATGAATTATAATTTTATTGACTCATAAAAATAAAATAGAATAGTTATTATATAAAAATATCATGTGAATATATTCCCTTATATTATTGGTCATTAAAAGAATTACTCAACAGTCAAAACATGACCATAATTTTTTGTCCTAATACCTTATTTTTTGTTGAGCCATCTACATTTAAATCATTATAGATTTTTGACAATGAGGCCCTCAAAATTACATTTACCACTCACATTTTTGTTATTGATGACCTCAATCACTCACGATAAATATTTACTCATTTCCTCGATGTCTATATTTCCTCTACCACAAATGTTATCCCATTTGGAAACATAGTTATTAGTTACAATGTCTAACTATAATTTTTTCAACATGAAATATTATAATGTCATATTATTATTAATTTTTACGATGCTTGTTTCATGGAATGAACATTTCAATTATTAATCCTTCATTAATTCATATGAATTTCAAGGTTGAAATTCATTTTATGTTGGGGGTAATGTCATACCAAGAGATTTTGTGAAAAAGATCAATTTAATTTATTATTTTTTATATAATTCATCTCAAAAAACAAAAATATAGTTTTTTATATAAAAAAAATCATTTTTTCCTACCATTATATGCCACACCAAGTTAAAATTTTAGGAACAGAAACACCTACCTGGATTGCGTAATGTGCAACACTGAATTTATACAAAAGAACATTTCATTATTCAATTATTTAAATTTGAATATTATATCATTTCCATTAAAAATAAAAATATGAATAGTAATAAATATTGTTTAAATAAAATTTATAATGGTTTTATATTGATGAATCATACTAATAATAATACACACAATATTTAGTAAAGTCCACATTTGTTTGAAAATACAATTTTATTTGAGGAACTATTTTTTATATCCTTCTGTGAACAATAATAAAATGAAATTCAAAAAAGTTGAGAAATTTAATTTAAAAATTGAAATTTATTTTTTAATTCAAAATTTCAAAATTATCTTATGGTAAAGTATTTAGATTTATCTGAGAAACATTATTTTTTGGCGAATAGTGACAAATAATAAATTTTCGTTAAACCTTCTTATTCATCAAATTTATTTATATAGTTCAAATATGTTTTCAACTGGTTTTGTAGTAATAGTAGATCTATTATACATATATTGATCAAATTTAAGTCTTTTTTATTGTATTTATATTTAATTTAGATATAATATCATAATTAATATTTTAACATTATCACTTTAAGAACTCACATTCTTACTACATCTCTTGGATTAGAAATATACATAATTATTCTACTACTGTAAATTTATTTCCTAAAAAAGCATATAAAAAATTTCTTTAAAATAATAATATTTTAGTAATATAAAATTAATTTCTAATGAGAAATATTATTGAATGTGATCAAAATTAATTACAGTGATTGTGGAAAATTGAGCATAACAAGGGACTCAACCTCAATCGTAGGAGCCAAAATTACCAAGACACCTATAAAAAACCAATGTATTAACCAATATAAACCCTATATATTGTTTTATTTATTTTGGTCGTTATTTTATGACATTTTAGGTAAAAACCATGGAACACATACCTTGTTTTCAATACTTCCACGTGTGTTCCCTCCCTCCCTTATAAAAGGCCACCAAATCCACCCATAATGAACACCACTAAAATCACATTTGTTTGGGAAATATCTACCCAATTAGCTTCCCAATATCCCTAAATTAATTATTTAATCCTCCCATTATGATTAAATCCATCCAAGTAATCCATTTTGTTAAAATAAAATGGATTTTCCTAAAAGATGATGTCACACTCTTCCTCAAAATCTGTTCCCTTTTTATTTCTCCCCCACCATTATTATTCTTATTTCATTGTTATTTAAAAACAATAGTATCCTAAATACACATATTTTTTGTTATTTAAGTTTTTCATCATGAAAATTCACACACTTTCATTTAAGGTGTAACACTCATATCGTTCTTATTTACATTGAACTACCACATCACGAAATGGAGTTGTTTATTTTCCCTATAAAACCAATCATTGTTAATAATTATGATGTAAAATATATTTTTATATGTTTTATATGATATTTATTATTTATTTCTTCTTGTTTAATTATTATATAACACATATGTGTTAAGATTTTATGGAGTATGACATACTCTTAAGATAACAATATGAGGATTGAAATGATGTAAATGCTCAATATACAAGAGGGTTGAATTGTATACTTTAAAAAATACTTTTGGAAATTTTATTGATCAAGATTTTTAACAATGTTAAACAATGTAAATTCAAAAAACCTCTAGTTCTACAAAAATGCTTTATTCTGGAAATATGATTCTGAGAATGTAATTCTGGAAAAGTGATTCCGGAAATGAAACATAAAAAGAGTAAACAAAGATAAAGTCTCTACCTTAATGCGTATAGAATATTTCTAAATATGAGTATACAAGTATAAAAATATATAAGATAGTTATACTTTCCTCGACAATCAAATTACAGTGGAAAATTTGAAACAAACATGTAACAAGTAGTAAATAGTTTAACCCAAAGAGAATGGTATCCTACAACCTTGGATAAAGGTCCCTTGATTTATACTTTCAAAAACGTCTATCTTACCCACACCAGGGTAAGCCCTTGATATGAAGATCATATTCTATCTTTATATCCCCACAAGCCCTTAACTTCATGGTAGTCGACACCTCAATCTTTCTCATCAAGAAAGTCCTCAAACATTTAGGTAGTCGGCACCTCTGTCTTTCTATCCTCAGAATCCATTGAATGTACTCAAAAACATTCAGAGTCACAAAAAGAAATTATGAACAAGAAGTTCATTATGCACTAAGAATGAAATACCTTCTTTATAGAAATCACATCTGCAGCATGTAATCTCTATATTTATCAACTTGTTATCAATGTTATGATCTCTTTCAAATTATCTCATATTTATATGCACAGCTTCAATGGTCAGCTCCCTCCTCCAATGATAATATTTTTCGTGAATTTTAGAGGGACCTATACACGTGTCACTCAAACAATAGTTTGTTAGTAACTGAATAGACAACATCATTTTATAATAAAAACACGAGTAAGAAAATATTATGTTTCTTAAATTTTTTTTTTCATAGTTTAAGGAAATAAAACATCAGAGTCTAACCAAAAACACATTCGGTGTCTATAATACATGGGTATTCGGAATCAGTTTTTTAGGGAATTCGGAACCCAAATTATATAGAATTACTGAGTTTTAATTTCAAGGATATTCGGAGTATAAATTCAGTAGAATTCAGAGTCGGAATTTAGTAGATTTCGGGGTCTGTACATACAAAGATTAGAGTCTGGAATTATAAGAATTCAGATTCTGAACATACAATGTTCGGATTCTGAATTCATAAGTATTTTGAGTATGAACATAGAACGTTCAGAGTTAGAATTCATTAGAATTCATATTTTGAACTAAGAAATTTCAGAGTATGAATTCAATAGAATTCAGAGTCTGAACCTAGAAAGTTCAGAGTCTGAATTTATAAGATTTTGGAGTCTGAAATTTAGAAATGTCGGAGTCTAAATTCAGAGAATTTGGAATCTGAATTCAATGAACTTGGAGTCTGAAATCAGATGAGTTCATATTCTGAATTCAAGTAATTATGATTCTGAATTCAGAATGTTCTCAGTCTGAATTCAGAGAATTAAGAATATGAATTCAGAGAACATAGAGTCTGAACTCAAAAGAGTTCGGGGTATGAATTCAGAGAATTCAGAACCATAATTGAATCCTGAAAATAGAATTCTCTATATCTAGGTATTATATGATTCCATGGTTTTAGATATGAAACCAAATTTATTACATAGAAAAAATATGAACAATTAAAAACATGGTAAGGTCAAATTTTCCTTGAGGAAGGAAAACATTTATTTATGAAAGTAAAACACAGGGTAAATGAAATTTTCGTTAAGATAAGGTGTTTTTGATTTTGAAAACAAGAAGGAATGGAAAAGTTATAAGGAAACCGTATTGATTCACCAATATCCCCCTTTTTGGAAAGCACAAACATCCTTATGAAAAATAATATTAGGACATAGAAAAAAAATTTCTTGACATTGAACGTAAATCTTATCTCCCTTATCACACGGGCTGGGATGAATACGACTAACTCCCCCTTAGTCTTTGGAAAGACATATGATCATATTCTATATTTTAGGAATGAGACTTAGCATTTTGTTGCATTCAAAAATATTATTGGATAAGAACTTTCCGTTAGATAAACTCCCCCTTAGATAAATTCTCCCTTACATAGATACATTTCATCTGGACATAGTATTCCTTTTTACTTTCTCCCCTATTTTGATTATCAAAAAGGAATATAGGGATTGGAAAAAGTAAATATTGTACCTGAAATATTAGTACAATACAACCATAAATATATGAAGAGAAACTGAAAATTTCATTAATATTTGAAAAATTTGTACAAGGAAAAGAATACAACAAAATATAGGATTTTAAAAAGACCATCCTTCCTTTTTCATGGGAATAAACTTTTTGACTGTGGTCTTAAGCTTCTTGATCACCTTGTGATCTTCGTCTGCTCTCTTATGAAGCTAATCCTGATCCTATGATTTCTTTTATAAGGCTTTGATATTTTCTTCATGGGCCTTAAGAATATCGACCTGGTCTTTCACGACTTCTTCTGGCTTCACAAGCTTTTCTTCTATCTCAATCCTGATATCTCTTTCTCTCTTTCAGATTTGAGAAACTGAATACAACATTCCATTCAGATATTTTACCTCCTGCTTCTTGGAATTCTATTCCAGAGTTATCATTTCTTCAAAACTATTTGTGAGATCCTTGATCAACACATCATCAGTGTCAAATGCCTCCTTGACACTATCATGGAATGAAACACGATTTATCAGGTACTCTATATTTTTCCTTGACCAACTGGTCATCTTTATGCATGATAATTTGTGGGATTCTAATTTAATGAAAAAATTCATGAAATCACCCTCAATCCTGACTCACTTGTCCATCATCATGGATACTGAATATGATTCTTGAATCTAGGTCTGTGGAAGCATCTGACATCCCGAGTCAATGCATGAAAAAATTGGGATTGTCTGAAAAAGTTTCTTCAATGATTGTACTATGAAATCATGTCTAAGAGAAGACGATTCTAAAAATGAGACTTTAGTTGGTGAAAGATCATTCTCTATTTCAACTAGCTTCATCTTCGAATACCCACCAACTTCATTCTTCGTCACAACATTACATGGTATATCAACAACCACCTGTTTTCTAGTATCAATTTTTGGAATGAATTCCTATTGGTTAGGGGATATATGTTAACTATCTGATAATTGAACAATTTATTCTTTATCTACTACTTCCTTTTGCGATCCCACCTCAGCATATTGAATTTGAATGAAATCATGATTAGAAAATTCTTATTTAGATATTTTATTCACTTCTTATTACACCTTATAATCATCATTATTATCATCTATTCTAGGGGTAGCAAGCTTTGAAGACTCTCATTCAGAAGTTCAGATTGAAATATTCTCAGATGGACTTTCCTTCTCATGAAAACATTCTACTTTATTAATCCAATTTTATGTATCACCAATGCCATCATCATCATCGTCATAATCATCTTATAATTGTTCTATTTTATTTTCATTTACTTGTTTCAGAGTCACATAACTCTTACCTGGTGTCTCTAGTAATGTTTCTCTCAAGAAGTATTCTAGAACTGGAATATTTTCGGAGGCATTCTTAGTATCCCTCAGAAGGTATTTCACAATCTCTGATTCAGTCATCTTCTTCTTTTGTTTCTTTTCATTCTATTCCTTTTCTAGATACTAAGTTGTCTTCTACTTCAGAGATATTGCTTCAGCAGGGTCTAGGCCAAACATTGGCTCCCCTTCATTCCGGTTTTTCTGGTCCTCCATCCACTTAGCTACAACGTCATCTAGATAGTCTTTTTACTTTTCCAGATATAGGGGTGCTGACTAAACTTCCTTGGCCCAAGGATATTTTACATTCTCTTCAACTTTCATTAGCTTCCTGTTCCTTACACCATTTTTAGAAGGTTCAACCACCTCCTGTGTATTTGAAATAGGATCATCTTATTCTTCAAAGAAGTCCAAGAATTATCCATATTATTTATAAAAATCTAAATTCATCCTCATCAATGTATCATCACTTACCAGCATGACATTGAAATTCCATGGACTAGAACTACAAGTATTTTGAAGGAGTCTAAACACTGAACAATCATCTTAGAAATAATGGTTGGATACATGATAATATGACCCTTCAGATTTCCATTATTTATATTCTCAATTATAATCATGATATGCTTAACAAATTTGATCTTCCGTAGATTCACTAAGAAAATTAGGATATAAATGTCACCCATCATTAAAATTTCCTTGTCCCCCTTTCTCAAAATGATGAATCATTGATCCCAGAATTCAAGGATCCGATAATTTGTAGATAAGTGGAAAATCTTTGAGTCTATACATCAGAATGACTGAGGCACACTATATCCTTCACCTAATCAAAACATCGTTTAATATCAGGCAACTTATGTGAGAAGAACTCTACCCCACCCCCATAATTAACTCCAAACAGATTGGTTTCCTTGCTGTAAGATAATTAATATTTATTCCCATATCACTTAAAAGAAAACTTTTCTCTTCCTTTTTATTTTAAAAAAAATGTTCACTCATAGAACTCAACCAATGGATATACCAAAACCTAAGCTCCTAGTTTTGATACGTAATCTCTCTCCCATCCATTCAACTTAATGTTCATTGAGATTATTGAATCATACATAGAAAATAAATTTTGATGTACCAACCTATTCCTTTGTATCTTCCATTCAAAAATTAGCTTGATAGTTGACATGTCTTTATGGGAAGATAATTCAACAGACATTCAGAGTTGAGAATGATCTTGAAAATCCCGAATGAGATTATGTAGGAGGGTCAAGGTTTCAGCACACAAGATCATGGATTTTGATTTTGGGTAACCATCATGGGTCCTTTATATAGGCATTTGAAACGACGATTCATCTTCTATAGTTTATCCAATGGTGGAGATTCCTTCTGATCAGATCAAACCGTTTAAATTATAGCTGAAAAGAATTCTTAGTAGGATCCAATCATTAAATTTTTTTAAGAAAAACATTCAGATATAAGAAAAATTGAATAAGTAAATTTAAAAACAAATGAAAATACCAGCAGGTAAAAAATGAATATGAAACCTCAAGAAAAAAATACACCTTTCTTATTTCTAGGAAGATTATTTTTATTGAAAGGAAAATATTCTAGAATAACTTTTGATTCTGAAAACATGATTACGAATATTTTGAAATTATTCATTATGAGAATTTATAAAATCTTCGTTACAGAAATTTTGAATATCTTTATTATGAAAATTTAGTAAAATATTCAATTCAAAAATTTACAAAATCTTCATTACAAATATATATAAAATATTCATTAGTAAAATTTAGAAAATATTCATTACAAAAATTTAGAAAATCTTCATTATGACCAATTTAGACTACAAATAATTTTAGACTAAGAAAAATTTTGGACAACGAGAAATTTCAGATTCTAACAAACAAATGTACACCCCCTTTGAAAAGAAGTTTTTTACTGAATAGAGATTTGTTTCAATAGGAAGTTAATATGGAATATTAACTTGTAGATATCTTACCTAAATTAATTTTAATGTATTAAAATCTATCTAAGGTTAATGATTTTGTGAAAATTTCAGCATGTTGATCTCTTGTTCCGATAAATTGAAAAGTGATATCTCCTTTATCATTATCTCTAAAAGTTAATTTTTCTCCTTTGTGTCTTGATAATCCGTTCAATGAATTTTTTATTACTAGTCATATGTTGGGAACATCCACTATCCATGTACCATGTATTGTTGTTGGTACGTTCTCTATTTTCCTGAAAATAAGAGTTAGAGTTTTAGAACCCAACCTTTCATTGATCCAGAAACATCAAAAAGAAAAATCATATGAATCCACATTTTCTTTGAAAAATAATTTTTATGAAATCATAAATACTAGGTATTTTTTAATAACAACTTTTTCCCTAGTGTCCACCACACTGACACTTTGTACAGAAAAGAGCACTTTGAGGAACAAAATAATTGTTACTAAAAATCAGTTTAGAACTAGTATAACCAAAACCTGATCTATTACTTATAGGTCGAATTTGAGAATAAATTTTATCAAAATTTTCATTACCTAAGGTAATGTTTAACAAGAACATCATTGAGGAAAATATTTTGGATTTTAGTATAATAACTATGTTCTGGTCTTCCATAACATTAGCTTTAGAACTACAGTTAGGCTCGAAAAAATTATTCATAGAAATAAAAATTTATAGATCTTTAGAAATATTATCCTTCTCAGAATTTACATCCACTAGGTTTTTTGAAATTTATTCAAAATCAACGATTTTATTTTCAAGATATTTATAATGATCTGATAGTTCCTTAGTAATAATAGAAATACAAGAGTTTTACTTATCAAATTTTTTGTTGACTTTAGAATTTTCATTCTCAAGGATCATTGAAAACCTAGAAACTTCTTCATAGGTAGGTAAATTATTATATTCATCAGATAAAGATTCTTCATCCAAAGATTCATAGTATTTAATATGACTATAATTAGTATTCAAGGATAAATTGATCATATATTCAGCATTGTGTACCTTATCCATTATGCAATGATTATCAATAGGTTGTCTGGATATTGGACTAAGACTATTCTGACCAGAAGATTCGTACTCTGATGATTCGTCTGAAGAGTCACCACCAATGGAACTACAGGGGTCATTAGGTTTCAAAAATATCTTTACTTTATCCTTGACTTGATTCTTTCTATTCCTCTCAAAATGCTTTTATATTCTTTCTTATCTTTTAAGCATAGGAAAATCAGGTCTTATATGTCTAGCTCTCTTGAATTCATAAAAAGTGACTTCAGAGTCATTCTTTATTCTTGTATCTGGATTGAAATTACAATTTTCCAACAATCTTGTTCATCCTTCGAGCAAGATTTGATAATTCATTAACTGAAGATTCACTCCCACTAGATTCGGATTGTATAACAACTTTCTTAGATTTATATCTAGTAACTCTCTCAGAACTCATTCCTTTCATATGATTCAATGTTTGTCTAAACGAAACACTTCCATTCCCATTATTCTTTATAATTTTGTCATTATCTCTCTTCAATCTAGTCTCATGTTGACGAAGAGTTCCAAAAGGTTCATCATGTGAAATCTGTGTAACCTTTTGATTTTCATCTATAGCTATCCTCTTGGATTCCCGCTCATTGGGCATGATGTCTATGATTTTTTCACAAGAGCTTCATCATCTAATCCTTTCACATCCATAGATTGTAAATTGTTATCAATATTCATAAATCTATTTTATACCTTACATATGGGTTCTCCATAAGGAACGCAGAAGCCATGATATTCAGCTCTGAGCATGGCTCTTCTAGTTTCAATGACATTTGAAGTTCCAAAGTGTGTAACTTCAAGCATCTTCAAAATACATTTTTCTGATTCACCAGATGAAATTTGGATATATATATATAGTCATGGAACAAAGGAATGTATTGTGTACCTTATAATTCATTTGATATTCATGCTTTTCTTTATTGTTTAAAGTACTAAGTTCCCTGTTATGGATTTTATAACATCCTATAATAATGAAAAAATTGTATACTCCAGTATTGATAATAAACGTCTTCATGTGATCTCTCCAATATTTGTATTCATTACCATAAAAAATATGTGGTATAGTTAGATTCAGGTTGTCTATAGAATCAACATTGATTCCTGCCATCTCAAAGACAATATCTTTCCACACAAACAAGTCAGAAAAAAAGTTTGTAAACAAGGATAAAAATATCCTAACCAAGGAAAATATAGAATAATGAAAAACAAGAGTAAGAAAAAATTATATGTGAATATATGTATTCCAATGAACTCCTCAGATACGAATTTTTAAGATAGTATAGAGTATGATATACTCTTAAGATTTCATATTGAGGATCAAAATAATGTAAATGCCAATATACAAGAGGGGGTGAATTGTATACCTTAAAAAAAATTTGGAACTTTTAATGATGAAGATATTTAAAAAATATGAACAATATAAAATCACAAAACGTCTAGTTCAACTAACTTTCTTGATTTAGGAAATATGATTCTGAGAATATAATTCCAGAAAAGTGATTCCAGAAATAAAACTTATCAAAAGTTTACAATGGTAAATATTCTACCTTAACGCGCATAGAATCTTACTAAATTAGATTATAGAAGTATAATAAAGTATACGATAGTTATAATTTCCTCAACAACAAATATACGACAGAAAACATTAAAAAACAAGTAACAAGTAGTAAATATTTTAACTCTAAGAGAATGGTCTCCGAAAACATTGGATAAAGACCCCTTGATTTATACATTCAAGAAAGTATGTCTTACCAAAACTAGGGTAAGCCCACGATAAAAATATCATATTCTATCTTGCTATCCCTGCAATACCTCAACTTCAAGGTAGTCAGCACCTCTGTCTTCCTCGGTATGTAAGTCCTCAATCTTTTAGGTAGTCGGCACCTCTATATTCATATCCCTGGAAACCCTCGAATGTACTTAGTAACATTCAGAGTCGCACAAAGAAATTCTGAAAAAGATGTTCATTACGCACTAAGCATGAGTGTATCTCTATCTAGAAATCAGTTCAGTAACAAGTAATCTTTATATTGATCAACTTTTTATAAAATTTATGAGCACTTTCAAATGAATTCCAATTTATAGGCACAACATCAAGAGTCAGCTCCCTCCTCCGACGATCATATTTTTCCTTGAATTTTGGTTGGACCTACACACGTGTCACTCAAACAATGGTTAGTTAGTAATTGAATGCATGAAATAGTTTTATAACCAAATCAAGAGTTAGAAAAAATATGATTTCTTATGAAAATTCAATTTTCGGAGTGTGAGGGAATAATAGTTTAGATTCTAACCAAAAAACATTCATTTTCTATAATACAAGGGTATTCAGATTCTGTTTTCCATGGAATTCTGAAAAATAATTCAATAGAATTACGGTGTATGAGTTTCAATGAAATTTAGAGTCTGAATTTAATTGAATTCAGAGTCATATTTCAGTAGAAATCGGATCATGGACTTAAAAAGTTCAGAGTCTGAATTCATAAGAATTCAGAGTCTAAAGTTACAAAGATCAGGGTCTGAATTCATATGAATTCATATTAAAAATTTACAATGTTCAGAGTTAGAATTCATTAGAATTCAGAGTCTAAATTTATAAAGTTTTTATTCTGAATTCAATAGAATTTGGAGTCTGAACATAGAAATTTCGGAGTATGAATTAATAAAAATTAGAATCTTGAATTCCAAATGATCAGAGTCTGAATTCAGAGAATTTGGATTCTAAATTAAGAGAACTCGAATTATGAACTCAAAAGAGTTCGGAATCTGAATTCAGAGAATTATGAATTTGAATTCAGAATGTTCGGAGTCTAAATTCATAGAATTCAGAATCTGAATTCAAAGAACTCGGATTCTGAACTCAGAAGACTTCAGATTCTGAATTCAGAGAATTTTGAACCATAAATAAAATCACTAAAATAGAATTCTCTATATCTATGTATTATAATATTCCGAGGTTTTATATTTGAAACAATATTTTATACATATACAAAATATCTTCAATGATAAACATGGTAAGGATAAATTTCTCTTGGGGGAGGAAAATTTTCATTATGAAAGTAAAACATTGGGTAAATGAAATTTTTCTTAAGATATGGTGTCTGTGAATTTAAAAAAAAAGAAGAAATGAAAAATTCATATGGAAACCTTATTGACTCAAAAATATGGTCACTTGTTGAATTTATTGTAGGATTGATAATTTTGTTTCATGAAGTTTGGACTACCACCTCCTCTATGAGATGTAATTCATTCACACAATGCATGGAATGTAATAAGTATTAATTTAGTGTATTTTGTCTAATAAAAATGAAATAATAATTTAAATTTATTTTTAATATATATATATATACACACATGCACACAAATATATTTCATTTACATTCATTCTTTTAATATGAAAATAAAAATGAAACATCGTGTGTGCATACGTGTGACCTAACATCTCTAGGAATTGTATATTCTATTTCATACTTCAATATTATATATATTATTATAAAAACATATATACTGAATATATATGATATTTATTACTTGCCTAATAGTTTCTAAATATGTATACCATGATCTATGTTAGCAGATAATGAATTACATGTTAAAACATAAAAGAAAAATAAAGAAGATATTACTCGAAACATTAAATTAGCATGTAATTTTTAAAAAACATGTAATATAAAGGCATAACCAAATAATATATGCCTTTATATATAGTAATATGTTTATATTATATATTTAAAATAATTTTATATTTATAAATAATGAGTTTTAAATGTATATGAAGAATGTCATAAATTAAGGTAAGAGAATGTCATCTAATTTTTTATTTTCGTGAGATACAAGCCTCATTGACCACTCATTTTAGTTGTGTGGGATTTATACTACACATGTATGTTTTAAATGATTATGATAAAAAAATTTATTACTATTTATGATCTATTTGATGATATATATTTCATGGGTTTTATGGTTCAAAACTTACCAAATTGGTAATGTAATTTTGATTCAATTTTCATTCATTGAGATAGAAGCCATGTTATAAACCTATATTTTTATATTATGTGTACATACTGAACATTGAAATATTAAATCATGAATATAATTATTTTATTCATATTCTTAGTTTCATGTAATTTATTCTTTCAAAATTACTATGATTCAATGTTATCACAGTGGTAACTGTTTATTCATGCAATCTAATTGTTTATCATTATTTTTTATTATTATTATGCTTCCATTAATGAAACATATAATCTATATATCAAGAAAACTCAATACAATTTTTATATAATTCTTATCCCTGATAAATTAATTTACTAGTAGAATTTTCAAATTTTTGGAATTGAATATAATTAATAAAATGTTTTTATGAAATTTTCACATTATACTATCTTACGTCCAAAAATATGTATTCTTTCAAATCTGTGTTTTTTAATATATATTAAAAAAAATTTAGAATTATGATATTATTTTTAATAATACTTGTAAATATGTTTTACATTTTAAAAATTGTTTTAAAATAAAAATTATTGTAATTTTATGATCAATTTAGTTGTTTAGAATTTTAGTGCTGCAAAAGGAATGTATTTAATGTATAGACATACCCGCCATCATGAACATAATTTCCCTAAAGCATCATATTTAATATTAAATGATAATTTTTAAATAAAATATTTTACTAATTCTCTATAATTTAATTATTTTAAATGTGGTTTTTAAAAAAAAGGGTTTTCAAAAAATATTTATGTTGAAAATGAGTTTTAAATTGTTTTAATGATCTATTTATATGTTTTCAAAAGGAATATTTTGAATGAAAACTATTTAAATGATTGAATGTTTATTTTGTGAATTTTCAAAACCATTTTCTACAAAAATAATTCTAAATTATTTTCAAGACATCTTTTTAGTGTTTAAAATTGTTTTTAATGTTAATTATTATCAAATTTATTTAGGATTTAAAAAGAAAAATTTAAAAGGAAAAGATAATTTTCTTATAAATGAGTTTAATATAATATCATGCCTTTATTTATAAGAATTTTATTTGAGAAATGTTTTATAAAATTAATTTTAAAATAAAACGCTATATTTTTTATGGAATGTTCCATGTTATCATAAAAAATTTATCTTCATCTAATATTTCATACTTTGTCATATTTTATGAATACCATTCATATTATTTCATTAATTGTTTATGATTAGATATAATGATGTTTATGATACCAGTTTGTCATCAACAAGATATATTATTTTTGAACCCACTACTATTCATGGGTCATTCATTGATTATATTATTATGCAACCCATCATTATTCCATTGGTTATGATGTGATGAAACATTGATGAAACCCATTTCATTTAATGAGTCATTATATGATTAAATATTTTTTATCATAATTAATTTTAATTTATTATTTAATTATTTTATGGTTGATACATTTATCTACCTACCATGCATTGCGTAATAATATATTTTTATGAGAACAAGAGAGTTCAAAATAGGGTATCATATGCCTACAATAAGGGGGAATCTTCTGTGTGAAACAAGTGGGTCCATGAGAGGACATTCCATGTCCCAAAAAATAGGGTACACATGATTTCAACCCAATCCCAAAACAAGAAGATTCATGTGAGGCCATCCCAATCCCAACATATGAGTGTACAATGGAGGGAACCCCATGAAAAAATAAAAAGTTACAAGTGAGGGAATCCGAAGACCGAAACAAGAGGGTACGAGAGAGAGAATCCCAAGACCAAAACATGAGGGTACATGGGAGGGTATCCCAAACCCAAAACATAAGGGTAAATGGGATGGACTCCCATTACCAAAATTATATAATACATGGGAGGGAATACCAAGATGAAAACATTTGGTACATGGGATGGAATCCCAATCCTGAAAGAGGTACAAGGGTTTTTACCAAAATATGAACATGTTATGAATTTAATGGTAGGTAGCCTTGAAATATTATTTTATGTTCATATGTTTATTCCATAAATTATATGTCTTATTATCATGATTGGTTTTAATGGGAGATCTTATTGTTTTCCTTATTATTTATGCCTTATGAACATTTAACCATTATGACCTATCTCATGATAATGATGCATTAATGGAGGGTATGATCATCAAAGGTTATACTCATGTAATCATACCCTTATGTTCATGTTATTTAATGTATTTTATTTATTTACCCTTACTGATCATTCAAGATCACCCATATCTTATGCTTCCATTCCCCATATTATGAATAAATTTTTAATGTAGGGGTAATATATGGGATTATCTTAAAAGAATATATTTATTATATTTCACTATACTAGAATAATGTGTTCTATGTTTCTAAATACAGTAAACTTTTATGTTCCTAGGGCATGTATTTTTTAAATTTCCTGAATATTCATATAAAATGATGTAATATCAATGTATGTTTATCCTTTTCTTCTATATAAATTCCATTTTAAAAAAGAGATTGATGCTGGTGATCATTAGTCTTATAGGAAGAAGGTGAAATTCAAACCCCACATTCACCAGCTATAGGATCATGAAAACAATTCATACACAGAGTATTCGAGATTAGAGATGACACCTCCTTAACCACATGATAGACAACCATTTGAACTCCCCATGGAATATCATCCTAGTAATATCATCACTTCTCATTTAATGAATAAATATTTATAATTCTGATATGTTAAAAACCAATGGAGAGGCACCCCCATAGGGTCATTTGGTTTATCTTTGACATTATCCAAATGATCTTCTATCATAGTCAATCCTAAGGTAGAGGGATATGGAAATCAATAAAAGTAATGTATTGGAAAAGGAGTAGTGGTTCATGAAAACTCCAACCTTGAAGGAGATATTCCAATGGGATGATTATCAAATATGACACCGGGGGAACTAATTCTCTATGCTAAAGAGGGGGACCAGTGGTTAAATCCTAAACTATCATTGAGAAAAAGTGTTCTATATGAATACAATATTAGATCTAAACAAGATTGGTGACACTAGAATGACAACATGAAAGAACCCCCTCCACTGAGATTAATTAGACTCCCATTGAATGATTGTGGCTGGACACCTCTATATAATAGCCTTATAGATGAAAGGCCATATTGAAATGTTGGGGTACATGGAAAACAAGTTATTTCCACCAAGAGAAGAAATAACATTGTGTATGAGGATTTATGACCGGATTACCTCCAATAGTTTCATTTTTATGTAGATGTGTGTTGAGGAAACCACATACATATATTAGGTGTCTTCACCCAAACAATGATATAATCCCATGGAATCCACAATTCTATAAAAAATATAATAATTAAGTAATGAAAATAAAAAATCTAGTAACCTCAGCTAGAGTAGCATATAACATGAGCCTTACCTAAATATGAACAAATATAGACAACCTTTAGAGGAGGAATCTCTAAGTACCATAATCCCAATCATCCCTCGCCCATGTTTTTACATAATCATCAATAGAAAATGGATGGATACAAAAGAGGTATGGAAATATATACTGGGATAATTTATTGATATTTACTCTTTTATATGTATTTATATGAAAGGGGATTATGTTTTTAAATTATGAGCATTGGATTTTATTAATAAATGATCAAAAGATAGGTTTTTTCATGCATTCAATTAGATATCTAAAGTGAAAATTAAATATATTATGAAGAATATAACATCCAAAAATAAAATTCAAAGATGGTATCTATTTCTAAAGTATCTCATGAACTACTTTGTTTTACAAAAGAAGAAGAAAAATTGTTTTCATATACTATTGTTCTGTATAAATCATCATCATTATAATTTTAGATGACTCTGTTAGAGCTATATTCGCTTCTATTCATATCTCATTGAGTTTTTTGGACATTATTATGTTGTATTTTATTTCTTTGAGTTTCATATATAAACACTATGTTTATAAAATGATATGTTTTAGTGGTTATTGATATGAGAACTTTTAAGATTGCTGTTTTAAAATTCATTCTAGAACTCGGTTAAAAGCTCCAACTTTGTTTTACCAATATATTGATACATTTAATCAATTCTGAAGTTCCTAGAAATAGTACTGAAATTCTCCAAAATGGACGAGTCTATGTAAAATATCCACACTTATAGAGGATAGTTTATAAGGAGTGTACTATGATATTTTTTTTATCCAGAGCCACTATAAATCTATTTTTATGATTCTTTTTGGGCTTTATTTCCACATCATCAGGTATTTGATAAATTAAAATATGTTATTCATATCTATATAGGCTTGTTTTTCTATGAAATAAATTCTTCAAGAACTCAATTAACTTATCTCTTGATTCTTATTTAATACCTTGTGTGACAACACATAACAAATTTATCATCAATATATAACTTAATTAATCGATGGAAAATAAATTTATTTCATGAAAATTACATAAATACGTTTATAATCCATTAATGAAAAATAATAATCATGGTATAATAATGAAATATCAAATCTGATGTATTAAACAATATTTAAGGTTGTTCAAATAAATGAAAAACTATATATAAATGATAAAACTAAACAACGATGCATAATTTAGAATCAATAATTGGCACATTTGATATGAAAAATTATAATCTTTAAGAAAAAAATAGTATACAAGGTTTATAGTGACCCTATCATTTTATAGTAATCATTAAATGATTTTATGCATTATAAAATATCATATAACAAGGCATGCATCGTAATGTCTTGTGTCCTCAAATACAAGGTACCAAAAACTAAAATCATGGGACTGAATAAGAAATTTCATTATTTAATCATTGTAAATAGCTACTAACATTTAATTTTCTCATATATCATGATAGGATAGCCTAGGGATAACATGAACCAATGGATGAGCTAAAAATCATAGTATGTGAATATGCCTAAGAACAATGCTTTATCACTTTAGTTTGAAGTCATTACATTATGATATAAATAATCATGGAACATAGAGAATCATTAAATATAATCAAATATCATATAAACATAGAATAATATTAATGTGGGAGAAACATAAAGCTTGAATTTAGTAGGTTTCAATGCTCATTTTCCATATAGGATTACATGTCAAGTTTAACCACTAAGACCATTGCACTTGGTACCTCGAGTAATGGATAACTTCCAAGACTATTGTATATAAAATCTAATCAGAAACACCATTACCCAATGTATTAGAGAAATATCTAGGTTCATCCATAATATCATGTTCATGAATATGATTTTCATATAATTAATCATTCATAATCAATCATATATAATCATTAAAATTACACATTGAATGATCTGGGTATCATATTCATGTTATAAATCATAACCTATGGGCATATCATAAAATTTACCATTAAGAAAATTAATAAGATCATTAATGGAAATTAAAAACGGTAAAACATGCAGACATCATGAAAAATTATGTTAATTTAATGATATAAAATTCAAGAAGATCATTTACGAAACATCAGTATTAAAACATTTTAGTTAGGTGTAAGGAAATTATAAAAAAAATTAAAATAGAAAAGGTTATAACGTTTCATATAAAACAATAAGTTAAAAAAGAATGGTTTCATAATTAAAATAGTTGTTTTATATAATTAATTGTGCCTTCAAATATATTATATATTTTACTTAAATTTCAATAATAATTTTGGATTTTCTCTTAAATGGGTTAGTTATCAAGAAGTATTGATATGAGAACCACTTAAAAAAATGTATATCATAGCAATATAATAATGAATATAACCTGATACATGATTTTGGGTTATTCAAAAGGAATTTATAATATTTATATAAATAGAATATAATACTCATTTGGTTTAAAAGAAAAATAGAGCAACTCAAAGGAATAATGGATGTTCGGGTAGAATCCATTACCTTAAGTCCAATGGTGTCCTTTAGATCATCATAATGTTTTGGGATAACCATATTAAATTAAAAAATTAATAATTAAAGAAATTATTATTTATGAAATTGATTTATTATAACCTTATTATTTTCATTCACAACCTTATTGATGCATTATGGGTTTAATTTCATTATTTGGGGTCATTTGTTTCTGTGGTTTTCATGATTTATAAGCTTATATATATCTAAGGATAATAATTTAATATGATAATTGTTGTATATAATTGATTTTGTATGTTATTATTAAACATCTAGAATATTACATTATTAACATTTTCATATTATATTTTTGAGTTAATATGAATCATTATATAAAACATTAATGATAAATGTTATGGTTAATTGGTTGTTTTTAAACATGAAAAAACATTTTTTATTTAAAAATTAATATCATGTGAAAAAACATAACCGAACCATAAATTTGAAATTATAAATATATTATAGTCTGGTTCAAATATAAAAATGGATTTATGGACAGAATTTCTGATGGTAATTTAAATTGAAAAATTATTGTCCTTGAATGTGTAAATTAAAACATCCTGAATGGTGTATTTAGTTCTAGTATAAAAAGAGGAAAAAATGGAGATGATGATGAATTATTACATTTTAATAAAATTGTTCCATTAAATCTACGTTATTGTAGTTATCATAAAAAATGGATTATATATGGTCAGATAATAAAAAGAATAAATGTAACTTGAATGAAAATAAAATAAATGATAATATGAATTTAGCAATTGAATATGAATTAATTGAAAACCTATTTATGGAGATTATTTGTTCTTTTAAAGAGACAAAGGACTGATAGACCAGTGATTGAATATCAGGGAGTTATTTGAAAAAGAATTTCTTATATTCCTAATGCTTGATAGGTGTGAAAAGATGGGGTAAAGAGGGGAGGTATTTATATTGGAGGAGAGGAGTGTTCTCCAATTATATTAATCATTTTATTAATATTTTTGCTAAATACGATCAATAATCTTGATTATTGGGACCAAAAATAGAAAATAATACATGTGAGTTCCAGATAATTTTATTACATCATTCATACATCATCTGATGACTTCATATTTCAGTTATTTGTCAATTTTTCATATATTTCCATATTTCACATATAATCCAAAATTAATGTATTTTAGAAAAATCCCAAAAATTAAACCTAACCATTTTTTGATGTATAGAATTAAAAAAAGACCTTTATTTTTCATAAATAATTTTCAAAAAACATAAATTTAATTATTAAGATAAATTATAATTTATTTGAACAATAAAATGTTTTAAAATTAAAACTTGTTTTCTAACACTTAGAAATTATAATTAAGTTCTCATAAAATTGTCTTATCATAATAAGACATAAAAATAATAATTTCTGAATTCATTTTATAAAAATTATTTTTCTTTTAAATTTTTAAATTAATCAATTTTATTTTAACAAAAATACAGTTGACTTACTCAAATACGAACACATAATCCATAATTTTGTAAAATATTTATGTACTTATACTATGATATAATTATTCCATATTTTCACTTATAAGTTAGGGAAATTTTTTATACATTCATTAGTGAGGTTTCTATTAAATTGGCTAGTATACTATTTATAAGGGTCACATTAATATTCTAAAGGTGAAAGTTACTATTCTTTATTTATATGATCCTAACATCAAGAGATAGATTTTTTTAACACATTCATTATTAAAAATAATTGAATTCAATTATATATGTAATATTATTTTACTTTACTATAATACATAATTATAAGAATGGAATTCCATAGATAAAGCATTGGGTCGTTACATTCTCACCCCAATTATTAAATTTCTCCCTTGAAACATTATTTTTCATTCTATGTCATGAAAATGTATGGGTACTTTTCCTTCATTTCATCCTATACATCTCATGTTTCCACTTCATAATTATGGTTCCAAAATAGTACATTTACCAAGACATTAGTCATGTTCCATTAAACCTTATCTATAGAATCAAATATCATCACTGGATACTCTTCATAATAAATACCATTTTCTAATAGTATCACCACTAAAGAGAGAAAATGTGAAGGATTAGGTATGTAAATTATTGAGAGTGAGACAAGGAAGATATCATGTACTACAGAAATTGTATGTGTAAGTTCTAGTAGATATACCATAGCTCAAACACGATCAAAGAAATCTAAGGGGATGATGTACATAGGGATTAGATTTCCTTTACCCCCAAATCTCAAGACCTATATCCATGGATGAGGTGGATTTCCATGTCTCAAAATTTTATGTCAAGGTCCTGTAGACGATTGTCAGCATTACTTTTCTTTCGACATTGGGATTCCATGATGTTCTAATGAATGGTTTTATCCTTCTCCACCATTTATTTGATCATATCATTCCATATTAGCTTACAATCAATGATATTATCCCAAAATTTTGGTGTTCTTCACATTTTCCAATAATGGGATTCATATGGTGCCTTTCAAATGATGTAGTGGAAACTATTTTTGTTAGAGAATACGACCATTGGAAGATATTTACTCCAACCTCCTCTAAAGACCATAGAAAATTCTCTCTACTTATCTTCAAATGTTTAAAAAGTTCTCTCATATTGGCCATCATTTTGTAGATGACATACTGTAATAAGGTTTAGTTTTTTGCTTAGTGGTTGAAAGATATTTTTCTAGAACATCGAGGTGAATCTTAGATCTCAATCAGATACAATATGTAGTAGTAATTCATGTAGCCTTACCACCTATTTGATATATATCCATTCAAGTTGATCCAATGATAATTCCTCCCAAATTAAGATATAGTGAACCGTACTTGTAAGGAAATCCAAAATGATCCCTATTGAATTGTTTCATCAAGATGTCTTTAGAAGTCCAGTGACAATGTCCATGGTGATTTTTTCCCACATACATGTTAGAATGGGTAGTTGAGGCATCATGACCTAATAATTCATTGTTTCACCCTTCAATTGTTGAAATAATAGTCACTTTGATGTATATTAAAAAATCATCATCTTTATATTTTCCCACCTAATGTTCTCTCAGAGATATCGATATATAATTGTTCTCCCTTAGTGAATAGAGATGGTTGATATATGTCTGTTAATCAGAAGCTTCCAATTTTAGTATAGTTCAGATTGTACACATAATCCTGAATAAAATCTTACAACTTTTGCGTCATCAACATTTAACACAGAGGATTTTCCATTTCAATTAACTTCCACCATTTTTTGAATTTCCATATAATTTCATTGAGAATCTGTTATTTTATCTATGATGGAAGTTTTAGAAATCATTTGAGAAAGGATTGATGAATATCTTACCTTAATGATTCCCATTTCCATCCTCTATAAATCTATCAAAATTGGAACCTTTTCAACAATCATCGTTTATATAGAATCTTGGTCCTCTATACTTAGAGCATCCTCCACCAAATTCTCATTACATGGATGGTGGTGGATTAAGAAGTCATAATCTGGGATGAAGTCCAAGCATATTGACATTTTTATATTAATATACATATATTTGAAACTAAATTTTAGACTATTTTGATCAATATATATCTCACACTTCTCCCCCTAGAGATAATGACACATGATTTTCAATACAAAGATCAAAACCTCTAACTTCAGATCATGTGTGGGATTGTTTTGCTCATGGATTTTCAGTATCCTTGAGCAGTTGGGTATAACATTCTCATTTTTAATCAGAAAATTTCATAAATAATTCAATGAAAATATACAGCATAAATGGTTCTATACTAATATTGAGTGTGATTACTGGTTTAGTGATAAGCCTATTTTTTAGATCGTTAATGCTTTCCTCGCATTCATTGGTCCATAAAAATATCACCCCCTTTTGTTTCAAAATTGTCATTGGGTTTTAAAATCCTGAAATGTTCTTACAAAATCATCAATAATATCCCGCAAGAACCACAAATTTTTTGATCTAAATTACATATGTTTTCATGGGCCACTCTACAAATATCATTGTCTGGGAAATGTACTCAAATATTAGTTTTATAGTGACAACATCCCGCAAGAATGATACATCCTAAATATGAAACTCATATTTACTATACATGGAACATAACTTCTCCCTTTGTAAATTCATTAATAGAGTATTCAAATGATCATAAATTTTCACTTTTCTCTTCGAGTAAATCAGAATATTATCGATAGCGACAACCAAATATTTATCGAGGTAATATCTAAAGAATCTATTATTCAAATAAAATAATATTGTTAGAAAATCATTTAGTCTTAAGGGAATCACTGTGAACTCATATTATCTATAAATTTTTTATATATTATACTTTGGAAATATCATCCTTCCTCAATATTAATTGATGATTATACTGTCAGTATCATAGAATTTATATTGTTTAAGAATTGTTTTTTACATTGTGTACATGTTTGAGATCCTACTTGGTGGTATTAACTCTGGTGAATTTTTCCTTTGTGGTGTTTTCCATCAAGGATTACTAAGAGACCATCAGGGGTTTGCGGTCCCTAAATAGTATTTTTATACTCACCATTGCACGAGCTTCACACAAACATGTTGTGTTTGGTGCAAACGATGCTGTTTCTATAGAGGTTATCAGAGGGACGGGATTGATGGATGCTATGATGGTAGATTTTGTGGACTTGGACTAGTTGGGCCCTAGTAAGGCCACCATGTAAGACCTACTACTTTGGCTTCTCGTATTTTCACTACTCTCTCGATTAGGTGGGGTTTTCCATGGATGGACATCAGAGTTTCTTATGTAATTTTCTGATTTTAGTTCTTTTTGTGTTTGTATTCTAGCCCACATACATTCACTTGTACATTCAATAATCTTTCTATAATTGGAATACTTGTTTCAAACTATTTGTGTGTTGGTATGTTCTTTGTCATGTGTCTGTACAAGGTTAACATCAATGAATTCCATTTTTGGGATGTGCCTTTTGGGTGTTAGTCACAAGCCCCTAGCATATGGAAGTCGGTCTAGGGGTTGTAATGGCACGACCCTAGTGGGATGGGTTGTGACACATTTTTCTCATCTACTCAGTCATTATAGAAGGATTTATAATAATTGATTCATGTTATATGAAAATATAACTTATTTTTATCATATTTTATGCTCTTAATATTGTTAAAAATGTATTGGATCAAATAATCACTATTTTCAAAGTTTTTAATCCCCTCAATATAGATTATTTCCACAATAAAATAAATAAATTTTCGTGTTGTAATCTATTGGGATAAATGGTATCATTCAACCCCATTCTGGTCACTTGAAGCATTTTGGATGGTTCATTTTCCATGATGGGTAAAAATATATAAGATGGATTTTTAATGGGATACCAGGGGCCATTGGGCCACATTGTTTTCTTCAAATATCATCGTGTTTATGTCACAATATGAACCTAAAAACCATGAAAAATATACTCTTATCTTAAGGATGATATGGTTAGTGTTATCAAAAAAATTGTGAAATCCAACTATCAAGGTCAAAAATATATTTTCCAAGAACATGAATCCACAACCTTCATGAAATCCATCTGTATGGGATAAAACTATCTCTCGTGGTATTTAAGTACTTTTTGGATCAAATAATTGTATATTATCTCATCTATTTAATACATTTTCACCCATGTAAATAGGGATGCCAATATTTTGGAAGATGGACTATCAAATATGTGTGTAAACTATATTGTTTTAATTTTATATAGTTAGATTCCAGATTATCTAATTTCCCTTCTTCAATGGGATTAATGTAATATTATACACTTTAGAATCTTGTGGAATTGCTTATACAACCAATAAAAGAGTCATTCCTTATTGGGAATGATCCCATATTTATCTTATAATCATTTTAGAATGATCCAAAAAAACTATCCTAATATAATATTATTTTAATAAATAATATTTTTATGTTAATTTCAGAAAAATCAATTTCGAAAATTTATGAATTTAACCCTTATTAAAAAACAAAAAATAGTTTTATTTGAATATTAATTTTTATCATATATTAATTATTGTTAATCACATTTTATATAAATTCCAAATTAAATTATTAAATAATATGTTATTAATAATAAAAATATAATATAGGATCCTTTAACAAAAATAAATTTATAATATGAAAATAAGCATGTAAAATTTATTGATGGAAATGTATAGGATGGTATATTTTTTAAGCATAAAATATATTTATTCTCATTAAATACATAGTAATAACTATCTTATGAATCTTAATTTATCTTATTATATATTTTATAAATTTTTATTATTAAACAAATGATTAAAAAAATAATTATAAATAAAAAACAGACATAAAATAGTATTTTGAAAAATGTTACTTTTATATGAAATAATATTAAATAAAAACTATTAAAAATAATAATTTATATTTCAATAATTCAAATTTACAGTCCAATGATGCTAACACATTTATTTTGTTTTCATATATACATCATATCATATTATGATAATAATATAATTAATAGTAATACATAACACACAAAAATAATTATTTATATTATTTAAATATTATATTTTTAATTAATAGTTTATTATTTTTGTATTTTATTATTTTATATTTACATCTTGAAATACGAAATTTTTCAATAGGTATTAGATATATATAATCTTCCAATGATTATACTTCCAACTACAATATTTCCAATGACCATATTTATAATGGAAAGGATTCTTTCATATACAGAGACATTCAGATATCATTCATTTTATTGTGAAGAGTTATGTCACAATTCTCAATATATTTTAAGGATTTTTTTCAAATGATTTTTTCCATCATAATTCTCTTTATCTCAGACGTTTTAGTTATACTAATGGTGATTCTCACGGGTGATGGTGGTCTACGGGATCTCCTAGTTTTAATGGTATTATTCAACACTATTTTTTATAAACATTTTATTTTTGAAATTTAAATGATATAATCTAGAATGGTATGTGATACATTGTTTATAAAGTTTTAATATAATTTTTTCCCAGAATAAATTATTTAACAGTTTCTTTTTAGTTTGGTTTTGTGGGTGAATGATGAAATTCATCGTAGTAATTATTTAAAGGCAAAATAAATAACAAAATATTTATGTATTGAATTGGTAGTATCAAATGCCTCTATATTGTCTTTAGGATTCAAATTATTATCATATACTAATCAAAATGTGTTTCTTCCTAGTTTTATATATTCATAAAGTAGTTTTCCAATCATCACAAATTTGAATTTTGTTCTCATAAACATATTTTAACTTTATTTGTCAATGAATTACTCATTATAATTCTTAACTCATAACTTACATTAGGATATTTCTTTCAGATAATATTTATTTTCATAAAAATAATATAATTTTTTTTCAAATCCAAATAATTTTACTGTCATTACCTGAAACAACATTTTTAACTATATATTTGGATCTATTAATCAAATTATGGATTCCATGTATTCTCTTACTAAACCATAATTTTTTTATTCAAAAAAATTACAATTGCATTAATTTTAATTACCAATTTTTATTACTATTTGATTTATACCACAATACACACCTGATACATGAATATAATTGTTACAAATATTAGAGTAAATTAAAAACATTTTTTATGTTTGTAACAAATTTTTAAAAACAATGAATGCATTTCCTTAAATGGAATATATTAAAATACATTACAGAATAAAATATGGTCATTCATTTAATAATAAAATCACATTTTTTTTGGTTTCTTTAAATGCTCATAATTTTAAACTCAACACCTACAGGGTTATTTTTATTTATTTTTACATTATCTAAACTATATTACATTTACTTTTTAATGACAATGGTTCTCTTAATCTTATAATTTATAGGCGATCCATCATAAATATTGTTACAATTTCCTATATCATATAGAATTTGACTCATCCTGCTTTTATAATGATTGTATTATATGTCAAAATATTTTATCCTCTTCTAAATAACATGTGTTGAGTAACAACCATAAAAAATTTAAATTATCATTTATAATAGGATAACCTTTAATTTTTTCTGATTAATTTTTATCCATGTTAAACTCCACTAATATTTTATTCATTTTCTTGTTTACTACAATAAATTTTGATTTTAAATATTTTATTAGTGTATTTAATTTATACATCTCATTCTATAATTTATGGGACATTTAATCTTGTTCATTGATTTTTCTTTTTTTTAGTGTTCATTAAATTAATATAATCATTAAGGTTCAAAAATTATTTTTATAGACTTTGATTCCCCTCTACCAGTTCTAAAATATGTGTAATATGTCCATCCATTTTGTACATCAAATTTTAATATTCATTTGAGGGTATTCCAATATTATTGGAACCAACATTTTTCTGCAGTATCATTAAACATCTATCCTATGATTCATTAAATTTTATATCATTATTCTCTATTAAGTACATATCGATTTTAATTATCCTTTTGGTTAGGATTTTAAGTTTTTTTACCTTAATATTTATTCCTCAAACATAGATGCTTTATGTCCCATTAACCCTTATATAAATCAATATATATTCTTTAGTCCATGATAAAGTATAATTAATAATTGTATATGATTTCCATTGAATTTAATCGTATATATTTATCATTAGTAGATCCAAAATCACATGGTATATTAGTCTCCTATGTAAATCCCTGTGCATTTCCAAATGGAATAACCAATAAATATTTAGATTCATTTAAATCATCCTTTTTAATGATTCAACAAATTTTTATCTAATTCTTAGTATCATGAATCTCAATTCAATCATATATAATTCCTAGGAATATTTAATTATTCATTATATTCTTACGACTCACATTGTAAAAAATATATTTTAATGCAATAATATCAACTAATAATAGATAAATTAATTAAAATATTAGATCTATTTACATTAAATGAATTTTAAAATGGCCAATAATGTTATAAAACGTTTTATGCATATAATGTTAATTATGAGGGATTCCATGGAGGGTGAATTAAAGTATTAAAATCATCCGAATTTTCCCCACATAATCCTCAATTTCTCACAAACATAAATGATATTAACATCATTGATAATAGGGTCTGTCATAAATTATTATTTCATAGGTGATATATAATTTATTTCTCTTATTTTTTATATTTTCCATTTTTATCAATTATTACAAAACTAATAAAAAAATATCTATATTTTTTATAATGCTAGTAAATAATTTAGGGAATAAAAAATATATTTATTTGGTTCACCTTAATATAGATATATATAATTTTAAGAAACCAATTGTGTGTAGATATAATAGAATTCCCTAAAAACACAATTCAGTAATCGTTTTAGGAAATGTATCTCCAATCTATGGATCACTACCTTAATGGGAGTTATGAATGTTTTACCACCTATTAATGGTTAGTAACTTACTCCAATATATTTTCATTGTACTCAAGATTGGAAAAAACTTTTATTTATAATCAATTTATATAGATATACTATTGTCTTTATCATTGATGCACCATGAGTTGAATTATTCATATTTGATATCCCCAAATTATTCTTTCCTAAGAATATAGTAAACACCACAACAAATGAATCTTAACATTCAATACTATTATTAAATTTATCATAAAGTAATAAAATATTAATCATATCATTTCAATAAATCAGTAATGTATTCCAAATTACATTAAACTTATCTCTCTCTATAATATTAAATTTACTTTTTAACATTTTTTTATATTTTATTCTTATATATCCATTTTTCAAATGAAAATATCCTATTTTATAGACATTAAGGATATCAAAAAAATTATATTTTTATAAAGTTTCCATTTCTATATCCACTATAAATTGAAAACATTTATCTCATATTAGATATTCTATTAAACATGAGTAATATAACAAAAATATTTAATCAGCCTTATTGGAATTTTAGTTAAAACCCTAAATTAAAATCAAAATATTCTTATTTTTTAATCGAATTTTATTTTTATTAATAATTGGAATCATCATGATCATGCCATGGTAATCCTTATTTTAGAAAAATAAATCTAAACATTACCCAAATTATAACATGATTTATATTATTAGAGAATATACATCAATCAATCTCTAAGGCCATAATACAATTTACAATCCATTTAATATACTTTAATGATCATTTTGGGATTTTATGAAATATCTTCAATTGTGGATTTGTTTTGGTGTGTTCCAATTGTGATGAAGTGGAATCATATTTAATAAACACATAAAATTTTTAATTACTTTAACTAAAATAATGATTATCAGGATTAAAATATAAGATTCTCATGTGACCATTTCTCACTGTTATCGATGTATTGTATATGTGAATCATGATATTCATATTTTTTAGTGGTCTATTATATCATATATTTTTTTTGTGGTGAAATAATACTTTTCACTATACAATATATCTCATTGTATCATGATAATCTAGTAATTAATCATAAATACATTGAGATTATTTTTATGCATGAGAGGATTTTGTATGGTTACCCTTGTGTAGCGTAGGAGTACCATTAAAAAAGATAAATTTTAGATTAGTATCATAATTAATGTCAAACCAAATAATTAATAACTCTTTGTTTTCCAATCAAAAAATAAGTTAAGGTATGTTCTATTTCATTATGAAGAAAGACCCATCAATTTTAATATCCCATCAGTATTTCAAATAAATCATCATAGTGTGGATTATAATCTTATTTTGCAGTATCTAAAGAATTAATTTCAAATAGATTAATATTATTCTAACATGAAGTCCATTTTTTTGTTATAGAAATATATTTTGTCATGATATAATCTTATATCAACAATCAAAAACTATACTTGGTTAAATACCACCATGGAATTTCCCACATCATCCCCAATCATATTAATCAATATTAGATAATGTTCTTCAAATCATTACATCCATAAATTATATATTTAGAATTTGAGATTTACGTCGTCATTATCATTACAATGAATGATTTACCAAAAAACAAATCATTTATGAATAGAAATATCATCGTGACACTACTATCAAAACATCATACATATATACATTGTATTGGATTCAAACCTTTTTCAATATATATTCCAGGTTCATAATCTTTATTAACTTCAATATATGTAAATTCCACAAAATCCTTGCCAATTATAGTTCATATATATAGTAAATATACCCATAAAAAAATACTTAATGATATAATTAACTTCAATATTATAATTTATATCCTTTTAAATTGTTATCATCCACAAATAAATTTTATTGAAATAACATCATAAATATAATCTAATTTCATATATATTATTATTTATAATGGAAAATCAATTTTATAACTATATATTCATAAATATTTTGTTTATAATAAATCCTACCACAATTCATCAATTAATAATTGAAAATTAAAACATCATATAAAGACACTTAAGGGAATATTCAACAACCCATCAGTAAAGGTAATATTACTAGATTCAAATGTCATTTCACTAATTTTTATGCTTATATATAAATTAAATTTGTATGATACTTCATTTTACAAATTAATATCTCCATATTCAATCTTTTTTATATGATTCAAGTGTTTTGAATGGTGATGTTTGATGAGAGGCCTCTATTATGTATCGAATGATTTTCATCATTAATTAATTTCAATGTCACCTTTACCAATAATAATTTTTCTCTGCATTAATACCATTCTCATTATTTTTCAGGGTTAATTCATTCTCCAATTTTTCTAGTAGCTATGCGAGAAAAACATTGGGGGGTTCTTATGTAGATCACAACCTCCCAATCCCTCCTTAATTAAATCAAAATAAATATAAACGTTTATTTTATAATTTATTTGTTTCTTAATCATTATTTATGTATTGTCATTTATTTGGAATTTTATAAATTTAATAAGTGATGAAATATACCAAAATACACTTGAATTGTTTTGATAGACTCTAAAATGGAAAAATATTCATTTATAATTGAATCTGGTCATTTGGAAACATTTTAATATCAAATAATACTTGTTGATTATATTTATGATTTTATATACATTGTTTATTTTTTATGTATCCTTTAATGTAATACCACATTTTTAATGGAATTTTACCTCATGGAAACCCATAATAAAATACTTCATCAAAAACTTATTTGGGTTTGGATGAATTTCAAAACCTCCAAATGATATAATAATTGGTGTAATATCATTATTAGGTAATCTATTATCCTGTTACCCTTTATTTTAAATACTAAATGTATTTTCAGTAATATTAATGGTGTCAACTAAAAATATTTTTATTACCATCATATAATCATAAATATTCATAGCGTAATTAATAATCTATAATAAATTACAAAAAACGAAAAATTGATTCAAATAATTATTACACATTACATAATGAAATTTCTTAAAGAATGTTTTTCATAAAATTCATATATTTATAAATTTTAATAATGTTATCTATATTATACACTATAATGTGGTGAATCACTTACTAGATTTCATTCAGTCCACCCATCATTAATAGAATATATAATTTTATCTTCATATTATCTATAGCATTAGATTCAGTTGGTATTTCTTTACCAAATCATTCTCAATATTTAATGATTTATTTTCACTCTCAATATTATTAATGTTACTTCATGAATACCCAGATAGAAATATTTAGTTAAAACTAAATTGGTGTGTGTTTATGACTAATCTCTACTTTAATAATACTTTTTTCTTCACTACATAGATCATTAGACTATTAAACATTAGGTACAAAGTATGTAGATCTTGTATTCATTGATTCCTCTTCCCATATTTTACTTTCCACTTCAATGGATATTTCATCCTATTATAATGGAAATTTATTTTTATTTTCATTATTTTCAGTTTTCCATTATAACAACTTATTAACTTGTTTTTCCATAATGATCTTTCCATAAGATTCTATTCACCTTACTTTAAAACATTTCTCGGAAAAATTAAAAATATTTTTAAATCATGTAACAATCAAAATACTTAAAATTAATTACTCTATAATAGTTACCATTCCCTCATTCCATTTTATTATAAATGTATAAACTATGAGTTTTATAGTTCATGGAATTTTCCTTAAAATTTGATTATGAATCATGACTTCATTTAGATTAAAATTTTATATAAATGTTTGAATCTCATAATATTATCCATTTTTATATTTCACATTTTCTATAAATTTTATACCCTTCTAATCTTATAAGATATTAACATATTTTAGATATTATCAATATCAAAATAATCTAATTTTATATCCTTCAGAACAAAACTTTTATCTTAAAATATATCTTTGATACCCTAATCAATATTTTAAAAATGGTATAATCATAAACAATTCTATATATCAATGAATTCAACTCTTAATATTGTTTAGTTGAAAAAAGAACTCATATACCAGACCATGTTTCACTATTTTAATATTCATCAACATTAATCACATGATTTTAGTTATAACTCTATAACTTTCATATCTCTTTAATGTTCGGAGTTTTTTGTTTATGGTTTATATTTTATGTTTTTAAATATTATAAACAATTTTAAAACCCTCTCATTATTTTAAGTGAATCATAATTTTTATTAAATCTATTTTTTTTATTTTATGTTGAGTTAAAGATATTAGATTTATTTTATATATATTTCACATGAAAAATTACAATTTTATTTTACATTTATTCAAACATGAAAATGTTGAAATAAAACACTAAAATGTTCAATTTTTTCCAAACATTGTGCATATCATTACATGGGTTTATAATTTTTAAAAAAATGCTTTTTGACATTTTCTTTTGGTATTCTATTATAACATCAACTGTATAACATCGATATTCATTTGAATTGTTCCGTTGGATTGAAATTTCAGTAATTATAAATTTCTAGATATTCCATAATTCAATTACTTTTGAAATCATTTTATAAATATTGAAATATAAATCAAAATCACATGTAGTGTGTTTACATTGAATGATAAGAGTTTTTTATATTTAATTCAACTGTATGATTGGATGAAAATTCTATTTAGATACCAATAAATACCTGAATATCTATAACATTTTTTGTGTTTTTTCAGAAATTTCAAAATATTATTTTCTACATTTTTTTAATTTATCTCATTTTATAGATATCAAATATAATAATTATTTTTTAATTTTAAAATATATAAAATTCTTCAATAATTTCTTCTTCCATGACTTTCATTGATTCAATTTTTTAGAGTGTCCAAAAATTTACTGATGTTTACAGTATCAAATTGTATTATATTTTTTTGTTTCTTTTTATCATCCTATTAGATGTTTTTATTTAACAATTGTGTCAATAATTTATCACTAACAATGAATCTATATAAATGTATCATGTTAATCATTTATCTTGTAGAATGAATCATTAATCATTCCACTTGTCTTATGTCTATAGTGACTTAAAGTTATTGAAAAGACTATGTGTTTGTAGACTGACATATCATTCCTCTTGTATCCATATATTCCATGAATTTTTTTAGTTAACTCATGCTCAATGAACATATAACATGATTAATATTCATTGACAAAAGGATTGTGTTTATATTTACTAGTTGTACATGATCCATTCAAACTACCCATTAGAAAATTTCACAAAAAGTAATTTTTTCATTAAATGTAGGGTTGTTAAACGGTACTATACATAAATAATGATTTTAATAAAAACTAAAGTTTATCAAACACACATTAAATACAAAATAATACTATTCTTAAATAATTTTAATCAATTGTATAGTTACATAAAAAATATGTTTCATTCAATACAAGGTTGTTTTTAATCTAAATATGGAATTTTCAACAAGCTCTAATTTTCAATTATTTGAATAATTAATTAAACTCATCCCTATATTAATATTATGTGAATTATTTATTATATATATATTGTATATAATACATTTGATGTTCATTAAAATTGTTTTAATCATTTTTTATTTATGTATTAATTTACTCATTATTCAGGCATACACATATAATATTGTGATTATAATGGATTCCCTTATTGAATCATCATAGAACATTTTTTTGGTTAAATATACTATGATCCCAAAACAATAAATTGAATGAAATGAGTGAATCTATTTTTGAGTGAATTATATTCATATAGTGAACTCTAAATAAATTGATTAGATCACCATATTAGTACAATGATGACTTGAATAAAATCACTAATAAATAGAAAAAAAATTGTAGAATTTAATTTTTTTTTTCTATATAATGTTATAATTATAAAGTCCAAAGAAGTTGAAAATAATATGACGCATAGATTTTGATTAGAGTCTACCAAAACAATTAAAAATATTGGATTCCTAATATAATTTTGAGGAAACCCTCGAAAGAAATGTGGAAAGTACATAATAAATTAAGTAATAATTATAAATATCACTATGTTACTTATTAATAGTTTGTAATGAAATTGAATATCAAGTATAACTATTCAAAAATAATTAATAATGGAAAGTACAAAAAGAATGAAATAACCCTTGACATTTAGTTAGAGTTATACCAATGAATGTGATTATTTGGAACAATCCTAAAATTAGATACAATTCCTAGACATGTTCTTTACGGATTCTCAAAATTAGGTTAGTGATTCCAATTTTTATTCTGTTTTTTGGACTAATACTGTGATTATGAAAATATGAATATTTCTAAGCTAAATAAAGAAATTGTATGATTGAGAAAAGTTATTATTAAAGACATTTATTTACAGAATTGGATTAAATTATATAATGAGAAACATATTCTTTAAAAATAATGGAATTTTCTATGTAAATGAAAATTTATGGAATAATAACTTTAAACCTTATAATAAATTTTATGTTTATTTAAACTATTCCTAGGATTTAAATTCAAAACATAAAAAGGTAGTTTAATGTATTATGAAACTATTTTCTACAATTATTTATTATTGTTAATAATATTCTATATTTATCTATTGGAATTAAATAAATAAAATTAAATATAGTTTTAATTATTATATGAGGGTCCCAAAATAGTGTTGAAAGCATTTTTTAAAACAGAATACTATCTTACTTATACGGTTACATGTGTTAAATGTTGTATGAATGGTCCATATAAAAATGATGGTTCTCATAGATTCAAACATTATTATTTATATAAAATGAGACATATTTTAAAATATATTTTATCTACATTGTCATACAATAATTGTTAAAATTCTATGTGTGTAGCATATAATTGTTTTACTAATCTGATTTGATAAAACATAGCTTGAGTACACAAATTTTTCATGTAATTGATTTCTTAAGGAAAAGTTCTCATAGAAATCACCATAATGACATATGGTATATGGAGAGTAGATGTTATCAGTATTATTGGAGTCCAATCAAATGATATCATATAGAAAAACAACTTTAGGGAAGCAATGTTATATTTAGAGATAATTCATATAGAGAAGTATAATTTTTTCATAATGTTTGAATTTGAAATTGCACATTTATATGTAATGTTTAATATGTTAATGATTTAAAATATATAATAACTTGTATATATTTTTATAATGTGGGTATTATATAGAAGTTAAAATTCCAAAAAATAATGGTTTTGTTTTTTTAGATGATTCATTCTTATATTGTGGTATTGAAAAGGAAAATATTAAAAATATTCAATTTATTGAACTAGTGGTTCTACATGTTAGGTTATCATATACATTTTAGAGTGATAGAAATAATTTTGAATTAATAATTATGTCATTTTAATGTCAAAATGTTACATAATCAATATAAACTTGATCATTTTTTATAGTTTCTTTAATGAATAATGAACAACTTTCTTCGGGTGACACATTCAAAAAAAGGAAAAAATATTAATATTCAATTATATGCATCAATCAAAAAATAATAATATATTCCTATTTTAAATACAACTTGATCAATTTTGTTATAAGCAATATTTTGGCTTTTAGGAATGACATATACTATTGATATTGTTGAATATTACTGTATATTTACATGGGATTACATTCTTGGAAAATATAATACTTTATCCAGATTTATTACTTTATAAAATTTAGTTTAAAATGAAAAATGTTTTATGATTGTTTGTATTTATATTGATATAAGAGGTGAATTTAATTATTTTGAATTAAAAAAAATAGTAAAAATAAGGGTCATTTTAATATTTTTTCTGCTTTTAAAATACCACAAGAGAATAGTGTTATAGAATTGATAAATATAACTCTTATTAAAATAGCCATAAAATTTTCTGATTATATAATTTTCCTACTTATTTTTTGGATTAATATAAATTTTATTCTTGTTATATTACAAATAAAATTATTGTTATTCCTTTTTCAAAGTGATTTTCTTATGAATTGTCAAAATTTAAAAAACCAGTCCAGGTACCTTAGTATCCAAATAACTGAGACGGTCCTATAAAATCTATATGGGTGTTTATGTTACCCAAGGGTTGGATAATATCTCATAGAATCATACAATATGAATGTGGGAATTAATTTAGTACAAAATAATGGACAGAATATTAAATAATTCACACTTCATAATAAAATAAACATGACATAGAGAAGTCTAAGAGAAGTAAAACAAGTGTGAAATAAAAATGTCAAATAAAAATTCCATATAAAAACATGATACAAACCCAAGTCCTAATGGATTCAACAAACCATGTCTAAGGACTAGTAGAAACTACCACCTCTAATTGGTGACTTACCATTCATGTGATGTATTGGAATATGAGGAAAAAACACTTGAAGGCACATGTAGGGTGTGAATTAAAATTTATGTATGGTATCATCATGTAATCCATAATAAGATTACACATTTATAAATAAAAATAATGATTTAAATTTTAATGTAACATGCTGGGAATTCCAAAATTATTTTTCCAAAAAATCATTCATTACATTTCACATGATCGAAGTACATTAAGAATATATTAACATTAACTTTGATATAAAATAATTTATATGAATGAGAAGGAATGGAAAAGATTTTAAAATAATGGCATATATTCATTTAAAATAAAAACAAGAAAGCACCCTGGTCATCTACCAAAAGATATGATAGTTCCCAGACATGAGAATTTCCACACTCAATGTAATAGAGAAATAAGTGTATACATATGTCCCTTTGATAATGAAAAATATGACATCACCACCATCTCTTTATGGATGTGATGTGGAAGATTTATATTTTAAAATGTTGTAAATTATAGTTTGTAGTCTGAATAACAAATGAACTACCATAGGGTTTCATGAGTCCTAAAAAAAAATTGAGGAAAGTTTATTTTATGACTGCTTAAAATACAATTCTTTCCATTCTCTATTTTAGATATAACATTTTTTCATTAAAAAATAATTTTTCAATTAATAGTTTATTTTCTCAAAATAAAACACAAGTTGTTTATATCAAAAACTTTATAATACATTTATTCAAAATAAAATTTTAAAATCGTTTCAATCAAATTAACATTTATTTTATATCCCAATATATGAATTTGACATTGTTCCTAAAATTTTACAAATACAATCTAATTCAATGGAATTGTTGGTTTTCCCCAATTTCATGCCAAAAGAAAAAATTTGAAATAAAAAGTCCACAACATGATATAATTGGGTATTTAATAAATAAATTGTTATTAACTTCAATAAATTGAATTTAAATCAAACAATAGAATTTAAATCATGAAATTTAGGAATATTGAAATTTGAAATTTATAAAGGAACCACATAGATCAGGATCATAGGATCTCAAGACTCAATACCCTAATATGAAATTTCTAATAATGAAAAAAGACAATAGAATCTTAGAATAAAACATAGATATAAGATCCAAAATAGCTGAATTAGATTCTCCCAAGCAACATCAAGATCTATAGTACCCTACGGAGGAATGATGAGATAATGGGAGATATAGATCAGGTAGAGAAAACCTACTAGGAGGATATCAAATATTATTCACCAAGATTTTATTCACATATGGTGGGGTGTAGAGCGAAACAACTTCTATACAAATCATCCAAGGAATAAAATAATAAATGGAGGTTATACAGGCTTATCTGGAACCAAAAAGAGGTGTTTTTTATTTTAAAACATAAATATGAATTAAAAAATCAACTATGCATTCTTCGTTGGGTAGGGGCTTACGGTTAGACCAAACCTTGTGCTATAGCTATGCACCCATGTTAATGGATTATATAGTTTCTCTTCAGTGGGTGAATGTCTCATCAAACTATAAACCAATCATGATTAACCTCAATGACATTGTCGGTAAGGTTTACTCTAGTATGACACAACGTTTGGGAAAACTCTGCTTCAACATTGCACAACCACAAAACATTGAAAAATTTCAAATATTTTACCCAAAACATCCCCAAATGAAAATCAACCAAAGAATGTTTCAAATAGTGGATTCAGAATAACTAAAAATACTAACATATTGTTATAACCAGCTCCCCATAGAAACCTTTTATCCCCAAATATACTATTCAAATTTTTCCAAGCCAAAATATGATTCCACTACACACTCATCAGTGTATCTATCACTTTGTCTCTTGATAGTCATAAATTTGATTAAATATCAATAAAATAAAATGTATCATCCTCCCATAAAGTACCATAGTTCTAGAAGTGACAATCCTGATTGGCCCTTCAATCATGGGTAAATGAGGTTCTACCAAAATATCAGTCCACCACAAAAAATGATATGGATCAGATATATTCTTTCATACAAGTGATTCATGGAATATCTTTTTTGTTGATGTCAGCTATGGTGAAATTTATTAATGGTAAAAGACATTCCCCACCTGGTCAATGTCTTTTAATGGTTCCCAAAAATGAGGAGAATGTTTCAATTGACTCCCAAGATTCTAGTAACCCAAATTAGGTGAAAATTTCAAGAACTCTTGGTCACTAACTCAAAATTAGAATTTTTTTCAACAAAGAGAAACATATAATTTATGTAGGATCTATTTGGTCAACGTCCTTCGAATAAGATATGAAATGTTTCATGTCATCACTTGAATCCTTCTTGGTCTAACAATGTAACTTTCACCAATCTCCGATGAATGCAATGATGATATGAAAGGGCATCCATATAATTCCTCAGACGTATCCATTATATTCATGGGAAGGTAACTATTGTTATATAAAACTCAACCATCCCTAGTTGATCATCACAAGACCCACCAAATTCATGAAGCAAAACACGGTACATATCCTCAAGTGTCTTAATATCTCCTTCTGTATGCACATCTGAATGCACATAATATGTTATGATCAAAAAGACATAAGATCTCAATGCATCATGAGGCCTCTCTAGGAGAGATAAGTGAAATGTGGAACTCTTTCAGAATCTATGGTAGAGAAAACTCCATGAAAATGAAAAATTTGTTTAACATAGATACTTTCCTAATCCTCATCCTTTGTAATATCATGAATGTGTAAAAAGTGAGTTGATTTTTTATTCAATTGATCATAGGTGATATAAAAATTTTCATTCTATTAAGATGAAAGAACCCAAAAAATCCTTAGAGATATCATCCCATCTACAAGTCTGAAATGGAAGTGGATGTTGTAAACCTGACTAATTCTTGTGCTTGTCCTTGAACTATTGGCAAGTAAAATAGTGAGAAGAAAACTCAACAATTCCTTCTCTCATAAATAGATGCTAGAATCCATGTCGCATTCTAGAGAAAAATCTCATTGTTCTTGGGTTCATAGACTATGCAAAATTACTGATGTCACTCATCATATATTTCAAAACAAAAAAAAGTACACCAAAAAAAGTCTAGAATCTTATATTTCCCTCTATGGAGATAAAACAATTTGTAACTGTCTCCCCACTGTAAAGAGAGTCTATAATGTTGTTTAACTCATCATCTATCTACAGCCCTTGAAATATCATATCAAGAAGAGAATATATCAACTACACTCTATACAATGGAACCTCATCAATTTAATCTCTGACTCCAATATGAAACTACTCATATGTATACACCATGTTCCACTCCTATAATGATTCTTTCACTCCATGGGTCAGATGTTTCATATTCAAGGCATCTATGATGAAGTTATATTTCCTCAGTGTATAGTCGTTGTTGATGTCTAAATATTTAAGGTATTCCACCTAACACCTTGGGAAAAGATTCTAATATTTTCTAAATAATATATAACTCATGATCTAATGGTTCAAAAAAGGTATTCATTTCCCTAATAAAGTTGTTCCACAAAATCTTCATCGAATTCATCATAGATATGAGTTCAAAATTATGGGTCATAAGTTTATTCTAATGTAGCATAATCTAAAGAGAGACATAATAAATTACATGATTTTCCATCATAAGAATGGTTCCCTTACCCGATTATGATGTATCACATAAGATAAAATATCCCTACCAAGTGTCTAGGAGATTTACAACTTGCGTTTTAGCTAAAAGAAGTTTCAACTCGAAAAAATAATTTTGAAATTTGTCATCCTAAATCACATTACCCTCACCCAATTTAGAGAATTCATTACTGAAACCAATGATCTGAAGTATATATTGAACTATTGATATTACCCATCCAACCAAAATAATATTTGAATCATGATAACTTTTCAAGGTTGTTACTATGTTAGAATAGCCATTAAATTATTTGGATTAACTGAAAGACCAGGTTTTTACACCATGTGTTGCTATAACTTCACTTCCCAAATCTTAAAATCATATTTCTATAGATTGGTATAAATTCATTAGTTTCTCATCAGTTCCACGACTTCTTTTAGATGATGCACATGATCCATTTTAAAAATAGAGTAATATAGGATATTATCCTTAGATGCTACCATAATGGTATCTAGAAACTCATGTAAAACCATGTTCATTAAATCGATAATGACTAAAAGAGATTTTATTATAAAAAATGAATGAATATGTACTAATATTGGCCCTACCTACTCAAAAATGTGGTTTTAGAATGTTTGAATAATTTTTTCCCAACTGATGGTAACCATAATGAAGATAAATCTTCAAAAACCACATCACCCCATTCAATTGTTAAAATATATTACAAATTTGAGGAATTATATAATTTTTATTTACCATGACTCTATTAATATTTTGGTAATCTAGAAAAAGGTAAATTTACCCCATAGGTTTCTTAGTAGAGAGAACCAGCGCCACCCAAGGTACACACTTGGGTGTATAAATAATTTCTCAATATTATAATCCAACAAATTCTTCAACTATTTCATTTTATATGGTTCAATGAGGTGAGAAAGAACAAACACTTGTTTAGTTTGAGATAGTGAGTTGATAGAAAACTATACCTCTCGTACAGGAGAATTATTGAGAAATCAGAAGGAAAAACACACTGAATCTCAATGGCAATTCAAGATAAACACTCAAATATTAATTATCCCAATAAAATGATAATATAGATATCACTTTCCCCAAATCTGGATAATAATGTTTGGGACAACTCAACCTTGACTCCCATTATCCTTGAAATAAATGATATTCACCATTAGATGTAGTAATGGTGACCTATCTAAGATAATAATCTATCTGGGGATTATTATCAATGAGCTAATCCATTATGAATATGATATCAATAGTTTTCGTATTTAGAACTAGAAAACACTAAGAATATTCAACATTTGATAAGGATAATACATTTATCGGACAACATAGACCCTACTCTCACATCCTTCCAAGAGGTATATTAAAAACCATCACATATGATAAAATCTCTATAATAAAATTATTATTATTAATAACACATATTGAAATCAATGAGTGAGATAGACTAGTATCAAATAAAATAAGTCACTAATGATGTATCTATAGTGATGGTACCTTTCACATTCACTAGACTTATAGTTGCTTCTTCTGGAGGTTCTTCTATTGCATGATGAAAATTAACATAGGATTCATGTGGATAGATCCCCTTTATACTTGAAGAGTATTATTTCACTGTATTTTTAACTATAACTGATGATCATGTTCCATGACGAGGAGTAGAATAATCATATCAAAACTTTTATATGTGACCTGAGCATCTGTAGTAGCCTTATACCAAGGGTTATTTAATGAAAACCTAATTATAATTCCTAGGATATAAACAATAGTATAGAATCAATGAGCTTATTCTAGGTACAACAATTGGTTTTGAAAAAACCATCAATCAAGATCCATCATGAGAATCATAATTCTCCCCTTCCTCTTAGAGGAATTCACACCATCACCAAGAGAAAAAGGCACTCCTGACAACCCTCACATTCCATCTAGTTCATTTTCGACCATCAACACTCTATTTAGCACATCCACATAATAAAGAGTGTTCAGAATCAAAAACCAAAGAAGGAATGTCATAATTTCATCCAACCCCAAACTTTTGAGCCTTCATCATCTCATTTGATACTACCATGGTTTAAAACCACACATGATTAGAAAAATGATTTATATATTTTGTCATATTCTTATCATCCATAATGATTTTTAAAAATTATTTGTCATTTTCCGACAACATAGACTCTGGATTGAAGTGGTTTGTTAAAAGTTCATTTTATTGTTTACACTCTATATCCTCATGTTTCGTTATCATCGACTTTATGACCCACCATATCCTACTTCTTCCTTCCAACATGAAGGTGGAACTCTTCACCTAAATTTCATTGGGTGTCTCAAAGCAGCCAACCAAACACTTGATCCTTATAAAACATTTCCCATAATCTTGAGGGTCATTAGATCCGTTCAACACTAGTAGATTATTTTGATATAACTCATGAAAAAAATTACAGTTAACATGTCAATGAGGTTCAAAATCTGGAGCCTAAACGATATCTAGTGCTGGGGCATATCCTAAAGATTAGACAATATGGACAATCACCTTGACTATACATGGGCCCGTGGTAGGATGTTCTAATTGTGGCTCAGGAATATCTTCCTTCTGGATTTGATCCTCACATATTCTCAAATTAACAAGGTGAAACGTCATCAAAAAACAACGAGGAAGGCATCAGATTTATCACTCAAGATAAGAAATATGGAAAATTAATCCAAATAGATAGACAAATAATATTTTTTTCATAATATATCTATATAGAAATTAGGGAAAAGACATGAAGTAATCCTTGAGACATACTTCCCAAACCACCCATGGTGACATAAGGTTTGTTGTAGTGAGAGATAGACATTCCTAGAATCAAGAATATGCCATACATTTCGACAGGATTACACCACTTCATACTGAGATCAAGGAACGATGAAATTCCTAGACCTTTAATTACACTTTTTCACAAACTATCCCTATTACCCTTGTAACCCAATAATTGAGATGGTCTTGACATAGGTCAAAGGTTGTTCTGGATACCCATAGGATATATATTAGAACATTGTATCATACAATATGAATTTGGGAACCAAAAATCCACAAACACAATATAAGAAAGCATAAACAAGTTAATAGTTATACAAAAGAAACTCCATAGGGAGAATTTTAAAATATGTCAAATACTTCTAAAAGCCCAACGTATAATAAAAATTTGTAGAATAATAGGACATATTCACATGTCCCAATAGATGAAACTCACCATTCCCAAGAATCAGTAGCTATAACTTCATATAAATGGTTCCTCACCCTTGCTTCAACCAATAATAAGAAGATCTTCAATCACTCGATGGAATATTTTGGGGGTGAGATAATATCACAGTAAGGTCTCACAATGGATTACAAATTAAGATGTTATGTTTAATTAACTATATAATGATTTCAAATATAAATTAATAGGTTTGGAATTTCAAAACAATATTTACAAAAAATCATTATTTATATTTAAAATGATCGAATTTTTTAAAAATGTTCTAACAAAAAATTTTATATAAAATAGTTTATATAATCCATAAGGCTTTTTATACAGTAACCAAAAATGGCACATATTCATTTCAAATTCTATAATGTGAGGAAAATTTTCACTTTCTTAAAGATAAGTAAGTTATAGACAATGGGACTCTATGCACTCAATGTTACAATATAATAAGTGTATACACACTACCCATTATTATAGATAAAAGAGTCTTCATGACTATCTTATTGGGGATGTGACATGCTGAATGTATGTTTTTGAACGTTGTAAATTAGCGTGTTTTATAAGAAGACCTAAATTACTACAAATGTTTTTCATATACCCTAATAAAAAACAATTATAGAAAATTTATTTTATGACTTCTAAAAATAAAACTCATCCCATTCTCATTTTCAAATATTCCAATTTTCTTTCTAAAACACAATATAGTATTTAATCAAAACATTATTTTTTAATGATAAATCCCAAAATATTATATCAAAACCATTTCAACCCATTTTTTCTAGACATTGTATTTATATTAATTAGATCAAATTTATTTTACAATTTAAATCCATAAATTTATATTTCAAATAATTCAATCAATTTCCAAAATACATCCCAATTAAATGGAATTGGGAGGTTATCTCTATTTAATGACAAAATATACATTTAAAATCCAATTCCACCAATTCAATAGAACTGGGTTTTTAATAAACAAATGTAGATAAATTTCCTGAAATTTCCTTAACTCAAAAAATATAATATAAATCAAGTAATTTAGGGTTAATAAATTGGTTCCATCATTATAGAACCACTTACCTCATGATACCGGTATCTCATAACTCCAAACCATAATCATGATATGCTAATGAAGAAGAAAGACAACAAAAAACATGAATCACACGAAGATCTATGATAATAAATAGATGTAATTAGGTTATCTAACTAGAATATAGATTAATAAAACCCTATGGAGTAAAGAGGATATATAAACAGATGGAGAATGAAAGGTGAAAACATACCAGGGGAAGATTGAACCTAATTTTTATAGTTTCCATTCACATGAAGAGGAGTATATAGGAGAGAAAAATAATATTTGGAATCTAAAAAAAAAGAATTTGAATTGGGGTGGTACATGACTATTAACCTCCTAAAATAGGGGTTTTAATATTTCAAAACATATTTTTAGATTACAAAAACCCATACACACAGTTAGCTGTGAAGGGATGCATGATTAGACCAAATTGTGTCCCCTAATGGAATTATCCTTTTAGTGGGTTTAATGTTTTCTCCTAAGTGGTCACATATCATTTGAAACCATTCACCGACCTTGAAAAACCTCACTACTGTGGTTTACATGGTTTTGACTATCAGGGTGCATGGTTTGGGAAAACCTTGTGCTAATCGTGAACACCCCATAAACCTTAAAAATCTCAATTGTTTCCATCTGTAATAACCCCAAACAAAATCCAATCAAATAATGTTTAATATTGGGTGTTTAGTATTACATAATAATAGTAATTGTATATTAAAATTGATGTTAAAATAATAAATGTTATTATTTACGATGTTTCTCTTTTAATGTTTCTATTTTTATTTCAATGCATAATTTAGATAAATTTGATCCTAAAAGAGATGAAGGTATTTCACATAGCGATAATAATTTAAATAAATATTATATAGTTTAAGAAAAATAATATGGTTAATGGAAAATTGTTTAACTATATGTTTGAATAAAATAATGGGAAATTTAATTTTGATTCAAAAGTTTTTGATGTAGAGTTTATATATTTTAATTTTATTAAAGAGAACCTTAAGGATAATATTTAATCAATTATGATGAAGCAACATATTTCTCAACATAATATTTTGTTATTGAATATTAAATGAGATCATCCTATCGAAAAATAATATAGAAATATTAATTTGGGTACTTAAATAATAATTTTTGAATTAATTTTTTCTACTAATTAATTTTTTTTATTTTCAATAATTTTTTTTATAATGTTTATTATGCATTAAATGACGATAAATGGATTTTTATAATTATGAATGAGCTAAATAATTTGGATATAATTAATTTTCATATTTATTTATAATTTCTTAATTAAAAACATGAAATTAGAATTAAATGTATTTTTAGAAACAAGTTAGATGAATATAGATATATTATAAAAAATAATTGAAGAATTTTTCCCAAATTATACTCTCAATAATAATTTATAGGCTTTGATGATTCATGTTCACATGTACATCGGTTAGAGGTGGCTATAATATTTTTATTTTTTTTATTTTTTTCATAGTTAGTAATTGTATCTAATGGATATAAAAATTTTATTTATAAATTGTATTATAAAGAAATAAGAATATGTTTATCAAACCCGTGGTTTAAAAAATGAATAATTTTCTAATTATGTTTTTATATTATCTAATGATATGTATGATCTCAAACTAGAACATCATTCATTGTATATAAGACATTATTTGTCTCCATTGAATAATAGTTTCATGAAACATAATGGTGATCCCTCTATTTCAATTAACATTTTTTATAATGATATTTAAATTAAAGAAATATATGTGGAATATATAGTTATTAAATAATAATGTGATTTATTAAGTAATGATATTTCATTAATGATTCCACATGAGACTAAAATGGTATTAATGGAAAAATTAATGTTCATTTGAGGGCTTAAAATTCCTTAATGAAAATATGCAATCTTTCAAAATCAATCTATTTATGAAAGAGAATATGTTAAAATTCTTAGTGTCGATCATTTGAACTCAATAAAAACTATTTTGTGTACTTGTATAAAATTATATGTTGATTCAACTGGTAAAATGGTTTAAATGAATGTTCATAAAGGCATTCCATGTATCTTAATGTATATAAAGGACTATAGAAAATATATAATGTTTATTGTGTATTTCTGTTCAATATTTAAATATGATTCTAATGAGAGTGATATTAAATCTTTTAAAATAAAAATGAAATATGTTAAAAGTGATATTGACACTAGATTGTTATAAATTTAAGATAACTTTTTTGAATTAATATGTTATACTAACTCTGATTTTAGATGCTATAAAATTAACAAAACAGATCCAATCAGATATGTATTATTTTATTGGAAAAAAAAGAATTTATTAGACTTCTATGATGCAGTTATCTGTTGATATATCTATTGAAAAAAGATAATTATATATATGATTCTTGTTTTCATTCACAGTGATTATGGACTATAAAACCGTTATAATATTTTGGTTCTTATTTTGAAAAACAATTTTGTTTATTATGATAACACATATGAAATTTCTATTTGTAAAAAACTTTTACAACATTCTATAATGCAGAATATCATTTATATATTTCATTTTCATAAAAATCACATCAATAAGCTCATATTGTTTTATAATATATACCTACTAAAATATAGCATTTAGATATCCTCACTATGAAAATGTAGTTTTATTAATTTATTAAAATTAAAGTTGACCATCGGTTTTCAGAAATTTTGTTTTAAAAATAACATTACATTCACGGTTTAATGGGATGTTTATTTATTTTCAAACTCATTTTATATTATATATCATAATAATTATCTTGAAGAAAATGATTCAATGGTGTATATTTTTATAAAATCATGTTTCAATTTTGTTAAATTAAAAATGGAGTTGTTTTGTTTGTGTTTTTGTCATCATATTAAATTTTATTATTTTAAATATTATAAACCCTTTCAAAACAGTCTAATTTTTTATTTTTGAAACCAGTTTCTATTATCTATCTCTGTTTTATTAATATCTTCTTGTATAGATACTTGATTTATATAACGCTTATTTTATTTTATGGAAATGAAATACATATATATCTTTATATATAATAATAATTCAAAATAAATCTTTAGAATGTATTCATTTTTGTCATATCATGTTATACACAATTAGTTCTATTTATAAATTTTAGTTAGTAGTGTTTTAATGATTTAGTTAGTTATTATAATATAATATGAGTTATATAGATCATATTTTCGCATAATTTGTTTTATTATATATCCATTTCATTTGTTTAATTTCATTGTTAACCAAGTGGAATTTGGAATTTTTTTTATTTTTTCTTAAAATATTGTTATTTATCATCAATGGTTCTAAAAGCCTTGAATTTGACATATTAATTTTTTAATATTTAATTGATAGGACTCATGGAAAAAATGGGAATAAAATTCCATATGTCGGGTCAAATAAATTTTATGTTTTTTAGAATTCATTAAATATCATGAAAATATGAACATTTGGTTTAGATACCTTAAAAATTAAATAACATATGAATTGTTTTCAGTTTCATATATATTTCAGTTTTTATTTTCCACTAAATTTTTATGTTTTCTCGTGAAATTTATTCTTGATAGAGGTTTTGTCTTTTATATTGGAAGGAAAGGTATTTTATATAATATTAAATATTATACCCATTTAAATGGCCTGAAGGCCATCAATTATTTTTAATCCTCCTCTCAATGGTGTGTGGGAACCCTTACAATGATCGAAAAATAAGATGAAAATTATGTGACCTGTAGGTCTTATAAGAAATAATCTAGATATGGAAACTAGGAACTTACCCTCTAAAGCCTTAGTCATGATATCAGTACTCCACATTCGTATTACTATTTGGCTAGTTTTCTTGTATAGAGCGGCACCAACATAGTGTCGATGGAAATTCCATACCCTCTAAATCTACTAAATTTGATTATCTACACTCTGGTGGATGTTCCTTCCCATAATCCTCATCTGGAGAATTTTCCCTTATAATCTAACCGGTTGCATTTTCATTTTTCATCTGTCACAAAGTCCTTGGTGTGGCTTGAAGGCCTTGAGGTGGCTCGAAGTCCTTGAGAGACAACTGACTCGAAGTCCTTGGGTGTCCCCTGGGCCTTGCATGACACAAGGATGAAAACTATTCCTAAAGACCCAGAGGGATGATTAGTTTTGGATGTAATTGTACATAATAGTACATAATATAGTGAAAGCAACAATCCATTCTACAGTTCTACCACAGTAACCTAGAAATATGTCTCCTCTAAGATTTTATATCTGGTCTCTTGGATGCACTTCTCGAGTACTATCCAACTATGATGAGGATAATGTTTGTTAAATTATTTATTTTATATCATCCAATTATTCATATTCCTATAGGGTTTATAAATTGTCCAAATATTTTTTTATCAAGATGTTTTCAGTTTTCATGTTTATTTTAATCAACCAATTGTAGGTTGAATATATACTTAATGTGATAATCATATAATACCTATAATGAATCCATATAATCTTATTGCAAGAAGCTATTATCTCACATTATGAAACCTTTAACTTACCACATGTTGGAACTATGTATTGACAATATGTTTTGGATAACACCACGAGTCTTCAAACCAAACTACAATGAATCATCATTCCAAACCTAACTTACATTATGGAAGTTATCTCAAGTTCATCAATCTTACCTCGGGAGGCACAAGTCATGACTTCAATATAGTGATTAAATTTAACACATATTCCTATACCATTTATTCAAACCATAGGAATAATTGATGTATGATAGAGTTCCATAAAATAATAGGTGTTTTTGATTCCAAAGAACATGTCTTATTAAAGATATTGTGGAATCAACGATATGTTTGAATTGAAAACTAGAAAAACAATCCATGAAATGGTCAATGGTTTGTAAGTTAAATACCTTTATGAATGATTGGAACTTTATAAATATTACTAGTATGCCATAGATTTAGTTGTGATAACTTCTTCAAGATATATATATTCATTCAAAAAACTCAAGTCTAGTTGAAACATTTTGAAGGGAAATTAGAAATGAATTATCATTCTTGAAACATGACTCCCCACCAACAATACACATATAAATAACTCCATCAATCTAAATTTTTAGGGCTCCCGACCTTTTTACTTCTAAAAAAGGCTCCAAATTTTTGAAACGCTATTAATCTCATGAATATGGTGAGACAGATTCGTAGAGGTATCATTATTTTAGGGAAAAAAATTCCATGGGTTATTTTGATCCATGAACCGTAGATTAGATGCATTTTTCAAAGGCCTATAGACTTCATGATGGAGGAAATACATTTTGGCTCTTTGGTTTTCACGAGATAACTATCCTTCATGATATCTAACCCATGGGAACCATGAATTTATGCAAAGGTAGGGTATCCTTTTTTGAATACAAAAAACCATTACAAGACCCCTACCCTTGGTGAATGCATCGTTATTAAGGAATCTCCATCCTTTTGGACGCCCATCCACATAGATTATCCACGGTGAATCCTTTTAGAAATCATCCTTTCATGAAATTATAGTTCCCATAGAACCATTACCCCTCCAACACTAGTTTATCCACACCTCGAACATCCATGCAAGCAATATCATCTACCCTTGAATCTCGACCCTATGTTTCAAGAGTTACTTAGAAAACTGACTCGCCTCTTTTCCCTAAATATTTTCACCCAAATGATTTTTTCTCATACTAATGGGTACACTAATGTAGGGATCCCAATTTTCCACTTCACCATATTAATTATTATGCAAGGAAAATAAAAAGAGTGTCTAGCATATAAACAATGAAGTCCAAAAGAACATAATAATGGGAAACTACAATCCATTTCCATTGAAGAAACCAAGTACTAGATCCTTCTCTCCTGCATTGAAATGGTATCCCTGTGTATCCATCCCCAAAAAATACAACATGTATGATGTACAAATACCTATACATAAGTACTTGACATTTTACATTAAAACAAATGAAAGAATCATTGGGATATGACATTAAAATGTACCCTTACCCTTTGTAATAATCATAGGATTCCCAATGCATGAAATATAAGGGGTAATACACTCTCCTCAAGCAGAGGATGTTAATTTCATGAATGTCAGCCTATATTTGTAATCCCCACACCATCCTTCATTGAAAATACTTTTAGGATACGAGTATCATTACCACATGGCAGTAAATTACATGGATCTATATTGTCACATGATCTTAAAATATGGAATCTAAATACATTTATATTTATCCTATTCTAATAAGAGGGTATGTTAGAAAACTCTATATGGTTAAATGTCGATATATTTACAATATTTGGATAACTCCTTAATGTTTAATCTGAACACCCCAATATTCCCGTCAAATCAATATGTAATCCCATTATATGATCACAAATCCAAAGTGTTAACATCTTCAACAATAGGACACAATAAAATCCATCTATATGTAACTAAATGAAATTGATCCTTTGATCTCCCTATGCATCTAAGATGTTAAATCAATGACCTAACTATCTCCTAATGACTTTGAACCTGTGAAATACCTATCTCAACAGGACTTCATACCTATAAACCATTCACCACAAGATATTTAACATGTGACCTACATGTCCCCAGATGATGTTAATCCTATGAACTACCTATCCTCAAAGGATGTGAAAACTAGGACCAATAGATCCATACATGAAGTAAATCTTATGCCATATTTTACGTATAAAACATTAACACTGTGACCTACATATCCCCAAAAAAATTTAAAACTAAGACCTACCAATCCCCATAAGAATTTAAAATTATGACCTCCATTACCCATAAAACATTAAACATATGGATAAAAAAATATATACCCCATAAAACAAACAATGCATGAAAGTGTTAAAAACCCTATGATGCATTACAACCCGAGAAACATCTATAACATAGAGGACATGATATTCCATGGGTTCTGCACCTAATATGCATCACACATGGCATGTTCTCTAAAGGTGGATGACTACTCAGGTTCCACACAACCAACAATTATTGAAATTAGCATACATTACCCACATCATCATATACGCCAACCAATGGTTTCTACAATTTCACTACATAAGCCTCATAAATGATTGGAATCCTCCACGAGATAATGTTAGGAATGAGTTTCAAGAACATGAATCAAATATACGGGGTTTACATAGAATAGGAAATGATATCCATGTAGGATTAAATTTTTGGAGTAAATATCATCCAATATTCATATATCGATTATGTATCCCACACCACTTCCCATGGTGGTAGAGGGATCCTTTCATTGATAGGCTGGAAGATGGGGATAATTTAAAGAACATCCGGAATCCACAACCCTGGATACCAAAATATCTATAAAAAATGTTATAAATAACATAAAATTATTCTCTATTAATAATTAATGGATTAGTTATATTGGGAACTACCATATTTGAGCATGAATAGGTCTTGTTATCCCACTCTGAGAACCTAACAAAATGATGGTGTGCCGAGTGTGGAACTCTTATCTATCAACTTGGTTAATGTGTAGGTTGTTTGGAATCCCCGATCTAAGGTATCATCGATGTGGATTATCCATATACCATAGAGAAGGATGGATTATTATTTTCAATTTAGAAATTTCCATCATCATTTTTTTATTTATGAGTCCATATATCTATAGGAATCAATCCAGAGGGAATGAACGATGACCCACCACTAACTAGTGTGGGAGAAAGGGTACAAGCAGTTCATAAATATCACACCACTACACTCCTTATATAATCATAAGATCTTTTAAGATTACCATAATCCCACTATAAAAAATCCCTTCTCATATTAATGAAATAAGGGTAATCAATCAGTGTTTTTTATTTTATGATAAATAGGGGTTATATCTACTAAGGATATGGCCAGAAAAGACTTAGAGGCCATGGAACATTTCCATAATTCCTATAAATGTGATCTATTATAGGGAAATGAACACCAATAATGATCAATAACAATTTTGGGAGCCTATAATCATAATTAAATAAAAACTACCCCCATATTCTAATGAATTATAGTATATACAGGTTTCACCCACAGTGACCACCACTTAGAAGCTACCTAGGAGGGATGCCCCCCTGACCATGCCAATGAAACAAATAAGCCTATAGTTAAAAGATATGATCTATCAATCCCATTATCTACTAAAACATATCCATAATTCCCATTTCCAAACTTCTAATAATTCCATGAAACAATCTCATCTGCAATCCTCTTCCACAACTCTAATTTCCAAAGGCATTGACATAAAATCTTATTAAAACCCTACAATTTCTGCATGGGAGACCATATTATTATGATTTGGATTGAGTCACAGGATTCACCATAGGAATATTAGTTTGACTCTCCCTCTCAATGTTACCACATTATTCCATCATGATCTATCTGGTGATGAGAAATTTCACCATGGGGGACCTCCTCCTGAATAATTCTTTCCATACACTAATGATCCATCCCTAGGTACGAAGGCATACAAATAAATTAGTTTAAAAACCATTAAAACTGGATTCATCACATGATGGAGTAAACTAAGTGATTCTCATCCCCTTCCATAGATGAACATCCATTACATTTATGAAAGGACCATAGAAAAAGGTTTTGTCACAATCAGTTTATTAGACTTTGAGATGAATGATGAATAGATTAAGGTGCATTAACCTCCACTTCTAGAGTAGAGGGTTGAAGGAAATCAATTTAGGATAATGATCCCTAATTTCGAGTTCAAAAAAATCCACAAATAACACATCACATTACTAGAGTTCAAGGATGGTTTAGCCTCCATCCAGGACTCCTTGTGCAACCTCCTGTACCTCTATCATATTCCACACTCTAAACCTCCACATTTGGTGTGGATGATACATTGGGGTTAGTATTGATTCCCTCAAATGACAGTGATAACATTTTTTGATCTCTAGAGATATTTTAGTGCCCTAAATCATGAGGACTTTTTATACAACACATCCTATATTGGAATGATATTGATGTTGGACCCAATGAAAAAATAAAATGCAATATTCTGAGGATCATTGGACCTTGTGACACCCCACATAATAGAAATTTAATATAAATGTATTTTTGTGTTTATGCCCCTACTAGTTTCTCAAAAATAGCCAATTACGGTTTAGGCTGGTTAGGAACATGATCATCCTATTTTAATGAAAGAAATAACATTGGGGGGGGGGGTCCGATCCATTGACTAGTGGTCATTAATTTAATTGAAACCCCCCAAACCTGATTTTTTCTAGAATAGAGTCCACCATTGAGGACTAAAATGAATACTTATTCTATAATAATTTGGTAATGCTCAACATCCTCGAGGATCGTCCGATGACTTACACGGAAAATCATGAATATCCCAACTCCATCCACCAATAGTGTAAGATGGTTGACATCACAATACTCCCTATAACACAATGCCTTGATGAATACAAATACCACTATAAATTATAATGGACATGTATTATGATCAACATTGTTCTTCTATGAGTCATAAAATAGGTATCCCAATATGCAGTCATTAGATCAAATGGGTAGTACCCTACACTCAATTTCATCCCATTCCCATGAAAAAAATGGGATCAACAGTCTAACCTTCCGACATACAATGAAAATTCTTCTCTATTAACCACAACATTTAATGTTGTAACTATAGACCCTATAGATAATTAGTGAAAATAAACCATTAAAAAAAGGACAAATAGTGACATCTCACCCCATGGGTGATATGGTACAAGATGGATTCTATAAAAGGAACTGACACATTAAAAATGATTTAGTTTCAACATCTTAGGATCCACTTCATGATATATTGTTTCATACTCAATGGAATCCTGATAAAGATAAGAAGTTTGATGTGCCTTTCAGTCTATCTATGTTCAGATCCAAAATTGAGTAATATCCATGGTTTGTCTCTTTTCAACAAGAACATGAAAAAAAGGATAATGCTGATATTATCTCCATGTATTATCTGGTCCTCAATAATATCAAATTGTTCCACATATTAATTCTGATTGGTTAGTTGTTCCTTCTTCGATAGATTCACATATTTGAGCTAGGAGGCACTATGCATCTGATCAAGGAAGTTGTCAATGTATGTGGAAATTAATACGATATTTGCACCCGCTCTACCACAAAATAGTACCTATCATCCATGATAACATGTTCTGTCATCATCCCTTGTCGATGAGTCAGTCTAGGAATTGATTTCCAAAACAGTCACCTTAATGAGGTTATATCTACACTCGTCTCTATGTTTGTAGCATCGAAACAGTGACAAGTATTAATTCCATATGAAGGGAATCTATTATTGTAATATGTAGAGATAATTCACCCACCTATATAATTTAGAAAAATGAGCTTCACCCAACTCTATGATATGGGTGATCTATGGAAATATCCATCCCACATATCCTCCTAGTGTGGCCCAATTTTGAGAACACATGAATAATAAGAAAATTACAATATGTACTACTTTTTCCATACACTAGAGGACCCCAAATTAATTTTTTTGTAGCTATATTCCATGTAATTTCCCAGACATCTCGATTCCATTACTTTGAAAAAATGCGGGGTTTTAGGTGTACAGGAACGTCAACGTGACTTGGCGGTGCGTTTGGGTAGAAATTTTAAGGATGAATAAATGGAAATAGCTTTCACATGGGTGGTGAATTTTTTTTCTAAACCGTGTGGCCATACCATGCGAGGTTGGTGATGGAGGCAGTAGCTAACGCACTATTAGTGCATGGTTTGTCTAACCGTGAGGCCTAACTGTGAGAGGGGTATTTGAAGAGGTAGTAGAGACATTACAGTTAGTGCATAGTTTGACTAATCATGTGACAAAATCGTGCGGGGCACTTAAATTAGATGCTAAAATTGTAGATCTCAACTGTAGGAGAACCACTCCCAAGAATTTTGGAGGCGATCTGAAGGCTTCTATTGGCGAATCAAAGATGGTTTCATGAGGTATGTGATCGTTCTTGGTTGGTTTCTTAGATCTACTTAGATCTACTTCTCTTATTCTATCAGTGTCATAGATCTATGCCCGTGATGGGTATATCTAAGTGCGTGGATGTCATATATGATGAGAATTGGTCTTGATCTTGCTAGGAGATGTGATCTAAGGTAGGTTTTTGGAGATTCGACTTGGGTTTCTTGAGCGTTCTTCGACTGTCATGGTTTTCATCAAAAACCTTAGAGGTAAGGGATTCGATGCATCTATTTCATTTAAGTGCAACTACACGGTTATCATGTTTGTTCCCCTAGATGAAAAATGTAATTGACATAATAAGTACTCTGAACCCGATAAAAAAATTTTATTGATCGTATGTTACTGCCTCTTGTTTTTCTAAATGATGTGTTATCTATACATGCTTTGCTTAGCTGTTTTCCCTGATGGAAATCGGCAAAGAACGTAAACCGAGACTAATTGATATATTTTTGGCTAATGATAAAGAGGCATGTGAATGGATCGGGTTCTTGTTTTAATTTTATTTTAATCAAATTGGAAAAGTAAGCATCTATGATCATTTGTGATAGCTTAATGGTTGGGTCCCCCGATGATGGAACCAACATATTATAAACCTATTAATTCAATATGGATTAATGAATTTGAGTGTTTGATAATTGTTTGAAGGGTTATAAGTTACACACTTTTTTGTTAAAGGGCCATAGCCCAATTGATGTGATGTTTTCATTCCTAATGGATGTGTTGTGATGGGATCCTAGATAATTTTTGTGTCATGTGATGGTATAGAGGCCTTTTGGTTGTGGCAGTAGATAATTCCTAGTGTGGCGAGATGCATCGTTTTCTGCTTGTAGATGTTGGGGAGGACACTGGGGTTGATGGAATGGGATGGATGTGATTTTTGGTTTCTTGTTGGTTCTTTGGTTACTTATTTGCTTTACTTTTCCCCAATGCTCAAGGCATCTTGTCTTGCTTACCCTTCTTCTGAAATAGGCGAAGACACACGTGGTATGCCACGTGCTTTCTGTGTTAAGCATCTCCAAGGAGGATGGGTCTACGTTCTTGTTATAGGCGACAAAGACTCTACGGGTAGTACATCTACTCAACGTTTTGATCCCCTTCTGTTAGTAGCATAGAATTCTTTTCTAGAATAACTGGGAATATGGGAAAGTGTTTCTGTAATAAATGTTTGATTAAATGGTGTTAACCCATGGGGTTGGTGTTCGCTGAAACATAATTAAGAGGCTATAGTTTTAAAGGGACAATGGACATTGGGTGTGATGCTAATGAAACTTAATGTGGAATTTTTCATTGTTAATTAATGTATAATTAATTAATTAACATATAATGGAATTGATAAAAAGGGAATTAAGTATTCTAATAAAGATCTTTAAATGGTTGTATGTTTATAGGATACCTAGTCTCAGAAGTGGCAGCCCATATTCCGAGAGACATTAGCTGTAGTTGTGTCTAAGAATAGTTTATTCCCATAGTGTGGTTTTGAGTTATTGTATATTTGTACTTTTTGTGTTTCTACACGCTACTCTACCCTGTCATTAAGGGAAACTTACACCCTGGGTATTCTGAGCCCTGGGCGTTGTTTTCCCCAACATTCAGTTAAGAGGAAGAATGGTTGTCTATCCCCTTTGGACCCTCTCTATTCTCTTGGAAGATACTTGTTCTGTTAGGCACAGCTGTTGGTTTTCATCATATATGTGTGTAGAGGGATATAATGGCTTGTGGTTATTCACACACATATATCCTGGATATATTATCCTATGGACTACTATAGTTGTAATATGTATAGGCTATGATGGATTGATAATCCTTACTCAGTATATGGGCTGTAATGGCTTGAGGTATAATACCCGACGTGTGGTACACATTATTCTAGCTGTGGTGACTCCTAGAAACTACCGGGCTACTTTTGGTTATGGGAATGGTGGGTTGCTTTACCCAGGTGTCTATGGGAAAACCTTTGTGGTTCATGAGGTGCAAATTTTGGTGCTTCTCCTAGGTTTCTATGGGAATGCATTTTTGGAGATAGATGCTTAGGACATGCGACATTGGGGCGAAGCGGAAAACCAGTGGGGAAGATGTGATAGGGTACCCTTGATATTCATTATTATATGATATATTCTTGAATGCGCTAATTGGTAAGAGTATCCATGGTGAGGTTGAGAACTTATTATACTTGTTTAGGTGATGAGTGAGTTTCACATGTTGTTCACTGCACTTTAGCATGTTTTCATTACATTTGAATGAGAGGCTTCATGAAGGATCCTTGTGAGAATACTCTTATACTCACCCTAAATATATAAAAACTGTTTTTCATGTCACTTGGAGCAGGTTGTAGATAAACCTGGTGTCTACTAGCATAGGGTTGCAGGAGATGTTCTGACTTGTAGTTGCTGCTATTTTTACTTTCATTTGGGTACTTGCAGTTTTTTCCCTATTATTGTAGTACTTTTTCATGACATTCCATTTTTTCACATGGGTTTCTTTTATATTTTGAGTTCTACGTTGGAGTTGATTGGTGTCTATATTATCTTTCTATTCCACATGTGTTCTCATATAGGGTAATGCCTCCCATTTGTGTGTTATTATACCCTCGGTACTGGTCACCAACCAGGGGACTACTGAAGGTGGGACCCCTTCTCACATTGCCGGCCCAGGAGGGGTACACTTTTGGGTAGGGGGTCATGACAGAGAGGTATCAGAGGTCTGATAGAGGGATAGGATGGAGTTTGGAGTTAGGCATAGGTGAGGTTTCATGGGTTGGTTGGGCAACAATATCACTCATGTTTATCATGGGAGGTAAACACTGGAGATTGGATGAGACATAGGCATTTAGGGCCCCCAATGATCTGATTTAAGGATAATTATGTTTACAATGGCTACTAAACAACTTGATACTAGTTGCATGGTAGATACCTAGGAGAGGATCATGCATCATTCTTCATTGTGCATGTGTTTGAATGGGTAGAACTTGAGATATGTTATCCTAAAATGAATAAAGAAAATAATTAATCAATTAATGTTAAGTCTTCCATATTCTAGGTTTAGGAGCTCTAACGGTTCGTTATTTTACAATTATGGCTCTAGGTTGACGTCCCCATTAGGTTTGCGCAAGAAATGTCTAGAAGGATGTTCCAACAGATCTCCGCAGGGTAGAGGTTGACAAAGACAACACATGGAGGAAGAAACTCTGAGATTATTAGTGCCAGAGTCTACAGAAGTATGAGGAATCCCTTTCAGATGCAGTTATAGAAGACTCGTTGGAGGAGGTCGAGATAGGCTTCATTTTGATCCGTGCTCGGAAGGAGAACTGGGGGTCCTTAGCTATGGCGTTGTTGCGTGGGTCAGTGAGACAACGGTGGTTATTGTTCCTCAAGTACCGTGAGGAGTCAGCGATCTCATGGGAGGAGTTCTGAGACCGGTTTAGAGTCATGTTTCTTTCTTCGACTGCGAAGGCATCCAATCGCCAGGATCTTATTACCCTTCGACAGGGGAGCTCCATTGTTCGAGTGTTTGAAATCCATTTCAGGAACCTTTTATGATATGCATCGGAGCTATTACCAGATGAGGAGGATATGTCAAGGCATTTTGAGGAGGATTTGTGTTCAGAGATCCTATGACAGGTCACCCCATTTATGCTGATGACATATCATGAGGTGATGGCGGGGGAAGAGGTTATCGAGAGGACTTTGTCCAGGACTGGATCATCATGATCCCTTACAAAGCAAGTTTGTGGTCCGGGGCTCTCTGTTTTCAGGGTAGAAGAGTTTTCATTCACCCGGGGGTAGGTATCATCCATTCACATATCGTTTCTCCAGAGGAAGAAACTCTCAGGCATATTCCAAGGGATCAGACACATGTTTTCCTTGTGGTGGTTGTGGCCAATAGCAGCTGGAGTGCCCGACCTTTCAGAGCGGTCATCGTGCACCAGGTGTTATGCTTTAGGTTCCTCCGATGAGGCAGTTCAAGACATGCATCAACAACAAGTTGCACCAGCTCTAGATCAACAGAGGGTAGATGGGGCAGGCAGAGGAGAGCCCCATGATGCTCCTCATACTTAGAGAGCAGAGCGCGGCCGTGGTGTTGGTTGTCATCAGGGTCAGTGGGGCCATGGAGGAGGTCGAGGTAAGCTTCATGCTCTATCTTTTCCATCTCCAGGCGAGCGAGATGTCATTCAAGGTACCCTTTTCCTATTTTATTCATTGGTTTATGCCTTGTTTGATTCAAGAGAGACATACTCTATCATATCACCTACCCTTGTCCGTGATTTTTAACTTGAGGTAGAGGGGCTTCCAGTGCCCTTGGCATTGACTACGGCAGTTGGAGGTCGAGCTGGCCTGTTTGAAATTTGTAGAGACTGTGATCTAGTTTTCGAGCAACACTGCTCTTGGGGAGATTTCTTATGTTTTTGAATAAAACCATATGATTTCATCCTCAACATGGATTGGTCATATTCGGTGTAGGATATCGTGAATTTCTTTAGGAATAAGGTCATTTTCTTTGGTGTGGTTGGAGAAAAAGTGGTGTTTCTTGGTGAGCGAGATCCTCAGATGGGTCATAGGCACGTTCCATCCTTATCATCCATGATAGCTGAGATAATGCTGAGTTCATCAGAGGTTCAATAGTTGGAATTTACTAGGTTCGTAGAGGAGTACCTTGATGTCATTCCAGAATAGGTTGTAGCATTACCCCCTCGACGGGAGATCGAGTTTGGGATCGAGGTACAACCATGAGTGTCTTCTATCTCTATGTCTACATATAGGGTGGCCTATTTTGAGTTGTGAGAGATACGTATATAGCATGATGGTCTATTGTAGTGTGGTTTTGTTTGGCCAAGTGTGTCACCATGGGGTGCACCAGTTTTATTCGTGAAGAAGGCTGATGACGGTTTGCAGTTGTGTGTCAATTATCATTGCATAAACAAAGTGAAAATAAAGAATTTATATCCTCTTCTGCGGATTGATGAATTATTCCATCAACTAAGGGTTCATGTTGGTTATCAAAGATCAACATGCGGTCAAGATATCATAAGTTGCATGTAAAGAATGAGGATATTCTAAAGACTGCTTTCTGTTGTCGTCCTGGGAATTATGAGTTCATTGTAAAGACGTTTGGCATGACGAATGCTCTAGCTATATTAATGGGATTGATCAATTTTTTGTTTCGTGAGTTCCTGGACAATATCGTGGTAGTTTTCGTCAATGAAATCCTTATATACTCAAATTCGGGAGAGGATCATGCACAACATCTACAAGCCATTTTGGGAGTTCTTTGTCGACATTAGCTGTTTGGGAAGTTGTCGAAGCATGAGTTTTGGACTTCCGAAGTTCGATTCATGGGGAATGTTGTTCCCCAACAGGGATTTTTTGTGGATCCATCGAAGATAGACGTAGTTGTGTCTTGGGAATCCCCCAAGAAAGTTTTAGAGGTGTGAAGTTTCCTTGGTCTCACAGGCTACTACAGGAGGTTCGTATCCAATTTCTCTCGAGTTGCAATTCCTCTGAAACCTTTTAACAAGAAGCATCTTGCATTCATATGGACTGATCAGTTTCAGGAATCTTTCGAGTATCTAAAGGAGAAATAGTAAGTGCTCCAGTCCTTTGTCTTACAGCTGAGGGAGTTCTGTTTGATGTTTTCTATGATGCTTTACATCTGGGGTTTAGCTATGTTCTCTTGCACCAGAGGTCAGTTGTTTTTTATGGGTCTCAGCAGTTATGTCCCCATGAACGCAACTATGCCACCCATGATCTTGAGTTGGCGGCCGTGGTGTTTTCTCTGAAATTGTGGAGACATTACCTCATTGGTGAGCGCTTTGTGGTTTCCACTGATCATAAGAGTTTGAGGTATGTATTCTCACAGCATGACTTGAACATGTGAGAGCATCAGTGGATGGAGTTCATATAGGAATACAACTTCAAAATATCATATACACCTGGAAAAGGGAATTTTGTAGATGACACACTGAGCTTAATGTCACGTAGTGATGTTGTGCATAAATCCGGTGATTCTTGGAGAGTATTGGAAGAACTACCATCATTACATATTGATATGGGAGAAGTTGGGGGGTATAGGTTTCCTTTTTTCATATGATGATACAGTAATCCCTGATGTAGATTTTAGAAGAGTCCCAGTTGGGGGATCTAGAGGTGGAGGTCTGGAGATACCAAGTTGTTTGTGTTGAGGCCCCCGATGGTTGATCTGAGGATGAACAACACAGAGTGTTGTATCACGAAAGGATTTTTTTCCTTGGATGATGCGTGATACAGTTCTCCGAGTGTTCCATAGTTCACCATTAGTGGTAAATCATGACATGAAAAAGATGTACCAATCCTTGAGGAGTCAGTTTTGGTGGCCTGGGCTGAAGCGTGTGATTGTGGAGTTTGTGTCTCGATGTTTAGTCTTCCAGAAGTTGAAGGCTGAACACCGTGTTCCTGGTGGTCTTATCCAGCCCTTAGAGATTCCTCAATGGAAGTGGGAGGACATCTCAATGGACTTCGTTACTAGTTTAACTTGAGCTCTGGGAGGACATGATTCTATTTGTGTGGTAGTGGATCATTTAACAAAATCGTCCCACTAAATAGTAATCAAGGAGTCATGCTCAATGGAAGCATTGTCGATGCAATTTCTAGAAAGGTGGTGAGAATTCATGGAGTACCTAGGATGATCATTGCTGTTTGAGATCCTCGTTTTACCTCTAGGGTGTGGTGAGGTCTCCAACATGCTTTCGTTTCTCATCTGTGAATTAGCACTTCTTTTAATCCTAAAATTTATGGTCAGATAGAGAGAACCATCCAAACTCATGAAGAAATGTTACGCTCTTGTGTTCTTGATTTCGTAGGTTCATAGACGAGGCACTTAACCTTGGCAGAGTTCTCGTACAGTAATAGTTTTCACTGCACCATCAGTATGGCGCCGTTTGAATCCTTGTATGGTCGGCCTTTTCATTATCCATTGTGCTGGACTAGGGTTGGAGAGTCAGCGATTCTTGGACCGGAACTTGTGCAGAATACTACAGAGATGGTTCAAGTGATTCATGAGAAGATGAAGACAGCGCATGATCGATAGAAAGAATATTCTGATCAAATAAGGATACCCATAGAGTTTAATTTTGGGGATCTTGTGTTTCGGTAGGTAACTCCCCGTCATGGGAAGAGATGGTTTGGTTGTGGAAGAAATATTTCTCCCCAATTTTCTAGGCCATTTGAGGTGTTAGATCATGTTGGAGTTGTGTAATTTCGAGTAGCACTTCCCCCTCAGATGAGTCAGATACATGATGTTTTCCATGTATCACAGCTCTGTCGTTATCTTCATGATGACTCTCACTTCATTGATTGGGGAGATATCGATGTTGATGATGATGAAAGCATTGATTAGAGACCTATGGAGATCAAAGACCACATGTAGATGGTGTTGTGAGGGTGTTCTATTCATTTAGTTCATGTATTGGGGCGACACGGTGGCTTGGAGGAGAGTACTAGAGAACGTGAGTCACAGATACATGCTCAGTACCCAGATTATTTTAATGTTTGACTCTCTTCATGTATCATTGTAAATTATGTGGATATGAAACATTCATGTTTAGGAGGTATCTCCCTTTGTTTTTTGTGTGGCTTTCTCTCCTGTGAGAGATATCTCGAGGGGTGGTTGTTCAGACCCTGTTTCGTTTTCACTTTAGGTGGGTTTTGGATTCTTGAGGATGAGAATGTTTTGAGAGGTATATGATGTAATGTCCCGGACATCTCCAGTCCATTACATTGTGAAAATGCGGTTTTAGAGGTGTTATGAAAGGTTAAGGTGACTCGAGATTCATTTGGCTAGACATTTAAGGAAGACTAAAGGGAAATAGCTTTCACACGGGCGGCACACGGTTTGTCTAAACATTGCGGCCCAAACGTACAAGGTTGGTATTGGGGGAAGTGGCTAATGGATGGTTAGTGCATGGTTTATCTAACCATGCGGCCTAACCGTGCAAGGAATGTTTGAAGAGGCAGTAGAGATCGCTCAGTTAGGGTACATTTTGTCTAAATGTGCGAGAAAACTGTGCCGACACATAAAGTTAGATCCGTAAATTTTGGATCTCAACCGTTTCACCTCTAACTTGCTTTTTTAGTCCCCTAAGTGGCCATAACTCAGGATTACCCATCATTGAAGGTAGGAGAACCTCTTCCATGAATTTTTAAGGCGATCTGAAGGCTTCTCTTGGCGAATCCAATCTGGTTCATAAGGTATGTGATCGTTCTTGTTTGGTTTTTTAGATCTACATAGATCTACTTCTCCTCTTCTTTGGGTTTCTTAGATCTACGCCCGTTATTGGTAGATCTAAGCGTGTGGATGCAAATATGATGATCTTTGGTCTTGATCTTGCTAGGAGAAGAGATCTAAGGAGGATTTTTGGAGAATCAACCTGGGTTTCTTGAGCGTTCATCAACCATCATGGTTTTTGTCAAAAACCATGGAGGTAGGGGATTCGTTGCTTCTCTTTGTTTTACATAAAATTGTAGAGTTTGCATGTTTGATCAACCTGGATGAAAAATGGAATTGAAATAACAAATAATTTGAATCGGATAATGAAATTGAATCGATTGTATGATATTTCCTCTTATTTTGGTAGATGGTGTGGTATATATGCTTGCTTTTCTTAGTTGTTGTCCCTGATGGAAATCGGTAAAGAACAAAAACCATGAATAATTGATATTTGTTTGGATAAAGTTAAAGAGTCATGTCAATGAATCTGGTTCATGTTGTAATTTGATTTTAATCATATTTGAATAGTAATCATGTATGATCATTTGTGATAGCTCACTGGTTGGGTTTCCCGATGATGGAACCAACAGATTATAAACATGTTAATTCAATATTCATTAAAGAAATTGAGTGTTGATAATTCATTGAAGGCTAATGAGTTACCCTCTTGTTTATTAAAGGACCATATCCCAATTTATGTGATGTTTCCATTTCTAGTACATGTGTTGTGATGTGATCCTGGATGGTTGTTGTGACATGTGGGGGAAAGAGGCATTTGGTTTGTGGTAGCAGATGATTCCTAGCATGGAGAGATTCATCTGTTTATGCATGTGGATGTTGGGGAGGACACCAGGGTTGATGGAATGGGATGGATGTGATTGTTGGTTTCTTTTTGGTTCTTTTTTTGTTTATCTGCTTTAATTTTCCCCACTTCTCAAGGAAGCTGGTCATACTTACCATTCTTCTGAAAGAGGCGAAGTCGTGTGGGGTATACCAAATGCTTTCCGTGTTTAGATTCTCTAGGGATGATGGGTCTACACTATTTCTATAGGTCGTAAAGACTTGATGGGTAATACATCTATGAACCGTGTTGAGCCCCCTTGTGTTAGTAGCATAAAATGCTTTACTAGAATGCTTGGGAATATGGTAAAGTGTTTCTGTAATAAACATTTGATTAAATGGTGTTATCCTATGGGGTTGGTGTTCGCTGAAACATAATGACGAAGCTATAGTATTAAAGGGAAAATTGACTTTGGTTGTGATGCTAATTAAATTTAATGTGGAATTTTTCATGGTTAATTAATGTTTAATGAATTAATTAACGTATAGTGGAATTGATAAAATTGGAATGATGTAATCTAATAAATCTCTTGAAAATGTTGTATGCTTATAGGATACTTATTCTTAGATTTGGAAGCCCGGATTCTGAGATACGTTAGCTATAGTTGTGTATAACACTGGGTTATTCCCATAGTGTGGTTGTGAGTTATAGTATATTTTTACTTTATGTGTTTCTATATGCTACTCCACCCTTTCAGTAAGGGAAACTGACACCATGAGGATTCTGAGCCCTGTGGGGTGTTTTCCCCAACATTCTTGTTGTAGGATGAATGGCTGACTACCCCCTTTGGCCCCACTCTCATCTCATTGTAGATACTTGTGCCGTTAGGCACATTGGTTAGTTTTCCCCACATATGTGTGTAGAGGGATGTAATGCCTTTTGGTTATTCACACACATATACTCTAGATATAGTATTATATGGACTACTATAAGTGTAACATGTATAGGCTATTATGGTTTGAGGATATTTACTCAGTGTATCAGATGTAATGTCTTGAGGTATAATACCCGACGTATGATACAAATTTTGTGAGTTGTGGTGGCTCCATTAAACAACCTGGTTACCTTTGGTTGTGAGGATGGTGTGGTGATTCGCCCAGGTGTATGTAGGCAAGCCTTTTTGGTGCATGAGGTAAAAATTGTGGTGCTTCACCCAGGTGATTGCGGGCAAGACTTTTTTGAGAGATATTCATAGGACGTGTTACATTAAAGAATAGCGGCAAACCAGTGGGGAAGTAGTAGTGGGGTACCCTTGATATTCGTTATTATATGATATATTCTTGTATACATTACTTGGTGAGAGTAGCCATGGTGAGGTTGGGAACATAGTATACCTATTTTGGTGACGAGTTAGTTTCACTTGTTCTTCACTGTGCATTAGCATGCTTTCTTTACCATTGCACGAGAGGCATTGGGGAGGATCCTACTGAGTATACTGTTATACTCACCCTACATATATATATATATACTATTTTTCATGTCCCTTGGAGCTAGTTGGAGATTATGCTGGTGTCTACTAGCTTGGGGTTGCAGGAGCTGTTCGAGATAGTGGTTACTGCTGTTTTTACTTTCTATGGAGTACTTGCAATTTTTTTCCCTTTTGTTGTAGTACATTGGAATGACATTCCATTTGTGCACAAGGGTTACTTTTATATTTCCGGTTCTGAGATGGAGTTTATGTGTTTTTATATTATCTCTCTCTTCTTCATGTGTTCTCTTAGAGGGCAATGCCTCCCATTTGTGTGTTACTATACCCTTGGTTCTAGTTTCCAACCCGGGGCCTACTAGAGGTGGGACTCGAGGTCATTATATCCCCTCTCACATTGCCGGCCCAGGAGGGGTACACTTTGTGGGGAGGGGGTCATGATATTCCACCTAAATCTACTACATTTTAAATATTCATCATAGGCAGTTCTTGAATCAGTTTACCACCACCATGCCCATGACAAATATCAAAAATCATTACAAGTGAAAATAGTGTAATGAGAGATATTTACTCACTTAATCAATTTATTTAAAGGTCTCACATAATCTATTTATATATAAAATTACCATGAAAAACTCATATCACTATTTTTGGAGAGTTAAAAGATGAATTAAGCCCTACCCTCATCCCCCAAAATTATATATGAGTATTTAAATAATTTTATTAAAAATATAGACATCAAGAAGAATCCATGTAGTAGACCATGTAATGGTCACCCCCATTACACCATTCATCCCCTTTACGAATATTTTGATAAGAATAAACTACATCTGGAATGATCATGAGGGCTCTCAATCTCATTCTCCTATATGATCTTTTACTGGATGATCTATTCCAATTACATCCTTTCCAAACAGAAAATTGTTAGTATAAACATCGTCAACCACACCCTCATCGAGAGAAGATTTCCTTGGACCCTCATCAGGGCCAGGAACCAAAGGATCATTTTTTTCAATAAATAATAAAAACATACTATTTCAAGGATTAATATGACCCTAGGTATATCACATATACCCTATTGAATGAGATTATGAAGCTATCAGATCATAGGAGGCCTCATGAGGCTAAACATACTAACCCCAAAAATCATTGCTCATACAATAGTGTCCTTAGACATACCATAAATGAATTATTCATCTATAAATATTTGATACATGTCCATGGAGACCATTTATTCATCAAATTTAGTTATTCCTTAGAATTAATAACATGTCCCTCTAAACCTACCTATAATGACAAAGTCTCTATTAAATGGAAGTAATACATCAGCCACAAAGCTTAAAATTATATCAATTGGTTATCATTCATGATACTCACTTGAATCCATTGTATCAATCATTTTCACTTGAGAAAAATAGATCCTCCTATAATTACTACATCTCATACAACTATACCCTCTACATCTATGTAATAATATTCTATGTTTCAGGGGAATAGTCATTGACAAATTAATAGGGAATTAGAGTTCCCCACTGATTCTAAAACCATGTTCTACCCATGGATAATTGATGGCTACAACATTGGGATATCTAAAACGTGTTATTTTATCCATGGAGTATTGAAAAAATGATGATAAATAGTAAATATAAATGAATTATATCAAATTGGTAAGTTGTTATATAATGATCAATGATATGGAATTCCATTATATCCCCTCAAAAACCTATGATTGACATTTTTAATGGAGAGACCATGGACATAATGGAAGGTAGAATATTCATTAGAGTATTTAGACCAAAAAATACAAGACACTTTTAATAGATTACAAACCTCATGTAGGGCTCACCAAGAACCACCCTCCCAGGATTCTCCCTCAGGTATGCCTCCACAACCAAATATATTTGTTAAATATATGACTAATCCTCTTCAACACAATTATTATTTGAATCCATCCAGGGCATAACCTCATCTATCTGATGTTCATCAATTATGTGTTTAGGTAGTACCAACAAAAAAATGCAAGAGTATATCCAACACTAGTTAGGCCCCATACCTATTATCAGTCGATCCCACTACACTCGATGGTATATAGATTCTATTAGCATGTCAGAATATTCTGCATTTACTATTTTTCAATGGCCTAAAACACCATTATAGCATACCATGAAGGCTCTCAATACATGTTGTGATATGCATGTCAATGGGGCTACATGGATCTCTTATCAATGCCATGAAGTGCCCCATTCGATTTGAGATTAGTGTAGCTACCATAGTAGCCTATTATGCTGAATAATTCGAAGGAGACGAATGACAATCCATAATATCCTTTAACAATGAATATTATGGAGTTTCGATTGCAGGTCACAAACACCTATTTTATATCACCAACAATTTCATTATCATTGAAATGATCCACTACCTTGTGTATACTAGATACGATATCAATATCATTTGATCAATAATGATCTATTACTAAGATCTATTGTAAGATGATTTGATCCCACATAACTTGAAAATTTAGGGGTATGAAAAGTGAGAGAGGAAGTCATTTATAAAAATTCAACTATTCTCCCACATTAGTGGCTTTTTGGTAAATACTATATCAATGGGGGTCTAAAAATATACTACCTATAATCCATATTTGGAAGGCCCTATATCTATCAATGCAATACGATTCTATATTCTTTTCATCAATACCTCATATACTCTCTTATCCTTCGATTAGTGTACTACAAAATTAGTATTTCCACTTCAAATCTTGTGACTCTCATTACATGGATGATGGTTACTACATTAGGGATAAAAAATGGACCTATAATTATGTGGTTGAGAATATAAATTCCCCTAAAAATATGATATCCACAACAATATGTACTTGGGAATACTTGAATGAAAACCGTATCCTCCAAATCCATTGCTTGGAACCCACTACACAAGACATATGAATTTGTTTCATTGTCCCAATTTAGATGTATTTTGCTTATATATCTTCATAATCTTCCACTAGAAAGAGACAACTACTACAAGAAAACCCTACCCTAATAAAGTACTTATATGCTCACCCCATGGTCACTAATCCATGGTATTCCCACATGTTCCACAATGTGGGGATAACTCGGTAGAAGTTGACCCATCATCACTACTTCTTTATCATGTGTGTAACTCATGGTCACTGAAAGTGGAGGATTGGAATGTTATCCATTTTCACTATAGACACATCAATGAGATAATTCACATTTAAGATTCCCAATCACATTAAGTCCAGGTTCAATTATTGTATTTTCATATTTAGGAGAGTTTCATCCCCCACCCCTCTGACCCTGTCTTCTAAGATGACGAATAGCATCTAGGGAACTTTCTTCCATTAAATAGGGAACATCCACCACTATTAATGATTTGAATTTGGTAAATCTCATCACTATGGTATATGTGAAAGGTAAATTGACCAGATAATCTATGTCTTCATAGGGACAAAATATGTATGTGTAATTCATAAAACATCATTATGAAATGTTAACCAGGAACTATAACAAGATTCCAAATCTATATTCCCTAGTGGATGTTCATTGTATTGGAATCCTAGTAGGTCACCATAGGATCATACAACCCGCCAGAAATATAAATTTCTCCCAAGGTGGTATGGTTTTTGATGAATTTTATAGAATTATCAAAGATAAAATCATAAAAGAGGTATACTATCCAAGGTTCCATGACAAAATTTTGTAATTCATGTAGATGAATAGGAAAATTAGAGTCTAAAAAGAATTATGGGACCCAAAACACCACTATTAAAAGGATTAATCTCTATTTTTGTTGATTGATCTTTTGATCGATGATACATATGAGTTATATGACCTATCAGTTAAAGAAATAAATTCCATGTACAATGTGATCGGGATGGCCCCCAATAATGAGGATTCCATTACCTTAATGTAATCCTAGATGACCTTTTTTGGTGTTGGTTTTCCTTTTTGTTTTTTATAATTATGGATCCATATAAAATAATTAATTTCCCCATATCTTCATATTTCTTCTTCGAATATTGGTGGAATATTATGTACGGTAATTTTTTTCTTGTCCCTATAATTCCATGTCCATCTCAATAAAAATGTGAAAGTATTCAGCTTAATCTTCTCCCCTCACATTAACATGGACACATTGATGTGTGCATCTAGGGTATCCTATGAAAAAATTATCATCTTTACCATTAGATATATATTCATAAAGACAAATCATAAGGAAACAAATGATATAAAAAAATACCACGTCCATTAAAACATTAGAAGTTGAGAGGTCTCAATGGGAACTAATCATATATTCTCTAATTTATTGAAAATATATCCTAAATGTGTGAACGTTTTGTCAAACTGCATGAAGAAAGGAACCACCTACTAGTAGGACAAGGACTTTCATATTTCATTCAAAAACATAATGATGTATATGTTATGAAATTTAGTATGAATTCCACATATTCTAGGAACACCATTGGGCAATTATTTGACCACCCTATAATAGACTTTTAGCATCCTTATATTCCATAAGAATAATGGAGATATAGAAAACACTATATTTAATAAATTTCACATGATATTTGACATAGATACCAAATATTATCACATTGAGATGATTTGTTTCACAATATTCATTGAGTTGTATATGTATTGGATCTCTAGAAGCATCATTACAAATAGAAGGCATGTTATTTTGACCCACAAGTGTGTATCCACAACATTCATATGTTGATAAGAAAACTACAATTATATGTGGTAATATTGTAGTAGGATGAATTCTGGGTTGTTCCCATGAAACCTATTTGGGGAAAAAAATGATTTCCAGGATTTGCATTCGTCCCATGAGGAGTTTTCCCTTATATGTTGTGTTCTATGATGAATTAATTATATTAGTAAATTTGGTTACACGATGTTTGAATATAAATTTTTAGGCTTCCTCCTAGTGTGTAATTGGTTCAAGCCAAAATGGCCCGAAACACAATTGGTTGGGCATGTGAATTATAATTATCAATCATTCACAATAAATCATGATATTATCACTCTTATTGTTAGATGGTAATAAAAATAATGATATAGAGTAGAGATACCATATCACTAGTCATCAGTTGTCCATTGAGATTGAGATTCCCTTATTACGTGGAAGGGATATTCCAATCAATTAACAAAATAGTTCAACAATGATTATATGGGTAGAAAAAATTATATTTCTCCTTGCTAGATCAAACTGGCCAATTAATTTCCCAATTTCCTTCCCATATTATAGATACTATTCTTCCTCTGTCATAAAATATCAAATCCAATTCCTTTTTATACTATATTCATCCCTAGTAGATCCCAATCATGATGATTTGATAAGTTTTGTTGAAAAATCGAGGTTCATTATCCCCAAAACATCAGATGATAGAAAAAAATATGTATATCAGCGTTCCACAAGTACATTTGTGCCAAGGCTCTCAAATTACCCCATGATTGATGAAATTATATATTGGATGACACCCTTCGTAGAGTTTTTCTATCAAGATATTATACCACCAAACCATGGCAAGAATGAGTGAGTCCATTAGAGAGAAGTACAATTCATCCTATTGAGTGACACTAACATTGTAAGAAACCCTCTAAATGAATGGTTTTGATGTCAGTGTTATATATCTAATTCATTGGATGGAGATACCTTCTGTAATGAAGGAGGTACAAAATAGATCATATATAGATCATGGAGAAGGATTGAATCATTCCAACTAAATTGGGAGGTTATGTTATATTTTTCAATTCTTGATTCATGAGTGGATGGAATTGACCATGAGATTCCACACATGCAAATCATCTAAAACTTTATTTTACAAAAATGAAAATAATTCTTATATAACTCCATATATTATCATCCCCTTTTATTTTGGCGACTCTACATTATTGGCCCCAACCAACCAGTGAAAACCCAACAATACAAGTTCATTATGAACATAATGGTATTATTCTCAAATTGGGATGAAGTAATTACCATCAAATTTCCAAAAACATGTTCTATGTTTGATATTGTGAACTGCCACATCATTCATCAGTTTTGGGTTCCTTATACAATTTTCACAAAAATGGAACTTACTTAAAAGATGTTGACATAAAGAAATTGTTGTCCAATTATAACATCTAGTCCAATCACACTCCCCTGTATCATGATAAGGTTAACAGGCATATTGAGGAATTCAATAAAATACTCTCCAACATCCTATGAAAAATGTTACTCTATATAAAAGTGATCACCAAATAAATTTCATAGTTCCCTCTTGGCATATTATATGATAACTCGATGTTCCACTAGGGAGACCCCATACTCACTGATGTATGAAACAAAGGAATTTTTACAAATAGAGGTTCGTTTTCCAACACTATGAACAATTGTTCATAACTATTAGATAAAAGTTATAATATTTCATTTATTCCTACAATTGTTGGACTCCCTAATGGAAAATAGTCTCTACGTACATCATAACATAAGAAGGTACCAAAAGAGGGTTGTGTGATGAATCAACAAAGAATATTTTCTTTCCATAATTCATTCAAAGTGATATTGTACAGGATCTTAGAGATCCAATGATACCCAATATTAAACCATAGGTGATTGAATCAAAGTGGGAAAGAGATTATATTATCAATATGGTCTACTCAAATTGTTCATAATTTTTAAAAACTATGTAATCGTATCATATCAAGCCTTTAACCAGTTCCATGTTTCTTATGTAGTACTTAGGATGAAACCATATCAGTCACCACTCTAGGAACATAAACCAGAAAACTCTTAATTCAAATATGTATGACATTAAATTACAATGGATAATGTTCTAAAGACATGAAATTAAACTACTTCCATACCAAATATTGTGAGCATAATATTCATCTCTTGAAACATGTGAGATGAAAAATTCCAACATCCTTATAACATGAAATGAAAATTTATCATTAACATTTTTGGTGAATGTAGGATGACTCAAATGACAATTTTTAGATTTGGAAAACAATCAAACACAACACATGATTTTAAACTATAGCCATACCCTAGGTGGTAATCATAGGATGTCTCATATGAAACATTTGAGATGAACAAAACAAATGTAATTAACAACATGAAGTTAATCATCAACCTTAACATCTATCATAAGAACAACATGCCTCAAATAAAAAATGTGATACAGTTCAATGTCACCATTGTAAAACATAAAACGACATGATACCATGGCTCCTCAGAAGAGAGTATTTCATTCTTCCCAATTGAAAATGTTATCCTACCATGCCACACACCATAACTATATGTCGCAAGATTCTCATATTATTGGAATACAATGTGATTTCTTGAAATATTCTATTCAGGACAATTCGCAAGTCTTTCTGTCCCAGTGTGAGGTTATCGTCATTAGAATTATGCACCCATGAACTCTTTCCCCAGGAAGGAAATATTCAATATAAATCATCATCAGGTGTAATAACTAACCACTTCCTTCAACCCATAAGTGGATCACGATTCCCTCATTTCCTAACATAATAAGAATTTCTATGTTACGGAGCAATCTTCACACACAACATTTTGGTGGATGATGTCACACCATAATCATACCCAGTATAATGGAAATGGGTCAAATTATGTAATAATTGTGGGATTCCTCATGTTACTATATGAGAATCCTCATTAAAAAAATAATTGTAATGTTCCCCAATAAATTAAATGGAAAATATATTTTGTCACTGTAGTATTAAAAAATAAGTGTCAAAAATAAAAACCATGAGATTCAAATCTGTATAGTCTATGTCACCGTCACATGATGTGAAATTTTACAGTACCTCGAGCCCTTCCAGAGAGGATTTCACCCTTCTGGTATTAGTATCCAACTATGACATTCCCCATAATAATGTGTTCATTGGTTCCCATTCTTAGGTGATATATAGTGATGATCAAATCTTATATCCCATGAATATCCCACCACTAACTCATTACAAATTTATTTCCATTTGAGTCTACACCAATACTTTCTTGCAAGAATTCACATCTAGAATGACAGAACATATGCCAATATAGATACAAGTGAATTTAACATTCCATGGGACATTAACCACTTCATTCTAACTTTTTATATATTTTTTATTTGGATCACCATCATTCTACCAATCTAAATAGTCCCCCCCATGGATAAGGTTTCAAGGGACACTGTCTCACTTACTATCTTGTGTACATGCCTCAAAAAATATTCAATTAAATTTCTTATTAATATTGTTTTGAATATGATAAATTATTAATCCTACATATTTTCACCCCATCCATATCTAGTATGGTTGAGAGAGATGGGGTTTGAAAATGGTCATTAGTCATTCGTTTCCAATCAGTCACCCCTTTTCTACAATCCAGTATTAGAATCCATGAGTTATCTAGTGTTTCACCTTGGTATGTACTAGTATGAAATCTAACAACTCTAGAATTATACAAATACACATTTTTGAATCATGAAAAATGAGTTGGATTGATTAGGAAACTCAAAATATTTCCTTCTACCCCCCATTGATTTCAATCTAGGAAAAGTGTGCTTTCACCACTCCTTGTTTCTCACACCAAACATAGTTCCTGTGAGATTATGAATCGTAGAAACTTTAACAAACCATGGATGAGGTTTTAATGTGTTCCAAATAGAAAGTAATTTTTAATTAACAAAAATAATGACCAAATCTTGTGTGTGAATTTTCCCGATGATGTATCATGTGATATGTGGGCCCCTTTGGCCCTCTCCTCACATCGGGTGTCTGCTGTTTTCAACACACAATCATTCCTGTGCCATAATTCCCCTACATGAAGAGAAATAATTATAAATTCAAAATATTTTAAACTCATCTTCCAAGATATATGACATAAATTTTGAAATCCTGGTCTAAAATGTATGAAATTACACTAACCCAGGCGAGAGGTGCAGATGAATATTAGATTGAAAATCCATATGTGAAACCTGAGAAAACCTCAGAATCTTTTTGTCAAAGTCTCTATCATAGATTAGAAATAAATTAGGCTATAAATAAATTTTCATTACAGAATACGAGACCAACAATGAAGTTATGAAATACATGCATATACTTTTTATACCCACTAGTACATGAAATATATAAGCAAAATCTATAAATCGTCAACCAATTCCCATCGGATCCAATGTCCTAGTAAAAAGGAATTAAATATAAATTTTTTTATTGAACTTATTATATTAAAATAGATGAAATAATTGATATATATATATATATATATAACATTAAACTAAAATAATCATTTCCGCATGATATGAAACTAAAATTCATGGTCAATTTCCTTCTAACAAGTCATTCAATTGAATTCCCTCTATTCTTGTTGAATGATGAAATACTAAAAAAGTCATATAGCCCCACTCCTGAGAATCCATATCATCTTTAGTGAAGGTCACATACCATAAAGATAGATTTCTATGATATTTTCATGAAATCCATGATGAAATTCCTATCAAAAGATGATTTTGTCCCTTGTCCACATTGATACTTCAACTTGTGGTGCTCCGAACTACAATGGTGTGATCCAAAGTGTGTTCAAATCCATCTGAAAATTCGATCAGTTGTCCTTATGTTTTGTGTCTCCACGATTTGGATACTCTACTGCCTCCACATTTGAATGGGATTCCCCAAATGGTGGTGGTGTCTATCCATATATTCTCACATTTTGTCTTGTGATAATATTTTAAAATATTTCCATTGAAATGTTGTGGTTTATCGTGTTTTAATCATGGTCATATTATGACCCTATTTTGTTTATCCCCATAATTAAAAGAATTATAGTGGAATTATTTTATCAAATTTTCATGGAAACCATTTTTTATAAGCTCATCACCAACTTTGTGTTCAAATTTTTTGTCTCTTAATTCACCTCTGACATCCTTCCACCGTTTTCGGGGTAAAATTAAATGCACCTAAAGTTACCATATTTATAGACCATGACCCACTAAGAATGATATTTAGATATGAATGGTGTCAAACTCTCTAACAAATGGTTCTTGTCAAGGATATTCCCCATTGAGAATGAACAATTCCGGCCATGAGTGTTCAATGCCAATATGGAAGTCTGATATGCGTGAGAAATCTACTGTTATTCCCTTCTATCCCATACTGAACATAAATAAAGTGTTATAAATGATAAATTTTTTATATTATCATTAATATTACCTGGATTTAAATAAATAAAAACACTTATAAACATGTATTTAATATTTCAAACATCATGTAATATTAATTAGGGTCCATCCACATGCTTGATCCTCTGAATTATTTCATCCATGGGAATTCCATCTAGGGTTTTTCCTATGTCATGGATTTTTCTAACCAAGCCAAACTATGACTGGTATCATCCAAGGGATGTTATTAAACATCCCTCACAGCTACTAACTTGTCATAAGTGGGGTGATCATCATCATCCTGAACTCAAAGATGACCCTACACATCTCGACACTCAGTCATTAGAGATACTCCCCCTAGGCCACAGACTCATTAATTTCCAACATTTCCCTTTTTTATATGATAGTATCCACTTCATAATTATTGTGGTTATATATTTTTCAGATTACCCATCTAGTCTATCTAGATCATCTGTTCATCTAGAGAACCTTAAGGTTGTTAGATATCTCCTCGTACCATTCCATATCATGTTCCTACCATTCAACCTAGAAACAGTCAATGAGAATGACTCAAGAAAAAATATGATGTGTGCGAGAGTCTACACCGCTTGTCCCTAGTATCATAAGCCATTGGAAGATGGAACCTATCATTATTATCATGTCGTCCCATGCAGTTGGATTGATGAAATAATGTTCACTACTTCATTCTCTATTATGAACTATCTGGTTCTCCTAATCCATGTCAGAAATAATGTCCTCAATGTATTCGGGTGGCACATGCTCTTATTCTAGATAGGATACTAACAAATCTTCCATGATATTTTCCATGGGATGTTACCTATACTAACACAAATATATTTCAACATGAAAATTGAATTTTTCTTACTCTTCACCAAAAAAATAAATTACAACCTATGGGGATGGCGTAGCCATCACAACATCCATGTGTATCAATATTAGTGGTGTGATTTCGACCACCATTTTGGAGACATAAGTTACAATAGAGACCTCATGTGGCACTTCTATGGTCATTATTTCCACCACATATTCCTCAAACACTTCCCTCAAGGGAACGTCCTCATCCACCTCTATTGTAACTATATCATTTGTTGTCACCACCTCAATCATAGGATGAACCTCCCCAATACTATTTAATTTCTATGAAGAAGTGATGATAATAAGACTCAAAATGTGCAGGGTATCAAAAGGAGGAAAAATTAAGAAATAAATAAAACCTATTGGGGGTTTAAAGACCATATACGAACAAATTATCATATATCCGGATCACCACCACCACCACCATAGTCTCTAAATCAACAACACAAGGTTAGATATCTCTAAATGCAATGTTAGGGGGTTTCCCCAAGCCAAACCCTTCCCGTCATAGAGAGTTATTAGTATCTAATTAAAAATCATCATAATCCAATACCTAATTGGTTCTCACTAATTCTTGTATAAGAAAAATAATTGTTAGACAAAAATCGTAGAACCATAGAACTTGTTCTACATTCACACAACTCAAAAATTTATCTGATCAACGATAACATATACCTTCTATTGTGATTCTAGAAAGGTATTGATCCTTTAATTTTCCTCTTCTACCGATCATCTCATGTAGTTGAATTGGTGACTAATTCATCAAAAAAATGATAAATAGGATAAGGGATATCCATCATCACATTTTCCATGATAGTCATAGGAGGAAAGACATTATGAGTATAGACCAGGTCATCCAACTCGGTAATATATTGCATCACATTGGAATGGGTAGCATGAAATACTTCCCTATTATGATCAATATCAGTAATGTTTATCCCATCACCATTAAGATTCATCCATATCCATGTGAGATCATTAAGGTGTCTTTGTAGACCCCACCTCTTTAAGGCATCACGGAAAGTAGTATCACTAGGGATAACTATGTAGGGAATCAACTTCACCATGTGATAGGATTTACATCAATGTTACTACTTTGTATGTTCTTCCTTATTACTGATGCAATTTTCCTCGATGTTGTTTCCCAAGTTTTGAAATTTTTTATAAATCCAAAGGATCCAAAACCTAGACACTCTTTGTCGATGGCACATCTCTTCTTCCACAGCATGCCTTACATTCCATATCACAACTCCAACTGCATGGATATGAGGCCCCATTTTTTTCATCTACCCTAGTTAATTGATGCCAAAACATCTTTCCAAATCCCATTCTTTCTAGATATGTGAATATTCATGAAAGAGCTTATGCACCTCATTATCTAGCTAAAATCAAATTCTCCTTCAATTATATTCCTACATGATAATCCACCTTATGTTATGGACAATTAATGGATTATTTTTCATCATATACCCCCATGGGCACCTTTTAATTTAATCTCTAATAGATATGGAACTACCTGGTAATCAAATATAGTGTATACGATTGTAATATTTCATTATAATATGGCCTAGTTACTTATACCCCACCACAAAAGTACAAGATTTTTGGTTATAGATCCAAAAAATGCATTCCATCATGTGTAATTATCATTATTGGTAGGGGAACATGTGTATGATAAAACATTCCTTTAGATGAACCCTCATTAGGAAACTGACCATATCATTCTATAGAAGCCTATTTTTGGAGATGTTAATCTTGTTTGGCCATAATATGTTTCTTTTGTGGGGTAATATGATTTTGGAACTAACATTCTACATAATTGTGTGAATACCCATCCATATAATAATTGGATGGGACCGTACAAATGGAATATTTGTTTCCTCTTGTTGATATGGAATAACAACATATAGAGTTTCTCCAGCTTTGGCCCCATTGGTTTGATGAGTTTCACTCGTTCTATTATCGATAACATAAACATTGTTCTAAGATAAACACCTATGTGAGAATAATGGATTAGAATCATCCACCCATATATGATAACCAAAATGAAATGAACAATTATTACATTGGGGGAAACATTCTAGTTGTTTTATACATGCATTCTTTATTTGATAGACTGAATAATTATCTAGTATGAGTTCTCATTACCTTGATAAGGAGTCTTTGGACAATGGGATGATATATTTTAGACACAATCCATATGATCTTACATAAAATATCCAAAAAAACATATTAAAATGGAGTTTATTCATCCTTATAATGACCTCAATCGCCCAAGTACTAAGCACAATATAACCCTTACTATAGTGGTCATTGAACATTAGATTGTTTAAAAATACTCTGTTGGAAGGAATTCATTATATTTTTTCACTTGGATGGGATCCCTAAAATCTGATGTAGATCATAATGATTCATTCCAAACAGTTAATGGTGTTTGTGGAAGATGTTGGTACTAGGAGACCTTTTACATAACAACTAGGGTATAATGTTTAGGCAGTGGTAGATGTTGATCTATGTATTCCATGATGCAACATCCAGAACCAATACTGTTATCTCCACATCAATCTCATTATAGGATTGAGATACCTAATATTCTCTGACCCACTCGGTCTAACCCAAGAAAGGGTCCACCAAACCATCCTTGACAACTATATCCTATTGAGGGGGGATTCCACCACATTTAATTTTTTAGTTGGTTCCATAGTGAATAAGAATTTATCGATGCATGGTCCTTTTTAATTTGACCCTAATAGAAATTTTCAATTAGTAGATCCCATAATGGATCCTAAACCGATAGAAGTGTGTGTCCATGTCGATACAATTTATGAACATGAATTCCATCACCGTGAATGCATATAATGACAACCACTTATTAAGGTGAAACTAAAGTTCTGATTTATTTAGAAATTGGGTGAGCATAATTTAACTATATAGACTTTTAGTCTCTACCTAATCATAATGTTTCCATAGATCTCCCCTTATTGAGTAGAAACAACCCCAACATCTTTAGAATACATCCTTAAAAATATATGAATATTTTAGGAACATGTTCAAAAAAATTTAATTGTGATGGTCCACTTTAAAACAATGTATAGGTTTTATGTACGTCTATTCATGTACTTTTTCATAAATCTATTTGGAAATACTTTATTCATAGAGGACTAAAATGTTTCATGATCAGTATGGATAGAAATCATAGATTTCCCATGAATGTCATGCATTTTTTAAAGAGAAAAAAGGTCCAATATTTCCAAAAAATTTCCATATCCCCCTTGGACACGACAAAAATTTATAGGCATAGGTTCAGGGCATGTTTCAAGAAAATGTCTAAACAAATTTAAATATTATTTTATTTCCTCTCAAAATCCAACACTCCACTCCTTCATTATGTCACATTCTAATAGGGAGGGAAAATTAGTATCTAAAAAATTCCTGATTTAGGAGAGATATCATGGATTCAATGAATGGGATGAAGAAAATAAATGATACAATTACTATAAAATGCACATAATGGTATATGTTTCTAAAGGTATTAACCATTGAGAATGTGTGGCACCTCACGAAGTATTCTATACCAACATGGACATTATGTTAGAATCTTTCACACCTCCTATGATCATTTTCAAATCCTTATGTCCAATTTCAACATTAAGAAAACATATAAGTGATGAGTAATCATTAAAAAATTGTTTTCCCAACCATCAAAACCAATTTACACCCCTTCCTCTATCCTAAATGTTAGGGGGGGGGGGGGGCTATTGTGATTTTGAAAAGACACTAATTTCATGAAACTCTCAATTTTAAGTGAATGGGTGATATTTATTCCCTATGGTATCCATATTTTACATAATATCCTACATGTTTTATTTAGAACCTTTCATGATAGTGGATATTCTTTTTATGATTTAATGAAATTATTATTAGAAGAAATACATTAATGGATCTTTGGGTTTTTTGAGATAACTATCATTCATGAAAATAGACCTATAGTAACCATTACATTATTCTAATGTAGGGACACCCCTATTCACAAAAGATAGACCTTCCTGAGATGCCTCACCTCAAGAATCCTTCAACCTTATTGAATAACTAAACATGAAATGTCCCATCCACAAGGCTGATCCACATTTTATCCATTAATAAAACACCCTTTCACGAATGCTGACATTCTTACGGACCTTATAATTATTAAATATCTACTCATCTAAAACCCAATCTTCTATGCGACCAGTATCATCAAACCTTTTGTCTGGCCCCTTTGATCTTGCATGACATGGACTGTTAAAATTCCTCATTCAATTAATCATTCATTCCAAAATGAATATTCATCATAATTATAAAGACTTTTCCTTAAAAAATTATATAATCATGAATTTAATTAATAATTCACATTGCAGATCCTTTTAGGTTAATAATTTTAGAGACTTAGGACAGAACTATTACATCCCAATGATTACAAAAGAGACCCATCTACACATTTTCCATTTATTCAAAAAATAAAAACTCTTGAACAAAAGTGTCATGTCTAGTTCCCTATTTTAGACAGCATGAAATTCCCTTGATTTCAACCTTGACCCTATTTATCTTTATGTCCATTAGAAAACATTTCCAAAAACATGGGATGAGCATAAAAACCTCAGTAAGGGATATAAAAATACAGAATGAAAAAATTAGTCCATGTATACATAATAATCAATGAAATAATACTTTACTCATAAAACAAAATCACTTTAACATACCGCATGAAATCATAAGATTTATGAATAACTCATATAAATCATAAGACAAAAAGGTATCTTGAGGCATTCATAATATTCTTACGTAGGGAGTAACCCTCATGGTTACATTTGGAATTCCCATCACAGTATATTCCCTAAATCTATTCGGAGAAACTTTAGTGCTTAACTCATTTTCATTACCCAATGCATTGGAGAGCTATCTCAGGCTCACCCACCCATAGTTTATCACAAAACCAACCAACTTCAAAAATAATTCCAAAGAACCATAACAAAATCATATCACATAAAACACGAATAAAGGAAACATAACATTTCTACATTTCAATAACCACATATCAATAAAACACAATTATTTAATCCAAACTTCATCAGAAACATTTTCAATACCAAAATAAAAGAAAAATAAAACTGGTATTTATTTTTCATTTTAAAATGTTATGGCTTGAAGAGGAACCTAAAACTCAAATAATGCTCACAGCGGCGGAGAAGTCGTTGTCGTCGCATAAGTAAGAAAAAACATTCCTTTTGTCGTTTAGTAAAATGCTTCGTTTATAATGATTCTTTTTGAATGAAATTAAAATTTAAAAGGTTTTTATAGATCATATAAAATAATTTCGTGTAGATATCAAAATATTCCTCAATTAATGGAGATTGAGACGAAGTCCCGTACAAAGACGAAATACTTAGATTAAGGATATATAAATTACATAATTATGTGTGAAAAATAATAATACCCTCAATATAAGTGGATATTAATTTTATTACAATCTGAGTTCATCCACCCATATTCATAGCATGATATAACCATTAAGTAGAGGTTTAACCCAAAGAATTGAAATTGGGTTAAGAAGTTCCCTTAGAGATATTTAATAGCCTAACAACGTCACTTTAAAATTCAGTAAATGAGTTGACGAGAGATAAAAAGTGTATGTCGTCCATTGGAAATACAATTTACAGCAATAATGATATAAAAGAACATATCCCAACATCAAGAAGATTTTAATTAAAATACATAACAAAAAAAGTATTTTAAAATGAGGAGGGTGAAAGGTTCCCTTACTGATTTGGGTAACTTTCAAAATGTACACCCCATGAAAGAAGAATTATACCACATTGATGTAAATACCCATATAAGAACTTATATTACACAAAGATTAGAATAATGGGGAGTACATACACTCAATGGAGATAGTGGAAAATATAGCATGAATCTCACGGGAATTAAAAGTGAGATAAAAACCTTTTACCTCTTCTAATCAATCACGTCGTATGACCAAAAGATAATAAGAACCAAAGGAATCACAAAATACCATGAATATAAATAGATTCAAGATAATATATATCAAATGGAAGTACAAAATACACCGCATGGAATAAATAATTGGCTAACAATGGAAATCTCACCAGATTAAAAGTGAGATAAGAACTCCCTTACATCAAGTCTGACTTGTCTTGTTCATTTCTTTATATTCCTGAATAATAAACATTGATAAATTTATAATTTTTTAAGGAATTACATTAAAGTTTATTATTCATTTCATATCACATATTATCATGTTATAATAATTAGTTAATTATGTGAGTTCATATCATATATTTTGTCGATGTTTGGTACATGAGTAAAAAATAATATTGTTTGAAGAGAGTTGTCCATGTAGTTATAAGCACATCATATATGTAATGGTCTTAATTATATAAATATCATATAAATCCATTATATTATTATTTAATAATATTCCATAATGATTTGAGATAATAAATGGAATGTACCGTTCATGGAGATGGAAGGTCATACGTACACAACAATGCTACAATCATTTTTTTGTCATATTAATGGACTTTAAAACTAAACTAGACATAGATATATTATAATTACTGTATAATATATATGTTATAGTGGTAACATAATATCTTTAATTACATTCTTTATAAATTCCATGTTTATTATTAACGAGTCACATCACTTGAGGGGGCGGTTGTCCACTCTTCCTCTTATGAAATTATAGCTTTTGCACAACATGCAAAGCATAAATGAATGTTTTAAATATAAATACAGTAGCATAGAGAAAAAATAAATATAATATGTATAATATATTAATATGGTTCCATCATAATGGCCTCCATAATAGGTGTTAAATAAAATTGAACAATCATCATTTTGTGAGGCAGTAATTCGCTACGCAGAGAAACAGTATGTTATTTAACCATTAGACGGAGGTGTGTGTAAGTGTAGGTAGAATACATATCATAACCACAAAATAGTATATTGAGGATACTGGTGTTATTATGGGATCAAATAATAATAAGATAGTGTTGAGTGAAGACAGAAAATAAAAGAACGAAACTTGAGAGTAGACATTGCCTCTAAATCGGGTAACTCTTTTTGATTTGAGCCAAAGTATTTTTTTGGAAAGACATGGGCACAAATTGAGGCTTTTATGAGTGCGAGAAGGATATGGAGAGACAATATGAGAAGATTTTGGATGAGTCAAGGGATTGAGAGTTGTGGGTATTAGGAGTAGAGGTGGGGGCCTTTTATAAGAGGGAGGAGGGTCACTTTTGGAATGACCTGAAATGTTACTTTATTATAAACTGATTTCCGGATTTTAAAGGTCACAAAATGTTATATTTTTTTGGATAAGGTGATATGAGTTTTTAATAAACCCATAAAATAGGTTTTAGACAAATGTAAGTATTATATTTTACCTTATCATTTCATTTTATTTAAATCATTAATTAATAAGGTAATCAATGCATCATCATTGTGTCATAAATAAATTTATTTATTTAATGTCTAAAAATTATAAAACAAATACCATGATGTAGGAAATATTTTTATATTTCCAATTACTATTTATAGTCTATAGATCATTTATGTAAACAAAATTTAATTTTTTTTACTTAGGATATAGAAACCATTGTTATTGATATCTTCTTTTTAAAAAATAATGTCATAAATATCACTATCACACCCATGTGACACAATGGTCCCTAAAGATTGGTCAAAAGCATCCCATGATCGGCCATTACTCAAAAAAATAGGATTTGGGCACATGTTGGGGTCATTTTATATTGTTATGATATTATTTTATTACCCTTAACTACCCGATTACTAAATAATCACGATATTTAAATATATTTACCTTCATTACTATTCATAATGTCCAAAAACAAAAGAATCTTAATTAAATAATTTGGAACCTATGATTCCAAATATGGAATTCTTTTTAATAAATTACAAGCACCAACATTGTAGTAATTAATTTAAAAATAATTACGGTCGTCACAACCAAAGACAGGTTTTTAAGAAGTAAAATTTATGAAATGATTTTCTTGTTTTTACATCCAATTGAAAAGTAAAATTACTTACAGTGAACAACATAGTGTTAAGAGATAAAACATAATTCAATTACTATTTTAAACTAATTAAAAGGGAAATCTATCTATATAATTAAATTAGATGAAAAAATAGTTTTGAAGTAAAATGCAGTATTTTTCACTATTCATTAAAAATGGACATTTGTCAGAAAAATACCAAAAATTTATCTGAAGTAAATTTGATATTATAGATACCAAAATGATGTCCATTTCACAAAATTCAAATCATATAAGTTTCATTAATTAATTTTTTAATTAATTTCCACTGTTAAGACAAATAGCGCGTTTTTAATAACAATATCTATCAAAAGATTGACACTTGTTTATGTCCAATTTCAAAGTGAAATTAACTGCAATGACCACGATTGGATTAAATGGAAAAATATATTTTAAATAAAATTTAAAACCAATTAAATATATAATATAACCATATAAATAAATTAGATTAAAAAGAGGTTTTGAATTAAAATACAACATTTTCATTATTCATTAAAAAATTATCATTATCAGAAAAATAACAAAAATGTACACAAAATAAATTTTGATGACCCGATTCTAAAGAAGGATTTTATTTTGTCAAATATAAAATATAAAATTGAAAAAAATAATATTTAAAAAGGGTTCGACATCATAAGGTGGTTAATCGACCTTTTAAAGAATATTAGAATATTAATGATTTAAATTTGATTCATTCACATCTTAAGCCTCTATCATTTATTGGGTAATTGTTAAAATATTTAACAAACATATATAATCATTTTGTAGTTAGTTCTGTTCATTCCATCTATTACACCGGCTAGGCATTAACTACCATTTAAAATAATATTTTGATATTATTAGTGGGCAATGTAAGATTTCAAAGAAACTCGTTGATGCATATTGGGTACGCCATCGATCATAGCATCCCCTTTAAAGTAATATTAATATTTTATTCACAAATATTAGTATAAATAAACATTTCATATTCATTATTTACTAGGTATGTTACATCCTTCCCCACTTTTGGGAATTGCGTACTTGCAATTTTAGAATAGGGATTGGAAACTTTATTGAAATCCCCACATCAGAAAAGAAGTAAACAAAATTATCACTTTTAAATAAAGAAAAAGAAGTACAATGGCCACCTGAAAAACCCATTGTAGTATTCCATGAAAACATGGATATGGAGGAGAAAAAAACCATGATGTTCTGATGGAGAGTGATTTAAAAAATGTTTAGGAGAAAGTTAACCTTCAAAAAATAACAATCTTGTGATGGTTTAAACAGTATTTGATTCCCCAGTAGGAAAAGTTAACAAAAAATGTTTATGTTTTAAGATACTTTTCATTTAGGAATTTATTTATGAGCATAACTAAAACATTAGGAAACATAATCACTTGTCATGAATACTTTCATCATTTACTATATTTCTTACACATACTCATATTTTCTCCAAATGATGAGTATTCAAGATGAATTGTTCGCATTAAGAGTGCTAAAATCATCTTTGAGAGAATCACATAATCCACATAAGATGAAGTATATATTTCCCCTTTCTTTTAGACCGTAAACAACAGCAAAATTGTTAGTACAAGATCAGATAATCCCCAAAAGGATAATCCTTAACAAAAAGAAAATGTACTCTTAACTGCCAATACTTTTCAAAAAAACCCAAAGTTCATCAATGAACAATCAATAAACAGAAATCCATAAAATTATTCAATGTAATCTATACTATGATTGAAACCCAAATCTCCTAAGGATTTAATCACTACTTCTTCCAAGGTAAATGTTATCATTTATCTCTAAATACCATCAGTTATTGTTAAAGTATGATACTGAAAAGTAATTAACCTAATCATCTATCCTCCATGATAGGTTAATCATTTCTATAGATAACCCAAAATCAACTTATTCTTGATTCATAAGACCATTTAACAAAAAATAATTTGTCACACTGACCAGGGACTTCACGTAATCTAATGGTAGGCGATAAATACCAGTCGCACTTTGGTTGTGGATTCGATTACCGCAGCTTCGTCTGACGCGATGGGTTGTCACATTGTTTCCGTGTTTTCCCTTTTCAAAAACTACAAAATTTTATAACATTACTAAAAATAGATACATTCATCAAAAAAACCATAACATATTTTAACCAAAATGGTTATCTAATAACTTTCATTTTGTATCCCAAAATGTATGAACCTGTAATTTCCTCAAAATTAAGGATCATATAAACCCAAATGGTTCTTTATAACTATATCCAAAAAGAAAATATAATTATACCTTGAATAAAATTTTCATATATCAAACATCAGAGATACACATACAATAAAAAGTCTTCTAATGTAATCCCATCTTCAAAAGATCCTTAATACTTTTAATAATTTCACTATCATAAAATATATGATAACTCGTTAACCCCTTATATGTTGACTTCTTACTCATTCAACCTTATTCACGATACATTAACCATTCCTTTCCAAATTATTCTGAAATACTTATTTCCTACAAAGAAAATCATGAATCATATCCTAAAATTCAATAATAGGAAAACATATGTTAAGAAATAATCCATACCTTTCATTGAACATTGTCAGTTTCTTCATCCACAATCAGAATGGAATTAGGTATTGGTAAAAAAATATTTGTATGATCCTGGTCATCCCATTCATGAAACTTCTTCGTAGGAAATGAGTTTTCATAATGACCATGCACACCACATTTAAAACATTCAATTGATCCTTCAGAAAGTACTTATTTCCCTTTTGTAGATTCAACTAGATGATTCATTTTTTTATGGCACATTATTTCTTTATGACCTTCTATTCCACATCAATATCATCTTTCATTCCCTTTGAAAAATTTTCCCAGGTGTTTCTTTCCACATTTTTGAAAAATAGGTTTTTGAACACACTTACCTTTATGATTATTACCTGAACTTCCATAGGGATTTTATTCTCTCATATATGATTCCTTATAAAAATCACTAAGGTTCATGTGGTCAATAATGACTCCAGATAGTTGGTTGAGAGTAATCACAAGAGTTCTCATTGCAGCTCTAATATCATTCAATTTCTCATTTAGAAAACTGTCAAAGTTTTCTTCACATTCATTGTTACTTTGGTGCCTATTAGATCCATCCAATTTCTAAAACAATAATGGTTTGTGTGAGTATATTAGTAAAATAATCATATAATACAATGATATACTTATTCATGTTATCTTAAACTCATTCAATTTATCTAAAAAAACTACGACTCATTCTAAAATCCTAACCATTATGGTAATGTCCCTTTATCTTAAAGAATACCCTACCCTCTAAAGTTATCTAATCCGGACTTTTATACCAACTATAAGGACACGTAATTAAAACATTACATAATCATGAATTAAATGAATAATTCAAATTGAGGATGTTTTCAGGTTTAAAGTTTTAGAGAATTAGGTCATTACTATTATATCTCAATGATTACAAAGTAGACACATCTACTCAGTTTCCATTTTTTTCAAAAAAAAATCTGGAACAAAAGTGTCATGTTTAAATCAATATTTTAGACATCATGACATTTCTGTGATCCCATCCTTAACCCTATTCATCTCTAAGTACTTTGGAGAAATTTTTCAAAAACATGGGATGAGAGAAAAAAGCTCAGTAAGGGATATAAAAATACGGAAAGAAAACATTAGTCCATTTATACATAAAATTCAATGAAATAATACTTTACTCATAAAACATAAGAACATTAATATACCTCAGGAAATCATATTATTTATAAATAACTCATAGAAATCATATGATATAATGGTAACATGAGGCATTCATAACATTCATCTGTAGGGAGTAGCCCTCATGGTTACATTTGGAATACCCATCAGAGTATATTCCCTAAATCTAATCAGAGAAACCATAGAATTTAACACCTTTGCGTTACCCAATGCATTGTAGAACTATCTCGGTATCACCCTCCCATAGTTTATCACGGAAGCACCCGACTTCATATCAATTCCAAAGAACCATAACATAATCGTATCACACAAAACATGCATAAAAGAAACCTAACATTTCCACATTTCAATCACAAGATATCAATACAACAAATTGATATAATCAAAAAATTATCATAACCATTTTAAATACAAAAAAAAGAAAAGTAAAACATGATATTAATTTTTCATTTAAAAAATTTATGGCTTGTAGAGGAAGCTGAAACTCAAATAATGGTCACTACGGTGGAGAAGTCATTATCTCCGCATACGTAAGAAAAAAAATTCCTTTTTTCAGTTAGTAAAACACTTCATGTAAAAAGATTCCTTTTGAATGAAATTAAAAATAAAAAGGTTTTTATACACCATATAAAATAAAGTCAGTTAGAAATCAAAAAATTACTCAATGAAAGGAGATTGAAGCGAAGTCTCGTAAAAAGATGATATCCTAAGATTCAGGATTAATCAATTACATAATTATGTGTGACAAATATAAATTCACTCAATATAATTGAATAATTATGAGTAAAACAATAAGAGTTAATCCACACATATTCATAGCATGTCATAATCAAGAAGTAGAGGATTAACCCAAAGAATTGAAATTGGGTTAAGAAGTTCCCTTACAAAAATTCGACGGCCTAATATTGTCACATTGAAATTCACAAAATGAGTTTATGAGAGATAAAAAGGGTATCTCATCACCTAGAAATAAAATTTACAGCAATAAGGATCTATAAGAACATATACCAACATTAAGAATATGTAAATTAAAAGACCTAACAAAAATAAGTCTTTTAAAAAGAAGAGGGTGAATGGTTCCCTTACCGATTTAGGAAACATTCGAAATGTACACCCCATGAAAGAATTACTATACAATGTTGATGTGAATAACCATAAAAGAAATTATATTACACAAAGAGTATGATAATGGGTAGTACATACACCACTCAAAGGATATAGTGGAAAATATAGCATGAATCTCGTGAAAAAAATTGATATAAAAACCCCTTACCTCATTGTAATCAATCAAGTTGTATGACCAAGAGATAATAAAAACCAAATGTATCACAGAATACCATGAATATCAATAGAATCATGATAGTATATTTTAAATGGGAGTACACAATACACCACATGAAATAAATAATTGGTGAACAGTGGAAATGTAACAGAATTAAATGGGAGATAAGAAATCCATTACCTCAAGTGCGTCTTGTCTTGTTCAATTATTTATAATCCTAAATATTAATATTTTTCCAATTTGTAATTTAATTATGAAATAATATAAAGTTTATTATTAAATTAATATAAAATTTTATCATGTTATAATAATTAGTTAATTATATGAGTTCATATCATACGTTTTGTGGATGTTCGGTACATGGGTCAAAAATAAACTTGTATGAAGAGAATTGTCCATGTAGTTATAATTACATCATCTCTGGAATGGGTTTCATGATTTAAATATCATATATATCAATTATATGTGTATTTATTAACATTCCATAATGTTTGGAGATATTAAATGAAATGTACCGTTCATGGAGACAGTAGGCCGTACGTATGCATGAACGTACTTTCATTTTTTTGTCATATTAATGGTCTTTAAAAATAAATTAGACATAGATATATTATAATTACAATATAATATATATGTTATATAGGTAACATATGTTCATTAATAACATTATTTATAAATTCCATGTTTGGCATGAATGAGTCCCATCACTTGAGGGCGTTGTTGTCCACACTTCCTCATATGAAATTATCGCATTTGCACAACATGAAAAGCATGAAGTTATGTTTTAAATATAAATAAAGAAAAATATAAAGGAAATAAATATAATATTTACCTTATATAAATATATTTCCATCATTATGGCCACCATGAGAGGTGTTAAAAGAATATTGAACAATCATCATTATGCGAGGTAGTAATTCGCCACCCACAAAAACAAAATGTTTTTTAACCATTAGAAAGAGGTATGTGTAAGTGTAGGTATAATACATATCATAAAGAAATCCTAGTATATTTAGGATACTGATTCTATTATGGGATCTAATAATAAGGAGATAGTGGTGAGTGAAGAAGGAAGATAAAAGAGTTAAACTCGAGAGAAGACATTACCCATAAATTAGGTAACTCTTTTTGATTTGATCCAATGTCTTCCTTGGAAAGACTGATGACAAATGTGAGGATTCTAGGAGTTATAGAGGGGTGTATAGAGATTATATGAGTAGATTTTGGACAAGCCAAGGGCATGAGAGGTTTGGGTAAGGGGGTAGAGGTGGGGGCCTTTTATAAGAGAGAGGAGAGTCACTTTTGGAATGTCTTGAAATGTTACTTTATTAGAAAATGATTTTCGGATTTTAAAGGCCAAAAAATGATATATTTTGAGGATAAGGTGATATGTGTTCTAAATACACACATCCAATAGCTTTTAGACAATTTTATTTCTTATATTTTACTTTATATTATCATTTTATTTAAATCGTTCATTAATGAGGTAATCACTACATCATTATGGTGTCATAAATAAATTTATCTATTTAATTTCTAAAAATTATAAAACAAATATCATGATGTAGGAAATCTTTTTATTTTTACAATGACTATTTATAGTCTAAGTTATCATTTATTTAAACAAAATTAAAAATGTTTTACTTAGGATATACAAACCATTGTTATATTTATCTTCTTTTTTAAAAATAAAGTCATAAATGTCACTATCACACCCATGTGACTCCATGGGCCCTCAAGTTTGGTAAAAAGCATCCCATGGTCGGCCATGACTCAAAAAAGAGGATTTTGACACATGTTGGGGTCATTTGATATTATTATGATATTATTTTATTACCCTTAACTACATGATTACTAAATAATCACGATAATTAAATATAATTACAGTCATTACTATTCATAAGTCCAAAAACAAAAGACTCTTAAATACATAATTTTGACCTTCTGATTATAAATATGTAATCCATTTTACCAACTTCCAAACACAGAAATTCCAGTAATTAATTTAATAATAATCCTCGTTGTCACAAACAATGACAGGTTTTTATGAAGTAAAATTTATCAAAAGGTTGACTTGTTTTTACATCCAATTGAAAAGTGAAAGTACTTCCAATGAACTAAATTTTATTATGTTTTTAAATTATAATTCAATTACACTTTAAAACCAATTAAAAGTATAATATAACTATATAATTATGTTAGATGAAAAAGCAGTTTTGAAGTAAAATGCTGTATTTTTCACTATTCATTAAAAATGAAAATTTGTCAGAAAAATACCTAAACCTATCCAAAGTAAAATTGATATTAAAAATTCAAAAATAATGTCCATTTTACCAAATTCAAATCAAAGAAGTTGAATTAATTAATTTTATAATTAATTTATGCTGTCAAGACAAAAAGCATGTTTTTAAAAAACAAATATTTATCAAAAGATTGACATTTGCCTATGTCCAATTTAGAAGTGAAATTAATTCCAATGACCACAATTGGATTAAATGGTAAAAATATATTTTAACTACAATTTATAAAAAATTAAAATGATAATCTATCCATATAAATAAATTAGACTAAAATGAGGTTTTGAATTAAAATACAGCATTTTCACTATTCATTAAAAAACGAAATTTATCGAAAAAATAACAAAAATTTAAACAAAGTAAATTTTGATGTTGCGATTCTAAAGAAGGATTTTATTTTGTCATATATATAATATAAAATTGAAAAAAAGTATATTTAACAAGGTTTCTCCATCGAAAGGCAGTTAGTCGACATATTAAAGAATATTATAATTTTTATAATTAAAATTGGATTCATTCGCATTTTAAGACTCTGTCATTTATTGTTTAATTGTTAAAATATTTAACCAACATATATAATCATTTTTTTGTTAGTTCTGTTCATTTCCTCCACTTCAACGGCTATGTATTAACTACCATTTAAAATAATATTATTATATTATTAGTGTGAAATGAAGGATTTCAATGAAACTCGTTGTTGTGTTTTGGGTACGCCATCGAACAGTGCATCCCCATTAAAGTAATATTAATATATTAGTCACAAATATTAATATATATGAACATTTAATATTTATTATTGAATTGGGATGTTACAATAATAATCGAAATCCTAACATTTGGAGCTCTATTTTCCACATCACCATCGATTTTTACACCATATACCTCAAGTGGTTCCTGATATGTATACACATAATCCCCAAGGATGGCATCATCATAGGTATTTGTTTCCATTCCCATTGATGTGACCTATTTCTGGATCCTTCTTTCCTACCTAGAAATTGAATACCAAGGTATAGGTACTGAAACAACTGAATATGTAAAATTTAAAATTATCTAGCCTAATATCATAGTTGTTTAATTTGTATATAAATGGAATAGTCCCCTATAAATGACGCTAAATTTCGGCCATACCCATTGTAAAAAACATATGATTCTCTATTCATATAATTTGTGGTATGAAACAAACCATCAAACATAAGATGTGACTCCCATACTGGGATGAATAATTCCATAATACCCACACAATACCTCATTCAAATATCTTTATGTGAAATAATCTTCTGTGACGAATTATAGTAAATCGCATTGACTAGTCCCATCACACGACCTTAAGGAATCAAACATTGCATGTTTGTTTCATGTATTCTTATAGGGTGTGTAGGAAACGTCCAAGAGGATCAATACTAACATCTCAAAAAACCTCAGATACCTCCATGAGTTATAATCCCTACACCACAATATTCACATCATATCAGTAGTTATTCCCCTTAGAATATGAAAACAGTAATTTGTGATATACTTCCCCCAGGGAACATAGTAAAATCCATGTAACCATGCCCAAATATTTTTAAAAATATAACCTAATTATCACCACAAAATCTTCAACCAATGAATAACCTATCAGAAGAATGATTTAAACCTATGACCTACCTCTCATTAAATGAAATTAAATTTGTGACATTATTCTTCCCACAATATGATAAACATGTAAACTACTTGTCCATACTAGACAATAAACATGTAAAATACATCTCTAAATGTGATATTGAACTTGTGACCTAACTATTCCAACAATATGTTATTCATCTGACCTATCAGTATGAAAAATACATTAATATCATGACCCAATTGTCCCCATGAGACATTAAACTTGTGTTTCCCCAGAAATATCTTCACAGTATAATAAACATCTAGTTACTTGGGTATAAATAATAATTTTCATTAATATACTAGAATATTGTACCAATGAAAAAGATATAATTCCTTGGTTTCTACACTAATAATGCCTTAGACGTGATATTTCCTAAAAATAGAAATAATTTATAGGTGAACAACATTCCCATCAACTAAAAATTCAAACAAATCCCCAATATTACTAGCTCATATGATTATATTTGTCAATGTTGTCAAGATAGAAGCATCATACATAACTAGTCTCTATCATGAGTTGGAAGTGGGACTGATTTTCATGAACATGGCCTGATTATTTGATGATGTCCCAAACTGAAAAATTATATTGTTAGATGAACCCACAGAAGGAGGATTCGATATCCCATTATACCATTTCAATCAATGTTTTATTAACCCACTCCAAATTGGCAAAGGCTGGCCCATTTTGTAATGTAGTAATTTATCCCATAGAAAAAACATTTGAGTCAAAATAATCACCATATTTAGATAACATTAGAGACATGGATCCATGAAATTTATAGTTCCTTGGAAATCTGGATTAATTAAAATTATGCTTCCTAAAACAAAATATTAATAAAAAGTAGTGTTGATCAACCACAAATATCATTAAATATAGTGTTATTAAACCATGCATTTAATCAACAGACTAGTTTCTTCAATAATATGGTTCATTAAAAATAGTTTCACATTTAATTTAAGCTAGGAACTTTTATAATTATGTGTTTGTATTATTGTTTTACTCACTAATTAACTAAATGAATATATTAATTGTTTTCAGTTAGTTATTAATTTCTAAAATTCATATATATTATATATATTTAATGTGATGTGAATTTAAAATATTTTAATCAATTTGAAAATATTTATTACATTAAACTATATTCATGAATACACATAAAATATATTTCCAATATTCCTTTTTTAATATTTTTAATTGATGGATTGGTATTATTATATTTTATATTAATATTTAGTTATTGAAAACATTTCATTTTATTGTATTTAATGAAGTATAATCTAATTTTGAATATATTATGAACATTATTAAATAAAAATATATTTAAATGTTTAATATAATATTGATTTTATTTAATGATATTTGTGAAATTCCATTGACATATTAATAATAGATTATTTTAAATATTTAATAGGTAATTAATTTTGTAAAATTGGTATTTAAAAATTTAACTCAAATAATATTTGGTGCACTTATGTTGGATGATAATTTTATCCCACCTAGTTAATAATGTGATTTTAATATAAACATTTTTACCCAGTTTGACATTAGTTTAATAGTTACTAAATATTATAATTTAAAGAACATGAGACACATTTATTTCACATACAAATATGAAACTTATAAGAAAACAATCATTTGGGAATGTAAAAAAGATTTATGGTGATCATTAAAGAGACATAAAAACCATTTAATGTGCAATAATGTTTTTATTTTCTATAATTTCTAAAGAGTATTAAGATTTATATTATATTATTACTAATTCATTGATGATATACGCTGATACACTGCTCAAGAACAAGTACGTATGATTTGTTTGTTTTTTTCCTTATATCTATTTTATTCTATTTTCTTCAGTCTACAACACTACTTCACATATTTCACACATGATATTACATTTTTATTTAATACATTCCACATAAAATAATTTCTTTTTAATTTCTATTGGTTTTAACTCCTTTATTGTGAATTTAGAACATATAGTATTATGACTCTAATTTTCTAAATTAACTTTAGTAATTGGATTTTGTCACCCTAAAAATGGTTGTGTGCCATTGTGGTTATCCCTATGCATTGTAGAATTGGATTCTATAATTAGATTATGTTTCCCCTTAAAAATAATCATTTTCCACAATATATCTCTCATTAATTAAGGATGTATATGTGTATACTAGGTTCAATATGAAATAAAAATTTATAAAAAAATCCACATGTTATTTATATTATATTTATGAAAATTAACACTCATAAATAACAGTCATAATTAATCTACATAATGAAATAATTTTTATATGAATTTTTTTCAACTGGTTGATTCTCCCAAACTATATTATCATTCCTTACCCATTGAGTCAAAAAACTCATAGATGTCATGATTGTTTTTGTGAAATTTTATTCACGTACTTTTTTTCGATAAAGCAATCAATATCATTCTCTCATTGAGATAAAGGTAATTGATTATGTTATCACTCATCTATTTAATTATAACACATATCATGAAAATTTTAGAGAACATAATGAATCTAAAAACAATTCTAAATGATATAAGGATTATCTATTTTATGCAATAGAAGATATAAAGTTATATTCTTCTTCAATTAATTAAATCCCTTTTCTATTAAACACATGGAATAATTTTTTAATCACATTATTTATACATAAAAATTATATTTTATATCAAAATACATTAAAAATAATGGAAAAACTCATATCCTTGGGAATGATAAGAATATAGGCAATGAATATCCTAGAGAACATATTTCATAGATACTGAATAAAAATATATTATCCTGATGTGATACTAACTAATAAAATATTATACATGAAATTAATATGATCTGTAGCATAATGCAATATGATAATAGATCATACCCCCAAGTGAGAGAACACCATCCTGAATACTGGAGGGAGTCAATATTTATGAAAGAGTCAAATTTGAATCAATTATTCACACCACGAATTAGTGTTTTATATTATGAATGAAATAAAATGATTATGTGTTATCGATAGATATATAATTATAATGTTAAATAAATTTTATAAGATTTACACATTATTTCTATTGAGTGGAAAACATTTGGTGCCAGGTGGTTACAATGTAACTATAGAGGTTTATTTTATCATCAGCATGATTATAGAATATAGATTTAATATGATCTTGGACACCATGTAAAAGAATTATTTAGATGAGATTCAAAATGGTGGTAAATCAGTCACCTCCATTAGCTGGATTCCCAATTTTTTTATGACATGAAAACCTTCATTATTCCATTATATTCAATGAAATACTCTATGGAATTATCACTACATCATTTATTTTAATATCTCAATTTTTTCACATTAATAAAAATAAAAAATAATGATAATTATTTTGTTACTTTTCACCATGGTTAGATGATATTGTAAATGTTTTAGTCATAGTAACATCATAATAATCAATGATCTACATCAATAAATATTTCTAAAACAATATGTTATGGAATTTAATTTTAATCCCTTATATACATATTCATTGGTTTAAATGGCAAATTCTTTTTTTCTATTCTCTAGTTCCATTCGATTTTTAAAAAATTAATCATGACTATTTTCTTCATATGTATGGTGCATAGAGTATATTACTTCACACCATATTATTGACTATACAATATTTTCACTATTTTTACTTGAGAAAAATTAGTTCATCTCATTATTTACATGTACCATTCTCAGAATCAACCTAAATATTTCTACAATCAATGATGGTATTGGTAGAATTTTACCACTACTATTTTGAGTATCTCCATGGTATATTGTAATGAATATCCCACATATTCACATCAATTAAAATCATTTATCCATAAATTTATAGAATACATTAATGATATGATCATACCTAAAATTCATTATATCAATATTCAAAAAAGGTTTCTGCATCATATTTTATCAATTCATTTCTTCTGTCTCATATCTAAAAAACCTATCAAAAATCTATTATCAGGTTTTTATTAAATATAAAAAAATTTCCCCTCAAAACTAAGGAATAAATATTCATATGAACCAAAAAATATAAATATTAGAGTTTTTATTTTATATAAACCCCAGTCTATATGGTAGTATATAGATTTTGAGAGTAATATAACTCTCAGTGTAAGGATCAATAATATATTATCCATTTTATGAAATAAGTAATAACATAGCTTTCTATTTTACAATTCATCATAGGAGGGTTTGTAAACTATAAGATACAAAAACCACTTCATACATCAATGTATCATCATAAAATGTGTAAATACTTCTTGATTACATTATGGATATCCTATCAAACTCATTATATGATCTCTAAATTATTTATACAAGATATTTATAAAAACATTTATTTATCAGTCACAAAAAATTGAAAAAAAGTATTCCATTAGATCAATGAAAATAATTATGATTAAATTAGTTTATAGTTCTATGTAATGATATACCTAAAAACTCAATTTTAATAAATTTATTAAGGGATATATCATGATCTTTAATTAATGCATATATCTCCATATCAAATTGTTTTAGCTATATCATGTATTAAGTGAATAATTATAAAATCTCATTATATAAGACATTGAGGGACCACTATGCATGAATCTTCAAAATATCATAAATCCTATTCATATATATTTTATTCATTAAGCAATGAATATTGAGAGAGATGATTTGATAATATGTATGTTATATAGATATATGATCACTTCTCATATTCCATTCCATTATCGATAAAAACATCAAATTTCACAAGTCATTGTATAGAAATAATATTCATTAATATACCTGAATCGAGGGAGAATATATCATACCCATAATATCATAAGAAAAATATGGTATTTGTTAAACTTCAATAATCATGATAACTAATGACATTCCCAACCGCCAATATATTTCTTATCCTAATGGTTATTATAAGATAGTTATCAAAATATAGAATTATCATACTATGAACTTTTTCAATCTTAGATATTGGAAATTTAATATTAAACATGAACCATTTGTATAAAAAAGACACATTGAATTAAGTTCAATGTGGTATATGTGATAGTTAAAACAGTAAAAAACATTTTAAATTATAATATAATATATATTTTTTTAAAACCCAACCCATGAAAATATTTACTAGTTTTCATACCCATAATACTACATGATGGTGATTATTGTAATGAGAATTCGTTTATTTTCAATAAATTAATATGTGTCGGTGGATAAACTAGTAACTCATTAAGAAATATTATAGACTAGATTGATGCCATTGGATTTCATTCTTGATCAACTATCTTTTTTTAATGAGTTTCTTGTTGACCAAATCTTAATGTTAAATACTTATTTCAATTGTGAAACTTTTTTTAAAAAAATGGATAAAGAAGTGAATACCCTGAAAATATTAATTTTAATGATAATTATTTTGGAATGCGAATAATAATTAAAAGAAGACCAACAAAATTATTATTTGTCATAAGTATTTTTTATGTACTACCATTATTATATAGTTTTTACTTTTCAATATTTGGAAGGTATTATATTTAAAACATGGAAAACCTATAATCCACACTAACCATTCTAATCCCACACATGTTGGGGGAGTACCTAAACTGCATGGGACATTCTATCCACATAGCCCACACTGTGGCATTTGTGAGGTGTCCAGTTTATATCCTCAAGGAAGAAAACACGACTAAGTTTTACTGAAGATGGTATTGGAATCCAATGGTCTAGGGCATGTCAGCACGAATCTTGAGGCATGTTTGGGGTGTTTCGGGTGAAGTTCTAATGAAGTTATCTCAAGTGTGTTTGGTCTCATATTAACTTGTTAAGCCTGCCTCAACTGATAACACAATCGATATCGGTCACTAGAATAGTTTATATTGTTCATGTATATTAAATCATATAAACAATATTTAAGATGAATAATATCTTATTTCATAGCCTTATGATAATTCTTCTACAAACATAATTATAGATATTTGTCGATGATGTTTTTGGAACATATTAATTCGGTCATTTCTAAGATACATAAATTATTGAAATCCATGTTGTTTGAATTGAGCTATACACATAATCTCTCAAACATTACTTCAATATTTATAAAATTGATGTGACCATCATTTTTCTCATTTCATGCATTGAGGAATGTTCGAGATCCATATATAATTGCATATATCGTGATGGGTTATAGAATCTTGGACATGGAACTTTTATGAAGTAAACATTCAATTTAATTAAAAAGTGAGATCCAAATATTAAATTTCTAAATTTATACATTAATTAATGAAAATATAATGAGTGGGAGTGAGTTTTCAACATTGTAGTTGACGAAATAATTCATGTTTCTGATTTCATGACATCCACTAGATAGGTAAATGTTCTTCCATGTATCCATTTTTTGTGTTGAGTGTTTTAGTTATTTAAATATGTAAAAAAACATAAATGATATATTCACATTATTGTTTACTCAATGTATTTTATTTTTTTGGAGAATAATTTCTCCACTTATATGTATTTCATCAGGTATCCAATTATAGAGATCATATTAATTTTTCCATTAATGATACATAGTATTTATCTTAAATGAATCAAAATAATAGATATCTACTATCATTGTGAGATATAATATTTTAAGGAATCATGGAATTTTTATATTTTTCATGAATATGAAATATCTAAAATAGGATCTCTTGTGGGGTGATCACATGAATTGAATATCAAGTCCAATGGATGAAGATTACTAGATTTTTGGTATTCAATGGGATCCTGATAACATAGTTAAGTCTTAAATAAACATTAATATAAGAGGAAAAGTGGTGATAACCAAATAGGAATAAAGTATATAATATTAAAAAGTACTAGTTTGTATTGACTATGTATTTAGTGAGATATATTGTTTAAGGAACAAAAACCACTCCCCTGACTTATTCTCATTATGTTAATGGAAACCCACAGGATATAGACATGAGAAATAGATTCCATAAAGAATATATTTGAATAGAAATGCTAGAAATGGATTTAGATGAATAACACATATGAACCTTATCTTGGAAAGTGGAAACCTGAGTGACTTTTTAGTCATATGAAGGAAATGAGAAGACAATCATGATCCATACACAGTTTTTTAAAAGATAGAAATGGTTCGTGTGATTTAATCAAAATAACCCCTTATTAAAAAGAGAATATATATTATTTAATACATTACTAATATGTAGTGTGTTATGTGATGGTTTTTTATCTCATAGGAGACTAGTGCAACCCATGAAGAATATTAATGGTTTTCATATCATTTAACACAGTGATAATCAGTGTTTTAAATGTAGATACAATTATTTGAAGAGAATATGAAATGATGTATTACATGAATACTGTTGAATAAAAATTAATAATTTATGATTTCAATAAGGTAATCAGAGATGATAATGAATTATTTATTAGGAATTAATTAATCGATAATTTTTTTGAAGATCATGCCCAAATAAAGTGGAGTTGAGAACACCATCACCTAAATAAATAATTTCCTGATCATTTTTCAAATATTAAAATTTTATTAAAATGGTCACCACATACATTTGAAAAATGAAAAAATGATTCAATGGTTTGTGATGTTTACATGAAAAATTAAGTTTTGATTCGATAATAGAGGAATATCTAGAGACAATTTTATAGTGGATAAATCTATCCAACGAAATGGTTATTAATTATTGTCAATTTCTAAAGGAATAAATGATTTTTCATGAATTTAATGTCATGTTTATTGAAAAGGTTTTGGTAATGATATGTAATGGATAATATATGATTATGGTATTTAAATAATAGGTACATGTTTTTATAAATTATTAATGTTTTTTGAAGAATGGAATGTAAAAATGGTAAATCCTTTGAGATTAAGATAAGTGTCATATTTGTATTAATATACAGAATGATGGATCTTTTAAAATAACCATAACCTAACTTGATCAGTGATTAGAAATTAATATTTTCATTAAATAGTTTATTTATTTGGGAGGGGGGAATGTAACGCCTCTAGATTTTGGGTAAATTCAATTAATATAATCATTAATAGATTCTATCACATGTAACACATAAATAACATAATGCTGTACTCAAAAGAACAAAGTGATAATAACATTAAATCAATAATATTATAATTAATATATAAAAAGATAACAATATGTATGAGTAATTATATATTAATATATTTTGATTAATATTTTAAAAAAGATGGGTTTTTACAAACCACATTTAAAAATGGTGTATTGGATTTTATCATAATAAATTAAACTGATCATATTTAAAATTTTACTACAAAAGTTAATATTTATTATTTTAAACTGTCATATTAATAAAAGAAAATTATAAATTTATATGAAATCAGATTAAAATTGAATGAATTTTAAAAAGACAATCTGTTTATAAATTAATTTTTTCTTAATATATTTTATTCTCATTTAAAATACAAATTATATATTTTATAATTTGAATTTGAATAAAATTAAAATGTATATTTTAGTTTATAATTTCAAAAATAGTTAAAGTAAAATAATTATTATTTTCAAGATTGATTTATTTTTAACTGAATATAAAAAAAATAAGGTTTTTACTAATAAAAATATTTTTATGACATTACTAGTATATAATATTGATTTTTAAATATCTGAAACCATTTTATGAAAAAAATTGTGTATTGATGATTTTGAAAAAGTTATTTTTATTTTCCAACCCTATATTATAACAACCCTGTTGTTTATTACCCACATGGAAATGATTAATTACATAAACCTGCACTTAAGAAAAACCGTTGGACTGAGAGGTTAAGTTTCTTGGGAAATTAAGAACATTGCCTTAAAAGATAGAGTATTAAACCCAACATCTTTATTGCAATCTTCTTTTACATGAAGACATCATTCCTTCATACATAGCACTACATGGGATAACCTGAGGGCATGCATAAGAAAAGGGTGACCTATAAACCCAATAACAGAGTAAACAAGTAATAACATGAAGTGTATAGTACATGATAGGAAATACGCATATCAATTGAGCACAAAAGAAACATGAACATAAATTCATGATATATCATGATTATCATAACATGGAAATATGGAAACAACATTTAATATGATATTAGCATGAGTCAAGGATCATTGCACCTTGGGAATGAGTAATCCCTCATTGAACATGAAATAATATGATTAAACCCTCATTTCAAGTGAATTGTAATGATTAAACCTTCATTTCCCTTGATGTATCATGATATTATTCTTTACCCAATGCATTGGAGTGCTATTTGGGTGTGCATTTTATAAAAAATTTATTTTATGCATAAGTGTGCCCTAAGGATCATACTACATGAAGTCATTCAAAATTATCATTTATTTAAGGATAATGTAATTTGGAATACATAAATAAAGCTATTTAATCAATATGTAAATTTGTATAAAGTTTAATACCCTTGATAGAGAAATGGGAATTGTATTCACTACCCAATGACTTTAGCTTGGAAATCGAGCTGCAAATTCGGTACCCTAACCACATGACATAAGAATTCATAAAAATGGTTGATGAGATAGAAAAGGGTATCTAAATATTTTTACATGAAATGGATAGTAAGAGGGTAATATAAATATATGAACCAACATATGTAATTTAATTTAGATGCATAATATAAATGAATTTCTTAAATAAAAATAAGGAGAGAGAAACCCATTAACGACTTTCGACATGGTAACGACTGTACAAGGGAGGAATTAATGAAATAAAAAGGGGTATCTCATCATTAAACATAAGGAGGGAATTATAGGGGAGGTTCTAAATCATACCCAATCATTTTTATTTTCAAAGGAAGGGTAATAGCAACATTAAGAAACATTGACAAAATGAGGGAGGAAGAAATTTCGTGCATGGATGTGTGATTTCAAAGACTTGTAAAATGCATGAGAGAGGCTTCATGGGAGATTGGGGAACCTTGTGAGAATTATAGAGATAGTATTTAAGGGTTTAGTCGATCTCCAAATGTTTTGAGTGATGAGGAATGGGAGATTGAGTGGGTTTATGATGGAAAAAAGAGTGAATTCATTATTATCTAGGTTTTGGACACCATACATTAATCTAATCAAAACCAAAAACCAACCCTTTGTTTTTTCCACAGTTTTGGAAAATGTGGTGTGGAAAACATTATTTTAACAATATAATGGCCGAACATATTAAGATATTAGGCTTTCTTTTTAAGAGGTGAGTCACTCTCTCAATGAAATCATTTTAAAATGATAAAATGTTTTATAAGTTTTGGATGGCCCACTATTTCATTTTAAAATATATAAAACAAATTAAAAAAACATTATTTTAATGGTAAAACATATATTGTCCAAAAATCACGTTATTTTTACTTTATTAACTCATTATTTGGTCATTATGATGTCATAAATCACATTATATATTTAAACGGTATTTAATTTTATATAAAAATTTGACAGTCTCAAAAAATTATGAAAAATTCACCAATGGACAATAATGACGACCTGAATCCAAAAATGACATTAATTTTATCTAACTAATTTTCTAAATATGTGAATTTTAAATTATAAAATATAAACTAACATTTATTTAAAATTAATGGGTCTTGACACAAATAGCTTTCAAACCTTAATAAAAAATAAAATTTTTATCATAAAAATTATATGATAAATTATATTTAATAAAAATAAATTTAGTAATAATATTTGGATTAAAAATTATTTAAATAAAAAATAAATTAATTCTTCAAAATATATTTTTTATTTGAATTTTATCAAAAGATAATATTTGTAATTTAAAACCACTTTAAAATGTAACAGTAAAAATACTAATGCATATTATTTATTTATACAAAAATAATGCACATTTTAATAGTGAAACTGTATTTTACATAACCCCTTATAACACCCACATAAGTCCCAAGGGTAGGGTGTGAAATGAGGATAATCTCTTGGGGTGGCTCAGATAACATCACTCAGGTGGTAATTTCTATTACCTTCCAGTTCCCACATAGGCAATTCCGTTCATGATTAACGTGTTGATGGTCATATTGGGCTTGTCCATGTGTTAATCCGAATGAAACGACCTTATTTATGAGTTCTAAAAAATGGGAATTGTATGGAAAAATTATACAGGATGAGGACGTCACTTCCTTGGTCTGAGTAAATTTTATTTATTGAGGCCATATATTTATATTCGTCATGTGATCACTGTTAACCAACTATATTATGAAAAATAACAATTTATAATGACATTTTGAAATTCAAAAACATAAAACCACATAAGTGAAAATGTTTTATATAACCATTTTACATAATAATACACATTATCAGTTTAAGTGTAATTTTCGTTAATAAATGTATGGATCAATACAATTTTCCCCTCATTAGAAATTTTCTTCATCAATTTTTCCCACACTCAAAAATATGAGGTTAACTGTGTTTAATCACTTACTATGATTCCCACGTTTCTTCTTCAAACTTGTGGTCTCTCTACAGCACTGTGACATGGGACATTGTCTTACTTCAAATAACTTTTTTACAAAAATCAAATCATTTCACCAGCTTCTCTTCATAGGAGAGGTCATTAACCAATGGTACCATCTATGGATTGTGTACATATGATTTTTTAGGTATGTACATACTCAAGAGCGATACATGTAATACATCATTTACTTGATATAGGTTCGGTGGGAGTGCTAGTCGATATGCCACTACTCCACTGAGATAAAGGATCTCCAAAGAGCCAATTTACCTTAGACAAATCATTCCCTTATTCCTAAATCTCATAACTCTCTTCCACCATGATATGTTGTGGAATAATATGTCTCCTATATCAAACTATAAATCTCATCAATGATTATCCACATAGTTGTTGTGACAACTCTGAGTATATTTAATGTGCTGCCAAATGGTTTTAACCTTCTCCACCAATTAATAAAACATTTATGGACTTATGAGTCTTCTATCTTCAAAATCATCCGAAAGTGTATGTGTTCTGTACATATTCCCACAAAGGGCTTCATACAGATCTATTTGGATTATTAATTGGAATCAAATGTTATAAGGGAACTCAACCAGAGGAAGATTTTGATCCCATCCTCTTTTAAAGTCCATTGATCTTACACATAACATGTCCTCAAGTGTTTGGATAGTCCAATCAAATTGGTCATCAATATATGGATGATTAGATATACTTTAGTTTAGCTTAGTATGTAAATAGATCTAGAGACACTTTCTAAACATAGAGATGAATCTTGGATCTTGATCTCATAAAATATATTTTGGTATTCAATACAACCTTGCCACTTATCTAATTTATATCTGGGATAATTAATTCAATGTGAAATGCACTCAAATTGCAATTAAATGTCCAGTCTTCATAAGAAGATCCACAACAACCCATATATCATTGTCTCATTTGGATTTTTTCGTTGTCTGATGACAAATTCCATTATGATGTTATCTCATTTTGATGCTGGTATGGGTAATGGTTTCATCATACCCTTATACTTATGCCTATAATCCTTCACTTTCTGACATACTAGGATAATTGATACATAATTAGTGATCTCCTTCTTCATATTATCCCACCAATAAATCTCTCTGAGATGTCAATACATCTTGGTGTTTCATGGGTGAATGTAGATAATTTAGCTATGTGCATGATCCAAAAGTTATTTCTTTAATTCTGGATTTGATGGAACACATATTCATGACCCAAATATCACAATTCCATATTCATTAACATTGATCTATGAGGATTTAACTTTTCTGATAGTTTAATATTTCTTTTGAATTATCGTATCAACCTTTTGAGCACCCATTAAACATCCCAAAAGAGATGGTTGAAAAATTATTTGTGAAAGGATTGATAATGTTCCCATATATATGATTCCTATATCCATAGTCATCATATATTAGAATACTCAGTTGTTTTAAATAATCATAAATGATAGAATTACTGGGTCTTGATTACATAGAGAATCTGCCACCTTATTTTCATTCCTAGGGTGGTAATGGATTGAGCTGTCAAAGACATTAATCAGCTCTAAACATCTTTGTTGGTGGTAGTTCAACTTTTTCTGTGTGAATATATATTTGAGGCTTTTGTGATCCATATATATGTCAAAATTCTCACCAATGTTTTAATGCTGCCAAAATTTTAAAGTGAAGATTACTACATTCTCCTACATATCATGTGTTGGATTTTTTTCTCATGATATTTCAATTTATTTGACGTATAATCTATTAATTATTCATTTTTCATCAACAAAACGCTCATTCCTTTCTTCAAAGTATCACTGAATAATACAAAAAGTCCTCCACATATGGGTATATTGATAATGGGAATAGGGATAATCCTCATTTTTAACTCCTTTATGTTATCTTCTCATTCCTCACTCCAAGAAAAAATAACTCCCTTCTGAGTTATCTTGGTATGAAGGTTTGAAAATCGAAAAAATAAAATCTCACAAATCACCAGTAATATCCAGCTAACCACAGGATGCTACAGATATATGTCATCGATGTTGGCCTCATATATCCCTCATTTGTTTCCCTCTTGGAGGGAACGAAATACATCCTATTGCCTATGATAAAATGACCAATGAATTAGGCTTCCATCAATCTGAATGCATAGTTGTTTTACTTTTCATTGTGCTTCTCTATCACAATGTCTATAGTTCATTTATTTGATTCTCACGATTCTCCTCATTAGTGTTAGAGTATATTAGAGTATCAGATATAAACACTACATAAAAAATTTCTATGTAATATCTATAGACTCTATTCATTATGTACAATACGTTTCCAAGTGAATTAGTGTGTTTTAAATACACTACAATGAATTCATAGTGCCGATATCTTGTAAGAAAATAAGTCTAGGGGATATCATCTTTATTCATACTTACATGGTAATATACCAACCGAAAATCCACCTTGAATTAGTATTGTTCTCATTGTAGCTGATCAAAAGGGTCATCAATTCATAGAATATTATAATTATTCTTTATCGTGATTTTGTTGAGCTCAAAATAATCAATGAAAGGGTTCATTGATGCATCCTTTATTTTGATGAAGATGACTCATACACCCCATGGTGAATAACATGTCCCTATAAACCATTTACCAATATTCTCATATAGTTGTCTCTTTAACTCCCCAATATCCACAATATGTATTCAATACGAAGTCTTTGATATTTTTAATTCCCTAGGTATAAGATCAATTAATAATTAAACATTCCTTAATGGAGGAAGACCAAATATATCCTTGAGAAACACTTTAGTAAATTCCCTCACAAAAGGCATGTATTCAAGGATGATTGCATACTTTGACTCAATCATTTGAGTAGGATACCCATGTTTATAGGGATGTAATATCAATGCTTGTGATGATGGAACAAAAGAGGATTGGTCCTCATCCTTACACATTTACTGAATTAGGGGACGATTATCCATATGTGGAGTTATTTACCTCTCACAGAAAGTTATTTTCTCTCTATATATGGAAATCCAATAAATTCCAATAATTTCATAAAATTCCACTTGAGAGAGTATGATGTGTTTTTCAGGAAGTTAAATCAACAAATAATGATATAGGATGAGTTATATTCATGGGATGCAATGATTTCCCATTTTTCCATTCCTATTAAAATCTTTACATCCATGATTTGTGGTGGTGTTGTTATTATTCTATTAAAATTTCAGGATATAAAAGAATACATAGAACTAGAACAAAGTAGTTTGTTATCTATTCATGAATGAATAACTATCATACTTTTCACAACATTATTGTTGGGGTTCTCTTCGATAATAGTGATGGAAAAATATCACCCTTTCTACCTTGGAGGTTGTTCGTCACCTCAAAAACCCCTTGTCATAGGACCCTGGATTGCAATGTGCCTTAGTTCATTGAAGTTGAAGCAATTAATAATATGTTGATGTTCAAACACAGAATTCCTCTCCACAGTTAGAAAATTAGATTTTTCATTTTGAATGTTATTGTCTAGGTACACTTCTCATCTACAACAAAATGCATTTTCTTGTACCCTTATGGAAATTTCTTGGGTGCTTTTTTCTGCACCTTTGGCATGTGGGGTGCAATAATTTCATTGCACCATTAGATTTATCCATTATACCACCATAATTAATGCTCAATTTTCAATTATTATCCTCATGATTCCCCTAAGATTAACTGATCCCCATTTTTACGTTGAGGTCACATCAGACAATTTCTGGATAGCCATCAAAATCACGAATCACCAGGGATTTCTGTAGGTTATGTTTTATCCAGCCAAAGAAGCGATCAACCTTTCATTTGTATGTAACAAAAACTTTTTTTGTCATATTGGTAATTCTTTATGATGTATTTCTTGTATTCTCCAATGTCATTGTCATCATTTTTCTTGAGGGAAAAGATGTCCCATTCCATGTTAAGTCAGAGGGTGCACAAGAAATATTTATCAAAAAACATTTTCTGGAAATCATACCATTCCTACACCTCCACCACTTCCACAGTATGCATATTTTTCATCAATGTACACCATTTATAAACATCACCTCCATATAATAATCTTCTAGAATAACATTATCTTATTCATAACATTGAAATATGGAGAAGATGTTTTCAATAGATTTGATCCATTGTTTGGAGATTGAGGGATCAAATGATCCATTGAATGTACGAGTCCTTTGTCCCATGAAGCTATTGATGGCGGCTTGTTCTTTCATTGGGGGGGGGGGGGGGTTGAATGTTACACTTCACCCATGTTTCTATTCAAATCGCAACATAACTAATAGAGTATCATTACAATTATTATTATTCCCACTCACATCAAATTGGGAATCTCAATAGAACAATCATCACATTGATCATCGCATCAGTTCAAAACCTGATTCCTCCTATTACTATCCATTAGATGGGGAAAAGTGAAAGTTAGGGGTAACACCTAAATGGGAATCCAAATAAAAAATGGGTAACTTATAAAATAATTTTATTTCATTATCATTTTAATTTCTATGCATCAATATATATTATCCATGATCTACTTCCAAGGATATATTCTTAGGGGAATTATTTCTACTTAATTATGGTTAACACTAGGAAAATGAGTTTACCAAATCATATCCCATGGGATTGTCGAAACCAAGAGTATTCAAGGCACATTTTCATCCACCATTTCCCATTATTCTGTATCTAAGAGCGTTGCATTTGGTTTTTACCATTAGATACATTTGTTTGAGAGCTTCCTCTACCTGCTCATATCTAGGCAGGGATATATTTTATTGATAACCCATTTACTCAATACGCAGAAAAATTTCAGGATGTTTTCTTATACTTAGTCTTATCCATATGGCTTTAACTATGTTTTTATAATCCTAATCCCTAAAATAACAAAATATACACTCTAATACAAACTATAACAACCCTACTATTTATTACACACATGAACATGATTAATTACATAAACATGAACTTAAGTCAACTCTGAGGAATTATAGGTCTTGTGTCTTCAGAAATTTAGATCCTTACAAAACAACATATAACATAAAACCCAAAGTATTTATAGAAAACTTATTTTACATGACCATAATATTCCTTCGTACATAGAATTTCATGGGAGAACCTTTTTACATGAATAAGAAAATGGAGAGATATAAACGCCAGTATGGGAGTAAAATAGGAATTACATAAATATTATATTACATGTTCGTAAAAATTCATATCAATGTATCACAAAAGAAAAATTTACATAATGTTACGATACATCTTGATTATCATAACTTGGAAATGTGGCAACAAAATTTAATATAATATTATCATTAGAAAGACTCATTGCACATAAAGCATGATTAAAAACATAGTCAACATGAATTATCAAGATTAAACCCTTATTTCACTTGAATTAGAATGATAATCCACTCATTTCACAGTATGTATCATGATACTATTCTTTACCTAATGCATTGTAGCGGAATTAGGGCGCCCCCTTCATAAACATTTCATTTCATGCATAATTGTGCCACATGAATCATAAAACATGTAACAATTAATCATAATGATTTATTCCACAATAAAGGAATGTGGGCAAGGTATCGGTACACAATGACTTTGGATTTGAAAATCGTGGTGCAAATTGGGCAGCATAACAGCGTGACATTTGAATTCATAAAAATGGTTTATGAGAGAGAAAAAAGTATCAATTTATAAGTACATCAAATGGACAGTAAGGAGGTCATATAGATACATTTACCAACATATGTAATGGAATTTAGATGCATATTATAAAATAAGTTTGGAATGTAAATGAGGAGTTAGAAAACCCATAAATATTGTGGGTAGGGAAACGACTACACAAGGGAGGAATTGATGAGAGATGAAGAGGTATCTCATCATTAAAACATAAATACGGAAATATAGTGGAGTTTAAAAATCATACCACAACTTTTTTATTTGAACATACAATGGTATTGAAACATAAAGAAACGAGGAAAATAATGAGAGAGGAAGAAATACCTTAATTAGAATTGGGAGCCAAATGATTAGGAGAGGCTTCTTGGGAGCATGGAGTGACTAGGGAGGATTATATAAGTAGGAGAGAGGGTTATGGTAGTTCTATTAATGGTTTTAGTGAAGAGGAATGGGATATTGAGGGAGTTTATATAGGAATGGAGACAAAAAAATTTATTATTTAGGTTTTGGACACCAGACATTATGCTAATCAAATACACAAACAAACCCATGCCTTACCATGATTTTTTACAATGTTGAGTTGAAAAAATTATTTTATATAAACACTGCCTGAATTTATTTAAATATTATCCATGCTTATGTAGAGGTGAGCCACAGTCACATTGAAATCATTTTAAATTGCTAAAATGTTTTATAAGTCTTTGAGTGTCCATTTACGCATTGTAAAATAAATAAAAAAATAAAATCACATTATCTGTTAGGTACAAGATATATTGGATGAAAATCACCTTTATATTATTTTATTAACAACCTATTGGGTCATTATGGTGTTATAAAAGAAATTATATATTTAAAAATTATTTAAATTTTACCCAAAAAATCGACTACCTCATAAAATTCTAAAAAATTAACTCTTGTATAATTTTAATGTCCTGATTCCCAAAACTATATTATTTTTATCTTACAAAATTTCAAAATATCTGAAATTTTATTTTTCAAATAAAAAGAACCTTTATTTAAAATTCATGGGTTTTGTTAAAAAATAGCTACCAAAGCATAATAAAAATAGAATTCAATTCATAATAATTATAGGATCATTTATATTTAATAAATGTAATATTGTAATAAAAATTTATTAAAAGGGTACTTAATTAAAAAATCCATTATTTCATCAAATTAGCTTTCTTCATTGAATATTAACTAAATATTTTATTTTTGCTTTAATATCCATTTACAATGTAACAATAATAAAATGAATGTATATAATTTATTATATACAAAAATAATTCACATAATCATTGTGATATGGTCTTGTTACATAACCCCTTATAACACTCGCATAATACCTAAGGGTATGGTGTGAAATGATGACAGATTCATGGGGTGGCTCAAATAACATCTCTTGGGTGGAAATCTCTATTAAGATCCAGTTCTCCCGTAAGAGGTTCTATTAAAGCTTAACATGTTGAAGCTCAACATGAGATTTGTCCAGAGCGAAGCCTAGTGACGCGAACTCCTTTCCATGATCTAAAAATGGGATTTTTATTGAGAAATTCTAATTGATGAGTCCATCACCTTCTTTTCATGAAGAAATTGGATTTTTAATGCCCTATATTTATACAAATCATTTGATCACTATTCATTAACTATATTCGAAAAAATAAAAATTCATAACGGTATTCTAAAATCCAATAACATAAAACGAAGGCTGTACATATTTTTTATATAGCCATATTAAATAATGAGATATTTAAACATATCAAGAGGAATTTCCTTTAATAAACATATGGGTCGTTACACATATTACTAATTTAATAAATTGTATATTATTTATAAAAACAATTAATCCATTAAACATAATGTATTTTAAAATTAATTTTTATGAAATTCAGAAAAATAAAATAATAAAATTGTTTTAATATTTTTAATCCTTAGTTTCAAAGTATTAAATGTGTCCAATTTATTTTAAATAATAAAAGATAAATTAATTTGTTAAAAACTATTTCCCCTAGTAAAAAAATGAAATATATAAATGTGGTTTAACCATAGAGAGAGACCACAGACATATATAAAAACAAGATTTTAATTTATGGATTAAGATTTTATTATCTTTATCACTTATCCTATTAAATATTTCCCAAGTATATTTAAAAAAATCCTTGAGATTAACACCCTATTATTAAAACGTTTTCACTTTATACCTAATGTAATCACCCTTCAATTATATAAGGTGAAATCCTCTAACGACTTTTTGTTTCATAGAAAACAACACCATTCATCAAATATTATTCCAAAAATTGTTATATATAAGCCTATACACCACTAAAAGGTTATTTGATTATCAAAATATCATCCCTTAGATCCTTAACCCTGTTTCAAAGGGGATAATCTATGAAGTGATGTATAAATTTCAAACCACTATATTGTGATTTTAATTTAATTATTTGCAATTATTATTTCATGAAATTTATTACATTATATATGGATTATTAAATATGTATCATTATTATACTGTAATGTTTTTATAATTATTTCGTAATCATTAACCTCATTCCCTCTTTTTTATTAAGACAATTGAAACCATTGTTATTGTGTTGTGTAGATTACTTCCCCCATGACACAACATGTTTTATTTTACTTCACTACCACAAATTGATTTACATAAAATAGAATCTAATATATAAATATAATATTTATGAAATTTTTATATTATTTAATGATAAACCATATTACTAATTTTCCCATTTATGGAAAAGGAAATCAATATCCATGAGTGTGTATGGTCTACTACTTCAATGAAGCACTTGATTTCCATTTCTATATTGATCATACCATTACATAGATGTTTATGAGAATTATTAATTGAGAAATATTATCTTAAGAAATTATTATTTTTAAATAAATAAATTATTTATAACCTATTAAAAATATGTGAAATAAATAACCATTTTATGTTAAAGTATCTAAAAAGGTGTTCAATGTGGAATAAGTTGTTTCTTCAAACATAGAAATAGTTTTCTATAAGATATATTGCTCTTTTAATTCATAACACTATGAAATATCAGACTAATAAATAATATATAAGATCAATTTTATTATCTTATAATGACAATAAAACAAAATCACTTCATAATATTACATTTATTATGTGTTGTCCTTGTGTGGGTTGGTATAAACATGTAGTTGAAAAATGATACTAATTTGTATAATCATTGAGTATTGGAATTTAGTTCATTGTAGTATTTTATATTATAATGTAAATAATTATAGATTATTTGGTTTTTTAATTTTAAATTAAAAATTTAACTTATTATTTTAGTAAACAAACATCATTCACTATGAAGAATTGAACCATGATCTTTGCTAAATTTATCTCTAAGGAACAGAACCGAAACACCTAGATAATAAAGTTATAATATAATAAATATTTATAAAACATAAATTATTATACAATTTATGATTTTATTAATGATGAAAATTGGGGGAAAATGAATAACAACATCTCAATTACAAATGAGTTTAAACGGTCAATATAATTCACACATGTTATGAAAAAAAGAAATAAATGACTAATATATATGTATAAAGAATAATGATTAAATAGTTTAATAATATTTTATAGATTTTAAAAAAGTTTTTATATGTGTTATTATGTTTTCTACCTTTTTAATATATAGTTTAGAACACATCTTGACAAGGTAGGAATTTAGGTAAGTTGTTTTATTCTCAAATTTGAATTTAATTATACAATTTTATGTTATACCCAATGTTTTCTTTAGAATAATTAAAATTTTAACCCATAATAATTTTTTTATAATTATTATATTTTATTTTATGATTTTAAATATTTTATTCCATATTGATTATATCATGGGGTTTTGACTCATAAATTAATAATGTTGTAAGGGTTTTGTGTCTCAATGTTTTTCCTAGTGAGAAATATTTGTCATTATAAACCATTTTTTATTTTTAATGTTTCATCTAGTTCCATTTTAATATTATATTTCAGTATCATTTTTTATATGTGGTAATTTTATGTTTTACTTACCATCATATCATTCATGTAATTTTCACTTTAATTTTTATAAAGTTGTATGGGATTCGATGTCTGAAATTTAATTTTGTTGAACTTATTTATTATTAACCACCATGAATCCTTGAATAAGGATTGACTAAAAAATTATTTTAATTTAATATACACATGGTTGTTTTGACAGATATATTATTTAATTTATCTAATTTCAATTCAATTTTTAAAATTCAAATGTTTAAAGTAGTTTATATAAAAATGTTAATCATTCCCTAAGGGTCTTATTTTAAAATATATTTCTTTGATTAACAATATATTTTATATTAAAAATATATTTGTGGAAAATTTATTCCTTATAATGAAAAAACATTCATATTTGTTGGATAGTCATGGGGTTTTATGTGTCCCCTCAATATCCAATTTCACATTTATCAATATTACACTCATAGTGTTTCTTATACCTAAAACCAAACCCACATCTCCTTCTCAATTAGAAACATATAGTTTTTATTATTCATATAATCATTGGGTTCTTTTGAAGATGTCTATATATAATTATATTATCATTTACATTAATTTTTTTACATTAACATCCTATAATTATTTTAAATAAATTTAACATTTTATGTATGGGCCTTTTTGATCAAAATGTAAATGGATTATATTTTTAAAATTTATGATGGAACATTATATTTTACCACTATTTAATTATATATGACTATTTCTCTATATAATTTATTTTTTTATAGAGTAAATTATTTCTCTCATTGTTTTGTTGAATATTTCATTTAAAGTATTTCAAAGATTAGTAACATTTATTATTTCTAATATATATTTTTCTAAAACTCCAAAAAATTATTTTTTCCATCTAAGTCAGATTACATTGACCAAGATTATTTATTATTACGGATGTACATAATATTATACCATCCATATTATTCATCATGAATGATTTTATAATTTTCCTTCTCTTTTGGAGGAAAGATCAATCACTTCATTTTTCATTCCAAATCAATGACTTTGTATTATCATAAATTTTCAATAAATTTCAATCCAATAACAAAACAATATTTTTAATTATGTTGATTGATGGGTTTTAAAAAAGATTTCAATCATAAATTAATAGGGAGATTTATTTTACTAACAATTTATCATTTATCTATATGGTAAAAAATACAATAATATTTGTTATTTTTAAAATTGGTATTTTCATAGAATATTAATCGATATCATTGGATACCCATTTATTTTACATGGGTTTATCAAGTATATATTATTTTTGGAATTGTTAATAACTTCCCGATAATATTATATTTAAAATGTTTAGGAATACCATTTTTTACATGGCTTCCTTATGATGTGTTAAATGTAATAAATTGTTTCATTGGGATCGTTATTCTATAAAAAGGAGGTAATTTGTAATTTGAATGTTTTATAAAATTAATTTCCTTCCATGAGTTCATTATAATGTTATAATTGATTTAATTTTATTTGGAACTAATAATTATGGATTAAAAATGGGTGAAATACAATATCGACCAATAATATATAGTATAACATTTATACCTCATGAGATAATTACTCATGAGTAAATTTTAGTTTGTCAAAATAATGGGCACTACGGGTTGGATCATGGATGTTATGTTTTTGGTTATTATTTCATTATATATATATTATGATGTTACAAAATTATATTGATTTTTAATTTCAACTTTATGAATTTTTAGGGTCTAAGGACTTATTAGGCTTCACTCGACGGTGAATCAATGGTACCTTAATTTTATGCATTTTATTCCAATCAAATTCTACATATTCAATTGTTTAAAGTTCTTTACACAATGAAATATTTATCACAACCACATAAACATTTTAGTAGTGAATAATATATATATTCAAACAATATTTATAGGTTTCTAGATAAATGTATTCTCCTTTCTATGTCGGTTATACTCCAAAAAACAATTCACCAAATACTAAAGTGATTACAACTAGTTAGACAACCAAATTACGATCCATATTCAATTGATTGACAAAACCAAACTACTGTTCTTCCCTGATTAGTTATGAACCCAAATAATAATATTTTAGTATTTTGTTAGACACCCGCCTACAATACTATTCTGAATTGTTGATCCAAAGATTTAAATATCTTTGGTATTCCTCTACAAGAAAGATGGATTCCCCTTAACCTGGGTACTTCTTAAAGAACATTAGAAGTAACAAATAAGGAGAAACCCTAATATTCATAAAACATTTATTATCTACTAGATATAAATATTTATCAATATTCTCAATGTACATTTTTTATATTGGATGAAAGGTATCTCAAAATATTTTCCACCACAAATCTACATCACATACATGAACATATTTATCCACAAAAACAAATTGATTCATTTCATATAAAAATTAATAGATTATTTAAATGAGATTAAAAATAACAAATTTATATTTACCATGTAAATAATAAAACAAAAAACTCATTGGTCGTTATATTTACTTATTTTAATACCTCAAAATTCTTTTTTATTTTTATTTTACAATATATGAAAACTCTTTATAAATAAATGAGGGATTTGGGATCTCATAATACATTAAAATTACATGAAACATAATATTCATGTGGATAAATACCATAACACATATATACCCTTAATTATGTATCAAATACAAACATATGAACCTTATTTAAAATGTATACCACACTCAGCCTCACTAACACTCTAATACCTATGCATCAAATTTAGACAAGTAATCTTATAATTTTCATCTAAAATAATAATCTCATGTGGTCTCATTACTTCATGATGACAATGAACCATAATAATTTTCTATATCAATAACAATTTTTATAAGAATGTGTAATTACGTTCATTTTAATATCTCTCATGGATACACGTCATTAATCACATTTTATTTTGTTCATGAGATCATATTCAATAGGAGAAATCACTTATCAATGTAATTATATTCATGAATGTGAGATTCATGAATATTATATAAAATATTTTATTCAAACTCTCTTGGATCTTCTATGTTCAACATGGACTTATTTAAAGTGTAAAAGGATTTGGTTTGGACTATTTGATATACAAATAAAATATCTCATACCGTGAACCAGTGAAGGATAAGAGTATGTTTTTGGTATGGAATAAAATGCCTCATAATAATTAAATTGATCTTGTACATTGGATCGAATAAAATCTATTATTTGGATAAAATTTTGATTGGTTGAATAGAACCAAATATTTAGTTTATTACTTCCTTATAATGTTCCACATTCTATGGTCTCGTCTGGTCTAATTAACATAGGGTCCAATCTCAAAAAAACCCTTCTGAATGGGTATTTGGTTCCATGCAACCATATGTTATCCCACATATCAACCAAGAAGGTATAAATACCCCTGCACATTACTGTGGGCCCAAAGCAGCCCATCGTTCTTGCAATTCCTCTTTTGAAATCCCTATAGGGACAATGACAACTACTAAATCCATGGGCCTAATAAATTGGTATGCCTCTCATTTAGATGACCCATTGTCCCATATGTTGATGAGTTGGGTCCTTTGTGGGTGGTGGATGGCCATATTGTTTTCTAATCTTAATCTTAATTAGTTTTTTAAGTATTATTAAATTACCCAACCCATTAAAAATAATCATGAAATTCTTCATAAAAATATAGATATATTTTTTATGGCGTTAAAAATGTTTCATGTGCATTTTTCATGGACATCATCAATTTCACCTCATCCAAATATGGGATGTCTTGACATGTTGAAGTAATTAAAAAAATCCTTAAATTATAGTTACATATTTCATTGAAATTAACTATCTATTCAACAATAATAACATTTTTTAAGATGATTGTTCAATAATAATATATATTATATATTAAATGAATTCAAAAAAAAATCTCTATGTATCACCACCTATTCTCAAATCAAAAAACACATATTAGAAAATTATTGACATTGGTTGGAACACTTGGGATAAAAAATCATCCATTATATATTTAGTTACAAATATTGATCACATTAGAAAATTTAATATTTGAGCTTAAAAATTTATCTTATATATTGTGAAAAATAAAAAATGTATGGAGGTATTTTTATATATTCTTTTTAAAATGACATCCTATAATTTTTTAATGAAATGATTTATATCTCATGATAAATTGTAATGATAGTTTATTAAACAACACTTTTCTAGAATAGGTTTCCCCAATGTTTATAACAAGAGATGCATAATTTGTTTTCAATATTTATGATAAAATATAGAGAAGTAATATACATATAAAATATTATAATTATAATTAATGTTATGTTTTGAAATACATGCTCCTAAACACACATTAATGAAAAGATAATGCATCTTAGGTGGAAGAAACAAATTATATCCCCCTTTGTTTAATATTTTACTCAACCATGATCTCCCCTGTAATGAATAAAATAATTACTGATGGATAAGTTTTTGATCAAAATAACTCAAATTAAATTTTAATTCCCCAAAAGGGAACCATTCATTTTTTTCATTTCTGTTAGTGATAAGTCTATATTAATGATAATATATTCATGTTATCTATGAGTGAAAATAGAAACTTCTCATTTAATAAATTATATGTAAAATAAAAAAAAAAGATTAAGGAGTATCCTTTTGGGTTTTCATAAGGATATTTCAGTCTGCGGGTTTCCTCTAAACCTAGACAATAATCTAATTCTAATAATAGAGCATCATTTCAAATTATAAATTGTCATGTTTTCTCTTGTAGATTACATCTCGTAATAAATACACATTATTTCTCACCAAATTAATATAATAGAAATATTAAATATATAAGAATATGATTTGTAAACATGAATTCCAAAACACCAATTATATAATCTGAATTTAGGTCTTATAAATTTAGTCCATATCTGGCTAATCTTATATTGTTGTTATCTTACATCAATGATGGATGCCTTTTTATTAGGGTGAGGTGATCTTATTTCCAATATTTGTTTTTAAGGGGAATACCTTCTCTTAATATCATTATTAATAGGATTATTGAGAGTTAATTCGTTATTTTGAATCAACAAGGACAATCTTTCTCATTTTTATCATAAAATAACTAGATTTTGTTGATGAAGAACATGATATATTTTTTATCCATTATTACTATTGTGTATCTACATATCCTTATTAGATATTCATTATTTTCCATTACTTTCTTGAAAATATTTGGAAAAAATAACAATAAATTGAAAATTCCACCAATTTTGTGATTTTTTATTTTATTAATCAATTTTATATATCGAATTATTTTTGAATAAATATAAATAATATTATTAGACACTGCGACATGCTTTATCATTTATTTACACATTTGAATACATATGTGGAGAAATAACAGATATAATCTCTTTGAAATTGGTCAGACACCCCAACATCTCTTCTTCTCTAATAAATTAGACACCAAAATAAAAAGCCTCCAGTAGTAGGATAAACACCATAGATCTAATATTGATATTCAATTTTTATCCATAGAAATTATTATACTTGTTATTATTTCATCATATAGATATAAATCTCTTAATTTTTGTAATCCATTAATAGATCCAGTAGTAAATAATATGGATCAATGCCACTTTTCAAGAAATTCAACTCCTCTCTTTTATAAAATGATGTATCAGGCTTTAAAAAAATACGTATAGAATTACGGATCCATTGTATTTTGTAATATTTTCCCTCCACTAATTTTCATTTCCTTCAATCTCACATTTATCTACAAAAACTATACTATAAATGGGATATATCAATTATTACATTATTTAAATAATTTTATAAATAGATTATTCTTTTTCTAAATAAAATATTAATACTAAAAAAACATTGGTTTTTATATTTCTTTATTTATATAAATAATATTTATCTTGGTACTATATTTCAAATTACCTTCTATCTCATTTGATAAATCTAGAGGTTTTGGGTCTTCATTATCAATTCACATCACTTGGACCACAATATTCACATGGATAAATACGGAAACACATGTCTCATGATGATTCAATATTAGAAACCTATGATTCATCCTCATTTAAAATTTTAATATCATTTGGTGTCATTATATCCAAAATACATGTTATTCATAATTCATCATGTGACATTATAAATTTTTATCTACAACAATAATCACACACGGTATCGTTATGTGATTATATCTCTACCCCTAAATAATGTTCAAAATTATGTTATATTCATTCATATATGTATTGCCATGAATTTTCATTTTTATCAAGCCTACCAGACATTTATCACGGTTTGTTAAATATATAATGTTGTATATATCTAGAAATATCCCCACTAGAGGATTATCTCTTCATGAATTTATCATGAATAAATATCATATGAAAATTTTCTTTAGACGCAGTTGGATATTTGGAGGTTGATACTTGCTTCTCTAATTTTATAAGAAGTTCCAGTTTTTTTCTAGTAGCCACATACTAAAAAATTCACATCTAATGAATCAGGTAAAGAAACTAGAGGGTTTTATTTGAGGAAGATGATTAATCAGCTTAGTTATATGGATATCATGCATCAGATCAAATTGTAGAATATTTAATTTCATAATATATGAAATCATTTTACAATATTCTTAATGTACTATCTGACAATGCTATTCATTCTAGTTAGGTTAGTCAATATTTGTTTCTAATTCAATGGGAATGGTTAAAGTGAGTAGCATCAGTTCTGCTCTAAGAACCACACTACACCCACAATATTCTTGGGTATCACCTCCATGTCCTATCCCACAAGCCCAAATTTCATTCATGGTAACCCATACATGTTCATGCAGGCACTAAATGGATCATAATTAATACAATTCATTTTGTTCTATAAGATCTCATAATTTTCTAGGTGATTCCATCTTTTAGTTTTTTATTAAACATCCACTATAATATTTTCCATTATATTTATTCATCATTGGATAGGTCTTTTTTTATGGCTGAAAGCCTATGTTGTGGGAAATAACCCAATGTTCAGGGACATATATTGATATGAATTAGTTGAGATTGTGTATAAATATGTTATGTGGGAATATAAATTTTTCCCTATTTTTTAAGGATTCATAAGTGGTTCCATAAAAATCATGGAATTTGTGAAAAACCATTCACTAGACAATTACACAACATGTACATGTTACATGATATGTAAATTCCACCAAGAACGTGTTGAGAACAACTTTATGATGGAAACTGGTTACACTCTATGAAACAAATTCCCATCATGAACATATTTATGGGGATAAATATTAACCATAGGTGAAGGGGTTTTTTGTTTTAGTTTAAAATGAATAAATTCATACGGAAAATAGATTACATGTTATGTATTCCATGGACTAATAAATTTCAAGTGGGAAACATATATTATTATCCCATTCATTTGGTAAAGGATATTCATCTCATACCCTGGGAAATATCAAGGTGAATTTACACTATCTCTTTACCCTCTAGATGTCCAATTACACATATAATCCCTAGTTAGTGTTTCTTCTATTGTTTCCTTCCCAATCATGTTTTGGAATATTTTTTAAATCCAATGGGTCTAACTGTTGACATAACTTCTCATATTCCCACCCGTTGGGTTAGGAAAACATTTAAATATTAAGAAAATGGATAATGAATTATATTGTGTTTCGAATGACATGATATTTGAGTGTTTTATTGATTTATATTCACCATGATAATAGATCTATTTATTAAAATGTAATGAATGTTAATAATTTAGTACAAATTGATAAATGAGACTTGTAATGGATAGAGTAAGGTTAATTTTTAGAATTAACCATTGAGCCATATGATGTGATATTGTGATATCCTTGTTGTTATGATATTTTATGTGATTCATGTTGTAATCTGTTTATTGAGAGATATGTTCCCAGTCTCAGGGTTTAATTCCTATTTTGAGCAGCCTATATATATTCCCTTATTATAATGTGTATATCAACAATTCTCTTCCCAGTACCTTGCTATAAATATTTTATTCAGCAAGATCATCCCAATTCTATGATGTAGTGATTTCATTTCTTGGGATTTTCGCAATACAATATTGTAATTCTTATATTGATTTATCTCAATCTAATCTTATATTGTAATTCTCATATTGAGTGGGATCTTCCCAGTCCTTAGCTAAAATGCATATATAAAGGGACCAACATACTTTTTTTGAGATTATTACTTGGATTATTATTATAGTTGATGTTTTTTATTTACATGTCTATAGGCATTCTGTAATTGCGACGAAGTAATATGGTTCATGACTTATATTAATTCATTGTTTAAATCACTAGTTTATTTTAAAACTACTTACACCTATTATTAGACTATTTTTATTTATACATATTCATATCGAACAAATTATTTTTTCTATAATACTCTTTAGGCCACCATTTGGTACTCAAGATGATTACACCGATGCATGTTTGGATGTGAGAATGGGACCATGTTGTTTAATCTTTCAGTGCACACAGGTTAGGCTTGATTTTGGAAATCAAACATACATTTCATTCAAGACTGTAGTATTTTGAGGATAGTATTGTCAGTTGATTAATATATTATTATTATTTTATGTTTATATTTTGGATACATATTATCATTCTATTACATGAATAAATATTATAATTTTTATTTGACCCTATTTTATATTTTTATTTTATGAAATTATTTCCACTATGTTTTTCGGTTACTTTGTTGATTTATACATTTTACTCCGATTTTTTGTAGTCCATACAAGGGATATATTCTCCCAAATGTAGTTATCATCCTTAGGAAAATGTGTATGCACTCATAAGTTTCAGTATCCAATGTTTTTTACCCACATGGGATATTTCCATATCATAGGATATTATAATGTTTTATCATATGAGGTTTCACTTATTTACTTTCTATTAACTATTTAGGCATGTTAAAAGGAAACTAGGATATGTATGGGCCTGGTAACAATCTTGTTCATCGAATTAGATAACCCATGTATAGGGTCAAATATTAGTACCCAAGGATTTGTTTCTGTTATATTTTTCACATGTTAAAGTTGATGTTATTTCACAATGCAGGATTAACATTCTGATTGAGTTTATTTTAAATTTATACTTGTGGGTATGTATGGAATGTGATGTGTACACAAGCATCATTATAGTCACATAAGGATATATTTACAAGCATTTTTTATGATAGTGGAATATTTATTACATGTGTTTCATAATTTTGTATATAAACTATCGAATGAGATACCTATTAAATCTAAAAGAGGAAATGAACTGATATATTATGACTTAATAAAATAATTTCATTCCATGTCATGAGAAATAAATAAGAGGGGTTTTTTGTTGACATCTTCTGTTCAAGTTTAATTTTTTATTAGAGAATGATATATATATTGTGTTTGTAATGCAAAGAAAATTGAAACTCATCAACTATAAGTTGAGCGTTAGGAGAGTAGAAATCCTAATTCTTTGAATACAATTGATCCAGACCTTCATATTTCTCTGGAAAATCATATGGATGTTTAACATCCTGAAGTCATCATGTGGGCCATGTTATCTATAAAATAGAATCCATTCTATACCATGTCTTCAATTTCTAAGCTGACATGACAGTTCCAACTATAGTGTCTACCTACATTCATTGGAGAGGGTGGACCCTAAGAATCCATTTTCTTGATTTAGTTAGACCAGTTGACCTTCTAATATCATAAGACACCCATAGATATGGTGGGGATGTTTTGTACATATAAACCTTTTAGACCATTCAATCATTTGCTGTAAATTTTAGATTTGTGTAGACAAAATGATGAGAGTTATTGTAATGAATTAAAAGAGTAGTTTTTGATACAAATTTATCCAGAGACATTGTGGAATGATATGGATATAATGTTCATGATTTTTACATAGAGAGAAATTCAGGGATAGACTATGAGTACCATTACACAATCTAACATCACTTTGATCCTTCTTTTGCAAATGATGGGATCACTAGAGAAATATGGTTTCAAGATAGAATTATATTTAAGATTATTTCATAGGGTAAATTTATTCAAATAGTAATATTTTCATACAAGAAAAAAAGTCACTCTTTAGGGACGGTAATTTACGATATACCCCATACAGCATCCATGTTATTTCTATTAGGAATATTGGATCTTTTATTCTATTGTAGTGATCCTCTACTATAATAGCTTCCTCTAAAGAATCAATGGGTAGAGAATCCAGAGTGGATGGAAGTTATATCAAGATTGTGTTCCATAAAAGAGCTTTCAGTTTGCAATGATGGGCCAAAAAATTCCTCAGTTTATGTACCCTACATTAGTGTGTTGTACATGTGGTATGATGAGCCACATATATAAAGGTTTTACTGTCATTTAAAATCAGAGTAGCAGTAGGGAATCCTAAAATGTACCTGATTCCCTAAAAGACTCATATACTCCTTAGTAGATATATAGATAGTGTTTCAATGGAAATTCAGGATATGGATGGTAATATGGAACCCAAATGTAGGAATTAAAGTACAAGGTATAAGGTAATATCTTAAGATAGTGAGGATACAACCCAGAGCAAAGGGGTGAGTCAGCTGCATGTTATTCTTACTACTCCATTACAAGTTATCGAGGACCTTCTACCATAATATGTACAGTTGTTTTATCATATTACTTTTATGGTGTTTTATTTGATACAATGGAATAAAATTCATGTTTTGATTCCCCTTTTGAAAATTATTCGGGCGTGGATGTTAACATCTTGGATGGTGCATTGAAAATTGACACATAATTGGGATTTCCATTGTAGAATATCCAATTTTGAAATTCATGTTCTCTAATGATCGCCAGCTTCCATTTCTTATGGGAAAAATTTATTCTGGAAAGAAAATGTTTTGGTTTTAAATTTTGTATAGATTGGTTAGTCTTATTACGAGATTATATTTACTATTATTAGAGGGGAAAGGGTACATATATGTCTAATAGGATGAGTTTTATTTTTAGGTTGGTCATGTAGGACCAATTCAGTGAAAATTGGATTGTCAAAAATCTAAATTTACAATTATTTCCTTAAATGATGGTGGGATGTGGTAGAACATTTAAACTTAATTGGTTTCCCATTTTTAAGATATATTTCATGAGGATTTATTTGTCATAAAACCCAAGAAGGAGATAGATTTCATGAACGAGTTCATATTGGTAGTAGATATTATTTCCATTCTACCTTATATAATGGCACAAGAATTGATTTTTGCGTGGAATGATCAATATGATTATTTATATTTTAAGGGTTTGATATTCCCTATAAATCTCAATAGGTTTATCTAGTTCTTTTCACTAAGTAAGATGACAGTAACCTATTGTTGTGTGTGGATTATTTGAGATTTAACTAGTCTGTGACCAAGAAACAATATCATCTTCATCATGATAATATCTCTTTGATCAACTGATATATGCTAAGATCTTATAAATTATTTATCTTTGGACATGATAACACCATTTTATGGTGAGTCCATTAGATATACATCATAATTAGTTTAGGATATGGTATGCAATGTGTGCCTTTTTCACGATGATTTGTTTTCTGAAAAATGGAGAAGTGTTATTCAGGGATATTATGCCTTGGATATTTCATTCTTTCCAAGATGAGTTGTTGGTGGTTGTTTTTCATAAAATATTGGTGTACACCCAATTACCATATGATAATGCCCAAAATTTTGACATTGTCTGGGTATATTAATATAGTCTCAAATTAACAATAAGATGATCAAATGTTATTTATGGATTGATATTGTGCACAACATGGGCCATGTCACCTCTGAATAAGGGTTGTAGGGGAACAACTAAATGTTTAATCCATAGAATATTGGTAGTGACCAAAGAAGGTATTCAGATTACATTTTAAATGGTTTTAGTAGGTTATCATCGATTATTTATGTATTTATTCTACCATCTGAAGCACTGATGATAGGGTTTACTAAGACGGTAGTGGATTCTTTTAGCCGGTTTCATACAAGACATTTTTTGATGAGTGAATGAGAATTCTGACCTCATCAACTATCAATACATTACCCACCATAGTTAAAGCATATATCATGTCTAGTGATGAATAATGTGTTGTACTCTAATAAGTTACTGTAACGACTCAAAAATTCTTTATGAAAATTCCTCTTGGGCTATTTAAATGTCTTATTATGGTTATGTAAAATTCATTCACTTATTTTGTTCTATGTTTTGGATTTTAAAATACTTTTATTAATTTTGACCATTGAAAATATATTCATTGAATAGTGATGACATGATTAGTATAAATATAGGGCATTAACAAATCAAATTTACATAGACAAAGGAAGCGATAGCCTCATCTATAAGTCATTCCTCATACGAAGCCCATTTGTCGAATCTCGGAAAGGAGGTGATGTCATTGGGCTTCTCACTTGACCAAGCCCAATCTGATCTTGAATACGTTTAGCTTGAGTGGAATTGCCAACGCGAGAAGTAGAAGTTGACAGAGATTACAATTGCAGTGATGTTATATGAGCCACCCCAAGAGTTTATCACCATCATGCACCATACCATAAGGTCTTATGTAGTTGTTATAAGGGGTTATGTAACAAGACCGTAAACTATGATTATTTGAATTATTTTTTATATAATATTGAATATACCCTCTTTTTATTATTGTTAATATGTAAATATTTTTTAAAGCACATATAGTATTTTAATTAATATTCAACAAAGAGATCTATTATGATGAATTACTTTATTTTTTATCTAAATAAAATTATAAAAAATTATTATTATTATTTTTAAATTACTTTTAAATAAAACTAAATTATAAAATATTTTTATGAATGAAATTGTAATTTTTATTGTGGTTTGAAATCTATTTATGTCAAACCCAGGAATTTGCGAAAATTTTCATTTTTTATTATAAAGTAAAAAAACATATATATAGAAATTATTTAGATAAAATGATTTTTTTTTTGGAATTAGGATGTCAGAATTATCAAATAGTGAATTTTTCATAATATTCTGAGACAATAGAATTTTTGTTAAAAAAATAAATACCGTTTAAATATATAATGCTTTTATGAAAACATAATGAGAGAACAGTAATTTCATAAAAAAATATAAACATTATTTTCGTCTAGTATATGTTTTACCATAAAAGTAATGTAATTTTTTGTTTTTTTGACTTAATATACAATGATTTAGTGGACCCTTCAAGGGTTATAAAAAATTTTGCCTTTTTAAATTTTTTTCCTTTAGAGTATGACTCACATGCATGAAAGAAACCCTATTATTTTAGGAAGATAGACCATTTTTTATAAAAAATATTGTTTTCCACTCACTTTTGGGAAAAACAAGGTCAAAAATTCTTTTGTTGGTTCATCGTTTTGATTAATTTAATGTGAGGTGTCCCAAACATAAATAATAAGGAATTTCACTCTTTTCTTATATAAACCCACCCAATCTCCTACTTCATCTTCACTCAAGGAATTTGGAATTCGACCAACCTCTAAACTCTTCTCACTATAATTCACCCAAGGCACCCTAATCTCCCATGAAACCTTTCTCAAGCCTCTCCCACACTTGTTTGATCACACCTCCAAGCAAGGGATATTTTCCTTTCTCACTTTTTTACAATTTTCATTAAGTTTTTACACCGTTTTTTCAATTACAAATGTTGGGGTATGATTTCACACCTCCCCCATACTTTCCTCTTTATGATTGGATGATGGTAGACCCCATTCCAACTCATTAATTCTTCCCATGTACACCTGTTACCAAGTCGAAATTATGCAAGGGATTTCTCTCTCCACTTTTACATCCAATTAATTATTTTGTATTGTGCATTTAAACTACATTACTTTTGTTGGGACTTGTATCTATATGTCCCCCTTACTGTACATTTATTGTATATATGATGATACAACCATTTATCTCTCATCAACCATTTTCATGAATCCTTATGTAACACAGTTATGCTGCCTAAATTGCACCATGTTTTTTCAAGACAAGTTAATTATGTAGTGAATACAATATCGATGTGTCTATTAAGGGTATTCACCTTTATGAACATCTACATATTGAAAGGTGCATTCATTTATTTCTTCCACATTACATAATCATGGAATAACTTGTGATGTTGATTGATTCACTATTATATTATCCATGTGGCAGACTTATGCATGAAATAAAATTTTTAATAAGGGTGCTCCCTGATAACTCTCCAATGAATCGGGTAAAGTAAATTATCCTAATATGTCATACGCAATGAGTTATTACTAATTATAATTAAAGTGTAATGAGGGTTTACTCCTTTATTATGTGCAATAAGGGTTTACTCATTCTCCATGTGCATTGAGACTTGGCTCATGAAAATTCCATGTTAAGTGTCTTTGCCACATTTCCATGTTGTGATTATCATGCTCTATCATGTTTTTATGTTCATTTAGCTATTGTGAACCATTGATATGACTATTGTCTACCAAGTATTGTATTCCTCGTGTTATTCTATGTTTATTCCCTTATAGGGATTTATAGACCATCCTTTTTTATGCATATACTCAGGTTATCCCATGCAATGCTATGTACGAGGGAATGTAGTGGTCATGTAAAAGAAGCTTTCTATAAAGATGTTGTATTTCATGTTTTAATTTGTTATGTAACGTTTCTAATAATCAACGACAATAGATCTATCGATTTTATAGGTTGTATCCAGTGATGTTTATGTAATAAATCATGTTTTAGTGTGTAATAAAGAGAAGGGTTGTCACAGACAGTATCAGAGGATAGGTTTAGTTATTTTTTTGGATTAGGATTAGAAAACACTTGTGAATTCATAGATACTGGAATAATTACTAATAAACATGCATAATTTTTGGTAGGTATAGAGTAATTCATTTATCAAGAAAATACATCCCTGTCGGGATATGAGGAAGTAGAGGCAGCTCTAGCACAAATGTACCTAGGGCTGAAAACCCAGACAATTAGTTTCGGGCATGACCCAGGGTATCTTGATACACAAAAATGGGCCTTTCTTCACTCTTGGTTACGACACTCTCAGGGGATATTCTTTGGTAAATTAGCATGAATAATATGAACCATTATTAATGGAATTTAAAAAAAATTCCTCTAAGATTAAAGGTTTGAAACTAGGTCATGGATAACATAGATTGAAGCCTATAAATTCAAAAGTTAAATTAATAGATGTTATTTAAAATTCATCTATTTTTGTATTTGGACTCCCGTTTATGGGTTTAATAGTTATCTTTCCTATGTTTGTTATGGATAAAGAAAATGAGTCGAACCAGAATAAAAAAGATAAATGTAGGGTTATCATCTATAGTTCTACACATTATTTTATATCCTGAATTTTTAGTAGAACAATCCCAACACCGCCACAAATCCTGGAATTAATGATGTCTGTGAGTACAACAAATGGGGATATCATTACATCCCATGAAATATAACTCCTCCCCAGTCACAATTTTTGGATTAAACTTTCCGGTGAACCTCATTATATTCCATCTGGTGTAATTTGATTCAATTCTTGGCATGGATTATATTTACTTATATAGATTCAATATAAATTACCGTGAGAGGGAAATCACTCTCCATGTGGAGAATCGACCCCCGATTCTATACAGGTGCAAGGAGGAGGATGATTCATCTTTAGTTCCATCATATGAGGAATGGATATTACTTCCCTATGAGCACACATCTACGGCTCAGATGATTTAATCCAATGAATCAACCATCCATGAATACATGCATATTTTACTAGAATTCACTGATATGATTATCGAGGAATTTTCTGGGCTTCCTCCTTGAAAAGATGTGGAATTCTAAATTGACCTTATACCTTGGGCATTACCAATATCTGAGACTCCATATTGAATTGTTTTTGTATAGCTTGAGGAGATGAAGAAAAAACTATAAGAGGATCTAGATAAAGAGTTTATGCGCCCATGTACTTCACCATGGGGTGCCCCAATCCACTTTGTCAAGAATAAGGATGGGTCAATGTGGCTTTACATCAATTATCATGAGATTAAAAAAATCAAAATAATGAAAAACAATCCTCTACATCAAATTGATGACTTCTTCGATGAGCTACATGGATCACAATACTTATACAATGTAGATTTGGGGTCAGGTTATTATCATGTAAGCGTGAAGAAGGATGATAACGCAAAGACTTCATTTCATACAAGATACGGGATCTATGAATTTATAGTAATGCCTTTCGGACTCAGTAATGTGGTAGTAATTTTTTTGGACTTGATTAAAAGTTCATTTATAGATTACCTAGACCAATTTTTTGTAGTCTCTATAGATGATATTTTAATATACTCCAAAACCAAGGAGTATCACGAGGAGAATCAAAAAAATTTACTACATACCATGAGAAAGGATATGCTCTTTGAAAAGTACACCATGCATGCGTTTTGGTTGAAGGAGGTGTCATTATTGGGCCATATCATCACATGCAATGGGATATCTATGGATCCCTCCAAGAGAACTGGAATACAGGGATTGGAAAGGCCATCATTGGTAATGGATATCCGTAGCTTCTTGGGATTATCTAGATTTTTTCCACAATTTTTAATAAATTTCTCCTGATTGTCCTGCCCTCTTACCAAGTAAACGTGGAAGGGAATATAAGTTATATTGGAGTGATGAATACGAAAAATCTTCAAGGAGTTGAAGTGAAGGATTATCACTGCTCCCATGCTCACTTTACCCCCATTTTGTGAGCTTTTTTTGTTATTCAGTGATCCTTCGAAGAAGGGCATGAGATGTGTGTAGATGAAAAATGAAAAATTCATTGCCTATGATTCATGGAAATTGAAATTTCATGAGCAGAATTACCCAACCCATGATATAGAGTTGGCTGTGGAGATCTTCTCTTTAAAAATTAAATGGAATTATCGCTTTTGTGAGAAGTGATAAATATATAATGACCGTAGAATCCTCAAGTATATATTCACATAGAAAGAGTTTAACAAGGTCCAACAATTCTTTCATTGATGAGAACTGAAACAGATACAATCTTCTTATATTTGATCAATATGAAATTGAAATCATAAATAAGGGAACATTATCAATCCTTTCAATAATGATTGCTCAATAATCTCTTTTGAAATGATTAAAGGTTGATCAAAAGGATGGTATAGGAATTCTTAATAATGTGGAAGCTATCAGAAAAGGTAAATCCTTGGAGTTAAATGTTAATGACGAATGAATTGAAAGATTTGGGAAAAGGTTATGTGTTCCATGATGTCCGGAGATGAAGAAGGATCTTTTGGATGATGCACATAGTTAAATATTTCCTTATTCACCTAGGAAATACAATGATGTATCGAGATCTCCAAGATAATTATTGGTGGGATAATTTGAAGAAAGAGATCGCGGTGTATACATAAAAATGCTCGGTGTGTCCGAAAGTGAAGGCATAGAGGCATATATCTAAGGGGATGATGCAACCATTTCCTATACAATCATGGAAATGGAAGAAAATCATCATGTAAATTTTCACCGGAGTTCAGAAGACATCCAAAGGCCACAATGAAATCTAGGATGTTGGGTATCATCTTCAATGATTGCCAACTTCATTGAACTTTTGGAGGATTTAATATCAAGTCAAGTAGCACAGATTTACATCTGAGAAGTGTTAAGGTAGTATGGAGTACCACTATCTATTTTATGCGATTTAGATCCAAGATTCACCTCTATGTTTTGGATGATTTTTCTACATGCTCTGGATACTAAACTGAACATCACTATGACCTATCATCCTTAAACTGATGGCCAATCTGGGTGAACAATTCAGAAACTGGAAGATAAGTTAAGATCACATTCAATAGACATTAAAGGAGGAAGATACCAATATGTTTCTCTAGTTTCATTCTCTTTTAATAACAGCTTCCACTAGAGCATCTGAATGGAACCATATTAAGACTTGTATGGGAAGAGGAGTAGAACACCAACTTGTTAGGATAAAGTCATTGAGAATAATCTGTTAGGACATGAAATGGTCGACGAAATGTTGGAGAAGGTGAAAACCATTATGAGCATATAAAGGTATCCTAGAGTCGACATAAGAGTTATGAAGATAACCATCAATGAGACCTTGAGTTTATATATGGAGATAATTTATTTATATGCATATCATCAGGGATGATGTTCATGATGTTTGGAAAGAAAGGGGTGTTTTGTCCTATGTAAATCGGCCCCTTCCTGATTCTTGATCATGTCAGGGTTGTGGCCTATTGACTAGAACTTCCACCTACCATGGCCAAAGTACATTATTTCTTTCATTAATCCCTCTTAAGAATGTACATACTAGACCCATCACATGTACTCTATTTGGATGTATTAAAGCTAGAGGATGATATTTCTTATGAGGATCATCCATTGAAGATCTTAGATCGTGGAGAATAAGTTCTATGAAATAAGACAATGCCCCTCGTGAAGGTGTTATGGAGAATTCAAAACCATGAAGAGGAAATATGGGAATTAGAGGAAGTGATGAAGCGGGGTCACCCTCATAAATTGAGTGTTGTAAAAGTAAATTTCGTGGGTGAAATTTCATATGGGGGGAAGATTGTAACGACTCATAAATTCATTAATGAAAATTTCTACTGGACTATTAAAATATCTTCTTATGGTTATGTAAAATGTATGAACTTATTTGGTTTTATGTTTTGGATTTTTAAATACCATTGGGAATTTAGATCATTTCTATTGTATTCATTGAACAGTGATCACATGATTAGTATCAATATACGGTTTTACAAGCCCAATTTACTCAGAAAAATGAAGTGATGGACTCATCAGTAGACTTTCCCCATATGAAGCCCAATTTTTAGAGCTTGGAATGGAGGGGGTTTCATTGTGATTCCCTATCAACCAAGACCATTTTGAGCTTCAATATGTTATGATAGGGCAGAACTACCTCTGGGATATGTGTAAGTTGATAGAGATTACCACTTGAGCGATATTATCTGAGACACATCAATAGTCTGTCACCATCGCACACCTTACCCTAAGGTCTTATGATGGTTTTATAATAGGTTATGTAACAAGTCCTTAATACTATAATTATGTGAATTATTTTTTTATATAATAAATAATATACCTTATTTTTATTATTGTTACTTTTTAAATAGTTTTTCAATCTCAACTAGTATTTTTTGTTCATATTCAACCAAGATATCTATTTTAATGAATTAATGGATTTTAAATTAGGTAATTTTTTAATAAAATATTATTATTATTAATAAATTTTATTTTTATTAAATATATATTATTTCATAATTTTATGAATGCAATTGTATTTTTTGTTATGGTATGAAAGGGTTTTTAGTCAAAACCCATGAATTTTTGATAAATTATAGTTTCTATTTTAAAATTAAAGATTTAAATATATAGATAATTATATAGATTAAATGAATATTATTTAGGGAATCAGGATGTTGAAATTAGTCAATGGTGATTTTTTTTATAATTTTCAGAGACTACCAAATTTTTTGGAAAAAATTAAATACCGTTTAAATTTATAATTTGTTTTATGACATCATAATGACTCAATAGTGATTTAATAAAATAATAAAAACATTATTATCGGCCAATATATGTTTTACCATTAAAATAATGTGATTTTGGGATTTTTTTTATTTATCTTACAAAGCATCAGTGAACCCATAAGACTTATAAAACTTTTTGTATTTTTAAATTTTTTTCCATTAGAGTGTGACTCACCTCCATATAAGCATTCCTATTATTTAAAGAACTTCGTCCATTGTCCTTATAAAAGATTGTTTCCCACTCCCATTTGGAAAAAACCATGGGTAAAAAACATGGCCTGGTTTTTTTGATTAGTTTAATGTGAGGTGTCTCAAACCAAAATAATAACGAATTTCTTCACCTTTCCTATATAAACCCACCCATGCTCAACTTCCACTTCACTAAATGACTTTTTAGTTAGACCAACCCCTACCTTAATTTCTCTAGAATCCCCCCAAGGCGCCTGAAGCTCCCAAGAAGCCTCTATCAAGACACTACCAAGCTTTTGGGATCACACTTCTAAGTAAGGGATTTCATCCTTTCTCATTTTTATCCAATTCTCTTTTTGTTATTATGCCATTTTTTCAGTTACAAATGTTGGGTTTGATTTTTCACCTCCCCTATACTGCTCTATTTATGATTGGATGATGGGAGACCCCTTTATATCACATTAATTTCTCCAATGTACACCCATTACCATGAAAAAATTTCATGAGGGATTTATCTCTCCTCTTTTATATCCAACAAATAATTATGTACTATGCATCTAAATTACATTATGTTTATTAGGACATGTATCAATATGATCCAAATACTGTAAAATTTATGTATATATGTGGAGACACACATATCACTCTCATCAACCATTTTCATTAATCCTTATGTCACGTCGTTATGCTGCCGAAATTTCACTTCTTTTTTCCTCGACAATATCATTGTGTAGTAAATACCAATCACATGTCTCTATCAAGGGTATTCACCTTTATGAATAAATACATATTGAATATTACATTCATGTATTTATTACACATTAATTAATCATAGAATAAAATATAATGTTCATTGATTCAATGTTATATGATAAATGTGGAACACTTATGCATGAAATGAAATGTTTGATAATGATGTGCCCTGATAACGCTCCAATGCATTAGGTAATGTATAGTATCAGGATATGTCATGTTCAATGAGTGTTGACTCATTCTAATTCAACTAAAATGACGGTTTACACTTTTTTCTTTTGCAATGATCGTTTACTCATGCTCCATGTGCAGTGAGCCTTGGATCATTCAAATTCCATGTTAAGTGTTGTTGCCAGATTTTCATGTTGGGATCTTCATGATTTTTCAATCCTTTATGTTAATGTTTATCTTGTGCCCCTTGATATTAATATTCTATAACCTGTTTTCTATTCCTCATGTTATTCCATGTTTATTCCAATACATGGCTCTATAAAGCACACTTTTATTATGCATGTCATCATGTTATCCCGTATAATGTTATGTACGATGGAATGCAGTGTTCATGTAAAGGATGTTATCAAGATAGATGTTGTATTTAATGTTTTAACTTGTTATGTAATGATCATAATCCCCAAAGACACTATTCCACTCGATCGTCTTTGATTTATATAATGATTTTTATGTAATAAATCATGTCTTAGTGTGTAATAAAGAGCATGGTTTTCACAGTTACGATCTAGGATGATCAAGTTGTTTCTTATGGATCTTTTATTTTTTGACAACATGATAGGAATTAACCTACATAATATATCATGTCAACTATGAATTATTGTACCATGATATGATGGGGAAATTATCTTATGGGTTATGGGTTTGTTGTATAAATAGAACCCAAGTTCCTCTGGTAAAAAATTTCTCATAGGAATTGAAACATCAGAATAGGAGGTGGTGGATTATATATAGTTTTTAATTTGAGTTTTCATATTCATTTTGAATGTTCAATATAATAGATCATTAATTGAGATGAGGATGAATATAGAGGTAGTTTAAGTGTATTATGATGAGTGGATGATGATAGTACTCTTTGAATACATGAATCATGTTACATATTAGTCTCATTGGTGAGTAGATATTACATTGACATCAATTATACTCATGATTTTGAACTAGATCATGATATAGTATTTATCTATTCCATATTATATATTTATAGAGACAAAGTAAATAGTGGGTATAGAAAATTAGGATGGTCATATTTATGATTAAATTCTTTTATTCCACAAGGATGAGTATGGGATTCTATTCTTTTACATTAGGATATTATGAGTGAGTCTCATACTTCTAGATGTGAGGAACAACCAATATTGACAATGATGTATCAGGATCTAGATAGACAGTATAAGTGGTCAAGAGTGAAGAAAGAGTTAGTGGCATTAGTGGTGAGATTAGTCATATAATATCATGTGAATGATGAGCATCAAAGACCATCTAGGCTGATATAGAATCAACCCATTCCTTAATGATTATTGGATGATTTAACTATGTAATTTTTTATAGTTTTACATAGGACAACCCATGAGAGTGATTTAGTGTGGGAGACCATGGATCATTGGAAGAAGGTATTGTATTTCTTACCGATTTGGGAGACCATCACCATTGATGCTCAATGTGGTTTGTAAGTGTTGGAGGATGTTCTATTACACATTGTTCCAAAGAGAATCATTTCTAATAGAGTTCCCCATTTCACATCCCAGTTTAGAAGGTTCTTTGTATGTATCTATAATCACATGTTCTAATGTAGACAACCCATAATACAATGAATTATAGTAAATATGAGAAGACTAGTCAAGACCTTGAAGATATATTATGAGTTAATATTGTCGATTTTTTTGGTTTGTGGGAGTATCATATGGAAGGCATGGAGGATTCATATAATAACATATTCTATGAATTGATCTAGATAAAACCCTTAAAGAATTATATTTATGTAAATTCTATTTGCCTCTTTGTTGGTAGGAGGTAGGTGAGTTATTGATTATTGGGCCTAGAATCACGAAAACGATTTTGCATAGATTATGTTAATTAGTGGGTAGTTGGTGACTATGTAGAGTAGGAAGAAATCATATACTGACCATCATAGAAAACCTTTAGAATTCATGGTCTGTCCTTTTATTCTCCTTCATGTGTCACCTATGATTGGGAAATGCGATATCATGAACTAGTGAATGAAAAAACATATGTTTTTATTTGAATATGATATAGATGATATGGTCAATCCATTGGAATGCAGATTCTCCCATCCATAGTGCTATAATTATATACATGATGTTTTTCATGGGTCGTTGCATGGTAAATATCAACTTGACCATTCTATTGTGGTTTATGTTGAGGACGTAAATATTTGGGCTATTTTTTCCTTTTAGGAGAATATGATATGAATTTTAGACAATATTTAGAATTATCTTCAGTGTAGGACTATGCGGTTAGTTCTAGTGCAGGGAAAGTGTGGGAATATTTAGGAGGAGTCCTAAGAGAGGGAGTCTAATGTGATATCACAGTGTTAATACTTGTTCTCCAGGACCACACCATGATTCTTCAAGAATAAAAGGTATTATATATAATATAGAGTATAGTTTTTAAGGTCCCATATATTTCTAGGAATTCCCCTCATTTAATTTTTCATTAAATACCCTTCATTGGGTTCTTCCTTTTCTCTTTGAACCTCAGTTTTTGAGACTTTTTAGATAGGGATAAACTGTTTTTGGGGAAATGACATAATATTCAGGGGTTTATGATTAAATTTATTAATATATTATTTGTATAATAAATTTAAAAGAGGATTCAAGTGGTTTCCATTAATTTGGAAGGCTTCTAAGGTGGTTTGTTAACATTAACAGATTCTATGGTAAAAACTATTTACTGGAGGATTAGGTACCATGTACATGTTACACAATGTGTATCTACTAAAACAAAATTCTCATGAACTATTTCACAACATGTGGTGGTTTAATTTCATGACCTAAAACATTTTCATGTAAATGTATATTTGGGTAAATATAAACCCAATGAAATATATTTTTTAGTATATTGTAACAATTAATAAATACCTGATGTGAATGGATTACATTCCATGTAATCCCAATTTCTAGTCATTTAAATTGGGAAAAGATTATGAATATATCATTCATTTCAGGAAGCCTCTTTCTCTAACACTAAGTATGTGATATTTAAAATTAGTGAGACTCTTCTTCCTCATTAGAATTTTTATTACACCTCTTTTCCATGTTGAGTTTTTTTTTTATTTCATAATATCCCTTTATTACATTTTAATTTTGGTGATATATTTTGACCATGTTACTATTTTGGGGTTGTCATATCGACTTAGATTGATCTAGGTTCCCCATTAAATATTCTATAATGTGTTCCTTGTCGGATTTTTCCATTGATTTTTTTGAAAATCAATAGATAATGGTAGTGATTATTAACCTAACCATATGGTTGGTTTAATTATAAGTATATTAAATTTTGGGATTTACCAAATTGAACATGTGATAAAAATAATTTTTTAGTTTTTTAATGGTATATAATGGATTTAAATATGAATTGTATTTAGTTAGTTCAACTATTGATGGGACCTTGATTATATCTACATGTTGTGTGTTAAGAAACAATAAATAATAAGAACATTACTAATATTTTATCATGTGTTTAGAATGACATGAGATTATGGTGATTATATGATATATATTCCCTAAGATACATGATTTTTTTGGATTGGTATGAATATTAATGGTATAATATCAAATTGATGAATGAATATTCTATTTTAATGATTAACGGTAAATTTCATAATTAAACATTGAGATGTAAGATGTGATATTTAAATATCCTTGTTAGTATGACATTAGTTTGAATTAATGTTTTAATGCTTATACTGAGAAGGATCTGCCTTGTCCCTAGTAGTGATGCATATATTTAGTGATATATCCCTAGTCTTATATAATAATTCTTATATTGAGTGGGATATTCCCAATCCCATATTACAATGATTATAGTCACTGGTATCTATAATTTCCTTTGTTGAAATTCTTATATTATGTAGGATCATCTTAGTCCAATGTACTAATTATTATATTGAGTGACCTATTTCCAGTACCATACAATAATTATTATATAGATTAGGTTATTCCATGTCCCGTGCAAAAATTCAACGTAACTAGCTTGGGCTAATTTTTTTTTATGATTACTCCATGGATTAATGTTCTTGTGGGCATGGTATTTTACATGATTTTAGATATTCTATAATTTTTTCAAAGTAGGTTTTTTGATATTTATATTATAATATTATTTAATACTCTTGTTTCTCACTTGATTTCATATACTTATTATAAGACAGGTTTGGTTTAGACATGGGGCCTACTTGAAGATTCATTTCTTTCTCAGAAGATGAACTAGATTTTTGGACATGGGTTTGATATCGGGTTTTGGACCAATGAATGTTGGGGTAATATGTGCTAGTTTATTTATTTATTTTAATTTTTTTAGTTTGAATTTTTGATACATCCCATACAATCATTACATGATTCATTATTTTTTATTGGTCTCTATTTTATTTACAGTTTTATAATAATTTGTTCCCTATATTTTTTTATATTACACTAATGTATATATATTTTTATTATTCCAATTAATTGAAGTCCATAACCTATGGTATAATCTCCAAACTATACATATACCACCCCTTATTATATTTGGTAGACAATTGTTTACATGGAGGTATTCATGAGGCTTAATTACTAACCCAATTTTCCATGTTAGTGAGTTTGAGATCAAGGGACATTACATGTGCACTTCCTATGGGTTATATTTCACCTCCTACCACAATGGGTTTTCTCATCTAACATACCATTGTTTTGGTAGACTCATGGTCCAACATGTGGTTTAGGTTGTTCCTTTGTGTCTTTAGTATGCCATATTTTTTTGGTAATCATCCATAGAATTTTTTTGAAATACACATTGATTTCTAAACACAAAAAAAATTATCCAAAAAATTATTCCTTGAAAATATAAATATATTTTACATAAATTACTCATTCATTTTTCATTTTCATAATAAACTACCTTTAATCCAAATATGGAATTTATTCACTTTTTCCCAACAATTAACATTTCTTCAAATTTAATTTTCACAAGTATAATCCATTAAATATTAGATCCACGATCATCAAATTTAATTAGATAATTGTTTGGTAATTATATAATTGAATTAATTGAATCAATACAAATTATCCAACAATAACTACCTCATATCCAGTAACAAAAAACAAATTGACACATCATTGAAAATAAATTCAACACTTGAGATCATCTTATCTGATGAATCTTGTTTATTAAATAATATTTTCACACTATTATTATTCATGTATTATGTTAATTCCACAAAAATTCCATGATTTATTATCCATTAATTTTTTAGTATAATTTTCTTATGTATGCTGATTATACCTATATTATCATCTTAGACATATGTATGATATTTTATTTTTAACACCTCTGTTTACCATTACTCAGCATCAAAGATCACTCAGTTATTTGGATTCCTATTTCAATAGTTATGAATATATAAAAATTGTGAAATTTTTATAATTTTTTTTCATATGGTAATTTGTGTGAGATTTTACAGAATCATTATTGGGGGAATAGTTTTATATAATAGGGAAAATATTAAAATTGATACCAGGAAATGATTTTTTCATTAATTATTTTTTCTTAATTATATAAAATTATAAGCCAAATAATTCATGGGAATATACTATAAAAAATATTATATTTATTCTATATGGATTAGATGATAAAGATTAATTATAATATTTGTGGTATAGGTAAGTACATAATAAATTGATTTTTATATTCTTAAACGTCAATATAGTTTTTTAAATTTTACAACGCATGGCTATATTTATATTTAAATTTTCAATTACAATAGAAATAGTCCAATGGACATCATTAATGACTATGGTAAAATTCAACTATAACCATTGTCAATGTATGACTATTGGTTTAGCTCTACTACTTTCCAAGAACATCAATAATCTATATAACCATGGAAATACTTTATAAAAATAAAATATAGACATTCAAAAATATTTTTTTTCATATGTCCAGAAATTATTTATATAGGGAAAAAAGAAAGGAATAAAAAATTTAAAATAAATTAATAAAAATTTCATAAAAACATCATATAAATATAAACTCATTTTAATCAAACATTGTTTATGGTTGTTAAATTAAAAATTATCACGACCATTTCATATTTATTACAACATGAATGGTTTCAAATTTAATATACATGATATTTAATATTGAATCATTTTAATTCAAAATATAATATATTTATGACAATATTAAACAATGATATTCAATATTAACATTCCATATTTTATATAATCATTCTATAAAATTTAAATACGATATATATTTTTTATTTTAATCCTAATCAAATCAAACAAAACAACTTTTGGAGGAGGTCAAATAAATTATTAAATAATGGAATTATCTAGAAATTTTCATATTAATATTTATTGACATCTCATAGATTAATAAAATCATGGTTATATTATGCCTTATTTAATTATTTAAATCACATTTCTCTAAAATTAAGACATGATTTTTTTTTAAAAATATTATACATGAAAATTCATGTTAACCATAGATCATATCAAAAATCATTTTAATTTTTCTTGGGTTAGTAATGGTTTTAATGAATTTTAAGAATAATTAATTTCTATCATAATACATAAACCCATAATTATTTTTACTATAAAACAACCATTTTTATTCTACTGTGACATAAATTTAAATACTACCATGACTTCGTTTCTTGTAGAAATCTACTTAAGGTAGGGCCTTAAAGAGAAATACTACTAAAACTATAATAATGTTTTAGTAAACTATTTCATGTTTTTATTTTATTAATCACATATTAAGAAAAGAATTAACCATTATTAGAAAATCCACATTGTTAAAATCCTTTGTTAATTGATCCTAAATATATAGAATATATTTTTGGGGCATTGAATCCAAAATCAAAAGATAGTTTTATTATTAACATAATACATTCCAATATTTATTGAAATCGATTTTTTAAAAAAAATCATCAGGAACTATGTCACCTGTTCCTAAAATCGTCAATGGTTTTGAGACAGAATTTTTTCTGAGTCATAATATATTTAAAGATTAATTTCAATGCAATTGGGGTTGTTTTTAGTGGTAAAATCATATAATTCTATATAAAAAACATGATATAAAATATGGATAGGTGATAATGTAAAAATTCATTATACCATTAATGTACCAGTATATTTATTGGGTTATTATTCACATGAATTAGGATTTCATGAAACATATTTTTTCATACAAGTCACATTCCGTCAAGTCCATCCAAATCCATATGATTGTAGGGCCTTTTGACATTTATCAGTAATTTCATTAATCTATAGGGCCACTGAACCATCATCTTTGGTTATTAGGTGAATAAATGGATTAAATGAACTACTTAATGCAATATAATGAAGTGAAACATTATGACATGAAGAAACAATCATGTTAGGAGTGTCGAAATATGTATGGGATCCCAAGGAGATGTTAACTTTTAAAAAATTATATGATATTTATGTTGCATGGTATTACATGTGTACCTTTGAATGGGAATCTAAAAATATATATGTTTATTCTATAACCTATCATCCAATAATCTTCTTTTAATGTTCCTTATTTTGTGACATAGGGGTACCCTACCACTGTGTATCCAAGGACATCACAATTCAATGATTCATAGAAGGGGCTCAACATTCAGATAGGTACTTGGTGTGATGAATCATGATAGAGGAAATATAACATACCTCTAGTGACATGATATGAAATAGAATTCACATTTGGGTGAGACCATGTATTCTTCCTATGTGTAATTGGTTCATACTTCCACTGATGCTTTAAGCTTCAATAAATCTGATCCTTTGGGTAAGCTATTTCAATAAAATAGTTCTAGTGGGTGAATTCTATTCCATACAGGAAGGGATGTCGACTACACTTCTTAGGTGTATATATGTGTCTTTCATGTTTTCTTGTAAACCCATTTACCAAATAATAATGATAAAAATATTAATCCAAATGATTATAGATGTTTATATGATACCATTTATAGGTTTTATTAAGGGAACCCTTTGTGAAAAAAATAAGAATCAATAAACCAATTTTTTTAACATTATATCGATCTATATATTTAAATTTAAAAAAATTTAAATTAAAATGTAAAAATTTTATATATTTTATTTTTCAATTAAATAATTGATCATCATGATATTGTTAACTATAAGGAATAAAATTGAATACATTATCCCAGTATATCTATAGATTATTTTGAATATCTTGAAATATGGGACGTATTATCCATTATTGTCTTTATAATTTACGAGTTAAAGTGAAAGAGATAATAATATATTCATTGGTGTATTTTCACAAACACGGTCAAACAAGTATTTTATTACCATTGAAAAATGATTTAACATCATTATATTTCTCCAATACTATAGTCCTTAGGAACATAAATGTATCAAATTCATTCATCCATAATTGAATCATTTTATATAATTATACATTTTTATAAGATGTGATTTAATTCATTTATCAAATTTATGACAACAAAATTATAATTATAAATGATTAAAATTACAGAAAATAATACCATATAATAGATCAACTAATCATTGTAGTTTATAGTTGGAGAATACAAATCTACATAAATTTTTCAATAAAAAATTAAATTCATTGCTAAAATGATGGAATGGTGGCCACCATATTTATGTGGCTTATTCCAGAAAAACCATGACATGGTTTGTGGTCCCCTATTATTTTACCTTCAGTAAATATTTCTATTAATATATTTTATCATGTATAAAATTAAATATTTATAAATTCATCCAAAAAATGATATATATATATATATATATATCTATCTATGTGTGTGTATTTGTCTATTTTGTTTATATTTTTCAATTTAAATAATATTTATATAAATATGATTATATTATTATACATTATATATAAATATATATATATATACATTTCATTGTGTGTGTCTATGGGAAAAATCTTCAAAGAGTAGTTATTTTAAATATTTAAAAAAAATTAAATATTATAAATAGTAACGATAAATAACACACAAACATAGATAAATATGTTATAAATATGAAAATATAATAATACACAAATGAAAAAAAAATATACTTACTCACAAATTTAATATATGAAATATAGAAATAGGGAGGGAGAATGACATAGAGAGAGAGAGTGAGACAACACACAGACAATAATAACTAAAAATGATTTTAATATATAATTACAAATATATATAGTTATATATAATATCGTACTATTATTATGAAAACACACAAAAAAGGCATATTTATGTATGAAGATACATATATATACACACAAAAATGAATATAATTTTTTATGTAAATTACACACATAATCCTTTTTATGTTTTAAATGTATCCATTGAGATACAGCGGTATTTCAATGTGCTAAAAAATGTGATACATTTCCTCATACAATTTTCATGATTATATAGTAGTTAAAGCCAATTAATAATCATATGAGTTATATTATTATCTATTTTATAAAAGTTATTATATTTTTATTTAATTATAATTTTTACTCATTATTTACATAAAATTAGATATATTTATTTTAATGATTTGATAATGGATAAAAAAATTTAAAAAAATTAGTTTATAAATTTTTAGTATCCGAATTATATTTCATTTTATTTTTTGAATAGATATATGTATAAAAATAGAATGAATTTATATGTGTTTTTTTAATAATAAATCCCATTATTATTTTCCAATGATGTGGTTATTTAATTCTGGATAAGTATTAAATACAATGATAATGATACCAATAAACAATAAATGTAATTAAATAAAAATAAAAAATATTATTTTTACAGAGGATTTCAAATAGATAAAAAGAATATAACATATTGAATATAGGGTATAAATTTAATGAAAAAATATTATTTGATATTGGATATTCGTAAATGTGTATTTCATCCTTTATAAGTACTCATCATAAAGGAATATGGATTTTACACACACACACACACACACAGATATATATATATATATATATATAATTTTACTCAAAATGATGTTTAGAAAAAAAATTTAATTTCAAATTTAATTTATTAAATTTCCTTTATATAAATGTCTAGACATTGTAATCATTGAAAATTTGACTGTAAATAAGTAATTCAGTGAATAGTTTTTATAATAGACAAAATTTACATCAAAAATAAATAATTTTACCTATTATTCTTGTGATAGATATGAAACCCATTATAAAAACATTTCATGTGCATTCATGAAATATGGAATCTATGACTTTGTAGGATGATTTTAGTTTTTTATGATGATAATTTCAACCAATACTGACCAATAATGGTGAGATGTAACATAATCACAAATTAATTGTCACGACCCGTCCCCCAGGGCTCGTACCGTGAATACCCCAAGCCCGCCTTCCATAGGCCAGGGGTTGTCGACTAGCACCAAAGGAACTAATATCTAAAAATGTGAAGGAATTGCATTTATAACTCAAAAAGTTACACAACAAAGTACAAGTTGCTAGCAAAAAACTAAGTAAACCTATATAAAAAAGAGTTTAGAAAAGTAAATGGGACGAGAAATACATGCCCAAATGTAAAGTACATGAAACTGAAAGTACAAGTACTGGAAAAATTGAAACTATCTCCTGGACTGTGCACTAGGAAATCATACCTGAAAGGTTGGTACAGATAGCCTCCAAAACACTCCAAGTCTGTCTATCCCATCCGTGTACCATCACGTCGTGTGGTACACATCTAGGCCCCGTCCAATTGGGGCACAATAAGCCCTGGTCAGCACTATTTGTCGTCTGAATCCAACAGAATGAGGTGCGGGCATAGCCCGTGCATGGGTGAGTATAACGATACTTAGTAGGGACCCCGAGACTCTCAAGGTATCAGAAAATCCAACAAGGATAAACCACAAGGTATGAAATCAACATATAAACCCACTTAGGTATATGCCAATACAAATACCTAAGTTATCATGTAATCCACCTCAATAATGATAAAATTACAATGTTACTGACTCAGCACACATAGGTATACAACTTTCGTAGAGTGTTCAAGATTATTAAATATAGCCACTAAATCATTTATTATGTGGAAACCACACATGATCCAGGAATAGAAATCAGAATAGTCGAACCCACACATGATCTAGGAATAGTATCAGAGCTGTCGAACCAACATAGGATCCAGGAACAGTAGACAGAGAAGTCAAACCCACACAGTATCCTAGAACAGGATTATGAGCTGTCAAACACACATAGGATCTAGGAATAGTAGTCAAAGCTGTCGAACCCACATAGGATCTAGGAATATTAGACAGAGCTGTCGAACCCACACAGAAAACAGGAACAGTAGTCAGAGCTGTTGAACCACAATAGGATCCAGGAACAGTAGTCAAAGCGCAGCCATCCACCTGGTTTAGCTCGAAGCATGCATGATTCCGGGAGGGTACACACTTCAAGCCAAGTGTTGATAAATAAAATTCCACTAAGTCCCATTTTTATGTCTCCAAAAGACCTTTCTTTCCAAAAGAATCCCAACGTGAAATACGGTGCGTCATTGGGATTCCCGATCTAAGAGTTATTGGAATTTCCATTATGAGGGCCCAAATGAATTTACATTCAATCCAACCCGGTTGTACAACACCTCTGTCCAATCCACGAGTTGGGTATACCCAAAAAACCATCTCCTTACAAGGTTTCCTTCACCGTAGACGGTTCATCAATCGGATGCCTGCAGATCATGTTACTGGCAAAAGAGTAGAAATAGGTCAAGCAGGCCTGGGTCCGGTCTGGCCTAGTCGGTATGGCCCGGTCCATGGATTTGACCTGGTCTGCGAGGGTAGCTCAACACATGGGGGGAGGCCCATACCACAAGGAAGGCTCGGCCCAAGGCTATGGCCCGGCCCGCACTAGGTCTCGTCCACGCTGGGTCCGGCCCTCGGGCGGCTTGTGGCCCGCGTCCCATGGGGTCTGCCCAAGCCACGTCCATGGAGTAAGTCATGCCCCCTAGACTTCCAAATGACTTTGATGTTCAGGGGAATTCAAAAATGGTGCCATGTGGAACCAGTCCATGTCACGTGGGACCCACACGACGTTCCCCACTCATCCCGGCTGGCAGAACGGCCAAATGCCTCCCGCGCAGCGCAGTTGCATCGTGCCACCTCTGGTGACCTGGAGACTCAGGCCGACAGTCCTCGCGGATGGCATTGTGTCGGCTGCCACCTCACCGCCGCGGCCACGGGACATGACAACATTTTAGCTCCACCGCACGACACAGTTGCAAAGCCCCTTCCTTGAAAACCTGGCGGCTCGAGCGGCCACTTTTCTTCACGGCCGGGCATGCGCGAGCTGTCACTGCACCGGTGCGTCCCATCAGCCGCGGTCTACTCTTCTTGCCGCATGGTTGTGACTCCTCCGTCCACAAGGTGACGTTTTTCAGTTCCATCCACCGGTGAACTTTCCGCGGGTCACCCGACTAGTTCTGGTGGCCCGATTCTTGTTCTTGAATTAGTCGTGCACTCCTCGGGACATCACCTTTGATATGCATCCATTTTTTATGATTATCTCTCATTGTGTACTCATGACATGTCTTTTGTTAAATTCCACAAAGAAGGAGGAGGGGTCGGGCCGTGTTTGTTCGGCCTGAACCCTCCGTGTTAGGATGATAGCATGTGGATTCAAATAAGAATCCTCAACAAAAAACGAAGAATGAGAAACAAATGAAAGTTCAAACCCATACCGTTGTTTGTTTTTCATAGAAGGATTTGCAGGAAAAAAGACGGTGTTGTCATCATTATTCTTGTTCTCTACACACTTCTAATCCAAGATCATGCGTCAGTTCATTGACGACGATGAGAAGAGAAGATTGGTCGAAGACGTCCCACGTCGAAGGGGTTTCCGAGGAAGAGAGTCGATGATGCTCTGTGCCGGTGTTCTCCGTTGGAAGAACATGTTATTTTTGGAGAGAGCATTTCCCCTGAAGCTCTCTCCTTTATTTTAACCTCCACCAAAAGACAAATGCCGACCCAAAATAATGGATTAAGTTAATCTATATTTAATTGTAGGAACTAAATCAACAATGGGTGGTTTAATTAAATGTGAAGGATTTGGCACATTATTTGTAAGGGGAGTTGAAGAGGCTCCCCTACACTTAATGGAAGGTGGAGGGTTTCTCCCCATTAAAGGGGAGTTTCAAGGGGATTTAACCCCATGTGTTCCCCACCAAAATAAATAAAGAAGTGGATCTTTAGTCCTCAAGTGGCCCCCACCTCCATAACCTCTTATTTGTTGTTAAGGTGTGTTGGTCCCACCTCCAACATCCACATGGAGGATTTAAACAACTAATAAAAATTATGTTTACAAAACCTTATTTTTGTTTAATTCATTCACTAAAAACACAAAAACTAACTCTTATTTCTGACCATTTACCATTGAGGTGAATGTCCTCTTAATAAAATATCGGCACAGTGAGTTCAACGGTTCCCTCTGATATAAATCCCTAGCACCACATCAAAAGTAATAAAAACCCACTCGTACATTTATTGAACGTATCCGAAAAAAACTTCAGAAATTAATTTCGAGCACACCGGGCCTCGGAATCATGCAACGTAAATATTCCTAGACTCGTAAAATTCCCATTATTTATGAACAAAAACATTACATGGAATTTTCGGGTCATTACATTCTCCCCCCCACAGGTCTTTACATCCTCTTATGATACAATACGAACTAAGAATACAAGTGGGGGTACTGAGAACTCATCTGATCCTCCTGCTCCCATGAACTCTCTAAGAGGTTCCCATGCTTCCAGTGAAGGCACACCAGAGGTATCGACCGTCCACAAAGGACCCACTCCTATCAATCCTCAATCTCTACTAGAACCTCTATAATAGTCACCCCATCGTCGACGTCCAACTCCCCATGGACGATGACGTGAGAAGGGTCATGCACGTATCTCCTCAACTGGGATGCATGGAAGTCATCACGCACCCGTTTCAATTGAGGTGGAAGAGATAAGTGGGATCACACCACACCAACTCTGTCGAGGACCTGAAAGGTCCAATGAAATGTGGAGATAAATTGACACCTCATCCAAATCTCTGTAGACCTCACCAGGGTGAGGCCCATAGAAAGACATGGTCACCATCCTCGAACACCAAAGGACTATGTCTCTTGTCGGCATATGACTTCTTCCTGTACTATGAAGTCTTCATCTACTCTTGGATGATCTTCACCTTTTTCATGGTAGCAATCACCATCTCTGGTCCCACTAGTGCTGACTCCCCATGGTCAGTCCAACATAAGGGTGATCTACAAGGTCGCTCGTATAATGCCTCAAAAGGTGCCATCCCAATGGTGGAGTGATAGAAGTTTTTGTATGAGAACTCCTCCAATGGTAAGTCATCCTCCCAGCTGAAACCAAAGTCGAGGACACAAGCATGCAACATTTTTTCGAATGTCTAAATGTTCCGCTTAGATTGGCCATCTGTTTGAGGATATAAGTTGGTGCTCAGACGAATCTGTGTCCGGAAAGCCTCATGTAGCCCTTTCCATAGCCGGGAAGTAAAAAATGGGTCACGATTGGAGATAATAGAAGAAGGTACCTCATGTATCCGCAAAATATCATTCATGTAGAGGCACCCCAAGCTCTCTACTAAACCCTTCTCTCTGATCGGTAGAATGTGGGATGACTTAGTCAGTCTGTAGATGATCACCCAAATTGATTCATGACCCTTGGATGTTCGTGAAGGACCCATCATGAAGTCCTTGGATATAACATACCAATTCTACAATGGGACCTCTAAAGGCTGAACCAAGCCTGCTGGTACCTGATGGTCTGCTTTCACTTGCTGACAAGTGGGGAATCAAGAGACAAACTTGGCTACTGATTTCTTCATTCCCGTCAACCAATGTTGTCATTTGAGGTCCTAGTAAATCTTCTCCACTCCAGAATGTACTGCTAGAGTGGAAGTGTGGAAGCCCCTCAACACTTCCTCTTGAAGTGACTCTGTAACCATAGTGTGTCCTCTAAAGAATATGTCGTGCCCCCCCCCTTCTAGAAATCCATCATGTGCCTGCCATTTCGATATCTGAGCTCATCATGTCTCGTAGTCAGTGTCCCCTTGTTGTGACTCCTTGACTTGGTGAAAATGTGGGGGAGTTACTATAAGAGATTGAAGGTAGACTACATCATCTCTATACAGAAAGGATATCTACAAAGTGGCTAGTGGTTGTGTCTCTTCACCTAACATCATTATAAAATACCTCATGCTGAATGCATCTGCAACAACATTACCCTTCCCAGGATTATAGGATATCCCAATGTCATAGTCCCAGAGGAACTCAAGGCAACGTTGTTTTCTCAGGTTCATGTCCTTCTTCAAAAAGATATACCTAATACTCTTGTGATCAGAGTACATGGTAAAACATTCACCCATCAGACAGTGTCACCACATCATCAAGGCGAAGATCACTGCTGTTGACTCCAGGTCATGGGTAGTTTAGTTCATCTCATGTTGTCTTAGCTGTCGTGAACCATTAGTGATCACTGCTCGCTCCTGCTTCAGGGAATATTCCAGTCTGGTCCCTGATGCGTCGTAGTAGACTACGTACCATATGACCTCCTCTAAAAGCCTCAAGATGGGGTCACTAGTCAACCTCTGACTCAGCTTCTGAAAGCTCTTCAAATATCACTCCGACCCCACAAAGGGTTTCCATTACTTCATCAAGTCTTATAATGGTGTTACAACTTGATAGAATTCTGATAAGAACCTATGGTACTATCCAGCCAAACCAAAGAAACATCGTACCTCTGTCACACTCCTGGGTGTCTCCCAAGCAAGTATCTCCTCTATCTTAACTGGATTTTATACAACTCCAGCCTCCGAGATGACTTGTATGAGAAAGTGAACCTCTTGGATCCAAAACTGGCACATCTAGAGATTACTATATAGTTGTTGCTCTCAGAGTGTGTCCATTACTACCTAAAAATGGTAGGCATGATCCTACTCAGTAGTTGAGTAAATTAGAATGTTGTCTATGAATAATATGATAAAGTTATCTAGGTATGGCTAAAAAATCTTGTTCATGAGTACCATGAATACTTCAAGAGCGTTTCTAACACCGAATGGAATAAATAAGAACTTGTAGTGGCTGTACCAAATTATGAATTTCGTCATTTACACATCCTCTTCTATAACTCTGAGCTGGTGATAGCCTAATATGTGGTCTATCTTCAAGAACCATCGTGCTCCATTCAGCTGGTCAAAGAGGGTGTCAATCCACGAGAGTGGGTACTTGTTCTTCACAGTCACCTGGTTCAGGTGACAGTATTCAACAGAAAGCCTCCTGCTCCCATCCACCTTCTTTGGGAATAGAATCAGGGCTGCCCTAGGAGAAACAGTAGTTTAGATGAATCCCTTCCCCTAAAAGTCCTCTAGTAGTACCCGCAGCTCGCGGAGCTCCGCGAGAGCATCCGATATGCTGGTGTAGATATCAGTGTCGTCCAGCGGTATAGGTCAATGTAAAATTCCACCTCTCTATGAGGACGTATACATGAATCATCATCAGGGAAAGCATCCGCATACTGGTCAACCACTAAAGGATATCTCATACTCTCCACATCAACTGCTCCGAGGGTAAGGTATGCCAACTGATGATTGATAGGCTGGACCATCCTTCATGAAAGTCCATCCTGCACTTTAAAGGATCCCTTGATTGCTGGTGAATGGTGAACCTGGTCCCATCCATGTAGACACACCACACTTTGCACCTAATATAGTAAATATAAGCATGGACTGTAGATAAACAATCCATACCCAAGATGACGTCGTAAGACCTCGATGCCACTACTAGGAGATCCCATCCAAAGCTCTCTCCTCCTAGAGTAATCTCACATAGTCGGCACCGGTGCATAATCATTGAATCTGATCCCGTAGGAGTCTCTAGTCATAAGGATTGATCCAACATCTTCATTGGAATCTTCGAGCTCCGAATGAGGGCGTTGGAAATGAAAGAGTGACGGGCACCTATATCTATAAGTATTATAGCTATGGTGGAGTAGACATAGATCTCACCTCGAATCATATCTAGATCACCATGATTATATGACTTAGTTGCCTAGGGCTGAGTTATACCCTGTCCACCTATTCCCTGTGGCCACGGTGGACCTCTTATTGGTGGTGGTGGTAACACCTCATAAAATTATCCACCGTCTACTGCCCGACCAGCTCCTCTGCCACGTCTGCCTGCGCCCTGTGGTTCAACTCAATCAAACCTCTTCCTTGGCCTAAGAGGTCCCTCAATTGTCTGTTGATCATCCAAATGGTAGTTCAGATAGTCACAAGCAATGTGACCCTGCCCGCCGCATGAGAAACCGTACCTATTCCTCAAATGATTGGCTCTGTCTCGTGAGCCTCTAACAACCAAAGATGTGTCCTGAGGTCGTCCACCGGATGGTCTAGTCCATTTGAATCTCTGTGACATATGTCTGCTACCTAATGTATAAGACTCCACTACATGACACCCAGTGACGGGTCTCGCTGCAGGTTACTGCTCAGCAAGGAAACACATCACTAAGAGAGCTCTCTCAAACACCCTTGCCTGCGTCGGGATGCTGAGGGAGATCATATAAGCCCTGATCTCCTACCTCAGCCCCTTCATGATGGTATGGGCCCTGAATAATGGGCCTCAAACCATATCTGTGGTGTAGCGTGAGAGGTCAATGATCCTCTCTGAGTATTTGGCCCTCGGCATGCTACCCATCTGTAGATGATGTAGCTCTTGTATCTGCACTGCACGTAGGGTGGATGGAACAAACGTCACCAAAAATATTCTCTCGATGTCTCCTTAGAGTAGTGTCACCTCTTCAGGCACCTAGAGCCTCAGGATCCAACATCTGCCTACTTCTCGTTGAAAGAGACTCGCGGCAAGGATCACCATTATGTCGGCTGGTGTCCCTACTAGCCAATCCTCACTTGCCTTCGGATCCATCTTGCACCTATACCTTGGCAGCCTCTGGCACTAGAACTCATGCAACGCACACAGGTGGTGTGCACTTCTGCTACTGGGGATGGTGGCAACGGTGGCCCAATGGGTAGTAGTACCGCTGGAACCTCCACCGTGATAGGTCCCTGCACCGAGGCCTCATCCATCGGTGGGATTCCATCTCGTACAAAGCCTGGAACCCTGGATGGCTGTCTGCGTGGAGGAATCCTCTAATGAAACAAGCAGTCCATGGTAAAAATGTTATACCTGGTGAGCTGACTCAATGTGATCACCAGGAAAACTATTCAAAACACACACACTATCAGTATTTTTTGTACTCTGAGTCAAAAATCAGAAGTCAGTGTCCTGGTGTATGGATATTTCAGCTGCTAAACCAACCCTAGACTGCCTGAACTAAAAATAACACTCAATAGTATTATCATTACTACTTCAGTGGAAAGATCAGAGTCATAAATTCTATGGTACAACCGACGCCTCCGATGCCAATTGTTCATGGCCCGTCCCCCGGGGCCCGTACCGTGACTACCCCAAACCCACCTTCCATTGTCCAGGGGCTGGAAACTAGCACCAAGGGCATAAATCCCTAAAACTAGGAATACATTGCCTTTATAAGTTGAAAATTCCCACAATAGAGTGAAAACTGGCAGAACAACACTATGTAAAACTTTATAACAAAAGGGTGCTAAAATTAAAAGGTGTCGAAAAAACAATCCCAACTTTAATGTACATGAAAATAAAAGTAAGAGTACTGGAAAAGGGTAAAAATCTCTTGGATCATCCAATGGGAAATCCCACCTAAAGGGTATGTACAGATAGCCTCTACAGCACCCCACGTCCGTCTATCTCCACTGTGTACCGTCACACTGTGTGGTCCACCTCTGGGTACCTTCTAGTCCAGGTACACTCAGCCATTGTCAGCGCTGACTGTCGTCTGCATCCAACACAACGAGGTACATGCATAGAACATGCAGGGGTGAGTATAATGATACTTAGTAAGGATCTCAAGACCCTCAAGGTCTCATAAAATCCGACAAGGATAAACCACAGGATATGAAATCGACAGATAACCCCACATAGGTATATATCGATACATATACATATGTTATGAAGTAATCCACCTAAATCATGAGGAATAAACAATTTTATTGACTTATCTCACACAAATATTAAACTTTTGTAGATATTTTGAGATGATTAGATGTATCCAATAAATTATCTATTCTATCAAACCCAGACAGGATCCAAGAATAGAAATCAGAACTATCGAACCCACACAGGATCCAGAAACAATATCAGAGCTGTCAAACCCTCACAGAATCCATGAACAATTGAGAGAGATTTCGAACCCACACAGGATCCAGGGACAGTAGTCAGAGCTGCCGAACCCACATAAGATATAGGAACAATAGTCGGAGTTGTCGAACCCACATATGATCTAGGAATACTAGGATGAGTTGTCAAACTCACAAAGGATCTGAGAACAATAGCCGGAGCTATCCAACCCACATAGGATCCATGAACAGTAGTCAGAGCACAGCCAGCCACAGGGTTTCGCATAAAGCATGCTTAATTATGGGATGGTCCGCACCTCAAGCCATGTGTCGATACATCAATTACAATTAAGTCCCTAGTTGATGTATCCAAAAAATCTGTCTTTCCAAAAGAAACCCAACGTGACCGACGGTTCGTCAATCAGACACCCGACCTAAGAGTTATTGGCATTTCCGTTCCGATAGCCCGGTTGGATTTACGTTCAATCCAACTCAGTATAACCACAACTGTGTCCAAACCTATAGTGGGGTATACCAAAAGAACCGCCTTCTTCCAAGGTTACCGTCACCATAGACTGTTCATCAATCGGACGCCCGTAGCTCATGTTATGAGCAAAGGAGTGGAAATAGGTCAAGGGGGTCCCGGTCCGGTCCGGCCCAGTCGGTCTGACCAGGCCCGACCCGTGTCCGGACTGGGTCTAACCCTATTCGCTGATTCGACCTGGTTTGCGAGGGCGGCCCAACCAATGCTGGGTCTGGCCCGTGCCTGGTCCAGCATGCATTGGGTCCGACCTGCTCTGTGTCCAGCACACATTGGGTCCGGCCCGTGAGAGGCCTGCTGCTGGCGGCCAGTTGGGTCCACCCTCTCCGCGTCCAGGGGGATCCATGCGCCTGGATTCGCAAATGTATTATCCATTTGGGGATAGTCAATACTGGTTCCATGTGGCACCGGTGCGCATTATGCGTGTCCCACGCGATGGGTGCCTCTCCTCCCGGTTGGCCGAGCGGCGAGCCAGATCCCATGGGGGTCGCACCTCTTCTATCGACCCGGAGGCTCAAGGCACCTTTCCTTCTCACTGTCGGCCTTGCGCCGGCCGCCGCTGCACTGCTTCATCCCTCTTTTTTCTCTATTGCGCTGCGCGGTTGCGCCTCGCCTTCCTCAGCGACCCGGCTGCTCGAGCCCCAGTACTTGGGCGTCCTCTGGCATTGGAACTTGTGCAACGCACTCAGGGGGCATGCACTTCTGCTGCAAGGGTTGGTGGAAACGGTGGCCCAATGAGTAGTAGTACCACTAGAACCTCCACTATGATAGGTCCCTGCACCAAAGCCTCATCGCTCAGTGGGTTTCCATCTCGTACAAAGCCTAGAACCCTGGATGGCTGTCTATGTGGAGGAATCCTGTAAAGAAACAGTTGTTCCATGGTACAAATGTTATACCTAGTGAGATAAATCAATGTGATCAATATGAAAACTATTCAAAACATACACACAATCAGGTTTTTCCCTAAGTCAAAAATCATAAGTCAGGGTCATGGTGTATGGATACATCAGCCTCTACACCAACCGTGGACACCCTGAACTGAAAACAACACTCAATACTGTTAATATTACTACTTCAGTGGAAAGATCAGAGTCCTAAATTCTACAGTAGAACCAACTCCTCTGATTCCAATTTGACACGACCCATCCCCCGAGGCCCGTACCATGACTACCCCAAACCCACCTCCCATAGTTAAGGTGCTGGAGACTAGCACCAAAGACATAACTCCCTAAAACTGGGATGACATTGCCTTTATAACTTGAAAATGATCACAATAGAGTTAAAACTGGAAGAAAAACACTAAGAAAAATTTTAAAACAAAAGATTGCTAAAAAATAAAAGGTGCAGAAAAACAATCCCAACTGTAAAGTGCATGAAAATGAAAGTAAAAGTACTGGAAAAGGTGAAACAACTCTTGGATCATCCAATGGGAAATCCTACCTGAATGGTATGTACAGAAAGCCTCTACAACACTCCATGCCCGTCCATCCCTTCCGTGTACCATCACACTATGTGGTCCACCTCTGGGTACCTTCGAGTCCAGGTAAACTCACCCTTGGTCAGCACTACCTGTTGCCTGCAACAAACACAACAAGGTACATGCATAACATGTCCAGGGGTGAGTATAACGATACTTAGTAGGGATCTCGAGACTCTCACGATCTCACAAAATCCATAATGTGTAAACCACAAGATATGAAATCAATAGATAACCCCACTTAGGTATATGTCGATACATATACACATGTTATGAAGTAATCCACCTTAATCATGAGGAATACACAATGTTACTGACTTAGCTCACACAGGTATTCAACTTTTGTAGATATTTCGAGATGATTAGATATATCGAATAAATCATCTATTCTGTCAAACCTACACTGGATCGAGGAACAGAAATCAAAATTGTCGAACCCACACAGGCTCCAGGAACAATATCAGAGCTGTCGAACCCACACATGATCCATTAACAATTGAGAGAGCTGTCAAACCCACAAAGGATCCATAGATAGTAGTTAGATCTTCCGAACCCACATACGATCTAGGAACATTAGTCAGAGTTGTTGAACCCACATTAGATCCTGGAACACTTGGCAGGGCTATCAAACCCTCACAGGATTCGAGAACAGTAGTCGGAGCTTTCGAACCCACATAAGATCCATGATCTGTAGTCAGAGCGCAGCCAGCCACAGGGTTCCGGACAAAGCATGCTTAATTATAATAGGGTCCACTCCTAAATCCATGTGTTGATAAATCAACTACCACGAAGTCCCATGTTTATGTTTCCAAAAAATCTTTCTTGCCCAAAGAAACCCAACGTGACCGACGATTCTTTAATCAGACACCCAACATGGGAGTCATTGGCATTTCCTTTCTGACGGCCTAGTTGGATTTACATTCAATCCAACCAGGTCTAACCCAAACTATGTCCAATCGTCGATTGGAGTATAAAAAAAGAACTATCTTCTTCCAAGGTTACCATCACCACATAATATTTATCAATCAGACACTTGTAGCTCATGTTATGAGCAAAGGAGTGGAAATATGTCAAGGGGGTCCCGGTCCGACCCGGCCCTACCTGTGTTTGAACTGGGGTTTGAACCGGTCCGCGGATCTGACCTGGTCCACAAGAGCGGCCTGGCCTATGCTGGGTCTAGCCCGGGCCTGGACCAGCATGCACTGGGTCCGGCCCGCTTAGGGTCTGGCTCGCACTGGGTCTAGCCCGCGCGAGGCCTACGGCTGGTGGCCCGTGGGGTCCACCCTCTCCACGTACAGGGGAAATCTATGCCCCCTGGATTCCCAAATGGCTTATCCATTCGAAGGAAGTCAATACTGGTTACATGTGGCACTGGTCCGCATCACGTAGGACCCACACGATGGGTGCCGCTCCTCGCGGCTAGCTGAGCGGCGAGCCGGCTCCCACTGGGCGCAGTTGTGCCGCACCTCCTCCGTCAACCCCGGAGGCTCATGCCACCTTTTCTTCTTGCGTTCGGGCTTGCACTAGCTGCCACTGCACCGCTGCAGCCCCCTTTTTTCTCCATTGCGTGGCGCGGTTGTGCCTCGCCTTCCTCAGAAAACCGGCTACTCGAGCCCCAGGTTTTTGTCGTGGTTGGGCTTACATCGACCGCTGCTACAGCGCCACTGCCTGTCGGCCACGGGCTATACCTCTTGTGGCACGTTTGAGCCGCCACCATTTAAGCGGTGATGCTTGTAGTTTCTATCCGCCGACGAACATTCCGCGGGTCACCAGACGTGTTTCGGTTGCCCGATTCTCATTTCAGAGGTAGCCGCACACTCCTCAGGACGTCGCCTTCGATCTGCATCCATTGTTGACAAGTATCACTCATCCTGAAAACATGCAGTATTTTTTGTCAAATTTAAAAAATAAGTCGGAGGGGTTTGGCCATGTTTGTTCAGACTGCACCCTTTGCATTAGGGTGATAACATGCATCTTTCAATAATAATCCTCGAAGGAAAACAAATAATGAAAAACAAAACAACGTTCGAACACCTACCTTTGTTTTTTGTTCGTTGAAGGAGTCTTGGGAAAAAAGACGGTGTTTTCGTCATTCGGCGTGTCCACCATGCACTTCCAATCCATGATCGTGCGTCTGTTTGTTGATGATGATGAGGAGGTAAGATCAGTCCAAGACATCCCACATTAAAGGGGTTTTCAAGGAAGAGAGTCGATAACGCTCCACACCGGCATTCTTCATTGGAAGAACGCGTTCTTCATTGGTGAGAGATTTTTCTCCCTAAGATATCTCCTTTACCCCAAGCTCCACAAAAAGAAAAATTCCAACCCAAAATAATGGATTATGTTAATGTAATATTTAATTGTTGGAAGTAAAGCAAATATATGAGGATTAATTAAATATGTTGGATTTGGAACATTATTTGTTAGTGTAGTTGAAGTGTCTCCCCTACGCTTAATGGAAGGTGGTGGATTTCTCCCCATTAATGGGATGTTTCATGGGGGTTTAACCCCAAGTGGTCCCCACCACAATAAACCAGAATATGAGGTTTAGACCTCAGGTTGGCCCCACCACCATAACCTCTCAGGGGAGGTTTAGGTGTGGTGGTCCCACCTCTAATATCAACATCAAGGTTTTAACCAACTAATAAAAATAAAGTTTACACGACCTTATTTTTATTTAATTAATTCACTAAAACCAAAAAAACCTACTTTTATTTCCAACCATCTACCATCAAGGTAAAAGTTGTTGAGTCAATAAGGTTTTCCTTATGACTTTTCCATTCCTTCTTGTTTTGAAAATCACAAACACCTTATCTTTAAATAAAATTGCTTTTATAAGAAAAATAGCTTTTTTAAGAAAAATTGCTTTTATAAGAAAATTAGCTTTCATAAAAAAAATTATCCTTATCTTATTTTCATCCATATTTTTCTTAAGTATGAAATTCGGATTCATTTCTATTTTCTCGGAATCATTGAAACTTTGATATAAAGAATTCTGTTTTAGGATTCGGATTCTGGATAAGAACTATAAGGTAGTTGCATTCCGAATTCCGGATATGAACTCTGACTAAGTTCTATTCCAGATTCAGAATACGAATTCTGAAGAAGAATTCTCATTACAAATTCCAAAGAAGAATTCTCATTAAGAATTCTAATAAAGAAATGCCATTCCGAATTCCCATTACGAATTCTGATGAAGAATTCTCATTACGAATTCTGATGAAGAATTCTCATTACGAATTCTGTTGACGAATTCTCATTACGAATTCTGATGACGAATTATCATTACGAATCCTGATGATGAATTCTCATTACTAATTCTGATGACGAATTCTCATTACGAATCCTGATGATGAATTCTCATTACGATTTCTGATGACGAATTCCTATTCCGAATTCTCATTCTGAATTCACCTATTAAACAGAATTTGAGTATCATTGTTTTATACACTCTGAATTAATTCAGACTCCAAAAAATATCTTTTTTAGACTCCAAAAATTTATATTGCTTACACTTCTAAAATTTGTCTACTCTTATTATTTTCATTACACTCCGAACCTTCACTCTGAAGCGTTCATTCCGAACCTTTGAGTCAGAATTAAAATGATGTCGTACATTCTGTTACACTTGTTTTGTTATAAAACGATGTCGTCTGTTTTGTTATAAACTAACCGTTGTCTAAGTGACACGTGTACAGGTCCCTCCGATCTTTAAGGAAAATATTACCGTTGGAGAAGGAGCCGACCTTACCTATAAATAGGAGCTCATTTGAAAGGGCTCGGTGCTGATAGCTGTTGCAAGTGCTGAAAGGCTGACTAATCTACTTGAAGTGATTTCTAGAGAGAGAGTCTCTTTTTAACTCTCAAAGCATCGTGCAACACCGAATGTTGGTGATTACATTCGAGGGCTTCCGAGGATAGGAAGACAGAGGTGCCGACTACCTTGAAGTTCGAGGGCTTCCTTGCTGAGGAAGACAGAGGTTGCCAAGTACCTTGAAGTTGAGGGATTGCGGGGATAGCAAGACAGAGACTCCGATCTTAGTATCGAGGGCTTACCCTGGTGTGGTAAGACAGACTTGCTTGAAAGTATAAATCAAGGGACCTTTATCCAAGGTTTTTGGATACCCTTCTCTTTGGGTTAAAAGACTTATATCTTGTTACTCGTAGTTTTACTACTTGTTTTTATTCCGCTACATTTTGTAATATAAGGAAAGTATAAATTTCTTATACTTCCTTATTTTTACTCTATTTCATTTAGATTCTATACGCTTTAAGGTAGAATCTCATAGTGTAATCTTTTGTTAAGTTTCAATTTCCGGAACCATATTTCCGGAACCCTCATTCGGAATCTCATTCCTAGTTTGCATTCGGTGTTAAGAGGTGTTGTGAATTTGCTTAGTTTAACTTTGTTAAACTTAGGCTTTTCCTTTTCTTAAGGAAAACATAGTTATTCTTAACTAACTTTAAAGGTTCCAAGGGAATTTTTAATGTATAAAATTCACCCCCCTCTTGTATATTGAGCATCTACATCACTATTTCGATCCTAAAATTGGTATCAGAGCAGGTCTCTGAAATACTTGTACTCACATACAAGTTTTTCTTTCTCACTTTATCATTCCGAACTTACCCATTCTGAATCTTTTCTAATTCCGAACAATTACCATTCCGAACATTTTTATTACGATTCTTTGATACTAACAAGTTTGTGTGCAAAGTTATTTTAAGTATGACAGGAGTTAATGTTGGATCAATTGACAATCTGAATCCTACAAGACCACCTATATTTGATGGTAATGACTATGAATACTGGAGAGATCTTATGAAGACTTTTGTTATCAATACAAGAGTAGACAACTTTGTTATGCTTACTGGTGATTATAAAATTCCTGACAAGGAAGTCAGATCTTTTACTAATCAAGAAAAGCAAGAATATCCACTCAATTATAAGGTACACAACACTTTACTATGTTCAATGACCACAAATATATATAGCCAAATTTCTTCTTGTGAAGCAGCTAATTGTATATGGAAGAAGTTATAGGTTACACACTTTGGGACTTCTAAAGTGATTGAGACTAGAAAAGCTATGTTTAGAGCTGAATATCATGGATTCAATTTTCCTTATGGAGAACCTATCTGTAAAGTTCAACAAAGATTTATGACCATTGTCAACAGTCTACAATCTATGGGAGAAAAAGGTTTAGATGATGAAGCTATTGTGGACAAGATAATTGACATCATGCCCAATGAGTGGGAATCCAAGAGAACAGCTATAGATGAGAACAGGAAGGTCACTAAAATTACTCTTGATGAATTATTTGGAACTCTTCTACAACATGAAACAAGAATGAAGAGAGATGCTAAAAACATCAAGAAGAAGAATGGAAATGGTACTGTTGATTTTACTACAACTTCAAATTAGATGAAAGATAAGACTCCTGAGAGAGTAACCAGATCCAAGTCTAAGAAAGTTATTTTCCAATCCGAATCTAGTGAGAGTGAAGTCTCTGAAAATGAATTATCCAATCTTGCTTGATGGATGAACAAGATAGGTGGACAGAGAAATTTTCAATCCAAGTATAAGAAAAAGTAAAGGAAAGATAAGAAAGATGGATAAGTTACTTGTTATGAATGTAAAAGAGCTGGACATATTAGACCAGATTACCCTATGCTCAAAAAGAAAGAATGGAAGGAAAGGAATTCAGACAGGAACAGAAAGAAGTATTATAAAGCTAAAGCTAAGAATGTTCTGAAAGCTAATGACACGTGGAGTGCCAGTGGTGGTGACTCTTCAGATGAATCTTCTGATTATGAATCTTCATGACAGAAGAATCTTGGTCTTATAACCAGAATACCTATTGATAATCATTGTCTTATGGCTAAGGTACGAAATGCTGAATCATTGACCAATGTTTCTTTAAATTCTTATGATAGTAAGTATTATAACTCTTCTGATGAAGAATCATCTTCTGATGAAGAAAATACTTTACCTACTTATGAAGAATTCTCTAGGTTTGCTGATCTTCTTGAGATTGAGAATTCCAAACTCAATAAGAAACTTGATAAGGCAAACTCTAGGAATTCTATTCTTACTAAAGAGATATCAGATCTTTCTAAAGATCTTGATAGGAAGAATGCGGATTTTGAAAGTATTTGAAAAAATCATGAGGAAGTAAGTTCTGAGAAGAACAAAATTTCTAAAGAGTTAAAAAAAGTAATTTCTATGAAAAATGTTTTCGAGCCAAACTCTAGTTCTAAAACTAATGATTTTGAGGATAAAAACTTGGTTGTAAAACTCAAGTCCGAAATTTTTTCCTTAAATAAGTGTTTATCAAACTTTACCCATGGTAAAGAAAATTTTGATAAGATGTATTCCCAAATACGACCTTTAAGAAATAAATCCGGATTTGGTTATACCAATGCAAAACCTATTTTTAGTAACAATTAATTTGTTCCTCAAAGTGCCCCATTTTGTACCAAGTGTCAATGTGGTGGTCACTAGGCAAAGAATTGTTCCTTAAACAAAACCCAATCTCTAGGATTTCACAAAGCTTACTTTTCTAAGAAGATGCGGGTTCCTAAAATTTTATTGTCTGGAAATCTCGGATCCAAACAAGTTTGGATTCCGAAAATCTAATTTTCATATTAATTTCAGGAAAACAAAGAGAGTACCAGAAACTATACATGGTACATGGATAGTGGATGTTCCTGGCACATGACTGGTAACAAAATCTTTTTTGAAAATATTATCAAAACGAAAGGAGGAAAGGTAACTTTCGGAGATAATGCTAAGGGAGAGATTGTTGGTATTGGTAATATTGTTTTTCTTGGTAAAACCTTGATTTCAAATGATATTTTTGTTAAGGGTCTTAAGCACAACCTCATTAGCATAAGTCAGTTATGTGATGAAGGTTACCTTGTGAATTTTAGGAATGATAAGTGTTTAGTTCACAATTCCAAGGAAGAATTTATTTTCTCAGCCAATAGGCAAGAGAATGTCTACAATTTGAACCTAGAAGACCTCAGGAGTCAAGATTTACCTTGCTTAAGTGCAATGGAAGATCATTCCTGGTTATGGCATAGAAGATTAGGACACTGTAATATTAGAAACCTATGTAAACTCTCTAAGAAGAAACTAGTTAAGGATCTACCGGAGCTTAGATTTGATTCTTCTAAAGTTTGCGATCCTTGTCAATATGGAAAGAAACATAAATCTAGTTTTAGGTCAATCGGTGAAGTCTCAACAACCGATGCATTACAGTTTGTGCACATGGATCTTTTTGCTGCAAAAAAAACTGGAAGTATTGGAGTCAAATACTATATTTTTGTACTAGTTGATGATTACACTAGATTTACTTGGGTCTATTTTCTAGAAAATAAATCTAAAGCTTTTTCCTATTTCAAAAGTTTTAGAGCTCAAGTTAAAAATGAGAAAAACCTTCCATTGAAAACTATTCATAGTGATCACGGAGGAGAATTTCAAAATTCTGATTTTGAAATTTTTTGTAGTAAGAAAGTTATTACTCACAATTTTTCAGCACCTAGAACTCCTCAATAGAATGGTGTAGTTGAATGGAGAAATAGAATTCTTCAAGAGATAACTAGAACCATGTTGAGTGAATATTCTATTGCTATACATTTCTGGGATGAAGCTGTATGTACTGCTTGCTATACTATAAATCGAGTTTTGATTAGACCTTTTCTTAATAAAACTCTTTATGAGTTATGGAATGGTAGAAAACCAAGACTTTTCTACTTCAAGGTTTTTGGTTGCAAAGTATTCATTTTGAATACTAAATATAACTTACATAAATTCGCACCAAATTCTGATGAAGGAATTTTCTTAGGATATTCCACAACCTCTAAGGCTTATAGTGTTTTTAATAAAAATACTTGTACTGTTGATGAAACAGTACATGTAAAATTTGACGAATCAGATCCTTTTGTTTTTAAACCATCTTAACATACATCTTCGGATGTTTTTTCAAAAACTAATTGTCAACCTTTGATAGAAGAACTTTCTGATAATGAAATTTTTCTAGAAGATACTTCTGAAACATTTACCCCAGAATACTTTCTACCCTATGTTGATGAACAGGTTTTGCAAAACCCAAATCAGGTGTTTCTTAAGAATCATCCCAGTGATAGTATCATTGGTGATATAAAACAACCTATAAGGACTAGAAGTTACTTAAGAAATGAAGTAGAACATCTAGCATTTCTTTCCCAATTAGAACCTAAAAGCACTGATGAAGCTTTAAGTGATGATGATTGGATTAAATCCATGCAAGATGAACTAAATGAATTCGAAAGGAATAAAGTCTGGACCTTGGTTGAAAGACCTAAGGAAACTTCTGTTATTGGAGTAAAATGGGTTTTCAGAAATAAATGTGATAAAAATGGAGTCATTGTTATAAATAAAGCTAGACTTGTTGCTAAAGGATATAATCAGAAAGAAGGAATAGACTATGAAGAAACCTATTCTCTAGTAGCTAGGCTTGAATCTATCTGTATTCTACTTGCCTTTGCAGCATTTTTTAATTTCAAACTTTTCCAAATGGATGTGAAATGTGCATTTCTTAACAGTTATGTTCAAGAGGAAGTTTTTGTTGAACAACCTCCTGGCTTTGAAGATACAAAACATCCAGATCATGTTTTTAGACTTACCAAAGCTTTGTATGGTCTTAAACAAGCCCCACGAGCATGGTATGATAGACTCACTAGATTTTTGCTTCAAAATAACTAGATTAAGGGAAATGAAGATCCAACCCTTTTTATAAAGAAAGAAAAGAAAAATGTTTTGATTGTTCAAATTTATGTTGATGACATTATATTTGGTTCAACTCAGCAATCTTTGACTGACTCTTTTGCTAGTCTAATGAAATCTGAGTTTGAAATGAGTATGATGGGTGAGTTAACATTTTTCCTTGGTTTGCAAATTTCTCAAAAACCAGAAGGAACCTACATATCTCAACATAAGTATATTAAATATCTTCTTAAAAAGTATGGTTATGACAACACTAAGAGTATAAGTACTCCCATTGGTACCTCAAACTCTTTAGATCTTGACGAAGCTGGGAAACCAGTTGATCAAACATCTTTTAGAGGTATGATAGGAAGTCTACTTTACTTAACAACTAGTCGACCAGACTTAATGTTTTTAGTATGCTTATGTGCAAGATATCAATCCAATCCTAATGAATCTCACTTAAAGGCAGTAAAAAGAATTTTTCGCTACCTTAAGGGAACCATGGATCTAGGATTATTTTATACTTCTGGAAATGATTTTGTTCTAAAAAGCTTTTCTGATGCTGACTTTGGTGGATGTAGAATGGATAGAAAAAGTACATCCGGAACTTGTCATTTATTAGGAGATTCTTTAGTTTCTTGGTCCTGCAAGAAGCAACATTCTGTAGCACTCTCCACTGTTGAAGCTAAATATGTAGCAGTTGGAAGTTGTTGTGCACAAGTGTTGTGGATGCAACACACACTCACAGACTATGGCTTGAGTTTTACTAAAACTCAAATTTTGTGTGATAACACAAGTGCCATTGCCCTAAGTAAAAACCCTGCACATCACTCTTGTGCAAAACACATAGATATTAGGCATCACTTTCTTAGGGATCACACACTTAAAGGAGATATTATTTTTCAGTTTATCGGAACGCAAGATCAACTTGCTGATATTTTCACAAAATCTTTGCCTTCTGATAGATTTGAATATATTAAACAGAAGTTAGGAATGATAACCGTAAGGTAGTCTTTCTTAATTAACATTCTGTTGAAAAAGTATCCTTACAGTAATAAACTCTTTTTCATTGGGGGAGTACATTTGACTGTTTGTTTAACAAAGTTTTTCAAAATTTGTTTTCAAACATTTCGGAACGAAGATTTCCGGAATGGAGATTTTTGGAACTAAATTCTTCGTAATGTGTTTTTCAGAATAAATTCTTCGTAATGTGTTTTTCATACTAAATTCTTCGTAATGTATTTTTCGTACTATGTTTTTTTTACTGTTTTTTTCCTTACTAAGTTTGTTTTTCATACTGAGTTTTCCGTAATGAATGTTCCTTAATGAGTTTTTCGTACTAAGTTTATTTTCTATAGTAACTTTTTTTGCGAAATCTGTCTTCTCATAATAAAGTTTTTTTAGTCTTTGTTATATTATCCATTACGAATAATCCTCCTAATCTAATCCGAAAGGTATGATTTCCCTACTCAAGTTTTCGTAATCATATTTTACTTGCTGGAATTTTCTTGTACTATGTTTTCAGATTATAGTTTTCATAATTCTTTGTCTTAATAAAAACCTCAAAAAGATCGGATTCAAGTTTTCAACCGTCAGATCTGATCTCATCTTTTCACAACTGTTAGATCAACCGCGGAAGTTGAACCATCATCTCGTTGCCTATATAAAGGGGACCCAAATACTCATCCCACATCGATCTCAAGCTATCGCGTCCCGAATCTCTGCCTCTCTGATTTAAGGCCATTCTGAACTTCAGTTTTCTCCGTTCTGATCTTCCCAGAGGACTTCAGATCCGAATGTCTGCGGAGTTAGCATCTCATGAAATGTCATCCACTAAGCCTATTTCGCAATGGTTAGTTTACAGAGAAAGGTTAGTCCATCCATATTTCTTCAACAACTATGATTCCTTTATTTCAAAGAACATTAAGTTGAAAGGCTGGGATGATGTTGCGGTGTCAAAAACTGGGAACCAAGATGAAGTGTATTCAGACTTACTTGTCGAGTTCTATGAATCAGTTTCCTTATTTAAGGAAGATAATAGGGAGAAGTTCTCTTTTAAGTCTTATGGCAAGACCTACAAACATTATTATACCAAGGGAGCAAGCTTGGTAGAGTTTTCTTATGAAGGAGAAGCCGAATTTATTTCACATGTTTTGCCGGACTCTAAGGGTAGATTCGACAAAGAAAAAGCCTTAGAAACTCTCGGACTGGCTGATGACAAGGCTCCGAAGATTTCAAGTCTATCCAAAAAATTCCGGATTCTAGAGTTGTGGGTGCAAGGGCTTATCGTACCGAGGAAAGGTGATAAAGACAGTTTGAAGAAGAGTGAGATCTATATCTTATATTTCCTGATAAATCTAAGAATGTTTAACTTGATGAAGCCCATTCTTATTACTAATGAAAATTTGAAGAAAGGAAATCTGAGAGCTCAGATTATTATGTATCCAGCAATCCTCCCCAAGTTGATTATTCGGTGCCTTGAGTCTTTGAAGGAGGCTTGCAAATCTAAGCCAAGAGTTTGCAAGATTATGCTAGTCAGCGATGGTACTCTTAAGAGGATGGATGTGGCCTTCAACAAGGAAACTGGTGAGTTCTTCGATTTTCCAAATCAAGAAGAAATGGCTCCGAAGGCTGCTGAACCGGAATCGTCTAAGCCAGTAAGGAAGAGAAAGCTGAAAGAAGTGGAAGTACAAGAAGAGAATCCTAAGTCTAAAGAAGTCCATTCCGCACCTCCAAAACCAAATAAGAAGAAAGCCTATCCTGACGAGGTTGTTATGAATTGGAGAGCAGATAAAGAAAAAAGGAAAGAAGGGGATCCGCAGTTCGGATTGGACCCTGCGGAGGCTAAGGCCTTGAAGGAGAGAACTGTTGATGATATTGAAAAACAAGCAAAGCAAAAGAAGCTCAAGAAGAAGATGTATGAGGCTGAGGTAGCTCATGCTTTGTTGAAATTCAATGAAATGGTTTCATCAACTATTCCAGTTCTGAGATCTTTCACCTTGGAATCTATACCTGAGACTCCAGGAAGAAATCTCGTTGCTCCGGAAGAAGCTATTGCTAAGAATACTGAGGAAGTAGAGCAAGTTGAGCAAGTGGAACAAGTAGAAGATGGTGCTGAAGGAAGTGGTGAAACCGGAGATGTGCTGAAACAAGTAGATGATTACAAGGGGACACCTTCGGAACACTTATCACACCGAACTTCAGAAGCTGAATCTTCGAAGCTAGTTACTCCAGCAATGGAAGAAGAGAAAGGAGAAGAAGAAGTTTCTTATCATGGAGAAGAAGAACATCTTTTACTTGATGTTGCTCAGAATGAAATCATAGGGGTTCATGTTCAGGAAGTCACTGATGAAGAAGATAATGTTGTTCAAGTTTCTGATAGTGAGAAGAGAACTCCAGAACAGGATTCAATTCCGGAAAAAGACAAGGGAAAGCAAATTCTTGCCGATACTCCGAGCTCAGAAGTGAGGAAGAGGAAGGAAGTTGGTAGCTCTTCAAAGAGAAAGCTTGAACTTGTTGAAGAAGAAATTTCGCCAAGAAAAGTTTCAGATTCAGAGTCATCTTCGGTGGGGCATGACTTTGTTGTTCAGTCTTTGAAGAAGTTGGTGGGAACCATTCCGACCTTCTCAAGTATTGATTCAAGATGCCAGATGCTCCAACATGCTTTAAATCAGAAATCTGACTCCGTATTTATGGTTATGGACAAGTGTGTTGAAATAGAGGCTCAGTTCAAAACGTTTTTTGTTGGTTACGAAGCTCATAGAAAATCTGGAAAGAGGATGACAAACTAGTAGAAGAAGACTGTTGAAGAGATGAGGTTATTCGATGAGTTTCAAGATAATGTTAAAGATGATTTTGAGACCGAGGACAAGAAGATAAATGAGTTAACTGCATCCTTTTAAGAAAAGTTGACTGAAGAAAAGATCTTCCGAATTCAAGAAGTGAGAGATCTGAATAGGAAGCTGAATTCCGTTTCTCAAAACTGGAAGTTTGAAAGGGATCATCAGATTGATTTTGAAGAAAGGATGAATGCTCAGGAAGAAAAGATCAAAGCTCAGGAAGAAAAGATGAAAGCCCAGGAAGAAAAAATTGAAGCTCAATCCGAAAGAATAGATGCCTTAGAGAAGCAAGCTGAAGAAGATCATAAAGACCAAAAGAAGATCAAGACTATTCTAAAGGGGCTCATGTCAAAGGAAAAAGATCAGAAATAACCAAATCTGATCTTTTTGTTGTAATTTTTTCTTTGTTGTCGAGATTTCAAACCTAATGAAATTTGTGCCTCTCGTTTCTTTTGTTGTCATTACTAATATTTCAGGTACATTGTTATTTTTTTTCCATTCCCTCCAATTCATTTTGAAAATCACAAAGGGGGAGAAGGAAAAGATCCTTAAGAAAAAGAAGAACTCTAATAAGTGTTTATCAAAGGGGCAGAAGAAAAGATCATTAAGAAAAAAAATCTAAATAAGAGTTTGTTTTTTGGGGAGCTTTTTCATTAAAGAAGACCTTCTTATTTATCACTCCGGAAATCTGAATACGATCCTTAGAGTTTCAAAGCCTAAGGGGGAGTTAGTCGTATTCATCAATATCCTTAAAGAAAAGAGAGATAAGCCTTAATGTTTTTCTTTCTTCTTCGAATTTATTTTTCGTAAGGATGTTTGTGATTTCCAAAAAGGGGGAGATTGTTGAGTCAATAAGGTTTCCCTTATAACTTTTCCATTCCTTCTTGTTTTGAAAATCACAAACACCTTATCTTTAAGGAAAATTTCTTTTATAAGAAAAATTGCTTTCTTAAGAAATATTGCTTTTATAAGGAAATTCGCTTTCATAAGAAAAATTATCCTTATCTTATTTTCATCCATATTTTTATGATGTATGAAATTCGGATTCATTTCTATTTTCTCGAAATCATTGAAACTTTGATATAAAGCATTCTGTTTTAGGATTCGGATTCTGGATAAGAACTATAAGGAAGTTTCATTCCGAATTCCGGATATGAACTCTGACTAAGTTCTATTCCAGATTCAGAATATGAATTCTGAAGAAGAATTCTCATTACGAATTCCAATGAAGAATTCTCATTACGAATTCTAATGAAGAAATCCCATTCCGAATTCCCATTATGAATTCTGATGAAGAATTCTCATTACGAATTCTGGTGAAGAATTCTCATTACGAATTCTGTTGACGAATTCTCATTACGAATTCTGATGACGAATTCTCATTACGTATCCTGATGATGAATTCTCATTACGAATTCTGATGACGAATTCTCATTACGAATCCTGATGATGAATTCTCATTACGATTTCTGATTACGAATTCCTATTCTGAATTCTCATTCCGAATTCACCTATTAAACAGAATTTGAGTATCTTTGTTTTATACACTCTGAATTAATTCAGACTCCGAAAAATATCTTTGTTAGACTCTGAACTTTTATATTGCTTACACTTCTAAAATTTGTCTACTCTTATTATTTTCATTAAACTCCGAACCTTCACTCCGAAGCGTTCATTCCGAACCTTTGAGTCAGAATTAAAACGATGTTGTACATTCTGTTACACTTGTTTTGTTATAAAACGATGTCGTCAGTTTTGTTATAAACTAACCATTGTCTAAGTGACATGTGTACAGGTCCCTCTGATCTTTAAGGAAAATATGACCGTTGGAGAAGGAGCCGACCTTACCTATAAATAGGAGCTCATTTGAAAGGGCTCGGTGCTGATAGCTGTTACAAGTGCTGAAAGGCTGACTAATCTGCTTGAAGTGATTTCTAGAGAGAGTCTCTTATTAACTCTCAAAGCTTCGTGCGACTCCGAATGTTGGTGATTAAATTATAGGGCTTCCGAGGATAGGAAGACAGAGGTGCCGACTACCTTGAAGTTCGAGGGCTTCCTTGCTGAGGAAGACAGAGGTTGCCAACTACCTTGAAGTTGAGGGCTTGCGGGGATAGCAAGACAGAGACTCCGATCTTGGTATCGAGGGCTTATCCTGGTGTGGGTAAGACAGACTTGCTTGAAAGTATAAATCAAGGGATCTTTATCCAAGGTTGTTGGATACCCTTATCTTTGGGTTAAAAGACTTATATCTTGTTACTAGTAGTTTTACCACTTGTTTTTATTCCGCTGCATTTGGAATATAAGGAAAGTATAACTTTCTTATACTTCCTTATTTGTACTCTGTTTCATTTAGATTCTATACTCTTTAAGGTAGAATCTCATAGTGTAATCTATTGTTAAGTTTCAATTTCCGGAACCATATTTCTGGAACCCTCATTCGGAATCTCTTTCCTAGTTTTCATTCGGTGTTAAGAGGTGTTGTGAATTTGCTTAGTTTAACATTGTTAAACTTAGCCTTTTTCTTTTCTTAATGAAAACATAGTTATTCTTAACTAACTTTAAAGGTTCCAAAGGAATTTTTAAAGTATATAATTCACCCCCCCTCTTGTATATTGAGCATCTACATCACTATTTCGATCCTACAGTTGGTATCAGAAGATGGAAACCTCTTACTCTATACCAATCTTACAAAAGTTTGATTAAGAGAATATCGGCAGAGTGAGTACAACGGTGCCCCAGATTTCAATTCCGAGCACCGATTCAAAAGTTATCAAAACTAACTAGTACGTTTACTAAACATACCCAATGAAAACTTCAGAAATTCATTCTGGGCACACCGGGCCTCAGAATCATTCGCCGTAAATTTTTGTGGACTCATAAAATTCCCTTGTATTTAAGAATAAAATTATTTTCCATGGAATTTCCATGTCTTTACAGTAATGTAACTATTTTAGCATGTTATTTGTGGAAAACAATATATTAATCAAAATAACATATAGAAAGTATCTCATAATTATGATAAAAATTTATATCCTTTGCAATTTTGTATAGTAATAATATCATCTCTATGGTGGATTAAATTTATTTAAAAAATATTATAAATATCATAACATCTTCATGATGATAATTATTCTTTCAATTTATTATTATTAGTTTTTATAATTTAATGCAATAGAATGTTGGTTTTTTTGCTAGTATCTACCACTTATAGTCATTGAATATGTCAACAAAGAATAATATTTTGAGGAAAAGTCCTAATAATTAATTAATTAATATTCAAATAATTGTATTATGTAGGTATAGGATGATAATGGGGTTGAAAATATGGACATTTTCATACTTATCTTTATTTTTAATTGGGAACAATATAGGATAACAGTTTTTAAAATCCCATGTCTCTGATCCATTCAATTTCTCTTTCCCTCCTCAATTATGAGTTCAATAAATCGAAAGGTTTGTTCAAGTTTTTGTATATTAATGTCAGTAAAGGTATAACATTATCTTTTATTATATTTTCTTTATTAATAATTTTATATTTTCATCTATAGGTTTAATATATCTTCTATATTATTATTTTTATTAATTGAATGAGTTGTTTTTATCAGAATATTGTTTTATCTAGAAAATAAATATAAGATTATGTTATGTTAGAAATATGAAAAATATAATCATATATATATATATATAATGTTTTTCTTGTTAATATTATGTTTTATAATTTTAATAATAAAATTCAAAATTTTTAAAATTTTAGTAATTATAAAAAATTATTAATTAATACAATATAGTATATGAAAATAAATATATAAATAGATATTCAAAAAATATATATATATACATTAATTAACTTAACAAGTTAAATTAACATTCATGATGATGTATTAATTTAAGACTAAAATATGAATATTAAATAAAATTAAAATATAAATTCTTAGAATATATGTATTATAATTAAAATATTTAAAAAAATTTATTTCATATATTTTTAATAAGTATTTTAATATAAAACAAAAAAAAATGAACATAAAAATTGTAATTTTTTATAATATTTTTAAATATTATTTTTTAATAAATAGTTCATGTAATAAATTTATTGATTGAATGTTAATATTTATGTATTAAATATTTATAAAAATAATAATAATTATTCAATATATAAAATCAATATATCAGGTATGTTGTTTATTTGTTATGAGAATTTAATTATTTAAATTTTTAATATGAAATATAAAATAGGTATTAAGAAAAAAATGTGTGGAATGATTTAAAATATAATTAAAATATAAATATGTTTTAATTGATAAAAAAATTTAATTTTGAAAATATAAATAATTATCAACAAATAAGTAAAAAATACAATTTTTGAACATGTAATTTTATAACAAATTTCTCAATATTTATTATAAAAATTGATATGTCATTAATGATATTTAATTATCAATTATCCAATGAAGAGTATAATATATAAATTTAATTCACGTTGAGATTTTTTAAATTAATATATATTGAATTCTTGTATAATCTCTTATCACATAAAATTAATATATCGATCACATCATTTGAGAATTGTGGATTGATTAACATAGATGATAATTGTTTTTTAATTTATTAACATGATTTGAAATTTAAAAAATTAGTTTTCCTACATCTTAAGGTATTATTGTTTTAAAAAAATTATATGTTTTTGAATCATTCATCAGTTACATTCCATGAAACATAATAAAAAATAATATTAATAAATAAATGTACATAAATAATATAAAACTTTTTTATTAACTCTAGATACAGAATATTTATTATTGAATTTTATTTTAATATAAAAATATCATATTTTTAAATATTATGTATTATGTTAATAGAGAATATATTATTTTAGAAAAATTATTTTTATATAATTTTTTCGCGAAATAATGCTTCTGGAAAATAAAAAATAATGGCATTAATATGTTTTTATGTGGAAATAAAATCATTATTGATTCAATATAAATCTTATATATAGATAGGGTGTGGAATCATTTTATATAATTTTTATATTAAAGAAGAGTATTAATTTTTTATGGGGTGATTTATCTCCCTTTCATGAAATATGATCTGAGTAGATATTAATATTTTAAAACCATTGGAGTTCATTTATTACATTTCAATTATTTTATTAATTTCTATAGTTCGGTTTCAAGAGAGTGGACACCATTTTGAGAATTGTTCAATATTTTTTTCTTGATCGATCACAATTTAAAAATTTTGTATACGTGGTCCTTGGTTAAACGTTTCAATCAATTGAAAATCAAAATGATGATGCAAGTTATCATTTTTAATCAACCCAATAATATGATATATTGATATTTGTGGATGAAAATGTATATCCTGGATTCAAGATCAATAAATTAAAATTAAATTCGAAATAATGGATATTAAATTAAATTTTTGAATATCTAATATTGGTTTTAATAATTTTTTTCCATAGTAAAGTAAATGATTCATCATACAAATATGTTTTTTGATTTTTTTAATGTCCATGGATAATTTAGGACCAATATGTATGATGATTCATGATCATTCAAATAATATCATATTATATTAAAGTTATTATTAATCATTTTTCAATTATCTAACATGTGAAAAATAATGTTTTAGGAAAATACAATATGGAAAAAATAAACACATTCCTAAAAAAAATGGTAGTATATTCTAATTAAAAAAAATTAATGTTTATTGTTATCTATAATATTAACATAAATAATGACATGAAATTTAGTGATCATTTTTGTAAATTATAGATTAAACCATATATGTGAGAATGTCTCATTGAAACATAATGACATACCCATCTATTATTTGATTTATAACATAAAAATATGAATTTATGTTTTTCAACATAAGGTTTTTATACATTTGGGTTTTATAGTAATAGATGTTATGAATGGACTATTTTAATGTCTCCAAACAAATTACCTCAAAATATTTAAATGAATGTAGCATATAGATATGTGACGTTGTTAGTTTCAGTTCATTTTACAATGAATCGTCAAACTTATTTGATATGATTTTACGATGTGCTAAAATTTTTATAGATTTATTATATAACAGTATAGGATCTACATCCATTTTTTAATTTCAATTGACTTATAATTATCATGAAAAAGTACATTATAGTATATGATATTTCATTTTGTTGGATTATATATAATCAAACAATTTGTCTATAATATATGGGTGAATAATGTATTGTTAGCATGAAAATGAAAAAATATGTGTTTTTTTAATTTCATTGTTATTTTCTTCCTATTGATAATAACATTCATAAATGGAGAAAATATTTTCAAAATGGAATAATTATATATATGGATGTTTATAAATGATCACATGTATTCATTTATAAAATGTGTTATCGTTATTATCTGATACTATTTTAGGTCCAACAATAACAAAATAGAATATAGTTTGTTTTGGGAGTGATTATAATTGAACAATCTAATGAATCTCTCAAATATACCATACAAGTGTGATATTATAGTTTATTTAATTCATAATATAAATCAATTTAAGAATAAATGTATTTATAACATATTTTTACCATGTTTAATAAATGTTATAGGAGTAATGACACCATCATGGAATAATTACATCACAATAAAATTTAGGCATCCATAATTGGAATTATTTAAGTGTTATATTTCAACAGTTAAGACTTTAAATTTCAAATTATTTAATTTAAAAATAAAATTATTGAATATTAAGGTAGTGTATTGTATTCTAGAGGTTCCTAAATGGATATAAATCTATATGTGCATGTTCTATTAGAAATTGTAATTTTAATGGGTTATAAAAAATCTTAATTTGAATGTATTAATGGAATTATTGTCTCATATTAATCATATATAGATATATTATTCATCGATATTTAATGGTTTTATTGAAATATCAAGTTTTAAGGAAAATTTTACTATATATTTATACTATTTTTTTATTATGTTCTATGATGAATATTTAATAACATTATGTATATTTAACAATTTTTCATTTTTAAAATCATTGAGATATTTAATATTGTATTGGTTAAAAGAAAAAAAAATGTAAAGAATATAGAATTTATTATTTATATTTTAAAAAATTATGAAAACTTTAATGCGTGAATTAAATAACTGAATAAATAATTTTAAACGTATATTTTTAAGAGAAAATTATATATTTTTTTAATATTTTTTAGTCAAAATGGGCATAAAAATTGAATAAAAGGAATCAAAATATGTAAAATAAACATGGCGACACATGTCATTAATTTTTAGAATTTAATCAATAATTATTTTTACATTGTTAAGAACATGAATAATAAATATATTTAAAATAGGAATAGTTATATAATTTATATTTTTAACTCACCTTTGGTTAAATGATGTCATATGAATAGTATGTTCTCTTGATCATTGTTTTATTTTTTTGTAAAAAAAAATATTTTAATGTTTTTAATATATAATATAAGGATTATATTTATAAAAACCCTGTAAATTAGGCCAAGGGTTATTTATGAACATTTAAAACATAATACTATGTTATGGTTTTAATTATTGTTATGTTAAATATGACTAACTTTATTATAAATAGATAAAAAAAATATTTTTTATGCTAATGGTAATTATAACATTTTTGGGGTTCTAAAATATTGAAACTAAATATATAGTGGATTATGTTCACTATTTAAGACTCTATAAGAAATTGTCAAATATTATAAAGCTATTGGGGTTATTAGATTGTAATGTTATATATTATAATTTGGAGACCCAAATAAATGAAGGAATGGATGTGAACGCTATAAAATAATACATCACAGAGAACAAGAAATTAAATTTTATAGTATATAAGAGTATATAATTCTGTTATTTCAACTGGGACTAAATTATTTCATAATCCATAAGATGTATTTGATTGATATTGATGTTCATTAGTGACATGGATCAGTTGGAATAAAATAAAATTTTCATCCTTTCTCCAATGTACAATTTATGTGTGTGAATCATGTGTATATTTTTCAGAAAGAAAATTATTATGACTTTGTGAGAGACTTAGTTTATTAGAGAAGGGTAAAAAAATTGATTTCCATTAAAATAAATTTACAATAAATTATATTATTTTATAGATATTCAAAATATTATATTTTTTAAGTAGATACTACAATATACATCTATTTTATATAGACCTATAGATATATGGATCCTTTCTGTTAACAGTTGATAGTTTAAAAATGAAGATGACATATTTCATAATGAATTTGTAACAATAGAGAATAATATAAATGTGGATTGTACAGAAACAAATGGAGTTCACAAAGAAGATAACAATTGAGATGGTGATGAACACAAATATGAAGATAAAGATGGATGTATTAAATGGTAATAATATAATTTTAAGAATACAAAATTTCTCAAAAATAAATCATTAATTATATTAATTATATTATAATTATAATAATTAATAATTTTTAATATAATTATATTATATATGAAAGATGTTTTCAATGATTTTTATTGTGTTATTCATAGAAACTTTGAAGATATTTTACCCAACAATGAACATCAAAATTCTGTTTTCTAATTCACATAGTGGGGATGCTTCTATGATACCATATAGAATGAGTGATAAACATTTGAGATCAATGATTTTATACTATATTCATATTTGTTGCCTGACTATTGATTTCAATCCTTGTTTAAAAATGTTTTTTTAAAATTTATATTTTCTAAAAATATTAATATTTTATTTCATCAACCATATATTTTAATATAAACAAAAACATAATTTGTAATTCAATTTTTTTCTTTTTTCTATTCTTCAAAAAAATATACTACTAGGGAAATATTTTTATACTCCATAGATTTCATGAGACTAAGTTTATATTAATATACATCTTAACATGTTAAACCACTGATTGTTACTTAAATAATTTTTTTAGTATTATATCTATTTAAAATTTTTATTTAATATATTATTTTAATAATATTATATTATGATGATGGGTTCTTATTAACAACACAATGATACCCATCACTAGGGATGAATGGTATGAATTCATGTCTGATCACTATTAATTTTTTTTAGAAAATTCATTTTACTGAAATATTGAGATATTATTGGATTGTTTTTCAATAGAATTTTGTAAGTAATTTAGACAAATTAATTCTTTCATAGGTATGATAAGTATTTCTCTACTACTATAGAAGGAAAATATTATAGAGGAAATCATATAAAAGATGATAGTGCGAGGAAAGATATTATGTGACTCATAATAAAAGTTATTGTATTGTTGGTCTTCATCATTAGTCAACAGATATTAACATGATTTATTATAGGTCAAATAAATTTTTTATCATTTATAATGTATAATATAAGTGATAAATTTTTATATTTACTGAATGCTCCTTTGGTTAAAAAATTTCGTGTATACATGAGGATGTAATCAGATAATAATAGTGATTGCTTTTCATCAATAAACAGTGGAATCTTTTGGTTTTTATATTTTTTCATTCGTCTAAATCAATAAATAAATATTCTTTTCTTATTTTAATCATATTTTAGTTAGAAGAAATATAGAAGTGTAATTTAGAGATATTATTACATGACAGTAAGGATAAAACCATTCACGGGGAGTTTTCATTCTAGGGCTACATCAATTCATATCATAAACAGGAGGGTTGAAACTAGCTAAATATTACCTTAAAAGGTCGAGTTATTCGAATAAATAATGAGAATGACATTATCGACCCAATCCATTTTGTTATTTGGGTGTTGCTGTTATCATGAATAAATTTGGTATTGTTATATATAGGGAAGATGAATTTTGGCCACCTTGAGGATTGCTATGTAGTGATGCATGGAATGATAGTGGCTTTGGTAATTATTGTTTAGACATATATGGTGTGGTTAAATTGTGTTTTTTTTCTGAGGATAAGGGAGTACTCTGTTGGTCATTTAGTGCACTGTGGGGTAAAAAACACCAGTTTTGGGGGGACTTTTATCTGAAAAATTTTACCTATTAGAAATGGGAATGTCATATATTCCATGTTTATGGGTGTGGTTTCATTGGGTTAAAAGGAAATTGAGTTTTCTATAGTGAAAGGTAAATAGTGAGCTGGAGCCCCTTAGATCATTACTTTAGATGTTGTTAGGTGAAACAATGAGTGTTATTCCTTATATAATAACAAGGGTCATGATAGAATTTTAGAGATCTAAAAATACTTCCTCTATGATGTTTTTTATTAAATTATAGTGATCATATGTGAGTTATTTAATTTATCAAAACATGGGGAATTTAGGGACTCCGAAAACAAAAAATTAATTCTCCATTGGCCAATATCCACTATGACCATTTTATAGGATACCATTCCTAGGAAGATTTGGGTCCAGCATTCCATTTAAAAAGGGTCTTTTTTTATATTTGTTTTTAATTTTTTTCACTTACATCAATCTTTAACTGCCCATAGTTCGCCACCATTATCTCTAGTGGACTACCTCATGGATTCTAACATCTTGGATCACTAGGATCATCCTTATATGATCCATGGAACTAATCTTCAACCCATTATTTTATATCATGTTTATTCTCATTTTAAAGGATTTTTGTTGACAATTTTTCTAGTCTTATGTTGATGTTCGATTTTATTTTTATGGTGGGTTGTATAGGTTAGTGACTAAAGTAATTTCCTTCAAATAAAATAGTGGTTTCCCTAAATTGTATCATTCTATTTTGGATATTCACTAAAATATACATATCATGTTATTTTATTTCATAACTCATTAATTTATATTAAATTTTGAAAGATTAATTCAAATGATTACATAATGTGGAAAACATGATTTCATTTAACAAAAGATATTTTATTTGATTGAAATAAATTGAAGGTAATTTTTTATATTCACATGGGAATTACTAGGTTCACTTTATTGACAAATGATGTATAGTTGTTTGTTTATATATTGTGAAATTATGGTTTTTGCAGTAATAAATATATTGATTTTTGAAATTTAGATTCCAAATTCTCCATTTATAAAATTACTAATCATTTCATACATGTACTTAATTAGATGGTTGTGATAATGATTTTTGTTGGCTTCACATATAAGTTATATTAAGGAAAAAAATAAAAATATACAAAGGGAATTTTTTTCAATGCGTTTCATTCATGGTTTTGAATGGGTTTGAAATTATTTGTTGTATTAGTTGACTGCATTCAAGTCACTCTTGAGGATTAGGGGTGGTCTTTATATTTTGGGTTTTGGGAGGTGAAATCTCTTGGTTAGTCAAGAATCATTGGTGGGTATATGAGGAGTAGTGGGACTATGTTTCTTATCATTTGATGCATTATAGGATTAATTTTTACTGACTAGTTAATGTAAGATGGGTTGTTAGTGTGGGTTATTTCGTGGTGGTGTAATTGACATATATTCACAAACAAGACAGTATGAGTGGGTTGTAATGGGTGATAGAATGGTAATTTGATGTAGGTATTCATGAGAGTTTCGTAGTTCACTAGACTATCATTTATCAAATATTAATGAAAAATGAACATGTTTTGTAAAATAAACAAACATTACAAATAATTACATAAAGTACAGTGGAAGTAAAATATATTTTCTTATTAAATAATCAACAACCCTTTTATTAGATATATCACAAAACATACATGTTTTTAAAAAAATTTATGAAACATAATTTTAAAAAACACTATATTTTAAAAAATATAAAATCTATACCATTAGAAATTACATATCAAACTAATCATAAAATAAATATTTCAACACATTTTGTAAAAAAACGATAAGTTTTAAATTTATTAATGTTAGATAGGAAATGTTCATTTCACTATAAATATTTGTTTTCTAATAATTATTCAATGCCAAAATAACATGGATTTTAAAAAATCATTCATAAATAAAAAATATTTGGAAATTTATTGATATTCCTTATCTATATTATCCCTTTAAAAGAATATATTTAAGACACATACCTGGATACGACCATTAATATTCAATTAGATATCACTTTAAGGTTATTAAATATATATAAAAAATATATCTATCCCTATGATCCGTCAATAAATCATCATTTTGTAGGTCTCCCAATGGGTACAGAATTACCACTGAGAGTGTGGATGACGATATGGTCATAGAACAATTTAAACATTTCTCACCTTAAACCATAACCCTACTATAATTGATGGATAGTTTTTATATCCTATTAAAAAAAATAATGTCACATATCAATGTAATTATGAACATGAAGACCATGATTTACCAGTTTCAATAATACATTACATGTTAATATTCCTTGGTGACTGGTGGACGTTTTCCCATGTCACATATTCTGTGTGTAGTTACCACAGAAATTAAATTGATATAGTAATATAATCATAAAACCATCAAAATTATAACTTATTGAAAAATTAATGTATCTTAATCATTCAAATAATAATTAATAATGTTATATATTATCTTTATAATGAATTAAGTGTAGTTATAACAGATTTCTAATCCATAATCAGTTTTATTGTTATTTTTTCTTCCTTGAGAATCAAATACTGATAAACCTACCAATTTATATTTTTATTCCTTATGATATATCAGGAAATGTTTACTACAATAATTATATTATATTAATTGTATATTCATATAGTATATATATGAATTTTCATAAAACCATTAATGTTTATACAATAGACTTCTCTATAAATCTATATTTTTCTACTACTCTCTATATTTCTTTTTTACAAAACATTATAATATTTATAATAAAAACATAACAACTTTATAGATATATTTAATATAAAAATATTTCCAATCAATATTTATGATTAAATATTATGTCTGAATGAGTATAAAATTGGCACTTTAATTATGTATTCAATGCCCTTTTCTAAACACAACTAAATATTCAACTAAAAAAACAATCATAATAATTGAATGCTTTCCAAACATACCAGATAAAAATATGTATATAACATACAAATTAATCTAAAAATAAGGCTTAAAATTTATAAAAATGGTGTCGTATTCATTTATAATTGATATATAATAACCATAGATGAATCTTTTCATCTTTATATCATCCATAGGATGTTTTATTCATTTGAATAGTTATTTTATTGAAATCTTTCCATTTCTTCTCTAATCCAGGAAATGGGTTTTCATTAATAACATCAATATTATCTTTGAAACCCATGATAATTGAACAATTTATGTTTTTCTGTTATACCATGACATAGAAATTAAAAATAAAATTAATTATATATAATTGGTTGCTATTGGATTTCAGAAAAATCCCCCAAATAAAAAATATTCTAAAAATTAATATTCTCCTTTCTACTATGATGAATGAGATAGATCAATGAAGAATTATATAAAATAAATAATTTTGTTTGGATCCTCTAATTATGTTGACTAAAGATATCAAACAATAAATCTCAATTGAATAATATATCTATTTCACTTAAAAAATGGTGTTATTTTCAAAACCACTACGTATACTACTTCTATATGGAACCTTGTTGGAAATTCCATTCATCAAAAATATAATCTATGACGTCATTACATAAATAGAGATATTAATTCATTAAATGTGTCAAATTATATCTCACATCTTTCATAATAATTAGTAAATTTCATTAGCAATAAACAATGGGGTTTTGGAGTTCCAATATGACATGGTTTTCATGAACAATTCATTTTTATGCTTTTTATCAAAAGAAGCAATTCACACCTACAACATTCTTAAATAATTTTAAAAACATTTTATATTTTCTATCAATGCTATTTTTTATTAAAACAATCCCATCATTTATTTAGAGTCAATCAATCATTCCTTCTTCACTATAATTTAATTGTAACATGAATATGATGCTTTAATATTCATGTTAAACTGGAAATATGAGTCCTCCTGAGTATATAAAATATTTTTAAGTTATATATATATATATATATAATTACTTGTTGGTCATAAAGTAATCAATATTAGATGAATATATATCTAAATCTAATAAAAATAGCAGGAAACTACACTATCATATTGGGTAGTGTATGTGATGAATATCTAGTCCATAATGTGTAATAATTGATGTGGATAATAGAACCTCCTTTCTCCATTAAAAAAGAATATATATAAAAATATATACTAATAATCCATGTGAAACTCATCATACCTTAATATGATGTTATTACTCATTATGAAGAAACTAAATAATATGCATATCTCACTAATAGAATATCATTGTATACATTGATTTTAAACTGTGGGTATATAACCTAAAAATGTGGGTATTGGCTATACCAATAGTTTCCATAGTTGTGGTTGATGAAGCCAATGATATCAACATATACACATGGTTTCCATAAAAACTATTTGTATAAGCCCTATATATTTTATCATTCACTTTATTTATCCAAAACCATGGGTATAAATCAATACGCATGGATTGTATAACCATGGTTATATTATTTCCCAATAGACAACCAATACCCACAATTCCCTAAACCATGGGCATTGGTAGTTGTCCCCATTTTGAAGTAGCAATGACAGTTGTTCTCGCTCCAGAAGATGTAAAAAAAATAAACACATCACTAATTCAATTAAGTAAATATATTATATATGTAGCATTAAAATAGGTACTTCTATAAATATTCAAACCCTTTACAATCCATAGAACAGAAATATACATCAATACAAACAAACAATTCATGTTATTTAACAACTTCCACTGGTCTCCATGCTACTAAATCTAGAATGTAGGGGATCAATATATCCCCCATCACCAATATCCCAATCACTATAAAAAATATCTTCATTTCCATTAATAAAATCCTCATCACCAATAACCTCATCTTGTGTACAACAACATCATCATCATCAATAGTATAATAAACATCATCATTTCCATCACTATAAGATCGACCTCCATTGGGACCATCATTGGCCTCTCATGGAGAATTATTTAGGGAGAAAATCGATTCTATATAAGAATAAATAGTAGTATAATCCTATGATGTATGTTATTTACTTATAACTTATATAGCATTATGAAGTGTTATGTGATCAGTTTACTTCTTTCAGGCTCCTGTAATGCAATTTTTATCATACCTGCTTTTGTATGAGGGATTTGTAGATCTAGAGTCCTTGAGGTTTAAGAAGATCCCAATGCGGAAAAATACCTAATGGGGATAAATTTCTTATCAAGTTGACATTAGAATCTCCCTTGTAATCCCCACTAAATTACTAATTCAAATGATAATTTAGCTCAATGTTTTCATATTTTTTATCATCGAGGTCCTTTAAAGAATACTTTTGAAAATATAATAAATATATTTAATTATGAATTTTGTTTAAAAATATGACATATAAATATAAAAAACATAAAATATTCTGTTGTTTTTGTGCATTTACTATAGTTCCATCTTTTTTTCCTACTCCACAAAAATAATATTTCTCAAAAAATAAGATCGTATATGCCTAATAAAACTTGTTATAAATGATATTATATAGTATATATGTATTTATAATATAAATATTATATAATACTCAGTATTGATAAATGATAATATATTCTAAATTAATAAACAATTCATAAATTTGAACATCTGATAAACATTTATAAATAATTCATAAATAAAATTTAATCATAAAAATTGTATAATTTTAGATACTCGTTATGAACATTCTATAAATATAATTTATTATTTATCTCTAAAAATGGAAATAAAATCCAATTGAACACTTCCTAAAATCATTACAAATTAATATTACCATAGTGTAACAAATTTATAATTGGGTTATAGTCTCCTGATTGCTACCCTATTAAGTTGATATCTCAATAATGTGTGGAATAGAAAATTTAAAATTAGATACCTCAATGATCTATTGTTATCGGAAAGGTTAAATAAACTTGATACATGTATAGTCCATAAACTGTATGTTAAATTATATTGTAATATATTTCAAGATTGATAAATATGAATCAAAATGTCAATAAATTATACACTGTGTTAGATAATCAGTAAGAAATCAAATAAGAAAGAGAATAGATTATGATTCATGAGATTTTCATTGCATATTAAAATTGTAAAAATGAATAAAATTATATATATTTTGTTTATTACACAATTATTTTGATTAATATGGATTATTTACAAACAATGTGCTTCTATAGGTATAATAATTTTTCCATTAATATGATATTCTAAACTGTACTGTCTAGATTCATTTTATTAATTAATAAAAAATATGGAGGATCAATTGGTGAAATATTTGACTAGGTTTATCAATACAGAAAGGGATTGGTGGGATCATATTTGGCCACCCTTTATAGTGTATAGAGTCAAGGAAAATATTTAGAATCTTGTTATAGGTCGAGATTCAATTATGCCTCCTCAACATCTGTAAATGAGATAAATTATTCAAATAGATTTTTCTAATCAAGAGGATTTCTAAATAACATGATGATATAATGGTGCCTATAAGGGGAACTATAATGATTTCAAGAAGAATAAATCATAATATAAGAAATATAAAAATTTACAGTTTCATGTATTTATAAAAATTAGCATATTTAATATTGAATACCATCTGTAACTCATATATTTGAATATTAATATAGGAACCACTAATGTTGGGAAATATTATAATAATGAATGTCAAAAATTTTAATTAGTTGAATGAAGGAATCCAAATTCATCTTTGGTATGGAAAATATATCAAATTTCCATGGGGTTATTTCTAGTAAAAAATTCATTATAAATCATTTTTAAAAACATATTTATCTTGTTGTATATTTCATGATGCAATGATACATTTTATCGTGTAAAAAAATTAATATTTTTATGTAATATAAAAAATATTAAATAACTTAATATACATAAGTCATATACTTCTAATATAAAAAATTAACGGTGAATATGAAAATAAAACATTAAATTACACATAGCTAGCTAAGTAACAATATAAATCTACATATAATTTCTGTTAATATTAATGTATAAAATGATTCTCATGTATGAGCAGTTTGGATCCTTTATGGTTCGGCTCTAATAGCCGATTGTTTTTCAATTTTACAGACCTCTAAGATATCTTGAAGGGTTTCAATTTTACTCTGGTTTTTTCTGCTGCTATCTGATTGGGGTGTCTCTCTAGTAGTTTTTAAATTTGCTGAGTTTTTAGAATCAATGTTTTTATGTTCAACAGAATAGATCATTGCGCTGCATATATTCCAGATCTCTGATCTTTCGGTTCTTGTGCATTCTCTCTATTTCCCCTGAGTAGCATGGTGTTTCTGCTATATTGGACAGAAGGGGATTTCTCCTGAAGTATAAAAGATGAATTGGGATTTGACTGTTTTTCTGCTTAGGGATTTCTATAATAGATGAGTTCCTTGTTGCAGTGATTTTCATCTATCATGATGGATAATCCTCTTGCGATTTCAGATTTGAAGTTTGTGAAGAATGAGTTTGGACTCACTTGGAGGTCGTTTCTTACTCTTTTATGGTCACCTCATTATGGAGGGCTTCATTTTCTGGTTTTGGTCTTATTTTGAGTCTTTTTCATGTACCTCTAATAATCCTATGTTGGTGTAAGCTATTTTCACCTCAAGTTTGTAACGTACCCTTTTGATTTTAATAAATTCTTTCAGGGGGCATGAATTGGGAAACCAATTCATGTCACCGATTTCTTCTAAAAAAATGAAAATTTCTATAAGAACAATTAATAAGTGGGAATACCATAAAATCATCAGACATCAAATATTCAATGATTTTATGATACCTTGTTTTCTGAATGTTAGGGAATATGGGTACGCCTTCTAAATAAGAACAAACTCTACTTCTTTAACCAGAAAATAACTCTTGCATATATTATTTCCATAATTCTCCAAGACCCCTAGACCTTTCAACCTTAGAATATTCACCATCGAGAAAGTTAAACCAACTCTTTAATGAACATATAATTTATATAAATACAAAAATAATATATCTAAATATTTATAAAATTTTAATACCCATATATGTTCCCATGATTTTTCCATTGATGTAATTACCAATATGTCTCCATGATACCTGTTCCACTGGAATTATATCTTTGAACATAGATATGGATTCCATGAAACTTCTTCACTAAAAAATATATTTATATATCATCTAATTTTAATCATTGTAATCCAGTATGTTTTTACAATTCAATGAATCCAGCATATGTGTGCACCAACAATAGATACTAAAAGATCCCATTGAAAAAGATAAAAGGATAAAAAATATGTGTATTTGGTCAAAGTTCAATTGGGATAAAATGAAATATATATTTTAGAATGTAATAATAAAAAACTTGATGTAGGCTTCTCAATATGCTATGATGGATATGTTGGATTTCATTGATCAGTATCTTCTAAAGGATGTTTCTATTTCAGGGCATGCTATGGGTTATCTACATGCACAATAGTGGATGCTGAAGGAACAGAATTGTCAGATACTTAATGGATAATAGGAAAAAGAGGCAGCGTAGACATGGAAGGATATGTTTATTTGTGTTGGTGATACATCAAATGGTATTTATATAGTAAATGTTGGAATATCCCTGGATGTGGTGAATACATAGAATTAAAAGAATATGATTAATGATATGATGAAGGATTAATGGGTGGGAACATCACTAAATGTGCTGTAAAGATGGTATGTGAAGAAGATGCTAAATTATTTTATAATGGATTCATGGTTGGGAACATCCCTAGAGGTGGAATAGACAATGTTTGTGAATAAGAGGACAACTAAAATATGTGTAGAGGCATGAGTGGAATCATCCATAGAGGCTAAATACGAGGATGGAAATGTTTCGTAGATGGGGTGGCCTTTGGTTGGTAAGGGTTGGTATTGGTATGATGAGTGCTCTATCTAGGTATAGGTTCATCTCCACTCAAACTAATGCAAGTTTGATGAAGAGGAATCTACTATAGTAGTAATGAATGTGCTTAATTTTGTTTGATAAAGAATATAAAGGAGACATTATATGTAATGAAAAATAAAATTATTACAATTATTTTACTCACAAAGGGAATCATGTGAGGCAACATATTTTTGTGCATCTGTCAATCAACATCAAGTAATCGCATCCTTCAAATGTTTTAACAACTTTTCATAATATACAGATGAATTAATTGTAAATTTTTTAGAGAATCTTTCAAAAATAATTCCTTCAACTTAAAATTCAAATTACTTATAAACATTTCATAACATGATTTAGTGAAAATAATTTAAATCAATGTATATATTTTTTAAAAACCCATTTTAAAATATATTCTCTGAATTGAAATATATATAATTAAATTATATGAAACCAAACAATGATAAAATAAATATAACTCCAATCTGAAATTAAATTGATTTATTTAAAATAATATCATCCTAATATACTCATTTCAAGGTAAACTAAACAAACTGTTAACATTTATGGTTTCATATTTATATTATCCATCATAACATCATGATTATTATTAACAATCATAGTGGGACAATTATGTCATAAAAAAAATATTTTTTTTCAGCACCAATGGGGGCATAAATTGTTTCAATTTCTTCCACATCATTATGAAAAATATGTTATAGAATTACTTTATTAATGACATAGTAATCATGTTTTAAATTATCATTCACTTAAAACATAGTATTTTTCGTTGATATTAAATTTATTTCTTTATTGGTATCCATTATTCAATTCTTGTTCATAACCTGAATAATAAATAAACAATAAATGTACAATGTCACATCATTCAATCAAACCATTTACATTTCTTCATAGTGACTAGAACTTAATAGTAGTAATCCAATCATTGTATTTTCTCAATATTTCTATAATAATTCACAAATTCTTATTAGGTAATATTATCTAATGCACTAGAATAATAGTTTTTTGTTGTAGGTAACAAAACACCATCATCCTATTTTCTCATTTTCAACACTCGATCATTTCTAAAAAAATTATAACCTTTGATTATAAATATTTTCATTCCTGAACAAAATAATTGGGACCCAAATCCAACACTTAATTATTGAGAAACTAAGTCAATAAGTAAAATAAATACATGAAATAAATATGAATAATAAAAATAAAATAATATTTATATTTTTAGAAAATTTAATTATTTTTCATTCCTTGGATTTCATCCAAGCAACAAAGAATTGGCTATGAAAAGACTATCTCATTCTGAAAAGAAAATGATTGATGAACAGAACTTATAATTTTATTTGTTCCCAAAATAAATTTAAAAAATAGATTATGGTATATTATAAATTAAATTTTATGATATAATATATAAATATTCAAATTACATACTTGATATAGTCATAAAAAAATCATAGTTAATAAATAATGTGCAACTGGCCATATCTCGATCTCCATGACTCATTGTAGCCAGTGCATATGAATGAGGAAGAATTATTGTTTTTGGAAGACATGGAAATAAGGGATTAATTTCTCTATACTACTCATATTATTTGATCATTTGACATATTTATCATTTGATCACATCCGAATAATAAAAAAAACATCAATCCATAGATTATTGATCCAAATAACCAATGACAATGGAACCTTTAAGGTGATTCTTGTTTCGAAATTAATATTTAATCATGAAATGTTTTTTCTCAGTAGCATAAATCAACCAAAAATAAATGGTTCCTCTAACAAATATTTATTTTTAAGATGAAATAAAAAATCTAGCATGGAGGTGAAAAGTGATTGAAGAATGTTTTTCCATCTCACGGAAATATAATAGAGCCTTTGCAACATTTTTATCAAGAATAACTTGGATAACCTTTTAACAACTAGGTCTATTAAAAATGAAACATGAATATCACAATAACCTGTACATTATTGTCTAATTTTTTTAATTTCCATTGTATCATCTCAATTCAAGATCCACTTAACCCATGTCCTTACCTATTTGGTGTCATAAGAGGTAGTTGACTAGTAGTGATGTTGTGATGGTGGTATGATGGGGAGACTGTAACCTCTTATAAAAGTGGAAGAATTGATACACATACAAAATAAAACAATAGTTAATCTATATATACAAGTATATTGAATAATAAAAAATAATGGAAGAAAAACCCACTATAAAACTAATAATATAATGAAATGACTCTATGGGAATTTCATTATATGATGCATGTCATACTGATATACAAAATAGATAATATGGGAAATGTAATACATTATTAGTATATAAAAATCACACAATAAATTTTTTTTCTACACTATAATCTCATCCTTATGTTTAGTTATATGCTATTAAGCTCAAGCTATATGTATGCATATCAACATCCTATAGTATGGAATTTCCCCTTATCAAAACCTACAGACATATAATCACCTTGGCTTCCAAATCCATATTTAGAAGGGTGTGATTTAAGAATATTAGTAGGCCACCACCAAAAGTGTATTCAAGTAATCTGAATTGTTCTCTTATATAAAAATTAACGGGTTATAAACTGAATATTAAAACAATAATTAAACTAATGACTATCCCACTCGAGTTTTAATAGGAATCCTAACCATTCTACCTGATTTTTCTCATTTCTAGATGAAATTTCTTAATAGTTAATATATATAGTAATATATATGTTTTTTAATTGTATATTTCATCCACATATGTGAACCATGTTAATGCGGTCGTATGTGGCCATATACCTGGATTACTAGTTCCTAGCTAGACCAGGGCATAACTCAGACATTCCTAAAAATTATAAATATCCTATAAGATCCAGTAATTGTAACATCCCAAGTAAGTAATGAATTATGGTTTTTCATATATATGTCTATTTAGAAATTATATATTGTTTTAGAGGCATAAAATGTGAATAAATCCAATCTAAATCATAGAATTCTCTAATATTTTTAAATGATTGTTTTACCGCCTTTTGAAAGAAACCCATTTTTAAAAAAAACATTAGATAATTTTATAAGCTCTATTTTTTAAAATAAACTTATTCATTAGTATTGGGACATTTATATTAACTTTGGATAAATTTTTGGTATTTTTCTGACAATGTTAATTTTTTAATGAATATTGAAAAATAATGCATTTTACTTAAATATTGCTTTTTCATCTAATTTAATTTAATGGATGTATTATCATTATAATTTTTTTAAAGTTTAATTAGAATATATTTTTACCATTTAATCCAATTGTGGTCATAATAATTAATTTCACTTTGGAATTGGGCATAAACAAGTGCCAAACGTTTCATAGATATTGTTACAAAAAACACCCGCTATTTTTCTGACAACGGTAATTGTTTTTAAATTATTTATTGATATTTCTATGTTTGGAATTTAATATAATTGATTCCATATTTGGAATCAGAAGGTGCAAATTATGTAATTATGACTCTTTTGTTTTTGGACATTATGAATAATAACGACGATAATTATATTTTATTATCGTGAATAATTAGTAATTGGGTAGTTAAAGATAATAAAATAATATCATAATAATAACAAACAACTCCAAAATGTGTCCTAATTCTACTGGTTGTTTCATTTCCGACCATGGGATTCCTTTTTCCAAACTTTGGGACCCCATGGAATCACTTTTGGGTGATAGTGACACTATATAATTTTATGTTTTTAAAAGGATTGTATAAACAAAGTATGTATCACCCAAGTAAAAAAAATTTAATTTTGTCTACAGAAATTATATCTTGTACATATAATAATAATTGGAAATTTAAAAATATTTCCTACATCATAGTATTTTTTTATAATTTTTAGAAATTAAATAAATTAAAATTTTTAAGACACCATGATAATGCAGTGATACCTCATTAATGAACGATTTAAATAAAATGAAAAGATAATGTAATATCCAAGATGTACACTTTTCAAAAACCTATTGTTTGAGTATATTTCGAACCCTTATCACCTTATCCTTGAAATATATCAATGTGGGACCTTTAAAATCTGAAACTCATTTTAATATAAAGTAACATTTCTTGACTTTCCTACAGTGCCCCTCCTCCCTCTTATAAAAGGCCCCCACCTCTACCTCCTTACCCACACCTCTCAAGATACTGGATCAGCCAAAATATACTCATTTAATCTCTCCACATACCTTTATTCATCATAGATTCCTTACCTTAGGCAGGAAGCTCTTTAAAAAACCCTTTTGGTTTATACCAAGAGGAGTTGCCCGATTTAATGGTAAAGTCTTCTCTAATGTTATTTTGTTTTATTTTTCTTCTCCAACCCCCTAAACTCTTTTTATTACTTTATTTTGTAACAAAACCAGTATCTTCAATATAATAGGAAGTTTTTATAAGAATTATTATTGTGACATATACACACACCTTCGTATAATGGTAAAAGAGCATATTGTTTCTATGAATGACAAATTACTGCCTCATGAAACGATGATTGTTCAATATTCATTTAACACATTTAAAGGTGTCCATAAATATGTCACTAATTTAATATATTATATATAATATTTTTATGTTTTTCTTTATTCTCATGTATTATTCATTTATGGCATACCTTAAGGTTTTCATTATGGGTAAACACGATATCTTCATTTTAGGAAGTGCGGACTACTGCCCCCCCAAAGTGATTTGATTTTTTAATGCCATATGTGGGATGTATGAGGGATGGAGATAATGATATTATATATGATATTATACTAGAATTATAATATACCTTTATATCATTATGATTTCACTCCATTAAGTAAGAAATAGAAATGAAAGTAGCATTCATGCGTACGTATGCCTTACCGTCTCCATGAACGGTGCATTTCATTTTATATCTCTAAATGTTATGTAATATTATAAATTCGTGAATATACTGGATATATATGATATATATGATATGTACATCCTAAATAAAATTCTGGATACAATGAACCTTTGACCACATGAACAACATGTAATTATAAGAAGTTCATTTTTTGCCCAAGTACCAAAGATCGACAAAACGACTGTTATTAACTTAAATAATTACATAATGTTCATAACATGGAATTAAGTGATTTAAAAGGAATAATGAACTTGAAAAAGGTTCTTAAGAAAGTAGATATTAACTCTAGTTAATTATTCAGGAGATTAAATAACGATCGAGTCATGTCAGACACGAGGTAAGGGACTTCATCTCAATCTCCTTTCATAGAGGCATATTTTGTTTTATAAACACAATTCATTTATACAGTGTATACACCCCTTTTAATTTTACTTTTATTAAAAAGGAATATTTTCTATACGAAGAGATTTACTAAATGACAAAAGGGAATGTTTTTGTCGTACGTATGCGGTGACAAAGACTTCTCCGCCGTCGTGACCATTAATTTAGTTTTAGATTCCTCTAGAAGACATAACTTTTTTTAAATGAAAAATTAATACCATGTTTTACGTTTCTTTTATTTTTTAATTGAAAATAGTTTTGATAATGTTTTTATTATATCAATGTTTTTTATTGATATCTTATGATCAAAATGTTGAAATGTTATTTTTCCTTTTTTCATGTTTTGTGTGATACGATTATGTTATGGTTAATGGGAATTGTTTATCAAGACGGGTGGTTCCATGATAATATAAGGGAGGGTGAGCCCGATATAGCACTATAATTCATTAGGTAACATGATGGGGTTAAACGCTAAGGTTTATCTAAAGAGATTTTGGGAATATACTGTGATGGGTATTCCAAACGTAACCATGAGGGTTACTACATACGTAAGAATGTTATGAATGCCTCAAGTTACCTTTATGTCTTATGATTTCAATGAATTAATCATGATTTGGTGAGGTATGTTAAAGTTCCAGTGTTTTATGAGTAATGTATGATTTCATTAATTCTTATGTATACATGAACTAATGTTTTCATTTCGTACTTTCATATCCCTTACAGATCTTTTTATGCTAATCCCATGTTTTTGAAATGTTTTTCACAGGTCAAGGGAAAATTACATGATGTGTTTATAGTGTCGAGTAAGTGTCCCAAAATAATCCATTTTTTGTTTTAAATATGTCTCCTTTTATGGGAAAAAGGAATACAGTCTTTTATGTAACAGCCTTGTTTAAATGTGGAATGTGATGCATGATTTATGATCAAATTCTCTAAAACTCTAAACCTGAAATTATCCTCAATGTGTAATCTTGTAATAACTCATGATTAATTAATGTTTAAGGCTGAGGCCTTATATTTGGTATCAGAGGTTTGTTTAGATAACATTAGGAGTTATAATTCTATTAAATGATTATCCAAAAATATTTTTTATGGTAAAATTGAAATGATATAGAATTTAAAGATTACCATGTTGCTTCATCTAAGACATGTTTGTTCAGAATAGTTTTCCATAGTTTAAATAGGGAAGCAGTGCTAGGATGGCATACAGAAGGAAATGAACGTCCGAATAAACATCCTGAGATAGTTGGAATTGGAACTGAACAGTTTGTTGCAGAGGAAAATGTCAGTGGTGGAACTTTTCATGAGGCAACATCCCCCATAATTCAAGGGATCATCTGACCCTAGGCTAGCTGAAGGGTGGATTAAAGCGATGGAGAATATTTTTAATGTCATGGGGGTGTTCAGTTAATGAAAAGGTTAGTCTTGCAATTTACCGTTTAGTGGGTGAAGCAGATCAGTGGTGGTTGATGGTTAAAAATATCAGGGACGCTGATGATATTGATGCTCTTGATTGGGATGAATTCAAAGGAATGTTTCTTGAGAAGTATTTTCCTATGGTTCTTCGACTTAGGATGGAAAAACAATTCTTAGCATTAAGGCAAGAGGATGACTTAGTGGCTTCTTAGGAAAAAAGGTTCCCTCGATTGGAAAGGTATGATCCAAATTTTATCTGAGACCTTGATAGTAAAATCAATTTTTTTACTCAAGATTATCGCCAAAATATCCAAGGGATTTATCTTCTCGCGATTTCAAGAGTTATTAAATGCTTGTTCGATGTGTTGAGAAGGTGGAAAGGGAGTTTTCCGATGATCCAGTGTTCCATAACAACCAACAGAATAAGAGACCGAGGTGGCAGGAGAAAGGGAAGAATTCTTCAAAGAGGTCTGATGGTAAGAAAACTATGTTTTCAGTTAGTGACAAATGTGGTAAAAGGAATGCTGGGGAATTACTTTTGAATTTTTGAAAGTGATACTGATGTGGTATGATGGGACATAAGGCTCGTGATTGCACTGAAAATGATTAGGGTGATGGTAAGACCAAAATCGATTTACAGTTAGTGAAATGTTTCAAGTGCAATGAGATGGGACATTATGAAAATGAGTGTTCAACCAAGAGTTCAAATGATGGGATGCGGTCATACTACAAACAAAAAGGATTGGTGAAATCCTTTGTAACTACTTCAGCAGATGTTGGGCTCGCAAATGAAGTGGTATTAGGTACTTTGTTTGTTTTTTCAAATTATTCCAGTGTGTTGTTTGATTCGTGGTCTACACATTATTTCATCCCTGAAATCTTTTCTAGTAAATTATAAAATTCCATCTCAATAAATGACTCTTGAACATGTGGTAAAAACACCTGGGGGTGAAATGTTGAGGCAAAAAGAAATTATAAGAATCTCCATATCCTTATTCATGGAAAGAACCTATTTGAAAACCTTATTGTTTTTCCTCTAGTAGTGTTTGATTTTATCATGGGTATGGATTAGCTCTCTATTTACCATGCTAAGATTGATTGTAGATCTAAATAAGTTTCTTTTTATAAAGGCATTCATTTTGTGTACAAGAATGAACCCTTACTGTTGATAACATATCAAGAGGTTGAAAAACATATAAAAGATGCAAATGAATGTTACATTGATCATATTGTTGAAAACAAAGGAACAGTTCAGATTAATGATGTGGTAGTGGTAAATGAGTATCTTGATATTTTTCTGAAGAGTGTCATGGAATAAGATCAGATCAGGAAGTTGAATTTACTGTTGACTTAGTTCTTGATGATAAGCCATTTTCAAAAACCCCTTTATCGAATTGCTCAAATTGAACTTTTAGAGTTGAAGGAGTAATTACACGATTTATTAGAAAAAGGATTCATTCAGCCTAGCACATCACCATGGGGTGATCCAGTCTTATTTGTTAAAAAGAAAGATAGTTCTATGACACATTTCGTTGATTATAGTGCCTTGAATAATATAAATATTAAGAAAAAATATCCTTTGCCTCATATCTATGATTTTTTTGATTAGTTCCAGGGAGCTCAGTATTTTTTCAAAGATTGACATAAGATCGGGGTACCATCAGTTGAAGGTAAATGAAGCAGATTTTCTGTAGACCGCATTTCATACAAGATATGCCCATTATAAATTTGTAGTAATTCCTTTTGGGTTGACGAATGCACCTGCTGTATTCATGGAACTTTTGAATAGAAAGTTCCATGAGTTCTTGGATAAGATTGTGGTTGTCTTCATTGATGATATTTTGCTGTTTTCTAAATGTAAAGAGGAGCATGAAATACATTTTAGGATTATTTTGAAAACCTTAAAATAAAATAAATTGTATGGGAATTTCATCAATTGTGAGTTTTGGTTGCAACAAATTTCATTCCTTGATCACATTATTTCTAAAGATGGAATAACTATTGATCCTGCAAAAACAATGTTTTTTGATGAATGGTCATGAACCACAAATGTAACTTAGATTCATAGCTCCCTTGGTTTGTCAGGCTATTACCGAAGATTTTTTAGAAATTGTTAAGGGTTATCTAGTCCAATGACTAAACTTACTCATAAGGGTGATATGTTTTCTAGAAAAAATAATGTGATTATTGTTTTCAGTAATTGAAAATAAGTTTGGGGAATTCTCCAGTTTTGGCACTACCTTCCAGGAACGGTGAGTTTTTTATCTACAGTGATGCTTCATTGAAAGGACTTGGCTTTATCCTAATGCAGAATGATCAGGTAATTGCTTATGCTTCATGTCAGTTGAAAACTCATGGGGTAAATTACCCTACACGTGATTTGGAATTAGGTGATGTTGTTTGTGCTTTAAAAATTTGGAAGCATCATTTGTATGTAGTAAATATATACCGATCACAAAATATTGAAGTATATATTCACTCATAAAGAATTGAACATGAGACAGAGGAGATGGCTAGAATTAATCAAGGATTACGACTGTACAATTCATTACCATCCGGGAAAAGAAAATAAAGTGGTTGATGCTTTGAGTCGAAAAATTAATGCTTCATTAACCATGATACGTTTGGAACGTGATACTTTGCTTAAGAATTTGATGAAATTTGGCAAAAGAGTTATTGGTGCAGGATGTTATTCTATTTTTCTTCAGGTATCAGTGAAATCTTCTGTATCAGATAGAATTATGCAAGCACAGAAGCGAGACAGTGAGTTGAAGAAACATATAATTCTAGTTCAGAAGGGTTAGTTTCATGAATTAAACATAGATAATGATTGTGTTTTGAGATTTGGGAAGAGGTTGTGTTTACCATGTGATTCACATTTGAAGAGAGACTTGTTATGTGAAGCACATAGTTCTCCATTTTCATTTCATCATGGCAGTACTAAGATGTATAGAGATCTTCAAGAGTACTACTGGTGGGATGGAATGAAAAGAGATATTGCTGATTTTACTGTGAAGTGTTTGAATTTTCAATAGGTTAATGTAGATCGGATGTTACCTAATGGTATGTTATAGCCTTTACTAGTTCCATAGTGGTAATGGGAGAATATATCCATGGTCTTCATTTTTGGATTGCCGAAGACACCTCGAAGTAATAATGAAATCTGGGTTATTGTTGATTGCTTGACTAAATATGATCATTTCCTTAATATACAAGATACATTTTCCCTAGATCAACTATCTCATTTGCATCATAAAAAGATAGTCAGGTTACATGGATTGCCTCTCTCCATTGTATCAGATCGTTATCCCAAGTTTACTTGTAATTTTTGGAAAGGCCTTCAGAAGTCGTTGGGTACTGAATTAAATTTTAGTACAAATTTTCATCCTCAATCAGATGGGTAGTCAGAAAAAACAATTCTGACATTGGAGGATATGCTATGTGATTTTTCAATGGATTTTCAGCGAATTTTGGACCAACATCTTTCTTTGGTTGATTTTTCTTATAATAACAGTTTTCATTCATATATACAGATGGCACCAATTGAGGCATTATATTGGAAGCGGTGTGGAACTCCAGATTTTTGGGATGAAGTGGGTTAAAGGAAGTTTATGGGACCATAATTGGTAGAAGAGTTGGCAGAAAAATTTCAGCTGATACAGAATCATTTGAGAATAGCTCAGAGCAGGTATAAAAGTTATGTAGACAACATGAGGAAGGATCTCTCTTTTGAGGTAGGTGATCATGACTTCCTCAAAGTTTCACCATTGAAAAGTTTGATGTGATTTGGTAAGAAAGGAAGGTGAGTCCAAGGTTCATTAGACCATATGAAATTCTGGAAAGAGTTGGATCAGTTGCATACCGAGTGGATTTACCTCCGAGTTTATCTCGGGTACATAATGTTTTTCATGTTTCAATGTTGTGGATGCACATGCCAGATCCATCTCATGTTTTGAGTCCAGAGGTAGTTCAGTTGGAAGAGAAACTATCTTATGAGGAAAAAATTGTCCGAATTCATGACCATAGGGAGACATTGTTATTAAATAAGGTGATTCATCAAGTAATGGTTTTGTGGAAGAACCACACGATTGAAGAGGCGTCAGCAGAATCTAAAAATGCAATGAGGGATAAATACCCCTACTTATTTGATAAGTAAATAAATTGTGGGGATGTAATTTTCTAAAGGGGGAAGGGATGTAGCATCCCAATTAAGGAACGAATTATGGATTTTCATATCTATGTATATTTATAAATTAAATAGTGTTACATAGGCTTAAAATGAGAATAAATCCAATCTTAAGCATAAAATTCTCTAATATTTTTAAAAGATTGTTTTACCGCCTTTTGATGGAAATCCAATTTTAATAAAACTGTTGAAAATTTTATAAGTTCAATTTCTCAAAATAATCTTATTCATTAGGATTGGGGCATTGAAATTTACATTGGATAATGTTTTGTTATTTTTCTGACAATGATCATTTTTTAATGAATAGTGAAAAATACTGCATTTTACTTCAAAACTAATTTTTCATCTAATTTAATTATATGGTTAGATTATCTTTATAATTATTATTAATGTTTAATTAATATATATTTTTACCATTTAATCCAATTGTGGTCATTATAATTAATTTCACTTTGGAATTGGGCATAAACAAGTGCCAAACTTTTCGAAGATATTGTTTCAAAAAAACACTCTATTTGTTTTGACAATGGGAATTATTTTTAAAATAATTATTCATTTATGTGTCTTGAATTTGGTAAAATGGATTCCATATTTAGAATCGAAATTTACAAATTATATAATTAATATTATTTTGTTTTTGTACATTATGAATAGTAAGATGGTAATTATCTTTAATTATCGTGATGAATTAGTATTCTGGTAGTTAAGGATAATAAAATAATATCATAATAAAAAAAAGACAACAAAATGTGTCCTGATTCTACTGGTTGTGACATGGCCGACCATGGGATGCGTTGTGCCAGTCTTTAGGACAACATGGAATCACTTTTGGGTGATAGTGACACTTTATCATTTTATTTTTTTTTAAGGAATGTATAAACAAAGTATGTATCAACCAAGTAAAACAATTTTAATTTTGTCTACATAAATGATATATTAGACTATAAATATTCATTGGAAAGCTAAAGAGATTTCCTATATCATGGTATTTTTTTATAATAGTTATACATTGAATAAATTAATTTTTTTTACACAATGATGATGTAGTGATTACCTCATTAATGAAGGATTTAAATAAAATGAAATGATAATGTAATATCCAAGGCATAAACTGGTAAAAGACCTATTGGTTGAGTATATTTCGAACCCTTATCACCATATCCTCAAAATATGTCAATATGGGACCTTTAAAATCTAGAACTCATTTTAATATAATGTAACATTTCTTGACTTTCCAAGAGTGCCCTTCCTCCCTCTAATAAATGGCCCCACCTCTACCTCCTTACCCACACCTCTCAAGCCATTGGATTGGCCAAACTCTGCTCATTTCATCTCTTCACATCCATAAATTCATCATAGAATCCTTACCTTAGGCAGGAAGCTCTTCAAGAAACCATTTTGGTTCAAACCAAGAAGAGTTACCCGATTTAAAGGTAAAGTCTTCTCTAATGTTCTTTTGCCTTATTTTTTCTTCTCTAACCACCTAAAATATTTTTATTCCTATCATTTGTAACAATTAAAGTATATTCAATATAATACGATGTTTTTATAAGATTTATTTGAGCTAAACTTACACACACCTCCGTCTAATGGTTAAAGAACATACTCTTTTTCTGGATGGCGAATTACTGCCTCACGAAATGATGATTGTTCAATATTCTTTTACCACCTTTAAAGGTGGCCATTAAGATGTCAATATATTTATATATGATATATAATATTTTTATGTTTTCTGTATACTTCTGTATTTTTTATTTATGTCATACCTTATGGTTTCTATTATGGGTAAACACGATATCTCCATTTTAGGATGTGCGAACTACCTCCCCCTCAAAGTCATTTGATTCGTTAGTACCATATGTGGGACGTATAAGGAATAAATTTAATGATATTATATATGATATGATACTGTAATTATAATATACTTTTTTATCATTATGATTTCAATCCATTAAGTATGAAATTGAAATGAAAGTATCGTTCATGCGTACGTACGACTTACCGTCTCCATGAACGATGCATTTCATTTATTACCTCTAAATGTTATGTAATATTATAAATGCATGAATATAATGGATATATCTGATATATATTATATATACATCATGAATATAATTCTTTATATAATAATCCTTTTACCACATGAACAACATGTAATTATAAGAAGTCCATTTTTGGCTCAAGTTCAAAAGATTGAAAAAACTACCGTTATTAACTTAAATAATTACATAATGTTCATAACATGTTAATAAGTTATATAAAAGGAATAATTAACTTGAAAAAGGTTCTTAGGAAAGGAGAAATTAACTCTAGTTTATTATTTAGGTGATTAAAGAACGATCGAGTCAAGTTGGACACAAGGTAAGGGACTTCATCTCAATCTCTTTTTATTGAGGCATATTTTGTTTTATACACAACTTTATTTTATATGGTGTATAAACCCCTTTGAATTTTATGTTTATTCAAAAGTTATCTTTTTTATACAAAGTGTTTTACTAAACTATTAATGGGAATGTTTTTTTTGTACGTATGTAGTGACAACGACATCTCCTCTGCTATGACCATTAATTGAGTTTCAGCTTATTTTACAAGCCATAATATTTTTATAAATGAAAAATAAATACCATGGTTTAATTTTAATTTATTTTGGTACTAAAAATGGTTTTGATAATGTTTTTATTATATCAATGTGTTTTATTGATATATTTTGATAAAAATGTGGAAATTTTATGTTTCATTTTTGCATGTTTTATGTGATACGATTATGTTATGGTTCTTGGACATTGTTTATGAAGACGGGGGGTTATGTGATAAACTAAGTGAGGGTGAGACTGATATAGCTCTCCAATGCATTGGGTAACGTGAAGGGGTTAAACACTAAGGTTTCTTTGAAGCGATTTAGTGATTATACTGTGATGGGTATTCCAAACGTAACCAGGAGGGTTACTCCCTGCGTAAGAATGTTATGAATGCCTCAAGTTACCTTTATGTATTATGATTTCAATGATATATTCATGATTTGATGAAGTATGTTAAAGTGATTATGTTTTATGAGTAAAGTATTATTTCGTTAATTCTTATGTATACATGGAATAATGTTTTCATTTCGTACTTTCATATCCCTTACTAATATTTTTATGCTCATCCAATGTTTTTGAAATTTTTTTCACGGGTAAAGGGAAAAGTCCATGATATGTTGATAGTGTCTAGGAAGTGTCAAGAAAGAATCCATGTTTTATTTTAAATATGTATACATTGATTGGAAAAAGAATATTGTCTTTTATGTAACCGCCTTGTTTAAATGTGTAATGTAATGCATGATTTATGATCTAATTCTCTAAAACATTAAACCTAAAAAATCCTCAATGTGTAATCTTGTAATAACTCAAGATTAAATAATGATTAAGTTTGGGGCCTTATAGTTGGAATGAGAGGTTGGTTTAGATAACTTTAGGAGTAATAATTTTATTAAATGATTATCCAAATTTATTTTTTATGGTCAAATTGAAATGATATAGCATTTTAAGATTACTATGTTGCTTCATCTAAGACATGTTTGTTTAGAATGGTTTTCCATAGAGGAAATAAGTAAGAAGTGCTAGGAATGCATACAGAAGGAAATGACCTTCCGAATCAACATCCTGAGATGGGTGTAATTGGAAGTGCATAGTTTGTTGTAGTAATGGTGCAGTTGACTAAAGAGATATATGGTGGTGGTATCCATGCCTGAGATCAGCCATATCCACCGCAGAGGAACATGTCAGTGGTGGATCATTTCATGAGGAAACTTCCCCCATCATTCAGAGGATCATCTGACCCTGTGCTAGCTGAAGGGTGGATTAAAGCATTGGATAATATTTTCAATGTCATGGGGTGTTCAAAAAATAAAAAGTCTAGTCTTTCATTTTACCATTAGGAGGTTGAATCAGATCAGTGGTGGTCGATGGATAAAAATATCAGGGACGCTGATGAGATTGATGCTCTTGACTGGGATGAATTCAAAGGTATGTTTCTTGAGATGTATTTTCCGAAGGTTATTCAAAATAGGGTGGAAAAACAATTCTTGGAATTGAGGCAAGAGGATGACTAAGTGGCTGCTTATGAAGAAAGGTTTACTCGATTGGCAAGGTATACTCCAAACCTTTCCGAGACTTTGATAGTAAAATCAATCGTTTTTACTCAGGATTAAATCCAAAATATCGAAGGGATTTATCTTCTCGCGTGTTCAAGAGTTATGAAAATCTTTTTTGATGTGCTGAGAAGGTGGAAATGGAGTTTACCGATGATCAAGTGTTCTATAACATCTAACAGAAGAAGACACCGAGGTGGCAGGAGAAAGGGAAGAATTCTTCAAAGAGGTCTGATGGTAAGAAAACCATGTTTTTAGTTAGTGAGAAATGTAGTAAAAGGCATGCTGGGGAATGTCTTTTGAATTCTGGAAAGTGCTACCGATTTTGTAAGATGGGACATAAGGCTCATGATTTCACTGAAAAAGATCAGGGTGATGGTAAGTCCAAATTATTTTTACAGTTAGTGAAATGTTTCAAGTGAAATGAGATGGGTCATTATGAAAAAGAGTGTTCGAAAAAGAGCTCAAATGTTGGGAAGCAGTCAGACTACAAGGAAAAAGTAGTTCTGAAATCCTTTTCAACTGCTTCAGCAGATGATGGGCCAGCAAATGAACTGGTATCTGGTACTTTGTTTGTTTTTTCAGATTATGCTAGTGTGTTGTTTTATTCAGGGTCTACACATTCTTTCATCTCTGAAAACTTTTCTAGTAAATTGGGAATTCCATCTCAAGAAATGACTCCTAAACATTTTGTAAAAACACTTGGAAGAAATATTGAGGCAAAAAGAATTTATAATAATCTCCCTATCCTTATCCATGGAAAGAACCAACTTGCAAACCATATTGTTTTACCTCTAGTAGAGTTTGATGTAATCATGGGTATGGATTGGCTCTCTGTTTACCATGCTAATATTGATTGTAGAGCGAAAGCATTTTATTTTCAGAATGAATTTCTGTTTTTGTACAAGAATGAACCCTTACTATTGATAACATATCAAGAAGATGCGAAACATGTAAAATATGGAAATGAATGTTACCTTGCACATATTGTTGAAAACAAAGAACCATTCCGATTAATGATGTGCCAGGGTTAAATGAGTATCCTGATGTTGTTGCTGATGATTTGCCTGGGAAAATACCAGATCAAAAATGTTGAATTTATTTTTGACATAGTTCTCGATGCTAATCCAATTTCAAAACCCAATTCTCAAATTTCTCAAATTGAAGTTTTAGAGTCAAATAATAAATTACAATATTAAGTAGAGAAAGGTTTCATTAGACCTATCACATGACCGTGGGGTGCTCTAGTCATTTTTTTAATAAGAAATATTGTTCTATGAGACTTCTCGTTGATTATAGTGCCTTGAATAACATCACTGTTAAGATCAAATATCATTTGACTCATATCGATGATTTTTTTGATTAGTTCCAGGGAGCTTAGTATTTTTTCAAAGATTGACCTGAGATCGAGGTAACATCAGTTGATGGTAAAAGAAAAGGATTTTCCGAAGACCATGTTACATACAAGATATGGCCATTATGAATTTGTAGTAATGCCTTTTGGGTTGACTAATTCACCTAATTTATTCATGGACCTTATGAATAGAATTTTCCATGAGTTCTTGGATATGTTTGTGGTTTTTTTCATTGATGATATTTTGGTGTTTTCTAAAAGTAAAGAGGATCATGAAAGAAATTTTACAATTATTTTTCAAACATTAAAAGAAAATAAATTTTATGGATAATTCAGAAAGTGTGAGTTTTGGTTGCAACAAATTTCATTCCTTGGTCACATTGTTTCTAAAGATGGAATAACTGTTGATCCTGCAAAAACAAAAGTTGTTAAAGAATGTCCAAGAGCCACAAATGTAACTGACATTCGTAGCTTCCTTGGTTTCATAGGCAATTACCGAAGGTTTGTTAAAAAAATTTCACGGTTATCTAGTCCAATGACTAAGTTAACTCAGAAGGGTGTTAAGTTTATCTAGAAAAAAGATGGTGATTATTGTTTTCCAGAATTGGAAAGAAGATTGGTTAGTGCTCCAGTTTTGGCACTACCTTCCATGAATGGTGAGTTTTTTATCTACATTGATGCTTTATTGAAAGGACATGGTTGTGTCCTAATGCAGAATGATCAGGTAATTTTTTATTCCTCACGTCAGTTGAAAACTTGTAAGGTAAATTACCCTACACATTATTTGGAATTACATTCAATTGATTTCGCTTTAAGAATTTGGAGGGATCATTTTTATGGAGTAAATGGTCAAATATATATAGATCACAAAATTTTAAAGTATAGATTCACTCAGAAAGAATTGAACATGAGACAGAGGAGATGGCTAGAATTAATCATGGATTATGACTGTACAATTCATTACCATCAGAGAAAAGAAAATAAAGTGGCTGATGTTTTGAGTCAAAAATTAATTATTCATTAACCATGTTATGTTTGGAACATGATACATTGGTTAATGATTTGATGAAATTTGTCATTAATGTTGTTGGTACAAGGTGTTCTTCTGTTTTGTTTCAGTTATCAGTGAAATCTCCTCTATCAGACAGAATTAAGAATGTACAGAAGCAAGACATTGACTTGCAAAAAAAGGTACAGCTTGTTCAGAAGGGTTAGTTGCCTGAGTTCAACATTGATAATGATTTTTTATTGAGATTTGGAAAGAGATTTTTTGTGCCGTGTGATTCACAGTTGAAGAGAGAGTTGTTATATGAAGCTCATAGTTCTCCGTTTTCAGTTTATCCTGGAAATACAAAGATGTATAGAGATATTCGTAAGTACTACTGGTGGGATGGAATAAAAAGGGATATTACTGATTTTTCTGTGATGTGTTTGACTTGTAAATAGGTTAATGTAGAGGGGCAGTTACCGAAAGGGATGCTACAACCTTTACCAGTGGTAGAGTGGAAATGGGAGAATATATCCATGGACTTCGTTGCGGGATTTCTGAAGAAACTTCGAGGTAATAATACAATCTGGTTTATTGTAGGTCTCTTGAATAAATCTACTCATTTCCATGCTATATGAGATACTTTCTCCCAAGATCAACTTCCTCGTTTGTATCATAAAGAGATAGTCAGGTTACATGGAGTACCTCTCTCTATTGTATCAGGTCACAATCATAGGTTTACTTATAACTTTTTGAAAGCCCTTGAGAAGTCATTGGGTACTGAATTAAATTTTAGTACAGCTTTTCATCCTCAATCAGATGGGAAGTCAGAACGAACAATTAAGAATTGGAGGATATGCTACGTGGTTGTTTGATGGATTATCAGGGATGTTGGGACCAACATATTTATTTGGTTGAGATTTCTTATAATAATTGTTTTCATTTCAGTATACAGATGCAACCATTTGAGGCATTATATGGGAAGCGGTGTCGAACTCTAGATTTTTGGGATGAAGTGGGTGAAAGGAATTTGATGGGACTAGAATTGCTAGAAGAGTTGGAACAAAAAGTTCAGCTGATACAGAAACACATGAGAACAAATCAAAGTAGGCATAAATGTTATGTAGACAACAGGATGAAGGTTCTTTTTTTGAGGTAGGTGATCATGTCTTCCTCAATGTTTCACCATTAAAAATTGTGATGCGATTTGGTAAGAAAGGAAAGTTGATTCCAAGGTTCATTGGACCATATGAAATTCTGGATAGAGTTGGTTCAGTTGCATACCGAGTGGCTTTACCTCCGAGTTTATCTCAGATACACAATGTTTTTCATGTTTCAATCTTAAGGAAGTACATGCCAAATCCATCTCATGTTTTGAGTCCAGAGGTAGTATAGTTTGAAGAGAAACTATCTTATGAGGAACAACCTACCCAGATTCTTGACCACCGAGAGCAAGTGGTACGAAATAAGGTGATTCATCAAGAAAATTTTTTGTGGAAAACCCACATAATTGAAGAGGCAACATGAGAATCTGAAAATACAATGAGGGATAAACACCCCCACTTATTCTATAAGTAAATAAATTGTGGGGATGCAATTTTCTAAAGGGGGAAGGATGTAACATCCCAAGTAAGTAAAGAATTATGGGGTTTTATATCTATGTCTATTTATAAATTGTATAGTGTTTTAGATGCTTAAAATCAGAATAAATCCAATCTTAAGCATAGAATTCTCTAATATTTTTTAAGGATTGTTATAACGCCTTCTGATGGAAAACCATTTTTAAATAAAACTTTTGAATCTTTTATAATATCTATTTGTAAAAATAAACTTATTCATTATTATTGGGACATTGAAAATTACTTTGGATAAATTTTTGGTATTTTTCTTACAATGTTAAATTTTTAATGAATAGTAAAAAATACTGCATTTTACTTCAAAAATAATTTTTCATCTAAATTAATTATATGGATATATTATATTTAAAATTAGTTTTAAAGTTTAATTAGAATATATTTTTACCATTTAATCCAATGGTGGTCATTATAATTAATTTCACTTTGGAATTTTGCATAAACAAGTGCCACACTTTTAATAGATATTGTTTAAAGAAACCCGCTATTTGTTTTGACAACGAGAATTTTTTTAAAATTAATTATTTACTTTTATGTATTTTCAATTTGGTAAAATGGATTCCATATTTAGAATCAGATACTCTAAATTATTTAATTAAGAATATTTTGTTTTTGGACATTATAAATAGTAACGACGATAATTATCTTTAATTATCGTGATTAATTAGTAATTAGGTAGTTAAGGATAATAAAATAATATCATAATAATAACACATGATGCCAAATTTTTTCCTAATGCCACTGGTTGTGTCATGGCTGACCATGGGATTCCATGTGACAAACATTGGGACCCCATGTAATCACTTTTGGGTGATAGTGACACTTTATCATTTTATGTTTTTTAAAAGGAATGTATAACCAAAGTATGTATCACCAAAGTAAAAGAATTTTAATTTTGTCTACATAAATTATCTATTTAACTAAAAATAGTAATTGGAATGATACAAATATTTCCTACATCATAGTATTTTTTTCTAATTTTTAGACATTAAATAAATTAAATTTTTGGTGACACCATGATGATGCAGCGATTACCTCATTAATGAACGATTTAAATAAAATGAAATGATAATGTAATATATAATACATATAAATGTAAAAAACCAATTGGATGAGTATATTTAGAACCCTTAACACCTTATCCTTGAAATATTTCAATATGGGACCTTTAAAATCCGATACTCATTTTAATATAAAGTAACATTTCTTGACATTCCAAGAGTGCCCCTCCTCCCTCTTATAAAAGGCCCCCACCTCTACCTCCTTACCCACACCACTCAAGCCATTGGATCGGCCAAAATATGCTCATTTAATCTCTAAACATCCCTCTCTTCCTAAAATATAGCCTTATCGTAGGCAGGAATCTCTTCATGAAAACCTCTTGGTTCAAACCAAGAGAAGTTACCCTATTTAAAGGTAATGTCTTCTCTAATGTTATTTTGTTTTATTTTTCTTCTCCAACCCCCTAAAATCATTTTATTCCATTGTTTTGTAACAAAAAAAGTATCTTAAATGTAGTATGATGTTGTTATAAAATTTATTCCAGCTACACTTACACACACCTCCGTCTAATGTTTAATGAACTTAATGTTTTTGTGGATGGTGAATTACTGCCTCACGAAACGATGATTGTTCAATATTATTTTAACACCATTAATTGTGGAAATTAAGATGTCACAATATTTATATATGATATATAATATTTTTATGTTATCCTTATGCTTTTGTATTTTTAATTTATGGAATACCTTAGTGTTTCCATTATGGTTAAACACGATATCTTCATTTTAGGAAATGCGGACTACCGACCACTCAAAGTGATTTGATTCTTTAATTCCATATGGGGGATGTATAAGGGATGGATTTAATTATATTATATATGATATTATAATTTAATTATAATATACATTTATATAATTATTATTTCACTCCATTAAGTAAAAAATAGAAATGAATGTAGCATTCATGCGTACGTACGACATACCGTCTCCATTAACTGTGCATTTCATTTTTTACCTCTAAAAGTTATGTAATATTATAAACACATGTATATACTGGATATATATTATATATATGATATCTAAATCATGAATATAATTCTGGATATAATGAACATTTGACCACATGAACAACATGTAATTATAAGAAGTCCACTTCTGGCTCAAATACCAAAGATCGACAAAACGACCGTTATTAACATAAATAATTACATAATGGTCATAACATAGAAATAAGTGATATAAAAGGAATAATGAACATGAAAAAGGTTCTTATGCAAGAAGAAATTAACTCTATTTTATTATTCAGGAGATTAAAGAATGATTGAGTCATGTCGGACACGAGGTAAGGGACTTCGTCTCAGTCCCCTTTCATTGAGGCGTATTTTTTAGTATACACAACATTCATTTATACGGTGTATAAACCCCTTTTACTTTTATGTTTATTCAAATAGAATATTTTTTATACAAATCATTTTACTAAATGACAAAAGGGAATGTTTTTGTCGTACGTATGCAATGACAACGACTTCTCCACCATTGTGACCATTAATTGAGTTTCAGCTTCGTCTTCAAGAAAAAACATTTTTTTAAATGACAAATAAATAAAATGTTTTACTTTTCGTTTTTTTGGAATTGAAAACGGTTTTGATAATTCTTTTATTATATCAATGTGTTGTATGGATATCTTGTGATTAAAATGTGGAAATGTTATGTTTCCTTTATGCAAGTTTTATGTGATACGATTATGTTATGGTTCTTGGAAATTATTTATGATGATGGGTTGTTCGGTGAAAAACTAAGGGCGGGTGAGCCCAATATAGCTCTCTAATGCAGTGGGTAATGCGAAGGGGTTATATGCTAAGGTTTCTCCTAAGAGAATTAAGTAATATACTGTGATGGGTATTCTAAACGAAACCATGATGGTTACTCCCTACGTAATAATGTTATGAATGCCTAAAGTTACCTTTATGTCTTATGGAATCTATGATTTATTCATGATTTGATGAGGTATATTAAAGTGCTTATGTTTTATGAGTAAAGTATGATTTCATTAATTATTATGTAAACATGGACTAAGGTTTTCATTTCGTACATTCATATCCTTTACTTAGATTTTTATGCTCATCCCAAGGTTTTGAAATGTTTTTCACAGGTCAAGGGAAAAGTACATGATGTGTTGATAGTGTCGAGGAAGTGTAATGAAAGAGTCCATGTTTTCTTTTAAATATGACTCCTTTTATGGGAAAAAATAATATTGTCTTTTATGTAACCGCCTTGTTTTAATGTGGAATGTAATGAATGATTTAGGATATAATTCTCTAAAACTCTAAACCTAAAAATATTCTCAATGTGTAATCTTGTAATAAATCAAGGTTTAGTAATATTTAAGGCTGGGGCCATATAGTAATAGGGTACATTCCCTAAATTATAATAAGAGTTTGAGAAATCATGCATGATAATTGTTATGGTGAGTGAACCATCGTGTCAGCACTCGAACGATGGATTGGGCATATCAATACCAACTTCCTAATACTGGTAATGGTTGGAGATGTCATTCTCAATGCTTGATGTAAGGGAGAATGATAAAACCATTCTCAAAAATTCCTTATAATAATATCACAACCCCTATAAAGTCCTAATAATTTATAATAATATAAACAATGCATAACCCCTTTTTCATTTTGATAAGTGACATTTCATTATATAAAAGTTAATAAATTTTTAAGTATTATTTAAAATAAAAATAAATTGATCATTGAATTTCATTCATTCAATATATTAGAAGGAATGTAATCCACCATGTGAAATCCATTCAATATAATCAAATTCACCTAATCAATTTTAACTAATTTATGAAAATAAAATTCTATCATGAATAGGATATCCTTTTATGAAACCAACTCACATATATCATTAAATATGGAATTTTGAATAAGAAAGCATAAGTGGTAATTTATAGAGGTTCCAAACTCAGATTTTAAAATTTAATACATGGTAAATTCCAAATAAAGTATGGAAAAAATTAATAGTAATTATTTTCTATCATATAATAATTACACACCTAGGAAAATTATAACAGTGAAATAAGCCAAATGATTGGAATGTGATTCCAACATTTTCACAATTAAACATAAAATAAAATTTACTTTTTCAAAACATGGGGGTGTCATTTGATTGATTAAATAACATAAAATTCACTAAAAAGGATCAATGAAAATATATCTAGGTACAAGGATGAATTTTATTTGATCAAATCAAATAAGATGAGACACTCGAACATATTTGTTGTGTGTCACAGTGGTATAACTAAGATTTCAAAACAACATACATGGAAAATAATATGAAAACATACCTCAAGGATTTATATGTTACCTTACTTTATATCAACCACAGATTCAATGTAGGTTTTGAGAAATTTGAGAAATTATTCAATACCCGAAAAAAGGTAAAACGTTCTTTAACCTAAATAGAACTATTGATTCAGAAATAAATATAGATAGGAGGTAAGAGACTAGGGAAGCATACTGAGAAGGATCCAATTCTTCCGATGGATGTCTATTTTGAGTCTAGATGTGGGAGTAATCATTAGGCCAATATTGGGGGATTTTCGAGCTTAATAACGGAGAAATAGGACTCCATATACTACAGGAAGAAGAGAAAATAAGAGTTTTGTTATAATTGATGTGCGGGGAAAATAGTAAATTCACCAAAAAATAAGGGGACCCACAGTTTAGTTGAATGGTTTGAAAACCATATAGATGCACTCCATCCAAAAACACATAAGCATTTATTGACTATTTCTCCAACCCGAATGAATGCATACAAAACCTCTCATCTATAGGATCCCACCATCTATAACCACACAGTTTCTCAAAACCATGAGGCCCATTATTTTGTGTATTGTTTTGATACTTTGGGATCCAAAAAAGACTTAGATTATACTCGGACCTTCCATAGTCTATAGAAAAAATTTACCATGATTTTTAAGGGATTCAAATTAAAAAAATGATCTTTACATTCATGAAATTACAGGTTGTTACAAAACACCAATCCTTAGAGAAAATAAACCCCGAGTTGGACTTCTAGAGGAAAATAGGTATTTTATGAGAATTGGTCCTACCACTGATCTTGTATATCAACTTTTCATTTTTAGGTCTCCTTCTATATCAAACAGTGCATCAATATCTTCAGTTCTAATGGAACTGACCTACCTTAGTGGGTCTTCACGCTTTGATCAATAATATGAACATGATACTCATAGAAGGAAGAATCTATATTAAGATCAAACTCATCAGGCTAAAAGATATATTATTAGTCTACATAGTATTGGCATAGTAGAGACCCACAAAATATATCTTGAATAGACCAATATTTTTTCGGATGTTCAATCTAGTAAGCAACTGGTCCTATCTATTTCAATACCTCAAAGGATCCAACAAACATATGTGAAATCATACCCTACTTGCAAAAATATATATCCCAAAAATGGGTGAGAATCGATAGAAAACCCAATCTCTGACTTCTAGATAAAAAGTTTAACAATATCTGTTAGAATATGACTTTTTTCAAGACTGGTCTATCATTATGGTATTTCTAATCATTTTGGAATGCTATATAGTCTACTTCATGGGAAGTAGTCCATGAATAGCTACTTCCCAGTCCTCTATCTAATACATAGGTGTTCAAAAATACCTAGACTATATTTATTCATAATGATACATCACGATGGTAGCTTGAGAGATGTTATTTTTAGGATACTCAACAAGTGGGTTTTGCTTCTCCCGTGAAACTCCTATTTAAAGAAAACATGCACATACAATGTCATTTAGCACCTGAACTGCAGGATCCATATATCTATCTGTATGTAGGTGATAGGTAAAGGTCAGAAGAACCTATATACCTAAGTCCCTCTACAACCACTTATAGAATGGTTATATGAAATAGATATCTATAGCAGAAATGATTGAACAAGGAGCTCCATGATGATGTAAAACCACCTTGATGTGCAATCTTCCTATGTATACAAATGAGAAGGTCTCTTGCATAAGAAATATGTTTTTTACATTCATTAACTGATAAAAACATAATAATATTTCCACTTACGAATGGAAAATGAATGTATAATCCATTATATAGACGGATGTCTTGCCTTCAATTACTGAAAGGTGGAACATCATGTGATAAATCCAGTAATTTCATTATTCATACATAGCCACCAATACTGGCATCATACTTCTCAAAACATTTTTTTGACCCCAGCATGATATTCTCATGATGCGGCATTGAATTATCACATCATCTCCTCTCTTATGTCAATTAGGACCCATACACGCCTGTATAATATTAAAGTATCATTCAATACATTGTACAACCTGAAGATGTATCATATTCTGGGAAACATTCCCTTTGTACTAGTCCCATGGGTTAAAATACGTGCATCATTTGGAATTTTTCCAGAAAATTTGATGTAACAAATTTGGATGAGATGATAGTATGACCACGACCCTCATTAACCTCAACATGCATATCTATGAATAATTCCATAAACTTTCTTTTGCCACTTAATTTATGAACTGCATGTGTGTTATAATTCTAGCACCTTGAATCAACTATAGAATTTCCATTACCATGTTTGTAAAAAATATTTCACTCAAATGATTGTAGGTACTCAACCCACCTACACTGTCTGAGATTGATATCCTACGGTGTAAGAATTTTGTAATGTCTTGTAGAATTAGTGAATACCATAAAATTATTTCGAAGTGGATAGTGTCTCCCATATCATAAAGCATGATCCAAAACAATGATCTCAAGGTCATGTATAAGTTAATTTCACTGATGGGGCCTCAACTAATGAGACATTTACACATTTAATCACTCATCCTACATTAGACAATCTCCATGCACGATACCTGAGGAATCAAAATACACAATATTACTCCAACTTGCTCCAGAGGAATCAATATTGGCACTAATGTAAAACTAACCTTCAACTCATGGAAGGAAGCTTCACAAGATTCTAAAAATATGAATTTTATAGCCTTATTATTAAGGCCTTTATGCAGGGATAAATGGTCTTGAATAACCTAGATGAAACATATGTAACATCCTAGTATCCCAAATATACTCATGATGCCAGAAACATTCTTGGAATGCTCTAATAAGCTATATCTCTCTCATTCTATAGGGCTACTCAAAATACTAACTCTGAGAAGATGTGACCCAAGATGTGGACCTTTTCAATCCTGATGTGTCATTTAATGAACATAAATTACATAAAATTCTCTCTTAGTGTCTTTATCACGACCTAAAGATAGGTTTGATGGTTCTATCTATATATTTAATAAACAATGATATTTTCAACATAGACTATCAAAAATTTATCTATATACGCATCTAAATCCTTATTTATATTATCCATAAAGCTTGAAAGAGCATTGAGGAGACCGAATGGAATATTTGGGTACTCATATAGACCATACCTACTACTAAAATCATAGATTTTTATGATTAACATATAGTTAATCTCGTTATGATAGTCTGAGCTCAAAAATATCATTGAAAACACCATCACACCTAGTATCTGGTCAAATAGATATTATATTATAAATAGTGGATACTGATTCTTTATATTGAGCTAGTTCAAATGATATTAATACACGTAGAGCCTAAGGAAACCATCTTCTTTCATGGAAATAAATTTTTGGTGAGTCCGAATGACATGAAATGTGGTGTATAAATCATTTATCTTCTTGATCCTACAACAATTTGTTGTGGTGCAATAGTTCTTTAGGATACAACATATAAGGAGGAATAGGTAATGGTGATACTCAATGAATAATCTCCATAGTGAACTCTACCTCTCGCATAGAAGTTATACTAGATACTCATAAGGAAACAATTCTTTAAAAAACTCTATTACTATAGGAAAGACATCAGGTCATAATCCTTGATCATAGAAGAAATATGAGATGGCACATTGGGCTTCATCGATTCCATTGGACCATCATTATTAATGTTGATATCCCATTATTCATTATGAACATTTCTAATGCACTTTAGTGATGTAAATTTCACCCTCTAATGATTTTAGTCAATATAGGCTTGATATGAAACTAACCATACCCACCCAATTATAACCACAAATCCCATTACATCAAGGAAAAATGTATTCCATATGAAATGGAAATTGTCTATATCAATAGGTTATGTCATTACAATGGAGGAAGACCTCAAAATGTTTACTTAATGGGTTGTATTCCATAAAAACTCAATGGATGTACTTGATCCTGATGCCTAGACTCTCAGTGATTTACTTAAATATAAAATAGTTTGACATTCCTATGTAAATTAATGAAGAGAATAAACATGAGGCTATTATAATAGTTCCACATAAAATATTATTTTTATTGCTATTCTCCTATGCCTAGGTAGGGAAGCATATGCATGGCTTGTAGTATGGTCTTGAGTCACTACCTGACCACTCTAAGAATGATCACTATGCCTAAGTTGATAATTGTAAGTATGATTGCCTCTGACTCGATTGCTCCCTCGACCTGATCACCAAATGGCATTATAAAAACATTCTTGATATTGTCCTAAAAACCTATCTATTGACCAAATATTAGATATAGATCCTCACACTCGATTCAAAAGAGGGAATTTCCTGTAGAAACACTAGATATAGACCATCCTCCCACAACATCTACACTATACTATGTCACATATGTACTAAGGTTTAGTATGCCCCATATTTCTTCACTATTGAACGATGATAAAAATCTTTGTATGAGGAGACTGACTACTCATACCACTATGAGTGACATCAAAATGCAAATTTCTCCCAAAATAAGGACCATTTTTAGCTATATGTTCCGAACATCAATGACTCGCATTATCTTATTCACTCAAGTTATTCTATGTAATAACATCCCAATTTCAAATTTTTCAAATCTTAGAAAACCCGAACACATTGACTTACAATGATATGGATTATACATTCCCATCCTCAAATCTACTAGCATTCATAAGATCATCACTCTCTAGAGTAGGATTGAACCACAAAACCTTAGTAAAATGGGTATATAATTTGATTATTGACATAGTCCCATCCTACAGATTCTTATATTATCATTATTTTTCTAACCTTATAGTTTTGGGAAATAATTATTCATAGAAGATCATCTAGAAATCCTCACATGCCATTTCACGTTGTTAATCTTCCTGAGAGATTACATGTCACTACATCTAGGCTAAATCATGTAGCATATTCACAGTTATGTTGACCCTCATCTCTAGTGTTGTATCTATATTCTCAAATATATTAAGTAATTAATTTGGTCCTATAATCCATATAATTAATTTAGCAACCCCCCCCCCCCCCCGTGTGGGTAGAAGCTATTGCTAGAATTCATGAGTCAATTTTTCCATAATTGGGGCAGGTCAAAGAACTCCTTACATGGACTGTACAATATAAGGAAAACCATGTCGAAAATTTGTGTCTATGACCATTTCTAGAACTATATGTGGATCCAAAGGTTGATCTACACAAGGAAACATAGTTGGATCTGGTCCAACAACATCATGTATGTGGTTTTCACCCCTTCATGACATGTGACTAGAGGATGTCTTTTCATCACTATGATACAACACAAAATATATAACTCATATAATGTTTTATGAAATTCAAATGATGATAGATAGAAACTATGATAGGTATAATTACTACCTATAAAATTATCATACCCCTCAACCATCTCATTAAAAAATTTCTAGACAATAGAGAAATTCTGTAACATTCCATAACAACATAATAGACACACACTACCCACTACAATAACAGAGCTTTGGTTCCCTGAATATATGATGGGTATATATATATAAGGATTCCATTTAAATTTATAAATTTATTTCACTGTAAATTTATTTCTATTTAAAAATATCAATAATATATAAATGGTTGAATTTATTGGATTTCCATTTCAAATTCATAAGCTCCCATACTCAATAGAATACAAAATATTACATCCACATAACCTACTCCATAACACATTCCAGCTAATGAAACCAATTGTATATTGCTCAATACTCCATAAATGACCACCAATGATTCTATATTAACATATTCTGGAAGACACTGTTAGGTTATGGATGACACATTATGTATCCATTATGTTTGACAATCCATGCAAAAAATGTCAGCAAAATTTAATCCATATTCAAATAATTATAAATATTTAATAAGAAAATATATAACAATGATGAATGTGACATGAAAAAATTCATGTCCTATCAATCATATTGTGCCTATGATGAAGAATGTACTAATTTAAATCCCTCATTTCAGTAGTTTATGCTGATGAAATCAAAATTTCATACATACCAATATAAACAACATTATAAAAAAGTGTTCCACCCACCAATGAAGACATATCAGCAATGAATGTAACAATTAATAAATACATTTACACATCCTAGGTAATTTAGATTTCCCCTTTACATTGGTTTTTAATATCCAGGAATAGGGTAAATTCTAAATTCCATTAACTCCTAGTATCATATCTAATACCAAAGTATTTTGAAAATGGAATGACCAAAACCCTCTAAGACGACTTTGTAACATCCAGACCTGAGATCCACTGAACCCATAACCTGATCTAGTGGGACACATATCCTAAAACATGTATCCATTTACAAAAAAGACATCGGAATAATATTGATGGTGTGTAGGTGGTGTGATGGGTAGACTATTCCCACTTATAGGAGTGTCGCAACACATACAAAATTAAAAAAACAGCAGTAAAAGAATATAAATAACCATACTAAATAAAATATAAAAACCCATAATAATAAAAAACTAAAAAACTAAAAATATTATCAAAATTCTTTATAATAGTGTCAATACATTATGCTTGGCCGACTGATATAAAAAAAATTGGGAGCAATGGATCTTGAATATAGTTTTTTCATACAAAATATAAAAAAGAATAATAGTTTCCGCCTAGCATCTTGAGTGTATTAATGGTCTTTCAATCATATGAATCTGCTATATATAATCATATCAACATCCTCTAGCAGGGCCATTTCCCTTTTCAATACCTAAAAACTCATTACCTTCTTGGTTACCAAATTCAACACATGTAGGGTGTTAGATAAATATCTATGATGGCCATCACCGATGATTTATATATGTAATATGAGTATCCATCATAACAAAAAAATGAGCAATTATAATAAAAAAGGAAAACAATGCTTAAATTAATGACCAGACCAATCAGGTTCAGATACGACAACTGTTAAGTCTACTTTCCTTGTCTCATTTTCTGAAAGAATGTCTTAATAGTAACAATAAATTTATTAATAATACGTATATTTTAATTACATTTTTCATTCACCTATATGATCCATGTACATATTGACATGAGTCCCCATATTATTGGAATACTACATGATGGTCAGAATGAGACGTTAATCAGACATCAATGATTAGTAAAATGATCCTATAATATCAAAAAATAGGCTACATTCCCTACATCCTAATTAGAGCATGATACTTCTTTCATGAAACTCGGTATTTTGGGTGATCAAACATTTCATTACTCAAAAAAAAGAACATGGAACATAAATCCCAACATCCCAATAATCTAAATGGTGTCATACATTAAGCTCAACACTCGATGTAAGGGAGTGTGATACCTCCATGCTAAACAATCCCTTACCAAATGTATGAAATCCTCAATCAAGATGTATTAGTTTATAATATAATACACAATTCATAACTTACTACGAGTGATTTATCATTGTTTTATTATATAAAAGATAATGCATTTCATAAGGATAATTTATCATTATAAGAAATAGATCATTTAATTTCGTCTATTCAATCCATTAGAGACCAATATTCCCACCATGTAAACTCGATTACATATAATACATTTCACTCAATCCATTTTAATTTAATTATGAAAAATAGAAACCATCAAGAATATGTCAACCATTATAAAAAACCAACATAATCCATTCCACAAATATGTTTAATTAACAAAGCATAAGTAGTCAATTAGATGTTTTCCTTGGTTAGTTACAATAATTTCATGTAGGGATGATTTCTAAATATACGTTTGACCAAAAAACATGGACGTTATTTGGTGTACTACTATAATTATATAGAAAGGTAAATTCAAACAATGAACAAAGAAGAACTCTCAGAAGGTGATTTAGTAATTTTAACAATTTACCATAAAAAGAAATTGAATTGGAACATGAAAGGGGAGTCCATAGAGAGATTCAAAAACATCAAATTCCAATAAAAGAATCTTCAATCATGAATCATGGTATATGGTACAATTATAAATGATGAAACAAAATAAAATGGGATTCTTTGAAATAGAAAGTACGTATAACAATGGTGCATCTATGATGTGATAAAACTCTGTGGGAAACGATGTGACCACATACCTTAAGGCCATATGAAATGGATTGCTTGATATCGTCCAATTATTAAGAGTAGGCTGTGCGAAATATATTATACGTTCCAATTCCATGAATATAGGGAAAATGAGAATGATCCACAATGGCATGATGGATTCAGAAATAAACATAAATATGAGTTAAGAGACTATGGTATATTACAAACATGGATCCAATTCATCGAACAAATCATGATTTTGATTTTATATGTGGGAGTAAACTTGATGCCTACCTTGACGGATTTAGGGCTCAAAGGAGGAGAAACAAGGTAACATCTACTAGAGGAATATGAGAAAATAAAATATAGGTTATAACTTAAGTGAGTGTAAAATATTAAATTCACCCCAAAATCAGGTGGTGTGGTATTTTGGTGCATGGTTTTCAAACCATGTGAAAACCTTGTAGATCCACTTAGCCCCAAAACACAACAACATTGAATAGTCATTTACCTCATCCAACATTATTCCAAAAAATCCCTAGATGCTTATGGGACCTTCCATAGGTTTTATTACACGTTTACAATGACTATCAAAGGATTTGAAATAGAAAAACAATGATCTACATCATTGATAAAAGACATTTCCTTATAGCTATTGGAATCAATTCACAAATAAGGATGTGATAGTCAAGAGTTTTTATGGATTTTAGTATCAAATCCTTTATATTGACTTGTTTAGATGTGTTGCTAGAATATCCATCAGAAACCATGATATTCTCCAATCCTTCAATAAATTCATTCTTCCTTAAAGGTGTAATAACATAATATATTGAATTAACATTCCATTTGTTTCCACTGATACACATAGGAGGTAGTTCTGTTTGAATACCCTAATATGATACGTCCCAAATTTATTTATTGTCTTCTTTAGTCTTCCTCTTGTTATGTAGATGAATTGAAATAATCATATTCCCTATATTTTTCTCAATGTGAGTTACATCTATAATATTTTGTAAAAAATTGTTAAACCAATATTGAAACTCAATATAGTAAATTCCCTTTTTTATATTGTATATGGCTTCGATGTTATCAATATTCATCATTTTAGATTTCATATAACCATTCCCTAGTCAAAATATAAGAACATTAAACTCATTGAGATCATCACTTCTTGACATACACTTATGTGGAATTTCGATGTCAATGGTATTACCACACCTTAGGCGACTCTTTCTATATTGATGATCATTAGCAAGAATTGATGATGCACTCTGAAAAATTGAAATGATAGTGATATATAAGCCTTAATGATAATTTATTCTTCATATAAATAAGACATGATAGTTTTCCCTTCATGCACCAATAAAAAATCAATACATATGATGGGGAATCATTTACAGTCTATATAATGGAAACACATGTCTAAACTATGTATTTATGAGGCATTGAATTTGCGCACATAAATTTAAAGTATCTACATAAACACTCTTATTGATGTTTATAAGTATATGTATATATCATTTACCAGATCATATGGTCCAAATATTATTATACTTAAGAATGTTAATGTTTTTTTCAAACACATGCACATATGATGATTATAAACATTAAAAAAACGGCCACATGTTGTAAGCTATAATCATATGACTATACAGATAAAAATATCATAGTATTGACCCATCCTAATATTACACTCTTGAGCTACAAAATTAAGATATTGTATAGGAAATTCAATCCATGTAAATCTATATATACGATAAACCAACTCATCATTACCATTAATTCTATGAACACAATTCTATCACATATTGGCTAACATTTCCATATAAATGAACAGATTTTGGAGTTTTTGAATCAATGGAAGGTTATTCATGAATTTCTGTGGAACATGAGAGGGTGTTCCATCTACATTTTCCTTCCATCGAGTTTTACCATATTCTTTACAGTCATTATGGTTACTGTATTATATCAAAATAAATTTGAACCATACCTATTATAATGGATTTTATTTGTATAAAATTAAATATAATTGATTAAATTTCGTGCCTTATAATGATTTGATTTAATATCTACACCCTCAAAAGAAATTCCTTAATAATGATGAGAATAATATCAATAAAGGTATTATAAGTTCTATACATGATTTTTCCATTATATAACCATATTAAAAATTACAACCTCATAATTAGTTTCAATTCAAAATAAGTTTTCCTTATATTACCATCCATTAAATTTATCACTCTCTCAACATCCTCATCATTTGACTATTGTTTATATTTATTGATATCATTGTCTTCTTGAACTGGAATACTATATCATTCATGATGATGGGAAAAAGAAACTTATCAAATATCAAATTCTTCAAAGAAATTATATCTTTTCTTTCATGAATAGTATAATATTTTCTCATGTCTCCGTGGTGATACCAAAGAGTATAGTTTGTTTGAAATTCATATTCCATTATATGGTAGCTAACTTCATCCCAGATTAACCATGTCTTTCCAACATAATTATAGAATTGATATAGTATAAAACCTCCATATGAAGGATTGTTAAATGTAAAATATAAAAATATTTCCAAATTCTTTTCAAACACTGTTGAAGTATGATCGGTATGGTACATCTAAAATCAATTCATTCAAATAAACGAGAAAAAGTTTATGTTCCAATCAAAAAAATTAAACCTATTTAAAAATTTCATTTCAACCAATTTTACTATGAATTTAATAAACGATTACTAGTAGATAAAAAACAATGAATAAGAGAAATAATAGATTATATAAGGGATTACATTGAATAACGAACCAAGGTGGGTATCCCAGATATTTAAGAATTCACAATCATGGTGGAAGAAGTTATTATCTGTGAGTAGATAGAAAATTATTCTCATGTTTTTAACTCTGATCAATCAATCAATATGATCAAAAAAAGGAAAAAGTTTTGTTTCATGAAAACAAGTTCTTACATTACAATTGATCACCACACATCAAACATTCCAAAATAAATTCCAGATATCAAAACAAGACTAAATGGATAAAAATAATTGATACAAAGAATATGGGAGTGGATGAAATACCACAAATTATCAATTATTTGAACATAAATATCTAGAATATTGTAATGACATATTATTTTCAATGGAATGACGTCTAAGTATTCCCATCACAGTCTGAGTGATTTACTCTCACTATCTCATAAATTCCCTATTGAATTGTTATATAATTTGGTTCATTAGTCATAAAGTAAATGAAAAGTAATTTTTAAAAGTAGATCTCATCAAATCCAATGTTCATGTTGTTGGTAATATTCTAGTAACTTCCTAATAAAACACTCCATCAATAAAAAACACAATGGTCATGTAATTAAAAATTTTGTAGATAGAGAGGGAGGAAATTTGAACATGAAACACAAAATATATTAATTGATCATCTATATACACACAATTATAATCCCCCATTAATCCCATGTTAGGAAAAAAATAAAGACTACCCTATCATGATATTTACGAAATGGTTATGAAAATAATTAAACAAAATATATAGAAACATTGATTGAGGATAAATATGGGGGCTGTAATTATTAGATAATAAATAAATATTTACTTGAAATGTATTATTTCTAGAATTAGATACTAAATAATTGAATCTAAATTTATAAATAAATAGAAAACATATAAAGATAAGGGTAGTTAAATCATGGCACATGATATTCTTATTAAAACTAAATGTTATTTCCCACATTTACCTTTAGTGCATATGTCTTTAGGATGTCTTCCTCTACCTTTTTCGTGACTCCATCTATGTCATTTCAGGAGCTTTTATATTGGATAATCCACTTCTAATGATTCAATGAATTCATCCATGATTGTATAAATCTTGAACATCCAAGAGATATCCTAAAATTCAATCAGTAGATTAGCAGAAAATCCATCATGGAAATTGATTTCAAAAAACCTTTTCAAATCTATTTATTCATTGAAACCATTAACATACAGTTATATCACGATGCAAATGGGATAATTTTGTGATAAAAGAATTATCCACCACCTTTATAGAGAATTAAAAAATATATTATCCTCAATATAATTAGGAGGAATAACATGAAATTATTTATCCCATGCAATGACACATTACACATCTGAATCCTTTCTAACCATTTACATTATTTTTTTATGAATTATTAAGGAATGGATTTATAGAACCAATCCACAGTAAAAATTTTGACTAAGAGACCACTATTTGGATGTTCCATTGACATGGGAGGATCTTTAACAGGAGATGTACGTAACATGAATGGTATAGACACAAATTCCTTAGCATTTGGATGGGAAAATTTGGATTCCATCTTCATCCACTAATACATTCTCACCACTAATCATAGATACATATCACTCGTGATTTTCCAATCATGTATTAGAATTTATGGGAATTTCATTGACATATCTCATAGTCCCATGAATAGAACACTGATAACCCTATAGTAGAGCATCTTTTGATTCAGTAATAGCTAAATAATTTAATGATATAGCATTCAGAGAATAATTAACTACCTCTATGCTTCTATCATTTTCCGGATTCAAAGCTAAAATAGTTTTAATAACATTATTTTTTTAATATAATACCAATTACTATAAGAAAAATCTCCTCATGAATATTTTGAGCCTCAATTTAATATTCTACATAAACCTAGAATATAGATTCATCACCATGAATCTGATATGAAGCATCAGTTCATGATGGAGATAAGTCAGAAGGTCAAGGACCTCCATGTTCTGACCAAACACAAGATTCCACTCCTTTGCAATATTCCAGTTCAATAAATTCTATCTATAGTTATATAGATACATGAATGTTCATAGCAATTACATCCCAAGACATTAAATAAAATGTTTATGTTACATTCCATATTTTTTCATTCACATCATTCAAAACATTTTCATAAGGAAAAGAAGGAGTAAAAGAAGAGGCATTACTTATTTTAGAAAAAAATCTCCCCCACTCCATACCTGGGGGATCATCATGAACAAAAATGGGCATATCTTCATAACAATCAAATTTCAAATCTAAATATAAATTACTTCCCACCATTTTCGTTCACAATGATACATTCTGATACTATTTACAAATTTGAATTGGACAATTATACCTCATTCGTCAAGCTTTCATATTACAAAAACTTTTATTATGCCCTTGAGTTGAACAATAGAAAAAAGTTACATCTAATCAGAAATTTAGAAAGTACTATCCAATTACTTTATAAATCACCCTATACTAAGGCACCTTCATATATTCAAACATCAAATTGAGAACATTCATGTAATTGGAGAGAATTGTTTATCTATTAAGGTAGAGATCTGTTCAACGTCAAACAAAAAATAGTCATGGTGCATAATGTGAGCTAGTTCTGTCTCCATATCTAGTTTAACAAGAATACTGAATATAATTTCCATTCATAAAGTATTTTGGGATGCTATAATAACTATTTTGGACCATAAAATTTCACCCACAATTGAAAATAAAATGAAAAAACTCTATTGGCTTGATGTTCTTATTCCAATCACATATGTTTATGACACTTAGCTTGAGGGATATTTATACGAGACACCATGCTAATATCTACAAGTCCACTATGGGGAAGATAACATTAAATAATCACTAACACATTCAATCACTTCACCCATTGTCAAATCCTAACAACACCGAATGTTGTGTGACCATATCATCCATTTTCACATGTTAGATCCCGAAGTAAAGACTATTCTATAAAATATTGAATGCTTACCCATATTCAAGGGCTCTGATATTTCCTTAGAGTTGGATTTTATATTTGTTATACTACAATTTCGATCGATCTAAACTATTATAGAGTATTTTTAGAGAGGGATTATACCCCCCCACATTAGGGGATGATGAAGGAAATTATTTAATCACTCCCTAGTAAATTCAATCAAAATCCAATTTTAAGATTGACTTATTTTTTGATAAAAAATTATTTGATTATAAAATTTTCATCCATTGAATGAATATTCTAGGTATTAATAAAATATAATCCTTAATCACCATTGGAATGGTGAGTGATAATCTATCTCATTGGAAAAATAATCCCACAATGATAAATTATTATTTAAATAATTATTCGATGCATAATTGCGATGAAAATTATGGGAAAACTATCAAGGAATTCCAACCCTTAGCAGAAAAAATCAAGCTCATTCATCGCCAAATAATTAGATTAAGTAAGAATTTAATTTCATTATTGTGTTTAAATATTTGATTTATAACAGGTAACCTCATTATATATGTTCTTATATATTTTCCGAAAAAAATATTTTTTATATCATCTTTCATTTTTTATTAAATCTTTTATCATTATCAAAAAACTCAATGACATTATATTAAAATTTATATTTTCTTTTATATTTCAATATGGATTTCATGTTCAATACATATATAAAGATCATTAAATTAATTCATCTGTGATGTGTTATCATTTTATGTCGTATAGGAGCATCATGAAAAAAATAAACCATTGAATGACCGAGGCATGGAAATCCCTACTATAGGACTCATCTGTTTACTTCTTATCACAAAATATAAAAAATATATATTAAAAAATTTTATTTGATTGAATGCCTATTTGTGGATTAGTTGGATACCATATTGAAATAAAGAAAATGAATCTTCCAACCAAACTCCCAAAAAAATCACAATAGAATATGAAACATACCTATACCCAAACCACTACAAAAAGTACCATTCCAAGGAGAAGTGATTAAAAACATCTACAATGCGATACAAAATCATCGAAACCCAAAAAAATCATGAAACCATAAATAACATCAATATAGCTCTATAAAAAGATAAAATAGTTGTAATAGGTTACATCATTTCATGATGTAAATATCATAATGTATAGAATTGGAAATCATCAACCAAAAATTACTAATTCTATATTTAATAATTATCCAAAAAATATTGTCTTAGATCGATCACATGATGCAATAAATAAAAATGAAATCAATACTAAAAATATGTGAAGAACAATTCATTACTCACATATGTGACGTTAAAGAATATTTTGATAAAAAAATGTTGAAATATGGATATCACCTGAGGATATGGGAGGTCACTACTCATTCGGGTGGTCGCTCGCTCGTGTGTGTGGGAAATATGATTTGGGGGTCATGGGTAAATTTATGGGAGAGGCTAGGATCTTTTCAATACCTGCAATGTATAAGTCAATAGTTTTTTAAAATTGTTAGTATTTCTTATCCTAAACAATTGTTTCGAAAAATGGATGGTATATCATTTTCTATAGAAGTGTTTTTATTGGACCATTAGTATAACCAGTCTCTAGGAACTCTACACCCATGGTTCATGAAAAGCATGGTTATAGAGGTGTGTAGAATTCACTAAATTCTATTAGTATCTCAATAACCTTTGTCAATTTAATATAAATTACATAGAAGTCACATAAATAGTCTCCTCATGTGTGATTATTGATCTGATGTTCCCTGTATCCACATTTCCACATCATCACATGATGTTATCAAAATTCGGTATTTACATTACATCTATAACATTATAATCCTTATATGATGTATCTAAACTCATTCTTCTCTACAACTCATGAATGATATCATGATATCCACTTTGATGAATTGTCAGGACACATTTATTCATGGATATTCTCAAAATCTTTCTCCAAATGTATTATAATTTCTCCAAAATATAACTTTTTTTTGGATAAAAAAATATATATTGGAGAGAATTATAACATTATAACTTGTATAGAATCAAGGTCATCATTATCTCTCTATTTTTATTAATAAAATATCTATCATAAGCTGTAAAGTCATGATCAACATTGTACCCTTAAAATGTTTCAACAATCCATGATCATTACCAATACTTATATCCACTATAAAACATCATGAATTATCATAAGACACAATTATTAAAAAGAAATGATTTATTCACCATTATATCAATTTTAAAATCTATACTACCTTTTAATCATAAAATATCAACATTAGATTTATGTCATTTTTTCTTTTCAATAGGAATTATAATCCAAATGAAAAATGAAGAGTAAGGGAATTTGATTTCTTCCAAATCTACCAATATAATTGGTTGAAATATTTTTCACACTTAAAGTAAGAGTTTATAATTATTTTATACTATGATACAAAGCTTACAACCATTTAGATTCATGTACCGATAAAAAGAAATTCCCACTATTTTGTAATGATATCAAAATATCTATAATAGGAATTAATATAAAATCATATTCAATAGAAATCAATGAATAGGTTTTTTAATTTATTTCCATATAAAAATATCTTTATGTATAACTCAGATAATATTTTCACTATTTTCTAGATGATAAAAGTTTAAACTAATAAATGTAATCCTATTAATGAAAAACAAAACAAGGAAATACGTATAACCAATACATATTAATATAATACCCATGATGGATTTTATATAAAAATTATACGATTCATCATTTAAAATACACCGATACTTATTTGATAATAATTAATATAAATTGAATGATATCATGATAATTTTAAAAGTTATCATAAATACATTAATAAATTTATATTCTATAACATACCTATTTTAGTAAGATATATTTTAAATAAAATATTTCATGTTCATGTAATATATTTGGGATCATTTTCATGTGACTAAATATTTTTTAAAAGGTTATTCAAATTTACATATTCATAAATTCATATGATTTATAGAATCATCTTAATTTTTTTTCGTAAAAAACAATCAATATTTTTCCTCATGATTCAAATATTATTATTGGTATAATTATAAACATAATAGTGTCGACGAATATTAATAAAAACCATAAACATCATGTATTGATTCACAAATTGTTTTTTGTAGATTATTTATTTAGTTTTTCTATATATAGCCTATATTTATAATTCTACAAAAAAATTTGTGAAAATATTAAATTTCTAAAAAAATTAAATGTATTGAAAAAAAGTTCATAAAGTATATGTGTATAATTCATTCAAATAACTTTTTATGAAATTAGATTATTCTCCACCCCATGATTTTCCATATTTTGAGAGTTTTTCGAATGCCCTTAATGATTATTTTCATAATTCAATTCAATATATTTTCTTCACAATGATATATGATTTTAATTCTTGATATTTATATGACTAACTATATTCCAATAGTTCCTCAAATAATGTTAAATAAACCATATCTATTTATATTATCCTTGAAGCATTCTTTATTCAATGTAATTTGATGTACATTTATATTTAATGAATTTTTATTTAAAAATGTAGATTGGAAAAAAAGTATTATACTAATCAATAACAAATGTATTTTTATAGTTTTCTTACGGATGACTCTCACCAAATTATCATTTATATTTCAATATACTGGGAAAACATTTCTCATATAGTTTATCATACACTTTCATGAATAAGAATCAACTGGAATTTTCATGGTTTTTTTATTCATATCTAAATCATTATCTATAGCCCACTAACCCAATGTCAGGATCAATATTGTTGTTTCCAACATATGTTTGTATTGTAAATCCAAAATAATTAAGTGCTTCCAATTTTAAGAGAGAAATCAGTTTTTGAATAATATTTATTTTCAAAGATAATATTCAATTATTTTAACCATTAATGATTTCTCATAAAAATCTCATTTCTCAATAATTTTCTCCCTATTGAATTTAATAATATTTTGGATTTCATTTTCAATCACAAATTATTAATTTTTCCCTTTCATTATTGACATACCACAAATCCATTATTTTAATACACATTTTATAATATCTTCATTATTTAAATAATGATTAACAAAATTAAAATCATTACAATCAATCAACATTAGATTAGATAGATTTATATATATATTCTTATTGAGTATAGAAGAAAATAATTCTAATAAAATTTTATTCTTCTTATAATATTTTAGTAAAATTTTGTTTTATTGATGAGTTTGATTTAAAATATGAAAACATACCACAAAAGATTAAGGCAATCATTATATGAATTTTATATCTAACTTAATCCATTTTATGATTTCTTATCAAACATATAGTTTTCATATATATATTTTATTTTATTCCTTAATATATATATAAATGACTATATATAATTATCATATTCTTTAGAAACATTAATTTATTTATTCAATTTATTTTATTCCACCAATATTTTTTCAATGTCCAGCTACATTTAGCAAAAATCTAAACATTATAAATTATTTCATAAAAATTCGTGGAATCTCCTATAAAATCACATTATATTCACCCAATAAATTAAATACTCAATAAAAAATATGATATATCATTAATTAAAAAGGTAAATCCCTCTATATATTGTGTAATGGGTTCTTCCTTATTATCACTAAAATACCCTGACATGATTATACTAACTAATTAGACTATATTATTCCCTTCTTTTGGTGGCTTAGTTTATTATCCTTATATACCCCTCTTGACATTTGGGTATTTCAGATTCCATTCATGTCCTACATGGGGTCTATATTTTGGGAAAAACCCCATTTCACATTTATTTTTAATATCACTATCAACCCTTTACTGAATTATATAAGAAATTATTGTTTTATAGATGAACTTTTTTTTCTAGTTAGGACATGCCTATTCCTTGAGTGGATGTAACCATTCATTTATAATTTGAATGTAGTGATGGTTATTTTTCATTTTTGAGGTTCATTTAATGTTATGGACTAGATATTGGTTGAAGGATTGTTCTTCATTGAAGATGGTTTTTTCAATATTTACATAGTGTATCTAGTATATTAAATATTTATAGCTTTTACCACATGGTGTCTACTTTATGAAATTTTTTTCTCGTAGCGATGATGTTTCAATTGGGTGTATTCATCAGTGTATTCAGAGATATCATACTCCAGAGATTATTGGATTCCAAATATTATGATACTATTTAATTTTCATGGTGTTGTATGCAATAAACTTTAAAAATATATCCCTTGTATCAATTTTATTTCATTTAATATTGTTATTTCCCTAATCTAATCTCAGGTGGCAGTGGTAAGGCTAGGGATGGTGGAATTTATGATGTTGAACTAGATTAGGTTTTTAAATGTAGATATTTTTGTGATCCAAAATATTTTTTTCTTCCATTTTTTGATTTATTTTCTATGTGACAGTTGTCAGTGTTGACCCCCAATATTGAGATTTTAGTTATTTGTCTTAGTGTTGTTTTTGTTACCAATCTACACAAAAATAATCTAATATTTTAAAATGATGAGATGATATTTAAAGATACATGCATGCATGTATACATACATACATACATACATACAAACATATTTATATATATAATTAAATGATACTAAAAATATAAGTATATTTTTTACAATACAATTTTAAAATAAAATGAATAATAATATAGGTAATAGATTTATAAATAATATAATTTTTAAAATAATAAATGCATCAATATATAAGGAAAAATATGCAATTATTTATGAAATCTTGGAAATTTTTTTTTGTAATTCACTTGAGGGAAGAACAAATTTTAACTCGTGAGGTGGTGGGATGAATTAGTGGATTCAATAAAATTAAAAATTATATCCCATTAATACAATGAAATAGCTATTTTTATTAGTGAATGGATATAAAAATTTATTATATTGATCCCAATATATTGAAGAAATAATGAACCTGAACACTTTCATTTATATGTTTTAACAACCCGTTAAAAGACTATAGTCCCTTGTTATTTGTGGGAGAAATCTAGTGTTACGAATCCTTTCAAATATTATAATGAAAAGAATGTTGATTTGGGAATATAGTCATGAACTCCTTATAATAATTCCTCTGAATTTATTATGTTAATCTAATTCATTCAAACAATCTAAAAAATGGGGACAATAATATCTATAGTAAAATAATCACAATTTAATGTAATTAATCTTCTATCTATATTTGATTGTATATTAATGTTCCTCGATTATAAAATACATATATAGGAGACCCCCACCATGTAGTAAATTTTTTTCTTGAGATATGTGAAAACATGTATTCCCAATAATCCCATTTTTTTATTTAATCCTTCTAGATTCTCACAATGGATGTTCATAAGATCTTCAGTGGTCGACCATCATTGTTATCCAGATTTCTCTCTCATTATATAACTCTAGAAACAATTCTTATTTAAAAACACACTATAATATTTACAATAAAAATATATTCATAATATATGTATTTATTTCATATACTCATATTTCAATTTTGATTTCTGATATTTGATTATTAAAGTACTTCCCAAACATGAAGAAGTAGATGACCGCATGTTTACCTTCACATATTCTATAGACTAAAATATAGTATTGATCGACTAAAACTATATTATTGGGAAAATCCATCAATTAAGAAATATTACAGTCTCAACATAATCTTCAAGATTCCCTTGATGACCCATTCATATAGATATCAAACCCAATCCATGATGAAATAAAACCAGGATCTTATAGGGTGTCCCATTTCAACTAATGTAAAATTAAATTAGATTAAATTATACATACAATTATATAATAGTTAAATAAATTATAATCATAACATGAATCAATAATAAAAAATAGAGGGTTTCATAGACATATACAAAAGTATTATATTACTAAATTAAAAATTAAAATCCATTCAGAGCAACACATAAATCAATTCCTTCTAAATCATTGGATTTTTAAATGACACTCATACTGAGCCATGTACCTATCCGTAGGATGATAATTTTCATAGAATGATATATTATGTCTAAAAATTTACCACTGTACATGGGAATTTATATATGTAAGGGTGAGTTCAATTTCCCAGAAGGATTATCCAACTCACCACGATAAAATTAGTTATAGTAAAAATAGATTTCATAATAGAAATTGAGATTGAAAATTAGTGATGGGTGAAAGTCACCAACCTATAAATAGGAATTGTGAATCATCATTAAAAATAAATACTTCTATTATATCATGGTAGATGAATCATTCACATTAACAATGCACAATGACGCAACCTACCTTTGGTATCCTATAATTGATGAATAATGTACCCTCAAAATAAATTAATCCACCACATCTCTCACATATCCTCAAACTTATATAATATGAGGTATGACAATCTCCCTAATGGATCTTACATTACTGTCCAACCAGTCCCCTGGGTTATCTTTCCACCAATCAATAACAAAATATAAAATTTTGATAGAAATAATTATCACAACATGAATTTAAACAATAAGAAATATAATAGGTTCTAATAATAAATATCAATCATTTACTGAAAGGGAAAACGAAAAATTATAGTCAAAGAGGTCTAAAAGAATTAGATATCAACTACTCTAAAATATCAAGAAAAAATAAATTTGAAAATTTATTAAGGACTCCTAAAAATATAAAATAATAATCTATTATTCAATTCCCTAAAACAGATTACATCACATATACAAACATGAGATATTAAATATAATATCCATAAAGACTATTTGAGAAATCTAACATATCTCAAGTCATCACAGCTGTTCGAACCTACATAATGATTTTATAGAATATAAGATTCTGTTTATCCCTTGTATAATATATTAATAACATCATTATCTACATTAATTTTTGGTCATGGACATGAACTACATTTTTTGGATCCTAATAGATATAGAGGTTAACAAAATCATAGAGTGATTCTAATCATCTCCCATTAATATTAAAACATATATTCTATAATCTCATCAATTATTATTGTGTACGAATACCATCCATGTATATCACTTATATATTGAGTTATAATACCCAAACAGGATTAATAAATCATGGATTTCGACCGATTGAAATGAAAAACATGTGGTAATAAGTTAATATTTACCCCCTGAGGTTGACATAAACATAGCATATCAATATCTGTTGTATCACAATTTCATAAATTTAAAAAATAACACCTCTATATATTAGATTTTCCAGTAACAAAACTCTTCCTCATAAGATATATTCCCAATCTCTTTATCTCACTCAATACTAAGACATCATCACTATCGAGGAACACACCATCCAAAAATAATTCCAATAAAAAAGATTTGTTGTATCATTTTCAAATTATATATTTATATTGATATCATGCATCAACATGAAAATATGACCGCTTCCCATGGATAAAACCATAATAAATAAGGTATAATCAAGAGGCACTCATATAATTACTATTGTGGAAAAATAATTCTACCTGAATTAAATAATATACATAACGTTTAATGGTGAATCCCACTCAATTTTTTAAATGAAATCAAGGTGTGTCAAACACCCATAGAGTTCCCATGACTGAATCGAATTATATGGCCTACCAGGTATGAAAACCTTATGATACAAAACCATTCCCCATGATAAGGGTACTACTATGGCTCTAGTAGTATTTTAATGTTAGTGATATCGTAAAATTAAACTATAATAAGGAATCTTTCACACACACAAAATCGTTAGAAAATATTTAATTTCCCTCTGGAGGTCATTGGAATTAAAAATTGTATCAGCAAATACATTATGGACTTCCTTAAAAATATAAGTAAAAATTCTCAATACAAATCATTTAGTGAATGGTGATACATTTTCTTATAGTCACCGAATGTCCTCATCCGTAAAATATATTCCAATAGTCTTTTATGAATACAATTTTTTTACATATATTTTTAGATCTTCCTTTTAGTTCAACATTTTCAATTTCAAATTCAACTCAAATCCATTTTATTTGTAAATTACCATTAAATAAAACACAACAATTAATTTTCATTTAATAGTATAAAAAAATGTTTCTTAGAAATTACAATTTTACTATATCTATTTTTAAATGTTAATATAAAAGGAATAAAATTTTTATAATTCATCAAATAAAAATTAATCTCTAAAAAATTCACTATATATGCTATTAACAAATATTTGAAAAATGTACCATTAAAAAACATTTTTAATGATATTTAGGAGTTGTTCATAATAATGAATTCATGACTGTATCATATACATTAGAATATATAAAAAAATATCATAAATCTATTCTATATAATTTATTATTTTTTCTTATAAAGACCACATATCTTGATTACAATATACATTTAAGAAATTTTGATCATAACGAACACCCTCACTCCCACAAGAAAATAGCACATAAATAAAAACAAAAAAATTAAAAAATGGTTTATATGAAATATAGATTACATTATTGAATAAAAAAGATAAAAAATGATGGAGTAGTTTAGTGGAATTAAAATCTCAATTTAAGGGTTGTTTTAAAATCTGACGACATCCCGAATCCTTATCAAAATATATAAAATTTATTATCACAATTACATAGAAAATTTAACATAATTTCAAAAAACTCAAGAAATATTTCATTTGTAATTGATATCAATCCAAATGGAATTTGAGGGCTCGAACACCCTGTTCTAAATCCTACTAATGGAACACCACATTGAAGAACCATCATTTAGAAATGATTATACCACACATAAATGTTTCCACTCTTAAAATACCTAAGGAGGATCAATGAAATAATCAGATTAAGGATTGTTGAATTGAGGATGTTTTTGTCTATGATCCCCATAATAAAATACATCAATGGTATTCAATTAAAAAATTGAATAAGTGGAGGATGAGAGAGTGTGTTGGGTGGATTCCTCCTTATTGTTATCCTAGAGGTAGAATAAATTCTAAGAGTGTTATACAATTATACCCCTAAAATAACTCTATCACACATTAAATAAAATGTTTGAAGTGAAATGATATGTCTAATGGGCATTGAGTAGGAATTTTGAAGGATATGATTTGGGAAAGTCCCACTATCTATCCAACTAAACTTTTGGTTTTCTACCACTATGTGTTCAACGGCTTCTTGATATAATACTCCAAGTATGAACCCTTGATCAAGAATAAAAGGCATCCAATAGAGTCTTTCAAAACATAAAAAATATTAAATAACTTGTATAAATAGACAATAAGAGAATATATAATTCATATCGTCATGCATTTATATGAAATTATAAATAAATTATATAATAATATATTGGAGGACTAATCCTATTTCAAGTTGAAAAATATGAAAATGTTCAAGTCTCTATAGTCAAAAAATCATTACACATACCATTATTGATCATACTTTCTAATAATCCAACCATAAATCTCCACCTAATCAATTTATCAATTAATCTACAAATAATTTAGTTCTCTTAAAAAATTTATAATAACAATAACATAAAGTGACTCCAACCAATTGGAATATTATTCATCTTGATCCCCAAAATAAATTCATTGATTCTGTAAATATTATCCATATAGTTTTTAAATGGACAGTAAAGTCATTTTATTTTAAGTATTCTCTTCCAACGATTCCACTCAAATTCTACCCTTTGATAACCCTTTATATATATGCTACCAATATACAATGATGGTCAAAAAATGAATATGTGGATCCTAAAACATCATTGGCCAATCTTTCCCAAACCTTATGAAACTTCTCAATACAGGGACTTATCATTGATTGAATATGATGACTAATGGTTCTTCACATTTAATATATCACATATTAAATCACAAAATCAATTATCCAATCTATGAAAACATTAATTTTAATATTGAGATACTACACCCTTTCATTACAACCCATTATTCATGCCTAGTTTACATTAGTCCCTTAAATCAATATCATTTCACATAAAAAACATGGTATTACAAATAACACAAGTAATGCCTTTTATTTCCCTCAAAACATAGAAAACCTTCTTAAATGAATATAAATTTATTTTTTATGACCCAATAAACTATACATACTAAAAAACTGATCAATTTTCTGTCGAAATTCCATTTATATTTTAGTGTTTTTCAATAAATAAAATTAGAAAATATCTTAAAATTATAATGGGTTTCCTAGAAAAAAAATCTAATTTAAAGTCCATTTTTAAAAATTATAATCAAATATTTTAATTTTAATAGAAACAAAAAAATTCCACAGTTCCTTCCCATCGTGATCATTTTTTCCAAAATCACCATTTACAAAATTGATGCGAACTATTGGGTGATTAGTATAAAAATATGTTTTATTAAAATTTAAAAACACAAAAAATCTATTTATGTATGGTAGTTAATAATAATAATAAAGAAAAGATATCATAAGATAAAAAACTAATATATATTAATCTAATCACCCATTAATATTTAATTGAGATAATATTGAAGAGACTATATATTAATTCAATTAATATGGGATCCATAAAAGTTATTATATCAAGTAATATCATCTTTAGGTCAGTGTATAACGCCTTTATTAACCTATGATTAGATTAAATGAACAAAAAAATCTATTAAACAATACTAAATACTTATCATGAATAACTATCAACCCAAATAAGGAAAATTGGATTAAAACCTCACTCACCATAGACGGCTTAATCCGGATCAAATGATTCCCATATTAGCATGTGTTTTATGAAAATCCATTCAAACATATAATGGTTTCATTTTACCATAATGTTTCCAATTCTTACTGACACCTATAATAGTCACCATCCCAGATCAATATTTTCTCTAGTACCATTTTAGAATTCACTTTCGTACATCCATTGAACTATAAAAGAACGGGGTGTGGTGTCCCAAAAACCCAAATGTGTAACGACCTATGATTTTGGATCATTTAAATTAATTCTATATTCAATATCACTCACCACACAAAACCACTGAACTAAAATGATAAATGGTATATTTATTATGAACAAAATTTAAAAATAATGAAATGACTCAAAATAATATTTATTCAACTAGATAAATAATATATATATATATATATATTGGAGAAGTAAAAGTTATAAAAAGTATTTTTAAAATAAAAAATATTATTTAATATATTGACAATTAATTTAAAATATAAATTTACAGATATTATTTTTTAGAAATAAAATAACCAAATAATTTATTCTCCGAAATTTTTTTTTTAAATTATTAGGGTTCTTAAACAATGAATTTTTTTTTGAATAATAAAAAATATTGATTTTTCTAATATCATCAGTTTTATAGAAATTCAGTCATATATGTCTGATTAAACAATTTTGAAAGATTTTTTATATAAATATATGTATATATAATAATATTAATAATAAATCAATTAATAATACAATGTTAAATTTATTATAATTATGTGTAAGGTTTTAGAAATATAAGGAAATTTTTACTCTAAAAAATTTTTTATTTTCAAATATAACAAATTTGTCTTCATCAATTTTAAAAATTAAATTAAAAATATTTATAATTTAAAATAACATTATAATATTATTTAACATGGGTAATTTCTTTTTTGGGAAAGGAATAAGGACTAATAAGATTAATTTTCAATAACAAGATTATTGAAAAACGATTATTTTCAATTTTTTAGTAAAAAATTTTAACTTTTATCTAAAAAATTAAATTGATCATCTTTAAAAAATATATTACTATAAATTATAAACCTATATATATATTTTATGACTCCATAAATTGATAACCATGTCAATACGATGAAGAATATTCAACGGTAATATAACAATTCCTATAATAATAGTATATATATATATATATTAAAAGTTAATTTTATGGTATATATAATTTATAGTGGGATATATATAGTTTATAATTATCTTCACCACAACCAAAATTTTTAGGTGGGGTTATTTTATTTTATAACTAAACCATATATAACTTTTGTAAAAACAGTTGTATAGGGGAAATGAAAATGGTATTATCTATAAAAATTAATTGTAAATGAGTTGAAACATGTTCAAACCATGTGTTAAAACCATTTTTATAGGATTTAATTATCCTATACCAGCCCAGAATGAATTATTACGTACGTTTTCTTTTTTGAATTTTGATTAGTATTATTCAATTATTGAAAAATATTGTGCCTTCACCAAATATCCATTTTCATCACTTGTAAAAGGGGAATGTTTCCACCCCATTATGAAATTACTATAACATTAAAATTATTCTTGAAACCATAAAATAATTATATTATTATAATCCATCCTCATATTCATAGTCTTATTCTCTCAATTAGATATCCTAATCAGTTTTTTTCTAAGGATAATTTAGAGAAAATAATAATGGTCTTAATGTGAGCATTACATAACCCTAATACTTTTATACATAATATTTAAACTCAAAATTTTCCCTATATTAGTACTATACTGTCCAAAAAATCTGTATGAAATTAAATTTTTATTATATTAATTAGAATATCATTGATTTTCCACTCCCATTATCTGATGAAAACCTAAGAAAATTGGTCGTACGTTTGTGTAGACAACCATCTCTACAAAGAAACTTATTCTACTTTTCAAAAACACCTATATTCAATATTTATAAGGATTAAATTTATGAATGAATTTCAAATTTTTAATATAATTATTATTTTATATTTATCCATTTTAGTCGACATCTATTACGTCTCATTTACTGAAACATTACAATGTTAACCATGAATTGTGTAGACTATCATCTTCTCGAAGATTTTGTTTTTTATTTTTCATATTGATTTTAATTAATTATCAAAATACATTAAAATATTATTCAAAATCATTAAAATATTAATAATATCAATATTATTAATTTAAAAACCTATTGTTTAAAAAAAATTCTTAAACTCACGATCTCATAGAATTATGTTATGTTCATTTCGGTTTTCGTCTAACCAAAAACTCCATCCATTATATAAGTAAAAAACATGGATAAATATTTGAAATTTAATAATGATTTTAGTATAAGATAATATGAAAATAGATTATTTTTTATGATTCATGAAATGTTTTATTAAATAAAAAACAATTTACTAAAATATCTTTTTAATAACTAAAATTACTAAAATCACCTGACTACGATTCAACCATTTTATTTTTTTCATTTTCTAAAAAATTTACTTTTTGGTGATGTGAGAACCATACAATAAACTCAAAGACAATTTCAAAGGCACACACATAAAACAGCATTCACCACACACCTGATTCCAAAATCCATATTCAAAACTAAAGTTTAAATTCAAAAATTGGAATCCCGGGCAATGCGTGCTGCCTGAGATACCAAACCTCAAGGAAGACCCAACCACATCATCACTCACCGGCTTAACATCACAGCACTATCATCACCCTCACGTCGTCGTCTTCACCACCAGCCTCAAACAAAATCCAATGCCTACACAAAACTCCTATACACCACCGCTATCATCATCGCCGATCAAAGACCACAACAAAACATCACCACTGCTTCATAAAATCACCACTACTTTCTTAAAAAAACATCACGACTTCATAAAATCACCACAAAATTCCTCAAAGAATCACCACAACAACACCATTAGGAGCTTCTGCTTCAACATGGAATCACCACTGCTCACCATCACTCATTTTCTAGAAGAACAACGTGAGATATTCACTATTAAAAAAACTGGAAAAAACAGAATCAAACAGATCAGGACATCCGAGCTGAAATGTGAAGCCAACAAGCTTCGAATCGATGAATCCCAGAGGATCGAAAACCACCGTCACTATTCAACCCGAACTGAGACTTCAAATTGAAATCATGACTACGATTCCATTTTCATTAATCATAACTAAAATTATTATCTAATTGGATAATATCATTATAAATAAATATCAGTAATATATTATTGTAATTTAAATTATCTATTAATTTATATTATTATGATAATAATAAATAATAACATTGTTTTTACGATGACACTTCAAAACAATCCTGATAACTCACCCTTAATATTGAAAAATGATAATAATAATAATAATATTAATAATGTAATATAATGTAGAGACCACTTATAAAATATTTCTAAAAATTATTATATATATATTATGGTTCTTAAATAGGGTTTTAAGATAATTATCATTAAAAAAATATATTGATTTTCTTTTGTAGAAGATCAAATTAACGTAAAGGTTCCATTTTCTCATTTTCATATCCTTAAGATATGATTGATATTAGACAATTCTATTTTTCATATAAGGGGTTCTAATAACCTATTGAATTAAATTATAATGAAAATATTTTCATTCCTATTATTTTAATGTCTATTATAATGAAAATGTCATATTTTAAATTTTTCATTACCATAGGTGTTTTTAGAAACTATATCCTCGTTCATTGATTTATAATGGTTCTTATTAATCGTATATCACATAAGTTGTATTATATTTGATCATTTATTTTCATGTGGTATTTTGACATATTTTCTTGGGTATTTATATTTTTCCAAATAAACCCCATTTTAAATGTCTATTTCATCATAAAATATTTTCTTTATATGGAATTTCATGAAAAACATGTTCTTTTCATTTAGTTAAAATATTATTCCATGATGAAATTTTATTTATATTTGATAAATTCTTAAATTTATTATATTATTTGAAATTTCCATTTTCCCCTCTAGGTAAAATGATTTTGTATAATAAATAATTATTATTAAGTGAATTTATTTTTCATAAATATTAAATGTTGTAATAAAAAGATATCATATACATTGAAGATGGGTTTTCCTAAATTTTCATTTCCATTAATACTGATAATACATTCATATCTTATTGGAAATATGTGTATGATATTACACATATTACCTATATATTTCCATTTCCCACATCAAATAAATATATTTTACTTCCATTTTATATGATTTAGATTTTAAAAAATATATTTCATAATATAAAAATTGTTTTCCACTATTACAAAATAAAATGTTATATCTTCCACTACATTTTCCCATTTATAATCATTTTTTCTTTTCAATGCATCATTATTGAAGATTCATTTAAAAAGTAAATTTTATTAAATTGCTTAAAATTCACCTTTTAAGATATGTATATCATTTTAATGCCTCAATATGGATATTTCATTTGGAAACTAATTATTTATTCAAAAAAATTCACTTCATCCATTTAAATAATAACATTGAATATGACTGTATGTTCATTGCTTACAAGTACGTTAAAATTATTATCTAAAAAGGTATTTTATTATTACACATCCATTACCTATTTATCTATAAATAAATTATTTTTTTATATATTATATTTCATAAATGACCCACTAAATGATATTATAAAATACTATTTTGGGATGATTTAACATTGGGTTATAATCATTAACATTCTTGAGGAAAAATTAAGTGACAGCAATTAGAAATGATATGAAACCTATATTATTTATATTTTGTTATTGATGATATGATATTTGGTTTTATTTTTGTGAACCACATGTGTATTTATTTTCAACATTATACTATTTGGGTTTGATAAGTAACTAAGATATTGAGGTCCATTAATCTCACACAATGTATTTTTTGTAAGCATATATAGCATGAGAAAATAATGTAAAGCATGTAGATTAAATTCAATTCAAAATAGAAAGTGTGTTATTTTTTTTCAAAACATAATATTTACAAATTTCTTTGTTCAAAATGTTATTGATTTCATATGGTAGTGTTTGTACCTTTGTAATTTTTGAGGATATGACTCAAGGTCTTGGTTTACTCTATCACATTATGAATATGATTATTCTCTTTAGAGCATGCTTACAATCTCATGATTCTGCAATATTTTTCCAGGGTGTACTCTTGTACATTTGATAGTAAATTTCCTTATATTATGAGCTATCGAAAACTACAATTATTTTATGAACTTTTGAGTATGAAATTTAACCCATGTCCATGTTTTCACATACTCTTATGATCTTACCCTCAATTACATATTGAATTTTTTCCATTACTATGCCTTTAAGATCTCCCCATTCTTATGTGCCCTTCCCCATGGTAAAAAAGATTTATATATCTTTTTGGGAGTATAGAAGTCTGTTTAGAGGAGTTATTTTATCGAAAAATATTCTCAAGTATTAAAATAAATTATATTAGGTCCACTAGGTCGAATTCCCTGAGGGGGGCGGTGATATAGGGATAGCCAGATTAAAACATTCTCTTGTTAGGATCTACTTTTGTTGTTAGAAAAAACACTATCCCCCCTTCCTCCTGTAGAAATATATTAAAAGATATGAAATCATGCACAAGACATAGTGATTTATACTTGGTTCACCCTCACTGGGCTACGTTCAAGGAGAATACAACAAAAATTTGATTATTAACAAAATTTAGTAAGGCATAGTGCCAAGAATGAGTACAATGTTCAGGCTAGATCTTCTATGCCTTGGCTCACTGCCTTTATGATATTTTGGTTCCACTCATTGAATTCCAAAGGGTCAGTCCCTATGCCACGTTCTCTTGATCACTACCGGTGGAAAGGGTCACCATCTTCCTCTTACATCATTCATTGCTCTTGAAAAGGAATAATCACACAATTTATCGATGTGTATGTCAAACATAGTTTATAGTCATGTTGATTCCTACATTTTCATGAATTCCTGTATCCCCAACTATTGGTAGATATTTTGTTGAAGTTCCTTTTTTATAAATAGATGCATTACACCTTCCACGGTACTGCTAGATACCGGTAACTCCTTTCGCAAACTGATTTTAATCATTTTTCCTGATTCTCGGGGAAAATATAGAACTGTTCACCTCTCCCATGTACTGGGTATCAGGTTTCATACACGGGACACCTCTTATACGTAATTATGCCACGACCATGAACCTCCCTTTGTCCACCGACTATTTCTTACATCGCTATCATATACCACCTTTGGGAACTGATTTCTCAAACCTCTTCTATGAAACTCCCTCTGTCCAAAAAATATTCATTGTCCACATATTTTCTTCGTTTCCATGTACGAGAGCTCCCCCTCCGCATACTACTTGATGAAATTTACCTCTCGCGTGCTGGAGATTCCTCATATGTTTCCTTCTTGAAGAATTCTCCCTCTCACATACTGTAGATTCCTCCTCCATGTATCGAGTAAACTCATTCTCCATACCGGACATCCCTCTAAGTGTACCAGACCTCTTTTTCATGTTATGAATCCTAGAAAACACTTTTAGTGTGAAACACATATAGAAAATTCTGAAATCCCATAGAAAAATATTTTCTATAATGATGTTAAATATCCACTATAATCAGTGGGATTATCAATTGTTATATTGGCAATGATACCCAAAAAATGATCTCATTCACAATTTACAAAATTGTCAATACATCCTCCATCACATACCTATCCTCATGTCACTACAAACTACAATCCTCTACGTAAACCATTTCTCATTCAGTCTATATACAATTTTTTCCTATATATGGATCGATTCGTTCTAAAAATGATCATCCAACCCATAGACCATTGTCCTCTTACATACTATATGGCCTACCCCTCCAACCCTCTCAGAGAAACAATTCTTGTTCTGCGAACCACTTCAGCGTACAATTCCCACTACTCTGCATATCATTCTCAAAACAAGTAGTCAGTCCATGAATTCTGATATGTAGTTATTATCCTTTTCTAGTTTTATTCAACATTTATTAATCCATTTATTACTATGAAGAAATATTTTCTTTTCCTACACCAAAATCCTAATTTTGAGGCCCAAATGTTTGGAAAACACAAGGAAACTCTGCCACCTGAAAAACATTCTTCGAAAAACACAATCTATACTCATTTTAGATCGTATGGATTTGTCAAAAAACACAACCATATGAAAATCATACCGAGAGGACACCTTGAGGTATTTTTTCCAATTATTTTCATATATAGATAGTTCTCATAGATAGTAAACTATAAGGTTCGCTAATTTGTGTGATATTATCGTTAGAAGTAATTATAATGTTTATCTATTGAAATTTTATATAGAATCACATCACAAGGTATAATTTTTAATTTTGAAACATTTTTTATATATATCCCTGAAGTGTGGGTTTAGGTCTCGTCAGTTGGATTCAATTCATTATATAGTTTTTTTTATTAGTTTTGTTATGTTTTAATAGTATTAGAAAAAAATTTGAAAACCCATTTGATATGACCAAGGAATATTTATATATATATATAGGATAAAATCAAAATGTTCTGGTAATGTAGAGATTGTGTGGTTATCATTTTAATTACATATATGTCCAGATAACACAAGTGGAAGCAGGCTCTAGTATAGATTCATGAATTTGGTTACCAAGAACCAAATTTTCTAGTTCTTAATTATTATTTTTTTCTTTAATAATTGTTTATTATCATATATTTACTATTATTATGAAAGATATATCAATGTGATTATTCCATTTTAATATATTTTAGGCTGAAATTTTATAGTAGTTCCCTATTATGATGGGATCCAAAAGTTGATATGATAATATTCTTGAACCATTTTTAAATATTCATAATATTTTTTGATGTGACATTGATGGAACATGCTACAAGGGGAGAGAGGATCATAAGACATTGATACACACTCTAATTGAACTCACCAATACTAATATCTAATATATAATGTTATAATAATAGGATCATCTATAGGATATCCATAATTCCATGTTTCATTTTATCTTCCAATCAGCATTTTTGTGTATGGATCCCTATAAAATAATATTTTAATTAATGGATATCATAATTCTGGTAGATTATTACATTAGTGGAAACCATTATGACATATTTTCGCAGAGGGTTACGATACCTTGTGTGTGTCATATATGACAGATAATTAATGAATAATTTAAGAAATGATTTATCAATATTTCCTACTGATGAAAATTAAAATCATAGGCTCTTATATGGTTATGGAACAACATAAATAAATACATTGATACAGTTTTTGATTGGTGGTTTCAATTACAAAAAGTCATAGAAAGAGATATCAAGCGTATATGTTGTTATCATGGGCACGAAACAATCTTGAATTGAGATATTGTAATAAAATTATTATATTAATTGGTAATCATTTCCTAGAGCGATGAATCCAATGTGTTGTTGGATTTATTATCTATGTATGAATTGACGTGTTGTTAGACAAAAATATTTTAATAAAAGAGTTTATACCTTATTAGACTAAAAATGTGTAATAGGGGGTCACAAATTTAGTGTATCTGCAATCTTAGTTAAATTCATATATTGAAATTAATATGACAGAATAATCCATATTTATTAATGTTTGGTTAATAACCTTAATTTAATCAAAAAACTATAAATGAATAATGTGAGTTAAATAATAATAATAATAAATATTCTTCATGATTTTTGAATATAACAGTTTTTATAATTATCATAGAATAGTGTAGGGAGATTTAGTTAATTTAATATTCATTATTAGAGGATGAGTAAATTTTAACAAAGAAATGAATATAGATTTTTATGGTCCTACTATAAATACATAATAGTTATTAATTTTCATAATGAGATGTTCTTGTCAAGTGATTAATAATAATATTATTTTTAACTATAGAGATGGGTTGAATTAATAATATTAAAGATGGATTTCGGCTTGTAATAGATTTCCCAAACATAACAGAGATATAAAAATATCTAATTATATATATCATTTCAAATTCACTTATGGTGTGAAAAAAATATAATGAGATATTATATCAAAACATGTAGTTTCCTCTCTATTAGTCATCTCTAATGTCTAAAAGAGAACTCCTTGGGTTTTTTATTATCAATGAGGAATTATTACTCGATCAGCCCTATAAAATGTTTGTGATCCATATCTATTGTGGTATTAGTTGGCGATTCAAGGACTTTTATTAGAAATTATGGTGAAAATTTTGTTCACTGATTCATGGAATATAGAATTCAATTATACATTCTAATGGATATTTGATGAATTATTTTCCATCATATCATAAAAAATGTTCAACTTGTTGTTATTCTGTAACAGCTCAAAAATTAATTATAAATTATATGGGAAGATCATCTCCCTATAGTTCTAGTGTATAAACGTAGTTAGTTAATGAGTCTTTTTCATTATTATTGAAGTTTTGATAATGAAAAAATATACATAATCCTTCTTAAAGACTAACATTAGTTTTGTAAAATCATTCAAATGGAACCTATGTTGTGCATGTAACCTACAATCGGTATCAGAGCAATCACATGTTAAATATATAATTTTTTTTTATTAATTTAATTTAAAGATGATTTTATATTTTTATAATGAAAATAATTAATTTCAAATATTATACATAACTATCTGTTCTGTTATTCATTATTAATAACATAAATAATAACTGATTAATGATTAATAATGAAGGATCCCATAGAGATTATGATCTGGAGGATCCAAAGTATCTTCTAATAGGTAAAACAACTACACACCCTATATTCTGATAGTACACACCATGTAGTACTTATTCCACATCATTATATTTATCTATTTGGTCAGATATAGAACAATTGGATCTACGATCCAACTAGATCAAATCATTATGTAGATTTAGATAGACCGATACATGGAATCTTGAACTACATGCCTTGTTAGTATCTTATAGGCCAAATAGTCCATGTATTCTATTGAATGTGATCATGGGCTACCTATGTGAGCCACATGTTAGATAGGTGATATTTAAACAAATAGGTCATTCAACAATGATGTTACATGAGGTGTATTCCCAGTACAAAAAATGTAATATGAACAAGTACAAGGTTGGAAACATGGGAATAAATAAGGTTTGTGCTATAGATATGACAAAAAGAAAATTAAACACTGTAGACTATTTAACATGTCATGTAGTCTTATGCATGTTGGAATTTCCAATTTTAATGAAATTAATAAGTAAATGTATAATTAATCTATTTATTATGTGTTATAAGTTATATTCACTTCATATTACATGACATGTCATAGGTGTAAAAAATGTATATTGTCTTATTTTCAATGTTAAAATTATAAAGAACACATGAGGTTTTCTCCATGCACACATGAGTACTACATTAATTCAAATGAAGTTAATTTGTCTTAAATTATAGTTGATGTGAAGTCATGGTTAGCTTGATGGAATTAATATTAATTTAATTAATTTGATTAATTCATGGAATATTATATCAACTAATAAAAAATTAATGTATTTGATAATTATATTGAAAATGTACCCTTACTGATTAATGAGTTGATGATAATGAGATAAGACCACCCCTTTGTTTATGATTGGTTTAATTTATATTTTTTTTAAAATTATTATAGATAGAATGAGTGTCATTTCTTTATCCTGATTATGTTATGGTCTATAGGCCTACACATTTTTATGTACTCCTTCATTATTCAATTCATTTGATCCCCTTACCTATATATGGGTAAACAATTATATGAGGACAATGATCCTGTGTGAGTAGATGTGGTTTGGGTCAATTATTTGAAGTGGAAAAAATCATAGTGATATAATGGAAAATAATTTTGTATGTCGCAACACAAACTAAGAAATATTAATAGGTCTTATCGTTGAGGGTTAGTGTATCATGAACATAAAAAACTAACCACTCTATAAATAACAGTTTCATGTCACTTATTTTTTTTTTTTTTAAATTTAATTGTTAATTATCTATGTTTTTAAATAATTAGTGATCTCCGAAAAAATGAATTAACAAACATGAATGATTGGATTAAATATAATCAGATTATATATAAATGTTTTATCAGTTGTAGTCAATCATAAAAGTAATATCACAATTATATTAACTAGTCGTATAAAAGGGAAAAATTGGGTTTACGCATAAGTATAAAAACCACACAATTAAAATATTATGTAATATTATTCTCCCTCTATATAATTTTGAAGCAATATCATAGTTTAATGCAGATGACCAACCCATGCTATAGAACATTCAATTAACATGATAATTTTTCAATAATTTTTTAGTAAAAAAATTATATCTACATCATGTTTTAATATCCCAAGAAGGACTTCTTCTAATTGATATGAAAAGGTTGATTAAATCCAAATATCATATTTCAATACTGGTGAGTACACTCAACAGATCATGGAACAACATGTTAATGTAGTTGGAACATTACGATTAACTAAAAACCATCAAATATCTTATCACCTCATTTATGGGATATGTGAAAATAGTATGGTTACTTTAAACAAAAATATATATGGAAAATAGATATTGTTTAACTAGAATCAGGGGGTAATAGGTTTCAAAATATTGTTATATATCAACTAGTCATTTAAACAAATTTAAATTTATTAATATATTATTTTAATCAGAATAAGTTCTAAATACCGTTATTAATATTTATAAAATCGAAAGTCAATTAAAACTATAAATATCATTAATATCCATAAAATATGATGATAAAAATCTCACAAACAATAATTTATATTAATGGTATGGAGACATTTGTGGCACACTACTCCCGAAATGGAAATTGTACATGCTAGAAACCCCACATCTAGAGAAACTTGAAAAATATGATTGTGAGGATGACATATCTCTTTATCTAAATCACTTGGATAACTCACTTAATTTCCACAGTTTTATTTTACCAACCATATAAAATGATGTTTTAAATAAATATGAGGATATTGATATGTATAACATAGTTTCTCACTGTTTGGATCTCTATGAAGAGAAGACAATATTAGAGAGATATTAGATATCCAACAAAATATTTATGTAAAATCCTGGAGAATTAATGAAAAATGTTGAACATGTTATCAATAAGATTTGATACCATGATTCACATGAAATTTTTGGTTTTAATATTTCATTTTTTATTATATGATAAAAAAGAAAAAAGGCAATCCCATTATATAATCCTCTCATCCACCTAGTTTATACACACATTACGAGTGATAGAAGAACTGTCCTCTTCGAGAATAAGAATTGTAGGAACAAGGAAAAGGGTCTCAAAATGGGTAATGACCCAGAATTTTCATGTAATTATTTTAATTAAATGGGAATTTTACAAGCCTGCGAAAACTGACGGTGCATGATTCTGAGACCCGGTGTGCCCAGGATCAATTTCTTATGTTTTTTTTCCGGTTCGTTCAGCAAACGTACCAGCAGGTTTTTATAACTATTGAACCAGTGCTCGGAATTGAAATCCAAGGTCACTGATGAACTCACTGCGCCAATTTTCTCTTAAGAAGACTTTCACATCGATGAAAGTGGGTCAAGAATAAAAGATAGTTTTTGGGATTCTCGTGGAACATTATAAAATAAAATGAACTACACATTATTTTATTTTTAATCCACCATGTGGATGTTGATGTGTGGGGACCACCCAACCATAAAATCCCAAGAGAGGTTTTGGTGGTGGGGCCCACCCAAACCTACCCACGGGAGGTTACGATGGTGGGGACCACCCATCACTAAACCCCCATTTTAATTGTGGAAAAACTCTCAAATTACCTCATTAATGATGGGGAACCTCTTGACTACCACTTCCCAATTAATTATGCCAACACACCTTCCATTAATGTACCAAAACCTACCAATTAATTAATTGATAAAATAAATTAATTAATTTAAATCTTTTTGAATTTTGTGCCAACAACTAATTAATAGTTCACATAAATCTATTATTTTGTCTTGGATCACTTTTATTTTGGTGGAACTTGGTTGGGCAGAGGCCTTGGGAGAAGGCTTCCAATGAAGAACTTCATCTCCCGACAAAGAACTCTCCACCGACGAAGGATGACATTGACGTTCTACCTCATAACCTCTTTCGACATAGGATGTTCTCGTCTACAATGAATTGACATCCATTTTCTAATGCCAACATCGATGAACAATGAACAAAGGTAGGGAATTTATTTGAATATGAAAATATTCCTTTAATTCTTCCCTTCTAAAGAAAAGAATCATTGTGGTTGTTTTTCCTAGTGGGGTGGGAATTGTTTTTGCGGGAAGTTTTGGGCTATTGGATTGATTTTTATTATATCTACTTTTCTTGATAACTCTTTGAAATTTACTAAATAATTTATCCTCTTGCTACCACCCTCAACACGGAGGGTGCAGGCCAAACCAACATGGCCCGACCACTCCGTCGTTCTTGTTTGTGATATTCTTCAGAACGATGACGAGGTGAAGAGATGTCGAATGCGACGAACGAAATGGCCGCACGACCCACGACCACTTCGACCCATGCCACCCTCTGTCCATGACTTCCGCCAGCCAAACTGGATGAGTCACGCTGCACCCTGGATGAACCGACCTCGACCTCATGGTGTCGTGGTCGTGCCGCCCTCGCCGCACCCACCGCCCGACCGAACTAGCCCTGACCACCCCGTACGCCGGCTGAACCGGATCCACAGCCTCTGGCAGAACCGTGGTGCCCTCATGGATACCCATTCCCTCTTGGCCTCCAAGTTCCCAACGTGACCTGCGGCTCCGCTGTCCGTGGACCCCGCCCAGCCCATGCGCCCTACGGGCCCCCGGCCGCCACTGGCCGAATCTGCCTACGAGACTCCGCGAGCCCAACGGTGCCCCCGAAGAGCTGGACTCCCAGACTTAGCTGCACCACCATGGCCCAGGGCCGAGCCACCCTGACCCGGCCCCTCATAGCACCCTCCGGGCCGATCTGTACCCTCACCGAGCCCTCAGGGATGAACCGCCCTCATGCTGAATCGTGGCCGGTCTGCACCCTCGCGACCGGTACACACTCTCGTGGCCTGATGTGCGGGGTCCAATGGGCCTGGACACACCTTACAGGGAGGCCCGCCTAACGGGGTGGGCCAGATCAATTGGGTTAGGTCAGGTCGACACAAACCGGGTCTGTCCGACCAGGTCGGACTGGACTTTTTCCCACTAGGAGCCTTTACTTTTTTTGAGCATATCTTTGGCACCAGACTTCCTTTTGACAAACCGTCAACGGTGATAGTAATCTTGGATCATGAAGGTCCCTTTGAGTATACCCCACTAGTGTTTAGTGTATAGTTGATTTATGGTCTGGTTGGATCGTGTACGAATCCAACTCGGCTATAGGGACTAAAAATCTAATAACTCACAGACAGGGCGTCTTATTGACTCACCATCTATTGCATTGAGACATCTATGATGTGGTAGACTTTTGACATTCTTCTTTGTGGGACATCGTTTTAGTTGGAGTATCGACCAGCAGCTCTTGGATCAGATCCTTCCAGAGAGAAGAGGACAGAGTGCGGAGACCTAGTATGTGGATGAGACTTGATGACTACTAACTGATTGACTCGGAGTGACTTGACTAGCCCAGTGGGCTGCACCTTTTTGCGGAGATAGAACCATGACAGACGAGTGCCTTGTTGTGGCGGCAGACTCTTGGAACTTGACAGTAGCAGTACCTCCAAAGGCTATTAGGTGGAGCGCCTAGTTTTGGCGGCAAACCCACAGTGGGGAGCGCCTTTGTGATGCAGCAGACCCACAGTACATGACGAGAGGAGTACCTAAACAGTTCATGGTTAGTGGGAAGTGCCTTGGTGTGGCGATAGGCCCACTGTATAGATTGTGGAGGTCTTCTCCAGTTTTCATGGTTTTGATAATTTGAAGAAAATCCTGGTTAAGCTAATTTAGTAACTTTTGTGTTCACCTCATCATTGAGATGGATTACTTGATAACTTAGGTATATGTATTGTCATATACCTAAGTGGGGTTATCTATTGATTGCATACTTTTTGGTTTGTCCCTGTTGGATTTTGTGAGACCTTGAGTGTCTCGGGGTCCCTTCTGAGTATCGTTATACTCACACCTGCACGGGCTATGCCCGTACCTCGTTCTGTTGGATGTAGACGACGAACAGTGTTGACTGAGGCTGAGACTACCAGGACTGGACGGTTCACGGAGTTGGACTTTATGGAATGTCGGTACATGGAGGAGATGAACGGATGTGGAGTGATGAGGTGGCGATCTGTACCTACCCTTCAGGTAGGAACCTCAGAGGATGACCTAGTGGTTGTTTTTTCGATTTCCTCCCTTGTACTTTTCCTTTCAGTTTCTTGTACATTCCAGTTGCGCTTGTATCCGTGAACCTTTTTACTTATTTTACTTCCTTATATATTATTCAGTTTACTCGTGGTCATATCTACTATATCTGTTTACATGTAATAAAGGCAATGACTTTTTAGTTTTAGGGAATTACGCCTTTGGTGCTTGTCGCCAGCCCCAGGCCTATGCAAGGAGGGCTTGGGGTAGTCACAGCACAAACCCTGGGGGACGGGTCATGAAAAATTGGTATCAGAGGAGTCGGATATACCGCAGAATGTATGACTCTGATATTTCATTTCTATGAAGCAATAGTTTTAAGAGTAGTGAGTGTGGTTCTTAGTTCAGGGAGTCCAGTGTTGGTGCGGCTATCGACGTATCCATACACTAGGACGCTCACTTCTGATTTCCGACTCAGTGCACGAAAACACTGATTATGTGTGTGTTTTGAAATGTTTTTTTAAGTCATCTCAACCAGGTCATCTTACCAGGTTTAGTCTTTTGACCATGTCGCATCTGTTTTTTTCAGAAAGCCTCCGCGTGGATTACCATCTAGAGTTCTTAGAGTTGTACGCATAGATTTTTCACTAAGCAACGAGGCCTCTAAAATGCCCTGATCCCAGTTATCCAGAGTCGGTTCATTATTGCGTAACATTGGCATGATCACAAAAAATCAAGTCTCGAAAGACCGATTAGTTTAGTAGCCTTGGAAACACTAGATACATTCATAAATGTTACATTACATCATAATGTGAAAAACTACAATAAAAAAGTCTCCATAGTCCACACTCATATCCGCTTATGACTATCCCTGCAGGTCATTCATACAATAATTCTTCACATCCTGGAAAATATTAAAACATTGAAAGGGGTGAGCTCATATGATCAGTAAGGATAACAATATCGCGGAAGCTTTTGTAAATAATCATTAACATTTAAGGCAATGTATAACTAAAATAAAATCCTTTTTAAACTTTAACATCAGCATAATATGGAGAAAATAAATTAAATAATGCCATTTACTTACTCACATGGATATTCTACTAGTGGAATAATCACATGAAATATCAATAACCACTTTAATAATGATGGAATGCATAAAGCCAGAAAATCATAACCACGTAGTCAAGCCCTCGTGCCAAGACCACAAATAAGATTTTGTCATGGCCTTGTTCCAAGACACTAGTTTGTCTCATTAGACCTACCGATGCATCGAAGTGTTATAGCAGGCTCCACCCATCACTTATTAAGTCCAATGCATTCCTCATATGAATAGGTTTAAACATATCAAAAACCATAACATAATCGTATCACATAAAACGTGCATAATGGAAACATAACATTTCCACGTTTCAATCCCAAGATATCAATACTACACATTTATATAATAAAATCCTTATCAAAACCATTTTCAATACCAAAATAAAAGAAAATTAAAACTTGGTATTTAATTTTCATTTAAAAAAAAATATGGCTTGTAAAGGAAGCCGAAACTCAAATAATGGTTACGACGGCGGAGAAGTCATTGTCCCCGCATACGTACGACAAGAAAAACATTCCGTTTTGTCGTTTAGTAAAAGGCTTCGTATAAAATGATTCCTCTTGAATAAACTTAAAATTCAAAGGGGTTTATACACCGTATAAAAGAAATTTGTGTACCAAACAAAATATGCCTCAATGAATGAAGATTGAGACAAAGTACCTTACAAAGATCATTTTTTTAAATAAAATAGATATATTATGTGTATTCACTATGATTAAACATAATGAAATTACAAATACATGATAGGATATAATAATATCATGACATAAATTTAAAGTAGGAGATTAACCCAAAGAATAGAATTTGGGTTAAGAAGTTCCCTTACCTCGTGTCTGAATTCACTCGACCGTTCTTTGATCTCCTGAATAATAAACTAGTGTTAATTTATAATTTCTTAAGAACCTTTTTCAAGTTTTTTATTCTTTTTATATCACTTATAACCATGTTATGAACATTATGTAATTATTTAGTTTAATAACGGTTGTTTTGTCGATCTTTGGTACTTGAGTCAAAAATAAACTTCTTATAATTACAAGTTGTTCATGGGGTAAAATATAAATTATATACATAATTATATTCATGATGTATATATCATATACATCATATATATCCATTATATACATTCATTTATAATATTACATAACATTTAGAGGTAAGAAATGAAATGCACCGTTCATGGAGACGGTAAACTGTACGTACGCATGAACGCTACTTTCATTTCCATTTCATATTTAATGGAATGAATTTATAATTATATAAAGATATAATATAATTCCAGTATAATATAATGTATAGTACCATTTACTCCATCCTTTATACATCCCACATATGTCATTAACGATTCAAATCACTTTGAGGGGGCGGTAGTCCGCACTTCCTAAAATGAAATTATCACATTTTCCCATAATGGAAATCATAAATTATGCCATAAATGAAAAATACATAATCATAATAAAAACACAAACATAGTATATATATCATATATGAAAATAGTGTCATCAAAATGGGCACCATTAGAGGTGTTTAAAGAATATTGAACAATCATCGTTTCGTGAGGCAGTATTTCGCCACACACAGAAACAGTATGTTCTTTAACCATTAGACGAAGGTGTGTGTAAGTGTAAACCAAATACATATCATAAAAACATCGTAGTATATTGTAGATACTGTTTTTGTTACAAAAGAAAGTAATAAAAAGAGTTTAATGGGTTGGAGAAGCAAAATAAAACAAAACAACATTTGAGAAGACATTACCTTAAAATCGGGTAACTCTTTTTGATTTGAGCCAAAGGCTTCCTTGGGAAGACTTATGTCCAAAGTGAGGCTTCTAAGAGTAATTTAGGGAAGTTGAGAGAGTATTTGAGCAGAGTTTGGCCGAGCCAAAAGTCTTTGATGGTGTGAGTATGGTGGTAGTGGTGGGGGCCTTTTATAAGAAGAGAGAAGGGGCACTCCTGGAAAGATTGAAATGTTACATTATTATGAAATGCTTTTTCGGATTCTAAAGGTCCCACACTTATATATTTCAAGGATAAGGTGATAAGGGTTTGAAATATACTCATCCAATAGGTTTTTGACATGTTTATGTCTTAGAGTTTACATTATCTATTCATTTTATTTAAATCGTTAATTAATGAGGTAATCACTGCAACAACATGGTGTCATAAATAATTTAATTTATTTAATGTCTAAAAATTATAAACAAAATATAATGACGTAGGAAATATATTTTTATTTCTTAGGAATATTTATAGTCAAAAATATGACTTGTATAACCCCATTTAAAAATTGTTTTAGTAAAACAACTCTTGTTTGTGAAATTTGTATTTTAACATTAAATAAAAATGTATTTATGTCATTGTCCTACCAAAGTGGCTCCATGGGATCCACAAGATGACCCATGGATATTCTTGGTCGGCAATGACACATCCAATAGTGGTAGGACAAGTGTAAAGGTCATTACATATTTTTATAATAATATTTTTACCTTAAATTTCACTAATTACCTTTAATCGCGATTAATTAAACATAAAAGTTACTATTCACCGAAAATTTATTTTCACCCCATTGAACCACATTTTACTTCCTAATGACAAACTTGTATGTCGGATTTTTGAAAATCAAATCACAGATGTGGTAATGTTTCATTTAAATGAAAAATCAGTTTTTTAACTACCACTTAGTGGTTTCACTATTCATAAAAAATTGATGTTTTTCAGAACAATGCCAAAACATCACCCTAAGCTATAATGGATATTCCAAATTCAAAAATGATGTCTATTTTAAAAAATTTAAAACATATAAGTTGCATTAATTAATTTCATAATTAATTCCCGTTGTCACAACAAATATCTTGTTTTTAAGAAACAATATATATCAAAAGATTGACAATTGTTTATGTCTAATTTCAAAGTGAAACTAATTATAATGAACACCATTGGATAAAATGGTAAAAATATATTCTAATTATACTTTAAAACCACTCAATAGTATAATTTATAACTATAAATTATTTTTATTAAAAAAGTTGTTTTTAAGTATTTTTCCCTATTCATAAAAAATTGGAAGTTCTTAGAAAATTACAAAAATTTCAACTTAGGATAACTCTGATATTCTGAATACAAAAGAGAAGTCCATTTGGAGAGATAAAATTTATAAAATTTCAAAGATTAGGTATTACTATTCATAAGAGCTACTTTGATTGGCTGTGGTGTGTGTTAGAACTCGAAGTTGTGTACAACACACACTACTTTATTATTCAAAGAGAAGTGTACCGCGTAAGCTTGGGGTGTTACATTCTCCCCTCCTTCAAATAATTTCATCCTCTAAATTTCATATAATATCACTTTATAAAAAGACTCGGGTGATTCTTCATCATAAGTTCCTCGGGTTCCCACGTTGCCTCCGCCATCTAATGGTTTCTCCATAGAACTTTTACTAGACGAGTCGTCCGGTTTCTCAGCACTTGTTCTCTTGTATCAAGAATCCTGACCGGCTCTTCACAATAAGACAGACCAGGTTCTAGTTCTAATTCCTCATAGGTGAGTACATGCATTGGGTCAGGCATGTATTTTCTCAACAGTGATACGTGGAATACATCATGAACTTTAGAGAGACTTGGCGGCATTCCCAAACAGTAAGCTACAGCCCCAATTCGTTCTAGAATTCCGAATGGTCCGATGTACCTAGGACTCAATTTACCCTTCATAACGAAATGTATAACTCCCATCGATGGAGATACCTTAAAGAAAACATGATCTCATACTTGAAATTCCAAATCCTTCCTTCGGTTTTCAGCATATCTCTTCTGCTTACTTTGAGCTGCTTTAATGTGGTTTTGGATTACTTTCACCTTTTCCATCGTTTCCACCGCCAGTTCTGGGACTACAAGTTTTCTTTCACCAATGTCATCCCAACAGGTTGGTGTGCGACATCTCGTTCCATATAATGCTTCATATGGTTCCATCTGAATAATTGAATGGAAGATATTGTTATAGGAAAATTATACTAGAGGTAAATATTGATCCCACATTCCTTGAAAGTCAAGTGAGCATGATCTCAACATGTCTTCTAAGGTTTGAATAGTTCTTTCTGATTGTCCATCTGTTTGAGGGTGGTAAGCAGTGCTCAAATGAAGTTCAGTATCCAAGGCCTTCTGAAGACTTTTCAAGAATCTTGATGTAAAACGAGGATCAAGATCCGAGACAATCAATAGGGGTACTCCATGAAGTCTCACAACTTGATTAATATACAGTCTTTCGAGACGTTCAAGTGGTAGATCTTCCCTTATATCAAGGAAATGTGCTGACTTGGTGAGACGATCAACAATGACCCATATTGCGTCATTCCTTCTAGGGGTCTTTGGTAGTCCCATGACAATGTCCATCGTAATATTATCCCATTTCCACTCAAATATGGGATGAGGTTGCAATAATCCACCAGGCAGTTTCCTTACAGCTTTCACTTGCTAAAAAACCATACATCTTGACACAAAATTAGCAATCTCCCTCTTCAAGTTGTCCCACCAAAAATATCCCTTTAAATCTCTATACATTTTGGTGCTCCCAGGGTTTATAGAGAAATTGGAGCTATGAGAATCATCCAAGAATTCCCTCTTTAAATTAGGTATATCGGGAACACAAAGTCTCCTCCCAAATTTCAAAATTCCATCTTCATACACAAAGTCACTCAATCTCCCATCATTCACAGCTTTAATATTCTTTTTCAACTCTTCATCATTGGCCTGAGAACACTTTATCCTTTCTAGTAAAGATGGTTTGGCAACCATTTGAAATTTTTTTGATGTTTCACCCTCCATAGTGATAACCATATCCATCTTTACTAGATCCATGAAAATATGATCGCTTTCTACTCTCATCATGTTCAAAACTCCATGATATTTTATACTCAATGCATCTGCAACCTTATTTTCCTTCACTGGGTGGTAGAGTATCATGAAATCATAACCATTGAGTAGTTCAAGCCATCGCCTTTGCCTCATGTTGAGTTCTTTTGTGAGAAATTTTTTTTCAAACTCTTGTGATCGGTATATATATCACATTTTTCACCATAGAGATAATGTCTCCACATCTTCAAGGAAAAGATTACAGCAGCTAACTTGATATCATGAGTTGGATAGTTCTGCTCATTAATTTTTAGCTGTCGTGATGCATAAGCAATAACCCTATCATTCTGCATAAGGACACAACCAAGTCCTTTCATTGATGCATCACTATAAATAATGAACCCATCATTCCCTAATGGTAGATTCAATATAGAAGCATTGACTAATCTTTTCTTCAGTTCTTCAAAACATTCATCACTCCTTTTTTTCCAGACAAATTTAACCCATATACGTGTGATCTTCGTTAATGGGTTATCCAATCGGGCAAAATTCTGGACAAAACGCTGATAATAACCTGCCAAACCAATAAAGCTACATACCTTAGTTATACTCATCGGTTCTGGCTATTCTTGGATTGCCTTGGTCATAGAAGGATCAACGGAAATTCCATCCTTAGAGACAATGTGGCCAAGAATGTAAATCTCCTAAATCCAGAATTCACACTTGTTAAACTTCGCATATAATTCATTCCTTCTAAGAGTCTTCAAGATAATGCGCAAGTGATGATCATGATCTACATAGATTTTGGAGTACACCAAGATGTCATCAATAAATACCTCCACAAATTCATCTAGATATTACTTAAAAACTCTATTCATTAGATCCATGAATACAGAAGGTGTATTAGTCAATCCAAAAGGCATTACTGTAAACTCGTAATGCTCGTACCTTATTCGAAATGTTGTCTTCGGAATTTCTTCCTTATTCACACACAACTGATAGTATCCAGATCGAAGGTCAATCTTTGAAAAGTATTGAGCTCCATGAAGTTGGTCAAATAAATCATCAATGCGAGGTAGGGGATACTTGTTCTTTATTTTTATAGCATTGATCTCACTATAGTCAACGCACAACCTCATAGATCCATATTTCTTCTTAACAAAAAAGGACAGGGTCTCCCCATGGAGAAACAATAGGGAGAATAAATCCCTTATTAATCAATTCCTCTAGTTCAACTAATTCCACGGTGGCCATTCTATAAGGGGTCTTCGATATGGGCCTTGATCCAGGAATTAAATCAATGGAAAACTCAACTTCTCGTTCTGGAGGATGTCCAGGTAAATCTTCCGGAAACACATCTTCATATTCTTTCACAATAGGTACATCCTCTATTTGAACATTCCATTCCTTTCCCTTAGTCATTTCATTCTCTTCCTCCCCAATAATTGAATTTATTTGAGCTATTGGGGGTGGGTCTAAATAAGAATTAGGTGGTGACAATTCTACTATAAAAATAAGGTGTTCCTTATCATCATCATCAAAAATCGTATCCTCCTTCTTCTTACAATAAATCATTGCATCATAGTCCGAATGCCAATCCATACCAAGGATTATATCAAACTCAATCATAGCTATGACAATGATATCAGCGGATAAAGAACAGTTATGTGCTCTAATGGGGACTGATTCACAAAACATTGTTGCAATAATACTTCCCTTATGAGTTTTTACTGACAATTCTCTTGTTAAATCTAATTGGATATGTCTAATTTTCTTAGCAAACTGGGAAGATATGAAACAATGTGATGATCCAGAATCAAATAATTCATTTTCTAAACTTGAGGAAACCATTAAATTATCTGCCACCACGTCTTTCGGAGATTCAACCTCAGTAGTAGTGATAGCATAAGCTTGGCCTTGATCCCTTGGCCTCTTCTGAGTTATGTTCCCCTGACGCTTAGGAAAATCATTTTCATAATGACCCATCTCTATACAATTATATCATTCCACATTGACAGCAACTTTCTTTCCCTTGCAATCATGAGCTTGGTGGCTTTTTTCACCACACTTGTAATAGACTCCCATTCCCTTCAAGGAAGTACCAGGGTGTTTCTTTCCACATTTTCTACAGGACTGATATTCAACTCTACCCTTCTTCCCCTTATTTCCATTTCTAGATTGATCAGAAGAACTCTTCTTTTCTTGCTTTGCTTTAAAGTCATAAGACTTAGAGAATTCCTTTTCCATCTCAATAGCACACGAGACGATATCTTCATATGACGAGAAGGTTTGTGAGACTAATGCTCGACAGAGAAATTGTTTTATCCCATCAAAGAAATGATCAATCTTACTTCTTGGGTTATGTATATAATCTGCAGCATGCCTCGCTAACCTTGTAAAGTTAGCCTCATACTTTGCGACATTATCATCCTCCTTCTACCGTAGACTCAGAAATTTCCTTTCCATATCTGCTCGATGGTCATGCAGAAAGTATTTTTCTAAGAAAATTTCCTTAAACACCCTCCATTCCATACATGATACTTCTTCATCTTCCTTTGTGTTTTGAAACAACAACTACCATTGATCGGCATCTCCAGTGAGGCAGTAGACTGCCATGACAACCTTCTCCCTTTCGCTACTCCCCTAGGCATGGAATATTTTCTCTAAGGAGTTTATCCATTGCTCAGCTACTAATGGATTTGTACCCCCATTAAATGTTGGTGGTTGTTGCCTCATGAAGCGGTCTAACATTGATCCTCTACATTGAGGATCAGGGTGCTCCATATGAGTAAAATTATTATTCATAACCTAAGTGAGTTGTCCCAGTATGGTAATAAGTTGATCAGCACCAGTTTTATCTCCATATCCACAATAATTATCTTGAGCAAGAGGGCAATCCATACACGGAGTGCGTGCATTGATAAAATTTACATTCCTTCCACTAGGCGCCACTTCTAAACAAGGGCATAAACTAGATTAGTTTATGAGTCAATATACATAATTCCATACTTGTAAAATACTAAACATAAATTGAACAATTTATGTATATAATCCATAAAAATGTTTTCTTTGAGGAAGTATATACTCATAACCCTTCATAGTGGTTTGTAAAGAAAATGAGAATTATCCTAAGCATATCCCCCGGGAGTATCGTAACCAAGAGTACAGCAATGCCTATTGTTGTGCACCAGTTCCTGTTCGAGTCTAGATCAAAGAGGTGTTTTTGGGTTTTACCCCTAGGTACATATGTGCCAGAGCCGCCTCTACCTGCTCGTATCCAGAAAGGGATTTACTGCTCGGAAAACTCACAAAATCTCTATAATACCAAAATTTTAGAAAGTTCTTCTATACTAATCCTCAAAGTATATCTTCAGGCTATGTGTTCTAATCAGAGTTTATCTAAATCTAGCTTCCAAGGTTAGTACTAAACTGCCTCTGCTACCAACTGTAACGCCCCGACCCTAGTTACCCAGAGTCAGTGCGTTATTGCGTTACATTGGCATGATCACAAAAGATCAAGTCTCGAATGAATGATTAGTTTAGTAGCCTTGGAAACACTAGATACATTCATAAATGTTACATTACATCATAATGTGAACTAATACAATAACAAAGTCTTCATAGTCCACACTCATATCCTCTTCTGACTATCCCTGTAGGTCATTCATACAATACTTCTTCACATCCTGGAAAATATTAAAACATTGAAAGGGGTGAGATCAGATGCTCAGTAAGGATAACAATATTGTGGAAGCTTTCATAAATAAACATTAACATTTAAGGCAATGTATATCTAAAATAAAAGCCTTTTTAAACATTAACTTCAGCATAATATGGAAAAAATAAATTAAATAATTCCATTTACTTACTCACATGGATATTCTACTAGTGGAATAATCACATGCAATATAAATAACCACTTTCATAATGATGGAATGCATAATGCCAGACTATAATAACCACGTAGTCAAGGCCTCCTCCCAAGACCACAAATAAGATTTTGTCAAGGCCTCGTTCCAAGACACTAGTTTGTCTCATGAGACCTACTGATGCATCGATGAGCAATAACGGGCTCCACCCATCACTTATTAAGTCCAATTAATTCCTCATATAAACAGGTTTAAACATATCATAAACCATAACATAATCATATCACATAAAACGTGCATAATGGAAACATAACATATCCACGTTTCAATCCCAAGATATCAATAAAACACATTGATATAATAAAAACCTTATCAAAACCATTTTCAATACCAAAATAAATGAAAATTAAAACTTGGTATTTATTTTTCATTTAAAAAAAGTTATGGCTTGTAGAGGAAGCCGAAACTCAAATAATGGTTACGGCGGTAGAGAAGTCATTGTCACCGCATACGTATGACAAGAAAAACATTCCTTTTTGTCGTTTAGTAAAACGATTTGTATAAAAATATTTCTTTTGAATAAATGTAAAAGTCAAAGGGGTTTATACACCGTATAAAAAAAATTTGTGTACAAAACAAAATATGCCTCAATGAATGGAGATTGAGATAAAGTACCTTACAAAGATCATTTTTTTAAATAAAATAGATATATTTTGTGTATTCACAATGAGTAAACATAATGAAATTAAAAATACAAGATAGGATATAATAATATCATGAAATAATTTGAAAGTAGGAGATTAACCCAAAGAATATAAATTGGGTTAAGAAGTTCCCTTACCTCGTGTCCGAATTCACTCGACCGTTCTTTGATCTCCTGAATAATAAACTATAGTTAATTTATAATTTCTTAAGAACCTTTTTCAAGTTTTTTATTCCTTTTATATCACTTATTACCATGTTATGTACATTATGTAATTATTTATGTTAATAACGGTTGTTTTGTCGATCATTGGTACTTGAGTGAAAAATAAACTTCTTGTAATGACAAGTTGATCATGTGGTAAAATATCCATTATATCCATTATTATATTCATGATGTATATATCATAGACATCATATATATCCAGTATATAAATTCATTTATAATATTACATAACATTTAGATGTAAGAAATGAAATGCACTGTTCATGGAGACGATAAGCCATACGTACGCATGAACGCTACTTTCATTTCCATTTCCTATTTAATGGAATGATGTTATAATTATATAAAGGTATAATATAATTCCATTATAATATATTGTATAGTACCATTTACTACATCCTTTATAAATCCCACATATGGAATTAACGATTCAAATCACTTTGAGGGGGCGGTAGTCCGCACTTCCTAAAATGAAATTATCGCGTTTACATATAATGGAACTCATAAAGTATTCCATAAATTATAAATACAGAAGAATAAGGAAAACATAAACATAATATATATATATATATATATCATATATGAAAATAGTTTCATCAAAATGGACACCATTAGAGGTGTTAAAAAAATATTGAACAATCATCGTTTCGTGAGGCAGTATTTCGTAACCCACAGAAACAGTACGTTCATTAACCATTAGAAGAAGGTGTGTGTAAGTGTAAACCAAATAAATTTCATAAAAACATCCAAGTATATTGTATATACTGTTGTTGTTACAAAATAAAGGAATAAAAATATTTTAAGGGGTTGGAGAAGCAAAATAAAACAAAACAACATTAGAGAAGACATTACCTTAAAATCGGGTAACTCTTTTTTATTTGAGCCAAAGGCTTCTTTGGGAAGAATTTTGCCCAATGTGAGGCTTCTAAGAGTAAGTGAGGAAAGTTGAGAGAGTATTTGGTCAGAGGTTGGCTGAGCCAAAAGGCTTTGATGGTGTGAGTAAGGTGGTAGTGGTGGGGGCCTTTTATAAGAGGTGAGAAGGGCCACTCTTAGAAAGATTGAATTGTTACACTATTATAAAATGCTTTTTCGGATTCTAAAGGTCCCAAACTTATATATTTCAAGGATAAGGTGATAAGGGTTCGAAATATACTCATCCAGTAGGTTTTTTACAAGTGTATGTCTTAGATTTTACATTATCTTTTCATTTTATTTAAATCGTTAATTAATGAGGTAATCGCTGCATCATCATGGTGTCATAAATAATTTAATTTATTTAATGTCTAAATTTTTTTAAAAAAACATCATGACGTAGGAAATCTTTTTATATTTCTAATTAATATTTATACTCAAAAATATGACTTGTATAACCCCATTTAAAAATTGTTTTAGTAAAACAACTCTTGTTTGTGACATTTTTATTTTAACATTCAATAAAAAGTTATTTATGTCATTTTCCTACCAAAGTGGCTCAATGAGGTCCCCAAGTTGACCCATGGATTGTCTTGGTCGTCCATGACACATCCAATAGTGTTAGGAAAAGTTTAAAGGTAATTCCATATTTTTATAATACTATTTATACCTAAAATTTCACTAATTACCTTTAACTGCGATTAATTAAACTTAAAAGTTACTATTCACCAAAAAATTATTTCAATCCCATTAAACCACATTTTACTTCCTAATGACATCGATGTATGTCGAATTTTTGAAAATCAAATCACAGAAGTGGTAATTTTTCATTTAAACGAAAAATCAGTTTTTTAACTACCACTTAGTGGTTTCACTATTCATAAAAAATTGACGTTTTTCAGAACAATGCCAAAATTTCACCCTAAGCTATAATTGATATTCCAAATTCAAAAATGATGTCTATTTTAAAAAATTTGAAACATATAACTTGCATTAATTAATTTCATAATTAATTCCCGTTGTCACTATAAATAGTGTGTTTTTAAGAAATAGTATATATCAAAAGATTGACAATTGTTTATGTCTAGTTTCAAAGTGAAATTAATTATAATGAACACCATTGGATAAAATGGTAAAAATATATTCTAATTAGACATTAAAACCACTCAATAGTATAATTTATCACTATAAATTATTTTTATTAAAAATTTGTTTTTAAGTATTTTTCACTATTTTAAAAAAATTGGATGTTCTCAGAATATTACAAAAATTTTAACTTAGGATAACTCTGATAATCCGAATACGAAAACGAAGTCCATTTGGAGAGTTAAAATTTATAAAATTTCAAAAATTAGGTATTTCTATTCAAAACAGCTACTTTGATTGGTTGTGGTGTGTGTTAGAACTCGAAGTTGCGTACAACACACGCTATTGTATTATTCAAAGAGAACTGTACCGCGGATGTTTGGGGTGTTACAGCCTCGATGAATGGCCATTTTCAAGAATAGGAACCATCGTTACCACTTCCTATTGGGCCACCTATGCCACTTGCCCTAGAAGAAGATGATGCATGCCGTCTGAGCACATTTCATGAGTTCCAGCACCATAGGACACCCAGGTTCGGGGGAGGGACATACCCACATGCAACTGAGGATTTGCTGGAGGCTGTGATGAGAGTTTTTTTGACTCAGAGGGATATTATCCAACCTCATGGTGATTCTTTATTCCATCCTTCTACAGGATGTAGAGTGAAGATGGTGGAGTTGGATTCTCCCAGTTCACGATGAGATGATGCTTCTCTGGGCAGACTTCGAGGGCCTGTTTCAGGCAGAGTTTCTCCCAGCAACTCTTCGTGTAGTGTGCATTCCAGAGATACTTCATCTGCAACAGGATATCATTATTGTAGCTTAGTACTCAGTGAGGTTAATAGACCTATCATGACACTCCACAGATATGGTACGCGGCCCATTCTTCAGGGCCTAGACCTTCGAGAAGGGACTCAGGCGGGAGATCAAGATCTTCGGTGATCTGACTCAGCATCCTGACACAGGAAGTGGTGTTCGAGAGAGCCCTCATTGTTGAGAGTTTCCTTGCTGAGCAGTCCCCAGTAGTGAGATACGCCACCAGACAACATGGAGTAGAGTCTTATGTAGATGGCATTAGATAGATGTCACCGAGGTCCCAGAGGACCAGACCTAGAGGTGGATGAACGCATGACTCTGGATCAGTTGTGCAGATGCACTCGGAGCATGGACATACATTCCAATAGTGGGAAGTGTTTCACAAGCAGTGGGCAGGTTCACATGGCTCGTCACTGTCTGACCAGTCATTCCTATGATCAGCAGACGGTCAAAGGACGGCCCAGGAAGACACATAGATTCAATCGAGGTGGTCTGTAGGGAGAAGGAGGACACCAACACCAGGAGGTCAACCCTGACATTAGGGAGCATGTGGATAGGGGTGAGATCAGCTCCAGGAAACTGAGGCCTACGATCATGGTGCTCATGAGATGATACGAGGTACCATATGTGTCTATTAAACCTTATCTGTAGTTCTTATTGACACAGGTCCCAGTCAATCTTTAATTGCCACTACCCTCATTAAAAGCATGGAGATTCTAATGTAGGAGTTGGATCAATCATTATGGCTAGAGACTCCTATAGGATCAGACTTCAACATTAATTACTGGTGTTGGGAGTGTGTGATTACTCTAGGAGGTGAGAGTTTTGGTTGGGATCTCCTAGTAGTAGTGTCATGGACTTACGACGTCATCATGGGAATGGATTGTTTATATATATTCCATGCTCAGAATGACTGTATTAGGCACAATGTGTAGTGTTTCTACATGGATGAGACCAGGTTTACCTTCACCTGCGATAAGGGAGCCTTTGCAGCACATGATGGATTTGCTCGATGGAGAGTGCAACTGATCACTCATCAATTGGCTAGCCCTACCATCAGAGCAGTTGATGTAGAGAGTCTGAGCAATCCTGTAGTGGTGGACCAGTACACGGTTGTCTTCCCTGATGATGTTACAGGTCTAACCCCTCACAGGGAGGTAGACTTTTACATTGACTTGTACCCCTGGATGACACCGATATCTACTCCAATGTATCAGATGACACCTGCGGTGCTTTGCGTGCTGGTGTTACAGCTTGATGAATTGTAGGGGAGGGGATTAATCCGGCCTAGTGTCTCTCCCTGGGCAGCTCTGATTCTATTCTCCAAGAAGGTTGATGGGAGATTTAGGCTTTGTGTTGACTATCGGCGCCTGAACCTGGTGAACATAAAGAACAAGTACCCACTCTCGAGGATTGAAAACCTCTTTGATCAGGTGAAGGGAACACGGTGGTTCTCGATGATAGACCTCTGATCAGGCAATCACCATTCTCAGAGTTTGTAGTGAGGATTTGTAGAAGATGACCTTCAGATGTCGGTATGGCCACAAAAAATACATGTTTAGGCCATTCGGCATAACCAACGCACCAACAGTGTTCATGGGAATCATGATCCATATCTTTCAGCCATACCTCGATCACGTTGTCATAGTCATTATCAATGACATTCTGATCTACCAGACTATAGAGGATGACCATGGGTATCATTTCCAGGTAGTACTGAACATGCTCCAAGAGCACTAGATTTATAGAAAGCTCTGTATGTTCCAGTTCTAAATCTGAGAGGTTCATTTCTTTGTCCATGTCATATCAAAGGCTAGAGTTAAAGTAGATCTAGTGAATATTGAGGCAGTACTTTCTAGGGAGCCACCCAAAAGTGTGACAGATGTAGTGAATTTACTGGGATTGGCTGGATACTACCGGAGGTTTGTGCTAGACTTTTCTAGAGTCGCAGCACCACTATCAGCCTTGAAAAAGAAGAGGAAAATGTTTGTGTGGTTGGAGAGACTCAAAAAGATCTTTCATGAGCTGAGGAAGAGGATGAAAAGTGCCCCCATCTTGAGGCATCCAGAGGAAGGCGTAGGGTACATAGTCTAGTGAGACGCATCCTGGACTGGAGTCTGACATGTCCTGATACAGGAATGAATAGTGATTGAAAAAGGATCATGTCAGCTACGAAAACATGAGAAGAACTATGCTACCCATGACTTAGAGTTAGCAGTAGTGGTCTCTTCCTTGAAGATGTGGTGACACTATCGGATTGGAGAACGTTTTATCGTGTACTCTGACCACAATAGTCTCAGGTATATCTTCTCTTAGAAGGATCTGAACCTGAGACAACAACATTGGTGTGATTTCCTCCAATACTATGACTTCGAGATAGTATATACTCTTGGGAAGGGGAATGTTATTCCAGATGTACACAGAAGGAGATCTGGTATACAGCTTCTAGGTGAGGCGACGACGCAACCAGCTGCTTTACCGATATCATTTGTGGATAGGGATGGAGCAGCCATCCTTTTGTCTCTTATAGTCACTCCTATACTTCTTCAGTGAGTCAGGGAAGCACATTATGTGGATGTTGACTACGAGACATGACATGCTTATATATCCATAGTGCAAGAACCTGATGGATTTTATGAAGGTGGAGAGCACATCATCTTTTTTAGAGGATGTACAATGGTACCTGTGTCACTTCATGAAGAAGTGTTGATGGAGTTCCACAAAATCCCCTCTATCGGTGCATCCATGTGTGGAGAAGATGTATCGGGACCTGAAACGATAGCACTGGTGGCAGGGAATGAAGAAGGAAGTATTAAATTATGTCTCTCAGTTCCTCACTTGTCAGCAAGTAAAGGCATAGCATCAGGTACCAGTAGGTTTGGTTCAGCCTTCAGAACTCCTAGAGTGGAAGTGGGATGGGATATTCGTGGACTTCATGACAGGCCTTCCACATACATACATGTGTCATGACTCAATTTGGGTGATCATTTACTGACTCACCAAGTTCACCCATTTCCTATTTATCAGTGATCAGGGTTCAATACTGACCATGGGGCACCTCTATGTGTAAGAGATTGTGCGGTTACATTGGTTACCATCGACCATTGTCTCTGATTATGATGCACTATTTACTTCCCGTCTATGGAAGTAGTTGTAGGAATATTTTGAGACACAACTTTGTTTGAGAACCTCCTTCCATCCTCAGATAGATTTCTTGACTGATCAGACCATTCAGACCCTTATGGACATGTTATGTTCTTGTCTCCTTGACTTTGGTCATAGCTGGGGGGTCCACTTACCTTTGGTGGAGTTTTTATACTACACGAACTATCACTCAACCATAGTGATGTCACTATCTGAGACGATGTATGGAGACCATTCAGATCACCATTGTGCGGGACTAGCCTATGGGAGTCAGCATTTGTGGGAACAGAGATGGTACGGGCTACCACAGAGAAGGTACAGATCATCCACGGGCAGATGAAGACTGCACAGTGCAGGAAGAATTCGTATTCTAATAGGAGAAAAGGACCTCTAGAGTTCGAGGATGAAGACCACGTATTTCTATGGGTCTCACCACAATGATGGCTATGGATATTTGGCCAAGGCGGCAAGTTATCTCCTATATTAATCGGACCTTTTCAAGTCCTCAGTTGAGTTACTGTGGTGGCTTACTGCTTAGCTCATCCAACTTAGTTTCATCGGGTACATGACGCCTTCCACGTATCTCAGCTGAGGAGATACGTGAATGACCCACCCCTTATCATCGACCATGTCGAGCTGAATGCCAACAATTGGGAGACTTTTACAGAGGTTCCAGTATAGATTAAGGATCCACATGAGCAGGTCCTTTGTGGAAGGTCGATACCTCTAGTGCGTGTTCACAGGCGGAATAGGAACCTCCAAGAGACCGCATTGGAGCGGGAGGCTTAGATGCATGCTCATTACCCCCATCTTGTTCCCTTATACATGAGGTATAGCTTATGGGGACGTAAAGCCCTGAGGTGGGGAGAATAGAAATACCTAGATTTTAAATGTAAATTTTTTTAAAATTAAATAGAAATGTTACGAGTCTGTGAAAACTGACGGTGAATGATTTCGAGGCTCGGTGTGACCAGAATTAATTTCCGAAGTTTTGTTATGGTATTTTCAGTAAACATGCGATCGGGTTTTTATATCTTTTGATCTGGTGCACAGAATTGAAATCTGAGATCACCATTGAACTTGATGCACCGGTTTTCCCTTAAAGAGACTTCACTTCGACGGTTGTAGGATGAGAATAAAATATTGTTTTTTGGTTTTTTTGTGGAAAATAATAAAATAATAGTAACTACACATTATTTTATTTTTGAGTCACCATGTGGTTGATGATGTGTGGGGACCACCTTACCATAACCACCTGAGAGAACTTATGGTTGTGGGGACCACCCGAACCAAAGCTCCAGTGAGAGGTTATGGTGGTGGGGACAACCCAGGACTAAACCCACATTTTAATTGTGGAAAACCTCTCAACATCCCTCATTAATGAGGGGGGGGGCTCTTGACCTCCTCTACCCAATTTATTCTACCAATGCACCAGCCATTAATTTTCCATATCCACCCCATTAATTAATTGATCACATCAATTAATTAATTTTAATGTTTTCAATTTTTTTCCAACAACTAAATAATTGATAACATAAATATATTATTTTTTCTTGGAAAACACTAATTTTGGTGGTAATTGGGAGAGTAGATGGCTTGAGAGAAGGCTTCCAATGAAAAACTTCATCTCCTGAAGAAGAACGTTCCACCAATGAAAAATGACTTCGAATTTCTTCCTCAGAACCTCCTTCGACATAGGAAATGCTTATCTACAACGAATCAACGTCCACATTCTCTCTCCAACATCAACGAACAATAAAAAAATGTTGGGAATTTATATTAATATGATAATATTCCTTTAATTCTTCCCTTCTAAAGTAAATGATCGGTGTTGATGTTTTTTCTTGTGGGTTGGGAATTGTTGTTGAGGGATGATGTGTGTTGTTGGATTGATTTTTCTTCTATCTTTTTGTCTTGTTAACTATTTGACATTTTCGAATGAATTGATCTTCTTGATACCACCCTAAACGCGGAGGGTGCAGGACAAACCAGCATTGCCCGACCCCTCTGTTGTTCTTGTTGCTGATGTTCTTCAGAATGGAAACAAGGCGACGAGATGACAAATTTGATGAATGCAATAAATGCGCTACGTGCGGCCACCATGAACCGTGCCGCCCACTGACCACTCCATCCACCAGCCAAACCAGACGAGCCGTGCTACTCCCCGACTAAACTGACCTCGGCCTCAAGGCGCCACAACCGTGCTGCCCTGGCCACACCCTCCGCCAGACTGAACCGGCCCTGACCACCCCATCCGCCAGCTGAACCGGATTCACCGCCCTGGGCCAAACCGAGGTGCCCTCCCGATAGCCCGCACCCTCACGACCTCCACACACCCCATGAACCCCACACTACCACTATTCAAACTGGTCCTCCGGCCTCCGTGTGCCTCGCGGTGCCCCGGCCGAGCTATCCTACCAGCCCCATCCGCACCACCCATGCCATGTGCCGAGCTGCCCCGAGCCGGCCTCTCGTGGTGTCCTTCGGGCAGTTCCATGCCCTCGTGTCGACCTCCAGGTCGAACCACCCTCGTGCTGACCCACGTCCAGTCCACACCCTCACGACCGGTCCGCACCCTCGTGACCGGTCCGCACCCTCGCGACCCTATGTGTCCCCTCGCGGCATGTTGGTATGTGCCCAGCAGGTCGGGCTGAACCTAACAGGATGGCCTACCTAACAGGCAGGGCGAGACCCAATGGGTCAGAACGGGGCGACCGAGACTGGGTCAGCCCAGACTAGTTCGGGGCACGTCGGTCTGACTGGATTGGACCAGACCTGGACCCACTATGACCCTTTACTTTATTTTGGACATATCTTTGGCACCAGACGTCCATTTGATGAAACGTCAGCGGAACTGGTAATTTTGGCATATGCCGGTTCCATTGATTGTTCCCCACTAGAGTTTGGGTTATATTTGAGTTACGGTCATGTTAGATAGTGCATGAATCCAACCGGGACCTCAAGACTAAACAAATAATAACTCATAGACCTGGTGTCCGATTGATGCACCATATGTTGCACTGAGACATTTATTATGTGGCGTAATTTTTAGTTACTTCTTCATGGTACATAGTTTCAGTAGGAGTATTGACCAATTTCTCATGGAGTTGATCATTACAGAGATGAGCGGACATAGTTCAGAGACCTAGTAGCTCGCTGAGACATGACGACTGTTGACCGATTGACTTGGAGTGACTTGACTAGCCCAGTGGGGAGCACCTAGTTGTGGCGGAAGACCCACAGTAGAAGAGCACCTAGTTGTAGTGGTAGACCCGTGACACTCGATAGGAGGAGTACCTTTGCTGGGGATTAGGGGGAGCGCCTGGTTGTGGCAGCAGACCGACGATGGGGAGTGCCTTGGTGATGTCGTAGACCAACGGTACTTGATAGGAGAAGTACCTCAGCAGTCCAAGGTTAGTGGGAAGCACCTTGGTGTCACGGAATGCCCACTGTACCAAATATAGGATGATTTATCTAGAAGCCGTGGTTTAGCTATTGTGAATAAAATATTGAATGAGCTGAGTCAATATCTTTTTTTATCTCATGATTGAAATGGATTACATGATAACTTAAGTATATGTATTGGCATATACCTAAGAGGGGTTATCTGTTGATTTTATAAATTGTGGTTTAACCTTGTTAAATTTTTTAATACCTTGAGGGTATCAGAGACCCTACTAAGTATCGTTATACTCACCCCTCCACAGGCTATGCCCACACCTATTTGTGTTGGATGTAGATGACAGACAGCGCTGACTGAGGCTGAGAGTACCAGGACCGGATGGTACCCAGAGGTAGACTTGATGGAATGTCAGAAGACGAATGAGACAAATAGACTTATACTACTGAGGAGGTGAATTATACCTACCCTTCAGTTAGGAACCTCGGAGGACGAAAACGTGGCTGTTTTCCCAATTTCCTCAGTTGTACTTGTACTTTCATTTTCTTGTACCTTCCAGTTAGGCTTGTATTCTGGCCCATTTTTACTTACTGTACCCACTTGTCGATTATTTAGTTTAATCGTGTTCATATCTTCTGTGTGTCTTTACAGGTTATAAAGTCAATTCCTTCCCAGTTATAGGGAATTACACATTTTGTGCTAGTCTCCAGCCCCTGGACTATGGAAGGTGGGATTGGGGTAGTCACGACATGGGCCCCAGGGACGAGTCATGAAAAATGCATTTCATGTCAAAGGATCTAGTGAACCACCCCTCTATGAATATTACGATCCATATGAAATGAATGAAATAGGATAATTTAGGTCTTTCATGTGGTATTTATGGCCCATGGAATATAAATTACACCCAATAAATGCTGAAAAGGGAATATTCATGTGAGTCTATAATCTTGATTAATCAATTTTATCTACATGTATTTTACTGGACAAATCATGTGCTGCTCACATTTGTATCTGAATATAGGGGAAGAAATTAAATACTTGAAGGTTTTATAAGGTGAGGTGGATCTATGGAATTCTAATGAAGTTGTTGTGGTTTCTCTAGAAATTATAAACTATCATTCCACATTGAAACCAATATTATTTTTAATAAACTATTATTTTGTTCTTAGTTTTACCCTGAATTATATTTCTATTTATTTTATAGACATGGATGGGTTTATTATCACACTTGGAAATACATGTTTCTAATTTTATGATGATATTATATATTATGGTATGGAAGAACTAAATTTTGGTCTTTAATTATTAAATTAAGATAAAATTATTGGAAATTGATAGTGAATATAATATTCATGACACATATGTAACAAGTTTTGGGAATCAATGCCATAGTGACATAAGTGTGGAGAATTTGAAAAACCTATATTAAGATGGTTTTTATACTATTATTGGATAAACACATGTAAAATATGGTTGATTTGTTTACAATGAGGATTTTTAAAACCACTACATGATGGTTAAGGTTAAGGTCCATATATCACCTATAATTATTACACACATATAGGTGTGATACATTTTATGTAGAAGAATGTTGTCTATTGTCATAATTTCTTACTTTTACTCATTACACAAGTAGGTATGGTTATATAAACATAATGTGGAATAAGATTCATTCCATTAAGAAGTTAAAATAGTTCAACAATATGGGTGAGAATCATATTGGAAAGAATATAATATAAATTGATTGGATCTAGGTATTGAATATCATAATCCACACATTATCATCTTTCAATGGTAGTATTTGATTTTATCTAAAATCAGTCCACCTTATACACCAATGCCGAATTATGTTAGTTAAAGGAGTAACAATATCTTATTGGACATGGTGTAGTTGATCATGAGCCCATAGAGATTTCATTATTATTTTTAAGATGTGATTTATAGATATAATTATACTAACTAAACCTTTTACTGAATAAAGTGGAAAACACCAGTTCTATCACAATGTCATGTGTGGTGTTGTGTGACATTTTTTAATTCTAGCTCACGAAATAATCTAGCACCCAAATGCAAGAAGGATATAAATATATGATATCATAAGTAAACAAGTGTATAATATCTATAAAACCCTTTAGAAATGATATTAAATGTGGTATGAATGGACATATTTCTTACAAGGGAGTTTATCCTCAAGGAGGAAAGTGAGACCAAGATTGACTCGGATGAAGTTGGTTTCCATTTTAGACAATTGTTCTTATAAGATCCAATTACAATTGCCCCCATGGATGTAGTTGTTCTTGAAAAATATTTACTACATAAGATAACAATAAAGGGAAGATAATGAGAGAGTTTTGCCTTTCTGGTAACTGATTATCATGACTAATTATTTGGTGGAAATAATGACACTATATCCTATCAAAAGGTACCAAAGAGCTTATAAGATACAAAATTGGAGTAATCTCTGTATGTTGAGATGGATTCCATGTATAAAACCAATTTATTTATTTCCTTGATTTAGTAGTTGATGTAAAAACGTTTTTTTGTAAATTGGTATTCTATATATAGCTGAAAATAGAAGTAATATTGAATATTTATAAAACATGAATATTTGATAAAGGGTTTAGGAAACATCAAGGCATTGCCAAGGATGAAACTCTTTCTTGTGTTTCCATATTTAAATCCATCACAATCATACTTTCCATTTTATATTTCCCTAACAAATTGATTTTGAAAATGGATTTCAAAACAGCATTCCTTAAAGGAATCCTTTAATAGGTTTTTTATATGACACAACCATAAGGGTTTTTGAATCCAATAAATTCCAAAAGGAATTCAAGTTGTATAGGTCCATTAATTTATTAATGATATCATGCAGGTCATGGGCCATTTTATATGATGAATCCATTAAATAATTTTGTTTAATTAATAATGAATGTGATCTATGTGTTAACCAGTGGTTTATTAACGGTGTGACTACTTTCATAGTAGTATACATTGATGAAATATTACTAATTGAAACCATATAACTGATTTATAAGGGGATAATACATGATTGATAATGTTCATATCCATTAAGGACATTGGTGAATCATCCTATATTACTTTGATCAAGATCATGAATGGATGATCCAAGTGGATACCATGACTATGTAATTGTATAGAAATTTACTAGATAAGGAAGTTGTTCAGTATAGAGGAATCTACTAAATTATTGGCTCCAGAATAATATGGTATACAGCTCCCAAAAAAATGTGACCTCATATAAATGTTGGAAGAGATATAACGAGTAAAATTTCATATGATTCAAGGATATGATAAATCGAAAATGGAATGTAATGTGTGAGACTAGGGGTTTCTTATGTTCTATTCAATGCAGACAAATATCATGAATATCAATGTTAACATCAATGGAGTAATATTAAGATAGTCATTAAGTATCATATGTGAACTAGGGATTTGTTCTGGGGTATGGAGGAGATATAGATCTAATCATCAAGTGTTATATAGATACTAGTTTTTTGAAATCAATAATTATATGAGGTCATAGTTATGATATATCATTCATCTAAATAGAGGATCTATGAACAAGTAGAGTTAAATATATCCAGTTTTTGTCTATTCTACAACAAAGACAAGAGTATTGTAAATTATAATGAATGCAATAATGTAATATGGGTTCATAATAGTGCATAAGATATTTATGGAATACCTGGTAGTAAATACCATGTCATGTTTTAGTATGATAATACTATAGTGGTGGATCTCAATAAACAAATAAGGTCTTACTAATGGGAAAAGAACATACGTTAGAAGTTTTATATCATAAAGGATATTTCATAGTGAGGTGAAGTTGCAGTGAGCAACGTATACGTGGAGAAAAATGTGGTGTATCCCATGATGATGGATCTATATGAACAGCAGCATGAATATAATGTTAGAGATATTGGAATGAGATCTATTATCAATTACCTCTAGATAATGTTGCTGTATGTTTGAGATAGATCACATGAACTAACATGTTTTGTACTCGATTACAATTTTTTTTAATAATATTTTAATTACACCTCTTGATTATTATATTGCATGATATTTTAATGTGGTAATATCTATAGATTTTTTATTCATTCTGAATGTTCATCTATGTTCTCTCAAATAATGAATACATAGAGGTGCTATGACGTTATTCATGAACTTTTAATAATTTCTGGATGATATTTCTTGTTGGGACACATAATATGTTTTCTTTCAAGAGTATGAGTCTCAGAAGATATTTAGACATAGTCTCACTACTTTTCCCCTTGGAAATATCCATGATAATTGGTTATGATAATAGTCACATTAATAAGATTTCCATATTTTTATGTTTCATTGAATATTAATATCAAATAGAGTGTATTGAACGATTAAATTTAATAGTATCATTAATGGGTATCAAGAATCACATAATTTTATGAATTGATGAATACCTTGATAACATTTTTTTAGAAAAAAATATAATATATTGTGAGCATCAAGAAACATACATGAGTGATGGATAATAAAATAGTATGTTTCTCTATTTTCTCTCGTGATGAAAGATTATATATCATTATAATTTAAAGGAAAGGAAAATATTGAATAAAGACATAGACATGGTGTTTTATGGGTTAGTAAATTTAATGATTTTTAATGAACATGACATGGAATGTATAGGTTGATGGAACTTCCATCCAACCAAGTAGATTTTAGATATTATATTAAAATGATTATATTATATAGTAAAATTCCCATAAGTTGTTTTATATTGTATCATATTAAATTTTTTCTATATGGATGAAATTTTGTTTTTCTAGATGTGATGGTTATATATTATGATGTTATGCCTAATTACAATAGCAATGAGGCATAGTTGGTTACACACAATGTGAAATCACAATGTCTGTTGAATTCATGTATTTAATTTAACATGATAGTATATATAATAGTAATTTGGGGTTGGTTGATTTCTATAATTTTATCATATTTATTTCAAAATAAAAAAGAATTTTAACTAACTATAATATGTAGTAGTTTAAATGTTTGGTGAATAAATATGTTTTATTTATCATAGAATAACGAAGTGAATTTTATTTAAATAAATATTAATTATTTGACAATCGATAATTTTTAACAAATGAATGAAAAATGTGTTTAATGGTCCAATTATAAATAATTAACATTTATTTATATTCATAATACATTTCTCATGATGATGAGTTAATAATAATAATATTATTATTATTGGAGATGGGGTTATATAAGAATAATGAAGATGGTTGGGGGTTTGTGTGCGATTTTCCACCCCTAAACCAAATATAATAAATATATAATTATACAACATTCTTATTTTACCTGAAGCATTCATTATTGATAAGGAGGGATTAGATTAGTCAGTAGAGTACATCCTCTCCACTTCCTCTCTAAAGACAAGGAGAATACAACTGTGGTTCTTTATCCATGATGAAAATTACATCTAGGGTCAAATAGGAACAATGAAATCAATCATGATTGGACATTATAACACTCAATGATTCCTCAGTTTTGATTAATCAATGTGGTATACATGTGGATCACCAATTGAGGGATTATACACATGATTCCTAATGTGAAATTATGGTGAAATGAATTATAACTCAATGGAGAACTAGAAATAAATAATTACAATTTGAGTTATATAGGGACCCATACTAAGTATCTCAGAACTGGTTCTTGCTACCACTACATTTTCATGAGATATAAGGAAACACATAATGAAAGTCCAATAAATGTAGTAGTCTTGGTGAACTAGATATATACACGATACATACAGTACATTTGAATACACTAATTAAAAAGCAATATTATTATTATTTAAATTATAACTTTAATCCATTTTTAATATCCATTTATAGTATTCATATTAATATTTATTTAATCCTTGGGATAGGACCCAAAATAAGGCTGATCTCAAATTCTTAGTAAAGGTGAATTATATTGAATAAATAATGAATCAATGAGCATAGTAAATTTGGAAGGTTAAATAAATGAACACACATGACATAGAAACAACATTAGTATCATGATATGATAAGGATGAATCAATGTGAAATGGTAAATATCTGAATAAACATTTCATTTAATCATTATACTAATAATGATATGAAATGAAATATTTTGTCATAAAAAAATATCATGGATATTAATAACATAATCCAAGTAATGGAAATTATATAATATCATATTTCATATTCCCCAAGAACATGATAAAGTTTCTCTTCTATCCATTAATAATATGGTTTAGAATATACTACTATAAATACCATACATGATATAGTTTAAAACAAACTGGTTACAAACACAAAGGTGTTTTCTAACTGATTATGCCTCATGAAACTACCAATTCATCGAATAGATTACATTGAACAGTCCTTAACCTATGACTTACTAGCATAATGAATGACATACATATCTAATTGTTTATTTAATAAATAAACAATATTCCTAATAAAAAATCTATACATATTAATGGATACAAATTTATCAATATTTCCCTAAATAAACAAAATCGTTCATAGTAAAAACTATATGTAAAAATTATAAATTGTTTATGAAATAAAAATATTCTTTATGAAACAATATATATATATATATAAGTTATATAATTTAAAAAGAAAAATAATTATAATAATATGTATTTTACAAGAAATATAGAAGTCACAAAGGAATGTGAGATTGTATAATAACTCCTACTACATGGTAATTATCGAGGCAAATACACATGGATAAAATAAATCAAATTGGAACATAAAACAATATAAATTAGGAATCATTATATTACATGTCTATGTTTATGTATTTACACCACATAAAACATAATTAGTGCATAAGAATTTATCTATTGAATGTATTTTGAGACGAAATCTTCTACCTTATGCTTCCTTTTGGTTGAACCATCATTTAATTACTTTATATTTGTATTAGGAATTTTATTGACATACTCAAGAACAATATTAATATGTATCAAATCTTATATTCTCTTTTTATAACATCATATAAACCTTTTATTAAAAATCATTCATTATTTTAAACGTTTTCGGGGATACTTGCCTTGTTATTCAAGTATGTTTTGACTTGTTAATTTTTGTTCTTGTAACCAATATCATGAATTTGGACTATAATTATAAGGACCCGGACTTAAAAATTACATAATATTAAATTATTTCATGAATTACCCTTGAGAATATTTTTAGGTTTAGTGTTTTATAGAATTAGGCCATAAATATTACATAAAAACTTGAATATTACATGTAGAGAATAGTACTCAATATCCATTTTTCGTAAAATAAAAACATGTAAAGAGAAACTTTTCTAGTTCCATGTTATATACACATGGAATTTCCTTGATCCCATAATTGACTTTATTCATCTTTATGAATTATGGAAAAAATTTCAAAAACATGGGATGATCATGAAAAACTCAGTTAGGGTTAGAAAATTTGGAAAGAAAACATTATCTCATCAATAAATTCAATTCAATAAAACCATACTCTTCAAACATGACATACCATATAAAAACATAACTTATATGAATAATATACAGAAATTATAAATCATAATTGTATCTTGTGGCATACAAAACATTCATACATTGTAGTTCTCACAGATACATTGAGAGTATTGTTGGAATACCCATCACAGTATACTACCTAAACCTCTTAAGAGATACATTAACTTTTACCTCTGTCACGTTACCCAACTCATAGGAGATTTATCTTGGGTTCACCTGCCTTTCGTTTTTCACAGAACCACCCCTATACGTAAAAAATTCAGAAGAACCATAACATACCCATAACACATAATACATGAAAATATGAATTATAACATTTCCACATTACAAACCCAACATAACATTTCCATATATAGACATAATAAATTCTTTTTCAAACCAATTTAAAAACCATTTAAAACATTTCATAAAGAGATTTTTAAATCAAACTATCCCAAATCATTTTGAAACATTTAAATAAATTATAATTTGAAAAATTTGATGTTCATATAAATAAATCCATGAAACCATTTTTAAAACATTGATATTAATGCAAGACATTAAGTACAATAAATATTTAAAACATTTAAAATGATATTTTAGTTATAGAGTTTATAACAAAATGAGAGACCCTTTAATACAAATAATTGATTAATAACATTGAATCAAAACATTATAATATCATGGGAATAATGATTTTCATGATGCAATATGTCAAATGGATGTATATACACCATATAAGAGTGAATTTGTGCATAACGACAATGAAGTCACAATGGAATGTTTAATGAGACGAAATCCCTAATAAAACCTGTATCCATAGATCAGAGATTAATCAAATAAAAAATAATGTTTGAAAAATATAAATACACTCAACATGACTAGATATTAAGATTAAATAAAATAGAGAACATTCCCACAGACTTTTGTAAAAACAACACCAATGAATTGGATGTTTAACTCAATTAATGGAAATTAAGTTAAAATTACTCTTTTCAAGTTAATATCGATTACTTGAGAATTTATCAATGGATTGATTATGTGTATCAGAAGTATATACACCAGAAGGGGAATGTAAATTACTACATCAGTAAATAAATAGTGATTTACACATAATAATGGAGTAGAATAATCAATGAAGTATGTGTAAAGCCCAATGATTGGAGGTTAAAATTTGAAATTTCCTTACCGATTTGGTAACATATGAAACATACACCCCATAAAAGAAGGATCATACAATGAAGATTTAAATTGTATCACCCCAAGCTTCCACGGTACATTTCCCTTCGAATAATGCAATGGCATGCATTGTACGCAACTTCGAGATTCTAACACACCACAACCAATCAAACTAGCCATTATGAATAGTAATAAAAACTTTTTAAAATTTTAGAAATTTTATCTCTCAAAATGGACTTCATTTTTGGATTAGGAGTATCAAATTTAGCCTAAGGTGATATTTTGGTACTTTTCAGATAACTTTAATATTTTGATGAATAGTGATAATTACTAAATTTTAATTAAAAACAACTTTTTTAATCAAAATAATTAATAGTGATAAATTATGAATTTGAGTGGTTTTAAAGTATAGTTATAATATATTTTTACATTTTTCTCCAATGGTGTACATTATAATTAATTTCACTTTGAAATTGGACATAAACAATTGTCAATCTTTTGATATATAATATTTCTTAAAAACACGCTCTTTGTTATGACAACAGGAATTAATTATAAAATTAATTAATTCAACTTATATGTCTATAAATTTGTAAAATAGACTTTATTTTTGAATTCGGAATATCAATTATAGCCTAGGGTAAAATTTTGTCATTGTTCTGAAAAACAACAATTTTTTATGAATAGTGAAACTACTTAGTGGACCTAAATGATGTTTATTTACTAAAACATTTTTAATATAGGGTTATACATAAGATAAATTCGATTGTAAATATTAATTAGAAATATAATATAATTTCCTAGATAATGATAATTTATTTATAATTTTTATACATTAAATAATTTAATATATTTATGACACAATGATGATGCCTTAATTACCATAATAGTGAAAAATTAAAATAATTGATATTATAAATACCCGAATAAATATAATTTAAGACTTTTAATGAATTAAACTAATTTTCTAGGATAATATTGCATATTAGGAGTGATTTAATGGACTTTTTTCGAAGTAAACATTCTGTTATGAGTTTCAAAAAAATCAACTATTGAATAGTGTCAAAATTGGCAAAAAAGACTTTTTAAAACAAATATTATATTATTAATAGATATTAAATTCCTAAAAATCTAAGGTTCGTCCAAAAGACTTATATCATAATTTTTATATCATTAATGGGACACTTTGGGGTCTCTTGGATGTATATAGTATGTTTATTAACTATATAATATAAAAATACAAAGTGATAAGGTAAATGTCAAACTAATTAACTAAGAGTTAAAACAAATCGATAAGGTTAATATAATGACACAAACCAATATAAATTATATTGGTTGAATGGTTTTCGAACTATACCCACCTTAAAATTTGAATAATCAACTTTTGAGCCATTATAAACTGAATATGAATTTATTATAAATTAATATTTTTAGCTTTTCCAAAGGTGCCCCTCAACCCTCTTATAAAAGGGCACTCCTCATTCTCATTTCTTTTCACCTTCAAAGCCTTTTGGTTCAGACAAAACCTTCCCCAATACTCTCTATAATTCCCTCACTACAACCTAGAGGCCTTATTTTGATCAGAAAGCCAACCTAAGGAGCCCTTTTGATCAAATCAAAAAGAAGAACCCAAAGAAGAGGTATTGTTTTCACCACCCCTTTTCGAGTTCCTTTCTTCTTCCACTTCTTCTTTATTAGATATTACCATTATAAAATAATAACTCCAGTATCATATATATACTGTGATATTATTATAAATATGGTACAACCATATTCTGTATTCTATCCACCCTTTGAATAACATGTCACCATACGTGCGTACGTATGACTTACCGTCTCCACGTCGTGGTGTAATTGTTATTCGATATATTATTATTTGGGTGGGTAAAAAAATGATGCGTAACTCTTTAAAATAATAAATATAACATTATAATGATTCTGTATATATAATATACCATCCAGTTATATATTATTTTAATATCAAAAGAATGATATTGTCGCTTGTGCGTACGTACAGACTACCGTCCCCACGAACGTGATGAGAGTCATTCTCTATCGTATACAATCAAGTATAATTATTATTTAATGATTTAAAAATAATGTTTAAGGACTTGATATCATTCTTAATATGAATAAGATACATCCTATCCATGACAAACATGGATTACGTAACAAAACTTATAATAGAAAACGAGTAAGTTAACACCTGAAATGATGATAATTCTAAGATATTATTAACAAAGCAATGTTAAAAGATCATAAATAATATCATATTAATGTTTATGATTCTTGAATAATTTAATAAAAATTATTTCAACATTATACAGGAGGTTAATCTACCTCCACCCAAGGAAAAGTACAAGGTAAGCGGTTTCATAACTCACTCTTAATTTCGTGATAATTCCATTGTTCACCACTTAATTATTGCATGTGGTGTATGTGTACTGCCCATGATTGTATTCATTGTGTCATATACTATAATTTATGGTTATTTAAATCATCATTGTATGTTCCTTCTTTCATGGGTGTATGTTTCGTATGTTACCTAATCGATAATAGAATTTGAAATTTCAATTTCCATTTATTCGGCTTTACGCAAACATCATTGGTTATTTTACTCCGAGATTATGTGTGGAACAACTATTCATTTTCTTATGTCATAATTTCCACTCCCCTTTTATGTGGATATAATTTGATGCACATAATCACTCTATTGATAATTTCTCATGTCATCGATATGAAATTTATATGAGTAATTTTAACTCATTCTTCATTTGTTGAGTTAAACATCCAATTCATTGGTGTTGTTTTTACAAGATTATGTGTGAATATCCTTTGATTGTTTTACACTGGATATCCAATCATATTTAGTGTATTTATTTTTTTCACACATAACTATGTCTTTGATTTATCCTTAACCTAAGGATACGACCTTTAAGAGAGATTTCATCTCAACTTAAATTCCATTGAGACTTCTTTGTTGTTATACACCAAATCACTTTTATGTGGTCTATATAATGTACTTTGACATAGTATATCATGAATCCTTTTATGCTCATGATATAAAAATGTTTTGATTACCTCAATTATTTGTATTCATGTTTCTCTCTTTTGGTTATAATCTCTAACAAAAATACCATTTTTAAATGTTTTAAAGACTTATTCATATAAATCTTTCTCATTAATGTCCATGTTTTAAAAATTGTTTTAAGGATTTATTTATAAGGAAATTAATGTTTTAAAATTAAAACTACTTCTAAAATGTTTCAATGTGGTATGGGACACTTTGATTCAAAAATCTATTTTTAAATGGATTCTTGACAAATAGTGTGACTTTTAAATGATTTTAAGAAAAACGTGGATATTTCTCTCAAACAGTTTTGATAATTATTTTCATCTATGTGAACATCCTTAATTATTCTTGATTGAGGATAATGTGATAGAATAAAATCTTCCATATTGTATCGAATGAGTTATGTTTGACTGTGGATGTAATATTTTTATACCATTCATGGTTTGTGGTTAAAGTATTGACATTTCCTATGCTAGTTTTAATACGAATGTTTATGTTATGTTTAAACCTCTTCATATGAGGAATGGATTGCACATAATAAGTGACGGGTGGAGCCCGATTTAGCTCATCGATGCATCGGTAGGTCTCATGAGACAAAATAGTGTCCTGGCACAAGGCCTTGACAAAATCTTATTTGTAGTCTTGGCACGAGGCCTTGGCTATGTGGTTATGATAGTCTGGCATTATGCATTCCATCATTATGAAAGTGGTTATTGATATTGCATGTGATTGTTCGACTTGTATAATATCTATGTGAATAAGTAAATTACATTATATCATTTTATCTTTGCCATATTATTCTGATGTTCAAGTTTAAAAGGCTTTTGATTTAGTTATAAATTACTTTAAGTGTTTATGCTTATCTATGAAAGCTTGTACTATATTTTTATCCTTACTGAGCATTTGAGCTCACCCCTTTCAGTGTTTTATTTTTCCCAGGATTAGAAGAAGTAATTTATGAATGACCTACAAGGATAGTATGAGGGGATATGAAGACAAGATTTTTTTTTAGTTTTTTTACCTTATGATGTAATGTAAGACTTATGAATATATCTATTGTTTCCAAGACTACTAAACTAATCGGACTTTCGAGACTTGATTCTTTGTGATCATGCCAATGTTATGTAATAATGCACCGACTCTGGGTATCTAGGGTCGGGGCATTATATTTGGTATCAGAGGATGTTTAGTACAAACCTTTGAAGCTAGATTTAGACAAACTCTGATTAGAGAACATAGACCTAAGATGAACTTTGAGGATTTGTATAGAAGAACTTCATATAATTTTGGTATTGTCGAGATTTTGTGAGTTTTCTGAGCAATACATCCATGTCTAGATACGAGCAGGTAGAGTCAGCTCTGGCACAGATGTACCTAGGGGTAAAACCCGAAAACACTGCTTTGATCTAGACTCGAACGGGAACTAGTGCACGAAAACGGGCCTTGTTGCACTCTAGGTTATGACAATATCGGGGGATATGCTTAGGATAATTTATATTTTCTTTAAAAACCGTCTTAAAGTATTATATATATAAGATGAGAGTAAATGACCTTGGTTAATCTTAATGTGTTTCAAATTGATAATATGGTGACATGTTAACCTCTGAATGATTGTATGACTACTATTACTCACACAATGCTTTCTAATTTTAGTCAATGGCTGGATTCCAAGGAAGTTATAGTGACTTTGAGAATGATGTACAAGGTGGGAATGATGGTGGAAGTGAGAAAAAAATGGAATATTGATAGGCGTAAAAGATATCTTCCTTATGCCAAATCAATTTCCCAAAAATATGATAAAAATATATATATTAAACAATTACCGGACTCAACAAAGAAGATAAAGGTGATGAAAGATAAGAGCTCCAGTAGTGGAGACCATGGAGAAAGAAATCCTCAATTTACATCAAGTAGTAAATGTGGAAGGAGGCACCCATGGAAGTGTCTCAATGGGATAAAGAAATGCTTTATGTGTAGGAAGGAAGGACATAAAGTGAAGAATTGACGAAGAAAAATGAAGAGTACTATTGAAGAAGATAAAAATGGTCCCAAGAATCCATTTATAGTCATTTTCCGTAAATGTAGGGGACCTGGCCATTACCCGAGTGAATGTCCTATTCAATAGGATATTTTCTTGGTCAGAGAAGAAGCTATGTGGAAATAAATGGTTGGATAAATGTTTAAATATTATTAGTGATCCTTATTGAAGGGTTTAATTTGGAATAATTTTCTCTAGTATTTTTAACCCTAACGTTTTCCATGTGAGAATTATATTTATGGAAGATTTATCTTTTCTCTTGTGGATATAGTTATAAATAAGCATTTCGTTTTATATAATCATTGGGTTTGAGGCAATTACAAATTATTATAATTTGGGATGAAAATGAAAGGTATGAGATAACATTTGTGGTTAAATTATGTTATGGTTATTTTGATTAATTTATCTCATTTTGGTAATGTTATAAAATATTGTTTTTGAAAAAGGACAACACGTAGAACGTGTGACAACACGTCCCATCTGACAAAGCTGTGGGAATCGAACCCACAAAAAAAGTGCAATTGGGATTTATCACCTAACACTAAACTACGTGAAGTCCCTGGTTAGTGTGACTATTATTTTTAGTTAAATTATTTTATTGATCAATAATAATTTGATTTGGGATCTTATGTCTTATCAAATGAATACCGTTAGTATAGGAAAATGATTTGGTGATTAAGTGATAAATGTTATTTTGGAAGTTGTTCACTTTGGTGAGAACACTATATGCCCAAGGAAAATAGAACAGTATGGTATTTCATTTGAGGAGTAATGGTGGATTTTTATCTATGTTTTTATTGTGCATTTATAATGATTTGGGTTATTTATGGAAATAATTAGGTTAATTACTTTTAAGTATGTGACTTTAAGAGTAATTAATGTCATTTGGAAATACAATTTAACGTGGAAGACTACATTCTTAATAAGTTTTTGTTTTCAATATTAGTTTTGATTATATTGAAGGATTTTAAGGAAAATTTATTATTGAATGGAATTTATTTAACATTGGGTTATTGTTGGTTTAATTTTGGAAATTAAGATTAGTGTTTATTTATCTCAAGGAATATCTTTTTAGGGGATCATTAGATCTTGTACTAACCATTTGGTTTTGATTAATCTCTAAAGACAATGTAAATATATAGTTCAACCTGCATGGATCATGTGAATTGATAGAAGTTTCTTCCAGCTCTTCCAGTGTGACTAAGTCCTCTTGAATACTCATAGTTTAAAAAATTATGAGTTAGTGGTGGAAATTTATTAAAGAATGAAACTCTACATAAAATGTAAGTATATATCATTATATTCTTAGTCAATATCATAAATTAATTCCTCATCCTTATATAATGTAACTTAAAACAAAAAAAATGTTGTCCGTTTACTTTCCTACTAAGAGACTAATGGTCGTTTGTCCCAACACAAGTTTTCAGTTTTCTTATTGTTAACTTTCTCCAGATCATGATTTCCATCCCTCTCCATCAGAACTTGACACTTAGTTTGTCATCCATATCCATGTTTTCCTACATGGAATCCGAGTATGGTTTATCTTGGTTGACCTTTACACCTCTCTTTCTTTCTTTTAAAGTGATAGTTTTATTGACTCTTTTTCCGCTGTGGGACCTTCCATTATATTCCCAAGAACAATTTTAAAAATTACGAGGACGCAATTTATTGAAGGAGTGGAGAATGTAACATCGCAAGCTTCCACGGTACGTTTCCCTTCGAATAATTCAATGGCTTGCATTGTACGCAACTTCGAGATTCTAACGCACCACAACCAATCAAACTAGCCGTTAGGAATAGTAATACCTACTTTTTAATATTTTAGAAATTTTATCTCTCAAAATGGACTCCATTTTTGGATTTGGACTATATAATTTAGCCTAAGGTGAAATTTTGGTACTTTTCGGATAACTTTAATATTTTGATGAAAAGTGAAAATTACTAAATTTTAATTTAAAACAACTTTTTTAATCAAAATAATTAATAGTCATAAATTATGAATTTTAGTGGTTTTAATGTATAATTAGAATATATTTTTACCTTTATATCCAATGGTGTTCATTAGAATTAATTTCACATTGAAATTGGACATAAACAATTGTCAATATTTTGATATATATTGTTTCTTCAAAACACGTTATTTGTTTTGACAGCGGGAATTAATTATAAAATTAATTAATTCAACTTTTATGATTATAATTTTTTAAAATAGACATCATTTTTGAATTCGGAATATCAATTATAGCCTAGGGTGAAATTTTTTCATTGTTCTGAAAAACTTTAATTTTTGTTGAATAGTTAAACAACTAAGTGGTAGTTAAAAATCTGAATTTTTCATAAAACTTAATTTTACCGCTTCTGTGATTAGAATTTCGAAAATCCGAGAGACACGGTTAATATCAAGGTGTAAAATGTGGTTCAATGAGATGAAAATAATTTTTGATGAATAGTAAATTTTTACTTTTATTTAACACTGTTAAAAGTAAATATGGTAATTAAGGGTAAAAATGACATTAATATTACCATAACACATGTCCTAATTCTATTGGACAAGTATATTTAGACCTGAAACAACCTCAAGAATAAAATATTATCATTTAGGTCCACTTGGATTAGATTAGGACATTTATAATTATTTAATTCAAAGAAGAGTTAAAAGAGTTAAAATCAAAGTTTATTTACTAAAACATTTTTAATATAGGGTTATACATAAGATAAATTCGATTTTAAATATTCATTCGAAATATAATAATATTTCCTACATAATGATAATTTATTTATAATTTTTAGACATTAAATAATGTAATATATTAATGACACAATGATGATGCAGTAATTACCATAATAGTGAAAAATTAAACTAATTGATAATATAAATACCCAAATAAATATAATTTAAGACTTTCAATGAATTACACTAATTATATAGGATAATATTACATATTCGGATTGATTTTGTTGGCTTTTTTATAAGTAATCATTCTGTTATGAGTTTCACAAAAATCAACTATTGAATATTGTCAAAATTGACATAAAAGAGTTTTTTAAAAAAATATTATATTATTTATTGATATTAAATTCCTAAAAAGCTAAGGTTTGTCCAAGAGACTTATATCATGGTAGGTATATCATTAAAGGACCACTTTGGGGTCTCTTGTATGTATATAGTATGTATATTAACTATATAATATAAAAATACAAAGTGACATGGTAAATGTCAAACTAATTAACTAAGAGTTAAAACTAAAAGATAAGGTTAATATAGTGACCCAAACCTATCTAAATTCTATTGGTTGAATGGTTTTCGACCTATACCCACCTTAAACGTTGAATAATAAACTTTTGAGCCCTTATAAACGTAATAAGAATTTATTATAAATTAATATTTTTAGATTTTCCAAAGGTGCCCCTCTCCCCTCTTATAAAAGGGAACTCCTTTTTCTCATTTCTTAGCACCTTAAAAGCCTTTTGGTTCGGCCATCCCCTTCTCAAATACTATCTAAACCTACCTGACTACAACCTAGAGGCCTTAGTTTGATCAGAAAGCCAACCTAAGGAGCCCTTTTGTTCAAATCAAAAGGAAGAACCTCCAGAATAGTTAATGTTTTCACCACCCCATTTCAAGTTCCTTTCTTGTTCCACTTCATATTTATTTGTTATTACCATTCTAAAATAATAACTGCAGTATGTTATATATAATGTGATGTTATTATAAATATGGTACAACCATATTCATTATTCTATCCACTCTTTGAATAACATGTCACCATAGGTGCGTATGTACGGCTTACCGTCTCCACATCATGGTGTAATTGTTATTCAATATATTATTATTTGGGTGGGTAAAATAATGATGTGTAACTCATGAAAATATTAAATATAACATGATAATGATTCTGTATATATGATATACCATCCAATTCTATATTATTTTAATATCAAAAAAATGATATTGTCGCTCGTGCGTACGTAAGGACTACCGTCTCCACGAACACGATGAGATTCATTATCTATCGTATCCATTCAAGTATAATTATCATTTTATGATTTAAAAATTATGTTTAAGGACTTGATATCATTCTGGATATGAATAAGATACATCCTATCCATGACAAACATGGCTTACGTAACAAAACATATAATAGAAAATGAGTAAGTTAACACATGAAATGACGATAATTCTAAGATATTATTAACAAATCAATGTTAAAAGATCATATATGATATCATATTAATGTATATGATTCATGAATAATTTAATAAAAATTATTTCAACATTATACAGGAGGTTATCCTACCCCCAACCATGGAAATGTACAAGGTAAGGGGTTTCTTAACTCACTCTTAATTTCGTGAGAATTCCATTGTTCATGACTTAATTATTGCATGTGGTGTATGTGTACTGCCCATCATTGTATTCATTGTGTAATATAATTTAATTTATGGGTATTTACATCATCATTGTATGATCCTTCTTTCATGGGTGTATGTTTCGTATGTTACCTAATCGATAAGGGAATTCTAAATTTCAATTTCCATTTATTCAGCTTTACGAAAACTTCATTGATTATTTTACACCGCGATTATGTGTGGAATAACTATTCATTTTATTATGTCATAATTTCCACTCTCCTTTTCTGTGGATATACATTTGATACACATAATCACTCCATTGATAATTTCTCAAGTCATCGATATGAATTTGATAAGAGTAATTTTAACTCAATCTTCATTTTTTGAGTTAAACATCCAATTCATTGGTGTTATTTTTACTTGATTATGTGTGAATAACCTTTGATTATTTTACACTGACTATCCAATCATATTTAGTGTATTTATATTTTTCACACATAAATATGTCGTTGATTTATCCTTAACCTAATGATACGACCTTTATGAGAAATTTCATCTTAACTTAAATTCCATTGAGACTTCTTTGTTTTTATACAACAAATCACTTTTATGTGGTGTATATAATGTACTTTGACATAGTATATCATGAATCCCTTTATTCTCATGATATTACAAAGTATTGATTACCTCAATTATTTGTATTCAACTGTCTCTCTTTTGGTTACAATCTCTAACTAAAATTCAGTTTTTAAATGTTTTAAAGACTTATTCATCTAAATCTTTTTCATTGATGTCCATGTTTTAAAAATAGTTTTAAGGATTTATTTATATGGACATTAAAATTTTAAAATTAAAACTACTTTTAAAAAGCTTCAATGTGGTATGGGACACTTTGATTAAAAAATCTATTTTTAAATGGCTTCTTGACAAATAGTGTGACTTTTAAATGATTTCAAGAAAAAGGTGGATATTTCTCTCAGGTAGTTTTGATAATTATTTTCATCTATGTCAACATCCATTATTATTCTTGATTGAGGATAATGTGATACAATAAAAACATCCATATTGTATCGAATGAGTTATGTTTGACTATGGATGTGCTATTTTTATACCATTTATGGTTTGTGGTTAAAGTATTGACATTTCGTATGCTAGTTTTAATATGAATGTTTATGTTATGTTTAAACCTGTTCATATGATGAATGCATTGGACTTAATAAGTGACGGGTGGAGCCCTCTATAGCTCCTCGATGCATCGGTAGGTCTCATGAGACAATATAGTGTCTTGGAACAAGGCCTTGACAAAATCTTATTTGTAGTCTTAGCACGAGGCCTTGGCTATGTGGTTATGATAGTCTGACATTATGCATTCCATCATTATGAAAGTGGTTATTGATATTGCATGTGATTGTTCGACTAGTAGAATATACATTTGAATAAGTAAATGACATTATTTCATTTTATCTTTGCCATATTATGTTGAAGGTCATGTTTAAAATCCTTTTGTTTTAGTTATAAATTTCTTTAAGTGTTTATGCTTATCTATGAAAGCTTCTGCTATATTGTAATCCTTACAGAGCATTTGAGCTCACCCCTTTCAGTGTTTTATTTTTCCGAGGATGAGAAGAATTAATTTTTGAATGACCTGTAAGGATAGTATGCGGGGATATGAAGACAAGATTTTGATTTATTTTTTTTAACTTATGTTGTAATGTAAGACTTATGAATATATCTAGTATTTCCAAGACTACTAAACTAATCGGTCTTTCGAGACTTGATCCTTTGTGATCATGCCAATGTTATGTAATAATGCAACGGCTATAGGTATCTAGGGTCGGGGAGTTACATAAATACCCCTAAATTAAAGTTTATTACACAATTAATACAATCATGGGAAGTACATACACCACAGAAAATGAAATAGTGTCTAATATAGCATGAATCTCATGGAAATAAAAAGTGAGATTAAAAACCTTTATCTTCTTTTAATAAATCAATTCGTATAAAAAAAAGTTAATAACCACCAAATTAATAACATAATACCATGAATATAATGATAATCATGATAATATATAACAAAAGTCAATACACAATACACCACATGAAATAAATAAGTGGCGAACAGTGGAAATCTCATGAAATTAAAATTAATATAAGAAACCCCTTCCCTCATGTCTGATTATCTTGTTTGTTACTTGTTCTTCATGAATAATTATTGAAAGTTAATTTATACATTATTAAGAACACTTTTTCAAGTTTATTATTCCTTTTATATCACTTATTACAATGTTATAAACATTATGTAATCATTTAAGTTAATAATGGTTCTTTTGTTGATATTTGTTACTAGAGTAAAAAATGATCACCTAATAATTACAAGTTATCCATCTGGTTAATAGTGCATTATATCCATAATGATATTCATGATATATATATCATATATTTCTTATATATCTAGTATATATATGAATTTATAACAGTACATAACATTTGGAGATAAGAAATGAAATGCACAGTTCAAGGACACAATAAGTCGTACGTACGCATGAATGCTACTTTCATTTCTACTTCATATTATAATTGAATGAATATATAATGATACATTGGTATATTGTAATTACTGTATAATTTCATATATAATATCATTAATTCCATCATTTATATGTCCCACATATGGAATTAATGAGTCATATTAATTTTAGGGGGTGGTAGTCTGCACTTACTCAAATGACATTATCACGTTTACCCATAATGGAAACCATAAGGGTATGCTATAAAACGAAAAATAAAGAAGAATAAAGAATAAATAAACATAATATATATCATATATAAATATATTTCCATCATAATGGCCACTATGTGAGGTTGTAGGTGATAATTGAATAGTCATTATTTCGTGAGGCGTTAGTTTTCCATCCATAGAACCAATATGATATTTACCCATTAGATATATTTGTGTGAACGTGTTGTTAGAATCCTTCTCATAAAAACATAGTATATTTGGGATACTTTTTTTGTCTTAAAATAAGAGAATAAAAATAATTTAGAGGTTTGAGAAGTAAAATAAAAAGAAAAAAATTTAATAGAAACTCATACTTTTCATTTGGGTAACTTATTTTGGTATGAAACAATAGGATTTATTGAAGCTCTTTCTGCCTATGTTAAGGCATCTATAATTAAAAGAGGGATCGTGTGAAAAAATTTGGGAAGAGGTTGGATGATCCAAGGGTGTTGAATGGTTTGAGTAATGTGTTAGTGGTGTGGGATTTTTATAAGGATAGGAGGGGATCTTTAAGAATGTGTAAAAATATTATTTTATTATAAAATTATATTTGGTTTAAAAAGACAAAAAATAATTAAATTGGATGATAAGTTGACTCATGGTCGAAATAAAATCATCCAACAAAAATTGGACATGTTTTGGATAATATTTTAATCATTATAATCTTATTTAGTTAAATCATTTATTAATGAGGTAAACACTACATCATTATTGTGTCATAAATAATTTTAATTATATGATGTCTAAAAATTATTAAAAAACCATAATGTAGGATATTATTTTATCTTACCAAAAAATATTTTTAGTCGAAAAGATAACTAATATAATGCAATGTAAAAATTAATTTACCAAAAGATATTTTTTTATGTCATTTTTGTCTTTACATTAAATTAATTAATATAAAGTGTCATTATCACTACAATGTGGCACCATGGGGTCCCAAAATCGACCCAATGATGAAAATGGTTTGATATGTATCAACCAATAGTATTAGGACACATGTTACGGATATTTTATATTATGATAATAATATTCTGTTACCTTTATTTACCTTATTTTCCAATTAACCATGGTAAATAAAATATTTACTGAAGTAAATATTCAAAATATCTAAAAATAAATGTTACCTATTTACACAATATCGATGTCCTGATTCCAAATATGAAATCCAGTTTTCCAAATTCAAAACACATGAGTGGAAAAAATTATCTTTATATTAATTCCCTCTTTCAAATCAAATGGTGTGTTTTTAAGAATTAATAACTATAAAAAATTTGACACTTATTTATGTCCAATTTCAATGTGAAATTACATTTAATGAATAAAATTGGATTAAATAGAAGAAAATATATCTAATTATACTTTAAAATCAATTGAAAAGATAATATAACAATATAAATATATAGATTAATAGGCGGGATTGAATTAAAAAATAGTATTTATCAATATTAATTATGAAATTAATTTTATCAAAAAAATACCAAAATGTCATCCAAATTATATTTTGATGTCCCTATACTAAAGTATACAATTAGTTTTGTCAAATTGAACATATAAAAGTGACCAAAACTAGATTTAAGAAGTGTCTACCATCAATAGGTGATAAATCGACCATTTAAGGAATATTAAATTATTTGTCCTCAAAAATAGATTCATTCACATTTTAAGCCTCTCAATTATATTTGATAAATGTAAAAAATTTTAAAAAACATTTATAATCACATTGTAGTTAGTTATATTCATTCCCACCAATACAAAAACTAGGCATTAACTACAATTTAATATGATATTATATTATTATTTTTTAGTATGAATCAACTTTGTGTGCAACATAAGTTATCAATGAAACCCATTGTTGCGTATCGAGTATGCCATAAGGAATATTATCCGCTTTTAAGTAAAATTTATAATTTATTGAAATTTTTTAATAAATATGAAAATGTATTATTTTTTTTAACTGGGATGTTACATCATTCCCCCCATTTTGGGAATTGCAAGCTTGAAATTTTAAAATTAGCCCTGGAAACTTCCTTGAAATTTCCATATCAGAAAAATAGTCAATAAAAATATAACTTTAAAATAATTTAATAGAATTACAAAGGTAACCTAGTACAATAGATACAACTATTCCATGAAAACATGGATTTGGAATAGAATTTAACTCTCCTAGATTAATATAAAGTGATAGAGAACATATTGACAGAATGTTAACCACCACAAAAACATAAATTTGTGGTTCGGTAAAAGTATGATGATAAAAGAGAGCATATAACATCTATATATATACTAAAGCTGGATTTTTTCTGCTTACGTGTCGCGTTTCCACGCTTCCAAGTTATACACAACTAATGTATCCTGTCCTATGAACCCGAAAATACCTCTCGCCATTCTGAATCTGATCGGTATTTTCTATAGTTACCCCCATTAAACTCCTCGATTCCACTCCCCCAGCTATAGGGTTCTGCACCCCTCCCCGATTACCCCCTCCCTAAATTCTCTCCCACTTCCACTCCTCCATGAATCCCTATCCTGTCACGAATCCACCAATGCTTGACCCACCCTCGGCTCCTCTGAATTCATCTCGTCTGACTATTCTTTATCTTCGTCCAACAATTTCACAATGATCTACCTCCCAAATCTACGGTCAGTGTTGATACTCGACACCATGTCTTCAACTCCTCCACCTAAGCCTTCTCCGCAACTGTTTACTCCGCCTTCAGCTATTTCACAATCGGGTCCTCCGATCCATATAGGGTTCCCACTCTCTCGATCACGCAATGAGTAAGGCCATGTATAAACCCCTTTTAAACATATAAAGCATGATTTTTTTAAGATATTGCATATAAAAATCTTCAACTTCATTCACGATAGAATTGGAATATGCAATATTGATCAATCTATAGAACCTCGTGATTCAGGTTGCTCCTTGAGCCAGGTCAGTATACATGACATCAGATGCTTCTCTGGGAAATCTATTTTTTTAAGAAATCACGCCACACTATCCATTCCAAAAATTACAACTGGAAAGTCCTCTTATATTGAAGCAGTCTGCATGTAAATGTAGTAATCTTAGATTATTAACCACTAACTCATTTTTATGACTCATTATCTCTATTGGAATCTGTTAAATATGCTAATATATTTCTAGCACTGTTAATCTGTGAGAAATGGTGAATTACTATCATACATTTTATACAACTGATTTCAACACCAGATTTAACAACTCTCTTTTACAACATATTATATCATTTAACACTGCTATACCTACATTATTTTATTCAATACATGGCATTCAGTGTTTCTATGTTCCAAAATTAATTTCTCGAAAATTTCTAATAGTATAAAACCATGAAATTACAACTTTAGTCATTTTTTCCTTCACAACATATTTTACATTGACTTTATTGTTAACTGTTAGTAAAATGTTTTCCCTAAATACCTTGAAAATTCAATATAAAGAAAAACAATACCACACTGTAAAAGGTAATGATGCATTCATAATGTGAAAGAGGGTGGAGGACACCAGAATGACCAAAACAACGTTGTAATGTATTTTTAATGGATGATGCAAAGCTGCATAATAGCCAGATGTTTGTATTATTTTCATATTGAATAATGGTTGTTTGGATCTAATTACATGTTCTATCAACCCATGAAAATGAAAAATCCTTCTACATTGCTCCATTTTACACCATATTTCTGGATTATAATGAACATTTCTTTAAACAATTAAATATTTTAAGATAGTTATGTTAATAAGAACCTTGGGATCTTGGGAGATATTAGATTATTCTATGCGTCATATTGGTTTCATTATTTATTTATTCATGTATTGTAATTGGTCAACTTATAGTCTGAATTTTGACATTGTTTTATGATAATATCAAAATTTTACTACCTAGAATTACCGTTTCTTCCTCTACATAGAGGACACAATGTGTGCTATAAGATCCTTAAGACACCAACCAATGTACAATTGATTCTCTTTTTGAACCTATTTTTTTCTGCTAAATCTTTCTAAACTTTAATTATTCATTCATAAAATATATTAATTTCTCTTAATAACTATATTATTCTTAATAATGATTATTAATTTCATGGAATCATTGTTTATTTTTTATCATTGATTTGTGTTCTGATCATTATTTGTGGATTTCAGGGGATAGTACCAACCATAATGAAAGTGAAGAGGAATTTGGGGCCTACTAAGGACCGTTAAAGATAACCTCATAGATTAAATCTCCTCTGCCCCTAATGATTACGTGGTAGATAAATCTAGAGGTATTTTGTAAAATTACACTTCTCAAAATTTCACATTTCATAGAATTTTTTTCATAATTTCATGATATGGTTCAAGAGGCTCTATAAAACATGGGATATCAATGTGTTGAATTTGAACAATATATCAATGTCATGTATGGATGAACATGGTAAGGGTCTATTTGACAAAACTTTCCAAAAACATCTTATAGCACATATTTATATTTGTATTTATAATGTATGTTTCCTTCCAAAAATATATCATCCTGCCCAAAATATATTTATTCTTTCCCAAATTAAATATTGTAAGATCAACAAGATATGATATGTGGTCTCAAGAAGTTATTCTTCCTTTTTTGGTATCAGTTATGAAAAACCAACATCCCTTGATAATTGATTTTTCTAATTTTATTTATTCAATTATAAACACTAATCGCATTTCATTACATTGAAATTATCTTAGATCACATCATATAATAAATTTTTTGGGTAGTTTTTTTTTGTTTATTTTTTTCTTTTCATTTAATATATTTATATTTTTTTTTATAATGCAGGTGTCAAAATTCCATATTTCCATGCCACTGTTTTATGAAAAAAATAAAGGTCATATAAATTCTACTATTTTTTAAATTTTTTAATTTGTTTATAATTTATTTGTTTAAAATCCAACTTAATGAGGTGTTTGCAGTATAGATTCTTCTTCTATATGGCTTCATTTATGAAAAAATAATTTATTTGTTTAAACTACAATTAATTTTGTTTATCATTTATTTTTATAGATATCAAATGTTGTATGTAGTTTAATTATATGTTTGATTATTTTATTTCATGTGTTTATTATATAACATGATCTCTAAATATGCCCATCTACTACACACTTATGTTTATAGTTGATACTTCATTTAGATATCAAATTTTTTTGTTTAGTTGATATACCAAACTTGCAATCTGTATTGATTTTGTTATTTCAAACAGAAAATTCACGTAATTTTTAAATGATGTAGTTGGAATATGTGTTTCTTGATTTTCATCATAAGATTCCATTTAAATTTTTAATAAATAGATAAATTGTAATGTATTTTTGTTAATTTAATTTTTTACATTTCTGTTACATCAATTATTTATTTCTTGTAATAGATTTATATGTTTATCTATGACAGAATTTGTTTTTGGTTTTAGGTTTCTAATCAATGAATATTAGTGTTTTTATTCTTAAATGAACATACTTCCAGTTCCGAGGAAGTTCATGGGTGTGTATGTGGCCAGGTCACAACATACAGGGTATCCATATTCAACCCTTTGAATTCATCATTTCTAGAATTATAATTATCAATTTCAATCAGTTTTTTGTGCTTTTTTTGTTGAGTTATAGGAATACAATACCGAAGAGATTAGATTTCCCATTTTACCGTTGGGTTTCATGTCTTTATTACACAAATTTTCTGACTGAAGAAGAAACAAGTGAGACATCACCCCATTTTTTAGACTCAATTTGAGAATGAGTTTCCTAAATATACATGTGCTCATTATCATATGTACATTATATATGGAGTTATAATACATGATTTCCACTTGGCCATTGTTTTCTGGATTATATAATTTCATTACTTTATCTTTGTAGGCTCATATTTTTCATTTTCAAGAGACATTTGTGCAACATTCTGTGTGTGAATGGGGAACAACTTTCATAACGACTTCAATATATTTTATCCAATTGTATTCCAATATTATGTATCAATATTTTTTGATTTTCAAAATATTGAATAATCATGATCATTAAATTTTCATCATATTGTAATATATTTTATGTGTCAATTACATGTAATAATCATGTTCATTAACTATTGTGACCATTTACCTATAATAATCCTGTCCAATATTAAGTATCACTATTTTGTGATTTTAATATATGTTATATGAATAATTTCCTATAATAATCATTTTATAGTAAACATTTTCATTATCTATTATTCATATAGTAACATATTTTGTCCAATACTCATATTTGGATTTTGACTACAATTCTTTCTATATTTTGAATATTAATGTAAAAATATTGTTGATTGTCTAGAAAGTGTACAAAACATCTGAATATGTCTTACATGTTCTACATAAATGGTTTTTGTAATATCTCATTACTAATTATGCGAATTTTTAATCATTATATTTCAAAAAAAATTCAATTGTTATGTACACAATTTTATCACTATATTGTGGCAATGATAGTTGGTCTGTCTGTGTCGAGGATATGATTGGTGTGGAAGCGTAGTTGTATGCACTATGAATCAACTACATAAAAAGGATTGGTTTGCGTTATTCCAGTACAATATCTCCAGCACCTACATATGGTATCATTAGAAGGTTCGTATTCAAATGCTCATCGATTAGTACCCCTTGATTGTTGAAGTAGAATAGTTGTTTTGTAAGATAAAAAGCAGCAGACCCACATTCATCCATCATGGTGCACCTCTTTTCTTATCACTTTTTTCCTCTATTTATCGCCAGTCTTTGAAATATTTGAAACTCCCCTACCAAAGTAAAACACTCTTAAAACCTTGTTACATACATTTCTGAATATTAAAATGTCAAAACATAAAATAATTTTGTTTAATGTTGCATGTGCAGAACTGTTGTATGTCATCTGGAGAGGTAAAAACAGTGTCATCCATGAGTAGAATTTTTTATTATGCCATTATGCATTGGCTGATATTGTTGATGTAGTCTGAATGTCCAATTTGCAGCCTGTAGATCACTATAAAAAATTATTTTATTTAGATGGTGGTATAATAAAGGTATTTACTATAAAATTTTTTATGTATAACTTATTTCAGAGTATTTTTTCTCACCTCTATTTTCCACTGCATGTTTCTACAAAATAGTGATCACATACAGGATAGGGGCTCCTCTAAAACTAGTCTAACCTCTACTGGAGGGATTTTACTAAAATGGCTGTGTGCTGACATTCTCCTAAGATCACATAAGGCATTATGAAAAATGAGATGCTACTGTTACAACACTCAACTTTATTTTTTGATAGAAAGATTTCATTGTAATCATATTGTTATGTTCTCTTGGTTTGAATATTTTTCTTTTATGTTGATATTCACAGTTTCAAATCTCAAATTTTTATATTCATTATTAATCATTATTTGAAATATATGTTAATGTGTGGTTTCATTCCCAAAAAAAAGTTTTACCAATTTTTATAACATCAGTTTGGAGAAATACAAAAAATCATTTTATTTTGTCACACTTATTTTTTTCTAGTACTTGTACTATATATTTCTTGTGATGCATGTCTTTGATAAATTCATCATGTACTCTATTTAAGATGTGGACAAGCTTTTTAATTTTACTGGTGGTTGTCTTTTATATCTATCAAACTTTTATTTTATTTGGGTTGTGGATCATATTTTTACCAACGATTTATCCTTCAAATGGTTCTCATTTGCATTTATGGAAATTTTTAGTGCTTTTAATTCACACTTATTTTCTTCATGGTGTATGTCATAGATTCATATCAAATATAAAAATTTTGTATTAAAAATTTAATCATACATATTTACTTTTCAGATACTTATTTAGGTTCCCATTAACGAAGGAACTCAAAACAATGGGTGAAAGTCTTCATGTGAATTTTTCATATATTTTACAGAATTCTAGAAATATTCTGATAGTTCAACTCCTTCTATATACTATCTTACTTCGAACTTATTATTGTTTCAACTCTTACTATTGTTTCAAATACTACTATATTATTTATTTCATTGAGGTTATTATTGGTTCAACGCCTACAATATACTATCTATAACCACCGACTATATATATAGTTTACCCCAAAAAATTCATTTTTAGAAAACTGTGGTTCTCTTTATATAGTTGGAAATGTTGTCCAAGATGGTATATCATATTTTTTAACACATACCACATCTATGATTTTTTAACTTCAAAATTTAATAATATTAATTGAAACATTGTGATGGTATTTTTATTTTTTCTGATCAATATTTAAACATGACATGATATTTCTATTTGTAGGATACCAAACCATATGTTTTACAAATTCAGAATGCTCTACATTGGTATTGACGAGGTATTTTATCTTCACTGAGATCACTGGATCAAGTACTCTCTTAGAGAAGAGGATCATGTATTTAATTTTAGCATTGGATTCTGTTATGACCATTGGAACATTTATTTTATTTTAGTAGTGGATCCTGAGTTTTTATTGAGTAGTGGAACATTTTTTAGTGAATTGGAAACAAATCACCATGAGAATGCACAGGCGAGTAGTAGTTTTTTCAAAAATATACTTTTTATAGAGTTGAAGAATTTTATTCATAACTAGACTAAGATCTTAAGGAAATATACGTACATGTCTTGTTGAGTTTCATCCTTTAACAAAATTCTACCAAAAACTCATCTTTTCTCCAAACGGTAATTATTCAAGATGACATGGTCGCTCCTGAAGTTCTATAATAAACTTCTAGAGTGACTCATAATCTAAAAAAGATGAACTATCTTTCTCTCATGTATTTATACATTAAACAAAACCAAAATGGTTTGTACAAGATCAGATAATCCTAAAAAAGGATAAACTTTTACAAATAAATACTCTTAATGTCTAAAATTCAAAAAAAGAACCCAAAGTTAAAAAAATACAATTCAATATATAAATTATTTATAATTTTTAAAATTAATACAAAGTAAAATTGAAACCCAAAACTCATAATTATTTAATCACATATTCTTCCAAATTAAATCTTTACATTTATCTCCCAAAACATCGACAACTCTTAAAGTATCCTACTGATGTGTAATTAACATAAACACATATTCTATATGATAGATTAATCATTTCCATAAATAACCAAAATCTCCTTATGTCCAAACTAAAAACATAGATTCTTCAAAAATAATATTTCATCCATTACACCACAAATTAAATACGATAGTATTTTATTTTTTTTAAGCATATAGTGTTTCCAAGAGATAGAATGACATCTAAAATAACCATTATTACATAATCCCCAAATAATTTTTATTCTATGGTTGTCTATATTATAAAACATATGATCCCAAATAAACATATTATTGATACAAAAAATTATTTAACAACAACTAATTAGTCATACTAACTAGGGACTTCACGTAGTAAAGTGGTAGGTGATAAATCACAATCGCACTTCAGTTGTGGGTTTGATTCCCACAGCTTTGTCTGATGTGACGGGTTGTCACACAGTCTATGTGTTGAACTTTTTCAAAAATTATACAATTTAATAACATTAAAAAAGGAGGAAAATTCATCCAAAATAACCAGAACATATTTTATCCTAAAATATTATCTAATGCCTTTCATTTTTCACCCTAAAACGTAACAACCATTTATCAACATTAAAATAACTATGACCCTTTCTAGTATTCTATCCGTTATGGTTTTGTCAATTATTATTAAATAACACCCTAACCTCTAAATTTATCTAAACAAATCTTTGATACCAACTATAAGGACTTGGAATTTAACATTACACAATCTTGAATTATGTCAAGAATTCACATTGAAGATCATTTCAGGTTTAGAGTTTTAGAGAGTTAGGCCATAACTATTACATAACAAATTGAATACTACCTGTAGACACTACTACTATGTATCCATTTTTATAAAATAAAAAACTCATAAAAAACATGTCTACTTCAATGTTTTAGACAGTATGACATTTCCTCGATCCCATTCATGACTCTATTCATCTTTAGGTCCTATGGAAAACATGTCAAAAAATGGGATGTGAATAAAAAACTCATTAATGATTATAAAAAAAAGGAATGAAAACATTAACCCATTAATAAATACAATTCAATAAAACCATATGCTTCAAACATAATAAACCTTATGAAAACAAAAGATTTATGAATAACACACCAAAATAATAAATAATAAAGGTAACTTATGTCAAACAAAACATACATACATTATAACTATCATAGCTACATAGGGAGTTACGTTGGAATACCCATCATAGTATATTCCCTAAATATATTAGGATAAAAATTAACGTTTACCTCCATCACGTTAACAAATACATTGAAGAGATATCTCAGACCCACCCACCCTAGGATTGTCATATAACCACACATATATGTATACAATGCCCTAGAATCATAACATATTCATAACACATAAAAAATTAGTAAAGTAATTATAACATTACTACATTGGAATCACAATATAACATTCCATGATATATACATAATCAATGCTTTATCAGTCTATTTTCAATACCTTTTAAAACATTTAATAAATTTATTTTTGAATCAATGAGTCCCATACCACTTTGAAAATATTAAATAAATTATAATTTGAAAATAGTAATTTCCAAATAATTAAATGCTTAAAAATATTTTTAAAACATTTATATTAATGATAATGATTTTGAATAATGAATCATTAAAACATTTATAACATATTTTAGATAAAGAGTTTTTTACAAAATTAGAAAATCTTGAATACAAATAATTAAAAAATAACATTGAGTCATAACTTTATAATACCATGATAATAAAAAGATTATTTATGTAATATGTCAATGAGAATTATATACACAAAATAATAGTGAATTTTTTCATAAGGTCATTGAAGTCTCAATGGAATGAAAATTGAGACAAAATAACCTATAAAAACTTTATCTGTAGATTAAGGATAACTCAATTACATTATAATGTGTGAAAAATATAAATAAACTAAATGTGATTGGATATTAATTTTAAATAAATTAGAGAACATTCACACATAGTTTTGTAATATACAACAGCAATGACTTGTATTTTTAACTCAATGAATGGAAATTAAGTTAAAATTACACTTATCAAGTTCACATCGATGAATTCAGAATTTATCAATGGATTGATTATGTGTATAAAAAGTATATCCACACAAAGAAGTGTGTAAAATTCTACATAATTAAATTAATAGTGATTTTAAACATAATATTTTAGTAAAATATTCAATGAGGTATGAGTACAGCCATATGAGTGGATATTGAATTTTTTAAATTCGCTTACCGATTTGGTAACTTACAAAACATACAACCCATGAAAAATAAACCATATAATGAATATGTAAATACCCATAAATTAAATTATATTACACCAAAAATAAAATCATCAGTAGTACATACATCACATTAAATGAAATAGTGGCTAATATAGCATGAATCGCACGGGAATAAAATGTGGGATTTAAAACCCAGACTATGTTGTAATCAATCAAGTCTTATGAAGAGAAGTTAATAACCAAAAAATTAATCACAAAATAAAATTAATATAAAGAGAATAAGGATTAAATATATATGTATAATGTAATTACTCAATACATCTCATATTATAAATAATTGGCGGACAATGGAACTATCATGGAATTAAAAGTGGGATAAGAAACCCCTATCCTCCTATCCGTCATTACTTGATTGTTCCTTTTTCTTCTTGAATAATAAACATAAGTTAATTTATACACGATTAAGAACCCGTTTTAGTGTTTATTTTTCCTTTAATGTCATTTATTAAATTTTTATAAAAATTATTTAATCATTTAAGTAAATAATGTTTGTTTTGTCGACATATGGTACCTGAGTAAAAAAATGAACACTTTATAATTACAATTTTTTCATGTGGTCTAGAGCACATTTTTTACAGCATGATATTCATGATTTAGATATCATATATATCATATATATCTATTATATATATATATATATTTACAATAGTACATAACATATGGAGATACGAAATTAAATGAACTGTTTATTGAGACAGTTAGCCGTACAAACAAATGAATCTTACATTCATTTCTATTTTGTATTATAATAGAATGAAAATATAATGATACATAGATAAAATATTATTCCAGTATAATATAATATTTAATATCATTAACTCCATTTTTTATATGTCTAATATATGGCATTAATGATTTATATCACTTTGAGGGGTCGGTAGTCTGTATTTCCTCAAATGAAATTATCGCGTTTACCCATAGTGGGAACCATAATGGTATTCTATAAAAGGAAAAAATAAAGAAACATAAAAAATAATAATCATAATATATATCATATATAAATAGTGTGCCATCATAACGACTACCTTGAGAGGTAGTTTGAGATAATTGAACAATCATTATTTTGTGGAGTGTTAGTTTTTCATCCACAGAAACAGTATGTTCTTTACCTATTAAATTGAGGTGTGTGAAAATGTACTATGAATTATTATAATAACAACAACCTATTATATTGAGGATATTTTTTTATATAAGAAAAGAATAAAATGATTTGAGTGGCTGTAGAAGCAATATAAAAGAAAGAATTTAAGACAAAGTGTAGCCTTTAATTTGGGTAACTCCATTTGGTTTGAACCAAAAAGACTTCTTGATGTGACATATAATTAATTTATGGTTTATAGGATGAAGAGAGGGATCTTTAAAGCTTATTTGGAAATAGTTTGGATGATACAATAGGATTGAGAGGTGTGAGGAATGGGTTATAAGTGAGATCTTTATACATAATGCAGGAGGGACTCTTTAGGAAAGTGTGAAAATATTATTTTATTATTAACTTACAATATGTTTCAAAAGGTCCAAAAAACATTTACATGGAATATAAAGTGACTCATGGTCTAAATAAAATCATCCAATAATAATTGGACTGGTTTGGATATTATTTCAATCGTCAATTTCTTATTTTCTAAATAATTTATTATTGAGGCAAACAGTGCATCATTATTGTGTCATAAATTTTTTTATTTATTTGATATGTAAAAATTATTAAAAAAACCAGGATTTTGGAAGTAGTTTTATATTTCCATATAATATTTATATTCTAAATTTTAACTTATATAACCATATGTAAAAATTAATTTACTAAAAGATATTTGTTTACGTCATTCTTGTCGTTACATTAAATTAATTAATATAAAGTGTCATTATCACTCCCATGTGGCTCTATGGGGTCCCAAAAACGTCCACAATATTCCCATGGTCGGATATGTATCGTCAAATATGATTAGAACACATTTTAGGGTAATTTTATATTATTAAAATTATATTTCTTTACCCTTATTTACCAGATTTACCTTTTAACCATGGTAAATAATATATTCAGAATTGCTAAAAATAAAAGTTACATATTTACACATTTTTGACCTATAGATTTCAAATATGGAATCCATTTTTTTAAATTTAAAACTCAAAAGTGGTATAAATTAATTTAAAATTAATTTCAACTGTCAATACAAAAGGCGTGTTTTTAAGAAATAATAACTATCAAAAGATTAAAACTTAGTTATATCCAATTTCATAGTGAAATTACTTATAATGACCAAATTTAGATTAATTAGTAATAATATTAAATAATTATACATTTAAAAAAATTAAAAAGATAATATTTCTATATAAATAAATAGATTAAAAATCATTTTTGAATTAAAAAATTGTATTTTCACTATTCATTAAAATGCGCATTTAATCATAAAAATAACTAAATTCCCTCTAAATTATATTTTGATGTCCCGATTCCAAATAAGAATAATTTTTTCAATAAAATCATATATAATTTAAAAAAATTAGATTCAAAAATTGTTCTTCATCCAAAGGGGTAAATCGACCTTTTAAATAATATTAGAATGTTTGTGCGTAAAATTGGATTCATTGAAAATTTAATCCTCTCTCATTTATTAGTTAAATGTAAAAAATTTAACAAGAATTTATTATCATATTGTAGTTACATATATTAATTACCGCCATTACAAAATTTAGGAATTAACTAAAATTTAAAATAATATTATATTATTATTTTTCAGTATGACTCATCAGTGTGTGCAACATAAGTTTTCAAAGAAACCTGTTGTTGCGTATTAGGTATGTCACTGAAAATATCATCCCCTTTAAAGTAAAATTAATATTTAATTCAACGATTTTAATAAAAATGAAAATGTATTATTTCTTTATTGAAATGGGATGTTACAATAATTAATATAAGTCACAAATTAAATATTATATATATTTATTATATATGTATTCAGATTAATCTATATAATTTTTGGATAAGAAATGAAATACATCCTTCATGGGGATGGTAGGCCATATACACACATGGGGGATCGTTCAATTTTATTATCATAATGAAAGGAAAGAATTAATTGATATATATATATATATATTAGCATAAATGAATTGTTTTTATTCCATATATATAAATAATTTTTATTAAAACCTTCCTTAATTAATTCCCTATAAATAATTAATGAATCACATATCATCATTATCTAGTAGTCCGCTATACACATGAATGACATTATCCTATTTGCAGAAAATGTAAAACATAAAGTTATGTGTTATATAATAATAACTTAAGCGTAATGATATCACAAATATCATATATATATATATATATATAATATCCAAATTATTAATCATTCATTATTCGTATCCTGGAAATGTGGTAATGGAAAATCAAAAACATCGATTTAGGAGGTGGTAGAATGCCTTACACATGGGAGACAATTTCATAACATATTTTATGGATGTTTGTGAAGTTGTAGGTCATAAACCTAACAGAATAAAATATATGTATATGTAAGATACTGAGGTTATTATATAATCATGTAATAAAAATAATTAGAGGTGTTGTGGATAGAAATAAAACAATTTTTTTAGAAGAATATTACATCTTCTTCAGGTATCCGTTTTTAGCTTGAACTAAATCCTAGATTGTTTAATTTTTCCCCGAAATAAGTATTATTGGATAAGGTTATGGGTTTTATGAAGTTATTTGGAATGATTTTGTTTTTGAAAAAATATCTTGATAGGAGTGATGAGGTGGAGACAGTGGCCACTTTATATAATTGTGGAAGACTGATAATCATGTAAATAATCAAAAGTATTCACTATCAAGTGGTTTCCCCTACATCATGTGCCAAAAAAATATAAAACAAGTTGTATTTTAAGATATTTATCAATGATTTATTCCTCCAACCAAAAAAATTGAATTCAATTGTATAATTTATTTTCTTTAAATTATATATTTTCCTACATTTACCATTTTAGTCCCCTATTAATATAAATAATTTTCCTACCTTGAAATTTTCTCATTTAAAATAAATTAAAACTGATTATTATTATAATAATTACAAAAAACTTTCATAAATATGATATCTAATTAATAAAATAAAGAAACACATGTTTGTTGGAAATTAATTTTAATATAAGCACATGTAGTTTGAAAAAACACTACATTAACCCCAACCACACTAACAATGTTTTTACTATTTAGGGTACAATATGGTAATTATAAAATATTAAATTTTCTATTAATGTAATATTTATTATATTTATTTTTAATTACAAATTACATAAATTGAGAAATGATTATTTATAATTTTAAATCATATATTATAATGTAATCTATAATAAAATTACATTAATTTCAATTTTGAAATTATTAATTTTATTTGTTTTTTAGAAATATTAAAAAATTACAATTCAATTAAATTATATTAAAATCAATTTAAAATTATGTAATCATCATAAATTTATGTTAAAAATTCAATCAATTTAGTTCACTTTTATCATTTTTGGTATCATTTGTTTTTCTTTATTTTTATGAAAATAATTAACAGGTCGACGTTTATAAATAATGTAAAGTAATTAATACATAAAATTAATTAATAAGAAGATATAATCATATATAAACTCATTTAATATTAAAAATGATAAAAATAAAAACATATATGTTATATTTTAAAAAATTCAAATGATTTATCGAAAATAAAAGTACCAAAATAATTTTTTTATTTTTCTTTACATTAAATATTATTTATGTAAATTTGATGGAATAGTATTCCAATAACTAATAAAAAATATAGAATATGGTGTTATGGGCATAAATATATCCATAAAATTTGTATTCGAAAATATTGTTGGTTATTTTACTGCTTATATTATATGTTTAACGAATAAGTAAACTCGTATTACCCTAATCAATAAAAATAATTATAATTGTTTTCACTAATAGTAATGGTAAAAACATAATTTGACCTTATTAGATAAGAAATGTATTCAGATTCCAAATACTGATTCCATTTTTTGAAATTAAACTCAATAATTTGGAAATTTTAATTTAAAATTAATTTCACAGACATGAAGATAAAATAATATTTTAATGTGAAAATGTTCAAAAAACATAAATGTTTTAATATCCATATTCTATATTAAAATGATTATTATGACATCAATTAGGTTAATAGACTTATAATTGAACTAATTAAACATTAAATTTCATTTAATATATTATTTTAAAATATAAAATATTTAAATAAAAATTTAGTTTTCAATTCAAAATATGTATTTTTAACTATTAAAATAATGGATCTTCTCGAATTAATAAAACAAATCACTGTAAAATTAATTTAAATTTTGAATTTAATAATTAATTTTATTTTGTATAATAAATTTTATACAAGTATAAATTTTATTATTAAAACAAGTACACCATTAAAGGCAGTGAAATTGCCTTTATAAAAATACTGCTATTTATGAATAAAAATTTATTTTGTCTTATAATTTGATTATAAAATCTATTGGATAATATCAAAAAGTTATTTAATATCTATAAAATTAATTAATTTCATCAAATATTATAAATAAATTTATTTTATTAAGATAAAACACATTATGCATAAGAACATTATTTTTTTATAAAAATATTTCATTTAAATTAAATTAGTTTGTATTTATTCAATAAATTCAATTTATAATCAATGAATTAAGCCATATATTTTCCTATTATATTTAATCTTATTTATAAATTTCATGACCCGACCCTACCCGGGCTCGAGCCGCAACTACCCCAAGCCCGCCTCCATAGGCCATGTGTTGGCGACCAGCACCGAAGGCACAATAACTCGGGGAGGCCTTTGCCTAAGTACCTGTACACACACACGCATCAAACTCAATGCCAAACTGCAGAGTAAAAGAAAAGACAAGCAGAGTAAAAAGAACAACTGCTATATATGAACCACAGAGTACATCGACCTCTACAAGATACATGTAAAGTTCTAAAAAGGAAAAAGGGGAAAAACACGCGCCCAACCAAAAAGTGCCACAACCCGTCAACAGGTAAACAAAAGAAATATCTGATGGGTCTCCCACCTGGAACCCGGCCATGACCACCTCACGCGGTCCAAGCTCGCAAGCTCCTACGCTCCACTGAAGTCACGCTCCACCTGTCCGTCATCTGGAAGGGCACACCAAGTGCGGGAAAATCCCAAGCATGGGTGAGTATAAAAATACTCAGTAGGATACCCCGAAGGCTCGAGGGAGCAAAAAAGGAGGTACCAAAGGATGAACAGTAGAGAGAACAGGGGAAAGAAAAGAGAGTACAACAAAGAGTGCAGTAGAGTAACAGTAAAGAGTCCAGCTCAACCCCACAAGAGGAAAGAAGGTAGACTCATCCAGACACAAGGAGCTGTAAATGGTGCGAAGATGAACTTCCCGTCGAGTCTTCGCTACCAATAGCAGGAGATTAAACTCATCTAGCCATGAGAAGCTAGACACGGAAAGCACGTGGCATACCCCACGCGTCTTTGCCTCTCCTGGAAGGAGAGTAGCCAAAACCCAAGGAGTGGGTGCAGGAACAAGGTATATACCAGTCTATATGCTCAACAAGAAAAATGAAAAACGTCGTAAGGGGATCTCCATCCCATAGCTCAGCCTAAGAAAAGAGTAGCCAACAGTCCCAGAAGTAAACTCCATCGATGCCCAGCATCCCACACATCTGCCCCGAACCGCATGCCAAGGGGCTCAATCACCACACCTCGACACTATCCACTTTGGGTAGCACTGACTCGCCCGCACGGTTTTAGGTCGCGTCACAAGGATGCGTCTCGGTGGGGGAAAACACTCCTTGTACTTGAGAGTTCTGGGGAAACATAAACCACACCAAGTCATTGCGCCGCAGTCGAGAGGTCTGCCCAAAGTCGACAGGCGACCCCCTACCCAGCCCCGCTGGAGGGTCCTTGGAAGTCAACGGGTTCTCACTACAGGGAGACCCGGAAAGTCGACGGGTGCCTCACTGCCCAGTCCCGTAAAAGGGTAATCCACTGGAGGGAGACCCGGCTAAATTCGGCGACGACACCACTGCCCAGCCCAGCTAAAGGTAACCTGACATCGGGGACCACTGCCCAGCCCAGCTGGAGGTAATCCCGGCATCGGGGACCACTGCCCAGCCCAGCTGGAGGTAAGCCCGACATCAGGGACCACTGCCCAGCCCAGCTAGAGGTAAACCTAGCATCGGGGACCACTGCCCAGCCCAGCTGGAGGTAAGCCCAACACTGCTCTGGCCATTCCTGATGGATGGTACTGCTCGGTGAACACCACGGTAATGGCCATCCCTTCTGGATGGTAACCCACTGACGAGCCCTGCTCGATACAACCTTAGCCATACTGGAAACAACCTCAACCCTGCTGGAAACAACCCCAGCCCTGCTAGAAACAACCTCAGCCCTGCTGGAAAAACCTCAGCCCTGCTAGAACAACCTTAGCCCTGCTGGAAACAACCTCCTGGGTAGAGGATCGGTGCCTGTGTAATGTTTTGGTCACACTGAAACCACAAGCTCTACCAGGGAACACGGGGAAACGGGAGAAACTCCCCAGGCCTCACAAGGCGATCCCGCTCAAATCCACTGAGTCACTGTCGAAGCAGACCGAGACAACTCATCCTAGAATGTAGGGAAAAAACCCACGTTGTACGAACACCCGTAGTCGCAGACGGTGTTGTAGTCCGGTGAAAGGGCACAGTACCGAAACCCCTCATAGCCGAAGAAGTAGAGGAACCAAACCATCTCTGCCGGCCAAACCATCGAGAACAAGACCAGGGGGAGACCGCTCAACCCTACTGGTCAGACAAAAGAGCACCAGGCCAGGGGAAACTCCGCCCTGCTGGTCAAATAGACGAGCACAAAGCCAGGGGAAAACTCCACCCTGCTGGTCAAACAAACGGGCACAAAGCCAGGGGAAAACTCCACCCTACTGGTCAAACAAATGGGCACAAAAATAGGGGAAAAATCCACCATGCTGGTCAAACAAACGAGCACAAAGGGACCTTCTACATCGCGACAGGTCAAATTACGTAAAGCAGATCACGACACGCATGTGGGGGCCACACGACGTGTGGCCCCAAGTCAACCCCAACTGAGCGCACAAACATCCTCAGGTAAAAACAACCGCACGTACCTCCAAGCGCTCCCGTATCCTCCTGGAGTATACCTCATTCCAGCCCAAAGGATATCGTGCACACGGCACCCAGCATCAACGCGAAGGCGTGACGTAACAACTCCAACTCAAAGGCCCAGGCACGACCAACCACAACTTGTGAACCATTTACATCACTCTCCCATGAGTGCACAATCACACGCCAAGGGTCCACTATAAGGGCAAACCACCACTGGAGCACCTTCCATGCTCCACATTTAACAAGATCACACAAGAGGCTCCGCACAACCAAATGGATCTCTCTGTTGTAATCCTCGTGGAAAAACATGCGAGATCGACTACTTACTTGCCTCAAACGGATATCCGACGGAAAAGTCACCAAAACTGCCTCTCGCCCGAACGACGTCCCGTGATCCCGAGACTCGACACCGAAAATAGTCGAGGGCATCGCACCATTGAGATCCCCTCAGGAAAAAACGTCAAAAGCACTACTCACTTGAGTGCCATGGATATCCGGAGAAAAAGGTGCATCCCGGCACACCGCACTCGAGCGGTGCCACGTGGGACCTGCATCCCAGTCCCGAAACTCCACGAACGGATTGCAACGAGGCGATCCTCTCAAAAAAGTAGACAAGATGGACTACTCACTTGTCCAAAACGGTCGCCTGATGATAAAGATGGAAATCACCGTCAACTCTCGAAACGGTCCTCGCGAGGCCCGCACCATCGTGCGGAATTACAGTGGGCAGGCTGCGCCAACGCCTTGCCCTCAGAAAAACACTCAACATCGACTGCTCGCACGCCCCGAAGAGACGTCCGAGGAAAAAGATGCTAAAAGATGCACACAGCTCAAAAGACGGGTCATGGGGCCCAGGTCTCAACTTCGACTTCAACGCCTAAAACCACCCTGGAAAGCTCCACCTCGATTCTAGGGTCCCAACGCCACAGACGGTGCTCAAAACAGACGTCGGACGCGTCCGCGCCGTCCAAAACAAGAATCTCGGGGATTACGCTCGTCCACTTAAAGACACGTCGCGCCTCAGCGGACCCTCGTTTCGGGAATTAAAAATTCTTGAAACCATCTCAAAAAGACCGCCTCGTCAATACAGATCCACTGCCGTAGATGACACTCAAAACGGACACCCGTAGCGGAAATTAAGTGTGTCCGAACACTGAGGGGGCAAGGCCCCTGGGGCTGGATCGGCCTGGATCATCCGGTCTGCCCGGCCTGGGCCGGCCCGCGGCTTAGCTGCGTGGCCGGTCGCGGCCGCCGCGTGAGGACCCGCGCGGCGCGGGTCTTTGTCACCGCACAAGGGTCGCGCGACGCGACCCCGCGGTCACCGCTCCCTACCGACCGCTGCCTCGCCGGGTGCTCCGCCAGACACCCCGGCTGACGCCCGAGCACCCCGCCGGACACCTGCTGCCACGCCGCGTGCTTCCCCCAAACACCCGCGCTGACGCCCGCGGACACCGCCTGAGGCCGCCCGCCGCACGCCGTGACACCGCCTGAGGCTGCCCGCCGCGCCAGGGCTCGTCGGACCACCAGAAAAGCCCGCAACCTTCGACGATCGACCTCGGCCTGCTCCGAGCTCAGATTTTGATTCCGAAAAATGCGTTGGAGATATAAATGTGTATACTACGCATTTATGGGCTTTTATCGAAGTTTTGACAAGGAATCGACAGTGAAAATCTAGATCAATGTATGTATGAGAATAGAAAAAAAGCAAACGACAAATCCTACCTCGTGGGGCTTCACCCGATGATTCGCGACGATCCGCCGACACCACCGCACCTCCCCGGATTCGCCTCTCCAGACTGCCTCGCCGGAGATGGAGGAGGAGAGGTAGAGGAGGGGCTGCCACGGGGGGGGGGGGGGGGAGGTGGAAAGAGAAGAGGGAGGGGTGTGTTAAGCGTTTCAATAGAAAACGCCTAACTACTCGCCCGTCGGCCCGAACCCGAACCCTCAGCAAGGTCGAGGTTAAGCCACCCCTGAGGTAAACACGATGCTCCGAGTGCAACGGCGGTCTCAGAATTTTAATTCGAGACCCCATTCAAAAGTTATAAAATTTAACGTCCGAAGCTTCTAAATTACGAAAACCCCCCTGGGGACATTTTTCACAAACAACCCGCACCCACAAAACTTATACCCCTCCTAGGGTAAACGGCACGCTCCGAACTCAACGGGGCCATCAGTTTCCCAATACGAGCCACCGTTTTATAGATACCAGCGTTTCAACATTAAATGAATAAAATAAATTTATTTAATCCGTTTAACGTTCTAGAAGCGGGCTAGGGGTCCAAACATCCCGCGCCGACAAGTTTTATGTCGTTATTAGGGTGAAAACCCTATTCCAGACACATCCATACAGTAGGATCTAAGATCTAGAACTGTGTTTACGAGTTATCTCATTTATTTGGCATTCCCAGTGTGAACGCACTAAAAATTTAATTTCGGAAACTACAGGGCTCGGAATTGCTCGCCGTCTGAAGGCGCTGCTCTGAAATATCATCAAGAATATTCCAATGTCTTTCTCAAGAAAAACCAGGTTCTTACATCATTCACTCCTTCAATATTTTAGTCCCTGAAAAGCAAAACTAGGGAGCAACACAATGTACGAAGCCCACACCTAGCTTCCCCATACCCAGAAGAACCAACACACAGCTCTGCTTCACCACACATAGACCAAGGAATTGATCTGTCCATGCTAGGTCGGCCCTTGACGACGTCGTGTACCCACTCCAGACTTTGGGGTTAGGGAAAGGCGTTAGGGAACCTCTCCACCCCTTTTCAAGGTCTCAAACGGCCCAAAGGCCCTCGGGGGTAGCTCCCCTCCCCGACCAAACCTCTGCGTTGCATGTTGCGACTGGATTCACTGCCCGCACCTGAAACAAGGCCCGGTGATTCCCTCCATCAGAATATCCATATAGTGAAACACCCAAGGATATCCAGTCACGCAAGGTTCCACAGCCGATACTCTCTTACACGCTCAAAAGGCGAAAGAGTCAAGACCATCGACTAAAGGAAAAGGTCTCACGCCTATTTCCTTACCAACACAGGGTTACACTCGACACCCTACATCACCCTGGTAACACCTCAAACAAGGAGCAGGGAGAAACGCCTTTCACACACAGAGCCTAACAATTCTACTGCAAAAAGTAGAAGATTCTCAAGGGGTACCTCTCACCATCCCATGCTCTACAAGACCGTAGACATCCAAAGCTCGCGGCTACCCGCGGTCCCAACCGTCAACTCCCGGAGCCTGACGTGGACCACCTAGTGGTGATGGGGAGATCTTGTAACGTCGTCCCCCACTACCATATCCTCCCGCTCCACTGCTAGCACCACCTCCCTAGGTACTACTCCGATCACGGCGCTGCCTCTGCCGTGGTGGTGCGCCTACTGCCTGCCCGAAGCTCTCAGCAACTCAGGTTGGGCAGTCTCGTGCCACGTGACCTCGCCCGTCACAAGCATAACACCGACTCTCTCTGGTCTGCACTGGTGCCCTCCGGTGCCACTGTGGTGTATGACCATTCCCATGAGTCTGGTTGTCAGTAAGCCACCTACGTTGAGGTTCTGCTTGCCGACGCCAACTAGTTGCGGTAGACGTCTCGGCTCCAACATTCCTGCTACCACCACCAACACTAGAATGTGACAGGAAACCCTCTGTCACCAGCGCCTGCTCTAGCACCCCAGAATATGTGGAAATTCCCAAAGGTACTATGATAGCCCAAATCTCTGGGCGGAGACCCTGCTCAAACTTCCATGATCGGATGTTGTCATCATGGACCAAGTCTGGGTAAAAGTGTGCACGGTCTACAAAACTAGCCGCGTACTCGGCCACCATCATCCCTACCTGCTGAAACTGCAGGAGCTCCTGAATCCGAACGGAGCGCAAGTAGGAGGGGAAAAACTCCTCATGAAACAAAAAACTGAAAGTCATCACACGAAAGTGATGAATCATCAAGAACCTGAGTCACCAGACTCCACCAACGCCAAGCTCCTCCACGAAAAAGGGTGGCTACCAAAGCCACTCTCTGATCTGTCGGCATCTGCACAAGCCTGAAATGGAAAACCACTGCCTCGAGCCAAACCTCTGATGCCTGAGGGTCTATCTCACCACTGAACCGCAGCGGTCTCTGCCGCTGGAACTCACGGAGCGTGCTCAACCTACGCTCAAACTCAGTATTCTTTGCTGAAACTTCCTGCTTCTCAACAGGTGGGGGTGCTGCTACCGGCCCACCTAGAGAAAGGGGATCGCATGATGGGTCCTGGACTGTGGCCTCATAGCTCATTGGGTCGTCGTCACGAACCCAAGATGGTATCCTGGCTGGCTATCCTCATGGAGACATCCTGAATATTATCAAGGGGTGTCGCGGTCAAATGAGCATATATGTATATACCGACAACAACAACGATGGGGAGCTAACTCAAGAAGGACAGTCAAGACTCAATCTAATGTGATGCACAACAAAATTTTCCTGCAACAAGTGTCTCAGCATTCCGAGTCGACAAGCGGGTTATCAAGGTCCTAGTGAATGGATACGTCAGCTGCCGCACAATCACTGGACTCCTTGGTCTGAGAGCCACTCTCGAGACACGTTAACACTGTTTCCCTATATCCCAACCAATTCCTCTTTTAGGGACGTCCGCACAATGTCCCATGGAACGAACCACCTTTGATACCGCTTTGTCATGACCTGACCCTACCCGGGCTCGAGCCGCAACTACCCCAAGCCCCCCTCCATAGGCCAGGAGCTAGCGACCAGCGCCGAAGGCACAATTGCTCGGGGAGGCCTTTGCCTAAGTACCTGTACACACACACGCAGCAAACCCAATGCCAAACTGTAGAGTAAAAGAAAATACAGGCAGAGTAAAAAGAAAAAATGCTATATATAAACCACAGAGTGCATCGACCTCTACAAGATACAAGTAAAGTGCTAAAAAGGAAAAAGTGGCAAAACACGCGCCCAACCAAAAAGTGCCATAACCCGGAAACAGGTAAACAAATGAAATAGCTGATGGGTCTCCCACCTGGAACCCGGCCACGACCACCGCACGTGGTCCATGCTCCCAAGCTCCTACGCTCCACTGAACTCATGCTCCACCTATCCATCGTCTTCAAGGTCACACCAAGTGCGGGCAAAGCCCAAGCAGGGGTGAGTATAAAAATACTCATCAGGATACCCCGAAGGGTCGAGGGAGCAATAAAGGAGGTACCGAAGGGTGAGCAGTAGAGCGAACATGGGAAAGCAAAGAGAGTACAACAAAAAGTGCAGTAGTGTAACAGTAAATAGTCCAGCTCAACCCATCAAGAGGAAAGAAGGTAGACTCATCCAGTCACAAGGAGCTGGAAACGGTGAGAAGATGAACTTACCGTCGAGTCTTCGCTACCTATAGTAGGAGAGTAGACTCATCCAACCACGAGAAGCTAGACACGGAAAGCACGTGGCATACCCAGCGCGTCTTCGCATCTCCTGGAAGGAGAGTAGCCAAAACCCAAGGAGTGGGTGTAGGAACATGATATATACAAGTCTATATGATCAACAAGAAGCCCAAACAACGTCGTAAGGGGATCTCCATCCCATAGCTCAGCCCAAGAAAAGTATATCCAACAGTCCCAGAAGTAAACTCCATCGATGCCCAGCATCCCACACGTCTTCCCCGAACCGCAAGCCAAGGGGCTCAATAACCACACCTCGACACTATCTTCTTTAGGCGGCACTGACTCGCCCGCACGGTTTTAGGTCGCATCACAAGGACGCGTCTCGGTGGGGGAAAGCGCTCCTCGTATTTGAGAGTTCTGTGGGAACATCAACCACACCATGTCACTGCCCCGCAGTCGAGAGGTCTGCTCAAAGTAGATAGGCGACCCCCTGCCCAGCCCTGTTGGAGGGTCCCTGGAAGTCAACGGGTTCCCACTATAGGGAGACCCGGAAAGTCGACGGGTGCCTCACTGCCCAACCCCGTAATAGGGTAATCCACTGGAGGGTGACCCGGCTAATGTCGGCGACGGGACCACTTCCCAACCCAACTTGAGGTAACCTGACATCAGGGACCATTGCCCAGCCCAGTTGGAGGTAAGCCCGGAATCGGGGACCACTGCCCAGCCCAGCTAGAGGAAACCCGGCATCGAGGACCACTGCCCAGCCCAGCTGGAGGTAAGCCCGGCATCGGGGACCACTGCCCCGCCCATCTGGAGGTAAGCCCGACACTGCTCTGGCCATCCCTGCTGGATGGTACTGCTCAGTGAACACCATTGTACTGGCCATCTCTGCTGGATGGTAACCCACTGAGGAGCCCTGCTCGATACAACCTCAGCCCTGCTGGAAACAACCTCAGCCCTACTAGAAACTACCCCAGCCCTGCTGGAAACAACCTCAGCCCTGCTGGAACAACCTCAGCCCTACTGGAACAACCTCAGCCCTGTTGGAAACAACCTCCTGGTTAGAGGATCGGTGCCCATGTAAAGTGTTGGTCACACTGAAACCACAAGCTCTACCAGCGAACACGGGGTAATGGGAGAAACTCCCCAGGCCTCACAAGGCGATCCCGCTCCAATCCACTAAGTCACTGTCAAAGCGGACGGAGATATCTCATCCAAGAAAATGGGGAAAACACCCACGCTGTACGAACACCCGTAGTCGCAGACGGTCTCACAATCCGGTGAAAGGGAATAGTACCAAAACCCCTCACAGCCGAAGAAGCAAAGGAACCAAACCATCTCTTCTGGCCAAACCATCAAGAACAAGACCAGGGGAAGACCGCTCAACCCTACTCGTCAGACAAAAGAGCACCAAGCCAGGAGAAAATCCACCCTGCTGGCCAAACAGACAAGCCAAAAGCCAGGGGAAAACTCCACCCTGCTGGTCAAACTAACGAGCACAAAGCCTGGGGAAAACTCCACCCTGTTGTTCAAACAAAGGAGCACAAAGGGATACTCTACATCACGAGAGGTCAAATTATGTAACAAAGATCGCGGAACGCACGTGGTTCCCACACGACGTGTGTCCCCAAGTCAACCCCAATTGAGCACTCATACGTCCTTAGGTACAAACAACCACACGTACCTCCAAGCGCCCCCGTATGCTCCCGGAGTATACCTCATTCCAGCCCAAAGGCTATCGTTCACATGACACCCAGCGTCAACACGAAGGTGTGACATAACAATTATACCTCAAAGGCCCAGGCATGGCCAACCACATCTTGTGAACCATTTACATCACTCTCCCAAGAGTGTGCGATCACACGCCAAGGGTCCGCTACAAACAAGGTAGGGCGAACCACCACTCGAGCACCTTCCATGCTCCACATTTAACAAGATCGCGCAAGACACTCGGCACAACCAAACGGATTGCACATTTGTAATCCTCGTGAAGAAACATGCGAGATCGACTACTTACTCGCCTCAAATGGATATCCAACGGAAAAGTCACCAACACCGCCTCACGCCCGAACGATGTCTCGTGATCCTGAGCCTCAGCCCCAAAAACAGTCGGGCGCATCGCACCATTGTGATCCCCTCGGGAAAACACGTCAAAAGCACTACTCACTTGAGTGCCAGGGATATCCGGAGAAGAAGGTGCATCCCGGCGCACCGCACTCGAGCGGTGCCATGTGGGACCCGCATCTCGGTCCTGAAACACCACGAACGGATCACACCGATGCGATCCTCTCAAAAAATTACACAAGATGGACTACTTATTTGTCCAAAAAGGATTCCCGGTGATAAAGCTGGAAATCAACGTCAACTCCTGAAACGGCTCTCGCGGGGCCCGCACCATCGTGCAGAATTACAGCGGGCAGGCTGCGCCAACGCGTTTCCCATGGAAAAACACACAACATCAACTACTCGCACACCCTGAATGGAATTGCGAAGAAAAAGATGCAAAAAGATGCACGCATTTCAAAAGATGGGTCATGGGGCCCATGCCTCAACTTCGGCCTCAATGCCTAAAACCACCCTGGAAAGCTCCGCCTCGATGCTAGTGTCCCAACGCCACTGACGACGCTCAAAATGGACGTCAGATGCGTCCGTGATGTCCAAAACAAGAATCTTGGGGATTATGCTCGGCCACATAAGGACACGTCGTGCCTTAGCGGCCCCTCGTTTTGGAAATTAAAAATTTCCTCAACCATCACAAAAGACCTTCTCGTCAATACAGATCCATTTCTGCAGACGGCGCTCAAAACGAACACCCATAGCATAAATTATGGGTGTCCGAACACCAAGGGGGCAAGGCCCCTGGTGCTGGACCGGCCTGGATCGGCCGATCTACCTGTCCTGGGCCGGCCCGCGGCTTAGCTGCGCGACCAGTCGCGGCCGCCGCGTGAAGACTCTCATGGTGCGGGTCTTTGTCGCCGCACAGGGGTCGCGCGGTCGCCGCTCCCTGGCGACCGCTGCCTCGCTGGGTGCTCCGCCAGACACCCCGACTGATGCCCGAGCACCCCGCCGGAGACTTGCTGCCGCGCCCCGTGCTTCCCCCGGTCACCCGTGCTGATGCCCGCGGACACTGCCTGAGGCTGCCCGCCGCACGCCGTGACACCGCCTGAGGCTGCCTGCCACGCCAGGGCTCGCCAGACCGCCAAAAAAACCCACAACCTTCGACGATCGACCCCGTCCTCCTCCGAGCTCGGATTTTGATTCTGAAAAATGAGTTGGAGAGATAAAAATGTATACTATGCATTTATGGTCTTTGATCGATATTTTGACAAGGAATTGACAGTGAAAATCGATATCAAATTATGTACGAGAATAGAAAAAAAGCAAACGACAAAGCCTACCTCGTGGGGCTTCACCCGAAGCTTCGCGATGATCCGCTGGCACCACCACACCTCACCAGAGTCGCCTCGCCGGATTGCCTCACCGGAGATGGAGGAGGAGAGGGAGAGGAGGGTCTGCCACGGGGGGGGGGGGGGGAAGAGAAGAGGGAGGGGTGTGTTAAGCGTTTAAATAGAAAACGCTTAACTACCCGCCCGTCGGCCCAAACCCGAACCCTCATCAAGGTTGTGGTTAAGCCACCCCTGAGGTAAACACGATGCTCCGAGTGCAACAGCAGTGTCGGAATTTTAATGTGATACCTCATTAAAAAGTTATAAAATTTAACGTCTAAAGCTGCTAAATTACAAAAGCACCCCTGGAGCCAGTTTTCACAAATAGCCCGCCCCCGCAAAACTTATACCCTTCATAGGGTAAACAGCATGCTCCAAACTCAACGGTGCCCTCAGTTTCCCAATTCGAGCAACAGTTTTAGAGATACCAGCGTTTCAACATTAAAAAATTAAATAAATTTATTTAATCCGTTTAACGTTCCAGAAGCTGGCGAGGGGTCCAAAAATCCCGCGCCGACAATTTTTATGTCGTTCCTTGGGTAAACACCTTATTCCAGACTCATATGTACACTTAGATCAATGATCCAGAACTCTGTTTAGGAGTTATCTCATTTATTTGGCGTTCCCAGGGTGATTGCATTGAAAATTTAATTCCGGCCACTCTAGGGCTCGGAATCGCTCGACGTCTGAAGGTGCTGCTCTTAAATATCATCAAGAATATTCCAAAGTCTTTCTCAGCAAAAACCGGGTTCTTAAAATAAAATATGATTTAATTCTTTAAGATGATTTTAATTTTTAATAATAATAATATCTATATTTCGTAAAATTAAGTCTTATGTGTCACAAAAATCCATCAAAGAAAGTTATTATTGTCTCTAATGAATGATAACTCAATATTTAATTTATAGAGTGAAATATAATAAATAAATTTAATTAAAATATAAAATATATCCTAAATTCACAGGATGGTATATCCTATTATACACTTGGTGTTGTGTTTCATAGAGACCATAAAATAAAATGTTATTTTAAAAAAATTGGTGCATTATATTATCCCCACGATAAATAAATTCAATCCTTAAAATTTAAACACGATCATCGTAATCAAATATTTGATCTTTTTAAAAAAATACCACTATTTATATACCCCCATCATAAAATAATTATTAATAAATGCACCTATTAATTTTTAAAAGGAAATACGAAGGTTATATATAATAATTAATATCTATGTTCTATTTAATAGAATATTGGTGGAATTTAACGATATAGACATTGATGAAAATAATAAATATTTATAAAAAGTGATTGAGGTAACTTATAATAAAAATGTGTGAGATCAATCGACTCATTAGGCGCTCAAACCCATAAATATGTGATTATTAATAAGACCAATAGTTCAAAAAATGAATGTATTAGTGTAATATTTTTTGTTTGAAAACAATTTTTCCAAGAGTTGAGGAATTCTTATAGTTGTTATGAATATAAAAAAATTAGATTTAATGATATGTTTCTAGTTCCTAAACATAATTTCATCATTTGGATATGCATTGATCTTTTTACAATTCAAAACATACACTATGAAATGAATATCCATAAATAAATGGTTATTCCTGAAGTAATAAACATAACCATTAATAGACCATATGATCCAAAAATATTAAAATATATATTTATCTTGTATTTTACTATTTTAAATTACAAATATACTTTGACCATGATATCAAATATGCATAAATATACATATAGTGAATTAATAAATTAATCTCTAAACCCTTATCTATCTTTTAACATAAACATTTTATTAAATGGTTAAACTCATAACCCTTCCATAAGATCAATGTTAATGAAATTAGAAAGAGTTTCACTAAATATAAAAATGAACTTAATACTAAAACCCTTAATAGTATGACGTATCAAATAACCATCACATTCCAAACAAGAAAATAATTTTTTATTCACGCCCTAGAAAAATTATAATAACCAGAATTACCTTATAAAATTATTGAAAACATTTAATCATTCATTTTCATTATATAAAACATAGTTTTTTAGATATATTCCTTAAATCCAAAAATATTATAAACTCCATCAATGACAGTATAAACAACTATTTCAAAAAATCAATAATATGTTCCCTTCTAGTTAATGTTATACAAATTAATTTATGCATATTTACTATCTCCATATCCCAACAAAATTATCACATCATCTAGAACATATTAAAGTTAATATGTCTCTAAGTCACGTATTTTGGAAAAAAATAAACTTTACATTGAATCAATTTATTTAGTACTCTAAAAAAATGATACAAATTCATAAAAAATATAATATAGTATAATCCATATATATTTCATAATTTTGTTAAATAATCAGTCATTTTTAGAGTACAAAAATACATAAGATTCTGTTCATAATAAAATAAAACTACTCATTCCATTTATCTTTTTTAATATAAAAATAAATATTTCGATCCATTATCTTTTATTGAGGTTTATTTACTTTATTTTTTGGTAATTTCTTTTCATATTTCCTAATATCCTTATTTTTTATGCAGTAATCATTGGAAAATTATTTATCTTCAACATAATAATGATCATGGTGAAATGTTTCTCCACAGATAATGAAAATTCCATTTCCTCTTAAAAATATACAGTGGGGTTTCAATCCATAATTATCATATATGGAAAATATCTTATTTCACATTACAATTTTATCCTTTATTTAATCTTTCATCCACATCATATAATTCTTCCATTTAAATCCATATGACTTGGAAATTTCATTCATTTTCTTTTCAGAATAATGTATTATGTCGTCACATGATGATAATGTTTGTGTAACTTTTTCCCTTCAAAATATGGTCTAAAAAATAATAAATAAAAAAATAATTATTACTCATCTAACTACATTAAATGATTTGTTAACCATTAAAAATTTTATAATCCATTTATATATAATTTCAATCAATAGATATGGCCATTAATTTTTAGACATAATGTATAATAACTAAAATTTAGGTTGTTACTGTATACATTTCCTTAAAGACTATCATAAAAGAATATTTTTCTAATCAATTTATTCCTCACACTAATTTATAATGTTTTTACTAAACATAAAATGATATTAATTGTAGTGACCTGGGCCCAGTAACCCTTATCTTGTACCTGTTACCATTATATTAGAATATGATACAAGGAAATGCATCTGAAAAGACCAATCGGTTTAGTAGTCCTTGTAAACTAGATACATACTCAAATCATACATTAAATTTGAATACACTAATTAAATAATTTTTTTTATTTTGATAATATCTTTATTCACTTTATCATATCTATGGAAATCAATCATTGTAACCTTTATGAAATCCTGGGAAAAGGAAACAACAAAGGAGTGAGATCAAATTCTCAGTAAGGGTTAACAATTCTGTAAGAAATAATGATTTCATTATAATAATAAATATGGAATAATAAATAACTATAAACAAATTAAGTTTTAAAGACATTACTATCATGTTTTGAGAATGTATAATAATTATGAAAAGGTATATAATTGAAAAATCATTACATTTAATCAATAAAACAAGACCAAAAGGCATCCATATATTTTGTCATAGTTAAAATATCGTTGATAATTACAATTAAATATGAATGAAGGAAACACAATAATATCAAACATAATTTTTCAAATACATTTGATATTTTTACCATAAATACCATTCAAATGATTCCTTATAGTAGAAAACTTTTAATATCTTTCAAATAAGAGTTTAAAACATACTGGTTATTAACATGATGGGTTTGTCTTTGTTATTTAATCTCCGGAGACAGATGATGAATCAAGGGGATTAAATTAAATGGTACAAAACCCAAGTAAAACATGTTCAAATAATAATTTATTTATATTAAAATCATTTAATCTCATAAAAAATGCCCCATTTCATATTTTTATATTGAGTAAAGAATACATATTTATCAAAATTTCTGAAATTAATTAATATCATTAAAATAAATAACCATATTTGGAAATGGTATATATTTAAGTAAATAATGATACTAATTTTGCAATAATAGTTATATTTATGATAAATATCATATCATATGTTAATAATTATAATAATGTGTTATGATAAGATCATGTTAATAATCACCAAAGAAAGTTAGATTCCATAATTTAATTTACCACGTGGAAATTTTCAGATCAAATACAATTGGATGAAATAACTCAAATTGGAACATGAAGAACTATGAATTATGAATCTTCATATTACATATAAAATGATATGTATATATGCCACATAAAAATGAAAAGTTGTATAAAAAAATTGTGCGTATGGATTGTAAATTTGAAAAAAATATTTTACCTTAAACAACCTTTTGGATGAATACTCATTAACCTATTATATATTGATTTTAATCATGTGATTAATGATACTAAAGAACTATATTAATAATTATAATACATTGTATTATGTTTTTTAATATCTTATCACCAAATTATTAATAATATTTTATTAATTTCATTCTTTCATGTATTAGTTGTCTGGTTTTTTTGAGTTTATTTTTTACATGCTATTATTTCCTCTTAATTAGATGATTATTTCATCACCTCTATAAGTTAAAAGACGATTTAAATACCTTATATTTTCACTGTATATGCATATCTAGTAATACATACAATTTTTTTTATATGAAATCTAATAAACCATTCTTAGAGACAATAGACCCTATGTACGTATGAACATGGTTTCCATTTTCATTCAGTATTGAAAAAAGAAAAATAAGTTAAATATATAAATTATTATTATTTTATCCATATTATTTAATATATATAACATTTTTATTAAAATAACCCTTAATACATTTCATGTATTGTGTGAATGAATCGTATCACTTCATGAGGCAATAGTTTTCAGGACACATGAATGACATTATCACAATACAAAAAAATGTAAAGAATGATGTTGTCTTATATATAATTAATATATAAGAATAAAAACACCATAAATATAATATATTTAATATTTAAACTATAAATTAATCATTATTCACAACCATTAAATTTGGTAATGGAAGAACGAATAGCTTCTATTTGCGAGACATAAGTCTGTCGTACACACGAATTATGATTTCACAACCCATTTGATAGATGGGTGTAATTTTGTAAGTTTTACCCTTATGATAAAAACATATAAGTATATTTTACACACTCTGGTCATTATATTATGGTTATAAAATATGAATTGGATGAGGTTGACATGTAAATAAAATAAAAAATATTATATAAGAATATTACATTTTCTATAGGGTGCCTCGTTATGTTTTCACTAAATATTTGAAATGATAGATTTATTCCAGAAATAAAAAATATAGGATTGTGAAATATAATTTATATATAATTTGGGTAGAGCATGGGAGATCCAAATATATTGATAGGTGTGATGAAATTTGGGAGTGAGTGCCTTTTTATTGTTTAAGAGGAGTAACATCGTGTAAAATACTATAAAGTATTCACAAATAGGAGACCTCCCTAAACCCATGTGCCTCCAAAATTGAAAAACTATTTATTTTAGGTGATTTATGGTTCTAAATAAATAAAAAACAAAAAATTATTATATTTTTATCATTTTGTTCCTTAAATTATATGTTTCCATACCTTTACCATTTTAGATTGTTATTAATGCAACAAAATTTCATAAGTATGTAATTTATCTATTAAACGTAAATTTGACTGAGAATTATTAGAGTGTATAGACCTAATTATTTATAAAGATGGAATTTAAAATATGAAAAAAATCTCATGTGGTTCGGAAATTAATATTTACATAAGATCATGTAGGGGAAAATGATACTTTAACCATAATCATGATAACAACAGTTTCAATATTTATATAATAATATATTTTTATAAAATATTAATTTTACTTTTAAGGATACATAAATTATATTTTTAATCGTTTTAAAGTTACTCAATGGGATATATATGACTCTTAATAATTTTAAAGCATTTAATAGAATATCATTTATAAATAAAATATCTTTTATGTGATTATTGATATTATTAATTTAATTTGAGTTTAAAAAATACTAATAAAATGATGTAATTAAATACATTATTTAAAAAAATGTTTACAAATATTGAATATTCAAAAAAATTAATATAATAAATTAATTATTAAATTTAAGTCAATATTATTATTATTAACATGATTTATATTAGTTAATTATTAGCTAAATAATTAATGTCTTTGAGTTTCCTAACAATTTATAGCAATTAATTAAACTCTAATAAAAAACTAATATAATATTTACAATCAGAAACCTAAATGAACATATATTATATTTTCTTCTATCCTAAATCATTATAGAAATAAAATGTTAGAAAAAAATGATTTTTTCTCTTTTTCCTCACACAACCCATTATATATGTCAATTTAATAGAATTTTATCCCAACATCATAAAAATATATCCTAATGTGTTAGTGTCCAAATATATCCATATAATGGTGTTTGGACATGTTTCCAGGTCATTTTCACTATATATTCTATATATAACCAATATGTAAGCTCATTTTTACCTTAATCACTCTAATTTTATTGAATTAAATTCACTAATATTAATGATAAAAAAATTAATTTCACCATATTATGTAAGCTAATTTATTTTGATTCCATATATTTTATAAATTTTTCCAAAATTAAACTCTCATTAGTGATGGAATTAAATTTAAAATAAAACTATTAAATGGGATGATAAATCACATTTTTAAAATGATTATATTTAAAACATTGATATGTTCAGATATGAAAATTCATTTTGAAAATTCTCCTTATGAACTAAATTGGATTCAATTTTTATATTGAACTAAATAAACATAAAAAAATATTTAAAATATAATTTAATGATATTAATTATTTAAATAACAAGAAAGTTTTAAATTAAAACCCGTTATTCTTCATTATTCATCATATTATAATACATCTCAAAAATAGTTATATTTCACCTTATGTTTATTATGAAATTATTCATTAAAATAAAATTTTTATTTTTCAAATAAAATTTCCATGAGTCAGAATTTAGTTTTACAACAAGTACCCCATTAAAAGATGACAAAATAGCCTTCTCAAGACTATAGATTTATATATTAACAATTGAATATGATATTATAATATTCATATAAAATATATTTTATTAATATCCTAAATTATTTTTTCATGTATATATATATATTTCATTATGATCATCCACTAATATTAAATTATTTTATTTATTATGAAAATGGAACATAAAAATTGTTTGTTTATATAAACATTTATATAATATTCATTTGGTTTTTATATTCATTTCTATTTAACATCCAGCTGATGAATTAAACCATGTATTTTTATAACATATTTAATACATCTTATAAATCCCAATTTAATGATAATGTGTAAATTTCAATTTTAAATAAAAAAATTAACAATATTCAATAAAACTCTATCATGCATGTAACACAAGCCATAAATGAAAGTAATTGTTGTTTGTAATGTAAGGTAATTCATTATTTTATGAATTGGATGATATATAATTGATTAAATTTATTTAAAATAATATATATATCTTATTGTATCTTGTGGAAAAATTATTTTATTCACTTGGGGTTGCATGTTATTCATGTTGTCGAATAAAATGTTATTCAATTTGAATTTTGGGGTGTTAATGGGTAAATCAACAACTACTCATGAATTATTTAAAAATTACATGTGAATATCCAATAAATCTATTTAGGTTATATTAATTTTTTATAATAATATAATTATTTCATTTGACAATCTGTTTTGTCCATTCATATAAATGATTACACCCAATTTATGTCTAAAATATCTATTGGTCATAACATAAAAGGAATATTCCACTGCACTCAGAACCTACCTAGATGTACACAAGGGTATTAAACCTAAAAAATGAATATTAGGTATTATATAGATCAATGCGAGTTTCACATTAATGAGACCAAACTACACACAAAGATTGACACTCCCATGAGATATTCTAGGGATAATTCAAATTCTATCTAATGAACCATTACAATGGATTTTAGTATGATGTAATATTGTAAAGAGAGTTAACCTTATATAAAAATGATAATTGATAAAAAATTATTGGACAAAGAGTGTGATGTGTCAAATTTATAGTAAAATATGATAAAATAAAACATGTTATAGAAGAATAAATATTCAGATTTGGGTTTTTATATTTTTAAATTTTTATGATCAAATTTATTTTGGTTTTAGTAATTGGATAAAATAAGATCAAATAATTAAGATAATAATGGTATGTATCTATAAAAAATATTGTATCTGAATGATTAATGGAGCATACGTGAAATGGATGATATGTTTTACTATGAGCAAGATTTGATGGAAAATGTGAGTTTTATAGTATTACCTTAGAAAGTAGAGATGAAATATTAATAGAAACTAAATCTTGAAAATATATGATATTTTAATTAGAGAGTGATATTTATCAATGTGATTATAGAATATTATAAATTTTTGAAGTATTACATAAAAATATATGTATTATTCTTCAGTAGTTTTTGAGTGAGTTATTAGAAACATATATTCAATGGTGTCCATAACCATAAAAAGTATTATTATGAAAAGGTTATATATTTTTGAAAAAACTATTAGATAAAATAGGATTTAGGAATGGATAACACATTGGATTAATATATTCCCGATGTTGTGGAAATGAAGGGATGGATTATTTTTGTAAAAGTGAGTTAGTTGGTATAAATAGCCTTGGAATTAAATGCTAATTTAATGAATTTGAGAGGCCTAATTTTTCTGGTAATGATTACATATTTTTTTGATTATGAAATATATTGACTAGTGTGTGATTTTATGAATTGATGGTTAATATTTTTGAGGTTTAAAGATCAATTTAATTTTTACAATAAATTATCTTTTTTCGTTGATTTTACAACACTGATATTACAATAGTTTTGGAGAAGGTATGTTATAGAGGATATATGATTCTGGCTTATGTATATTGATGATCATTATTATATAAATGATGAATATTTTTTGAGGTAAGTCAAGTATATATAGATTATCTAAGAGAGTATCCTAGATGACATATTAAAAAATGTTTCCTGAATGATCAATTTTTTTAGAACACACTCACATTCTTCCATTAGTGTGTAGTAATAAAAATTGAAAGGAAAAAAATTATTTAATTGTTTATAATGTAAGGACCCATGATTTTTTTCCTTTAAATTTAAATTTTCCTCTATATAATTCTCCACATACAACACCAATCTAGAGCAACCTATTTGATATATATTACTAATAATATTTACCAATAATAGTTCATATAATTTATATTAAAAATATAATAACTATTTTTAATGTCAATATAAAATATTATTAGGAACACATAAATCATAAAAAAATTACATTTAACAATAAAAATTGATACATTATTTTTATATATAGAATTTTTATATACAAGTTAAATTTATAAATTTTAGTTTTCATTTTAAAACATAGACATATATTTTTAATTAAAAATAATAACAATATATAAAGAAGAATTTTTGAGATATATATATCATAAATTATTTTTATGTGAACTGTAAAAATATATATATATTCAACTATCAATGATTTAATGAAATAATCATAATACAACAATGAAATATACATTTTATTTAAAAAAATTACATGGAAGTATATTTTTATAACCTAAATTAAATCATTTAGAAATACTATGTTGAATTTATTATACTCTTGTATAATGTTCTCAAAACCTTTGTAAAATTGTACTCTAAAATCCCTTATCATTATCCATTAAAGATATTAGTTATCATCATGTGTTGTAATTAAATCTACCAAAATGGTTTCAATATTTTAGATCCACATGATAATATTATTTAATAATGTAATTTTACCTTTTGGTAATAACATTATGTTTACTATAATTAAGGTACACGATAATGATAATCGAAAAAAATATTTTCCAATAATTTTTAATTTGTCTTATATATTTTTTATCTAATCAAATAAATTAATCACTTCCCAAAAATGACTTTAATATAATTTGTAAACCTAAATTTATATATATATATATATATATATATATAGGGAATAATTACATAATTACATATTATTTTCTATTATTTTTCTCTAATTATTAATGGCCATGATATTGTGATTTACATGTAACACTGAGTTTAAACAAATAGAAATAAACTATTAAAATGTCATTATCTAATGAGGAAATTATCAACTTTTCAAATTTTTTGGCATGAATTGAAATAAACACACTATAATATCTATATGTTATATAGAATACAAATTTTTTGATTAATGTAAATAAAATAATTGTTAAATTTAGTTTTAATTTATATTATGCATTAATATGTACACTTCCTTCCCAAATGGATTTTATTAATTTTTTACATAAAATTATATATTAAACTTTTTAAACTTTTTATAAAAGTTATTTGTTAAAATGAAAATAATTTTTGAAATAATCATATTAAATTTATCATTATAGAATGTGTTGGATTTGGATGAAAAGATTGATTTTACAATTAATAGTCAAAAAATATTAATTTTTATGGAATATTTTATCTTACAATTCAAGCATGTAAAATTTTTTATTTATTATTAAAATGGTTTTAAAAAATAAGTCGTTATTTATTATTATTAGGAGTAAAATTATGTATAATGAAATTAATTTTATCATTAAATTTGGTATAAATACATTTTTATACTTTAAATTTCATTTTTATGAAAAACATTTTACCTTTATATTTTCTGTGTTGTTCATAAATTAAATATTAATAATACAGATATTGAAACCTGAAAAATAGAATATACATAAAGAATAATGAAATTCATATTTGGAAAATAGTTCCCTTTAATTTTTTTTCCATTATCAATATTAACCATAGTAAATTTTGTTTTACCAAAGTAAGGTTAAAACATATAAAATATGCTTCAAAAAATCAGATAAGTATTTAAAATTTATCTATCACTTGAATTTATCTTTTTTTATGAGATTAGTTTTTACATGTACATACAATATTCGAATATATTGATACATAGTTCAATATTTCTTAGATTATCACATTTATATTTATTCAACAAAATAATAAATTAAAAATGTCACTTTATTAAGATAAATATCTCATAAAATTTTCTAAATGAATAATGTTTGGAGAAGTGACATTTTTATTGTATATTTGAAATATAATTAAATTTTTTATCATGTTAGTTTGTTTCTAATTTTTAGTAATTGAATAATTACCTTAAATACATATGCAATGTCGAAATAATTTTTTTATAAAATAAATTATTTTAGAAATATAAAATATAATTCAATTTAATTGAATTTTTTATTTCCCAAAATTTGTAATGTAAAAAATATGATGGATGTGTGAAATTATTATATTCTAATTCAATATTTTTCTTAGTGTCATTAATGTCAGAATAAATTAATAGTTTAAATATGAAAATTAATCATATTTTAAGATAAATATTTATTAATTAATCAAATTAATATCGATAAAAATATTTTACATTGAAAGGTATATAAAATAGGTATTAAAATATAATAAATTTTCCATTTTAGAGTGCATTTTACATTTATTGTAACATTCATAATAATGTAAGATATAAATAGTTGTTATTCATGTTGTGGTAAAAAATTGAAAATGAAGGTTTTTGTATTAATTATAACATTTGTAATGTTGCAAAAAATATAAATTTACTTTGATGATGATATTTTTAACCTATAATATTTTTACACGATTTCCTGTTCATTTTTAAAAAATTTATTTATAGTTGTTTCAATATATTGTAATCATTCACAAAATTCCATGTTTATCTTCCCCCTCCATAATAGTTGGACACAACTCCTTTTTCTTCTTTATACCCCTTTCATCCTTCTTTATCGACCAAACCATGTCAAAGGTAATTTTATACTTCTATATGAAAATTATAGAGGTTTTGGAGTTCGGAAAAGAACTACCCTAAGATCATTAAAAGGAGATATAACAAAGATCATTTTAAGAAGTGGTTGTAGCCTTCACTGATCACTATTTTTAGTTCCACTTTATCCTCATATAATCCTATATTATTAATAATAAAATAGTATTTTTTGTATAAAACATATATATTAATGTTATTATAACTAATAATCAACCAATCTCCACCACCGTTTCGATGAAATTTGAAGTGTATGTTTAACTTGTGAGTACGTATGACATATCATCTCTAAATAGAGAAGAAATACATTTTTCATCAACATATTTTATTGATGAGATTTAATATGGGATTTATATTTATATAAAATATTTAATATATAATTTTTATTAAATAATAAAAATATCACATGTACCTTCTTACAATGCAAACTGCGGAAAAATGTTAACGTCAGTAATGCGTATGTGCAGACTACCACATCAAAAAATTGACATGATTCATTTTTCATTTCAAATTAATATGAATGGAAATAATGATAGTTTTAATTAATATATACATATAATATAAAAAAATTATCATTATTTAATGTTGAAATAATCATTAATATTATTTCATTAAATCCCTAAAAAATTTAAAAAAACTATCTGACATACATAGAACCTACCATTTCTATGAATGTTGTAATTCATTTTTATATCTATAATTTCATGGATGATTCTAAATATATATATATTGTTATTAAATTTATAACATTAATATTAATTTTGAGATTATGGAACCATGATCAATGTAAAATGAAAAAATATACCAAACCCAAACATATATGAAAAACAATGTAATTATCACTAAAAATAATGATTTTCATAATTAATTGGTAATAAAAGGGTGGTAAATGGTTTTAATTAAATAATATATAGTATGATATTTTTTTTTATTTTTTATGGAATCAATGTGTAATATATATTTATTTTTTACACTAGCGGTTCTAGCACATGGGAAGTATTATGGACCAATGGTATGGATTTTATGTTACAATAACTTTATTTATCAGGATTGTTTTTTATTAAGCAATGCAAATGATCTATTCCTATCTATATCTCAAAAAGTTTAGAATTTTAGTAGCTTGATGTTTTTTTGAAATTACATGATCTGATTTCAATTTCCCCAACATAAGGAATTATGATACATATATATTGATTTTATGGAAAACATTCTTAATTATCTCTTTACATAAGAATATGTTTTCTTCAGTATATATTTTTTAATAAAAATTATGAATTTTTTTATTTTTTTAGAAAGATTTATTGAAATTAATTTTTAAAAAGGTTTGAATTTTTACAAAAATGTATTACAATGAATATTTTGGTCATCATTCCAAAAAAAGTAAATATTTCACTTATTACCAAAAATCTGGAATGAAACATTGTTTTGAAGATTTTAACATGAATGAAACATGCATTCATCATGGAAACTAAATGAAAAGAAGAATCCATTACTTGTTTTAATATTTATTTTTAAATAACAAATTTTCCTAAATATTTGTACAACATTATTTTTAAAAAATATATATATTATTGTATAAAAGGTATTTTTCCATAATAAATTTTTATTGTGATGTTTGAAGTAATTTCAAATCTTAGATGAAATAATATGATAATTGAAAACAATTACATGGTTTATGGTCGAATTATAACATCCATATTATTTATTTTGATGGATTATGATTATGATGACCGGATTATATGAATCATGTTCCATTTCGATGGTTAATACTATTATTAAATAATTAAATTTTTTAGGAAAACTGTTTCTCTTATATGTGTTACGCCATAATGATGTTTTTGAAACTCATACATTTAACATAGTTTCTGATATGATGATTATATTGTGGTATTATGGTCAAAATATAAATTATATATTTTATTTTATTTATGTTTTTGAAATTATTTATCCCACCTGTTTATTTGGTAATGTTAGATTTCTCATGTGATAACTGAGCTTTAGAATAGAGATTGTTCCCAGTTAGGGAAGGGATTATATCTTCTATGATAGTCTTGTGAGTGATCCTTGAATACTAAGATAGTTTTTGGAGTGAACCCAATAAAATATTGTAGTATTCGTAGTTTTTTGTGACTACCATGTAAAAAAAATTCAATTCATATCTGTAAAAAATAAACTTCTCTCTTATGACTATGTTATTCCATAATGGATCATGTTGTTCGATTCATTTATTATTTATGCCCAATTAATTGCAATGATTTATTCCAGAAATTTCTATTATGATCTATGAAATGTAGGGTATAGTTTTTCCAATGTTATTCTCATGTTATCATACCATTATGATATTTTTTTGATATATCTCTTATAAAACCTCACTGAACATCTAACATCACCCTTTCTTATATATTTATTCAACAATTTTATAAATAAATGTATTAATTATGATATATATAAAAATAGTGATGATTTCTGATGATCGTAGTGGAAGATAATGTCAGTAAATTTTTAACTAATTATTTATATACTTCATGTTTCCAAATATACTGGACCTATATAATTCTAGTAAGTCCCATTATTTAATGTAATTAATATTCCTAATATATGATATATTCACTATATAAAAAATGCATATGTCACTATAGATGGTATAATTGAAAAGTATGATTACAAATATATACTATGATTATAAAACAGTATTGAAAACTGGTGGATTAGTCTATGTATAGGATTACACTCTATTGTTTGGGTAATAATCACTAATGAAATAGGTTAAATATAAGGTTTCATAGATTTATAAGAATGTGTCTTGATTTAGATATCCTATAAATGATTTTTTATGATTGTGTATTTCTCCATTATGATTATTGTTTCACACACTATTCATTTTGGTTTTCATAAATGGTTTTATGCCAAATAAACCATGTAAATTATTAATAAAATAGATAACAAAATATTTTCCACTTGATACAACAAATTCACTGGGATTTTGAATTGAAAATATTTTTTTTAATTATTACACAACTTTCAAAATACATCAATCATGTTGATGTTTCCATTGTAAAAATTCGTGAAAACCATTCTATTATGTCCATTATATGGGAACACCCAACTTCCATTAGTGGTTCTTTTGACCAACTAGTATCTATGAAATGAATCAATAAAAATTAATTGATATTTTCAATTCTCTAATGTTTGAAACCTGAAAAAGTTTAGTTGTCTATTTATCATTTTGATATAAAAGATAATAATGTTGGAATACTAATAGTTAAATGGGTAACGTGAATAAATTGACTCCATGGAGTAGGATGGGTTTAAGAACTCATTTTACAATAATTACTTGTCGTGTATCCAATGTATTAAAAATGAATAATGAATTTATTGAGATAAAATAGAAGGATGATGAATCCATTTAAACCTTTGAGGAATGTTTTATAAGATTTCATGGTAGGATTTTGGAATTTTCATGTAACATAAATGTATGTTTTCTAGATTAATTAATGTCTTAGTATCAAGTCACCAAAGGGTATTATCTGTAAGGGAGATTTGTTGCTACAAAGAAACTATTTTATGTGATAACAAGGTAGAAAATGAGATTGTATTTTCCCATCAATATCACAGATTTAGTATGAAATGAATGATGTATTTTAATATAAATTATTATTACTATAGAGAGTAGAAAATGAGTTTTCCATTTTTTTCAAATTGATTGGATGGAAATATTGTTGAAATTATCTTAAGGGAATCAGTAAGATTATTTTTGAGATGAAAGGATGGCCAGCAAGATATTGAATTTTATATTAATGTGATGATTATTTCTAATTATTATTGTGAAAAACTATATAATACCATTTTTTTTCTCTAATATTTTAAATACATGGAATGTATAAAATTTGATAATTATTTCTCAAAAATTAATGTTAATAAAGATGATCATCTTCAGTAACCTCATATGCCTAGAGATCGAGTTAAAAATAATATTTCCACTGCTGAAAATGTGGAGTATGATAATAAAGTGGTGAAATTTTCACTTACCATCACCTCAAATACGGTTAATATCTTTTTTTATTTTTGTATATACACACTATTTTTTATCTGAGGAATTCACTAAAGGTATCACAGTACCACCTCATTGTGTATGTATTGAATTAGAATTGAAAATTAGAAATAGTAAAATGATCACATCACAAGTATATGGTTCATCTCATTTTTATTTTTGATATAATTTTATTCTTATACAACTCATTATTCTCCCAGAATTTTGAATTCAAAGTTATTTTGGGCATGGATTTTTGTTATTTATGGAAATCACACAAAAATTGATAAGGATGGTAAGATATATTTTATATTCCAAACCATCCTATGATTATATATTTGTGTGATAATAAATGTGAGCATCTAATGTAAATTAAACCCATTATATTCATATTGATTTCTATTCAGGAGATGTATTTATCCCATACGAAAGAGTAGAAAATGGACATTGATGAAATAACTACTGTATACGAGTTTGTAATGTATTGAATGAATATTTTCATAGTCCCCCATTTAATCACGATTCTTATTTCATAATATAACTCATACATAGTGCTACACATATTTAAAATACACATTATATCACAGACATAATTGAGTTATAGGTATTAAATAAGAAACTACATGAGAACATTGATAAGAGATATGTTCGGCCAACTGCATCAATTTAGGGTGAACTGGTTATTTTTGTTAAAATTAATTATGGATTAATGTAACATTTTTAATTATATATAAGATAAAAAGATAAAAATAAATAGTAATATTGTATAACTTATGTTGATGACCTGTATGATCAACTATATATATCTCAATCATTTATATGATTTATATTAATTATGGATATCATCAATTTATAGTCATGAAGGAATATATAATCTAGAAAACATTTCGTACAATGTGTGGAAACTACGAATATATAGTGATATTATTTATTATTATTAATTCTAACAATATCCTTAAGATCAAAATGAATAGGTTCTATAGATATTATCATTATATATTTCTTATAGTTTTTATATAATATATTCTTATATATTCAAAATAAAATTATGATCACTGATATCAATTGTGAATTTTACTTAATACCCTATGGAAGGAGAATCTGTTTGTGAAATTTAAAAATTGTTTAGTTTGACAATAATAAGGTCCATTTTATGTGAATCTCAAAATAGGGCGTTATTATGGACCCATAAAAGACTAAAATTATTGAATTCTTTCTCAGACCAACCATTATGATAGAGATCTATAATTTTTATTGTTTGGTGCGAGATTGCCGATGATTTGTGAGAATTCATCATGAATTTATAATCTAATCACCATATTTACATGGAATGGAGAAAAATTTTTTGGTAGATGAATATGAAGAAATTGCAATGTAAAAATGTAATGTTAGGTCAACACAATTATTCTTACATTACATTGTTGTGGATACGAGTTTTTAATATATAGAGATGCATAGAAGAAGGTATTGTGATATAATCTAATTTAGAATGATATGGTAATAGAATATGACTCTTAACAATTTATGGTTTATGTTAAAAATTACCCAACTCATGATTTGGAGAATGTTGTATTAAGTTTTTCATTAAACATACATTGGCATTATATTAATGGGAAAATGTGTGATATATATATAAATCATATGATTTTATAGAATACATTCACTAAAAAAGTGTTAAATATATTCCACAAAATATATTTGGATATTATTAACTATTATTAACAATCAAGAAATTTCTTCCCTTGGAATGTGAACTTGGTGGATGATTCATTGAGTCAAAAGGATCATTATAAATATTTAATAATTAGGCGAAAAAATTATTAAATATTTAATATTTTTAATGGACTGATTTAGAATCCATGATGTAAGGTGATAAATATCATTTCCCTAAAATCATTATTCAAAAAATAATCCATGTGAAGTTGAATTATGCATAAAAGGAAGATATGGAAGTAAAATATACAGTAAAAAATGGTCCTAGGTTCTGACTTGATTAAGATGGAATAATAACTTTCAGGAACAATGTATGTGTTCTGTCTATACCTGATTTCGAGAAACATCTAGTGTATGATTATAATATTATATCATTTTCTAATCATCTCAAAAGAATAAATATGTATATATATATATATATAAGAGTACTTAACAAGGGAATACATGAAGATAGACATTGCAAAGTTTCTGTTTCAGTAATTCGTATGTAAATAATTTAGGGATGAGAGATAGAAGTCATACATGATGTTATAATCCTTAAAAATACCATAACATAAATGGGAAAACATCACCATGTATTTTGTCATAGAAATCCAAAAAACATTGAAAATACATAATGCTTCTTTGGTCTATTCGATCACATCATAAATCTAGAACACATCATTTTAATAAAATATAATTTCACTTTTCATTATCTTTCTCTAATTTATAGTATGGATGTCGTAAGGTATCATGGACTACCATATTAAAATATATCTTATTGGGATTTCTGGTTTAAATCAATTTATGGGAAATGTTCATAAAAGTATCTAGATATAATGTTGAGTTTCACTACATCATATCACACTCATGAAGATGGTTAGTCTATGAGATCCTTTAAAACCCTAGAGGATATAGACAGTTTTTGTTATATGAATTTTAAAGGTGGTTGGTATCAACACATTCTTAATATAATTTTTAATTACAACAACATATTTCAATCAATAATTTTTCTAGCTCTCTATGACTTCATTTATTTTAATTTTTTAATCCTCATATTTCTTTTGGGTTGATGCATGAAAAACAAGTCTTGGAAATTGATCTCGATAAAGAACTTTTAGTGAAATCTAGATTCAATCAATGACATACCAAGGTAGATCAGAGTCGATTGGAATGTAATAATGATAATAATTAGTGAGATGCATTGATCAATGTTAGTGTGACATTTTTTCATTGAATCGCACAATCAAATAATGTAATTAGATTTAGAAATATAGCAATGATGGGACCTAGAAATATTGGACCATTTGAGTTTTTTTGATCAACTAGGGATGGTAGCGAATGACTTGGTACTTCCACCAAACCACTCTCATGATAATGACATGTTCTACATACATCTCATGAGGAAGTGAATACATGATCCGTCACATGTTCTAAAATATGAGGCCTTACCACTACAGATTTTTCACTCAAATGATGACCAACTAGCATAAATATATGATCATAGATTTAAAGTAATATATGATGAGAAAACATATTCTGGATAATGTTTTGTAAAGGAATCAATTATTAGACAAAGAAAATTGGGAACCCACAGACATAATGAAATAGATAAATCCTCATTCATTATAGAAGAGTGACAGAATTTCAGGAAGAAATTCATTTTATAGTGGGTAGAATGTAACACCCCAATATTTGATCACATTTTCCCTCGATTCATTTTATTCCCTAGCTTCTTTACATGAAACAATTGGTTCAAATAATCTATGATACACTCTTAAAATATTAATATTTAATTTTATATTTATCACTTTGTTTTGAAATTGGAGGGTATGAGTTTGAATAACCACATTGAATATATATAAATATATATATTTCCATTAAAAAGAATATTATTGATTTATTTTTAAGAAATATTCTATCTATTTTTGGTAATATTATGTTATCATCAAAAAATACATTTCTATCAAAAAACAATAAATAATATTGGCCGAAATATATTATATTTCAATTTTTCTATTTTTATAATACGTAAATTATAATAAATAAATATTTTTTAAATAATTAAATGAAAATAAGCTTATGGGGAAAATTAAAATTTTCTTACAGGAATGATTTTACAATGAATAGTTGAAAATAATAATTTTTATTTGAAATTTTAATTTTTCTTCAAGAATTAAAAAACATAATTTTTTTCTTAAATAGTTTAAATTTATAATTAGTTATATTTTATTATTTATAATAAAAATATGTTGAATGGAATAATATTTTATTATTTAATTTAGAATAATTTTTTTATACATCTCAGTATTTAGAAAAAAAATTTTATGATATCATTTTTTGTCATTATATTAAATTAATTTATCCAAGTTTTAATTTTTTTATACAAAATCGTATTCTATAATTATAATTAGAATTTTTAAATTTTTTAAATATTTCCATATGATTTTTGGCTGATGCGAATAGTAACCATTCTATGTTTTAGTCTAGCTGGCAGGGGTAAAATGTGATAAATATGGTATAAAATTTGGTACAGGTCATTAAAATTTATGTAACACCTATATTTATCCCATTTTATGGGTGGAGTTTGGACATTTAATGAGAGGATTTAATATATGGTCAATTTGTGAAATATTTTTTTAATTATGACATTTATAATAATTTATGAGATTAATGAATACAAAATGCCAATCTCATGACATCAATATCTTTAGAATTTTTATATAAGCTTAAAGAGTTGCTATTATCAGTTATAAGTATTTATTTGAATGTAAAATTGAAATTTTTTATATTACTTATTTATTTTATATATTAATAAATTTAATAATTATACAAAATTACCACAGAATGAAAAATAGTAAATATTTAATAAAATAAATTATTTGAAAATTATTAAAAGTAGTCAACTTTCAGTGAATTATTTTGTTCCACGAATTGGTTGGGTAAATATGTCATATTAGGGATACAATGAATAAATTATATTTGAATTCAATATTTTTCTTGGTATCTTTAATGTCAATCAAAATGAATTTTTAAATCATTTTAATTATTTATAATTTATAATAGATTATATTTTATTCAATTATTTAAATTTATTAAAAATATTATCTTCATCCTAGTATATAGTATACGATTTATATTATAAGACAAGGTGTATTTATGAGTCTCTTTTTCATTTATGGTCACATTCTTAATAATTAAATATTGAAATAGTTTTTAATGATTTAAAGTTAAAAAAATTGTTAATGAAGGGGTTAATAAAAAAGAAAAAGAAATATAATGAAACCAAAACCATTCTAAATTTCATTTGATGATTTTATTTAAACCATTTGAGGTATTTTTTAAATTTATTTTCATTTTAAATAATTTAACATTATAATGAATTTATTATATTTTAATCATTTAATAAATTCATTTTCTGTCAACTCTCTCTCTCTCTTAAATGGTGTGGAGATCTCAACCAGAATACCATCAAAAAATAGATCCTGACCTAAATTTTAACATTCGAAAATAGCATTTTTGATCGCCATTGGTAGGTGACCAGAACTAGGTCATCATATAATTATCTCATGGAATTATTTCATACTAATTGTATCTACTTCCACATATATTATATAAATATATATATATAATAGTGTAACAATGGAGGATAGAAATATATTCAATAATTTAATGAAGGATGTTGAAATGATACAACTCAAAAACATGCAGAATATCCAAATGTTCAAGACTAATCAATGTATGAAAACAAAACTAGGAAATTAAAAACACCACGATAAAGTGTAAGAAATCTCCATCATCTCTCCATTATCTACTAAATCATAGCTGGCATAAATCATCACCCCCTCAATACAGTTCTATTCATTTCCCTGTATCGATTGACATATAATGATGAATGCACAAATGAAGTTGGAGTGTATGTCATGAGCTAATTGGATCAGTATGATCTAGACTAGAGGTTCTATAAAATGTCTCTATAAAATAATTTACAAATGATCATCTATAATGAAAATAAACCATGATAAATGATTTATAATTAGAATATTAGAATCATGGAGAAACATTTAATTTTCTATTTTTCAATTTTTCAAATTAATCTAGGTAATAAAATTTGAAATAATTTTACTTATAACCAATTAGAATAATGAATTTGTCCCATATCTTATCAAAACCATGGATGAACAAGAAAAAATAGTACCACTCATAGAATGAGTAACATTACACTAGAGATCAATATAGGTCAGTAAAGCCACCTAGACATTCCACAATCACTGAAAATTAAAAAACAAATGCTTATAATACATGAATAAGGTGTGGTGAAACTACCCATGAGTTAATACCATGACAACGTCAATAATAATTATCAATAATAACATATTATGGGAACATATAAACAACCCATGAGTGACCCCCCTTCCAATATCACATGTTTGGAGGCCATAACCTAAACCTTCCTCTTATGTTCCCATGGATTCCCATGAGCTCTATATTATATAATATATCATTGGAACTATTAATTAAAACCTATTACAGATATCCACTATGAATTTCATTGAAATATTTTTTTACCAAAATATTGGGTAAACAATATTTTATCAAAAAACTCATATCCACACACACAGACACATTTTTCATTCAATCATTTCATCTCATTTATGAAATAATCTACAAATGTAAGGAAATTTAGTTTATAAAATACGAGTAAGGATTAATCCACCGACCTCAAACTACATTCACAATCTCCCATAATAGAATCCATTAGCCAATTAGAGTATAACATCGAAAACGCATGAACTATAATCAATCCCCACATATAAGAATCGTTTTATTTTATAAAAATGGTTGCAAAAGAGAATAGATCACCACATGGCTCAAAAAAATCCTATGCCTCACCATCACAAAAAAGAGAGTTTGTCTCTGAAGGAAGAGTACCCAAAAGATCAATAAATATATAGGAATAATCAACAGAACAAATCAACAGACATATAAAAAATGGAACTGTCACATTAAAATGATATGAAAAAAATGAAAGGATTACTCACCTAAAGAAATGATCCCCCAATATAATGAGGGTCAATATCTAAATATATCAATTAATAAGAATAAAAGGTCTCTAAAATTTCCTAGGAGAGTTCATATGTCATGAGGGAATAAGGTAATGGATGAATGAAGAAAAAACCACTCGTATGGTTCCTTAAAACCAAAACTCGCGACATTAACATGGAGAAAAAAACAATTTCACATATTCTAATCCAAGAAACACAAGTACACTAAAACATACATCACCTTTTATTAGACAACTGTATTATACCATTACACAACATTAAATATTCACACCCTCCACCAGTTCAAGACATATAACCAATGAACAATACATGGTTTGATTACCCAATATTTGGTGTGTAATTACGATGAAAAAAGAAAAAAAATAAAAACTTCATATAAAAAATCCCCATAAAGAACTTCTTTTTTCTCTGTCATTGGGTATAAACTTTGAATATACATTAAAATAATTATACCTACACCTTATTATTTCAAATAATCATACATCCATGACCATTAAGTCATTTTTTCAAAAAACATTGAATCCATTCTTTTGAGTCCCTACACACAACCAAATAAAGAGGGAACTGAAAATATGGATTTGAAATACCAATAATAAGAAACATGTTGTTACAAACTACACATCATAAAGAATTTAATCCTGGGGAAGTAATGTAGATAAATGATGTATTGAAAATAGGTGAGGCCAATGCTTCCACCTTGGTGACTGATGCTCCTAGGTCTCATGTGAATATGATATGTGCCTCAATAAACCAATGATAAATAGCATATTTTTACCATGAAATATATTCAAATTAGAGATAATTATATCCAATGGTTCCTCAAAAATAGAATATTCTGGATCCAATTCAATATCTTCCAATCTCAAAATGTGAGAGGGGGATGATTCTATTTCATAATCTATAATATGAAGAAAACATGATGAATAATCATCCTCTAAATCCAAAAATTTTAACAAATAAGAAGCATATACAATCACCTCAGTGACCTTTAATGGTCCAAAATATATTAGAGGCAAATATAAATATTTTTATAGCCAATGGTGACCCATCCAAGGAGAATCATCCAACAAAATACAATCAACAATGGAAAACAACAATGAATGACACGACAAATCTGCATAATATTTTATTTGACTATGAGATGAATACAAGAGGAAAACATGTTTATTGAATCATCAATGATTTATACTGAATGATATTCAAACCCACCAAATATTATTTTCCCACCTATACACAATGAAAAGGTTGTCTTCATAGGAAAACATATAAATATTATAAGTGATCCATTCATATTTATGAATGAAATGTTTTTTATAATAAAAATCGTCCATTATAAAATGGTTATCAAATTATCTAGAATAATATATGTTGTATCCACCGAGAATATCCAACATGAATTAAACAAAATTCTACTTTTTTACATCTATTATGGGATTGTAAGCTATACTCAACCTGACCTTCGTCCATATCTAATCTTTCAGACTCCTCAAGATACTCAAAATAATCATATGATCACTCTCTGAAATAATGCAAGATGGAACCCCATGTAATATCATGATCTCATAAACATACAAAATAGAATGATCATGAAATTTATAAGTGTACTATATTGAAATGAAGTGATCAAACAATTTAATATAGTTAATTACCACTGATATATTCTTCCTCCATAGGGTATTCTGTTGTAATACAAAAACAATCCCATGGATAACATGTCCCACCTTCAAAATGAAACTTGACGAAAATGAAGAAATATTGATGTTTTCAAATGATCTCCATTTATCTATTTGAAACATTAATAATATGATACATAGTCATCAATTTCATGGTCCATACCAAACCACTAGAATCATCATCTCATATCACATATACATCTCTATAATTTCATGATGAATTTCCCACAAATTAATATACAAATATAATAAAATCAATATCCTCATATATATTGAGAGAAAAACATAATCCCAATAATTTACAATACCATTTTTCAAAAGACGAACCTGAATTATACTCCCCAACATAAAAGGACAATTAAATTCCTATGAAATCCTCATCATAATACTAACTCTGAAGAATAAAATCAAATGAGAGATGATTATAAATGAGCACTGTTCAGAACCATAACAAAAAAAACTCATGATAATCCATCTAAAATTTATAAAATATTCCAATTAGGTTCCATTTATCCTATTATTCCAAAATTTCCAATGATAGTACATTACCATTAAGATAGTCTGTGAAGACATTTTTTAACTGTGGTGTAAACAAATTTTAACTCAATAATATAATGGTATTACAACCACCACAACTATCTAGTATTCACGTTGTACAAAGAAAAAATATAACATAGAATCTTATAATTGAAATTTCTATGATATTCTACATAGAAATATAGTTATTCAAACTCTTATGTGCATGCATAATTGGGAAAACATTATATGATGAGTGGTGAAATTATAAACATGCAGTAAAATCTATTATGATTCATAAGCTACCACATGATCATACCACATGATAACGAAACCTGACCCTCAGTAGAAGAGTCATAGAAAACCACATACCACATTCATGGATCTTGAAAAATTAGAAATGGAGTTTATTTTTGAATCCATTCAATCTCGTAAAAAAAGAATGAAACCTTACATCTTATATAAACACCACCCCATTCATAGTAAGGTGAAGAAAATGTGAATAAATAATTATGAAATAATTATTCAATTGTCTATAATGATTAATAAACTGATAGACGCTTCGAATCAAAATGTTGTTAAGTAGTTCTACCTATAAAAAGATATCCTTCACCATCTCCGAATCAAATTATAAGTCGTGATTATAAATAATTTTTCCCAATAAAATCACTTATTATATCATAAAATTTCATTTCAACTGTTTTCCCATCAAATAGTGAAACCTTCGGATGTCTAGAAGAAAACCCAAATCGTGCTCAGGCTAATGCTCAGATCTCAAATAAACCAACATATCATCCACTAACAATATTATAAAACTGACAAGATACACATGGAATATATGATTCATCAAATCCTTAAATATCATAGGATAATTTTTCAATCAAGATGAAATCAAAATATATTAATAATGGTCCTAAATTCACATAAATGATGTCTTTGGTATATTACAATACAAAAAAATATGCAGATGATAAACTGACCAAATATCATAATTCAAAAACATCTTTTCTTGAATTAACTAATTAAAAAATCACTCACATGATATAAATGGAAATTATAATTAACAATTATCTTGTTTTACTTCTGATATCACATAGATAATTTGAGTGAACTATCTCCCTTCTTATAAATGGTCATATGAGTTTCCCAAGAACACACTAATGTTGAAAAATATATTCACCATCAGGTCATCAAACTGATTCCTGCGATCCTTTTTCTCCTCTAATTCTATACATATGATGGTATCAAAATAGTTAGTGTACCCCATACAAAGTCAATAATAAACTCTACCTCAATTAAAGTATTAGGAATCAAGAAATAATTGTTGAAAACATATGGAAAATACCAAAATACTATAGGAAGGTGAACATCAGAAGAAACATCATTAGTCTTAATAGCTACATTAGAATACAAACTCTAGTGCTCTGGGAGGGAGATGTTCTATGTGACCTTACATCGGACACAAATCTCTTTGTAAAAATTGTTATCTCCCATTTATCGTATTAAATGTGTAAAACTAATGAAAAAAACTACATCCACACAATGGTAAAGAAGAAATTATTTCATGATGATAACTTCAAATAGATTCAAATCAATTATTAAAAAAACCGAGACCAAATTAACATAATCCACTGGTATATAATAAGAATGACATTGAAACAATTATAATTTATAATTTCCAAGAGGTTCCACTAAATCCAAAACAAAATGCATGAGATTATTTTGATGTTTAATAATATCATAAAAATGGACCGATATAAATGATTGTGATGCACTTTTATCAAAAAATGAAATCCATATTGTCGATAGAATAACATTTGTTCATCTCATAATCATAGGAAATATATCGACATTTGTTGGAAACATATCTATAAAAAGAATGTTCTTCACTCCTGAGGCACATGGAAACAGACTATTTCCTTCTACTTAAATAAATGTAGCCTTCGCAGTCGATGATCAATGAATATGTAAAGTTATAGGAAAATCCTGATATAAACACCATAGATGACTATATCATACATTACTATTAAAAATATTCATAGTTTCATGATAATAATTCCCATTGTTTCTAACTTTTCAACACTAATAACATGTCAGGGGAACACTACTAGCTATATCCAAAAGTGAAAACAAGGTATACCCTGAGAAACACCTCCACCACTCCTACGATGATCATTACACTTACAATTCTCTCATGTGTACCATTTAATCTATCACTAGGAACATGATATACAGATGAATATCCTAACATTCCTTCCATGTTCATATCTTTCCTGATCTATATTTCTACCATCTCTTTATTGGTTGAAATATTCAACATTAATATCCATGATTTGATATTCAATTTCACGACCTCCTGGAATAATCTTGCATTTTAGCTGGTCATTCATCACTACCATTAAGAAATAAAACAAGATCCAGAAATTGATTGGTGTATAAAAACACCAAAATATATATCTACAACAAATATAAAAACTCTAGTGACTTCCTCGTCATTAATCACATTGGATAATATAACTGAAAGACGAGGACATAAAAGTAATCTAGTCCAAGATCGCATGCTTTTCTACCAACGTCATGGAATCTGAATATCAATTTTAGGGCCTTTATGTCTAAATAACACACTCATAACCTTGATATTCTCATATATATTTATGAATTTTTTTATCTATTCGATATTGTTAAAATATTATTGCACCTCTTGAGGATTATTCACACCCAAAAATGATAATGAATTTTCACTCATGAACTACGATGATAGACCCCATTACTCTACAGATCCTAGATCTTCCTCAACAACTAAATTATATACATGGAATACATTATAATCAACAACATCAAATACCATCACAATAACATCTGAAATATTCTGATTTATTATAAGATTCCCATAAGAAGAACCTGGTGTATCCTCCCTGTATAAAATATAGAACACCTCTCAGAGGAATACTACTGCACAATATAATAGATGAAATGACTATAAAGAAATAATTGTAGTTATTAGGTGAAAGAAATAATAAAAAACTAAGGATAAGATCATGAAATTAAAAAAAGAGACACACATTACATTATCACATGGTCACTAGAGATTTGTCACAACATGTTCTCACCAAGGACTCACCCCAACCATCCGATCATCTCCCAACATTATTGTCTTTAGTATACCAAATTTTCCATGACATAGAATCTTAGGATTGAAAAACAATGATACAATACTATGACAAAACAAGCCTAGATATCATAAAAAACAAAAACCCTACCTGAATTTCCACACATCTGAAGGGAGGTCCTGATCCCCAAAGCTGGTGACTAGCACGCTTGAATGAAATAGTATGAAAATGGATTATTTTACCAGACATAAAGAAATTACAACATGATATATATATTTATATATGTATAACAGATTATAAATCTAGAATATATAACTATATTCAATTAAATAATGAATAAAATGTAAATGATAAAACTAAAAAATATTAAAAAATCACAAATGTACATGTCCAATATTTAATATAAAAATATAATAGGAAACCAATTTTCCAGGTGATAACCTGGTAAAATCCCAACATATCAGCACAATTTACCTTGAAACATCAAACATAAACCCTAAATTCCTCACTATGACAACTTTTATTTCTTATCATCAAAATATATACAGTGGTCTATGCCCCACAGTAGGGGTACCAATGGTGTGAGTTAATAGGATCAATATGATCAAACATAGGTCTTCATAAAGAAGAATTTTTATAATAATATGTACATGATAAAAATTAATTTAATTAATGCAGGAAAAATATTGTATTGTTTTTATATCAAAAACGTGGAAAAACATTTAATTTTATCATTTCTACATTTAAAAATTAATCCTAGTAAAATCATTTCAAATAATTTTTCATATATCAAATTAGAGAAAGAAATGTATAAAATGTCATACCAAATCCACAACAGTACATGATAATATAATCAAAGACAAATAATGTGTAAATTTTTTCCAAGATACACTATAGGCTATGCTATTATACTATTCAGACCAAAATAAATTACAAGTTCATGATCATGTCATTAGAACACTAGGATAAAGAGCATAGAAACACCCCTTTTGTAAAAATTTCAATATCAATTCCTTAGATCAATGTGCATAGGGAATAGAAGAACAACCCTTGAGTAAACCCCATGGTAAAACATTAACAACATACCTAAGATAAACATAACTACCTAGTGATTTCCATATTCTATAACCCGAATGTATGAGAGACAGGTGAAGACATGCTCCCATAAGATTAAATAATGAAAATTATAAACAATACAAACCAATCAGGAAAGGGGAGCTTTACAAAACCTTGTAAAAACAGTACAAATTCTATCATTGTGAACAAGATCATTGCCATAATCAAGAAGAACTAAGGACCAGCTAGAGCTCTCCTCTATGATTGATCTATTTGAGAGTGAATTTGCCACTTGATTTGCTTCTCTGTATACATGAGAAACCTCAAGGGAAATTAGTTCAGAAATCTTTAAAGATCATATCCAAATAGGGAGCATCCTCCATAGGACATTCCTGGACCACTCATTGAGGATCTGCACGGCAACATAAGAGTCTGATTCTATGAAAATCTTCTTTCCAGCCATTGCGATTAGCATACCTTATTGCCTTTATCATAGCTCATAGCTCCTCCTCAAGAGCATGACCATTACCAATGTAATGAAAGAAAAGTACCATTACAATGCCTTAGTAGTTCCTGAATAAACCACCACATCCAGCAGGTCCTGACGTGCTAGAGGCTGCCCACCCACATTCACCTTTATATAATCATTGATTGAGGGGATCCACCTAATATATTTTAGCACCTTAGGCTTCCTCTCCCTGCCACTTACACCAAGTGTTCTCAATAATAGGAAATGAGACATGTTATTGTTCATAGATCCATACTTTCTCACCGAATCATGTTTAATGCTTTGGTGAATCGCCATCATACCCTCCTTGAAAGAGGGCCTGCCACCATTGAATACAATATTGTTCCGGGCCTTCCAAATATAATATATAACAAAAAAACAGCAATAATGAGCAAGGAGTGGACCTGCTCATTGTTTTCTTCATGCATGACAGAATTGTATCGGGTGCCAACAGAGTTGAAGGACAATTGACAATGAAAAATATCCATTAAATACCTCCAGAACCGAGAAGCAATGGAGCAATTGATGGAAATATGATCAGTATATTCATCTGAATCCAGACAGAAAAAGAATACCGAGGCCAGATTCAAACATTTTCTTTGAAGGGCAGATTGTATTTTCATCCTGATTTCCCAGATACGCTATAAAAGAAGAGCATTGGCTGGAAGGATAAAATCCTTCCTCTCCTCCATCACCCAAGAAGGAGTTGGATGTGCATTTCCATACAGCATGACATAAGACAATCATTTGGAGAATAAACCTGTCATAGAAGGTTCCCAAATCAGGGTGTCCTGATCCATATATTCATAATCAAATATTTTAATTTTAATATTATCAGGAATTACTTCTTGAGCCTGTGCATTTTCCAGCAAATCAGATATAGAAGTGTTCTTCAATGATAGTGTAATGTTAGTTGTATAATAAATAGGACAGGACAACCACTGTGTTTTCAAGCAATTCAGTTGGGATCTAGAACAGACCAGACATTTAGAATGTGACATAAGATCAGTATAAGTGTTCCTGATTGATGCCTAGACATAGTATCTCAGATACCCCTTCTTCCTCCAATGTAACTTGTCAACAAACCTGTTAGAAACTCCAAGGCTAATTCAGTACCAGCAAGGAGTCTCCATGTAAATTTTTGGAGAAATGCATCATTAAAAACCATGACACCCTTGACTCCCATTCAACCATTTGTGAGAGGCTTGATACAATCAATCCATTTAACAGTAACCAATTTCCTTTGTTGTGTTGAACCAGTCCAAATAAAGTTTCTGATCATCCCATCAAGTTCCATGATTAAAGAAGCATGCCACTTATAATGTGAGAAGGAGTACACAAACATTGCGGTGATGACTGGGTTCACAAGACAAATCCTACCATCTTGGGGCATTGGTTTCCCTTTCCAGTTGGAAAATTGATTAATGATTTTTAGAAATTTATCCTCCAAATAAGCCCTCTTCACTCTTCCCAAAAACATAGGTAGTCCAAGATAAATAATGGGTAATGAACCCCTTTTAACACCAAGCCTACTATCCAGTCTGTTTGTCTTTACAGCTCGCACCCCTTCACCAAATACTACAAAGGATTTACTCTAGCTTACAACCTGACCTAAAACATCTTCATAGTGATTGAAAATAGTCTTTATAGAAGTAATGGGTTTTCTATCAGATTTAGAAAAAGAAGAATATAATCAGCGTAAAATAAGTGAGAGGGAGTGAAGCATTTCCTCCCATACACCATTCTATGATAAATCCCATAATTGAAAATATCATGAAGGAAAATGGTCAAATAATCCTCATCCATGGTGAAAAGTAATCCATATAAAGGATCACCCTTCCTTTCCATGGTGAAAAGTAATCCATATAAAGGATCACCCTTCCTTTCTCCCCTAGAGCACTGAAAGAACCCCCTCATTGATCCATTGACCAATATGGATAGTCTAGAACATTCCAAAATGGCTTTAACCAAGCCAATAAATTTACCTAAAAACCATGAATATTCAAAATAGTGAAGATAATGTCCCATATGATAGTGTCAAAGGCCTTTGATATATCCACCTTGAGTTCCATGTTTCCATTCCTGAACATTGTTCTCATTATTTTGACACATTATGAGGTAGTAAAGTGAAAATTTTATATATTTCTGCAAGTCACAAAACCAAATTGATTAAAGGATATGAGAGACCTATAAATATCACCAAGTCTTATTTACATGATTTGGCTAATAACATTGGGGACGGAGTTCCCAATGGCAACTGGTCTGAAGTCCTTTATATCAAGAGAAATTTCTTTCATGGGTATAAGGGAAATGAAATTTGAATTCATTCCAAAGGAATATAGGAATGATAAAATAACTCCAATACTACTTCTATCACTTCCTTATGTAAGATATCCCAGTAAAACATGAACAATTTGTTAGAGAAACCATTAGGCCCAGCCACACTATCCATATTTAGAGAAAAGTGAGCATCATGTATTTCCTTTGTGGTAGGAATGTTAGTATGTTTTTTTATTTTGCACATCATCCAAGCTTGGTTTAATGCATCTTATAACTTTATCTGAATTGTCCTCCCCAGATTCAGCGTAGAGATTGTCAAAATAGTATGTCATAGAGTTAACAATGTCATATTAATAGGTATACATGTTATCACCAATTCTTAAATCCTTGAGATTCCTTCTTATATTTTTCTCCTTGTGCATACAATAAAAGAACCAAGAGTTCCTATCCCATTCTTTCAGCCATCTTCCACTTTGCTGATTCTTAGCCAGGTTTTACTTAAGATCTAACAAGTTATCAAGCCTTGAGGATACATGTATCTCTTGTGAAGATATAGTATCTTGGGACATGTTACCTTGTTGACTGTCATACATGTGTGAATCTTCCTCTTTGATGTCCTGATCAATTCTGGAGAAGGATTTTTTACTCTATTCCATTTTTCTAGAATTAACACTTTTTAGTTTACCAACAAGAATATGTAAAGCACTGCCTTAGATAGGCTCTGTACATGCTTCCAAAACAATATCTCTGCATCCAGGAACCATTATCCAAGCATTATTAAATTTAATGGGCAGTGGTGCTGACCTTAAAGTTCTAGCACAAATATCAATTATAATTGGGGGATGATCAGAGTGTAATCTAGACAAAGTGATGCCATATACGTTAATTTCCTCACATTGCTCATCAATTTTCACCAAGCATCTATCCAATTTATTAGTTTGTCTTCCATTGTGAGTGTACCTATGCCAGGTATAATCACCACCCATAATTGGTATTTCAATCAATTTGCATTGATTTATACATGTGGAGAAGTCCCTGGATGATGAAAGATAGAAGTTACTCCTAGTTTCTCTTCTGGGCTAAAAAATGTGTTGAAATCACCAATAATGGTCCATCTTTTATCCAAATTCTCAGCAATGTCCAAAATTTTATTCCATAAACTTGTTCTCCAGATATACTGATTGAAATCATAGACAAAACTTACACAAAATAAACCTGATTTAAAAAGGCAAGTTAGAGAAACAAATTGGTGATTAGTTTGAAAGGATTCAATAATAACAGTGTCATGTTTTAGCACCCATAGAGCTTCTGTATCATATTCAGAATAATTTTCTGCAATAAATGAGTATCCTTTAGTCAACTATTTGAAGTCCATCCAATTGGAAAACATTATTCTGGGTTCAGCTATGCCAATAAACATTGGTTTGTTGGTCGAAATAATGTGCTTCAGGGCCTTGACCGTAGGGGAATTTCCTAGACCCTGATAATTACAGAAGAGGGATTTCATAGATGAGAGGCACATTGCCTAGTCCAGGGACCAACCTAACCAGGTGTTATGCTTTCCTTTGATTCTTCCAAAAAATACTCTCCTTCTTTATTTGGGGGGCCTCCATCATGAGAATTGGCAACATCATCATCAGACAAAGATGGGTACCTATTGTCGGAACTGAGTGGGCCTGTCAAGGTATCAGGGAGTTTCCACCTTGCAATATTCGAGGATTGCACTTGGGAGAATTCCCCACCTGTATCACTGGTTCCTTGTACTGTCATCTTATTAATCTAGGCATTAATGGTTTTCCCCTGCTCATCCTTCTCAGCCAACTGATCTTCATTCAAACCAGGAAGCACATAATTAACATTAGGTTCAGAAGGAAGCACATCCTGAGGCCTCTCATCAACATGAGAATTTACCATTTCATAATTCTCCTCAACCCCTTGTACCTTCTCAAAAGCATCTATGATTTTCTATTTTCTATCCTTCTTGGGGGGGGGATCTTGATTGTCATTCTTTTCACCAACAGGAGCCTCCACAGTAACTACCCCTGGTTCTTTCTGAACCTCCAGATTGTCATTCTGTTCACAAGAATGAGCTTCCACAGTGGCCTCAGTTTGACCCGTGTCACTGCCTTTCCTTCGACAGTGTAATTCATCATGACCATTGATGTTCCATGATGAACAAAATTTATTTATGTTACTCTCATAAATTGTGTGACAAAAAATGTTATAGTTTAGAAATAATTTGGGTTTCCTTTGTATCCAATCTCTTGAGTGGTACTATCATCCCAAGTAGTGAAGAGTAATTGTTTAACTAAAATATGAGCCATGTCAACCTCTACCATAATTATAGCATAATGACCAATGTTGGGGTTATCCGTCTGTTTGTCAAATCTAATTGGATTTCCAATAGACGAAACAATGTCCCAAAGAATCTGGGGATGCCAACATAACAAACTAAGCTTATTAATTATTATCCATACCTGTGAAAAAGTGTTCTTGAAAATACTGGGATCAAAATTTCTGTCCCACTCATGAATATGAAGATACCCAGGTTTCAACAAGACATACCCCAGACTCCAAGCATGCTGCTTTCATTCATCAGTAGGGAAGACGATATGGTAAAACCCTTTCCCCGTATCCATCATCTTCCAGTCGCTGAATCCCCATATCTCCGCCAACCTGCTTGTCAATTCATGAAACTTCCATGGCCTAACACCTTTTGGAATAATCACCTGTGCAATAATCGAGAATTTATATAAACTGACATGCTCCTCAACTGCATTTTGATTTGCGGATACTTGGGAAATGCACCCTTTTCTGATGATTCTCCCAGAACTCTCAGTATCACAGTCCATAAAGGAAAACCCACATTTTTCTTGAGCACCTCTGCAATGCTCTTCCCATGGTACGAGACATCTTTTCCACTCAATTATCCAATATTCCTCTTCGCACATAGTGAAAAAAGATCACGATGCCCTATCAGATCTACATCCTTCACTTCGGCATCGATTTTCCCTGTATGAACAGCATCACCTTGGATAGGGTTTTCACCGATCTCCCCATCACCACTCACCCCTTTAAGAGTATCCATCCTCTCAATACAAAGATCTTTATATTCTCTATTTAGAAAACCATTTCTTCAAAACAATGATTTGAATGACATTTTAGAAATACTCTTCACAATGCTTTGAAAATATCATTTTTCATTACCAAAATACGGTTACCCCATATTATATAAAAACCGACTTCCTCAAAGAATAAAAATGGTCAATAAATCATGAAACTTCATTTATAAAACAATTTATAGAAGTATAGTAGTTAATTTCAAACAAAATAGGCTTGAGAGGGACTAAAGAAAGTAAACTAGTACTGCACATTCACTTAATGAGGTCCTAAAAAAAGAGAAAACATAATGATGATAATTGCGGACTCAAAATAAATCCGAACACATTAGAATAGATTCAACATAAAAAAACATTTATTGAATAAAATAAAAAAACAATGAATGTTTAGGTGAGAAAACATCCAGCATAAAGTATTTCCTTTGAAGGAATATCACACAGAATATATTGAATTAAAAATGAAGAATCCAGATGATAGATTTAAAATCTATCAACGAAAAACCATTGTGATTCTACAATTGAAGGAAAATAATAAGCACAATATATTACACAATCTTAGAATTTAACCGAAATAGAACAATAATCAATGATTGAATGAATTGATTCCGAAAGATAATGGGTCTCTAAATTCACAAGGGAGAGAACCAAGTTCAAGAGGTAATATGAATACAGATAAATGAAAAAATCACTCTTGTGGATGCATATACCCAAAAATAATTATTTTTAGAAGGTGTGAAACCAAAATTAAAATATTTTAATAATAAAAACTCATGAATGGAGAAAACCTTCTCGCCTGTTATTAAAAACCGTGATTTTACCATTATCGTATGTTTAATGTAAATTCTTGGAATGAGATCATAACACCATTCCCCAGTTCATGAATTCTCCTCGAAATCAATACATAGTGTTTTGACTAATTAAATAGTGTGTACATCCGTTAAAGATAGTAAAATTATTATTTTCAGCTCAAAAATCCCCAAGACATCCCCGTTGTTACCCGAACTCAAGGGAAACACTAAAATTCCTTGAACACAATTATACTCTATCACCCTTAATTAAAATAGATATACATTGTTGAAAATTATGAAATTTTTTCTAGAAAATGCATATTATATTTTGGATTCCCAACATGCACCCAAATAATGATGTAATCAAAAGGTGGGATGAGAAATACATGGATGTGCGTAATGTGATGTTACAAAATGACACCCCTCCATTCACATATTTGTAGCAGACTGAGCCTTATTTCTCAATAAAAATATACAAACATCCCATATCATTTTACTTTAACACATTTTTATGGTATTTTCTGCAAATATTTCTAAACCACTACTATAAAAGGGGACATCTCATTGATTTATTCCATGTGGATGTAATATCATTAACTGATCACATTATATTTTACTTATTATTTTACCTCAACTATATTTATGGTATTTATCAAAAATAATAATTTTTGTATCTTATATATTTTTAAATTTTTTACTAATATATGAAACCACAATTATCCACCCTCTTTCCATGAAAATGATAAGCGAAAGTATCACTTATGTGTTCATATAACATACCATCTCCACACATAGATTCAATTCGTTTTTCATCACAATATTTCAAATAAGGTTATTATAATGGGTAAAATGATTATATATGAACTATATAATATATTTATTCTTCTGTAATGATAACAAAATAAATACCTTTTACCTTATAATCCATTGGAAAATGATAATGCAACATATCAGTATGTGTCGAATATCACTTATATGAAATAATGTGATTAATTATTCTTTTATATTTAATATAGATGTTATTAATGAAAAATTTGATTAATATATATTATTTATATCATATAATAATTATTCCAGTATGGTGAATTTTAATTTTTCAATATTTCATTACATCTATAGAAAAATATAAATATAGTTAATGTGTATATATGGCATACCTTCTCCAGGAATGTTGTAATTCATTTTAATATTTCTATTTTTATAGATGGATATAAATATATATATATATATATATATATATTTAATATATATGTCATTGATATCAATATTATAATGTTCAATATGATGGATCTATGATCAATATACAAGGATGGAATCTACAAAAACAAATCATTCCTGAAAAATGAATCATTTTTTCACCCAGAACAATGATTATAATAAATATTTATTAATAAATAGGTGATCAAATGTTGCATATAAATTAGGTATTACATGTTATTAATTAATATTTATATATAATTGATTTAGAATAGTTTTATATTTATTATATATGTGTTTACAACATGTACAATTGAAGTCAGACTATATGTAACAATTTTATAAGAAAATTACACTTTTACCAGAATTGTTAGTGATTGAATTTTATTCATGAATTTATTGGGTCTATCTATCAATAGAAAAAAATCCATTAATATTCTTATCATCAAGGATTATTTTTTGAAATTATTTTTTTTCTTATTGTTTTTATTTTTTTTATGGAATCAATATACTAAAATGTTGTTATTATGGAAAAGAAATATTATTTCTCAAATCAGTAAATATTTCTATTCTCTTATATGTCCGTGTTTTCAAAAAATTTAAAAATAGATTTTTTAAATATTGTACTATTTTTATTAATGTAATTTTTACACATTTTTTCTTTTCAATAATTTTTTAAAAATGATTCTTTTTACCTTTCATTCAATGAGGTATTTTTCACTTATTACTGAACATGTGTAAGGAATAATTGATTATACATATAGTAATTAAATGGAATATCCCAGTATATTGAAAAAACAATTCATCAAAGATTACATAACGTGCTTAGAAGGTTATTTTCTTATTAACGAATTTATTTACAATTTGAGACATTTTATGATTTGAAATATGTGATTTCAATTTGAAAATGATAATTTTAATTAACATACTTTCTTTATGATCATTAAATTAATTTTTCATATAAGTTGATATCCATTGATTTTTCTTAATCATGTCAAAGGATATGATACAATGATATATTCATAATTATTTCATTATATTGTTTATGATCATGATTATAATATTTTTATAAACCCCATTTCTTTTCCATGGGTTGTGCTACGTTGAATTTATTAAATTCTGTTGAAATCTAGTTTATTTCCATGTTTTATTCCATAATGAATTATAATTGAAACCTATATATTTTTAATGGGTTATGATGTGATGAATTTTTTATGCTCTCATTGAACACATATATTTGATTTTCATTACATGAAGGGTGGACCTGTAATTATATATCACTCAAATTCATTGGGTAAGGATGGATATATCTTAATATAAATATTTTTAGAATGTGGAATGATCCCAATTTACTAAAAGACCCTATACACTATGAATATAATAGGAGTGAACCTAAAAATGGTAGTATATTCCCTTAGTAGGATGTCCATGAATTGTTTAGTGTAGGGGGCTTCTAAGTAGTTGGAATATATACAGCTTTCCATGGTGGATCGATTGAGTGTATGTTTTATTCAGTTGATGGTGATGACTCCTCAGATTCTTGAGCATGTCGAAGAGTCCTAGTTGGGTGATACTAACTATTAGGTCCTTCATGACCATATATCCATGGGGGTTAACTAGACAAATATTCTAAATGATGGAATCATTTCAATTTTTTCCATAGACAAACAGTGACCCTAATCACGATGAAAGAGGAGGTGAAGTGAGAGTTCCAAAGTTCGCTTTTGGATTCACATCCTAGTGTGGGGAATATAGGAACCTAGTCTTAAAAAATTGATATAAAATCACATTAAATGATTATTAATATCATTTTAAATGGAAATAGTTGAAAACATTAATAGATTAGTGTCATTGGAATCATAGAACGCAATATTCTAACTTGATGAAAGATCATGAATGTTTCCCATGATGAACAACACATTTATTACTCCTTCTAAAAACCTTTATTCATTACGTAGATAAAGGAATAACAATAAAGGGTGAGATAAGATACCAAGTAAGGGTATGTGAAGGACATAAAAAAGTATAGTATGAATATAACTTATGAGAACATGAGTATAACATTTGAAGAATAATCCATGTATATTAAAGATCATAAAAATGAATAATGGAATAATGATTTTTAGTTAATTAGAAATGAATCATAAGTAAATAAAATAACATGTGCCATGGTATAATAACATTTTAATAAGATATATAGTTTTCTAATACACATAAACTTATAAAATTCTGAACTTGTTTATATAAAAACATATTCACACAATTCATAATAGAAACAAATTCAATCCCTCACATATTCATCTGTGCATGAAACCAGGATTATGCATAACATTTATAATATGTAATCAAGTTATAAAGTAATATTTTAGAAATGTAATATGGCTAAACCAAAAAATCAGAGACATGAAACTAGGTACATAAATAATATTTTAAATATGAAAATATATTCACGGAGAATAATGTAATCATGTAATAAATTTCAAGAATAAACATATGGCCACAAATAAATGTCCATGAATGATTTTATGATAAAGTGATCAAGATAAATCATAACATTCTAAACATGCAATCAGGTTTATCGATAAAATTATAGACATGTAACTAGGACCATGCATAACATTTTGAACATTTAATCAGGTCCATGTATAAAATTTGGAACACGTAATATGGTTCACTAATAACATGGTGAACATATAATTAGATTGAAACATAAAATATATACTCATGAATCATTATTCATTACCTAATTCATTGGAGGGATATTTGGCTCCCACCCATCACATAATGAAATAATAAATATGATTTTCAAAAGATCCTAAAAAATAATAATATCATTACCCATGAAATGATATGTGTATTATGAACACTTAATCCTATAATAATGTATGCAAAATAGATTGGTTTCATAATCATTTTATTATCTAATTACCCATGATAGGATATTAGTTTCATAATAATTTTGGCATGGTATAACCTTTAGAAGAAAAATAGGTTTCCTAAGAAATATTTCATCATAAACACATACAAAACATAATGAAATAATAATAATTGCTTCCTTGGACCTTATACATAATATTGATTAATTAATTTCAAATAATGTAATATTTGATGGAGGATGAGTTTGAAAGACCACATGAAATAAATATTGAGGAATTTTTTTTATATCATAAATCATTTTCCGAAATAAGTTTCTTTGAAATATTCTATAAATACATATGACATAATCTATAATAATCATTTAAAATTATCTTAAATAAAATATCCTTTCAGTATTGAAATACTTATTTTAATATATAATGAATTTTTTTAACCCTTTTATTTGAATGTTATCATGAAAACATGTGAAATAATATTCAATGAAATTGTTTTTCTGTCACAAGATAAATCCATACATACCGAATATTCCTTTGACGCCATAAAAATTATATAAAAGTGACTCAATAAAAAATTACACTGAGATTCGTTTTTTAAACATTTTTATAAAAATGAAAAACATTGGTAGAATTTCTTTTAAGTATGAAATTATAATTCTTTAATTTTTTTGAATTATTTTTTTAAATCATATTTTTGATGGAATACATATTTCTAACATAAGAGAGATAGATAATGTATAGTTTCCAAAAAATCAATTTCATATTTATTATAAGTACCAATGAGTGTAAAAATGGTACAATTACATGATAAAATGATTAATTACTCGAGGATAATAAATTTAATGAGATTTATTGAGACATATATCATAATATTTCATCAATGGATGAAAAATCTTAATCAATATTGATAAAATATGAGATTGTATAAATAAAATCATACCACAATGGTAACATTGAATCATAATCCCCATAAAATAATAACATTAAATGAAAATTAAAATATATTTAAAAGAAGGATATTCTTGATATAAAATTTCAAATTAATTTATATAATCCACTTATAATTATATAAGTGCATAACATGGCATGTGTCTTAATGATTGTAAATTGAGACAAAATTATTTTACCGAGTTTGTAAATTTTGAACAATACACCCCTAGAATGATGGATCCAAATATTGATAAGTAAATACCAATGAATTTAATGATAATTATCATAGGATACAATTTTTGGTAGTATATACACCATGCAAAATAAACGTGTTGTGTATATGGAACAAGGATCACATAAATAAAAGTGAGACTAGAAATCAACATTCTACTTGGGAACCTACTGAATTGTGAGCCACATGAAATAATACCATTAATGGAAACATTTAATATCATCAATTAAAATAAACTCAATATTTAAAATTTCATAGGGAGTAATAAACAACACAATAAAAATAATTAGTGAATATATCATATATATCACATAAATAAAAGAGATATGAGAAAATACTGACCATAAGACTTGACTTTATTCCCAAAAATTTAAACCTCATATTTAACAAATATAAATTTCTTATAAATCTATCACAGAATAATATTCGCATATCATACACCATATATTATTTTATTCTGACATTATATTATCCTTTTATTATCAATTCCTTGTTAATGATACATATTAGGGAACATTCGCTTGGTTTTTTATATGTTTTGATTTTTTATCCATAAAAATCTTTATTAGAATAATATTAACTTATTTAAATAATAGGAAAATAATATAAATATAATATATATTTATTTATTTTTAGTTATAATATTGCATAAAATATATAAATATGAAATTAAATACATCGATCATGGATATGGTAGGTTATATGTATGCATGATCATTGTTTACATTTTCTTGACAAATTTTGAATGAATTAAAATTATACGATATAAATATATATTGTATTTAAAATATAATTATTGTGTAACATATTTTTATATTTTTTATTAAAAACACTCTTAATAAGTTATATATATGATGTGAAAGAGTCACCTCGCTTTGAGAATGTGGTAGTCCACACGTCCACAAACGATGTTATTAGCTTCCGAAAAAATGGAAAACATGAATTTATGTGTTATATAATATTTAAATAAAAATAAACAAATCCTCAATATCATATATATTATATCAAAATACTATGTTCATAATTATTACAAACCATGATAGGGGTAATGGAAGACCGAATGACAACGGCACATGGGGTGGTAGTCTACCGTAAACATGAGTGATGATTAGGTATAACATTTTATTGATGTGTGTGAAGTTTTAAGTTATAACCTTAACATAAAAATTTATATATTATTTAATTATAATTATATTATAATATAATCATCATATTTGAAAAATGTAATAGGTGGTGAAATAAATAAAAGATACGTTCTCATTGATGAACGTTAGCTCTTCATCAGGTAACTCATTTTTGTCACAAAAGGACAAAATTTGATTACTTTATTCTGAATATGAGGAATCTAGTTTGAATTTCTGAAATTGGAATATTTTTTGGGTAGGTTTTGGATGGTAAAACGTTTTTTATTTGTGTGAATAAGTGATGGGTTGGGGGGAGTTCACTTTTATAGTGGAGGATTGAAATTCTATTCAATATAAAAGGTAAACACTTTTCAGTGGTCTACCATAAATAATTTTTCCCCATTAATTTTTCATTTAGATTTTATAGCAGAAATTTTCAAAATTTTTATAGAAATATTCATTTTTACATGTGTCTAGATAATTTGTCCCATTAAGATTACTCTTTAACAACTAATTATAATCGTTATTTACCTAAAATGCTATAATTAATTTTATTTACCACCACTAATATTGTTTGTTAAAATTTAATTTTAAAATAAATTACATCTTATATTATTTTATTTATAATTGTAGAATAAATTTTACCAATTTTCAATCACACAATAGGTATACTTTGATTTAAAAATAATATCACATATGGGACAAAATATTAGGTTTTTAATATATGAAGGTAAAATGTCTAAAATGTTATTATGTTCAATTTCATTGTAAAATGGAATCTAATGACCTAAAATTCATTTTATATGTATTTTTAAAAAATGTATACTATAAAAAAAATAAAAAACAATATTTATATATATTAATAAATTAGATAAAAATTCTGTTTTCAATTAAAATTAAGTGTCTTTCAATAATCATTTAAAAAATAAAACATCCTTAAAAATAATAAAAGTTATACCAAATTATATTTTTATAATTTTAATTATAACATTAGTTTCCATTTTTCTAATAAAATTTATAAAAGTGTAAAAAATTAATTTTAAAAGAGGACTTTCATCAATAGGTGGAAAAACTACCAATAAGATAAATACAGTTTTACATATCTAAAATTTGTTTTGTTTTAACATTATGCCTATAAAACTTATTAAACAAATGTAAAAATATTAGTTTCAATTTATTTTATATAAATAAAATTATGATATGTCATTAATAGTTATTAATTTAATTTATAATGATAAAATTCCTTTATGGGTATAACTATATTTGATTTCATTCAAACACATCCTTTATATTGAATTGTCTTTTATATTAATTGATAATTAATTTATAACCAAGTATTCCATTTAGTAATTATGTTTAAATAATAGTTTCATAAATTATTTAAACTTATTCATGTCTTCCATTGTATCTTATAGGTGATATATGTATTAATATTTTAAAAGTATTATTCATTGTATATTGAAATTTTGTGAAACATTATCTTTTGTGTAGAAAAAGATATCATAGGACCTTTTTATTATGTATATTACAATAAAATCATAGTATTTCATTTAACAAAAGATAAATTAAGGGGTTTTTATAGTATAATATTAACTTACTATTTCATGTTAAACAAGCCAAAAATAATTCTTTTACATAATACAAGACATTTTAAGAGATTCATGAATAGAAAAATTTCAAAATTATTAAATTAATGTGAAAAAATATTTCAACCAAACATGGGGTGTTACATTCCAACCCCAATAAATTAATATCAACACTGAAATTAATTTAGCTCATCAAAGACCAATACTTTTAAGTTCCATTCATATAAACCAAAATCGTAAAAATCAATACTAAAAAATTTATTAAAATGAATATTTTTAATCATAATGGTTACCCAAGGAAACAAAAAATTAATTTTATACATAGGAAAACATAGGGGATGATTTTAAAATTTAAGAAAAGATTAAATAATTAAAGAGAGTGATCAATATAACAAATCATTGGAAGTTGGTGGTCTATAGAACATTAATAATCACTAAGAAAACCAATGATTTATGAAATAGGTCACTGATATAATAACAATTATGATAATATGAATGAATTTTATTTCAAAACCCTTTATTCTAAAAATGGTGAATTTTCATGTGAAATTGTACATGATTTCATTCCATTTTATAAGAATAATATTACAGCTTTGTTGTTCCTTGAATAATTCTTAATTAATCTTTTTGTCCATGAAATGAAGTTTGATTTTTTATGATTGAATTAGTAATAGATAATTTGATACATAAATATGATGATAAGTCATTTAATATGTCCTTAATTATCATCATAACTTAATGGTTTTCACATTTCACCCAATATGTAGAAATCCTCATATGGTGAGATAATAATTTAAACTCTAAATCGTCATCTAATGTTTATCATAATCTATTCCATATATACTTATCCTTATTAACCTACATACATATTAAAATCTAGAACAATTGATCTAAGGTCACAAAATGTTTCAAAATTATCATAGCATGTATCCCTTATATATCATAAAGTAGTTCATATTTTTTCACATACCAAACTTCTGAATACCATTATCATGTTTTCTATTAAAAAATTGTATGGGCATGAATTATAATAATCTTTATTTATAACAAAAATTATTTTGAATAAAAAATATTATTTTATATATTACATAATTAAAAAACATGTTCAGTTCATCCATGATTATATAAAATACATTTTCAACAAATAAATCATCAGTTAAAGGGTAATATCAACTATCCAATTTACATTACCCATATCAATAATCTCTTTACACAAGTTAAAGGCAATTTTCACATCATCCAGAACACATTAAGGGTAACATTTTATTATTTAAACTTTCACTTTTACATTAAATCACTTTTCTATGTCATTATCCCCACTCAATATATATTTGAAAATACATAATTAAACATACACTCTATGATTCATATAACCTAATTCATGAATTCATATACATATAAACAAAAATCATCTAAAATTATTATCAAAACTTTACTTATTTATCATCATCATATTCATTAATACCTCTTTCCAAGAATATGTAATATAAATCAATTATTAAGGTTCATCTGCCTCAATTTAGTAATTATTCTTGTGTTCAATGTAAACTATACAATTATAAAATCCCATATCTTTCTGATGTATTTTGTGGTCTCTTGATCCTCAAAAGTATAACTACTACTCATGACACATTTTTAATTCATTTTCTGATATTTTTACTTATGATATCTATTTGAATAATTCAGATATATTCCATATTAGAAAAAATCAATGTCAACCATGTTCCTTATTGTTTCCTCTATTAACAATGACTATAAATAATATCATGAGAAACCCTTATCAAAGGACAAAACCAAAAAATTTTGAGAAATTTATTATTATATGTATAAATAATGACATATTATATTAAATAAATTTTTCCTTAGGCTTATCCTTATATACATCCCTAGATATATGCTTATAATTAATCATTGGGATCTAACAGACATTTTATATCATAGTTTGTAACGGTTTATTAAACTATTACATTTATACAAACTATAGTGACACAGGATTAAAATACATTTATTTTACATCATTTTAGATAAATATTCATTACAATATAAAAGTACATAATAAGGGATGAAAAATAATAATTGTCATTGGAAACATAGAACAAAATATTTTATGTTTTTGTACGATCTTAAATGTTTTCTATGATAACATTCTCAATTTTTAACTCCTACATAAAACAATTATTCATAAATTAGGGAATTGAAACATAGAAACGGGTGATATAATATGATAATTAAGAGTAAATAAATGATATATGTAAGAATAACCTGAACGTAATGATAATATAGAAATATCATAACATTATAATATAATACCCTCCGAATCAAAGATCGTAAACATGAATCATATAATAGAGATTTGAAATTTAGAAGATATTAATAAAAAGGAAATAAATAAACACGAGTCAGGAGATCATAAAATTGTAATAAGATATTGAATTTTGTCATACACACAAACTGATAATATTGTTAGCACATGTTAATTGTAACAAGTTCACTCATTATGATAAAGACAATAATTCAAACCCTCGCATACTTTAATGTACATGAATCATAGCCCATGTATATAATTGTGAACATGAAATCAGGTCCATTTATAACATTATGAAAATGTAATAAGGTTAATTAATTGAATTATGGACACTCGAACTAGTCAATGAAAAACATTATGAACATATAAGCAGGTTAACAGATAATAAAAATGAGACTCAGCCATGTTGGTGAGGACTTTTAAAGAACATACTGATGACTTGAGATCAAATCCAAGAATAGGCATATGTTTTGCTACTGTGGTTGTGTTGTAAAAGTAATATAGATAGAAATGTAGCTAGTACTGTATCGGTTATTGTAGAATGTACTATAGAAGACATAACTATTCCCTCGTGTGGGCATTCGGGCCACTGGTTTGGTCCTCGATTCATTTAAGTCCTTCAGGCCACCCAGGAATTCAGGTTAGTAAGGCCTTCGGTCCACCTCAAGGCCACCAGGGCACCTTAAGTGCAGATGCAAACTAGATAACCTACATAGAAAAAGCTATAGATGGAGGATGGGTAAGTATTTTTCACCATAACAGAAGCCAAATGGATTGTAAGAATGAAAGGTGTGACATCATCCATCGGAATAAACCTATGAATGCATGGGAAATCCTAGCTGAAAAGCCATTCAAAGTTAGAGATATTATTTCACAATGATAAATCTGGGGAGGAGTGGTCTAAAGTAGTTATTTTGGGATGGATGTAATGATTGAATCCTACGGGTAATGAATTCTTATAAGGCCTATGGTCCATGTAATACATGCACCTACGGGTCTTATAAATATTCCACCTCACCCCTTGAATGGAGGATTATAAAAATCAATAAAAAATAAAGGCCTTCCAGCCATTGGAGGTTGACGGATAACATTGCTAACATGTAATTAGGTTCACACATAAACACATGGACAATAAAATAGGTCCATGAATAACAATTTGATCATGAAATCAGGATCATACAAAAAATTGTGAACATTTAAGATGGTTCATGCATAAATTCATAGACATTAAACTAGGTCTGTGCATAACATTTGGAACATGTAATCAAGTTCACACATATCATTTTGAACACATAATAAGGTCCAATCATACCATTTTAACATGTCATCAGGTTCAAGTATAACATTTATACTCACGATGCATCCATCCTTACACAATGCATTACAGAGTTATATAAGTCCCACCAATAACAAAATAAAATCAATCATATGTGTGGAAAATATCATAAAGATTAATAATTTCATCACCCATGAAATGAATGGGGTATTATAAACATTTCAAGTTATCCTAACCTATAGAAAAGATACATGTCTCATATTCATTTAATCATATAATAACCAAATAAATGAATTGGTTTTCATATGAATTTTATCATTTTATAACATTTTTTGTGAAAAAAGTTTCATAAGAGACTTTTCATCATAAACATAAACCATTAAATGAAATAACTACAATAATACCATTAAAATATATCACAAAATTATAAAAAATTTTATTAAAGTAGGTTATCTTATATTCTAGAGGATTTTTAAATATAACATAGAATAGTTATACAAGAAATGATGCATTCATTAAAAATAAAAAAATATTTTGCAAATATTGTTTTCATTGAAATCCACATAGACAACATATAACGAAATCCACAGAATTATTTAAAACATTTCATTTGGAAAATATACAATTCAAATATAAAAACTTTTTTTAAAACAAAAAAAAGAAAATGAATTTTATAGAAAATAATCTTGAAAACATATAATAAAAACATAAAATAAATGATATTCATGAGATCAGATAAATCCATACATTCCCTGCAATCCTTTTTCACCATAAAAAGATTAAAAAAATGGTTCAATCGAAAAATAAACAAAATATTCATTTCAAAAAATCATCTTTAAAAAATAAAAAACATTTGAAATAATTTATTTTAAAGATCATATGATAATAATATAACATTTTTGAAATCATTTTTTGAAAACACTGTTTTGAAATAATTCCAATTTCTAACCGATGACAGAGATAATGTCAGATTTGTATAAAAAAGTCACAATTATCATAAGTGACATTGAGTAAGAAATTATAAAATTACATTAATATTTTAATAATAAAAATTTTTAAACAAAATTAAGGAGATTTCATGATATGTGGATCATAATATTTCATTAATGGAAGAGTAATCATAAACAAACTTGATGAATGATGAAACTGTAGCAACAAACAATTAACACTATGGTAAAATTAATTGAAAATCACAATGAAATAATAAGATTAAAAAATATTATTATATATTTTAAATAAATACATTCATGGTACAACATGTTAAATGGATGTTTATAAACTTCATACATGAATATTTTTACATAACATGTCATGTTTTTCAAAGAAGGAGAACATTGCTCAAACCTGGGATCCTTGGATGTGCTGAGTATTCTAGATGTGTATTCTGTAGTAATACTTGGTCTGGGTTCTGTGTGATTTCTAGGGAGTATCCGGGTGATAAAATGGGACCACATGACGTATTGGCAATCTATACCCATTTACCACTAGTGTTATATTTAATCAAACATCAAACTATTGTATCTCCTTCGTTTGGACATAGATTTTCACCTATGTGTATATTATACTGATTGTGTTTATATATAGAAATTTAATGTGTCCAATGTAGTTGATTTCGATATATTATGTGATAAATATATAGAATGGTGATTTTTAGGTTATCAATGATGATTTCAGGAATCACACAGGTTCAAGAGAGGCTTCTATAGTGGAACCCTCTTGATGGGTGGGGCCTTAGTCTTATAATGATCACGAATGGCACCCACTAGTTATTCTCAGCCCGAATCCTCAATTAATAGTTTAATACCATCTTGTAATGATATGACATCATTCCTCAACCATCTGAGTGGCACACACTATCAGATCTTGGAATTGGTCCTCGATGACTTGAGTCGTACCATCATTTGTAAAAGGGGTACGAGACATCGTCCTTCTGAGTGGAACCTTCTATCCAGTTTAAGAATGGGTACTTGGTGATTAGATTGACCCCCTATCATAGATTCATGTCATGTTTCCTTAATGAATAGAGTCCCACCCTCCTCTAGAGATTGATAATTCATTCATGACCATCCGAGTGGCACCCTCAAGAGGGGCTAGGTATGGTTCATCAATGATTAGAGTGGAAACATCATGTGAAGAAAGGTTATGGTTCCTTGATGAATATAATTTAAACAACTCACAAGAATGGTAATGGTTCCTATACAAACTCATAGTGGAAACCTCCTGCAAATAAAGTGCACAGGTCCTCACCCTTATGAGTGGTAGCCTCCATCCGTGATGGGCATGTGTCCTCAATGGCTATAAGGTATGCATCATGTGGGGTAGGGAATGCTTACTCAATGACTAGTTTGGAACTACATAGATGTGGTGGGAATGTGACCTCAACCATTAGAGATACACCTTTTTGGTATCATGGAATGGTTCCTATAGCTAGATTTTATAGCCCCTCAACAGTTCAACATTGTGGTGTAGAGTGTCTAGAATTGGATGTTTTCTACTACGAATAAATGAACGATGTTGGGTATTATTCCAGGAATTTTATAACTAATAAAACACTTTTCCAAGGATATGTTTTGGGATGGAGATCCCATTATCACTTATTTAGTTTTATTTGGATTGAGCATATATATATCAATGATTGTTTACTCTCTTTCTCTTGGTTGAGTTGTTCACTATTTACTATTTATATATTTGTATCATGTCTCATTCTTCTCCCCCTTCAACATTAAGGGAACCCTACTACATAGGTATATACTCACCACATCATGGGATTTTCTCATATTCTTCATGTATTATTCATATGATGGAGTTGTCAGAGGTGACTATAGAGGAACATAGGTATATTTAATGCATTGGGATGCATATATGTGTTCAAATCATGGTGATCAGGAGGTGGGAACTCTTAACACTAGAACCTACTAATTTTTTTAGGTCGGGAAATCTTCTGGTTGGGTGCGTCTTTTTTCACAAAAATATATATGTTTCACTATTTTACTCTTATACACTACAGAGGTTTTCACTGTTATATGACATTATATATATTTAATCATTTTATTATTATTCCTCTGCACTTCTGCATTGAGTTGGTCAAGTGTGTGAATATATTTTCCTTAGTAGAAGTAATCTAAATTATTATATATGTTTTGGTGATTATCACAATCCACATTCTGTGTAATATGGTTGGAGTATTTGTGCCTAAATCCCTGAATATGTTTGAGAAGTGAAAATTATGTTTACAGAGTAACAAAGTCAAGTAAGATCATGTTGGAGGTTTATTGGTTTATTGGTTTTTCTGAAAGGGGTTATGGTTATATCATATATAAAATATGAATCATTTCATAATTATAATTATTAAATGCTAAGTATATTATTATTACTATCCATGTATAATGGTGATGAAAAATGAGATATGTTTCTCATAGAGGTAGTAGTACACACATATGTATGAGCTATATTTTCAATTGTCTAATATATAAAATTAAAATAAGTTACATAAACATTTACCCTCATAAAATAAATAAAATATTAATAATTTAAAATTTATTCAATAATTTTATCCTTATGTTAATCCATGTGAGGCGGTATTGAAAAAAGAATTTAGTCTCTTGATATATAATGTTATAGGAACGTATGAACATACAATGTTTCCAAATTCTAATGGGTTGGAGGGGAAGAAAGAAGATAATATATTATATTTATAGAACCAGTATTATGTTATAATATATATATATATATATAACTATTACATTCATATTTATAACAATTAATGTTAAATGGTGATAAAAATTGAAACAAAACACATCATCGAGGTGGTATTCCACCTGAACACACAAGCACCATTTTCATTTTAAGTTTGATTGAAAAGAGGTAGAAAATTGATTAAAAAACAATATAATATTATAACATAGTAAAAAGACTTATATACTTATTATATTATGGTAATAATATATCGAAAGGTGGTAAAAAAATTTGTATAAATTTTGTTAAGCCTTATACATCAGCCTTGGATATTGTCCTTTTGATTATATATTAAACCATTTAGGATTGGAATTTTTTAACCCAATTATATATATGATAGGAGTAGGTTATTTTTGGATTTATTTGGGAATTTAATTGGTTATATATGGGTTTCAATGTTTGTAGGGATGGTTGGATAGGAGGATCACTTTTATATGTGAGTAGAGTGATACCCTTGAAAATAATAATAGCTTTGAAATAAAATAAATGTGTTTATCATGAAATTTTTATCATATTTAGTCCCATATCAAATATTGGATATCTTTGGGTCAAAATACACTCGTAAAATAACATTTTGACAGGTTTTAGTGATATTTGAAGCCTTATGTTTTATTTTAACCACACATTATTAACCCATTTATCATTTTTCTTAGTGACAATAATTCAACAGGAATCATATTTATGAAGGATAATAGAAAAAATTAAACACATTAATAAATTTGAACATGAATATCCAGAAAATAGATTCTATTTTATAATTATGAGTTTATAGAAATAGTAAAAACAACATTGAATATTATTTAACAAAATGAAACAAGAAAAATATTTTGAAAAATATTTTATTAATAATTAAAATGATATTACAAAATGATATTTATTTTTTTCCCATTTAATTAAATTTGTTATGAAAAAAATAAAAGGATTCTTATATAACTATTCAAGTAAGAAAAAATAAAAAATATCATTTTGAATACTATATTAAAATTGATGTTCCAAAAATATTTTATATAAGAATAAAAAAATTATATAGATTTATAAAGTTGAAAGAATTGATTTCTATAGTCTCAATTAAAAATTTAAATGAATTATATTACATACTAAATATATATTTTGTATGGATTTTGTTTTTATAAAATGAAGACATAATTATATCATGATTATATCATAAAAGTTATAGTATTTGTAAAATTATAGTTTTTTAATATTCATCAAAAAATCAACAATTTTGGATAAATAAAAAATTTATCGTAATATTATTTTTAAATTTTTCTGTCACAAAAAATTACATTTTATATGTTGAAATATAAAATATTAATAAATGTAACATTAAAATAATGAACAATATAAGATACATGAAAAAAGGTTTTATTGAATAATGACCATGTAATATGTAATTCTTATTTTATACCAATTTAAAATTAATTATGTTTTAATATATTTGTCCAAATATTAAAAAAATTATAATATAATAATCAGTGTTTAAAATTGTTTAGTTTTACTTACATTGATAAAAAATCATTATAGACAATTAAAATTGTTTTTGATTAATAAGAATTTTCTATCAGGAAATGTATTTATCTAAAATTTAACTATTTAATAATCAATATAATACAGATTATTAATTTTTTAAAAATGTATAAAATGAATAATAAAAAATATATATATGTATAATACTAAAAATAAAATAAATTACCTTATAAATGAAACATATATAATAAAAAATGTTTTCAAACAAAAAATTTCCATTTAACAAAGATTAATAACATATTATTCTCTATCATGACATATTAATTTTTGGGATTTCATTATTTAATTTTATTATTTATAACTATGATTTTATTAATAATTTATTTAATATAATTCATCAAATGTGATGAGTTTAATAACAAATATTGACCTTAAAAAATATTTATAAATTCTCTCCTTGGAATAAAATATATATTATATTGTTATTTTCATATCATTAATTTTATAAATTCATTAAATTATCAATCAAATTTATATACAAAGTAATTTATTTCATTTCATGTTATAGTAATTAGTTATTCACATATGTGTTGTGCTTCATAAATCACATGTCACACCCTAACCCCATAATCTGTTTTTATTTTTTTCATTTCATTGTCCTTAATCATGTCTATGGTGCTCGAGTTGAGTTAGATGTGTTTTTCTCTTGAATTTAGAGATTTAAGAAGTAACTGGGGTGTAACATGATATATGCATAGATTGGAAATATTTTTCACCTTCATATAAAAAATTATTCCTCCCAGACAGGGGATCTGTATAGTTTTCACTATCATGAACACTACCATGCCCTATACACCAACTGGCCATGAAACATCTAAATAAGGTTATAGAAGCCCTATATAAGTTGAACATGGTCTGAAAGACTGTACAACCTTCCCATGATTAGAAAAAGAGATAATTTTTTTAATAATAATATTATTATTAATTACATTTTGATTATTATTATAACTTATTATACCCCATTTACCCAACTTATCAGGATACCACATTCACCTTCCTCCCTCTATCATGCGATAAAAAATTCCCAATGTGCTACCTCACCTGTACGACCTCCCTATTTATAATTCATTCTTGTTCAATTATTCATTGGATTTCGGGAGTGATCTCCTCTGATATTTTTTTGTTCCTCTTCAAATCCATATTCTCAAAATTTTTTTCATTTTCCCCCATGAGACATGCATGAATTAGGATGAACGATAACCATATATTAATACCATTATTGTGGTGTCCATTGAAGGAGATGACTTGTAGCACATTCATAGAGACATAAATATATATATGCACATTTGTATATATGTGTGTGTCTTCATATATGTGTACCCTCTTTATATATACCCACTAATTGATGTGTTAATAAATACATTAGGACTATGTGTTATTGTATACATTTAAAGGTGTGTATGTCTATATGTGTGAGGTGCTGAACATCAAGAGAGGAATGTTTTATGCTATCTTACCTAATGTCTAAACATATATATAGAAATCTAGGATTTTTTTGACTATTTTAGCATGTTTATTTATCATATTATTATGTGAATAAAATATAAGAAAGTTTTTTGATGAACATAATGGTGTTATTTCATAATTTCCACAGTCTCATTAAATTTCAAGAATGATATCAATTTATAATGTCATGTTTCGTAGTTGTTTTCAATTATTAATTTCCAAATTTACACTTTTTTCTTCAATTTGATTTATCTATCTAAATTAGAAATGGATAAAAATATTTTATCCTTCAACATGTTTTTATAAAGATCTGATGTCGTGTTTGGGATTCCCGAGGGTTTAAATGTCGTTATGCATATGTCCAATGACCATTTATAAAAATCTATAAATAGGTCGGATCATTTAATAATATTTTAAAAAATAACAGAAACTCTAATAGAGGTCCATGAATATATATTCTAATTGGACATTGAATGATTAGATTTTAATATGGGTGGGATTTTAAAAAATTGGAAACATGTTCACTATAAATGAAGGAGAAATATTGTTGTAATATTTTTTTCATGGTTCTGTTATTGGAGTGTTTGTTTGCTTCTATAGTTCAATGATGTATCCTAGTTTTGTGAATGAAACATGATAATCTTGATTAACAATGAGGGAATACTAGTACTAGTATGATATCAATGACCAACCATACCTTGCTTGATTTATATTAAAACACTAAATAAACAATGATAGATGGTATTGGATAAATCAAATATGAGAGTGGCCTTTGTATCCATGGTTTATAACATAGTGTATAAGGATCGTAGTTCCCCCATATACTAGATAATTATGGATTACGAGTAGAGTTATTTGTATTTTTATTATTTTTTATGTAATATTTTTTAATTATCTCATATTAATTTTTCTATTCATATTTGAAGTGATAAAAAACTATTTTCATTTCCATATAACTTTTGAACATGATGATATTATCTTTTCCCACATTCTTTTTTCAATAATACTCATACATTATCATATCATTCAATTTTCTAAAATAAATTACATCTAATTAATTTTTAAGGAAAATGGAAAACCCTAAATTAGTAAATTTATATTTTCAAACTAGAAATAATGGTATATCGATTTTAAGTTACATAATATTGAATAGTTATCCTTCCTGAATTCATATTAGGAATCTCAGTTCTCATATAAACATTATTTATAATTATTCTATTTCTGGTTTTTCTCATCAATGATTTTTTATTTAAGAGTGTCTGTTTTTTGATATTGGGGGCCAATGAGGCTACATTGAGGTATTTTAAATAATTATTTTTATCCAATAAATTAAATTTTTAACTTCTACTTATAGATTTAGTTTTATTTCTTATGTTTTAACTATCTCTTATTCAGAGGTGTAATCATTCCCTATCATGATAATTATAGGCCATATATAAGTAACATCCCATTTAAATAATGAATATGAAAATTTTCATATTTATTTGTACTGGTAAATTACATATTAATTTAAATTTAATGGGGATTCTATGTTCGATGGAATACCCGATACACAATAATGGGTTTCCTTGATATCTTACATTACACACAACATTGAGTTGTACTGAATTATAATATTTTATTATTATTATTTTAAATGGTAGTTAATGCCTAGCTATTGTAATAAAGGGAATGAAAATAACTAACTACAATATTAATATAAATGATTGTTAAATGTTTTTACGTTTATCTAATACATTCTAGTGGCTTAAAATAAGAATGAATCCTTTTTTAAGCATAAATACTCAAATATTAATTAAAAGGTCGATTTACCACCTTCTGATGGAGAACCCAATTAAATCTATTTTTGGACTCTTTAAAATGTTCTACTTGAAAAAATTAAATTCTTATTTAGAATTGGGACTTCTAAATTTACTTTGGGTAAATTATTGGTATTTTTCCGATAAAATTCATTTTTTATAAATAGTGAACATTACTATATTTTAATCCAAAACTACCTTTTAATCAAATTTATTTATATGGTTCGATTTTATTTTTAATTGATTTTAATGATTAATTAAATTATAAGTTTAAAATTTAATCCAATATCGGTCCTTGGAATTAATTTCACTTTGAAATTGAACATAAACAAGTGTTAATGTTTTGATAGCTATTATTTCTTAAAAAACACGGTTTTTTTCATAGGAAATTAATTTTAAAATAACTTTTTCCACTTATATGTTTTGAATTATAAAAAATGGATTCCATATTTATAATTATGATATAAAAATTTTGTAAATAGATAACTATTATTTTTAGAAAATATGAATTTTTAATTCAATAAAAATTGTATTTACCATGAATAAAAGGAAAATCAGGTAAATAAGAGTGTCAAAATATTACTATAATAATATAAAATTATTCCAATATTTTTCCTAATCCTATTGATTAATACACTTCCGAACATGGGAATCCTTGGTTTGATTTTGGAACACTATGGGGCCACATAAGATAGATAATGACACTTTATATTATTTAATTTATTGTAATGTCATAAATGACATAAGAAAATATCTTATAATAAATTAATTTTTACATAGGGTTATATTTGTTATATTTTAATCAAAAAATATTATTTGAAAGGATTAGAATATTCCCTAAATCATGGTATTTTTTATAATTTTTAGACATCCAATAAATAATATTATTTATGACCCAATAACGATGCAGTGTTTACCTCAATTATAAATGATTTAAATAAATATAATTATAAAGAATAAAATATTATCCAAATCTTGTCCAATTAATATCATATTTTTTTATATCGACCATTAATCACTCATTATTCTACTTTAATAAGTTTTGGACATTTATAAACCAAAAATAATTATATAATAAAATAATATTTTTAAAATTTCTTAAAGAGGCCCTCCACCCCCTTATATAAGGACTCCACTTCAATCCCATTCCTCACACATATCCAGCATTTTGTCTCAACCAAACCCTGCCTAAATAATCTCTCAAGATCCCATTATTATTCCTAGAATCCTTACCTTAGGTAGAAGCCACTTCAACTAAAACTTTTAGTTCAAATAGAATGGATATACACAATATAAAGGTAACATCTTCTCTTATGTCCTTTTATTTTATTTTAAATATACATCCTCATAAAAATATTTTTATTCCCATATTTTATAACAAAACCAGTATCCTCAATATAGAAGGCTGTTTTTATTATAAGTAATCAAACATAAATTACACACATTGTAACACCCCAGGTAAATAAAGAATATGAAATCTTTATATTTATCTATATTTGTGAATAAAATATTAATATTACTTTAAAGGGGACGCTATGCTCAATGGCGTACCCAATATGAATCAACGAGTTTCTTGGGAATCTTACATAACACTCTAATAATAAAATAATATTATTTTAAATGGTAGTTAACGCCTAGCCGTTGTAATGGCGGGAATTAACAGAAATAACTACAAAATTATTATGTATGTTTGTCAAATATTTTTATTCTTTACAGTAAATGTTAGAGGATTAAAAATGCGAATGAATCCAATTTTAAGCGTAGACATTCTAATATTCTTTAAAAGGTCGATTAATCATCTTTTGATGGAGAACCTCTTTTAAATCCACTCTTTGACAATTTTATGTGTTATATTTGACAAAATAAAATTCTTCTTTAAAATAGGGACATCAAAATTTACTTTGTGTAAATTTTTGGTATTTTTCCGAAAAAGTTCAAATTTTAATGAATAGTGAAAAATGTTGTATTTTAATTCAAAACCTATTTTTAATATAATTTATTTATATTATTAGATTATCTTTTGAATTGTTTTTAAAGTTAAATTAGAATATATTTTTACCATTTAATCCCAGAGTGGTTGTTGGAATTAATTTCACTTTGATATCAGACTTAAACTAGTGTCAATCTTTTGATACTTTATGTTTCATAAAAACACGCTATTGGCTCTGATAGCAGGAATTAATTATTAAATTAATTAATGAAACTAATATTTTTTGAATTTTGTAAAATAGACATCATATTTTAATTCGAAATATCAAATATATCTTAGGGTGATTTTTTGGTAATTTTCTGAAAAACGTCAAATTTTGATGAATAGTGAAACCACTAAGTGGTACTTATAAAAACTGATTTTCCGTTTAAATGAAATTTTTCCATCTTTGTGTTTTGAATTTCAAAAATCTGACATACATGGTGGTCATTAATAAGTAAAATGTGGTTTAATGGGATTCAAATAATTTTTTTGGTGAATAGTAACTTATTAAGTTTTTAATCGGGATTAGACGTAATTAGAGTAGTTTAAGGTAAAAATATTGTTTTTATAATATTAGATGAGCATGACACATGTCCTACCCTCATTGGATGTGTCATGGAAGACCAAGACAATCCATGGGTCAACTTCGGGACCCCATGGATCCACTTTGGTTGCGAAATAACATAAATAACTTTTTATTTAATGTTAAAGTAAAAATGACACAAACATGAGATGATTTACTAAAACAATTTTACATGGAGTTATACAAGTCATATTTTTGACTATAAATAATCATTGGAAATATGAAATTATTTACTACATCATATTATTTTTATTATAATTTTTAGACATTAAATAAATTATATTATTTATGACATCATGATGATGCAGCGGTGACCTCATTATTTAACGATTTAAATAAAATAGAAAGACAATGTAAAATCTAAGACCTACACATGTCCAAAACCTATTTTATGGGTGGATTTCTAATCCTTATCACCTTATCCTAGAATTTTATCAATTTGGGACCTTTTGAATCCTAAATTCATTTTAAAATAAAGGAACATTTCTTTACTTTCCAAGAGTTCCCCTCCTCTCCTCTAATAAAAGGCCCCCCACCTATACCTCCTTACCCACACTTCCAAAGCCTTTGGCTCGTCCAACCCCTGCCCATTTTGTCTCTCCACATCCATATATAACTCCTTTAAGCCTCACTTTGGGCAGATGTCTTCCCAAGGAATCCTTTGAGCTCAAACCAAAGGGAGTTACTCGATTTTAAGGTAATGTCTTCACTTGAGACCTTTTGTTTAATTTTGCTTCTCCAACCCCCTAAACACTTTTTATTCATTTATTTTTTAAAATCTCTAGTATATTAAATATACTAGTATGTTTTATAAGATGTATTCGAGCTACACTTACACACACCTTCGTCTAATGGTTATAGAACATACTGTTTCTGTGGTTGGCGATTTTTTGCCTCATGAAACGATGATTGTTCAATATTCTTTTAACACTATTAAAGGTGGCCATTAAGATGTCACTATATTTATATATTATATATATTATGATTATGTTTTACTTTATCTTCTGTATTTTTCATTTATGGCATATCCTTTATGGTTACCATTATGAGTAAACACGATATCTTCATTTTAGGAAGTGCGGACTACCGCCCCCTCAAAGTGATTTGATTCGTTAAAGCCATATCTGGGAAATATAAAGGATTTAATTAATGTTATTCTATATGATATTATACTGGAATTATAATATACCTTTATATCATTATGATTTCATTCTATAATATACGAAATAGAAATGAAAGTAGCGTTCATGCGTACGTACAGCTTACCGTCTCGATGAACGGTGCATTTCATTTCTTACCTCTAAATGATTATGTAATATTATAAATGAATGTATATAATGGATATATATGATATATATTATATATACATCATGATTATTACTCTGGATATAATGGATACATGAACAACTTGTAATTATAAAGAGCATATTTTGACTCAAGTACCAATGATCGTTTAAAAGACAGTTATTAACTAAAATAATTACATAGTGTTCGCGACATGGTAATAAGTGATATAAAAGAAATAATGAACTTGAAAAAGGTTCTTAAGGAAGTATAAATTAACTCATGTTTATTATTCAGTAGATTAAAGAACGATCGAGTCAAGTCGGACCCTAGGTAAGGGATCCTACTCCACTCTTTCTTTTTAAGTACACTCTTTTATGTCATTCCTTTTAAGCTCATATTTCTAGTGATTGGGATGTTCTTTTATATTAATATTACTGTAATTTTTATGTTCATATTCTGAGAGACCATATTTCCTCTCATGAATACATTTTGGAAGTTTAAGTGGCGCTGTTAGGCTGTCGAGTTTTCGTAAGGGATTTTCCATCTCACTTTTATTCCAGTGAGATTTACGGTACATTTGAAACAATTTCCTTTGAGTGGTGTATGTACTGCCCATTATTTTACTCATTGTGTAATATATTTTCATTTATGAGTATTTACATCAATGTTTTATTGTCCTTCTTTTACGGGGGGTATGTTTCAAAATTTACCCAAGTCGGTAAGAGAACCTTTCACCCTCCTCTTTTTAAAAGACTTATTTTGTTATGTCTTTTAATTCACTTACTATTATGTTGGGATATGTTCTTATATATCCTTATTGATGTTAATTTTATTACCAAGTTATGAAATACCATTTTTATCTCTCATCAACTATTTTTCTGAATTTTGAAGTGACGCCGTTAGGCTGTCAAATTTTTGCAAGGGAACTTCTTAACCCAATTTTGATTCTTTGGGTTAATCTAGTACTCCTTGAATATGTCGTTCTATGATTATGTGTGAATGTCCTCTGATTGTATTACAATTAATACCCACATATATTTCTTGTATTCGTTTGTCACACATAATTATGTAATTGATTTATCCTTAATCCAAGGATATCGTCTTTGTATGGGACTTCGTCTCAATGTCCTTTCATTGAAGCATATTTTGTTTTATACAAAGCCTTCTTTTATATGGTGTATAAACCCCTTTGACTTTTTCTTTTATCCAAAAGGAATCTTTTTTATACGAAGGGTTTTACTAAGCGACAAAAGGGAATGTTTTTGTCATACGTATGCGGTGACAACGACTTCTCTGCAGCCGTGACCATTATTTGAGTTTCGGCTTCTTCTACAAGCCATACCTTCTTTTTAAAAGAAAAATAAATACCATGTTTTACTTTTCTTTTATTTTGGTATTAAAAATGTTTTTCAGAACGTTTTTATATCAATGTGTTGTATTTATATCTTGTGATTGAAAGGTGGGAATGTTATGTTTTCTTTATGTATGTTTTATGTGATACCATTATGTTGTGGTTCTTGGGAATTATTATGAGGACGGGTGGTTCCATGATAAATAAAGAGCGGGTGAGCCCGATATAGCTCTCCAATGCATTGGGTAATGCGAAGTAGTGAAACGTTAAGGTTTCTCCGAAGAGATTTAGGGAATATACTGTGGTGGGTATTACAAATGTAACCAAGAGGGTTACTCCCTACGTAATAATGTTATGAATGCCTCAAGTTACATTTTATGTCATATGAATTCTATTATTTATTCATGATTTGATGAGGTATGTTAAAGTGCCTATGTTTTATGGGTAATGTATGATTTCATTCTTATTAATATATGAACTCATGTTTCCTTTCCATATTTTTATATCCCTTACTGAGCTTTATATGCTCATCCCAAATTTTTTTGAAATGTTTTTCATAGGTCAAGGGAAAGGTACATGATATGATGATAGTGTCAAGGAAGTGTCAAGAAAGAATCCATGTTTTATTTAAAATATGTTTCTGTTTATTGGAAAAAATGAATACTATCTTTATGTAACCACTTTGATTAAATGTGGAATGTAATTCAAGTTTTATGATCTAATTCTCTATAACTCTAAACCTGAAAGATCCTCAATGTGTAATCTTGTACTAACTCATGATTTAGTAAGGTTTAAGGTTGGGGCCTTATAGTTGGTATCAGAGGTCGATTTAGATAACATTAGTGGTTAGGGTATTCTTTAATCAGAAGTGGAATTACCATAATGTTTAGGAGTTTAGAAAGAGTCCTAGTTTTAGATAAAGTGAATGAGTAAGTATATCTTAGTTTTTATCTTCCTCATTAGTACCTGATGGTTTTGTTTATATACTCACATTGACCTTTTTGGTTTTAGTAAATGGCTGGATCTAGCAGGCACCAACGTAACAGTGGATGTGAAGGAAACTGGGACAGTTTTTTGAGCAAGCAACTGAATGATATGGGAGCTGCAATGAAAACTCTTTTGTTTATCCTCAACCAACTATCTAGAGTCATGATTGACCACCTAAACCTTGGTGATTTCTATAAGGAATCATATATGTGAGAAAAAAATCCCTACGAAACTATGGGTAATAATCTTAATGTATGTTCAAAAACATATGTGTCAAAGATGTGGAAAAAAACAACTAGGAAAATGTTTCAAAGGGACCGACATATGCTATAGATGTGGAAATGCAGGTCATAAAGCAAGAACCTGCCATGGAAAAAGGAGGCATCTAGTTGACTCGAGGAAAGGGAAAGAAGTTCTTTCTGAGGGACCAGTTGAATGTTTTAAATGTGGTGTGCATGGTCATTATGCAAACACATGTCCTATGAACAATTTTTGTGAATGGGTTCACCAAGATCGTACAAATATTCATTTACCAATACCTAATGCCATTCCGATTGATGATGAAGGAACTGACAATGACCAATCAAAGGTATGAATTATTTCAAAACTTTTGTTTTCCTATTTTGGAATCTTAGGATATGATTGATTATTTTGTTTGTAGGAAAGAAGTATTTTAGAATAAGTTGGAAAAGAATGGTTAATGGATCATGGAGAATGTTGAATGAGTAAGAAGTCAACATATAAGGGCTTCAAGAGTTATGGTGAAATTCATAAGAGTATTAAGTCTCTTTTGATGATGGGGTTACATTAGAAGACTTTTTATAGTATTTGTAATCCTGATGTTTAAAATATAAAAATTTTATTCAAGGAATAGTTATCTATTCTTTTGAGGACATAGTTATAAAGAACCATTTGGGTTTATATGATCCTTACTTTTGAAGTAATAATGGGTTACTATATGTTATGATGGAAGTGAAAGGCATGAGATTAAATTGAGGTTAAATTATTTTATGGATATTTTTGATGATTTTATCTCTTTTTGGGAATGATTTGAGAATTATATAGTTTTGGAAAAAGGACAACACACAGACCTTGTGACAACCCATCGTGTCGGACAATGCTGCGGGAATTGAACTCACAACCAAAGTGCATCTGGTATTTATCACCTACCACTGAACTACGTGAATTCCCAGGTTAGTTTGACTGATTCTTTTTAGTTAGAAGATTTTATGAATTAAGAGTAATTTTATTTTGGGTTATCTAAGGAAATTTATTAACCTATCATGGAGGATAAGTGATTAGGTTAATTAATTTTCAATACGAGACATTAAGAGGAAATGCTGTTGTTGGAGATAAATGTTACGATTTAACATGGAAGACTATGTGACTAAATCCTTCAAATATTTGTGTTTCAATCTTAGTTTGGTTTAATTTGAATAATTTTATGGAAAAATTGTTTATCGAATGGTCCTCGTTGAACTTTGGATTTTGTTGGACAAATTTTGGAGATTAAGAGTATATTTTCTTTTTATAAAGGGTTATCCTTTTCTGGATTATGTGATCTTGTACTAAACTTTTTGGTTTTATTTTTGGGTAAAGTCTAAAGACATGGGAAGTATATAGTTCTCTTTTGTGGATTATGTGATTCTCTAGAAGTTGATTATAGTACTCTTAATGTGAACAAGTCTTCCTAAATACTTGTCTTATGGAGAAAATATGAGTTGTTGTAAGGAATCTAATAAAAGTTGAAAGTCAACATGATAAGTGATTATGATTCCTTATGAATAAATTCCTCAATAAAAAGTAACATAAAACAAAAATGTTGTCTATTAACTTTTCCTACTGGGGAATCGAATATCGTTTAACCCATCACATGTTTGTGATTTTCTTGTGGTTAACTTTCTCCTATACATGTTTTCTATCACTCTCCATCAGAATATGACCCTATGTTTTCTCCTCAATGTCCATGTTTTCCTACATGGAATCCTAGTATGGGTTAACTCGGCTGACCTCTATACTTATCATTCTTTATTTTAAATTGATTATTTTACCAACTCTTGTTCCAATGTGGGACTTTCAAGGATGTTTCCAAGCCCAATTTTAAAATTGCGAGGACACAATTCCCAAAAGGGGGAAAGAATGTAACACCTCAGGTAAATAATGAATATTAGATCTTTATATTTATCCATATTTGTGAATAAAATATTAATATTACATTAAATGGGATGCTATGCTCGATGGCGTACCCAATACACAAGAACGAGTTTTTTAGGAATCTTACGTTGCACTCAAATAATAAAATAATATTATTTTAAATGGTAGTTAATGCCTATCCATTGTAATTGCAGGAATGAACAGAACTAACTAAAAAATGAATATATATGTTTTTCAAATATTTTTACTCTTTAAAATAAATGTTAGAGGATTAAAAATGCGAATTAATCTAATTTTAAGCATAGACATTCTAATATTCTTTAAAAGGTCGATTAACTACCTTTTGATGACGAACCTCTTTTAAATCGACTTTTTGAAAATCTTATGTGTTATATTTGACAAAATAAAATTCTTCTTTAGAATCGGGACATTAAAATTTACTTTGTCTAAATTTTTGGTATTTTTCTGAAAAAGTTCAATTTTTAATGAATAGTGAAAAATGTTGTATTTTAATTCAAAACCACTTTTTAATATAATTTATTTATATGATTATATTATATTTTGAATTTGTTTTAATGTAAAATTATAATATATTTTTACCATTTAATCCAATAGTGGTCTTTGGAATTAATTTCACGTTGAAATAGGACATAAACTAGAGTCAATCTTTTGAAACTTTTTGTTTCATAAAAACACGCTATTTGCTCTGACAGTGGGAATTAATTATTAAATTAATTAATGAAACTAATATATTTTGAATTTTGTAAAATAGATATCATTTTTGAATTCGAAATATCAAATATATCTTAGGGTGAATTTTTGGTAATTATCTGAAAAACTTCAATTTTTTATGAATAATGAAACCACTAAGTGGTACTTATAAAAACTGATTTTCTATTTAAATGACATTTTTCCGTCTTTGTGTTTTGAATTTCAGAAATCTGACATACATGGTTTTAATTAAGAAGTAAAATTTGGTTCAATGGGATTAAAATAATGTTTTGGAGATAGTAACTTATTATGTTTTTAATCGCGATTAGAGGTAATTAGAGTAGTTTAAGGTAAAAATAATGTTTTAATAATATTAGATGAGCATGACACATGTCTTACCATCATTGGATGTGTCATGGGCGACCAATACAATCCACGGGTCATCTTGGGGACCCAATGGAGCCACGTTGGTTGGGAAATGACATAAATAACATTTTATATAATGTTAAAGTAAAAATGACACAAACATGATATGTTTTAGTAAAGGAATTTTTACATGTGGTTATACAAGTCATAGTTTTGACTATAAATATTCATTGGAAATCTAAAATTATTTCCTAAATCATAGTATTTTTATTATAATTTTTAGACATTAAACTTATTATATTACTTATGACATCATGATGATGCAGCGATGACCTCATTATTTAACGATTTAAATAAAATTGAAAGACAATGTAAACTCTAAGACCTAAACATGTCCAAAACCTATTGGATGGGTGGATTTAGAACCATTATCACATTATCCTATAATTTTATCAATGTGGGACCTTTTAAATCAGAAAAAAATTTTAAAATAAAAGAACATTTCTTTACTTTCCAAGAGTGCCCCTCCTCTCCTATTATAAAAGGCCCCAACTCTACCTCCTTACCAAAACATCCAAAGCCTTTGGCTCGGCCAACCCCTGCCCATTTTGTCTCTCCAAATACCTCTCTGACTCTTTGAAGCCTCACTTTGGGCAGAAGGCTTCCCAAGGAAGCCATTGAGCTCAAACCAAAGGGAGTTACCTGATTTTAAGGTAATGTCTTCACTTGAGTCCTTTGTTTTATTTTGCTTCTCCAACCCCTAAAATCTTTTTATTCATTTATTTTGTAACAAATCCAGTATCATAAATATACTAGGATACTGTTAGAATAAGGAATAGAGCTACACTTACACACACATTCATCTAATGGTAAAAGAACATATTGTTTCTGTGGTTGGCGATTTTCTGCCTCACGAAACAATGATTGTTCAATATTCTTTTAACACCTTTAACGGTGGCCATTAATATGTCACTATATTTATATATTATATATAATATGTTTATGTCTTACTTAAGCTTCTGTATTTTTCATTTATGGAATATCCTTTATGGTTACCATTATGAGTAAACGCGATATCTTCATTTTAGGAAGTGCGGACTACCGCCCCATCAAAGTGATTTGATTCGTTAATGCCGTATGTGGGACATGTAAAGGATTTAATTAATGTTATTCTATATAATATTGTACTGGAAATATAATATACCTTTATATCATTATGATTCCATTCTATAAAATACGAAATAGAAATGAAAGTAGCGTTCATGCGTACGTACGGCTTACCTTCTCCATGAACGGTGCATTTCATTTCTTACCTCTAAATGATTATGTAATATTATAAATGCATGTATATAATGGATATATATGATATATATGATATATAAATCATGATTATAACTATGGATATAATGGATACATGAAAAACTTGTAATTATAAAGAGCATATTTTGACTCAAGTACCAATGATCGTTTAAACGACTGTTATTAACTAAAATAATTACATAGTGTTCATTACATGGTAATAAGTGATATAAAAGGAATAATGAATGTGAAAAATTCTCATAAGGAAGTTTAAATTAACTCATGTTTATTATTCAAGAGATTAAAGAACGATCGAGTCAAGTCGGACCCAAGGTAAAGGATCCTACCCCTCTCTTTCTTTTTTAAGTACACTCTTTTATGTCATTCCTTTTAAGCTCATATTTCTTGTGATTGGAATGATATTTTATATTAATCTTATTGTAATTTTTATGTTCATATGATGAGAGACCCTATTTCCTCTCATCAATACATTTTGGAATTTTCATGTGGCGCTGTTAGGCTGCCGAGTTTTCGTAAGGGATTTTTCATCTCACTTTTATTCCCGTGAGATTTATACTACATTTGCCACAATTTCATTTGAGTGGTGTATGTACTGTCCATTATTTTAATCATTGTGAAATATACATTCATTTATGATTATTTACATCAATGTTTTATTGTCTTTCTTTCACGGGGTTTATGTTTCGAAAGTTACCCAAGTCGGTAAGGGAACCTTTCACCCTCCTTTTTTAAAAGACTTATTTTGTTATGTCTTTTAATTCACATACTATTATGTTGGGATATGTTCTTATATATCCTTATTGATTTAAATTTTATGAAAATGGGATGAGATACCATTTTTATCTCTCATCAACTCTTTTTCTGAATTTTGAAGTGACGTCGTTAGGCTGTCGAATTTTTGCAAGGGAACTTCTTAACCCAATTTTGATTCTTTGGGATAAACTTGTACACCATGAATATGTCGTTATATGATTATGTGTGAATGTCCTCTTATTGTATTACACTTAATACCCACTTATATTTCGTGTATTCGTTTGTCACTCATAATTATGTAATTGATTTATCCTTAATCCAAGGATACCATCATTGTATGGGACATCATCTCAATCTCCTTTCATTGTGGCATATTTTGTTTTATAAAAAACCATCTTTTATACGGTGTATTAACCCCTTTTACTTTTACATTTATCCAAATGGAATCTTTTTTATACGAAGCGTTTTACTAAGTGACAAAAGGGAATGTTTTCGTCATACATTTACGGCGACAATGACTTCTCTGCCGTCGTGACCAATATTTGAGTTTCGGCTTTCTCTACAAGCCATACCTTCTTTTTAAAAGAAAATAAATACCATGATTTACTTTTCATTTATTTTGGTATTAAAAATTGTTTTCATAACTTTTTTATATCAATGTGTTGTATTGATATCTTGTGATTGAACGGTGGGAATGTTATGTTTCCTTTATGCATGTTTTATGTGATACGATAATGTTGTGGTTCTTGGGCACTATTATGAAGACGGGTGGTTCCGTGATAATCTAAGGGTGGGTGAGCCTGATATAGCTCTCCAATGCATTGGGTAATGCGAAGGAGTGAAACGTTAAGGTTTCTCCGAAGAGATTTAGGGAATATACTATGGTGGGTATTCCAAACGTAACCAAGAGGGTTACTCCCTATATAAGAATGTTATGAATGCCTCAAGTTACCTTTTATGTCTTATGAATTCTATGATTTATTCATGATTGGATGTGGTATGTTAAAGTGCCTATGTTTTATGGGTCATGTATGATTTCATTCTTATGTATATATGAACTCATGTTTCCTTTCCATATTTTTATATCCCTTACTGAGCTTTTTATGCTCATACAAAGTTTTTTTGAAATGTTTTTCACAGGTCAAGGGAAAGGTACATGATATGATGATAGTGTCAAGGAAGTGTCAAGAAAGAATCCATGTTTATTTTTAAATATGTTTTCGTTGATGGGAAAAATGAATACTATCTTTATGTAACCACTTTGATTAAATGTAGAATGTAATGCAAGTTTTATGATCTAATTATCTAAAACTCTAAACCTGAAAAGATCCTCAATGTGTAATATTGTATTAACTCAATATTAAGAAAGGTTTAAGTCTGGGGCCTTATACACACCTTTATTTAATGGGTAAATAACATAATGTTTCTATGGATGGAAAACTAACGCATCACGAAATGATGATTGTTCAACTATCTCCTAACATCTCTTATAGTGGCCATTATGATGGAACTATATTTAAATATGATTTATATTATGTTTAGTATTTCTTTTTTTCTTCTGTATTTTTAATTTATATCATACCTTTATGGTTTCCATTATGAGTAAATGCAAAAATTTCAATTGAGATCATGCGAACTACAACCCCTTTCAATGTGATATTACTTATTCATAAAATATGTGGGACATGTAAATTCTAGAGTTATTGAAATTATATATGATATTATACTGGAATTATAATATAACTATGTATCATTAATATTCCATTCAACTAAAATACTAAATAGAAATTAAAGTAGCGGTCATGCATACGTACGACTTACCGTCTCCAAGAACAGTGCATTTCATTTCTTATCTCCAAATGTAATGTACTGTTATAAATACATATATATACTAGATATATATTAAATATATTATATATTAATAATTAATATAATCATGGAGATAATGGAGTCTTTACCACAAAAACAACATGTAAATACAATGTGTTCATTTTTTACTCAAGTAGCAAATATCGTCAAAACACCATTATTAACTTAAATGATTATATAATTTCTTTAACATGGTAATAAGTGATATAAAAGTAATAATAAATATGAAAGATAGGAAGAGTTTAAACTTATGGTTTCATCATATTTCTTTTGTTGTTCCCGTTCTGTGGAAATAGGTGGAGGGTTTTATACCCAAGTCATCACATAATGTTATTCCCTCCCCATTTGGTTTCCATTGAGTCTTTGGAGAATGGTTGGAAATTTGGATAGACAAGTTGACCACATGGTTTTCACATGGTTAGTTCTAACCATGAACAAAAAAAATAACCATGCAGATATAAGGATCCACATAGTAATCACATAGTTTCTCAAACTGTGCAGACTAACCGTGTGACCGTCCCAACTCCTTAATTTTGGGGTCTTTTCGTGTCGGCCCATGCCATTCGGTTAAGATGGTTGGTTCTTGTGGTGGGAAGACCCACCATTGGTATCGTGCATATTATTTTGTAAATTTCTAATGGATGTATACCCCTTGTACATGGGAGTCTGTTTCAGCCTTCCCCTATTAATGTCTTGATTCTGTCTCGGAAAAAAAATTAAGTTGTCTCTTATGGTGGGGAGCCCATTTGTGTCTCTTCATACAAGTAACTCATGTTTTTCCTTGGTATTGTATGGGAAGTAGGTAATATAATTTCGATATATCTAACTAATTATATCTTCCTTGAGTAAATGTTTGGATTGGATAGCTCCCAATGCTTTAGTTAATGCTAGGTAAGTGTAACCTTGTTCGAAGTTGTTGTTCGTTTGGGTGAATTTCTTGAGTCTTGTTCGGATAGCGTTCGAAGAGTTTCATTTTGGGATAATGTATGAATGTGATTGATCATTTCAGTAATGTGGTGTATGTTTGGGTTGTGAGATTAATCATTCCTTAATTGATCACTGGAGGTTATTTGGCCCTTGGGGGCAAAGCTTGGCAAAGAATTACATCTTAGTTTATCGGTTGGGCATGGTTTTGGTATCTGGCCTTGTGGGCACTTTCCGGGGACAGAAAGTTTTCATCGTGGGGAGAATTGTCAGATACATGACTTATTTTAAAGTTAAATTTCATTTAATTTTCATTTATGATTTGTTTTTGGGGTTTGTCAAGCTTTTATGGTGGAATGGGTGAGTTTTCATGAATTGGGCCAAACCGTGAGCCCAATTCCAAAATTAAAAATAAATTTTGTTTCTTTTATAACATTTTCAATTTTTAATATTTTCACCCATTCAAGTTACTAAATGGTCTACCCTGATATAGAAACACCACCATTGTATTTTAGAGCCTTTAGAAAACCATAAACAAGTTGTATATGGGTTTTTATTTAAGGGATTGGGCCTGCCCGAAAGCCCAATTCCATTTTTAAAAATAATTTTTTTTAATTAATAACTTATCCAATATTAAGGATTGTTCAGTGATTCCATGCCCCAAACACTCCCCTTGAATCCATCCGCGCGTCCCATATCCTCCCACCCTCTTTGCAGCTCATTTTCATCGCGGATTAGCTCGAATCTTCTGAAGCACTCACATTTCGGGCAGATTAATAAAGGTAATTTGTTTCCTTCATAAATCCTTCAATTCTCACTCTTTTTCCCCATTCAAATTCCTACATGGTCTCATAATCCTTGCTCGAACATCCCTTGAATGGTGGGATGTTTTTAGATTCAGATTCTGGTGGATGTTGGGTCGTTTTATTCATGATTGTTTTGAGTAAGTGTTTCTCTCTTCAATTTTTCATTCTCCTTAGGGTTTCCCCTGTCTTTCATTATGTTCTAAAATGTCCAGAATTTAGGGTTCGATCCTAAGGTCTGATTTGGTATCTTTTGGGTCAATTTTTGGTGGTCTAGGTATGCATTTATATTCCTTGTGGTGCGGCGGTGGTGCGCTTAAGGTTTCTCACCATGTTTTGAGGGTTTCGACTCAAAAGGTAGGTGATTCCATGTGTAGCCATTTTATGATGAGTTAGCTTGCATGGATTATTAATTTATCATGTTTATAATCTGTTTTATGTGCTGTGAAAACAATTTTGATGGATTTGGTTAAACCCTTAATTTTTAGTTTCATTATAGCTCGAAATTGGGTACTTTTCATGTGTGACTCTTGGGGTAATGTTTGGGTTTAGTTTATAACATATGAAAGTGATTTATTAGTCTTGGAAGGGGATGAAAATTCTAGTTTGTTAATTCCTTATTATCATGTTGTCCTTGAAAGTAGGTTTTTTTAATGAGTTTAAGGTGTAAAAACCTATTGTACTTCTTGAAGATGATTTATGAAAACGTGTGATTTTCATGTCTTTCTTTGTGGTATTATTTGATGTATTTTTATAACATCTGGGGGTGGTTTAATAATTTCTTTAGGGCTGAAAAATTCTGTTTTGGATTGGTATTGGTTTTATTTTTCTTTGAAATGAGGGTTTTGAAATGGGTTTAGTGTGCAAACAATGGTTATACCTCTTGGGTTTGTTTTATAAAAATTGAAAATGTTTTATTTGGTTAAACAAAGTTACGAAATGGTGTATCTGTACTGTTTGGGTGAGTGTGTTCACCTAATGTGGGGTTTTTAATGGTAAAGTGGTGATTTGATATGTTAAACATTTTTATAATTTTTTATAAATTGTCGAAATGTTTTACTAAATTGTGTTTTGTGTGAGAAACACGGGTGTGGGATATTTCATGTGAGTTTATTTATAAAATGAATTGTGATGGTGAGAAGGGTATTGTGTGACGTGTGTGTGGGATGTTATGTGAGTTTAATATCTTGTAATGGTTTTATAAAATTGTTTATTGGATTTGTTGAAGTGTTAAAGAAATGTGAAAAGTGTTGTAGGCAATTTGGAGTGAGTTTGATTTCAAAATGCATTTGAATGAAAAGTGGAATTTTTGACTTGCGTGATGTACATGGGGCTGTTTGGTTAATTTGTGATGTGGAAGTGATATTTGAATGGGAAAACTACACTTCTTGGATTGCTGAACTTGTTTGAGCACAAAGGGAAAACCCGGGTATCTAGGTGGGTGGATGTGTACTAGTATGCTAGAGAATCCGTGGGGTTTGGCCTCAGTTTCACTTAGCAAGATTGATGCTTACAACTCTAACTAAACTATGATGATGATGACTAGGGACCACTTGGTTATGGGTATGTTCCCTACTAGTGGATCGTGCATAAGAATGGATATTTGTGATGGTTTCTCTCACCGAGATACGAGGTACCTGGGACCCACAGCTAGCTAGTGCCTAGGGGTTATTTCCCATTGATTGTGCTCACTGGATACCTTGTTATTACCGTTGGTATACTGTATGAGAGGCTGGAAAATTCAGTAGCTATGGTATTTTTTTTAAATGTTTTTATTCTTTAAATTAGCCCACCTGAAAACTGTTTTTATTTAATGATGCATCTTTTAGAAATTTTAAATAGCATATCATGTCTTTGAAAACATGCATGCTTTTCGCAATTAAATGTTTATCACATGGAATCTATTAGTGGGGGTATCCTACTGGGCTTTCGCTCACACCCTACTTACACCTTTGGGTGTAAGTATATTTGCTTATTTTATGTCACAGGTTTGGGTACAGGATTTATGCCATTGATTCAGGTTTTTAGTTGTCCATTGGGATGCAGTGTCGTGGAGATAGATTGAGGGCGGTGCCTCTTTCATTTTGGAGGTTCTTGGGCTGTCCTTATTTGGTTATGTACCATTGTAATGTTTTTTAAACATAGTTTTAACTTATGTATTTCAGTTCTGAAATTTTCTAAAAGACAATTTTAGTAAAAAAATCCAGATTTGTTCTATTGAGTTTGTTTGTTGTTTAATGTTTATAAAATCGGGTAAATCGTTCACAATCATCATGATATGATACCTGGGCACTTGTGCCAGCCTGTGGGGATCAGGAACGCTCCTCGGGTCATGTCACAGGCTGGGTTTGGTGTCGGTTTTGGCGGTGACCAGATTCGGTTCGTGACATTATCCATGTCCGTTTTTTATAAAAATGATTTCAAAATGAATATTTTAAGGATTTGTAAAAGGTATTCTTTATCAATATCAGAATTTTAAAAGTTTTAAAGATTTATCTTTCTAAATATTTTTAATTAATATCCATGTTTTCAAATTGATTTTAAGGATTTATTTTTATGGACATGAATGTTTTGAAATGATGATTATTTTAAAAAGTTTCAAAGTGGTATGGAAAATTTTGATTCAAAAATCTCTTTTAAATCACTTCCTTTTTAAATGGGTAAATTTTAAATGATTTCGAATAAGATATATTTCTCTCATATAGTTTTTATTTCATCTATGTCAACATCCTTTGATGGATTTCAAGACTATTTGAAGTTTGTTTATTATGATACAAAACTTCAATATTGTATTCAAGGTTTTGTGATATCTTTGACTGTGTATGTGTTATTTTTATACCATTCATGGTTTATGTATAAAGTATTGACATTTAATATGCTATTTTTAATACGAATGATTATGTTATGTTTAAAAAATATTCATATGGGGAATGATTTCGACTCAGAAAGTGACGGGTGGAGCCTTCTATAGATCCTCGATGCATCGGTAGGTCTCATGAGAAAAACTAGTGTCTTGGCACAAGGCCTTGACAAAATCTTATTTGTAGTCTTGGCATGAGGCCTTGACTATGAGGTTATGATATTCTGGCATTATTCATTCCATCATTATGAACGTGGTTAGTGATATTGCATGTGATTATTAGACTAGTATAATATCCATGTGAATAAGTAAATGGCATTACTTCATTTTATTTTTTTCCATATTATGTGGTATTTAAAGATTAAAAGGATTTTGTTTTAGTTATACATTGCCTTAAATGTTTACGCTTATTTATGAATGTCTTCGCTGTATTGTTATCCTTATTGTGCATTTGAGCTCACCCATTTCTATGTTTTATTTTTCCCAGAATTCCAAGAAGTGTATTGTGATTGATATGCAGGGTTAATCAAAGGGAATAATGGCTTTCATGAGGGATTATTTATGTTGTTTTGTATGTTATTAAGTGTAATGTAACATTCATTCATGTAATCTATTTTCAAAGACTTCGAAACCAATGGGTCCTTCGGGACATGATTCTTAGTAATCATGCCAATGTATTAAAATAATGCACTGACATTGGGTAACTGGGGTTGGGGTGATACGGTTGGTATCAGAGGAAGTTTAGCAATAACCTTGGAAACATGATTAAGATAATCTCTGTTTAGAGCACATAGCCCTAAGATAGAAATTTGGGATTAGTATAAAATAACTTCCTAGAATTTTGGTATCGTAGATATTTTTTGAGTTTACCAACCAATACATCTCTGTCTGGATAGAAGCAGGCAGAGGCGGCTCTGGCACAGATGTACCTAAGGGTAAAACCAAAAAACACCGCTTTGAGCAAGTCTCAAATGGGAACTGGTTCATGACAACGGGCCTTACTGCACTCTTGGTTATGAAACTCCTGGGGGATATGATTAGGAAAATTCTCATTTTCATTACAGATCATTAAGACAGGTTTATGAGTATATAATCCCTCAAAGAATAAATTTTTATGATTATAGATTATATCCATAAAATGTTTAATTTATGTTAAGATTTTTATAAGTATGGTATTAGGTATTGCTATTCATAAACTAATCTAGTGTATCCCATTGTTTATAAATGGCACCCAGTAGAAGGAATGAGAACTCCCGCAATACGCATGTTCCAAAGAGTAAGAAGGATCATATCTTTAATGGTCTTCAGTCGTAATTTAGAAGTGAAATATTCTACCATGTATTTTCATCAGATGAAGAAATAGTATCATGCGTTTATAAGATATGTAAAGAGTTCTCGGAGTCCTTTGGATTCGAAGGGAAGCCCAAGAAGAAATGAATGGTAGAGAGAATGAAAGATAATGGGATGAAGGCCATGAAGGATTTTCTCATATGTGATAACTATGTAATGAATCAACTTGTGAAATGTTTGAAGGGAATTAGAGTATGTTATAATTGTGGAGAAAAAGGACAGCACGTTCATGATTTCGAGGGAAAGAAAAAGGTTTCAAATGTACAATTCTTCATCTGCAAGGAGTGGGGCCACTACACAAATCAATTTTCGAATCATCAGAGTATGCCCAAAATGATGCTATTGGATAATAATAATGTTACGATACTACCACGGATGAAGAGGAATGACTAGTGTTCTTATGTTGTTGTTAAATAATTATTCCATTAGAGTGTTGTATCGACAATGTATTAGTTATATGAATTATGAAGATAAATAAGGATTTTACTGTAGTACAATTTCATTGAGGATTTGAGATTATGTAGTAATATGAAAAGTGACTCAACATCTAGTTAAACATATTTTTTTGAAAATACATGGTTGAAGTAAAGGTAATCCTTAATATGGTCTTGATAATGAGTTAATAATTTTGGAATAATATATGGTTGATCTGGATAAATTATATTGAATATTCTTGGCTTCCTTGGAACTGGTTAATAGTTTGTTTATTTCATTATTGTTGGAATGTTAAATATTTTTGGATATAAAGAATATATCCAGAATTCTATAACGAATAAGGGAGCATGAATGTAATAAATAAAGGTTTTATGGTAATTGAAGAAGTAACCATGTTTTAAAATAATACTTGATGAAGTTGTTCACATGTTATTACAAGGAAAAAAGGATCTTCATTGTGTTTAAACTCTTTATTAATTTAGGACCGTGAGTTTGGATAGAAGTATTTTGGATAACTCTAAAGGTTGGAATGAATTAATGTTGAAAGGTTATTTTTTGGATTTTTATAAAAAGATAACACGCAGACTGTGTGACAACCCATCGCGTCGGACACAGATGCGTGAATCGAACACACAACCATATTGAGATTGGGATTTATTGCCGACCACTGGACTACGTGAAGTTCCTGGATGGTATAATATAGTTTCATTTTATAAAGTTTCTGATATGTGAATTATAAATTCATAATATATGGAACCCTATACTATTAATTTTGAGTTGTATTATTTTTTGGAGTGAAGGAAGAGTTTGTGGTAGAAATTCATTAGTGGATAAAACTATAATTATAAAGTAAGTATATCTCATTATGATCTTATCCAATCTAATAAATAAATTCCTCTACATTATGAAAATGAACTTAAACAAAAACGTTGTCTTAGATGGTACCTTAGATCATCACAAAATTATGGCTTTGTGATTGGTGGCCTTTTCATAGCCATGTTCTCTACAACTCTCAATCAGATATTGATGGTTATATTTCTCTTCCATATCCATGTTTTTCTACATGGAACCCTAGTATGTGTTATTTTCGGTAACCTTCATACTTACCACTTTTTATTTAAAATAGAGGCCTCATTAATCCATTTTTCAATGTGGGATTTCAACTAAGATATTTTGATATGTCAACCCAAGTTTCCAACACTGAGAATAAATCCTGAGGATGCAACTTATTGAAGGAGGGAATAATTTAACACCCCAATATTTCATAGTACCTTATTTTTTCAATGTAATTCAATAACATTCACTACACGCAACACTGAGTTCTAGCGCACCATGACTTACCAAACAAGCCGTTCAAAAGCGGTTATAAATAGTATTAACTTAATTTTTGAACATTATATAATCCTTATAATTTTAGAATCCATATTATGAGTTTCTTAGACATAATGTATGAACAGATACATTTTATTCAGATAAAAGAAGTATTTTTTAAAAAAATGCAATTTTAATGCCTCTTAATGGTGAAGCCTTTTTAATTCCAATTGACAAAATAATCTTCTAATTTATAATATGGACATAATAATTTAGTTTCAATAATGTTTGGGTTTTTTCTGATATCTTTCATATTTGGGTGAATAGTGAAAAATATTATATTTTAACTGAAAACAACTTTTTTAATCATAATAATTTATATTGTTAAATTATAATTTCCAATGGTATGGAAGTATAAATGGATTATATTTTTAACATTTAATCCAATAATGTTCATTTTAAGTAATTTCACTTTGAAATTGAACATAAATAAGTGTCAATCTTTTGATAGTTATTATTTAATAAAAATACGACTTTTGGTTTGAATAGCGGGAATTAATTTTAAATTAATAAATGAATCTTTTATGTATTTAATTTGGTAAAATAGAATTTATTTTTGTTTTGGAATATCGATATTAGCTTAGGATGAAATTTTGGTACTTTTTTGATAACTTTCATATTTTGATGAATAGTGAAAATTACTAAATTTTAATTAAAAACAACTTTTTTATTCGAAATAATTAATAGTGATAAATTATTCATTTGAGTGATTTTAAAGTATAATTAGATTATAATTTTACAATTTAATCTAATTTTAGTAATTGGACATAATTTCATATATAAACTGGACATAAGAAAGTTTCAATCTTTTGATAGTTATTAATTTTTAAAAACGTGATTTTAGTTTCGACAACGGGAATTAATATTAAATTAATTTTTGCAACTTATTTGTTTCAAATGGTTGGACATTTATCATCCAATATGGTTAGGACACATTTTAGGGTAATTTATACTTATTAAAATAATATTTATTCCCTTATTTATTGGATTTACCCTTTAATCGTGGTAAATAAAATATTTACTGAAATAATTATTCAAAATGACTAAAAGTAAAATTTACCTATTTACTGAAATAATTATTCAATTTTGACACTATAATAATAATTGATATTCTATTCCTAAAATTATATGGTTTGGCCAAAGGACTTATATAATGGTAGGATTATTATTTATGGACCACTTGGGGGTATCTTGGATGTATATAGTAATTTTATTTACTATATAATATAAAAATACAAATTGACATGGTAAGTGTCAAACTAATTAACTAAGAGTTAAAATAAAAATATAAGGTTAATAATGTGACCCAAACTAGTATAAAACCTATTGGATAAGTTTTTTTCAACCTATACCCACCTTATATTTTTAATAATCCACTTTGGAGCCATTAAAACCAGAATATGATTTTATTATAAAAAAATACTTCAAGTTTTTCCTAAAGAGCTCCTCCTCCCCCTTATAAATGGACACCACTTATAACCAATTACTCAAACATCTAAAGAATTTTGGCTCATCCAAACTCTACCCAATTAAGCTCCCTAAATCTCTATCCTTCTCCAAGAATCATTAACGTTTTTAGAAGTCACTTCATGAGTCCTATTTGGTTTCAACCAAAGGGAGTTACCCAAATTAAAGGTAACGATTTTTCATAGCTTCTTTTCTTTTATTTTACTTCTCCAACACCTAAACTCTCCATATTATTTTATTTTTGTAAAACAAAAAGAATAAAAAATATACAGGATATCTTTATGAGAAGTATTCGAACTAAACTTACACACAAATCCATCTAATGGGTGATGAACATAATGATTCTATGGGTGGCAACCAAACGTCTCACGAAAGGATGATTGTTCAATTATCTTCTACCACCTCTCAGGGTGGCCATTATGATGGAACTATAATTAAATATGATATTAATGATAATTATTTTATATATAATATTCTTTAATTCCATTTTATATCATACCATTATTTGTTTCATGTTGTATATATATATGATAATTTCATTTGAGGATGTGCCGACTACCGCCCCCTTAAAAGTGATATGACTCATTCATACCATACATGAAACATATAAAGGATGGTGCTAATGAAAATAAGTAACATATATAAGATATTATATTATACCGGAATAATAATATACCTATGTATCATTTGGTTTTGATTCTTTTTAAAATGAAAAATGAAATGGAAGTAGTGTTCGTGCGTATGTACGGATTACAATCTCCACGAACGTGATGAGATTCATTTCCCCATCATATCCATTCAAGACTAATTATAATTTTATGATTAAATGTAATGTTGAAGGGCATGATATCATTATTCATATGAATAATATACAACATATCCCTAACAAAAATGGTTTACGTAACAAATCATATAAAGGAAAAAGAATCAGTTAACACCTGAAACGACAATAATACTAAAATATTATTAACAAAACAATATTAAAAGATCATATATGATATCATATTTATATATATTATTATTATATAATTTAATAAAAATGATTTAACTATTATAAAATAGATTAACCTACCCTCAACCATGGAAAATTACAAGGTAAGGGGTTTTCATCTCACTCCGTATTCTCGTGAGATTCATGGCATGTTTCCACTATTACCTTTTGTATTGTATATGTGCTTTCCATAACTGTATTATTTGTGTAATAAAAAATAATTTATGTGTATTTTCATATTAATTGTATGATACCTTTTTCATGGGGTGTATGTTTCGTAGTTACCAAATTGGAAATGGTTAATTACTCAATCTCATTATTATCCGAGATTGTTTATGTGTAAGTATTTACTGGAAATTTTTTATTATCCATGTCAATTTTTAATAAAAATGATTTCAAAATGAATATTTTATGGATTTTTGAAAGAACTCTTTATCATGATCAGAATTTTAAATGTTTTAAATATTTGTCTTTCTAAATATTTTTAATTAATGTCCATGTTTTCAATTTGATATTATGTATTTATTTATATGGACATGAATGTTTTGAAATGATTATTCTTTTAAAAAGTTTTGAAGTGGTATGGGACACTTCGATTCAAAAATCTCTTTTAAATTACTTCCTTTAAAAATGTTTGACTTTTAAATGCTTTCAAAAAAGATATATTTCTCTCAAATAGTTTTGATATCATCTATGTCATCATCCTTTGATGGATTTTAAGCTTATTTGATGTTTTTTTATTATGATACAAAACATCCATATAGTATTGAAGGTTTTGTGATATGTTTGAATGTGTATGTGTTATTTTTATACCATTCATGGTTTATGGATAAAGTAATGACATTTTGTATGCTTGTTTTAATACGAATGTTTATGTTATGTTTAAGTATATTCATGTGAGGAATGCATTGGACTTAATAAGTGACGGGTGGAGCCCGATATTGCTCCTCGATGCATCAGTAGGTCACATGAGAAAAACTAGTGTCTTGTCACAAGGCTTTGATAAAATCTTATTTGTAGTATTCACACGAGGCCTTGACTATGTGGTTATGATAGTCTAGAATTATACATTCCATCATTATGAAAGTGGTTAGTGATGTTGCATTTGATTATTCGACTAGTAGAATATCCATGTGAATAAGTAAATGGAATTAATTCATTTTATTTTAGGCCATTTTATGCTGAAGATTAAGTTTAAATGGATTTTTTTTAGTTATACATTTCCATAAATGATTATGCTTATTTATGAATGTTTCTGCTGTATTGTTATCCTTACTAACCCTCTGATCTCAACCCTTTCTATGTTTTATTTTTCCAAGTATATCAAGAAGTGTATTGTGATTTATATGAAGAGCTAAGCTAAATGAATAATGGCATTCACAAAGGATTATTTATGTTGTTTTGTATGTTATAAAGTGTAATGTAACATTCATTTATGTAATTTATTTTCCAAGACTGTTAAACTAATCGGTCCTTCGGAACATGATTCCTTGTAATACTGCCAATGTATTAAAATAATGCACCGAATACCGGTAACTGGGGTCGGGGCATTGTAGTTGGTAACAGAGGAAGTTTAGATATAACTTGGAAATTAGATTTAGATAAACTCTTATTAGAGCACATAACCCTAAGATATACTTTGAGGATTACTAGAAAATAACTTCTTAAAATTTTGGTATTGTAGAGATATTTTACGTTTTCCATGCAATGCATCCCTGTCTGGATACAAGGATGTAGAGGCAGCTCTTGCACATATGTACCTAGGGGTAAAACCCGAAAACACCGCTTTGAGCTAGACTCAAACGGGAACTGGTGCACGACAATGGGCCTTACTGAACTTTTGGTTATGAAACTCTCAAGGGATATTCTTAAGAAAATTCTCCTTTTCATTACAAAACATTATGACAGGTTATTGAGTATATACTTCCTCAAAGAAGACATTTTTATGATTGTGGATTATATCAATACACTGTTTAATTTATGTTATGTGTTTTACAAGTTTAGGATTAGTTATTTCTATTCATAAACTAATGTAGTGTATGCCATTGTTTAGAAATGGCACCCTGTAGAAGGAATGAGAACTCCATCAATACGCATGATCCAAAGACTAAGAATGATCATATCATTCATGGTCTTCAGCCAAAATTTAGAAGGGAAATAGTCTCCTACGTATTATCATCACATAAAGAAATAGTATCATGTGTTGATAAGATAAGAAAATAGTTCTTGGAGTCCTATGGGTTCGAAGGGAATCCAGTGAAGAAAAGGATAGTAGACAGAAGGACAGATAATGGGAAAAGGGCCAAGAAGGATTTTTCCATATTTGATACCTATGAAATGAATCACCGTGGTAAATTCTTGAATGGAATGGGACGTTGTTATAAGTGTGGAGAAAAAGGAAATCACATTCATGATTGCGAGGGTCTGAAAATGGATTCAAATGTACAATTCTTCATCTGCAAGGAGTGGGAACACTACGCGAATCAATGTTCAAATCATCAGAGTATGCCCCAAATGATGCTATTGGATAATAATAAAGTTATGATACTACAACATATGAAGAGGAATGACTAGTGTTATCATGTTTTTATTAAATAATTATTTTATTTGAGTGTTGTATCAACGATGTATTGGTTATATGAATTATGGAGATAAATAAGGATTGTACTGTAGTACTATTTCATTGAGAAATTGAGATTATATGGTACTATGAAAAGTGACGAAATAACAAGTTAAACTTCTTTTTGAAAATACATGGTTAAAGTAAAGGAAATCCTTAATATGGTCTTGATACTGAGGTAGAATTTTTGGAATAAGATATGGTTGATTTGGATAAATTATATTAGATATTCTTGGCTTCCTTGGAAATGGTTAATAGTTTGTTTATTTCATTATTGGTGGAATATTCACAATTTTTGGACATAAAGAATATATCCAGTATTCTATATGGAATAAGGGAGTATGAATGTAATCAAAAATTGTTTTATGGTAATTCATGATTTTACCATGTTTTAAAATAATACACGATGAAGGTTTTCAACTGTTATTACATGGAAAAAAGATCTTCATTGTGTATAAACTCTTTATAAATTTTGGAATGTGGGTTTGGATAGATGTATTTTGGATAAGTCTAAAGGATATAATTAATTAAGATTGAAAGGCTATTTTGGATATTTATAAATGGACAACACACGGAGCATGTGACAACCCATCACGTCAGAAAAAGCAGCAAGAATCGAACCCACAACCATAGTGCGATTGGGATTTATCGCCTACCACTAGACTACATGAAGTTCCTAGATGGTATAATATAGTTTCTTTTTATAATGACTCTGATATTTGAATTATAAATTCATTATATATGGAACCCTATGGGATTAATTTTGAGTTGTATTATGTTTTGGAGTGAAGGATGAGTTTGTGGTAGAAATTTATTAATGTATAAGACACTAATTATAAAGTAAGTATATCTCCTAATGTTCTTAGACAATCTCATAAATAAACCCCTCAACCTTATGAAAAGGAACATAGAACAAAAACTTTTTCCTAGATGGTACCTTAGATCTTCACAAATTTATGGCTTTGTGATTGTTGGCATTTTCATAGCCCTGTTCTCTACCACTCTCCATCAGCTATTGATGGTTATATTTTTCTTCTACATCCATTTTTTTCTACATGGAACCCTAGTATGTGTTGTTTTCGGTAACCCTCATACTTTCAACAATTTCTTTTAAATAGAGGCCACATTATTCACTTTTTTGATGTGGGATTTCAACATAGATATTTTGAAATATCTACCCCAAGTTTCCAATACCGAGCATACATTACGAGGATGCAATTTATTGAAGGAGGGAAGAATGTAACTCCCTATGATTTCATAGTACATTATTTATTCAAATTAATTCAATAACATTCACTACAAGAAACACCGAGTTCTAGTGCACCATTACTTACCAAACAAGCCGTTCAAAAGCGGTTATGAATAATATTAACTGAATTTTGAATTTTATATAATACATATAATTTTGGAATCGATATTATGAGTTTCTTAGACATAATATAAGAACAAATACATTTTTTTAGATAAAAGATGTATTTTTTTAAAATGCAATTTTACCGCCTTTTAATAGCGAAGCCTTCTTAAATCCAATATTTGAAACTTTTATATATTCAAATTGACAAAAATTAACTTTTTCTTTAGAATTGGGACATAAGAATTTAGTTTCAATAATGTTTTTTTATTTTTCTAATAACTTTTATATTTGGGTGAATAGTGAAAAATACTATATTATAACTGAAAACAACTTTATTAATAAAAATAATTTATATTATTAATTTATAAATTTTAATTGTATGGAAGTATAAATAGATTATATTTTTACCATTTAATATAATTATGGTCTTTTTAAGTAATTTCACTTTGAAATTGAACATAAACAAGTGTCAAACTTTTGATAGTTATTATTTCTTAAAAATACGGCTTTTGGTTTTAATAGCGGGAATTAATTTTAAATTAATAAATGAAACCTTTGTGTTTTGATTTGGGTAATATATACTTCTTTTTTGGATTTGGAATATTTATATTATCTTAGGGTGATATTATGGTACTTTTCTGATAACTTTCATATTTTGATGAATAGTGAAAATTACTAAATTTTAATTAATAACAAATTTTTAAATTGAAATAATAAGCAGTGATAAATTATGAATTTTAGGGATTATAAAGAATAAATAGATTATAATTTTACCATTTAATCTAATTTTGGTCAATGTACATAATTTTATATTGAAACTAGATATAAGAAAGTGTCAATCTTTTGATAGCTATTTTTTTTAAAACACACTTTTGGTTTCGACTATGGGAATTACTATTAAATTAATTTTTGAAACTTATATGTTTTGAATTTAGATAAATGGATTACATATTTTGAATCAGGAGGTCCAAATTGTGTAAATAGGTAACTTTTATTTTTAAACATTTTGAATAATAATTTTCATTAAATATTATATTTACCATGGTTAACGGGTAAATCCGGTAAATAATAGAAAAAATAATATTATAATAATACTAAATTACCCTAGGAAATGTACAAACCCTATTATTTGATACATGTACGACCATGGAGATCTTTTGTGTCAATTTTGGGACACCATTGAGCCACTTGTAAGTTATAATGAAACTTTATATTAATTAACATTAAGGAAATGAAAAAATGACAAAAGCATATATCTTTTAGAAAGACAGTGTTTACATAGGGTTATATCTGTTGGCTTTTAGACTATAAATATACATGAGAAATTTAAAAATATTTCCTACATAATGGAGTTTTATTTGTAATTTTTAGACATTGAAAAATTAAATTTATTTATGACACAATAATGATGCAACATTTTCCTAATTAATGAAAGAATCAAATAATTGGCATTATAGATGTTAAAATAAATATAATTTCAATGTTTTGATGGCATACATGAAATTTATTGGTTAATATGGCATGCTATTATTTCTTAAATGAATTCGTTTCAAATTAATAATGTTGTTATGACTTTAAAAAAATCAATTATTAAATAGTGTCAAAATTGACATAAAAGAGTTTTTAAAACAAATATTATATTAATAATTAATATTATATTCCTAAAAATATAAGGCTCGGAGAAAGAACATATATAATGGTAGGTTTATTCTTAATGGACCACTTTGGAATCGCTTGGATGTATATAGTATGTTTATTTACTAAATAATACCAAAATACAAAGTGACATGGTAAGTGTCAAACTAATTAACTAAGAGTTAAAACAAAAAGATAAGGTTAATAAAGTGACCCAAACTTGTCTAAAACCTATCAGTTAAGTTTTTTTATACCTATACCAACCTTATAGTTTGAATAATCAACTTTGGGGCCATAAGAAACCGAATATGATTTTATTATAAAATTACACATTAAGTTTTTTCTATAGAGCCACACCTCCCACTTATAAATGGACACCACTTCTAACTAATTACTCAGACCTCTCAATCATTTTGGCTTATTCAACCTCTGCACAATTAATCTCCCTACATCTCTATCCACCTCCTATAATCATTAACTTAATAATAAGGCTCTTCAAGTGTTCTTTTTGGTTCAAACCAATGGGAGTTACCCAATTTAAGGTAACGATTTCTCTTAGCTTCTATTAATTTATTTTACTTCTCCAACACCTAAAATCTTCTTATTATTTTCTTTTTCAACATAAAAAATATCACAAATATACTAGTATATTGTTATGAATAAGTATTCAGACTACACTCATAAGCACCTCCATCTAATGGGTGAAGAACATAATGTTTCTATGGATGGCAACCAAACGCCTCACGAAATGATGATTGTTCAATTATCACCTACCACCTCTTAGGGTGGATATTATGACGGAACTGTAATTAAATATGATATTTATGATATTTATTTTATATATAATTTTATGTAATTACATTTTATATCATACCATTTGTTTTTTCATGTTGTATATATATACGATAATTTCATTTGAGGAAGTGCAGAATACCGCACCCTCAAGGTGAAATGACTTATTCATACCATAAAAGGAACATATAAAGGATGTTGATAATGAAATTAAGTAACATATAAAAGATATTATATTATACTTGAATATTAATATACCTATGTATCATTTGTTTTTTATTCCTTTTAAAATGAAAAATGTAATGAATGTAGCATTCATGCATACATAAGGACTATTGTCTCCACGAACATGATGAGAATCATTTCCCCATCATATATATTCAAGAATAATTATAATTTGATGATGAAAATTAATTTTTAATGATTTTATATCATTGTGGATATGAATAAGATACAACCTATCCATAACAAACACGGCTTATGTAACAAATCATATAAAGAAAAACTAATCAGTAAACACCCGAAATGACGATAATACTAAAATATTATTAACAAAACAATATTAAAAGATCATATATAATATCATATTTATATATATGATTCTTTTATAATTTAATAAGAATTATTTAACTACTATACAGGAGGTTAACCTACCCTCAACCAAGTAAAAGTACAAGGTAATGGGTTTTCATCTCAATCTTTATTCTCGTGAGATTCATGCCATACTGCAAAAATTACCTTTTATGTGGTGTATGTGCTTCCCATAATTATATTATTTGTGTAATACATTTTAATTTATGTGCATATAAATCTTCATTGTATGATACCTATTTCAAGGGGTTTATGTTTCGTATGTTACCATATTGGTAAGGGTTAATTCTTTAATCTCATTATTATCTGAGATTGTTAATGTGTAAGTATTTACTAGGACATTTTTATTATCCATGTACATTTTTCATAAAAATGATCTCAAAATGTATATTTTAAAAATTTGTGAAAGGTATTATTTATCAACATCATAATTTTAAATGTTTTAAATATTTATCTTTCTAAATATTTTTAATTAATGTTCATGTTTAAAATTTGATTTTAATTATTTATTTATATGTACATGAATGTTTTTAAATGATAATTATTTTCAAAAGTCTGAAAGTGGTATTGGAAACTTTGATTCAAAAATCTCTTTTAAATTACTTCCTTTATAAATGTGTGACTTTTAAATTATTTCAAAAAAGAGATATTTCTCTCAAATAGTTTTGATTTCATCTATGGCAACATCCTTTTATAGATTTTAAGCCTATTTAAAGTTGGTTAATTATGATACAAAACTTCCATATTGTATTGAAGGTTTTGTTTTATGTTTGACTGTGGATGTGTTATATTTATACCATTCATGGTTTATGGTGAAAGTATTGACATTTCCTATGTAAGTTTTAATAAAAATGTTTATGTTATGTTTAAACCTATTCATATGAGGAATGCATTGGACATAGTAAGTGACGGGTGGAGCCCGCTATAGCTCCTTGATGAATCGGTAGGTCTCATGAGACAAACTATTGTCTTGGAACAAGGCCTTGAAAAAATCATATTTGTAGTCTTGGCACAAGGCCTTGACTATTTAGTTATGATTGTCTAGCATTATGCATTCCATCATTATGAAAGTGGTGAGTGATATTGCATGTGATTATTCGACTAGTAGAATATCAATTTGAATAAGTAAATGGCATTACTTCATTTTATTTTTGGTCATATTATGATGAATTTATTGTTCAAAAAGGCTTTTATTTTAGTTATACATTGCCTTAAATGTTTGTGCTTATTTATGAAGGTTTCCATAGTATAGTTATCCTTAATGAACATCTGAGATCACCCATTTTATGTTTTATTTTTCCCAAGATTACAAGAAGTGTATTGTGATTAATATGCATGTGTAAGCCAAGGGAATAATGGTATTCATGAAGGATTATTTATGTTGTTTTGTAAGTTATTATGGGTAATGTAACATTAATATATGAAATCTATTTTCCAAGACTACTAAAATGATCGGTCCTTCGGGACTTGATTCCTTGTAAGCATGCCAGTGTATTAAAATAATGCCCCGACTCTGGATAACTGGGGTCGGGGTGTTACATCATAGTAGATACCAGGCCCCACAAGAGATGTCTCACCCTCTATTTCTCAATATAGGGGAGACTACAACAACATTTCATACAAGGCTGAACAAGGATAAAAAATTATAGAAGAATGTAAATTTTTATTATAGGATAACTCAAATGGTCAAAAATATAATTACCATAAACCTATGAAGTCAATGATATAGGATGTAGGTTGTCCTTAATAATATGGATCTCTCACTCCATATAACTATATTTATAAAGATGGTATATTAAAATAAAAATTAAATAAAAATCCATTAATATATGAAGGACATTTATTAATTGAGATGTTATCTACGGTTTCCTTAAAGAGATAATAGTTGAGGAAACCCCATAAATCCTCAAAATATTTTACATGTACAACTTCTAAAATTCATCCACATTCATGGATTTCTTCCAAAAAATAAAATTATAGGATTTTGTTAGCCGATCAATATCAACCTATATGTAATGAAAACACTATGGTTGTGAGTATATTCAATAATATTTTACATAAATATCTTATATAACATATTGGATTACAACATAAGAGGAATGAACAAACTTTAGGGCTTCTATAGATTAACTTTTATCTAATGATATGTGAAGTATTATGAAATAAAATATTTTACGCCATGTATCATAAAAAGTCACTACTATTGATTTTTCACAAAAAAATACATTTTATTGGAAACCTGGTGGATTACCCCATAAAAATGATTAATAACCTATATCAAACCTTATTCATAGTAAAGATAAAATGATACAATTTATATATGTAGAAATATCCTTTGGAGATTAGTACTACACAGTAGTCAACTCCCAAATGTATAAAATTTGGAGACTCGGACTGTGATAACCAAACGCTATTGTCAATTTTTTTCGTTTTCATATGTTATAATGTATATCATTCCAGAAGACCAATAATTTCTTTAGTATCTATAAACTATATTCTTAAATTTTTCTCAACCTATATTGGATATAAAATATAAAACATTACAAAAATACATTTTCAACATCCTAGAAACTCATTTAAAATATCTTTTTTCATGTCCTAGAAAAAGGAAAGAATGTTGGAATGATAAATAATTCTATATAAGGGATATTTAAAGAAAAAATATATTATTAGTAAGTAAGTCATACTCAATAGGGAAGATTAAATAACATAAAATACATTCAATTTATGAAATATATATTTTCCAAATGTGTATCCATAGATAATTCCTAATGAATAATTATTATGGGTAATAAAAACTTGATTATTATTAAAAGAATTACATAATATTTAATTTCACGATCTTATAATTCATAATAAATATACCAGCAATTACTTATTTCAAGATATCTTAATCATCTATTTGGGTTACACCAGTAACCCTTTTAAAAAGGATAGGTAATTGTTTTCTCTCATGATACAACTCGACGGATCAAGGTTCTTTATAATTATGGGATGCACCCATCATCACATGTCCAGTCCATTCATAAAATATTTAATGATTTATTTAGTTCATAAATAAATAGTTTGTATTAATATGTGTTCATATTGAATAATTAATAAGAACTATTGATATATCCCATGAAAATTAAATATCATTCAACTAAAAATAGAATATCTAGTAATCTCATGGGGTTCTAGAAATAATCATATCTAGGATAGAAATAATATTTATATTTATTCAAAATGTAATTTCCAATTATCACATGAATGTTGGTTTTTGAAAGTAATGTAAATAACTAAAATATATTTATACGTAAAATATAACCTATATTTCATCAAAAAATTATCGTTCAAATTAAAACCATGACTTTTAAAGGATAATGTAAAATTACAGCGAAATTATTTAAAAAATTTATCATAAAGTGTTTTATTTTTTAAATAACACAAATATTTTCGAGGATTAAAAATATCTTAATTTATTTTGGTGGGGATGGTAAAAATTAATTTCATAAACATTAAAAAAATTACTTTATAGTATTTGTTAATTATGATTAAAGTGAATCATTTAGAAAACATTAAGAAATATTCCTTTCAAATATTTTACAATTCAAGGTTAACATTTTTTTTAAATAAATCATAAAAATGAATTTTGTAATATTCTTTTGTAAAATATTGACGTGTATGAAAAAACCTATCAAAAGGAAAATAGAATATGATTATATTTTAAATGTTTTTATTCCTAGATGGTGTTCCATAATGTTTAGACAATTTAATAGGATGAAGAATTAGGAATGATCCATTCAGAACCCTAATTGGTTGGGAGTATACAGTGGAGAAGGTCATCTAAAATCTCATATTGGAGTCCTCATGTGAATAAGGTCGTCGACAACCTTAGGTGGGTGACTTCATGAGGATTTACTGATTTCCTCAAGCAAGAGACCTAAATTGGGATGAATAGATGGATTTCAAGAGATCCATATAACCTATTCATCTAGGAGCCTATCTTTATCCTAATGACGGAGACAACCACATTTTCTTCTGGCGATGAAGTCATGGCGATAACCCCCCTTTCTCATTTTCATTAGATCTACCATGACCTCTTCCCCGTAATGTTCCTAATATATATCATTTTACAAAATATACATTGACTCTAATCTCATAAAAGGAATTGTCTTCATTCATGGGATCCCTAAAAAATTTTATTTATGTTTTAGTGTTTGAGGATGCAACTACCTTTCATTCCTTGATTCTTGTGGCTAAATTTGATGGATATAAACCATCACCATATTTTTTGAGTATTTCATACACTCGATGTTGGGTCTCAATTCTTGGTTGGAACTGGGGGCTATAGATTAATGACATAGATTCATCCGTACTTTTTATGATGATGATTTTCCTATCCATCGTATTTAGAGTCCTCCCTATGTGAAAGTCAATTTTTCAACCTCTTCTTCAAAATAGTCATCTTCGATCTTGGTTTTGAGTGGAAGCATTTTGTAGTTTGGATTCGACTACATCATATACAACTCACCTTTAAAAACACATCATTCCTCAAAGGTATTGTTGATAGTATAAGTTGTTTTATATGAATTGACAATGATTCTCTTTTCATGGAGCAGCTCTGCTTTCCTTACATATATGATGATATGGACCTCTTGATGCCACTCTTGAATTGTATTCATCTCCAGGGATAAGGTGAATTTTGTTTCTTTTAATCGCATTCATTATAATTATACCTTCTCTTTGGGTTGTATTTGTTTTATATAAGTCTAATGGCCTTATTTATACTGTCAATATGGGTGGAAAGGTCGCTAGGGATCAAAATCTCATCCTAATGACACGCTCATTCCCATATTCCCTCATGTTGACATTGGTATGACTCCGTATGGTGTCGATATAATTCCAAGATCTCCTTAGAGTGGCCATCACTCCCCATAGTTATTCCAATGTCCTCTGGCCACATTGATACATGTTAATCCATCCTCGCATGTTTCTGTTCTTCCACGTTACAATGCTCTTTAACATCAATTTCTGTCCAAGGTGCGTGAGCATGGGGGGCAAAAAATGTAAAGACATAAGAATTGTTGTTTCTAGAAGTATCGTACCTTCCAATGGAAATTTTTCCTTGGTTTGATGGCTAACCCTGAGAGAAGAAGGTATGTACCAACACAACAGAGTATCTGAATGTTTGATGGATAAAAAGAGAGTGTAACTTTTATTATTGGTTCATATAAGGAAAAATGGGAGTTGTATCTATGACCCAATTCATGTCTATGGATTGGATGGTTGGGGTCATGGGGATTGAGGATGGATTGGATGCCCCTATGGTCACCCAAAACCAGTTCGATGTCTTTGATGTTGTTAATCAGCGAGAATGAAATACAAAAATGAGGGAGAAGGTAAGAGATCTATTAAATCTGTGGGTTCCCACATATGTAAATGTCATGTTAGAGGATGTATAAAGTATATGTAGGATTCATACTCACTCGATAATCCCCAAATCTTATCTCATGATTAGGGATTCAGATATTAATTTTGAGAGGGAATAGAATGTTTCTGATGGTATGCATGAGGGTAATTTTAAGGTTTAACATTCGATTCTAACTCAACCATAAAGACATTTGTGGGCTTACATTGGCTCATGTTTGAAATGGTGGATCTCGTTCTGCTTAACGTTTCTTTTTTTAATCTTGTTTTGGTCCTCAATTAAACTTAACGTGAATATTGTTTAGTTCTCAGTAAACAATAAGATGATTTATTTAAAATCTATAAAATATTTTTTCTCTTTAAACATAGGAATAAAAGTTTGAAAATACAAAAATTTGTAAACATATATAAAAAATTTAAAAATTTCGAATAAATATATATTCAGGATAACTACATAAAATGGATATTATATAGGCTATTAAAAAATTAAATTTGTGCATAATAAAAAGATTGTCTCAATGGATTGGAAAATAAGATGAAATCGCTTTTCAATGGTCGTAACATTGAACTAATAGATAACTAATGAAGTGATTTCATGCATAAATTGAAAATATCCAAAAATAATTGGAAATTAAAACAAAACTAATCATTTTTCATTATACACATAATCATAGAATATGAACTATATAAAATCATTAATATAATCTAATGTAAAATAATTGAGTTGGGAAACCTGATACATGTGTTTTAACTTTCCCCATAAGTAATTTGAACAGTATTATTATAAATTAATATTTATTATACATACATAAATTAACTATATATATATATCATTAGTATCTTATATTATCTATTTATAACATTTTAAACCCATTTTGTTAAAATATATTATTATTAACATTAAATCATATGTTAATCACTATGTTTTTAATGTGTTTTTGTATTTGGTATTTTTCTTAATTGCTCACTTATTTTAGTAATATCATCCCTATAATTTAAATCATGATTGAAATATATAATATATTGACTTTATAATTTTCTATCTTCAATAAATAGTAGGATATGAAAAATTAATGACATCGTTCAAGAAGAGGGTAGGCTGAATATATGCCCGAATGACTCGAAGGACTTCTTTTTTAATGATTTTTGATAACCCCCTTTCAAGGGAAGAGGGGGAACCCTTACAAGGACCATAGGATTAGATACTAAAAGGCCTGTATGCTTTGGAGATTACATGACCTGGAGGTATGAGGAAATTCAACCGGACTATCTACAAGGAACTGCCCCTCCCCAGCATCTGCATCGTGAATGTAGCATTCCACCTTCACACAGACATCTAGCGAGATTTCATGTGCAAGCACATGCAGGTCCCGATGGCATAACCATGCCCTCTCATTCTGACAATCCATTTGTCTCTAATATGGTGACTCCACCTGCTCTAAATCCTATTTTAGGGTTACACTTTTTTGGCTGAGTCTGTCAGGGTCATCTGCATCTGGATTGAAGGCCTTGAGGTGGTCCAAAGGCCATAAAGGTGGCCAAAAATCCCTTCTGACCTGAAGGCTGAGGTGGCCCGATATATTGAAAGACTCTATGCCAAAACTGATATCCCAAGGTTAAGAGTTCACACTGCTACAGTAACGAACAATACCTACTACATCAACTGCTACAGTACCTGCACAATGTGCAGTTCTGCTATAGTACCGCATAGTGTACATTCTTCTACAGTGCTGCTACAGTACCTACTATAACACTGCTACAGTACCCAAAAATATGCCTCTACATACTTTTCAAACTTGGTCTCATGAATGCACTTAAGGATACCTCACCAACTAGGCTGAGGCTCATGTGCGGTATGCTGAATATATGAGTGAACATTGTTTTCACTCTTTCATAGCTGAAATGACAGAATGTAAAATTATAAACTACCTATGAATTATATTTTTTCACATTTTTCATACATATTTTTCAAGTATATCTTTATTAACATCCATTTAAAAACAAAATAACATATGAATCCCATCACTTCATGGAGGTGGTAGTCCACACTCAGGCATGAGCCATTTTATAATTTTCTAATGGATTTTAAGGTAGTACAATAGATATGATTTTATAATTTAAAAAGAAAAATTATATAATAAATATTTTTTTTAATCATTAGATATTTCATTTTAGTCATCCACGTACAATGGTGATGAAAATAATAATTGTAGTACTACAAGGAGATGGTAAGCTATACATACATAGGAGAATTTTTTTCCTTTTCTTAGATAAAATGAAATGGAAAATTACTTTCCCAAAATAATAATTACATCTTTTTAATTTTCTATATTGTAGATATTATTTTATAATGGGTTCAATTTATTTATATTAATTATATGAATAAATAAATGTGAATGAGATGGTAAAGATGATTACCGTATCTTGAGTAAAATTTATTTGGATTCAGTATTAAGAGACATATGGTTAGATTTTTTTAGTACTATAGTATTATTAACTTTTATAATATTTTTAGATGAAAAAATTTTAATTTTTAGTTGATATAGGATTCTCAATGTGGTGTAAAATATTGAGAAGGTTTTCCTTTTGTATGTGAGGGGATGTGAATTCTAGGAATTTTATAACGTTATAAATTAATATTAATTACCATTGAAAAAAATGATACAAAAATTATATAATTCAAATGTTAGAGTATTAATATGAAAAAATAAGCTCAAACCATAATTTTTTTAAGTATATTAGTTATTTTTTCAACCTTATCTATTTATTTTAACCCCTAGTTAACCCTTCATATAATTACCTTCAAATTAAAGTTTTTTCTAATTTATGTTTCATTAATGTTATAATAAAAGAAGATAACCCTCATAAATTGGATATTTTTATTTTTATACCATATCCCATAAAATATACCATTTATAGGTTTTTTAAATAATTTTAAATTATTTAATAAAATATAAATTATTATAAAATATCATTAATTTCATTTTTCGGTGTATTCATTCATTTTGAATTTCATAAAGACATGAAACTAATTAAATTATAATATAGACCATCAAAAATCATTAATGTTTTCAAGTTATCTATAAAATAATTGGGAAATAATAAACCACCAAAATTATATTAGTTTTTGTATTTTTGAAATCATTTATTTTATTTTTATTTTTATTTAATAAATACAATGTCAGTGTTGCATAAACGTAAATTATAATTATTTCATTAGAAAAAATTAAAAATAAAATATCATGATATAAATTTAATTATTATTTAAAATTAATCTTTATATATGAAACAAATTTATTATTATTTCAGTCACAAAATATTAGATATATTAAAATTAAGAGAATGACATTTTAGACATTACAATTTAATTAAATACTATGAATCTAAAAAATCAAGGATAAATTCAACACAAATGACATATAATCTATTATTTTATGATTATGGATAAAATATACTCATCAAATCAACTAAATTAATTATTTGGATACTTTTTTAATTAATTGTCACATTATTTTTAATTGTAAATATGCTATATACTATAATTTTTTCAATGAAACTTCTCATACTTCCTAAAACTAAAATATAGCTATTTACAAAATTTTCATCTCATGATTTAAAATATCGAATCTTTTTTTTGAATTATATTTCTATAAGTGGCATAAATTTATTTATAATCATTCATTAATGAGAGATGAAAAACTCTTTACTAAAACATGCATTTGGTAGTGTAATTTTTTTATACCAAGATTATGTAGAATGTTTATCCAAAAGGTATGAATTAAATATTTTTCTATAATAAAAATCTATAATATTTTAAAAAGAAATTTAAATTTAAATTAATCTTATGTTATACTTGAAAAGAAAATGTAGTTTTCTTTAAATTTTTATTTTCATTATTCACCCAAAAATGTATCTTTTCCCAAATATTCCCAAACTGTATATCATATCAAATATTGATGTGATGAATTTATAAATTATATAATTTCAAAATAATTTTTTTTAAATAGATTTAATTATTTATTTTAAAATTATCATTTAACGTAAATCATGCTATCAAATAAACTTTTTATAGAGAAATATATCATTAAATATTAGGATGTCATATTATGACCCCTTAATGAAATTATGGCCTCATTATTTTATAATGGTAATTAAATATTCATCATTACTCAAAACTCAAAACATTACATATGGATAATAAAACTTCTTTAGAAAGAGAGAATGTGGGAAACATAATTTTTATCTAGAATATCACATATCTAAGTTCCCATATATGAATAACATTTTTGTGATGTCAAAATAAATCTATGAGAGAGAAAACTATCAACTATTGACTGAAATATTGTGATATTGAACATGATTATGAGAAAATTATCAAACACAACAACATAATTCAATGAGGGTTGGAATGAATATCAATTAAGAAGATATAAATATAATAGAATAACATTTAAATTTTGATATCTTTTTATTAGAGTTGTGGAATTACTTTAAAATCTACAGTAAGAAAATAAATATTGATACTTACATTAAATGTATAGGTTAATTCATTAATAAATTTTAAATATATTCTTATTTTTATCAAAATTATGTATATTTAATATGAATTTGTATATCTTAAATTACTAAAATCAACATATAATAGATCACATAATCCATAAGGGAATAATAATATGTTGATAATATATTTACTAAAAAAAATTGGTTCTTAAAAATAAAAATTATAACTAATATGAATTAAAATTCATATAAATAAAAAATAAATTAATAAAAAAAATAAAAAAAAGGTTTAACATATATCATTACATAACTAGATAACCTTTTATCATAAATAACCTCAATAACATGAACAATAACGAAATTTTGAATCTTTTAGGTCATTTAATATCATTTATATTACATCACAAAAATCCTAATGGAATTATTACAATAAAATCCTTTATGGTAAATATAATGGTAAAATATATGTCATCTTTATAAGAAATCTCTTGAGATATCAATAATCTCTATAAAATTCCAAAAAAATTGAAAGGATTTCATCGTATAATATTATCAAAAATATGAAAATATTATTTATCTGTAGAAATAATTATCAAAAAATTAATACTATCAAAAAATATGGTGTATGAATGTTTGGGGAACTACACAATTTCACCCCATTATTTATTAGTTAAATCCCCTTAAACATGATGGATGATAGAAGCAGTCTCCCGACCATCATGATGTCCATTAATTTAATTAGTATTTATATAATTTCTAATAAATTTCCAAGAAAATATTGAACTTACAAAAAATAAAATTAATCTTAAAATAAAAATCTATCCACCACAATTTTCTATATAGAATCAAATAATATTAATTGAATATTAATAAATTATCAATAGGGATCATATTAACACTACAAGTTATCGTAATCACGAAACTTATTCCAATAAAACATGAAATTAATATTCCTAAAATATCATTTTCATTATATCATATACACAACCATATGATTGCAATATTTTATGTAGTTGGCAAAATTTTCTTATTCATGTTATAAAATGTTCACATACAATCAAAAAATAGGTGCACATTCTATTAAACAAATTATTAACCCCATACATATCATGTCACCGCACATTTGGTTTATTCCACATCACTATGGAATTTGATAGGTTTTCGTTGGTTTAATCATCTCATTAATCATAATTGTTAATAAATAAAATTTTAACTAAACAAATAATATCCCCTTGGAGTTTAAATATACTTGAACAATTGAGGAACACTCACTAAGCACTATAATTATGGTAAAGATATGCCTAATAAAGTATTTTTTCGTTTATTAACCGAATATGCATCTATAGAAAACCTTATCCACATATTATATTGAGAAAAAGGGTAATATCTTTGAATCCACTCACTCTCTACTTTACCAAAATGTTACGATGTTTCCATATACATTGATTTGTTATAAAATTTAGATAAAATGTAATTTTCCATAGTATATATTTTCTTGTTTAAAAATACTATGGTTTATAGTAAACAACATATGGAGCCAACTACAGAAACCCCAAATATAGTAACCCAAATATGATTTCTACTTTAGTAAATTAGCATAAGATATAATGGATCTCATCCAAATTGATCTATCAATTTGTTAGTGATAATTAAGTGAATACATAAATGATTCACTTTTTATATTGGAAAATAAAATTAACGCTCAAAAATATATAATATTTTATATCCTTGGAACTCAATAAATGATTTATTCTATAAATCACATGGAAATGAAACAATTATGGATGAGCTTATATTCTCAGTAAGGGTAACAAACAGAAAAATCTATTATGGAAAAATAACACATAAATAATATTGAAATGTAAATAACTAAAAAAATAAAATCTAATCAATAACATGATCACATAATGCATACATGGATAATATAAAACGAAATAATCTCATAAATAATATTATCTATATTATAAATTAAGGAAATAAATAATATTATATTCTATGATCTCAGATATCCAGATATCTTTTCAATCGAAGCATTATCCTTGGATATGATAACTGATGGGTATTTATCGTCCAAAAATTCATAAAATATATCTAGTAAACTATTTTATCTCATGAGACATGTCGATGCCTCAGGGGGATTTATTATTTTATGGCTCAACCATCAATACATTTCCAATGAATTAGTCATATAATTATTGAACAATTTAATTCATAAATATTATTCCTTATTACAAATGTACATTTTAATTAATGAATAAATAAAATCAATATTTCCCCAGTTAATAAAATAAAATTCAATGTAATCCACAAGACATAGTAATGGTATACAATTTACTAAATAGCCATATCCATGATACAAATAATATGGATATTTAAGAGATTTTAGTTTACAATGACCACACAAAATTTATTGTTCACTGAAAAATTTAATTCCCACACAAATAATTATATATAAAACGTTACTATTAATATGTCATAAATTTAGATTTGGTAGTAAAAGAATGTTTATTAATGAACATAAGAAATTTTAGAGAATCATTTAAAATATTTTATTATAAATATTTTTATATTTTATAACAATAAAAAAATATATTAGAATATAAATATCATAAAATTGTTATAGTGGAGGGAGAATCCATTAATAGAGTGTATGGAAAAAAATTATTATTCCTTATTATAATGAATATTTAACTTTATCCTTTTAGATTACTCTAACAAAATTCTAGTCAAGGCTTGTAAAACTAATAGGTGACATAAAATGTTACTAATAAATAATAAAAATTACTTTGTAATCAAATTTTAAAAATATTCAACATGGAAAAAATATATTCCTCGCGAAAAGAGAAAGAATATGGGTTTTTCTTTTAAACTTTTCTTTACTTTATTCATTTTTGAAAAAATAAAAAATATTGGAAAAAAATATTAAAACCCCTTAAAAGTGTATAGATGAAATGAAACCATTATAATCATGAATAAATATAGATTAATGTAAATTTTATAAAAAGTTTTATATATAAAACATATAAAAATAAATATGTGCATTATAATATATTAGTGTCAATGGTGTTACTAAATTCAAACAAAATCCATTACAATAATTGTAACATTGATTGATGAATTAACCATAGAAGATATAATTTTTTTCTGTTCTACATACACATAAAAAAGTAATTAATAAAAAATAAAATAATTTTAGTTCATTACATATATAATATTAGAAAATAAATTACATTGAAGATGTAATATATTTTAATGTAAATATTAAGGTTACAAATCCATTTACCCCTTAATCAACATCCATTCCAAGTTAGTTTATCCTCCTATATTATATATTTAGATTTATTATCTGTAAAAATGATATATATATATATATATATAATATAATATTGTATATATTTAAAACATTTTATCACCCATTTGTAAAAATATGTTATCATTATCAATATTTCGAGTGTCAAAAAAGACATTTTTCATGTATGTCTTGATTCCGTATTTTCATTACATTGGTAATTATCCAGGTGAAATTATCCATAAAATTCAATTCATGACATACATATCTTATATATTCAATATACACATACATATAGTCATCCATTATAGTTAGATATGTAAAAATGAATTACGCCATTCATTGATATGGTAAGATATTTGTACGTATAAACGTTGATATAATTTTCAAAGGATGTAATGAAAGAACTGTAAATAATAATTTATTTTTCCATAACCATTTTAATATCATATATATATTATATATTAAACAAATATACCCATAGGTTCCTCTATGTAATTTTGAAACGAAAAATTAATTACATCACTTCATGGTGGTGGTAGTCCACATATATGCTTGACTGGCATTATAATTTTCAATCAAAATAGGACGTAAAAAGGTATATATGATATTATAGTATTAGAATAATTATTATTCTATATATACCAAATATATTCATAATTTTAATACTTATAGCCATCCAAAAAACTATTCTATGAAAAAAAATTAAACAACAACATGGATTCAATAAAGTATATATATGCATAAGAAATGTTTTCATTGTAAATTACATGGAAAATAGATGGATCATGTTTTTACCATAATCATAATAATATATTAGTATATATATGACACTGAAGGTATTATTTTATGTCACGCCCCATCCCTAGATAGCCCTGAAGCCGATTTTGTTTCAGAAAAACTTTGAGTGTAATATTTTGATATAAAGAAATGCTGATAAATCACACATTATGTTCCACTAAATATGATATTTTTAGTCTAGACTATGGAAAAACAAATACAAAAATTATAATCCTTCAAAATTTAATGAGAAAATAATCTCCACCATGTTGCCTCCAATCAGTGTAACTCAAATCCATTAAACCAATAAAATTTATGTTTAATCTTAGGGAGAGGATAAGAACGCCCAGTAAGGGGGTTCTAAAATAAAATATTATTTCAATTAAAAATTTTTGAAAACATGTATTTAAAATCATTAATAAACATTTTATTAATGAAATCTACAATACATGGAGCATATCACAATTTTTTTCCCAAAAATCACAAATGGGCATTTCAAGGAATAATTACAGGGTTACAATGGAACATATTACAATAGAAATAATTCTTATTCAATGTATATGGTGAGAAGTATATAATGAAAGAGACCTTATAACTATAATTACTTTGAATTTTGAAATTCCAAATACAAAATTTACAAATGAATGTTATACATGAGCTGATTTTCGCATAAGATAATAACTTTAATTTCATCCCTTACCAATATTGAATCATAAGTGGGAAGATAAATCCTTGAGTGATGAATAAACATTATTCCATGTGTATTTACATTTTATAATACTCATAAGTGTAGGCTCTTAACCAATTATATTATAAAAATTGAATATTCACATGGTTAATTAAATATCATAAACATAATGAGGGAATGTATAATGTTGGATTGTGTCAAGGCCACATTCCATGAACTGATTTGTCTCAAGAAAATTATAGATTCATTGTAGGGATTTCATTATATGGTTCCCAACCCACAGGGCTTTCATTAACTGGTCCCCAACATGTCATATACCGAGTCTAATAAATTCATCATATTCCATGTAAGGTCGTATATTCAATGTGTCCCATACCACAATGAATATTTAATGTCATATTTCTCATTATTCAATGTGGCCCATACTACTTTGAATAATATAGTTCCTTAATCCATAAATGGTAATAATAGTTAAATTTTATTGTTTAGAATTTACATATATATATATATATATAATGAATCATGCATTAATTTTCAACACATACAATAACATATCTATAATAAATTATCTAATGACTAGTGATGATTACCAATGAATATGAAATAAATGTATATTCTGGTTTTTTCACAAAAAATAATAACCCTGGAATTCAAAAATCATTATTATGAAAGAAAATATATTATATTCAAAAATTCATAATGGAATTTCATCGTGGATTGAATACATAATTAATTTTAAGGTAAAAAATATATTTCATGTGTGTTATTAAACACATAGATCTATGAACACCCATTACTTGAATGTTTATGTATAAATATACCACAAGGGTACTCCCAATTATTTTCACACAATGTTTTAAATTGAAAATCATGAAAATATACCACACAACTTACTAACATAACCAATACCATTTAGACTCAAGAAAATTAATGTGAAATTTTTATCCACATAAAGTTTTTTTAAAGGGTGGTATTACTAAAACAAATACCTAATTGATTCATGAAAACATTTCACATTTCAGAACACTTGATATAACTTTTTATCAAATTTTTTTGAACCCACATTAATATTAGGATCAAAGAATATATATATGTGTTTATATAAATAAACACATGTATTAAATTTTTGTTATATAAAACCTAAGAATACAATACATAATTTATGTTTAACAAAAGCATAATTTAATCCAATGTTAATATATGAAAACTGTATTGTCAAACTATGGGTATTTTCACATAAAAAAATATATATATATATATATATATATGTGTAAAAATACATATGTATTTATAAATTTTCAGCCTAAAATAGCACAAAATATAGCATGGTTCTTACTTATTTTGAATTCAATTTGTTTTGAAATTATTCATCACTTAAATAATGAAAAATATATGATTTTTTTAACATCAAATATATTCATTTGTGTATATATGTAGTGAAACCAATTTTAGGTGCAACCATAAAACCATAATGTGATTTTCATTTTTAGAATATTCTCCAAAAAGGACTCGTTATTATAAAACCATCAAAGAAAATTCAGTAGGATCAACCTAATATACACACACACACACAGAAATATATATATATATATATATATTTAAAAATTGTATAAGTAATCAAACAAAGACAAAACTAGGTCCCTTACCTGATTTGAAGAAGAAGAAAAGGTCGAGAGAAACTTGATGGAGCCACTGGATGGAGAATCCCCTTGGGATTCTAGTACAAAATGAGTCATATATATAAGCCATATATATAATACATATATATATATATATATATGGAATGTTGAAAATAATCAGAGTCACTTTCATTTAAAATAATTATCGGGTGCACTCAGTTAAGATTAAAATGGGAGAAAATGAGGGGCCAACCGAGGTCCTGTGTGTAGAATAAATAAATACAGTATCAAGAAATACTGGTGCATTATGAGGATGGTGGAATAAGAAGGAGAAGCGTATGGGTGAGGAAAATAATAGACATCTCTGATCATCTGATCCATGATCGGACAACTAAGAAATAAATTGATGTTTTAAAAATGGACGAACATCCACGATTAAAGTGTTGATTTAATAGGATTGTCTTTGTGAAAAACTATATTAATATGTCTTTAATGGATGAGATTATATCTTTATTGGATCAAACATATGATATAAATATGGAGGTAAAATTGTGGTTGTGGGGATTTGATGACTAAAACAATTGGATAGCTCAAATCATATGCGGTGAGATCAGATGACCCAGATCTGATTTCTGCTAAAAATATGGGTCCCATATAGAAAGGAAATGAATTTGGGTCCGATATTATAATCCATATGTTCTATGCATGATATCATAATCTCCCCTCCCCCCTCCTTTGTATCACCTCGTATCGGGTCTCTACAGGAGCACTTCTACGCCGACCCCACCCTTCGAGCCGCCCCGCATGGTGATATGATCCATCACCCCTATACATACCCATGCATTCTTAGGTATTTATTATGCATAACTACGCATGATAAATAGCAAGCATCATGCATCCACATCCATTGTCCTTTAGCCTTAGTGATTTGTGAGATTCTCCCAAGGCCTTGAGTGGCCCTCCCTTAAAGGATTCCCTCGGTTATGTGGGGCTCACATAATATTTTTGCAACATTAAAAATAAATTTTTATTATACACAATAATATAAATTAATCATGTTTATAAAAAATGAATAAAAATTACCTATTTTTGATAAAAAAACCCTAAAACCAATCTTTTCATTAGTTTATAAAAAATTGAGTTTCCAAACATCAACGTTCAAAATCAATAATCCATGATTAATAAGTCATAAAGGAAAACCCAATATAGTTTTAAATTTAAAACCAAAAAATTAATTTTAATTAAGACCATGATTTTATTCATCCAAGGAATAAAACATTTATAAAATGGTTTCCATGAAATTTTGAGTCCATAAATAGTTAATTAACTATGTATAAATAAAATATTAAATACATAAATAGTCATTAATTTTGTTTTCCCAATGTACGATTTCATACTCAAAAATATATTTCATTTTACCAAAACCAAGAATTATCAATGATTCCATCTATTGGAATTTATTTATAAACATAAGGGTTATGATTCCAATCCATTTTAACCATTAAATAATTATTGTTCTAAAATATAAAAAATGAGGTTATTAAAAACTTGTTTATAGTTATAACTTCAATGCACACATTAAACACATGGGAAACTCATTATACCTAGATAAATTAAATTAAACCACTAGAATACGAAACACCTATATGGTCTTATAGATGTTAGAGACTCAATGATCACATAAAAGTGGCAATCGTGAAATTATCTTTAAGGCCTTATAAAAAATGATTAGGTTATTGCAACCTCAAAATGACATGGTGAGGATGGTTCTCATCATTCCTCCGATTCTTTGTACAATTCACGTAGTTCATGCTATACAAATGTTCATCACGACTGATCTGAAAGAAACCCACTATTTTCATGGGATTTTTTCATTTTCGGTGGTAACTCTATGATTTTAATAGGTTTATTAGTATGCATTTCAGGTTAGTTGGATTATCTTGTCCTTGAAGTAATGTTATTGTTTTAGTGTTTAATTTAATAAAAAAAATTATATTTCGAAAACATTATTTTATAGTATGAAAATTTAAGGAATTAATACCATGGAATATTATAATTACATATAAAATTGGTTTGGGTATAACATTATCCCCACAACCTTCGATGAATTGTGTCATCGCAATTCTAAAACACACATACACATCCACCGAAAAACCATATTAAATTCACCACCAAGGTCCCCCATTATTAGGTCCACCATCGTCATATACATTCTTGATAGGTTCTTCGAGTTAGATTGATATTCAAATTTTGTTAAACTCGTCAATGTAATTCTCCAAGACACACCTCTCATAGCATCATTACAACTCATGTTGGAATCAAAATGTTATTCAGAGGGTGGAACATGTGGTGTAGAGTTTGGAGATATCACAATGAACATGGTTCTGATAGACCAATCTAATGACTTGGTTTTTGAAAAAAAAGTTGGTATAAATCCTCCCATACCAGTTGTTACTAGAGACTTGGAACTTATAGGATGCATGAGAGTAGCATGCCTCCACAGATTCTCTGATATTCTCTAGGGACAGATAACCCTCATATAGGGTGAAAAACAAGAATAGGCCATCATAGTACCTTCCTCTGTGAGAATAAAAATCATTTTACTCTTGAAACATGAGGTAGTAAACATGCCTTAGCTCTTGATAACATTTATGTATATTTGGGTTGTTAGACACTTGATAAATGCATTTACAAGATATATGCAGGTACACAAATGAATGGTATGTCTTTGAACATGACTCGACAATTACGTGTTCTAGTAATTAGGTTGGGAGAGGCAAAAGACTTGTTTGGTCTTCCATCAGAAAATTTTAGGCTAAAATATTACTTAATAAGAAAAAATTTAATTTCTATTATTCTTCTAATATTCTTGAGTTGTCAAAACCTATCCCTTAATACCAACAGTCACACCCCAACCCTAGACTGCCCCAGAGCTGGTGCAGTTTCAGTAAAACATGATGTGTTTTTTTATAAAACGAAATAATGATAAATAAAACATCATGATCCACTAATGGTGATATTTTAGGGTTAGATTCTAGAAAACTAGATAAAAATATTACAATACTTCAAATATGAAAGCAAAAAGAATAGCCACAAAGCGTCCACAAATCAGTGTAACTCAAATCTAAAAATCATGTAAAATTTAATTTAAAACGTAGGCTTACCATAATAATTCCTAGTAAGGGGGACATAAAATACATGCATCATATCATAACATATATTAAAAATTACAAGTGAACATTTCAAGGAATACATATAGGGTAACAATGGAACCTGATCCCATCATATTCATTATTATAACAGATATATGCTATCATGCATATAAATCAAGGGTTATTATAACTATAATAAGTGTGGCATGTGAAAGTTTATGTAAAAAATTTAGAAAGGAATGTAATACATGATCAAAGTTGTGAATAAGATAATAACGTTAATTTCTTCCCGTACTTTATGTGAATCATACATTTGTAGATAAATCTCTTAGTGCTGAATAAACATTATGCCATGTGAATTTACTTTTTCTAATACTCATAAGTAAATAATATTAACAAAGAATATTTCATTAATAGAATATTCATTGCTTAATTAAGTATCATAATCATAATGAGAGAATGAATAGTTCTAGATTGTGTCAAGGCCTATTTCTATAACATGATTTGTCTCATGAGAACTATTTATGCATCATATGTGTTTCATCAACCATTTCCCAACCCGTAGTGTAACACCCCAGGTAAATAAAGAATATGACATTTTCATATTTATCCATATTTGTGAATAAATTATTAATACTTCTTTAAAGGGAAAGCTATGCTCGAGGGCGTACCCAATACACAACAACGAGTTTCTTTGAAATCTCACATTGCACTCTAATAATAAAATAATATTATTTTAAATGGTAGTTAATGCCTAGACATTGTAATGTAGGGAATGAAGGGAACTAACTACAAAATGATTATATATATTTGTCAAAGATTTTTACTTTTATCCAATAAATATTAGAGGCTTAAAATGCAAATGAATCCAATTTTAGGCATGAATCTTCTAATATTCTTCAAAAGGTCGATTAACAGCCATTTGATGGAGAACCCTTTTTAAATATACTTTTGACAATTTTATATGTTTTATTTGACAAAATAGAATCTTTCTTTAGAATCTGGACATTAAAATTTACTTTGTGTAAATTTTTATTATTTTTCCGATAAAGATCATTTTTAGTGAAAATGTTGAATTTTAATTCAAATCCACTTTTTAATTTTATTTATTTATATCGATATATTATCTTTTCAATTTATATTAAAGTGTATTTAGAATATATTTTTACTATTTAATCCAATGGTGGTCATTGGAATTAATTTCACTTTGAAATTTGACTTAAACTAGTGTAAATCTTTTAATAGATATTGTTTCTTAAAAACACGCTATTTGTTTTGATAGCGGGAATGAATTATTAAATTAATTAAAGAAATCTATATATTTTGAATTTTTTAAAATAGAAATCATTTTTAATTCAGAATATCAATTATAGCTTAGGGTTAATTTTTGGTATTTTTCTTAAAAACATCAATTTTTTTTGAATAGTGAAACCACTATGTGGTAGTTAAAGAAACTGATTTTTCATTTAAATGAATCTTTACCACTTATGGGATTTGATTTTAAAAAATCTGACATACATGGTTGTCATTAACAAGTAAAATGTGGTTCAATGAGATTAAAATAATTTTTTTGTTTAATAGTGACTTTTTTGTTTTATTAATTGCGATTAAAGTTAATTAGTGTAATTTAAGGAAAAGATAATGTTATAATAATATGAAATGACCTTGAAACATGTCTTACTCTTAGTGGATAAGTCATGGCCGACCACGAATATCCATGGGTCAACTTGGGGACTCCATTGAGTCAATTTGGTTGGAAAATTACAATAATAACTTTTTATTTAAAGTTAAAATTAAAATGTCACAAACAAGTATTATTTTTCTAAAAAACATTTTACATGGGGTTATACAAGTCATATTTTTTACTATAAATATTCATTGGAAATCTAAAATTATTTCCTAAATGTTGTTTTTTTTATAAATTTTAGACATTAAATAAATTATTTTATTTATGACACAGTGATGATATAGTGATTACCTCATAAATGAACAATTTAAATAAAATGAGAGGATATGGTGAAATCTAAGTCTTACACTAGTCACAAAACTTTTGGATGGGTGGATTTCGAAACCTTATCACCTCAGCCTCTAAATATATCCTTTTGGGACCTTTTAATTTCAAAAACCTTTTTATAATAATGTAATATTTTATAACTTTCCAAGAGTGCCCCTACTCTTCTCTTATAAAAGGCCCCCACCTCTACCACCTTACCCACACCTCTCTAGCCTTTGGCTTGGCAAAAACCTTATAATTTAATATATCCACATCCCTCTATTAATCATTTATGCTTCACCTTGGGCAGAATTCTCTTCAAGAAACCCTTTGGGTTCAAACTAAGAGGAGTTACCCGATTTAAAGGTAATGTCTTCACTTGTGTTCTTTTGTTTTATTTTTCTTCTCCAAACCCATAAAATATTTTTATTCCTTTATATTGTAAGAACACAAGTATATTCAATATACAATGATGTTGTTCTGTGAAGGATTCGAGCTACACTGTCACACACTTCCGTCTAATGGTTAAAGAACATATTGTTTCGGTGGATGGCGAATTACTGCCTCACGAAACGATGATTGTTAAATCTTCTCTGAACACCTTTCATGGTGGCCATTATGATGTCACTGTATTTTATATATGATATATATGGTATTTATGTTTTCCATATTCTTCTGTATTTTATATTTAAAACATATCTTTATGCATTTCATGTTGTGAAAATGCGATAATTTAATACGAGGAAGTGTGGACTACCGCCCCCTCAAGTGATGTGACTCGTTCGTGAAATACATGGAATGTATAAAGAATGAAATTAATGAATTTATGTGACCTATAAAACATATTTATTATACTGTAATTATATTAAATATATATCTCAATTATTTTTAATTCCATTAATATGTCAATGAAATGAATGTAGAGTTCATGCGTACGTACGGCCTACTGTCTCCATGAACGGTGCATTACATTTCTTTTTATCTTCAAATGTTATGGAATAGTATAAAATTAATATGTATTGGATATATATGGTATTTAAATAATTAATAATATTCTGAGATGATTTACTTATAACTACATGGACAATCACTTTCAAACAAGTTCATTTTCGACTCATGTACCAAACATCGACAAAAACGTCCAATATAAACTCACATTATTAACGAATTGTTATAACATTATAATATGTGATATTAACTGAATAACAATATTTAAAGGAGGAACTTATGCAATTATAAATTGACCAAAGTTTATTATTCAGGAATATAAAGAAACGAACAAGACAAATCGGACTTGAGCTAAGGGATCCTACCTCTCTATTTCTTTTTAAGTACTCTTTTTATATAACATAATTTAAGCTCCTCTTTATTATGTTGGGGGATGTTCTTTTATATTCATATTATTGTAATTTATATGTTCATATGATGAGAGACCATATTTTATTTCGTCAATCCATTGTTTTGGATGTTTTAAGTGGGGTTGTTAGGCTGCCGAGTTTTCGAAAGGTATTTTTCATCTCACTTTTATTCCCGTGAGATTTATGATACATTTTCCACTATTTATTTTGAGTGGTGTATGTACTTCCCATTATTCTACTCACTGTGTAATATACTTTCTATTATGGTTATTTACACAAATGTTGTATGTTCCTTCTTTCATGGGGTGAATGCTTCGAAAGTTACCCAAATCGGAAACAGAACCTTTCACCCTCCTCTTTTTGAAAGACTTATTTTGTTATGTCTTTTAATTCACATATTTTTATTTTGGGATATGTTATTCTATATCGTTATTCATGTAACTTTTATTTCCATGTGATGAGATTCCATGGTCTCTCTCATCAACTAATTTTATTAATTTTAAAGTGATGTCGTTAGGCTGTTAAATTTTACCAAGGGAACTTCTTAACACAATTTTGATTTCATTGGGTTCAACATATTGTTATTGAATATGTCATCATTTTATATTTATTGAATGAAATTTTTTGGTTTTACACATAATATCCAATTATATTGGTTGTATTTATATCTGTCACACATAATTATGAATTTGATTTATCCTTAATTTTAAGGATTCCTTCTTTATAAGGGATTTCATCTCATTCTTCATTTCTATTGAGTCTTCATTGTTGTTATACACCAATTTACTCTTTTATGTTGTATATACTGTCATTTGGAATATTATATCATGAATACCTTTATTCTCAGGATATTATAATGTTCTGATTAAATGTTATTCCTCAATTATTGTATTCAAGTGTCTCTCATTTTGTTAAAAACCCTTTAACTAAAATATCATTTTAAATGTTTTAATGACTTATTCTTATAAATATTCCTTGTTAATATTCATGTTTTCAAAATGGTTTTAATGATTTACTTATATGGATCTTAATATTTTAAAATTTTAAAAGCTTCAATGTGGTATGGGACACTTTGATTTAAAAATACATTTATTAAATGTTTTAAATGGTATTGAAAATGGTTTTCAGAATGGATTCATTATCTTAAAATGTTATATTGTTATTGCGATGTGGGAATGTTATCTTTCCTTTATGATTAATTTATGTTTTATGATTATGTTATGGTTTTTGGGCATTGTTTATGAAGACCGGTGGTTCCATGATAATCTAAGGGCGGGTGAGCCCGATATAGCTCTACAATGAATTGTGTAACGCGATGTGGTTAAACGTTAAGGTTTATCCAAATAGATTTAGGGAATATACTATGATGGGTATTCCAAACATAACCATGAGGGTTACTCCCTACATAAGAATGTTATAAATTCCTTATGTTACCTTTATGTCTTATGATTTCTATGAGTTATTCGTAAATCCTATGATTTCATGAGGTATGTGAAATTTCTTATGTTTTATGAATAATGGATAATTTTATTTATTCCTATGTAGACATGGACTAATGTTTTCATTACATATAGTTATAACCCTTACTAAGAATTTTATTCTCCTCCCAAGTTTTTTTTGAATGGTTTTTCACAGGACATAAAGTTGAATAGGGTCAAGTATGGGATCAAGGAAATGTCAGGCTGTCAATAACAATGAACTAGACATTACTCATTTGTTCAAGAATTTTTAGTTTTTGAAAAAAAATGGAATCTTAGTAGATGTGTCTACTTTGTAACCTTTGATATGTAATGGTTATGTCCTAATTCTCTAAAACTCTAATCCTGAAATGATCCTCAATTTATATTATTCATTTAACTCAATTATAAATAATGTTTAAGGTCGGGTCCTTATAGTTTGTATCAAAGGTCTGTTTAGATAACATTAGAGTTTAGGGTATTCTTTAAGCATAAGTGACATTACCATAAGGGATAGGATTTCAGAAAGCATCATAATTTTTAGATAGAGGGAATGAGTAAGTATATTTTAGTGTTTACCATCCTCATTAGTACATAATTATTTTGTTTATATACTCACACTGACATTTCTTGTTTTAGTAAATGGATAGATCTAGTAGGAACCAAAGTGACAATTGGTTTGAAGGAAACTATGGTGGTTCTCTGATTAAGAGACTGGATGAAATGGGGGATTCAATGGGAAATCTCTTGGTTATTCTAAACAAAATATCAGGAGTTATGATCAACCTCTTGAACCTTGGTGTTTTCTCTAATGCATCATGTATGAGAGAACCAACTCGACATGGAAGTTCAGGTAATAATTATAAAGGTAACCATTAGGGTGCATATTATCCTTACTTTTGAGGTAATTGTGGGTTACTATACGTTATGATGGAATATGAATGACATGAGGTAATGTTGAGGTTAAATTATGTTATGGTTATTTTTGAAGATTTTATCGCTTTTTTGGGAATGTTATAAGAATTATTTAGTTTAGTAAAAAGGACAACACGTAGACCGTGTGACAACCTGTCGCTTATGACAAAGCTATGGGAATCGATACCACAACCAAAGTGCGACTGGTATTTATCGCCTACCACTAGACTATGTGAAGTCCCTGGTTAGTTTGACTAATTATTTTTAGTTAGATGATATTTTGAATCTAGAATAAGTTGATTTTGGGTTGTCTATGGAAATTATTAACCTATCATGGAGGATATGTGATTAGGTTAATTATTTTCCAATATGAGACTTTAAGAGTAATTGATGTTATTTGGAGGTAAATGGTAAGGTTTATCTTCGAAGACTATGTGATTAAATCCTTTAGTGTTTTGAGTTTCAGTCTTAGTTTTGATTACATTGAAGAATTTTATGGATAGAAGTTTATTGAATGGTCTTTGTTGAACATTGGATATTGTTTAAAAAATTTTGGAGATTAAGAATAGATTTTTTTTAAAGGATTATAAATTTTGGGTATTAACTGATCTCATACTAACATTTTTGGATTTTTTTTTGGTTAAGGTCTAAAGACGTGAGAAGTATATAGTTACCTTTTATGGATTAGGTGATTCTGAAGAAGATGATTATAGATTTCTTAATGTGAACAAGTCATCCTAAATACTAGTCTTTTGGAGAAAATATTAGTTTGTGTAAGAAATCTAGTAAAAGATGAAAGTCAAAATGAAAAGTAAGTATGTTTCCTTATGTTTTACCTATGATCATAAATAAAATCCTCAATGAAAAGTAACTTAAAACAAAAATGTTGTCTGTAAATTTTTCCTACTGTGGAATCAAATACCATTTAACCCCACACAAGTTTCTGATTTTCTTATTGTTAACTTTCTCCTAAACATGTTTTCTATCACACTCCATCAGAACATGACCCTTTGTTTTCTCCTCCATGTACATGTTTTCCTACATGGAATCCTATTATGGGTTAACTAGGGTGACCTTTTTACTTCTCTTTCTTTATTTTAAAGTGATAGTTTTAATGACTCTTGTTCCGATGTGGGATTTTCAATGATGTTTCCAAGCCCAATTTTAAAATTGCGAGGACGCAATTACCAAAAAGGGGAAGGATGTGACACCCCTGGTAAATAAAGAATATGAACGTTTCATATATATCCATATTTGTGAATTTAGTATTAATACTACTTTAAAGGGAACTCTATGCTCGATCGCATACCCCATACGCAACAACGAGTTTCTTTGAAATCTCACGTTGCACTCAAATAATAAAATAATATTATTTTAAATGGTAGATAACGCCTAACCGTTGTAATGGTGGGAATGAACGGAACTAACTAAAAAATGATTATTTATGTTTGTAAAATATTTTTACTTTTATCCAATAAATGTTAGAGGCTTAAAATGAAAATGAATCCAATTTTAAGCACGAATCTTATAATATTCTTTAAAAGGTCGATTAACCACCTTTTGATAGAGAACCCTTTTTAAATATAATTTTGACAATTTTATATGTTTTATTTTACAAAATAAAATCATTCTTGAGAATATAGACATCTAAATTTACTTTGTGTAAATATTTGTTATTTTTCAGATAAAGATCATTTTTTGTGAAAATGTTGCATTTTAATTCAAAACCTTATTTTAATCTGATTTATTTATATAGATAGATTATCTTTTTAATTGATATTAAAGTGTATTTATAATATATTTTTACTATTTAATCCAATGGTGGTCATTGGAATTAATTTCAATTTGAAATTGGACTTAAACTCATGTCAATAGTTTAATAGATATTGTTTCTTAAAAACACGCTATTTGTTTTGACAGTGGGAATGAATTATTAAATTAATTAATGAAACTTATATATTTCTTATTTTGTAAAATAGAAATTATTTTTTAATTTGGAATATCAAATATAACTTAGGGTGAATTTTTGGTATTTTTCAGAAAAACATCAATTTTTGATGAATAGTGAAACCACTAAGTGCTAGTTAAAGAAACTGATTTTTCGATTAAATGAAACTTTACCCCTTATATGATTTGATTTTTAAAAATCTGTCATACATGGTTTTCATTAGGAAGTAAAATGTGGTTCAATGAGATTAAAATAATTTTTTGGTGAATATTAACTTTTAAGATTTATTAATCCCGATTAAAGGTAATTAGTGTAATTTAAGGTAAAGATAATGTTATAATAATATGAAATGACCTTAACAAATGTCCTACCCTTATTGGATGAGTCATGGCCGACCAAGACAATCCATGGGTCAACTTGGGGACCCCATGAAGTCACTTTGTTTCGAAAATGACACTAATAACATTTTATTTAAAGTTAAAATTAAAATGTCACAAATATGTATTCTTTTACTGAATATTTTTTTACAAGGGGTTATACAACTAATATTTTTTAATATAAATAATCATTAGATATATAAAAAAATTTCCTAAATAATTATTTATTTATAATTTTTAGACATTAAATAAATTACTTTATTTTTGACACCGTGATGATGTAGTGATTACCTCATAAATGAAAGATTTAAATAAAATGAGAAGATAAGGTGAGATATAAGTCTTACACTTTTTAAAAACCTATTTGTTGGGTGGATTTAGAAACCTTATCACCTTATACTTGAAATATATCATTTTGGGACCTTTAAAATCCGAAAAAGCATTTTATAATAAATTAATATTTTATAAATTTCCAAGAGAGCCCCTCCTCTTCTCATATAAAGGGCCCCCAGCTCTACCACCTTACCCACACCTCTAAATCCATTGGCTCGGAAAAAACCTGACCATTTCATCTCTCCACATCCCTATATTTATCATTGTGCCTCACTATTGGCATAATGCTCTTTAAGAAACCCTTTTGGTTCAAACCAAGAGGAGTTACCCGATTTAAAGGTAATGTCTTCACTTGTGTTCTTTTGTTTTATTTTGCTTCTCCAAACCCCAAAACATTGTTTATTACTTTACTTTTTAAAAAAAACAGTATCATAAATATAATAGTATGTTGTTATGTGAAATATTCGAGCTACACTTACACACACCTCCATCTAATGGTTAAAGAACGTACAGTTTCTGTGGATGGCGAATTACTGCCTCACGAAATGATGATTGTTCAATCTTCTCTTAACACCTTTCTTGGTGGCCATTATGATGTCACTGTATTTTATATATGATATATATTGTGTTTAATTTTTCCATATTCTTCTGTATTTTATATTTAAAACATACCTTTATACTTTTCATGTTTTGCAAATGCGATAATTTCATACAAGGAAGTGTGGACTACCGCCCCCTCAAGTGATGTGACTCGTTCATGCAATACAAAAAATGTATAAAGAATGAAATTAATGAACTTATGTGAGATATAAAACATATATATTATAATGTAATTATAATATATATCTCTCTCAATTATTTTTAATTCCATTAATATGTCAAAGAAATTAAAGTAGCGTTCATGCGTACGTACAGCCTACCGTCTCCATGAACGGTGCATTTCATTTCTTTTTATCTACAAATGTTATGGAATAGTATAAAATGAATATTTAATGGATATATATGATATTTAAATCATTTCTACTATTCTGTAGATGATTTAGATATAACTACATAGACAATCATTTTCAAACAAGTTCATTTTTGAATCATGTACCAAACATCGACAAAAACATCTAATATGAAATCACATTAGTAACCAATTATTATAACATTATAATATGTGATATGAACTGAATAATAATATTTAATGGAGGTTCATAATAAATTATAAATTGACCAGAGTTTATTATTCAGGAATATAAATAAGCGAACAAGTCAAGTCAGACTTGAGGTAAGGGATCCTACCTCTTTCTTTCTTTTTAAGTACTCTTTTTATATAACCTAATTTAATCTCATCTTTATTATGTTTGGGGATGTTATTTTATATTCCTATTACTTTAATTTCTATGTTCATATGATGAGAGACCATATTTTATTTCATCAATCCATTTTTGGAAGTATTATGTGGCGCCGTTAGGCTGCCGAGTTTTCTTAAGGGATTTTTCATCTCACTTTTATTCCTATGAGATTTATGCTACATTTTACACTATTTATTATGAGTGGTGTATGTACTTCCCATTATTCTACTCATTGTGCAATATAGTTTCTTTTATGGGTATTTAATCCAATGTTGTACGGTCTTTCTTTCATGGGGTGAACGTTTCGAAAGATACCTAAATAGGTAAGGGAACCTTTCACCCTCCGCTTTTTGAAAGAATTATATTGTTATGTATTTTAATTTACATATTTTTATTTTGGGATATGTTATTATATATCCTTATTGATGTAAATTTTTTGTCCAAGTGATGAGATACCATTTTATCTCCCATCAAATAATTTTATGAATTTTAAAGTGATGTCGTTAGGCTGTCTAATTTTACCAAAGGGACTTCTTAACCAAATTTCAATTTATTTTGGTTCAACATATAGTTATTGAATATTTCATCCTTTGAATATGTGTGAATGAACTTTTATTGTTTTACACTTAATATCCACTTATATTAGGTGTATTTATATCTATCACACATAATTCTGAGATTGATTTATCCTTAATTTTAATGATACCTTCTTTATAAGGGATTTCATCTCATTCTACATTTTTATTGAGAATTCATTGTTGTTATGAACCAATTCACTCTTATATGGTGTATATACTGTCCTTTGGAATATTATATCATGAATCCATTTATTATCATAATATTATAAAGTTCTTACTAAATGTTATTCCTCAATTATTGTATTCAAATGTCTATGATTTTGTTAAAAACCCTTTTACTAAAATTTCGTTTTAAAAGTTTTAATGATTTATTCTTATAAATATTTCTCAATAATATCCAGGTTTTAAAAATGGTTTTAAGGATTTACGTATATGGATATTAATGGTTGAAAATGTTAAAATCTTCAAAGTGGTACGGGACACTATGATTCAAAAATCGCTTTATTAAATGTTTTAAATGGTTTTGAAAATGGTTTTTATAATAGATTGAATATTGTAAAATGTTATATTGTTATTGAAATGTGGAAAAGTTATCTTTCCTTTAAGTTTAAGTTATGTGATATGATTATGTTATGGTTCTTGGCCATTGATTATGATGACGGTTGGTTCTGTGATAAACTAAGGGCATGTGAGCCCGATATTGCTCTCCAATGCATTGGGTAATGCGAAGGGGTTAAACGTTAAGGTTTCTCCGAAGAGATTTAGGGAATATACTATGATGGGTATTCCAAACGTAACCATGAGGGTTAATACCTTTGTAATAATGTTATGAATTCCTCAAGTTACCTTTATGTCTTATTATTTTTATGATTTATTCATAAATACTATTATTTCATGAGGTATGTTAAATTGCTTATGTTTTATGAGTAAAGTATGATTTCATTGATTCTTATGTACACATGGACTAATTTTTTCTTTTCGTATTGTTATAACTCATACAGAACTTTTTATGCACATCCCATATTTTTTTGTAATGTTTTTTACAGGACACAAAGTTGAATAGGGTAAAGGATGGGATCAAGGAAATGTCAGGCTGTCTAAAACATAGAACTAGACATGACTCTATTGTTAAAAAGCTTGTATTTTGTGAAAAAAATGTAATGTGAGTAGATGTGTCTACTTTGTAATCTCGGAGATGTAATAGTTATGTCCTAATTCTCTATAACTCTAAACCTGAAATGATCATCAATGTGAATTATTCATTTAATTCAATAATAAGTAATGTTTATGGTCGGGTCCTTATAAGTAGGGCTTTCATTAACCAGTCCCAAACCTGTAGGTATTTCATTAACCAGTCCCCAACCATTAGGGATTTCATTATCCTATCTCCAACCCGTCATATACAGAGTTCAATACATTCCTCATATTCCATGTAGGACATTATATTCAAAGTGTTAAATTACTCATTGAATGTTTAATTTTTCTTTTTATATTATTCATGTTTTCCAATACCAATTTGAATAATTTTGTTGCTAAATTCATAAATGGTCATAATAGTTAAATATAATTCCTTATAATTGATATATATATATATAATGAATCATGCATTAATTTTCAACAATAACAACTATATAACTATAATAAATTAACAAATTACATTTGATGATAACCAATGCATATGAAATACATGATTATAGAGATTTCATCATATAATATAATAACCCATAAATTGCAAAATATTTATAATGAATTTAAACATATTATAATACAAAATTCATAATGGAAATTCTTCAGAATTTAAATAATTAATTAATTTATAGCTAAACAAAATATTTAATGTGAGGAATTAAACACATAGTTGTCAGACCACCCATTACATGCATGTTTCTATATAAATATATAATATGGGTACTCCTAATTATTTACAAACAATGTTATAAATTGAAATGCCAGAAAATATACCACACAACATAATAATATAACACATACCATTTAGACTAACAAAAATAAGTATGAAATATTTATACACATAAACTGATTACAATGGGTTGTATTACCAAATATATAACCAAATATATTCATGAAAAATTCTCAAATTTTAGAACTATTAATATATCTTTTTATCAAACATTTGTGAACCCATATTAATATTAGTATCAAAGGATATATATATAACCATATGTATTTCAGGGTTCTTATTTAAATCCAAATAATCCCATTCATAATTTATGTATAAGAAAAACTTAATTTAAATCAAAGTCAATATATGAAAACTATTATATAATACCATGGGTATTGTTTCATAAATAAATAAATATAAATATATAAGTTATAATACATATGTATAAATAATTTTATGAATATAAAAAACCACTAAAACTAGCTTCGTTCATACTCATTTAGAATTCCATTAGAATAGAAATTATTCTTCATTTAAATAAGGAATTAAATATTGTTTTATTAAGAACACATATATACATATGTGTATATATGAAGTGAATCCAATTTTATGTATATCGAAAAACCCCTATTGTGATTTTCATTATGGGAACATTTTCTAAAAAAACAAGAATTCCTTTTTATAAACACATCCCAGAAATATATTTAGGATTAATGGAGTAAATACATACATATATATATATATATATATCCATGTATATATATATATATATTTACAAACTGTATAATGAATCATTGAAAGATAGAAATTGGTTCCTTACAGGATTCAAGGAAGAAGGAATGGTCATGAGAAACCTAATGGAGGTGTTGGAATGAGAAGACACATAGGGATCAAGTAAAAAATGATTAAAATATATAAATAGTATATAATATATATTTAAAGAATCTTTCAAAGGATTCAATGCACATTGGTTTTAACAATGACCCGGTGCAATCGATATAGTGTAAAACAAGAGAAAGGATGGGACACCTGAGGTCATAGGTGTGGAATAAATGAGGAATATAGTGAGAGATACTACTATCGTGCAAAGCTAGACAAAGAGGAAGGTGACAAAGATGGGTGCAGAAAATAACATACATCTCTGATCAGTCGAGCCATTATCAGATGGATGATAATGTTTTTGATCGTGTAAAAATGGATTAACGGCTGCGATTGAAGCATTTATTTGATCGGATGGTTTTTGTGAAACATAGATTTTTAAAATAGCTTGAACAGATGAGATTAGATATTTATTTGATCGAACAGATGATGAAAACAAGGAGGGAAAACCGCGGCTATGAGGATTCGATGGATAAAATCTCATGGGTAAAGATCAGACGATCCAGATCTAATTTCCACTAAAAATAAGTATCCCACATCGAAAAAAATAACATCAGACCTGGCTTTATATGCATGTAAATCTCAGCATGGGCTCAGAATCCCACTCCTCCTCCATGGCACCTCCCTGTACTGGGTCTCTTCAGGCACACTTCTATGCCCACACCTGCTGCCATGCTTCCCCACAGAGTGGTGTTCTCTGACACCCTCTATACACACGTTTCCTCAATTAGGTATTGATTATTCTTAACTTTGTGCACGACTACCACACAAAATACATTCACAACACTATGCCTTTAGCCTAGGTGATCTATGAGATGCCCACCAAGGCCTTGAGAGGCTTGGTCTTCAAGGCTACCCTCGTTTAGGAGGTTTACTCACTTAAGTTTTTATAAATTTTAAAAATACATTTATATTATATACAGTAATAATAATTTATTATGTTTAGAAAAAAGAATATATATTCCTATTATATCTATGAAAAATATTAGAACCAATGTATTTATTATTTTTTATAAAACTGTGTTTAAAAACATCAACATTAAATATATAAAATAAACGATTAATATGTCATAAGGGAAATACCATACTAGTTTAATATTTATTTCCTAAAATGTACTTTTAATTAAGAAAATTTTTTCATTCACACAAGGATGAAAAAAATTATAAAAATTATATCAAGACATTTTAAAAAATTAAATACATAATTCACATAGTATAGATAAAATGTTAAATATAAAAAAATCATTAATTTAGTTTTCCCAAATTATGATTTGAAACTCAAAAATGTTTTTATTTGTACAAAAAAAAGTACTATCAAATGTGTTATTTTCTTGGTTTTTCTATTAAAACACAAGGGTTATGATTCCAAACCATTTTAATCATTAAATCATTATCTGTATAAAATATAAAAATATAGTTTATTACAAACATGTTTATAGTTATAACTTCAATGAATACATTTAACACTTGGAAAACTCATTATACCTCAATACTTAAAACTAAAACACCAGAATAACCAACAATTATATGGTCTTATTGAATTTAGAAACTAAATGATCACCTATAGGAGGAAACTGTTAGATTATCTTTAAGGGAATTTAAAAAAAAATTACGGTGTTCCAGCTTCAAAACCACTTAGAGAAGATGGTTCTCACCATTGCACTGATGCTTAGTATAGTGGTTAGAGTTCTGGCTATACTAATGTTCATAATGAGGGCTCCATAGACCCTGATTATTTTCTTGGACTTTTTTGTATTTGGTGGTCTCACTGTTGTTTTAATTAGTCTTTTTTGTGGTAATTTAAGGATATATGGATTCTATTAGCCATGATGCAATGTTATCATTTCAGGGTTCAATTAAATAAAATATTCCATGTTTATATTTTGAAAACATTTTTTGGATAATATGAAAATTAACCCATGTAAAACCAAACAATATTATTATTACACATAACATAGGCCTGGGGAATCACATTTTATGAATGAAACAACTAATGAAATTGATATATAAATATAAAAAATCATCCAAGGTATGGAAAGGATGATTACAACTTCTTCGGAGGCCTTCATCTGTATCTCTTCTTAATGGACATAGGGTTGATATTTTGGAAAAAAATCTCTATAACATTCCAAATTCATTTTATAATATAAATTGTTAATGTTTGGTGGAGCTTGGTTTCTCAAATTGTTGTATAGAAAGGAGATAATGGGTGTACGTTTATATGTGTGGGGAGGGGAATTCTATGAATTTATTAAAATATTAAATTAATACAAAATATATTCCACTCCTAAATTGTTCCAAATTTGTGTAATTTTAATAAAAGTGGAGGAAGGGTAGAAATGATCTCATATAATAATATATTAATATGTTTTAGTAATTTTTTCACCATTATCTTTTATTTAAATCCATCATTATAAATTTTGAGAATTCCCTCAATTTTAATGTTTTCTCCACTGTAAGGGTCCATAATATCACTATAAAATGAAATGGAATAAAATATATACCATGGTTGATTTTTTTCAATAACATAAAATTTACTTGGATAAAGATACTATTTTTGTTAATTTTAAATAATTTTCTAAAATTTTAATGATTATAATATATAATTAGCATCATTTCTAGATTTACAAATTTAATTTAATGTTTAAATATTTATTAATGAAATGGAATTAAAATATAAAACATCCACACATCATAATTTTTTTTATATTTATCTATAATTTTAATTGGGGAACTATAACACATTCATATTATATTACTTCTAATATTTTTAAAATAAAATATTTTATGTTTCTGATAACTCAATAAATACTACATCAGTGTTATGTAAAAATTTATAGCTATTATTTCATTGCGTAAAATCAAAAAAAGAATACAATTATTAAAATTAATTCGTATTTTGAATAAATATTTAAATAATAACATTATTTTTTTTCTTTTTCAGAAAATAACATATATATATATATATTGAAGGAAATAGAAAGAAATTTTTTTAACTTTATCCATTACATATATACTAAAAAGGACAAAATTTAATATGCATTTCATTAGAAGGTCAAATTTTTAATATTTGTATAGTTATAGATGAAATATACACATAGAGTGAAATATGGGACTGTTTTTAATATATTTTTAATTACATATTACATTATTATCCAAATTTAGTACCTTGTTTACACTTTAATGATGAGGGAAAATTTTCGTATATTACTATTCAAAATACATAAAAATAATATAGACCTATTGAATGAATATAAAAATAATAATTAAAAATATATAATTTATTTTATTAAATATAATATCTATAATTGGATAAAATTAATTTTAGAATAATCCTTTAAACCAAGATTAATAATATTTTTCTGATAAATTACTTTATAAGTGTAAATGTATTTTAATTCCAAGATCAATTATATTGTTCATCCAAAATGTATAAATTAAATAATTTTTTTTAAAAATAAACTATTATCAATTTAAAAACAAATAAAATAATAATTAATATTTTAAAATTATAGAAATGAAAATTTAGTGTTATTTGAACATAGGTATTTTAACTATTAAACCAATAATTAACTTTTGCATGAAATTAGAAAAATTCAACAGAAGCTAATATTGACGTGGTGATTTCGAAATTGGTATAATTTTAAAATAATGATATTCCTATAAATTTATGTTGTTCGTTTAAACATAGTTTTCTAATTTATAACATCTATTAATGAAATTTTATTTAAAGAGAAATATATCATAAAATATATTGTTGTTACATATAATTAACTTGATATATTAACAATATATATCTTCAAGCATATATTATGAATATGTTTAAAAAGAGAAATCATCCACTAGGTGTTATAAATAAGATCATCCCCCTCCCCTATATATCTTCAAAATGAATATGAATAATGAGAACCATGAGGTTCCACTACTTGCTGGATTCAATCAAATATTCAAAAGCTAACTTCTTAAGGAGAGAATTGGAAACCATATGAATTTTAATGTAATTTCGAAAATATATAACTTTAATTCTTTTATATATTTTAACAAATAAATTTTCTATAGATAATGATATTTATGAGAGACGATATAACTATTTTTTGTTGTATAATTTATGAGTGTCTTCCCCAAAAAAGCTTGTCACCAACCCTTAATCCCCTAAATAACCACTATGAGAACCCGAATATGTGTTTTTTTAATTCATCTCATGAATTAATAATTAGATATAACCATTCACCACCACAAGATAACCTAATAGACTATATAACTGAAACCTATAGCATACAAAACATAGAAAACGACAAATCTTAGAAGCACCTAAGGTAGAATAAATATATGAGCATCATTCTGCTTTCGATTCAGATAAATAATTTATTCATCATACATAGGGACCTAAACAATATCACCATTATTCAAATAATATACATGAATGTATAAACAATCATTGATAAATACTTCACAAACCACAAATAGTATCTTAATAAAACCAATAAGCATTATTTCAAGAAGTTATTCATCTGTTATTGCGAAGACATTAAAACCCTCACCGTTTTAGGATAAATAGATATATATTGTTTTGAAACCAAATGTATTAATAAATTAACTTCTTATTTTATAAATTTTAAGCAATATTTCTAAGCGTAATGGATGTAACTATGAATATTCACCAATGAAATTCATAAATGCTTCCTCTCCTCCATTTCCTAGAATATTCTACGATATCATCCAAATAACCAACATTATAAAAATCTTGTAATTAATAGAATATACAATTCTATAGTGGCATAAATAATTTTTCATTATTGTTTTTCCCTAATAGAATCATGTGATACTCTAAAACACTATACCTTATTTAAAAATAAGTGTTAGAAAATCATCATCTTTCATACAACGGTGGTGATAACATGATCAATGTCCAATATTTTAAAACAAAAATCCCCCCATTACATGATACAAATGTTCATTAATTTTTGGAAAGGGATACTTGTTTCTAATTATCAACATGTCCATCCTTCTATAATATATTCACAGGTGGTTTGTTCCATCAGTGTTTTTTTGAAAATAATGCTACTAGCCAATAGATAATGGATTTGAAGAATGAATCAATTTTCATTAAAATAACTCAGATGAACATTTATTATTTTAAAATTTAGGAGTTCCGTTTGTTATTAAATAAATGAGATATAAATTTTATAGAGGTCTTGATCAATGAAAATCTCAATTTCCATTTTTAGGGATATACATGAATAATTATATAGAAACTCCATAAGAATCTCATTTATAAAAATGGGAATTTCATTCCCAAAGTTTCCTTCATATGAATATATGAAAAAGTAAAGCTAAAGATAAATATAATATCAATTCCTAGGATGTGTAGGTCCTACCTATCTAGAATGTCATTTCCACACTTCTTGGATTCCATGATAGATTCTAGGGGGAAGAGTAAATTTCAACAAGTAATGTCAACTGTCAATGTAAAGTATGAAATTAGTTATACTTTCAATACAAATAATAAAATTAGTTATATTAATACAATGAACTAGTAAATCCATTTCTCCCTCTACATATTGTATAATTACTATACATAACATGAAGGACCCCGGGACACCCTGAGAGGGGAGGGGTGAATCAGGGTGACCACTTTTTCTTTTAAAAAGATGGATCTTGTTCCCACGTTGGTAGGAACTTGTTGAACCTGTATGAATATTATGATCAGAATGGAAACATTCACAAGCACAAAGAAGACACAACCATTTTTACTTGGTTCACCACTAAGGGCAACGTCCAAGGAGCATACGCCGACAGGTTGGCGGTCGTACCAAAATCCACTATACTTCACTAGCTGTAGATTACAAAAGTTCGGGTACAGTCGCTCTGTCCCAGGCTCACTGCCTTTACAAAGGTTCAGGGATAGCTCACTACTTCCCTCGGGTCACTCCCGTTGACTCCCCCTGGCTCACTGCCGTTGGTGAAGTCCCACTTAGTTTATAGACGTGAGGGTCTCTTCAATAGATTTGCATTGAAGTCTTTGCCTCTGCTCAGCATGAGTCTCTGCTTGCATCGAAGTCCGAAATAGATGCACTAGAACGCACAGAACCACTGAACCGGATAACCAGAACGTGCAGACAAACCTTACTAACAATTTCGCGCAACACCAACCCTTTCCGCGCAAAACCTTCCTATTGCGCACAAAATTTACTTTTCGCGCGGAAAAATATTTCGCGCAAAAAGCTCCTTTTTCGCACAACTCCGAATATATCGTGCAAGCCCCTTTACGCTATCCTTTTTCGCGCATCAGACCTCAGATCTTCTCTAAGTCTTCCACCACCACTAATGAAGGGGGTCACCTCATATTTATAGGCGACTGAGACCCATGCGCGAAAAATCCACTTCGGCGCGGAAAACCTCTCATCTGGCGCGTAATATTTCGCCCAGATCAAGTATTTCGCACACAGCCCTTATTTTCCGCGCAGCCCATGCCTTTGCCATTTTTCACCAATCTGATTTCGAAACACTATTTGCGCGAAAAACTTTGATCCACTATTTCGCGCATCCTGCTGTTTTTCACGCCTAACTTAAGTATTTCGTGCAAGCCTCTTATATTTCGCGCACCACCTCCTTTTTGTGCGAACCACCTTTTGCAGACAATCCATGTCTTCATTTTCCGATTTTGAGGCCCAAAAATTTGGCAAACACTGGGAAACAACACCACCTTCAATACTGTTGTCTTCTTGAACTGTATGATCACTTTGCTGGAACACATTCGGAACTTCCACTGAGGATTGACAACAAACACAAACCAAACTACAATTCCTGCATAGAACAACCATGGGTCCAACAATCTCCCCCTTTGGGTTTGTTGGCAATCACCAAATAAAATCAATAGATCACCATCCACATGCATACCAAAAATGCAAGGATCAACTCAGCAAGCACTCTAAGTCTACGTGAGCAATGCTCGGTGTAGAAAACAAGAGAGGAAGCTTGAATTGGGTTCCCAGGTTTTGGAATGTTCAAAGTCACTCAAGAAATTTTCTTACACTGAACTCTCATCATGTCACAGAAGCATTACATGTCCATAGACAATCCTGACTTCCTGAAATTATATTATACCTTTCCTTTCTCCCCCATTGACAATAAACCCAAAGGCCGGTAAATTAATCAATGTTCCGCTCAAACCATACTCCCCCTGGATAGTATCTCACCCATAAACCTGCATCACAGCCATAAACAGATAGATAGAATTACCATAAACGGGGAGAGGGGGACTTCCGGAGCCTCCTTATGCAGTATGAGGTGGTCGAACACCGAGGATCAACTGATGCTTCTCGAACACAGCCGCGGACAATGGCTTGGTTAGGATATCAGCCACTTGCTCATTAGTTCCAACATGAGCCATTTTAATCACGCCTTGTTCAACCTTTTCTTTGATAAAATGATACCGTATTTCAAAATGTTTTGTACGAGAATGCTGAACCGGATTCTTCGTAAGATCAATTGCACTTTTGTTATCACAATAAATCACCATTGGTTGCTGCACTTTATCACAAATATCTGTTAGCTGCTGCTTCATCCAAAGAAGTTGAGTGCATGCTTTTGTGGCGGAGATATATTCAGCTTCAGCAGTACTAAGAGAAGTACTTTCTTGTTTCTTGCTCAACCAGCCAACACATTTCTGCCCAATATAGAAAGTTCCACCAATAGTGGACTTTCTATCTACGACATCACTAGCCCAGTCAGCATCAGAAAATGCTGATAATTCACTGTCCCTGCCTGCAGCAAAAAATAACCCGATGTTATGCGTACCTTGAATGTACCTCATGATTCTTTTTACTGCTGCCATATGTTCCTCCTTTGGATTACTCTGAAAGCGGGCCGCAAGACATGTTGCAAAGACAATATCTGGCCTTGTCGCTGTCAGGTATAGTAGGCTTCCAATGATCCTCCTGTACATGGTGGGATCAACAGAGTTCCCATCCTCATGCTTTCCAAGTTTCGTTCCAACCGCAATCGGAGTTGACATTGGTTTGGAGTCTTGCATATTGAACTTCTTCAGCAGCTCTCTTGCATATTTTTCCTGAGAAATGAATGTGTATTCATTCTTTTGAATCACTTGCAGCCGCATGAAATTTGTGAGCTCCCCAATCATAGACATTTCAAATTCTGATTTCATGTGGTTGGCAAATTCATCCACTGATTTCTTCCTACTGCCACCAAATATGATATCATCAATGTAGACAAGAACCATGAATTGATCTTTTGGAGAATTCTTCACATAGAGATTGTGATCAACTCCTCCTCTTTTGAATTCCAACTTCTTGAGATATGAATCTAGCCCTGAGTACCATGCCCGTGGTGCCTGCTTCAAACCATATAGAGATTTCTTTAGTTTGCAGACCTTTGTTTCATCGGTACCCAAGACAAACCCCACTGGTTGTTCAATGTAGACTTCTTCTTCGAGTACACCATTCAAGAATGCTGTCTTAACATCCATTTGATATACTTTATATCCTCTTTGGAGTGCCATGGCAAGGAAAAGCCTGATTGATTCCAGTCTAGCAACTGGAGAAAAGGTTTCTTCAACATCAATACCTTCAATCTGAGAGTATTCTTTACATACCAGTCGTGCCTTGTTTCTGATAACACTTCCATGCTCATCAAACTTATTTTTGAAGATCCATTTGGTACCAATCACATTGTGGCCTTCGGGTCTCTGGACAAGATCCCATGTCTGATTCTTATCAATCTGATCTAATTCATCATTCATGGCTTTCACCCAAGATTCATCTTTTGTAGCTTCTTCGAATGAGGGTGGCTCTACAACTGATAGAAATGCAGATTGCGTGGTATTCCTCATCCTTCTGGTTTGAGTGGGTGCACTCCTATCCCCAATTATGTTGGATGGATCAATCTCAGCTCTTTGATTTCTCCTGTGAGATTCAGTAGTATTCTCTTCAGCCATAGTTTCTTCTTCTGATTCTTCTTATGAGTCAACATCATTATGTGATTCATGAGTGTTTTGAACAGCTTCCTCTATTTCTGCATTTGTAGTCTCTTCATGTCCACATTCTTCATGACTTTCTATCACATCAGCATATGACGTCTGTGAAGCATTTGTGGTTTTCTCTTCAATTATCTTAACATCATTGCTTTCCACAATCCTTCCCAAGCGATTGTTGAAACATTTGTAGGCTTTGCTGTTCATTGAGTAACCGAGGAAGATTCCTTCTTCTGCGTTGTCACCATATTTCCCCTGATTTCCTTCTATGTTCCTGATGAAGCACTTACTTCCAAAGACACGAAAGTATTTTAGAGAAGGCTTCCGTCCATGCCACAATTCATATGGTGTCTTCGTCTCACCCATGTAAAGTCCTGTTCGATTCTGAATGTACACTGCAGCTTGAAGAACCTCTTTCCAGTAATGTCGTGGAATACGACTCTCAATCAGCATAGTTCGTGCCATGTTGTTCACCTGTCGATTCCTTCGTTCAACAACTCCATTTTGTTGTGGAGTTCTCACAGCAGCTACCTCATGTTGTATCCCATGCTTCTCCAGATAATTTTAAAATTCAATGGACGTGTATTCTCCTCCATTGTCAGATCGCAACACTTTTATTGTTCGTCCAGTATCATTCTCGGCGATTCGCCGATATGTTTTCATGCAGTCACGGACCTGTCGTTTCCGGTGAATGACCATCACACATGCCATTCGACTGTAATCATCTATGAAAAGGATAAAGTACCTTTCTCCATGAGTTCCGGCAACATTTATTGGACCACAAACATCTGTATGAATCAGATCAAGAAGGTGAGATGCCTTTTTCTTCTTTGGCCGATATGAACAGCAGACCAGCTTCCCACGAATACAAGCATCACAGGATTTTTCACGCTCACCCTTCAGATTGGGGATGTCCATGACAATTCTCAATTTTGATATTTTCTCCATGTCTTGTTGATTGATGTGTCCCAATCTCCGATGCCACAAATTGTTTTCTTCTTCAACAGTCATGTAACATACATTTTCTCCACTATCAACCTGATACAAGTTGCCTTCTGTTCTGCATCATTTCATAAGTGAATTGCCAGTTTTTCCCTTGATGGTGCAGCCTTTCTGATTAAAAGTAACTATAAGTCCTGAGTCACAGAGTTGACTCACGCAAAGGAGATTATGGCGTAGCCCATCTACGTAAAGGACTTCAGTCTTCTTTAGTTCTCCATTAGCTAATTGGGTACTTCCACTCCCTTTGATTTTCAGAGCCCCATAATTACCAAATCTTACTGTACCATCATCATTCTTTATGATATTCATTAGTAGGCCGGCATTACCCGTCATATGAGATGAACAACCGCTATCCAGAATCCAGGTACTGTTGTTCTTTGTAGCTTTGAGGGCTACCTATGCAAGGTTCGATTTCTCAATCGTCTTCCTTTCCTTCCATGAGACATTAGATTGAGTATATAGGACTGATGGCCTTTCAACTATCTCTTCCGCATACCCAGGTTCTTCATAGTCAAAGTCTTCTGTGAGAGGTGAGAACCTGTTTAAAAGAGCAACACTGTCTTGCTGACGAGACTTGACTTGTCTTGAACTTCGGTATGAGGTGTCTATGTCTCTTCTCTGCCTGCAATTAACGGCCTTATGACCAAAGTTAGAACAACAAAAACAATATCCATAGAAATTATTTCTTCTATGAGAATTAGGATATGAGATTGTTCTCCTTTGTTGAGTATCTATATCTTCTCCATTCAGATAGCTTCTTGCCTCTTCACAATAAGACATGGTATGGCCCAGATAGCCACAGAACTGACACTTCATGAGAGGAAAAGTCTTCTCACTTGAATTTCTCCTTATAGCTTCTTCCTTGGGAGAATAGTAAGATTGTCTGCCATTTTTGAAAGATTGAGGATAATTTTCAGGTCTCCTTTTAGTTTGGATTGAGGGTTCCTTTTTCAGCACTCTAGGTACCATTTCATCATGTTCAACTTTCATCTTGTCTTTATTTTGGATCTTTTCACTTCCAGCAGTTGATGACTCAGCCTCACAGCCAATTCCACTCTTTCCCATGCAAGAAGGTCTTTGATCACTCAAGACTTTTCCAACCCCATCTGAACCACAATTGGCTCTTGCAAGTAATTCTGCATCTGAGAATCTTCCGAACTGTATTTTCTTCCTCGATTCTTTTGGAACTGATTCTGTCTCCATTTTACTCCTTAGAGTAACTACTTCCTCCTCAAGACCCTCAACAGTCTTGGATTTTTCATCCAGTCTGGATGTGAGGTCATTGATGACCTTTTCCTGCTCTTCAATTCTCAGTTTCAGATCAACTGCATCATCATTGCTTTCAATTATTTTAGACTGTACCTTCACAAATTCTTCCATTCGTTCAATTTCAGCTTCAAGTTGATCAACATATTCAGTTGATTCTTCTACAATTTATTTCCACTTGTTGCAGCTCTTACATTTAATCTTAATCTTACTAACTGCATCCTTAAGTTGCACCTCAGGATCTACACAAGTTCTCAGTTGTTTTTCACCATCAGTATCTTCTGACTTTTCAACAGTGGCCATCATAGAAGCATGGTTCCCAGTTTTGAATTCTGGTTCTTCTTCATCACAGAATTCATTGTCATCTTCTTCCTCTTCACAGACAAAACTCTTCCTTTTCATTTTTTACCAGATTTGAAGTCTCCCTTTTTAAAGAACCTTCTTTGAGGCTTCTTGATGTTTTCATCTTCACTGTCATCATCGTTGATATTCTTCAAGCACTGAGAGGCAATATGCCCAACTTTTCCTCAATGGAATCATGCGAGAGGTAACTTCCCTTTGAATTTCCCTTTCCCCTTCTGGAACTTCTTTGCAATGAGAGAAAGAATTTCTTTCTCTTCATTATCATCACCGCTACTATCCTTTGAGATTTTCAATATATCCATGGCCTTGAATGCCATTTCCTTGCTCACCCGAGTCGTAGCATCTTCTGGTTTGACTCTGATTTCATATGCTACCAAACTGCTCAGTAAGTCATCTAGAGAAAGTTTGGAAAGATCTCTTTCCTCAAGAGCGGACACCTTCACATTATACAGAGGTGGAAGTCTTCTTAATATTTTCTTTACAATATCAATGTATTTGATTTCTTCGCCTAGACCTCGAATTGCTCCAACCACTTCAGTAATTCGATTGAAGAAAGAGTCTGCATTCTCGTCTGAATGCATCTTCAGATCATCAAACCGATTGTGTAGCACTTGTAGTTTCGCCTCCTTCACTTTGATATCACCTTCAAAAATATTCTCAAGTTTATCCCACATAGATTTTGCTGAGGTGCAATTCATCACCTTCAGGTAAATCTGATCAGAAAGGGCTACAGTGAGAGCATTCTGTGCTTTAGCATCTGCATCAAGAAGTTTCCTGTCTGTTTCAGTCATAGCCAGACCTGTTGGATCAGTGACATGTAATCCTTGCACAGTAGAAAAAAGAACTTCCATTCCAAGAGATCTTAGATGAGATCTCATTCTGTTCTTCCAGATCTGGAAATTGCTTCCATCGAAGTGAGGGACTCCCCTGACATTGATCGCGTTTTCCATGACGAAGAAGGTCAGATTCAATTATGGATTCTATTAGCCATGATGCAATGTTATCATTTCAGGGTTCAATTAAATAAAATATTCCATGTTTATATTTTGAAAACATTTTTTGGATAATATGAAAATTAACCCATGTAAAACCAAACAATATTATTATTACACATAACATAGGCCTGGGGAATCACATTTTATGAATGAAACAACTAATGAAATTGATATATAAATATAAAAAATCATCCAAGGTATGGAAAGGATGATTACAACTTCTTCGGAGGCCTTCCTCTGTATCTCTTCTTAATGGACATAGGGTTGATATTTTGGAAAAAAATCTCTATAACATTCCAAATTCATTTTATAATATAAATTGTTAATGTTTGGTGGAGCTTGGTTTCTCAAATTGTTGTATAGAAAGGAGATAATGGGTGTACGTTTATATGTGTGGGGAGGGGAATTCTATGAATTTATTAAAATATTAAATTAATACAAAATATATTTCACTCCTAAATTGTTCCAAATTTGTGTAATTTTAATAAAAGTGGAGGAAGGGTAGAAATGATCTCATATAATAATATATTAATATGTTTTAGTAATTTTGTCACCATTATCATTTATTTAAATCCATCATTATCAATTTTGAGAATTACCTCAATTTTAATGTTTTCTCCACTGTAAGGGTCCAGAATATCACTATAAAATGAAATGGAATAAAATATAAACCATGGTTGATTTTTTTCAATAACATAAAATTTACTTGGATGAAGATACTATTTTTGTTAATTTTAAACAATTTTCTAAAATTTTAATGATTATAATATATAATTAGCATCATTTCTAGATTTACAAATTTAATTTAATGTTTAAATATTTATTAATGAAATGGAATTAAAATATAAAACATCCACACATCATAAATTTTTTTATATTTATCTATAATTTTAATCAGGGAACTATAACACATTAATATTATATTACTTCTAATATTTTTAAAATAAAATATTTTATGTTTCTGATAACTCAATAAATACTACATCAGTGTTATGTAAAAATTTATAGCTATTATTTCATTACGTAAAATCAAAAAAAGAATACAATTATTAAAATTAATTCATATTTTGAATAAATATTTAAATAATAACATTATTTTTTTTTTCTATTTCAGAAAATAACATATATATATATATATTGAAGGAAATAGAAAGAATTTTTTTTAACTTTATCCATTACATATATACTAAAAAGGACAAAATTTAATATGCATTTCATTAGAAGGTCAAATTTTTAATATTTGTATAGTTATAGATGAAATATACACATAGAGTGAAATATGGGACTGTTTTTAATATATTTTTAATTACATATTACATTATTATCCAAATTTAGTACCTTGTTTACACTTTAATGATGAGGGAAAATTTTCGTATATTACTATTCAAAATACATAAAAATAATATAGACCTATTGAATGAATATAAAAATAATAATTAAAAATATATAATTTATTTTATTAAATATAATATCTATAATTGGATAAAATTAATTTTAGAATAATCCTTTGAACCAAGATTAATAATATTTTTCTGATAAATTACTTTATAAGTGTAAATGTATTTTAATTCCAAGATCAATTATATTGTTCATCCAAAATGTATAAATTAAATAATTTTTTTAAAAAATAAACTATTATCAATTTAAAAACAAATAAAATAATAATTAATATTTTAAAATTATAGAAATGAAAATTTAGTGTTATTTGAACATAGGTATTTTAACTATTAAACCAATAATTAACTTTTGCATGAAATTAGAAAAATTCAACAGAAGATAATATTGACGCGGTGATTTCAAAATTGGTATAATTTTAAAATAATGATATTCCTATAAATTTATGTTGTTCGTTTAAACATAGTTTTCTAATTTATAACATCTATTAATGAAATTTTATTTAAAGAGAAATATATCATAAAATATAATGTTGTTACATATAATTAACTTGATATATTAACAATATATATCTTCAAGCATATATTATGAATATGTTTAAAAAGAGAAATCATCCACTAGGTGTTATAAATAAGATCACCCCCCTCCCCTATATATCTTCAAAATGAATATGAATAATGAGAACCATGAGGTTCCACTACTTGCTGGATTCAATCAAATATTCAAAAGCTAACTTCTTAAGGAGAGAATTGGAAAGCATATGAATTTTAATGTAATTTCGAAAATATATAACTTTAATTCTTTTATATATTTTAACAAATAAATTTTCTATAGATAATGATATTTATGAGAGACGATATAACTATTTTTTGATGTATAATTTATGAGTGTCTTCCCCAAAAAAGCTTGTCACCAACCCTTAATCCCCTAAATAACCACTATGAGAACCCGAATATGTGTTTTTTTAATTCATCTCATGAATTAATAATTAGATATAACCATTCACCACCACAAGATAACCTAATAGACTATATAACTGAAACCTATAGCATACAAAACATAGAAAATGAAAAATCTTAGAAGCACCTAAGGTAGAATAAATATATGAGCATTATTCTGCTTTCGATTTAGATAAATAATTTATTCATCATACATAGGGACCTAAACAATATCACCATTATTCAAATAATATACATGAATGTATAAACAATCATTGATAAATACTTCACAAACCACAAATAGTATCTTAATAAAACCAATAAGCATTATTTCAAGAAGTTATTCATCTGTTATTGCGAAGACATTAAAACCCTCACCGTTTTAGGATAAATAGATATATATTGTTTTGAAACCAAATGTATTAATAAATTAACTTCTTATTTTTTAAATTTTTAGCAATATTTCTAAGCGTAATGGATGTAACTATGAATATTCACCAATGAAATTCATAAATGCTTCCTCTCCTCCATTTCCTAGAATATTCTAAGATATCATCCAAATAACCAACATTATAAAAATCTTGTAATTAATAGAATATACAATTCTATAGTGGCATAAATACTTTTTCATTATTATTTTTCCCTAATAGAATCATGTGATACTCTAAAACACTATACCTTATTTAAAAATAAGTGTTAGAAAATCATCATCTTTCACACAACGGTGGTGATAACATGATCAATGTCCAATATTTTAAAACAAAAATTCCCCCATTACATGATACAAATGTTCATTAATTTTTGGAAAGGGATACTTGTTTCTAATTATCAACATGTCCATCCTTCTATAATATATTCACAGGTGGTTTGTTCCATCAGTGTTTTTTTGAAAATAATGCTACTAGCCAATAGAGAATGGATTTGATGAATGAATCAATTTTCATTAAAATAACTCAGATGAACATTTATTATTTTAAAATTTAGGAGTTCCGTTTGTTATTAAATAAATGAGATATAAATTTTATAGAGGTCTTGATCAATGAAAATCTCAATTTCCATTTTTAGGGATATACATGAATAATTATATAGAAACTCCATAAGAATCTCATTTATAAAAATGGGAATTTCATTCCCAAAGTTTCCTTCATATGAATATATGAAAAAGTAAAGCTAAAGATAAATATAATATCAATTCCTAGGATGTGTAGGTCCTACCTATCTAGAATGTCATTTCCACACTTCTTGGATTCCATGATAGATTCTAGGGGGAAGAGTAAATTTCAACAAGTAATGTCAACTGTCAATGTAAAGTATGAAATTAGTTATACTTTCAATACAAATAATAAAATTAGTTATATTAATACAATGAACTAGTAAATCCATTTCTCCCTCTACATATTGTATAATTACTATACATAACATGAAGGACCCCGGGACACCCTGAGAGGGGAGGGGTGAATCAGGGTGACCACTTTTTCTTTTAAAAAGATGGATCTTGTTCCCACGTTGGTAGGAACTTGTTGAACCTGTATGAAGATTATGATCAGAATGGAAACATTCACAAGCACAAAGAAGACAGAGCCATTTTTACTTGGTTCACCACTAAGGGCTACGTCCAAGGAGCATACGCCGACAGGTTGTTGGTCGTACCAAAATCCACTATACTTCACTAGCTGTAGATTACAAAAGTTCGGGTACAGTCGCTCTGTCCCAGGCTCACTGCCTTTACAAAGGTTCAGGGATAGCTCACTACTTCCCTCGGGTCACTCCCGTTGACTCCCCCTGGCTCACTGCCGTTGGTGAAGTCCCACTTAGTTTATAGACGTGAGGGGCTCTTCAATAGATTTGCATTTAAGTCTTTGCCTCTGCTCAGCATGAGTCTCTGCTTGCATCGAAGTCCGAAATAGATGCACTAGAACGCACAGAACCACTGAACCGGATAACCAGAACGTGCAGACATACCTTACTAACAATTTCGCGCAACACCAACCCTTTCCGCGCAAAACCTTCCTATTGCGCACAAAATTTACTTTTCGCGCGGAAAAATATTTCGCGCAAAAATCTCTCTTTTCGCGCAACTCCGAATATATCGCGCAAGCCCCTTTACGCTATCCTTTTTCGCGCATCAGACCTCGTATCTTCTCTAAGTCTTCCACCACCACTAATGAAGGGGGTCACCTCATATTTATAGGTGACTGAGACCCTTGCGCGAAAAATCCACTTCGGCGCAGAAAACCTCTCATCTGGCGCGTAATATTTCGCCCAGCTCAAGTATTTCGCGCACAACCCTTATTTTCCGCGCAGCCCATGCCTTTGCCATTTTTCACCAATCTGATTTCGAAACACTATTTGCGCGAAAAACTTTGATCCACTATTTCGCGCATCCCGCTGTTTTTCGCGCCTAACTTAAGTATTTCGCACAAGCCTCTTATATTTCGCGCACCACCTCCTTTTTGTGCGAACCACCTTTTGCAGACAATCCATGTCTTCATTTTCCGATTTTGAGGCCCAAAAATTTGGCAAACACTGGGAAACAACACCACCTTCAATACTGTTGTCTGCTTGAACTGTATGATCACTTTGCTGGAACACATTCGGAACTTCCACTGAGGATTGACAACAGACACAAACCAAACTACAATTCCTGCATAGAACAACCATGGGTCCAACATAACATTCATCAAAATACTTATAGTTTCATTCTACTACTAGGCGTTAATATCTTCCTAAATTATGTAATTATATTGTATGATGGATTAAAAAAATAAACAATACAAGAATATATAAATTAGTATATTCTACATGTGTATTAAATATGTTCCTAGATATGATGTAATAATAATAATACATCTCATAATTTATGGATCTGACATAGTTGTTGGCGACACTAGAATTATAGAATCACAAATCTCCAACCTGAGTGTGTTTTTGAGGTTCTCCCCCATCATAGATTTTATTCCTAATCTGATTAATACCAAATTGAAAAAATTTACAACATCCACAACCATAATTCCATTATCCAGCCTTAAAAAACCAATAGAACATCATTTTAGACACCCTATGATATAATTAACATCCACTACATTTGGGGTCATATATATCATTAATAAACATATTCAGATGGTTGGACATCTAATCAGTGTGGAAATCCATGAGGAAAATTAAGCATGAAAACCTAATATTTCCTGTCTTGAAAAAATTATGAAATGTGTGAACCCCATTTTCCATAGTTGTATAAAATGATGACTATGGTGTAAGTCTATATCCACTTACACTCCCATTCCTAAAATAGTATCACATTGACTAATAATCTAAATGGATGATAACAAGAGTAAACAGATTGAATATTATTGCAATATTACGGTAAAAACTACAGTAAATAGATATTTTCATGATTACATGAGACAACCTATTAAACAATTATTAGATATATGGTGATATCTAAAAATTCTATCATCATTATTGAATAAGTTGTCTAAGATAATTATTTAAATCATCCACACTCAAATGGATTCATCAATATGTTTCCTTCTATGGTCTCCCTTGATGAATATCGATTGATTGATCACCAAGTCCATATTAATGGGCACAAGGTACTCTACAAAACCAAAATACTCATATTATAGAACTTTCAATCCCCAAAAATGAATCTACCATGGATATGCATTACTATTTTTCCTCCAAAACATTGATCGATTCCAATGTCTCAACGATCACCTATTCATGACCACTTTAAATGAAAAGATGTTTGCAGGGATGATAGAGTATCATGTTCTATATTATTGGATCAGTGGTGGAATTAATTATTAGGGGTTGATATCTACCTCATCGAAAATTATAATTATGTCTAGAAAAAAGGAACAACATTATTTATCTAAATATTTACCATGAAATCGTATGTTATTCAAAATGAAATGTACCAGATAACTATACATGAAATTGTGTTGATTAATATTAAATAAGATTGTAAAAAAATAGACTAAAATCTTATGCATTTGTGTCTTAACAATTTAGTATATTCATAACAGTTTTTAGAGGTCATGGGGAGTTATTGTTGAAATTATTAATATTAATGAAAAAAATTATTTAGAAACAATGATTGAAAATATATTAGTATGATCTAATAAATAGAACCATTGGGGGTTTCATGATGCAATGGAAACCAAAAAACGGAACATACAAGTCTGTAAGGTAGTAATATGATCCTATAATATTTCAATAATATATATCCATATAAAAATATTCAAGTAAATTTAGATAATTATGTGTACATGTATGAATATAGTTGTTTTAAATATAGTGATTGTACACGTAATGTATATATATCAGTGTATTCATCATGATGGTTTTTCAACAATGTTCCCTTATGTTTGTACTTCAAATATTTTATGAATTCCGTATATACAGGGGTGCAATTTAAAAAAATGTATATATACTACAAGCATAATGTATGTAGTTTATTACTATGGAAGAGGCATAACAAAAATACTAAAATTTATACGTAAGGTATGAATACTATAATTATTTAAAATATGTATTTTTAAGATTCAAGAGAGTATGTAATTTGATATTTCATAAAATACAAAATATTTGTATAGTTGTGTGTACTATTAAAAAAAGAATGCACATAGTATGAACATAGGTGTTTGTAATTTTTTTTTAAAAATTATTCACACATTATGCACATTTCATACACAAGTGAAAATACAATATACAATGTGTGAATATTTTAACAGCACATAGAATGAATCTGCAAGGGTCCTGTAGGTATATATGTTTTGAACCAATGTTACAATTTTATAAGGTAATTAAATATAAATATGTATAGATGATACTTTTGTAATCATTGTTTACAATAAATGGATATTAAATGATAATTCATGGATATTGTATGCAATGTATTTGTTACAAATGTAATAGAGAACATATAAGTGTGCTCGTGAAAAAACCTTAAACAATGATATACTGACGAAACCAGTTCACATAGAATTTTCATATCTAAAAATATACAATATTGAAAAATGGGGATGAAATGAGAAAAAATGATTTCTGATTTAGTTCATTTATCCCATTTATGCCATAATCAAAATTAAATGTTTGAATACCCATGAAGACATTGTCTTCTTCACATGATGATGTTACCAATCCCTAGGACGAACATAATGCTGGTGCTAAAAAATCATAATTGTTAGGGGATCAAAAAAATGTTGATAAATCAAATGACATAGGATCACGGTGTTGATTAAAATTATCATGGAAAGATATATGGGTATAAATTTCGAGGTTGGTTGGAATCAACGTGGCCAACAAGTTTACCCCCAAAAGGTAAACTTTCATTATTTCTGTTGGGGTCTGAAAAAGGATGAGTGTGCTAATTTATATTTTTTATGCCACCATTTATTTCTTTTAATGATGTATATCCATTTTTAATACATTACAATAATGTTACGATATAATTTTCTATTTTAGAGAAAACATATATAGTGAAACATTGATTGAATTTACATTATTATTTGTATTGTTAATTTATTATAAAATATTATAGTATTAAATTTTTCATAATAATATCTACAAAATATTATATTGGTTTCCAGACTCTTCTCCCCATGTTACAAATTTGGGATGATGAGCACTAGTTAGTTATACAAACATTATAATGAATGAAATAAGGAATTATTTTATCTGTCGTCATGATGAAAAACAATTTTATGTGAATTGATGTTGATAATATATTATTTAGCATTATTTATTTTATCTAATTTTAATAAAAATTTATTTTAGTAAATATTATAAGAGTGATGAAAATATTGAACATGAATCAAAAGTATTGCATCCTAATCAGACAAAAAGGATAAGGTATACTTCACTTAAGAAAATTTTGTAATTGAATATATATATAAAATAATTTTCTTATGTGATATGAAATAACATATTTACCTTTTTTATATGCATATTGATGAATTGAAATATGAGGCCCCTTAAATATCACATCACCTATTATAGATGGAGGCTTGGGTAAGTAAGTATTGTAATCTAGTTTATAAAAACATAAAATCAGTATGAGAATATTTTGTAACCTTGTAATAATAGTTATTCAAATATTTATCTCATTATTATATACAAATATAAATTTATGTTCTTATTTTTATACATTTTGGACAAAATAGTCAACTTTTAACTTACTAGAAGTCACATTACTTTCATTGGAAATGAAGTGGCCAGAATAATATGATCTTCTTAGAGGTGTGATTTCTAAAGTATATCCTAGAACATATAATCAGAATAACAAACCACATTATGATACATATATGATGGAGAATGGTTTTAGGAACAAATATAATTTTTTATGATATTTGTTTCTGCTCTGGTTTGAAAAAAAAATACAAAAAAGGTTCAAAGAGAATCAGTTAGGGAACAAATGTCCACACAAGAAGAACCAAATAACCCCACTATATTTGAGGTTATTCATTCCCCTCATCTATGTACCATGATTGAGTCAATCAATTTTTTTTAATATTTCTCCTAAATGTGGATCAAACTACTTCTAATAAGATTATATTAGTCCATGTATCAATTAAAAAAATACATTGGATAAGAAATAAATAGAGAACTAAAACTGGTGAGCTAATCTATGATTTTGATAAATAAATAAAAGATAAATACCCTTTTATTACAATAATTAAAAAGTCAAACAATATTATCGAATAACATAAAATAAATTTTTTCTTTTTTTATTACATATTTGTTTCTTTTTTTTATGTAGTACTCGATGTTGATAACAATCAATCTGGAATATTGAAATTTTTTTTGGATCCAATGATTAGATAGTCAAAAAATAAACCAGAGAATATGTGTATTATGAATTTATAATACAAAACAATTAGTATTTAATAGATTAACATAGAACAAAATAATCTATTTTTTGTTCAATAAGAGTCTTGTTATTATCGATAAATTCTTAAATATATAATAAATCTTGTAATTTTGTCATTTAAAGAATATAAAAAGCATCTGGTTAACTAAATATATAAACACATTATGGTATATATATATATAATTATTTAACAATTAAAACATATTTCTTAATAATTTACTTGTTTTTTGTCAATTTTTTCCACTTTTTGAAGCAATATAATGATATCGATAATGGATATTAAGCTTGAAAAATTAGGATATATATCATAAACCATGAAAATAAAATCACCCTCAAAAATTAATTCCTAATGGAAATTAAAATTTCATGAAATTTAATCATATATATATTTTTTTATATTTTCATAGAAAAATAATTATTTTTACAATCCATTGTACTAAAAATGAAGAAGTAAATTCGTTAAGAGGTGATTAGGACTAAAACAAGGTTTCATATTGTTCTTAGAATGAAAATTCAAGTGATTACCCACTATGTTTTTATGTACTATTGTCTATGACTTCATAAATATATTTCATGTGTGAATACTTAGTGTAAAAAAGAATATATATTATTTTTTGATCTACTTATCAAGGATTATAATAGTGGAGAAAATCAACAAAATTATATGATCTATCATTAAAACAATAAAAATGATAGGAAATGGTAGAGGTGAAGGTGGACATAGATTTGGAGGTAGAGACAATGATGGAGGTAGAGGCAGATGTGGAGGTAGAGGAAGAGGTGAAGGAATAAGAGGTGGATGATGTAAGGGTGAAGGAATATTCAAATCTCAGAGACTGGGTTGGGGGATTAGAGGTAGAAAATGTGTTGGAGGAGGATACAAAACATTATCCTAAAAAAAATCACTTTTTAGCTAGTAGAGTAGAGTGTGGATCATATAGAGGTTGGATTTTAGGAAAAAATTTAAATTTTATAAGGCCCCAACCTTAAAACATTACTTAATCATGAGTTAAAACAATAATTCACATTGAGGATTTTTTTAGTTTTACAGTTTTAGTGAATTAGGACATAAATATTACAATAATCTCAAATATAACAATGAAGAACCTTTACTAAATCCACCTTTTTCACCATATTAAAAGTCCTTAAAAAATAATAATTATATTATTGATAAAAATGTTGTTGAATTATTCCATTATCTTACCCTTCTTTATACCAGTTGAAAAACATTTAAAAAACATTTGATGAGCATAAAAATCTCAGTTAGGGTTAGAAAACAAGGAAATAAAACATTATTCCATCAATACATACAAATCAATAAAATCATAATTTTTAATTATAAAACACAACCTCTTTAACATACCTCAAAAAGTCATAATATTTATGAATAACCCATAAAATTCATAATTTATAAAGGTAAATTATAGCATCTATAACATATTTACATTTTATCATTCGTAGACACATTGGGAGTTATGTTTGGAATACTACTTAATGTATATTACCAATATATCTTAGGATAAACAATAAGGATTACCACCACCTCTTTACCTAATGCATTAGAGAGTTATCTCGGGATCATGCACCGTAAGATTATCTCAGAACCACACATATAGGTAATCAATACCCAAGAACCATAACATAATCATAACACATGAACAAGAATAAAGGAACGATAACATTTTCACATTGTAATCACAAGATATTAGTTCTAGATGTTAAAAATATTAATTGGTTATCAAAACCAATTTAAAATATTTATTAATTATATTTTTGAATCAAAGTGTCTCATAACACATTAAATATTTTAAAGTAATTTTCTATTTAAAACACTCATGTCCATATAAATAAATCTATAAAATCATTTCTAAAACCAGGAAATGAATGTGAAGGATTTATAATATGAAATCCTTAAATGCATTAAAATGATGTTTTAGTTAAATAATACCTTACAACATTAGAAACTCATGAATAAAAAAAATTATAAAATAACATCAAATGAAATTAGAAATCATTTGAACATATACATTTAGGATATAAAATGACAGAAGTTTTTTATATAATCAATATAGATTAACAATAGTTAACAATATCAATATATTCCTTAATGAAAGGAGATTGAGACATAGTCCCTTCCAAAAATTTGACAACCTAATGACATCACATTAAAATTCAAAAAATGAGTCGATGAGAAGGAAAAGAGTCTCTCATCAATCAGACATAAAATTTATTTTATTAAGGATTCATAATAATATATCCCTTCATATGATAATCGAAATTTAAATACATAACATAATGTAAGTCTTTGACTAAAAGAGCAAGGTGAATGGTTAACTTATCATGTTGTAATCAATCGAGTTGTATGAACAAAAATTGATAATGACCAAATGAATTATAGATTTATATGAATATAAAGAGAATCATGATAATATATATCATAAGTCATCACATAATACACCACAAGAAAAAATAAGTGTAAAACAATTGAAATCTCATGAAATTAAATTTGATATAAGAAACCTCTTACCTCGTGTCCGACTTGACTCGTTCGTTCTTTAATTTCTGGAATAATAAACATATGTTAATTTATACATGCATCATAACCTTTTTAATGTTTATTAATCCTTTTATATCACTTATTAACAATTTAAAAAATAACATAATTATTTATGTTAATATCGACCATTTTGACGATATTTGGTACTTGAGTCGAAAATGATCTTGTTATAATTAAAATTTGTCCATGTTGTAAAAATTACATTTTCTACATAATATTGTTCATATTTATATATCATATATATCCAATTTATATTTAATAATAATATTCAATAACATTTATGTGTTCAGAAATGAAATTCACCATTCATGGAGACGGTAAGCCGTATGTACGCATGAACACTAATTTTAGTAGTATTTCATATTTAATGGAATGAAAACACAATGATACATATATATATAATAATTCTATTACAATATTTTCTTTTATAGTTCTTATATAATTTCATTAACATCATACTTTATGAGTTCCATGTATGGAATGAACGAGTCATATAACATTGAGGGGGCAGTAGTTCCCACAATCTCAAATGAAATTATTGTAAATATACAACATGAAAGGAATAAAGGTATGTTATAAAATATAATTACAGGATCATAGAGAGAAAATAAATATAATATATTTCACATATAATTAAATTTCCATCATAATGTCCACCATAAGAGGGCATTGGAGAATATTGAATAATCTTTATTTTGTAGGGCAGTAGTTCGCTAACCATAGAAACAATATGTTCTACACCAATTAAAAGGCGGGGTCTGTAAGTTTTGTTCAAATAATTCTCATAAAAACAACATATTATATTGAAGATACTGGTGTTTTGTTATAAATAATTAATAATAATATCATAGGGACTGGATAATGAAAGATAATGGAAAATAACTTGAGAGAAGACATTACCACAAATCTGGTAAGTCCTTTTTATTTAAGAAAAAGGACTTCATTATTTGCCCTGTGACCAAGGAAAGGCTTCTTGGAGGAATAGAGGGATGGTTGATGCTTATTTTAATATATCATAGATGATCCATGAGGCTTGAGAGGTGTGAGTTAGGGGTTAGAGGTGGTGTCCTTTTATAAGAGGGAGGAGAGGCACCTTAGGAATGTTTTGAAATATTATTTAATTATTAATTTATTTTAGAATTCTAATAAAAACAATGTGATATATTTCAAATATCCGGTGAGGATGTGTCTAAATCCTTTCATCCAATGGATTTTTTAGAAATTTAGTTCACAAAAGTAACCTTATATGTTATCTTTAACCCTGAGTTAAATAAATTTACTCTTATCATGTCTTCTTGTATTTTCATGATATATTGTTACAATAGTTTCACTAAAATTCCAAGTGACCCAAAATGGACCAATAGTGTCATTTGTAAAATCATATATATCATTTGACAGTATCATAGATTTTTGGACTATTATATCATTAAATAAAATATCAATTGATTTAAAAAACACATCTATGTCAATGATTTTACTATTCCTATCGTATATTTTAAAAAAAATTATATAACAACATTATTAATTCGAAAAATAATCATTAATTAAAATATAACAAGTAATAATCATCAATAAAATTCGTGTATGTCATAAAAATTTTCAAAATAAGTTTTTTTTAATATTTTAAATAACTTTTATTTAGATCTTTTTTTAATAAGGTAATCACTACATTACCATTATGTTATAAATATATTTATATATTCGATATATAAAAATATTAAATAAACTACCATGATGTAGGAAATATTTTAATTATTATAATTACTATTTATAGTCCAAGATATTAATTATATAACCCCATATAAATATTGTTTAGTAAAAGATACATGCTTAGGATATATATTCATTATCATTAAATTGGAAGTGATTAAATATCATTTTCACACACAAGTGTCTCCATGGGTTCCAAAGATCGACCCAGAGATGGAAATGGTCAGAAATATCTCAACAAATATGGATTGGTTATGTGTTAGGGTAATTTAATATTATTAAAATATTTATTTTTAACATTATTTAATGAATTTACCCTTTAACCATTGTAAATAAAATATTTTCTGATGTTGGAAGTTATAATGTCTAAAAAAAGAATCATATTTACATGATATTTATCTCTTTATTCAATAAATGGAAACCATATTACCAAATTACAGACATAGAAGTTGTATAAATAAAATTAAAATTAATTCCTGATGTCACAAAAATCATTTTTATGAATAAAAACTATCGAATGATTTACATGTGTTTATGTGATATTTTAATGTTACATTACATCCAATGTAAAACATTGTATTGAATGATAAAAAAATTATCCAATTACTCTTAAAATCAAATTAAATTTACAATCTAAATATATAAATAAAATAAATTAAAATTTTGTTTTGAAATAAAATGCAGTATTTTCCACTATTTATTAAAAATGAACTTGAGAGGAAAAATCTCAAAATTTCATCGAATGTAAATTTTGATTTTCTTTATCTAATTAGGAAGTTTAATTTTCCAAATAAAACATATAATGGGGTCAAAAGTATGATTTAAAAATGTTTCTCCATCAAAATGCTGTAAAACTACATTTTTAGAAAAATATTTTTTTTATCCAAAAAAATTAATTTATTCTTATATCATATATATATAATATATAAGATGAATTTAAAACATTACATTAAATATATATCATATTTTCTTCATTAAATACTAATTTATAATGTGTGATATGAAAACAAAATTATTACTTTTTAAATAGGTTTTTTTATAAAAACACATCCATTATATTGAATTGGTTTGTCATTCCATTTCTAAAAAATTTTCTAACTGATGAATCGTCATTTAACAATGTGTAAAACATATTTACAAATTTATTATTTACTTTTCATTACCTCCATTCTAATGGATCAGTATTAACTACCATTCAAAATAATAAAAAAATTATTGCATTATTTTTCTATATTACTTAATGTTGTGATTAATGTATGATTTTAGTGAAGTTCATTGTTGCGTGTTGAGTACGATATTAGAAAAAGAGCACACATTATCATAAAATTAATATCATATACATAAGTAATAATATAAATAAAAAATTATTATTATATAAATACTTGGTCAGTTACATCCTTCACCCCTTTTGGAAATTGTGTCCTCACAATTTTAAAATTGGTCTTGTAAATTTTATTGAATATCAGACATCGAAAAAAGAGTCAATAAATCTATAAATTTAAATAAAAAAAATAGAAGTACTAAGTTCATTCGAGATAACCCATAATATGTTTTCATGTAGGAAAACATGGATATATAATATATACTATATTTCATGTTATGATGGATAGTGATAGAAAACAAGATCTGGGGAATGTTAACTAAAGAAAACCATAAAATTGTGATGGATTAAATGGTCATTGATTCCCTAGTAGGAAAAGTAAACAGACAACAATTTATTATGTTCCTTTTTATAATGTTGAAGAATTTATTTAAGAGCATTATTAATATTATTTGGATTCATAATTACTTTTCATGAATACTTTCATCCTGTTCTAAATTTGTACCACAAACTCATCTTTTTTCCAAACGATGAGTATTCAAGATGACTTGGTCACATCAAATGCGCTATAACAAACTTCTATAGAATCACATAATCCAAAAAAGATGACATATATATTTTCCCTATAATTATGCATTTTCCAATACCTAAATCGTTAGTATGATATCAGATAATCCCCAAAAGGATAATACATTATAAAAAGAAATTCTACTCTTAATCACCAAAATTACACAAATAATACCCAATGTTCAACAAATAACATTAAATACATAATATTTCTTTATATTCTTCAATATAATCAAAAAATAAGACTGAAACACAATACTCATAAGAATTTATTCACAAAGAATTCCATAGAAAAGCTTAACATTTGTCTCCAAATAACATCGACAAATATTAAATTCTTATATTGAAGTGTAATTAAAGCAATCACAAATTATATATGATTAGTTAATAATTTCCATTAATAACTTGAATCACCATATGTCCACAAAAAATACATATATTCTTCCCAAAAAAACTACAACCATTACTCGACAAATGAAATCTTATCGTATTCTATTTATCTTAGGAATATAGTGTTCCCAACAGAGAGAACGTTTTCTAAAACAACCTTTATCACATAACCTGAAAATCATATTCATATAATAAATATATCAATTTGATAAAACATAAGTTCTCAAAATCATCTAATGCATGATTCATAAATATAATTTAACTAAAAAATAAGTCATACTATTCATGGACTTCAAGTATGTTAGTGTAAGGGGATGCACCGTTGTTGCCCTTCGGTTGTGGGTTTGATTCCAGCGGCCTTAACGGACATGACGAGTTTTCACCCATCTTACGGGTTGTCATTTTTAATAAAACACAACATAACCCAAACACGTTCTAAACTCAAATCTTTTCTTATACCTATAATTTTATGCCAACTCATTAAGATCTCAACATATTAATTCATGAAGACTTATATATATATATGGCATTTTTCACGTCCATATACTAAAATAATACTATTCCCAATAGAAAGAACGTCATACCTTGATCATTGAGTCCGCATGGTTTAATAATAATATTTTTCACGTAGGTAGAAGGTGCATGTATTTCAATAATGATTTATAGATCCTTCAATATCATTTGATTGCATTATCCAAATAAACCATGATCAACTTGGGTCATATGGGTGATAATAGAAAACATATTCTTAAAATAAATAATTATGGAAAATAATTTCAAAATATCCGATAAAACATGATTTTCATAAATAGGTTTTACCATGTTTGAGTTCAAACTTTTAGTTAATGTCCATTTTAAAATACCATAACTTTGTGATTAGAGAATATATTTTATAATAAAATATTAATAGGTTGTGCAGGGGTCCACTTCTTCAACACCTTTTTCAAAATAATAATATGATTCAAAATCATTTGATAATGTAAAAAACTTCCAAATGCCTTGATAATATTTACCTTTTAGTAAAATATGAGAATATTTAGAAAATCATATTTTATTAAATAATCCCCAAGATCCACGATGATGTCATGGTATAGTGGGGGTGTTTGATATCTCAAAAAACAATTTTCAAGTGACGTATTTGAAATAAAATGTTTCACAATCATCCAAACATGAATTTGAAAAACATATAGCAAGCATGTCATCATGAAGAGATGAGAATTTTGTTTGAGATCCTCCACCTTCCATTTTTAACTGACCTTCCATGATCTAAAAAAGTATAAATAATAAATTAAATAAGAATAATAGACATTGGGACTAACCAAGTGTTCAATGAAAACTCATAATCCCTGAAGTTGCCTAATCCCTTCCTCTAATACCAAATATGAGGCCTCAACCTTTAAACAATACATAATATTGAGTTAAAACAATTATTCACATTGAGGATCTTTTTAGGTTTACAGCTTTAGAGAAACAGGCCATAAATATTACATTAAAACTCAAATACTAAAATGTAGACACTTTTACTCTATCCAATTTTTTCACAAAAATAAAACTCATTAAAAACCATGTATTCTTATCTTGATAAAATTCATCTTGATTTATTCCATTCTCTTACCCTTAATTATGCCCTTTGAAAAAACAATTCAATTATAGGGGATGCGCATAAAAATATCATTAATGGTTATAAAATAATGAAAAGAAACATTAGTCCATCGATACATAAAAATCAATGAAATCATACTTTTCAATCATAAAACATAATCTCTTTAATATACCACACAAATTCATAAGATTTATGAATAACAAAATGAAATCATAAATCATAATGGTAACTTGTGGAATCCATAAATTAATTACATTTTATCTTTCACATCCACATTTGGAGTTAATATTAGAATACCCTTCACAATATATTCCCTAAATATCTTTGGAGAATTATTAACGTTTACCTTCTTAAAGTTACCCAATGCATTGGAGAGCTACCTCGGGGTCACCCGCCCTAAGATTATATCGGAAACACCCTTATATGTAAAAATATCTATTAAAAATAACATAATCATAACACATGAAAAAGCCCAAAGGAATGATAACATTTCCACATTGTGACCACAAAATATTAGTTCATGATACTGACAAAATCATTCCATTATCACAACCATAATAAAAAAAATTAAACGGTTATTTTTGAATCAAAGTGTCCCATACCAATTTGAAACATATAAAAGAATTTAAACATTATAAAACTCATGAATATATAAATAAATCCATAAATTAATTTAAAAAAATGGAAATTAGTTATAAGGATTTAGAAGATTAATCCTTTAATACATTTAAAACGATGTTCTAGATAAAAAATCACATACCACTACAGAAACAAATGAATAAAAATAAATAAAGAATAACATCAATGAAAATTATAAATATGGTTTGAAAATAGAAATTAATGATATAAAATATAAAAATATTTTTTATAAACCATCTCATATAATAAAAGTTCACAATATCTAGATATTTCTTAATGAAAGAAGATTGAGACTTAGTCCCTTACGAAAATTTGGCAGCCTAACGATGTCAAATTAAAATTTAGAAAAGAAGTTAGTGAGAGATAAAAGGGTCTCTCATAAAATTGGCATAAAATATACATTAATAATGATATATAATAATATATCAAAACATATGAAAATGGATATTTAAAGAAAAATCACAAAAGAAGTCTTGGACTAAAAGAGCAGGGTGAATGGTTCTCTTACCACATTGTAATCAATTGAGTTTTATAAAAAAAATGATAATGACAAATGAATCAAAAATTACTGTGAATATAAATAGAATAATGATAATATATATATCAAAATATAGCACGAAATACACCACATGGATGAAATAAGTGGTGAACATTAGATATCTCATGGAATTAAAAGTTAGATAAGAATCCCCTTACCTCTTGTCGGAAAAGACTCATTCAGTCATTAATTTCATGAATCATAAACATAAGATAATTTATTCTATATTCTGAACCTTTTTCTTGTTTATTATTCTATTTATATACCTTATTACCAAATTATAAACATTACGAAATTATTTATGTTAATATGGGTTGTTTTGTTGATATTTTATACATGAGTCAAAAATGATATTGTTATAATAACAATTTTTCCATGTGGTCAGAATTCCATTGACTCCAAAATATTATTCATATATATATCATATATATCAATTATATATGTATTTAAAATATTCCATAACATTTGGAGATAAGAATCGAATTGCACCATTCATGGAGACCGTAAGTCGTATGTACACATGAACACTACTTTCATTTTAATTTCATATTAAATGGAATGAAAACATAATGATACATAGGTATTTTATAATTCCAGTATAATATAATATTTTATATATGTTTTATATTTTTATTAACACCGTTATTTTTTTGTTCCATGTATGGAATGAACGAGTCATATCACTTTGAGGGGGTGGTAGTCCACACTTCTTCATATTAAATTATCGTGTTTATAAAAAATAAAAAGAATAAATATATGTTCTAATATATATTATATAAATAGTAGGTATAAAATAAATATCATAAATATCATATATAAATACACTTCCATCATAATATACTCTGTAATAGTTTTTAGGAGAAGATTTAACAACCATAGTTTTCTGAGATAGTAGATCATCGGCCACATAAACAGTATGTTCTATACCCATTATATGGTGGTTTGTGTATGTTTAGTATGAATACTTATAATAACAACAACCTAGTATATTTAGGATACTTTTTTGTTAATTAAAAATGTAATAATAAGATAATAGGGTTTTAAGAAGGAATATTTATGGAAATGAACTTGAGAGAATACATTACCTCAAATCGGGTATCTCCTTTTGATTTAACCTAAACAGTTTTCATTAATTTTATTATACCCATTTTAAGGCTTCAAAGAGGAATAGAGGGATGTTGGGAGAATATTATAGTGGCTTTTTTATTAGAAAATGGGCTTGATATGTGTTAGTAAGGGGTTATAGGTGGTGTCATATTTTAAGAGTGAGCAGGGACACATTAAGAATGATTTTAAATATGTTTTTTTTATAAATTGAATTTAAATTATTATAAAAAATGGATATTTTTAGAATATAACTTGAGTATGGGTCTATATTATCTCATTAAATGGGGTTTAGACTTGTTTAGGTCATAAAATCATCCTTATAATTTATATTTAACCCTTAGTTAAATAAATTAACTCTTACCATGTATACTTGTATATTCATAATATATGGTTAATATAGTCACAATAAAATTCCAAGTGACCCAAAATGGATCCTTAATGATATTTTTAAGATAATATATGTCATTTTACTGATTCATATATTTTTATAACTATGATATAATTTAATATAATATAAATTGATTTTAAAAACACATTTATGTCAATTTTTATATAATTCATATCAGGGATTTTTTTTAAATCCATAATAACATGACTAATTCGAAAAAAACTAATTATTTAAAAGATAATAGGTCATAATCATCCATAATATTCTTTTATGGAATAAAAAGTGCCAAAATAATTTTTTTTAAATTTATAATCTCATTTATTTAAATATTTCATTAATAAGGTTATCACTACATCGTCATTGTGTCATATATAAATTTACTTATTTAATGTCTAAAAATTATAAATAAAATACCATTATAGATGAATTCTTTTAATATTTTTAATGAATATTTTTATTTAAAGAGATCACTTATATATACCCATATAAATATGGTTTTAGTAAAATATATAGGTTTAGGATATATTTTCCTTAACATTAAATTAAAAATAACTAAATGTCATTTTCACACACAAGTGGCTACATGGGATCCTGGAATCATTCAAAAAATGATCATGGTCCAAAATATATCATCCAATATAATTATGAAATTCTTTAGGGAAAATAAATATTTTTATTATATAATTTTTTAGCCTTCTTTAACAGATTTATCTTTTAAAGTAGATAAATTAAATATTTACTAATGTTACTATTCATAATGTCTAAAATTAAAAGTAACCCATATACACAATTTGGACCTCATGAATAAAAATATAGAATAAGGTTTTCTAAATTCCAAACATAGATGTTTCAAAAATTAATTTAAAATTAATTTTCAATGACAAAACCAAAATCTGTGTTTTTAAGAAGTAAAAGCTACCAAAATATTGGCATGTGTTTTCATCCATTTTTAAAATGAAAATACATCAAATCACCAAATTTATATTAATTGATAAAAATATAATTAAATTACACATTAAAATAAATCAAAATTACAATAAATATATATATTAATAAAATAGATTAAAAGGCAGTTTTAAAATTAAATTCAGTATTTTGTATATTTCATTGAAAAACATACATTAGCAGAAAAATACCGAAATATCATACAAATTAAATTTTGTTTTTAATATTCAAAATAAGAAGATGAATTTTCATATATAATATATAATGGTGTCAAAATATTATTTAAGAATGTTTCTCCACCAAATGGTGGTAAAACATAATTTTTTGAAATATAATTCTTTTGTCTGAAAAAATAAATATATTCTTATATCATATCTAGAAAACATATAAGATGATTTCAAAGCATTAAATTGAATATTTTTCAGATATTTTTCATTATATAAATATCCATAAATAGTTATATGAATACAAAATTATTCACTTTTAAATAGGTTTTCATAAAAACTAATCCATTATATAAAATTGTGATTTATTTCAATTTATAATAAATTTGATAACAAATTAATCATACATTAATCATGTTTAATCCATATTTCTAAATTTATATGATATTATTCATTTGATCCATTCTAATAGATAGGAGTTAATATCCATTTAATATACAAATAATAATAATTTATTATTTTTCAATAAAACCCAATGTTGTGTGCAATATAAGATTTCAGAGAATTCTATTATCACATATCGAGTACGCTGTCTGAGAAAGTGTCCACTTTAACATAAAATTATTATCTTATTCACAAGAAATAAAAGTAATAAAGAAATTATTATTCTATAAATACTCAGGTCATTTCAAAAAGTGTGCACAACACATGTCTCCTAAGATAAAGTCTATTGTGTTTGAGATAAATTATTGAATAAATATGTGTCTAATAATCAATAGAAGCCAGTAAGTGTATACAATAAATATTGGGGAAGAACAATAATTGGGTGATCGTGGTCATCAAATAGATCTAGTATCAATGGAAAAACAAAATAAAAATAAAATAAACCACTTTATGAATAACCCCCCCCAAAAAACCAACTTCAACTCTAAACGTGAAGAAATGAAAATATAAATGAAAACCCCTTGGAATGATAAACAATAAGAATGATCCAAAAGAAATAAAATTTAAAGAAATATAAAATTTCATTTCATGAAGAATGAATTATTATAAAATTATAATATAGTTGTTTTACCTTGGTGGGTGCTGGAATTATTTGGTCTATTAAATCATTAATTAGATATATGATAAAATATCACAAATTATTTTGTTGTCTATATAAGTATCATTAATTATACATGTTCACATTAATTATTTAATATGATCCATGTTACCATGATCGTTAAAAAACTCATCATCGTACTCAATAAAAACATATGATAATAAGGATATTCTGATTTTGATGAATAAATAAAGATGATGTTTTGATAGAGTTTATCCCCACCCATAATAATAAAAAATTTATAATAATAATATATAAAATAATCAAGTTATAATTATTGGATGTAATATATTTTAGTGTCCTTGGGATAAAATACAGGTCTATAATGATATTTAATGCTTTGAAAAAGGGGGTAAATAATTAATAATAATGTTAAGTGTCTTCTGAAAATATATAATGTGTCGCATTGATGTTAATTACATCATATAAGGTAAATGTTGTATTTTTTTGTTTATACTCTATATGATAGTGATATAGAAAGATAAACATAATTATGTTTTCCAAAAAATAATATATAAATATTATTTTTATTTCAATATATGGATTCTAATAGGTTAACACTTATCATTAATGTTTTATTAGAATAAACTAATTTTTCAACAAAAATGATTCAGTCAGGTACATTGATCATGCACTCAACAAGGATGATTCACTCATGATGAGGTAGTATTATTCTAAACTCAAATGTATTCAACATTATGGTTTTTAAAATTACGATATTATTTGATAACCCTATGTGTTGAATGAACTGTAGGATAAAAAGGAAAATTGGAATCAACCATACCTCAATGAAATAAATAGTGTAACCATTATGACTCAAATTGTGTTTTTTATATTAAGATTGAAATATTATAACTGAATTATTTCTTAATTGTGTATAATTTATTAATTATAGTATAAAAAATATAATAATATTTTTTTTACAGAGGTGGATTCTTTTACACTAGCTGGGGTGGTTTGTTTGAAATTACCTGTTCTTGTGAGAGATTGGACTTCAAGGCTGCAATAGAGATAACAACAAGGAAATTGGTATATAATATATAGAAACATAATGAAAAGGTTAATTTACACTACATATTTAGTAAATTTAGTATAAATTTTATATATTATTTTTAAGTGTATTTCTTTATCATTTTTATCTAATTATTCTCATTTTATCATATATTTTTAGGGAAATTATATTTTTCCTTCAATAGTTTACCAAAAGCTAGATTATAGAGAATATATTTCTTTTGGATGATTTATTTTTGGAATAATGGGTTTTTTTACTCATAAAAATGGAAATTTATATTCTTTCCTATCTTAGTGATAATGTTTTAAAGAATCAGACATCAAATTCTATACTAGACAAACTACAATTCGATGCATGGGGTGACTGGTATGACTCAATTTGTATGTCTTTAGATTATAATTTATATTTTTGTTAAAATAAAATATCATATGCTACAAACCAATAATTAAATTAATATTTTATGAAAGATTATGAAAATAATCCAAAAGTAATTTTTTACTTGAATGAATTATCAACACCTTAATAAAATGCATGGTGTTCAAAGTATGTCTCAATGTTTCTGTTATCAGTATATAATTTATATTTTTGTTCATAAATATTCACTAATTAAAACCTATGAAAAAGTATTCATATTTTCATTCTAATTTTGGAAAAAAAATAAGTAATTTGTAAAATATAATACTCAGTATCAAATATATCTTACACGTGATGTGATCGGTATGACTCAATGTGCTTGTTTCCTGTATAAAATGACATTTTTGTAAAAAAAACAGAGGATATATAGAAAATTGAGAAAAAACAGTCAATTTTTTTGTATACTTTATAAAAATGATAACTAATTAATTTGGGAAATGTAGAAATCATTTTTCTCATCAATCTAATGCATGGTCTAACCATTATGAGTCCAAGTGATTCATGTAATTAAATCGACATTAATTTTAATAAATATTTAAACTATCACACTAAAAATTAGAAATACATTTTTATTTTTATATTTAGGAATGTAATAAATATGTAATTGTTAACTTCTATCAACCACACATGCCATAATTTGTTGCACGGTGTTCCAGATATGTATCAATGTGTACGTTATCAGTTTTAAATTATTATTTTAGTTCAAAAAGTGTCACTCAATTTGAAGTCAGAAAAAAAAACATACTGAGTTGATAATTTGTGAAAATGATTTATAAGACGTTTTTATAGGAATGCATATCATATATAATTAACACATTATGTGACCACTATGAATGAATGTTCATGTTTATAGTTTCAAATGAAATTTTAATAATAACAAAATGTACTCAAAACTGAGAAAACATTCCCACTATTTTTATAATTTATTACAATCATTAATATGTAAATTAAAACAAATAAGAATCATCCTCACCTCAATATGACACATAGTATTACCATTATTACTCTAATTGTGTCTTTTATTTAATAGTTGACATTAATTTTAGTAAAAAAGACAACAAACATAGACAAAGTAGAGAAAACACATTCTATTTATTTTGATACTTTTGGAAAATGACCCATAATTCTATTATTTTGTGTAGGAATAATATTCTATTTAATAAAATACACAATATTCATAGTATGAATCAAAGTTCTCTGTATTAGTGAAAAAATAACATTGACTTCAAAAAGTGTCACTAAATAAATACAGATAAAATAATATTGGGTGGTACTAATAAGTTTGAAAATTTATTCAACATCATTTTTTACATGTGGTAGTTGTAATCACATCCAACCAAAACATGATGTGACCAGTGTGACTCAATGAATGTCATTCCAGTTTAAAATGACTTTATAGTATAAAATATAAGTGACATACACAAAACCAAGAAAACTCATTTTGATTATCATAATACATTAGGAAAATGATTCATAAGAAATTTTATACAAGTAGTAACAATGATAACCACAATATGATTCATAGTGTGACTAATATTACTCAATGTACATCCATTTATATAAAAGTGACATTAATATTAGTAAAAAAGTAAACTAACGTACTCAAAACTGAGAAAACACATTTGGAATATTTTTATAATTTAATTAAGTTACCCATAATAAATGTTTGACATGTAGGAATCATACACACCTAAATTTGATATATAATGTGCCCACAAACACTAAAATTGTATGATAAATGTTTTAAATTTACCTTTTATATCAAATGTATCACTCACAAACAATAATAAAACCCACATAGATTTCCATGATAATTTATAGAAAATAATAAAAATAATTTTTTTGATTTGTACGAATAAGCCTCAAATCCAAAAAATATATGATGTGGTTGGTATGACTGAAATTTTGTGTTTGATGATTAAAATACCAATTTAGTAAAAAAAATAAGTGACATACTCAAAACTCAGCGAACACATACATACTATTTTTATAATTTAGTAAAAGTATACATAAGTCATTTGGTACATGTTTGAATCATCTTCACCTCAATCTAACACAATGTCTGAACCGTATGACTACAACACATATTTTTATTTAAAATTTGAATTATGTTTACTAAAAAAAGAAACTATCATACACACAAATAATAAAGTTAATTTATATTGTTTGGGTACATTATAAGAATGATCAATAAGTTGTTTTTTATGTGTAATAACTATCCTCGCCTAAATTTGATGAAAAGTGTTACTAGTATGACTTAATGCATCAATTATGTGTTTCATATTGAAATTTATGTTCATAATGTGTCACTCGCACAAAATAAGAAAACAAGATTACATTGCCTTTGTTATTTTTTAAAATCAATAAAAATTAATTTTTAATTTTTAGAAATTAGTCTCATATCAAACAAAACCATGATATGACTGGTATGACTCATAATTCATGTTTCCAATTTATAATGAAATTTTTGTTAAAAAAACCTTGATGGAGTAAAAATAAATCAAACTAGTTAAGAAAATATTGGTAAAAATGTAAAATTACCCATATGTCATTTGGGGCGTGTAATAATAAAACGATACTTAATCTAAATCTTGGTGTGAGTGGTATGACTAAAAGTGTGTCTTTTTATTTAAAATAGAAATTGATATAAATAAAAAATAAAACTTAAATAATCCAAATGAATAAAATTAATTAATATTGTATTAATATAATATTACAAATATCCATATGTCATTTTTCATATGTATCAATTATCCTTATCTTAATCTTATATATTTTCTGCCCCATAAGATTCTAATTATCTGTTATAAGTTTAACATTGACATTATAGTTCAAAAAATGTCACTCGCTAAAAATAGAGAAAACTCATTTGGATTTTCATGATAATTTATGAAATAGATTCATGAGTAATATTTTAAATGTATGAATCAGGATAACAAAAAAATAAAACATGATGTGCCAGGTATGACTCAGTGTGTGTGTTTAAAATTTAAAATTACATTTTAGTTAAAATAATGTGACATGATATAAACCAAGAAAACAAATTCATATTGTTTTGATACTTTTGGAAAAATATCGATTTGTCATTTTTGATGTGAAATAATCCACTTAACCTTAGTTTGATGAAAAAAGATACTTTTATGACTTTATGTGTGCCCTTTTATATAAAATTAAAATTATATTTAGTAATACAATGATTAACATACTCAACATATAGAAAAAAGAATTCAGATTGTTTTGATAATTTAGGAAAATGATCCACAATTTATTTTGATATTTAGAAATCATATTCACCTCAATAAGATGAATTATGATCATGTAATTACTCAATGTGTCCACATTCTGTTGAAAATACACTTTTTAGTTCAAAAATTTCTGTCACTAAAAACTATGAAACATGCTCGGGTTTTCAGAAAAATATTGGACCACTATCTTTAATTAATTTTTGATATATAATAATTATTATCATATTAAATTAAAACACTAAGTAATTTTTAGGTCTCAATGTGTGTGTTTCTAATATAAAATTTCATTTTATTAAAGAACAATTTGACAAACCCATAAATGATCAAACACATTCAAAAAATTTAAATACTTTAGGAAAATGATCCATATGTAATTTTGGAATGGTACGATCCAGCCTCACCACAATCTAATGAATATTATCACTAGTATGAATCTAAGTGAATATTTTTAATATATAAGTTTCATTTTATTTTAAAACATGAATTACATCACCAAAACAATGAAAATGAGCACAGATTGTTTTCTAATTATTCTATTATCTATTATTAATGTATTATTCTAATCATTTTTATATTATATTTATTTAGTTAATATTCACATATATAATTCATGTCAATGAACATAAAATGGTGTTAATTTCAATAATCAACCTCAACGTAATTTGATAAAAAATGTTCTCGATATGACTCAATGTTGAGATTAAAATTAAAACATTATATTTAATCTTTTTGATTATATTATTACTTACATAATAACATTTTTTTTAATATAGGTTGTTTTTCTTCAGAATGGGTGGATTTTTTATTATATAATTAAATTATAGTTTTCTCTAATTGATTATTTTTTTCTTATTTTTATGTTTAAAAAATTATTCCATTTATCATTTTTATTTTACCTGATTTTTTAAAATTTATTGTTTTTTTATTGGGATAATGTTTGTTATTACATCACGCTGGTGTATGCCTAATTTATATTTCAGTAGTGTCATTTGACAACACACATCCATATTCTCCATTATCATCTTTACTAAAAGTTTTGATGAAGTCATAATTTATCATCATTTCTAAATGTTCTACTAAAGGATCCCATTGTTTGGGCTTGTAGAAGCACAGATAGAGATTCGTTTATCATTGTTTTAAATAGAACTGATAAAGTACACATTTAACATTTCATCTAAGTAATCCTATAAGAATTGATAATGGGTCCCATTATGAACACTAAAAGTCACTAATAAATAAGATATTTTATCAGGTTTTTAGAAGAGCTGATATTAGAGACGCTAGTCAAAACTTTTTTAAGAGCATATAAAATGCTAGGGATTTTAAATTCACTATGTTAGTTAATTATTATTATTTCTGAAAAGGCCTATTTCATCATTTTTAATGGACTTTTTTAGTGGTGATATATAATATTTATATCATGGTTTACATTCAGTAGATGATGGAACTATGATGAAAGTAATAGTACCAAAACTATAAAAAAATCAAAACATATTAGGATAAAAGTGGTTATTACCTAAAAAAATTAACAATGAAATATTACTAAATGGATTATAAAGGGTCATAATAAAATCATTCATGGTATAATATATATAAATATTTTTTTTTTAAAATTATCAATAATAATTTTATATTTAATATACATTAGGTTTGATCATGTACAATGGAATTCATTACTAGAGGAAATTGATTTGTGCCTCAATTTGATTGTTTGAAACAAGCCATATACACCACGTGTAACTATTATGTACTGTATATCCTATGATTTTATATTAGTATGAATAAACATATATTATTTGTTTTCACATATCTAATTGATGATCACTTTTTCATGGGGATTATGTTTTAAAAGATACCAAATCAAAAAGGGTTTTTTTATCAATTTACCTTATCTTGGACGTATGTTATGGTATGAACCTATAATCATTCAAAGGGATTATATAAAACACATTTTAAATATAATATCATGAATATATTTATACTCATCATATTTTCTGTTTTATTTTAGATTATTTCATTATGGTTCTTTTAAATTAGAGTTTTCAATGTGTTATTGGTTACTTATTCCAATATCATCATTTAACACAATTGATTATGATTATTCATTCATAGATAAAATATTATGATCCCTCTATCAATATTCTCATGAATGTTATCCTCATCTAGTAATTTATGATATTTTCATGTAATGTTTCCATTTTCTCTCTCTTTGTTGTCAAAAAAATTCAACAAATATTTTTAACGGAATTAAGGATTTATTTATCTACTCGGTCCCAAATATATTTTCATCCAAAACCTTATTTTTTCCAATGTTTCAAAAAAATTATTCTATTAAAATGATAATTTTAAAATAAATTTTCACCATTGTATAATTTATTAGAGAATTTATTTAAATATAATCCAAAAGATTGTTTCTAATGATTTCCCAATTGTGTTTTACAACAGTTGTGAGTAGAGTCGTTATTTTTATCATTGACGACGTGAACAATAATTTATACTATTATGGAAACTCAATTATTTTATTCACCCATTAAAATATTTCAAATATATTTCAAAATACATTTATTTCATTTACTATTTTTTGAATTGTTATAATTTAAATAAATTACCTCAATTTAAGAAGGGATTCAGAATTTTTTTCAATGTTGAAAATTTATTTCCTATAATATTAGTTTTAAATTATTTTATTATAAGTTTTTATGTTGATTTTTTAAAAAAATTATTTTTGTAAGGTATTAAAAAAAATTAAAATAAAACATATTTTCATCAACAAACATCCTAATTATTATATAAAAATTATTTCCCATCTAATCTGAATTTCATTGTTGATATATATTCATTACAAAGGATATGATCCAGGGGTCCCATTCATATTTATACTTTTGATGGGTTAGGTTTATTGTGAAAATATTTTTATGAAACCATTTCTCTTTAATAGGTTATACTATGAAAAAGTTCATATGAATCTCACTTTTTTAAATGAGATATTATATTATTAAAAGATGAAATGAATATAAAATATACTTAGTTTACACATGTTATATTATTATGAAATGTTTATTAAACCTATTTGATTTCATGGGTTTTGATATGGTTAATGTTCTTTGATATTTTGGCCCACATATATAATATTTTTATTATATTATGGGGTTATGTAATAACTATTTATAGTGGATACATTATAACTATGGAAGGTGGTTATATTATAACCAAATATTCGTGGTACCATTATATCCCCCAAGTCATTGGGTAAATATTTATATCTCATTAGTTTGATAGGGTTTTAATGGGGTATAAATTAGGTTCACTAAAGGTATTTGTCAACTTTTATGGTCTTGGGAGTGACCCATGATTATAAAGATTGTTTCAATAGTGAACCACTTCCACTATGTGGAAATGGATTCCATGGGTGATGGTGTTGTGTCCCACTGAGGAGGTATAGATTGCAAACATTTGGAAACATAGTTTGTTATTTTATACTCGAATAATATACATTAGTGGTTACACAAATCCTAATATGTTATTAATTTTGAGGTGGGTATCCTTGATATAATATGTTTTATGATTATTAATTTCATAAATCAATGTCTTATAAAAATTTTATGATCTCATTCATCATGATCTTTAATTCCCTAATCATTTTGGTCCTTTGATCTTCTAGTTTTAATTACATGACTCACTTTTAAGATATATGATTGGTTGTGTATAAACTTATTATGTTATGTTAACAATAATATACGCTTTTTCTTATTGTAGTCCGTCATATGATTATAGATTAATATTACTTATTTTTACCCATACTGAGAATCTGAGACCTACCATTCTTATGTATTATATCAATAAGTTATGAATAATGGTATTATGTTGGGTAAGTCTATGAAGACTACTAAAGGGGGTGATCTTTTTGGGATACTGTAAAGGTCATTTACCATATTAAAATATTGTGTTACATGTTTATAATGTAACTAATCTATTAGGGCCATCATGTCTTTTTTTGTGTAATGTTATGAATATTCATCTAAAAAGATGTAATATCAATGTATTAGAATACTAGGTAACCATAAATGGTATCAGATAAATGGTTTAGTGAATATTGGGAAACTAGGATGAGAAAAATTTTGTAACAACCCAAGGATATTTATAAGACTATGTCTAGGTAAGATTCTAATGATAATTCAACGGATGTGTTAATGGATAGGAAATTTACTTGAAAATTTAGTAAATGGTATAGTGAGTGTTTTTAAGCTATTAAATCCATATATAAAAATGTTATGTGGATGTAGATCTAGAAATAAAACACATTATTTTAACACAACCAAAAATATTTTATTAATATGCACTTGATCAATAGGTGGATCTTTACAAAAAGTCTTGTTGCACACCTAGTTTGATATTCCAAAGGGATGTAATTTACAAATTCAAAATCCTTTTGATAAACATCCTGAAGTATTGATAGAGATGAAATAAATGGATGAAATATTATAAAATAATGGTTTCATAGAATAAAAATAAGGTGTATTGATTTATAAATTTTAAATTATTTTTAGACTATATATTTTTCCATTAATATTATTTTTTATGACATAATGCTTTAAATTATTTTTCAATAAAGAGAAAATGATGGAATTGAACTAGAATTCAGTTTGATGGAATATTTTTTTATGAACATCCAAATGGGAAGGTGGTTGGAGTAATGGTTTATGTGGTTATGCATAATCATTTATCACAAAAAATGATTAAAAAATGAAACTCAACCCACAATTAAACTCACCAAATAGGAGAATAAAGTAGTTCACTTAGACTAAGGGTGTTGGTAATAATGGAATAGACAATCCTCAATTTACTATATTTCATGAATGTAGAATGAAGAACCCATTTTAAATTTTTATAGGAATGAGAAGATATTTTGACTTTGGAAAAGAAGGACAAAATGAAAAAATCAACAAAGGGAAAATGAAAAGATCAATTAATGTAATGGACTATAATATTAGCCCCCATAATATTTCATTGAATTTGTAATCCTTTAAATGTTGAATGTATTGGAATAAAACAAAATAATGTCCTAAGGGGTAATCTCTAGAAGAAAATAATAACTATTATATCAATAACTGTTATAATGATGATGAATAGAGATTACGAATGAAATATTAAAGGGATGAGGTATTATTGAAAAAGATGATGAAGTCTAGATAATGGTTTGGGAATGATGTGTGATTAATTATGTATTTATTTATTTTATTGAAATATTATTTTATATGAATTATACAAAATGTAAGGTTATATTAAAAATGTAATTGAATGAATATGATGAATGATTCTGATGTACTAGAATAGTGATTCGGTGGTAAGGTGATATTCTAATTTTGGGAACATATCCCCTAATATGTTCATGATGTTGAAAAAATTGTCATTATTTTTGATAAAGAGATGATCAATGTGGATATAATAAATTAGATAGTATTTATTACTCTATAAATGATAATGGATTTGTTAAAAAAATTGTTTATGTTATCATTGATGGAGTTTAAAAATTATTGGTTTTATAAAATATATTAAAAAAATTGGATTTATTACAATAACGAGAATTAATTCATATCTTTATTCAGAATATATGGAATAAATGGTTTAACTGAATAAATTATGAAGGTATTAAAATACATGGAATTTAACAATTATGAATTATTTCAGGATAATTATTTGATTACAGATATGTTAATTTTGGAAATTCAGCGACCATCTGCCTAAAGTTTTTGAATTTTACATTTTGTAAGGGTAATAAAGTTAACCATTTATAAAATGGATTACGATGAAAATTGAATATGGTTAGAGAGATTAATATATTATCTGTATATGTTTTGATATATTCATATCAAATAAAAATTGGAACCATTTTGTTAGGATGATAACTAATGATATATTAAATGACTTATCATTCTATCTATTGATCATATCATAATTATTTTATTCAGGCCTTAAAAACTATCCTTCATTTATGAATGTATTAGGTGATGTGTAAATTGATAAATGAACAGACTAAGGGTGATATTATTCTTAGGAATTGGAATGAAATCAAGTATGTTCATGTTCTCATGAAAATAATTCAAAATTCAGAAAATAATGGTTAATTTAAATTTTGAATTATTATAAACATTTCTATTTATATCAATTACTTTTATCATGCCTCTTTATTCTATGGAATTATGGTTAATAAATTTCATTGGATCATCCATACTTTTATGACTGATGTCCTTTATCACTCTTTATGATTATTTATACATTTCTTCAAGGTCATTATTATCTTTCCTCCCTAATGTTGTCCTCGAAGGAAACCTAAATATTTGATACTTTATGTAACATTTATATTTCAAATTCCATTTTTAAGGGAATTTCAAATATTAATTTATTTGAGTAGGTTTTCTGTGAAACAATTATAAAATTCCAAATATATAATAATTTTTGAAAAATTCAAAGGAGAAATTCATTTTAAGGCATCTAAAATGTAAAACATTAAAATTTTGTGAACATTTATTCAAATTACATTAATTTTTTTTTTATTTTTAGTTACATGACATACATAATTTGGATTTCATTAAACAAAAAAATTAGTTTTCCATGTGATACATGCATCACCAAACTTATCAAGAATTACACATAACACCGATTATAAAGAAAATATGACATATTAATAAAACATTATTATTTAATAGTAAAACAATCATCAATAAATTGGAATGCTAGATGTTAATATGATTAACTATATTTTGAAAAACAATTATTGATTTTTATAACATGAATTCTTTGGTTTCTAATTAATTTGAATCTAAAATGAAAACCTTTTTAAAATAAAATAAATCATTCTATGAAAAAATGTTTTTATGATAAAAAGGGAGTTATATATATATAATTTAACAAAATAAAATTTATTTAATGGTTTTAATGAAATTTATATATATATTATTCAATGAAATGTTTAACATTCATCATATATGTTTTCTAGGTAGTATATAAGAAGAAATACAATTTTACTCTTAAAAACATTATTTTTTCAAAATATCAATTTTATTGACATTTTCACTATTATAATATATTTAATTATAGAATATTCTATAAAATCTATTCAATAAAATAAAATTAAGTTTCCAATTCATAATTGAATACTTATTTTAGGGTTATTATTTTAGTTTTTAATAAAAACATTCATTTTTTATGAATATTGAAAAGTAGTAAATTTTAATGGAAAACTATCATTCGGTTTAAATTATTTATTATGTTGAATTATATTAAAATTTATTTTAATTTATAATTTGATCATTTTTATAAATATTATTTGAATTATCGTCGTAGTAATCAATTTCATATATAATTTTGAAATAAAAATAGTTTATAGTTTTGATTTTTTTCTCATTTAAAATCTACTTCCTTATCGCGTCTATGTGGTTAATTTAAAATTAAAAAAGTTCACATATGTGAATTGAATTTTAAAAACTAGATTAAATTATTGGATTAATTTTTTTATATAATTTTTAAAAATTTTAAATTAATTTTTTACAAAAATCAATATAGAATGTAGTAAAAATTAATTTCTACATTTAAGATAAAAATGGGTTTATCAGGGTTTAAACTAAAATGATAATGGTAAAAATGAACAATAAAATGGTTTAAAAACTGTTGAATGTAAATAAGAAAACCATTTAACTTTTATGGTTAGATAATGGAATAATTTATGTACTTATATATTTGAAAAACGACGGATGTCTTATTTATTTTTAAAAATACCAATTATGTCCTATCCAAATCTTATAAAAGGTCACCAATATCCTCTATTCATCACACATGAAATTTTTTTTTGATTGGATAATAATTAAAAAATAACTTCTAAATATCCATATATAAATCCTATAAACTTTAATTTTGAAATAAATCCATCAAAGGATGTATTTTAGTGTAAACCATATGAGAGTATTTAATAATATACAACATTCATCAACAAGTGTTTTTTTAATTTATTCCTCAACCAACATAAATAATTATTTTATCATTATTTTATAACAAAATAATTATGTAAAATATAATTCTAAGATGTTAATTTATGTTAATTACCTACAGATTCATTCACTTCCATCCAATGAGTTATGAAATAATTATTTGTGTATACGACGTACTACAACATTGTGAACTCACGTCTTTTGTTTTTTCCATTACCAATTTTAACTATTGGATATATTTATAGTTTCATGGTATATATATTATATTAATGATAAATATGATTTTATTATGATTGTATTATTATTTTTACACATTCCTTCATAATATCTATTTTCATGTTTTTGGTAGATTACTGCTTCACGAAGCAATGTGATTCATTCATGCCTTACATTAAATTTATCAAGGAAGAGTTTAAAGAATATATGTGATATATTTGACAAAAAACTTATTCTATAATTTTTTTATATTAATTACTTTTCATTCTCACATTCCATCAACAAAATGAAATCAACTTTCTTGTGTATGTACGACTGACCATATCGATGTCCAATTTATTTCATTTCCTATCACTATATTTTATGTATTTATATAAATAATATATTCTGAATATATAATATATCTATATAATATTATAATTCATAAATATTATTGAACAGTGATAAATAAAATAGGACCCAAAAAAATAAATCAAGAAATATAAAGAAACAAAAGTAGTTATTACTAAAAACATAACACGAACATGTAATTCTTAATAAACAAGTAATTAAAATTCATATGAAAATAATAAATTGTATGACAGAAATTAATATTCTTATAAAATATATTTCTAATAAAATTATTTAAATTATATCGGTCAATTTAATTTTTCTTTTAGATGTCAAGATGAAAGTTAATGGATTTGTATCTAACTTTTATTTTCTATAATACACTATCTATATTCACCACAAGTATCTTCTATGTGTTGTATTTCATGAACATGAATGTATCTTATGATTATTATTATTGATAATATTAGTTCCTAAATGTCTATTAGAGGATAATTCCTCACCGATATTTATAGTTCAAAAGCTATAGAATTTATATGGAATTGTTTTAACAATTTAGCTTCTTTGAGATGTATATTATCGTATGATCCTATATTATTACACATAGTGTATATAAAAATACGTTAAAATTTAATAAGATTAATTTATTTATCTTAATAATATTTTATTTTTCGTTTTATATTACTCATTTATGTGTCATATGAATCATAGTTACCAATTATTAATGATGGCATGTTACAATCTGATCTTTTATTCGCATTCTTTATGATTATGAATCCGATGATTTTTTTTTATTATCCATCACTCATTAACCTAATAAATATTTTAATACTCTTTTTATTCAATATATTTTCATGTAATAATACTATTTTCCATCTTTATGGTTCTTAAAATTCTTATGAATTTGTTTTTAGAAAAAATTGACTTTATATCCCTCTTCGACCATACATCCATTTTTATCAAAAACCATGTTATCTAAAGGTGTCCTAAATTTTTTTATTTATTATACTATGAATTTTAACATTCATTTTCAACCATTCATGAACATTTAAAAATAATTTTTATAGGAATATTCAGGTCATCTTTCAAAAATTTACAATTTGGATTTTACTAAAATTGTCAAAAGAATCATTTTTATAAACAAGAATTACATGAAAAGTTATTCTTATTGTCATAAAAATTCCATGATTTAAAAATTTTATTATAGTTTTCAAATTTTATTCTCAAAAAAATTAGTTAAATCTTTTATAAATTTTAAATTTTAAAATATAATGAATATAATGTTAAAAAATGGATTCCAAAACTTTTTTCAAAAGAGATCTTCAAAGTGGAAATTCTATTTTCATCAAGAAATTATTGAAATTAATTTTAAAATAATATTTTATAAATTTTAATAGTAATTTTCAAAAAGAATATAAAATTTCATATTGTTTTATATTTTAAAATTTTATATTCAAATAGAATTTATTTACAACACCAAATACCCCGATTAGTCTTTTAAATTTACTTCTTCAATGTTGACATTCTCTAAGATTATATATACATAACTAGGAATATTATCTAAGATACTATTTTTATACATTCTATAAATGTTATATGTTTATGATGATAATATTTTTATGAAACTAATTTCTCTTCTATATGTTATACCATGATAAATTTTTTATAAAACCACTTTTTCCATAAGCTATGATTTGATAAAATGATAAAATTAATGTAAAATGTGATTATTTTATACAGGTTCTGTTATGATGAGATGAATTTTAATCCCCTATAATTTTGTGGGTTTTGATATGATTATTATTTTAGGATCTTGTAGGGAACATATGTATGATTGATATTATACGGCGATGATTACATTATAACCATGTATGGTGGTTACTTAATAACAAAAATGGTGGTTAGATTATAACCAATGATTTTTTCAACCTATATTTCCCTCATATTCATTGGGTAATTATTTATATCTCATGATAGAGACAATACATAAAAGAAAAATGGTGTAATTTCAGTCAGGGACTTTTTCCACAATGATGTTCATGGGAGTTAACCTTGACTAACATGCTAGTTTGGGGTGTAAAACCACTACCCATGGAATAATGTAATTCCACTTGGAATAGTGGTGTGTATCTCATAGGAGGAGTATCCACAATAGATAATATTATTTGTTTTTTTATCCCAAACCTGAAGTAGGTACATAGGTGGTTAACTAAATCTTAACTTGTTATTAATCCTTGGTGGGTATCCTTGACAAAGGATTTTCAATGATTATGTTTCTGGCAAAAATATTTGTCTTGATATAATATCTTGATCTAATGGATCATGTAATTTTATTCCCATATGAATCATGTATTGTGAAATTATAATACTTTTTCCATAGATCATGTTTATGATATATGAAATATTAATATGAACTCTGTTTTTAATTTTCATTATCCTGATATCTTATACATATATTAGGATTTCATAGGGTTATATGTTGATATATTTTATGTTCACTCTTACTGAACATCTTATATCACCATTTCATATAATTTTGTTCCCCTTTTTATAAATAAAATATTTTTGCCAGGCATGTCCTTAAAATTACTAAATATTGAGTTAATTTAAGAATCATTGATGATTATTCACAAGATTAGAATATTTAGTTCTGAGTTTTAAATTGTACTGAACTATTATGATCCTTTCATATGAATTCATGCAATGTAATAAAATTTAATCCAATATTAAATAATATCCATTTGTGTGAATAATTGGTCACTATATCATGTTCTTCTTCAAATAAGTAGAAACAACAAAAATCACATCAACCACATCATGTGGTAGTCTTACATCAATGACATTACTGGCATTTCGTTACATGGTTGATAATGTGTCACTATTATTTGTTAGGGTTTCAATATAAAGTACCCTTACACATGATTACATGAGTAATGATACATATCCATTCTATATTAACACTATATGTATGGTCTTTTCCATCCGTTTATATAGTTTTCATTTTTTATTCACTATGATTTGATCCTAACAGATCAATTTATTAAATAAAAATAACATAAACTTACACTATTCAAATCCATGAAATACTTCAAAAAATACTTTTAATATAAGAAACTAAATTATTACAACTTATTATTCCTAAAATAATGATTTTCAGGTTTTTATAATTCCTCATATATGTATAAATTAGGATTTATAGTATTATACATAATGAAAAAAATTATGATGTAGGAACACATAGGGTAGGATGACAAGAAATCTTTTTTAAATTAATTTATCTTGTTATTATTCTTCATTTTGGACTAATTAAAAATTCATAATAATTAAATAATTAATAATATGTATATAAAATTCATTTATATATATATCAGTGATAACTAGATTAATATGTCTTAATAACTGGTTTTTGACACTCTATTTCATCACATGGATGAAAAAGTAATAAAGGAAAAAGACTTTAAAAGGAGGGGGAAATAGATGGAGAATATCAATATTTTCATAGGCTCAAAAGGTGGGTATTTAAAGGTATTCCAAATCACTAACATCGTGCATGTCCTTGTATGCCTCCCCACATTTCAATTTGTCTTTTTCACCCATGTTACCAGTTATTCCTATATATATACCCATGGGGACATCATTTGGATGGAAAAATTTCCATGAATGCTGATTATTGCTTGGATCGACCTATTACATCACCCTAGTCCCCCAAAACCCCCAATGTTTTTTCATAACATATATCGAGAGGAAATTAAAGGGGGATAGAGAGACTTATGCCATTTCATAATTAAAAATTAAAAACACTTATGTGAGTAGTTCACAAACTACCCTGATTTAAGAACCCTTGTGTGATCTCCCTTCCCAAAACAAGAATGTGTGCACCTATGTTCTTTGAATAAATATAATGACCCTTGAATGTTTCAGTTACGTTGTATCACCCGAGATTTTTATGAGTAATATTTTGTTTTTATGTTATCAAAGGAATCTTTCACTATACACTAGCTTGGATTACTTTACATGCAATCGCGAACTTCCTCGATAGCTTGCATCATACGCAATACTGAGTTTCAATAAACAACGATATGCTATTAAAATATTATTAAAACTAGCCGTTATGAATAGTAATAACCACTTTTTGAAATTTTATAAATTTTATTTTTCAAAATGGACTTCATTTTTGGATTCGGAATACCGAAATTAGCCTAGGGTGAAATTTTGGTATTTTTCTGAAAACTTTCAATTTTTGATGAATAGTGAAACCACTAAGTGGTATGTTAAAAACTGAATTTTGCATAAAACTTAATTTTACCGCTTCTGTGAATGGAATTTCGAAAATCCGACTGACACGGTAGATATCATTAAGTAAAATGTGGTTCAATGAGATAAAAATAATTTTTTGGTGAATAGTAACTTTTTACTTTTTTTACCGCGATTAATAGTAAATATGGTAACTAACGGTAAATATGATATTACTATTACCCTAAAACATGTCCTAATTCTATTAGATAAGTTCAATTCGACCGAAAACAAACTTAGGAATAAAATATGACCTTTTAGGCCCACTTGGATTAGATTAGGACATTTATTATTATTTTATTTAAAGAAGGGTTAAAATAGTTAAAATCATAGTTTAATAAGTAAATCATTTTTAATATTGGGTTATACATAAGATAAATTCGACTATAAATATTCATTAGAAATATAAAAATATTTCCTACATAATGGTATTTTATTTATAATTTTTAGACATTAAATAATTTAATTTATTTATGACACAATGATGATGCAGTAATTATCTTATTAATGAAATATTGACATAATTGATGTTATAAACACCAAAATAAATGTAATTTGAGACTTTTTATGAATCCCACTAATTTTATAGGTTACTATGATATATTTGTGTTGATTTAATCAACTTTTATAGAACATATAATTCTGTTATGACTTTCACAAAAATCATATATCAAATAGTGTCAAAATTGACACAAAATAGTTTTTAAATCAAATATTATATTATTAATTGTTATTTTATTCCTAAAAATCTAATTTTCGTCCAAATGAATTAGACGAGGATATATGTATTAATAATAAACAATTTGGGGTTCGTTTGGCATGTTATAGTAAGTTTATTAACCATATAATTTAAGAAAACAAAAAGACACAGTAAAAGTTAAATTATTTAACTTAGAGTTAAATCTAATTGATATGGTTAAAATAAAATCCTAAACATGTATAAATCCTATTGGATGATAGAATTTCGACCCATACCCACTTTATCTTCGAAATAAGACCCTTTGGAACCATTATAAACCGATTTTGACTTTAATATAAAATAATATTTTGAGATATTCCTAAGGTGCCCCTCTCCTCTCTTATAAAAGGGCACCTCCTCCCCCTCCTCCTCACACCAATTTGAGCACTCAAGCTCGGCCAACCCCTGAAAAAATCCCTTCTCCACTTCCCTAGAATAATCCTAAAGGTCCTGGTCTTCTTCAAAGACCAATCTTAGTTCCCTATGTGGAGGATTCAAAGAGGCGTTTCAAAGAAGAGGTAATATCCATTACCGATCTTTTCAATTTCTTTCTTCGTCAACTTCTTCTTCTTTAGTTGTTTCATGATAAAGTAATAACATCAGTATTACTTACATAATGATATGTTATTATAAATATGAAACAACCCTAATTCACCTTCTATCCATCCTGCGGAAAAATGAAATCACCGCATGTGCGTACGTACGGAATACCGTCTCCACGCCATGGTGTAATCTATTTTCCACCATCACCTTACAAGGATGGGTATAATGGTGTAATGAGTAACTATTTATGATTATTATAAAGTAATATTGATACTGAAATAATATATATATACTCCAATACAATTCCACGATCATAGGAACGATATCATCACTCGTGCATACGTATGGAATACCGTCTCCACGATGTGATGCGACTCGTTCTACATGATCATCCTTACATAGTAATTATATAAATGAATTGAATGAATTTAATGAATAAATATGATATATTTTACACTAATACCATTCTGGATATAAGGTATCTATAACCTTAAAAGAATAATAAGAATTTATTCCGCAAAACACGCATAAGAACAAAAGGCAATAAAGACCCGAGTAACAAGTAACAATGAAATATTACTAATAAGAAGCTAAGAATATGACCATATATGATATCATATCAATATGTAGGATTCTAGAATAAGTCAATAACTTTATTTAAACCATTATATAGGAGCATCGGACACGTACAATGAAAATCATATCTAAGGTAAGGGAAAATATCACAATCTCATTTTTATCCGAGATTGTTTTTACATTGGCATTTACTGGGGTGTATTTTATCATCCACATCCATGTTCCCTAAATATTTAATATTATTTCCATCCACCTAAAATTGTTTAAATCCAATTTTACCCTTCGGTGAGTTTTTATAAAAATATTTGAAAGGAATCTTTTGTCGTTTATCGTACGAGGTACTTTTTGACTTTTCCGAAAAAAGTACGAAGAATGTTTTTTTTAACTTATACAGAATGAATGGATTTTTAAAACATTATTTCCAAGAAGATTCCTTTACAAGTTTTCAAGTATATATTTAATCAACTTACTTTAGTTTAAAATTTTATGACATGTTAAGAAAGGAAAATGTTTTTGAATTAGAAAGGATATTTTCCTCAAGAATGGAGTTCAAGTGTTTTATCAAAATTATTTTCCATCTAAGGTAATATAGGGATATTTTTTTATCCCTATTATTACATTGATTTGATTATTTTGTGAGGGAATTATTTTTATGAAGTCATTTACATTATATGATTTGTTTTAGGATGTCATGATGTTTCAAGAATCCCATTTTTGTTACATGTGTTATGCGATGATGTATGATTTATGATTATGTGGCACACATAATAAAGGATTCATTATAATATGGGTGGGACCTATATCTCCCTCTAATTCATTGGGTAAAGATTTATATCTCATGAGATATACATGGCTGGAACGGAAGGTTATTTCGATTCAGTGATACAGGACTAAAACGAGGAGTGAACTCAGTTCAGAAATGGACTTTGTCCACTAAGATAGTCTTGGCAATGAGTCATGACTAACAAGAAATGATTTTCCATGTTTATGTGTGCATGCCACAAGGTTTCAAGTTTTATTTTATGATTATGGGGATCTCATTTTCACTTCTATGATTTATCCCATGTTATGAAATTATGCTCTCTTTTGCAGGTTACGATTTTCAAAAGTTATGTTCTTATGAATATGATGTGATTGATTTTTCTTTTGTTTACCCTTACTGAGAATTTGAGCTCACCCTTTTATGTTTTCTTTTCCCCAGGTCAGGAAGATGGATATTAAGTAGAATATGCTAAAAGGGACCCTAGATATGATGAAATAAATGGGAGACACTGTAGAAGATTTATGAACTAGTTGTTTATGTTTCCCAGTTTCTAAAGACACTATACATATACGGTCCTTTGTGGTTTTGTCATATGTTGTAATAAGTGTTATTCAATTTTGAAGTATTAACAATGTATGTAAAGTATGGGTCGTTATAGTTGGTATCAGAGGAAAGGTATAGTCAAACTTTGGAAACTAGGATGTGAAAGCCTTTGTAAGAACCCTAAGGATAAGTCTAAGCATAGAACACAATCTTAGTGTTTTAGAAATGGCTATGAATAACCTAGGATAATACCTTAAGCATGAAAATTTTATTCTTGAATTATGTGGTATTCCTATTATAATTAGTGTTGCTCACACTATTCTTCTTGGTTTTAGTCAATGGCTGGAACCCGAAGGAACCGTGTTAATGTGGAATGCAATGGGCAATGCAATGATTGTCCCCCTGAGCAACCAAACGATATGGGAGCTAGAATGAAAAATCTTATAGCCATGCTCACACAACTTTCTCAAGCTATGAATCATGAAGGATTTCCAAACGAGCAAAGGAAGGAGCAACATTCTGCTGAATCCTTCATGAGACAGCGTCCACCTTCATTCAGTGGATATATTGATCCATTAGTTGCTAAACAATGGATTAGTACTACTGAAAAGATATTTTCAGTTCTTCAATGTTCTGAGCATGATAATGTCATCTTAGCGGTGTATCGTTTGGAAGGTGATGCTGATCAATGGTGGAATCTTATTAAGAATACGAGGCAAAGGGATGAAATTGAGTCCATGGAATGGGACGAGTTCAAGACCTTATTTTTCAATAAGTACTTCCCTCATATTCTCTGAACAATGATGGAGAAAGAGTTTCTCGAACTGAAGCAAAAGGATGATGAATCTATTGGTACCTATGAAGCAAATTTTACAAGACTTGCATGGTACACTTCTGGTATTATTATCCAACCTGAGAGTAAGATCGATCGATTCTTTAGTGGCTTAAAACCAAGTCTTCGAAGGGCGTTATCCATAAGGGACTTCAATAGCTACAAGGAAATCGTTCGATGTGCTCTCAAAGTCGAGATGGAGATTGGAGTAACCCATTAGTCATATGGGTTTGATAAGAAGAGGAAAATGGAATTCAAAGGAAAATCTAAAGAGCACACTGAAAAGAAGATGAGCTTTCCCTTATGCTCAAAGTGTGGAATGAAACATGGAGGGAGTTGTCTTAAATGGACAAGTAAATGTTTCAAATGTGGAAAGGAAGGTCATCGGGCATTTGAATGCCGCGATAATGGGAAGAAGATGTCTAATGATGCAAACAAAGGAAGGGATACACAGAATGAACCTACTACACTTCAATGTTTCATGTGCAAGGAGATGGGGCATTATTCCAATCAATGCCCAAATCCAAGGGTTGATGATGATGGTCGACGTGAACAAAATATTAAGGCTAAAGACAAAGGAATGTCACATGCAATTTCTATCAGCGATGTGGAGTACGATAACGAAGTGGTGAAAGGTACACTTACCATCCAATCTAAAATAGCAAATGATTTATTTGATTCTGGATCCACCCACTCTTTTATTCTTGAAGAATTTTCTAAGGGTATCACCGTATTACATCAACAATTAGATGTTGAGTTAGCTGTGACAACACCTAATGGCACAACAGTCGCATCAAAAGTTTATAATTCTTCCCCGATCGAAGTTTGTGGGAAAGTGCTTCCTGCAAATCTGGTGAACCTTCCTTTAGTGGAATTATATGTGATTCTTGGCATGGATTGTCTTTCTTTATACGGATCTCATATCAATTTCCAAAGAAGGGAAGTCACAATTCATATTCCAGATCAATCTATGATCGTCTATAAATGCAAGGATGAACATAACCTTCCAGTGGAAAGTTCTTCCGTTTTATGGGTATTGATTCCACTAAATGAAGGATATTTATCTCAAATGGTTGGTGAGAAACTCGCGATTAAGAATATGCCCATCATATGGGAGTTTGATGATGTCTTTCCGGAGGAATTACTGGGTCTTCCACCAAATCGTGAAGTTGAGTTTTCAATAGAACTCGTACCGGGTGCTTTGCCTATTTCAAAGACACCTTATAGAATGGCCCCAATTGAGTTGCAGGAATTGAAGAAGCAACTCCAAGAGAATATTGATAAGGGATTCATACTCCCTAGTGCATCACCTTGGGGAGAACCTATTCTATTTTTTAAGAAGAACGATGGATCAATGAGACTCTGCATTGATTATCAAGAACTTAACAAGATCACTATCAAGAACAAATATCCTCTCCCATGAATTGATGACTTATTTGACCAACTACGTGGAGCTCAATACTTTTCCAAGATTGATCTTCGTTTAGGGTATCATCAATTAAGGGTCAAAAGGGAGGATATACCAAAGACGACTTTCCGTACAAGGTATGGACACTATGAATTTATAGTGATGCCATTTGGTTCTACTAATGCCCCTGCTATCTTCATGGATCTAATGAATATAGTCTTTAGAGACTATCTTGATCAATTTGTGGTAGTCTTTATAGATGATATTCTTGTCTATTCAAAGAGCAAGGGAGAGCATGAAGATCACTTGAGAATTATATTGAAGACCCTAATAAAGGAGAAGCTTTATGCCAAATTTACCAAGTGTGAATTTTGGCTTCAAAAAGTTTCATTTTTGGGTCACATAATCTCAAAAGAGGGGATATCTGTAGATCCAGCAAAAACAGAGGTTATCGAAAGATGGTCGAGACCAACAACAGTAACTGAGATCCGACGTTTTCTTGGTTTGGATGGATATTATCGACGTTTTGTAAAAGATTTTTCACGATTATCTAATCCACTCACCAAGTTGACTTGGAAAGGAGTTAAGTTTGTTTGGACAGAGGAATGTGAAGAGAATTTCAAGGAGTTGAAAAGAAGGTTATCCAGTGCACCTGTGCTCACACTGCCTTGTAGTGGAGAAAGGTTTGTGATCTATAGTGATGCATCCAAGAAGGGATTGGGGTGTGTTCTTATACAAAATGATATGGTGATAGCTTATGCCTCACGACAGTTGAAAATCCATGAGTAAAATTACCCAACACAAGATTTGGAGTTAGCTGTGGTAATCTTTGCATTAATGATTTAGAGGCATTACCTTTATGGTGAAATGTGTGATATTTATACTGATAATAAAAGTTTAAAGTATATTTTCACACAAATGGAGCTGATTATGTGTCAAAGAATATGGTTGGTGCTGATTAAGGATTATGACTACTCAATCCATTACCACCCTGGGAAAGAAAACAAGGTGGCAGATGCATTAAGTCGACAAGACCATGCTAGTTTATCCATGATGAGGATCACAAAAGATCCAATATTTATGGATTTACAAAGGATAGATCTTGGAATTATAATGGAAGGGGAAAAATCGTATCTTTCTCAAATGAATGTTCATCCATCTATACATTTGAAGATTAAAGAGGCACAGAAAGAAGATGTAGAGTTACAAAAGAAGGTGATAAATGTTCCTGAATTCAACCTTGATTGTGATGGGATAATAAAGTTCAGGAATCGGGTTTGTGTTCCTCCCATCCCCGAATTAAAGAAGGAGCTGCTGGATGGGGCTCATAGTTCTTCATTCTCTATTCATCCTGGATGCACGAAGATGTATAGGGACCTGAAAGAGTACTTCTGGTGGGATGGAATGAAAAGATATGTTGCTAAATATGTCTCTCGATGCTTGGTTTGTCAACAAGTTAAAGCTGAGAGACAGAAGTCTACGGGGATGTTACAACCATTACCCATACCCGAATGGAAATGGGAAAACATCACTATAGACTTTGTCACAGGAATTCCTAAAACATCCAAAGGTAATAATGCTATCTGGGTCATAGTTGATCATCTTACAATGTCTGCACACTTCATTGCTATTAGAGAGGATTTCTCTCTAGATCAGCTTTCCAGGATATATGTAAAAGAAGTGGTAAGATTGCATGGAGTACCACTTTCTATTATATCTGATTGGGATCTGAGATTTACTTCGAAGTTCTGGCGAAGTCTTCAGCATACTCTGGATACAGAGTTGAGTTTCAGCACTGCTTATCATCCTCAGACAGACGGTCAGTCTGAGAGAACAATTCATACCCTAGAAGATATGTTGAGAGCTTGCTCTATGGATTTCAAAGTAGGTTGGGATCAACACCTACCTTTGGTGGAATTTTCTTATAATAATAGCTTTCACTCCAGTATTCAGATGGCTCCTTATGAAGCTCTCTATGGAATGAAATGCAGAACTCCAACTTGTTGGGATGAAGATGGGGAAAGAAAGCTATTAGGACCTGATCTCGTTGATGAAATGGCAGAAAAGGTCAGATCTATTCAACAACACATAAGAGCAGCTCAGAGTCGACAGAAAAGTTATGCCGACAACCGAAGAAAAGACCTAGAGTTTGAATTGGGTGATAAAGTGTTCTTACGAATATCTCCCAGGAAGAGGGTTATGAGATTTGGAAAGAAGGGGAAGTTGAGCCCTAGATATATCGGTCCCTTCGAAATATTGGATCATGTTGGAAAGGTAGCTTACTGATTGGCGCTTCCACCGAATCTCTCTCAAGTTCATGATGTGTTCCATGTATCTCTCCTGAGAAAGTACATACCTGATCCTTCACATGTACTCAGCTCAGAAGTTGTACCGCTGGAGCAAGATCTTTCTTATAAAGAACAACCGATAGAGATTCTGGATCATAGAGAAAAAGTCCTACGAAACAAGACCACTCGATTGGTGAAATTTTTATGGAGGAACCACCAACTTGAATAAGCTACATGGGAGCTTGAGGATATGATGAGGGAAAAGTATCCTCATCTGTTTGTTACAAAGTGACGAATTTCGAGGGCGAAATTCATTTTAAGGGGGGTAGAATGTAATCCGATATTTTTATGAGTAATATTTTGTTTTTATGTTATCAAAGGAATCATTCACTACACACTATCTTGGCTTACTTTACACGCAATCACGACCTTCCTCGATAGCTTGTGTCGTACGCAATACTGAGTTTCACTAAACAACGATATGATATTAAAATATTATTAAAACTAGCCGTTATGAATCGTAATAACCACTTTTTGAAATTTTATAAATTTTATTTTTCAAAATGGACTTCATTTTTGGATTCGGAATACCGAAATTAGCCCAGGGTAAAATTTTGGTATTTATCTGAAAACTTTCAATTTTTGATGAATAGTGAAACCACTAAGTGGTAGGTTAAAAACTGAATTTTGCATAAAACTTAATTTTACCGCTTCTGTGAATGGAATTTCGAAAATCCGACAAACACGGTTGATATCAGTAAGTAAAATGTGGTTCAACACGTAGCGATCCTCTGTGGGTAAGCACCTAGCGATCCTCTTTGGGCCAACACCTAGTAATCCATTATGGATCAACACCTAGCGAACCTGGGCAGTCCAATAGTAAAATCCACATGACAGAATAACATGATTTAGCTTTATGAATAATCATCTTTATTACTTTTTTTAGTTGTATACATGTGGTGAGTTTTCTTTTACTTTATACTCTTTGTTAGATATCATGATTTGTGTTTTTTCCTTTTGGAATATTGAGAGACCTTCAGTGGTGTCAGGGTCCCTATTGTATATTGTTATACATACCCCTTCACAGGCTTCGCCCACACCTTTTTGTATCTTTTACAAACTATAGACAACTTGACTGAGACATTGAAGATCCATGGATTGATGGTACACAGAGGTGACCAATTGAAGTGGTGACAGGCGGTGATGAGCTTTAACGGCCCTTGATGTAGGATCCTTGGAGAAAAATCACTAAAGCTTGTTTTTTCATTTCTACAATACTTCACATTCAATTTGGGTTTCTATACTGTCTCTGTTACATTCTGTACATACATTTACTATAAATGGTTGTTTTTAGTTTTCATTGTACTTTTCCTTTTTCACTATATATTTTTTGTGCGTAGTGTTCCCTTTCTGTGTGTTTACATTTTTAATGGAAATGAATTCCCATTTTTGTGTTCAGCCATTCCAGTGCTAGTCACTAGCCCTTGGACTTTGGATGTCAGGTTTGGGGTAGTCACGACATGGACCCTAGGGGATGGTTCCTGACATCATATAATCCCACATTTCTCCCTCAAATATGAAACTACGTGGTTATGAAATAATGAGAAATAAAATAATGACGATATTACACTCAGAAATCAGTTTAGAGATCTCATATCTGATTTAAAGTACTTGGTCCTCCGGCAGGACATTAATTTTCACATTATGCATGGGTGACCATGGATACATCAACAAGAATCCATTCCATCATCGTACAACCAATGTGTCAATAATTTCATCAATGGTAAAATTTGGACATTTCATGGCGATATTTCCTCATTGACAAAATGTGATGATCAGAACATTAAGGAAGAGTTCAATCACCCAATGAAAAACAATCTATTGAATATGATGTTACAAGAATCAAGGCCTTGAATAGTATGAAGAAGATCCCAAATAACCCTTTCAAGAATATCAATTAATGTTTTGTGATACCCATTAATCAAATTAAAAGGTTATTTCTAAATCCAAGAACAGATTCAATGACTGCCATAATGTTAGTTTTGATGTTTGAACTTGAAAACACATGAGAAATAACATACACACTAAACAAGTATGAAGGCCTAAACAGAGATGAATTCATTCCATACACCGATATTTATCTTGTATCTACTTCATTAGCTAGACAAGAATATGTCTCCTCACTCGTGGGATTAGATAGGTATGCTGAATTTTGACCCATCATTTTTCCGTCAGAACATCAAAAAGTATCTTCATAATCAGCTGGGCTGGAGATGGTTGCCTTCTCTTCTATATGTCCAAAAAATGACACCTCACCTAGCAATAAAATTTTTTCTTCATCACCATCATTAAATGTATAGGATGCAAAATTAATACATCAAGACGAGGTAGAAGATGATGAGCTTTTGGACACCCATCCAGTATTTGAAGAAGGAATCTCCACAACTATTGATCAACTGAGAGAAATAAATATGGTACACAAGAATATCAATTCCCCACTCGTAATAGTATGAAAAAGACTGATTAAGTTAAATAGGTATATACTTCCATTTTAAAAAAATTGGGATTTAATTCATATAATTACAAAAATATTTCAGGTCTTGACCATGACATGGACACCCATCAATTGGCATTACCAAAATATCATCGGTGTTAAAGAAATCATCCTTGAGAAAACACCCAACTCATGCCATGAAAATTTAGGTTGAGGTTGACGTGATTATAAATTTTGAGTGCATTTGAGAGGTGAAATATCAAAATTTGTTATCCAAAAATTTCCATATGAAAATAGGAATAGGAAAATTAGTGTTTTCATTGATTTTAGAGATTTTATCTAGAATTTTCCCAATGATGAATTCCAGATTCCAATAAAAAAACTCATACTTGATGCAACTCCTTAATACCAAGACATTTCCTTCTTGGATTACTATTATGGGTACAACCAAATCTGGATGGCCCAAGACGGTGAGGAATCAATACCCTATAGATCCACTAAAGGTATATTTTTTCTATCAGGTAATTCTTTTGGGATTGCAGAATGATGGTGTAGCATACAACCATGCAATAATCCACATCATCAAACCTTTCCTGGGGAAATATTTTTAATTCTACATTGATGATATAGTGGAAAAATCTAGACAACTCTTTAATCACCCGACTGAATTGGAGAACATATATATCATGGTTAGATATATTAATCTGAATATAAACCCATTAAAATATGAATTTGGGGTAACCTCTTAAATATTTTTTGGTTTTTTTACTCCATCACATAATCGATGATGATCTTGAGGATACTAAATCTATCATTTGAATGTCTCCTCCTCAAAACTTGAATGAGTTGACATGACATCATAGACCCCAGGCCTAAATCTGATTCATCATATATTATCTCGAATTCATGTGTTCAGACTTCAATTAATTGATTATGAATGGTGTTAATTATCAGTGGAATAATAAATTCTAAGAGTAATTTGATTCCATTAAGAAATAACTATTGAGTCTATCAGTATTAATGCAACCCATTGAAGGAAAACTGCTCATATTTAATGTGACAGCCTTGTATCGGCCATTTGGTTCATTCCTTTCACAAAATAATGATGAAATTAATTAAAAGAACCTTTACTATCCAATTCAAACCATTATAAGCACATAGAATTTATTTTCTGATATTGAAAATAGTGGAATATTGTTATTCATTTCAGCTTAGAAGCTGAGGTACTACCTACAGCATCACGGTGTCCTCTAGTTCTCTCGTAATAACTCCTCTGTCCTCATTCATATTATGTTGAAAATAAATATGTAATTATGGGACATAATTATTTAGCAATTCGTTATAAATATTATTAATCAGAAACATGTGAATGTCCAACCCTTGGTAGACTTCCTTGATGATCACTCATCTGAGTAAGAAGCATCATTGAAAACAAAAAAAATTAATGATTTGATTTCATTTATTTAAGATATCCCCCAAACATGAGAGATTAATTTTTATGGTACTTCAATAATTCCAAAGAGGAAAATAATGGAAGTCCTTAACTTCAACAAATTTGTGTAAGGAATTGTTCTTATCTCCCCCAAAAAGGCAATGTGGATAAACTCATTTCTGTTAATAGAAGATGATACCAATAATGATGTAAAATTATAGGCATTAATTATAGTTCTATAGTTGTCACTCCATGTACCAATGAATATATTTAATGTTAAGGGTGATTTATATTTGGTAATAAAATAGATTAATTTGGATTATTCTATATAAAAAAGAAGAACTAATTCACATGTGTGATTATGTATGAGGTTTAGTGGATGAATTTCACCATGAACCGATATTTTCTTTTGTCCCATATTCAAAAAATTATCATGATGAGGTGTTGGAAAATGAATCTATATCCATGGTCATTAGTTGATGTGATGAAACAATCATCAGAATTTCTCTTCATCCTGTGGTTTCACCTTTTTACCCATCAGAATATAGGAAATCGTTGAAATCAGTCCCATTAATAGACCATTTGGACCTACCACATTATGGATGAGAACAATCATTTAATATCTCTAATATGGGGAAATTCCTCCCAATATAGTTGAAATAGAGAAAATCTGGCAATGACAAGTTAATTTTACTCTTTACAATTGACCAAATCTCAAGAAGATCCCTTATAGTTGAGTCTTTGATGTAACAACCCTTATAAGCATTGACGGGGTGAAAACCATCACTATAATGAAATAAGTACATATAAGATCCTATGGTACCCATCAGTCTGGGTACATAATTTTTAGTCATATCCAAAGGCTTGAATACTGTTGTCCTTCGATGACACAAGATTGCATGGAATTCACAAAGAATTGTTATATAATCCTAGTGCTTCTGAACTTCAACCAAAACCCCCAAATTTAATACATATATAAAAATTCATATATACATTTTACATAAATAATATTGATGTAGTTGGTCCTTATCCTCCACCTACAGCTAACAGTTCAAGTACATCCATACTACTGCTAGTTTCCTCTCCAAATTGGTTAAGTAAATTCATCTCAATTATTATTGGTCCAAAAGAATTGATAGGTTTGTAAAAAAAATATCATCACTGGATTTGGTTCCAATAATACCATATTGATGTATAATAGCACCAATTTGTATTCTGATGAGGTAGGATTGCTACATCATGAATTAGATATCAAATCCAACAACTCATCCCACAATCATTAAGTAAAAAACAGATAGATAATGGATTTAAACAAAACCAAGTCATGCATAATGTATAAAATGGTGGATAATGATTTAAAATATTTTCCATATAAACACTTTCAATCCTTATGGTCATACAAGACTTATACACGTACTTTAACTAGGTCAACCCTATACTCATTGGTATATAGGAAAGAAGCATTTTATCCAATTGAAATTTAATTTCCATCCCATATAGTTTCCATTTGTGATCATTTAACCACCGATGATCAATCCTAGAAATGGATGGATGAGTTGGAGTGATTGGATGAAAAGATATTCAATACCTTGCATCATAGGGAAGTCTACCAGAACAAAATAGCAATATCCTTTAACCAAATGGTACTTCTTTGTTCATTTCACCAAGGAGAGTTGTATTTTTATGACTCTAATGATACCAGGAAAGTAGCCTTTGAATCATGATAAATTGTGGGATGTGCCTTATTTCATACATAATTTCTTCTATAATATATCTAATTCCTCAATCATAATGGATGGACAACTCATTACATATCCATGCAACACAATGTTCCAGAATAATTATGTCGTTTATTCACACAAAGTTCATGATAGTTGTATGATGAATAATTATGTTACATCCATCATCTATGTTTGGTGACAATAAACTAAAATTCATAACCATTCCTATCATAAGATGATAAACATCATCACATGAGGTCCATGTCACATCACCTAAAACTGGAAAACACTATTTTTCCATACCATGTGACATTAAACTATATAGATTATTTGTCCCTCATTTTAAATATAGGAATTAGTGGAATGACATGAGTTTCTATTCCTTGTGTTGCATTAAAAGGTTAGTGACTTCTATTAGTATGCATCACTGACATCAATGACAATCCCAATGGGAATTGGGCCCAAATTCTTCCAAGATATTGGATCATACCCACATTGGAAACCATCTTTTTGAAAAACATGTAAATTGAATCTCTTTCGAATGAGAAATGTAGTGATGGCCATATCTCCAATATTAGGTCCCGACATAATAAATATGGTCCTTTAATCCCTCTGTGTATGCATCAAATATGAAAAAGGGAATATTTATTCATAAATTACAAGTGGATTTATTCTCATTCTAAAGAGATATGTAGTGACACTTAGATCTAATATCATGGGCCCAACTGTGACTATAAGTAAAACAATGTCACAGGTCCCATTTTATGAAACAATTTATATTGGGAACTATTACCGAACATATGGATTTATTTTCATAGCATTTTGTATCTTTTCCCAACCATTATTCAGGAAAAAAATGAAATCATATTAAATCCCCCATTCTCAAATAAATACTCTATTGGTGTGCGGAACTTGTTCAATAAATAACTATGGATTGATTCTAATTCTAATGAGATACATAGTGACACCTGAATCCCTAATCATGGGTCCAACAACAAGGATTAAATAAGTACCTTCCCCATTGTGTGAAGGAATCAAACCAGTAGACGGAGAATCATTAAAAACATTGTGTGGAAGGATTCTCATTTCAATGTGATTTGTTTTAACACCCACATATCAATAATCATGGTTTCATCCAGGATTAATCATTAAGCACCTTTAATCCATATGAATTAAAAATATTTAAATAGGGAGCCCATCAAAAAATACATGAGAATTGATTAGTTTCGATATAAGATATATCGTGTTTCCCATAATATCATTATTAGGTACAACCTCAATGTTTCCATTACTTTATATTAGTTCACCCATGACATTACCAATTGAGGATAAAATGAATGGTCTTTAAAAATGGTGTTTGGTTTGATTATTTCCTCAACGAGATACATAGTGATTCTTGGATCCTAGATCGCGATCCATCTTACAATCAAAGAAACCCCCACATATCCATCCATATAGACCTAGATAATACCAGGAGGCCAATTTCTATAACTACGTGTGGCTTGATTCGCACCCCTATAAGACACATTGTGACATCTAGCCTTTCAATCCTGATCCAAATCCAAAAATGATGAAAATAATGCATCTTTATTTCCAGGTACGAGTCTGATATACATTAGGATATCTAATACATGATCTCATCTTATGTATAGACCCATATTCAATGAATCCCCCATTTACTTCCACTGATGAATTCAATCGGGGTGGGGATATTTATTTAGGAACTATGTGTTTCTGGATACTCACCCATGTGAGATACGTAGTGATGTACAAATCATCAAACCTAGGACTAGTCACATCACAACTTATAAATAATAATCCACATTCCTACATAAGAAAAAAAAATTGTATGAAGGATCTTTTATTTTGGGTCTTCTCTTTAGAGATCCCACGGAGGAATCTAGAAATGTCCCCATTATACATATGTGTCAGATCTATGCATTGGAATCTATACTCATTGAAAACATTTGTCAAAATACTTCCCTTGTGTATTGAAAATTACCACTTTCTCATTTTATACTCTTAATATATAACAATTTTGGATCAACATAATCATTCTTTATTTTCCAGTGGTATAATGTATGTAACCTGAGTGGGATTTTCACTGACTATGCAATACAATCTCCAAAATTTCCTAGCATAATGGGACTATCATCTAAAGGATTCAACTATTTGTCTATATCAATGATTCCCTTCTTGTCCCTGTGTAATAGATTCCCCATTACTAGTTTTTCAAATAATAGTAACATAATTCATTGGAGAATCCTCTTTTTTCCTTCTTAGATTTGATGAGATAATTCAATAACTCATATTTCAACGAATTCATCAATTGAATATTTGTGCCATATCCTTTCTCACGACATAAAATTATCCAAGTCCGTGGCTTACAATTTTACCATCTCATTTTTTCAAAAAATATTACAATAACCTTGGGTCATATGACTATATACCATTCATTGTTTCTAAAATATTTTGGTCCATGTTTTATCACTAAATAATATATAAACCTTATTTATTTTTCTTATTTTAGATACTCATAGAGAGCATATTCTCCCATATTCATTGGAAATTATGTCTTGAAACACCTATTATGTGTTTAGAAACATTTCATCATAAACCAAAAATTATGTGTGGGAAAATAAAATTATCCATAATATTTCCTAAACATTTCCAATATAATGTTTGAATTCATGAAAACTGATATAATTAACTATATAGTATGTGCCCCCAGTTTTATGTGCAAAATCCGCCTACATAACGGGAACATCATCCAATGGATGTCGTTCTTTGGAAATGCAACATATAGCTAAGTTGTTCCAGTATAATTAATCCCCCATCACTTGTATTTCAAATAGTGGATTCTTCTATCATGTAAGATACAAACTCTGATTCCATTTATCACATTTTCCCATATCACTATTTGGCTTCAGAAATCCAAAAATAAAACCCTAAAAATTTAGAAATCTGTAACCAAATTTAATATCATATTTCTAGACATTTTAATAATATTTTGGAAACTATCAAATCATTAATGAATGGTGAATAAATTAAATCAATTCCCCAAATGTCATTACGGTGTGTATTGAGACTACATAGCATAATGTCACTGTCACATGAATTGAAACAACAAAATATAATATTCTTGCTATATGAATTTAAACTATACCACATAATTACCATCCCACATGACTTGAAACCGAACAACATAATGTCATTAATGCATTACTTGAAACAATACAACATTATATCCTTTCCTAATAATTTGGAATTTCACAACCTAATGTCCTTGCGGGGTGATTTTTAACTACATAGAACCCCAAGATTTCTTAGCTACCTGACATTATATTGCACAAAAGTATATCAATAATCCATTTTCTAACAAAAATAAACACTTCATCACACACCAAATTCATATATATGTGGTCTCACATTCATGGCCTATGTCTGCATAGATGGTCCCTTTTATTCTTATACCCTTTTTCATAGGTAAAACCATCCATGTTGGTTTTGAAACATAAAAATCATAAATCCATTTTTTTATTATTAATATAATGTCAGAATTCTAGAGAGCTATTTTACATAAATATGTAGTACATGCCCCCAGTTATCATTGCATTAGTCACCTACATAATGAGCCTTTCAGCCAAAGGATTCCACTATTTAGTTATGTAGCAAATAACAATGTTTACCCTACATAATACACCACCCATAATGGTTTTATTCAAATAGTATTATCATTATTATTGAATGATATATCTTCTATATCTTTATGTCATGTTTTATATTTGGCCACCATAAAAAAACATGAATCACGATTCACCTTTAAAAAATATGAGGTATATCAGGACCTTCCCTAAATATAATGCATTGTTTTCGTTATAATATCATCATTCGTTTTAAAATATATTAAATATAAAATACTAGATTTATTATTCCAATATGAATGACTTTAAACATCCCAAATAATATACATAGTACTCACTAGGCTGAAAATCTATGAAGGGAAATCTAGAGAAATGTCAAGTCTCAACTCGCTAGGCCTACACTCTGTATAGTTTAGGAAATATCGAGCAAAAAATTTAAATAGAAAAGAATGTTTTGTTGAAAAAATAGGGATGAATAAGAAAAAGATAATTCTCACCCACTATGTCCCCCCCATATTGGTATTAGTGAAAAATAATGGAGATAACACAACAAAAAAAGTTTGAAAGTATGTCTATATGACTATATAAATAATAAAACTATGGTCACAATTCCCATTGGATTAGGTCAAAAAAAAAAAATTCCCCATCCCTATCATTATAATTATCATTATGTGGTATGATGATGTAATTCTATGATAAATGTATTTGAAATTATGATTACAATAATCATTCATTTTTGAAGTCATATATTATTAGAAACAATATTATTTTCGTTTATAATGAAATACCCTATTGGAAAATCCGAAAAATGGAGTCCCTCTATCTTATATCACATGAGATCATCAACAAGATTATTTATTTATTGAATAGCCTCCTCATCCCCATTAACCTTATACTAATGTTCTGTTAGTCGACCAGCCCCAGTCTCCTCATCCTGAAGGAGCTCTTCCTTATCATCTACAATGAATTTCCCATGTTTTTATGTGTTTTTACTAAGGATATGTGATGTTTTTTAATATACTCTTTAGTAGTATCCAACTATAGGTGAAGATGTGAAATTTTAATAATAAACTCTTTGATATGCTGATTGAATGTTTCCAACTTTGTGATATGGTTGGCAATACACGAAATTTATAAATACTAGAAGGAAGTATTTCTTTAATTATCTCATGTTAATGTTTGTTCTCTTTCTCCTAAATCTGAATGGTTTCCTTCACCAATGTGAAGTATAAATGGTATCAAAACCACTTAATCCGATCAAACTAAATAACAATGATATATGTGGGATTCGCAAAGGTAGTTCCTCATGGGATGTCTTAGAGATAAGAATCTATATATATTTCCAAGAATTCAGACATGCGATGTGGAGAGAATTATGAATCTCTGGAGCTCATGTTGAACTATGCAAATGTTTTTTCATACCACATAAACCCACATCCATGTATGTAGAAATCCGCCTCCTTGGAAAAAGTAAAAAAATTTCTTCAAGCCTTTTGATTGATCCATTTTTAGATCTAAAAATATTGAATAATAGAAATGGTGCAATAGTTTGATTGTATGTGATTTAATTTCCCATGCACATGGGATTTAATGCATAAAATATGCATTATCTTCCATCCTAACATTAATATATGTTCCCTAACAAAATAATTTTGAAGATGAGACGTTCTTATTGTCTTAAAAATTAGTGAGTACTTCATAGTTCTTCAGACATGGTGTATTGACTGCTCATAGTTGGTTTTAACTGTAAGGTGGAAAATATTTACTCCTAAGAAAATTGATATGATATATTTTTAGATACTCTTATATACTAGGATGGGTGGTGGAAAAAAATATTTAGTAACACTTCCATATGATATTCATCATCTCCACAGTTTTCTATCCAGCTAGTTAATCCAAAATTCTAATCCTCTTTGGGGCCATTGATCATTCAAACAAATAAACTTTTTTCATAGTATGTTAATTTTGGAATACATTATAAAAATAATGAAAATTTCACAAATGTATTATGGAACAAAACGAGCTATCGCATTTCGAATTGTTTCACTCAACATACAGTGGACAAATAAAAAGAAAACAGAGTTTGTGCGACTAAATGTTTTAGCATGATCATTAGAGAAAAACATACTTTCATGTAGGGAGATTAGAATTTAAATTCATGGGATATATTTTCTAAAATAAAGGGATTGTATATAAAAGAGGAATAAGACATTCATACAACCCCCTTACGTGAACAAAAAGAAATTTTAAGAACCATATTAATTTTTCTTCCCATTATCTTAGGATTAAAACCTATATTTATTAGGATCTAATCATGATTGGGGTTGGGCCTCTATTGATTTTCTATTTCATCACATGGATGATAAATAATGAAAATAACATGACGTAGATTTTGGAGGATAAAATAGATGGAGAATATCAAGATTTTCAAATGCTCAAAATGTGGTTTACCACAGTCAGTACAAATCACAATTGATGTGTATTTACTAGCATTACACAAACATGTTTGACCAGTGAAATTCACACAAGGTCCCACATTTTCTTCAAATAGACCGATGGGGTCTTCATTTGGATTGATGAATTTCCCTGAGAAATATTGCTACTATGATCTCCCTAGTTCTTCACCCAAGTCATCTGAAACATTCAAGGTAGTTTTATAACATATAAAGAGAGGTAATTAAATATAGATAGTGAGAAAAAAGGCCTTTCATTGTTAAAAATAAACAACACTTGCGTGACAAGTTCACCCAACCCAATGATTTATTAACACCTACCAAACTTTCCTTCCTCAAACAAGAGTTTCTGTTCCTAACATTACGGAATACCTATAAATACCCATGAAGGAATGAACATTTTCTCTCCCTAGTGTAATCATCCATGTTCTTTTTTCTACTAAGGTGAGACCAGTTCTCCAAATCCTATTTGTTAACCACCCACTTGTGCACCACCAATATGTGCTCTACATCTTGTTTCACCTCAAATTCTCATCCTACATGAGCATAACCTGGAGATAACAGAAAACCCATTCATGATAGATATTTTACATCATTGGATACCATGTCTTAAATGGATCACTTTGAAACATCCTCCATGTCCTTATTATTTTCAAAACCTTAGGGAAGAAATCATATGTGAATCTCAGATTTGGGTTTGTTTTTTAATGGTAAAATGATCCAAGTATTTGTCCAACAAGAGAGTCGGGATCATTTTGATATCCTTTGGTTAGTATATCTCAGGTTAAATGGAACCTTACCCCATAGAAACTGTTAAAATGTTCCATGTCCAGGATTATGGGAATAGGACTTTGTCCTCTTCTTCTCATCTCTATGACCCTAATCCTCTAGTTCCTGATAGGGAGGACAAGGATAACACATTTTTTTCCATTGAAAATGGAATAGTCCCCCTCCTCTCCCAAGACCAATAAAAGGGAAACCATCTTGGTGTATGCCCCTAGCCATTCATGTATGAGGTCGAATTCTATCTCCATTTTGCATCCCTCACCATCACTCCTTCATTACATAGACCCATGTTAAATGTAAATTGATGATAGGGAAGTGCCATATCTATAGACTCTTCCACGTTAGCCCCAAACACATCAACCACTGAAAGTGGAATAATGTGTGTGGTTTGTTAAATAATTTACATATATTTTTTCTCACACTAAGGATTGATCACATGGTATTAAATTTTTTTAATGATCAATACACCCATATAATCCTCTAAAAATAATGAAATATAATAACTCTAAATTTTTCTATATCTTGAATATGTAGGAAGCCTTCATAATGACCCAACAACATAAAATCTTGTCCATTAAATGAGAAATAACACCCCCATTATTATGGAATCCCCATACACAGAAATCTACAATCCTAATTCAGTTAATTCATGAAATCTACTTTAATGTAAGCCGTAAATTAATACCCTTAAACCTCTATGAGTTATGATATAGCTCATGGACCTTGTTTCATGGGAATCCTTTTTAGGAGTAATCCCCTAGATATGTCTTTAAAAGGCCCATACTCCTCTTTGAGAATTATGGATCTGTGTGTAATTTGATTCCCATCCAAAGGGGTCGCATATAAAGCCACATATAGGTTAATACCCAACATTTAAAATAAATTTTTTTCTCTTTGGGTCATACCCCTAGAAATATCTAATTCATCTCGGGAGCTCATATTACTTCAATATTCCTTTTGTTACTTACACATAATTCCCATAGAATGCTTTGACTGGTAACCTTCTTCCTAGACATCCTTAACACATGACATTATACTATAGTTGGGGTCCTTATCAAATGACCTCTAATGGTATGATGTGTCTCATTAAGCATAAAAAAACTATGTGGGTTCTGTTTTTTTACATGGAAACAAATGAATCCAACCTATGGGATCAATCCCACCTCAAAACAACTTATGTATCCTTGGATAAATATAAACTCCAGAGTAACCTCTATCTTCCTGGATGATAATAAATCCAAAAGTAAAAATTCATCCCCTTGGATGATGATAATGTCTATATTGATATACTTCTACCAGGATGAATATAAAATTCCATAATTCTCCACTACATGGATTAAAAACCAACATCATCATGATAATGACCAATTATTCTATATGTAGTATATAAGTGGAACCAATCAAAAGTAGAACTGTATATACAGACATATATCTATATTGATAATGAACCATGAATAAAGATTGATTATTATGATTTCTATAGATAATAATTATTGATTTCTATTATTGGGATAAACAACTTCATACCTGGTAAATTAATAAAGGATTTATGATCCTATCATTAACCTATAAGATAGTCCATGACTAGGAAATAAATCCCTTGAAAAGGATGTTATGAGCCTGACCTAACATCATGTTGACCAATGAATATTCTTAAGTACCATAGGCTATTAAACATAATGAATTCCTAAAATTGTAAGGTTGGATCACTTTGATACCAAACAACTCTGTTTTTTTTCCTAAAAAAATCCATCAGAAACCAATCGGAAATATTGATTCCAAACCACAACAGATGTCCCGAGGGAAACACATGAATCAATGTTATGATAGATTATTATTTTTCATTATTATAACAACACTTCTCTATTTCTAATTAATATATGGTTATAATATATTAAAGTATTATTTAGTTGTTTTTAGTGATATTTAACAAAATATTACGATGTATTATCTCGTTTATCACCCATTGTAAATAAATTATTGATGCATGTGATTAAAAATTCATCAAAAGGACGTTGTAAATATTATATTAAGTGATCTTTTAGTATCATTTGAATGTGATTAGGATTTTATTATTAAGAATATATAATTTTAAATAGATACTATATTTTTTATTTCCATTTCTCAATGATGGCATCTGATTGTTATCTCTTTTTTATAGAGGATTTCGTTTTTTCCAATAAACTCAATCTATTACTTAATCGGTAGATGAAAATGTTACTCCATGTTGGAATAAAAATTAACCCTAGGTCTTCAATGCTCATACTAAAAAATTCATGTGACTTATTTGGGATATATATAATGTAGAATTAAAATTTTTATATATTGATGAAGTTTTAAATCCACCACCTAGTGAACATTCATGGAGGTGTTTCTTTTAAGGAATACACCTATCAGATTATCTATAAACATTATATTTTTTAGAGTGTTGATAAATAAAAGTGACATGTTTCTTGTTTGGTAACTTATATGTTTTAGTGGGAATTACTTTAATGTAATTATGTGATTCTTGGTCCAAGACTGACTAGGTCCTTCCAGGATTTTTTTAATTAGTGATGGAAGAGGTTTATCCTAATAGTCTATTGTTTTTTCATTGTTGTGATTTTATGAATTTAAAGTAAGGATAAATTTTTCTTGGTGAATACATTACTATATTTAAAAAATATATTTTGTATGATCATTATCTAGAAGGTGTAAAATATTGAAATGTAATGTAGTTTGAGATGGTCTTGAGATATCTATTTCAAACATTAGTAATTCTATTTAATCTATCCATCCGAGATGATGTAATTATCAAAAATACATCAAACTAGAGCTAAAATATTCATTAATACATTATATCATGATAAAATTAATTTCTTCTGAAAGGAAATTATATTTTCTTCAGTTTCGAATGACTGTAAATATATATGATTCCCAAATTACATTAAAATTTTAAAATAAATTCCATAAGATCATTCTTTCATCTCCAAAATTATTTATAATATATATATTTATATAATATCGAATGAAAAACATATTATGTGAGATAATATTCTCAATAAGTGTAATTTAAATGTAATATATCATCGGTAAATAAGGTATACTCAATGTAGAATTTTTTATAACTAGAAACACTTTCTATTTAATCAATATATCGAGAATGAAATGAATCCATGGATAATGACAACGATTTAATATAAAGGATAATAATATATGAATTCATAATGAAGGAAATTTATATTATTAAATACAATCATGTTATATTATATTATATCTCTACCATCATGTCATTTCCCCATGAATGTTTGAAACTATAAGTAATGACACATTTAACTTGAAAAACTAATATTCTTTGTGAGGCCTATTAATTCATTGATGTAAAATATAATTATGATCCACATATGTCCCTACATTTACATTTAATTTATCATATATCAAATGTTTAATTTAATTGATAAACAATATTTCAGATTAAAAAATTTCTATATAAATTATAGAATACTTATTATCATTAATTACATATTCGATCCAATAACTAACTAAAAATAATTTTGTTTATTAAAGAAAACTTATTTGTGGAAAAAGTGAGAAACAAAAATGTCCAGCAAAACAACAAAACTACCCCAAACAAAAACCGGAATGAAACAGGAACTTCCTCATACATGCAATAAAAACAACCACCATCCCTATGCGGGACACTCGGTTATCCCATGCAAGCATAGTCCCTACCAATTTTGACATCTCTCCAAATAATCCATATCCCAAATGTCCTGGAAAGGTTATGGCAGAGTGCTCTAGCCCAATGAGGATGTCCAGAATGCACTTCCCAAATCAGAATGGGGGAAAAGTTTCCTAAGAAAAGGAAATGTTACCAAAACATAGCCTTAGCCTATTATTGTTTTCTTCCCTATAGAGATTCGAATGCATTAGCCATACATTATCCTCTAGATCTTCTCCAATAATTTCTTCCAAACGATTCTCCATTTTGTCCCATGAGCGGATATATTCTTCTTTGCTTATTTTCCTGTCATTGAAGCCTCTCATTAAGATAAAATCTTGTTTGTCAATCCACTTTGAATGTTCGTTGTCGACCTCCACTCTTAAAGCTCTTCCCATCATATCAGCCTCTTCACGTGGAATGTCAACATAAAGAAATTCTTCTACCATCTCCTCCTCGGAACAAATGATAGGTTCCTTTATGGTTCTTACCTTTTCAGTAGAACTTCCCATTTCATTGATGTCTCCCTTGGTTAAAACCTGAGGATCCTCTTTCACTGCGTTGGGCAATGACACCGGTAGCTTCTTCGCAGAGCGGGTCTCCAAAGGTGGGGGGAGCGAGAGTAATCTTTTTTCCCTGTCTTCTTTTTAAAACTCACGGTGTTCTTTTGAATTGTTACTTCCTCGGCCGACTGGTCCAGTTCAACCATGTTTACTCCCTCTGGGTTAGCCTCACCACCATCCAGCTGCATAACAGTCTGTTCAGGGGCATAATCACTGCTTGGAAGAACAGAAATATCACCTTCATTGTCTTGATGGCAAGGGGTTTGATCCTATTACACCTCATGAGCCTCTCTAAAATCTTTAATTTCCAATACAACAAACCGGTTTTGGGAACATGGTATAGGATCATCAACCCTTACCTTCACCAAATTGGTTGAAGTGTTCTGGACTGAAATCTCAGGCTTGCTAGAGTCATGCTGGTGCTCAAGTCCCCTGCCCATATACTAAAGATTATAGGTCCCATCTGTGTCCTTTCCATGGCTATTTATAGTAGCATCATGGCTCAGAACCTTAGAGTTACCATTCACCCAGTTTTCCGGCTCAGAATCATCTGAAGGGGTATCCACAACATCTCCATACATGGGTTCCTTCCTCCTAACCTCATTCACTTCTATATGTAAAAATGGTTTACAGTTTAGGCAATAAGAATATGCTTGATACAATTAATATGGATATCTAATTTAAATTTAATTTACATTTAATAAGGATTATAAATACATAAAAGGAGTAATATTTACATCATCTAAAATAAATTAGATGTATAATATCAAAATTTGCCAAAAAAGGAAATTGAGATAGAATCCCCTTTCCTCATGTTTCTCTTTTTGATAAACAATAATTTTCCTCATCTATAAAAAATTTTGAATTATTATAATTACATAAAAGAACCAAATATATATGTATAATACCATATATGACCCATTTATTATATCTTATCAACTGTTTGTTATAAATGTTTTGTTATTATAATTAGTTTATTTGTAAACTAATTTATTTTTCACGTATGTTTTTATTCATTAATTCTAGTAATTTTAGTTATCTCAGGGTTCCATATTCAAAATATTGGTATTTATGGTATAAATATTAAATATATTAAAAATATTGGTTTTTTTGTTCTTGTAAATGTAGGAGATATAAAAATCAGTTACCCTATTCATGGAGAAGCCATAACGTATGTATATATAAATGATTCATTCCATCTGAAAAATGGAATGAAATAAAGGTGAATAATAATTAAAACATATATAATCATAATTATTTCATATATTTATTATTTCATATATTTTAATTTGGCCAATTTTTATTACCATCTATGTAATGAAAAATTGAAAAATGGATCTAACCACATCATGGAAGTGTTATTTGACACAGTCACAAGAGAGACATTATCATTTTCCAATGAAGTGATATGTAAGATAGTATATATGATATTATAATATTATAATCATATTTATTTCATAAATTACATTATATTTGCTTATACCACATTTATAAACATGCAAGTAAAATGGTGATTAAAAACAAATTACACCACCATGAGGAGATGGTAAGGCATACATATTAACTATCGTTGTTTTTACTTTTCATTGGGAAGAAAATAATTGAAATACTATTTTTCCAAAACCATAAAAACATATCACTATATTTATTATATTATTCATCTTATTTCAGTACCCTTAAAAACATAAAACTTATGTACAAACACAATGAAATTTGGAACAATCAGTGAAACAAATTACATGTTCTTCAATAGAATTTATTTAGAAATTTTTCATTGGACTATTGGTTTTTATATTGTAAAATAATGAACCTATAGAACATATATAAGGATTTATTTAATAATGATTTTTAGGGTTTCCTTAATTTATATTTTTCATCGTGTTTCACATATGAAAAAGTAGATGTAACCATTTATAATTTAGAAGAGATGAATTCCTAGAATATCATAAAGTACTAAATTGATATAAATCATTTTCCATGAACAAATGGGTATAAATTGATTTAATATGAACCAATGATGAGTATAATTCAAAATAACATTAAAAAACATTTTGATGAGTTTTTATAACATTTTTACCAATATCTTTTTATTTGAAATCTCCAATAACCATTTTGAAAATTACCGTCATATTGTATTTTTGTCCCTATTGAGGGATAATAATGTTAATATAAAATAATAATATACTATTAAGTGGATAATTATTTTATGAATCCATTCAAAATTCATTTCGATGAATATAATATTTTTATAAATTAAAGATAATTTAAAATTATATTATTTATTAAAAAAACCTTTATTGTCAATTTTTGAACCATTAATTAAATATTTCTTATAAAACTAAAATATTTAAATGAAATTAGAATAAATAACATAAAAACTATATAATATTTAATTAATATCCTAAAAAACATTAAATAATAAAAATAACTCATATAATATTTTTTATAGAGTTTTATAAATTCTTTTATTTATTTATAATAATTTTTCTTTAAACCATATAACTGTGCTTTATAAGAATTAATGGATTTGGTCTCAGCACAAAAATATATAAATAAATTAACAAGAATAAAAAAATAAATTATCTTTAAAATTAAAAATATTTACCAAAAAAACGAAAAATATACCATATGTATAATATTTGAAGATACTAAAATATTGAGAATATAATTATTTACTTTATTTTATATAAAATAATATGAAGTGTAAAAATTATTGAAATATGAAAAAAGTTTTTTCATCAATCTATTGAATGATTATTAATGATATATACTAATCAAATAAAATTTTATAATGATTCAGGGACATTGTATAGTCATCATCATTTTATTTTTAACCAAAATTACACAATTTACCCTTTAACGTAGTTAAGAAATTTTGAATATTACCACTCATAATTCCAAAAAATTGAAAGGAACTAATTAATAATTAATTAAATGCATATTTAATAATTTGGAATAAAAATTTCATGATTCAATAAATATAATTGTGGAAAATTACTTTTAATATAATTGCATAAAATTAAACCAAATTAGAAAAAAAAATTAAGCCGAAAAATGTATGTATACCAGAATAAGATAAAATTATTATTATAATGAATTTAATTAGATTATAGAAAATTAAATAATAATTTTTTATCCCTGAAATTAATACTAAAATTTTAATTAGACTTCTATTGAAATGGAATTTTTAGATTTAATGTAATTGTTACATATCACTATTCATTAAAAAAAATATTTACAAAATAATAAAAAGAATTAATATAATATCCATATGTTTGTCAAATAAATGAAATTTTTTGAAATTTTTTTACACCTTTATAAAAAAATTATTTATCTTATTTTCTCACAAAAATAAATAATAACAATTTTTGTAGAAAACATGGTTTTTATGAATAAACCGGAATTATTATTAATTGGTTGACTTAATTAATATCGTATTAATGAGTATTACATTGTTATATATTTAATAATATAGTAAATCCTATTATAACCAACCAATTTGAAATCCAGTTTATAATGGTCATTTTTAAATAATAAAATATTCTTTACTCTTTCGAATGGATGTTGTGTGTTATATAAATTATCAAACATAGTTTTTAATAAAATATTGAGTTGTTACACTCCCCTTTAATAAATTTCATCCTCAAAATTTAAATTTTTTCTTTGTAATCCAATGATTGATATATCAAAATTCCTTTGTGCATAACCCACATAGTAAGAAGGTTTAATTATATGTCTTCTTCATAAGATAGAAAAGGTATTATGATGGTCATAGATAACAACACATAAGTAGGTTATGGTGTAAGAAAACATTATTATTTTTTGATGATATGTTCATGGAAGATAAAACTATTCAAAATGACTACTAGAGTGTGATATAGAGAAAAGTTTTGAGAAAGTTAATGACCAATAAAAATAAAACATTGATGGGTGAAGTGACAATATATTCATAAAAATATATTGTAATAGGATAAATTTTTTTAATCCCTTTTACTAGATTCATGGAATTTATTTATCAAAAATTTATACAAAAATATATTATATTATTAGTTTTTTTTCAATTTCATTTGCACAATTTCATCATTTGGTTGTTCTTCGATCAGTTGCACATTCATCTCTTACAAAAATATGAATAAAATAATCACGACGAACTGAAATTATCATTTTATAGTTTATAAGATCTATAATATAATAACAAGTCATTTCTCTTGACTCGTGATTTTTTCCGAAAAAAAATATTAGTAAAAGTCGTCCAATATCTATAATATTTAAATAATAATACCCAAATTTTAGCTTATTCCATTTCCATAATTGGTTATCATTAAGAACCATCCAAATTATATTTAACCAAATTATAAATAAAAATATTTAAAAATATGTTCACCAAATAAACATAATGTTAGTCCTCCAAATTAAAAAAAGTAGGTATAAATTTTCATATAACCAATATCTGAATACCATAAAAATAAAATTTACTAACACGTGGTAATATAATGAATAATCATTAAACCTCAATAAAAACATATATAATCCCAATCATTATCAAATTCATCATTATTTATATATTATCACAGATTATCTAATATATTATATAAATCTAATAATGTTGTAACTCTTTAACAAATAACATTAACCACATTTTCTTCAAATAAAAAAATAATTTTTATGGTCAAAATACTATCCCACTTACTTATAAAATTTAAATCTGGTAATTATCCAAACAAAAAATTATTAAATAAATATTAGGGACACATAAGGGTTATATCTCCAATATTCATGTATTTTAAAAAATATCATCATACCACTAAATTACTTTTCATTGTTTTTAAAACCATCCAACCTATGATTTATTTCCTTAATGAAAAACTATTATATTACAATCTTTATATGTTTCATTATTACTATAACCAAAATACTGATATTCATATAATTTATCCTAATTATTGAATTAAAATATATAAGAACATTGATCAATTTAAATCAGTTTTATTAATTATATAAGATTGACCCTAATCACTCATATTCTATTGAATATTCCTTTGATTCATTGGAAATTTATTTTAATAGTTCCCCATAAGTATATTGTTGGAAAAATTATCATTAGTAGCTTCATTATTATTCTAACAATCACACACCTGACTTATTTTCAATACATTCATTAATCTAATTTTTATCCTTTGAAAATGGTCTAGGTTATTTATTTATATAATAATGAAATTTTTTAAAATCATTCATTCCCTTCTTACTATAATATGAATTTTATTTTTATGTACTTTTCTTGTCTCTCATTCCTTCATGTAAATATGTATTATAGATTTAATACACTATATTTAAAGAACATAAGAAAATATCTTCATAATATGATAATTGTTAGAATACATTATCTATTTAATGGATTGGGTTAGGCCCATTAATGAAATGATCAATATTTCTCTTTATATTATGAATGAAATCCACATCATATCTTGAAAACAATGTAATGTATGATTCCTATATAGTAGAATATTCCTCTTTTTCGTTTCTTAGAATGAAATTTTTTCTCCCCATATCAACTCATTATTCTTAATAAAATGTTTCTAGTGAATATTCTATAAATTACTTCAACCATGTACCACTTATAAAAATGTAAGACACTACATCATATCATTAAATTATGAATCAAAATGAATAATTTATAGACTAGTGAAATAGTTAATCAAAAAAATTATGAATAACTGGTCTCAAAATTATAATCATGGTTAATTTGGGAATATATTAAATATATATTACATGGTTGTATTATCAAATAACTATTTTTCTAAATCTAGTGCCCAAGGTTTCTACCTTACATACTCTTGTACTAGTCATAATGACCATAACACTAGTAACCTAGAGATGGTTTCGTGCAAATTATAAGGGAAATAGATACATGTAATTTGATAATAATGTAATGAATAAGGTAGTAGTCTTCACGAACTATAAACATAATATATACCCTTATTATATTTGATGTATAAAATATGTAGCAGAAAAGAAAACTAGATTCCTCCAAATTAATTATCTTATGCATTTCGTTACCAGGGGAAAGAAAAAAAGTGTGGTCTCATATGCACAGTAATGGTTTTTTCACAATTTATGGTATCATGAATAAATAAGAAATAATCAATATTTAACTTTAAGTAACATGAAACACAATCCTTTTAGTCATTAACAGGAAGACAAAATCATTCCATGCACAATTTCAATTTAGTAATCTCATGGCTTGTAATGACTGAATAAAAAAATTTATATACTTATACATTTCAACTTAATGATATTAGATATCATGATTTATCTTTTTTAAAGAACTTGAGTCACAGAATAAAATAAATATTCCAAAATACCCATTTAATTGGCCAAATTTCTCACGAGTGCAATTAATGCATCGAGAGGGACTATAATTTTCGTCATAACCCTTTTCTACAAGAATAATAAATTTAATATATATTTAATGGTTGATTTAGTTCATGAAAAATATTAATTTTCAATAATATTCCATATCAATTAAACATTACATATTATCAATAGTTACTAAGTCAATCATATGACTTTCGATGTAACACATCATATATAGAAATTGTGTATATTTTTAGAAATAATAATATCCATTATACAAATAATATAGATATTTTAGATATATGTAATGTACATTTAATAATGATCATAAATACATTAAATGTTATGTACATTTACCATATAGAATTATATAGCTGAATAAATTTAAAATTTTAATTAATGAATGGAAATTGAGATCAAATCCCCGGACCCCAAGTTTCAATTTTGTTGAGCATTATTTAGCTTTTTATATAATAACCATAAGCCTATTATATTTAAATAAAATAAATATATACATTTCTATAATATCATATATTGTAAGTAAATAACATTTATGTACCCATCTAATTACTATATGTTTTCATTAACATTATTTAGTTGTTCACTACTATGTTTTCCCATTATCTTTTGATTGAGTAGAGTTGTTGCCTCTACATTTAATATCATTTCATCATCTAAAAAATATTGTTCATGGTATTAATATAACAATTATTAATTAAATATATATATATATATTCATAAAAAAATATCGAGATAGAAAAATTAATTACACAGTTCCTGGTGATGACATACCATACGTACACAAAAACACTACTTTTACAATTCGATGGATAGAAAAAAAAGAGGTGAAAAATAAAAAATATTTATAGAATAATTAAAACATCATTCATGTCATATATAGTCATAAAAAATATCCTTATATTCATCCTCAAAAATAATAAATGAAAAATGGATCACATACCTTCTTGGATGTGGTAGTTTACATATATACACTAGCAACATTATAATTTACCGATGGATTCGATAGTAAGAAACTATACAAGAAATTATAATTCCACAAGAATATTTATGTCCAAAATAGCATATGTATATTCATTAGATACATATATATAAACATAAAATGGAAATGGATATGAATAATAAATTACAATGCAACATTGTGATGATAAGTCATACACACAAATCAGTGATGTTTTTTCTTTTTGTACAGTGATAAAGTGGTAGAATATAGCTTCCACATAATCATGAAAACAATTTAGAATATGAATGATACTAGCCTTATTATTTTAGTATGATCATAAAAAATTAATGGGAATCATAGGAACAATAAAAATATGAAGATTCAGTAATGAAGATTATCACTTCTTCAATTCACTTCATTTTCATTTATTCATAAGTAACATAGCGTTAATTGAGACAAATTGTTCTATGTGGTGTAATGTGGTAAAGGAGCAGTGTTATTTTATAATTTTGGGGAGGATAGTTCATTGATCTTTTAATGTATGGAATTAATATAATTTTCCCCTTATTATTTTTATTTAAATTGATATCATTTAATGAAAATATGAGGATAAGTACATATAATATCATTTTAAAATTTTGGAAGAATTTATATCACGTATTTAGCCATAAAATTTTATTTTAACCCTTCATTAATTATTTCAAAAATATCAAAAATATTAATGTTTTCAACATGTTCTAGGGTGAATAATATGACTATAAATTGAAAAACAACCCATAAATAGACCACATCAGATGCCTAAAATCATATAAAAATCATTTGAATGAATCTGATATTTTTTTAAAAAATAAATAATTTAATTAAAAGTTAATTATTGTAAGATATCATTATTGTCAATGTAAGATGTATTTATTTAATTTTATCATTAAAAAAAATGAAAAGATAATTAGAATAAAATGAATCCATGTCTGTCTAATTTTTTAAATTTATCTACAAAAAATGTGGAGCACGAAAAATCACTCCAAAAATATTATCATTTTTAGTTTTCAAAATTACTTTATTTATTTTTTAAATGATTACATAATCATGACATCATTGTTGAATAATAATTTAAGACAATTATTTCACAATTAATAAATAAAAATATATTATTATGATAAAAATCAATTTCTCTTTAAAATGTATATAATAAACATATCATATCCTCTGTAAAACCCTTATTAAAAAAATTAACAAAAATATGACCAAGAGAATAAAATTATTGACTATTCTTTAAAAAAATAATATAAAGGGATAAAATAATGGAAAATTAAAAAATGAAATATATTTTACTTCTATAATATTATGGATGATATATACTCATCCTATATAATTATTTTAAATGTAACGGTATTTATTAATTCATTATCATTTTACTTTTGAACATAAATACCCAAATTACCCTTCAGCATAGTAAATATATTTCTAATGTTATTATTCATATTTTCAAAAAATAAAAAGTAAATATTAACCTAATTTGGGCCTCCTATTTCTAAATATTGAATCCATTTTTCATCATTCAAGGCAATTAATTGACATAAATTAATGTCAATATAAATATGTAAAATGCAATAAAAACCAATTCGTTAAAAAATGTGTCATCTATCCAATAGATTTTCATATACAAAAACTAGATATAATGATGATTACAATAGTTTGAATTTTATTAAAAATATTTTGGTAGAATTGATATAAAATTGACATAATAATGAAACATTATAATCAAAAGAAAATGACATTTTAACAAAAATATATATTTTTCACTCATTATAGAAATTTCACTATTTTTAAAAAAATAAATCAAATTAAACCTAATCTAATATCATGTGATAATTAAATAAAATATTTTAATTTCATAAAATAATTTTTTTAAGTAAGTGAAAAATAATTAAATTGTTTTCTCATAGAATTCCATAAACACTATTTATGAAGAAAATATATTTGGAAAAGTAATATTATGTTAATAAAAATTGTTTTAATAATTCAATAAATTTTTATTGAGTTTGAGCATTGATATATATTTAATAATTTAATTAATATTATTCCTACCCAACAATTAAATATATTGGTTATAACAGTCATGTTTCAATAATAATATTTTGTCTGTTATTTCACCATGGTGTTGGGTGTTGTATTCACTATTGAATATTTTCATAGATCTAAATCTGATGGGAATGCATATGATGTATCATCCGCCCTTTTTCTAGGTACCTCCCTATATGAGTTTTTCTATCAAAAATATTTTGTTTTTGTTTTCATTATCTCTAATCCTCAGGGGATGATTTTTGTTTGGAGATAGAGGGCCTTATTCGCGATAATGTCATAATATTCCAAGTTGTATATTTATTTCAATTAAATGAATCATGATAAAGAAATTTTAAATGGTTTTATATTGGTTTTTAATGATATGAGTGGATTTTGAGGTGGTTTAGGTCCTTTTTGGAATCTAGTTGAAAATTATGTACAGACAATTTACCCACCATGTAAATGATACACGATGAGTAACAACCAATAAAAACATTTCATGAACCAGTGTATAGTGTGAAATAGTAAAATTTCATATAATCCCTTAAATTCATGTAAAATAATATTTTTGATATCATTAATATTAGGGGATGGTATTTTCGGTTTATCTCTTATATGAGAAATACATTGTGTGACTAAAGGTTGGACACCATGTATTTATTAGGAGAAACTCATTTAAAGCCTTCACGAGGATATTAATTTTATTCTTATTCCATTAACACTTTCTCCTCATGAACTAGGTTATATTAATGAAAATATTTAAAGTGTTTCCTCTATTATAGATGTCTTGTTTGTTCAATAGATCATTCGTAAGTCTTTTTTCATTGGTTTTTACATCGTCTATTTTTTCTCCATTATGGAAGTTTCATATTTGGACCACATTTGGATGTGATATAGACATTGGATGATTTAGGTTCTTCATTCTTAATTCAACACCTTCTTTTTATATAGGATTCATTCATTCAAAGTTATTCTTTATTCGGTAGTAAAATGTATAGAGTATGTACCTAACTCTATAGTTATATTAATTACAAGATCATTCAATTATTATTGATTCATCAAACTAATAGACTCTCTAATTAATTAATTAATTGATAAATAGAGATTCATGTATTATAATATTTTTTGGATAAAATTATATTAATAATTTATGGTACATGGATTTTGGATAACTGTTGGGTGAGAATACCATTGATTTAAAATGAATTAGCTATTGGATTAATGTTTGTTTAGCATAGTAAGAGACGTCAATTGATTTATTGATTCATAATCCCTAGGTATTTATTTTTTATTGAGAAGTATATTGATAAATTAATATATAAATTAATGTTTAATTTTTGAATAAAAGGTAATTTTCATAACTATCCATTATTTCTAATGATTTTATATATGTAATACCTATGATATTATGTCATTTTATGTTATCATCATGAAATTATTTTATACTTGGAAAATCCTAGTGAAACATTATGAATTTTAATTATAAGGATATATTCTATAATACATGAAAAATTTATAACCTACATAGATATTCCTTGAGACATGATGAAATTATTATATAGCGGGTCATACCCTTACAAATGCTGAAATGATTATATATTAGGTTACACACTACCACTTTATGAAATGATTATATAGTGGGCTATGCCTAGTGATACATGCTCAAATGTTTATACAGAAGAATTGAAAAGGATTTATATTAATTTTCATTGATATATTGTAATGTTTTGAACTAATATTATAGATGATTTGATACATACTTTCATGGAGCCAAAGTAGGTTATTTGGATATATGGTTATTGTTGGAATGGTTGTGATACATGCTCAGAGATATACCAACATTGTTCTAAAGATTGATGATTGTATTATTGAATTATATTATTATTTGATTTACTTGTTTATTTCTAATATCATACACTTATTATAATACTTGTTATTTTTATACATTTTGTGTTGACCTACTATGATTTACTCAAACCCCATTAAAGCTACCATTTCGTACTCGACTAGATTTCGTGGATGAGGTGTTGGATAATGGAAATGGACCATGTTATGGATTTTTTTCTTACTATTTGGGATAGATTATATAGACGGTACCAAACTGGGGTTCTTGACTATATACATTTGGGTTTATATAGCATCTGTTGATTCATTTATTAAATTTTCAGTTCAAAATTTAGATAAAACTCATTCTGACATTACATGATCTATTTAAATTGTTTTATTTGTTATTACTTATATTTCCTAGTGGTATATGATGTTTTTATGCTTGTCTATTTCTAAAATTTTGTTACTTATCTTTTTTTATGCTATGTAACTTCATAATAGTTGGTATATTTTCCCCACTATACTGATCAGTCACCCACTGCTAGTCAGCAACCACTGGCATATGGCAAGGCACTCTTGAGGTCTCATAAAAAAACATTTCCAGTCATCTGAGAGAGTTGTAAAATGTAGTCTGTTAAATATATCTATCAAAAGATGATGATTTTTTTAATTTTTTTGATTCATTAATATAATGGTAACGGTAGAAAACATTCTCAGTTATGTGGGGACATGGTAATTATTATGGTCATCATACCATCTGGCCAATTTATGAAGAATAAATATAAGTTTCCAAGGATGTTATTTTTTATACTATTATCATAAAATTTTAATTCACCTTGTGTGATTCACATGTTTCATGAGGTTGTTGATTCATTATTTTATACGATATATAGAGTTATTCTCATGGAAAGGTAGGGTGAGAGATGGGTATGAATACATCATGACCGAAACACATGGATATATATTAACATTCATTGTTCATTATAAATATATATTTATTTCATGTTATATATACTTTCATTTATGAATCGTGGTATAAGATAAATTTTATATCTATGAAATTAATTAAATGAATATATATGTCATTCTTTAAAACACATTAATGTTAATTTTAGTGAGACCAGGAGTATGTGGATACCTATTTTTATCAACTATTGAGGATGACCATGTTGTAACAAATTTTTTATGGAGGGTGATTGATATGTAGAGAAAATGAATCCTTGTAAGATTCAAGTTGAGTGTTAGGAGAGTGGAAATAATAAAGCTCCTAATGCAACCTAATCAAATCATCATTTTGGTCTTAAGGATCATAAGCATGATCAACATCGTGAAAACATATTTGGGGTTATGTAATCCATTGAAAATTAGACTATTATCACTATTCCAAACATGTCTATGCTAAATAGAGAGTTCCAACTAATGAATCTGACTATAGTCATTTGGCATAGAGTCCCTAAAAGAGGCTATATTATAGATCAATTCAATTCGGAAGATCTTAATTAATCTCAATAATTTTTTAGATAGAAGGGTGAAGCTTGAAAAATAAATAGTTCGTAGACTAGAATACAATTTCATTGACATTTTGGGACTAACTAGGTAGCTATATGAGTTATCCTGGAAGGAACATTATAAAATATTCCTCATCCTTTTGTCTCCATACATGATGAGGAATTTGATGGCTTGTGAGTTCATGAACATGATCAATGTGGTAGTGTTACAGATGGATAACAGTAGATGATAAAATGATATACAATAGTTTTCACCATATCTAGTAGCTCATTATATATATATGGTGATATGTTTTTAATGTAAAAATTTCTATGAGATAATGTCTCAATTGAACATTTCTCTCTATGTGCAGTTTTAAAGATGTGATAAATAATGCCCTCATCAAAAAATGGAATCTAATATACTACCCAATAAGTTGACAAGATGTTTTAGTAGGGTGAACATAGAGCACTTATTCCAGTGGAAAAAGTGACAGTATGATAGTTTTCCATAATGGATCTACAATAAGAATTGTTTGTTAATTAAATATCCATCTCAGTATCATGTCTCATTATGGTGATGTTAGATAGGTAAGATGAAACACAATAATCCTAGTGTCCACAACCTATTTGGTACTGTCAATATTGTTGTAGGATGGGATCCTTGAGAGTTTTTTTAGGGGACTTCAACATTAATATAGTTAAAGATGAACTAGAAAATTATTAGTTTCTGGGAAGGACATAGCTACACCATATTAGAAAGGTAGCTAGACTTCCAAAGGGTTTTATGGTCATGGAAGGATAAAAAGTACCATAGTGAAGGAATATAAGAACCAGATAAGTGGTATCTTCACAAGAGAGTCAGGCTAGAGCCTAATTTATTGGGGCCACTTATTTAGATGTTATATAGACTACTCATTCTTGTGTGGATTTAGGACCCTCTATCGTTTGATATTGGACACTTATATCACCAACCATTAAATTAATTTTTTGAATGCAGGACCATCAATTTCATTTTTATCTTGTATTCATCCTATTTTTCCTAAGAATCATAAGTATGTTCAACTTCGTAAAAAATATATATGGTTATGTAATCCGTTGAAATGGAGGCTATTCTCACCATTCCTTAGATGTATATGCTAAAGAGAGAGTTTTGGCTATTGAATCTATCTACATTTATTTGGTATGTAGTCACCCAATAAGTTATGTTCCAGATGAATTAAATATATAAGATCTTAAATAATCTCCTGAAACCCCGAGATATAAGGGTGAATATTTCAAAATATATGCTTCGTAGACTAGAAAACCATTTATTAGAAATTCTGAGACAATCTATATATCAAGATGGTTTATCAGGGAATGAATTTGATAAAAAATTCCTCATCAATTTCTTTCCATAAATGTTGAGGGATGATAAGCCTTGTTAGTTCATGAACATCATTAAGGTGGTTGCGTTCATGATGGAAAACACTAGATGATAAACTGACCTGAAATGGATTTCACCATATATATTAGCTCATGATATATCTTGGGTGATATGTTTTTAATGTAAAATCTTCTATGATTTTAGGTTACAGGTGAAAATTTTATATATGTGCAATTTTGAGGATGTGATAAATCATTCCCTCATCATAGAATAGATTCTTTGATATGATCCTTGAAGCTGACAACATGTTTTAGCAGGGTGAACATAGAGAACTTATTCTAGTGGAAAAACATCCAATAAGATATTTTTATATAATGGAACTACAATATGAATAGTCTGGTAAGTTGATGGCCATCTATGTATTGTGTCTCATTGCAGTGATGTCAGATTGGAATGATGAAACACAGTAAGCCTAGTGTCTATACCGTATTTTTTACTATCAATATTGTGGAAGGAGTGGATCCTAGAGAGTTTTTAAGGGGACTTCAAAATTAATGTAGTTAAAGAGGATCCAGAAAGGTATTAGTTTCAGGTAAGGACATAGCTACACCTCATTTTAAAGGTATCTAGAGTTCCAAAGGGTGTTCTGATAAAGAAAGGGTATGTAGTACCCAATTGAAGGAATATAAGAACCAGACAAGAGGGAACATCACAGTAGAGTGAGGCTAGAGCATAGGTTATAATGGCCACTTATTTAGATGTTATACAGACTACTCATTCTGGTGTGGATTTAGTACCCTCTATCATTTGATATTGGAATCTTATATCATCTACCATTGAATTACATTTTTGTATGCAGGACCATCAAATTCGTTTTTATCTACTCTTCTTCCAAATAGTTTGGGAATGGATGATGAAGACATTAGTACAATATTAACCATGGAAACACATTTAGGAGTTCATTAATATAATATTAGATGATGCAAGGTGTGTTCTCTATATATTGATGGTTACAATTTATATTATGAACTATTTTTGTTGGAAATTATATGCATCAATTTTATTCATGGTATTGATTGTCTAGTAATATAAAAGAATCATATTGACTATTAAAAGGGGATAGTTAAATTTTTATAATCAGAAGGTGGATCCTATGCTCTAATGGGATAGTGGGATCAATATACTGTTAATGTAGAACTGATTCAGTGAATATTATATTATCTAATAGCTTAAATAGATAACCTTTATATAGATGATGGTGGAATAAATTGGGATTCATTTCCCATATTATTAGCTAGTTTTCATTATGATTTTATTACTGAATTCTATAGATTACTTTCTGAGATAGACATCAAGTTCGTCATCATGTTAGTGTTGAGAGTAGAGATAGATTCTATCCCACCATAAATTATTAAACCAGCATAGCATTGGGATTTTATATTATAGTTGGATGTTTTAGAGACCTAGGGTATCATATGGCCTATTATATCTCTATGGTGTTCTCTAGTTCTTTCCCCAAAGAAGGCTGATGTATATTTTCTATTATGTTTGAGTTATTTTGTATCAAACTAGTTTATGGTGAGAAAATGTGATCCATTTCCACAGATAAACGATATCATTGAACATATGAGAGGTTCTATCATATTCTCCAAAATATATTTGAGATATCACTAACATAAACTGTGGGTGACACCATAAGACATATCTACAATTCTTCTTAGGAGAATTTATGACTTATATGAGTTCATAGTGATTCCATTTGGTTTGACCATGGCATCAATGGTATTCATGGACATGATCAATATGATATTTCTTCCTTTTTTGATTAGTTATTAGTGTTTTCTATTGAATATATCATTTTGTAATCCTAGTCAATAGACTATCCTTACCGAAATCTTGACATCATATATAGTAAACTGAGATAGAAATAGATTTATTACAAGATAGGAAAATGTAGTTTCCAAATTGATAAATGCAACTTATTTTGTGATGCAATCTCATAGAAAGGAGTGAATGTGGGCCCATACGATGTCACATTTGTAGAATAATAATAGTGACCCATGAACATCATAGAAATTTCTAATTTTATGGGTTTTATAGTTTTAATCATTTCATTATCCAAGACTTCTCTCATATAAGTGCAATTATTCTCGAGATTACCTTGATGAAAGTGAGTTTTTCTTTTTGTTAGGAGATTACGATGGATATTTTTATGAGTTGAAAGTAATGATGAACTTATAACCTATCCTCACCATACATGTGACAAGTAATGAATATATCATGTATTGGGTGACTTTATAGTTAGACTTAGTGTAGTTCTGATGTTAGATGATTGAGTGGGTGTTTATGGACCCATAAAACGGATATTGTTGGAGATTAATTATCCTACTCATGATCTATAGATAGATGTATTGGTAAATTTCATAATAATTTTTACAAACTATCTTATTTGTGAATGTTTTTTGTTATATGTGGTCCATAAGAACGTTAGGTATATATTTTCTGAGTGAGACCTGAATCTTCCACAGAGATAGTGGGATTTGAATATAAATTATTTAGATATTTAGTGGGCTTGTAAACTAGTAAAGGGAAATGTTGGTGTGGATTATTTATAATAGAATATGTTGACATAACAAGTTAGGGAGTCTTGTGATTATTTTAAGAGTATGGCGCTCATTTTTTATATACAGTTAGATGTTCCAGTTTCTTAACGATGAGTATTTTTGAATTCAACATCTAGTATACTAATGATTTTGGAATAGATTAATGTTGATCAGTTATCTGATCTTGATGGTATAGTTTTGAAAGATGTCTTATTTGGTGGGGGACCCCATTATTATGGTCTCATGGAATGAGAAATTCTATTCTTTTCCATGGATATTTATGCGTTCCAACTATTTTTTTGAGGTGGTAATGAGGGTGATTCATGATTATAGATGAAAATTAAATAATGGTTTGAAAAAAATTATCATGAACTCCATAGATAATATAGTTAGTTTGGAATGAAGAAATGGTAGTAGAATTTTGGAAAATATTTTTTAACTGTCATCAGGGAAAATATAATCATCAGAATCTAGATGATATTTTGATGCCTTTTCCCATTCCTAAGTTTAATTCTTATGATGTAACTATTTATTTTGCGATTGGATCACCAAATGAAATCCATAAGAATGATACAATATGTGTGATGTGGATTGAATGTTCATGTTAAACAACTTCTTATATATAATGGATAATGTCACCATATATGATTTAGGTACTCTTTATGTGCATGATAAAGTCAATATTCAGGGTTTTCCAATGAGAATTATTTTTGAAAAATATCATTTTTTCATGTCGTGGTTCTGTCATGGTCTTAATATGGCTCTAAGAACACAACTTCCTTTGAAAACAAACTATCGTCCTCATACTAAATATTTACCTAAGAAGACTATATAGGTTCTCTAGAATATATTATGGGCCTATATTTAAAATTGTGGTCATTAATTGAAGGAAAAAATGATACACATTGATTTTTAATATAATAAAATCTTTTGGGCATCTTTGTAGATGGATCATTTCAAGGATCTATATTACAATATATGATGTTTTTCTACTTTTTTGGTGGAGACATGTGAGTCAACACTTATTGGTCATAGACTCATATAGGATATGTTTGAATATGTTGGGTTGACCAGGAGGGGGTTGGTAACCATACAAAGCTAATAAAAATCACATGCTGACTATAAGAGAGAACCTCCAGAGATTCATGTTAGTCATCATGATTTCCTTCTGGAGTGAATTTTTTTTTTGTAAAAGTATATATATAGAAAACAATAATTCTATATCGAAGGATTTTCTATATATTTGAGATGGTGGATGGGATCGGTTCGGTGGTGTACTGATTTGAACATCCATGATGATATAGTTTAATGTATGACTTCTTTCATGTTTCGTAGCATCAGATCATTTATCATAACCCTTTTCCTGTGGTGGAATTTTAATAAATTATGATTTGTGTTGATGTATCCATTTATGAGAACAAAATAAATATTTTGAAACATAGGGATATGTATCTATAGTGTATGAAAGTGTCTCTGGATCTAGGGCAGTGGTAACTTGGGCCCATTCAAAAGGATATCTAAGAGTAGGAGGCTAATATAAGAGGATAATTTCCACAAATGGTTTCCATGACCCCACCGTTAATATTGGAGTAGCTTTTGTATGAGCTATAATATGGTGTGGAAGTTATAATATCCTATATTTTTAGGCATGTCGCTCTTTTATTTTTTGAGTTAAACGTATTTCATTTTGTATTCAATGCCTTTAGTCCTAGAGGATTGAGTCTTGCTCAAATTTGGGGAACCTTGTTAGGTAAAATGAAATAAATATTAATAATGTATGTTTATTTCAATTGATGGAGTAGAGATATAAATATGTTAAAGGGTTTTAATGAGATTTTCTATGATTTGGAAGACATGGATGGTGGAATTAAGTTTTTGTGTGGAAAATGTACTGAAATCTATCTACGGAGAATTTAATTGTTGGGTACATGTTACATTATATGTAACAAATTCCAATAACAAGTTTTCAACTAGTTACAGGTATGGATCATTTACACAACATATACATGTTGATTAGGATAAATATCAACATGAGGCAAACAAGGATTCAATATAAATCTTAAGTGTGAAATGCATGAATTGAAATGTTGTTACAAACCATAAATTTTTTGGGCGAATAATTTTTATAGATTATGTGAAAATTTAATTATCATTCTTCTTATGTGAATTCATTATCCTCTTGACAAAAGATGAATTTTATGTTATTTTTGAATCGTTTCCCCATTTTAGACATCAAATTTTACAATCAATCTCTAGTATGTAACTGGATTTTGGATTCCCCTCTTCTTCCATTATTCTCTATTATAGTGATCAGTATTTGGATAGATTTTAGGTGTCATATTGATATGCGATGGTCCAGGATATTCTTAGGAACATTTGGAGCATCTTCCTCATTGTCATTACCCTTCATAATTTTTGGGTTAATCAATGATTAAATGTATGGAGTCTAATCCTAACCCTATGGTTGGATTAAATTCGATCATGTGAAATATTGTAATTTTATTTACCTAATTTTATATATAATTAATTTATTTATTGATAAATATGGAATCATTGATTTGAATATTTATTATATCCATTTATATTTAAAATCTAATGCATCCTTGATTTTAGATAACCAATGGGAGAGTATAACATTTTTTAAAAGTGAATAGGCTAATACATTAACATGTGTATCTCATGACATGATACCATAGGCGAATTAGATAGTTAAAATACATTTCTATGGGTTTTATATTGGGATGGTTGTTGATAAATTGAGATATAAATGATATTTCAATTAAAGGATAAATGGTAATTTTATTAATAACCATTTTAGGATTAAGATGTAATATTGTGATGTATTTTCTGTTATAACATGTTGGGTTATCATCTTGAACAACTTATATTTCAAGCTATTTCTAGTGACATATCCAATTATTCTTATATATTTGGTTATGCCTAGATACATTTTGAAATGCCTATATATCCGGATATTCCATAATACATATTGAAATTGTTATATACCTGTTTATGTCCTGATATATATTGAAATGAATATTATATAGGATATTCCTTGACACAAGTTGAAATAATTATATATGGGTATATTCCCACTAACACATAGTTAAATTCATATATTGGGGTCTTGGACTAGAATTGTGGAATTTTTTATGGATATATGGATATATTTAAAATGGTTATGATAAATTATCAAAGAAAATCTGACATGGCTCTAGAGTAGGTTATTCAGATCTATGGTTGTGATTATAACGTTTGTAAAAAATACTCACTGGGACATCAACATGGTTTCGATGATGATTGATTATTGAATTGTATTAATTGATTAATTAAAATACCTGTATATTAATTATTTCTAATAATTATTATCAGACTGCTTATTTTCATACATGGTGGGGTCAACATACTATATTATACTCACACCCTATTTGGGACTCCATTTGGTACCTATATATATTTCCAAGATTCTGGTTTGTACTAGGGGAATTGACCTTTTTATTGACTTTATTATCTCCTAGTTGGGATGGAGTCTATAGATGCGTCCAACATGGGGTTCAAGACTGATGTCTTTTGTGTTTACATTGTTTAAGATAATTATTTTCATGTTTTGTTTTCATTTTTACATTTATAAATATCTCATCTTGGAATTACATGATCCATTACAAGTTTTCTATTTTTTCATCATTTTATTTCCCAATAGGATGTGATATTTTATCTTCTATTCTATTTCTCTGATTATGTCACTTATATTGTTTATTTACATTGTTATATATCTCCATACCTGGGGGTATATTAACCCCACTATACCGATCACCCCCTTGATACAATCCATGTGTCTATGGAATATGGGGAGATGCATAAGAGGTCTCATAACAAACACTCAATCACTACATGATACAATGCCAGTTGTGGGGATGTTATATCCGAGATGATAAATAATGTTTTTTTGTTAGAGGATATCACTTGAGAGCACTATTTTAAATATCTATTTACCTATTTGGTCAATGAGTGGTTTCTTATTTAGTGTCCATTTGTATATCATCGAATAAATTAACCTTGGGAATTTACATAAAAATAATACATGAGGTAGTGTGTCTTAATCCACTAATATGGAAAGATCTCAGTTTCTATTCCATCATTCTAATAGTATATCTAATATGATACTGAACTATACATTTGAGGCCATATAGTTCCAACCATGTTTCAATTAGTTATATATATTGTTATTCTTCCTTGAGGTATCCTTTAAGAGTGTCATGTATTAACCCTAAGTAACATATGAAGGACATGTATAATCAGTTTCCTAGTCTACAAGAGAATGTTCACCGCATTTCTGAATTTTATTTGTTGGTGTTTAATGACGTATCAATAGAAATATTTAATCTATGAAGTAATATGGTAATGAGTTATGTTATTATGTTCATCATATGGAATATGAAAATAACCACATAATAGTTAAAAATACTATTTATATTTATGTTTCTTCTTCAATAATTAATTATTCTTTTATAATACGCTATAATATTGTTTATGGATTCTTTAAAATAGGTTCTTTTAATTCCTATTCCTCTATAAAATTATAATACCTCTTGGAACATAATGTAGAATATTTATCCATCATTATGAGTTTTCAAAATCCTATTAGAGAAACTAGTATAATGAAACTAGAAACATCACTCTTCTACAACGGGTATTGTCTTATTTTGGAATATATAAAATATTATGGTCCTAAATATTTATTTATTTGTAGAGTTTATTGTAATTCATTTTTAATTTTCATTTTAGGGCAATATAGACTGCTATAATATAAGTGTGTCAATTTTACCTCTAACTAGAGCACAATACTCTCTCCATAGAGAGTGTCAGTATTAGATTGGTTGAGAATGTCCAGGTCAAGTATATGTATATGATATTACTATTTATATGGCTAGTATAGTTATTAATGTAGTTGAATTAATGTATCATTCAAATTGACCTTATATTGTGAATTTTTATTTAAATGATTTTCTAAATGATTTTCTGAGATCACCTATAAAGTTATATGTGGAATCTGGTATTGTTCTTCTATGATGATCTGAATAAATTTAATTTCTCTCGATCAAAAGGATTCATCTAAATAATTCAGAATAAATAATTGTTTTCAGGAAATTGAAAAAGTGTTATATCAGGCCGATAACTTCCCTTTAGGTGATATATTTCTCTTCTCCATGAAGACATGTGGGATTCCCTTCGTATGTGTGGTATATTAGGAATTAAACCATATAAGGTACTAGAATCATTACCAATTGTCTAGAATTAATGAAGATTATGAACAATTAAATTTTGTAATATGGGATCCTAATATCCAATTCTGATTTTTCTATCATAATCTCTGATCAAGGCATAATTATATTACAGTGGATTCTTTTCAAAGAAAGTATATTATATCAGAATATTTCCCTATGAATTTTTTTCCCATTACCCAGCTATGTTAATAGAATTAACAAATATTTTATTTTATTATGTTCTAGTTTTCGTAATTTGTTTTGGAGGTTGACTTGATAGTTCACTTGATGTCATGCGAGGAACATGGTCAGTATCCACATATTTTCAAAGAAATAGTATTGAAACACCATATTTCTTCAAAATAATATCAATCATAATTTTGGAAAAGGTATTTCATATTTGGTTGGAACATTATAACAAAATAAAATATATATGTGGTTCATAAGAATATGGAGTTTTCCATGCATGAGAGTGTCTCTTCATGTGTGTATTTGATCAAGAAAGTCATTTGACTCACTTTATATCATCATATATTCGTTTTTAATTTATCTAATATCATAAATACCATGGTTTAACTGACTAAAAAATATTCTAAAATACAACGGTTTTTCATGTATTAAAATTTATTTTTATGATCAAAAATTGATGCTAACCATATCTCAATTACTGATATTTCATGAATTGGTGGTGGGATTCAAGGTTTTTTATTGTTCATTAGATGTTATCAAAGACTAATTACTCATGAAGATTCAATGGGTAGTGAAATATTGTTATTTCTAGACACATCGTTATTAATAGAACAATGGTACACATGATTAAAAACTTTATCATTGTTTATCCTATAATTATTTATAGGTACTATCTATTTGGAAATTGTTTGGAAGTATTTATCTTCCAAAATATCATTATGTATATCTTATCATAGGTAGATTTAAAAATAATGTAGGTATACTTTGATGAATATAAAAACTAAGTTAATGTTGATATTTAAAATAAAAACTGAAAGGGAAATTCAATAATTGATGATCTTAAATGGAATATTCACCCACAATTATTATTAGGTGAAAATAAGGAAGGGAGATTGAAGACTCTTATAGTTGGAATCAAAAAATATGTGGTCCTGGAATGATGTGGAGAACATTTTTATAACATCAATTTTATATCAACCATCATTGATTATGTAAATGAATCATAGCTATAAAATTATGATTATTTCATCACTCAATAATGGATCAATGGAGGAGAGGAACAAGATAGTTTTTCATGATTATTATTTCTTTTTTGGGTTTGTGTGATTATGATTGTTCCTTCCAACATAAGGGAAGTGTTCATTATATATTTGTAGGCTTTTATACTAGATATTGGCCATTGAGTAATAAAAATGTATCATGATGTTAGTCAATAGTGTTGGTGTATTGGATTAACGTGGGATATTGGGGGTTTTATTTCAAAATTATACACCATATTAGTTAGATAGAGAAAGTCATAAGAAGAATTTATTAGATGTACAAACACACTCTCATCTAGTTTTTATGTAATTTGAGATCATAATTGATTCTTCAACTCGAGTAGAATGGTCATATAAGGGTTGGGATGTGTTTTAGGTAATTGTAGATTCTCTAACAATAAAAACTATATTTCTATTAGTCATTCCAGATTCCATATTTAATGATATTTGAAAAAAAATTCTTAAGAGATTATAATACAGAATGGTGTACTAATTAGTATAATTTCACAATTTGATCCTTTTTTATATATATATTTTGAAAGGCCTGCAATGAAAATTAGTATCTCAATTTCAGATGAGAGTCTATTTCTTATAAAATTTTGATTGTTTGTAAGAATGTAGTATTTAATTTTACATGAATATACTCTGAGAATATATTCATAATTCTTATGACATAGAGTGATTCATCATTTCCTAGTTTAACTATCCTATAATAATATATACAATCTAATTATTAAAACAATGTTTTTTGATCCTATGCATGAATTGATGAGTCATCCTCCTCTATATTGGACCAAATTAAGTAAATATACTATAATTTGGTCTAACATTTTTTATGAGATGACTATGTATGTGAATGTAATTCAAAAATGACTCAAGAAAACTCATAATTTAGAAAAATAAATTTATTATCATTTTAATGATCCTAAGATATCAAATTCATCTAGAATTTCATTCAATAGGTTTTTTCTTGGATGAGTCATCAACAGATGGAAAATAAAGTGATGTTGACATGAAGATATATCTTATATTTTTAAATTTCTTATACACAAAATAAATATTTTTTTTAAAAAAAATAACTTCTACGCAAAATGTGGGAAACCATATTGTTCAAAATATTCTAAAAATAATATATCTTTTGAAATTAGTTAACCATTCCAATGAAAATTAAATAATTTTCAAATTTTGTACAATAAATCGTCTTTATTAAATATAAGTGACCTCCATATATATATTTTATTTGATTAGGTCCTTAAAATGAAAATGCATCATATCTGAAGTCTTCAATTTCCCATCTAGGATTTTCCCCTTGCTGAAACTATGAATCAAAATCATGTTCTTTTTATCTATTAAATAGGGATTTTAATCAATCTATATAATGGGAAATGTTATTCCAAACATTCAGTGAGACTTATATTTTGAATACATGATTAGGAAATACTCCTCAATACGTTCTTCATTTGAGTGCATAAGTAGATTATGGGTGTCGTCAGAGTCAATGTCCTCTATTTCAGTATACAACAGATCAGAGGCAGTTGATTCCTCTTCTATTGTATTAGTCACCTCATAATCTCTTAGACCCACATACAGAATAATCCATTTTCACTAACTCAATAGGTTTTCAACAACACCATTAGATCTGGGGGTTACCTTACCTTAATGACCATATAACTAGAGAAATAGGAATGTTAGAGTATTCCTTCCATCTATGTGGCATTCACAAATTCTGGATAAATCTATATGAATCCACAATATTTTCTTTTATTTCTTTAATGAGGATCAAAATTAATCTTCCTTGAGATCCAATTACTTAGTCTAGATAAAGATTATTTTGAGTTAAATTCATTCTCTAGTCCTTATTCATCTATAATATATAATAAGGGATTATTTTCTTCATTTAATTCCACCCAAAAAATTATTTCTTCAATAGGTGGGGACTAATAATCACAATTTACCACATTGCAGTTTGGAAAAACATTACAAAAAACTATATTTGTACCATTTCTAGCATGAGATTAAGGATTCTATGTCCCACAAAGTGACTTATCTAGGATTATACTAAAATATGAAGGCCGTTAGTTCTGTCACTAGAATAAACATCTAGTCTATTTAATGTAACTTATTGTTATGTACAGACTTAAAAATTGATCTCATGATATATGCGAATGAGAAATAATTCTGTGAGTAGCTTCTCGGAACTACACATATCCCCTCATCATCACTCAAACGTCCATGGTCCTTCCATGATGATGTTCTGACAGAAAAATCATGCATCAATTTAGAAATAATTCCCTCAATTCAGGTATTAAAATTCATTAGTCTTAACTCTAAAAGAGAGTTTGTAGGAGGTCCTAACACCAATGTGACCAAGGGAACAATGCTATAGATATTGAATCCAATACATTGAATCGTAAGTACTTATTCCATAGATATAGGGATCTTCTATGAATTTTTGAACTACTTATTATTGATAGTATCATTTTGTTACAAAGAAACCACATTTAACTCATTAAAAATATGAAGTTCTTGACCTCTTCAATTACATATCTTGTCTGTGTGACCTTGTAGGTAGCAGAAAGATTAGTATTTAGTCCCAAACACTTAAAAAACTGACAGTTTATGCCTATATCCTCATTCGATCTCAATCCCAAAAAAAATCCAATGGTGGTTTATAAATGGTGTCCCCAATGAATATTAAATGTTTAATTTTTTTGTAAAAACCCTTGGGTCATATAGTTAGTATTTAAGAAATGACCAACAATGTTTCATTGCGTCTAAAATATGCAAGGGATTTGGAATTATAGTGGAAAACCAAGAAGATGAACCAAATAAAAATTTTCATTGAGTCATGCATAAACTGAATATCAAAGGTCCAATGAAGAAGGAAAAAGAAATTCTTGTTGACCGAGCACAAGCCACTGGACCATGCAAGATCTAGAACATCCTAAAATGGAAAATGAATAAGCGTTTGTTGAGAGTCAATCAAAACAACTACCATGTGACAGAGAGGACCCCATTGAGTGTTGATGAATTGATCAACAATGTCAATCGACATACTCTACCATACATATCAATCCACCATGTTAAGATTTTGTAGGGAAGAAGAATCAAAAAACACCATAAGGGAAATCAAATGTTAAGGGGATCTAGAGGAAAATACAGAAACAATTGGGGCTAACGTAAATCTAGGGAAAGGAGGGAGAGATCCTAGTTTGGCGGAGGGAGAACACTGAAGGGAATAACAGTTAAGAGAGGATGATACAATGCCATTGACTCCCCCTACACCTCAGATATGGGAGTTTCTAACAGTTCGACATGTCCTAGTGAAACTGTAGCACCCCCAAAGGAGGATTCGATGGCAGTTTTTGATGTGAGTACTAATCTATTGAAATATTTCCTAGAATTAGAGAAAATATGTTGAATGTAACATTTAAAATATAATGAATTTTTTAATAGAATAGTTTTAGAGTGTGAAGAAAAATTAATAATATAATAAAACCTCGGTACCACGATTCAAATATAATATTTTTTAACAAAAAAACCCATAATAATTATTAAACCAATCACCCTAATTTTATATATAATATACTAGTATATAGATATAATACATCTTATATTACTTCATAACCTTTGAAAATGGATACATAAGAAATGGTGAGCACAAACACATAGTAAGTGTAATCATAAAGGATAAAATATAAGATCATAAGTGAGTATAATATGATTATATGGGTATGACTAAAAAGAAAAATAAATTTATATCAAATTAAACTAAGATAATAAAACATTGTGTAATCGATAGAAAAAACCTATGACATTGATCCAATGAGTTGGAAAAGAAGTCAACAATCATTATCCGCATGAGAATAAAATAGACATAAGAATAAGTATGAGACTATGACACAAACATAATAAGTAGGTATCATTATTTTTTGTGCATATACAAATGGAACAAAAATTTAGTTTATTATAATATTCAAGGAGGATCACCCTTTAAATTTTGAGTGTATACAAGAATTTCCACCCATATATTGTGGGAATATCCAAAAAGAATCACCACTTATTTTTTTATTATATATATAATGCCTCGATAAAAATTATCTCATTATTTATAAAACATTAAAAATTCATTGAATGTTGTTATTTGATCCTAACATTCAACATCCATACACATCTTGTTTCTAAGTTCAAAATAATATCAATATATCATAAAACACAATTGGAAATAAATGTGTTTTTTATAATTTTTGATTTAAATTAAAAACTAAAATCATTCATAATTTCATTAATATTACTAACATGATAATTCCATGGAAATAAAATGGGAATAAAAATATATTTAGCATCTTTATAGATAAATCCACTTCACTAAATATAACAAAGAATATGGTATTTAAACTATATAGATAAAGCATATATAGATATATTAATATATTAACCAAAGATCAAATTCATTTAATATAAGTTAATGCCCTTTAATCAATGAAATAAAACAGATATTCATAAATTAGAGGAACTCGGAGAATAGTTATGCCAATTCAAAGAGGATTATTAGGAATAAAAATGAACTTATTGATTATATATTTTATAGAAAATATTATATCCTAATATATCATGAGAACGAGGGTTAATAATAATATGTTAATTATATCTTCAATCAGAAATAATATTTGTAGAATTATAATTATATTTTTTATGAAACGAGTTTTAGAAAAATCATTTTGGAAATATGAAATATAATTTAAATTTGATATAGTATTAAAAAAATTATTTTATAAATATTAGAGAAAAAAGTTAATACTGTTAATATCAAAAGAGAAATATTCTTATAAAATTATAAACCAGGAGAAAATATTTTTTCCTTGTATGATATTTAATGGATATTCTTTCCACACTTGGATTAAAATGTCCCATATATTAATTTATAAAATTATCATTAAAATATTTTAAATAATGTAAAGTATTAGAATATGAATGTAATCTGTTATTTAGGCATAGATTAAGACATATATATAACCAACATATGAATGTAGACATAGAAAATGGAGGTTACTAACTCAGATGAAAAGACATGGAATATTTCACATACAAGAAACACTCTAGTTAAAATATGAGTCAAGGGGGATGAAATATTCATGGGAAATGATATACATGATGAAATTTAAAATTAAATGATGGTAATTTTTTGAAATAATAATTTTTTAAAAACACTATGATTTTAAAATAAGGTCATTATGTTTGATAATGTGTATGAAATGAAATAAATATCATAAATGAACCAGGATATATTTTTTATTTTTGTATAACCATTATAAAATAAACATTGAATTGGGGAGTATAAATAGGATTAATATAATATGATTTACATATATGAGTTCTAATAAATACAACTTTTCTAAATAATTCTGAAGGAATAATAAATCATTTTCTTATAATGTCTATTTATGGTGCTAAAAATATATTTTATTCAAAATTTATTTTTTTATAAAATTATAATCAATTTTTAGAAAATTATAAAATTTAGTTGATGAAAAGGATATAATATATAAATGAAGTATATCTTAATTGTCATATTTTTAATTTTTTTTGAAATGATTGGCTTTATAGTTAATAGTGAAAAATAATGATTTTCAATGAAAGATATATTTTTGTTGGAAGAATTTAAACTATTAAGTATTTTTGAAAAGATGATTAAATTTTATTTACCACTTTTATAATATTGTTAGGTTATTTGTAAAAAATATCAGTATTAAATTTTGGAAAACCCCAATTTTATAAAAAAAAGAATCAATCTGAAAAAATTATTGTTCAACATATTTGGTAGGATTAATTTAAAATTAAATTGCACCGATTTTTTAAAAAATTTACTCCATATTAATAATCATTTTGAATGAATTTTGTGAATTTTATCTTTTTATTTTTGGATATTAGTAATATTAACCTTAGACATTTTTGTAAATATGAAAAATGGTAAATAGAGTAATTAAGGAAAAAACTTAAATTATAATGACTACAAATAACACTAAAACATGAATTAATTAAATTTTACTATTATATATCATCAATAATCATATAAATGCAGAATATATGGCCATCTTTTCATTTTTATCAAGATTTTTTCCTTTATATTATTTAATATAAATGTATTTCATAAAATTAATTCAATTTGTTTTATTATACATGAAAAGCTTAGTCAGAGGCAAGTCCTCTGACCAATTATTAGAATAAATGATAAAAAATCATGCAAGTACAGAAAAATAGAGAGGACATCTACAAATCAAAAAAATCATATACATCACTGCATAAATGAGATATAACATCCTCTATAGTGGCAGATTCCCACTCTGAGCTTTCATAGTGCTTCAGAATCTTGGCATACTTCCTTTGAAGATTCAATTATTCAAAAGAAAGAAACTCCTTAGAGAAGTGTGTAGCCCATCACACTTTCCCAACAGATGACCTAGTAGTCATTGAATTTGGCAGAGAAGAATATTCCTTCTTTGGGCTTCTTTGTGTTGGTCTAGACTTTTCACTCTCAGACACCTTCCTCCAAATGCTGAAATGATTATATATTAGGTTACACACTACCACTTTCTGAAATGATTATATAGTGGGCTATGCCTAGTGATACATGCTCAAATGTTTAGATAGAAGAATTGAAAAGGATTTATATGAATTTTCATTGATTTATTGTAATGTTTTGAACTAATATTATAGATGATTTGATACATACTTGCATGGAGCCAAAGTAGGTTATTTGGATATATGGTTATTGTTGGAATGGGTGTGATACATTCTCAGAGATATACCAACATTGTTCTAAAGATTGATTATTTTATTATTGAATTATATTATTATTTGATTTACTTATTTATTTCTAATATCATACACTTATTATAATACTTGTTATTTTTATACATTTTGTGTTGACCTACTTTGATTTACTCAAACCCCATTAAACCTAGCATTTCGTACTCGACTAGATTTCGTGGATGAGGTATTGGATAATGGAAATGGACCATGTTATGGATTTTTTTCTTACTATTTGGGATAGATTATATAGACGGTACCAAACTGGGGTTCTTGACTATATACATTTGGGTTTATATAGCATCTGTTGATTCATTTATTAAATTTTCAGTTCAAAATTTAGTTAAAACTCATTGTGACATTACATGATCTATTTAAATTGTTTTATTTGCTCTTACTTATATTTCCTAGTGGTATATGATGTTTTTATGCTTTTCTATTTCTAAAATTTTGTTACTTATCTTTTTTTTATGCTATGTAACTTCATAATAGTTGGTATAGTCTCCCCACTATACTGGTCAGTCACCCACTGCTAGTCAGCAACCACTGGCATATGGCGAGGCACTCTTGAGGTCTCATAAAAAACCATTTCCAGTCATCTGAGAGAGTTGTAAAATGTAGTCTGTTAAATATACCTATCAAAAGATGATGATTTTTTCAATTTTTTTGTTTCATTATTATAATGGTAACGGTAGAAAACATTCTCAGTTATGTGGGGACATGGTAATTATTATGGTCATCAGACCATCTGGCCAATTTATGAAGAATAAATATAAGTTTCCAAGGATGTTATTTTTTATACTATTATCATAAAATTTTAATTCACCTTGTGTGATTCACATGTTTCATGAGTTTGTTGATTCATTATTTTATACGATATATAAAGTTATTCTCATGGAAAGGTAGGGTGAGAGATGGGTATGAATACATCATGACCGGAACACATGGATATATATTAACATTCATTGTTCATTATAAATACTTATTTATTTCATGTTATATATACTTTCATTTATGAATCGTGGTATAAGATAAATTTTATATCTATGAAATTAATTAAATGAATAGATATGTCATTCTTTAAAACACATTAATGTTAATTTTAGTGAGACTATGAGTATGTGGATACCTATTTTTATCAACTATTGAGGATGACCATGTTGTAACAAATTTTTTATGGAGGGTGATTGATATGTAGAGAAAATGAATCCTTGTAAGATTCAAGTTGAGTGTTAGGAGAGTGGAAATAATAAAGCTCCTAACGAAACCTAATCAAATCATCATTTTGGTCCTAAGGATCGTAAGCATGATCAACATCGTGAAAACATATTAGGGGTTATGTAATCCATTGAATATTAGACTATTATCACTATTCCAAACATGTCAACGCTAAATAGAGAGTTCCAACTAATGAATATGACTATAGTCATTTGGGATAGAGTCCCCAAAGAGGCTATATTATAGATCAATTCAATTCGGAAGATCTTAATTAATCTCAAGAATTTTCTGGATAGAAGGGTGAAGCTTGCAAAATAAATAGTTCGTAGACTGGAATACAATTTCATTGACATTTTGGGACTAACTAGGTAGCTATATGAGTTATCCTGGAAGGAACATTATAAAATATTCCTCATCCTTTTATCTCCATACATGATGAGGAATTTGATGGCTTGTGAGTTCATGAACATGATCAATGTGGTAGTGTTACAGATGGATAACAGTAGATGATGAAATGATATACAATGGTTTTCACCATATCTAGTAGCTCATTATATATATATGGTGATATGTTTTTAATGTAAAAATTTCTATGAGATAATGTCTCAATTGAACATTTCTCTCTATGTGCAGTTTTAAAGATGTGATAATAATGCCCTCATCACAAAATGGAATCTAATATAGTACACAATAAGTTGACAAGATGTTTTAGTAGGGTGAACATAGAGCACTTATTCCAGTGGAAAAAGTGACAGTATGATAGTTTTCCATAATGGATCTACAATATGAATTGTTTGTTAATTAAATATCTATCTCAGTATCATGTCTCATTGTGGTGATGTCAGATAGGTAAGATGAAACACAATAAGCCTAGTGTCCATAACCTATTTGGTACTGTCAATATTGTTGTAGGATGGGATCCTTGAGAGTTTTTAGGGGACTTCAACATTAATATAGTAAAAGATGAACTAGAAAATTATTAGTTTCTGGGAAGGACATAGCTACACCATATTAGAAAGGTAGCTAGACTTCCAAAGGGTTTTCTAGTCATGGAAGGATAAAAAGTACCATAGTGAAGGAATATAAGAACCAGATAAGTGGTATCTTCACAAGAGAGTCAGGATAGAGCCTAATTTATTGGGGCCACTTATTTAGATGTTATATAGACTACTCATTCTTGTGTGGATTTAGGACCCTCTATCATTTGATGTTGGAAACTTATATCACCAACCATTAAATTACTTTTTTGGACGCAGGACCATCAATTTCATTTTTATATTCTATTCTTCCTATTTTTCCTAAGAATCATAAGTATGTTCAACTTCGTAAAAAATATATATGGTTATGTAATCCATTGAAAAGGAGGCTATTCTCACCATTCCTTAGATGTATATGCTAAAGAGATAGTTCTGGCTATTGAATCTAACTACATTTATTTGGGATGTAGTCACCCAATACGTTATGTTACAGATGAATTAAATATATAAGATCTTAAATAATCTCCCGAAACCCCGAGATATAAGGGTGAATATTTCAAAATATATGCTTCGTAGACTAGAAAACCATTTATTAGAAATTCTGAGACAATCTATATATCTAGATGATTTATCAGGGAATGAATTTGATAAAAAATTCCTCATCAATTTCTATCCATAAATGTTGAGGGATGATAAGCCTTGTTAGTTCATGAACATCATTAAGGTGGTTGTGTTCATGATGGAAAACACTAGATGATAAACTGACCTAAAATGGTTTTCACCATATATATTAGATCATGATATATCTTGGGTGTTATGTTTTTTATGTAAAATCTTCTATGATTTTATGTTACAAGTCAACATTTTCTATATGTGGAATTTTGAGGATGTGATAAATCATTCCCTCATCATAGAATATATTCTTTGATATGATCCTTGAAGTTGACAACATGTTTTAGCAGGGTGAACATAGAGAACTTATTCTAGTGGAAAAACATCCAATAAGATATTTTTATATAATGGAACTACAATATGAAAAGTCTGGTAAGTTGATGGCCATCTATGTATTGTGTCTCATTGTAGTGATGTCAGATTGGAATGATGAAACACAGTAAGCCTAGTGTCTATACCGTATTTTTTACTATCAATATTGTGGAAGGAGTGGATCCTAGAGAGTTTTTAAGGGAACTTCAAAATTAATGTAGTTAAAGAGGATCCAGAAATGTATTAGTTTCAGGTAAGGACATAGCTACACATCATTTTAAAGGTATCTAGAGTTCCAAAGGGTGTTCTGATAAAGAAAGGGTATGTAGTACCCAATTGAAGGAATATAAGAACCAGAAAAGAGGGAACATCACAGTAGAGTGAGGCTAGAGCATAGGTTATGATGGCCACTTATTTAGATGTTCTACAGACTACTCATTCTGGTGTGGATTTAGTACCCTCTATCATTTGAGATTGGAATCTTATATCATCTACCATTGAATTACATTTTTGTATGCAGGACCATCAAATTCATTTTTATCTACTCTTCTTCCAAATGGTTTGGGAATGGATGTGGAAGACATTAGTACAATATTAACCATGTAAACACATTTGGGAGTGCATTAATATAATATTAGATGATGCAAGGTGTGTTCTCTACATATTGATGGTTACAATTTATATTATGAACTATTTTTGTTGGAAATTATATGCATCAATTTTATTCATGGTATTGATTGTCTAGTAATATAAAAGAATCATATTGACTATTACAAGGGGATAGTTAAATTTTTATAATCAGAAGGTGGATCCTATGCTCTAATGGGATAGTGGGATCAATATACTGTTAATGTAGAATGGATTCAGTGAATATTATATTATCTAATAGCTTAAATAGATAACCTTGATATAGATGATGGTGGAATAAATTGGGATTCATTTCCAATATTATTAGTTAGTTTTCATTATGATTTTATTACTGAATTCTATAGATTACTTTCTGAGATAGACATCAAGTTCGTCATCATGTTAGTGTTGAGAGTAGAGATAGTTTCTATCCCACCATAAATTATTAAACCAGCATAGAATTGGGATTTTATATTATAGTTGGATGTTTTAGAGACCTAGGGTATCATATGGCCTACTATATCTCTATGGTGTTCTCTAGTTCTTTCCCCAAAGAAGGCTGATGTATATTTTCTCTTATGTTTGAGTTATTTTGCATCAAACTAGTATATGGTGAGAAAATGTGATCCATTTCCACAGATAAATGATATCGTTGAACATATGAGAGGTTCTATGATATTGTCCAAAATATATTTGAGATATCACTAACATCAATTGTGGGTGACACCATAAGACATATCTACAATTCTTTTTAGGAGAATTTATGACTTATATGAGTTCATAGTGATTCCATTTGGTTTGACCATGGCATCAATGGTATTCATGGACATTATCAATATGATATTTCTTCCTTTTTTTGATTAGTTATTAGTGCTTTCTATTGAATATATCATTTTTTAATCCTAGTCAATAGACTATCCTTACAGAAATCTTGACATCATATATAGTAAACTAAGATAGAAATAGATTTATTACAAGATAGCCAAATGTAGTTTCCAAATTGATAAATGCAACTTATTTTGTGATGCAATCTCATAGAAAGGAGTGAATGTGGGCCCATACTATGTCACATTTGTAGAATAATAATATTGACCCATGAACATCATAGAAATTTGTAATTTTATGGGTTTTATAGTTTTAATAATTTCATTATCCAAGACTTCTCTCATATAAGTGCATTGATTCTTGAGATTGCCTTGATGAAAGTGAGTTTTTCTTTTTTGTTAGGAGATTACGATGGATATTTTGATGAGTTGAAAGTAATGATGAACTTATAACCTATCCTCACCATACATTTGACAAGTAATGAATATATCATGTATTGGGTGACTTTATAGTTAGACTTAGTGTAGTTCTGATGTTAGATGATTGAGTGGGTGTTTATGGATCCATAAAACGGATATTGTAGGAGATGAATTATCCTACTCATGATCTATAGTTAGATGTATTGGTAAATTTCATAATAAATTTTACAAACTATCTTATTTGTGAATGTTTTTTGTTATACGTGGTCCATAAGAACATTAGGTATATATATTCTGAGTGAGACCTGGATCTTCCACAGAGATGGTGGGATTTGAATATAAATTATTTACACATTTAGTGGGCTTGTAAACTAGTAAAGGGAAATTTTGGTGTGGATTATTTATAATAGAATATGTTGACATAACAAGTTAGGGAGTCTTGTGATTATTTTAAGAGTATGGCACTCATTTTTTATATACAGTTAGATGTTCTAGTTTCATAATGATGAGTATTTTTGAATTCAACATCTAGTATACCAATGATTTTGGAATAGATTAATGTTGATCAGTTATCTGATCTTGATGGTATAGTTTTGAAAGACGTCTTATTTGGTGAGGGACCCCATTATTATGGTCTCATGGAATGAGAAATTCTATTCTTTTACATGGATATTTATGGGTTCCTACTATTTTTTTGAGGTGGTAATGAGGGTGATTCATGATTATAGATGAAAATTAAATAATGGTTTCAAAAAAATTATCATGAACTCCATAGATAATATAGTTAGTTTGGAATGAAGAAATGGTAGTAGAATTTTGGAAAATATTTTTTAACTGTCATTAGGGAAAATATAATCATCAGAATCTAGATGATATTTTGAAGCCTTTTCCCATTCCTAAGTTGAATTCTTATGATGTAACTATTTATTTTGCGATTAGATCACCAAATGAAATCCATAAGAATGATACAATATGTGTGATGTGGATTGAATAGTCATGTTAAACAACTTCTTATATATAATGGATACTATCACCATATATGATTTGGGTACTCTTTATGTGCATGATAAAGTCAATATTCAGGGTTTTCCAATGAGAATTATTTTTGAAAAATATCATTTTTTCATGTCGTGGTTCTGTCATGGTCTTAATATGGCTCTAAGAACACAACTTCCTTTGAAAACAAACTATCTTCCTCATATTAAATATTTACCTAAGAAGACTATATAGGTTCTCTAGAATATGTTATGGGTCTATATTTAAAATTGTGGTCATTAATTGAAGGAAAAAATGATACACATTGATTTTTAATATAATAAAATCTTTTGGGCATCTTTGTAGATGGATCATTTTAAGGATCTATATTACAATATATGATGTTTTTCTACTTTTTTGGTGGAAACATGTGAGTCAACACTTATTGGTCGTAGACTCATATAGGATATGTTTGAATATGTTGGGTTGACCAGGAGGGGGTTGGTAACCATACAAATCTAATAGAAATCACATGCTGACTATAAGAGAGAACCTCTAGAGATTCATGTTAGTCATCATGATTTCCTTCTGGAGTGATTTTTTTGTAAAAGTATATATCTAGAAAACAATAATTCTATATAGAAGGATTTTCTATATATTTGAGATGGTGGATGGGATCGGTTCGGTGGTGTACTGATTTGAACATCCATGATGATATAGTTCAATGTATGACGTCTTTCATGTTTCGTAGCATCAGATCATTTATCATAACCCTTTTCATGTGGTGGAATTTGAATAAATTATGATTTGTGTTGATGTATCCATTTATGAGAACAAAATAAATATTTTGAAACATAGGGATATGTATCTATAGTGTATGAATGTATCTCTGGATCTAGGGTAGTGGTAACTTGGGCCCATTCAAAAGGATATCTAAGAGTAGGAGGCTAATATAAGAGGATAATTTCCACAAATGGTTTCCATGACCCCACCGTTAATATTGGAGTAGCTTTTGTAAGAGCTATAATATGGTGTGGAAGTTATAATATCCTATATTTTTAGGCATTCCGCTCTTTTATTTTTTGAGTTAAACGTATTTAATTTTGTATTCAATGCCTTTAGTCCTAGAGGATTGAGTATTTCTCAAATTTGGGGAACCTTGTTAGGTAAAATGAAATAAATATTATGAATGTATGTTTATTTCAACTGATGGAGTAGAGATATAAATGTGTTAAAGGGTTTTAATGGGATTTTCTATGATTTGGAAGACACGGATGGTGGAAATAAGTTTTTTTTTGTGGAAAATGTACTGAAATCTATCTACGGATAATTTAATTGTTGGGTACATGTTACATTATATGTAACAAATTCCAATAACAAGTTTTCAACTAGTTCCAGGTATGGATCATTTACACAACATGTACATGTTGATTAGGATAAATATCAACATGAGGCAAACAAGGATTCAATATAAATCTTAAGTGTGAAATACATGAATTGAAATGTTGTTACAAACCATAAATTTTTTGGGAGAATAATTTTTATAGATTATGTGAAAATTTAATTATCATTCTTCTTATGTGAATTCATTATCCTCTTAACAAAAGATGAATTCAATGTTATTTTTGAATCGTTTCCCCATTTTAGACATCAAATTTTACAATCAATCTCTAGTATGTAACTGGATTTGGGATTCCCCTCTTCTTCCATTATTCTCTATTATAGTGATCAGTATTTGGATAGATTTTAGGTGTCATATTGATATGCGATGGTCCAGGATATTCTTAGGAACATTTATAGCATCTTCCTCCTTTTCATTACCCTTCATAATTTTTGGGTTAATCAATGATTAAATGTATGGAGTCTAATCCTAACGCTATGGTTGGATTAAATTCGATCATGTGAAATATTATAATTTTATTTACCTAATGTTATATATAATTAATTTATTTATTGATAAATATGGAATCATTGATTTGAATATTTATTATATCCATTTATATTTAAAATCTAATGCATCCTAGATTTTAGATAACCAATGGTCGAGTATAACATTTTTTAAAAGTGAATAGGCTAATACTTTAACATGTGTATCTCATGACATGAAACCATAGGCGAATTAGATAGTTAAAATACATTTCTATGGGTTTTATATTGGGATGGTTGTTGATAAATTGAGATATAAATGATATTTCAATTAAAGGATAAATGGTAATTTTATTAATAACCATTTTAGGATTAAGATTTAATATTGTGATGTCTTTTCTGTTATAACATGTTGGGTTATCATCTTGAACAACTTATATTTCATGCTATTTCTAGTGACATATCCAATTATTCTTATATATTTGGTTATGCCTAGATACATTTTGAAATGCCTATATATCCGGATATTCCATAATACATATTGAAATTGTTATATACCTGTTTATGTCCTGATATATATTGAAATGAATATAATATAGGATATTCCTTGACACAAGTTGAAATAATTATATATGGGGATATTCCCACTAACACATAGTTAAATTCATATATTGGGGTCTTGGACTAGAATTGTGGATTTTTTTATAGATATATGGATATATTTAAAATGGTTATGACATATTATCAAAGAAAATCTGACATGGCTCTAGAGTAGGTTATTCAGATCTATGGTTGTGATTTTAACATTTGTAAAAAATAATCACTGGGACATCAACATGGTTTCGATGATGATTGATTATTGAATTGTATTAATTGATTAATTAGAATACCTGTATATTAATTATTTCTAATATTTTTATCAGACTGCTTATTGTCATACATGGTGGGGTCAACATACTATATTATACTCACACCCTATTTGGGACTCCATTTGGTACCTATATATATTTCCAAGATTCTGGTTTGTACTAGGGGAATTGACCTTTTTATTGACTTTATTATCTCCTAGTTGGGATGGAGTCTATAGATGCGTCCAACATGGGCTTCAAGACTGATGTCTTTTTGGTTTACATTGTTTAAGATAATTATTTTCATGTTTTGTTTTCATTTTTACATTTATAAATATCTCATCTTGGAATTACATGATCCATTACAAGTTTTCTATTTTTTCATCATTTTATTTCCCAATAGAATGTGATATTTTATCTTCTATTCTATTTCTCTGATTATGTCACTTATATTTTTTATTTACATTGTTATATATCTCCATACCTGGGGGTATATTAACCCCACTATACCGATCACCCCTTGATACTATCCATGTGTTTATGGCATATGGGGAGATGCATAAGAGGTCTCATAACAAACACTTAATCACTACATGATATAGTGCCAGTTGTGGGGATGTTATATCCGAGATGATAAATAATGTTGTTTTGATAGAGGATATCACTTGAGAGCACTATTTTAAATATCTATTTACCTATTTGGTCAATGAGTGGTTTCTTATTTAGTGGCCATTTGTATATCATCGATGAAATTAACCTTGGGAATTTACATAAAAATAATACATGAGGTAGTGTGTCTTAATCCACTAATATGGAAAGATCTCAGTTTCTATTCCATCATTTTAATAGTATATCTAATATGATACTGAACTATACATTTGAGGCCATATAGTTCCAACCATGTTTCAATTAGTTATACATATTGTTATTCTTCCATGAGGTATCCTTTAAGAGTGTCATGTATTAACCCTAACTAACATATGAAGGACATGCATAATCAGTTTCCTAGTCTACAAGAGAATGTTCACCGTATTTCTGAATTTTATTTGTTGGTGTTTAATGACTTATAAATAGAAATATTTAATCTATGAAGTAATATGGTAATGAGTTATGTTATTATGTTCATCATATGGAATATGAAAATAAACACATAATAGTTAAAAATACTATTTATATTTATGTTTCTTCTTCAATAATTAATTATTATTTTATAATACCCTGTAATATTGTTTATGGATTCTTTAAAATAGGTTCATTTAATTCATATTCCTCTATAAAATTATAATACCTCTTGGAACATAATGTAGAATATTTATCCATCATTATGAGTTTTCAAAATCCTATTAGAGAAACTAGTATAATGAAACTAGAAACTTCACTCTTCTACAACGGGTATTGTCTTATTTTGTAATATATAAAATATTATGGTCCTAAATATTTATTTATTTGTAGAGTTTATTGTAATTCATTTTTAATTTTCATTTTGGGGCAATATAGACTGCTATAATATAAGTGTGTCAATTTTACCTCGAACTAGAGCACAATATTCTCTCCATAGAGAGTGTCAGTATTAGATTGGTTGAGAATGTCCAGGTCAAGTATATGTATATGATATTACTATTGATATGTCTAGTATAGTTATTAATGTAGTTGAATTAATGTATCATTCAAATTGACCTTATATTGTGAATTTTTATTTAAATGATTTTCTAAATGATTTTCTGAGATCACCTATAAAGTTATATGTGGAATCTGGTATTCTTCTTCTATGATGATCTGAATAAATTTAATTTCTCTCGATCAAATGGATTCATCTAAATAATTCAAAATAAATAATTGTTTTCAGGAAATTGAAAAAGTGTTATATCAGGCCGATAACTTCCCTTTAGGTGATATATTTCTCTTCTCCATGAAGACATGTGGGATTCCCTTCGTATGTGTGGTATATTAGGAATTAAACCATATAAGGTACTAGAATCATTACCAATTGACTAGAATTAATGAAGATTATAACAATTAAATTTTGCAATATGGGATCCTAATATCCAATTCTGATTTTTCTATCATAATCTTTGATCGAGGCATAATTATATTACAGTGGAATATTTTCAAAGAAAGTATATTATATCAGAATATTCCCCTATGAATTTTTTCCCATTACCCAGCTATGTTAATAGAATTAACAAATATTTTATTTTATTATGTTCTAGTTTTCGTAATTTGTTTTGGAGGTTGACTTGATAGTTCACTTGATGTCATGTGAGGAACATGGTCAGTATCAACATATTTTCAAAGAAATAGTATTGAAACACCATATTTCATCAAAATAATATCAATCATAATTTTGGAAAAGGTATTTCATATTCGGTTAGAACATTATAACAAAATAAAATATATATGTGGTTCATAAGAATATGGAGTTTTCCATGTATGAGAGTGTCTCTTCATGAGTGTATTTGATCAAGAAAGTCATTTGACTCACTTTATATCATCATATATTCGTTTTTAATTTATCTAATATCATAAATACCATGGTTTAACTGACTAAAAAATATTCTAAAATACAACGGTTTTTCATGTATTAAAATTTATTTTTATGATCAAAAATTGATGCTAACCATATCTCAATTACTGATATTTCATGAATTGGTGGTGGGATTCACGGTTTTTTATTGTTCATTAGATGTTATCATAGACTAATTACTCATGAAGATTCAATGGGTAGTGAAATATTGTTATTTCTAGACACATCGTTATTAATAGAACAATGGTACACATGATTAAAAACTTTATCATTGTTTATCCTATAATTATTTATAGGTACTATCTATTTGGAAATTGTTTGGAAGTATTTATCTTCCAAAATATCATTATGTATATCTTATCATAGGTAGATTTAAAAATAATGTAGGTATACTTTGATGAATATAAAAACTAAGTTAATGTTGATATTGAAAATAAAAACTGAAAGGGAAATTCAATAATTGATGATCTTAAATGGAATATTCACCCACAATTATTATTAGGTGAAAATAAGGAAGGGAGATAGAAGACTCTTATAGTTGGAATCAAAGAATATGTGGTCCTGGAATGATGTGGAGAACATTTTTATAACATCAATATTATATCAACCATCATTGATTATGTAAATGAATCATATCTATAATATTATGATTATTTCATCACTCAATAATGGATCAATGGAGGAGATGAACAAGATAGTTTTTCATGATTATTATTTCTTTTTTGGGTTTGTGTGATTATGATTGTTCCTTCCAACATAAGGGAAGAGTTCATTATATATTTGTAGGCTTTTATACTAGATATTGGCCATTGAGTAATAAAAATGTATCATGATGTTAGTCAATAGTGTTGGTGTATTGGATTAACGTGGGATATTGGGGGTTTTATTTCATAATTATACACCTATTAGTTAGATAGAGAAAGTCATAAGAAGAATTTAGTAGATGTACAAACACACTCTCATCTAGTTTTTATGTAATTTGAGATCATAATTGATTCTTCAACTCACGTACCATGGTCATATAAGGGTTGGGATGTGTTTTAGGTAATTGTAGATTCTCTAACAATAAAAACTATATTTCTATTAGTCATTCCAGATTCCATATTTAATGATTTTTGAAAAAAAAATTCTTAAGAGATTATAATACACAATGGTGTACTAATTAGTATAATTTCACAATTTGATCCTTTTTTATATATATATTTTGAAAGGCCTGCAATGAAAATTAGTATCTCAATTTCAGATGAGAGTCTATTTCTTATAAAATTTTGATTGTATGTAAGAATGTAGTATTTAATTTTACATGAATATACTCTGAGAATATATTCATAATTCTTATGACATAGAGTGATTCATTATTTCCTAGTTTAACTATCCTATAATAATATATACAATCTAATTATTAAAACAATGTTTTTTGATCCTATGCATGAATTATTGAGTCATCCTCCTCTATGTTGGACCTAATTAAGAAAATGTACTATAATTTGGTCTAACATTTTTTATGAGATGACTATGTATGTGAATGTAATTCAAAAATTACTCAAGAAAACTCATAATTTAGAAAAATAATTTTATTATCATTTTAATGATCCTAAGATATCAAATTCAACTAGAATTTCATTCAATAGGTTTTTTCTTGGATGAGTCATCAACAGATGGAAAATAAAGTGATGTTGACATGAAAATATATCTTATATTTTTAAATTTTTTATACACAAAATAACTATTTTTTTTAAAAAAATAACTTATACGCAAAATGTGGGAAACCATATTGTTCAAAATATTCTAAAAATAATATATCTTTTGAAATTAGTTAACCATTCCAATGAAAATTAAATAATTTTCAAATTTTGTACAATAAATAGTCTTTATTAAATATAAGTGACCTCCATATATATATTTTATTTGATTAGGTCCTTAAAATGAAAATGCATCATATCTGAAGTCTTCAATTTCCCATCTAGGATTTTCCTCTTGCTGAAACTATGAATCAAAATAATGTTCTTTTTATCCATTAAAGAGGGATTTTAATCCATCCATATAATGGGAAATGTTATTCCAAACATTCATTGAGACTTCTATTTTGAATACATGATTAGGAAATACTCCTCAATACATTCTTCATTTGAGTGCATAAGTAGATTATGGGTGTCATCAGAGTCAATGTCCTCTATTTCTGTATACAACAGATCAGAGGCAGTTGATTCCTCTTCTATTGTATTAGTCACCTCATAATCTCTTAGACCCACATACAGAATAATCCATTTTCACTAACTCAATAGGTTTTCAACAACACCATTAGATCTGGGGGTTACCTTACCTTAATGACCATATAACTAGAGAAATAGGAATGTTAGAGTATTCCTTCCATCTATGTGGCATTCACAAATTCTGGATATATCTATATGAATCCATAATATTTTCTTTTATTTCTTTAATGAGGATCAAAATTAATCTTCCTTGAGATCCAATTACATAGTCTCGATAAAGATTATTTTGAGTTAAATTCATTCTCTAGTCCTTATTCATCTATAATATATAATAAGGGATTATTTTCTTCATTTAATTCCACCCCAAAAATTATTTCGTCAATAGGTGGTGACTAATAATCACAATTTACCACATTGCAGTTTGGAGAAACATTACAAAAAACTATATTTGTACCGTTTCTAGAATGAGATTAAGGATTCTATGCCCCACAAAGTGACTTATCTAGGATTATACTAAAATATCATTAGCTTTGAAGGCCGTTAGTTCTGTCACTAGAAAAACCATCTAGTCTATTTAATGTAACTTATTGTTATGTACAGACTTAAAAATTGATCTCATGATATATGCGAATGAGAAATAATTCTGTGAGTAGCTTCTCGGAACTACACATACCCCCTCATCATCACTCAAACCTCCATGGTCCATCCATGATGATGTTCTGACAGAAAAATCATGCATCAATTTAGAAATAATTCCCTCAATTCAGGTATTAAAATTCATTAGTCTCAACTCTAAAAGAGAGTCTTTAGGAGGTCCTAACACCCATGTGACCAATGGAACAACGCTATAGATATTGAATCCAATACATTGAATCATAAGTACATATTCCATAGATATAGGGATCTTCTATGAATTTTTGAACTACTTATTATTGATAGTATCATTTTGTTACAAAGCAACCACATTTAACTCATTAAAAATATGAAGTTCATGACCTCTTCAATGACATCTCTTGTCTGTCTGACCTTGTAGGTAGCAGAAAGATTAGTATTTAGTCCCAAACACTTAAACAACTGACAGTTTATGCCTATATCCTCATTCGATCTCAATCCCAAAAAAATCCAATGGTGGTTAATAAATGTTGTCCCCAATGAATATTAAATGTTTAATTTTTTTGTAAAAACCCTTGGGTCATATAGTTAGTATTTAAAAAATGACCAACAATGTTTCATTGCGTCTAAAATATGGAAGGGCTTTGGAATTATAGTGGAAAACCAAGAAGATGAACCAAATAACAATTTTCTTTGAGTAATGCATAAACTAAATATCAAAGGTGCAATGAAGAAGGAAAAAGAAATTCTTGTTGACCGAGCACAAGCCACTGGACCATGCAAGATCTAGAACATCCTCAAATGGAAAATGAATAAGCGTTTGTTGAGAGTCAATCAAAACAACTACCATGTGACAGAGAGGACCCCATTGAGTGTTGATGAATTGATCAACAATGTCAATCGACATACTCTACCATCCATATAAATCCACCATGTTAAGATTTTGTAGGTATGAAGAATCAAAAAACACCATAAGGTAAATTAAATGTTAAGGGGATCTAGAGGAAAATACAAAAACAATTGGGGCTAACGTAAATCTAGGGAAAGGAGGGAGAGATCCTAGTTTGGTGGAGGGAGAACACTGAAGGGAATAACAGTTAATAGAGGATGATACAATGCCATTGACTCCCCCTACACCTCAGATATGGGAGTTTCTAAGAGTTCGACATGTCCTAGTGAAACTGTAGCACCCCCAAAGGAGGATTCGATGGCAGTTTTTGATGTGAGTACTAATCTATTGAAATATTTCCTAGAATTAGAGAAAATATAATGAATGTAACATTTACAATATAATGAATTTTTTAATAGAAATGTTTTAGATTGTGAAGAAAAATTAATAATATAATAAAACCTCGGTACCACGATTCAAATATAATATTTTATAACAAAAAAACCCATAATAATTATTAAACCAATCACCCTAATTTTATATATAATATACTAGTATATAGATATAACACATCTTATATTACTTCATAACCTTTGAAAATGGATACATAAGAAATGGTGATCACAAACACTTAGTAAGTGTAATCATAAAGGATAAAATATAAGATCATAAGTGAGTATAACATGATTATATGGGTATGATTAAAAAGAAAAATAAATTTATATCAAATTAAACTAAGATAATAAATCATTGTGTAATCGATAGAAAAAACATATGACATTGATCCTATGAGTTGGAAAAGAAGTCAATAATCATTATCCGTATGAGAATAAAATAGACATAAGAATAAGTATGAGACTATGAAACAAACATAATAAGTAGGTATCATTATTTTTTGTGCATATACAAAAGGAACCAAAATTTAGATTATTATAATATTCAAGGAGGATCACCCTTTAAATTTTGAGTGTATACAAGAATGTCCACCCATATATTGTGACAATATCCAAAAAGAATCACCACTTATTTTTTTATTATATATATAATGCCTCGATAAAAATTATCTCATTATTTATAAAACATTAAAAATTCATTGAATGTTGTTATTTGATCCTAACATTCAACATCCATACACATCTTGTTTCTATGTTCAAAATAATATCAATATATCATAAAACACAATTGTAAATAAATGTGTTTTATATAATTTTTGATTTAAATTAAAAACGAAAATCATTCATAATTTCATTAATATTACTAACATGATAATTCCATGGAAATAAAATGGGAATAAAAATATATTTAGTATCTTTATAGATAAATCCACTTCACTAAATATAACAAAGAATATGGTATTTAAACTATATATATAAAGCATATATAGATATATTAATATATTAACCAAAGATCCAATTCATTTAATATAAGTTAATGCCCTTTAATCAATGAAATAAAACATATATTCATAAATTAGAGGAACTCGGAGAATAGTTATGCCAATTCAAAGAGGATTATTAGGAATAAAAATGAACTTATTGATTATATATTTTATAGAAAATAATATATCCTAATATATCATGAGAACGAGGGTTAATAATAATATGTTAATTATATCTTCAATCAGAAATAATATTTGTAGAATTATAATTATATTTGTTATGAAACGAGTTTTAGAAAAATCATTTTGGAAATATGACATATAATTTAAATTTTGATATAGTATTAAAAAAATTATTTTATAAATATTAGAGATAAAAGTTAATACTGTTAATATTGAAAGAGAAATATTCTTATAAAATGATAAATTAGGAGAAAATATTTTTTCCTTGTATGATATTTAATGGATATTCTTTCCACACTTGGATTAAAATGTCCCATATATTAATTTATAAAATTATCATTAAAATATTTTAAATAATGTAAAGTATTATAATATGAATGTAATCTGTTATTTAGGCATAGATTAAGATATATATATAACCAACATATGAATGTAGACATAGAAAATGGAGGTTACTAACTGAGATGAAAAGACATGGAATATTTCACATACAAGAAACACTCTAGGTAAAAGATGAGTCAAGGGGGGTGAAATATTCATGGGAAATGATATACCTGATGAAATTTAAAATTAAATGATGGTAATTTTTTGAAATAATATTTTTTTAAAAACACTTTGATTTTAAAATAAGGTCATTATGTTTGATAATGTGTATGAAATGAAATAAATATCATAAATGAACTAGGATATATTTTTTATTTTTGTATAACCATTATAAAATAACCATTGAATTGGAGAGTATAAATAGGATTAATATAATATGATTTACATATATGAGTTCTAATAAATACAACTTTTCTAAATAATTCTGAAGGAATAATAAATCATTTTCTTATAATGTCTATTTATGGTGCTAAAAATATATTTTATTCAAAATTTATTTTTTTAGAAAATTATAATCATTTTTTAGAAAATTATAAAATTCATTTGATGAAAAGGATATAATATATAAATAAAGTATATCTTAATTGTCTTATTTTTAATTTTTTATGAAATGATTGGCTTTATAGTTAATAGTGAAAAATAATGATTTTCAATGAAAGATATATTTTTGTTGGAAGAATTTAAACTATTAAGTATTTTTGAAAAGATGATTAAATTTTATTTACCACTTTTATAATATTGTTAGGTTATTTGTAAAAAATATCAGTATTAAATTTTGGAAAACCCCAATTTTATAAAAAAAAGAATCAATCTGAAAAAATTATTGTTCAACATATTTGGTAGGATTAATTTAAAATTAAATTGCACCGATTTTTTAAAAAATGTACTCCAGATTAATAATCATTTTGAATGAATTTTGTGAATTTTCTCTTTTTATTTTTGGATATTAGTAATATTAACCTTAGACATTTTTGTAAATATGAAAAATGGTAAATAGAGTAATTAAGGAAAAAACATAAATTATAATGACTACAAATAACACTAAAACATGAATTAATTAAATTTTACTATTATATATTATCAATAATCATTTAAATGCAGAAGATATGACCATCTTTTCATTTTTTCAAGATTTTTTCATTTATATTATTTCATATAAATGTATTTCATCAAATTAATTCAATTTGTTTTATTATACATGAAAATCTTAGTCAGAGGCAAGTCCTATGACCAATTATTATAATAAATGATAAAAAATCATGCAAGTACAGAAAAATAGAGAGGACATCTACAAATCAAAAAAATCATATACATCTCTGCATAAATGAGATATAACATCCTCTATAGTGGCAGATTCCCACTCTGAGCTTTCATAGTGCTTCAGAATCTTGGCATACTTCCTTTGAAGATTCAATTATTCAAAAGAAAGAAACTCCTTAGAGGAGTGTGTAGCCCATCACACTTTCCCAACAGATGACCTAGTAGTCATTGAATTTGGCCGAGAAGAATATTCCTTCTTTGGGATTCTTTGTGTTGGGCTAGACTTTTCACTCTCAGACACCTTCCTCCAACCCTGGACAACATCACTGTAGGAAGCCCGGATGCAACAATCATTTTCATTATCACTATCAGATATGTTTCCCCATTATACAAAAAATGTACATGTCTTGGTAACCCTCTTCAAATCCCCTTTCCTTCTGAAATAATCCTTTTGAGTCAATCATGGAAAGACAATGTGTTTGTTCAACAAGCCCCTTCAAAGCACCTTCTTCATTTAAAATATCATGAGTATCATCCAGCAACATGCCACCTTCCTTCATTGGAGACCCCTCCTCTGCATAAGAGTCCCTCTCATGCACCATCCCCTGAAATATATTACTAGTGGGGACCATAATTAACACACCTCTAGCACCACCTTCAATATCAACATCCCCAGCCCCCAATACACCATCCTCAGACACAACCGAGTCCAAAATCTGCTCAGTCACAGTGTCCACCCGCATTGAACAAGAATTCTACCCCATATAGTTCCTCTCAATACCATAATTCATTAGTGTAATGTACTTCTCAATACCAAGATCACAATTTAGGTGTTCAAAACCTGCCTCACTTTTGGGTTCATTGGCCTCTATTGCACTTCCTTCTACGGATTACTATGCACTATGAACTCAGGACCATTCTTCTCCACAATAGACACCATTACTTCCTGAAAAAGTTCCACATCCACTGCCTGACTAGTGGAGTTCGCATCCACACACACTCTCTCTGCTGGTAGACCTTCAGTAGGATTAATTTGTGGCAGAGTACTCCTTGGTAGATCCATTATTGGAAAATCCAATGCAGAATTTCCACGACCACCATTACGCATTCTCCTCACCCCCTAAGAAACCCAATCTCATCCCTTGTTGCGACATGCCGCTTCCACATGCCCAAATCGGCTGAAAAAATACGAAAACGTATCCAAAAATTGAATCCCACCTACTAATTCCACCAAACTCTTTCCCATCTATGATGCAAACCCAATTTACAGGTGGTCTCCCCACATCAATCTCCATTTATGGTTCTATTTAAATATTATAGAAACATCTAAATACCCTTATAGAGAAAAATATTTGATATTACAATCATTATAAAAAATGTTAAAATGTGTTATAAGAAAACAATAAGGTTAAAAACATAAATCATGTTATGCCTATTTTTATATTATTATCATATTTAAAATCAACCTCAAAATAGTTTATTATATAAGCAGTTTTGAGACATTTTAATATGAAAAAAAAATTTATATTAATATAATTTTTTAAGAAATTACAAAACGCCCCTCCCCTCTATTATATATAGGACCTCTTATTATATTTTACTCTCACTTAAGGAAAAATTTTATTCACCAAATAATTTCTCTAATAAATTTATAATATCTATATCCATGTCCAAGAGGAAATTTTTTTAACATTAAATTTTTATCACAATGCATTTGGTTTAAACATATAGAGGTTGTCATGATAATATATATTGTTCTTAATCAAGAATTTTAATTTTATTTCTTATTCCAGATCCAATAATTTATTTTCATAAATGATAAAATAATAAAACCAATAGCAACCATATAATAATATATTATAATATTAATGGAACTACTAGTAACCAACTCTTTTTCTATCCACAATAAATTAAGACTATGATTTATTTGTTTGGAATAATGCTTCCTTGCAAACTATGATAATTTATTTTCCATTAACTACTTTTATATGGGGTTATAATTATATATTTAATTTATTTATATATATTTACAGTATATTAAAAAAAAGTTCCAATTCTTATATGATAAAATATCATTTAAATTATTATTATTCCATTAACCATAAAAAAATAATTTTGAGCTTGTATACATGATGACTACCACCTCCATGAAGCGATGTGATTATTTATTCAACCAAAAATCACATAGATGATGTATATAAGTATATATAATAAAATAAAATGTAATTTATGATATAATAATCATTTTTAATGATAAAATAATACTTACTATATTTCCACATTGATCCTTGATAAATGGGAATATTACTCATGTTTACCTATGACCTACATTCTCTCGGATTATTACGTAGTCAATTTTTTATAATAATAAATAATTATTAGTTAAAAATTTATATATTTTTCAAAAATTATATTTATTTGAACATTAGTATTCATTATATGATTAATTGATGAACTCTTTTCTTTCGACATATCTATGTCATATTGGACATATAAGCTGAATATCATCAAAATGTATAACCATAAATTATTTTATTATGCAATTGAATATACCATGTTAAGGAGTAAAATAAAAGGAATAATGAACATTATTATGTTAATAAGTAATTAAATAATTAACTTAATGATATTATTTATGACGATAATGAACAACTATGACACTTCAGACTAAAGGTGAGGGGATTTCTTTTAAAAAATCATCTATAAATGTTTCACTTAAAAAAAAATTTCCTTCAATGAAAAATTTATTATACATTTGTAAATAATATTTTTTATTTTAGAATAAATTGTTTCTATACTTCATTAAAAACTATATATTACATTATTTTCAATGTTTATAAAAAAAATCAGTGAATGTTTTCCATAAGGGAGTATTTACATTAAGAATATTTTCTTAAATGATTAAAATACTTTTATTCTAATTCTTATTCTTCGAAATAAATATTTTTTCATTATTTTATGGATTTATTTATATTAAGAGAAATAAATTATAAATAATTTTTTTTCAATTTTTTTACTTTAATTTGATTTTTTTTCAAAATTAATCACTTAATATATTATATATGGACAGATTTTTTTTCCATTACAAAAAGAAAAAAAGATATTTTTAACATATACGGTGGAAAATATGTCTCATGACATCATATCTGTTATTTTATATATTATATAATATATAATATTTTTCGTTTTATAATATGCATCCATAAATTTGATTTAGTTATTTTTAAAAACTGAATTAATATTAAATGTATATACTAATATTAGGAAATGAATTCTTATGTGTGTAATGAATATTTTGAAAAATTAAGTCCATTATATGATATGATTATGTCATTGTTTTGAAGAATATTTTATGATTACAAGTGGTTCCATTAAAATTAATAAATGTATTTTTTCAAGAAATCCGTCTAATGAATTAGGTATGAGTTATTATGGATGTTGACCCTGATGGTTGTTCAAAGTGTTATCATGATGTTTATTACATGTATAAATGTGATGGTTATTTCATGTTTAATAGTGATGGTTTTTCCATTGTTACAATGGATGTCACTCTATATGTAGTAGTGATTTTGAAATTAATCCTCAATTTATGATTAATATTTATTGATCATTTCAAGAGGTTTTTAGGGGTATAATATGGTATCTTAACGTTTGATATTTTGTGTAAGATTTCAGGATGTATACAATACAGATTAAATATGGAATTTATAATGTTAGGAAAATGTTTTCATGATGTTATCATGAATTTAGATAATCCTTCAATATGATTATTTTCATTATAAAGAATTTACAAAAAAAATTTGATATATTTTTCAATATAATTGATTTCTTTATTTAGGAATTTTTTATTATTAATTGAGTAGTTTAATTTTATAAGGAAAATTTCTATAAGTGTTCATGGGATAATGGTTTCATTCATGATTTTTAGTTCCTTTAATGAGATTATATTTATCATTCTCTATTTTAAAAAATTATTATGCAGTATGAAATATTATTTATGAAAAAATTATGTAATGTTGAAAATTTTTAATTTCTGTCCTCAATAAATCAATTGTTATATATTTATTGTTTTGTTTTAAGGAAAAAATGTATAATGAGTTGAACACTCAACCATTTGATTCAAGACTTTGATTCGTAATAGTAATGAAAAAATTCTATAAAAATATAAACCAAAAAGAGTTTTGGAATTAAAAAAATTTAATTATAGTCTAAAGTCAGAATAATATATATTGATTGATGCTAGTTCCATATATATGGTATAAGAGATATGTTTTATATTAATAGTGAGATTAAAAAATTATTTGAGTATATTTTATAATTCATACAAAACTATAAAGGATAGTATATTAGGGAGAAATAAAATTATTTTTGATAAATCAAAATAATAGAAGATAACTTAGTTACAGATATATTACTCTTCACCCTAATCAAAGTATTATTTGTTATGTTTCTATATATATTTTCAAACAAATATTTTTTTCTATAAAATGGATATCTAGAAGGAAAAAATTTACTAATAGATGTGAGTAAATATTAAATTGTAATCTAAATTATAAATTAAATAGAATTGGAACTATAGTGAAAACACTAGTGGTTATTCCTTAATAGCTATGATGAGTTATCATTTACAATATGAATAAAGGGGAATTTCCAAAAAAAATTAAATAATATAAAAACTAATATCCATGGATGTTTACATGATAGAGATTATAAATATCAAAACATTAGATGACATATGTTTTATGAATTCTGGATTAAACAAATCTGAAAATGTATTAAAATAATTTGAAGATGTTTTATATGTGGTAAAGGAGGGAATAAAGAAATTATTTTCTATACAAAATTGATGTGGTTAGATAAATAAATTAAAAAATATATATTCCCATATTATCAATTTAATTTTTTAAATTTGTTTTATAATATATGTTTTTATAATTTATGTCATATATGGAAAGCTCATGAACTAGATCTACAATAACTTATCAATAAATTTTTTTTAATGCATAATGCATTATAATTTAAGATGAGGAAACTAAAAATTGACTACAATTGGAATGAATTATATCATGGATTATGTTTTTATATTTCAAAAAATAAGGTCATGATATATATTTTTCTTTTATATGAATAATTTATTAGGTAATAAAATGGGAAATCATTATGAAGATTTTGAATTATTATGTTTTCCACATATAAAGATTCACATGTTATAATGTTTTGGTAGATTTAATGATGCTAATATGATTAAAATATGTATCACAATTTTTATTTTATTTTTATAATAGTAATTATTTATTCATTTATTTAGTTTTTATATATGTTTGTGATATTTTTAACTCTTATGTTTGTCATGCGATATTATTATTTGAGGAAGTCTTTTTTCATTTTTAGACTTTATATTAAATGTATAGATAACCTTTAGGGTTTATCTGGTCATTTTTTATTTTTGTGGATCTTAATCATATTTCTTGGAACTTTATAATAATTATATATCAACAGTTTTAGAAAAAGGATATCTGACCGACTTGGATACAACTAATCATATCTGACACACATGTGGTGGTCGAACCCACAACCAATGCATGAAAATGGTGAAAAACATACAACTCGTCTATGAGATTACATAGTTACAAGGAAATTATTTATAAATATATGAATTAGTAGATAAATATTAGTATAATTTTGGGATTTTTTTACTTTTTTATAAACATGGTGTTGAAAAGTGATTTGGTTAATATGTATTTAATTTTATTATATTATAAGATCACTATTTTGGGAAGATTATATGATTAAGGTAAATGATTTTTTTGGATAAGATGGTATTTCATTTTAGGAAAAATGGTTGAACTATCTATTTGAATAAATTATGATATTAATATTGAATTATTTCGATTCAAGTAATGTATGGAAATAATTATTATATCATGGAGATTTGATGATTCTTACATACAAATGTTTGGTATTATATTTAAGAGTTATTGACCTGATTTAGATGTTTTTTGAATATTATTTGATAAATTTTTTTAATAGTTGTGTTTATATTTTAGTTAGCAATATAATACATTATTGAAGTATAATAATTTATATAGTCAATTAGTTTGAAAAATTGGTATTATAGTCACTTTTTTGATATTATTATGTTTTATGTTTTTATAATGGTTAATTCATTATGTGAACTATCTTACATGGGGATACACAGTTCACTTTTTTATTTTATAAATAGAGGATAAATATATTTATATCATTTTTTGATGTATATGATAAACTATAAGTTGATTATTATATTGAGGAATTAAAATATAATCTTAATTATACATTTTTTAAAAATAATAATAAGATTATGGTAGAAATAGAGTAAATAATGAATGTATAGTTTCCAAGTAAGTACGTCTCATTTTTATTTGTATAAATGGGAATGAAATTACTCAAAACCAGGAAAACTATCTCGAAATAAATTTAATCCTCTAACATTCAGTCCTAAATAATTGACATTATTTTTTACACCTAATTGGTTTATGGATTTGCAGTCGTCATATTTCTAATAATCATTCAATTTCTTGTGATCAATGGGCTATGTAACTCTCCCCCATTAACTAAAAATAATTATTTTATAAATTTAAATATTTTCACATCCCATAAATGTTTTATTATTTCCAAAACCATTTATGTGTATTCAATATGACCTCCATATTTCACATTCCCTCCATTTGAGATTATTTTTTACAAACAATATTTTTATGTGGAATTTCATCAAAATTATTTTCAAATATTTAACCACTAGTTACTGGGATTATGTTTATTTATTATTCATTATTTTTATGGTGTGGGGAATAATGAAACACACTATAATTTTAAAATATCATCACTATTTTTGATATTGTGTGGGACACACAATACTAATATAAAACAAACCATGAAATGTTATTATTCAATTACAAATAAACATGAAGATAAATTAGTTTATATGAATACTGTAACCATGTTAGTATATGTATATATATATATATATTTATAAATTTCTTAATTTTTTTAATATTTATTAATCAATTTTTAATGAATAGTCACTTTAATTTTGGTGGAATTATTTTATTCTTCAAAAACATGTTTTCTTAAAATATAGTATTTATCAAATTAAATGTCTGAAAATTATTAATAATTTTGAAATATTGTGGAAATTTTATTTGATACAAATGTAATTATTTTGGAAATCATTGTTTAAATAAAATAATTAAGTTATATTTTGGGATTATTAAGCGTGTAAATATTTTTCCTAATGTATAATGAAATTTTTTTTTATTAACTGAAAATATTATTTTTTCAATAATATAGGATTTCATTTTTTAAAAATTAATTCTAGTGGAAACATAGTAATCTTATAATCCAATTAATTTCATTGAAATAAAATTTGTCACAAAATTTTTAATAACTAAAATTAAATTAAAAAAACATTTTTATAAAAAAGATTTTTTTCATTACATTTCAGGGGTTTATTTTTAAAGTAAAGAATACATATTATACTAATTGTAATTTAAAAAAACTGAGTCTTTATTTTTAATTTTTAGGTTAACATTAGTTTAACATTTCACTTTTATTTTTTGACACTATGAATAACAATCATAGTAATTTTTTTTACCACAATAAAAAGTATATCTGGTAATTACGGTCAATAATAAAGTGAGAAGGAATAATAAATTTCCATAAGACCTTAAATATTTTTATTTTATGATTATATCTTATCCAAAATTTTATAAATTTATAATATATGTTATTCTTTACCATTTGGTGATGATTTTCCCCATTATGTTATTTTATATAATGAATAGTAAAAAATAAAATTTTATATGTTTTTAATATCTAATTTTATATATATATATAAATATAGGGTATTTTCAGTTTGAAATGATTATTTGAAATATAATTGAAATTTCTATCATGGTATGTTTTTTATTTTTTATAAGGAAATAGTCACCTTAAATACTTACATAAGACCAATACAGTTCTTTTTTCATACCATAGAAAAATAACAAATTGATTTAGAAATGCTAAAAATAATATTATTTCGGTGATTTATTCTTTTCCAAAAGTATTTACAAAAATATAGATATATTATATAGGTTTCAATTAATTATATTTGAATTCATTTATTTTCACATTTTTTGAAACGTCAAATTAAATAAATAGTATAAAATTGACATTAAAGATATATTGTAATAAATTATATATTGTAAAATAATTTAAAACTCAATAAATAAAATTTTAGCCAAGAAACTAAGTTTGAGTTTCAAATATAAATCAAGGTTTAATTCTGATAGAATTTTATCTTTATAGTATCAATATAGACCCTAATATAATAAAATCTTTAATAGGTCTTTAATTCTTAAAAAGCGTCAAAACAGGTTATTACCAAATGATACTGGTGAAAATATCAACAAAACTCGTTCATTTTTTATTTTATGAGATTATTATGAATAAAAAACATCTGATATTTAAATCTTAACATTTATTGGTATTTATAATATGAAAAAAAATTATATTTATTTAATATTATAAAAAACAACAATAGTGTACATCCCCACATTAAAAAAAGGCAACATATTCATTAATTTATTTACAACAGAAATAACCATTTGGTTCAAAACATCACTACAATAATACCCTCATTACATCCCTAAACATATCATATATGCTATATTTTGATCATAAAAAAATATATGATTCCTTTTGGTTTAATATTTGAGAGGTTGTATGATGAATATGTATCGTTATAAATAATACATTTTCATTAAATTTCATTTTCTACATCATTAAAACCATTTCAAAAATAATTCTATAATAGAAATATTTTATTACATAGACATATATTTTTATTATTTTACTGTGATAAAATATTTCCCACCACTTCTCTTTAAATTGGAGGATAAAACCATCGTTTGTTTGAATGGTAGACTACCTGCACATGAACGAATGTAATTATTTTTCTATCACCACCTTTTGTAGATGGTTATAATAATTTATTTAATATATTTTATATTAATTAAAATTAATCAATATTGAAATATAATGTATCAAATAATTTCTTACCCTTCCATTCATTGAAAAATGATATTTTCATTCATGTGGACGTGTGGACTACCACCTCCAAGAAACTATGTTATTCTATTTTTTTCACCACATCAAATGAAAGATATATAAATGTATATATATATATATATATAAATAACATGTTCTTATGATGTTTGAATTATTTCATCATTATAATTTAATTAATACGTTTACATTATACCAACAATTGTAAAAAGAAAATGTTACCCATCAGTATATAAGACCTATAATCTCTATGATTTCAATGTTGTTTGTTATCCCATAAATATCACTGATGATGGGTTTTAAAATAATAATTGATTTATAGAAATTAAAATTAAGCCATGATTATTAATCAATATATGATTAATTGATGAGATTTTATTCAATAGTCAATATATTGATTTAATTTAGGACATATGGGATGAATATAATCATAACTTGTTATGTGAGAAAAATTCATTCCCTAGTGGAATATAACAAAGTAATTTATATAATCAATTTATTAATGAAATATAATAAAAAATATTGTGTAATTAAATAATTAAATAACTTATTATTCTATAATATAAATACCACTCATGATGAGTTAGACACAAGGTAAGAGACTTTCTTTAAAATACCACTTTTACTGTTTATATAAATACATATTTTCCCCATTCATTCTAGAATTATCCTAAATGATGAATGAAAATATTTACCAATGCCTAAAAGGTTTCCAAATTTCCACCAAATAGAAATCTTAGTATTTTTAAATTTATGATTAAAATAAAAAAAATAAAAAATAAAAAGAACTTTCATAGAAGAAATTATCATTTTTTTGAAAAAATAAAAAATAGGAAATGGGTAAAATAAATTTCAAAAATAATATATTAAATAAAAAACATTATTATATCATATGAATTTATAGTTAAATAGACCCTACACAACTATCTATAGGATCAAAGCATAAAGTACACACTTTTACAAGTAAATGGTGGAAATTATTCTTGTATCTATCTCAGAGAAATTTTCAAGAACATGAATTTATCATAATAATTATATAAATCATATAATTATTTTTTAGGTTTTCTATAGTGATGGTGTAATGAAACCACATGAAATGATAACTCCATTCATAGTTCAAAAAAAATACTTCTATTTTGGGGACATGACACGATTAATTTTTCATCATTTTTTTCTTATATTTTGTAATTTTGTTATTTACATTTTTAACCACTAATTTTAATGGCTATATTATAACAGTATGATTTTATTTTATATGTAATTCATGATTTTATTGTTGACAGTAGTACTAGTTATCTAAGATATTTTTTATTTAAATAAATATAGTAAAATCATTGGCCATTACTTTATTAAAGCATAAATAAATTTTGTCCCTGAGTTTTATTTATTATATACTAATGAATCAATTATTGATGTTCATAAGACATTAATGAATCTATATATAATTTTAAATGTACTTTTATCCTCACTATCTCTATTATCACAATAGAAATTATCTCTTCCCTTTGAATAAAAATAAATCTATTCCTGAGGTATTTATCTCCCAATTTAGGATAAAAACACCTTTATATGGGGAATACATTTTCATATGGGGATTATAATTTGTCTTTTATTTACATGTTAACATAGAATGATTATTTTCATGGTTTAAATTTCCAATATTTTAAATTATCATGGCCTCTATGTCAAGAGAACTAGTTCATCCTTAATATCACATCAATTTTGAATAATAAAAGTATAATTGGATTTTACAAGGAAAATATAATCATTAATTAGAGTATATGTATATACATGAGATATAATAGAAACTGTAATTCATGTTTTTGATAAAAATATGAAATTTAGTAACCACGGTGGTGGATCTATGTTTTCTCCATCATTAAATGTAAATGGAGTTGGTAGAATAAGAATTATATACGATCATTATAGTTATAATCTAGAAGATTAGTGTTCATATCTCCAATTTGTATTTTTAAATAACAACCATAGTATTTGTTTAATTTTTATTCACTTATATATATTGTATCTAGTTCCTTTCATACTCATTAAAATATTAATTAGTGAACATACCTGAAAAATGATTGGTTTTACCACATTATGATAGTGTATTGTAAGTGGTAATTTTGGATGAACGCTTATTCCATTCACTATTCCGCCAGCGGAATTCACATTTACTTATAAATCAGTTTATCTATTTGATATATCACTATAGATAATACAACATATTGTTCTATTTAGAAAAATACATTGGTGATTACTCCAGTTATCTTGTTAGACAATAAACTTATTTTTCATTCTAGAATAATATTTATAACCAAATTTCCCATGAGAATCTAAAATACAATTCATTGGTCAGTTTATAAATTAAATTATATATCAATGGTAATTGGTATTTCATGTAATTTGGATTTTCATACTCGAAATATTTATCATGCATATTATTGTCCGACTAGGTTTCATATTTAGAAAATATATTATTATCATTGGTATATATTTTTTACTTGTTTCAATATAGAATTGGCCAATAATTAGGAAAACGATGTAATTATTATTTTGAAACAATTAAAATCATAATAGAATTATTATAATATATGATAAATTCAACCATATAATGTCATACTCATCGAAATTATTACACTATATTTTTATTCAATCTAAATCTCTCTTTATTTAATATAGGATTTTATCGGTAGGGATATCTAATATTATGTATCCTATTTTTAAAAATTAAAAATTAATTAATAATTGCTTGTAAGGGTAATTTGATTAAAAATATCATATATCACAACATTGTCATACTAGTTGTTTTATTAGGCATCTTTGTCGTACATTAGGTTATAAATTAGTTAACAACCAAATATCATTTAGTTGGGTTATTAACCAAAACTAAATTTGTGATATAATATCCTCACATAGATGTTTTTTCTAGGAAAACCACACAATATCTAACTAACTAAAACAACATGATGTTATTTGATACTTAAATGTATTCCTCGGTTTTCACTGTATTTTTATCATCCCAATTTGTAATATATATAAATTATTCAGAAAACAAAATTATGTTTTATCATCCACATTGAATCTATCAAAAATAATAACGTATTAATCATTAATTATATTGAAAAATATTAATTTATCTTTACCCAATATCATTATATCCTCAATATTTATCTAAAACATCATCTATTACTAATTGACACACCCCGAAATAGCAATCCAATATCTTGTGTGAAAAATAATATACACTAAATAATAGAATTGGTATAAATATTCATTGCAAATTAGTAAAAAATAATTCATTAGTTAAATTTTACAAACATCTTTTAGGTATTGTTTTAAGATATTTTTGAAAAATATTCAACAATTTTAAATTACGTTAATTTTATCAAATATATCATTTTCACAATATTTAATAAAAATTAAGTGTTAAAATCTTCCAATAACTATACCTATATGATACTTTTCTAGAAACCTATTAAGAATTGAATTTATTTTGATCAAGGGGAAATTTGACCATAATAAGGTTGAGAATAAATGATCAGTAAGGGTAAAACTAAGTGATCAAAATAATTGATCACAGGTGAGCATAATATGAGATTATTGGTATAATCCAAAAACATAGAAAAATAATACACAATAAAACATAGATCGTAATACATGATATACGAAATGAAATAACATATTATGTGAATAAAAATAGCATAGAAACATGAGTCAATTAAAATGGTCCATGAGAGCATAAAAATTATAAGAACTGGAATATGATATTGGAAATAAATTAGAATAATGTATCATTATATTTTGATCCTATCTATTAATTCCCACAATTTAGTTTGTTAAAATATCTATGAGGTCTCAACCTTTACCTTTTTTTGTATATCCTGGATGTATCAACCATTAATTTTTATTCATTTATAATACGGACCAATATTTTGTTTGTTATAATATCAATGAAGGTTCATGCTAAATTATCTAATGATTTATAAAAAATAACTAATTAACTAGGGATTATATAGACACATGAACTTAATCATCCACATATTGGTGTTCCACAACATATCAATCACATCAAAATTTCATAAAACCCAATCAAAAGAAAATGATTTCATGTACTTTTCACATGGAATCAAATAAAGAAATATTCCATAATTCAATTAATATACATTACATTATAAAATGATGGAAAATATATATGAATATAATAAAAGATTGTTGTATTTTTTGTCAATACCCTTCATGCTATATAAAAACGAATATGGTATTTTTATTATACAAATGAAAGGTTTGTAATTACCTTTTAAATTTCCTTACTCAATCAATATATGTAATCTTAGTGAACACCCATCAATAAAAAAATGGAAAGGTATATTTCAAATGGAATGTCATTTGATGAGAAGTTATTCTTATCATGAATCGTCCCCCGAGGCCCATGTCGTGACTACCGCAATCTCGCATTGCATATGCCAGAGGATGGCGACTAGCACCAAAGGCGTAATTCCCTAAAATTGGGAAGGCTTTGCCATTATGACTTGTAAACGCACACTACAAAGATCCCAACTGTGTACAACACACTAAGTAAATTTTATAACAAAAGAGTGTTGAAAAGTAAAATGGGCCAGAAATACAAGCACAAATGTAATGTATAAGGAAATGGAAGTACAAGTAAAACTAAAGAAAAAAATTATATTCTAGGTCATCCTCCAGAATTCATACCTAAAGGGTAGGTGCAGATAACCTCCACAACACTCCACGTCCGTCTATCTCATCCGTGTACCCTCACACCGTATATTCGACCTCTTGTTACCATCCAGTCCAAGTACTCTCAGCCTCGGTTAGATCTGTCTAGCGTCTGCATCCAACACAACGAGGTGCAGGCATAACCCGTTCATGTGTGAGTATAAAGATACTCAGTAGGGACCCTGAGACTCTCACGGTCTCACAAAATCGAACTAGGATAAACCAAAAAGTATGAAATCAATAGATAACCCCACATAATTATATTCCCTTACATATACCTATGTTATCAAGTAATCCATATCAATCACGACGTAAACATAAAAGTTACGGACTCTGCTCACACAGGTATACAACTTTTGTTGAGAGTTAGAGATGATTAGATGTAGCCACTAAATCATCTATTCTACCAAACCCACAGAGGATGCAGGAACAGAAATCAGAATTGACAAACCTACACAGGATCCATGAACATTATTCACAGCATTCTAACACACACAGGATCCTGGAACATTGTCTAGAACTATCGAACCCACATAGGATCATGGAATAGTAGTCAGATCTATCGAACCAACACAGGATCCAGGAATAGCAGTTAGAACTGTCGAACCCACATAGGTTCCAAGAACAGTAGTCAGAGCTATCAAACCCACATATGATCCTTGACTAGTGGTCATAACTGGCAATCCACACAGGATATAGGAACATTAGTTAGAGCTGTTGAACACACACAGGATTCCAAAACAACGTTTAGAACTGTCGAACCCACCTAGGATCCTGGAACTGTAGTAAGAGAGCAGCCAACCACAGGGTTCCTGCACAAAGCACGCTTGATTATGGAAGGGTCCACTCCTCAAGAAATGTTTCGATATATAAACATCCACAATGTCCCAAGAAAAAGATTCCAATTGGTCCACCACGTTATAGGGGTCTCAACGCAATAGAGGGTGAGTCAGTCGGACGCCCAGTCAGTGAGTTATTTGCCTTTTAGTCCTAGGTGCCCAGTTGGATTCATGCTCGATCCAACCAGAGCGTATCTTAAATATATCCAAAACTATTGAGGGGTACACAAAAGGTTACCGTCACACACGAAGTACACCAGTGCCACTAACGGTACATTAATCATACGTATCGTGCCAATGATATGGCTAAAAGAACGTAAAGGGTCATTGTGGGCCTTGCTCCGGTCCGACCTGGTGGGACTGACCCCACCCGACGTACTCTGGGCCGACTGTAACGCCCCGACCCCAGCTACCCAGAGTCGGTACATTACTTCGTAACATTGGAATGATCACAAAAGATCAAGTCTCGAAAGACAGATTAGTTTAGTAACCTTGGTAACACTAAATACATTCATAAATGTTACATTACATCAAAAAGTGAAAAACTACAATAACAAAGTCTCCATAGTCCACACTCATATCCTCTTCTAACTATCCCTGCAGGTAATTCATACAATACTTCTTCACATCCTGGAAAATATTAAAACATTGAAAGGGGTGATCTCAGATGCTCAGTAAGGATAACAATATTGCAGAAGCATTCATAAATAAACATTAAAATTTAATGAAATGGATAACTAAAACAAAAGCCTTTTTAAACTTGATCTTCAGCATGATATGGAAAAAATAAACTTAAATAATCTCATTTACTTACTCACATGGATATTCTACTAGTCGAATAATCCCATGCAATATCAATAACCACTTTCATAATGATGGAATGCATAATGCCAGTCTATCATAACCACGTAGTCAAGGCCTCGTGCCAAGACCACAAATAAGATTTTGTCAAGTCCTCGGTCCAATAAACTAGTTTGTCTCATGAGACCTACCGATGCATCGAGGAGCTATAGTGGGCTCCACCCGTCACTTATTAAGTCCAATGCATTCCTCATATGAACATGTTTAAACATATCATAAACCATAACATTATTGTATCACATAAAACATACATAAAGGAAACATAAGATTTCCACACTTCAATCACAAGATATCAGTACAAAACATATATATAATAAAAACTTTATCAAAACAATTTTCAATACCAAAATAAAATAAAAGTAAAACATGGTATTTATTTTTCATTTAAAAAAAAGTTATGGCTTATAGAGGAAACTGAAACTCAAATAATAAACACGGCGGTGGAGAAGTCATTGTCGCCGCATACGTAAGAAAAAAGCATTACTTTTTCCGTTTAGTAAAAATTCTTCGTATAAAAATATTCCTTTTGAATAAAAGTAAAAGTCACAGGGGGTTTATACACCGTATAAATGAAATTTTTGTATAAAACCAAATATGCCTCAATGAAATGAGATTGAGACAAAGTCCTTAGAAAGATCATTTTTAAAATAAAATAGATCTATTATGTGTATTTACTATAAGTACACATAAAGAAAGTACAAATAAAATATAGGACATAATAATATCATGACATAATTTGAAAGTAGGATATTTACCCAATGAATGGAAATTGGGTTAATAAATTCCCTCACCTCGTGTCTGAATTCACTTGACCATTCTCTGATCTCCTGAATAATAAACTATAGTTAATATCTACCTTCTTAAGAACCTTTTTCATGTTCATTATTCCTTTTATATCACTTATTACTATGTTATGAACATTATGTAATTATTTAAGTTAATAACGGTCGTTTTGTCGATCTTTGGTACTTGATTCAAAATAAAACTTCTTATAATTACAAGTTGTTAATGTGGTGATATATCCATTATATACAGAATTATATTCATGATATTTATATCATATATCTCATATATATCCATTATATACATGCATTTATAATATTCCATAACGTTTAGAGGTAAGAAATGAAATGCACCGTTCATGGAGACTGTAAGCCGTACGTACGCATGAATGCTACTTTCATTTATATTTCATATTAAATGGAATGAAGTTATAATTATATAACAGTATAATATAATTCCAGTATAGTATAATTTATAATACCATTTACTCCATCCTTTATACATCCCACATATGGCATTAACGATTCAAATCACTTTGAGGGGGCGGTAGTCCGCACTTCCTAAAATGAAATTATCGCGTTTACCCATAATGGAAATAACAAAATATGCCACAAATGAGAAATACAGAAGCATAAGGACAACATAAACATAATAAATATATCATATATGAAAATAGTTTCATCAAAATGGCCACCATTAGAGGTGTTTTATGAGTGTTGAACAATCATCGTTTCATGAGGCAGAAATTCGCCATCCACAGAAACTGTATGTTCTTTAACCATTAGATGTAGGTGTGTGTAAGTGTATCTAGAATAATTATTATAACAAAATCCTAGTACATTTAGGATACTTGTGTTGTTACAAAAGAAATGAATAAAAAGATTTTAGGGGGTTGAATAAGCAAAATAAAACAAAATAACATAAGAGAAGACATTACCTTAAAATCAGGTAACACTTTTGATTTGAGGCAAAGGCTTCCTTGGGAAGAATTATGCCCAATGTGGGGCTTCTAGGAGTATGGTAGAGAAGTTGGTATAGTATTTGGGCAGATTTTGGCCAATCCAAAAGGCTTTGAAAGTGTGAGTAAGGTGGTAGTGGTGGGGGCCTTTTATAAGTGGAGAGGAGGGGCACTCTTGGAATGTAATGAAATGTTACTTTATTATATAATGAGTTTCGGATTTGAAAGGTCCAACAATTCTATAATTCGAGGATAAGGTGCTAAGGGTTCGAAATATATTCATACAATAGGTTTTTGAAAAGATTAAGCCTTGGATTTTACATTATCTTTTCATTTTATTTAAATCGTTAATTAATTAGGTAATACCTGCATCATCATGGTGTCATAAATAATTTAATTTATTTACTGTCTAAAAATTATAAAAAAATATCATGATGTAGGAAATATTTTTACATTTCTAATGAATATTTATAGTAAAAAATATGACTTTTATAATCCCATTTAAAAATTGTTTTAGTAAAACAACTTATGTTTGTGACATTTTTATTTTAACATAAAATAAACGTTATTTATGTCATTTTCTACCAAAGTGGCTCCATGGGGTCCCCAAGTTGACCTATGGATTTTATTGGTCGTCCATGACACATCCAATAGGTCTAGGACAAGTTTAAAGGTATTTTCATATTTTTATAATATCATTTTTACCTTAACTTTCACTAATTACCTTTAATCGTGATTAATTAAACATAAAAGATACTATTCAACAAAAACTTATTTTAATCCCATTGAACCACATTTTACATCCTAATGACAACCATGTATGTCAAATTTTTGAAAATCAAATCACAGATGTGGTAATGTTTCATTTAAATGAAAAATCAGTTTTTTAACTACCACTTAGTGGTTTCACTATTCATCAAAAATTGATGTTTTTCCGAACAATGCCAAAATTTCACCCTTAGAAATAATTGATATTCCGAACTCAAAAATGATGTCTATTTTAAAAAATTCCAAAAATATAAGTCACATTAATTAATTTTATAATTAATTCTTGCTGTCACAATAAATAGCGTGTTTTTAAGAAATAATATATATCAAAAGATTGACAATTGTTTATGTCTAATTTCTAAGTGAAATTAATTATAATTAACACTATTGGAAAAAATGGTAAAAATATATTCTAATTATAGTTTAAAATAACTCAATAGTATACTTTATCACTATAAATTATTTTGATTAAAAAAGTTTTTTTAAGTATTTTTCACTATTCATAAAAATTGGAAGTTCTCAGAAAAATACCAGAAATTCAACATAGGCTAATTTCGTTATTCTGAATCCAATAATGAAGTACATTTTGAAATATATAATTTATATAATTTCAAAAAGCAGGTATTACTAATCATAATGGCTACTTTGATTAGTTGCGGTGTGTTAGAACTCTAAGTTGCGTACGATGCAAACTATTGCATTATTGAATGAAAAGCGTATCATGGAAGCTCGGGGTGTTACATTTTCCCCTCCTTCAATAAATTGAATCCTCGCAATTTGAAATTTTTTGTTGAAAATAAAATGTTGAAATTAGAAAATACCTTTGTGGAAAACCCACATCGAGAATAAGGTTAATAAAAATATAACTTTAAAAGATAGAAAGATAAGTACAAAGGTCACCTGAGAAAGCCCATACTATGATTATATGAAAATATGGATATGGAAGAAAAACAAACCATCAAGGTCTGATGGAGAGTCATAGAAAACTAGATTAGTAGAAAGTTATCCATAAGAAAATCACAAACTTGGGATTGGTTAAATAGTCATTGAATCCCCAGTTGGAAAAGTTAACCGGCAATGTTTTTTTTAAGTTACCTTTTATAAAGTTGAGGAATTTATTTTGGAGATTTACTAAGAACTTAAGGGAATATACATACTTGTCATGTAGACTTTCATTCTTTAATAACTTTTTACCACAAACCCATCTTTCACTCTAAATGGTAATAGAAGTGAAAAATAATCTATTTATCCAAATTGTATAAGGTTACAAATATTAACACATACCATTTAGATTAGTAAAACTATTTTGTAATAACCAGGGACTTCTTATAGGCTAGTGGTAGGTAATAAAGGCCTGTCGCACTATGGTTGTGGGTTCGATTCCTGCAGCTTTGTCCGACGCGACGGGTTATGCCCCACCCTGCAGGTTGTCCTTTTCCTAAAACTATAGTATTATAATATTGCAAAAATAATCTTCAGAAATGTTTTAACCTTAAACAATACTATCAGAGGTTCAACTTATTCCATTCCAACCTTAATAGTTATCCAAAATACCTCTGTCCAGAATTTTTCTAAAAGGTCTCTAAATCCCAAAATCAATTGTAACATCAGATTCCCAAAACAAATTAAAGTTTCTATTTTTTTCACATACTAAAAATATGATTACCTTCATCATATTAAAACCTTACTGAAACAACAAGTGCTGTAGTACAATCCTTATATATATCACATTATTCTTATAACCATAATATAATCCTTGAGTCCAAAAGCCCCAATACATTAATTATTCTGTTTCAACTGTAGTCACATCATAACATTGGCCTTCATCCCTTGGCCTTTTCTAAGGTAAGTTTCCCTGAAGCTTAGGACATTCATTTTCATAATGCCCCATTTCCCTACAATTGCAGAATTCAACATTGATAGCCTCTTTCTTTCCCTTACAATCACGAGCCTGATGACCTTTTTCTCTACATTTATAACAAACTCCCATTCCTTTTAGGCAGGTACCGGGGTGACTCTTCCCACAATTATCGCATAATGGAAAATCCTTCTTTCCCTTTTTCCCATTATCAGTCAATTGTTCCATCATTCTCTTCTTCTCTTTCTTTACATTATTGTCATAAGATTTAGAGAATTCCTTTTCTGTCCTGATAGCACATGAGACAATATCTTCGTATGACGAGAAGGATTGTGAGAATAAGGATCGATGGAGAAACGGTTTTAACCCATCAATGAATCGATCAATCTTACTTCTTGGGTTACATATATAATATGATGCATGCCTTGCTAACCGTGTAAAGTTAGACTCATACTTTGCGACATTCTCATCCTCCTTCTACCATAGACTCAGAAATTGACTTTCCATATCAGCTTGATGGTCACAAGGAAAGTATTTTTCTAAGAAAAGATCTTTGAACTCTCTCCATTCCCTACTTGATACTTCTTCAACTTCTTTTTTATTTTGAATCAATGACCACCATTGATCGGTATCTCTAGTGAGGCGGTAAACTGCCATGATAACCTTCTCCCTTTCACTACTCCCCAAGGCATGGAATATTTTTTCTAAGGAGTTTATCCATTGCTCAGCTACTAATGGATTTGTACCCCGAATAAATTTTGGTGATTGTTGCCTCATGAAGCGGTCTAACATTGATACTCCACGTTGCGGGTCAGGGTGCTCCATACAAGTAAGGTTATTATTCATAACCTGAGTGAGTTGTCCCAGTATGGTAATAAGTTGATCAGCACCACTTGTATCTCCAGATCCACAATAATTATCTTGAGCGGGAGGGAAATCCCTACACGGAGTGCGTGCATTGATACAGTTTCCATTCCTTCCACTAGGTACCATTTATAAACAATGGCATAAACTAGATTAGTTTATGAATCAAAATACATAATTCCATACTTGTAAAATACTTAACATAAATTTAACTATTTATGGATATAATCCATAAAAATGTATTCTTTTATGAAGTATATACTCATAACCCTTCATAGTGGTTTGTAATGAAAATGAGAATTATCCTAAGAATATCCCCCGGGAGTGTTGTAACCAAGAGTGCAGCAAGGCCCGTTGTCATGCACCCGTTCCCGTTCGAGTCTAGCTCAAACCAGTGTTTTCGGGTTTTACCCCTAGGTACATCTATGCCAGAGCCGACTCTACCTGCTCGTATCCAGACTGGGATGTATTGTTCGGAAGATTCACAAAATCTCTACAACAACAAAATTCTAGTAAGTTCTTCTATACTAATCCTTAAAGTCTATCTTTGGGCTATGTGCTTTAATCAGAGTTTATCTAAATCTAGCTTCTAAGGCTAGTACTAAACTGCCTCTGATACCAACTCTAACACCCCGACCCCAGCTACCCAGAGTCGGTGCATTACTTCGTAACATTGGCATGATCACAAAATATCAAGTCTCGAAAGACCGAATAGTTTAGTAGCCTTGGAAACACTAGATACATTAATTAATGTTACATTATATCATAAAGTGAAAAACTAAATAAAAAACTCTCCATAGCACACACTCATATCTTCTTCTGACTATCCCTGCAGGTCATTCATACAATACTTCTTCACATCTTGGAAAATATTAAAACATTGAAAGGGGTGAGCTTAGATGCTCAGTAAGGATAACAATATTGTGGAAGCTTTCATAAATAAAAATTAACATTTAAGAAAATGTATAACTAACACAAAATCCTTTTTAAACCTGAACATCAGCATTATGTGGCAAAAATAAAATTAAATAATGCAATTTACTTACTCAAATGGATATTCTACTAGTCGAATAATCCCATGCAATATCAATAACCACTTTCTTAATGATGGAATGCATAATGCCAGATTATCATAACCACGTAGTCAAGGCCTCGTGCCAAGACCACAAATACGATTTTGTCAAAGCCTCGTGCCAAGACACTAGTTTGTCTCATGATACCTACCGATGCATCGAGGAGCTATAGCGGGCTCCACCCGTCACTTATTAAGTCCAATGCATTCCTCAAATGAACAGCTTTAAACATATCATAAACCATAACATTATTGTATCACATAAAACATTCACAAAGGAAACATAAGATTTCCACACTTCAATCACAAGATATCAATACAACACATTGATATAATAAAAACATTATCAAAACCATTTTCAATACCAAAATAAAGGAAAAATAAAACATGGTATTTATTTTTCTTTTAAAAAAAGGTTATGGCTTATAGAGGAATCCAAAACTCAAATAATAGTCACAGCGGCAGATAAGTCGTTGTCACCGCATACGTAAGAAAAAAACATTCCCTTTGTCGTTTAGTAAAAACGCTATGTATAAAAAGATTCCTTTTGAATAAAAGTAAAAGTCAAAGGGGGTTTATACACCGTATAAATGAAAATTGTGTATAAAACCAAATATGCCACAATGAAATGAGATTGAGATGAAGTCCTTAGAATGATCATTTTAAAAAAATAGATCTATTATGTGTATTTACTATAATTAAACATAATGAAAGTACAAATAAAATATAGGACATAATAATATCACGACATAATTTCAATGTAGGATATTAACCCAAAGAATGGAAATTTGGTTATGAAATTCCCTTACCTCGTGTCCGAATTCACTCGATGGTTATTTGATCTCCTGAATAATAAACTAGAGTTAATCCCTACCTTCTTAATGACTTTTTTCAAGTTCATTATTCCTTTTATATCACTTATTACAATGTTATGAACATTATGTAATTATTTATGTTAATAACGGTCGTTTTGTCGATCTTTGGTACTTGAGTCAAAAATAAACTTCTTATAATTACTAGTTGTTCATGTGGTAATATATCCATTATATTCAGAATTATATTCATGATATTGATATCATATATCTCATATATATCCCGTATATACATGCATTTATAATATTCCATAATGTTTCGTGGTAAGAAATGAAATGCACCGTTCATGGAGACGGTAAGTCGTACGTACGAATGAACGCTACTTTCATTTCTATTTCATATTTAATGGAATGAAGTTATAATTATATAAAGTTATAATATAATTCCAGTATAATATAATGTATAATACCATTTAATCCATCTTTTATACATCCCACATATGGCATTAACGATTCAAATCACTTTGAGGGGGCGGTAGTCCGCACTTCGTAAAATGAAATTATCGCGTTTACCCATAATGGAAATCATAAAGTATGCCACAAATGAGAAATACAGAAGCATAAGGAAAACATAAACATAATATATATATCATATATGAAAATAGTTTCATCAAAATGGCCACAATTATAGATGTTATATGAGTATTGAACAATCATCGTTTCGTGAGACAGAAATTCTCCATCCACAGAAACAGTAGGTTCTTTAACCATTAGATGTAGGTGTGTGTAAGTGTAGCTCGAATAATTCTTATAACATCATCATAGTATATTGATTATACTGGTTTTGTTACAAATGAAATGAATAAAAAGAGTTTAGTGGGTTGGATAAGAAAAATAAAACAAAATACATAAGAGAAGACATTACCTTAAAATCGGGTAACTCTTTTGATTTGAGCCAAAGGCTTCCTTGGGAAGAAATCTGCCCAAAGTGAGGCTTCTAGGAGTAAGGGAGGGAATTTGGGAGAGTATTTTTTCAGAGTTTGGTCGAGCCAAAAGGCTTTGAATGTGTGAGTATGGTGGTAGTGGTGGGGGCCTTTTATAAGTGGAGAGGAGGGGCACTCTTGAAATGTAATGAAATTGTACTTTATTATATAATGAGTTTCGGATTTTAAAGGTCACACAATTATATAATTAGATTCTAAGGTGATAAGGTTTATAAATCTACTCATCCAATATATTTTTGACAAGTTTATGCCTTGGATTTTAGATTATCGTTTCATTTTATTTAAATCAATAATTAATGAGATAATTGATGCATTATCATGGTGTCATAAATAATTTAATTTATTTAATGTCTAAAAATTAAAAAAAAATATCATGATTTAGGAAATGTTTTTATCTTTCTAATGAATATTTATTGTAAAAAATATGACTTGTATGACCTCTTTTAAATTTTTTTAGTAAAACAACTTATGTTTGTGACATTTTTCTTTTAACTTTAAATAAATGTTATTTATGTCATTTTCCGACCAAAGTGGCTCCATGGGGTCCCCATGTTGACCCACGGATTGTATTGGTCGGTCATGAAACATAAAATAGTGGTAGGACAATTGTACAGGTATTTTCATATTTTTATAATATAATTTTTACCTTAAATTTCAGTAATTACCTTTAATCACGATTAATTAAACTTAAAAGTTACTATTCACCAAAAAATTATTTTAATCTCATTGAACCACATTTTATATCCTAATGACAACCATGTATGTCAGATTTTCGAAAATCAAATCATAGAAGTGGTAATGTTTCATTTAAACAAAAAATCAGTCTTTTATCTACCACTTAGTGGTTTCACTATTAATCAAAAATTGATGTTTTTCAGAAAAATGCCAAAATTTCACCCTAACCTATAATTGATATTCTTAATTCAAAAATGATGTCTTTTTTACAAAATTCCAAACCTATAAGTAGCATTAATTAATTTTATAATTAATTCCTGCTGTCACAACAAATATCGTGTTTTTAAGAAACAATATTTATCAAAAGATTGACAATTGTTTATGTCTAATTCAAAGTGAAATTAATTATAATTAACACCATTGGATAAAATGGTAAAAATACATTCTAATTATACTTTAAAACCACTCAATAGTATAATTTATCACTATAAATTATTCTAATTAAAAAAGTTGTTTTTAAGTATTTTTCACTATTCATAAAAAATTGGAAGTTCTCAGAAAAATACCAAAAATTCAAAATAGGATAATTTTGATATTACGAATCCAAAAATGATGTCCATTTTGAAATATAAATTTTATATAATTTCAAAAAGTGGGTATTACTACTCATTACGGCTACATTGATTAGTTGTGGTGTGTTAGAACTCGATGTAGCGTACAATACAAGCTATTTCATTATTGAATGAAAAGTGTATCATGGATGCTCGGGGTGTTACACTGACCATGTTTGGGTTCAGCCCCACCAGACCAGTTGGGTTCAACCCTGCCTGTTGGGCCCGCCCTAGTAGGCCACAAAGGCCGTGAGTACGGTGAGGGCGCGGATCGGTCGTGAGAGCGTGGACCGGCCGCATGTTGGTGTAAGGGCGATACGACCCAGAGGGGCCATGGGGCCACGGGAGGAATGCTCTCCCAGGTGCACATGGGGTGCGGGTCAGTGGCTCGACCCAGATAATCGAGGCCAATTTGGCCAGTGCTAAAAGGGGCATGGCTAGGGCGGCTCCGCCTGGATGGATGAGGTCTCTTCGGCCAGCACCGCGAGGGGCGCGTCTCGAGCAGTGTGGCCCAAAAGGTCGAGGCCGGTATGACCAGCTGCAGCGTGTGTTTCACGTTGTGGGCGTAGCACACTGAGGCTGACGGCTAGTGCGTCTTGGTCTGACAGGGCCGACAAAGTTTGGCCATCGCGCCACAAGGAGGGTCGCGGGCTGCTGTAGTTCAGGTCGGGGTGCACGAGAGGCCGGCGGCGGCTGAGAGCTAAAAGGCCGGAGAGCCAGGAGGGGCGGCGTGGGTTGTGGAGACCGTGGGTAGCGCGGTCATTGCCTGTCACCTTCTTCACCTTGTCATTTCATCGCTATGTCAAAGAACATCACAAGATATATCGATGGAGGGAGTCGGTCCATGTTAATTTGGTCTGCACCCTCCACGTTTAGGGTTATGGAAATCTGTCCATCAAGTAAGGAAAATGATGAATTTAAAAATCTATAGCCTTCAAAATGATCATTTCCAAATCTACAAAATATAAAAAAAGGAATGAATTAAAATGTAAATAAACCCCCTACCATGCTCATAGTTTGTCGACAGAGTCACGAGGGAGAAGGCGGATCGTTGGGAAAAGACGGACGCCATTGTCGTTGGTGTTTTCATCGTTCATCAATTTTTGCACCGGATTGTTGTAGTCAGAGGCATCATACATCAGAGGAAGTCCCAAGGAAGAAGGTCGATGTCGAGGTCGTTCTACCTTAAAGAGTGTAATTTTCCATGTGTTGGGAGTCACTTCACTTTACCAGTGCATCGTCGCTTGATGAAGCCATCTCAAATCCTTCTCCAAAGATCCATATATATATAATATGGGGATTGGTAGTTAATGATCATTGGAATTAATGACTGTTCATTTATTAAGAACATTCCTAAATTCCAACGAATTATTTACTTAATTTAAAATGGGGAAATCTAATTAATTTATGTTGTTGCAATGATGCAGTGCGTTGGAAAGATTAATGTTATGTGAATTGGCATAAATAAGGTGGAGGAGGTCAAGAGTCTCCCCCTCATTAATTGTGGGAGTTGAGTGTTTTTCTCAATTAATGGTGGGTTTCATCCCATGGGGACCCCACCACCATAACCTCTCATGGGAGGTTATTGTTCAGGTGGTCCACAGAACCTTAACCTCTTAGGGGAGGCTACATCCATCTTCCACATAAAGGTTTAGTTATGGTGGACCCCACCTGAAATACCCAAATGGGAGCTCAAAATTAAATAAAAATAAGTTTATTTTATTTTATTAATTCCACGAAAAACCGAACAAATATCCTCCACACACAACCAAATGTTGTCGAGGTGAAAGTCTCCGTAAGTGAATATCGGTGTTGCGAGTTCAACGGTTCCCTCAGATTTCAATTCTGATCTTCTGTTCAAAAGTCATCAAACGTCGCATAGTCGTTTAAAGAACGTACCTAAAAATAAATTTCGGAAAATTATTATCAGTCACCCTCGCCCCATGCTGGTCGAGGTTAGGCTCTGACTAGGTGAAACACTCCCCTAATAAACCCAATGGTACTATTATATTTTCAATCTGAGTTACCGTATAGAAGTTATGATCATATGAAATCATACCTTGGTGGATGGAAGAGGCCTTTGTCTAATGATACTAGCAGTGGCCCTTGCATTTGGATAATGTTTCCATTAGAAATCAGTTCGAGGATTTGGAGAATGAAAATGTTTCTCCTAGTGAGGATGGCCTTCAAAGGAAATACTCTACTAATATGCAACTTGTTTCCTCTACTCTGCTTGTCGTGACTGATGATACATATGGAACGGAGCCTCATGACAGTCATGGAACTGAGGATCCCCTTCAATGCGTCAAGTCGATTGATAATTACATGCAATTGTACTCAGTAAGATGAGGGTTTTTGACTGTTTCAAAGGATATATTGTTTGGAGGGATTGATGGATACCAAACAGTTGACTTTGTGCACATCAAAAGAATGTGGGGTAATGTAACTCATAGTGACAAAGAAAATTCTAGTGTTGTCGCAAGACTATCTTACAGTGATGTGGTTCATGGTGGAAAAAATAAATTGCCTACAAGTGAAGGTGGTATGACTTCTCCTCCAAGAAAAAGGCTAAAAAATATTACTCTTTCCTGCCAAATCCAGTGTCTACCATATCATCCTCTAAGAGGGAGCATTTTCATGGGACTACCACTGGATTGAAAAAGAAATTTCAATCTTCTAAGGAGTTTCTCTCATTGGATATGTTGAATCTAAGAAGGAAATATGCTAAGATCCTGAGACACTATGAAATCTTGTAGTGGGAATCATCTACTACGGATGAATATGGTGATGGGGAGGATTTTTATGATATGTAGTTTTCTTCTTTGGTGTTCTTTACTTTCTTGATGTACTTTTCTTTTACATTAATAAATGTTCAACGGTTTTCCTCTGACTGAGTGTTCCATGTAATTGTCACTTATTTATTTTATTTGCGTCCAAAAAATAACTTTTTCTGGTGGCCCACGACGGCCAATGATATTATCAAGTTAAAGAAATCATTCCCTCATGATTTTAGTGGTGGTCTCAGATTTTTAATTCGAGTTACTATTTGGGAGTTATAAGCATTTGAAAAATAAAATAATTTTTTTAATTAATTTATTTACAATTATTCTGTTTTTTGGGTTTTCTCATAGGAGGCCCAGGACGAATAATTTGATGTTACACCATGGGTAATACCTCTATCCTGAGCGCAACGGTCACCTCATATTTCTGATCCCAGTTCTCATTTAAGAGTTATAACACTTTTTCTGGAAAACTAATTACATGCATTAACAAAATCTTAACAAAATTTCAACAGATCATTCTGGAAACTCTAGGCCTCAGAATCGTCTGCCGTCAAGTTGTGTGAACTCATAAAATTTCAATTTATTTTAAAAAATTACTTTTATATTTATTGTCTCTACATTCACCCCACTTCATCACTCTACGTCCCTGTAAGACACAACTCATAACTAAGGGAACAAGTGTGGGGACTGAGAACACATTTAAGACTCCCACTCCCATGTGCTCTCTTGGAGGATCCTGTTTTTTCAGAGAATGCACACCAGATGCATCAACCGTCCTCAAAAGACATGATACTATCAATCATAAATCTCTATTGGGACCTCTGTAAAAGACTCCCCATCGTCGATGTCCAGATCTCCAAGTTAGATGATGTGAGAAGGGTCGTGCACATATCTCCATTGCTGGGACACGTGGAAGGAATCGTGCAACCGGTGCAACTGAAGTGGAACATATAAGAAGTATTCTATCCCACCAAATCTGTTAAGGACCTGAAAATGTCTGATAAATCTTGGAGATAACTTGTCTCCTTGGAAAAATCTCTGCAAAGATCATCAAGGTGAGACCCATAGAGAGACATTGTCGCCATCCTCAAACTCTAGAGGTCTCTATCTTCTGTCGGCATTCAACTTTTTCATGCTCTGTGTAGTCTTCATCTACTTCTGGATGATCTACACCTTCTCTATGGTAGCTCGTACCTTCTCTGGTCCCACTAGTGTTGACTCCCCTAGGTCAGTCCAACACAAAGGTGATCTGTAAGGTCTCTCGTCTAACACGTAAAAAAGGGGACATCCCTATGGTGACGTGATAGATGTTTTTGTATGAAAACTCCACCAAAGGTAAGTGATTCTCCCAAAGGCGACCGAAGATGATGAAACAAGTATACAACAGGTCCTCAAGGGTCTAAATGGTCCACTTAATCTAACCATCTATCTGAGGATTGAAGGCAATGATCTAATGAAGTTTCACCCCAAAATCCTCCCGCAACCCCTTACGTAGCTGGGAAGTAAATTGTTCATCATGATTGGAAACTATCATCAATTGTAATCAATGTAAACACAAAATCTCCAGCACATAGAGGTGTCACATTCTTTCTGTTGAACCCTGTTCTTTGATCGGTAGGAAGTGGGCCGTCTTGGTGAGACAGTCGATGATCAAGAAAATTGATTCATGACCCCAGGATGTATGTGGAAGTCCTATCACAAAATCCATGGATATCACATAGCAAATCTACTCTAGGACCACTAATGTCTGAATATAGCCTACTGGTACCTAATGCTCCACCTTCACTTTCTAAAAAGTGAGGCACCGAGAAACAGACTCGGAAAATTCTTTCTTCATTCCCGGCCACCAGTGCTATGATCGGAGGACCTGATACATCTTTTCCACTCTTGGATGTACCACTATATGGGTTTTGTGGAACTCCCCCATCACTTACTCTTGATGTGACACTAGTACCATGGTACATCTTCTAAAGAGAATGTCATGCTCCCCACCTTCAGAAAATCCATTAGGTGTATGTCATGTGGATATCTGAGCTCATCGAGTCTCGTAGTCATTGTCCCCACACTTCACCTCCCTGACTCACTGATGATGTGGGGGAGTGACTATACAAGTATTAAGAAAAGATGTTCCATGTGGATCTACAAAGGATATTTTCAAAGTGGCTAGCTGCTCTATTGCTTCACTCAACTGATGAAGGCCAAAACCCTTGATGAGTGCGCCAACATCCATTTACCCCTTCCCAAAAGTATAGACTATATTAAAGTCAACTTCAACTACCACAAGGGAGAGGTTGGCTAACTCACGACTGATTGGATGCACCCTCATATGAATGATTTTATCATGTGATTCCTAGGTTTTGTCTTTCACTGCCCATGGAAAACCCCATTCCAAAATTGTAGATAAACCACAACCTCTCTTCCTAATACAATTAATCTGAGTGTGAACTATGTATGTTAAGTCCAGGCCTAATCTAATGATGTAAGGCCTCGACACTACCACCAAGATGTCCCAATTGAAACTCTCTCCACAAGGGTCCAATCACACCGTCACTGTATGTGTGATTATTGAGTCTCCTCTCAATGATATCTCCAGACGTGAGGGTCAAGTAAATAGTTTAACCAGAAACTCTAGGTCCTAGAAAAGATTCATGGAAGGAAGGAATGATTGGTACCTATGTCAATTGATAAGGCTGCTAAAAGTAGACATAGATTGTACCTGGAATCATTCCTAGAGCCCTTGGGTCGAATTCCTTGACTGCATGCAACAACTCACTTCCCATATCATCCATCACCATGAGATTTGCAGGGTCAACAAAAAGGGGGTGGTTGTAACATGTGGAAAATTAATCCACCTCATGCTTCTCCGCAAGCTTTTCTTCCACGTCTGCGGTCCTTCAGACTCATCTGCTCCATGTCTCTCAGACTGGCGCTGGTTTCCTACTTTCCCACTGGTAACATTCACTAGTTGTATCTGCTCAGCCAGAGAACATTAAACCACAAAGGTTCTCTCTATCACCATAACATAAGTAATAATTCAAAGAAGAAATTTGCTGGCTCAGATGTCCTTTAAACACACCTTGGTTTGAAGTTCAATCCCTGATGCACTGATCATATCGTATTCGTTAAGTAACGGGAATGATCGATATGCATCGATGAATACTTAGTTACTGACTTTTCATTCTACCGAAGCTGTAAATGTTATAGATAACTCTCATCCACCTCCTCAAGCCTGTCATTAGCCACCTATTTATAGGGCACACCTCGGAAGCTGAGGGGTATCTGACACTGAAACACGTGTAAGGAACTAAGCCAACATGTGTCCTCTACCATTTATTCCAGTCGTAATTGGTGACCAATGGGAAGTGATATAACTAGAACACTACCCGAAGGTACTATCTCAAGCAATCGTCCATGTATGGAAGCCTCATCACTAACTGGACCGTTTTCATGGTAACTCGCTGAAAAAGACAAGTACCTATGATCATTGTCGACTCTAATGGTGTCTCAACTAGATGGGAAACTCTAGAAACCGCCTCCTGCCAGGCCTCAGCTGCGTGGGAAATTGTCTCACCTCGTAACCTCAGGGGACTATACTATTGGAACTCATGCAATGCACTCAGTTGGCTTGCAACATCTTCTAGTGTGTCTTGTGGTATCTGGTGACCAACGGGTGGTCATTCTTCTTGTACACCACCTGATGGTGCTAATATTCCAAGAGGGCCCAGCACCATAGCCTCGTCGCTAGGTGAGCTGTCAGTGCATACAACTCTCAAAAAACTAGCTGGTCGTCCTCATAGAGGCATCATTAAAAAATCAAATGCCACATGTTCAAAATAATATACCTATTGATATGATCTAGTGAGCGGACTTAATAAATCACAAAGTAAACACACACGTAATCAGTGCTTTCGTGCATTGAGTCGGAAATCAGATTACTTGGTCTTGGTGTAGGGATACATCGGTAGCCGCACCAACGCTTGACTCTCTAAATTGAAAACCACACTCAATACACTTAACACTATTGCATTACAAAAAATTTCATAATCCTATGTTTTGTGGTAGAACCGACTCCTTCGATACCGATTTTTCATGACCCCTCCCTCGGGGCCCATGTCATGACAACCCCAAGACTGCCTTCCATAGTCCAGGGGCTGGAGACTAGTACCAAAGGCATATTTTTCTAAAACTATGAAGGTATTGCCTTTATGACATATAAATGCACACAACAGAGCACACAACTTGGAAAAAAACACTAAGTAAACTATATAACAAAAGAGTGCTGAAAAGTAAAAGGTGTTGGAAATAAAACCCCAAGTGGAAAGTACATGGAAATGGAAGTATAAGTACAACTGAAGAAAGTAAAAACATCTGATGGGTCTCCTCCAAAATTCCTACCTAATGGTTACGTACAAATAGCCTCCACAACTCCCTATGTCTGTCCGTCTCCTCCATGTACTGTCACACCGTATAGTCCACCTCAGGGTACCATCCAGTCCTGGTACTCTCAACCTCTATTATCACTGTTCATCGTCTACATCCAACATAACGTGGTTCAGGAATATCCCGTTCAGGGGTGAGTATAACGATACTCAGTATGGACCCTGAGACCCTTAGGGTCTCACAAAATCCAACTCAGATAAACCAAAAAGTTTGAAATCAACCGATAACCCCACATAGGTATATGTCCATACATATTCCTATGTTATCAAGTAATTATCTCAATCATTAGGTAAAAAAAAGTTACTGACTCATATAACACAGTTATATGACTTTTTTTTAGAGTTAGAGATGATTAGATGTAGCCACTAAATCATCTATTCTGTCAAATCCACATAGGATCCTGGAACAGAAATTAGAACTGTCGAACCCACACAGGATCCATGAAAAATATTCAGAGCTTTCGAACCAACACATGATCCAGGAATAGCGGTCAAAACTGTCGAACCAAAACAGGATCCAGGAAAAGTAGTCAAAGCTGTCGAACCTATACAGGACTGAGGAACAACAGTCAAAATTGTTGAACCCACACAAGATCCAAGAATAGTAGTCAGATCTGTCGAACCCACATAGGATCCAAGAACAGCGATCATAACTGTCAAACCCTAATAGGATTCAGGAACAGAAGTCACTATTGGAGAACCCACACAGGACCCAAGAATAGCTGTTGGGATTGTCGAACCCACAAAGGATCTAGGAACAACAGTCATAGAGAAGCCAACCACAGGGTACCCGCACAAAGCACACTTTATTTTGGGAGGGTCTGCTTATAATGCCAAGTGTCGATACCTTAACTACCATAAAGTCCCATAAAGATGTATCCCAATGATCTACCACGTCAAAGGGGTTTCAACGCAATAGACGACACGTCAATCAGACACCCTGTCTGTGAGTTATTAGCCTTTTAGTCTCATGGGCCCAGTTGTATTCATGTTCGATCCAACCTGACTGTATCTCAACAATAACCAAAATACCAGAGGCGTATACACAAAGGGACAGTAACGTTCCATGAACACCAGTTCCACTAAAGGTACGTCAAACGGACGTCTGATTCCCATAATATGGCCAAAAGAAAGTAAAGGGTCATAGGGGCCCCGGGTCCGGTCTTACCTGGTCGGACCGACTCGAAACTACTTAGTCTGGGCTGACCTAGTTCGAGTTTGGCTCAGCCTAACCTGTTGGGTTTGGCCTAGCCCGCTGGGCCCGACCGAGCAGGCAGTGATGGCAGGGAGTAATGCGAGGTCGCGGACCGGTCACGAGAGCATGGACGAATCGCGAGAGCGTGGACCGGCTGTGGGTCGGTGTAAAGGTGATTCAGCCTAGAGGCACTGTTAGGGGCGCAGGATTCCAACTGGGCCAGGATTGTGTGGGGAACAAATCACCAGCTCGGCTGGTATGGCGGAGGCCAGTTCGTCCAGCTCCGCGAGGGGCGCAGCTCGTGCAGCTCGACCTGGATGGCCAAGGCCGGTTTGGCCAGCACTGCGAGGGGTGCGTCTCGGGCGGATCAGCCTAGATGGCCGAGGCTGGTACTGCCAGCGGCGAAACCTACCTGCGGGGAACCTGGAGAAGACGGATGCTGAAGGCCAGTGCGGTACGGGCCGGCGGTGCCGGCGGGGCCGACACAGTTCGGTCGGGGTGCCATGAGGAGTGCCACATGCCGGTGCGGTTCAAGCCAGGACACAAAGGAGGCCGGTGACAGCCGGGAGCCACATGGTACGGGCTGTTGCAGTTCGTTCAGGGTGGCTGGGAGGGTGTCGGGCGGCCGGGTGCCTGAAGGCCAGAGCGCCGTGAGGGGCGACGTGGGTTGCGGAGACCGTGGGAAGTGCGGTCGTGGCCTATTGCCTTCGTTACCTCGTCATTTCATCCCCATGACGAAGAACATCACATGAGTGGTCTGCGAAGGAGTCGGGCCATGTTAGTTTGGCTAGTAGCCTCCATATTTATGGTCACAGCAATTGGTCTATAAAGAAAGGAGAACAGTGAAGTTCAAATTCTATATCCTCTGCAAAGATTCATTCCCAACCCACAATAGATAAAACAAGGAATGTATTAACATGAAAATAACCACCCTACCTTGCTCGTAGTTCATCGACGAAGTCGAGAGGGAGAAGGTAGATCATTGGGAAAAGATGGACGTCAGTGTCATTGGTGTTTTCCTCGATCTTCGGTTTGTGTGCCGACTTGTCATAGTCGGAGACATCCTACATTTGAGAAAGAGCAGAGGAAGAAGGTCTATGATGAGGCTATTCTTCAATGGAGACTGTAATCTTCCATGTGTTGTGTGTTGCGTCACATTACTAGCTCTTCTTCTCTTAGTGAAGCCATCTCAAATCCTCCTCCCATGCTCCATATATATAAGAAAAGGGGAAAGATAGGTAACAGTCATTGTAATTTCTGACGGTTCATTTATTAGAAACCTAACTTAATTCCAAAAACACTGTTACTTAATTTAAAAAGGGGAAATCCAATTAATTTACACTAGGGTAACGATGCAGTGTGTTGGAATGATTAATGGTATGTGCGTTGGCATAATTAAGGTGGATGAGGTCAAGAGGCCCCCCTCATTAATTTTGGGAGTTGAGGGTTTCTCCAAATTAAAGGGGGTTTCATACCGGGTGGTTCCCACCACCAGAACCTCTCATTGGAGGTTATGGTTCAGGTGGTCCCCACAAACATAACCTCTCGAGGGAGGTTAAGGCCTGGTGGTCAACACACCCAACATCCACATGGATGTTTAGATCTGGTAGACTCCACATGAAATATCCACTTCGAAGCTCAAAATAAAATAAAAGTATGTTTATTTTATTTGATTTATTTCATGAAAAACCCAAAAACTAACTTTCAACCTCAACCAAATGTTGTCGTGGTGAAAGTTTACTTAAGAAAATATCAGCGTTGCGAGTTCAATGGTTCCCTCGGATTTCAATTACGATCACCCGTTAAAAAGTTACAAATCATTACTAACACGTTTACTAAACCTACTCGAAAAAAAGTTCGGAAAATTATTATCAGTCACACTCGACCCGCACTGGTCGAGGTTAGGCTCTGCCTAGGTGAAAAACACCACAACAAACCCAATGGTACTCTCGTTTTTTCAATCATTGTTACCTTTTAGATGTTATGAAATTTACAATAAAATCATTGTCAGTTAGTTATATTTTTTTGCGGCCAAAAACTAACTTTATCTGGTGGATCATGCTGGACAAAGTTAGTATTTCTTTAATGAAATAATAGCTTCACGTATTTAGTGGTGGTCTCAGATTTATAATCTGAGTAACCATTTGTGAGTTATAAGCATTTGGAAAATAAAATAATTTATTTAATTATTTTATTTATGATTATGCCATTTTTGGGTTTTCTCACTGGAGGCCCCCCAACAAATCATACATCGCGCTTAAGGTAAACTGGCCATCCTGAGCACAACCGTGCCCTCAAGTTTCTGATCGATGCTACCTTTTAGGATTTATTCCACTTTTTAGGAAAACATCATAAGTGCGTTAACATAAGCTTAACAAACCTTCCACGGATAATTCCGGGCACTCCGGGCCTCGGAATCACGTGTTGTCAAGTTTCGCGAACTCTTAAAATACCTAATTAATTTTAAAAAAATATTACATGGAAATTATGGGTCATTAAAATTATTAATCATATTAGAATGTTACTATGAAACATTTATTGATAGATCATATATTTTATTAAAAAGAACCATATTTACAACAACCAAATGAAATAGTTTTGTTGGTAATATTTTAATTTTTTCCTTGATCAAGTAAAATATATACTGAAGGATTAAAACATGGTGAGAATAAAAAACTTTTAGTTCTAAAAAAATTTATCTAAGAAGAAAAAATATTATTTATCACTGAAAATCTTTAATAAAAATACCCAAAATACAAGAGGCGTATACACAAAGGGACCTTCTGGCTCCATGAACACCAGCGCCCTGAAGGTACTTCAAATGGACGTCTCGTGCTCATGATATGGCCAAAAGAAAGTAAAGGGTCATAGTGGGCCCGAGTCTGGTCTTACCCGGGCCGACCGACCCGACACGACTTGGTCTGGGCTGACCTAGTTTGGGTTTGAATCAGCCTAACCAGTTGGCTTCGACCTATCCCACTGGGCCTGACCGAACAGGCAGTGAAGGCCGCGAGTAGAACAAGGGTGTGGACCGATCGTGTAACAGCCCGAGATTTTATGAAAAAATATTCTTTTTAATTTCATTAAATTCTTGTTTTGTACGCTACACCAAAAGGAGCTTGCTCAACATGCATCCTTGACTTGCCTTTCATTATACACAATCATGACCTTCCTTGATAGCGTGTGTAGTACACAATACCGAGTTTCACTAAACCACGATATGCTATTAAAATATTATTTAAACTAGCCGTTATGAATATTAATAACCACATTTTAAAATTTTAGAAATTTTAGCTCTTAAAATGGACTTCATTTTTGGATTCGGAGTATCGAATTTAGCCTAAGTTGAAATTTTGGTACTTTTTGGATAAATTTCATATTATGATGAATAGTGAAAATTACTAAATTATAATTAAAAACAACTTTTTAATAGAAATAATTAATAGTGATAAATTATTAATTTGAGTTGGTTTAAAGTATATTTAGAATATATTTTTACAATTTAATACAACGTTGGTCATTGGATGTTATTTCACATTTAAACCAGTCATAAACAAGTGTCAATCTTTTGATAATTATTATCTCTTAAAAACACGCTATTTGTTTTGATGATGGGAATTAATTTTTTAAATTAGTTAATATAGCTGATATGTTTTGAATTTGATAAAATAGACATAATTTTTGAATTCATAATATCAAATATTGCTTAGATCTAATTTTTGGTATTTTTCTGGAAACTTTCATTTTTTGATGAATAGTGAAACCACTAAGTGGTAGTTAAAAAAAATTATTTTTTCATAAAACTTAATTTTACCACTTCTGTGAGTGGAATTTAGAAAATCCAAGAAACAAGGATAATATCAAGGACTAAAATTTTGTTCAATGAGATGAAAATAATTTTTGGTGAATAGTAACTTTTTACTTTTTTTTACCACGGTTAAAAGTAAATAGGGTAATTAAGGGTAAAAATGATATTATTATTACCTTAACACATGTCCTAATTCTATTGGACAATTTTAATTCGACCAAAAAAACCTTAGGAATAAAATATGACCATTTAGGCCCACTTGGATTAGATTAGGACATTTATTATTAATTTATTTAAAGAAGGTTTAAAATAGTTAAAATCAAAGTTTAATAAGTATATCATTTTTAATATGGGGTTAGACATAAGATAAATTCGACTATAAATATTCATTAGAAATATAAAACGATTTACTACATAATGGTATTTTATTTGAAATTTTTAGACTTTAAATAATTTAATTTATTTATGACACAATGATTATGCAGTAATTACCGTAATAGTGAAAATTTTGAATAATTGATATTATATATACCTAAATAAGTATAATTTGAGACATTTTATGAATTAAATTAATATTCTAGGTTAATATCACATGTTAGGATTGATTTAATTAACTTTGGTAGAAGTAATAATTCAGTTATGAGTTTCAAAAAAATCATCTATTGAATAGTGTCAAAATTGACATAAAATAGTTTTTAAAACAAATATTATATTATTAATTGTTCTTTTATTCCTAAAAATATAAGGATCGGCCAAATGACTTAGATAAGGTTATATATATTAATAAAACACCGCTTGGGGGTCGCTTGGATGTATATGGTATGTTTATTAACTATATAATATAAAAATACAATGTGACATGGTAAATGTCAATCTAATTAACTAAGAGTTAAAACTAAAAGATAAGGTTAATATAATGACCTAAACATGTCTAAATTCTATTGGATGAGAGGATTTAAACCCATACCCACCTTATCTTATAAATAACTCAATTTGGAGCTATTTAAAACCGAATTTGACTTTATAATAAAATAATAGTTTTTTTTATTCCAAAGGTGCCCCTCTCCTCCCTTATAAAAGGGCACCTCCTCCCCCTTTTCCTCACACCACATTGAGCCTTAAATCTCGGCCAACCCCTATCAATTTCTTCTCTCCATTTCCCTAGAAACATCCTAGAGGCTCTGGTCTTCTTCAAAGACCTATTTTAGTTCCTTAAAAGGATGTCTCAAAGAAGCACTTCAAAGAAGAGGTAATGTCCATTACCGATTCTTTCATCATTATTTCTTCTTCCACTTATTCTTATTTAGTTGTTTCATTATGAAGTAATAACATCAGTATCACTCATATACTGATATGTTATTATAAGTATGAAACAACCCTATTTCAGCATCTGTCCATCCTACGGAAAAAGAAATCACCGCGTGTGCGTACGTACGGAATACCGTCTCCACGCCGTGGTGTAATCTATTTTTCACCACCACATTACTTGGATGGGTATAATGGTGTAAATAATGACTATATATGACTATTATGAAGTGATATTGATTCTTAAATAGTATACATACACTCCAATACAATTCCACGATCATAGGAACGATATCATCACTCATGCGTACGTACGGAATACTGTCTCCACAATGTGATGTGACTCGTTCTACACGATATTCATTTCATAATGATTATATAAATGAATTGAATGAATGAATATGATATAAATTACTTTAATAACATTCTTAAAATGAGGTATCTATAACCTAAAGATAAGAATAATAATTTATTCGACAAAACACGCATAAGAACAAAAAGGAATAAACACCCGAATAACAAGTAGTAATGAAATATTACTAATAATAAGCTAATAATATGACCATATATGATATCATAAAAATAATTATGATTCTATAATAAGTCAATAACATTATTTAAATCATTATACAGGAGGTTCGGACACATACAATGCATATCGGACCTAAGGTAAGGGAAATATCACAATATCATTTTTATCCGAGATTTCTTATACTTTGCTATTTACTGGGGTGTATTTTATCATCCACATCCATGCTACCTCAATATGTAATATTATTTCCATCCACCTAAAATTGTGTAAATCCAATTTTACCCTTCAGTGAGTTTTTAGTAAAGGCAATGAAAGACATCTTTTGTCATTTTTCGTACGAGATACTTTTTGACTTTTCTGACAAAAGTATGAAGAATGTTTTTTTAACTTATACGACATAAATGGATTTTTAAAACATTATTTCCAAGAAGCTTCCCTTACAAATATTCAAGTTGATTTTTAATCAACTTATTTTAGTTTAGAATTTTATGACATGTAAAGAAAGGAAAATTGTTTTTGAAATTGAAAGGATATTTTCCTCATGAATGGAGTTCAAGTGTTTTATCAAAATTATTTTCCATCTAAGATAATATATGGTTCTGTTTCTATCCCTATTATTACATTGATTTGATTATGTTTTGATGGAATTATTTTATGAATTCCTTTATCTTATATGCATTGTTTTATGATGTCACGATGTTTAAGATTCCCATTTTTATTACATGGGTTATGCAATGTTGTATGATTTATGATTTTGTGGCACAAATAAGAATGGTATAATGATGAGATGGGTGGGACCTTTATCTTCCTCCAATGCATTGGGTAAAGATTTTATATCTCATGAGATAGACATGTCTAGAATGGTAGGTTATACCGGTTCAGTGAAACAGGACTAAAACGAGGGTGACTCGGTTCAGAAATGGCCTTTGTCCACTAAGATAGTCTTGGAAATGAGTCTTGACTAATAAGAAATGATTCTATATAATTATGTGTGTATGCCACAAATTTTCATGTTTTATGTTATGATTATTGGGATTTCATTTCACTACAATGAAATTATGCTCTCTTTTTCAGGTTAAGATTTCCAAAATGTTATGTTCTTATGGAAATGATGTGATTTATATTTCTTTTGTTTACCCTTACTGAGCATTTGAGCTCACCCTTTTATGTTTTCTTTTCCCTATGATATAAAGAAAGGTTTTAGGTTTTTAAAAAAGAAGATCTTTATGGGAGATGTTGAAGATCTTTCACCATGATTAGAAGATTATCTTCCGAGTTTCCAAAGACACTAAACTATTATGGTCCTTGTGTGTGTGTTTTTGTTATGTACTAAGTATTCCGCAAAAGTAATGTAATGTCAATGTACGTCAGTAATTGGGTCTCTATAGTTGGTATCAGAGGAAAATTTTAGTCATCCTTTGGAAACTAGGATGCGAAAACGTTAGTGAGATCCCTAGAGATATTTCTATGGTATATCTTGGGATGTCCCTAAGGATAAGTATACGTATAGGATATAGTCCTAGAAATATGGTAACGATATTAGATTAAACCAATGGTGTTAGATATTGATGTTACTCCCCCTTTATTATGATTTTTCTCCTCACACTGTTCTTTTTGGGTTTTAGAAAATGGCTGGAAACAAGATGATTCACAATAATGGAGGATATGATGGACAATGGAATGATATTCATCATGAGAAACTAAATGAAATGGGATTGGGAAGTCCAAACATCATTATTATGCCGAATCCGCAATCTCATAATATGATCAATAAAGTAAAATTTTGTATGTTTCCTGACTCAGCTAATAAGAGAAAGATGGAGTTTCATGATGATCATAGAGGAAAGAAAGTTCAATCTACACTATGAAAATCATGAGGGAAGAGGCATCAAGGAAAATGTTTCAAAGGAACTGGAAGATGCTTTGGGTGTGGAAAAGAAGGACACAAAGCAAGTAAGTGAAAAGGAAAAGGTTCAGTTAACACCCAGGATGAGGATAATGGTATTGCTAAAACATCAACAATGGTTAAATGTTTTAAATGTGTAATGTACGAGCATTATGCAAACCAATACCCTAAGGGAAAGTCTCATTAAGAGAATCAGTATGGTCGTATGGTTAGTATTTATGTGGATGATGATGAAGATACTAAAAATGATATGTGAGATGAAAGAGTTTTTGAAGCTCAGTCAATGGTTTAAGAATGTAGTGGAATGTTTACATGTTTATCATGTGTAATGTTGTATAAGTAATCTCATGGTACTATGGAATATAGAGACATCTAAGGATTGTTACACTGTTGTCTTTCCTTGAGTTTTGATAGTGTATGATTAATGTTACCAGTATCCATGAAAGGTTATTCAGATATTTTTGGAATGTAGATGATATGCGCATAATGAAGGGATAAGGAGAAAATTAAATATTTGATAGTATTCATGAGATCATGACTGATATAAGGAGAAGGTTATATCATGGTTTGAGTATATAGAATTTTAGGATTTTGCTACGTGGAAAGAGTTAACTTTTGACAGCATTCATGTTTTCACTAAGGTTTAATGGGTATTCATTTTTCAAGAGAATACATCATTATGGTATTCACATGATTGGAATGTGACCAAAAAGACATATGGGGGATAAATGATGGTATTCACATGCTTGGTTGACGACATTTCAATTTATCGTTTTCTTTGTACTATGATCTTGGACCGAAGTATTTTAGATAATCCTAAAGATTGGAATGGATTATGTTAACCATAAGTTAGTATTGTTTAAGGATAGAATTTTTTTTGATATTATTTAAGTGATGTTATAGTAATTTAGTTTTAGAAAAAGGACAATCTGCAGGACGGGCGACAGCCCATCGCGTCGGACAAGGCCGTGGGAATCGAACCCACAACCGAAGTGCAACTGGCCTTTATCGCCTACCACTGGCCTACATGAAGTCCCTGTTTAGTAGAAACTAGTTTTATTAAACAGTATGATATATGAAGTATAAGTCCATTTTAGGAACCATATATCATTAATCTCACTATAGATGGACTTATGTATTTTTTTTATAACTTTTCTAACCTTATGTTTGAGATAGATGGAATGACCCACCATTCAATCACATGATCTGCTAACACATCACGAATGACAAATTCAACTTCATTTCTTTATGATATGATGTGGAAATTGTCCAAAGAACGACCAACGGTGAGACTATACTAAAATCACGAAAGTATTTCTTCTAATTCCAATTTCATCAACTTTATGGAAATGATCTTGAAAACCAAAAATGTTATCCTAGTGTTGTTATATCTGATGAATCAGATGGTACCTTAAATCGTCACAAATTTATGGCTTTGTGATTTCTGGCTTTTCCATAGCCATGTTCTCTACCACTGTCCATCAGAACATGATGGTTAGATTTTTCTTCCATATCCATATTTTCACCTATGTGGAAACCCAATGATTAGTTTATTTGGGTAATCGTTACATTTCATACTTTAGTTTTTAAAGCCAAGTTTTGGTATTCCATTTTACAAAGTGGATATATATTAAAGAATCTTTCGAGTAGTAAACCATTTATAACCCCGACGAATTTCTAGAGCGAAATTCATTTTAAGGGGGGTAGAATGTAACAGCCTGAGATTTTATGAAAAAATATTCTTTTTAATTTCATTAATGTCTTGTGTTGTACGCTACACCAAAATGAGCTTGCTCAACACGCATCATTGACTTGCCTTGCATTACACACAATCACGACCTTCCTCGATAGCGTGTGTAGTACGCAATACCGAGTTTCACTAAACAACGGTATGCTATTAAAATATTATTAAAACTAGCTATTATGAATAGTAATAACCACCTTTTAAATATTTAGAAATTTTAGATCTCAAAATGGACTTCATTTTTGGATTGGGAGTATCGAATTTAGCCTAAGGTGAAATTTTGGTACTTTTCGGATTACTTTCATATTCTGATGAATAGTGAAAATTACTAAATTATAATTAAAAACAACTTTTTAATCGAAATAATTAATAGTGATAAATTATTAAGTAGAGTGTTTTTAAAGTATATTTAGAATATATTTTTACAATTTAATACAATGTTGGTCATTGGATGTAATTTCACATTTAAACCAGTCATAAACAAGTGTCAATCTTTTGATAGTTATTATCTCTTAAAAACACGCTATTTATTTTGACGACGAGAATTAATTTTTTAAATTAGTTAATGTAGCCGATATGTTTTGAATTTGATAAAATAGACATATTTTTTGAATTCATAATTTCAAATATAGGTTAGATCTAATTTTTGGTATTTTTCTGGATACTTTCATTTTTTGATGAATAGTGAAAACACTAAGTGGTAGTTAAAAAAATGAATTTTTCATAAAACTTAATTTTATTGCTTCTGTGAGTGGAATTTAGAAAATCCTAGAGACACGGTTTATATCAAGGACTAAAATGTGGTTCAATGAGATGAAAATAATTTTTGGTGAATAGTAACTTTTTACTTTTTTTACCACGGTTAAAAGTAAATAGGGTAATTAAGGGTAAAAATGATATTATTATTACCCTGACACATGTCCTAATTCTATTGGAAAAGTGTAATTCGACCAAAAACAACCTTAGGAATAAAATATGACCATTTATGCCCACTTAGATTAGATTAGTACATTTATTATTAATTTATTTAAAGAAGGGTTAAAATAGTTAAAATCAAAGTTTAATAAGTAAATCATTTTAATATGGGGTTATACATAAGATATATTCGACTATAAATATTCATTATAATGATAAAATTATTTCCTATATAATGGTATTTTATTAGTAATTTTTAGACTTTAAATAATTTAATTTATTTATGACACAATGATGATGCAATAATTACCATAATAGTGAAAAATTAGAATAATTGATATTATAAATACCTAAATAAGTATAATTTGAGCCTTTTTATGAATTAAACTAATTTTATAGGTTAATATGACATGTTAGGATAGATTTAAATATCTTTGGTCGAAGTAATCATTCTGTTATGAGTTTCAAAAAAATCATCTTTTGAATAGTGTCAAAATTGACATAAAATAGTTTTTAAAACAAATATTATATTATTAATTGTAATTTTATTCCTAAAAATCTAAGGTTCGGCCAAATGACTTAGATATAGTTATATATATTAATTAAAGACAACTTGGGGGTATCTTGGATGTATATGGTAAGTTTATTAACTATATAATATAAAAATACAAAGTGACATGGTAAATGCCAATCTAATTAACTAAGAGTTAAAACTAAAAGATAAGGTTAATATAATGAACTAAACTTGTCTAAATTCAACTGGATGAGAGGATTTCGACCCATCCTCACCTTATCTTTGAAATAACTCAATTTGGAGCTATTTATAACCGAACTTGACTTTATAAGGAAATAATAGTTTTAGTTATTCCAAAGGTGCCCCTATCTTCCCTTATAAAAGGGCACCTCCTCCCCCTCTTCCTCACACCACATTGAGCCTTCAAGATCGTCCAAACCCTGCCAATTTCTTCTCTCCACTTCCCTAGAAACATCCTAGAGGGTATGGTTTTCTTCAAAGACCTATTTTAGTGCACTAAAAGGAGGTCTCAAAGAAGCACTTCGAAGAAGTGGTAATGTCCATTACCGATTCTTTCATCTTTATTTCATCTTCCACTTCTTCTTCTTTAGTTGTTTCATTATGAAGTAATTAAATCAGTATCACTCATATACTGATATGTAATTATAAGTTTGAAACAACCCTATTTCACCCTCTATCCATCATACGGAAAAAGAAATCACCGCGCGTGTGTACGTACGGAATACCGTCTCCACGCCGTGGTGTAATCTATTTTCCACCACCACCTTACTTGGATGGGTATAATGGTGTAAATAATTACTATATATGACTACTATAAAGTTATATTGATTCTGAAATAGTATACATACACTCCAATACAATTCCATGATCATAGGAACGATATCATCACTCGTGCGTACGTACGGAATACCGTCTCCACGATGTGATGCGACTCGTTCTACATGATCTTCATTTCATAATGATTATATAAATGAACTGAATGAATGAATAAGATATATATTACACTAATAAAATTCTGGAAATGAGGTATATATAACCTAAAGAGAAGAATAAGAATATATTCGTCAAAACACTCATAATAACAAAAAGTAATAAACACCCGAATAACATGTAGTAATGAAATATTACTAATAATAAGCTAAGAATATGCCCATATATGATATCATAAAAATATGTATGATTCTGTAATAAGTCAATAACATTATTTAAATCATTATACAGGAGGTTCAGACATGTATAAAGCATATTGGACCTAAGGTAAGGGAAATATCACAATCTCATTTTTCTCCGAGATTGCTTATACATTGGTTTTTACTGTGTTGTATTTTATCATCCACATAAATGTTCCCTCAATATGTTATATTATTTCCATCCACCTACAATTTTTTAAATCCAATTTTACCCTTCGGTGAGTTTTTAGTAAAGGATATGAAAGGAATATTTTGTCATTTTTCGTACGAGGTACTTTTTGACATTTCCGACAAAAGTACGAAGAATGTTTTTTTAAACATATACGGCATAAATGGGTTTTTAAAACATTATTTCCAAGAAGCTTCCTTTAAAAATTTTCAAGTCTATTTTTAATGAAATTCTTTTAGTTTAGAATTTTATGACATGTTATGAAAGGAAAAGTGTTTTTGAAATAGAAAGGATATTTTCCTCAAGAATGGAGTTCAAGTGTTTTATCAAAATTATTTTCCATCTAAGATAATATATGGATCTATTTCTATCCCTATTATTACATTGATTTGATTATGTTGTGATGGAATTATTTTATGAATTCCTTTATCTTATATGAATTGTTTTATGATGTCATGATGTTTAAGATTCCCATTTTTATTACATGGGTTATGCAATGATGTATGATTTATGATTATGTGGCACACATAAGAATGGTATCATTATGAGATGGGTGAGACCTATATCTCAGTCCAATGCATTGGGTAAAGGTTTTATATCTCATGAGATAGACATGGCTAGAATGGTAGGTTATACTGGTTCAGTGAAACAGGACTGAAACGAGGGTGACTAGGTTCAGAAATGGACTTTGTTCACTAAGATAGTCTTGGCAATGAGTCTTGACTAATAAGAAATGATTCTCTATGATTATGTGTGTATGACACAAAGTTTCATGTTTTAAGTTATGATTATTGGGATTTCATTTCACTAATATGAAATTATTCTCTCTTTTTCAGGTTAAGATTTCCAAAATGTTATGTTCTTATGAAAATGATGTGATTGATATTTCTTTTGTTTACCCATACTAAGCATTTGAGCTCACCATTTTATGTTTTATTTTCCCCAGGATATAAAGAAAGTTATTAGGTTTAAAAAAAATAAGATCTTTATGGGAGATGTTGAAGATCTTTCACCACGATTAGAATATTATATTCCGAGTTTCCAAAGACACTAAACTATTACGGTCCTTGTGTCTGTGTTTTTGTTATGTACTAAGTATTCTGAAAAAGTAATGTAATGTCAATATACTTCATGCATCGCATCTCTATAGGTCGTGAGAGCACGGACCAGTCGCGAGAGCATGGAACGACCATGGGTCATTGCAAGGGAGATTAGGCTTAGAGGTGCCGTGAGGGGCGCAAGATTCTGGCAGGGCCAGGATTGTGTGGGACGCAGATCAGCCGCTGAGCCCGGATGGCAGAGGCCGGTTCAGCCAGTGCCGCGAGTGGCATGGATCAGGCAGCTTGACTAGGATGGCCAAGTCCAGTGCGGCCAGTGCCGTGAGGGGCACAACTTGAGCTACTTAGCCTGGATGGCCGAGGCTGGTATGGCCAGCGGCGACACCGGCGCGCGGGGAGCCTGGAGCGTATAGATACTGAAGGACAGTGCGGCCCGGGCCGGCATGGCCGGCATAGTTTGGTCGGGGCACCACGAGGAGGGCAACGGGCCGGTGCGGTTCAGGCCGGGATGCATGGGAGGTCGGTGGCGGCCGAGAGCCGCATGGTGCGGGCTGGTGTGTTTCATTCGGGGCCGCTGGGAGGCTGTCGGGAGGCCAAGTTCCTGAAGGCCAGAGCACCGCGAGGGGCGGTGCAGGTTGCGGAGACCGTGGGTAGTGCTGTCATTGCCTATGACCTTCATTGCCTCGTCGTTTCATCGACATGCTAAAGTACATCATAAGAGAGATCCGGGGAGGAGTTGGGCCATGTTAGTTTGGCCAACAGCCTCCACATTTAGGGTGACAGCTATCAGTCCATCAAGAAAGGAAAACAGTGAACTTCAAATTCTACATCCTTCACAATGATTCATTCCCAATCTGCAAAAGATAAAACCAGGAAAGCATTAACATGGAAATAAACCCCCTACCTTGCTCGTTTTACCACGATAATTTATTTGTATTTTCAAATGAAATAGTCAATTTAAATTCAAATATAAAACTAATAAAATTCTTCAGCATGTCATAGAAAAATCAATAACATCATTTTAAAAACGATAAAAATAATAATATATGCGTTATTTTTGGTCTTCCAATTCTATTTAAATAAAATGATATATTAGAGAAGATTTAATTAATTATATTTGAATTCTATTATTTACATATTGTTTTAAAAGTCAAATTAAATGAATATATCAAAATTGATTTTAATAGTATTATGCAATAAATAATATATTAATTAATAATTTTAAAATCACACAGTTAAATATTCAGCCAAGTGATTATGATTTATTTTCAAATATAAATTATGTTCCACATATGATATAATTATACTTTTATAGTATAATTATATACCCCCGTATAATAAAATCGTTAATAATGCTTTAATGTATAATAAGGTTTAATATAAGTTTATAAAACTTGATAAGGGTGAATACATCAAAAATTAATTAATTTTTATTTTATAAGTTCATTTAAAAAAAACATATTATATTGTAGTATTATCATTTTTTCAAATTTATAATTTGAACATTAATTTATATTAATTTAATAATTTAAAAAAATTTATAGTCCACATTCCTTCTATTATAGTAGAGGTCATGTTATTCAATTTAATTCATAAATAAATAACTTTTGGTTCAATAAATCAATAAAAACTAACTTCCCAACATCTGTATCTATATCCAATATTCCTTATTTTGATCCTAAAACCAAGATATTAATTATTTTGGTACAGTCCATGAGAGGTTGTGTGTAAAGATCTGTAGTTTTTAATCAAGAATTTCCATTTTATTTCTTCTTCTAAATCATCAAATTTATTTGAAAAATAATGAAAGAATATTGTTATTATAATCTATATAAATATATTTTCATTATTTTTATGTATTAAACTTTTTATAGAAACATTTACATCAAATGGGAAATAAAACCATAGATCTTGTGTATGATAGGATACACCCTCATTAACGGATGTAATTTGTTTTCCAACACCACCTCATATGGATAATTGTAATAATGGATTAAATATATATATATAAATGATATTAATAAAATTTTATAATTATTTAAATAAAGTATAACATGTATTTTTTTACCATTCCATTCAATGAAAAATGATAATTTCATTCATGTGTATGTGTGTAATACCATCTCCACAAAGTGGATTGATTCGATTTTTGTCACCACATAAAAAGAATTACATATAAATGTTTATCTATATAAATAATATAGTATTTATTATATATTAATCATTTCATCATAATAATATAATACTCAATTTTATATGATACTGATCATTGAAAAATTTAAATGTTACACTTTTGTATATTAGACATACCATCTATTGGACTATAAAGTTTTTTTATTTCCACATAGAAAACATTGATGATGGGTTTTAAATTTATAATTCATTTATAAAAATTATAATTATGTCATTTTTATTATTATAGAGATGATTAATTGATGTAATATTTTACCATAGTAAACATATTGAAGTCATTTAGGACATATAAGATGAATATCATCAAAAAATACAATTTGAACTTAGTTTATTATGTTGTTGGATATAACATGGTAATTAATAAAATAAATTTTTTAATAAATTATCATTTCTATTTATATAATAAAATAATTAAAACAATTTATTATTCTAGAATATAATGAATACACATGATGAGTTGGACTCGAGGTAAGAGTCTTTATTTTATAAAAACCCATAGATAATTTCCTTCAATATATATTTTCCTTTTAAGTATATAATATTCTAAAATATATAATGAAAATATTATTTATGCATTAAACAATTCCACTGATAATTTTTTACCATATTCTAATTTCAAAAAAATATTTTTCAAAGGGATATTTTATGACTTTATATTAGGGTATCTTTACTTTAGACCCTTCATTTTAAATGGTTCAAATATTAATTTTATAAATATATATCATCTATGTCCATAAATATTGAATTATTTTCTAGATGTATTTATTTGGATATAAATAAATTATATTAAAATTTTATTTCTTTTAAAACATTAATTAATTGTATTTCAAAAGGAATATTTTTATATATTTTATGGAATGTTTTCACATTATTTTAAAAAGATAAGATGTATTTTATTTTTTTTCATATACGATGACAATGACCTTTAAAAATGCTATAATTTTTTTTATATTTGACATAGTTTATAATATTCTCTATTTTCTTTATAGAAAACCCTCCTTCATTCTATTTGGTTTATTTTCAAAAAGTGTTTCAAAATGTAATGGATATATTAATATCTAAAAATGTGTTCTTACATTTTTTATAAATATTTTGAAGCATATATGATATTCTATGTTATGATTATGTTATAGTCCTCATGATATTTTTATGATGATATGTGGTTTAATTAAAAAATAATCATGTGTTTTTCTATGATATTCCTCTACTACATTGTGTATGATTTATTAAGAATGTCAACTATTATTGTTATTCTCGATGTAATTGTGATGGTTATTCTATGTGTAACCATGATTGTTATTCAATGTGTAATTGTGACTGTAATATTATTTTTATTATTGAAGGTAACTCCATATATTATAGTGATATTAAAATGATTCTTCAAGCCACAAATATTAATTATCTAATCTTATTATGGGGTTTTATAGGGATCTTACGATTTTCAAGGAAATTTAATCAGTTTATCTTTGAAGAAATTTATGTGCTACCCCTTAAGGGTTGAAACCAAAACATTTTGAAAAAAATTCCTTGTGATTTTCATGACATTATATAATAATTTAAGAGTTTTATTTTCAGATTTAAATTTCTTTGAAATTTTCTATAGAACTATTTGTTTAAAGAAGTCAATTTCTTAGTTACTAAAATTATTTTATTGAAACTCAAAGATTATTTTTAAGAAGCCATATTTTATAATTATTAATTTACTAATGGTTTATTTCATTCAATATATTTCCCTTACTGAGATTATTTTTATCAACCCCTATTATAAAATAATTTAAATATATTTTTAATGAAGATATGGGAAGAAGGATAATGTCAATATGAAAATTGTTAAGAGATGTCATAAATAAGAAGAAAATATAACAATTAAAATGTATTGTTATGAGGGATAATGGATACTGAGTAGATGTACCTATATAGAAATTTATTAGTTTTTAATGTAATATTTATGGCCAAATTTTCCTAATCACTAAATATAAAAAATATTTTGAAATTCATGAATATAAATTCTAGTCTAACTCCACATAAATATATAATTTTAAAGGATGATTCCATACAAAATTACATACAGAGATTAAATTATTTAAAAATTATATGACTAAAAATTTTATTGGAAATAAAAAAATCCTTAATTTTTTAGTAAATATTTACACAATACCGATTTCAACATTCGTATATTTTCAATTTATGGACACTTAATTAATGTATATGATATATATCTCCACTCCGTATGGATTAAATAATTGTGGTTATAATAATTAATTATGAAAAAATTAAACCATATAAATTATAATATGCTTAAAAATATGAATCTTTTATCATGAAATTAAAATTTAAAAATGGAACCCCTTACACACAATTATTTCTTAATGAAATTCACTCTAAACACGTTAAGATTTATGACATTTTATATTTTTTTCCCAGAAATAGATGAGTAAGGAAAATATATCGTGACTATAAACTTATGAAAATGAAAAGAGATATTAGGGAACTTATTAATAGAATAATTTGAATTTTAATTTAGAGTTTTTGGTGTTCTATTGTTGGAATAGTGCAAGGTCCTTATATAAGTTGTGAGAATGAAAGTTTTTTAAATATAACCATGTTATATATGGAGATCACATTTTATAAATTATAAGTGGTACCAACAATGGAAAATAATTTATTAGGGGATGTAATATGGTTTATATTAACATAAAAACGTATTACAAAAATATTTTTTCCATTTTTTATGCCCATTACTCTGAGATTTGTTACTTTAAATACTATAAAATATACCATTATAATTAGTTTTTACCTTAAATATGGATTTCTACTAATTAAAATAAACAATAAATTTTAATGTAATATATACCTAATAAATCCTAATACAAAATAACTATTATCATATAATAATCTATTATGTAATAAAAAAATTATAACATTATTACATGTAATACGTAAAACACCATTTTCTTAATATAAATTGTATTTTTGAGCTTACAATTTCAATATTGTCTAAAATTATAAATGAGATATATTTTAATAAAATAAATTTCTTTGTTATAACTAAAATAATATTTATTTTTCATATAATTTAATACAAAAGATAATAATTTCCATAGAATTATTAATTATAAGAAATTCATGAATTTGTATTTTAAAAATGAATTTAATGATACTTGTAGTATATAATGTTAGTCAGATGTTTTAAAAATTCAAAAAAATATAAAATAAATATTATTTACCATTACATAAATATTTTATCAGTTAAAAGATTTTATAAATTTATATACCGTCTTCATATTTAATGTAAAAAAATTTCAATATTGTTAAAAATTATATTTTTCTTTATTCATAGTGAAATAATATATTTAAAAAAAATATAATAAATTACTTATAAGATATATCTAAAAATATAAATTTAAAAATTAAATACTTTCATGAAGTAAATTTTTTAATATTGTTAAATATTTGTTTAAATTAAAAACTATAAAATAAAAAATAATTTCATATAAGAAATAAATTTTTTTTCTTTTTATTGAAATTTGAAATGTTAAATTCTTAAAATAAAGAATATAAATAAAATATTAAATTAAAAAAATCATTATTATGTCATCAAAATTTATGTTTAAATACCCATACACAACTATCCATAAGATCTAAGCATAAGGTACACTCTTGTACCGGTCTAGGGTAGAAATTTTTATAAAATACATATCATTGATGATTTCAAGAGGTTGAATTTCTCACAAATATTATTTAAATCATATAATTATTGTTAATATTAAGAATACAATTGGTGTAAAGAAAATCCAAGAAATGATACCTTATTTCCTAGTATCCAAAAAATGAGTTTCATTATCGGGACATGACCACCAAGATTAATTTTTTATCCTTTTCTAATATTTATGGTAATATGGTGATATAATTTTATAACCACAAATTTAATGGCAATAATATAACGGTATGATTTTTTATATGTAATTCATCATTTTTTGAGTATTATATGTATGACTACTTCTCTAACATAATATAAATTTTGTAAAATATAGTAAAATCATGGTTCATTACATTCTATCCCATAAATAAATTTTGTCCTACAGTTTTGATTATTATATTTTAATGAAGTGGTTGTTGATGTTAACAATATTTTTATAATTGTAGATTTATTTTCATATGATCATTCATCGTCACAATCCATGTATCACTATTGAACTTATCTCTTTTCTCAGAATAAAAATATAACTACTATTGAGTTTATTTATTTAAAATTTTATGATTTAAAGACCAATATAATGCGAGTGAGTTTTCATATAGGGCTTATAATAATTCATTTTTAATAGGTGATTACGGGATGATTTTATTCTTTAATTTTAGTATATTTTCAATTATCATTTCATATATGTCAAGAGAACATGACCATCCTTAATATCACATCGAATTTGAATAATGTAAGTACATTTGGATTTTATTAGGAACACATAAAAATTAATTTGATAATTTTTATATACTTGATATATAATATTCAGGGAAGTAAATTTTTTTGTAAATATTATGAGATCTAGAACCAATGTGGTGGGTCTTCATTTTAATCATCTATCATGGTAAAAGGAGTGTGTTGAATAAAAATTATATACAATTTTCATAGCTCTAATGTGTATGATTAGTGTTCCAAAATCTACAATTTCATCATTAATAACATACATAGAAATCATTTCATAGGTATTATCTTCTATTTATAATTTATAGGGTTCATCACCCTCATTAAATTTTTTATCAGTGAATATACATGGACAATGTTTGAGTTATATACATTAAGACAATTAATTATCAGTGGTAATTTAGGATAAACACTTCTTGCTTTCACTATTTCTACATAGGTCTTTACTATTTCTTATAAATTTTTTTATCTACGATATATATTATCATAAAAAATCATTTATCATTCTATTTATAAAAATATATAGGTTATTACTCCCAGAATCCAGATAAAAAAATTGAATGTTCATTAATGAATAATCTCCATCTGTAGAAATCCCATGAGACTCTAACCTCCTATTATTTTTTATGTTTAGAAATTCAAATATATACAATTATTAAATGATAATTATTTTTATCTGTATTTATATAATAATAATTCTTTTCATTCCTATTATTATCCCACTTGGATTTATATTCTTTCAATATATTAATGTATTCGGGAATCCATTTTAACAAGGTTTCTTAAATAATAATCCCTTAATAAAGACAAATGTTTTAAATAATTAATGGGAGAAAATTATCTTAATAATATAATTATTATAAGATATGTTAAATTCATCCTTAGAGTGTCCTCATCATTAAAATTATTAAATTAGATTTTAGATCAAGGTAAAAAACTCTCTATTTAATTATTGTTTATTAAGGTTGGGCTCTCTAATATTGTGTATCATAATTTTAGAAAATGATAATTCAATAATAATTTTTTGTAAAGGTAATTTTCAAAAACATCATATCACATGACAGTATCAAACAAGGTGTTCTTGTAGGCCTCTTTTTCATACACTAGCTGATAACTTAGCTAACAACCAAACAACCTTTTTCTAGGTTATTATCCCAAGGTACATTTGTTTTATAATATCCTCATATGTATTTTATTTAAAATATATCCACATCATATCTACCTTAAATAATCAAAATGATTATATGTGATATGTATATTTATTTCTAGGGTTTTCACTATGATTCTCTAATACTAATTCCCAATCGATAAAAATATTAAGAATAATGAAATTATGGTTTATCAATAACTTTGAAACTATGAACAGTATTAAATTATTAATCCTTAATTAAATATACAAATATTAAATTATATTTAACCAACAACATCATATCAACTATATTTATCTAATCTTTTATCTCATCTTAATTGACACACCCCAAAACTACAATCCAAGATCTTGTGTTAAAAAAGGGACATTACACACTAGAATTGATAGAAATACTCAATACAAGATCATTATGAGCTAATTAATTAGATAATTTTCTTGAATGTTTATTAGGTTTGTATTTTTAGACTTTTTATTAAATTATTATTACTATTGGAAACCATGGTAATGGTAGTAAATAGAGAATTTACATAATAATTAATCCAAAAATAAGTCTTAAAATCTACAAAAAAACTCTCTCCATATGGTAATGTTCAAGAAAAATCATATATATTACTTATCTATTTATCATGGGAAAATTTGACTATAACAATGTATGAGCACAAATTATCAGTAAAGGAAAAATTAAGTGATAAAAATCAATGATCATAGGTGAGAATAATATGAGAATATTTTTTATGATCAAAAAACATAGGAAAATCATACACTATAAAACATAGATCGTTAAACATTGTATAAGGAAGAGAATATAATATCATTAGAATCAAAATAGAATAGAAACATGATTAAAAAAACGAGCCATGAAGCATAAAATTTATAAGAATAAGCATACAAATGAGGAAACAATTTGTATAGTGTATCCTTATATTGTGATCCTATCTAAAAATTCTAAAAATTTAGTATGTTAAATTATCTAAGAGATCAAACTCTTTATATTTTGAGTATATTGAGGATTTATCACCCTTTAATTTCTAATAGTACCATATATGGATCATTATTTTGTTGTAAATACTATCTATGAATGTTCATTCTATAATATAACATTATTTTTTTAAAAATACCTACTGATGGGGGGTGTTATAAATTCACCTTACCCTCATCATCATTATATTAGGGTACCACAATATATCATTCAATTATTCATTTTATAAAACCCCTTGAGAATTAAATGATTTATGTATACTTTTCAGAAAGAATTGAATAAAACATATTCCATAATTCTATAAATATACATAACACGATAAACCCATATAATATATATATATATATATGTATATATACATATAAAATAATATTTTTAAACATTATATGTAAATAAACATAATGAATTATAAAAAATAATATTGTATTTCAACTGTAAAAATAAAGGGTGTATAGTTAAATTAATAATTTCCCCAATTAATTAATATATGTAATCAAGGTAAACACCCTTTAATCAATTATATGAAAAATGGAATGTAAATAGATGGGAATTTACTCATTCTCATGTTGGATTGTTAAATTTAGAGAATATAGCGAAGGATCGTATATCTTATTAAAAATAACCTTTATACAACATCCAATTGAAAGTATACCCTTTTAAATAGAATAAACGACATCACTCTTCAAACATCGTGAATGAAATGAATATGGTAAAAAAAATTAAATATTTTGAAAAATAATAATATCCAAGATATCATAGTCTACATCATGAAATATGTCTCATGAAACTAAATTTTGGACAAGGAACATATTTCATGTGGATTCTGCTACTATTGATTTCATTTGAATTTTAACAAACATGAATTTCAATTGAATATGATTTCGCACATATCATAATTGGTCATGTTTGGATTTTTCTTGGTCTATATAAAATCTTGGATAAATTATCTCACATTAAATTGAGGATGAATGAGAGTCATAAAAAATACATCTTCTACCAAATGCACATTCTTTTTATTGATTTTATATTTCATAATATTGTTAAATCCTTTAATAATCATTAATTTAATGAATAAATTATAATGGTGAATGATTATTTTATATATCATTAATTTGATATTTTTCACTATAAAAGTTTAATATAATTATCAAAAAAGTTCTATGTTAAAGAATTTATTAATAAATATCATTTCCTTATTGTAATTACAAGATTTAAGAACATATATGAGGCTTAATAAGTATTTTCATAAAACACACGCTTCCCTATATTACATAGAAACGATCTGTATCAATTATTGGGGGTTTTTTATCATATACATTAAATATTTGTATTTTTTTGTATAAAAATTGTACAATGCGGTGTGAAACTAATTTTAAATGAACCACTTCATTTAATAAAAAAAATTATTTTTTAATAAGAATTACTAAATTAGTTATATTAGTTTAGGAATAATTATTTATACATTCTTTAAATTATTTGATTTTTTTTATTTATAGTTACCATGATCTTACTAAGATTATTAGGATTTTAGTTATACATGATGATAAATTGGGTGGTGTATGACTGAATTATAATTTACATTCATTTATCTTTGCATATTTAATTTCATATAATGATATATGTCATATTTTATATACTTTTTTTTATATTTTTTTAGATTTAAATTGTATTATGATTTGTGTTTTTAAATATATATTGTTGTATATGAGTATGAATAGGTCATCTCTGTTTGATGAATAATGGGTAATTTTTGATAGGTTCACAGTGCATTATCTAGAAACATATATTGGATTACAGTTCTTTGAATTTATATCTTTATTTCCCTTTTTCAAAAGGGAATATATTTTATATTTTATTTAATATGTATACATATACCCATTTTATATTTTGATGAAATCCTTTACTTATCCTTTAGTGGATTCTTCATGTCACCAATCTCATACTCTAGGGTGAGAACTAAATGATGTACAAATGGGATCACTATTATTATAGATCATAATATTTTTGTACATAATGAATGTATTTATAATACTTTTCCCGTTGTTTTAATTGTTTCCATAAATTCACTATTTATTTTGATAGGATGTATGTTGTGGGATCGTGATTGTGTCCTATGTATATTATACATAAAAACAATATCTACATTTTTTAGATGCACAAACTTATGTACGTGATCTGAAAAGTGTAAAGGAATCTCAATATGGAATCTCGGGATGAATAAAGTATTTACATGGAGAAAAATCATATTTATATTTTGGTTGATAGGTTATGAACACAAACATGGATTATATCTAGGAATTCAGTGGGGCGTGGAGATAGTTTTAATTCCATTGAGGTGAGTACTCATTATTGTTCATTAGTACAGATTTGTCATATATTTTATTTTATATTTAATTTATAGACTATTTTAACATGATATCAAAGATATTTATTGTGTTTTTGACGTAGTTTCTTCTAAATGATTCTATATATATTAAATATATATTTGATTAATTCTATAATCCAAATGAAAAAGGAATTATTTCATCCCATAGGTGTTTGTATACATTTTCATACTCCAAAAGAATCATATGAATTTTTAGTAGGTAAATTTAGTATTTTAAAATCACTATTTGATAGGGAGTACCATTTTTCAAAATTTTTTACACAATCCCTTAAAATTTATGGCACCCTTTAATGATCATGAGATTTATTTAAGGTATTGTCGTAGCCTATTTCAATACCATTAACATAATTGGATCACAATCAGTACAAAAAATATTATTGAGAAAAGATGGACCATTACTTCAATGTTATAAAAATATAAATTATTATATTAATAAATACTTTTATGAATATATATAATCATTAATAAAAATAAATTTAGTATATCTCAAATATTCCTTTAATTTAAAAATATTTTTTTCTATTGTATTGATATTATTTAACATTATTGGGACTTATTTCAGATGTAAAATTTGTTTAGTTTAACCTAAATAAGTAATATAATATTAAAACTATCTTTTACTAGATTATCTACTAATATCCAAAATTTCATTTACAATATACATATATTATAATGATATATAAGATAATTTTTCACTACTCTTCACCATTCAATTAGTGTCTTTTCAGTGAAATTTATTTTACAATACGAAAATAATTATAATTAAAAGAAACAATTATGTAGACATTCCATGTATATGTATGTATCTTATTTTATTGATCGATCAAATAAATTAACAACCAAATGAATATTAATTTCTAATTTTTTTTAAAAAACTATCTCTTCATATCATAATTAAATAAAAATTTTAAATATATTTTTTGAAAATATTTTCATTAGATATATGTATATCATGTATATGATGATAAATAAACATTCCCATTTTATTCCATCATTCTAAAATTATTGTTTATATAGTGAATTATATTATAAGGATAACATATTCATTTATTTCAACCAAAAAATATAGTTATCAAATGTTTTTTATTTATAGGATTATAATTAATTTTAGGGGTATATTTTGATTCCCCATAATCCTATTATCTATTCATGTCATTCATATATAAATTTAACACAAATAAGATTATATTATCCAATTTTCGGACAATGAGTCATGATTATAAGAATTTAAATGACCAAATTTGATCTCCTCTTGAAATAACTGTTCTCCTTATTCTCTTGTGGACTAAAATTCGTTCAGAGTGATAAATTTAAAAATTTATGGGATGGTTTCTCCCAAAAGTTCCAATACTAAAGTGAAGTTAATGTAAAAAAGCTTCCCAAATAGTTTTCACAAAATCCTTTTAAATTTTAATCTTGCAGTGTGTTTAATAAAAAATTAAAAATATTTATTAATTAAAAAATATACTAAAAAATATATTTATAGTGTCTCAAGATACAAGATACAATATAATATTTATATATTTCTAAATTACATTCAAATATAACTATTGATAATTAATACATTCTTCTAATTTACAGCATCATGGTTAGTAATTAATTCATAGTGATAATGTAGTGTGTAATTATGAAAATTTTAATATTTACCCAAATACACTATTTCATAATATGCATGAGTAATTTGTGAATAAATTAACAATTTTTGTTTTATAAATATATTATGAACATATGTTTTATTAAACAGTTTTTCATAAAAATTTAACATAATTTAAATAATAAATAATACGAGATTTATTTGAAAATAAGATCATCACCATTGATGTTGTAGATCAAGGGAAATAGAAATTTTTTATTGTTTTTTTAATCAGTGTTCTTACAGGGTTCATTTTTGGCCCATTATTTTTATTAGAATTTCCACTTGGGTTATGAAATCATATTGGAAGTCCTTGATTTTAGGATGAGGATATGTTATATGATCCCCATTTTCAAATTTTTCATGGCTCTTGTAATTTTATTTTCTCATTTGTAATAATTTTTTTAAAAATGAAATAAGAAGGTTATTTCAATTCCAAAAATAATAGTGTGAAATTACATTAGTGTAATAATTAAATCTAATGAACTCATATAATAAATAAAAAAACCATTCAATTAAATATCCTATGATTTATTAACTAAAAAGCACACACATATATATATATAATGTCTAACATGGTCTAATCATATGCACCAATACATTTAATGTAATATAATTATTATGAATTATATACCAACTTAGATTAATTCCCACTCATGCATTCAGTCATATGGAAAATTCGATCACTAATATATACAACCTCAATAAAATACATCCATAACACAATTCTATAGATATAAATTACTGATTATTTCTATATATCCCAGATCATAAATTATTTTTCTAATCCAAATAACATCACATCTATAATAAAAATTTTACAATCATTTCAAATTATATGCCACTCTTTTCAGAAACCATAATACCTATTTTTGATTATATATACCAAAATCCACACATTTTTAAAAAATAAAATAAAAATTCTTAACCAAATATCTTATTTAAATGTAATAAAAATAAAAAACCACAATTTATAATAATTTATCAAATCTATCATTAGAAATCATTTTAAATAACATACCAAAACACAAAAAATTATAATGTATTCTAGATGTGTATCAAAAACAATTTTTTATATAAATCCTTATTTTATAAAACTAATAATTCAAAACCCATTTATAATAGTTTTCCCTAAATCATATAAAAATAATAATAATTTAAAATCCAATTATTAGTTAACATTAAATCTAATCTATGTACAAAATTTATCAGATTGGAAAACCATGATTTTCTTCCTTGTAATTACATAATATCTCATTTTATAGAATTAATAATATGAATCTCTCATATCTATCATAAAAAGTTATCAATGTACCGATTCATAAACTCAATGAATTAATATTGTTTAAATTAAATTTTTCTTGACACACATGTTCCGTTTAAATACCATGTTTCTTTTTTCAATATACATTATATAAAATTCTAGTTTTGAGTACCTAACATTGAGTGAGTGTAATAAAAAAATCATCCAATTTATATGGAACATTTATAACTCATAGAATTTATGTGTATAAAGGGTATTAATGAGGATATAAAATAAAATTTATTGAATTATCCCATTAATAATTCCAAAAAAATAATATTTTATCACATAACAAATGTAATCAATAAAAATATGAGGTACCAAATATTGACAAATCAATGAAAAAAATAAAAATTTTATTTTTTAACAATATTGAACATTTTTTATAAAAATAGTGGTTATCCAAAATTAAATTCACCCTATAACCCATTTCAATCAAATTTTCCATTGAAAGAATATATAATTATGAGCTAAAATGTTATTATAGGATTAAACATGTGTTGTGTTAAGAAATATAAGTCTATATACCTATTTAAACTCGCATCACGATCTCTATATTTTTAATCGAAAAAAATAAAGTACCTAATTAAAATAAAAAATATATAATTCTAATCATGTTAAATTATATTTCTAATCATAATTTTATTATCCTTATATCCCCAACCAAATTATATTATCATATATTAAATTTTATATACAATACATCCATGAAAATAATGATTAAAATCCATCTATAAATCATCTAATAAAATAGATGCATTTAATTTCTTAAAACCATCATCTATTCATCATATCTCAATATGTAATAGTAAATAATAAATAAATAAATATAAAGATAATTTCATCATATGAATGGTAACCATACTTTAATAAATATAGATCATCAATTCTTTACTCCAATTTAATAATAATAAAAATATTAATACTATATTTATAATAAATGAAAGGAAGAAAACATTGAAAATCTATTTTCCATATTAATCAATATGTTGATCATTAGAACCCCCTATTCACCAAATAATGGAAATATTAAGCATTATATATATATTATTCCAACTATATTTTTTATTGAGTATACCATTGTGATAAATGTTTATTAAAATAGAATAAACCAATTAATATCAATAAAAATTATAGATATGTTTAAAAATAAATCTAAATATATTTGGAAACTCATAACCTTAGAAAATTTAATTAATATAATCTATACTGTTATGTTAATGAAAAAATATTCAATGTGACTTAATAGTTAACTTGTATAGTGAACCATTATAATGAAGAACTTTGTTAAGAATATACTTAAAAGTTAAATAATACCCAATATTTCTTTAAATATACCTTATTCAAATATATATACTATTTTATATTTGTAATAAATAAAATTTAATATTTTTCTAAAATAATTATAAAGAGGAATATTAAAAAAAATTACAAAAGTAGAATAATTATAGAATTATATATCACTTTCACTCTGGGTATGATTTTTTTTAGGATTTTTTTTCTTCTATAATTAATATAATTTAATATATTAATAAATGTGTCCATTAATGAGATATTAATTTTATATAAATATATTTCATTATTTAATAGAGATCAGTGTATAATAAAAATAATGTAATGATAATCTTATATTTTGTAGACATAGATATACTATTAAAATATTATCATATTTTTCTGAAATAACAATTATTATTGTTGTCATTTATAATTTTTAAATAATAAAAATATTAAATATTAATGAATGATACAATAATTATCAATGAATTATTATTTAAATTTGATTTTTTTGTAATATTTAACATGTTTTAGATTATAGGTATTAATTAAATTTATAAATTATATTTTAAACTTATTTATCCATTTTTTTTATTTTTTAAATATATATTATTTCATTTTAATTTAAATTTATATTTCATCCAAATAATGAAATTTAGTTTTTTTTATTAAAAAAATACCAGGAAAGCTTATCCAGAGACAAAGTCACTAACAATTTAATAAAATAAAGGAAAAGCACAGCAAAACAATCATCACAAGAAAAAACAGACAATTACATATCATAAGATCCATACATGTCTCCATATATAGGATGAATTGCTTCATCCGAAGTAGTTGATTCCCACTCTATGCTTTCATAATGCTTAAGAGTCTTCACATACTTCTGTCTGAGATTTAACTTCTCTAAATATAGAAACTCATCAGAAGACTGCATAACTTTTCCATTCCGGATAGATTATCTGGTAGGCACCGGCTTCGACATAGAAGAGTTGTCCTTATTTGGTTTTCTTCTTGGGGGGGGGGGGCATTTACATTGTCCTCATTCCCTTGCACATTTTTATTTCCATGATGAACAACATCACTATATGAGGTTCGAACTCTACCACCAGCATTATCTTTCCCAGTGTCAGAAATGTCCCCCTAATTCCCAGGGATAATCACCTATTGATGACAATCATACACCCCTTGTTCCTGCTCAGTGTGGCAATTAGAGTCACAGATTTCTAATAATTTTGGATGCACCACAAGATCATGACCATCCTAGACCCCTTTCTGCAATAAAACTTCTCCAGATTGAATTTCCTCAGAATAAAGAACAATATGCATATTCTCATCTTCACTCCTTTGAAGTTCCACCTCAGTATGATAGGATCCCTCATGATTCAATACATTTAATCTATTACAAGAGCCATACACTTGTACCTTCCTAGACATTCTTCCATTTTGATTATAACTCTCTCTTACACCAAGAACCCCACTGTCATGTTGCTCAACAACTTTAGCAGACACCCAACCAGGAGAAAACATAGGGGAAACATGACCAGTCATGGAAGCAAGCCGATCCTGTCCCATTTAGTAATCTCCAATCTCGAGACTTGAAAAGCATTTACTAGTTTCAAAACAAAACACATGCTTCTATGGCTGTGTTTTCAGCCCAAATGAGTCCCTCACCCAACTAGAAGCTTCTCCCAAAGAGTCCACTACATGTGGGTTCAATAGAGGATTACCTGAAGCCTCATCATGCCCAGCAGATACCACTACCAAGTTGACACTGGCCTCCCCTGCATATGGAACTACAGGATTCAAAAAGGACTCTAGACCACAATATTTTATGACCCAAAGTTCATGCCGTAGACATCCAAACACCTCTTCCACCCTCAAATTCAAAGAATTATTTACTTTTCTCATTCTGCCTCCATTCACTAAATTACTACAAACATGACATGGTCATGTCTACAATCTAAAACCCAGGTCCTAATTCCCATTTTGAGAATCCATGTCCACCACATCCGCAACTTGTTGGTCCAAATCCACATGTGGAACCACTTTTTCCCATATGCAGTATTCTATGTGATGCCCATATTTTAGACATTGAGAGTAGTAATAAATCCACAACTCAAAGACTACATAATATTTATATTGAAATTCTTCACTCACAGTAATGAAAAATGACTTAACATACTATTTAGATATATCTACTTCAACACAAATTATCCGTGAAACCAGATGGAAAACAACCCTAGTTCTACAGTTTGAGCATAAATAACAACCACCTATATTTACAAGCAGGTGATGAATGGATGGATTTTGAAAAAGAAGTCGTAATTCTAAAAATCTAACTGAGATCACCATGGTTGAAAAGTCATGGTTCATATGATAGTCATAAAACCATAGGAATGGAAGGCATCAGGAACCATCACACGTACATTGAGCGAATGAACATGCGAATATCAAATCTTCCTTAGAGTCAAAGAAAACCATTATGTGATTTGAGTCAACATGTCCCACCATGGCGTTCTCCAATAAGTTCGACAAATCAAAAATTTATTGGTCAAAGCAATCCACAGATGGGCATCATTGCTTGAATCATGTAATCAATGTGAAATTTTGTATGGATGAAGCATCCATAAACTCTTGAGTCATGAGAGAGAGTTGCGGGATTCCATCATATAACTCAACAACATTAGTGGAGATAAAAATTTCTGGAAGTGAAGGGAAGAGGTTGGGATCTCAGAATGGAAGGAACCGTCGATCACCAGAGGGCTGTGAAAATCCTCCCTCCATCAAGGGGGTAGTGATTTGCTCGGAGACCATCACCACCTACAATAGTAATCGCCTTCCCCAAACCCAACCTCCCTTCGACACATAGATAATATCTTAATGAAAATAATATGAATAGAATATATTTCAATAAAAAATTAGTAAAATGAATATTGATAATTGTGACAATGAATTATAATTGTTTTAATACATGGAAGGCAGGAGAACAATATCATTAAGATGATCTTGATTTAATATAATTAATAAAATGAAATTATTTTATTTTCTATATGTTTTAAGATATGTGACAATGATTTGAAATGAAATTATGAAATAATTTTTTTTCCAATAATAGAGATGATCATGTCTATATATTAAATTAACCAAAAGTATTTATTCTTAATTTTATTCTAGATAAAATTTAATAATAAAATAAATTTGAGTGATTTTTAGATGATGTAGATAAACTAAATTATCAATACAATATTAAATTCATAGTCTTTTTTATAGTCTTGATATTATTTAAATTGAAAAGAAGAAATTGATGGACAAAAATTTATTTCAATTGACAAAATAGATTCATATTCAAGGTAATAATCTTCAAATTCATTTTATATTTAAAAAAACTATAATAACATCTCGGGTTGGGGTATAATTGCATACATGAATATCCTAATGAAATTTTACTATATATAAAGGATTATCATGTTTTTAAAATGTGCTATAAATGTGGAAATAAAAAATAATTATTACACAAAATATATCACCTTGATTCATTTACAATGAAATATAACATACCTAGTACAAATTTTGTTACAATATCAAATTATAATTTATTTTTAATTGAATTAGAAAATAAAAATAGAAAATAATAATTAAATTTTTTTTATTCATAATATATGGGGTATTAAGCTATCACTAATTAAATCATGGTCGATATATAATACTAGTATTGGTTTATGAGTAAATGATAAACCTAAACCTGTTATGAATGTTTAGAGTTTCTTCAAAAAAATATCAAAAAATAATGATAGTAGAGGTGGTCTATTTTTAATCATGGAGGGGGTTTCCGAGATGGATTATTGTGCTCATAGATGTTTCTAAACTACCACTAATGATTTTTTTAAAATTGTAAGTTGTTTAGATCATTATTAATTGATGTAATATATATTTTTGTGGTGGTTTAAACTATCAGTAACTTAGTGTTGTATCATAAAATAGTTTATACAATATATTACATCCACCATGAAAATCATTCCCCTAAGAAATTATATACTTATATATATATATATATTACTCCAATAAAACTTATCAAATCATAAAGATTATGTACATTTCATTATTCAATATATTAAAAACATATATATCATTAAAATAGTAATATATTATAATTAATATATTTAGATTTTAAAATAGTTTTGATGCACATATAATAACTATAAAAATGAGCTAGATCACCTAACAATAGATGAGTGGTGTTCCCCATCATGATGAACACAAGACACAACTACTTTCATTGGTCAATCTTTCTTTTAAATAAAATGTAAACCAATATTTCTTAAAAATAATAGTCAATTTTTTAATACTATTAATATGTATAAATTTATTCAAATACATTTCATGTTTAATCCTTTTATTCAGTTCACTAAAAACACCAAAAATTTAAATTATTTTATTAATATAATATATTTTAATAATTTCAAGAAATAATTTAAATTACACACTTTTTAGACATTTGTTATGATTATATCACCATGTTTCCACAGAATTCACCAATTTGTTTTAATAGATATTTTATTTTTAAACACTATTTTTGTGCTCATTAAATGGAAACCATTTTATTGTATTAATATGTATATATATTTTCAAATTTGTTCCTATTTAAGTTGGTATAAAATAAAACATTAAAATTATTTAAAAAAATTATTATCTTTTAGTAAAATATATATAATAAAATTTAAATAGAAAACATCCATCATATTGTTGATAAAGCCTCATTATAATTAATGAATTTTATATACCTCCACCTCTTACCTATTTTAGAGCATTTAAAATTTGATAGTCATTATTGATATTTTTTAAAACATTTTTAAAATAATTTTCAGAGATATTGGGAATAATATTACATCCAAAAAATTACCATATCATTGAATATAAAATAGATAATTCATATACAGAATAAATTCAATTCTTTTATGAATGAACCAATTTTGCAGTTAATTGTCATGATTCTTTTTAAATAGATATAAATTTACAAAAAATAAAAAAATAAATTTCAAATAGGTTTTACGGTATAATTAATGATAAAAAATTCCAATATATAACAAATAGTTATAGATTTAATTGGATATTAATTCACACTATACACATCAGATTAAAAAAATCTTTAAATAAATTATATTTAAGTCATTAAAATTATAATATAATAAAAAATAGTATTAAAACATATCATATTTCAATACAAAATTATTAATGTTACACTATATTTTCATCAAAAACTTAATTTTTCAACAATTAAATAATCCTATAATATGAAAAATTTAAAGGTAATGATGTCACCTTAGAATCTTGGTGTTTTACAATCCTTCCCATAATGGACCCATTCATCCTCAATGTGTACCCAAAATGCATCAAATAAAATAAATTCGTTTATATCAATTCAAATCCAAGAATATTTGGTGTTGAAGTTTGTATCTATTATATTTTTATTTAAACTTATTAAATAATAAATTATGTTATTTTGAATCAATTTAGCTGTAAATATTGTCTCTCGAACGCATTTTTTTATATGATTGGGATTAAAATTTTAAGGGTATAATTGTAAACCCACACATCAGATCTCACAAAACAATAATGGATTCATGTAGAATATAATCTTTTAATAAAATTAATGGAGTGATACCAAAACATGTGTGGGAAAAAATAATTTGGATGAAGGTAACTGAAGGACCATTAACAAAATTAAGGTATTCTATATCAGTATTTAATAGTCTGTGTAGGCCAAAGAAGAATAAAATATAATAAATAATATGTCAGAAAAGATATTTCATCACTTTTTCAATATCCTCCACTTACTGACTCCACCACCAATCAAACCACAATAAATAAAATCACTATCAATACCAAGATGTGTTATCCCCTCAACTCAATTAACTATAAAGACTATAAAGTGGTAGTGAGACCCAAAAAAAATTCTAAGAGAAGTTAATATTATAATAATGAAATGAACACCAATAATTCTTACATGAAATATCATATAGGTGATATAGTCACAATATAATATTTGGAGGGATGTATCACTGTCGGTATGGATGGTTTACTGTGGGATGAAATTAGTGTACTCGGTGTTGAAATTATTATACTCTGTGATGTGAAGTCACAAGAATATATTAACGAATTAATCAAACGAATTGTTATAGCAATGAGATATTATATATACTAAATATATTAAATAAAACAACAATAAAAAAACTGAATATAATTCAATGAATTATGAAATGTGTGAAACATTTATTATTTAAAAACTTTTATATTAATATTTATTTAATTATATTATACAGATAACATATTAAAGATCTATAAATGAAAAAAATCAAATAATTCTTATTGACATAGTATATTAATATTAAAATTTAATTAGTTTTTTATATAATAATTACAATTCTTTATATCCTTATTTACAATACTAAATTATTAATACTGTCGTATAAATATATATTTATATATTCACAATTACTTTTAATTGAAAATATATATAGTAACCTCCATAAGTTAAAATAATTCATCCTTATCTTGTTCAACATACCTTAAAATTCTGGTGTTTTCAATGTCACTAGGGAGCAGTAATATAATGTGAGGATTTATAGTGTATAATGTCAAAAAAAACTATTACTTTATAGATCATATTATAAAATTTCTTGGATTCATGTTTATAACAACATCCTATCATTCATTTAGTATATCATCGACAAAATAAACCATTTTTTCATGATAATAAAATTTATATTTATCATGTTGTTCATGACTAACAGTATTTATCAATCAAGATAATTAAAAATAGGTAAATTAAAATGAATCACCATTTAACACCCATTGATTATTAAGCTATATAAGTTCTAATAACAAAAAAATTATTTACATTGATAATTTATATTTTCATTGTCATCTTAAAATCCCTTATTTATATGATCTATAATGGTAAATATAAATAAATATTTTGTTGAATATTGTTTTATTATTAAATATATAAAACTCTATGCCCACAATACTGTATGCATTGAAAAACATAGAATTATTCAAATATCATTATGCCTAATAGTTTTAATCTTCTTGTAATTCAAAAAACGTATTACCATTATTTATCTATGAAAATGGGTAAAATATATTATTATGTATAACAAATAAATATAAATATATTCAAAATATTAATTTTATTATGAATCATATGAAATGCATTCCATTAAAAAATTTATTTTTTAAAATTATTTGATAAAATATTTACATTTTGAATCCAAATACCAGGAAGCGGAATTTTTTATTCCCTTAATAATTCAATATAGGGATAAAGAACACCACTACATAATAGTAGATATTGATTTCCTTTATTCATTTTAAAATATGCTACTAAAAATGATGATATTTTATAACTTCTTAACCTGTAATTAGAAGGATTCAATATTTACGGTTATCTAGATGATGAGTTGTATTTTCTTCAACATTTGTTTCTCAAATGAATATTATCTCTACAAGTTCCCAATAAAATAAAAAACAGCTAAAAACTATTCAAAAAGTTGGAAAATAAGAATAAACCCTTCTAAACTAGCTATTAATTTCACCTAAAACATCAAATAAACTTGGTACATGTTGATGAATAGTGGGAAATTAACTAGGTTTTACTTTTAAATAATATTATAAATAATTTAAATTATAAATGATATGAATGTGGGAAACCCCTCTATAAAAGATTTATCATGAATACGTTGTTCTATGAAATCTATCATCCTCAAAAAATGAATCGATAAATAATTTTTAATTTTAAAAAATATGGGGTAATGATCTTTTACACAAGAAAAATATTTCTAATAATCATTTAAAAATTATTTACTAGATCAATCTGGTGCATTTTTTTCTTATAAATATTTATATATAACATAAAAAATAAATGATATCAATATTTACCTTTTTAGTTTTAAAATTGCAAACTTCAAATTGTAGCATATTCTATATTAATATATGTGAGAGATAATGCTACAATCTATATAAAGTATAACGTTTTTGGTACAAAAATAAGGGTTTATGAATTGAATATAAATGAGGAAATATGATATATAATAATAAATGAAAAACAAAATTTTAATGATTTTTAAAATAATAAAATAATTACATGGTACTTCATATATATATATATAATAGTATTGTGTTAATTTAATTATTTATGAATATATATATATATATATATTGAATTTCTGTTCTTTTTAGGAGATGTAATTATAACATTGAAATATATATTTTTAGGAATGTTCATGATATATTAATTGATTATTAATAATGAAATTATTAAAATATATGTTTGAAAAATATTATATTTTTTCTTAAATAGGTCTATTTTAATGATTTCTAATTGGGTAAGAACTATTATCCAACTAAGATTTAACTAAAAAATAATTTCTAAATTATATAAAAATATTTGATCATTTTCTTATATTTATGATTTATAATATAATTCTAATGGAGGTGTAAAATATATTTTCCTATAAAATCATTCCACAATACCAAAAAATTCATGAGATTCCTTAATAAATCAATGTTAAAACATGAAACATTGTTTTATTATTTATGGTTTTATGTTGTAATAAGAACTAAAATTATAAATAAAACATTCCAAACTAGTTTGAGTGTTCTAAATAGAATAATTAACTAGTTTAGAAAAATACTATTCATAGAAAATAGGGAAACTTGCATTTGAAATATTTTTATGGTGCATGAAATATATTGTTTCACCATTATTCCAAAGATAAAGTATCTATAGGATAATAAGATGAATGTATAAATCATATTAATTTAATTCAATTTCATTTTTAGGAATAATAATTAATGTAATGAAATACGTTCTTTGCATAATCATATAATGAATAGTTTAAATATTAATAGAAAAACTGATCATATGCAAAAAAATTTCATTGATATTAATAAAATTGAATCTATTGACTATAAATAAAATGTATATAATTTTAAAACCCCATTATATATTAATGTAATAATTAAAAATCATTATATGAATTTTATCTCATGGATTTTACATGAACCCATTGAATTTAGTATCTAAGGTATGCCACTACCCAAGATTAAAATCAATAAAGTACATACGAAAACATTTCATATGTAATATTAAAGGAATAAAAAGTGAAATAATGACAAGTATCTAATTTTTATAGTATATACTTTTAGTAAATTCAATAAAAATGAACGATTTTTTACTCTCTTCTTGAAGAATAAGTTTTTTTTTCACTCCTCTAATTTTTAATATTCTACCCAATACAACATTTCATTACTGGTGCATGAATTAATTATCATATAACAAATTCCATGATTTTTAATATATATTTTCATCTCATTAATTGATTAATGTATATTAGCCTTTAAAAATGTATCATTCATCAATTCTAATATCATTAATATTTCGTTAATAGTAACCCTACAATGGAATTTATTATTATATAATGTTAGCAAAAATGAAAACATTGACTATTTGGCCCATACACTATAACATTCTTTAATCATATTTTCAATTAATTAATAAAATTCATCTGTTTCCCCATATCTGTTTTCCTATTTATTTTTCTCAATAAAATAATTCACTTATGTGTTACAATATCCATCAAATATACATATAGATATAGAAATATAATTTACTAATTCAGTATTTCTAAAAAAAGAGATAATATATTGATGTGTTATGGTGTAAATAAATTTTCCCTATAATAATAATGTAAAAATTTTAGATTTTTTATTTTATTTCATTAATTTTAGTAATGGACCTATCTACTCATACATTACGTAATATTTGATTCCCCACATAAAATAAACTATATGTAAAAAAATTAGAAATAGTTTAAAAACACAATAAAAAATATATGTCATGTCTATTAGATGATAATCGATAATTAAATACAATACATGAGCATTTCATTTATCCATGTATAGATCGATTTGGAAATGAAAAATCTGACAACATCTGAAACCCATACCATAATGAGGTTCATTAAGAGAAAATGTTAAACCATATTTTATAGATACATTAATTATATTCTATAAATTATAATAATTGATAAAGTTATTTAAAAATATGTTTGAATAATAAATGATATTATATATCATGATATTTCCCCGTATACAGTTGATATTGAAATCCAAACAGGCCCATGAAATTACTAGGGTGTTTTTCTAATCTCTCCAAGATGAAAACATATGTTTGGTAATCAGGGTTACATAATGGGGTGTGACATTTCCTAAAAAATAATATTTAAAACACAACAGAATTTATCTGGAATTCAAAAATGATCAAGATTTACATCGTAGGTCAATACTTCAATCATTAAGATAGTTTTAAAATAAAATAATAAAACAAATAAGTCATTACAAATTACAATATGAGATAGATATCACAAAATAAAACATAAAACTGAATCTAAACTAGTACAATAATGAATTACATATATGATATACGAAATATAAAAAACAAATATAAATACCAAAAATACCCAATACTATCTCCATATGACCCCATGTTCATCATTCATCCACAAAACACTTAATAATCCATGGGAAACCATATGCTAAAAATGAAAATGAAAAATGAAAAATATACAGTCTTGGAAAATAATGCTTGGTATATATTCCAAGAGAAACCATAACAAAAAAATTAACTTTACCAAAATATTACAATTGAAGGAAGTTGAAATAAAATTTCTTTTTTAATAATATTTTATATTATAAAATAAATGAAAATATAGATTCCATTTTCCTTGAAAATAGTTTAAATTTAAAATCAATACCATTACAAAATCTAAAATATATAGTCATTTAATGACTTAGTGTGAACAGTTCTGAATATTTTCTATAAAAACCCTAAAAAATAGTTCATTAAAAAGGAAAAGGATACAATAATAACATAGGGACATCAAAATAATATTGATAACAATAATAATGAGATAATCTAAATGGTAAATAAAATCATATACTCACAAAATTAAATAAATATAAAGCCTGTTTTTTTTTCAACGATTATGGGGACACCCAGGATATTAAGATAATTCCTAGAATATTACTAAATAAAAGATATTATAGAAACTATCCAAATTTAAGAAATTTATCCAAAAACATATTCACACACCAAATATTTTAAATTAAGGGAAAACAAGAATATCTTGGTGTAATCCATTCCATGGGACAATTTTCATAGTGTGATCTGAAGCTAGAACAACATTTTCTGTCAACACTTCCTCTATATAATTATAGTTCTCATGATATTCAATAAATTACTGTGATCCAATTAACAATTTACAAGAAAATTTTTATCATATATTCATATATATATATATATATATATAATCACACAAAAATTTAATTATAAAAAATGCATCACCTTCAAGAAACAATCATGGAATGTCCCCTCACTGGATAAGAATAAAACCTTATTAAACATATATTGAAACAAAAAAGGAATGTTAATAACAATGTTGTTGATTTTTTTCATAAAAATACTCTATATAGTGTTCCAACCAGGTTTCAATCAGTCATTTTATTCAAATACAATAAAATTTATATTGAAGAAATAATCTAAATTAAGAAATAGTACTTCCAATCAATTCATATTAAAATACAATTCTGAAGGACCAAGATGACTTTTAAAATTCAATATGTTCCATAAAAAAAAATTTCTATTCAAATACAACATTTATGATTCTTAAATCAATTTATAAAATGCCCATAAGAAAATTTTTTAACACTTGGTTTATCATGTTAAATAAATATTTAATTTTAATATTATTTTAAAAAACCCATTAAATTAAATTTAAATACTATTAAAACCTTGTTTTATTTCCAAAAAAATCCTAAAATTTATTTAATATTATTATTGAAATACAAAAACAAATATTTAAACATGAAAGAAATAAGTGTTCTATAATCTAAGGGCTAATGCAATGTGATACCTTTCTCAATCAAATCACATCCATAAGATAGGTTTTTAATCTACACTTAATAGAGTATAAAAAATCTCAAAAGACCAATACAGTCTATATTAATAAAAATAACAAAATAAGAATAAATAATCGGAATTCTATGAGGCACTCTAAACTCATAGTGGAAAAAAACAATGCAATGTGAGGAAAAGTGGTTGATAAGATGGATAGAAATTATTAAAATTTGAAATATAGATTGATAAGTGATGAAATACCCAAAAAAACCATTAGATGGATGGAAAAAAGAGTAAAATCCCTACATGATGTGTGTGGTGGGTGGGAGTGTAAATGATCATTTTCAGGTTTAAAATTGGTGAAATTTATTTTAGGTAATTATCATTTTCTATGTTAATAGACCAGCTACATGGATTGGTAATCTATATGAAAAATTATGTTCTCTTATTTTAAAATTGAAGGCAACTCTATGACTTATATTTATAGCTGAAAAAATAGTGTTCCAATAATGGAAAAGAGAACTGATATGATTATAGAACAACGTGCATGAATCTCCCATGGTTCCCCCTAACATTACGAAAGAATTTCACTAGATATCCCCACCATAATAATAATTATAAAATGTTATTGCAATTAATATATATGAATACCAATAAATCAACCACATTTAATTTCTAATTTGAAAAGGAAATATGTTCTGTGTTGAATATAGAAAAAAAATGAAAAAAATTAAATACAAAAATATGATATGGATCAAAAATATGATTTTTATATTTAAATAAAGAATCGCCTTCAATGTGTTAATCTAAATCAAGTACCTTATTTATGAAATAAATTCTAACCATGAATATGGACAATGAAACTACATGAATTAATGTTTTTATGAGTTTTGTAACATGTGAGATTATTTTGACATATATTATTTCAATATAGTTTTTCCACTATAGTAACCCTTTAAGAGGGTAATGAAGAGATACATAAAGAAGTAATGATATTCCCATCTACATTATCTGTCAAAGAATACTTCCCATTCCAATTTCCACAGGAATGACTGACATTATTATGATATAGAAATTCATTGTGAGAACTATTTTTTCACAGTTGATATTTTTGTTTTGAGAACCAGAACTCAGGGTAGAGGTTTTAGCTTTTTAATGATTGTAAGATCTATTTTTTATTTGGATAAAATCATGGGTGGTGACCCCAAGGGTTTTAGAAGAATCATAGTTATATCTAGGTGGCCATGTATATTGAATTCCAATATAAGATGTTATTGGCTTGACCGCCTCCACCTGATAGTTGATGTGTTGGAAGGTGTCCAATTACCCACCTGAGGCTCACCAACAAACCACTATCCCACAACAAGTAAATAATCCCCACTTGATAGCAATTTGATGACTTTGAGTGGTGATTTGGTTGGGGAGTTTCATATGTTTAAATAATAAGGGACTTCGGGTTTTTGAAATATAGTGGGCTTATTAGAGTCCATTTATTTGATAATTCACCCTCACTTTTCCTTTATTCCAATCCTCCATTAAGAGGATGAGTTGTAGTACATTATAAAGAATATTTTAGGTAATTTTATTTTATTCTATTAATGTATCTCTTTTTACTAAGCTATGATTACCTATGATTCGGTTTAGTATTTTTGGTTTGATTCAACCAATTCATGGTAGAATATGCTGAGATAGATAGAATCTATTCATCATGTATATAGGGGATTTACTAGGATTCTTTCTTCCCACTTCCCACTGTTGTTTTTGTAGAGGTAATATTCCATCTTTAATTATCTAATCAATTTTATTTGATTTAAGAAGTTCATAGATTACTAGGTGTCACAAAAATAAAGATCTTTATTAGGATAGTTCTAGAGAAAATCCATAGACCTTCCTAGTGTAATTAGTTAAAGTCTAGGTGAATATGTGATTCATATGGAGTGATTACAATATTATTCTTCATTGGGTAAAATTAAATAATTAATTATTAATTTTTATAATTAATTATTTTAATTTCAATGCCAAAGATAGTTTTCGTGGAGCAAAAATGGGTATGTCCATTGATGTTAATAGTTAGATGGGGTTTGATAAAGTTTGATAGAAATATTCACGGGCATGGAAATCATGGTAACTCCATTTATGGTAGGTAGAATGAATTATATATATCCATATATATTATTATGAATATGTTTAAATTTTTTAATCCTTAATAAATGTTTTACAATAGATAAATATAATGGTCTAGAAATTCCATGGAAATTTTTTTAATTAATTCATTGAAATTTTACCAGTCCGCGAAAACTGACAGTGCATGATTTCGAGACCCGGTTTGCCCGAAATCACTTTCTGAAATATTTTTCGGGTACGTTCATTAAACATATGATCATGATTTTATAAATTTTTAACTGTTTCTCGAAATTGAAATTTTAGGGCACCATTGAACTCGCAACGCCGATATTTACTTAAGGAGACTTTCACCTTGACAGTAGTTGGTCCAAAATAAAAAATAAATTTAGGGATTTCATTGAAAAATAATAAAATAAAGTGAGCTACATTTTATTTTATTTGACCGCCATTTTTTGTGTGGTGGTTAAAACCTCCTCTTGGAGGTTGGAAGTGGGACCACCACACATTAACCTCCCATGAAAGGTTATGGTGGTGGGGCCCACCCGAACTCAACCTCCCATGAGAGGATTAATGTGGTGGGGACCACCCAGGATTTTAACCCCTGAAACTCCCCATTAAAGTGGAGAAACCCTCAAGCTCCAATTAATATATTAGATCCTCTTAAACTCCCCTTTATTTAATTTGGGCGAACCCTTCAAATTAATTAGTTGGAGGCTATCTAATTAATTTGATTCTCCATTTAAATTTTGTGCCAACATCAAAAATATTGGAAAAAATAATATTATTTTTTGCATGGCATTTATCAATGGTGAAGCTTTTGAGAGGTTAGTTTGGGAAAATTAGTGTTCTACAATGAAGAACCACATCTGCCAATAAAGAATGAAGAACGACTTCCTCTAATGGAGAAGGCCAGTAATGATCCTTCTTCGACTTCTTCCCCGGGCACCTATCGACGTGGAGCATCTTCAACAGCCGACGCATCTCAGGATTGGAAGCGGTCATCGGACGTCATGAACGGCGATCTACTTTGTCTTCGTTCCATGACACCAACAATAAATGTCAACAGATAATAAATGGTAGTTGTTTTATTATATAATTATGCTATTCTGTTTCTATCTTCTTCAACGGTTGGAATGGAATTGTTTGCAGGTGAGTTGTTTTTCATATTATTTTCTTGAAGAGCCAATTGATACCACCAGAAACGCAGAGGGTTCTGGACAAAACAACATGGACCAACCCCTCTTTAATTCTTATTTGAGATGAATCTTATCATGGAGATGAGGAAACGAGACGAAGAAGGTGGCAATGACAATGGTCGTGCATCCCGCGGCCGCAGCAAACCGCACCGCCCTCAGGACGCTCCAGCCAAACCGGACCCGACCAACCCCAGCCCCGGCCTGGCCACCTTCCACGCATCCCTCACACCCAGCCGCCTTGCTGGCCCGAACTGGCCCGTGTCGCGCCGAACCATCCTGCCTGGCCGTCTCCCTCCTGCCGGCATGCATGGCAGCGCCCTTCCCGGCGCCCTCCCGCCGGCCTGTCGGCTTACCCGGCGTCCTCCTGGCCGCCTTCCAGCCTCCCCGGCACCCTCACGGCTGTCTGTCGACCTCCCCAAGCTCTAACCGAGCCTTCACACACCGCCGCCGGGCCTCCCCAGCCGTCCGGCCTTCCTGCCCAGGCCGCCACTGGGGCCCGCCTGGCCGCCCCTCCGGCCCGCCCAGGCTGCCTCCCAGCCTGCCCGGCTGCCCAGCCTGCCCGTCCAGCCCACCACCCAGCCCGCCAGGAAGCCCCACTGGCCAAACCTAGCGACCTCCGAGTCCTAGCCAAACCATCCTATCTGCACAAACCTCACCCCTCGTGGCGCTGTCCGAACAAAACCGGCCACGCCCTCTGGGCCGAGCCACATCTCTCATGGAATCTTCCAGGATGAACTACCCACGCGATATGTAGGGATAGGCCCAACTGGATGGGAAAAACCATATAGGCGGTCCCACCCAATGGGCCAGGCCATACCCAATAGGTCTGACCAGGTCAACCAAGACCTGGTCATCCCAAACCGAGTTGGGTCGGGTAGGTCTGATCGGGTCGGACTGAACTAGGGCCCACTACTGGCCATTACATCCTTTGGCCATATTTTTGGCATGAGATGACCGTTTGAAAAACTGTCGGTGGAACTAGTATTCTTGGAGAGTGAAGTTCCCCTTTAATTTTACCCCATCATATTTTGGGGTACTGTTGAGATATGGTTAGGTTGGATCGTGTACGAATCCTAATGGGCCCCCAGGACTAATAACTCACAGAACAGACGTCTGATTGACACGCCGTCCGTTGCATTGAGACCCCTGTGACTAGGAGGACCTTTGGGATATAGATGTAGTAGTATTCCTTCAGTATCTTATAGTCACTCCCCAACTTCTTCACTGATTCCAAAAGGTACATCGTGGAGATGCTGACTGCGAGACACGACGTGCTCTGATATCTACAAGGCAAGCATCTTATGAGTTTTCTAATGTCGGGGAGCACATCATTCAATTTAGAGGACGTACCATTGTACCTGTGTCACTTCAAGAGTATGTTTTCAAAGAGTTCCATAGATCCCCTCTAGCGGTACATCCAGGAGTGGCGATGATGTACCATGACCTTCGACAACAGCACTGGTGGCCAGGTATGAATAATGTTTTTGCAGAGTTTGTCTCTTAGTGCCTCACTTTTCAGCAAGTGAATGTAGAGAACTAGGTTCCAGCATGCATGGTACAAGCTTTATATGTCCCAGAGTGGATGTGGGATGTGATGTCCATGGACCTAATGACATAACTTCAATGTACATCAAGGGTTTACGAATCGATTTGGGTAATCTTTGAATGACTCACCAAGTCGGCCCACTTTCTACCGATCCAAGAGTAGGGTTCAGTAGAGAGATTAGTACGACCCAATGTCCAAGAGATTGTGCGGCTACAGGGATTACCTTATCTACTGTCTCTGACCGTGACTCACAGTTTACTTCCCGGCTATGGCAGGGGTTGCAAGAGGCTTTCGAGACACATCTTTGTCTGAGTACTGCCTTCCATCCTCAGAAAGATGGTCATATCGAGCAGAAAATTCCGACCCTCAAGGAAATTATATGTGATTGTGTCCTTGAGTTCTATCACAGCTGGGTGGATCACTTACCTTTGATGGAGTTTTCATACAACATTATCTATCACTCCACCATTGTGATTGAAGCATTTGAGGCGTTATACGAGCGACCTTACAGGTCACTGTTATGTGGACTGACCATAGGGAGTCAGAACTAGTGGGACCAGAGATGGTACTGGCTACCATAGAGAAGGTGGAGATTATCTAGTAGTGGATGAAGACTGCACGGATAAAACAGAAGTCATATCCAAACAGGAGACGGAGACCTCTGGAGTTTGAGAGTGGCGATCACATCTTTCTACGAGTCTCACCTCAATATGGTTTCTGGAGATTTGGACAAGGTGGCAAGTTATCACTGAGATTCATCGTACCTTTCCTGGTCCTCATAAGAGTTTTAAAGGTGGCATACCGCTTAGCCCTTCCACCTCAGCTGCACATGGTGTACGACGTCTTCCATGTATCCTAGCTAAGGAGATACTTGCACGACCCTTCCCTCGTCATCGACCATAGAGAGATGTACATAAACGTTGGGGAGAATTATATGAGGGATCCATTAGAGATTGAGGATCGAAAAGATTGGGTCCTACAGGGATGGTCGATATTTCTTTTTCACATTCGTTGCTAGCACAGAAACATACAGGAGAGAACATCGAAGTAGGAGTCTCAAATGCATGGTCAGTACCCCCAATTTTTCTCTTAGATTTAGTTGTAGCTTAGGGGAAGTAAATCCATGAGGTGGAGAGAATTTAATGACCATGATTTTCCATGATTTTTTTTCTTAAATACATGGGAATTTTACGAGTCCACAAAATATAACAATTCATGATTCTGAGGGCCGGTGTGTCTGAAATCAATTTCTAAAGTTTTTTTAGAGTACGTTATATAAACGTTTGAGTGAGATTTAATAACATTTGAACCGGTACTCAGAATTTAAATACTATGGTAAAATTGAACTCACAACACCGATATTCGCTTAAAAAGACTTTCACCTCGACCACAGTTGTTAAATAATAAAAGATAGATTTTGGGATTTCATGTGTGGTTTTTATAGTTCCGAATACTAATCATGGATCATGTGTGGGTTCGACAGTTCTAACTGCTGGTCTTGGATCATGTGTGGGTCGGACAGCTCCGACTACTGTTCCTGGATCCAATGTTGGTTTGAAAGTTCTAACTACAGGTCCTAGATCCTGTGTTGGTCTGACAGATCCGTCTACTATTCTTGGATCCTGTGTGGGTTGGACAGTTCAAACTGTTGGTCATGGATCCTGTGTGGGTCCGAAAGTTCCGACTATTATTCCTGGATCCTGTGTGGGTCTAACTATTCTTACTTCGAGTCCTAGATACTGTGTGGGTCAGACAGCTCCGACTAATGTTCCTGGATCATGTGTGGGTCCGATAGTTATAACTGTTGGTCCTGGATACTTTGTGGGTTTGACAACTCTGACTACTCTTCTGGGATCCTATGTGGGTTTGACAATTATATCAGTTGGTCCAAGATCCTGTGTGGTTCCAACAGGTTGGATGTTTCAGTGGCTATTTCTGATCATCTATATCTCTCTACATATGTTGTATACCTGTGTAGGCTGAGCCAGTAACTTTGCATGTGTTTTACTAATGATTGAGATGGATTTCTTGATAACTTTGGTATATGTATGGGCATATACCTATGTGGGGTTATCTATTGATTCCATACCTTTTGGTTTATCCTTGTTGGATTTTGTGAGACCGTGAGGGTCTTGGGGTCCCTACTGAATGTCACTATACTCACCCCTACACTAGCTATGCCCACCCCTCGATGTGTTGGATGCAGATGGTGGAAAACTCTGACCGAGGCTGAGTGTACGAGGACTCGACGGTACCCGGAGGTGGACCTCAATATGAGTCAGTACCCAGAGGTGACTGAAGGCCGTGTAGTACTAAGGAGGCTATCTATACCTACCCATCATGTATGATCCATGGTGGACGATCTAGGAGCTTCTTTTCACCTTTCAACCATTTTTTCTGTTTTTTGTTGTACTTATACTTTATAGTTGGGCAGGTATTTCTGGCCCCTTTAATTTTTATCACTCTCTTGTTATAAAGTTTTTTAGTGTTTTTTATTCAGTTGTGAACTCTTTTGGGTGTGTTTTTAGCTATAAAGGCAATGCATTCCCTGTTTAGGGATTTACGCCTTTGGTGTTAGTTTCCAGCCCCCGGCATATTGAAGGCGGGTGTGGGGTAGTCGCGGCACGGGCCCCAGGGGACGGGTCGTGACAAAAATTTTAGAACTAAGAGATTTTTTTGATAGATATAGATGGTGGAATAGATCTATATAATATGTATAAGTTCAAGGATGCCCATGGGATGATCAGAATCACCCAAATACATTTTTGAAAAAGGATGAGGGTACTAAATGAGATAATTAGTGGCCATGGAGAGGTCTTAAAATATTACATTGGTTATAGAAATATACTAGGTGTATCTATGGAGTAGGTAAGGGGAGATATGAGAGGGTTGTGACATTTTACATAGAGGAATATCTTGAGATAAATGAGATAAAACTCGGTGTCGTTCAATGGAATTTATTAAGGACATGAAATTAGGAAACCATGGGAAATTCATATTGGATCTAGACCCCAGCTGATATTTCTATGATTTTGGTGATATTGTAGGCAATATAGTTATGATCTAGTGATAGATGTAGGTGATTATCAACTATTTTGGACAGAGGAAAGTCAGAGATACTTATTGGATTCTACCATTTGTGAGCCACGACATGTAATGACATAAGAGGCCAGAAGAGATATAGGATAAGATGATATAAAGGAAGTGAGATATAAATTTTTTTACTATGATAATGTTTATGATAAGACCTATTCTAATTATGTGATGAATATCCAGCATATGATGGTAGAGTTATCAGGTAAATTATATGGTTATATTTAGATAGAGCAGTGGCTATCCATTTTTAAATGGATAGTTTGGTACATAAATTATGTGTAGCCTGTTATTATTACATGGTTCTTATCCATTAATGAGATTTTTCATTAATGGGACATTTATATACAACATATATTGATTATATAGTGGATATCATTGGTTAAATAATTGAATAAAAATATTTTTTTTGAATATTGTTCTTATTATATGGTGGATATCAACCTTTTAAATAGTTCGATTGTGGGACAAATGCATAAAAATAGTATGATCTATGCATCAATGAATAGATAGTGTACTATCCATACACTAAATATCAGATAATGAATAAATATTACAGAATGATATTACTATATATTCGACATGGTTTGAAGAAGTTATGGTCAGCTATCAAGGATTCTTGGTTAGTGCATATTGACCACGAAGAGCATGTTCAACATATGAAGTGTTGTGATTTCATGGTTATCCCAAAATTACTAGGAGATAATGTTAATTTATTTTCTTCTTTCTCATATAAATACACACATATCTAATGATCTAAATTAAATGTGCTTTGTAATATCATACTGAGTTTATACTCAAACCTTTCATGGAAATCTTACTTCACATAAAAACGATATGTTTTTTTATTATAATTCATATATAATAATGTGGATATATTAATTTAGATTGATGGGGATGTGAATATTGGGATTTGGATGAGTGTAGCAATATTGGATTAAATCCTATATTTTTTTAAATGTATTTTATAATTGGTATTCTTAGTCGGTGACTAGTTTTATGTTTTTTTCAACATCACCATTTGTTTTCAAATTGTGTATACTATTTTACTATATAATCTAATGTTTATTTTGTAATTTTTAGGTTATTTATTATTTACATTTAGACATTAATATAGTGTTATATATTCACCACTATTATTTTTTCCCTCACTTTTATTTGGTAGACTCTTGAATATAGGGAGGCATACCAGAGGTTATGTGACCATACAAGATGGACAAGATGATACAGATAGAGTGAGCCACAATGTTGTATTAAATTAAATTTTTAGAACCATTGTTTTTTGTAATAAAATACATAACGTATAGAAATGTGTTAGAGCTTGTGATAGATCTTTTTCACATGAGTCGTGAACACTTTTTTGGAGTGACTCCCTAATAAAAATGGTAATGGGATTACTATATATTATTTTTTCTGTTATTATTGTTGTAATTATTAAATTAAAACATTTATTGAAGATGAATTTTTTGGTTTGGAGATTTGATAATTAATAATATTACAGTTTTCAAGCATCATAATGAGAAGATAATACTAAAATGACTTGTCCATTATTGATTTTAATTTTTATGATTTTTTGGATGATACATCAGGTGAATCTTAAGACTTGTGGTTATCCATTTATGGAAATACAATCAATTCTTTAGGGGATGTATATTCCACCATAGTATTTTTGTTTGAGAATATATTCTTACAAGATGGTTAGAATAGGTAATTGATAGATAATTATTAATGGTACTGTAAATTTGTTTCCCTATAGATGTAGACACCATAAGAGGAATGAAGAATGGATTGATAGATATGCATTAGGGTGCTGACATATAGTGAATGATAATTTTTTCCATCAATATAATGATCAACGATATGATTAGTATATGTAAAATAAATTACTATTTAGATGAGATATTCATTAGATGGATATTTGGGATCTCAGGTTGCTGAATCATAAAGGGATAGAGCTTGGATAGATTATGGTGGTTTTGAATTTGAATTCATGGTTGGATGGTCACATGACATAATATTAGCAATGGGTGTTATGCCTCAATATTTAAAACTACAACCAAGGAAGCTCTAGTTGGTTGTGAATGAAATAAATTTTGGCCATCGTCTGTGGGTTAGATATGAGCACCTATGAAATATGAGACAAAACTCTTGTTAGCGTGAGTCCAATGTTGTTTGAATTGGTTATAAAGTATCATTTAACTATTTGGATAAGATGGAACTGTGTCTAATTGTAGGAAAAGACTTCTTATAGTTTCATTGGTGAATAAATATTACCTTGAGGATAAGGGAGTGAATTTTTGTGGATTTTTGGAGAAAGTTCTCATTTAGTGAGGGCATGATCATGTTGGTGATGCACAGTTCTTGTTTGAGTTGTAGATCAATTGTAAGGATGAGTGTGGGTATATTTAAAAATATAATATTTATAGATGTACCTAAGAAGTGATAATATGATATTATAGTGTTTTTAATTTCAAATTTCCCTAGGTGTTAGGTGACAATGTGTATTGAAAGAGGATCGTAAAATTTTATTTTGGGGTACTGGATGAGAATAATTATTATCTTTTTATAAGAGGATGTGATATAAGGAATGTATCGATGTTTAATGGTAGACCAATTTGGGTTGGGCCTTGTCGTTGACATCATGGGATGATATGGAGTTTTTCCACGGATCCATAAATGAAAATTATTTGTGGTGATGGGTCTTGTTCAGCTCAACACTCATGGAGTTGTGTAAGGGAAGCCATATAATGTGATGTGCACCATTAGATTGTTGGAATGAGTGACCCTACAATTAGATTAACTTATTTAACATATATGATAATTTTCAATGTGATATTAGAATTATCAATAGTTTATTTTATAGTGTTACATTTTGAGTGATAGATGGTTGTCCTCGATATGTCTTGTGATGGGTAATGGAAACATAATATAATATAAAATATCTAGTGTTGAAATTGGTTTAAAAAATATTTTATCCCCACTATTAGAGAGAATCGTATGAGTCAATGTTAAATGAACATCATTTAAGATGTCTCGTGGATGTTTTGATACCCATTAGTAATGGTCTTGGTGACATTATTGGGATGGTCTATGACACATTACACCTAAACAGGGGTCAAGGGAAATTACAAGATTCAGGATGTAGTTTTTTGTGTTATTTGTAGTAGGTGAAATATGTGAGTGATGCTGATAGCGTAGTGTCGTTAGCATTTTTTTCTATGCATTCATTCTATGGATACTGATAGTTGTTTCTATGTCGATAGAGGTTGTTCACCAGTGGTGAAAAATATTCATTTTTTTATGGTGGTGGTGTTAGGGGTGCATCTTGAGTTTTTATTGGGATGGACCATGAGGCCTCAAGAACTGGTCGAGGATGATGATTATCTTTTTTTCATAGCCCATGTTTTTCGATATTTGATTTTGTCGAATGATTTAAATTTTATTTTGTGATATTGAAATCTTGACTATTTTTCAATTAAAATGATAGTGACTAGGTAATTATATCTTTGTGTTCGTTGATTCAAATTTTCAGAACCATTTTATTGGTTGGAAATAATTTATTAGTGTATACAGCATGAGGTGGGGTGTTTCCCATGGTGGTTAATATGTCATTGTGTTAAATTCAAAATTTTGTTGTTGTTTGTTCTATTTTTAACCATGTGTTTTTGGTGTACGCATGGTCATGTGAATGGATCTTTTGGTTGTCAGATTATAAAAACAAGGGTTATTAAAATCATAATAAAATGATTTGATCAATCATGTTTAGTGATGTGATTAAGTGGAAAACCCATATTTTTTTAATAATTTTTGAGGTAAATAATTAGATGAATCACTTTAATGGGAATTATCGGGCCGAAAAGCTTGAGGAATCTATGAAACATGGTTATATTCATTGATGATGACGTTGTCTTTAGTTAGGGCATTGTATACTGGATTAGGGTGGGTGATGTTATCAGAGTGTGAGGAAGATCAGTTTTCTTCTTGTTCGAGAGGGGAGAAGATGATGGATATAGTATGTTATTGATGAACCAGTCTTGGGTAGAATAGAAGGAGTTGACTGTGGAATATGGATTCAGTTATTTAAAAATTTATCATTCTATATGGTTTTTATTAATTATGATGAGGTGTTGCTCTAGAAAATTTGATAATGATACTATGGGTTTTTAGAAAATTTTACTTGAGGCCTCACTTGGAGTTTGGAGAAAAGATGGATTTTTTATGGTTGGAACCTTGTGAGGAGGGTTTTTGGAATGTTGGGAGCTGGTTGGTGGACCATTTCATGAGAATTTTGAGTATGTGGTTTCTATAGAGGGTAACACCATTATTTCGAATTGTCCATGGAAGGAAGATTATTGTTGTATAAGAAATGAGAATATTTTAGATGAACTAGATAAAGACATCAAGTTTTTTCAATTGGAATGGGTGTAGTGAGGACAATATTAATGTTCATATTGGATTATATAATTTTTCATAGATTCAAGATAAATTTTTATTTAATGTTTTTATTTTGAAGAAGAAACATGGTTGAGTCTTCTATAGTCAATAATATCCTTTTTAGGATGAATAGATGATCATGATGGGTCAATAAACAAGGTTTTAGGAATTAGAAATATTCTGTAGTATGCTAATAGTTATGGATGGGAGTTTAGAAAATACTATTTCATTTGATATTGGAATTTATAAATTTTTTTATTAGATATAAATTCATTGTTATTACCTGAAATCTAGCATATTTAATTATAATATTTACCCACATAATATATGATTTTTATAAGGGGTTTATGGCTTCAGTGGTGACCCAGGGATTCATGAAAAATATAAATACTGGTTGGGTGGTTGGTGATACTAAGTTTCAATAATTAAGGTCACATGATTGCTATTGAGATATCAATAACTATCTATTGGTCTAGATAGTGGGCCAATACACTGCCTGGGCTCACCATCCTGGTGATGGAAAGCACGTGAGGAACAAGAACCGACCAGTGTTGTCTATCATGGGGGTCGTTTTGTTGATTTTTTTTGGGGGGTTTTATAGGTAATTGGAATTTTGTATTTATACTGTCAATGGCCTCATGGGAGGGCATTTCATAATATAATATGTCACGCTTCTTCTCTACATTGATCCTAATTTAGGAATGATGAATTGAAGTGTGTTATGATGGAAATTCTAGTTATGATTATCTATTGTATTTCATTTTCCCATATATTCACTTCCATATTATTATTTGTGATTCAATTTAGGAATTCCTTTTTTATTCCACTAGTGTATTATATAATTGAGAGAGATTGATGTATATATTGCCAAATTTTCATTGAGGGAATCCCATTATGTTATATTCCAGAAATTTATCATCGTCTCAATAGGTGTAATCTACAACTAAAAATTATTTAATGGTTTTGATCATATTGGTTGATATTGAATGATGAATATTTGTCAAATGATAGATATTTTCCTCAATATGGTGCATCCGATTCTCCATGGACATCATCAGTGTGAAGAGACAAGTAACATTTAAAGGGGAGATTTATGGTGATTAATTATGAGATTATACAACATTGGGTTAATATAGATAATTATCTATAAATGATTATAAATATGAATTTATTTTTGATGGTGTTGTTTATATTTTCATGCATCTTGGATGATCTGGGTTGAGCTTTTACTTTGAGTTGAAGAATATTACATGAGATTGGTACAAGAAGGCAAGTGCATATATAGAATGGTAAATCCTTTTAGGTTTGGTGTACCCTATCATATAAATCCAAATTATTCCTTTAAATTTGTTTCATTTTTGAATCCATAATTCCTTGGTTTTGGTAGACCTATTGAGGATTGATATATCGTTATGATAGATAGTGAGGTGGGATTTGAGCTCCAAACCATATAAAAGTTCTAGAAGGCATATGGGATGTTATGTATTGTGTGAATAATGTATCACCAAGAAAAGAGGGTAATATATATTCCAAAAATAGAGAATAAGAAAGAATCGATATATGATATTGGTTAATATAATAGACCATGTGTTTATGTTAATCTATGTTTGGTAGGCATGAACGGTTTGTGGATATGTGATTAGTGGTATCCTGAGAGAGATGTGAGATGATCCCTGACGTGGATGGTTGGAACCATCTTGGGTTATTCTATTTGGATTCTAGTGGGAATTTAGATCAGATCAAGATCCCACCAAATTAGGATTGTGTTGAGGGTACCCTATCAGTTGTGGTGGCATTATAGGGTGACATATACAGGTTGATATTAATGATTTGAGTTTGAATAAATATATAGAGCCCATTTTGATTCTCTAATGGTCAAGAAGAGGAATGTTGTATTTTGATATGGTAACTGAGGCCTATAACAATATATTTAATTATGGTGAGATATGTAATGGGATATATCATTCTTTATGATAATAATTGTTCTAAAAAGGTGGTGACTATCCATCCTATGGTGTTGGGTCCATAAGATAAGTAATATGACCTTGTCTATATAGGGAAATGGAAATCAATCACGTGGTGGTTGAGTCTAATGATAAATTTTATACTCTAATTCTAATTACATGGTTGATATTTATCAATTGGATGAAGGATTCATGGATTGTTTACATTAATATTTTTTTATTACATAGAGGATATCCATCAATGAGATTATTGTGTTCTAAGATGTTTACATGAGCCTTATTCTGAATACTGGGGGGTTGTCATTTGATTAAATTCCTTTGTTTGGGGATGAATGTGTGTTCTTATTAAGATAAATGAATATTTTCATTGGTAGTGAGGGTGAACAATTAATATTCCATCAATATGGATGAGAACACGGGGACTATGAAATCCAGGGATCTAGTATGGAACTAATGTAGGTATATTTGGGTGCTTTGTGGGCCTAGTTATCACATGATGACTGAAAAAGTCTATGTAAATTGTCAAATTTTATTATGGCTTGGTTAGCACATGATGGATTGAAAAAAATAATGATTTTTTTATTTTTTCTACATTAAAAAAATATATTATGTATTATATAACTTGTTCTGGATGCAGACACACTTAATTAATGTGAACACTATACTTGGGAATCTCGGTGCACAAGAAAACCATATGTTTTATTTTCATGTCAGAGCATGGTATGTGGGATGCATTAGGCTGACATATCATGACAAGTGTATAGATAATGGGAATGTGTTGGGGATCTATTTTTATGAGAGTCTACTTTTATTTTTTCTGTTCTTTTTGTATATGGGGTCATCCTCCTTGGGGTCTACATGTATGTTTTTTACAAAATCCTTATTTGGTATATCATAATATTTATGATTATTATGTATAAATTCTATTCTATTGTGGATGCCTACTATTTATATATTTGGTTTTTATTTTTTATAATTTTATATGAGGGAATAGTTTCCATAATATTATTGTATGACTTTTTAACTGGATGGAAGGATTCGGTATATGAAGAGGCCTGTATGATGTCATGTGACCCACTCGACCGAAGAATGTGATTTATGTCAACTGTGTCACAATATATCTCCCTTCCCTACTCCCAATAGCAGAATATTTAGATTACATTTCAATATATCCTATAAAAATTCATCAACCAAAACCACCTTCCTCCCATAATTCACATATGAGTTCAAATCAAACACCATCAACCATTATTGAAAATTTATAAAATTAAATATTTTAAAAACTAATAATCCTTAAAATAATACTAGATAGGTATATTCAAAACATTGTATACTAATTCAATAAAATGATGTATGTAATTCATAATTGATTAGTTACCCTATCTAATTTAATATAACTCAAAAACCTTAAAAACAATAATTTCATTATAAAAAATAAATTTGGGTGAATGGAACCATATATTTATCCAAGGATATGTTCCCTCATAGCATTTTCTGAACAATAGACTTAAGAAACTACCAACAATGACCCTAAAGTATAAAGGTATAAAGCATGGTCTTGATATGTATATGATGACCGAGAAGAAAAAATATCCTATCAATGTTCATTATCCATTTCTATACTTCAAGAAGATCAAATTGACCATAAAATATTAATGGATTAAACTTCCATAACAAGAAAATAAAATACAAAGTATAATTAAGTGATGAAATTTCTTTTGCATAGGTACCCATAAAAATAACTTGATAATCAAGTAGAATTTAAAGGGGATTACTAAAAATCATTAAGATCTTAATTTCATTCAATAAACAATTAAATTAAAAACATTTCAATATAGAAATAATTATTAATTCAATACAATAATATAAAATAATCATTAAAAACCACTAAGAATATTTTTAAAATCCCATGTTTTAAATAATTTTAATATTTCATGATCTACACCCATAATCACTAAACCCCACATCAAAATAAATTTAAACTCCAGATATTTAGTGGAATCATTTTATTTCCACTTAAAATAATTTTAATAATCTCATGTTATTATTATTGAGAACATTATGAAACATTTAAGAGTTAAATTGATTTTATTTATTTTTAGAAATCCTCTCATATAAATATCATAACATTTGTTAAACATTTTAAAATAATGTTTTAATAATAAACTAACATTATAATCAATAAAAGTAACAAAAATATATAATATAAAATCGTATTAAATTTTAAAAAATTAAATTTACATGAAGCTCAATGAAATTTATGTCTAAGAGATATCAATTAAAATTTTCAAAGGGTGTTATATTATTGTGCATGATTTAGTGTCATAACATAAATGTCCATGTTTTAGTCATACAACTATCACTATAATGAAATAAAACCATCTCCATAGCCTATTTGGGGTTTTCCAAATAGTGTAGAGAAATCATTTCTATACGGTTTTCCCTTTAATTTCACACTTAGTTCAGGAATAACCCCTTAATTAGAAATATATATTCAATATAAAGTCAAATATAAATAAAATTAATTTTTAAAAATATATATAGGAAATTAGAACTCAATATTAAGGACACAAAATATAATATCTCATGTGATCTCAAAGCGTAGAATGTGTACAAGCTTGCTAGAATCTTCCCACAACAACCTATCGAGTTCTGAAACACATATATAAATTATACAAGCTACACCCAAATAACATAGGATTATATGTGAACTAAGTGACCTATTAAGGGACCTATGCTATTATATCATTTATTAAAAAAATATCAGTCTAATAAAGAATCAGACAGTCATTCTACCAAACCATATTCGTAGTGTGTGTTCTCAATATCCCCAGGCTGCCAACATATGCGAGGTATTTAGGTGTTCAATTGTGGTAATGATTGTGACCCATATTTACTATTTAACAAAAAAATAATTCATTATAAATTCTTTTATAATAAATACATACATCGATGGTCCATAAACAATATGGAAAATAGTTTTAATAAACAACAAAACCAAACAACGTGTACCAAGTTAATAAATAGGACAACAAACCATAAAAACATAAAATGAAAAATTAAATATGGTTAAACAAAGGAAAGACTGAATGATTCAAGGAATATTTAAAACTAAAACTAATTACCAATTACATGATGTTATCTCAGTGCCACCCTGAGTTCACAATCATTTCTTAAAACAATGAATTATTCTCTAATTATGAGAATCTATAATCATAAATAAAAACTAAAAAGTATATGTGAGTGAAAAAATTATTATTAGTATAATTTTTATGAAAAAACAGACCCTTTTCATCTATTATTAACTTATAGGTAAAATTTTCTATATGTAAAAATTCAATTATCTAAAACATTGGTTTTTAAATTTATGTTTTAAAATTCAATAATATTATATCTCCCTTTTCAGTTAAAATAGTTTTTTTTAAGAAATATGGTAAAAAATGAAATGTTATTTTACTTTCATTATTCTGTGTAATGATTTTAAAACCATTTTCATAAAAATTATAAATAAAAAATTTTCTTAAATATGGTATGTATACAATAATAATAAGATCCATCCACATTGATATTGATAAAATTAATAATGATATAATGAAAATGGGAATGAAAAATTTCTAGAATCATGAATACATATGCAATTTGAATAAAAAATATAATGTTAGAAGGTGTTAATTATAATTGGGATTCCTTGGAGCTAAAAGTAACATTTTGATTAGTACTAAATAAGATCCATCATATTATCACACATGATGTAGTACAGATTCGCTATTGTGATTCATATTATAACTATCCAAACTAAGAGGAAAATTAAAAATAAATTTGTAATATATACAAAGGGATAAAATCTTGAGAAACTTCCAAATCTTGTATCACATGTTCTATCAAAGGTTTGTATAATAATTATCATTCCTTGTGAAATAGATAAAATTGAGTTTATTAGGTTCAATATATAACAAGAAAGGTAAATGTTGAAAATTTTGAAATATATATATATATATATATAAAATGGAATCATAATAAATTTCTCATCCTGAGAACCCCTCATGGATCGACCAGCTATTATAAAATTCTAAAACTTTAACCAACACATAGTATTACTAACAATGTAGGGGTGCGTCATTTGGGATTTTTTTAATTAATATCCTCTTGAAAAAGACTCAATTGATGCTCAGTGTCATTTTTTAATTTTAAATACTATTACCCAACATTAGAATTAGGTATAAAATATTTTTAAATATTAAAAAGAATCAAAAAAATTTAAAACTGCCATAAAAAAGACTATGATAACCAATAAAATTCATGAAGTTCCATTAAAACTAGTTTAATTTGAAAAAGAGATTTCATGATTTTGAATTGCCTTAATAAAATAAATTTGGGTAATTTTTTCAGAACATATTGTGCGAGGTTGATTGAAATAGATTTATAATATAAAATTAAATAAAAAACCCTTCGTATCATTTTTAAACAAATTGGAACTCACATTTTTATTCCAAATATTAATAAGTCATAATTAATAATATAATTTAACATCCATAACATATATTTAAACACATAGGAAATAATTAATAAATATTTTGAGGGACACTGAATGGGAAAAAATAACATAATCTCATCAATTTCTCAATACAGTTGTTTATTATCTCATATAAGGAAATGATAACTCTCAAAGGACCTACGTAGAACATAAACATATGAAAAAATTAAAGGAAATTAATGGAATGTGATTCCCCATGTCTCCATAACCAATCTGTGGTAATAAAAAAGAGATGAAATATTGAAAATTGTACATTGTGATCTCATGAGGAGATTACCTTGAGATAACATCCTTTAAACTACCTGATATCCAAATCAATTAAAATGTGGAAGGTGGGGTTGTAAAACTATAAAAGAACCACATGTACTATTAGATGGGTTAGAGGGGAAATGAGGGTCTAGTGAATTATAATAAATGAGGGATAGTTTATTTTATTTAATAAACAAATTAATATCATATAAAGTTTATTCTATTAGCCATATAGTTTATTGGATTCTACAAAAACCATGTACCCTCTACTGAACACCCTAGGTATCCGAATGTGCTGGTCAAACAACTAGACAAACTATTCATCAACAATAAAAAATGATTATAGTGAAGATATAGAATAAACATAACCTTTTTTAAAATATTCATTCTACCATTTACTAGATATATGGTTGGGAACCCCTATAGAAGGATAACCAAACATGGTAACTATGTAACCATTCAAAACACAATAAGACTACAAATTTATGTTCAATACTAATCTACGAAGGACCTAAAAAAGGGTGACATACAATTTTTATCCAAAATAATATTTACTAACCATGAACTAAGGATGACATACATAATGGTCTTCTATATAGTTTTGTAAAGTTTTTTTTGAATTTTTTAGTAAAACTTTGATATAAAATTAAAAAAATTGAAAATATCGATGTTATTTTTTATTAAAATAATAAACATGAATAAAGATAATTATAAAAATAAATTAATAATTTATAAATGTTAGGATTTTATTTTTATTTATTATTATTTAATATTTACATTTTTTAAAAAACAAATATACATTACTAAACACATTTTATTTATTATTATTTTATTCTAGAAAATTAATTCATTTTAAATAGATCCTTTAAAAACATCTGCCATTTAAGTAAATTTAAAAACAACACTGTCAATTAAAAATAGATACCAATGTAATATTAATTATTACATGCATGATATTCGATTGAAATATAAATGATAGAATATTCCATATGTCAACATGTTCAATAAAATTAACTCAATTTATTATGAAAATTCCATAAAAACCTATGTTTTAAGATCAAGGGAAATATTTTTTTTAATGTCAATATATGTGCTTGTTAGAATATAAATCAATTTATTTTCTAATATGATTAGAAAAATAATATCTGTATTAAATAAATAGTATAATTTGGATTTAATGAACATGAACTCATATATATTTTTCACATAGATATTTTACCGTATAAATAATTATTGTGGTTAATAATGTGAATTTAAAAATAATTGTGATACATGGGAAAATATATCAATAAATGGAATTATATGAATATACTGTAATACTTTTAAAATTTGAATAAAGTAATTAATTGTATCATATTAAAAATAATTATAATTTAAATCATCCAATATAACTACAAATTATATTTCATAATGTCTTTAGGGAAGCAATTATTTATCAATATAATCATATATAAACAATTGTGTTAACAATTACTCTAAAACAATTAGTGGAGTTAATGTATAATAATACTATATGTCTCCCAATAATGATTGAAAAACATGTGCCCCAATATAATGATCTTATAGTGACAATAAATATAGTACTAACCATATCATGTCCTCCCAAGATGAGATAAAATTTAATATTTTCTCTTATAATATATAAAAGAATAAAAAAGGTTCTTAGATGTCATATTAAATCCTTAGTTTGTATTTTTCTTAAAATTTCAATTCAATCATCACAATTACAGTAATAATTAAATTTAAAGAATAAAATTAAAAAACCAAGTATAATGAAACATGGTAGAAGAACCATGTGCATAATGTTGAAGTGGAAGAGGAACATTCAATTAATGGTGAATAGAAGTGGAAAAAAGCAGGTTTGCGGTGACTATGTAGTCATCTTCATTGAGGGAACACGGTTATAGATGAGATATTAATTTGTATATAAATAGATATAGGGAGAGTAGTTCATGTATTTCTTTTTAAAATACATGATGTTTTTACAAATCATATATTATTTATTTTACATTTTTGTAATAATTATTTACAAGAACTATTTCAAAATAGTTAAAAATGTTTCATTTTCCATTTTTACAGGTTTTATTTAAACTACCACTAATTGAAAATATTTGATAAAAAATATTTTATATTGTATAGAAATTTATTTTGAGGGAAACAAATGTAGATTCATATCTCTACTATCAATGTAAGTGGATGAAGATTACAGTATATTGAAATATATTATTTTTTAAAATGTTATTAAATTTTTGGAATATTAATATAATGTTATAGTGTTCAAATAATATTTCCATAATGTAAAAAACATTTCATATATAAAAAAATATATGTCAATATGAATGAAATAAAGAATTATTCATGTATTTTTGAAGAAATTATTATCCATTATAATTAAATAATAACAATTAATATCTTAAATTATTTTTTCTATTTATTTTAAATTAAAAAGAATATTATTTATGAAAATTCACTATATTTGATATAAAATGAAAAAAGTTATACCTTTTCAATATAATAAATATTTTACCACATTATTATTATAATAAATTTACAAATATAATTATACAATTAGTATGTGAAATAATGATTCATGAATGGTTTTATATATCATTTATAAATTATTTTTGTATGATATATGAACAATCTAATTGGTTCTATAAATAATACACTCAAAATAGATTCTATTTCTTGGAAAATATATAACTGATAGGGTTGTTTAGATTTTTATATAATAATAATATTAATTTTTTCTTCTATGTTTAATACATCTCACCATGTTGGATATAGAATTTATAGAAATGATAACCATGAATATAGGTAAAATTGAAAACACATTAATAAATATTACAAAGACAATTGTAGATTTTGAACTGCAACTATAGAACAGAAAAATATTTTATATTATATAATAATTTAATGAAAATTACTATATCTGATGTAAAATTAAATATAAATGACTATTAAGTATAGAATAAATCATTAAATGGATCATGAAATACATCATTCATAATAATAAAGTATCAAAAACATTGAAATGGTTATATAATTAATGATTAATAAATTTGATCACATTGTTATAGTATGAAATTAGTGGTTATAAATTTAAATAAAAATATGTGGATAATAAATATATTATAATGAATAATTGATTAATGTTAACATTGACGTTAATTCATTTATTTAATTTAATATATAGAAAATCAATTTTGATATCATGTTCATACATTGGGACAATTAATTATGAGTTGAAGGTTGTAATAATGTACCTTGGATTTTTATTATTTAAATTATTTTGTGTTTAAGGTAAAGGTGGTGATAAACATGAAAAATATATTATTGACATTGATAGATAGGTTTATATTTTGTTTTGTGGATCATTTTTATCTTGGAAACAATGATAGAATATGTTTACTTGTATCTATAATTTAATAAAATAATTGTTTTTTTATCAAATACAAATTGAAAAAAATAAACTTTTATTGAGGAAAATATTCATGTGTTTGTATAATATTTTTAGATACCTCCACCTAAAATCAGAATACCCTTGGAAAATGATTTATTTTTTATAGAAATTTTTAATGTTTTATGAAATGATTAAAAAAATGTACACAGGAAAATAGAGGATCAATGATAATGTTTTTAGTTATTATGATATTTTGTAATACATTCATTAATTGAATTATCAAATTAAATAATATTAAGAATAAATTGGTTAACAATTACTAACCTAAAATTCATTAATGAAGAAATGTAATTAAAATTTTCCTTTTTTAATAAGTAAAAAACTACCATATCCCAATATTTATACAATTATACTACTCTACAAACTATTTACATTTTATAATATAAATGATTACAAATTGACTATAAATTTGATACATAATTAAATTTATTCATTCCATGAAAGTGGTATAAATTTTTTTATCATGATATAAAGTAAAATTTATCTTATTACTTCTAAAATATAATAAACAATTGAAAATTTTATCATTTATCATTAGAAATATTCACTAATTTACTGAAGCTAAAATATATTTTATCACATTAATGGTGACATTTAAATTATTATAAATTTATATTAATTTCTACATATATCTATAATTCACATATATTTCATTTTAAATATTAATTGTTTTTTATATATTTTGAAATTTTCATATTTTAATTCATTTATTAACATATATTTATATTCAAATATGTATCATTTCAATTGTTAACAAGTATAAATAAGTCATAATAAAAATATAGACCTTCATATTTTGTATACAATAACTTATTTATGGTTGGTAAACATGGTGGTATGTGTTTAGATAGTATATTAGTATTCAAAAATAGGGCTACAAGAAAATCTATGATTTATGTGACATGTTAAATTAAAGTAGTGATTATTCTAATGTTATTTAAAAGTATTATGATATTTATAGGGAAAAAATGTATTATATTTCATCATATGTAATGGTTTATTAATTTGATAATATATGAATATACATTAAATATACATTAGAAAAAATTTCAGTGAGGGTTGGTCATGAAAATATTGGGAAAACTAAAATTATTATAGATAATAATAAATGATTACAATTTACCTCCAATATAAAACAACATTATTTTATAGTGAGTGAATTATACTGTATATAATAATAAACATGTAACATTATTAATATATTTCCCAAACATTGTATAAGGGTAAAATATCCTCCGTTTGACTTTTATTACCTTAATTTTCATCTAGTGATCATATTGACACCCACCAATCCAATGAAAGAAAAAATTGAAATTGACCAGATTAACTAATCCCAACACACTTCTATATAGGACACTCGAACTCATTATCCCTAAAAAAATAGACATGGAGTATTATACACTATTAAAACCTATTAAATAATACCCAATTCCCTTAAAACCATCTATAATAATGATTTATCTTCATTTATATTTTTTTATCACAATTAAAATGAAACTTGTGCGTTTATTAAATCCAATTGGTCATTTTATTTGCATGATGAATGCATTCCTCTATGTCATTTTTTTAGGACATAACACTACAATATATTACCCATTTAACAAGATATTAATCTACATGATTAATTTATGTTATATGACCAAAAATTATGCCACCTAAACTTTAAGGGATTTAATTCCTATTTAAAAGAGATACATATATATAATTTTTTTTTGTTGCAAACCCAATATTCAATGATTTAATAATTTCGTTAATATAACAGTTTTTTCTATTAAACTTATCAGATTTGTAAAAACCTATTTCCTTGTGCTTGATCCCATATCTAAAATAACCATTTCCACCTTAGATGATAATAACCTCATGGTATCCCAAATATGTTGCCTCAAAACCAAATAATCCAAAATGAAGCATAAAATATAATTAAATTAATTATATTGATCATATTTTATGTATATAAAAATATTAAAATTGATTCATGATTTTTATCCATCATTATCATGGAGAGGGTAAACAATCCGACACCAAGACATATGAATGTTAGGACCACATTGGGATATCCTCTACATTGTGGGGCAATCAATGTTGGTTCTATTTTGTAATAATATATATTTTTATCTCATTAATCTATTTGAACATTTAAGATATTTAACATCTCATTATACTACTGCATTATCATTCATTATCCCACACACAATGTTTTCGAGATATTTACTTGGTTCACTATTCAATAAGGTAGCCTAAACTATTTGGAAATTTAGAATCAATACATGACCAATGATCCACTAAATTGATATAACTATTAAATGGGTTTTCTAAAATACAATCCTAAAACTTTTATGTGTTATTAGACACTCAATATAGGTGAATGAAAACAATTTTGACTCCTGAATTGGTGATTGCAAATGAAAATATGTAGCATCCCACTAGATATTTATACTACCTATATAGAGGGTTTTTATTTTCTTCAAATATTTTATAGAATCGACATATTTCACTACTAGTTGCAACTTATATTTAAAATATTAGTGGTTAATGTTCCTAACATATTCTGTTACATGAAAAAATAATATAAAAACTCATCATATTCATCTCTTGAATTAGTAACAATAAGCAAAACATTTTTCCACTTCATGAAAATAGAATGAAAAGATACTTTTCATTCACAAGGTAAATAAATCTTATTCTATACTTTTTTATCTCGTTGATGAACTATTATACCATTACACAATCTATACATCAAGAAATTCACAACACCTTCTATGTCATGAGTTTATTATAGCCACCTCATCCAATTCTTCTTATTTTTCATTTTCATAAAAATATACGAAACACATACTTTTCTTCTTTAATATTATTCAAAATTTTTATTATATTTCTTATTCAGTGCTTATGATTTGTAATAGTTATCTTATTATTTTATTTCAGCCACAACATATATTTTAGGTTTATTTAAATTTAGTTGGTTCTCCTCATTATTGAAACAAATATACTATCGCGTTAATGATAGTTTAAAAAAATATTCCTCTTTTTCAATGTCAATATTATTTCTTAAATATCTATGTTTATATATTATAAAACCAAAAATTTCAATTACCATTAAATTAAAATATTTCTTTACAATTTATAATTACACAATATTTCATGATTTAAATTAAAAATATTTTATTTAATTCAAATCATGTTAGATATTTGGTTGGCACTATCATCCAGAAAAGCATTAATTGTAATTTCTGTATTTTTCTAATATATTTTATTAATAAATATTCATTCATGAATCATCTAAAAACCAACATAAACCATATTCTATTCTTTCCATAATATAAATAATTATCACAAAATAATTATTCAATAAAATATTCACATGGAAAAATTATAGACGGATATTAAATTCATATAATACATATGAATAATCTCATTTTGGATTTCACCTTATATTTTATTACTTTAAGATATTATACATTTTCCCATGAATTATTTCTTGCAACACATTCCATATTGATATCACACATCAAAAAAAATCTATAGTAATGAAAAAACTTCAATGTGATAATGGATTATGATCATGCTAAATGTTATATGATTACAATAAATTCCTTAAACTGATCTACATGATGGTTATATATTATAAATCCACTTCCATTCAACAAATTCCTCAATTTATTTTAAAATTTTCATTCAAAATTTATAATGATGTAAGAACCACTAATTAAAAAATGAATTTATATCATCTAATTTTTTTTAAGGAATAATGGTTTTTTGGGATCTCACCTAGTTCATATGGATAAAATACCTTGAATTATATTCAAACAGTTACATAAATATCATACATGAATTTTATTACTATGTTTTGATTTTTCCGTCATAATGGACATAGATTCATGCCTTGATTACATATGTGACCCATCATTTATCCAGATACACATTCATAGAATATTTAATGACATAATAAATTATCATATATAGAAAATCATATAAATGAATCTTGTAAAATCTATTTACATTGATCAATCATCTCCATGGAGAATTCACAAACTTGGTGATCTGTATTCATGAATTTACATAGCTACAAATATGCCTTCAGATACTATGATTCACTTATGTAGAAAACATTTTATGTGAATATTCCCATACATAGTATCCTTTTCATCTAATACATTGTAATTTCAATTTTTGGGGAATTTATATAGATCTGAATGCATTATTATACACTTCTTGAACTACGATATTAATAATTATCTTCTAATCTATTCAATAATATCCCTTTTTTAATAATCGATCAGAATCTCAATTTAAAAGCTTAATAATGACTAATATAATGATGTATACATTTTTTATTATTGTTTTACAATTAATAATAATATTTCTCTATCACCATAGTGTTATCATCTTGAAACAACTTATCTCAATAAAAATCATGAACCATAGATAACATCTATCATAATATTTAATTAGTGTTGAATATATCATCAAATTTGGACTGAATATTATTCATATCCATCTCTCTATATTTTTATCATCCTTCATCACTCACCAATATAGATGTAAAGAATTATTGAAAGATGTGTTATTGTTGGGTCCTATAAACTATGTATTGGAAAATAAAATATCACTATTAATTAGGAAAAGGAAAGAATTGGAACTGCAAAGCAGATCTCTTTTATGGACCACCATTATGCATGGATCAATTCTTTGAGAGACGCCTAAGAAAAAATTAGGTAACTGGATGTATGAGATGACGTTGGTCCCCTACAAATGAAACACTTTTTGGGATGGTGGTAGAGAAATCCACCCCACATATGATACCCCATGAACTCAAATGATTCACAGTCAAGGCTAAGCTATAGGATTCTCACGAACGAACTAGAATCATTCATAGGCCTCAGGGGTAATTATAACTGTTTCTGATGATGAACCAATTGCACTGCTGAACGAGTCGTTCGTGGGATGGGTTTCTACCTTGGGCTTCCACAAAAGATTTCGTACAGCCAACAGATCTAATTCCTTAACCTCTCTATAAATGGTTCCCGAGGGGATAATTAAAAAGAGGCACATCTAAGAATACTACTAAGGAGTTCAATAGATAAACACACATGATATTAGATAACTATAATGGAAAGGCTAGTTCAATGATTCCCTACATGTATAACCCAACACATAGAAATAATGTATTAAATATATTACAAATTGGCATACTGCAAACATAAATTCCTTTATATTTTAATTTTATACAAACCCCAAAACTAATTATCCTTCTTCAATATGGAATACCTATAAAAATATTCTATGTGGGTGGAACCCTACCAAACATTGAAAATATCTAAGTGGATGGATCCCAACCCAATGTAAAATCACACTACATGGGCGTAACATTGTTCCACATAGAAATATATTACACACACTAAATAAACGTCTTCATACCATCATGATACGTAGACAAAACCTTTACCCTCATATAAACATGTTATGAGGTGGAACATCCTATATAATGAGATGTCATGTGGAACAGTGTATTATCGGGTATTCCACCATCTAGCTTCGATCATTTCCATCTGTTTATATCACATCATCTATATCCCCTCCATGAACTAGTCCTACAAATGTGGTCCAAAGACACTTCTCATGACAATAGAACCATATGACAATACCCTTGGGAAAATCATCATTCCCTTAACAGTTTACATAACCATGGTAAGCAGATTCATGTGGGTAATCCCTTTAATTAGGCAGATCCTTGGAATTTTCTTAATCATACATTCCCACAGTAACCTTGGATTGGACATTTTAATACTCATGTTAACATACCCATTATAGGGAATCAATGTATTTTCTGTCCATTCCCTTGGATTAGGTCATGTGATAAATAAGGGATATCACATATTCATTCCCCTTTGATTGCGATTTTTTCTAATCCCCTATTCGAGGAATGAAAAGGTAACTCTTCCTGAGATAAGCCCCTAGCATTTCATGTCAAATTCTTCATTCTTCCCTATATTATCCTTTTTCCATGATGCTTATGGATATGTCCCCAAATTAAAAAATACTATAAATTAAAACAAGGGTGAATGTCATCAAATTAAAATATCATAAATCTATCACTTATGGCTGATTGACCATCCACTAAAGGGAAAGGTAAATTTTGTGGTGTTCTTAGTCTATCATTTTCTATTGTTTCAAACAGATATCATTTCTCACAAGGGATTAGAGGTTACTAATGTTCAAAATACCCATAAAATCCACCTCAGAGTTAAACTATGCGATATCAGATTCATACTCTAGATAAGAGATGTAGGACATTAGCCTAAGGCCTGAGCTCAAATGGTCCTTACCTCTTGATTTAATACCCAAATCATGCATCATTCAATGGAAGATCCCATGAATGATCCCCAACTAGTGGCTTGAATGGGACTCCTATATTGTGTAAGTCCCAAAATTTTAGAACTACATGTACAATGATACCCAATAAACTAGGATACATCGGAAACCTTGCCGAGGGTCAATCCAGAAACATCATTTATCCCATCTGCTCTATTATTTTCACATCAGCTCAGTATCATCATAAGAAAAAGATGATAAACTACATGAATCACTAATCTATGTGGGAGTTTATTCTCAAATAACTAAGATACATTGGAATACTCTATTATGTTTAAACCCAACACCCTAATCAACCCAAATGATATCTAGGAAACATCCCCAGTTGGTTCACATCCACCCAGAAGACTATATATCTTATGGGTCCCTTGAGCCACTTCGTCATAAGTTATAAAATTAGTCACGACTAGGAATATTCTGCCTAAACATCCATTTGACATGATTTTACAATACAAGGATCTGTTCATGACACATGACCCCAAAAGGTGATATGTCCAGTTAAATGGCACTAGACTACATGGGTTATGATTCTTCAAATGAGGATATGTTGGAAACCCATACAATTGGTTCAATCCCAACATCAAAATAACTCTCATCCCTACTAGATGATGACAAGCTCCAGATAGCCTGATCAAATGACTTAAACAATCATTGGCTTAGTGAAGGACCACAAGATTTATAATTTTTTCCCAAAATGGTATCCTTGATGAAGAACCTCCGATATATACTGCTATCATCATTGATAAAAAGACGTATATACATATTGGAGATTCTAGACCCATGCATATTTATGGGTGATCTTGAAACCTAGGAATAATTTGTGGTCACATTCTTGGGAATTAACTGTGGATTAATGAACATATAAATAAACCATAAAACTAGAATAGTGTTATCTAATAGGTATTAATTCCCTCCGAAAGTGTGTAATGAGATGGTGTTCCCATCATCTTATCCAATGTGATTCCTCATGTGTCAATGTAAAAATCATCCAAAGAGCACCTTCATTTGGAAATAAGGTCCCTGAATCAATGATAATGGGGTCATTTGGTAGTTTTTTTGGCTTCGCGAATAAACCCATTGCAGACCATATGGGGGATTTCTACATAACATGCGTCCATTACACAATCAATTACCTACTTTCAAACACCCATCAGGACCACATAACAATGGAATAACCATTAAAAGGTAAAAATTATATGATTTTGTATACCCATCAGACCATTTTAATTCTTGGGTACAACGTGCTTTCGGGTTTAAAAAAATGGTGATCCTATTGTGAATCCATAACAAATGTGGCAGTGATTACCCACCTCAGGCGCCATTCAAATCCAAAAAGGATGAGGGTCAAGTGATATCATAAATTATACACGTGTTCATGAAATTCTACAATTATTCGGTATCATTCTCTGAACTCATTAGATATATTGTAGGTAATTCTTACAGCTTCCTTTAATCCAATTGAATCACAATTGTTTTCTCACACACGTGCATCAGTGAATCCACAGGTGGATGGGTCATCAATGATGAACATTCCTCCATATCCCACCCATTTCATTCATAACTAGGTCTCAAATGCAGTAATTGTGGAGTACCATAAAAATGGTACTCTCCCCACCCAAGAGGCAGCAAGGATGACCCTACATTATTTGAAGTCCCGCCAATGACCCATTCAGAAGTAGTATACGGTTCATAACTTTTTGGATTCTTTGTCTCTCTCTAATAGTTTCTATAGAATATCCCTTTATAATTACAATGGGTGACACTCACATATTGTGTAGGAAGATGCATTCATCACTAATGACTACGTCCATACTCTATAGTTGTTCTGCTCATGGGCACCTGCTAGATGATGTCACGACCAAATCTATGTGGCTTAGTATTATTATGATTAAGATGGTATCACACTGAGAGATACTTTTATGGTTCAATAAAACTAGTCCCGACGAGATGGCCACCATGTAAATAAACATATAATAAGAAGCAGGCCATCTCTCAAGATCCTAAGGAAGAGATTTTTCATGAAAAATACCATAAAAACTATAGAAATTCATACATTTCTACTCCTTAAAATGAATCCCTCCATGAAAATACGATTTCATATTACGGAAGGAAAAATTTACCATCTATTATCTCTATGCCCTACATGAAAATATTGATGTGAATTATATACTGATGAAAATCCCTACCGATTCACACTAAGCCCATCATCCAAATACATTGGAAATCAGTTTTGTGAATATTACGCTTCCTAGTGAATTGTACCAAGAATGTCATCCAAATATGACAAAAAACTAAAGACACAAACATATATCTTTCAAGGAATGTGAATCAAACCCAAAATATATTTTGGAAATCAATTACCGGAATATCCAAATTCTTACCCCGGCATACCAACACCACCAGTCAAGTACGGTGACAGTAAAATATAGGTGGACTCAAATTCTTATGGATTCATATCAAGTCTTCTAGGAAAATACAATGGAAAATGTGTAGAAAATAAATCAGTATTCACAAATATGAAGCTTGTCATTAGTTGTTTTTAAAACTAGAGTAAATAGATGGTGTATCTCAGATATAAATCATGCACAAACTCATTCGACTTCCATGACATAGGATAACTAGCATTACCAACTTAAAAACCATGGAGCACTAGAGTAGTAAAAACATCTAATCTAACATCATAATACGCATTTATTCCTGTTATAGAATTATAAAATAATCAACACATCATGGAAATGATGGAGTACCAAAAATAATTTATGAATTATATCCTATAGACTGGTCAAGATGTGATCTAATCTGCAAAAATAGAAGGATTCAGTCCCACAATCTCATATACCCAAGTAGTTTGGCTCATCCATAACGTAATATAATCACTTAATAGTTCATTTTCATCCCATGTCTAGTACAGGTTGATCAACAATCATATTTTGTGACACAAGGCCTATTAAATTGGGAATAGATATTTGTTTCAACGAGTGGACACTAGTCCACCATAGTGGCCGCTCAATGTGAGGTAAATATACTTATCTAAACTCAATATTATATTTGTAATATTCAAGAAGAATAATAGGAATCAATGAAACAAGAATTACAATCTGATGGTCTTTGCCAATAGAAAGCGACCCCAATTTCCCGCAAGAGGGGAACCAAAAATGAGTCATGCCAAAGGAAACTAGAAAATTAAGGGAAGATTCATTATCCTTCCTTGAGGTAATATTGCGTTATTGATGACATCAAGAACCTATCAGTGGAGGCTAGAGATCCTTTCAAAACATTAAAAAATATGGGAGTGATAGTAGTTGTTCCATTTTTCCTCCCACCAATATTTTTTTCCAGTAGTTCTAAAGGTCCTCCTTTGAGAACCCATGGGTTATTACTTTGTGGGAATGAGAAAATAGATTAAAATAACCTATATCTAGATGAGTGTAACGATATACCTCCCACTGACATGATTATTTTACATTATTAGGGTCTTTACCTTACTATCTTCTACATTAATTTTCCTCCCCATCATATACACTATACAAATTATCCCTACAGTCAGATCTCAATTTATTATGGTAGTACTCTTCATGATGGCATTGAGAGAGACAACCCTCCCCTTAGCGACAACAAGTAGTGAGAAGGTCCTAAATTGGATGTATTCCATCATGGTGGTCCTTATAAGGATGAACACATTATATATTCTCCCTATAGGTGAATATATTTTTATTATTGTAGTCCTCAAAATAATGGAAATCATTGTAAAGGCCCTCCATGTAGTGACATCAAGAAGAATGAAGGTACACCCCTTACCATGGTCCATCGTGAAGATCCTCCCCTTGCTAAAGGCTGTAAAACATCTCCCTATGGTTGAACAATAATTCATGATGGTAGTCCTCACCTCTATGACATCGACTGTGGAGGTCCTCTATGTAGACAACTTTCACATCGGAAAAAAGGTTCTTCACTTGCTATGAAATATATGAGAAATCTTTCATAGTATTATGTTCTTATAATTACAAACTCATACATGTTCTATAGTCTTTATACGAGATGTGACATCCTTACATTTCCAAAATATGGTCCAAGTATAGACTCATCTTCTGGTCCACCCCTATATAGTTCATATATTTATGAGACTCCTTTTATCCCTGATGCAGTGGATGAAATCAATGAGAAGACCCTATGCTGGGAAAACCAAGTTGGGGAGTCTCTAGAAAATAATAAAATGATATGTATCTCATGAGAAGAAAATTAACCAGGGATGATATGCCGATTATTTTTTCCCCACATCCAATTATCATTTCAACATACTGAGGGATATATCAGAAGAATTAATACAAAAATTCATCTTAATGTCTGGAAAACACTCCACCATATGAAGGAAATGTATTTACCCTATGATAGTTATGCATATATTATCAACATATTAGAAGATCTCCTAGATCAAATTGAACTAGAATCCCTTTCATTTGTATGAAGGACACATTCTATGAGGTGGAATAAAGATCGCAGACTGGTCCACCTCCACTCACAGTGTTATTTGTGTTTCTTTATTGGTGATGGGTTGTCTAGTGTTCTTATATGGGGTTGGGGAGAGCATGGAACTTTTCAATTCACCACACATGATTTCCAGCATAACCCATTGGAAATGAAATCCTACAATTCCATTATCCCATGATGCTAATTAAAATAAGTCCTTATTCATGAAATGCATCATTCTTGAGGAGAACTGACCTCATATAAGTCTCCAAAGCATCAACACAGATGAGAACGATATATTAAAAAACAATAGTAAAAAGATACTAATAAAATCCATATGGAATCATTCCTATGGTAATCAAATCATCAAACAATTTTCATATCCTCTAATGTGAATAATTCATGTGCCACCGAGAAAACATATCCAGCTCATCGTCAAATGGGAATGAATGACATCATGAAAGAGATTATAGTTGTAGCAACAAACTCAATATGGACCCCCCTAACCAATAGGGTTAGGGAAATTTTTAACCCAAAATCCCCACGTAAGGACAAAAAATTTAGTTCAAGTAACTAAAATAAATGAATGGGAGCGACCCAAACCTATAGGGCTAGGGGAATTTTTACCTCAACTTCCCACCAAATAGACATCATTATTTTCCCACCTAGGGAGGATATATAATAGATGGGCCACCTATTCCATCTGATATGGTGACTCATTTCCCTTATAATGTAGGTGTGTAACAAGATCATATTAGGGTTCCCTCTGAGTTACCCTTCGCCAAGAAACCCAGAGAGGATCTCAGAATAGAAGGATAAATTCTAGAAAAGATTCAGAAAACTCTCCAGCCATAAGAAAACTGGTATAAGAACAACAAAGTTTTAGGAATCAATGAATTTCATGGAAATAAATCCTATGGACCATGAAAATTGATGAAAATGGAGAGAGGATGGTTCATCCCATAATATGATCTTCACTGAACCTGAAGGTGTTCTCAGTTAGAATCAGAGGGCTGCCAATAATTTCTGTGATACCTTGTTCAATCCCTCACTACCTATTTTTTTTACCGAAAAACCATAAGAACAAAAAAATGTCGAACATGGCCCACATCCCCCATTGATAATGAGTCTATAACAATTGAGGAGATATTATCATTAAAATAGATAGAAATAAGTGAGATGAGGTGAGTTTATGTTTATATACTATAAGGAATAAATCATATCTGATATATTCTGCAAGAAAATCTCTAATATAAACATCTAGTAGTTGTGCCAATGCACTTAGGGCTTATCCCAAAAAATGAAATAAGGCCAGAAATCCCATCCGAGATAGTGTTGGGACCCTTAGTATACCTGAAAAAAAATACCATAAGGATATCAATATTTCCCTCCACTAATGGAAAATCACAATTTAATCAATAAAATCTACAAAGGATGCCCCCAACGGAGTATTCGCCTCAAGGACCAACCAAACCAGCATGACCAAATTTCCACCTCCTATACGAGTGCATAGTAATGTCTAACATGACACACATAATGTTGTCATGGATACCATAGAATAACTGGATGCCCAATTAGAAGAAATTGAATGAAAAATCGATTTTATATAACCAGTATAGAAACCATAACCATTCATGATGAGTAATGTTCTCCATCACCAAATTTTAAAAACCTCGTATTCCAATTACTCAATAGATCAGGTCATTTGACACAACATCTAATCCATTAATATTCTTACTGTGATCAGATTATGGGGATCCCAGAGCATCATGAACAGGTACAACAAATATGTGTCAGGTGAACCCTACATGGTTCAGCCATTGTACGTTGTACTAGTTTTCCTGCTCAGTTAATAAGATGTTGGGAGGATCTCCAATGACTATATATATTCTAGATCAATTCAATGATTCCAAAAAAACATTCAATGACCTTTTGAACATGAAGCAGTTGGATAATGAATGAGTCTAATATTTCATATCCAGATGGAATGTTCTGACCTACTCTCTAAACCGACTGCTTCCCCATGATGAGATTCTTGTAGTGTGCATCGATAACCTCCACGGAGAACTATGAACACCACTCATCATAGTATAATATATGAGTGGTTTTATAGATTTACATTTCATTAAAAGTGTATATACATTTCCTTATAGTGTACTATCTTCAATTACCGATTGTCCCAAACGACCCTAGGAAAAAGTGTGGGAAAAATAAAGCAGCTTATGTTACACATAATCCACCCCTGCACTATCTACAACACCATGGCATGTACCAAATCATGTAATACCTCCTAGATGTAAACATACCCCATCTAATCATAAAAAAGAGATGAGGGTACCAAGGAGAAATAAATTTGAGGAATGATGTAATCAATCATACTCATTCCTAGAAAACCAATTTTATGGCTACTTTGTAGACACCAGGAACTGCAACTTTCTCTGCCTAACAAGGACAAAAAGGGATATTGATGTCAGCCTTGATGACCAGACATATTATTTTCCCAACCAATATTAATATCAGCATCCCATTAATTATTTTATCATCAGAAAATACATCATAAAAATAATTATTTTTTTGATAAATAATGCTAGGACCACCGGCAGCACAAGTTTCAAATATTTCATCCACTAACCCATATGAAGTAGAGGAGTGGAAAAAGATGATAGAAAAATGGAACAATAGATCAATAGTTTTATGGATTAGAAAATATTCAATAATTTAAATGAATAATATAATTCTAGTCGAAGTAACTATTTGTTCCTCCGACAGTCCGTAATGAAACACAGCCGACAACCTCAGCCCCAAAATCCTCTAAAAAGTAGTTTGGCCATTTTCAGACATATGATTGCATGTTAAGAAGAAATTTATCATTGAAATAATAAGAATTTATATCATCATATGTGAAATCAAGGTAACTTACCTACGAAATGTAATAAACAAATGATTTTGATCAGGTAGAGTCTCAATTGATGAAGAACTGATCTTTGGTTCCATTATTTTAATTCCTATAATGGATCATTATCTGATGAATAGTATGGTTTCAACATGAATTCTCAACCATAAATTGGGTATCCAATGGAAGTGGAAACTGAAGCTAAGGAGAGCCAAGAAGACACAATATTGGTATAAATGAAATTTTTTCCCGCACCTCGGCTCAAACTGTCAATATTACAGAAAACCATGGGAGAGAGCTTTAGCGAGCCAAACAAGAATAAGAAAATTCCTCTTCCCCTATCGGATGACACTACAACAAATAATTATGGAATTACCCATTAGATGTGTAAAAATTTTCTAATCTCACACGTTTAGTAGGAATTCCTACCCGACCAACCCCACAATTCATAGAAGCACCTCCATCTCCTGTCCTAGGGACCGGTCCATCTTAATCCATTTCTTTATCCCCTAAAGCAACTATGAGAGTGCATCCCCATGTGTGTTTGCACCAAACCATAGATTAAAAATTTTATACTCAATAGAAATTGACTTTGGTAACATCCAATCTATTAATCATTATCACCCCTAGATTATGAATAGATTATAGGGAAGTGCTTATAGAGTCGTTTCTTTGTCCCCAAGAGATTAATATGAATTGGGCACTACTGAAGTTTATAACATAGAGACAGATCCTGCGGAATGCCACATAGTCACCACCATTCCATATCAGGTTGAAGTCACCATTATACAAGGCAACATCAAACCACTATATGTGTTTAAAAAGTTAAATAGTGTCTTCATCAAAAATTTATGCATTGATATAACAAATATGGAGTTAATATCAACCCAGCATGAAAGCTTCACCGAATGGCATTAAACAAAGACATCCTAAAACTATCTTCCATAACCCATTTGGTTTAAGGAAAATATGAGAAGAAACTATTGGGATAGATGAAACTTAAAACATGATTTTACAACAACATAGTTGACTCAAAATCTCTGGTTGTTTGAAAAAATCAGTCCATCAATGTCTTGTTAAGAATGAGCTTGTTTCTTCAGCATATAGAAATTCCCTAATCATACCCCCAGAGAATCAAATATTTCACTAATCGAAAACATGAGATATTATATACCAATTATTCCAAGATTTAATCATCTGAGTTCAATTATAATGATGCAGGATTCTAAGGGAAGAAAGGGAAGCAACCTTTAGTCAATGATATAGATTATGTCACTACTTCCCAATATATTGGATGTGGCCCCTAATGACCCATTTGAATATATCAGTGAAGAATACATATAGACCATCAATCAAGTGGAGTGAATTAGTCCCTTTTTGGACACTTATTAAAAAATCCTCATGATTTTAGTCCTGAACAGTATTCTTAAAAGTAACGAAATATCCACTGGACCCCAAATCAATCGCATATCATGGAATGAAAATGACCCCAATCCATATTTAAGGCTCTAGATAATCCCTAACTCAACCATTAATGTATAATATAAAGCGTATACTTTTCATTCCCTCACTCAATCCTCTAATAAAAATTCCTTACAGTTAATCAGGTTCGAAGAAGTCACCCCAACCTCTGAATTCCAAAATAGCGACTCTTACCTCAACTATGGATATCTCATCTCAAGAGCTGGCTCCCCATCAAAAGAAGAAAAAGATTGTTAGGAGGATGTGGGGTTGGAAGAGGAGGAAGAACATTGATATTTCCCCCCTCATTTGAGGGGATTCCCATACCATCATTGATGAACTCTTGGAAATAAAATTGTGCACCAAAGGAGACTCTCCACCTACTCAAATAAGTGCATCTATGTCTTCTTAAGAGAAATATGCCTACACTACATTCATAACATAGAATAGTTTTGTTTATCATAGACACATACAGAAATTATAGGCCTTAATCTTGATGTTTCCTCTCACAACTTGGGCCAACCAGAAGAACATTGTGGCTACAGGCAAGTATCCAGAATGACACAACTAACACATGATGCAAAAAAGAGGCTGAATTCTACATGATAATTAGAGAAAACATTATTTAGTATGTCCAATACCATATATAGTTGGATAATATTTTCGCCATAGAAATGATTAATTTATAAATTAGATATTTCATTGACCTCATGGATCTCTATCTGAACTGTTTGGATGATGACTTCATAGTTCATATTGAGAAATTGATGATCAATGTAAATTTTTATTCTCATGCTCCTTTATTCATGGATGGATATTCAAAATACAACGAAATAATAATGGCCCAGGAATATGAATAAACTATAACCATTAGGGCGCTTTGGAGTATTTTTCAACAAGGTAATCCCTTTGGTCTGAAGAATATTGGAACCACATATCAAGACATCATACATCACATCTCAAAGACCTTCTTGGGAATGTTCATTGAATGATATGTTGATGATTTGGTGGCTAACCCCTGACAAAGCCCAAACCACATTGAATATATTGATACATTCTCCAACAAACTATACCCAGTTTTTCAGAAAATAAACCCCTTAAAATGTGCATTTAGTGTTACTTGAGGGAAATTCCACAGTTTCGTTTTACACCTCCACGACGTTGATGTAAACCTTGATAAGATAAGGGAATTCAATTGAATATCACATTCAAATAACCTCACTGACATTAAGGGATTTCAATGAAATTTTTCCTACATTAGGTGCTTTGTATAATTTCTTTCAGCATTTTTTTTTCATTTCCACTAGTTGATAGAAAAGGGGTCTCAAGTTGATGGACTAATGATTATATAGATTTTTTTTGAAATATCAATAAATATCTCTAATGACCACCAGAGTTAAGGTTTTCTGTGAATGGAAGACCACAGATTCTATTCGTGACTAACTTGGAGTGATCCCAAGGTTCCTTCCAGACCAAAAATAATAAGGTTTACAAATATAATAGTGTCAATTATCTCTTATAAACCATTATTGATGTTGAGAATCATTATTTGAATATCGAGAAGAGTAGTCTAGACAAGACCATTGTAGTCCAAAAGCTATGACATTATCTAAAACACTATGAGGTCCATTTGGTCACTCATAGAAACATGATCATGTAAATATTCTCAGTCATCTAAAGTCGATTGGTTGCTTGTCATCATGAGAAATCTTCTTGTCGTAGTTCAACTTTCTTTTTTTCATTATAAATATGTCAAATTCCATGCATTAGAATATTTCATAGATAAACACCCATTGGATGAAATAACCCCATTAAATTATGAACTACATAATGAATAATTGTTCTCTATTAAAAATGAATCCCAAAAATGGGAGATTCATTTTGATGGCACCTCCAGAAGCCCTAACTGAAAATGCATGAAAGACCCCAAGCTCAACAATGTGGGGACTTGATTAATACTCGTATCTCTAAATGGGTCGTCCTTTAATCATTCCTTCTATCATAGGGGTGAAAAACAATGAATCATGTTACCATGACTTCATTTCAGGCTTGGAGATGTCACTTCATGTACAAGAATAACACTTAATGAAAATAGGTTACTCAGAACTAGTCATCAAAAATGTTAATGGAAACTATTATATCATGAAATATGAGATAATTCATTTTTTGGTCCACCTATAAGTGTTGAAGAATTAATTTCAATCACATTTTATGATAACTCATGTCCCCCATTAAAAAAATGTATAGTAAGATGTTTCAGAAAATGTAGACATAGCTCTGTCCGATCAGTATTAGGACAAAATTTTCACCAGGATTTCCCACTGTTGGATGGTTATACCATTATTTTATCGAAACATGGAATGAATCAACGACACTAGTTCAATCCCTCACCTTTATGGTCATAAAACTAGTAATATGACTCCCACACAAATTACTATCAAATGGGAGTGAATCCACAATATAGGGCTATAATGGAGAATATTTGAAGATTGACAGTCAACATTGTTCTATATGATGAAAAACCCCAAAAAATGACCTCTATAACAGAGGCCTCGATGTGGTCCTTCTCATTTCCATTGATGGAGAAGTAACAACAGTATTCATGAAATAAGATCATCCCATAGCATGTGGGGAACATCAAGAATCATCTTATATTTCTATTCAAGTTGGAAGGCTTATATAGTATTAGACCACCATGATATATGATTGTGAAATGTTTATAAAAATGTGAAATTCCACCCTTGTTCATGCCAATTTCTTCTATCAACCCCTAGAGTTAATTCACATAACAAAGTAATCTTTACCTTTTTCTATATGGGGATTGGTTATCATGGGATAGTATCCTCCCAGTAAGGCCAAAAAATTATTGTATATTCTCATAGAAACCAATTTAGTTTCCAAATAGGTCGAAAATTTACTTATTTAAGAGACAGAGTTACGAATCATTGTAATCATTTTGAAATAAAACATCATCAATAGACAAGGTGTTCGTCATCAAATATTAATGGAAAATGATAAAACATTTTTATCTTCTGATTTGGAAGAAATATTTTAGCAGTATGGTATCAAGGTAAGCATTCATCATACTACAATGTAGTGGTCTACTGACTAATAAACTCCTTCAATATGACCATATCCAATATACATCTATAGATAGTAGACTAGGACAATAAATCATATTCTTAAAAGCTACACCATGCTCTATGGGATTACTGGACCCTGACCCACACTTCTACTGAAGAAACCCAATAGTCTTTAGTATATGGGAATGAGACGGTTTTACCAATCAATGTTCAGAAACCATCACTCTATGTTTCTATATATGATCAACTTTCAAAATAAGAGAAACCCCAAAAATGGATTGATGATTTTGAGCAACTGGATGAGGAAATAATTCTAAAATTTCACATTTTTTTATTTTATCAGAACTATTTTGCATGAAATGTCTATAAAAAAGATTCCCATTGGTCTTTCCTAGAATGATAATTCATGTTGGTCCATAGAAAACTGATGTTACATAGGAAAAAAGAACAAAAATTAGAACCAAAATTGTAAGGACCATGTGGAATTCAAATGATCGATGCTATTGGAGAATATGACTTAATTTCATTAGATGGATAACATACCACAAATCCCACTAATGAAATGTTCCTGATGAAATATTTCATGTATCTGAATGAATATGGTCCTGATTTCATGATGAAAAAATGCATGATAATACGTCCTGATCACATGATGTTAATGTGTGAGGTAAATTTCCCTAACCTCATGATATTAAATTGCATTTACTGAAATGAATTTATCACAAAAGTTAAATCAAATGATACAACCCACCTTTTCCTTTATGTAGGGTGATCATTGTCTATACAACAGAATATTAAACCAGATGGTCAAATATTTCTAACCAAGTAGCATTAATCTTTTTGGGATCATCGTGTCCCAACAATTGATTCATCACACATGATTAAAATATATAAGTGTGAAATAGAAAAATTCATTTGATCCTAGGTGAGAGTCAGATCCAAATAAGGAACTCTCTTTTTCAATAACGCAGTATGTTCTTATTCTAGTTTTGGTGAGATATGACGCGATTCAAAGACACTATAACACAGGGCCAACTATACAAATAAATTCCCCTTCTTCATGAATGGGCCACACCCACATGGGGAGGTCTCATCATTGAATTACATATGAATTTATTCCCATCAGTTAATGGGATACATATAGACACCTCAATACAAGATAATGATACACTAATCACATCATAAAAAATTACTCTATTTTACATTCAACTACCTTTATATTGTGAGATATATCCATGTTATTCCTTAACTCCCAAACCATGCATAACTCACATGAACTTAAGAATGAATTTAAGGGATTTACCTACACAAACAAAGAGTTATAATTTATATCAAGCCCATTAACTAGAAATAATATTTTAAAAATACATCATCTCCCTATGTATGGACCAAGACTATGTTGGGAGATTAATTTAAGATCATCTTGTGGCATTATTATTTACCTCACATGATATGTAGTGATGCTTGGATTCTACATTCCAGTCTAGATTCCATTAAAACAAACATCCCATACCAATGCATGGTTAAGATTGGTATATAGGGAATACTTTTAGAAATATATGTGGCTTGATTCCTACCCTAATAAGATATGTAGTGACACCCAGATTCTAAATCATTTCCCATCTTCCATTCTAATAAAATTCCCCTCCATATATAAGGGTCAGACTAGTATAGGGAGAATACTTTTAAAACTATGCATGACTTGATTCATGCACCCATATGATACATAATGACACATGGATCAATATCATGGCCCAACAGTCATTCAAAACCAATATATGTTCATTCCATGTGTATGATTCAGACATGTGTATGGTAAATTCATAGAAAAATTCATAGAGATATTCTTATCAACAAAATTCACATAGTAATATCCAAGTCTCTAGATATGGGTCATTCTATAAAAAAGTATTGAGGTTAAAATTCCCCCATTCTTTATTATTTTAACTAAATGTGGCAATGTAATCATTGTTTCTCTATATGGGCATTAAATTAATTGAAATGGTATTTTTGGCAAGAAATTCTTAGTAGAAATTTTAATCCAATAAAATTGAAACTACATTCTGCATGTCGTTAAACTGAATTGTACCTAAATAACTATGTATGCCTTGGTTCTTAATATATCGAGATACCTAGTGACTGTCAGTCCATTTTCCCAGGTCCATCCATGAAAAACCAACAAAAATGCCTCTAATATCCTTTAAGTAAAATGAAGATTGATGAATGGAATTCCAAACCATGATTCCTACAGATGTTTTATCCAAAATATCAGGGCCCCTATATATGAGTCAGTTTATGTAGGGGACCCCATATATCACAAATAATCACAATATAGAAATTTCTTGTGTATCATGATATCCCCTTTTCATTCCTAAACACTATGTCTTATGATATTTCAAATTCCCATAATCACCGATGGCCATCATAGATCGGGGTTCAATGTCTCGCAGACACCTTTATCTAACTATGAACACAATTCCCTAGGGACTATCCATATGTTGTCCAAAAAATTCATGTTCTCCAAAGGAATGTTTTTCCCTAGGAGAGTTTTTTCTTACCTCCATAATCCTATTGACTCGCAATCCATGTATCATTATTATTTATTCGAGGACCCCTTGAATGATAGTTTAATTATTATTTCCCAACTCACATCTGGGTTATGCAAGAATATCCTAGAACGATTAGCCTATACATACTCATGATTTCTCATAACATTTATCCTCACAATATGACATTAAACTATTCATCCATCATCCTTCCCACAATACCTTAAACTGCATGTATCCAAAATATCCATCTACATTCACATCATGTCACCCATATCATCACAAAATGACATTAAACTATACGGAGTAATAGTTTACTCGCCAGAGATGACATTTCCCCTAGCATTGGTGACCTACAAAGCCACGTCAAAAAAATACATACGGCTTGATTCATTATATCTTAGGATTCTTAGGGATTCCAAGACATTCATCCAGTTTCATCCACCACAAAGGAGAAATGACCCATCTCAATGGGATAGACTAACATAGGGGTATTCATATAAATAACTTCATGCAGATTTATTCCAATCCCACATGATATGTAGTGACTCTTAAATTATATTACCTAGACCTAGTTGTTGAATGTATAAATATTTCCCCTTCTCTATATGTGAGATAAGTAAAAGAAAGAGTCTCTCACATGTTCCCCATTTTCAAATCCATTTCAAGAATAAAAACATGTTCCTTCTTTTATGTCATTTAATCCACATAGTCACCACATGAAGATAAAATACATGTCATCCACATCCTTTCCACATGATTCTAAAAAATAATACAATTTTCCTAATTTTGTAAGGATAAACTGCCTGATAAAAATCTTTTGTGACATGATGCTAAACTACGCCGCATCCTCTAAAATATTAAATGTATCCCTCCTTGATTATGTTGTCCCTATGTGGGGAATTTTACCCTTTCCACCCATTATTTCTCAAACTGATAAAATATTTTGTCATCTTAGGGACATTGATAATGGATTCCCCGCAAAATGATGAAAATTACATCTATAATGGTTTTCCATAGAGGTATAAACTTACACGAATGTGTGGGTTTTCCCCTTTATAAATAGGAAACCAAGGTCCTATTCGAATGATGTTAAACATTGTGTTATTTCATGAAATACATCTAGCTTGATTCATATCCAAACAGGATACATATTGACCACGTGATAACAATTTCGAGGATCATCCACACCCAAATAGAAACAAATATAACAAAAAATCTCCTCTCTTAATGTATGTTAAAAACTTATACGGGGAGTGAAATATAAATAACTTTACCTATATTTGTTCCTATCATTTCTAGATACATAGTGACAATTGGATTTCAAAATTTGGGTCTATCCTCAATAATGGAATTAAAATTCACCACCCTACTATTAGTCAGCTCTATATAGGGAGGATCCAAATTCCATGGGTATTCAAGACAGATTGTATCTAATATATTCATAAACATTCTTTCCATCAGTAAAGAATCATGACTTGAGTGATTTTAGATCATCAAGAAACTACTATGCCATATGAAATTGATTGTTAGTGTCCTATGGGCACTAATATGTGACTATGAAAATAATTCTGTCGAGACTCTATATAAGTAGCACACTAGAATGTCCTATCAACCAAAGGAAAAATTGTCCCTAGGATAAGAATTCTATTGCCTTTATATTATAGAAATATTTCAATTCTCGTATCATTTTTTCCAATAAAATATACATTAGAGACATGGTTTACAGATTCCTTCATATTCAAGCATTGCACATGACAGAACACGTATGCCCGATATTGCATAATTTTTCCATAGAAAATGACATTCAGTGAAAGGAAATTTCTTCTTCTCTGGAGGATTTTACAAAATCCTTATTACCTATACATTCTATGACCCTTATCACATGTTATATATACAAATAAAAAATCTATGAAAATAGAAATCCCTTATTTATGTCTAAAAGTTGTTGGGATATCCATGGTCAATGAGTCATAAATTTTGACAGTTTACCAAAAAATGATGGCCAAAACTATTCAAAAACAAACATAATTCTATGAAAAATCTATTTAAACTAAAACATCAGTAATTATAGTGTAGTTTGGATGAATTTAAATTTCTCATTAAAAAGAGATGAGACAGACTAGGATGAAAAGCTAAGGTAATCCTAGACAAAATTTGGGTACTAGATCGATAAATCAATGCTCTTCACGGTCTCGAAAAAATATCGAGAAAAAAATAAAAAGACATACACAGATTGTTATTTTAAAAATATTAAAAAGGTAAATTTAATCACATTTTTTGTTATTCCAAATTAAACCAAAACAAATTAGCCATAGAAAAAAACTACTGTAATATTGAAAGAGTTGAAAAGTTTTTAGGGTCATATAAGAAACCCTAACCATAGAAAAACATATGCCCACTGAGTCCCTCAACTCATAAAAAAATAAATAATTATTTAATTTTTTTTATTTAATTACACTATATCATATTCAAGTAAAAATCTAGTGGAAAATACCATTCAATGTATAATCTATTAAGAATGATTGACATTTCATGATATGTTGAAAGATGATATCTTGAAGGAAAAACATTTTCATTTCATTAAATTAAGATTAGAAGGTAATACAAAAACTAGTGCCTCTTCATATGAGTAGGGTATAATAATTATAGAAGACATTAAAGTGATTCACAATAGGGTATCATCGTATGATTCAATTAATTGGTGGCCTAATGGAGCTCTGACGTGATTGTAGTCTCGGATTTCAACCCTCCTTCAATTCCTCTACCTCTATTGATGTGTCAAGTCTAACATTTTCCCCCTAAAAAACTCACTGTTTTCCCCCATATAATATTATCATGAAACGTGCCCATTTTTGTTTAATTCTCTCTAGTTCATGGCTCCGCAACTCCACTTCCTAAATATGAAGCTCTGCTAAGGACCTCTGCTTCGCGAGTTCACCATGAAAACACCTGAATTCCCTAGTGTGCATATCAACATCATTCATAAGGATTTTTATGGTGGTGGAATGATGATATATGTATTGTACATTGAAATGAAAAAATTTAATCCCACCAATTTCCTCCCCAGTAGCAACAACATGCTTCACAATGTTGTGGATACAGTGATAATTGAACCATCGATACCCAAAAACTGAAAACATATAGTGTATCATGGGTATCTTTTATTGCATGTTTGAAAAGGGGTTTGAGATATCATCTTACCAATTATTCCACACACATTTTAGTAAATAGTATTATGGACAAATATTCTTGTCTAGTATAATTCAAGAAGCAGTATTAGAGGGATACGAGTATTTGGTAATGAGTTCCACTAGATAAGGCCTCTATTTAATGGCCCGGATGTGATTTTACCAATCAACCATTGTTTCATTGTTATTATATGTAAGAGGAACACTCAAGGAATCCACCTTAGTCACATGTTCTCATGGTTATGATCTTGAAATCAAAGATAATTTAAATCATGATCTTGAATCCCGAGAGAAATAATAAATTTATAGAGGAATAAAAAATTGTCCTCCATATTCTGAAGTACCAACATCTCTGGAATACGTTATAGCAACACCACAAGACAATGTAGGTGTTTCACCCTCAATCTTTGAATAGAACTCAAGATCATCTATAGTTGCACATAGAGATTAGGTATGCTTGGCTAGATTGCATGACCCCAAAAGGCTGATCACAGATACTGTGCCTGCAATAATGACCGGTGAGGAATAATGAACGATGGCATGTTCTTGACTTCCTTGAGTTGAAATATCTTCCTTCTCCATGGTTGTATCCCATATATGAGTGGGATCTATTTTCTGAATCGGTGTTTGGACTGCTTAAGACATCACTTTTATGAGGGAAGAATCTATTTTTTCTGGATGGCATATATCTCAATACTTGGAATCTCCCTTATGTTATCTAATAATTAAGGCTCCCCACCCAGCACAACCATTTTTGGTAATAGTTTTTATGTCCTCTATATAAGAGAATGATATCTAGTGTAGAAAAAGTCTCAACCTCAAATGATTCTACTCCTAGTGGAATAGTGATCTCATTATCCTAAGCTGATTCCCATTGAGGTCTAGTGACCCCCTCTATAGTTTTGGCTGGCTTGGATTATCCAACAAATTTGGCTGAAACTGCCGGTGTTACCTTATATATATGAAAAGGAGTAGGGGCCTTGGATTCTTAGGTTGTGACCACCTGGTTTCTTATCTACCTACATTAAACAATAATAATCTTTGAAAATCAAAAACAACGGTCTATGTACGTCAATGAAATAAAATAGTCTGGATATTTCCGGTATTAAATTATTTTATACGTATCAACAAATATTTCTCTTGTCAATGCATCTTGGTGTGGCATGTTAATAACCCTTTACTAGAAGAAGTAGGAAAATCCATGGTGGTAATAATATTGTGGTGTTCACAATGATTGCCACCATCTTATCTATAGCTCTAGGGGATTCCTTCACAATAACCCCCATATATGAATGTTCATATTCCCAAGCTTTAGTTCCCTTGGGTTATACATCGAATAAATCACCCTCTCATGGGCCTAATAAAATTCCTAAACGAGTAAGGAGTAGGGATTGATATCCTCAAAATGTAAAAAATTCAGGATCATGTCAGAAAATATAAAAACACCCCCTTATATTTTGACAGACTCTTCGAAGATCTCCATTCATGATACATGGTCATACCAATATGGTATGTCTTTAGAAGAAAGAAGGTATGTTTTTATCCCATTCAAATATATGGATTCTTCAACTTGATGTTTTTTAGCATAAATTCATGTGGGGGTAATGGGTAATCGAAAACCCAAATGGTCAAAGTGTTCTTATTGATATAGTTCTCATATTTCATCATTTGAATAACTCGTCCTCATGTCATCCCAAACCCTCCAAGGTTTTGAATATGTACCCATAATAGGGATGGATAGTTATAGATAATTATCTCATGGATGTGAAGTAGGTCCCGTTGAAAAAAATTCTTCCAAGGTGCCTCTATATACCTCAAACTCTAATGGGATAGATGCATGCAATCATCTATCTATGGGCCAGGAACATCCACTACTCTAGTCCAAAAAAAATAATTGGAAATATTGTCACCCCCAGAGTTGTAATGATCATCATCATCATTGAACTCAAGGCTTACCATGGAATTTATTCAAAAAGAATATTTAAAATTATTTTTTAAGGGGTGGATCAAGGATTTGATCTTCATAATATTGAGATAAAACTTTTCAAGTTCATCATAATATGAAATTCTATTTGTCAAAGACATGAATCCAAATCCACTAAGAGAAACATAATTCTCAAGAAGAAACCAACACAAAGAATGAGGGGATTGATAAAAAATGATATAATACTCCTAAAAATATCTCATTACCCCAGGCCATGGAAAATGAAGTGTCAAAAGGGATGAACGACTGGTCTTCAATAGCAACACTGATATCCTGAGAGGTTGAACCATAGGGTCTCAAAACTATCATTAGGGGTTCAGAGACAGAATATTCTCATGGTAGATTTACTGGTTTGGGGTTTCTATTGGTCTTCTTATTTTACATTTATCCCCATATCCCATAGAGACAATAATGATTCGAACTGGACATACAATTGATCAATTGTGTACGAATGAATCCAAATGTTTGCATTCCATATTGTGAGCGTAGGTACAAAACCCATAAAAAATGGAACATTAATCTTGAAATATGTATCTTCATAGTTGAAAATTAGAAAATGATTTATAGATATCATGAAATGATTCACATTTCATGCACTATTGAGATCGTGTGGGAACATTATCTATAGAAAACTGAATTTTTGAGCAAATCTACATGGAGTGTATCCATTTCTCTTAAGATCCTCATCATTTCAAGAAACCAGTACATCCTCTCTCAAGGATAATAGGTAGAATAATTTAATAAAGTCTCCTAACTCAACATTCACAATATTGACGGTTGGGTAACTGTAAGGATTATAAGTGACGAGGTCATGGAAATTTACACTGACCATTAGTTCTCGTTCATTCCTCTTATCATTTACATCCTACATATCCTCCTTATCCTATTTATCCAGCTTATTCAATAGTCACATTCAATCAGCATGACCCCACTTATGCATTGATGGTACAGTCGTATACCGTCCCCTAAAATTGATAGAGTTTTGATATATATATTTCTTGGAAAATGATATCCCATACAACCTCAGAGGATTTGGAAAGGACCAACTACTTTGAGAGCTGGATTCCACTCACTGATACAGCCTAATAGGTGGTAGAATTTACCTAGTACTGGGTTAGCCATGATAATGCATCTACCAGTGGAAAACTGATCTTCCATAATGATGGTTATAATACTCATCCCATTATCAAATTCAATTACCGTTATGGGAAATCCACATAGAAACATGTCCTAGAAATCTTCCAGTCAAAACAACTTGTCAAAATCCCGATTATGTTTCCATCTCCACTGTCTGGTATGACCCTCTTCAAGGACACGCAAGTAGAAACCAATTTTTCTTTCAAGTATCATTGTTCGGGAATGACCTCATTAAATTCATACATGGCTCTTGATGAATATTTGTAGCAAATACACTAATAAAATAAAAAAGTATATTTTTTTCTATAGAGCGAGGTTCAATATCATTTGAATGGAAATTCTCTCTAAACATATGTTTCTTAACAAGACGAAGTTTCTTCTACTAATCATCCCAGTCATAGAAATTTGGTAGAAACTCATCGTACATATCAATAATATTGGGAACCCCTAAAATACACTAGATATCATAGAGATTGAAACTGAACACTATATGACCTTGGTAAAAATTATTGGTGAATGGGATCTATCTGTTATGAAGCTGCAGGTAGAGGTAATGGTTTTGATGAACATAGTTTTGTGATACCCAAATGGATTTATATAGCCCCACGACATATAGTTGGGGTCAAAATTCATCATGAAATTGTTTGACCCTGAATGGCTGCATATTTCACAGACCAAATAACCCTCCAAAATAAAGTTCCCAAGTTTATGTCCATCCATGTTTCTCATTCATCATGGAATTTCACTCAATTCTATGATTCCTATGAGATTTGTTCTCTGGTCCATGAAGTGTTATATCGAGTGAATGAGGGACACGTTTTAGTAATTATCCAACGACAATCCCATTCCATATAAATCATCCGTGAATTGATACAAAATTATTAGGATTGATGTTATTATCAATTATCTAGGCAATGGGTTGGCTGGACTGATGTGGTTCTAGGATCTCCTCATATAATAGTATGTCAAATCCTTAAATATTCTTCCTTCCAAAAGTCGGATATTTCATTACCGCACTAAGGATTGTAGCTAAAAACATATGCAATGTGATGATGGGTATTTGTTATTTTTAATTTATATCTTCTATTTATGCCTTTTATCATCAGCTGAAAGGGGTGAAGAATCATGAGAAACCACCAATGAAACCTGTGAAGGATTCATCCCATCTGCATTGAAAAACAATTCAAAAAGATATCCCACAAAAAATGGAAAAGGGATAAAATAATTCCACATTATGAATTGTCTATGAACTTATATTCATTGGAAGGAACCATCCATTAAATGAATGTTCATGGAATATCATGACCCACTACCCCATCATAAATTTTCCAGTGAATTGATAGTCCAATTAGGAAAAGAAAAACATAATATACCACACTATCTGAAAACACGAACTCACCATTTGTGGAAATTATTTTTTCAGGATAGATATTGAAAGGTAATTTCATGAATAAAAGAATTAATAAATGATGTAATTCATGGAATAAAGGAAGCTATTATTAATTGAGGGAGCACAGAGTTGGTCGAGGGACACGGTAAACAAAATATTACCTAGACCATATTTATATGCATGGTCCCTCTACGGTTCAACCCATATATGATAAAAAAAATCAACTCAAGAAAACATTCTACATTAGAATAGACACATTTTGACCCAGATTAGATCCTATTCTGATTGAGTGAATTTAATGGTCATAAAAATTCTTTGAATGTAAATCAAATAATCTGATGATTTTTTTAAATGAATGAAGAGTCACTATGAATTAGATCCACTACATAGACCACTGCTTTTCCTAGATGTCCACTAAATGAGAGGTCTGTAAACTACTCATTTCATGGGATGGAGGTGATTGTGTCTGTCCCCCACAAATGAATCCACTTTCAAGAAGGATGTGGAGGTATCCAACATGTTTTTGATCCACCAAAATATCAAACAGTTTTCTAGAAATGAAAATTTGGATGATTCTATCAATGGAAATAAAATGATTTGTGGGACCATGGTTGTAATCCTCACCACTTGATATAACTATCCTATGTTATCCTTGATCGAGTCATACTTTTTTTAGATTTCTTCCTTCTGATTTCGAAAAAGATATAGTGTGTCCCACTTATTTGGTTCCTCTAACTCTCTATAAAAGTATCCAATGTGGTAAAAGATGGATGATTTTGGAGAGGACTTGTGAGGAGATCGATCGATGAAGCCATGATATAGTATGGAAAATAAAATGATGGACTCTTTCGACAATTATCTATTAGTATAACCAACCACATATCAATATTGATGTAAATATAATAATATTTGGATGACCTGAAACAATGATTCCTTCATGGAAGAATTTTTTTCGATGTTTATAATGAATGCTTCTTCATCAATCCAATATCCCACATAGAAAAATTTTATTCAGGATTAACCCTTCACCACATAGAAAATCAAAACAGTTATGGATCCCACCACATCATAGAAAAATGACACATGGACAAAATATAGGTCTGTGTACCATCACTGTACATAGACAACCCCTTCATCTAAATAGAAACATTCTATGAGGGTGAATCACCATCCCACATAATTAAATGGTATGAATAATTTTGTATTTATGGGCATTCCACCCTCTAGCATCAATTATTTACTTCCATTTCTATTGCATCAACTATAGCACCTCTGCGAACCTAACTAATAGAGCTGGGCCAAACCCTCTTCCAAACCACAAGACTCGTATTAATAAACCATCAGGAATATCAGCATTCCCTTATGAGTTTACATTCCCATGGTAAGAAAAATCATATGGGTAATCACCATAATAATGAGGATCTCTAGAATGTTCCTAAGATTATATTCTCATTGTATCTATAGATACAAAATAATATTACTCACATGAACCTCATTTTTATATGGATTAAGGGAAATCTATCACCTTTCACTTTGATGATGGATGCTGATAATTTTTTTAATTCATTTTGTTTGTTCCATTTGATAAGGAATGACACTAATCTCATATTTTGAGAACAAAAACAGAAATCATCGAGAGGTAACACCCTTGAATTTCATGTGGTAGGTGGAACTCTTCCCCCACATCACATTAACCTGTGATGTGTTTGAATAGGATTGAAAAATTTAACTATCATAGAAATTAAAACAAGGGTGGAAATATGAATATTGAAAGACCATTTCTCTCTCACATTGGGCTCCATACCATCAACTATTGGGAAATTGATGGTGTGTGGTTTCTCAAATCTTCTTCTTACTCTTGTTTCATACATTTAGAATTTATCATGTGTGATTAAGGCCTAGTGATGATCAAAATACGTGCATAAACCACCCTGGATTTGAACTATGAGAACTCTAATTCCTCATTTAACTAGGATACGTCAGATGTCTTCATAAGGATCGAGATCAAATGGGTCTTTCATCTAGGTGTATTCCCCAAATCATGCCACTATCATCGAATGCACCAAGGAATATTCCGCAACCATCATCTTGAAAGGGACTCCTCTAATGGGTAAGTCCCAATCATTCAATAATATGGAGACATTGATTACCATCTAACTATGATACATAGGAAACCACACCAATGTTCAATCAGGAATCATCATGTATCCCATCTACTCAATTAATTTCACGTCATCTCACAATCACTATATCAACAATATGATAAAATTTATGAGGCATTGAACTATGTGGTATTTGATTCCCCATAAACTGGAATACATATGAAGCCTTTATCATGTCCAATCCTAACTCCCAAATCAATCCAAATGTGCATTATGCAAGATTCCCATAAGGGCCACATCCCCCTAGAAGAATAAATATCTTATGGGTCCCATCAGCCTCTTCGGTGTAATTCCTACATTAAATATTTACTAGACATCTTCTGCATTGACGTCCTAGCGATGCAATATTAAACTGCATGGTAGGGTCCTTCTCACAGAAACTTAAAAGGTAATATTTCTAGTTTTGTGGCACCAAACTATACGGGTTATTATTCATATCATGAGTTTATAAATTATACCCATCACATGGGTTTAATCTCAACATCAAAATTAAACTCACCCAACAGATGAAAACATACTCTATAAGGCATCATTGGATGGATTAAATAAACATTTTCCATAAGAAAGGCCAAGGGAGTCATTTTTAAAAAATATAGTAACATTGATAAAGATCCTTAGATATATACCAATTTACTCATTTATGGATAAACTCAGAAACATATATGAGATTATAAACCCATTTATATATGTTATTAATATTTTGATATATGAGTAATATTCATACACATGATTGGTAATGAAACAAGGATTCACGAATATGTGAACGTAGTTTAGATCTATAAGATAGTCCTGGAATATGAATAAATTCCACTGAAAATAGTGGCGAAGACCCTGAGTTCCCATCCTCTCGGCCAATGTGAGATGTCGTGTGTTATTGAGAAAATAATCCAATGAGTTCATACCATTGGAATTTTTTTAATGAATCTTGTATATGGGGGTTGTTGTGTGTTTTTGGCCCTGGGAATAATCTTATTGGAGACCATATGAGGGAATTTAGACCTATGTGAATCGATTTCGCAAACACTTAACCCCCTACAATCACCGGCCCGGACCAATTAAATGTTGAACAGTCGTCATAAGATAAAAATCATATACATACCAGTACCCATCAGACCAATTTCATTCTATTTTATGTTGCAGTTTTGGGTTGAAACTATCTTTTATAATTATATAATATCAAATCACACAACACTTGTGACCATAATCTTTTTTCTACAAGATTAAACAATATATCATATTGACATCAATTGATAGTAAAATAAATATAGACATAGTGAAATCAATAATATCTGACTTTTCTATTTGATGTATTACATAAATAGGATAATTCCTATATATGAATATTTTTTTATCTCCCTTTCATATCTTAAATTCATTTCGCTTTATCTAACACTTTTTCTGAAGACATATAAGAAATTTGTAAAAGTGAATCAGTGCTTTCTCAGTATGTGGGCCATCAATCACCTCACACTATATTTAGATTATCATTTCATGTTGTAAAAAATATGTGTTTTTTATTTATACGTCAAATCTTTGCACTTTCAATTAAAATTTATATTAAATACAATGAAAACTTGTAATACAATTTTCAAGGGTTTTATAAACTAAAATATATCAATTGAGATAGAATTTATACAAATTATTTCAATGAATTTCTATTACTCACATGCATAAATATATTGAAATCCTTTAGGTATAACACGATTAATATCCTTAGTATATCTTCAAACTTATCTTCATAGGAAATGGAATATTTGAATTTCTCTAGTTTAATATTAATATTTAAATATAATTACCATGGGTGACAGAGTAAATAATGCATAACTAATCAATGTTATATTATTTAGTATTATTGCATAATATTCATACTTTCATGAGATAATATCTTTGGTAGATCATACATTTGTTATACACTTATATTCCCCCCAATGGGATCATATAAATGTTTTTAATCATAATGATTCACTTTACGAAATAATAACACCTTTTTACAATAAATAATGCACATAAATGGATATTCATCAGGTGGATTCCTAGTGCTTACTACTTATAAATAATAATCATAGTTAATATTTCATAAATTCATGTTGTAATAAATAATATATATAGATAAAAATCAGATAATATATTCTCAACTTTTAAATAATTTGATGATAACACCACTTTTTTTAATATCAACATTGATTAACATTTGGTTTTCATTAATATCCTTTAAGATATTATGATTACATAACAACTTCATTATCTGTGATATTAAAAATTGAGAGCCAATACTCATACCTATGATCTCACCCAGAGAATAGTTTTCATCTCTAATTCCATATATGGTGTGAGAATATGAAATACAAAATGGTTGAGGTAAATAATTTTCCCTTCATAGAAAAAATTTTTAATAGTAGGTTTGATGTATTTTTTTCAACAATGTTTCCCTATTTTCATTAATAGTCATTATTTCTCATTTAAAATTCAATTTTTATTTATCATCATGTAGTATGGATCTCATTACTTCTTCAAATTCACTATGTGTGGATTTTCTCTTCTATAGATACATTAATACCAATGTATACGTTAATGTGATATTTATATTTATCATAAAGTCTGCATGTGATGGAATTATTGAAAATATATTTCCATGATTATTCCCATCCACAATTCCCTAAACAAAAAAATCTTATTTAGTGATAATGTCTCCATTTATTAAAAATACCTCAAAAACATTTGCGATCTTTAGGTGAATTCTTCTTTTTAGCACTATTATATTATGTTTTATATTCTATCTTCATTACATTCATTAAAGTTTCTTTCCATATTACATGAAAATAATTAGATTTATGGGAGAAATTCACAAATTCTATACATTGTACATTTCGAAGATTATTGTTGATATTTATTATAAAATTATTACCCTCTTGGAATTCTTATAATTTTATAAACTATAAATTTCATTAATGTAGTTTTCTATTATTATCTAACTTATTCTCCATGATTTTATCATTGGATTATTGTTTTATTTGTTAACAATATAACTTTATCCTAAGGATTTTTCATCATTTTTCTCATATGGTATACATGCTTAGATGCATGTGCACAACTTTTATAAAAAATAATATTGAGAAAAATTGCAATCATCATGTCACTCAAATATGTTATAACATGACTGGTTTCTATTTTTTATCTATGGGTGATTTATCTTATCCCCCCCCTTAGTGATTGTAATCATTTATGATTAATCCTTTAACTGATTTGACCTAAAAAACATTGCATAATTCCCAATCAGATCCTAGCATCAAAATTTCACAACAATCCTTGGTCTTCTTTTGATATATACTTATTGCAAATATTTTTCCACAAAATACTTTTGTGAAATATCCACCAATATTTTATTTTTTTATAGAGTAATTTATTCTAAACAATTTCTATTCAATAAAACAGTTGTTATAGAATCATCTCTCTTTCTCATCACCCATATTTGTGAATATATTTTTGATAATCTATAATTTCTAATGAAATAGAACCACATAAAAAGTTATATATGTATATTAAATTCATATTACTCTTCACAATATAATTTAATATAATATCAAATGATATAATGATCTTATTTCTATATTATAGTGGTGTTCTATTAGTATAATACTTAATAGAACATTAGGAGGTAGTATCTAATTTATCTATCCTTTTTAACAATCGATACTGTTCCATTCCTTATTTTTTTATTTACCTTTTGATTCTAGAAACCTTCTATTCATGGTGATCGTATTATTTTCAATCATAATAAATATTCATAAAAAAATTAGTTTATTATATCATCATTATCATCATTAATTTTAATTATTTCATACAAAATGTGTCATGTTTCTATATCCTATTAAATTTTATCTATAGGTGTGAAAACATGATATATATATATATATTATATTTATCTATTTATCTTCAAGTGAATTGATCTTCTCTTCATTGGAAATGTTAAAATCGTCAATTTAATTTAATTGTTTTATCCATTTGTTTTCAATTTTTTTGGAACAAATTTTATGATCTATATTCATATTGATCCATATTGTTTTAGTATAATTATACATATTTAAAATATATCATAAAAATAGATAGGTTTTTATATGTTTCACATTCATGAATAGTTATTACTTATTAAATAATTTAATAAAACGAACACATAAAAGAAACCATTTCTTATAGAAAAGAATTCATCAAATATTTTAATTCACCATCACATATTTCTTAGGAAGAAAATAATGTATGATCATTTTAAATTTGTTATTATTATTAATGATAAGTTTTATAAAAAATTTGAAATACCATAGTATTATGAAATTGATAAGACTAAATTATATAACGATTATTGTCTATATCCTTGGGGGCAATTTAGATGCGTTTTTCATCCCATTCCAATATAGATTTTCATTATTTTAATAGAAAAAAAATTAATTCCCTCCTTCTTTAATCAAGAGGTATTTAGACTTCAAATACCTATTTAATTTTTTAATCACATTCATTAAGGTATTCGTAGTGATTTTATATTGATTGAATACTAAATAATATTCACTAAAACAAATTGTAATTAATCATAGATTAAAGTAAATCAAATTTGAAAAATTGAAACACATCAATGTAGAGATTCTGATAAGGGATAACCTACCTCTAATAAAATTTAAGGGACTACATTGATATTTAAGCATCATTTGGTAGTGTGGTGGATGGGGTGAATAAATATTGGTTATATTTTAGGTTAATTTCTATTTTTATCCCTTTTACCTCTTTGACTTTTTATGATATTTATTCATTCAATATATTACCTCAAAATAAATATTTAGCACAAAAAAGTTTTAAAGTTGTTTAAAAGGTTTATTTTTAAATAATGAAGGAAGAACCTGGATATAATCAGGAAAAAATACATGGGAACTTTGACAACTATGTGCAGATCCTCACTCGCTCTCATCAGTGCTACCCAAGAAAGTTGATGGTGGTACTATCCTCCTCATCATTAGAGGAGGGGTAGGGTGGATTCTCAGCCTACATTTCCATTATATTCAAGGCCACCCATACATTAATTAATTCTATCATCCCTATTTTTTACTATTATGTTTGGATATTTTGATTTTTCTGGAGGATTAAGGACATTATCACAGCTCACCAATGATTTTGATCATGTCCTCAGTGTTTACGGAATCCACGTGTCATCTAAAAATGGCCCTAGATTCTCGATTTAGATCGTGTCAAACACCGGTTGATACCATAGATGGGTTATTCATAATAACATATGTTTTGGAATGATAGAGAGTATGTTAATCTCATTAATAAGTGACATATCATGATATGTTTATCTTCATAGGAGGATGTAGTTTGTTCATTGTCTAGTGCTTCATGAACCAGAAATGGGAGACATTTCTATAAATATTAGTTCCAATATGTCTTCCAAATTAATCATTATGATCCTACCATGACATTGAGGGTATGTATTCAATACATAACAATACATTTAAAAAATCATTCAATTTTTGTTTTTCTTAGTAATATGGTCGTTTGAAAAAAAATTAGTTAGAAGAACAGTTGTCTTTTTATTATACTATTGCCGCTAATTTGTGCATTGATGATGATGTATACAATCCTACAGTGAACATGATATTTATAATTTCATTTTCAGTTCTTATCTTAATATAGGATAATGTTTTTGAATATGGGAAGAATGTCTATATGTATTACATGTATTTGCGCTATTAGATTACTACGTGATTTCAAGGATGTAAAGAGTGTATTTAGACATTTTACCTTATGATTAATAATTATATTGGAATATCACTAATATATGGCACTGATAGGTCAATTCTAACCAAACACATATAATAAAAGGCTTGACAAAATAATATTATTCATAATTATACCAATGTTTTAAATTGGATGAGGAATTCTCTGGCACCCAATCCAATTAATGATCATTAAAAAATATAAAGTATTCTGGTTGTGGGAATAGTCATAGCGTCAACTGTCATTTATTTTAATTATGCATCTTATGCTTAATTCGTGCACTATAGTAGTGCATAAAAGCATGGAATAGTGTTTTAGGGACCATCTAAGGGATATTCATTTTTATGTGAGATCCATGATTTCTCAATTTAGGTTTCAAATTTTATGTTTTAATATTTTAAGGGGACCAAACCCAGAAGGATAATTCTGATGACCTATGTTAACAATCAGTTTGAATCCCTTGGAAATGTTTTTTTGACACCAACTGAACCTGAATGATTAGAGGTATGAATGTGGGTTTAAGATATGCTTAGGTATGATTCAAAGGATAAGGTTTTAGTTATGTTTTTACTGATAGTATAGAGGGAGATATTAGAATATATAAATACATCCCAAGGAGAATAAAATGTAGGGAGGGTTTTTGGGACATGGGATGTTGCATTATTTACATGAAAAAAGAAGAGTATGTGAGACACAGATAAATACTTCCTTACTGAAACAATTCATATGATATTAACCTCAAAATTGAGGTTTAAAATGAGAATTTGATCCTTCTCCCCCTTTGACCAATAAATTAATGGTAGATATCCAATACAATAAGTGAAGATAAGAATGGGAAGGGAATATATTAACTAGATGAAGGGATGCAATGTGGTAGAAGATCACAAAGATAGTGATGTCAGACCAACATGGGTTGATGATGTTATACATGAGCTCAATAAGCATGTTTAGAATGATCCAACCGTTAATGATTCACTGTTGGATGATGAATAAGTAGTTACTGAAGAAAACTTGGTTCAGGGCCTTCTCCTCCTTCATAATTATAATATGGTTGAGGACTCTTTTATGATCATCAAATTGATGAATAATTCTAATTATTTTTTTGAAACAACACTTGAGGTTAATTTTATTGAATAATATATTTCATGGATTGGTAAAACATGGTGATTTGATACGAGGCTTCAACAACAAAAATACAACCTTGTAAGAACCCGTGAGATCCTGGGAACATATAGACATCCAATTTGATGATATTAACATTGAAATTCATGATTTGGGGGTGTCTATACATCAATGAAATTCATATTGACTTAGTAACTCCAGAATTTTATTTTTATGTTGAATGAGGAGGTTTACCCCTTAATGGACTGGTGTTTCTTAGATATTGTGTACTTGGCTTCCAACTTTATCTTAAATGCACATTTTTATATAAAAATATAATTTTGTATTGGAGTATAGATTGATGCTACTGTGGTTAATACCAAATAAATTATTATCCTAATGTGTATACCATACTATATATTTGTTTGGGGGGAATGATGGAAACTATGAGTCCCTATAACTGGGATATACCAGTCCAATATATTACTTCTCTATGAATCCTTATACTACCTATTTATATAGTCTTGAACTTCATGGAGTATTTTTAGACATTCATAGTGTCCCAAAAAATATGTGACTTCAATTTAATGTCATTATAAATTAATTTTTTATCTTATTCAATTCTCAAATATCTAACTGATTTCTAGAATCATAACGTCTTATTATTTTTTATAAAATTATTTTCACCCAACCATCATATTCTGCATGAAATAATAATAAAAATCCTTTTTTAATGCATAGTTGTAATAATTCTTCTTCTATTATTCTTCATCACTATAACTGACATTAGGAAATTTCATAAATTATTATCTCCTTGAATGAAAAAAATAGTAAATTGTACTTCATGATCATCTTGGTAATTTATTCCACTTATTATACAAAAAAATATGTAGATAACCCATTTCTCTTCTTCTCTACTCTTCCCTCTCCAATTCTATTCTATTTTTTTAGTAAATATGATATACACTATTTATGTTCTTGTTAGTTTTGAATAAAAACTCATATTCGAGGATAGTTGACATTGATTCATGCCTCATTCTTCTTAAGACAAGAATATTTTATCTTTAATGAATGTTTCAATCACAATTTTATTTTTTTATCATGCACCGTCATCGTCATTTACCTTCATATTGTATATAACAAGATTTATAGTGTTAGATCACATCGTATTATTTTAACTCTTTAATATTCATAGTACATAATAATTCATATTCTTATTTAAAATTGTATATGTTATTTTAAAAAATCCGGGATATTTGGTAACCACTATCATCCATATACACTTAAATTGGTCTTATGTTCTTTATTATCAATTTATATTAGTCAATACATCTTTAAATAATTGATTAAATGAAAAATTCATCATTCTAATTTTAATTCCATATTATTTTGAAATATCAAATACTTATAAATAAAAAAAATCAGTTGGTTTAATTTTTAAGGCTCGACCATTGAATTCATTTTCAATAATGCATTAATTGAATTGTGATATTCTATATAGTATTAATAAAATCTAAAATTTTATAAATTTTACAGTCTATAGAATCATAAATAAAATTTTACAAAGATATCATAATATATAGAATAATTGTATTCATTATGAAAATTCCTTTAATTTATTTCTTATAATCACACACAATCTTATATGATGAGACTGAATTATTTACAATAGTCAACACAATAATTATAGCTCCAAATTCCACCTATAATCTTATCCTTAAATATTCGTGACTACAATATCATTATATAGGTATATTGTTTTCCTAGATACAATTTAATCATATAAAATCATCATCCTAAATTTTAGATTTAGGGGATCACACATTGTGTGGTGGGATATAATCCCTAACATTGTACTCAAATGCTTATGTAGATCCCATTTGTAGAATTGCATATGTTTTTGGGATTTTTCCTATTTTATGGAATCAATTACATAAATTATTTAACTATATGACCCAAAAAACATCGAAATGAACATTTATTGAGGCATTTATAACATTATAAATTTCAATAGTTAGAAATTAATATATTTGATTCTTCATGATTTAATTTTTTTCGATCATTAATCTCTATAGTGAATTTTTGTACATGATGATTAGCTATATGGATTCATATAAAGAATAATGCATTAAATTATATAGATTCACCTACATATGATAAGACTATTGTGGGTACTAATATATGTAGTATCCAATTAAAGTTGAGAGATTCATAAATCTAGGAATTAAAATGAAAATTTAATATAAATATTTTAAGAAAAAACTTTTCAGTGAAATTAAGAGTCAAAATAGATTTCATGAAGGGACATGATTCAATACGCATTTCAAATAACAAAGTTATTTAAAAAAATATTGAAAATGAATGAATTGACCAACCTATGAAAGATTGATGTGATATAATTTACATTTCTATCTTGATCATCTTATATGAGATCCTTGAAGTGGTATCCCATCTTTTCCTAAGTGTAATTTTATTCCTCAAGATTACTTATCTCCCAGTTGATTCCACATGAAAATATATGATCCTTTTTTTGATGCAATCTATTTTTTCATGATTAAGATAAACTCAAATTGATATCTCATAAAATTTATAATCAAAAACTTTCTAAAAGTATATATTGAAATCTTCCTATAAGATATATTCCTTAGAATTTAGGAGAATATTCAGGTAGAATTCATTCTTCCTGGTATCCTTCCAGATGCCATCAAATTACTTATGTTACAATAGATTGTTATAATCATATAAATTTCCTACAATAAACATAATATATTTATCAGTATCTACCTCATCATCATTAATTTTAGGTGCTTCTTACAATACTAGAACACAAAATTATTGAACCACCACATTATCCTCCTCTAAATCATCCTAAAATTTTGATATTTGATCACCGCTACTGTAAATATCTTGAATAATTCCTCCTAGAATCATTACTATCAACAGAATTTCCTTTGACTTGGAATTATTTATGTTTCAAACTAAATAGGTGACCATTGGTTAATGAATATTTTTTCACTATTTCAGGGTTCTATGTTCTTTTTTTATTTACTAAGAAATTCCTAGAGAAAAAATTACCTTTCTTCCCATTCATCAAACCACATGAATCAAAAATTATTGCATTTTCATTCTTCTCACATTTCAATGATGATTTTGGTTCTATTTTATTTCCACTATAATCAAGCTCCACCCTGGTCCATGACCTGGTATGCTTCCTCTTCAATCATATGATGAATGGATGCCATCATTCATGATCCAAATTATATTTGGTATTCCCATTAATGAATGAGAATAATTTATTTGAATTGAATAATGTTTGCAGGTTCCCTCAATAAAGAATAATTGATCAACTGAGAAGCTTGTACATTTTTATCACGACAAGCCTTTAGTGGTGTGGGAATGTTTGAGTCAGAAACATTAAGATAACACTCCTCCTCTATGTCATTAGACGCATTCCATAATGAATTTTCATTTATATTAAGTCCTTTTAAATCCATCCCAAAAACTAATTACTATGAAATTTATAGTTAAATAGATGGATAAGTAATCCTATCTACTTCCAGTACATGAACGGTCATCTTGGAGACATCCAAGTCAGACCTCAAACTATAGATTAATTTTTTGACCCTTAGGTACAGGATCAAAGACCTCACATAATTCTATTTATATTATATAGTATATGTTGAAAAAATAACCCGATGATCAACTAATATGACTATTGGAGGACCTGAATTATTCTTTTTCTCACAATTGAAATATTTTTCTCCATCCACCGACAAAATTAATAGAAGGAAATAAATGATTTATTACATGAATTCTAATTCAAATAGATTTAATCTTATTCTTGGATCAAAATGAACTACAAATGATCATATGAGAATTCACCATAAAAAAATTCTGGGAAGATATAGGGTGACATAAATCTTTATTATGAGTGTCAGATCAATGGAATTGACCCACCATGTTGAAATTCAGCATTAGAATCCCTAAATATTGGAAGGGTAGAGGAATACTGTGTAGAGAAGTCCAAATCGCATTGGAGGGAGTTCCTTCTTCTGATGAATGTATAACGTCTGCAGAAATAGGGTAAACTAGTAAAAAACTAAATGAGAACCATTTTCCATCAAGAGATAATATGATCATAAAATTAAATCCAAATAATAAATTTTCATGGATCCAAAATCCAAATGACTAACCTATCAAAAAAACTTCAATAATTATTGACAAAATATAAAAATAAGTCCACTAATGTAAAACATTTGATAAAATGAACCACCAATGATAAATTTAATAGTGAGTAGGATTGAAAAAAAAATATTATTTAAATTATGTGTGATATAAGACCACCATTTATTGATTATGCTTTAGGAAACACATCAGATTCGGGGAATTTGTGTTGATGTATACGACTGGAGAAAAGGGAAAATTAGTGGCATCGATATGAATTAGGATTTGAGAAATATCATTATCTATACACAAGAATGGATCACTATGTCCCATATTATGATCAATAATTTCACGAATATATGAGTATAAATAATCAGTCAATTGAACTTCATTTTTTTCTTCCTATAGTCAGTTATCTCAATAAACAGCTCGAATCATAGGTAAAATTCACCACGATATTTAATCATTGAGGAGTAAGTCACCATGAATTGAATTCATAATAATCATCTTCTTATAGTTATCTTTTCTTCAACTTTTATACAACTCCATGATAGAACACCAAAAATATTTTTACATGTTTTATCTAATCACAACATTATATCAATTGAAACCAAAAATGGTAAATTCGTTTTTAATTAAACAAGATACCTATCATCATTATCTAAACATCTCTTAAAAATAAATTACAAACACAACAACTCGAAACAACTATGAAGGATGCATGAAAATTTAATAAATTTATATGTTTTTTGGTGTAGGAAATAATTCCCCTAATAGGGAGAGATGTGGCTGACCACCAATCCTATATACCATAGAAAATTATATTGTTTCATTGTTAATTTACTTGTGACATATTGACTTTGGAATGTAGGTACACCATGAAACAAAATGATTATTATGTTATTATAATATATATTATCCAATTAGAAAGTGAATGAAGAACCATATGTGAATACTTTAATAATGAATTACACTTGAGTTTTCTACACACACGTATGTTATATATCAGATGTTGCATCAAAATTAAAAATAGTGATCATTATGTGAAGAATTCAATAAATAAATTTATTATGTTATCAATCTCTCATTAAATAGATAAATTGAATAATATCATAAATTTAATGCTTCACTAACTAAAATTAATGATTTTGTTTATTATTCATTACTTAACTCTTTAGAAGGGATAACCCATTAATACAAATTGATGGATATATCCAAAATAGAAAAATATACGACAACTAATTCTCATGTTGTGGATCTCATGACCAAATGGATTATATCTCCCACCCAAACCTTCCATCGACATGTTATGCATTCACTATTGTGGGAGTAGTAATTGAATGAAATTTTCCAATAATTAGAATAATATACTAGATAATCCATGATATAATGCACCCCATATCACCGCCATGATATTGGAATTGATGAGAATGTCTCTAATAACTATTTATTCTCTGAAAAATACATTGTTTAGATGCCTTTGTAACTTACTAAGGTCACACCTAGGAGTTATCAAAACAGTTCACACAAGACTCGGAACTCATGAGTTCACACTATGGGAATTAAACCACTATAAAGAGAGGAAACTATCAAATCATTATTCCCACTAATGTACCCCTTCAAAATATAATATTAGAAAATGTGTAGTGGGATTATTGTCCTACTCATACTAATAAATCAAGTATGAATTCCTTTATAGTGTGTGGAAAAACATTCCATAATAACTCAACATCTATTAAAGGTTAGGGGAATATTATTTTACTTTAATCAAAAGCCTAATATCATATACCACATATAAATAGAGTATTGTAGTTGACTTATTTCCCGACTATCATAAAGAAATGGGAACATATTCCCATTAATTACATTAAATCTTGTCAATATATTTTATTGGAAATAGATTAAAAGGCTGATATCTCTATTAAATACTTGTATATTTTTCCTCCAATCATTGAAGAATAAGAAGTATATGATTCCTTTAAGAATATTACGGTAGTCAATAGTGGGAAATGATCATATTCAAAACATGACCAATGTTGATGAATCACATCAATATATCGGAATGGCCATAATTAGTGGGATATTATCCCCACTAATAATATGTTGGACCATTGGAATATATATGAATGTATGGAATATTAAGATTTTGATTATATTATATTTCCAAATGGTTTTGACTTATATGTTCCTATAAAAACTCTCCAACTACATTTGAGTCATTCCAACATGACTCAAACTCAACATTATATTTTTACACTTTTATTCGACTAGGATTGTATCCATATTCCCCATATATCAAAATATTTAAAATGACATATCCCCTAGTATCCATGTGGTAGTAAAATACACTAGTCAACTTGAAAAAAACACATTACAATATTTGAAGGATAAATAAGTTGTATTCTCTTATCAATAATGAAACAAAATTTTATCATTTGTATGTTATAAAATATATAAATGACTTTTTTAGGAATGATACTAACATTGAAATATATTATGAACAATTACAAGACTCAGTTTTCCTATAGAAAACATAATGTAATTTCCTGACCATGATTCCACTAAAGCATCTATTTGATACTGATGGTTTGGAGGCCACATGTGAAACTCCTTATACACCAAATGATAATTACATATAGAGAGTTCATATGGGGTGATATTAGGGACACTACTACCTCGTATAAGAGTAATAAAAAAGTTTAAATATCTTATTATAAAATAAATTATATAATAAATAGAGCGTGGAACCATCAAATAAAAATAAATAGAAAATTCATTAATAATAAATATAAAGATGTAAAATATTGAAAAAAAATCCATATATGAAATACTAGTCACTCACTTGATAGACTATATTAATACAATAGTATTAAAAAATAGAAATAAAATCACAGGGATCAAAAACATACTCAATTAAAAACCACATACCTAGTCTCAAGACACAATAAAACTACAGCAGCGTAACCAGAAGAACCCATATGAGCAGCTCCCCATGACCCTGAAACTATAGGCATCATCGCTATCCCCTATAATTTTTTTTCCAAACTAAAAGATATGTATATGGTTTCCATTTATATTTATGTAGACTTAATGGAATGAAAAAATATTCCTAGAATGACACCCTGGTGATGAACCAATTAAGTATGTTATTATAACTTCACACAATATCAAACTATTTAGCCAAGCTATGAATCAACAAAAAAGATAAGTAATATCACTAAACATGTAACCAATATCTAGACTCAAGACTATAATTCTGGTCAACTAGTAATGTCCCCCATGGGTGTAAATATCTATATAAATAAACATATATAGTACCATACATATAAATATATACAAAAATAATAATATTCATGAGTATGTGAATGAAATTACATAAAATCATTCAGAAGTTGATTCATCATTCTATAATCAACATTTACTAGACATTGTGTTTATGGGAATTGTTATGGGTATAATGCCACTCATGTAGTGTGTAATTAAGTCGATATATGGGTCTGTAATACCAATATAATTGTATCTTAATCATCAAACAACAGAAATGTCTCTGAGAAAGAAACATCACAATTGTTTATTACTTGTTCGAACCCTGGGCTCACCCATACTCACATCCAATCAATATAAAGTAGGCTTCTGTGGAAGTAAATCTAATCATCCTTTAAAATTAAATGATCTATATTCCATGATATTCATTCGATGAAAATCTAATACATTTTATGATCCCTAGTTCCAAGAATATAGGTCTTCAAGTTATTCATTACTGTTGATGCTCATTTTCTTCACAAAGTCTAAACGACTGAAAAAAGGAGAGTACCTTAGCCCAAAGTGATTCATCCTTTGAAGAAACATCAAAGATCGAGAAATTCATGAAAAAGGATTTATTCCCACTTTGTTCGTGCAAGTTTCCTCAATGTCGCGCTGGTATACTTGCGCGTCGAGTAGTGGTCGTATAGGTGACTTGAACGCCCTCTTTGACTCTTGCTCGGGGTCTTCAGCAGCCTATAAATACCCCCGGTGGGCCCCCAATTTGAAGATTGGAAACATTACAAAAGTCAAATTTATGCTCTAGTCTCCCTAGTCTCTACATGAGGTGTTCTAGTCACTTATAAGGTAATTTCGTACCTATAATGGAATATCTAAACCGGGGAAACAAGACCTATGTGTTGAATCTCATCAACACTTGGGCGCCTAAGTCGCTAGCCCTTATGGGAAATGCCCACACTTGCGCACCGTCTTATCCTTTCAACAAAACATGCACGCAACTCTTTTAGAAGCCTTTAAGGATAAAACTAACGGCTTGAGCCAAGTATTTTCCAAGTATTACATTAAGGGTTGACCGTCACGCAAGTACCCATGTGTCGTGCAAGTATACTTGCACGAACAGGACTTGCGCTCCCACGTAGGACTTGCACGCCTCTCTCTTTTTTGGTTCCCCTCCTACCTATTCACCTCTATTATTCAAATCCACCTCTCCGATTAAAGATTTATTCTTCAAGGCTCTCTTCAAATCCATTTAATGGCATATTTCCCAAAGTGAGTAAGAAGGCGTCTAAGAAGAAGACGTGCCCAGCACAGTCAAGAAATCAAGAGCCGATCTGTAATAAAGCCTTTCTCAATGCTGGAGTTCATGAAGCCCTCATACAATTATCAATTGGAATTCAACATTCTACTCCCTCATTTCCCAATAGAGGGAACAATAATTCTGAAGGTCTTCATCAGAAACATTCTCATGAAGGCTTGATTCATCCCAATTAAATAGATCTTGAAATTTATTCTTCATATTAGAGCCACAGAAACCCTCTGCATGGCCAGAAGATCAAGGAGCAAAATGATTCATCTTTTATTGTAACCCACCATGGTGGTCCTCTCCATGAGGATGAATTTAGCTGTGAAAGTCTTCTCTATAGTAGTAATTCAAATTTCCTGGAAAATGCTCCAATGGATAATGTAGTGATGAGAAAGCCCTATTATCTTGAGGCACTTGCAAATGTGATGCCAGTCATGTATGATGCTTTACCACTAGCAGGTGAAATAATTTTTCATCAGATGATAACCCATGGTGTAGGTCATTCTCCAAACCACCCCTGGGTCGTTCATCTTCTATTTTAATAAGTTAATTCTCTTCCAATATTGTTAAATCCGATGAAGAAACAATAAATCACCAACTCTGGTCTAATCAAGTAGAATAATCTTAATAAAATGATAAATAAGAAATGATGCAAATAAGAAAACAACCGGTGAAAGGTGAAGTGCCAGTTATGTTTTGGCCTTTGGTGACTCTCAGTATGACATTACAGAGATGTTGATAGAAGATGGAATTCATGATATTCATCTTAATATATGAAAAACTCTTTCCAGTTGAAAAAAATATATCTTATGATGAATATGAAAATCATGTCAAGATAATAGAAGGATTACAACGCCAAATTGACTTGACATCTCTCACAATTTCTTGATATTCGATTACTGAAAAGCAGCAGAGATCCCTTCAATGTTCATGCCTTGGTGCACTAAGAATATTGCTTTAGTTAATTGCCAATGCCCCATCTGGTATTCATATCAGGGGATGGGGTGTTCATGGAGTACTGCATTTCATTGTACTCTCCAGTCAGCAAAGCCCACCAAAAATGGTCTCATGAAATGTTATTTCCCTTGGTCGGCCACAACCAATTGACATTGTATATAATCAAAGGCTCGCTCAAGAACATGCCTCTACTAGTTATTCTAAAAATAAAGCATATAGGGAACAAGTTATTGAGTTACTCCAGCATCAAACAAACGAGAATATTGAACATGCCTCTCGTTTGGAGGAAGCACATCATCAAGTGTCAGAAGTTTCTGAAATCATCCAATAGTCTTTTGAGCAAGGTGATAAAAGTGGATGTAGGTTGATGAATCCAGCCAATTTCCTGACTAAATTCCGCATGATCAAGAGAGAGTTTTAGAAATTCTCAGATATATCATGTTAAGAACCAGCCCAGCTTTCCAAACACGGGACTCTTTTAATCCAACCTTCAGAATCAACAAATAGGATTTGAGGAGTTGAGCTGGAACAACTGGAATAGCCCTAGTCCACAGAACTGAGGACTTTTTCAAATCATTAATCTCTTCCTCAGAGAAATTTAGTCTTCTGTCGATTTGGGAAGAAGCCCCAAGAGGAACAAAGAGCTGAATTACCAAGAGGAAATATTGTGCACCCTGCACCACTTGGAAGTCTATCAGAATCGATTAGCATGAGGTTTCATAAAAAAAGTTTGTCTTCATTCATTCATTCAGAGAGAATTTGTATTGATTCTCAGAACTCTAATGATAGTAGGAATGAATCCTCCCAATATTGAACCAAAATAGGAAGGACCTTACAGAATACAAAAGGTCTACTCCAATGGAGCTTATTCGTTAATCTCAATGGATGGAGAACTCATCACTACTCCAACCAATGCCAGATTTCTGATGAATTATTTTGTATAAACACAAATTACACTATCCACGGTCCATGCATATGACTTAAAACTATTTCCATTTCTATTGTCCATGATCCATGCATATGTCCTTAAACTATTTGCATTTACCTTGTCCAACATGAATTTAAATAGTGCCCCTATATTCGTCATACACGACATTAAACTATGTTTTCCTTGATGCATGACTTTAAACTGCATATTCCCTTTACATCTAGTAAGATGTTAAACTACACAATCCATGTTCCATGCATATAACCATTAAATATTTGAATTTTTCTTGTCCAACATGACGTTAAACTATATCATCCCATTTCATCCAACATGACGTTAAACTGTGAAAATGTTCCTAATACATTCTACATGACATTAAACTATATATTGCCCTTACTGTAGGACATTAAACTGCACAATCCTCCTTTTCGTCCAACATGTCATTATGCTGTATTGTCCCCATTGTCTTAGCTACAGGCCGCTAAACAGTAAAACACCCTTATTGTTTATCATGACGCAAAACTGTGTTCATGTACAACATGAAGTTAAACTGTGTCCCTATATTTTTCCTACATGACATTTAACTGTACTGCTCATTCATCCTACATGACATAAAACTGAACAATGTCCATTAATATGTCCTACATTACATTAAACTATATTTTGTCTTAGCTACATTACATTGAATTGTGTCGTACCAATAGTCCTCACTGCAAGACATTAAATTGTATAGTCCCTTCATATGTCCTACATAACATTAAATTATGCATCGTTAAGGTTGTTTCAACCTCTTATTTCTCACACCGAGTATGACTCACATGAGTTTAGAGTAAACTTCAACCATAACACCCTCTCTGGGCCGCTAACCACGCGTAATTCCCAACACAAATTTTTAGGCTGTTGTTCTCAAAATCAACTTGATCACCAATTCAATCATTAATTAAACTATGCGGACTTTGATCCTTACCTTCTAGGCTGGGTAAGTAGGAAACCTACCATGGATCATGTCCAAAACCAATATATTCACGCCGTTTCACCTCCATCTCAGATTATATTGATTCATGATGCAACCCCCAAAACCAATCTGTTCACATTGGCTCACCTTTGTCCTTGCTATATGACGTTAAACTGTACATTACTTTTGTCCTGTACAATAATAAACTAAAACATTTTTTGACACCATCACATGAGAGGGAATAATTATTTACATTGATCTACAATCATGAAATATTCCAATGACTGCGTGCATACATGGCAATGCCTGGACCTTTTATCTTGGGCAAAACCATCATTGCACTAAAGTCCCCTTTTCTCCCTTCACTTGTACGAATCAAATATGTACATAGTGTACTTCTAGAACTATGTATGGATTGATTCTCATCCTCATGGGATATGTAGGAACATTCTAGTGTCCCTCGAACCCAGCCCCAAGTATTTGGGCCTAACCCAAAATTTTTCTTTCATTCCCCTGGCTGAAAATTCACCTTATGAAAACACATACTGTGTACTCCTTATAATGGTCCGAGCCCTATGACCATAAACTAATATTTCCTATAATTTCTTCCCAAATGATGTTAAACTATATTTTAAGAACTATGTATGGATTGATTCCCATTCCTGTTGGATATGTAGTGAATTACAACATCTCAATTCAGGACCTAACCACAATATGACTATGGTTAGCATTGTTCTATGTATCTCTTTCATGAATTGAACAAATACCCACTTATTATGTGTCATACTCCTAAACATGAATTTTCCTGCTCTCCACAAACCTTTTTCTTGACATCTTCTCATAAAATGTCCAATTTCTGAGCGTTCTTTTGCCTGACTATGCTGCACGTGCCCTAAGGTGGCCTTGCATAAACGGTCCAGATAACAGACTTGTCAGCCAAAAGATGCTATTATTAGACTACACAGTAATGCCCCTAAGTTGCCCTACATAATTCAACCCCCTAATGGGTTTTTCAAATAATGGTATCTACATTCATGGGAAGAAAACCTCTTTTGTCTTTAGTTTTCATAACGACGATATGTAGGGATTCATAAAAAAGGGCCATCCTTAACATATTTGTCCCATATTATTTTTCACGATCTGAATGAATTAAATTCTATTGTTTATATTTCCCTTCCATGCGTTTGGGTTAGACCTTCATAAGAGTGAAATTCAACTATTTCGTTGATAATCTTGTTTGAAAATATCTTCTTAAAATTCAAGTACCTATCTCCATACAGCAAACTCTATGCTTGGAAAATTTTTAATCTCGATAAACTTCCACTGATTTTTTTGCAGTAGAAAAGTAAAAATTTGAGATTTCTTTTCCCGAACTTTGCAACACATGCCCTTTGGCGGCCCTGCATAAGTATTCTACATAACGGACCTGTCATCCAAGAGATGCTATTATTTAACTATGCATCCAATGCCCTTAAGTGGCCCTTTATAATTCAACCCCCTAACACGTTTGTTAAATAATGGTAACGTGACATTTAGGAAATAATTCTTCTGATACCTCTTAGTACTTTTTCATATCATTCCTTAGATTCAAAATTTCTTATGTCATAGTATAAATATTTTCCCTCATACTTGAGTGTGGTAATATGTTTTGAGATAAATTGTCATGGAATCTAGAAAATTTTAATCCATTCGGTCAAAGCTATTTTGACCTTAAACATTAGCCTTTTTATATCTGACGTGCATGAATTTAAACATCCCACACAAGACAAGGGAACTCTAAAAAATAGTCAAGTCCCAGCTCACTAAAAATACATTTTGTATGATTTAGTTGATATTGAGCAATTAAAAGATTCGAATATTGTAGGGTTATTTTTATAATCTTAGTAAAAATCAATCTATGCTTACTAGTCCCATTGGATTAGGTAAAAATTTTAAGCAAGAAGAAAAATAATGCAGCCACAAATGATTGATGGTGAAAGTGTTTTTCATTGATGCACAAGAGTTATAGGGACATCCATAGGCTGGAGTCTCTTCTCATTTTTTCTTGAGTTACAAAAGACTTTCAACATAACTATTCATTTGATTTACAAAATCCCAAGATTAATCAGTAGCCACTTGGAATTCATTCATTCAACTGGGTACTATAAAAGATACAGTGATACCATCTCTTCTTGGAACAATTGTAGAAGGATGTTCTTTAGTGTGGTTTTAGAAAATTTTCTTCTGATCAAACAATGACTCTATTTTCGCCAAAAAGACATGGAAAATTGATACATGCATTTGAGAATGTAGAATTGGAATTAAAGATCCATTTGGTGAGAGTACTCTTTTCAGATATGGTTCTAATACCATTATAGTTTTCTCTCCACCAACCGGTAGTGGAAAACATATTATCCCAAGGGTTTTCCATTTTCATATCTTCAAGGAAATGGAATGGAAGAAAAATTTTAATGTTCACACCATTGTTGTTGCTCATAATGCACTATATAACCAAAATAGAGGAGTAGCAGTATAGCTGCATCTTGAGTAGATAATTCTTTACATCTGGAACGTTGACTCCTTGCAGATGACCATGCCCATACAGAGGTAGGTATATGCTATGTGGGAAATTAAAATGATATTTCTTCAAGTAATTTTCCTAATATTGGAGAGTACTATCGTAGATCTCATAGTAATCATGGCCAACAATGTTCATCATGTCATCAATCCACTTGATAGCTATTCATCAGTCATTCAAATTCTCCTGCGAGCCATTTAATCTGCACAAAGGATGAATAATTTACTCTTATGTAAGTTAAATTTTTATAAAATTTGTGAATAAAAGTTAAAAAATGGAGAAGGCAATAAGGCACACAAGTCCCAAATTTGCGCGCAAGTATAAGTGTGTCACACTAGTTTTGGCGTGCAGGTATCACCACACAAGTCCAAAATACCTCTTCAGCCGTGTGACACAAAAGGATGAAGTGGAAAACTGAGTAACTTGCACGGTGAAGGAAACTTACGCGGTGAAGAAAATTTGTGCGACGAGAGCTCGAAAGTGTTTAGATTCAGTTCTTTGCATGAGGAATGGTTGTATATATATAGCCAAGGCCACACCTCTTCACGCCGAAGCCTGTGCGGCTCACCCTTTCATGCCCACAGTTGCACGCTCAACACTTGCGCGCCACATATTCCTTGGTTTTCTTCTTTACCTCAGAGTCACATCCTCATTTCATTCGGATCCAACTATCAGGGGGGACTTTTTTTGATGCTCCTTTTTGTCACAAAGTCTAAACTACTGAAAAAAGGGGAGTACCTTAGCCCAAAGTGATCCATAATTTGAAGAAACATAAAAAATCAATAAAGGCATGAAGAAGGATTTCTTCCCACATGGGTCGAACAAGTTTCCTCATTGTCATGTAGGTATACATGTGCGCCACATAGTGGTCATGCAGGTGAACTGTGTGCCCTCTTTGATCCTCACATGGGGTCTTTAGCAGCCTATAAATACCCTCGGTGGTCCCCCATTGGAAGACGTGAAAAATTCTAAAAGACATATTTAAGATATGGTCGCCCTAGTCTCTGCTTTAAGTCTTCCAATCACTTCTAAGGTAATTTATTTCCTAGAATGTACGATCTAAATAGGTAAAACAAGATCTAAGTGTTGAAGCTAATCAACACATGCGCGCCTAAGTGGACATCCCTTAAGGGAAATGGCCACACTTGTGTGTTGTCTTATCCTTTCAACAAAACATGTGTGACACTCTTTTGGAAGACATTAAAGATAAAACTAAGGGATTGAGCCATGTCTCTCCCAAGTATTACCCTAATGGTTGATTATCACGCATGTTCCCATGTGTCGCGTAAGTATAATTGCGCGACCAAGACTTGCTTTCCCAAGCAGGACTTGCGCACCTCTATCTTTTTGGGTGCACCTCCTACCTATTCACCTCTCTTATTCCAATCCACCTCTCCTATTCAATATTTAGTCTTCAAGACACACTTCAATTCTATTTTATGTCATGTTTCCTTGATTGTATTCTTTATCTAAATGGAATTATGTGGAACATCTCTCAAAACATAGTGATTTACATTTCTTTATATCACTAAAGTGAGAGATTTGATTCATTCAACCTCATCCTTTAAGATCAGTGGATCTTTATCATGGGCCTCCTTTTCATAAGTAAGCCACATTCATCATTCCCAAAATGGGCTTCCTACTCAGGAGTAAGTCACCATCATAAATCCCCAAATAATGGAATCCTTCTTAGGATTAAGCCCCAAATCCACAAACTTGGGCATCCTTTTTAGAAGAAAGCCTTTGTCATCAAGTTCCCTTAATATTTGGGCATCCTCCTTAGGAGTAATACCCATGTTCCCAAAGTCTCCTAACCTGGGCATCCTTCTTATGATTAAGCCCCAGTCATAAATTCCCAAATTTGTGCATCCTCCTCAGGAGTAAGCCCCATGTTCCCAAATATGGGCATCCTCCTCAAGAGTAATCCCCAATCATAATTCCCTTAACATGGGCCTCCTCCTTAGGAGTAAGCCCCAGTTCTCAAGTCTCTTTAACCTGGGCCTCCTTCTCAGGAATCAGCTCCAGTCATAATTTCTCTTAACCCGTCTTAATTTACTTTTGATTTTTGGTTCCTTGTCAGGAGTAATAGCCAATCATAAGTCCCTTATAATTTGGGCATCCTTCTCAGGAGTAAGACCTAAGTTAAGCATCCAAATCTCCATAGAGCACATATACATTTATGGACCTTGTTCCCAGGTTTCATCACTGAAGTAAATCCTAATCTTCATCTATTTGGGAAGTCATACATACATAAGCCCCACATCATTTATTATGATGGCACAATTGTCAAGTTTCACAAAAACCTCTTGTTTCTCACACCGAGCATAACTCACATGATCTCAGAGAGTAAATGTAATTATGACACCATTATTTGACCCATCAATCATACATAAACCTTATACTTCATTACTCGAACTATGTGGGTTCTGCTACCTTTTCTAAATAAGGATAAGTAGGTATCCCATGTGCGTGTACGATCCCAACTCTGAAATAATCTATGTCCTTCTTGAATGACAATAAACTTCAAGTGCCCCACTGAGTGGCTTTAAAACCAGTATGGTTTTCATAATGACGAAGATATTTCTATATAACGTATCGAATGATACCATTGTCTAAGAATCTCTTAACAAATATAGATGATTCTCTATCAATGAAGAACCTCGAATACATTTAAAATACACTCTAAATCTCCCAAATACTAATCATTGATTGTATGATCTAAAAGAAATAACATTTTCATAATTGGTACTTTAATAAGGATTCAAGAACATAACTTAAATCTATAAAGAGTGTCTCGGAGTAGACAATAATTCCACCCAAAACTGTGTGATGAGTCCGACCTCTCATCATCTCGACCAATGCAAATTCTTAAGCCCCATCAGTCCATAACTAATGAGAACCTACCTTAGGAAAGTAGGTCCAAATATATATAGAATCTTTGGATGCTTCTGGTTCTACGAACAAACCCGTTAGAAACCGCTTGGAATGTTTGAACTTTAAAACAAATGGGGTCATCCCCTTTTCCAAAGGAATAAATAATGTAGATAATCACCAAGTGTCTAAGCCTTACTCGATTTGAAAGGGTAAATCATCGGTGAGGCTCAATTCCAACTACAAGAGTCTTTAATAATGGAAAATGAAATCATCTGTATAATACAAAATAGCATAATAAATTTAAGTATCCAATGACGTGATACACCAGTCCAAACTACTCATTTCAGTAACATATTATGGAGAGCGTAAGAATCCTTAACAAATATCAAATAGTGGAGAGAAGAATCAAACTCATCACAATTCAACCAGTGGATATCAAAATCATCCTCATCCCTTGGGATATTAGAAACATCCACAAGTATCATTACTAGGGATTTGATGGACCCATATCATAATCATATGCCTAACAACTGGATTCTATGAAAACACTCTCGAAATACAAATAATATATTAATCAAATATATATGCTCAATATATTTACCCTATTTAGTAAATATCACTATAACGGTAAAAATAATAAATAAAATGCTTATGAATACGGTTTAGGATTGAAATAATGATGTATATGTTCGATAAAAAGAGGGGGAGGGTGAGTTTTAAATTTAAAAAAATTCATTTTATACCAAAATGAAAGTTATGTTTTACAATTTTAAACAAGATAAATTCACTAATCCTCTTTTAGTTTAACTAAGTAAACATTCAACATTAATGAAATAGGTTTCTGGAAATTGAATCTGAAAGAAATATTACAAGAAAAAGATTCAACCATAAATCGTATAGAATCTTACTTATCAGAGTATATAGATTACAATAATGTATACAAAAATTATAAGTAATTTAGTAATCAAAATGTATTAGGAATAAACACGAAACAAAACATGTAACAAGTTTGAAATATTTTAACCCAAAGAGTTTGATATCCAACAACCTTTGATAAAGTCCTCATGATTTATACTTTCATGAATTTGTATCTTACCCACACCAGGGTATGACCTTGATAGGAATATCAGAATATTTCTTTCTATCACCACAAACCCTTGATCATTAAGGTAGTCCTCACCTCTTTCTTCCTATCCTTGGAATTCCTCGAACATTAGAGTAGTCAGCACCTCTATCTTCTTATCCCTAAAAGCCCATGATTGTTCTCAGCAACAATTGGAGTCGTACAAATCAAGATGAATACGATGTTCAGTAAGCACAAAGCATTACAGTCTCTGTCTCTATAAATAACTTCACATAATAAGATCTATCGAGTGATGGAACTGTATATTCTCTATCAACAGATTATGATCTCCTTCAATTGAGATCCTATTTATTGGCAATTCTCCAACGATCATCCCCATCCTCCAATGGCCCTATTATTTCTTGAATCTTGGAGGGACCTATACACATGTCACTCAAAAAACAGTTAGTTAGAAACATATTGTATGACATGGTTTTATAATATGTGTAAGGAATTTGAAGTAAAATAACTATATCTATTTTTTTAGAGTCTACGGAAAATTATAATTCTTAGCCTTAACAAATAAACATTTGGATTCTATAATACATGGATATTCAGATTCATTTTTATAATGAAATCAGAATCTGAATTCTATAAATTTCGGAGACCAATTTCCCATGAATTCAGAATATGAATTTTGAGGAATTCTACGTCTTAATTCTAAGAAATTCTGAGTCAGATGTCTGAGGAATTCTTAGTCTATATTCTGATTAATTTGATTTCTAAATTTGGCGGATTTAATGTTTGAATTCAGTGGAATTTGGATTCCGAATTTAGATTAATCCATAATCTTCATTCTAAGTAATTCATAATCTGTCATTCATAGAATTTGAAACATTAATTTTAAGAAATTCATAACCATAATTTCATAGAATTCAAAACATGAATTTTTGGGAAATTGGAATCTCAATTCCAGAGTATTCTAAGTCTGAATTTCGGGGAATTTAGATCCTGATTTTCAGAGGATTCGGAATCTGAATTTCAAATAATTCAGAGACAGAATTTCATAGAATTAAGTTTCATAAAACAAAATACTCTATATCTAAATATTTAGAGGATTCTGAGGTTTTATATGTGAAACCAATTTGTTTTCTTATTAATAAAATTATTTGGATTTGGATAGACTATAAAAAGAACAATGAAAACATATATATGGAAAAAAATTCCAATGAAAATGAAAAATTTATTTATTAATAAATTTGTTTGGGAAAACCTATTTCTCTTATGATAAAGTGTTTGTGATTTTCAAAACATAGAGGAATGGATATGTCATATGGAAACATTATTGACTCAACAATATCCCCCCTTTTGGTAAAGCAAAAACATCCTTTCAAAAAACAATATAAGGACATGGAATTTTTCTTTATGAGCATAGTGGATAAACTTATCTCCATTCACATATGGATTGTAGTGAATATCAAAAACACATCATGTTGTTTTAAAAAACATAAGGATCATATTATAAAATTTCTTAATGAGATTTTTCATTTTCTTGTATGAGAAAATATTATTGGATAAAATTCCCCTTAGATTGGAACCACTTTACCTAGGGAATTGCCTATATTACTTAGTATTATTTTTATCATTCCTTTCTCCCCCTTTGTTATATTAAAAATTTAATTGAGAGAATAGAAAAAAACATGGTACATGAAATACTATAACTATACAACACAACATATTATGAACAACTAGCATTTTCATTATGATATGAAAAGTTGGTACAATATAGGTAATACATCTAAATATCGGAGTTATGGGAAAAATAATCCTTATATTTTCTTCGCCAGGTGCTCATTGATGAATTTCATATAAATTTTATGCTTCATATGATCATTTTTAAAATTTCTTATTAGTTGATCCTAATCTTCATTTTTGTTCTCTAGATATTTGAATTTTTTCCCTAAGATGTAATAATTTATTCCTAGGTCTTCAAAGGCTCTTCGTTCTTACTAATATTTTCATTGAACTCAATTATGAGATAATATTCACTTCTCAGATTCAATGAAAATGCATTATATTTCCCAATTAAATCCTTAACTTCCTGGTTCTGAACTATTTGTTCATGTTTGAGCATCTGATCAAATCTCGTATTAAGGTCTTTGATATTGACATCATCGCTATAAAAAGCATCTGTCACATTATCTTGAATGTCATCAATGATTATTAGATCATCAATTGTCTTCTTTCAAAGAATATTTATTTCCTTCCAAGACAACTGATGTGGATCATACCTGATGCAGAAGGATTTAAAATAGGCCTCAATACTGTAAAAATTGTCCATATACATTGAAATGTAATCAGAATTTTGATTAAAATAATGTTGAATCATTTTACATCTTTATTCAACACTCAGAAAAAATGGGATTGTATCAACCACATATCTATAGGTATTGAACAACAAAATCATGACCTAGAAGGGACAATTCTTAATCAGATTCTATTATTGGTGAGGATACCCCATCTTCTTCAATATCCTTTCTTATAGATGATCTGCAAAAATCGTTCATAGAAACCACTGTCTTTTTATATGTATTAGCTACCACCTTCTTTCCTTTATCATATTTCAGAATGATCTCAGCATCCTTTGGTGATTCAAGTTCAATATCTATTAGTTGAACCATCTAATCTTCCTCAACCTTTTGTTTCTCATAATCTACTATGAGGTCCTCTGGTGGAATAAAATCATGGTTTCTGATTGCTTCATTTGATCTTTTGTTTACTTTTTTCCAAACTTCTTCATCTTTTCATAGAATATCATGTTTAGAATAGTCTACATGGGATGTACGGATTGATAATTTCTGAAAAGAAATCTCATTATCATGATATTCATTAATGTTCTGTATCATATCATTTTTATCATAACATCTTTTCTCTTATTCTCCTTCAAATTCATCTTCTTGTACAATTTCATCCTCTACTTCATGTTCCAAAAACACCTTTTAATTTCTTGTAGTCACTGGATGTTATTTTTTTAAAAACAATTTTGGTACCTTGATATACTTAGAATCTTTCTCAGTAGCCCTGAGATGTTATTGAACAATCTCATTTTCATACATTTTCTTCATTTTCTTCTTCTCGTTTTCTTACTTCTCAAACTCCTCAGCATCCATAATATTTAAAGCTTTTGCCTCAACAAGATCAAAGCCAAATATTATCTCTTCTTCCTTCATGTTCTTATTATCTTCTATCCATTTAGAAACAACATCGTCTGGATAGGTATTTTGTTTCATATATATTGGAGGTGCTGATTGGGTTTCCTGGAAAATATGTGTTTTTTCCTTCACTATTGGTTCCTTCAACTTTCTCTTATTTGTACCCTTTTTGGATGTTTCAGCTACGTTACTCTATTTGAATAAGGCTTCAATATCACTTTCAAAAAAATCATAAAATTCTCTAGACATGCTGTTATTGACAACATTCATCCTTATGAGCGTATCATCACTCAACCACATAACCCGGATATTTCAAGTCTTTATACTACATGAGATTTTGAATTAATCTAAACAATTAAAAATAATCTTGGTGGTTGGTTTGTATTGTGTCTACAATTTTCTCATTCTGTCTATGGATCATTGTGATTTCTTTTTGTTTCTCACTTGGCCTCAAAGTGATTTTTTACTTGTGGGTTCTCACTTAACCAAAAAGTGTTTTCAAAAACAAAAAAATGGATTAAAATTCAGCCAACTATAATCATGGAAATAATTACTAGATATATAATTATAAAAGATTTTATAGTATCATTATTGATATTCATAATTGTATGAATTACATACTTCCCCAGATTATTCATTCTGAGATTCACCAAAAAGTCCATAATGTAGATATCACTCTTCTTCATGGTATCCTTATCAATATTTATCATGATGAGATATCCATAAACACATAATTTTAAGATCCTGATGTTCATTTAAAGATGGATGATTTTTAGAGTCTTCACTTTTGATAAACCATGGAACTCTATAGTCCTATCCTTATCAAAACATCTTGATATATACTGTAGCTTGTGGGAGCATAACTCAGCATCCCCTTCATACACAATTCCTATAATGCTTGTTTCCAAGCTAAAGTAAATGGAATAAATTTTCCCACAACACATAAAAGAAAATATGTCATTACAATAATGAAGAGAAAAAAACATAATGTCACATAAAATTATACCAGAAAGTCGGGGTAAACCGGATCTTATGCCTCTGGTTTGGATACACACAATCCCTCCCAACCATTCAACTTGATATTATTTAAAAAAACTAGAATAATACTTACCAAAAAAAGTTCAAATCTATTAATATTTCTCTATATATATAACTATCTGAAATTTCCTTAACTTACATCATTATATTATTTAGAGATGCTTCCGATGACATTTTTATTTAAGAAAATAGAAAATGTTGAACAACCCTTATGTAGAAGGCAGAGCATCGGTATGAAAGAGCATAAAAACCATTGTGAGATAACCATTATTTTGGCCTTTATATAGATGTTTTAAGCGACGATTCAAGTTCATAGATTGATAGAATAGTTGAAACAAGCATGATTTGATCTCACAGTTGTAATGAAATATGAAGTGGGATTTTGGTAGTTCAGATATTTGGAGTGTTTTTATGTAAACCATCTGAATTTAAGGAAAATTGAATCAAAAAAAATTATTAAAACAAGAGGGAAATACCCACAAGTAAAATTTTGTTTACAAATACTTAAATAAGGAAACATAACTTCTGGATTAATAGAAAAATTTTCATTACAGAGGAATATTCTTCTTTAAGAACATTAATATTCATGAAAAAAAATTTAAAGAAGGAAAATTTTGGAATCAGAATTTTGAAAAAAAAAATTAATTAAGAAAAATTTTATTACAAAATTTATTTAATGTGAAATATTTGGAATACGATAAATTTTAAATACCAAAAATCTTGTAAACGAAATTTTTTGAATATGATAAATTTTTATTACAAAATATTTTGAAAAAGAATCATTTTCATTACACATAAGTTTTATTACAAAAAAAATTTAACAATATAGTAAATGTACACCCCTTTTGGAAAAGAGTTTCTGAATATATGGTGATTAGATTCAACACAATTCTAATATAGAAGATTAACATACAGTTATAATTCCTATAATTTTTTTTAATTTATTCAAACCTATCCAATTGTAATGATTTTGTGATAATATCAGCAATTTATTCTGGAATTCCTAAAAATTGACGAATGGTATCTTCTTTTTGTGTGTGATCCTTAAGAAAGTGAATCAAAATACCAATTTATTTTTTCACGGGAGTGATTTTCAAGTTTTTAATAGGAAAATGGAACTAGTAATATCACACAATATCCGTGTTTTGGTAACACTCATGCCATAGTATTTGATTGTGTGTTGCATCCATAACAGTCAAGCACAACAACCTGCTGCAACTGTATTTACATCATCAGTAGTGGAATGTACTATGGAGTATTTCATTTTTCATGACAATTTAAATAATAAATATCCTATAAAACGGAATGTTCTATATGTACTTTTCATATCTATTCTACACAAACTAATTTTAGTATCTGATTGTTTTAAAAAAAATTCCAAAAGTGTAAAAGTGTCTGAAATCAATGGCACCATTTAAATAGAGAAAAATTCATTTCACTACTTTTAAATTGATTCATTAATATTAGATTGATATCATGACCATATGAATACTGAACATTAAATTTGTATGGTTAGTTGTCTAGTACAATAAACTTTATATCATACCACTAAATGATGTTTGATCTATTGGTTTCCCATCTTAATCAAGATCAAGGGAATTTGAGGTACCAATGGGAGTAATTATGCTTTTAGTGTTGTCATATCCATAATTTTTAATAAGATAAATAATATAATAATTTTGAAATAAATAAGTTACATTTGGTTTTTGAGAATGTTGAAAACTAGGAAATTTTTAAATCACCCATCATACTCATTTCAAACTCAAATTTAAGTATATTTTCAAAATAATCAGTTAAATATGGATTAGATGGAGCAAATATAATTTCATCAATATAAATTTTAAAAATCTAAACAATTTTCATATATTGATTTATAAAACTTTTTGGATTAGAATTTTCCTGAATATAATTTTTTGGTTGAAAAAATCATATATGACAATAATACTAGGATATTGGTTCTTGTTTAAGTCTATATAAAGATTTGGTATGTTTGAAAACATGTTCAAGATGTCTTTTTTACTTCAAAAGAAAGAGGTTGTAAAATAAAAGCATCCTCTTAAACATATTAATTAAGGAAATCACACTTTACATTTATTTGAAAAATATTTATATTACAGAATACTACAAAGGAATGAAAAATACAAATAAATTCAAGTCTTTTAACTGGCGAATATAATTCTTCTTAATCTATTCCTTCTTGTTGATTATAGCCTTTAGCATCTAATCATTATTCATTTCTCATAATGATTCGATTTTCATCAATATTATTTATGAATACCCATTTTTGGAAATAAGTGGATTTTCCTTGTGACTATCAACTAAGGATCAGAAATTATTCGTTTCTAATTCATTTACCTCATCTTACATTGCGTTAATCCAATCAAAATCACCATAAGCATGATCATTATTTTCTAGTTCTAATTGGGAAAGAATTTCTAGACATTCGACTTTATTTCATAAGGATATTCTAGTCCTTATAGGCTGATTTACATCACCAATAATACTATCACTGTGATGATTCTTAAGAAACAAATGGTTTTGGTTTTTTAAAACCTCTTCATAATAAAATGGTAGGAAATCATCTAGGGTTAATTCTTTATAAATATATATTTATTTGAATTTTTTCATTATCAGAAGGGTCTTCTATCAATTGTTAATAATCATTTTTTTAAAACACATATGAGGATATAGGTTGGGTTGTTAAACAATAAAATGATCAATTTCATTAAATTTAACGACCACTGTTTCTTTAATAGTACATGTATTTTTAGAAAAAACTCTGTAAGGATTAGATGTTGTGGAGTATCTTAGAAAAATTTCATCATCATTTTTGGATAACATTTATGTAAAATATATGTAGTATTCAGAATGAATACTTTTATAAAAAATACCATGATGTATTAATGTCTACGTTTTCTACCATTACACAGTTTATAATGATTTTGTTAAAAAATGAAAAATTAAAACTCTATTTATAGTATAAAGAGTAGTACTTGGAGCTTCATCCCAAATGTTTATAGATACAATATATTCACCGAACATTTTTTCAGTTATCTCTTGAATAATTTTATTTCCTCTTTCAATAATTCTATTCTTTTTAGGAGTTATTGGAGATAAAATGTTATGTGTAATATCCTTTTTTCTATATAATGATTCAAAATATGAATATTGAAATTCTCTTCCATGATTAATATGAATTAATATTAATGGAATGTTTTTATCATTTTAATCATAGTCTCAAAAAAAAATTAAATAAGAAAAAGCATTAGATTTCATTTCTAGAAATTAAACCCACGTAAATCTAGTGTAATCATCATCATAGAAAAATACATAATATTTTCCTCCAATACTTCCTGTTTTTGTTAGACCAAAATGATCCATATGCACTAAAATTAATGCATTAAGAGTTGAGATATTAAGGAATGATTTAATACGTGATTTATGTTGACTTCCAAATTGACAAGGATCATAAACTATTGAAGAATAAAATCTATGCTCTAGTATATTCTTGACTAGTCTTTTCATTGAGAGTTTAAATAGGTTACTAAGCTTACAGTGTCCTATCCTTCTATGACACTACAATGATTGATCATTTATTGAACTAAGGAAAGGAATATCTTGGTTATTATGGTCTTCTATGTTTAGTTTGTATGTATTCTCTTACATGTGGGTAGAAAGAATAAAATCATCCTTAGAATTGTGTACTAATCATTTATCATTGTTAAAAATCATAAGGTAAACATAATCACATAATGTATTTTTTCTAATTAGGTTGCTTTTAAGACCCTTATCAAATAAAACATTTGAAATTAACATGAAGATAAATGTTACATATACCTATAATTTCTCTTTGACCATTATCTCTGAAAGTTACTAGTCCTCATTTCATATTCATATCATTTTCAATGAAATTTCTATTACATGTCATATGTCTAGAACATCCACTATCCATATACCATTTTTTGTTTTTTGTTCTATCATTATTTTCTTTAAAATAAAAGAGTAAGACTTTTAGAATCCAAACATACATGGTTCTTGAAATTATAGAAAGAAAAATTTTAGGTATGCACATTTTCATGGAAAATCTGGCTTTATGGAAACCTAATGAATGAGTTTTTATTGAAGAAAAAAATTCAACCAATGTCCACCGCACTAAAATTTAGTTAAAAATGGAGCACATTGGGCAACAAAATAGATATTAATAAAAAAATTTTAGAATTTGTATAACCAATTTTGGAACTATTTCTTAAAGGATTAATTTTGGAATAAATAATGTAAAAAATTTCCTTCCTAGAGTAAAATATAACATAAAATTTTTAATGAATTTTTTTTGACTGTAGTATAATGATTAGATATTTTTTCTAAAAAACATTTGTTGTAGCACTTTAGTTAGCTTCTAAAATATTATTCATAGAAATTACATTTTCCAGATCCAAAAAAAAAAGGTTATCCTTCTCAGAATTAACTTCTTCAATGTTTTTGGAAATAAATTTAAAATCAAAAGGTTTCTTATAAAGATCTTTAGAAAGATATGATATTTTATTGGTTAGATTATATAATCTAGAATATTTCTTATAAATAATTTTCTTGAGTTTATAATATTCATTCTCAAGATGTTTTGAAAACCTAGAAACATATTTATAAGATGGAAAATTATTATATTATTATGAGGATGATTCATCATCTGAAGATTCATAGTATTTATCATCAGTATAATTTTAACTCAAATATACATTGGTGATAGAATCAGAATTGTGCACCATTTCCATTAGAAATATATTTACGATGGATAGTTTGTCTAGTAGACTAATATTCGTCTACTCAGTAGATCCATACTCTGAGGATTAATCTATAGATTCACCACCACTAGCACTCCATGTGTCATTATATTTCAAAACATCCATAGATGTAGCCTTATAGTACTTATTTTTATTTCTATGAGAATGATTTCCCTTTCTATTATTTTTCCTAAGAATATGACAATCTAGGCTTATATGCCCATCTCGTTTTCATTCATAGAATTTGACATCCGAGTCTTTCATGTATTTAATTTATTTCTTCTTATATCTATATTATAATTCTATAAATCCAAAAATCTTGTTCATCATTCAAGTAGTTTTAGGAACCTCGTTTTTAAAATGTTAACATTTATTAGATTCAATGAAAACAGTGAAGTTCTTAGACATGGATTTTGTAACCATTTTAGTTGTCTTGGATTTAACATAGGTAAAGGCTACACTTCCATTTCCATTCTTCTTTTTATTCATTTCAACATCTCTTTTAATTAATGTCCCATATTGAATAAGTGTTACAAAAATCTCATCAAGAGTGATTTTAGATACTTTCTTATTCTCATCAATAGTTTTTCCCTTAGATTTGCACTCATTAGTAATAATATCAGTAATCTTGTCTACAAGAGCTTCATCATCAATAAAATTTTCTCCCATTGATTCTATAATGTTGAAATTAGTCATAAATCTGTTTTTCACTTTGAAAACTGGTTCTCCAAAAGTAAATAGAAATATATTATATTCATCTCTCAACATAGCTCTTCGAGTTTCTATAATGATGGAGTTACCAAAATGTTTATCTGAAATATTCTTCTAGATACAGTTAATATGTTTACAAGAATAAACATTACTATATATATTCCGGGTCATAGAACACCAAAAAGTATTTTATACCTTGTAGTTTAGATCATATTCTGACTTTTTATGGTTACTGAAGGTTTTGACATCTTTATCAGTAATTATGTAATCTCTAGTAAGCATTAAAAATTATCTACACCAATATTAATAAAAAAATTATCCATTCAATCTCTAAAATATTCATAATCATTAACATAAAATATAGGTCCTCTAGTACGATTTATATAGTCAATTTAACCGACGTTCATTCTTACCATTCAATAAGAAAATTTCTTTCCAAAAAAAACATGTAAAAAGAAAATGTTTGTAAAGAATGATAAAAAACTCTAATATAATCTTAATTAAGAAAATATAAACAATAAAATTTACAACAAATAAAAATTATTGAAGAAAATTTATATGTGAATATATGTAATTCAAGAATCCTGCTCTAATACAAAATGTAAGATCAAAATAATGATGTTGATGCTCAATTTCTCGATGGTGGTGAATTATATGTTTAATAACATTCGTTATTAACCTTAAGGATGGCTATGTTAAAAAAATTAAATAAGGTAAATTCAAAAAGTGACTTTTAATTCAACTAAAAAAACTATATAGGTTATGGAAATATTATTGAAGAAATTGAAAATAAAAGAAATTTTACAATGATAAGATTCTACCTTAAAGAATATAGAATCTTACATAACAGAGTATAAAAAATAATACAAAATTATAATTAAATTATATTTACTTTCTTTATCAAAATCTAGTGGAAATAAAAATGAAACAAAACAATTAACATGTACCAAATAATTAAACCCAAAGAGTAGGGTATCCATCAACCATGGATAATGGTACCTTGATTTATAATTTCTATAAATTCTCTATTACCCCCTCATGGGTAATACCTCGATATGATTATCAGTATTTTCTTTCTATCCCTGAAAGCCCTCGATATTAAAGGTAGTTGGCACCTCTATCTTCTTATCCTCAGAAATCCTCAAACGTTAAGGTAGTCTGCACCTCAGTCTTTTTATCCCCGGAAGCCCGCAATTGTACTCGATAAAAATCAGAGTCACAGAAATCATGCTAAACTAGATGTTCAGTAGCCACAAAGAATGAGAGTCACTCTCTCTAAAAATCACATCACATCATGTAATCTCTAGAGTGTTGTAACAGTCAATTCTCTATCAACAGATAATTATATCTTTCAAATGAGATTCTATTTATATGCACTTCTCCAATGGTTGGCTCCCTCCTCCAATAGTCACATTTCATTCTTGAATATCTGAGGGACCTATACGTGTGTCACGCAAACAACAGTTAGTTAGAAATAGATTTTACGACATCATTTCATATTTTATGTAATGAAAATATTGTAACCTAACAATCCATTTTTTCAAAGTCTAAGGAAAAACAAAATTTAGATTCTAACCAAATAAATATTGAGAGTCTATAATATATGGATATTTGGATTCTATTTTAAAAAGAATTAATAAATTAAATTGAATATGTTTCAGAGACTTAATTTCCATGAATTTGGAATCTGAATACTATGGAATATGTAGACTAAATTTTACGATGTTCAGAGTCTGAATTCTAAGGAATTTGGAACCTGAATTTCAGTGATTTGTGAACATGAATTTTAGAGAATTCGGAACCCAAAATTCAAGGAATTAGGAATCTAAATTGTATAGAATTTGGTCTCTTAATTAAATATAATTCTGAACAAGAATTTCATAGAATTAGGAATCCGATTTTCAGAGAATTCTAGATTCTAAAATTAATAGAATTCGTATCGTGAAAAAAGAATACATTATATATAAGTATTAATAGGATTCTGATGATTTAGATGTGAAACAAAATTCCTCCTTTTTAATAAAATGATTTGGATTTAGAGAGAGTATAAAAATAATAATGAAAACAAATATAAGGTTAAACTTTCCTTATAGAAGGAAAACATTCCTTATGAAGATAATATTTAGTGAAAAACTATTTTCCTTTTGATATAGGGGTTCTTATTTCTAAACATATAGGAATGGAAAAGTCATAAGGAAAACATATTGACTCATCATACAGGTCCTACGAAGATTATATAGGATCATAAAGGAAATGAATGATGACTCACAATAGAATAAAAAACAATATGTACATCGGGCATACAAAACTGAATAAAAAATAACGTTGGGAATGTATAAATATAGAGTGAGGGAGGATGAACCCATAAACCCAACAATACAGATACATCCCTAAGGGATTTCATGTTTTTAACAGGTTCTAAACTAAAAAATGCATCCCTCTCTACCCAATCCCAAAAGAAAAACTCCGGGTTGGTCAAAAAAGGGGGCACGTTATAGGTCCATAAACACAAAACACTATATTGGAATCTGACTTGGGATCATCACGGATTAAACACAATAAATGACATCCAAAATGGAATCCTTTGTTGAAACATTAAAAAAAGTAATCCTACATGTTATCCTAAAGGTCCATGTATGAGAGATGAAATCCAACATGGGATAGATTGCTATAATGGAAAAATGAGTAATCATAAATGGGATCCTCAAATGAAAGGAAAGGTTGATTTATCATACAAGATATCCTAAGAACAAAACATCAGTGACGAATTCGTATAGGGTCCCACTATAACTGTATAAGAAGAATGTGTTATCCCACATGGGATAATTTTAAGGGTACACAAGTAAAGGGATCCAATAAGGGAATCCCTATACTATATTGTAATTACATGAATCTCTCAGGGGATCCTCAAAAAATATTTAAGAATATTTAGGCATCATTGTCATGATCCTATAGGATTGAACACAAATAATGGAATCCTACATGGGATATTCAAAAACAAATATTCTCTTAGAATTGTCGGTTAGATGTGAACATATCCAAAGGGAGGCATTCTCACAGAAATAATCTTCCAAGAGAGAGATCTCGTCGATCATCTCATAATATGCCTCAATCATAGAATACAATTGATATTATTAGTACTTCAAGAAACTCTCTTATTTTGAAAAGCATGAAATGCCACCAAGGTGTCTAAAAAATAATACAAGGGTTTCACCATCATTATATCCGTGGAAAAATATTTATAATCGACTAAATGTTGGTCCAATTTTGACTAATGTTAGAAAGGACACAAAAAATTCAATATTTTGAGAAGGAAGAGTTCATGACATACTACCATGTTACATAGCATGTACCCTCAAAGCCCCACTTACGCATTTACTATAGCCTGACATGGAATGTAAATGACCATGTACATGGCATGTAAGATGGTTAAATGAAAATTACCTTACATGGGTTAATGAACCATGTCCCTATAATTTCTTCTCCATGTTCTCGGACTAGATGTACACTTCTACACATTGTGAGACCCACTAGAGGTTTGTCTATATACTCATTACGAGATGTTCCCCTATCATGTTTAGCCTATTTTAATACTCAGCTATCTAGTCAGGAACTAGTTCAAAAAATGTATATATCATACATGGTGTGTAAATTCAGAAATTAATCTTCCCCAAATATGAAAATCACAAGGAATGTGTTTTTAGAACCACATTCCATGTAGACGGGCTCTCCCGAATAGAGAACCCTTAAAACACATCAAAACGCATTTTTTATCTCAAATGTAATAGATCAGGACACATGGGTTCATAATAAATAACATAAAGGGATTAATACAAGAAAATGATATGTTTGGTGGTTATATGGAGAAAACAAAAAATGTAATACGTTTGGGTGGAATCCATCGAAGCCTCTCCTATTTCATTTCGATACGGTTGATGCATAACAATCTTTTGAATCTTGAGCTCTAAGATGTTAGCCGTAGTCTATTCCATCTTCATTTAATTCTATACCTATAATTTTATATCTCTTGGAAGCAAGAAGTTTTATGGCCATCCACATGAGTGAGAGGATATGTGGGAAAACTGGAATGAAAAATATGAAAATAAAATGAAGAAAAAGAAAATAAAAATAAAAATAAAAAGAAAATGGTCCACAAGATGGACATAGTGCCTAAACCGAGTTGATGCATCAACTAAGAATAAATAATTTTTATGGTCTCAATAGTGGAGATGGAATACCATTCCAACACTCTATTTGTAAATATATCTCCAAATGAACCTGTATAAATTAATTAATATTTATATAATTAAATATTAAATTCTAATTATTCTGCTAAAATTTGAATGTCTTATAATTCCACCAATCATATATCCTAGTGTAAACACCATGTTTTAGGACTAATGTATTTGTAATAAATATTATATAATATCATATTATAATGAAAAATTATTAATTTTCCCCTTATAATAATGTGAAGGAATAAATTCAAATTTATGATAAAAATTATCGTCTGAAAAAAATATGGGCTTTGAAATATCCCCACATTAAACCTTACCATTCCCCAGACACCTAATGGTAAGATTAAATTCCATTAAATCACTATATTCATTAGAAAAAATTGATTTCTATACTATATAATGGCTGGTATCTTATCGTCCACAACTATCTCAATCATGGGAGACGTTCAATTATGACTGATATGAAGCTCCTCACTATAGAAATACCATTACTATCATCTAAAAACCTATCCTCGAGCTCAACAGCCAATGGAAAATATGATTTTCAACTGAAATGAGATTCACCACCCTCAAACTTCCAAAAATTACCTCCCCACCATATGGCTTACCTTATACTTCTTCTCATGTGTAACTTCAAAAGGCTTCCATAAATAACCGATAAAGACATGTAAAAATAAAATAATCTCAATGTTGGGTCGACACACTCTCATCATACTCAGGATGATGTCAAGATAGATCATAATCATTGTAAACATATAGTAAACTAAGAATCCACAAAATTTACATACAGATATTCTGAGCCAAACTCAAAACAAATGGCCTAACATACATAAAACCATCACTTAACTCCACATTTCCTGAAAAAGTTTGTCCAAGATCATCCATGGGTCAACTATTGTTGAGTATGAAGTTGTTCATGATTTCACCTCTAAATTATGTGGAAATATTTCACATATCCAAAAATCTTGGGAAACAATTACAATGATAATCATTGGAAATCATCTGTCCTAATCTTGCTCACCACCACAAAACAATATACAACATAACAACACTATTAAAAACATAGATTAAATTTACGGAAAGACTCGTACTTAATTGATTTTTCCATCACTAGGCTATGCTGATAATGCTACATGGACTGTCAAACTCATCATGTCAAAATATCACTTGGAACTCCTTTTGATAATTTAGCACCTCACACATGCAATGATTTATTCCACAACCATCTGTATCCCGATTTCATTCTTGTCATTAGTTTATACCCTCGATCGGGATACATCAGCAATAGTGGAAAAAATGTTCAACCATGATAGCCACCAAAATAGTCCAATCCAAGAAAACTAGTCTTGATGGGAAATAAAAATAGGTTCTTGTCAATGCCAAAGGAATAAACATGCCTATATCAGAAAACATAAGATCTTATCGTGCATCGATCTCAAAATGAGATTATAAACAGTTTAATGAATCAAATGTCTCTACAAATATGGGGAAACAAATCTAATGGGTTTTCCTCAATATAAATAAACATCAACCATTAAGGTTCTGAATCAAAAATAACGCCCTCTAGGTCTCCCTCCTTCCCCTACAGAACATGCCTATAAAAAGAAGGTAATGATCACTATGACCAAAAAGGGTCAAAACTATCATTGAATTCTACAAAAACCAGGTCCATAATAACCATCCCGACAAGGAATCGATCCTTATAGATGATGATACAAACATTTATTAGAAGCCTGATGGACACTCATTGTCCATAAATATACTGTAATACCCCCTAGAGATCCGTTTCACATGACATGTCCCGATATCCATCATCATCGTACCCAGCAATCCAGATACAAAACAAAGTACAGAGTAATGACATCCTATAAGGGAAACAAAAGAATGTCATCAATAATAATATCGATCTACATGGGCAACTTCAACTCTCATGCATAAGTATTAAGTCATTATCCTCGCCCAATAAATTCATCAATATAAATTGAAAGTATCAAACAAAAAAATATATGCAAAAATTACCAACAAAATAATCCTCAATCATTAGTAAAAATACACACTATGATTCTTATATATTATAATGCCTACACATAAAATATGATGAATTATTTTCCTCTTCCCTTTTCTATACAATAGTGAAAAATCATCGATGATATCCTTCCACTGATAAAAGAGCTAGAAATTCATAAAATATTATAAATTCCACATGAAATGAGTTTCTATCGAGGTTAAAATATTATAAAAATGTAATAACGCAAATCAAAACAATAATCTCATACCCACAAAATATGAGACTTCTTATCAGGAAAAATATACTGAATTAACCAGTCTAATATCCATCAAGGGCTCCACCACATTTTTAATACTCATGTATACTCTATCCCAAATATCTACGTCTAGGAAAATAAAAGTTTTCATACCCCATTGTAAATTCACAACCTAGATTCCACTAAACTTATCCTCCATGCTAGTTTTTTATGAGGCCCCAAGTTGCCACCCTGTATGCCAGAGGATGCTAACTAGCAACAAGGGCCTATGTGTGATTTTGGGGATAATAATCCCTCAGATTAGAGCTATAAATTATCCTAAATATCTAAGTATCATAAACCGTTTTAAATAATTAATTTGTGGAATCATATAATGAAATTAATTATAACATTCCATGGTAATAAATGAAAATATCTAAATGCCTAAAAAAATTTCCATACATTCTGCACTTGTCACCCATTTTTTCAACCATATAGATAGAGGAGTACAAATAATAAAATGAAATAATATTATATTGACCTACAAATAACTTTGAGAAAGGCCACTTACCTGATTTCAAGAAAAACTATATCTACCCCATCCTAACAAAAAAGAATACACATGAAAAACTCTTCTTCATCATGCAACAATGTGCCTCTATCATATCTACCATAAAAACAATGTTCAACCTTGAATGCATATATCAGTCTTTCATGTACACCGATGTACACATGTAGGGTGGGAAATAATCATAGAAGGACACCCCAATGATGGATGGGTAATGTAAAGTTATAGAAGTATATGAAAAAGAAGTCTTCTTATCCTAGATGATACACAACTAAAACGATAATGAAAACATAGGAAAATGTAACCATAATCGATCTAAGTGGTTTGTAATACTTGTAAAATTAAATGGTTCCACCATACAAGTCTTTATATATATACATATAAATCTCTTGTTCCATATCTATACACATATTCATAAATATTTATACTAAGGATTAAATGAATGAATTACCCTAATATCAATCACCAATTGATCCATAGTTCTGTAATCTCGATCTATTAGACATTATACACTATGGGGTTGAGCTATAATTCATTCCACTCAAGTCAGGTAATATAAATTTGATCTCTAGTTTCATAATACTATTCAACATGTACATACACTATCCCATTTTGGAAATGTTTTTATGAAAACTACATTACCACAGTGGTTACTCATCCTAACAATGGGCTCACCCATACCAACCTCTAATCACGGTACTGTTGGATTTTTGGGAAGTATATCCACACAAACATTAAATGACCATGACATAGATACCATGATTCTAATGAAATGTAAATCTAGTACAATGTCTAAGCCCGATATCCTAGCCCATTGGTAGCCTTGACATTCAAAACATGGATAATTCCTAAGGGTCTGACCCTCAGGTGATCTATAAAATGAAATCGCAACTAAGACATCATGACCAAACATATAATCTCTAGTAAATGAGAGAGATATAACCCCTATCATCTATAAAATGATATATATTCATGGTGTCATGAGATGGGATACACTATGCCATGCACTGCAATCAAGAAACCAATCAGGACGAGCGTAATCAGCCCTATAACATATCAAATAATGGATCCCAGACTCTTCCTTTCCATATATCTACTATAGTAGAGGGTAATCATATATATCCCATGAGAGAGCATAATCATTCATGAATAAAATTTTTAGGGATTAAATTCCTATATATCATAATCATCAAATCAACATTCGAATTCCAGGAAGTACATCTAGAAACAAAATCACTATTATAATAAATTATAGATGATCAACAGCCTGATATGGGGATCTAATTTTAGGTATAACATTTGACATACAAAATAACATGGATCAGAATCTGGATCTTAAAAAGGATGTCTTGTAATACAAAAGATAAAGATAGATTCCACGAATCAGGCTCAAAATCAAATGTTATGACGTACCTTTGGATAACATCGTTTCATCAACAGTAACCAAGTGAAATTATTATTAAAAATTGTTTGGATGTTTGAACACCCACAATAAACAAAAACTCCAGAACCTAAAGGTATTACATGTTTTTCACGAGTTCATTAGTGAAACATGCTACCATATCTACCCAAATCTGTCATAATAACCTAGGGTCAATCAAATAATGAGGAACTCTATAGCTAACCAAAGTATTAATAATAAATATGAATCCATTTTTAATCCACAAGGTCTAAAGATATGTAAAATAAATCATATATGGGATCCATAATGAGAAGATAAAGGGATGAATCCAAAACAGAATGATCAAGTTCCATTATTATGTTATGGGATAATACATGGTATCCAAATTTGTATTGGTAAAAAGAGAAATACTACATGGGACCCAAAAATGGAAAAAATAATGAGGAATCATGCAAGGGATTTTCAAAACAACATATCATTTTTGTTATCCTATAGGGGACCCACATTAACCATATCAGATGGAAGACTCATCTTTCATGGGATCAATGAAACAATACATAGTTAATGGGATCTGACAAGGGATTCCTTAGATAATATTCTATGAACAAGAATCCTTTATTCAATCCAAGGCCAATAGATTAAGAGATATAGGCATCCTACATTATATCCTCTATGTTAAAACAAATAAAGAGGAATCCTGAAGGGTATCCTTGGAAACAACAAGTCTCCCATATTCATAGGATAGTAAGAAACATATTATAAGGAATAAGTCCTCAATAGAATCAACAGTCATGATACATAGTCACAGATCATCACATAATAGTTACCACTCTAATAAAAAACAATGTATGATTACCTAAGGAAGAACCTCCCTGTTTAGAAAAATTCTGAAACCCCTCAATGGAGTTCATAAACCGTAATAAGGGTTTAACCATTGGGATCTATGTGGGACAATACATAGAATGTAATACCCATGTGTATAATTACTAATCATGGGAGAAGGAAATGAAAAACCCTTAAAAGGTATAATTGGATTAGTATCTAATGTTCTACCATAGTAAATGACATGAAGCCTCAAGGCCTTACCTAGTTGTGTACACTGGCTAGACATGGCATTTAATGGCCCTAGTAAACACTGTGTACGACATAAATATAGTGTGTACAATACATGGTGTACTTGAATGTGTCCCTAAAATGACCAAGCCATGTACTTGGCAACGAAATATCCTTCTATTTGGTGTGCAACCTACATGGGTCTTGGTCATGTACTCTACACGACATGTGCCCCTTACAGGGTGGACTGGCCGGATACTCAGCTACATGTCTGATCACTATTACATAGCATGTATACTCCACACATGGGATGTAATTTTTAAAGGTCATTTTTCCTAAATATAAATAACCAATTATATGTGTTCCCTGAAACATAATACATGTAGATAGATTTTCTCGAATGGAAAACCCCTAGGTAACCTTGAAACTAATGTTTTCACCCCCAAAGTAACAGATCGGGCCACATGGGGGAATAAAAAATCATATAGTAGGGATTAAAATTTTAATATGATAAATATAACATGATCTATGTAACATATCTATAGGAATACTAGTGGGTAGAATCCTCTAAATATTCTCCCATTATTACAGTCTATGGGTGTCACATTGTGATACGGTGCATCCTAAGCTCTGTGGTGGTACCCCTCTTCCTATCCAATTCATTCTCTGTCAAAATATCTCATTATATTTCTTGAAATTTTGAATGTGGTTCCCCATCCATGAGAACATGATTCTATGAGGAAGCATGAAGATAAAAAGTGAATAAGAAAATGAATAAAAATAAAACAAAATTTATAAAAGATGATAATGAAAAAAGAAAATGAAAAAGTCTACCATGCGGGCCCCTGAGAACAATATGAGAATATGTATTGCCTAATAAAAAACACGAATTTCAATTATAGAGATGAAATCTTAATCTAATCCTCTATTCATAATATATCACTGAATGAACCTCTATGAATACATTAATATTTATTTAATCATGTAATAAATATTAATTAATTCGATAAAATTATAACAATATAGAATTCCATCTAACTAATTTCCTAGTATAAAACCTATATTCTGAAGACAATAGAGTTGTCCGAATTTTTTTTTTGAGAACATCTACTTGAAAAACTTTACCATTTACCCCATATAAGACTGTGATGGAAAAAAAAATTTCTCAAAATTATTTTTTGAAAAAAATGTGTCCGTAGACATATATAAGTATATATCACTACGAAAAATGAACAACACTAGTTCTTCTACACCCCTATGTTTCTTTTAGGTACATACATTACATTATTTTTAGAAAACATCATTTTGATATTCTATTTTTCAAATTAGGGTTACATTTGGATGTTTGTATTGTTTTCCTTGGGAATTCATGGAAGGGACATGTTTAACTAAATCCATATTTTAATTGCAAGGAAACCATGTTCCTTGAGATGGGGTTCTAAACAAGGGTTCACAGTTTGGTTCATGATTGGACGAAAATATGAATCACTATCCAAAAAATTTGCATTATGGGGAAATGTAACTTCACTTGGTAGGAACATGTTTTACCAAATCTTGAGAAAAAACTATGATAATTATTGTATCACAGAAAAGAGGTGTACAAATACTACCCCAAAATTTTAAACTGTATGAAAATTTCATAAAAATGATGAAATTAATAAAAAAAATTTACAACAAAAACATGAAACATATTACATCCTTCATATTTTAATGGAAGAGGCTCTTATCATAAGAGACTCACCAATGAGATTTATAAAATTACATGATTTTGGATAGTTATATTCAGCAATTAATTTTTTCATGGACCTTATTTTTTATCCTTTTTATCAATTTCTGATTTTTCATAATTTTTATTTTATATCCACAATTATCTCCTTGAAAAACACTTTCATTGATATTTAATATATATATGATCTGTGACATAATCTAATTTGGTTTATTATAGATCCATCAAAGAATTAGGAATTGTTGAGTGGATATTCATTGATCAATGTAAAATCTTTTTGAATTATTGTTGTATTATATTTATATATCTCCCATTATTTTATATATTATTAATTAGATAATATTATTTGTTAAATAACATATTATAGTTATTCTATTTCTTATTTAACCTTCTATTTCACTTGGATTGAGGATCCCATGTGTGTTTTTTCTGATGTAATTATTTTACGGTCGAGGTATTCATGGTTCATATTTACTCAACCATCCCAAGTTCCCTCCTCTTTGAAATTGGATTCTAAAATGGATGGAATATATGATTTATAGAATCATCATGGAAATGGTTTTGAAATTGTTTTAATGGACATTATTATGTTTTTTTGGAAACATTATGTTGGATTTGGTTAACATTTGTGAAATGTATTTATCGATTTATTTTTTCCAAATAAAAATAAATTTTAAAGTATTATTTTTATTGTTTCAATGTTGAAATTATCATGGAAACATTAATATAGGATAAAGATGAATCACACCAATGATTATATATGGATCCATATTGAAGGGTAAACTCTTTACCCCTAGAAAAATTCAAATAGGGTAATGTGTTTAAGAGGATTCCAAAGTTATGGAAATGAGAATCTGTACACAATAAAATCCTACCCCCTAATACATGTTGTAAAAGTGTAATGTGGACACATGGTGGCCTACTATTCTTGGAAATTTTATGGGGATTATCATTAAACTAGACATGTTAATATTAATGGTAATTTCACCTATGTATTATTCTTAAATTATATATTTATTATGCTTATGGAAATTCATTGAATACTATGATATTTGAAACATTTAATTATTTATTGGAAATGGCGATTTACCCATGTTTTGTATCAAACAATCTTGAACTGCATCTCATGCCTTGACATTTTTTACTTGATTATAATTTTTTAATTTTGTAATGTGTACATATGAATCATCTAGTGGGATCCTAATGGGTTATTTTTATTACACATTTTATACATCATTCGATATATATGGAGTTTGTATGATCTAATATAGGTATTGATAAGGTGACATATGGTGGTGGTATGAATGTTTTTAGTATGATATATGATTATGAAGTTGTTGGTGTGTCATATGGTGGTGGGGTTTTATAAACATTTTAAAAAATTTAAATTTTTATAAAGGTTTTCATATATTTTCTTTCTTAACATAACATTTTACATGTTGAATTTTTTTAAAATTATAGAACTTTCGTTATCAAAATTTCATTTTTTGGTGTTTTTTTGGACTAATTTTTCCCAAATGTAGTTCATGAGTCTGTTTCATATTATTTATCATGTGGGAATATCGAATAGGAATTGGGCCATATCCAGATCATATAATGTTATGTATAGTTTGGTAATTTATATTGATATGTGAAAACTAATAGGTTGTGTCCCCATAAAATACACAGTTCGTAACATATGGGAACTCATTTAATTATTATTATTCATTGATAATTATTTAAATGATAAAATATTATTCTAAAACACTCATGAAAAACATTTCATATTCTTCCCTCTAACTCCCATGTGCATATAAAAAACAGAACCATCATATTCCATTTCCATATTGAATAATTCATATCCATAGATGGGATATTATATTTAAAACTATAAGTAACTAAATTAGACAATATTGAATTATAGGTAATATAAAATTTGAATTAATATAGGTATTAAACCCATAATATCTACTAGTGGTTCAAATAATTTTGTGAAATGATGTATCCCAAACCATTTTCATCAAAATAAATGATAATCATTTCCTCATAGTGGTGTTAAATATATTTCATGAATATAAAACTCATTCCAATTAAAAATCATGACTTAGATTATTCCCCTCAAGAGGTTAAATATGATTTGATCCTTTAGCCAACACATGATCCCCTTTCATAGGTGTGTGTCCTAATACCTCAACTAAATAATAATTTAATGATTTTTATCCATTTTTTATGACACAAGATAAGCACCACTTTTAGAAAAAAATTGGAAAAGGAGATCCGTACTTTTAGAAAATGGTTATGAACCATTGATAATATGCTCCAAAACCAAGGAGTTACATATTCTCAATGAAATTACATGGTTACTCCCTTTACTTGAATATTATCACCAATTCATAATCAATTGAGATACCATGTTCAATGATCAGGTGTCTAAATAACCTAACATTTCAAATCCCACATTCCCTTTTTGATATTTTTCTATAGAGTGTGATCCCTCAGGATTTTAAAAAAAAAATTACAAGAGAAACAATTGGTATTACATATATTTAAAGTACACCATTATTTTTTCCTTGAAAACAAAAAAATGTTCCAGGGTATTGGAGTAAAATATAGTTCATTGATGTAATGTTTTTTGTTGGAGTGCTAGGTAAAATAAATGACATGACGTGGAACATTATGTGGTCATATCTTCTCCTAAAAGGCATCATTTGAATATCTATTTACACGATTAAATTCCTTTGAACAATATGAAGAATATATTTTTTTTTGAAAAATATGATTCATTATAAATCATATTAAAAAAATTTATCAATATGAGGACAATTATATTTATTATTTATCATCAATCAATTTATATTGGGATTTTTTAATTAATAAGTGAATAGGCCCACAAAATTTCATTAAAAACACAAAATTGGATATGGAAAATTAAACACTAGATAACATAAATAACATGGCTCTCGAAACATATCAAATATTTTTTTCTCTGCCAACATAGGTAGGATCATATGGTAAGATGTAATCGAAATCATCTGTGGTCTCTTCACCAAGTCTATCAAAAAATACACATTTTTCTTTTAAGGAAATTCAAAATTTTCATATAGAAAATGATAAGGAATATAATTTACCCCCAATGGGATATCACCACTTCTCAAATAGAAACCAATTTTTATTAATGATATTATTTTAATCTTACTAAACTCTAGAAGAGGTGTTCTATCACAACAATACCAAGGAGAAAAATACCATAGAAACACACAGAACGTCCAATAAAGAAAAATAAAATAAAACTGCCATTGCTAATAATAAATTAGGTAAATTTAATAATTAAACTAATCAATACTGGTAATAAAATCAATGAGGTATAATCCATGAACTATAATATCCCATAACTGCTCTAGGATATACATAATAGAAGAGCATGATGGACTTTAGAACCACAGTTCCTTATTCTATCCTTGAGTTAATGATAATTCCATAATGAATGGATTGATTTACATTACAGTTTTTTAAGATACAGTAAAGTAGTCATCCTTAAGTATTTATATGCACTAATATCAAAAAATATAGTCACTAAATTATATGCAACATAAAAGGTACTTCTGAATGTTATAGGACCAAAATCATCATCCATTGGAGACTCGTCAACTCTATGCAACTGATTCGTTCTAGAGGATAGTGGATGGAACCCAATAATTCATGAATAATTTAGTTTTTTAATATATTTTCTAGGTGATTATTAAATTATTATATTGTGATAAACATATAGGTCATGGGAAAAAATCTTAAGGAAATCATGGCGCCCACATATGTTTAATCCTTTTTATGCCAATGAAAAACACACTCATTTCTTTTCCGAATTTACTTGTAAAATGATAGTATAATAGAAATTCATGATGGAAAGTAATGATAATTTTTATTGGGACAAATATTTATTCTTCTAAAAACCCACTTTTTTATTTTTCAATTAGAAATCCAATATAGTTACCACTATACATAAGTGTAACTCTGGTCAATACTGACTTACCTTAAATTCAATCTCTACTAAAATTACACTACCCACCATATATTAATAGGTGGTTATTAATAACATGGATTTATGAGATCATACATTATATAAATGACCCATATGAATGCAATAATCCATTATATTCTCATTATATGATACCTTAGGGGAGAATTATGGAAGATAAATGAAATTATTTACATAATTGATAAAAAACCAAATCCCATTCTCACGAGTGAAGAGAAACATGGATTTCACTTTGGTCATATAATCTATGTATAATATCATATTTATAATGTACAAGAAGTCTTTATATTACAATCCATCATTTTCTTTATCCAAAACAACTGAGGCCCACTACCATCTACCTAGGACCTATAACATTAAAACATCACATCACAATATAATAGAATCAGAAGCCTCTTTGAATTGAAAAATAGTTTTAGTTTCTCCAAACAAATAATATACCTTTTTTGGAATGTTAATCCCATTTATTGAAGGTTATTTTTATCCTAAAATATCATGGGTTTGACTTTTATCATTATCTCTTAGAGTTTTAGATTCTCTTTCTTGATAAATGTTAATTTTCATAAGATTTTCCACCATATGGACTACCTAAAAACTCATTTTATTCAATATTTATCCTCATGAGGGTTTCCCTACTAGGTCTCAATGTCTTAAACCTAGGAATGAGTCCCTAATGTTTTTCTAGGGGCATTATAATAACAAAAAATATTCAATTATACACATAAACATGTGGTATATAAAAAATTTCATTTTATAATAAGTTATTATAATTATAATTATCAGTATAAATTAATATATAATGTATAGGATTAAGAAACTCTAAATTAATTGAGACTCAATTCTAAACAACTATCTTTACTTATGTGTATTTATGATGATGGAATCTAGGAAATCACTCGAAATTGACTCCATATGTGCCCACATTACAATCTCATATCCTTGTAGACACCCATGTAATGACCTAGAATTCCCATGGAAATATTTTATAATTCATGGAAATTTTATGAGTCCACTATTTCTGATGGTGCGAGATTCTGAGGCCCGGAGTTCCCAGAATGATCCATCGAACATTTATTAAGCCTAAATTATCATGTGCAAGTAGTTTTCCCGAAAAAGTGTAATAACTCTTAAATGGTTACTCGGATGAGAAATATTAGGCCACCATTGTGCTCAGGTTAGCGTGTTTACCCTATGTGTGACTTATGTTTAGTCAGCACGGGCCACCTGTGGGAAAACCTGAAAATGGAAAATTCGTAAATAAAATAACTAAATAAAGTTATTTTATTTTCCAAATTCTTATAACTCAGAAATGGTAAATCAGATTAAATATATGAGACCACCTCTGAACACATGAGGGTAGGGTTTCTTTGTGTAGATACTAACTTGGGTCGGCAAGGGCCACCAGAGAAAGTTAGTTTTTGGCTGCTAATAAAATAATAAAGTGAAACTTATTTTATTGTAAAATTCATAACTATTAAACCGTATCATGGATTGGAAATCTGAGGGTAAAGATGGGTTCTTTGGGGCGTTATTCACCTAGGCAGAGCCTAACCTCAACTATTTCTGGTCGAGGGTGGGTGATATTAATTATCCGAATTTTTTTCGGGTACGTTCAGTAAATGTGCGAGCAGCGTTTTATAACATCTGCACTAGTGCTCTGAATTGAAATATGAGGCCATCATTGAGATCACAGTGTCTATTATTTATAATTGAGAGCTTCACCACAGTTATGTTCTACCAAGAATAGACGTTAGTGTTTGGTGTTTTTAAGAATAAAGTTAAATAAAAATAAGTGTGGCTTATTTTTATTTTTTCGGTTAAAATCTCCTAGTAGAGGTTGGTGGTTGGGGCCACCACACCATACCCTCCCATGAGAGGTTATAGTGGTGGTCCCACCCATAAAAAACCTCTATAAGGATGATATAATTATAGTGGGACCCACATGGGTTCTAACCCCCCTTTAACCACTCTAAACCCCTTATATATGTGGGTTGTCCACTCTCCACCATCCCCTCGTTAATGTGGCAATTCACCTAATAAATTAATTGAATTCATCAACTTCCTCTCAAAAATTAATTAAGACAACTTCGCCCACTAATTAGGTGAAGTATCTTAATTGATTTTTATATCCTTTTGAATTCTTGGTAACCAGTTTATAATAATAGTTATTCTATTATTTTTGGTTGTCAACTTACATTTTGGTGGAGCCTTGGGAGAATTAGGAGAAGAGCTCACCACCGAAGAACGCGAAGAACGCCTCTTCATCACCAACGAAGAACGACAAACACCTTTCACGATCATCGACCGAACCTAAGGAAAAGGAGATGACCACGAAGGATGCCAATGACGCATCATCCTCGGTCTCCTACACGGACGGTTCCTGACGGCAACGAATCAACACCACTTTAATCCGCGACTTCGTCAATGATCATCTACAAGCGAGGTAAGGGGTTTAATTTTTTTTGTTGATATTATATTCATTTTCTTAAAATTTTCAAAGTAAATAAAGGGATTGATGAAGACATTTTTAATGAACAAATTATTACTTATGTTTAGCCAATTGATATCCTCCTAAACGCAGAGGGTTCGGGCAAACCTCACATGGCCTGACACCCTCCTTCGTTTATGCATTGTAATGTTCTTCGATGCGGAAACACGACATATATAAGAGGTGGTGATGAGGAAGATTACGAAAAAAGGCTGCACCGCCCCCGCGACACCCCGACCAATGCCCCACGTGCTGTCGTGCCTTACAGGCCCGCTGCCCGCGCCCCATCGGTGCCCTACTTGGGGCCTCGGCGGCCTCCCCGGCGCCCTGGCACACTGTCCGACACACCCACGGCCCCCTGCCAATCTGCATGGCTCCACAAAACCCTACCAGGTGGACTTGTTGCCCCCCGATGCACTGCCCGACACCCTTCCCGTCGTCCCACGGCCCCCTTCCATGGCCTGCACGGTGCCCTGACACGCTGCCCGTGCCTATGCGCGCTGCCTAGCATGCTACTCGGCGCCCTGGCGCTCTACCCGGTGCACTTGCAGCTTTCCCGGAGTCTAGCCGGCCTGGATGTGCCCCGCACGGCCTTCCCGCTTGTCTCCCAACCTCCGCACCCTCGAGCTGATCCCTTCGCGGTATTGGCCAAACCGGACCTGGATTTCAGGCCGATGCCACCAGCGTCATGGCATCTCGGATGAACTACCCTCGTAGTCCGCTGGGCCGGGCCCAGCGGACTGGGTCAAAACATAGTGGGCTGACCCACCCAATGGGCCAAGTCATACCCAACGAGTCTGACGAGGATGACCCATACTAGGTCGACCCAGACAGGGTTGGGCTGAGTCAGTCCGACCAGGTCGGACTGGACCCAGGCCCACTAAGGACCCATTGCTTACATTGGCCATATCATTGGCATCAGAAGTTTATTTAACGAACCATCAAAGGTGCTGGTAATCTTGATGAGAGATGTTCCCATGGAGAATCCCCCACTGATGTTCAGGGTATAGTTGAGATACGGTCAGCATGGTTTGTACATGAATCCAACCGGGCCCCGGGACTAAAAATCAAATAACTCAGAGACCGGGTGTCCGATTGACGTGTTGTATGTTGCGTTGAGACCCCAATGACGTGGAATTCCATTGAGACACTTCCAACTGAGACTTCATGACACTTGGAGTAACAACTAGTGGGTCATGGAGCAGATCCTCCTGGAGACGATCATACAGAGTGCAAAGGCCTAGTAGCTGTAGACCTGACGATTACTTGACTGATTCGGCTCGGAGTGATTCGACTAGCCCAGTAGACAAAGAACCCGGTATTTGGCTACAAAACCATGGTGGACGGAGAACCTGGTAGTTGGAAGATGACATGAGGTACTCGACAGGAGGAGTACCTCTATAGGCTATTAGGGGTAGCTCCTAGTATTTGGTGGAAGACCCATAGTGGACTGAGCACCCGGTATTTGGCAGCAGACCTGCGTTACTCGACATGAGGTGTATCTCAACAGTCCAAGGATAGTGAGAAGAACCTCAGTGTCGAGACATTCCCACTGTACTCAATAGAGGAAGAGTACCCAAGCATCCATGGTTTCGATAATAAAAACCATAGTTTGATCTGAATCAATGACCATTGTGTTTTCATCATGATTGAGATAGGTTACTTGATAACATAGGTATATGTATGAGCATATACCTATGGAATGATTATATGTTGATTTCATACTTTTTGGTTTATCCTTGTTGGATTTTTGTGAGACCTTGAGGTTCTTGGGTTCCCAACTGAGTATCATTATACTCACCCCTGCATGGGCTATGCCCGCACCTCGTTGTGTAGGATGCAGATAATGGACAACGCTAATGGAGGTTGAGAGTGCCATGACTGGACTGTACCTAGAGGTGGACCCCTCAACGAGATTATGCACAAAATATACGGTCAGTAGTGGAGCACTGAGGAGGCTATATGTACCTACCCAACAGGTAGGATCCATGGTGGATAATTTAGGAGCCTCTAGACACCTTCCCGTTGTTTGTCCTTTAGTTGTACCAGTTTTGTCTTTTCCTTATACTTTCTATTGGGATTGTATTTACGGCACCTTTTTACTTTCCAATACCTCTTATGTATTCAGTATTGATTAGTTCATTACTTCAATTTGTGTACTATGATTGTGTGTGTTACTTTTTATAAAGGCAATGCCTTCCCATCATAGGGATTTACGCCTTTAGTGCTAGTCACCAGCCCTTGGCCAATAGAAGGCAGTCTTGTGGTAGTCAAAATACAGGTCCCGAGGATGGGTTGTGACAACCCCTATATGCATACCAACAATGGATAATGAAAATAAATCCATTAGATTCTAACAATGTAATATAATGAAATAAAATGTGTTTTTTTTTTCAAAATTCCTAACATGGAAAGATTTCAATGATAAGATTCAGTACCATCATGAATGATTTACTCATTTCCTACACCCATCTAGATATGGATTCATATCACTGTGGACTAGTTCATGGGTTTACCATGAGATATTCATAATTATGATTTAATCATTTTGATTGTGGGTGGAATCAAATTGTAATCCCACCTCATTCCCATTCATGAACCCAATATATTTGATTAATTAGATAATATATCAATTCAAGAAGTATCGAAATTAAATCAATACCTATTTCATTCATCTCGGTATGAGATCGTATCAAAAGAACTAGGATTTTTCAACAACATCAGGAATCATTGGGTACCCAATTTACCATGATTGTAATGTATAATTCCAAAATTTATGGGAATTCTAAATGTATTATTCCAACACTAAATGATATGCCCCCATCTTCTATTATGGATTTTATTATCCATGGAAGGATTAATTTTCTTTATTAGAGTTTCTATATAGCAACATTAATAAAAGTCAAAATAGAGATGGATATATTTGAGGAGTTTTATATCTATACAAACCATTCATAACATTTTTGGATATAGACTTGAGAAGAATCATTATTCAGATGAAACCTTGTTATGAAGAGATATGAAAAAATTCAGATGAAAATTAAATATAGAGTTTCATCCAAAATAATTTTTAAATCATATGTCAAAAATCATGATCTACGATTTTCATTTTCCCTGGGAAATCATGTTTTCCTATGACTCTCTCCAGGTATGGGACATCACTGATCGAATATGCAAGATAATTTTATCCATGGATTATTGGACCATTAGATATAATTAATAGAAATAATGATCTTGCTTACAGGTTAGCATTTACAACCATATTTATTTTGATTCATAATGATTTTTATGTAACTAAATATATGAAATTCCATCCTGATTATGTACATGTGTTTAGTTAGTAAATATTGATCTTGAACATGATTAAATATTATTTCATTCATAGATTTGTATCACGGATTGGAAAAGTAATTTCATTCGTTAAAAATGTTTTCCATCAGTTTGATTATTATGGGAACTTGGTGATATTTTAGATGAGAATGGGAATATTAAAAAATGGAATCCAAAACATTTTCGTAAACATTTCTAAAGACACAAATATCGATATATTTTCTTGGATAGAATACCTAATTATATGGAGAATATAACACCCCTAGTTTTAAATAAAATGACATTTTTATTAGATATTTTGAGGTTATGAAATAATAGGATTGTGTTTCAGGAGTTTCTCATTTGTTTTTTTGTTTTATATTGCTTATATTGGTTCATGACTTAGGCATGGGTGAGGGAAACTGTGTGGTCTTCTTTAGGAAACTGTCCGGTTTTTTTCCTGAAACCATATGATATATTTATTAGGATACTAGGGGGTGAAAAATGTTTCCAAACCATACATGTGAATAAATGAAAACCTATTAGTTATGATAGAGTTAAAAGTATGGTTGGATATATTTTTGTCAACCCGTATGAATCAACCACGTTAAGGGGTGTTTTAGAGGTTTTTGAGGGGAACAATTATATCATTGTCTCCAAAACCATGTTCACTAACCATTCCATATACATGTAATACTATAAGAAGATTCCATTAATTTTTTTACCCCGGAAATAATCATTTCTCATCAATACACAAGTATCTAAAACAAAAAATATCTTCATAGAATTCATTGGTGTCCCCATTGATCTAGAATTTGATTTTGATGGATCTATATTCATTTAATCTCTCAAATATGTTGTATATATCCATTTTCTATATTTCATTAATATCACATTATCTTATATCAAACATAGTGTTACCTCTAATGAATTAATGATATCTCAATGATCATTCCTTTTTATAAAACAATGATTTTATATAATAATGTAATGGATTTTTGATCCAAAATATGTTGTTTTCTTTATACAATTATATGTATTCATCAATATTTTAGAAGAAGGTGAATTCTTTATCTTATAAAATATTTTATATAATGAAAGATTAGATTTATTTAATATTTCTCTTGGATTTATAGAATATTTATGGATTATTTCATTGTGAAAAATATTATTGGTTAATTGTTGTATATTCATTTGAATTTGAATAGTTTTTGGAAATCCCAATTTAGTAATGGATTTAAATAATGGTTTTTGATTAATTATATGATGATTTCATGTTACATATTTTTAAAAAGATTCTGAATTTATCATGAATGAATTATCATTAGAACATGGAATAAATTGGTGTATTTTGATTAGCTTTTCACTGTGTGGGGACTTGTCAGTATAAACATTGTGCTCAGTTCAAGATTCGAGGCACAGAGGCATATCACCTTGTACAAGCATGGTGATGGAAAATTCATTCATATTGAGTAATAGGATAGACATTTATATTTCATGTGTGTATATGTGGATTGATGTGGTTTGGGTATGCTGAGTTTTATTGATAGGTATATTTTATGGCTTTTAATTTTTTTTTGGGAAAATGTTTTTTGTTTCTCCTCTCATTGATATAAATTATTATTTTTGGGTGATAATGTTTACATGTAGTGGAGGATTGAGTTGGTTAGTCTCTTAAAGAAATTATGCTATATTAGATTACTCACCCCTATCATTTCTACTTTGGTGTATATACAAATATTGTTCTTCATGAAATGGGTAGTGTAAATTTATCATCATCTACAAGTGGAGGATCATGATTATACATATCAAAGGATATTATTAAATATTGGAGATTAAATTATATATTGGTTAGTGTGATGTGAAATTGGAATTTCTAACATGGGATGTCTTATTGTTTTTTCTAACCATGTTATTCTATTTCTCATATACAGTAATGATGTTATTTTAATGATTTTTAATTTGAATTGTATTATTTTTACATCATAAATTTTATATTATTTTTCTTTAAAGTATTAATGATATATTTTATTAATTTAATAGTGAAAATATTACCCCATATGTAGGTAATATATTAACTATATTTACATCCATTAGTGTCTTGGGAGTTGAACATATAGTTTTCAACACCATCAAAAGTCCTATAATGAATACATACAATCTCTTGACACAATTTTCTTAGTGGATAGAAGATAAATGTGGAAATCTTTCTTGGAATGGTCACCATTAATGGATAGATACCCTTTCATTGTCTCTCAAAATTATAATGGCCTCTAAGTGGAATTAAGAACATAAATTAGGTTTAGAAAAACATATAATCACTAGAATGATTGGAATACTATATAGGACTATCAAAATCAATAATGCTTGTTATGATCTTATGTCTTATTAATCAATGAGGCTTGGGATAGAAACATTGGAAAGGATGATTTTTATTTTAGTATTACATAATAATAGGGCATTACAATGAATAATTTTGGCCTTTAATTCACCATGCATTCACTCATCCTTTCTTTTTTTCAGATTTTATTTTGGCATCATCTGTTAGAACATGTTTTGTTTAATTATAAATGAAAATGATTCAAATAATTCACCAGGATATGGTGATTACTAAAACCCATTATAATTATTTCCAATTCATTTTTATAAAAAAATTTGGTTTTTAATATTTTACCAAGTGTTTTTGAATATATCAACAAAATTAAGACAATAATATTACTAAAAACATGGAAATATCGTACATAGATATGTAGAAACTCCAAAAGTTATTTAATTTAATGTAATGGATTATAATTGTTTTCATTAACAACATAAATTATCTTTTAAAATATATTTTTATTCATATATCCCTTCTCAAGAAGTATTGGCCTGACTCATCACATGTTATGAACATGAGTAGCTAGACCTAGAATCTAATATGTCTATGATCATACAATGGAATTGAGTTGCTAATTCTCAAGTATAATTCCAACATGTGATGTGTATACTATTTTAATGTTTTTTGGTTTTATAGTTTTATTCTTTAGAGACTTGGGAGGATGTTTCATTGATGAGGGAGTTGTTTCCACATATATTTATGGGACACCATTCTTTGACATATATTTTTGTGGAAAATTCAATATTTTTGGTTGAATTTTCACTTCATGATATTTCATTAAGGAGCATAATTTTATTGAACATATTTAATAATTGTATTCTCTTAGGTTATTCTAGGATACAATTTAATGTTATTATATTTTTTCAGGTTATATTCATGGGTGATTAACGACAGTGAAAAATTATATTGGTCTTCCCCAAAAATAGTGAACGTTGTTTTGAGGAATAATAAAATGGATAATTATTAGGAACACAATATCCCCAACCCATGATGTTTCCACCCATGACCATAAAACAGGGGAAACATATATTTTATATGGTCGTTAAAGATTTTATCAAACTATGTATCCAAACAATCATGCTTCTCTATTAGTAATAAAAGAGGATCATAGTTTTGGAAAACAGTTCTCTAAATTGTGCAATCAAACCATCTGATGTGATTTAATTAATAAGAGTTTTTTAAATCCTAAAAAATATCAATTGACAAATCCATCATTATTTGGAGTAAAATATGGATATTGGAGACATCTATAAAAGATTTTAGAGATTTTTTTACTTATACTAATCATATTAAACAAATTGAATGTTGTTAGATATTTTATTTCAATGGTATATACCTCTTGTTGGTCATTCATAATTATTCATCTAGATACACTCCTGTTTAATTCAATGTAATCTTAGATCAGGGATGATAATGCTAGATTAGATATTTTTTTCATTATATAGTTATGATTATTATAGATATATCTTGTATTTTTTAATTAGTTCATAGAACTTTATTGATAATTATACATTATTCTTGAATGATTACGGTTAGTGATATATCCCCTTTTTTGTCTACAAAATAAATAATTTGACATTATTATTTGATAATCCATTGAATGAAGATCATCATTTTCATCTTGAATCATTGGTTTCTTATAACATGAGGATCATCTTGTTGTGTTGTAATTTAATTTGATCTAGAGTAGTTGATTTCATGGTTGAAATTTATTTTAAAACCCCGACATAATTAGTCATTGAGTTTATTTTATAATAGGGATGTAATACATTATTAAAAGTTTTTGTTATAATATTTTTGAAAAGGTTTTGAAATGGATGAAAATGTTCTTTAATATAATGCGCTGGTTTTGGGTAACAATTGGTAAATAGATTTATACATTATTGTGGATAATGAAACTGGTTTAATAGAATTATTCATGTTATTTCAATAATAGAATTACAGTGGAATGATTCTTTTATTTTAATCCAAAATTTAATCAATTAAAATGAAAATTTATATCCTTAGGGAATAATGGTATCAAATTTAACATGTTCTTTTGGAGTAATTTGGTAACCATGTTTGCAACATTATAGAATTTAGACACTCTCTAGAGTTAACCCTTAATCCTAGATTTTTTCTTATAGGTTAACATGTCAAAAATTCAGCTCACATATCATGATAATGTTTCGAGGATCCTTATTGAATTAGAACTAAAGATACCGATGTGGTTCTTTCTATAGTTATTATCCTTGAAATTATTATTTTCAATGTTTATGTAAATTATTTGAAAATTATTATATTTTAATTATTTATTATATTTTCTAAAATGATGATTTATCTATGTTTTATATAAAATTTGTTATCATTTTATTCCATTTTTTTTTATATTTTTACATGACAATAATAACTTTAGGTTGTAATATATTACTATGAAACACATGGTGGGATCCTACTAGGATTATATTCTCACACATTACTCACATATTTTTTCATATATATATTTGATTTTATTTGATGCACGTAAGGGAAAGACACTGTCAGATGGTTGTGGGTTTGTTTCCTATCATTATATGGTTGTTAGGAGGTGAGGTTGTGCCTCATGGATTTTGAATTAAATGGGGGTTTTTACATTGGTTATTTTATGGTTGTAGTAACCTATTTTTTTATGATTATATCTTTTACCATGAATGGTATTTTGTACAAAATATTTTATTATCGAAATATTTTAATTTTGGTTTTTATTGAATAATCATTATTATGGTAGTTTAGGATGAATGTATGATTCTCTCCAGCCCGTAGAGATCATGAATACCCATGCGGCCATATTAGGATCAGACCAAGCTATAGATTGTGTGTTAATTTGAGTTTTTTCTGTTTGGTGTAGTTTTTGATCCCTACCTCGATTGACACTAATGTTTTTTAGTCCATGTAAAAAAATTTGGAAGCAACCCTAAATTTTTTATGTCATTATAAAAATGGGAAAGAACATTTATTCATTAAGGAACACCCCATTACAAAGAAATTAATAATTCTACAATACCACCCAAGAACATACATCATGAATTTCTTCCAAATATCACAATAAAGATAAATCATGAGATCCCATATTATATTCTGAAACACAAAAATAATCTATTTGGTCATTAAATCATATGATATGAAGTTCATCCCCATACTAGGGCATCAGACATTTCTATCCAAGGAGGTCCTCACCATGAAATATTCTATTAATTGCCTCCAAATATTTGAATATCACATCAAAAAAGGAAATATCCTTGTATTTGTTACCTAAAATATGGACTGGTATTGAGTGATTAATAATTTTTAAGGAACATCATGTCATATAAATCAGCATAAACATATTATTATATATATGAACTAAGGGATATTACAATTAAATTGATTTAATATGTAATTCCTTTATATGAAGAATCATATCTCAATGTAATATAATAGATCCCAAATAGTATATCCCCTCAATAATTTATCTAGGAAACAAATTTTTTAGTATGATTAGGTAAAGGAATCTATCACTTGAGTTGTGGGGAATGCTATGTTCATGATAATAAAACCAACTAAAAATAATGTAAGGGATATTTTTTGATCCACCGCTAGTACCTATTATAACATTATAAATGTAATAACATAAGAGTGAATAATTTTTCTCCACCTAATTCTATATATAACTTAACAACATTTTATATAAATTCTTCTACATTTTGGGGAGTATAATAACCTTTTTATGAAAATAGAGAAATCTATGAGTATATTGGCTTGACTACCCTTCCAGGTATTTGATGTATAAATTTATGTATATAATTTTGAGACCTCCATAATTTATTCGTTAGTCCCTATAAATCTCTACACCTAATAGTCACTAAATACAATCCTGATATATATATATATATCTGTTGATAGGGTGAATATAGTGGATTATACATCCATTCACATCATAGGTACCACAATAATAATAGACTAACATTATTTAATGACATTACCCTATTATATGTCTTAGCATCACAATGCACATAGACTAACTGATCTCTTCACGAGAATATCACTACATCAAAATATCAAAAATAGTGTATCTAACATGATCAATGATGTGAGAAATTGTTATGAAATGATTTGGAAGAGGTGGTGTGCACCTAAATTTAAAATATGCAATAGTCTCAGACTATATATAATCTCTTGGTAGAAATCATTACATACTTATAAATAGTGTTTGATGAATATCAATCATGAGATAATCCTAGAAAATAAAAAGTCATTATGTAATAGCAGCCTCCGCGATAATATGTAAAACATCTAATTCCATGGGGAATTGTGGGATTATCACTATTAGTAAATCCACCAACAATACTATGCATATAAATATATCATTGAATTCATTACATTGTGTGGGATTTTTTATGATAAACCTATACCACAAAGAATAGAGAATTTATACCAGCATCTCATCACCCCAAAAGTTACTATTTTATAGACAATGTGAATCATAAAAGTAACCTTATTCAGATTATTTCCAATACTGGACAATCCATGATCCTTCAAGGACCAATTTGTATGGTTGGTCAATGAATTACATAAAATCACAATCATCATATAAATTATACATGAGAAACCAACAAGAAAGGTGAAACATCATTGAGTTTGAAATCCAAAATGACACATGATAAATGAAAATAGAATGGATGACTTTAGAATATACAAATAATAATATTTAGAGGATAAAATATCTATGTATCATTCTTATAAATTTATGTTTTTGAAAAAATTAGACAACTATGAAAACCATTTGTGTCACCCATACCTATGGATCAAAACACAATATCGAAATTGAAGATCATGATGACGAATCTATAAATGAAATAATGTACACATTGAAACATTCAATGAAGGTGATTATACTATACACTATGTATAAACATTAAATATAGTTTCAACATTAGATAATCCATGGCCACATGATCATTGAACATTGATCAAATAAAATTTAATGGGTGTGGCCTCATCCCACCAACCACCAGGGGATACTAAAAGTATCACTATTAAGGAATGATTGTCTTAGTACGAGGCCATGTTACAAATTATGAAACCACTAAACATTTAGTTACACTGGGTATATATTACTAAAAAATAAAACACTCAAAAAGATGTTTATATTTACCATTTAGTACATATTCAACAATTGAAGGATGTCTAATTAAATGTCTAACCATCTGACATGATTTATAAAAAGGTAGATATTGTATCTATGATCAATTGAAAAGAAATACTATGATTTAAATACTGGATGGTATCAACAATATAAATTAAAAAAACAAGAGAAAAACATAAACTAGAAATCATCCTCATACACATGTGGGTTTACCATATTAGAAACCACCCATACCCAGTAGTTTTGAAAATTGTTAGCCAACCATCTCACTAAAACATAATAACTCCATTGAGTGTCCAACTACATAATTGAAGTCCACGGAATAAATACGAGAACCTATAAAACCTAAATAAAATAAAAATCAATGGTGGTTGAATGTAACACTTTCATTTAAATTTTTTTATAAAACCAACCATCTTGATAACTAGTGGTACTAGTAACCTAATATATAAGATATCATATTTTTATCTTTCAGTTTTATCATAATGGGTATCCTAATATTGAAATAAGTATCCCTAATAAGATGATTCATACATAATATATAAGTAGAAGTGTTTTTTGGTATAATAGATTACTATTTGGGTCCATCAATAGTTTGTTGGAACTCTATCAACAGTTTATCAATCAGTTTAGTTTATAAATAAGAAGGTAGATAGTCAACTAATTGATAAATTGAAAAAATATAAGGATGATATGGTCTAAATCTTCATTTCCATATTTAATGGTCTAACCTACTTCATGAACATAAAATTCACTTATTATAATGTATTGTTTATATATATAGATAATCCTACTGATGAGTTGGAATCAATCATTATTATGATAATAAATACGAGTGGATTTTTTGAGGAAATAGTGGTTCTGAAAATGATAGTCAATGATATTTTATCTATAAGGGATAGTGTATGAAAATTCTGAGATCCTTTAGAAATATTTCCAGCTAAGATGAAATAATTACTTTGACACTCAATCTAGTGCCTTCACAATACCCGAAACCTAGTCATATTCAATTTCATATGACACACCCATATAAATGAAAATGATAATAGAAACATCACCATTAGGTAGTGATGAACAATTGTCCACAATAACTATATGGATATTGAAATTATAAAATATATTTTTCTCTTAAAGAGTGAGGTTCTGGTATACCTCACCGGATATCTAAAAAATAATATTAACAACTTATTAGATCATAGAAATACCAATGTGATCTTTATTACTGACCATCTAAACTAGTTACCATTCTATTATATATCATTGAAGAATATCTAGAATTTATTAATTATCAAATACAATATAAAATTAATGGAGAAATCCATGATGGTCGTCATGGGGCAACCCATGAGGAATGAAGAAGTTGTCTCTATAATTTTACTAGAAGATAAAAGAAGTTATTACATATTCCCATATAAGAATGTGTAGAGGTTTAGTAATTAAATGACTAGAAACATGTGATCCTTGTGTAAATGTAAAACCAATTATTTAGAACCCCAAACCCCTTACACTATTTGAATCATCCTCTTAATAATTACAGAAATCCAATAGTCAGTATATGTTCATAAATAAGGGAAGGTAACATTATATGGACCCTAATCTAGATCCTCTACTTGTATATAATCTTAATTACAATCTACCATGACATTAAAAGGATTTTTACTCAACCAAATAATGTAATCCTCATCAGATATATAGTTTTTACAAGACACAGTGAATGATAACCACATTGTGAAACTGTTCTCTATCAAAGTAATTATATATTACATTGAATTCCCTATCCAAGATTTTTTATAGTAATAAATGTGGTCTAAGAGGGTGAGAATATTATGGAATAATCATTTTATGTGTTTTTGGAGTAGAATATTAATATACTTGCAATATACTATTGGAAACCTTATATTCTATAGAAAGATTTTTTTCCCACAAGATCAGAAAGATATTTCATCCACTTTGGTGTTATCTAAATCCCTATAAAATCCTATAATATTATTGGAGTAAGTTTAAAATGAACACCAATTTTCTAATCATCTAACTATGTATATATTAGAGCAGCATTATACTATAAAAATTGACATGGCAGTAAATATTGGCTAGTGAAATGTATCGTTAACATAGTATTCATCAACCTAGGTTAATTGAACTAGGTACCTATATCATGGTACTATAAGAATTTCCTAATCCCAAAATTAATATATTTTCCATGGTCTCAGTTTTTACCAATATAGGTATATTTTTTACAATCTATTAACCTATTCATGGATCATAGAGGAGTATTTTTTTAAATGATATTCTATTTAGAGGTCAATGATTAGATAGTATTATTTGATGTCAACCATGTATATTTTGATCCCATAGAGTGTCATGTGGTGATCCCAATTATTGAATAAGAGAAATAGGATTCCAAAGATTGGATATATATGGAACAGAAACATTTATAGAATGAAAAATGGTATTGAAATTCATGGAGAACTCATCTATAATAGATATATGAGTACACTCACACAATTCCAAACCCACAGATGTTCGTGATACAATGAGGCCATATTATTCTACAATTATGTCATGGAACAACGATATAATTATTATGAGCATAATTCTCGTAAAAATTTATCTCAAAGACAACTTTTTTGATCTCGTATTTATTTCTAAATTCATGTATTTTTTCAATAGACATCTTAGACTGCTTTATAGAGATTATAACCCATTTGAGTCTCATAAATTATACTATATATTTGATAGAATATATAATACAGATTACAAGAATTCAAATATTGGAAATAATACACTTATTACTACCCTTAAATCCTAAAATGTATCAAATCAACGCACCAAATTATATTGCTAAGAAATAATTATTTCCCATCATTCAGGATGAAGCAACCATTGTATATATTGATAAAAATAAAGATACCCAGCCTATTTAAATCCTTATGATATATACCATGTCATATATGAATTTCTAGTTTACAATGAGGGTGTATAATTATGATAATAATGAAAATTCCCCTGATGAAAACCACACATTATTATCATTAGATCATTAAAATTGCATTACATAATAACATGAGAGACTGGCCTCTGAGCAGCGTCACCCCCTTCTTCTCTCATCACCCTATGGATTCGCGATCCGGTCCTTCTCCTTCCTCATCTGATGCATCTAGATTTCTCGACATCAATGCTCTGGAATCTCGTACGACATCGACGTGGTCTGATAAATCTTCAGGTTCCCGATTAGGTGTTGGTGTGGTTTGGATCTCGGCTCAATGGGCTCCGGTGGTCTGCATCTCGACATCGGCTTCCGGCGGCTAGATGTCGGCTTGGCGTCAGCACAATGAAGATTCGACATCAGGATCTATGCTTGAATTTATCGCACATGGACACGGCTTGGTGATGGATTCTGGGCTCGGGATCTTTTCTCAGATTTTTATCGGCTTCAGATGCATTCTAGTGTGGTCTGGTGTCTGCTAAAATGCGATTCAGAGGGGGAGGTTTGGTTTGGTTTTGGATTTTTGTTTGTTGGGCACAATTTGTGTTTTTCGGCGTTGTTGTCACCATAGGGGCAATGTTCTTCCACTAGTTCCTTCTGCCTCTTGTGGATCATTTGTTTTAGGTTGTTGCTGATGTGTCATAAGGGTTCTTCACAGTCACGGTGTGGTTCGTGTGGCTTCGGTTCCAGCGGTGAGGGCTTCAGGTTGATTGCTTCGGGTGAGATTGTCTGGCTCAACCCATTTAGTTGTTCTCATTTGGCTTTGTTGTCTCGATAATTGTGGTTTTCTGGAAGTTATGTTGGTTTTTGTCTCGGAATGCCACTGCTCAAGGGATTCTACAATGCTTTACTTTCAAAAAGACGATTCAGATTAGGTTGAGGGAAAATTAGTTCAACTATTTCAATGATTTTCAGAATTAGATGATTGAGAGTGTATGGATTTGGCCATCGATACCATGTATGTGCTTTGGCACATGTTTGCTTGTCTGATGCGATGAGACTTTGAAAGTTGTATTTTACGGTAGATTGTTGCTGGGAGGAGCTTCTCTTTTGTAGTGAGTATTGTTTTTTATCATGAGTTTTGGTCTATTGTAGAATATTGTTTTGTGGTTAGGTCTTGATGTCATGGATTCTCACTTCCCCTTACAAGTGATTGGAAAATAATAAAGTAATTTTTAGTCAGATAAACCAACCTTCATAACATGAGAGACCCGAATAAGATTCCCTATCATATATAATAGATAAAAATTTCCATTATTAATTCTATGAATCATTGAATTTTATAATAGATTCATTACTCAAGGACAGTGAGGTTGATCGAAAAAATCTTTAGAATTCACCTACTAAGGAGTCATACTCATTAGCCTCTCCAAAACCGAAGGAAAATATTACATAATTTTCATGAAAGGAATATGTTCTCTTATATCATACATTATGTGACATATAGAATAAATAACTGAGAGAGCGGATCTAAATTTTCACAATCCAACATTTATGTATGGTCTCTCGACTCGTATTTATGATCTTAGACAAGTAAATCTTTTTATAACGGATGACATGTTATTCACATTGATAAGTTCCATTATGCCTCTTGACGAGAATGAAATGAATATCTAGTTATTGAAAATTTATTTTGATATATTCATTTAGAGTTACCATTAAATGATTGAATTGGATTCTTATGAGGCTACTCACAAATTGGGACTACTAGATACCCATCATGGTATCAATCAGATTTCCAGGAGAATCCATCCTTCTTATAATCCTATGACTTGATACAATATTTAAAAGGTCATTAAATACACAATTATCCATGTATTTATATTCATGAGATTTCTCACAACCATCATATTTCATTAAAAATGAAGATTTATATCGTGATTGAGATTAATTTTTGGGATCTCAATTAGAATTTGTCGATGTATGACTTCTTAGGGAAAAATATAAAAATAAATTCTGATGAAACTAAAGGTTTTAAATCCCTTTATAAGATTTATGTTCACTAAGGGTTAAAATAGAAAATAATATCCCCTCTGGATGAATAACATAATATTATCAATGAAACACATGTAGTATTATACTATTACTCCATGCTCTTTGGTTTATAAAATATCTTCACCACATATAAATAATCCATTAAACACATCATTTAGACCCTTCTTCGAATTATAATGGTATGTTATTTCAGTGATCTTGAGGTCATATCCTTAGTATACTAGGATAAAATTTAGGACATTGAGAAATTATTCCAAAAAATATATATTACTATAAATTATTGTTGATGACCCTACATTTTCTTCCAATATGATTTTGTTAATGTTCATTGACATTGTGCTATAACATTATGGAATTAATGATAACCACCAGAGGATTTGAAAATTGTTGAAATGTAACCACCTTGAAATTATCAAGAGTTTAGTTGGTTTCATTGATGCCTTACCATCATTAGTAATTTCATATTATGTATGACTTGATAATTTCTACAATTTATGAAACTAATAAAAAGTTAATTTTTCAAAAAACATTCTATGTCGTTTCTCAAAAATCCATTAAAAAAATAATGAAATATCAATTTTTGAAATTAATTCCTAATTAACTGTTAAAGGGAAACAATATATTCCAAATAAAAAAACCTAGATTAAAATAATGGAACTCTTATCTCATATAAAATTTTAATATGGATGAAAACATTTATTTAATAGATCATTAGAGTAATACAAGATACTAGAGAATGAAATTACAACCTTATGATGAAATTCAATGAATTCATTTTTTACATTAAGAAAATATATCAAAATACATCCAAAACCTAAGGACATATTGGTATCTCGCATTTATCCACAAATGTATATCCTAAACTATTAGATATTGACTAGATTCTAGGATATTTTGGTGGATACCTTGAATTATATCAATATTATATTAATTGGACATATGAGAATAAATGGTAATGTGAAAACAAATTTCTAGGTTGCACACCCTACCCTAGATTTCATATCGGTGAATACAATTCTAAAAATTTATATTCTAGGAACATAAAACACCAAAATTGTTTGACATGTACATTGATAATTCCACTCAAGGATCAACTAAAAACAGAATATAAAATTCAATGTATAGAACTATTGGTGTGAAGATTTTCCTTAGATCACCAAAAAATAAGATTCTTCCTTACTTATTCCTCTTAAACCAGATTTTTATTAAAATGTTGGTAGAGAATCAACATGACAATGTTAGATTCTAGTAATCCTAATAGTTGTGTTTTCTGATCAGAATGATTAACAGGATTCAAAACTAGTGATCAAGTAAAATAATCATCACTATTCTATTATAAGGGAAACATCATCTCCACTAAAAAATTTACTAAAAGGGATGAAAATGCATTTACCCTTTTATCCACAATAAATATTATTCGTTAATCCTAGAATCATTGGGATGATACATTATCTAATTTTGCAATGAACCTAAATGATACACACTAGCAAGAGACAATCATATAAACCACACAATGAAATGTGGCCTCCCCATTCCCCATCAATGATATAGTTAAAATCCATGAAAAAAATAATACAAAAGAATACATTGATCTGATATCCTCGTTAAATGACTAAACAACTCGATGGATTCCCCCAATAATAAAATATCACTAATGAATAATAATTCTAGATTATCATTCCAAGAGGGAAAATATAAAATTATTGTAAATAGATATATTCTCTATTTCATACTAAATATATATACTTTCCTCTGCAAATAATGTTTTGATGCACTTCTCGACAAATTGAAAAGTGGAAAAACCATTACCATTATACAGAAAGATCCTGAAGACCCCTTCGATGCTATGTCGTCATAGAAAAATATGACCTATCAAATGAACAGGATAAACTATATATAGTTATTTATAATATAATACATTATTTAATTAATCATAAAATTCAATGAGTGTCAAATAAATTTCATGTTTATTTCTCATCCCAATGAAATATTTCATATCACCAGATATTTGGGGAAATATTTTGTATAGGTAATGGATATTGTAAGGATGTAACCCCATAAATAGTACGACACTTCAAGTTTATTATTACTACACCACAACCAAATCCATTTTTTATACTATTTAAAAAACCCACCTTTTCGAAAACAGGGAACCATACATGAGCTACTAATACAAAAAAAAACCAAATAAACTTAATCCACTACAAACCACATTAAAAAATCAAGTATTAAAAATACTTCCAAAAAAACCTAGAACAACGAGTTAACCAACCTAGATCCACAAGACAACCTAACTCAAAATGCATGGAATATACTAATTTTCTAAAAATAAAATTTAAAAAACATCAAACCAAGAAATTGAATCATTGCATTTTTCATTTATCACCATCACCTAGCAACCATAATTATATAGCCTCCCAATCAGCGTCATCACCAGTGTCACTTCACCATAATAACCACTATCAACACACATCATGAATGATCACCATCTTTATCAACATTTTGATAATATATCCCTGATGATATCACCAACATATCATCATAAGAGACCATAACTTCCGAAATAAAAATCATAGAGATCCAATCATCCATGAAAATCTCCAATGATCGCACTTCAACTTCACCGACCACGATGAAAAGTGTCTCATTTCATGTAGAATAGATTAATGCCCAAACAACACCGCCCAATGCTCGGATGAAACATTTATCCTAACTATTATAGAGAGGATAAATGGATCATAAGGACAAGTATTGTTTAATGCAATGTCAGATTCTTGGGGAATGATCCCTTACCCATTAAAATAGATGGAATAAAAAAAATTCCGAAAATGAACAATAATAGAAAGGAATCCATAACAATAGAATATAAAAACAAAGGAGAGGAAAGCAGTATGAAAGCAATGAAATGAATCAGGGATTTAATCCCTTAAAATTAACTCCAATAGAATGAGATATACTAATGAATTATACAAGAAAAATGTAGAACCATGTACCTCTAAAACACCCACCTCCTCAATCCCAAACCCATCTGAGGAACTGAAAAACCCATCCATGATAGTGTTTTGTATGTCGAGTCAGATCGGTAGAGTAGGGGTGGAAGGGGAGAAACATATGAACCTCTACAGAACCATAATGTATTTGACCTGGAGGATAGGATGCTAGTGAATCAAAAAATAAGACCAGACATTGAATAAAAGATAGAAAAACCAATGGATGTAGATGAAGAAGATGAAATGGTGGATATAGAGATGAAACCCTATAATGGAAAAAGTTGTAGGAGGGGTAAATCCCATAACATTAGGTGAGAGTATGAAATCCTAAATAGTGAAAAAAGAGGATGAATATGAGAGTTGATAGAGGACCTCGATAGTGTGGGGAGCCATGATAAATTATTTTATTCTTAATGAAAATATCTTATTTTTTAAATTTTCCAATGAAAGAAAACATAAAGCAGTAATAAAAAATATTATATTTTAATGAATATGTCTAATTTTATTTTAATAGTTTGTATCATGGAATGAATATTGATAGGGAAAGACAACACTGTATAGTTGAAAATTATAAATGAAAATTATAATATAATTTCTAACTACTTATAGCACTAAAAATAAACGATAACCATATTTAATTTATCATTCATTGAAACAGTATCATATATTCATTAAAATAAGTTTGATATTACAAATATGCCCTATCTAGAGAGGCCATTTCTTACCATGTGGTATTCTTACACCAAAAATCATACCTCAACAAAAGAAACATTATATTCGTTTAACTACATTGAGGAATATCTATTTACTATATGAGTTTACATTCCGACACTCATCTATTCTATATGTTGTTATCATTCATAATAAAAACAATAATAAAAGTTACTTGACTTTTTAGAGAAGAAATAAGAGAAAAAGATACACACACTATACGACATGGACATTTATTATAATTAGATTAAAAAATTATTCAACAAAAATTCACTCCCTCACTAATTTCCTTATAGTGGTTATTTTATAGATAAAATAAATCCAATAATACCTACGAGGAATATACTAATGGTTATACCAAGGTGGGATTTTCCTTACACTATAAATAATATCTTTTCTAATGTACCATTATATATGAAAAACATTGATGGTGAGAACATAGTGGTATCAAATAATACTCTGTCCTTGAAAAATATTTTTTGATAATATTCCTGGATGAACACTAACATATTAGTCACACTATGAAAAATCACATCATTTTGTGCTGAGATGCATGAATTTATTATATATAAAATGATATTCTCACCATACAATAGTAAAAATAATTTCTACTTCCTTACCATATGATGTAAAACTACAATACAACATCTATCTTGTGTAACCATAAACTATAAAAGATTCCCCGAATCATCCTGACTACAATACATTAATTAATTTATCTTAATTCCTAACTACATTAATTTTAACTAAAAATCATAACTTCCACATAACATGATATATAAAAAGATAAAATAATTTCATTTACATGACATTATATTATATAAATTCATCCATACTTTAATTATTTTATATGTATAAACATCAACATCATTCAATACTATATTCTCCCGCTTAAATCGACATCATGTCATATCACTTTTGACAAAAAATTATGGCTTGGTTCCCAGTATTTTTGGATATATAGTGATGAATAGTTTCCTTACGATAGTCATAATGAAATATTTCTATTATTTTATCCCATTTTTATCTTAGTGACACTTCAATGGTCATATAGTGTTTTTGTATATTATCCTAGTGTGTTAAAATTCCCCTCATATATATGAGCATGATCAAAGAATGATCCTATCACATAAGATTTTTGATTTAACAACACATCTATATGAAAATACCAATTTTCCCTAGAAATGAGACTAAACTATACAAATATACTTGTGAACTATGTCTATCATGATTCCTATTCAATCATGAAATGTAGTAATATACATGATCACCTATCCTTGAAACAACCACATGGTTTCCTTGATACTTATCCTATTATATTTGGATCAATTTTTGATGTACCTATCTCTTGTTACCCCAAACTATGAAATGTTATATCAATCCCCAATCACTCTATTTCAGATTTCCCCTAGTCTAGATCTCATGACATTAAACTTCAGGAAATTTTATCCATTTTTTTATTTTAAAATACCTAAAATTTTCAAAATATTATGTCAATAAAATATTTATAAATATATCCACACTATAAGAAAATAAACTGGTAATAGAAACCTTAGTTGGAAGGTTGTAATCCGTTACATGTGATAAAGATCCATTGGGGAACTCTTGTATTACAGATTCCAATTTTTGTTAACCTATTCCAGGGTGAAAATGATTCCATTTGATAATATCCGAATTTAAAAATTTTGAATGAAATTGACCATATGAATTTATTTTTCCATTCAACTATAATCAGATAAAACTAAACTGATCTCCAATTAATATATTTTTTAACAATGAAATCATGACTCATGTGGACGTAGCGATCAAGGTGAATATATTATATTAGCATGAATGAGATTAAGTGTATTTTTATTTAATTATGTTAAATACGAGACTAATGATTTTAAGCAGAACAATATAAAGTCTACAATTAACAATTACCCATGCAATTTGGGATGGACTATCATCATGATGATATTCCATATATAAAATCAAGATCTATGTTGGATCTATTTGTTCATAAATATATTTTGATAAAAAATATTATTCACATTCCAAGAATTATGTGTGACCTGAATCATATCATTACATTATACATATTGAGACATGTTTCTACCATATTACACAAAACCACAAATTAATCAAAAAAAGATGCCACATATCCTAGGAATGATTAAAGAATTCACCATTTTGGAATTATAATAATCTTTACTAGTATCAGGTCCTTCCTAGTGACCCATTACTCTTGGAAATCATTAAATAATTATGTTGGGATTCTGTTTTTCAATTAACACATAGTAACTCTTAAAACTTTTACACTATGATACAATATAAATTAAAAAAAACCATTTCCAATACAAATAAGAAAGATCAATGTGGGTTTTTCCACTTCAATATTTACATGGATGATGATTCCAATTTTTTATTGGACATATAGTGATGTTAGGATCTCATGTCGCAGGCTCAAACCACATATACAAATAAAAACTACACATTTTCTAAGTATTTTGACACCTGAATTCATGTTGGGATTACCTTCAATGGTATAGCATTGATATGTGTCCATTCAAGTCCTTATTTCATAAATTTAAACTACACAAACTTTGAGTCCATATCACAAGCTGTTAAATTTATCAATATCGGAGTCATAGTCCCATGATGTTAAAAGTCATGAAACACGAATCCTTATTGTATGATGATAAACTACATGATATATTACTCCTTTTCACATGATGTTAAAATACATTACATATAGTCCATCCTATAAGGATAGAAATCATAATGTAATCTGTCCCAGATTCATTAAAATCCCATATGATGGTTTAGATCAAAGAGAGAACACATGAAATTTGAGATCATGTATGTGGTTTGATAAATTATTTATTCTAGAAACCACACTATTTCATATTCCCATAACATTAATAATTTCTCGATACCTTATAAGAAAACATGATAACCTAATTATTGAATTCTAAAAAGATAAGTGAATCACTACCATTACAATACATCCCAAATCAAAATACACACTTCAACCATCAAGTGTCTAAAATCCCCATAAATAATCTTTGGCTATAGATAACTATTTTATCGGGATCCATGGGATATAACTATTTAACCGTTAATACATTATCAAATTTGGATCCATCATACTTTCACCTAATATGTCCTACCAATAAGAGACATGTTTTCATCCAATGGAGGAGGTCCTATAATAATTAGAAACACTCATATAAAAAACATTTAATCCAACATTCAAGAAAAGTAACAGAAAATACCATATTTAATTAACCCATATCATTAACCATAATTCACCAAAAATGTAGTTTCGATTATCATTTTTACCATACTTTTTAAATAAGGTTGGGGTATTTTCAACATTTGTGCACCATATAGGTATGTTTTTTTCAAAACCCCTTTAGATAATAGTCTATGTATCGTGAATTTAAGTTTTGTATACATCTAAATAAGATGTTCCTATTAGAAATGATAGTGTTATTTATGTTGGCTTTTACCTTTCACTTAGTTCACTGATTTCCACACATTTAATAAAAGTAATACAAACATTATACAGAAATATTTAGGTCAAAATTTCTAAGACATTAAACATACGATTTAATTTTATTAATCATAAGACTCTAAAATTGATAAAATAAATTCATAAAAAAATATTTGAAAAAACCCATAAAGGGGATCCTTAGTAACTTTAATTCAATTTGTCACTATTATCTTCACATTTAGGTATTATAAAATATATAAAGAGAAAAAAGGAAAAAAGATTATGGTTTCACCACATAGTCCTATCAAATGTTGAGTTATTCTCGCTACACCCACTACTTCTTGATAAATTTAATACATTAATATGTCATATAATTTAATGTAGATTATATTTCTAGTGCATGATGAAATAATATTTGGTGTACTAGAACCCTCCATGAATTTAATATCATTTATAAAGAATCATTATTTATGTTGTGATTGAAACCAAATAATCGTTGCATTACTATTTATAATGAGTTAATCGTGTTTCGTAATAATATTTTGTTGGGATTATAATACATTCCTAGGTATATATCCTTCATTATCACCCCCAATATAGCTGAACCACCAGAGTAATGTTTTTATCTTGAGGAAAATTTCATGAAATCCAGATTTCACATGACACCATTATAGATGAAATAGTATAATGAATATGGATAGTGGTCATCCCTAACATATGTGTCTAATATAATAATTATTGATTAAAACCATATTGTTCATGATTTAAAATATAAATAATTTAATAATTTATGTGGATTTTATATCCTCACTACTATGAATTAATTCATCATACACATTTTCCACACGGTTGTGATATTATATTCATGAACCTGTAATGGTAATCACTGTATGAACTTAAACAAGAAAACTCATTGGTTCATTAGTTAAGATATTAAAAAATATATATTCCTTGAAATATATTATGTGTTTCCAATGAGACTATAATTTATGATACAATTTTTTATACAGCATCTCAAAAGTTTTGGTCAAAGATAAATTACATTAAACTCAAATCCTTTTGACAAAAATTTGTATTACTTGAGACAACATCATAGTTTTTATAATATATATGGTCATGTATGAAACAAGGAATGAAGAAATGAAATCACCATGAAAAAACAACAAAAAAGGTAACCCTGTGAAATAGTTGGTTCCACTTATTCAGAATGCATCCCGTGTGACCCAAGAAGAATTGTGCATTTTATAGAAAAAGACCTACAAACATTTTGGATGAAAATATTTAATTGTTTGAATAAAAACAATGTTTCATACCTAAAAGTCAACCAAATATATAACATATAAAATATTATGAAATTTATTAAAATAAAAAATGCTTTTGGAGTTCATCATATGATCCTAACATAATCCATATTTCACATGTGAAGCCCCTTTATAAATAATTGGCATTAAAATATTACAGAATTTATAGATTTAAATTTTGATTTCATTATATTGTGTCACAAATGAATGATTCAATCTCATAAATTTACACAATTTTATTATAATCAATTTATAATGAACCAATACATTGATATTTGGATGCTTCAACCTAATGTAAATTTTTTCCACAATACAATAATTTTAAAATAATTCATATTTTATTTATGAACAATATTTACAAATATCAAATTTTCATTATAAATATATCAACTATAATATAAAATCTAATAAAAATATATAAAAAAGATTAGTTTTCATGAAAATAATATAATCAGACATATTTAATGGGAGAATCAAATATACTAATCACTTTCAAGTCAATGAGATCATATAAGAGATATTTTCATAAAAATAAAACAAAATTATTCTATATTAATCATGTATATATATATGTCCTAAAATTAAATTGCTAATGATTCTCCAAAATATACATTATGAGAATGTCCAACAAAAAAAACCCAACTAGGATGGTTTCTTAAAAATAGTTAACCCATGAAAAAATATAAGAAAAATAAAATTTTACCCTCAAAGGTTATATTCAATCCTCTAAAAAATATCATATTTTTTATCTTTCAAATCAAATTATTTCTATAAATATTTATATGAATAAATTTAAAATAAACGACTCTTCCATGGGTGAACATCCTTACCAAACCCATAAAATAACTCTTAAAAAACTCTTATAAATAGAATAACATACTCTATTAATTCTAACATAATTATATATACAATAAAATAATTATCAATGGTTTTGGAGTAATTTATTGGCCAAAAAAATAATTATAAACAATCTTCATGGAAAATAACAATCAATAATCACATAAAAGCCTTCATTTTCATCATCAAACTTATATAAAATATTATTATAAAATATTATGTAATACACGTACAATTGATGATATATCCATTACCTTTAAAACCACATAGTAAAAAATAAATTTTAGAGAACCAAAATAACGATTGTTTTTTATTTTTAGAAAACATGATATTATATAATTGAATATAAGCATCAAATAAATGTTTTAGTGTAGTTAAATTTATTTAAAATCTTAAAATTAAAAAAAATCTATTTTTATACATTGTAATGACAAGTCAAACATCCTGTATAATATTCCAAAAATGTTTACATTCCAAAAGAATGTTATGAATATAAATAGGGATGTTAAGTGATCCTTTTCAAACATTTTTAATTTTTATAATATTTCATAAACAATACAAATAAAAAGGAAAAAATTAAAAGTATTATTTAAATCATTTTAATACTAGTTTTTATGATAGTTAATTATTTTTATCTTGATAAATTTTGAACCATTGGAAAAATGACAGAATAAATAGTGAATGTGCTTCTAAGAACATCAATTTAAATATATTTTGGATAAAAAAATTATATAAGTAATTTTATACACCACTCAAAATAATATATATTATTAAAATAGAAAATACTTCAATGAAATGGATTTGAGACTCAAAATCCCTTTACCTTAAGGATGACTTTTAACATATATTCCTTATATTTACTTATAATAAAGTAATGTTAATTATTCTTCATCTTGATTAAATTTTTCATGTTTATTATTCCATTTAGTTCACTTATATAAATGCTATAAGTAATTATATAATCTAATAAGTTCACATTGGACATATTAAAAACATTCATCTTATAAGTAGAAAATGGATTTGAATTATTGAATATGGTTATATTGATCATGATTATTAAATTTATATATTACTATTCATATTATAATTATCATTTTTATGAATTAGTTACACAATAAAAAAACCATGTTTGGTGATTTTGTAAAATAAATTACATTACCATCAAGGAGAATATTTTATGTACATACACATTCACAATATTTCCATTATTCAATAATTTTGTGGAAAATAAGGCATGTTTTGTTTTATGTTTACATAATAATAATTATATCATAAATATGAAATAATATTTTTAGAAAAACATATAATTTTAATTATTGTTAGGTGGTGGATAAAAATAAAATAAATCAGGTAAGGGGGTTGTAATGCACACAGACATGAGCGATATGTTTTTCATTAGATAATAATGATAGAAGATGAATATTTATTTGAAATTTTAAATATTAATTAGTTATATATATTTTTATAATTTTTATCAAACATTATTACCATCTATAATAACCTGTAATGGAAAAATGAAATATATAATCTTGTAATATAGTAGTCTCCACCAACACATGAGCAAGGATTTTTCTCTCATAAATTGATAGGTGGAATAAAATGGGTTAAATTGTAAAATTTATAACATTAAATTAGATTGTAGAATATTATTTATCATATTAAAAAATTTATGGGTGTTTAAAAACAGAAAATAATAAATAACCTTAAAAATCACTAATAAACTTTTCATCTTCTTTATGCAATCTTCCTAGGTTTATATGTGAAGCCTTGTTATGATGGAATTATAAACATAATAGGATGTCTAGGATCTATAGAGGGATGATATAATGTTATTTTGGTAGGTATTTTCAACGATACAAGGTTCTATAATTTTTCATAATTTAAGATCTCCAATGTTATATTATAAGTGCGGTAGTGGAAACACTTAGATTATTTCATAATATTAACTTATATTAACGTATTACTAAAGTAAAATGGAAAAATGTTTGATAATGTAAAATTATTATATGATATATGGTTTAAATATGATCATAAAATAGAATTTAAATGAGTTTTAGGTGATTTATCCATTATAATATTTTAACCCTTTAAACCCATTTTATTTCTAACATTGATAACTTATTTTCGTACCACAATTACTAATTATAATTACCAAAAATGTAGTAGAACTATTTTATAAACACCACAAATCCTGATTCTAAATAGTAAATATATTTCAGCAAAAAAATGGAAATAATGTTTGGAAATGAATATCATGTAAACTCATAAAAACACAAGAAAAATAGTTTTCAAAAAAAGGATTTTTTATCTTTAAAAATATTATTATTCCAAAAGACATTTAGTATTGATTCCAGAGAAATTTAATGGATAATTTTTAATAAATATGAAGTAATAAACATTTAGAATATATCAAAAATATAATGTTAAATTGTAAATATTTCAATTGAAGACAATATTTTCTTAAAGATCAATATTTTTTACTATTCACCCAAAAATTCAATTTTTTCCAAATTTAAAAAAAAATCACACAATGATAAATTTTTCATACTAATTTAAGAAATGATGAATATTTTGGTAAATTAAAAATTAATATTTAATATATTAAAAATCACAAATAAAATCATATAATATTTTTAAATCATTTTTTAAATAAAAATTTAATCCTTTTTAGTGAAAAATTACTTAATAATCTTATAGTGACTAAAAAGAAAAATGCATAATTCATGACTATTAATTTGGAATATAATTGATGTAGTATTAATATTACATTGTATTTTTACATTGTTCTCCAATTAATAAATTGCATCATTAAATATTTATTCATCACTTAAACAAGTAATGATATATTTATAGTCATATTATTTTCAGGATCACATTTTCCCATATTCAATTATATAGGTTTCCCATAACTCAATAACTAGGTGAATTAACTAATTCCAAAACACCTTCTCATTGTTGTATGTGATATATTTTTTTCTCATATGAAATATTAAATTATGGCTCCACTACTTAAGTCTAAATAAATGGGATGTTTGTTGTAAATACATTTGTGTATCAATAAATAATGGACCACATAATAAAAATAGGTTAATCTCAAAGGAAAGAACACTCATTTGAAAACTAATATAACATTATCCAAAATCTCATATAGTCCAAATAACTATATACATAACCTTCTATTTTTACAAATATCGATAACACTTTTTCTTGGAGGTAATTTTAGAAAAACTTTCCCTCCTTCCTCGAATGAATAATATAGCATATGTTTATGTACATAACTCATTTCCTACTCTAATAAATCATCATATGTTTAAAAAAATTTATCTTCTTTTCCATTTATTCATCCTATTTAAATCATAAAAAACTATTTCCCCAGACATTTCACAACCAAATGTTGTTCAAAACAATTTTACATATAATTCCCAAAATATTTTCTTATTTGTATTAGAATAAAAACTGTGATTATAAAAAATTTAAAATATTGAAAAATGTTGACCACATTATACAATGTATTTTATAAAACCATATTTAATCATGTCTTTTAATATCTAAATCATTCTTTCTTACAAATCATTAAAATTAGGATGAAAAGTTTTACTGAAATTTATTGTGGTAGAAAAATATATCCAAAGGATATAATACAAATATGATGTAAACCTAGGTTAATAGTCAAATAGAATATAAATTGGTACCCCATTTAATATTATAAACTATCTATTATAATGACGATATATTTGCTCTGATGAATAATATTATGAAAAGTGAAGATAATTTTTATATTTTTTCTATCAATAAAAAATGAATAAAATTACAATATTTTATAGATAAGTATTTTTTATTTCCACAACACAATCAATGGATATATTCTACTAATATATATTCAAGTCACTATGAATGTCTGAAACATTTCCTTTGGTTATTTTTTTGGATTTAACCTATTATCAATCAAAATATTATATATTAAATTAAATAATTTAATTATTCATTACAACACAACAATAATATTCAGGATGGTCAATATACATCATAGTGCTACTATAATGAACATAAGATAAATATAACCATGATCTTTACTCAAAAAGTATTTCATAAAATAGGAATCAAAAGGAGTGGATATATTTTTTATTCTAAATTTAAATTATTATTGAATTTTAAATTGATAAAACTATCCTTTTTTAGACAATTATATAATCTCTAATAAAATATGATACCATTATAAGAAGTCCTAATTATACATAAAATTATATATGACACTAACACTTGAAACAAAATAGATGAAATTTCTACATACATAATATTTATACAAAAATTCATCAAATAATATACGAAATGATCATGTTACCAATCTATCTTAATGAAAATTTATCTTTTAAAATAAACTAGAATATTTTATATTTTATATTTTCTTAATTTTATTGAATAATTTTGTCAAAATACTAAATTTATTTAATTAATCTAACTTACTTCAGTTTTAACTCATTCAATGTTTATATAAAATAATAAAAATTTATAATTAGAATATATATCAAAATTTACTATTAATAAATTATATATATCAATTATTAATAAAAATCTACAGAATCCTATTCTACATCATTTGTAGTATAATTTAGCTCATTAGGTTCCAATTTTTGTTAAGATTAATCAATTTGAGGATCAATCTATATAAAAAGTAAAATAAATTGAATGTAGCATCACTATTGGTGAATATTTCACCATTTATCGATGGAAATGATAAATATAGGATATTTACCAATCATCTATTTAGTTCCAAACAATATTTATCACAACCCTATTACCATATGAATTAACTCAATTTTAAATTTCCTAAAATTATTTGGTTAGATAATTTTATCATCTCGGACTAGGTGTCACACTATGATACCCTCAGCCGGTCAGTCACATGACCTCATGTGTACCTCCCCCCATGCCAGATGCTGTTAACTAGTAGTGAGGGTTTTCTAAGTCATTCATGGGGAGACTATACCTTATGTTATCATATTAAACATAAATAGAAATAATAAACAATAGAAAAAGAATATATAGAGGCAAAAAATATCAATATCTGATGATATTAATGATGTAAATCAAATATCCAACTTAAGCGGAAACAAATTCCATACTAATGTATATATTAAGTGCAAAAATTAAATATAGGAAATTAAGACACCAATGAAACTCAATTGGGTCTCGAACGACACCAAGTTCCCTTATCCAGGCTCAATCCCTACTCAACTGTCTAATTTAGGGGTTCTTCCATTAACCAGTCCAGAAGGTTTAATGTATACATGGGTACCAATCACACATCCAGATCATGGTGTGAATACAACTCCGTAGGCCACCACCAACAGCCTCTAAAACAAATCCTTTTAAAAATATTTTATATAGTTTTATATATAATAAAATAAGTATAAAATCTAATTAATTTACATATATTATATTAATCCATATTTAACCACTTAAAAATCTAGGATCCCTTAGACACCCATATCACAATTCCTACATTGGCTTGTTCTTGAGTCTGAACCATTTTAAATTATCAATTCACATTTCAATTAAACCAATTTTCTTTCATTTTCCATTTATATTAAATTTATATCACCAATAATTAGAACCATAGTCTAATATCAATTAATAGGTGTAGAATTCCATGCCAAGAACCCTCTTGAGTATTTGGAGCATCAGTTTATGTCCCAAAAAATAATATTGTCAATCATGATTGGTGTAGAACTCCATTTATATCACCCTGTTATTATATTGAGCATCAATCCCTACCTCGAAGTCCATTTCTCAATAAATAACCTATATCACATACATCACATTAATCATTTATCCAAATTTTACATTTCACATGTATAACAACATCACATTATTTATTTCAACAATTAATTAATCACAACATCATATTAATTAATTCATCAATTAATTAATCACAGAGTGTCATTTATTAATTCAACAATTAATTAATTATATCACCAAATTAATTAATTCAACCATTAATTAATTACATTATCAAATTAAATATTTCCACAATAAATTAATCACATATTTCCTGGAATTAATTTAGAAAGTAATTAATAACATTTTTCTATTAATTAATTAAGTATTTATTAATTATTACTATCACATTAATTAATTTTAACAACTAATGAATCAATATACACAACTAGAAACCTCATAATTAATTCTACAATAAATTATCTATTTCAAAATATCAATAACAAATAATTAATTGTACAAATAATTATCTTTTATCATGTATTTCAATATCATATAATTAATTCAATAATTAATTACTCAACATATAATGATCATTGTATACTTATTTATTAAACCATTAATTATTCAACATTATCAATTCAATATCTCAACCATCCCTATTAATTTATTTACCTAATAATTAATATAATTCGTTCAATTACACCTTCATATCAATTCTCATTAATTAATTCACCAATAAATTAATATAAATATTCAATTTCTTCAAAAAAATAATCTTCATTAAATAATTCTTCAATTAATTAATCTGACTCATCCAATTAATATAAAAAAATAATCCCCATTAATGTATTTTATAATTAAATAACCAAAATCATTAAATTGTGGAAATATACTAATCCCCCATTAATTAATTTCTAATTAATTAATATAACATAAAAAAATCATTACATTACATCCATTAATTAATTTATGAATTAATTAATTCAAATTATTCCCCTTAACTAATTCTTCAATTAATGAATATAACTTAATCAATTCATTTAATTCAGTTATAATTTTATTAATGTCATATCATATTAATTAATTAAGAATTAATTAATTCACATTCTACCACCAGTCAATTAATCCCAAAATTAATTATTTCTATTAATTTTATTATTTAGATCAAAAGTTAAATAAATTTGTAACTTTAATTAATTAATTCATATATTAATAAATTAAATTATTTAATTAAAAAAATAAATAATCACATTCTTCCATTATTTAATTAGACAAATAATTAATCCCATTATTTACTTCGACCAATTAAATAATCACATTTCTTCATTAATTAATCCTTCAGTTAATAAATCTATTTATTTAATTCAATAATTAAATAATCACACTACATTATTAAATAAATAATTCTTTAATTAATCTCATTATTTAATTCAACAATTTAAATAATCTCGTTTCTCACATTAATTAATTAATTAATTAATCAATCCACTAGTTCCATTAATTAATTCCGAAATTAATTTACCAAGTCCCTCATTACAAAATCCTAATATTTGTTTCATTAATTAATTATTTGATCCATCTAAATTAAAAAATCACATAATGAAAATTAATTAATTCCAAAATTAATTAAACAATTTCACCATGAAAAATACAGATAATTATTCTATCAATTTATTTTTTAAACCAACCAATTCTATTCAAAATTTCAAAATCCACCCAAATTAAATAATTTACCCTGTTAAATAATAGAAAATATAAAAACTCAATTGTTAATCTAAATATAAAATTTCTATAAACACATATGCATAAATGAATTGAGACTTTGGGATTTTAATTTACACCACCTGCCTCAAGAACGGTGATGAGGAAATACTCTCCAAAAGAAATCCCCAATTTTATGTGGTTTTATTATGAACGCAGTGAAGAACGAGACATAAATATAAAACCCGAGAGGTGCAGAGAGGGTATTCGATCTAGGATGGTTGTGTGTAGAGGAATTTGGTCCAGGAAAGTTGTGCATCGATGTCAATCAGTCCTGGGAGGAGGTCCGTGGAGGCTCTATGGTGAAGAAAAGATGTTTCCAATGAGCTGTAGTGGAGGTGAGGAAAGACTGGAGGTTTATGCATTGTTGGATATGTGTTACTAGTATATTGGGCATCAATATTAAAGGACGTGAATATCTATTTCATATAGTGTAACTGTTGTACCATTTTTCTATTAAAATCAGCTGACATCTTTTTAAAGAAAATTTGATTTATTTTCATTTACTAATTGCATCACTTATTTATTAAACTATCTTATTAATTTTATGAAATAACTGAACATCTTATTTAGTGTTTCATGGACCTATACCATAATCCAGAATTAAATATTAAATATTGGTCTAAAAATGATAGCTTCGACTTTAGGGTCATGTTGACGGTGATAGTGGGTCAATATGATACCAAATGAAAATGTTTTGGATGACGTGGAGTTTTTAAAACAATTATTATCTCAATTGAATAATAATAATAATAATAATAATAATAAATATAATTATTATCATGTATCCTTCACCATTAGAAATTTCTATAAAAACATTCATTAAATATTGACAAGAGATAATAATTTATCATTACCTCAATATTTTCCTTTATTTGTTATTGACTAATAATTTATCCACTATTTAACTGATAAATAAAAATTATTCACTTCGGGTGAAACATCATTTTTGACTTCAAGGAAAATATATTTAATTAAACATGTACAAATTCATTAATTTTTTTTGAAAAAAATAATACATTTATTAATAAAATATTATTTTTATTTGTAACAATACAATTAATTTTTAAGATTATTTTTAATAATAAAAAAACATATTAATTAAAATTTAATTAATTTAAAATTTATTATTAAATTAATAAAATTAATCATTTATCATAAAAATGTACAAAAAATGACTATTGCGCATAAAATATATTCCCTTACTTGGGTAAAACCCCATTCAGAACCCAACATTGGCCTCAGATTTCTAATATGATGCACCATTATAGGTATTTAAATTATTTAATATTATTAAATAAAAAATTAAATATAATAAGACTATTTTCACCAGCGAGTCATCCAAAAAATCCAACGCATACATATTTTATACCCCACCGATGGTAAACACCATGTTTCAGTCATAACGGTAGACTCAAATTTCTCATACAATGCTCTTTTTGTGATATATTAATTATTTAATATTTTAAAACGGATTAAATTATAAATTAAGTATAAAAATGTTATTTTCACGAACAAGGAATCTAAATTTCCAATGCATACAAATATTACACCCCACCTAGTGTATACACTATCATCGAGACACAAAAGTTGTATCATATTTCATATATGACATTCTATGATCGATTTATTCAATTATTTTAAAAAAAAAGTGTGAGATTTGTATATTATAGTTAAAATAATTTGAATCAATCTTTACTAAGAGATTTTGGGCTTCAGGATATCACACTTATTATAGTGTTAAAATTTAACAACATTCAATTTATTTTCTGACGATCTTAACCAAAATATATGTCTTTTAACCAATTTAACACAATTTTATTGATAACTCATTTTTTTATTAAAACTATCCAAACCCAACTTTTCTATAAAAATTAAAAAAGTCTTGCATAAAAAAGGATGGTATCATACAATTTACATACCATATAAATAATCATCCTCGATCTTTACTCCCAAGAAAAATCAATAAAATTTGGGTACTTATAATCTACTAATCATTGAAGCTTTGTTAACCAATCTTATTTTGTAGCTCAACAACCATAGTTTTTATCGTATCATTTCAATCTGTAGAACCAAATCTCTATAATTTTGATGATGAAACACACACTATTAAGCTCCATATATATATATTTATTCAATAGAAAAACTTCCAAGGGGAACCATATACAACCAAAACCCATTAATTGAGATAGGTGTAAAGGCAGAGCTTTCTCAGTGTATCTGAGAAAATTTCAAGGTAAGGGATATGATCATCATAAATTTAATGTATGCTAAGATGTCTTCAATGAGTACCAACAACCTTCCTTCATTACTGGTGTTTCCTCCAAGTTTCATACCACACTATCTAATCTGAGGAACTATAACTACCCTTAACCACCGTACCCCTAGTTCAGATTTACATAGGTATAATCATTATTATTATTTCTATTTCCCATTAGTAACCCATTTTATATAAACATGAATTATTTTATAATCTTTATTAATTTAATATTAGGAACATTTCATATCAATTTTACATACAAGGGAAAAAACATAAGTTCACCCAGTTATACAAAGCCCATTTTCATATACATGCCTAAAATGATGCATGTCACAAAATAATATTGAGAGCATAGAATGATTCATAAAGAAATAAATCACTGGCCATCCATAAACATGATTCAATATCATCAAATTAAAAAAACCACATTAAAAAAAATTATCAACAAAGATGAAATAATATTAAATTGTAATTGCAAAGAGCAGTTACAACAGTTCCCACCATAGGTACATTGTTTCTCCCACATGCATGGGGTATATAGTCCAATGAATGAGTTCATAACCAATCCCTCAATCTTCCATGTCTATATTTTCCCTTTCCAAAAACTAGTTATAAAAAATGAATAGAAAAGAAAACACTTATGATATCACTTTGTAATGTCTCGGATCAGGATTCAAGATACGGTGTCTTGAGTCTGTCGGTCACCTGACCTCAGGCATGCCTCCCCATATTCCAGAGGCATCCGACTAGAAGTGAGGGTATGGTACTTAATTTGTGGGGAGAATATTCCATCTTTTATCAAAGTAAAAAACATTTAAAATAATATATAATTGAAGATGAATATATAATGACAAAAATAGCAATATCTTATGAAAATCAATTATTAAATACAATAACCAATTAAAGCAGAAAAGACATTACATGAAAATGTGTGTCTCAAGATTCAAATGAGAACTAGAAAATAAAGGCTGAAATGACACTGATGCAGGTCACGAACTACACCCATTTTCATCATTCAATCTCCATCCTAACTCTACCATATCGCAAAGGGATTCATCCCTTAACATAACAAGAAAACACAATGTCTACTTGGGTATTGATTAGGAAGCCTGAGTATGGTGTGAGTACAACTCAGTAGGCCACCAACAACATCATCTAATAGAAATCCAGTGAATCATGGTGTGTGTTGTTATATAAATAACACAATAAAAGTAAAAATGTAAATATTTTAAATTTATTCATTTATCCTTATTTAACATCATAAACCTCTAGGTTCACATGGACACTCGTATGTTAGTAGCGGCTTTGGCCCGTGTAGTAATTTTAACCATTTTAAATTATCAATTCATATTTCATTTAAACCAATGTGAATTCCTTTTCGATTTCAATTAAATCAATATCATTGATACTTGGAACTATATTCCAATGTCAATTTATGGATGTAGAGTTCCATGTCTGGATCATTGGTGATTATTTTGAGCATCTGTCCCTGTCTCACAACCCATAGGTATTTGGGCCCATAGTCCATATCCCATAAAACAATATTTTTTTGAATGATGGGTGTATAAATTCATTTCTATCAACCTATGATGATTAGCAGCATCAATCCCTATCTCACAACCAGTTTCTCACTAATTCACACACATCAAAATATTATAGATGAATCAACATTAATCATTTATCACAATTCTACAAGTCAAATATATCACAACATCACATTATTTACTTAAAAAAATTATTAATCACATCACCACATTAATTATTTCATTAATTTATTAATCATATAGTTTAATTAATTAAAAATAATAATTAGTCGTATGACCACATTAAATAATTCAACAATTAATTAATTACATTATTACACTAATTAATTAAATAATATATTAATCACATATTCCCATTAATTTATTTAACAATTAATTAATCAAATTTTCCCACTAATAATTCATGAATTAATTAGTAATATTATCACATTAATTAATTTTATCAATTAATTAATCAATATCCATAACTCGAAATCTCATAATTAATTCAATAATTATATATCTCATTTACACTATCAATAAACTATAATTAAATATACAATTAATTATCTCGAATTAACTTTTTGAGATCACATAATTAGTCCACGATTAATTACTAAACATACAAATCTCATTATATCATAATTTATTCCAAAATTAATTATTCAACATTATCAAATCAATATTTCAACCATCCAAATTATTTTATTTATAAATTAAATAATATAATTCATTAAATTTCACCTTCATCGAAATTCTCATTAATTAATTCACAAATTCGTTAATGAATAATATTCAATTGCTTCATCATAATAATATTAATTAATTAATTCTTTATATTATTAATTAGACTCATCCATTTATTATAAATCAAAAATCCACATTAATTAATTTTCAAATTAATTAACCAAACTCATTCAATTATGCCAACATAATAATCCTCATTAATTAATTCCTTAATTATTCAAAATAACTCAAAAAATCTTAACATCACATCCATTAATTAATTTACCAACTAATTAAATCAAATTATTTCAACTCACTAATTCATCAATTAATCAATCTAACTCAATCACGTTAATAAATGCACTTATTATTTGTCCAGATCATCCCATATTTATTAATAAATAATTAATTAATTCACATTTAACCACCTATTAATTACTCCACTAATTATTTTTTCCATCAATTCCATTATTTAGATCAAATGTTAAATAATTGTGTAAAATAAATTAATTAATTAATACATTAATTAATTTCATTTTTTAATTAAACAATTAAATAATCACATTTTTCATTTAATTGATTTTTAAATTAATTAATATAATTACTTAATTTTACCAATTGAATAATCCTATTTCTTCAGTAATTAAAACTTCGATAAATTAGACTCATTATTTTAATTCTATAATTAAATAATCAATATTCATGTTGAATTAAAAACATTAATTAATTAATATCATTATTTAATTCATTAATTTAAATTATCACTTTTCTCACATTAATTAATATAATAATAAATTAATCCTCAAATTCTATTAATTAATTCCATAATTAAATAACCAAATCCTTCATTACAAAATACTAAAAATTAATTCAGTACTTAATTCTTTAAAACATCCAAATTAATTAATCATATCATCACAATTAATTATTTCCAAAATTGATAAACTAATTCAACAATCATAAAGTCCTTATAATAAATATATCAATTAATTAATAAAACAATCAAATTTTACTAAAAAACTTATGATCACCCAACAATTAATTTATTTACCGAACTAAATAATTGACTATAAGAAAACCCAATTGTTAATCAGAAAATAAAATTTCTACAATCCCATACGCCTAAATGAATCGAGACTATGAGATTGGTATCTAGTCCACGTACATCATAAATAGTGCTGAGGAAATGCTCACTAAAGGGAAACGACAATTTAAAGAGGATGGATTAGGAATGTGGCAAAGAACAAGATGTTGATCTGAAATGAGATATCTGTGCATTGGGTATTCGATCAAAGATTATGGTGTAGGGAGGATATTTAGTCCTAGATAGAGGAGCGTCGATGACTTTACATCAAAGGAGGTGGTCTGTGGAAGACTTTTGGTAATGTATAGAGGGTTTTAAAGTCGTGTAGTAGAGGTGGGGCATGTTTGGAGGTATACACAGTTCTAGAGACGAGTTTTTAATATACTGTGTGTACATGTTGTATCATTTTCCAATTAAATATTTTAAAAATTCTTTAAAGAAGAAATAATTTTGTAACATTTGATAATTGAATCACTTATTTATTAAACTATATATTTAATTTCACACATCAAATGACCATCTATATTTGTGTATCATGGACCAATACCTTGAGAAAGAATTAAATATTCAATATTGTTCTTAAAATGATGTCCTTAATTTTATTGTGACACTGTTATTGAGGATGCGTTAATCTGATACTATATGAAATTGTTACAGAAGAAATAGTGTTTGGATGATAATTAATTTCTCAATTAAATAATAATAATAACACGAACAATAAATACTATTATTATAATCTATCAATCACCGTTATAAATTTCAATTACAACATTCATTAAATTTTTATTATAGTTACTAATTCAATATTATCTACACATTTGCATTTATTTAATATTGAGTAATAATTTCACATTTATTATATTGATCAGTAACATTTATTTATACGTGGTGAAATTTAGTTTATGACTTCAATGAAATAAATATTATATTACACATGTAAATTTCAATTCATTTAGTTTGACAAAAAACAATTATACAATTATTATTAAAATAATCTTTTTCTGTAACAATACACATATTATTATTAATATTATTTTTGTTATTAAAAATAAATTTATTCTTTTTAGTTCATTAATTTAAAATTAATTATTATATAAAAAAATTAATCATTTAATAAACTATTTAACATAATATAAAACATTTATTGCATATAAAATATATACAATAACTAGGGTAAGCCTTACATTTTGGACCCAACAGTGGTATCATATTCCTCAAACAATACACCATTGGAGAGATATTAATTATTTAATATTCAAGAAAATAGATTAAATAATTAATTAAATAAAAATGGTTATTTTTACGAGTGAGGAATACAAACATCCTCCACATATATATTTTATTACCCACATTGGTTAAAATACATATTTTAGACATAATGATAGTCTCATATTTCTCATAAGATACACCATTTTTTATATATTAATTTTTTGATATTCCAAAAAAATGAATTAAATTTTAAAAAGAACCTTTTCTCAAGTGAGGCTTCCAAATCTCCAATGTATAAAATGTTATACCTCACCTAGGATAAAAATAATGTTTTAGACGCAAATGTGCTTTCATATTTCCTATATTCAGAACCATATTGGAGTTATTCAATTATTTTAATTAAACATTGTGGAATTAATATATTACAATTAATATAGTTTTTATTCATTATTCATCAAGACGTTTAGGGAATCAAAATCACACACATAACTCAGTGTTAATCTAAAAAAATCTTAAATTAAAAATTCAAATATGTTAAATGAAATTCATGACATTTAACAAATTTTTCCTAAAATTTCAAATAATTTTTTTTCTAATTGAAATAATGAAAAACAATATTCTCCAAATAAAAATAAAAGAGTCTTATATAAAAAGGACAGGATCATACAATAACAATGTAATGTTTTAAATAATCCATTTTTAATGACATACAATAACATGTAAACTGGGTATCTCGGTGACATTAGTATGTTTTATACAATCCTTATTAATTTTTTTTCAATATAGATCAATTGATATTACAACTATATTTATAATAATTATCAGCAAAAATATTTTCAATAAAGTAATTTTTATTTGTCAATATTTTCATATAAAATTGTTTGATTCAACGTTATTAGTAAATTCATCAAGTGTTTTTCCTGATCCTCAAAACATTTAAAAGATACCAAAATATTATCAATAATAATCAAAATAATGTTTTCTAATAGATAATATAAATACTATTCATAAGATACATAAATAAATCTACAGTATTTATGGACACAAAGTGAATAACCACATACTAATAAATGAAATATCTTGTAGGAAACTATATATTCATAATGTATTATTTATTTAAATGAAGATGATGGTAGTCATAAATGATAAAAAAACATGAAAAATAATTAGTTATATATAGATTATCATATAAGTCTTTGATATGATGAATTATTCTTTTATTCATAATCATGATGTTATTTAATGATATATAATCAATGTATCTCCACACCGAACTATAATTATTTATAACTAAAATATAGGATTACCAAATGGTAGAGTACTATGATGAATAAAAATTTTATTATGAAACCATTGAAGCTACAATTTCATGAATATAATTTATATTTATGAAATTTAATATGTTTTTTGAAAATTTTATTAGAATACAGGCTATATTAATAGTTATTATAGTCTTATGAGCTTAGATAATACTATGTAACTCAACAGAAATTGTGTCTTAATATCATCTAAAACAATAATATCATGAATTTGAAGACATTCTTACTTCTAAATAATTTGTGAATGATAAAATTCATTGTGATCAGTAATAAATATCTCATATTCATAATATGTTAACAATGGTATAAATTTATTATTGATAAAAATCTGAAAATCAATTAAAAAAATTATTTATATATACATTATTTTATATAATGGGAAATAGAAAACCAATATTTTTCTATAATAACATAATAATCTACATAGGGAAAGACAATATGTATCTTATGTGAATACCATCCACATGTGTTAACATGATATTTATTAAAAAAAATTACTTAATATTACCCCTGGTGTTATCAAAAAATGTTTTGATTCATTTCATGGGGATAAATTTCTAATATATTAAAATATTTATTAGAAATGAATTTATTTGTTAACCTTGAATCAAAAAATATAATGGCATAATCTGAATAAGGATGAAATGTACCTAAAACCACATCGCAGGATGGTCCAACATCTAAAAAAGACACCACAATTTATTTTTTGATACCTTTATTCATTTTATCTGGATGCCATCCATCATTTATTACATGAATTATATAATAACATGTATAATGTAACATCTCATTATAATTAAAGAATCGTTCTATCATGTTATAATTATTATTTTGATTATTTAAATCATCGACAAGAGACACATATATAATTATTCACTTCATATTCATTAAAAGAGAATCCCTAAGATAATATTTAACATGATTATCACATATTAAAAATATATTTTTCTTATATTTTAAATTCATCGATGGATATTTTATATATACCTTCGACATAAAAAATCATTTTTACTAATATTCCCTATATATATGATCATCAATGAACACACAATATTCTTTACCATCATATAAATAATATTCTAATTTTTTTAAATTCATAAAAAGTAAATACTCATTGATATTTGGGGTTTTATGCTAATTAAAGTAGATTAATTTTAACATCATGAACATGGATACAATTTCGTGCATAACTAGGTAGTAATGTGAAGTTGGCTTCATATGTGGATTTTGAATCTTCTAACTTCTTTCTCAATTCATAAAATGAGTCACATATTTAATTTATAATCAACTTTTGTATTTTATTTTGATCTCAATATATTTAACCCATATTTTATCTATCACATGATTATATGATCAACTATATTTTTTGGGTGTTTTTTCTAGAAATTATCTTGAATGTAAATTTATATCTTAGGAGAATGTGGAATATCTTTCCTATGGATAACAGGGAAATTTATACCCTATGAAAACTGGTCCATAACAGTAATATAATGATATTTTCTAATTCAATCCACTCCAATATATTATTTCTAAAGATATTTTCCTATTGGAATCATTCTACATTAATATTATTCTTTACATTATATAGAACTATTATAAAAATAGATATATTTGTTCCAGAAACATATTATGAAAAAATGATATATATTGTTAACCTAACCATTAGTCCCAAACCCAAATGAATATATGATCATATCCTCTACATTTATCTAAAAATTCCTTCTGAAACTAACTATAAATATATTGGTAAAAAACATTACATATTCTTGATATTTAAATCACGAATTCATTTTATGTCATTCTCAATGAAATTATATGGGTTATAGTTTTTTTAATTAGTTATTAAGTTCAAAATTAAAATTACATACTTTGTAATGCGGTCATTTCCACTAAATTTTATTTTTGTTCATAATACAATACTTCTTAAATGATTATTTTAATTTTATGATAAATCGTCATGATTTTCAACCTGACTAAATCATTATTCTTGATCATGCTAAAAATGATGGAAATTTTTTATAACATTGGATGTGAAATCAATTTTTAGTAAGGAAAATATATAAATTATTAAATAAACCCATATGTCCATTTCAAATCCTTCATATCATATAAGGGCGTTTTTTATTATAATAAAAATATTTTGAGGCACAATAATAATTTCGTTATAAATGAAATCAGCTTTATAAAAAACATTTTTTCATAACAATCATTTTAAAAAAATGTAATAGTAAAATAATAATAAATATGGTTTATTAAAAAACATGAGTACCCAAGAAATATATTTTATTAAAATAAAACATTTTACCTAGAAATGGATTATTCGTTCCTTATAAAAAATATCATAATCACACCATATTATATCAAAATACTTCCATGATGGGTTATTTTAATCAAATAATAGTCATGTAGGCTCTTTGGGTCATCGTATTCATAGAACCCATAAAAATAACCTTACAATAGGACTTATGAATAAAATTACATACTTTGTTAATTCCAACATAATATCCAGAGGATATAATCATTACCCAATTTATTAGAGAGATATATCATGTTCCTTCATTTTAATAAAATAATAAAATGGTGCATAACATGAATGGAAGAAGATATTTTTATTTTTCATCTTAGAATTTATAATGATATAATTTTGAACTAATATGTAATCAATTTTCAGATATTGATATATCCATTTATTTTAATACACAATTTTAAAAAATAAAATTCACAGAATTAAATTAAGAAGATAAATTATTTTAATAAAACATGTATTCGTTTAAAAGAATCTAAATATCAAATAAATACTATGGTTATAAGAATTTTTTTAAAGTCATATACATTAAAAGGCATTCATATTAATATTGTCAATGAAAATTCAAACATTCAATATGAAATATGAAAAATGATAACCTTTTAATACCATAGTATGGAAGTCATTGGAGAAGAAAATTATGTTTTTTAATTAAATTATTTATATTTTTACACATCACTAAATCAATATGAAAGTGTATATAAATTATTTTAATGAAATAATCAATCCATTTTAAATCTATGGTTTAATATTGAATATTCATTATGACATGATAACTTTTTATCCAATGAATCATTAAAGAAAAAAATAAAATGGATTACACATATTTTCATTTTTAGATAAGTATAATAAATTAAATACATATTGTTTTTTATAATACAATAAAAAAAATTATAAAAAATAATATGTACAATGAAAGGGAATTAGAACTTGAAATCCCATACCTTGAGTCTGACTATTCATTTACGTCATTTATCTAAATTGAAAATAAAATTATGTTGATTTTTAATTTATTAATAATAATTTTCTAGTTTATTAATCCCTTTTTCTCAGAAGAATCTATTTTTTAATTAATTACTTAATCAATTATGTTCAAATAAAATGTTTTTGATAACATTCATCATAAAAGTCATAAATCGTTTTGGATGGATTAGAATTTTTTAAAGGATAATGATTATACCATTTCTAGAATAATAATCATATTTTATTTATTATTTTTATAATATATATAGAATTTATAAATTACAATGTAAGGTGGTAATTATAACATCTCACTATTTTATGAAACTTTTTTAATTAATTTAATTTCATTCCAAATATTTATTACTTGCAGCATCAACCTCTAACAAACCATGATATACTATTAATATTATAATTTATACATGGCCATACAAAAATAGTCAATAATTGTATTGAATTATTAATACCAATAACATTTTTAAATTTATTTATAATTTTTAAATGAATAAATAATAATTATAAATAAGTACATAGATTCTAGTAAATACATTATGTGTATTGAAAATTATTTTTCTCTGAAAATGGTATGTATTTTTTTTAAAAAAATAATAAGATTTTCTTTTGATACATTTAGAAAATTTAATCTCCAAAAATTAATTCTTTTTTTAACCAGTATTTCGAAATTATAATAATGTTAATTTTTTATAATGTTTAGAATAGAATAATTTCGATGTAAATTTGGAAAATTTCTATTTGTTTATAAAGAACTACATTTTTGTTTAAATAATTTACATTGATTAATATTTTTTAGATACATTTTAAAATATTTTTTTATTTATGTTATAATTAGTCAACTTTATTTAATTATAATAACATTCATGTTAAATTTTGATATCAAAACTCTATATACATATTCCACTTTTCTCATTAGAAAACCCTTTTTTTATGGGTACATAGGTTTGATTTTAAATTAAAATATTACACTATTGATAATAAAAATAGTAATAACCCACACCAAATATAGAAAAGGAGTAATTATTATTATGTAATGAGGTAAATGTAATTGTCTTTCAAAATGGGTATTAACAATAGAAAAAACAATTACCATTTAAGGTTAAAATGACGTTTTCCGTGGATCAATTGAAACAATAAAGTGTAAAATTGCCTATATGTTTTTAAAATAAAATTTTAATTCCATATTTGGATATTATAATCTTTATGGTTTTATTGTGATCTATTTCTATGCCCTGGGAAATTTTTAAAACACTGTTCCACCTCTTTCTTTTAAAAAATTATAATTGTGTCATGTTCCCCACATATAAAAGAGAACAGTTATCTCTTGCATTTCATGCGTCAAAAACCATTTTTTCAGATAATAAATGTATAATAACACAACTAATTAACTACAACATCCTTTATTCACTTTATTATTTTAATCCCCTCTAATAATTATTTACATATAAACATAAAGAGGTTCTTTGAAGAAGAGTTATAATTTTTAAACATTTGTTATGTATTTTATCATCATTCACGTAATTATTATTTTACTAAAATATTATTATATAAGTACACAAGTATTTATAATATATTATTATTTTATAATTTATTTTGAATAAATTACATATTAATCCTCTAAAATAGAATTGAAAATGAAACAGTACATCGTTTGTTTAGTGAATTACTATGTCACCAATTTATGCATTTAATTCCCCACCACAACCTATCACCAATGGATATAATGATATATTTAAAATAAATTAAAATAAATATTGAAGAATTATACTTTTTTAATTATTATATAACATAGAAATTCATTAATACATTTCTATTGAATATGAAAAATTCACTCGTGTGTATGGTGGACTACCTCCTCGCGAAGCAATGTGATTTGTTTTTAACATACTAATTACATAGAAGGTAAACAGGATACATTTAATGTAAATATAAGAAATAATGTAAAAAAAAATTACTCTATTATGGTTATATACTTTGTATCATAATTTCATTCCTTCCCTTGAGAAAATGATAACAATTATCATGCATACATATGACCTACTGTCTCTCTAAAAAGTGTAATTAATTTCATATCTCAAACTATTATGGGTTAGAATATAAATATTTGTAATTAATATATTTAATATTTATATAATTTTAAAAATTCATGATATTAATGAACCATTTTCAATAAAATTGGTAAATAAATTACCCATTCAAAATATGCACGTAAAACAATGTTGTTATTACCTAGGACATGATTTCTAAAAGGTATTATTAATAAATGTGTTATTATTAGTCATAAAATAAACAAATATGGTATGATATATATATTTATGGATATATAATTTATGTATGATAAAAATAAATTTATTATAGATGAGTTTGAAAAATTAATCCTAGAAGTTGAGATTTAAGGTATGAGATTTTGGTATCGCGATTATTTTGGTATGATAGATTCCATATACACCACATGTTTCCCTTTTGTAGTGTATATAATTCCAATGATTTTATTTTGTGATTCATATCATGAAAATTATGGGATATATATATCCATATACTTTTCATTATTTCATGTGTCATATGATTCAATGTTATTGAAGTGGTCTGGGCATTATGTTTCAATCTCGTTGTTTATTGTGATTATTTGGGATTATGCTCCAATGATGATATATTATAATCTAAATTTCGTTAGTCACATGAATTTTATTTTATAAATATTATTTCTTGAAATTAATTGTTTAAATTTAATTTTCGTTTATTTATATACTTATTAGTTCCAAATGTTGATTTTTAACGAAAAAAATCATGATTTATATCTTCGGTCCAAATCATCTTAATTCTATGATGATGTTTTTTGAAAACTTTTTAAGGAAATTTTATAATTATATAAATAAATTAATTAAGGATAAATTACCGATTTTTGATTTTAAATAAATGTGTTAAATGGATTCTTCCTATCTTTTTGAAAATGTGGTAAATTTTGAGTTTTTTCAAAAAATATGAAAGGTATATTTATATTAAGTTTTATGACATGATAAAAATATTTATCAATGATAACCAAAAATAATTTTCAATAATATGTTGTATTTTTAGAATATTAATTTCAATGAAAATTAACATAACCAATTTTTATCATTTTTTAATTATTTGAATTTAAAATTGAAAATATATTTCCATCAAGAAATGTTTCAAGGGATCATTCCAATTCAATTTCTAGATAAGATGAAACAATTTGACGATTAATATTATTTAATATCAATTTTATAAAAATATACCATCATTTATATTTATTTATATTGTTTATGATTATGATAAGAAGATTTTTATAAAACACATTCCTTTTTCCATGGGTGATGTTATGATGAAATGAGACAATGTTTAGGAAAACCATTTTTCAACAAAATAATTTATGATGAAATGTTTACAAAACACATTTTTGTTCATTGTATCTGATTTGAAGATTTATTATGGGATTTTAAACACATATATGTGGATTACATTATATGAATGTGGTTAAATGAAAACCATGGATATAGGCCACATTTTAGAAAATTATGGTTGTAGATTTATAACAATAGATAATGGTCATGTTATACCCAAGGAATGGGGTTAAATATGTCCACCTTCAATTAATTGGTAACTATTTACATTTCATGTGGTAAATAGAACTAAAATATGTATTGTACCTAGTTCATTATAGATCATTTTCCACTATGATATATTTTTTAGTGAAACATGACTTCTTCTATGATTTGGGAAACAAAACTATCCCACTATTATAGTTTAGTAAATTAGTTTTTAGCAGTAATGAAATGATTTTATTTGTAATTTCATTATAAAAAATAAGTGTCTTATGTCAATGTTATTCCCTAATGGATCATTTTATTTGATTCAATTATTAGTCATGTCTTATGAAATTCCCAGATTTATTCCACGACTTCTATTTGTGATGTATTATATGTATTATTTGGTTCTAAAATGAAATCCTATGGTTATCATACACTTATAATCATTTATTGGTTGATATATTCTTTGTATACATTCAATTAGAACCTTATATGTCCCCTTAGCTTGGTACATTACTATATGGACTCAACCATAATCATTAAATAATCTAGTTATTTTCTATAAAATTATTTTATTTATATTAAAAATGATATTTTAAGTTTAACGTTTTAGATAATGATAACATAATTTATATATTTCAATACGAAATAATAAAAATCTGGTAATAACAAAACAATATCCATATCTTCTATAATACTATAGTTCTTATTAAAAAATGAAATTGATTTATGAAATGTCTTTACAATATTCATCTTGGATTCTACATTTTATATACCCATCCATAAATGCTAGGAAAACATTTTAAAACATTGGATTAACAAAACAATCACAGTAATAAATATATAATGAAATATAGAATCCATTAATCAATGATTAATTATAAACATATGAAATCATATTCCTATAGACATACTTATCACGCAATAAGTATCATATTGTTACATTGTGAAAAAATGGGATTTCCATAAAACATTGAAGACATAAATTACACCATAACGGTTTCATGGGGAATTACATACTTAATATTTTAACCCTCACATATACCATATTATTTTTAACCTTCATGACTCCCTTACAATGCAATATTCACATCTTCTTTATGATATAACCCTTAGGACAACCTAATAGTGTTACCATTGCTGATATTCATGGAGTAACCATATCGTAGAAATCCAACATAAACATACCCAATGAATTGAAAAGATTAACAGGTCCCACCTTTAATCATAAATAATTTCCAAGAACATGAAAAATAATATAATAATACATGAAAACAAACATTCGTTTTGAATTCGGTAAAAATTGAAAATTTAAAATGGATTTTACATAAACTTATTTTACAAATATAAAATAATTAATGTGAGAATTAATAAAATGAATGGAATATGTGTATACACATTAAATAAAATATAATATAATAAAAATTATATTGACACATAATCTTTGTACTGCATAATCAATGAAGTAGAATGTTAACACAAAGAATAGAAATTCGGTTTGGAAATCACTAGCCTAAGTATCTTTTACATCAATAGTGTCAAAAAAGAAATTATAATGTTTTAAATAGTTTTATAAATATAATGAATAAATATATTTATATTTATAAATACATATATTATATACTTATAACATAATTCTACCAATTTATTAATAATTTTTTTTTTTATTTTGACTATTTCATGTTCATTTATGACATTGTTTCCATGTTCTGTTCATTAACAATATTATTCTTGAATAGAAGTAAAACTCTTGATGTGGAATGATATTTTGTTAATATATTTAAATAATATTATATGAAAATATTTAACATATTTTATTCTTATATGATGATGATTTATTATATATACCATTAATGATAGTTATTTAATTAATTTTGGTGGTTTTTATAATCAGTGTGAACATGTATTATTTTATTCAATATAATTTTTATATATTGGATCCATAACATTAAATAAAATATTATATGAATAATAAAATATTATTTAATAATAATTATTATTTTTATGACTAGAATTGAATGCTCTAATGAAAAATGAATGTGTTTCACCCATGAAGGTTGTAAATCGACACATCATGGATGCCATTATATTTTTTAGAAAATAAATGGAGAGGAGAAGAAGTTTTATGATTTATTTTTACATAAAAATTATAAAATTCTATTATCTATAAGATACTATATTTTTAATAAGACTCGAATATGAAAAGGTGAATTGAGAAAAATAATAGAAGATAAATTGAGAAAAAAATTATAATAAAATGAATGTGGATTTTACATCATGAAATATCCTCCTAAAGAACCTTTTTAAGGCCCTTGGTTGTGGGATTTGATTATACTAATAGTCTTAGATATCGGTATGAGTCTATGGAATGGAATTGGGTTAAAATTAGACAAGATAAAATGCGTTGAGGTGTTATTATAAGAAGTTTTGATGGCTAGTTTTTATAGTGGAGAATGAGAAATTTTATGAATATTTTATTCACTTGTTTATTATTTTTGATCAGGACTATGAATACTGTATAATTATAACCAAATTAATTTATTTTATAGATTAATGTATGATATTATGGTTATTACATCAATCATGACTCAAGGAACATTTTATTTATCTTATAATATATATATATATATATATATCTCTCTCTAAATTACCATATTTTACTATTAACCGAAAATTCATGTAATTTAGAAAAACCCCAAAAACATTATAACAATTTGTTGATGTGTAGATATAAAACATGGAAAAAAATTTCTGAAAATGTTTTTATAAATGTGTGAAATTTTATTTTTAATTGTAATAATATTTTATTCCAAAATATCCCATTTAAAATTAATACTAATTTTATGACACATTAAAATTTAATTAAAGTCTCATTAATTTTTTTAAAAAATATGATAACTAAATAATAATTTATGAATATATTTTTTGAAAATATTTCTTATTTTAAATCATTATATAAATTATAAAATTTTAAAAAAATAATAATGGCTTACTAAAAGACAATAAGTTAATTTATAAATTTGAAAAAATACATAGTTTTAAATAACCTAAATATATCACATTTTAACTTATAAGATACATAAATTTTATTTATATTCTAATAAAATATTTCAATATTATTTTATAATGGATTTTATACATTCTATAAGTACCACATCTATAATTTTACATTTAAATTTAGTATTATTTTTTAATTTTTGAATGAAAAATAGTATCTTATAAGTACCTCGGTTGTTATATTATACCCACCTTGTGGAAATAGAATCGTCATAATTTAAATTTACATATTAAACGAGTGATGTTGCCATTCCCTGGAATCATTTTTATATTCCCATGTTGCTTCATCAACAATATAGTTTCTCTACAAAACCTTAACAAGGTGAATTAACATATTCCACAATACTTTCTCTATACACTCAAAAAATATGAACATGTTTCTCTTCATATGAATGGTACTCTACCACATGGAATCCATTTGGGCTCAATAAATGAGATTAATCAATCACATACATTTTTAACAACCAAACATGAAAAAAAATTTGTAGATGAGATAAACACATAGGAAATGCTATATGGTAGGTAACTGGTCCAGCATTCTCAATAATTTCATAAGGTCCAATAAACAAAGGACGTAGCTTTACTTTCTTACCAAAATTCATAACACACATACATAGTTAAAATCAAAGAAAAAAATAACCACCTACCTTAAAAAATTTATTTTATCTACTTTTCTACATAACTTTTTTTTTCTAATCTGATCAGTTCTCAAATTAGGTTACATCATATTAACTTTATCAACCACTTCATATACTAATTTTGGTCCTATAAACATCCACTCTACATTATCATGCCAAAATCTCGTGTTAGAGACAACTTTAATATATTTTTATTAAAGGAAAAATATTTATATTGGAATGAAAGTGGTTATTTCAAAAAAACTAAACTATATAATGATGTTGATGACAATTTCCCTAGAATTATATTTAACAAGCTCAATGAATATCCTTTATAGCTTAAATTTTTCTCCTGATTCGTCCATCAGATTGAGGATGAAAGGAAGTGATAAATTTTAATTATATGCCAAGATACATTTCAAGGGATTTACTAAGGATAAAATTTAATTTGGGATAACATTCACATACAATGGAAATATGAAGTAAACCTAACATAAAAGATATATTTTAAGTAAATTACAAAAAGCTGTTGCAATGTCATATTATCTCGAATTGAAAAACGCTGATTAGATTTAGTCAGTTACTAAAAAATACACCAAATCTCATTATTACCTCAATATGTCTTTTGTATTACCACCACAATATCTAAAGATATATCTCTCTATTTCCACATTTGAACATGAAAAATATTAAGCATATTATTTTGTAGATGTTATTCTAATTTTACCTGTTGTCATGTCATCTATTTCACGGATAAAGATGAAATATCACTTCTCATTCAATCCCTCTAGAAATACATTAGTTGTTCCAAAAAAATTACTAATTCAAGGATGAATTTAAAAAATATAACCATGATATTAACAAAACTAATTTTTCATCACCAGTGAATTAGATGGAACACAGAATCTCTTCCCAAATATCAAAACATAATCTTTATCAAAAAAAATTAAAGCAACGTACCGTTTTTCACCCATTATACATTTTTCTATAGCATTTCATATAACTTCCACAATTTCATATTTCTATCCAATATATATGACTAAATTAAAACCACAAAAAATAGATGAATTTGATGAACAACCAACATCCCATAAAAAATTCATAAAATCATTAATCAAGGTGTTTTCTTATAATCATATCATGGTTAATGATTCCTGATTTTTGGAAAATAAAATATCCACCACATGGTATTATTTTTCATGATGATAATTGATCCTGTAATTGTAATCTTTTAGTAGTTAAATCACGATTCTCTCCTTCTTTTTTAATTCCATCTGATTGAAAATACACATTAAAATATTATAATATGTATTTATTTTATATATAGATATTTATAAATTATTCATGAATATATATTTAGTAAAAAAACAAAAATTCAAATTTAAAATAATGTGTAGCCTAACTTAAATTATTATTTTTTTGTTTTCTTGAAGAATAATAAATTATCAAAACATTATTCATCAGAAAAAAACCTAGAGCCTTCAATGAGCCATCATTGTAGATGAAAAATTCACAATTTCTAGAATATCGTGTCAAAACATGAGCATTCATCAATCTCTTCAATAATTTAAATAAACAATCCTCACAGTATTCAATCAAAATATATTTAAACAATTTTCATGTTAACTTTGTTAGAAATAAAGACAACTATAAAAAGGTATTATGAAACCATCAGTAATATACAATTAACCCATGAAGGCTACGTGTTTCGTTAACATTTTAAGGTCTTGTTTATTAAATAACCACTACTGTTTTAGAGGGATAAATTTGTATTCCATAATTATTTACAATATTACCAATAAAATAAATTTGTTGACACCAAAAATAATAGTTTATAAATTTACTGTATAACATTTCTTCATGGAAATTTTCTAAGATAATCGTTAATTTTTTTCATAATCCTAAAAAGTTTTGGAAGTGTCCGGTGTATCATAAATAAAAAAACTACAAAAATATCCAAATATTCATTGAGTATATTATTCGACAGATACATGGATAAAATAATTGAATTTTTCAATAAAAATTTCATACAAAAAATATATAATGCCCATATCTAGTACGGAATGATTTTTTGGGATTGTTATCCTCCATCACCTTCGACTTGTGGAACCCGAATCTCATGTTAATTGAGGAAAAATACTCAACTCTTGGGATTTGATCAATAAATTCAACAATATGGGGATAATGATAAGTATTAATAAAAATAATATTATTACAACATCTATAATCAATTCAATGTCTAATTTGACCATATAAAATTTTAACTAACAAAATAGTAGAACCCCATGGTGAAGTGTTAGGAAGAATGAAGCCTTTATCGAGATACTAGTTGAACTAATTATTAAATTCAAGAAGTTATAGTTGATCCATTAGATTAGTGGGTTTTGAAATTTTATTAGAATCAAGAAATAATTTAATAGTAATCTCAACATATTATTTAGGAATAACACTAGAAAACTAATCATAAAACATTCAGGTATTCATTTACATCATGTACATCATTAATCTGAACATATTTCTTATTTTCAACAATATAAGATACATTAATTTCAATTACAACATTTAACATTTTCCCAAATTCTTGATATGGAATCAATATTATGGTTTATTTTCATTAGAAAAACTAAAACTAAAAAAACAAATTCTTTATCATTACACTCAATTTTGGAAAAATAAAAACAAAATCCAATACATACTTAGATAACACCAAACTCTACTCTAAATAAAACTCATGTAATTTATTTCCATCGTCAAAAACATGAGGATTCGTATAATTCATTTTTCTATAATATTTTCCCTTGGTGTTTTAACCATATTTATGGTCTTATTTCTTGAGATGAAATTTTCAATTTAAATAAATATTTTTTTAAATATAATTGAATGTGTGGATCCTGTATCAAATAATAAATTAGAAATTTTTATGTAAAAAAGTAAATGATACCTCATCATTCGATGGACTAACAACTATTGACATATTCACAAAGCATATCACTACCCCTTTCTTTTTATAATCTCGCTTCCATTCAACATTTAGATCTTTCTTTGTGAATGTATTTTCACAATGACTCGTATCACCACATTTTAAAAACATTATAGTTTTATTAACAAAATTATTCTTCAGATCACATTTATTTAAATATTAGTCCAAACATAAAAACATAAAACATTTAAAACACTTCCAATTTTTCTTAAGGGATTCCCCAAGGTTCTTTTTACCACATTTTCCCAAACTATATCCTCTATTTTCATACATGATTGAATAATACCCATTTTTTTCCATATGTACACCTTCATGTTCTTGTAATAAAAGTACTTGTGATCATCCAAAAACATCATTTATACCCTCTATGCACATTTTATTGGTTTCTCATTAGTTTTTAACTCACATGAGTCTCATTCCCTTTGATATATTGGAATAAATCAGCAGTAAAATTGATTGATTATTCTCTCATGATCAAGAATATGATTTGGAACTTACCTTGTTAGTCGAGTGAAGTTATCCTTATACATGACCAAAAAATCCTCGTATTTGTTTTTCAAATGATGAAATTTAATTTCCATACTATATTGATGAACATTATGAATATATATTTCGAGGAAAATATTGCTAGATTTAACACATTGAAAAGAATCAATCTTCTCATTATCCCTAATATTCTAGAACATTGACCACTATTGTCCACCTTCACCTTTATAATGACAATGTACATGATAAAATATTTATTATTTTTACAACACATAATATATAATATATTTTTAAGGGATTTAATCTATCCTCTAGCTGAAAGTAGGTCGAAATATCCTTTGAACGTATAAGGGTGTTTCCTTATAAAATTTTCCACTATCGTCATGTACATTTGTCATAGATCTGGTTGATCACATTGATGGGTTCTATATCTATTTCTGTACAATGTCAACTGATCTTTCTCTATCAAAAACTGATCATTTCTAATTCCCACAATTCCAGGTTGTATATTCAAAAAGATGTTATCATATTGGTGCCTTCCAACTTCACAATCCATACTTATTCTATTTATAACCATTTAAAGTAGACATATCATAGATGATAAAACATTTTATTCATCAAGTTATATATAATTAAAACCCAAACATATAGTAAAAATTATTTATGTATTATATTAATAGCATCCTAACCCTTAACGTTATCTAACCCATTTTCTGATACAAATTATAATACCCATCCTTAAACATTATATAATGAAGTAAATATTTTAAAATTCAAATTATTATATTCCCAAAGATATTTTCTTTTCAAAGTTTTAAGAAATTAGATCATAATTCATACAGATGAACCTTAATGCATACAGAGTGGGTAATAATAAAATATTTTCCATTTCACCAATAATTCATACGTTTTTAATAAATACAAGAAATCTTTTCATGAAAAGTCATCACAACATACATATTTGATTCTAGTTTTTTCTAATCAATCCTTGAACCCATTGAAATAAATTTTAAATCAAGGTATGAGAAACAAGATATATAAACAGGACCTAAAAATAATTATAGTAACTGTTAGTACATGAATAGTTATAAACATATGAAATAATTTTCACAATGACATACTTCTCACTCAAGAACTACCATATATTTACTTTGTGAAAATAAGTTATTTTTATAAAAAAAGAGGACATAAATAAAAAAATATAGTTGAATATGTGAATTAATTATCTAGGATTGTAACTATCAAAGATACTATATTATTAATAGCCATCACTGCTACCATAAAATGTAACCCATGTTGCTTCTGTATGATTTAACAATCATTGCTAAATTTTGGTGTAACTATTGTAGTTACATATGGTGTATTCAAACGTTCGACCTCCAAAATATAAAAAACAATACATTTAAGGAAGATATATGTTCATGCCATTATCATAATCAATTCTTAATAACAAGATCAAAAAATTAATAATACATGTATAAAAACTTTCATTTTGTATTTTTTAAAAATATAAATTTAAAAATTGTTTTTAAAATAAAAGTACCTTAAAAATATCATATAATTCTATTTAATATTTATATAATTAATAGAATATGATTATACGCAATAATAGAAACATAATATAAAAAATATTATCCAAAAAAATCATAGTAAGACATAATTAATGAAGTAGAAGGTTATCCCAAAGGATAAATTTGGTTAAGAATTCACATAACATTGGGGTTTCATACATAAATCTTGTTTTAAAAGCCTGAATAAAAGTTAAAATTGTGTTATGAATATTAATGAATCATATTTATATTTATAATTAAATATATGATATTATTATAAAAACTTCCTGCTAATTTATTAATAATATTTTTATTTATTAAAAGTTTTGGATGAATTTATTTAATTATATCTATCGATGGTTCATTATGGATTTTCATGTCAAATAGAAAAAAAGTTGATTGAAATTGTGTTAATATGTTTCCATAAAATTAATGGTAATATATATCATTTTTTTCTTATTTTAGGAGTAATAGTATGTAGTACATTGGTGAGAATGATTTATTTTATTTTTTCTGTTTTAATGACCATTGGAAACATATATCATATTATTTATTGTCTTTTTTATTTATGGTCCAAAATAGTAAATAACATATAATATGTATTAAAAATTTTTATTTTACCATAAAAATGGTTTCGTGACCTTCCATGATGGTACTAATGAAAAATAAAAGTGTATCATCCACGATAGAAGTCAATCCAAACATCATGGACAATGTTTTCATTTTTAAATTAAAAGATATATGAGAATATATTTGATGATTAATGTTTCCACAACCATTACAATATCATAATATATGTAATATAATTTATTTTCCAATAATATTTTATTAGTGCAGGATAAGAGTGTATAAGAAAAAAATTCATTGAAAAAAATTAAATTGAATGGGAATTTTACATTTTGAATTCTCATCCTTGAGAACATTTTTAAGGACCTTGGTTTTGGCCTTTAAAAAAGTGTCGAATTCAAGTGATATTCTAGGGAAGTGAACATGGTAGATATTAAAAATGATAAAAGGATTTTATTTGTGAGGATAATTTTTGGTGAGGGTGGTTTCTATAGTGAATAAGAGTGGTTGTATTTGAATATATTTTTCATTTGTTATTATTTTTTCTCAGGAGTATGAATAGTGAATGATTTATCATAAAATATATTACAATATTGATGTAATGTTTGAGATTATTGTTCATGAGTAATTCATGATTCAATAAATAGTTCATTTCTATATAATGTATATATACTATAAATTACTATATTTTACTAGAACAAATAATTCAATTGTTTTAGAAAAATTGGAAAAATGAACCCATAGAAGTTTTCTAATTCTATACATAAAAAAAGGAATCCATTTTCTTAAAATAAGTTTCTAAATATCTTTAATTTAATTTAAAATAAAAAAACTTTTATTCATAAAATTTGAATTTTAAAATTATAACGGATTTTTTGTCACATTGAAAAATTATTTAAAGTCTCATAAAATTATCTTATAATCATTATCAAAAAATATAAAATTTATGGTACTATTTTATGAAAAATTATTTTCTTATAAATCATTATATCCATTAAAAATTTGTAAATAAATATTAATGAATAAAAAATACAAACACATGATTTGTAATTTTCAAAAAAATATATCTTTATTCCATGATATATATATATCACATTTTCACCTATAAGATGCATAAATTTTATTTATATTATCATAAATGAGATCACATTTTTTTATAATATATTCCATAATTTCTATAAATATCACTTATTTCATTATACATTTAGAATGAATTTAACTATTTAATTCTAGAATAAAAAAAAATTATTTTATATATAACTCGGTTGTTACATTCACTCTTTGTAATGAAGAATGATAATATGTATGATATATTAAAAGGGATATTATATATGAAGAACATTGTGGGTGATTATATTGATCCCCTATGATGTTGTTTGTTATGCCCATATGATTCTAAAGGCACTGTACCTCTACAATAATGATGTGGATTATAATTTTACATAAGAGATATTCAAAAATTAATATGTAATATATATTTAGTGAATGAGAGGGCCAGTATAGTTGGTATCATAGTATGTATTAAATAATCCTTTAGAAACCAGGTTGAGAAAACATTAGTGAGAGCCCATCAGATAATCCTAATTATATGGGAACGACTAGTGTTATTGTAAAGAAATCAGTGTGGTTATCCCAGAATGTCATATCTTTATAGATACAAAAAGAGGATGTGGATATGGTAGAGTTGTATGTAGGGAAAATAAGCCCAGAAAGAGATCATTGTAATTGAATCCAGTATGAGTTGGTGGGAAACAACTTTATCACTGTAGAAGGTTAATTTTTTAAAGGGATAAAATAATTGAAATATTTAACAAGGTGAATCATTATTTTTTGGAACATAAATAGTTAGAACTCTATAGTTAATTATTTTAATAATGTAGTATTAATTATGTTGCGAGAATCATAGGAAAATTTCCATGGTTTGTATTAGTGTGTTAGAACTAGATTGATTGAACAATTTTTCTCTTGTAGGGATAGTCATCAGTCTGATTGTCCTTTATGGTGTGTTAGTGGAACCTAGGTAAAAGATGACATTATTTTGGGGAAACAAGTTGTGCCAGTGGTCCACGAACTATGATATATATTAATGTTGTGTATTTGTGTTATCATTTGGGCCTAGTTTCTGTATTGTTATCATATATAGAAACCATCCAGAAGTGTGGTGGAACATCCTTGGTTTATATTTATGGTTTATAATTAGGACACTAAGCTCTAGGTTTGGGCTGATATTACATCAAAATATTAGATAAGGATAAAAAAGGTAAATAATATGACTCATCTCAAATGGGTTCACCATTATTTCTCCGACCCTACCTAATTAGAAATAAATAGTTATATAATCATAACATAGATTAGTGAATAAAATCATTGACTAACTATGATGTTTTCAAGGGATTATTTGAGTGTGTAAAAAGAAAATTAAAATAAAAGGTGTGGTAATACATGGAATTAAATTAATCTAATGATCAATCTGGGTATGTGGGTATCCCCCAAGTTGAGGACCAAATGTTTGAGGAAAAAATATTGGTGCATTGTGAGCTATGACTTAAAGGACCTATTAATGCGGGGGGTCTATGTAGTCATTGGACCAAGTTGATACAATAACGTGCCATCCAACAATACTATTTTGATAATATTAGAGGTTATATTTTGAATTTTTTAAAACACATTATAAATAATTACGATGTACTTTTTAAACTCTTAACCCCAAATGAACTATGTTAACCTTAAGGTTTCATAGATTCAAAAGAAGCTGAGAATATTTGAAAATTTATTAAACGATTGATAACAATTATCAATGATGCTTGATAGTAAAGATGACCATTTATTTACTATGCGATTAAAGACAGAACAATGAAGTTGAGATGGTGAAAATTATTCTACAATATTATATTAACTTATTTGATCTCTGTTATAAAAATTTTATTATATAATAAAATTATATATGAAAGTTAAGTAGGGGTGTATACCGAATTAGTGAGGCCATGTTTATACAATAATGGGCATTTCAATACACCTAGATTGATATTATAAGAGATATGATTCTAAACTATTCACAACTCATTACAATCCAATATATAGTATTTAAATATTATAGAACATGAATGTCCTAGGTTAAACATTTTATTTCATAAATTTAAAATAATGATTCTTGATTTAGACATCAAATGAATGATTGATAACTCTTATCATAGATTCTTGAAAGTCAAGAAGGTCATTTTGATTTTACTATTGGACTAGAGCAAAAATAATGCTGTTGAGGTAGTGATAAGTATTCTAGAATATTTAATTAACATATTTTAGATTATTTATATAAATTAAAATATATCATAAAAGTGTATTGGATTTTTAAATCCTATCCTCAATGATTAGATATTGAATTTGAAGTAAATACCCCCAATGGAATGATAATAACATTTTAGGTATATGACTCTTCTCCTATTGAAGTTTGATGGAATTTGCATCCTATAAATCATGTCATTATTTCTGTAGTTTATTTAGATATTATCGTAAGAATGAATTGAACATATATAAATAATGATTATATTTTATACCTTTTAAGGAATTCCACATTTTACATTACGAAACAATATATGATTTTCTATAAATGTGATGATAAGGATGAAATTTGAATGGATATTCCATACAATTTATGGTTCTTTATTCCTATTCAAAAGTTTTGGTTAACTCACATGTTTATAGAAAAACAGAAAATCAATGATTTTCCATTTGTGTGTGATTTTATTTAAACCTTTATAAAAAAGGTACATAGACTTACTATAAATAATGTAGTTCAATTATCAAAATAAATCATACATATAGTGGCACATATTTTAAGTTATCCCTATTGAATGACCTTAATTGAGTTAAAGGAATTACAGAATAAACATCATGAGATCCGTCCAAATGGGATAAAATTATCCATGTTTATCACCTTATGTTTCAATTATTCGATTTAAAAAAAGATAGTGATTCAATCATATAATCATTGAATGTTAGTAGAATATGAATATCAAAATAATGAAAAACTATATATTAACCAGTATTAAAATCATGTTTTATCAACTTTAGGGAGCTCAATACTTTCCCAAGACTGACCATCACATTTGATTACATCAATAGTTAGTTAAGAAGGTGGTTATACCCAAGATAAAATTATGTACAAGGTATAGACAAAGAGAATTTATAATGATTCTATATGGTCAAAAAAAATTCGCTAATATCTTCATGGATTTAAATAATAGAAACATTATAAATTACAATTCCCAAATAAACAGAGTATTTATAAATTATATTCCCATTAATTTAAAGAGAATATATGTTCATGGATTTTATAAGTTAATTTTACAAAATACCCTACAGATGAAAAAATATATTCAGCGATAACGACTTTTCATTTTTAGATATAAATAATTTCATTTTTTTCATGAAATCAAAAGAGAAGGAATATCTATGAATCCATCAATTGAACAGGGTATTTAACATTGTCCGAGATAGACAAATGTGACTGATGTTTCCAATAGTTTTGGTGAAAATATATATTTATTGATGGATTCAGGAGAATTTGTAATGACTCCCTAATCCAATCACTATGTTCACTAGGAATGGGGAGATTTTCTTTCTGGAAAATGGATGTAAGGAAAATTTTAATGAACATAAGAGAAGATTATTCAATCCTCTTGGGATTACATTTAGTTATAGTAAATAAGTGAATTTAATCTCTAGTGTTGAATCAAGGATGGGATTATGATGTTTTGTTACACTAAATTATATAGTGATATGTTATGCCTCAAATGATTCAAGGTCTACGATAAAAATTATCCATCACGTGATTTAGAGTTAGCTACATTAATATATTCATTAAAGATATGGAGCCATATTCGATACGGAGAAATGATAGATATATTTATAGATCATAATTTATTAATGTATATATTCACAATGAAATAGTTGAATATGTTACCATGAATATGATTACAAAAAATTAAGGATTATAACTATTCAACACATTACCAACTAGAGAAAGTGATCATCACTGACCATGATTTGAGTAAAAAGGATCATGGTATCTTATATACTATGTGGAACTAAAAATAATAAAAATTTGTAGATTAACAATGGATGGATCCTGAAATCAAAAATTGAGGTGGGAAGTATTAACTTTCTCACATAAGTGTTTGAAAATCTATCAATGTGAGGATAAAATAGGAATATAGGGATGATATGAACCTATAAAAGACATATAGATATGTTTTTGAGTGTACACATGATGTTGAAAGAATGATAAGGTTAAAAATATATGTATTTTTTCTATAAAATATTTTTAATAAAGAAATATTAAATTTTGATCATAGTTCTTCATTCACTTTTCATCCTAGAAGTTAAAAATTTACATATATATATATATTATCTAATAAAGTATTTCTTGGGGGACGATAAGAATAAAAATATAGTAGATCTTGTATCATGGTTATTGTAATTCTATCTAGTTAAGGATATGAAAAAAAATTAAAAGTGGAATCTAAAAAAATTCCCCATACCAAAAGGGATATTGAAAAGTATCACCACAGAATTGTCAGTTAGACTCTATAATAAATCTATGAGGAATTATACATTAGGTATTATGGTCAATTTCATTAGAAAATATGCATACATAATCAATATTAGAGAATATTTATTACTCAACAATATTTCTAAAATATAATCTAAGGATGACTTTAGGCTACATGGATTACCACATTCTATTGTATAAGATTGGGATATGAGGTTTACCTTGATTTTTAGGAAGAGTATTCAGTAATCTCTTAATATCATATTGAGTTTCAGTAGTGTGTATCATCCTCAAACACATGTTTGATCTGAGTGAACAATTCAAACTCTGTAGTATTTTTTGGTAAATGTTTCTATAGATTTTAAAATTCCTCGGTATAACATATTCCTCTAGTTTAGTTTTCATAGTTAGATGGTTCCTTTTCATGTACTATACTAAAATAATTCTATAACTCAATCATGGTGGCATGAATATTTAGAAATAACTCTGCACGGACTAGATAAACTGGAATAACATTTTTGATATGGTCAGATTCATTAGACAACAAATAAAAGTGAAACAATTTTTTTTAGAAATTTTATGTTGATAATCATCAACCGAATAAGGAATTTGATGTTGGTGATATGATGTTTATTTAAATTTATATATGGAACATGGTTATGAAATTTTTATATATGGGAAAACATATCCTTTTTATCATTAATAACATTGAATATATATTTATCTTGTCGAGTAAATATATTATCAATTGGAGCTTCAACCAAACCTCTATCAGTTTAATGATTTGGTCCATGTATCTCTCATAGTGACGTACATAGCTGATTCATGAAATGTTATAAACTCAATGGTTAAAAAATTATAGAATAAAAATTATTATTTGGAATAACTATTTATATTCTGTATTATACAAATATTTTTTTGACATAACAAGGCCACTAACATTGTCAATTTTATTTGGTGAATCCACCAGTACTAGGAAGAAATATATGAACATGAAGATATAAAGTTGGAAATATATCCTCAGTTTTTAAACCAAAGATAAATAAATTAATTTAAAAAATATTTTCAATAGTTGTATAATGTAATAGTGATATATTATAAAAAATATTTATTTTCAATTTAATTTAATTTCATATGTAAATTTGGATACACAATACACTGAATTTCAAATAATGATGATATAAAATTTTTATTATTATTTAAACAAGACTTGTATAATTTAGAAAATAAATTTTAAGGTATCAACAAGAATAACATAATTTGAAAATTATTTATATTGGGTTTTTATATAGAAATTATATTTATTACGGTATACATATTTTTGGTAATGTCATTATATACTTCGAAAATACATTATTCTAATTTTTTTCATTTTTTCAACATATAATATATATAATTAATGAAAATTTTAGAAAATATATTTTCTATAATTAATATTAGTTTTTGAATAAACATGTAAAATTTATCATATGGGGTTTTTTAAAAAAAAATTTAAAAGAATAATTTCTCAGTGATTAGTAATATATATATATATATATTTTAAAAAACTGCCTTTCTATCTATATAATTTTAAATATTTATTATTTATTATCATTTTTTTAAAAGAATAATTATTTTAATTATCATCTTAATTAGAATTTATGTAGTTGGGATAATATTTGTTTTTAATTTTTTTATTAAATCATTATATTTTAAACAATGATTTCAATAAGTAAAAAAATCTTTCATCCCATCTGTATGTTTAATTTGATATTTTATTTTTCCAGTTAAGTTAAATTAATATGGGAATTAATTTTCCATATTTAAAGTCATATTAATTAATATTTCATAAATAATTAAACTTATTTATTTGTTAAAATTATTTATACAAGTAGAAAAAAATAATTCTTACAGATATGGTTGACAACGGTTCATCAGTGGATAAACTAAAATGATAATGGGAAAATGATATAAAAAATTCTAAAAATCAAAATTTATAAAAATATTTCAACAGTATAAATCTAATATTTTATAATGATACATATTGGAGACTTATGGAGTGTCTAAACAAGGGTACACATTTTTATTTAAACAATATCCATGTCTGTCCACTCCCCCACTTATAAAAGGGAACCCCACTACACTAAAATTCACTTAAAAATTTATTTTAATTTTAAAACATACCAAAATAACATCCTCAATTACCTCCATTAATCTTATTTTACTTTATTTCATTATTAAACCCTCCAATAAGTTCAATAGGACTAAATCAAAAGGGTTTCTCTAAAGTAGAGGTAAAAGATTGAACTTTTTTATTATTTCTTCTTCCTCTTAAAAATTACATTTATTATTTCACAATAAACAAGTACTCAATTTTCAATTAAGTCATTTTATTCTTAATAAATATGTTTTAATAATATATAATTTTTATCACAATTTTTAGTAATTTTTTTTTATTATTTACTAAGATTTTTTGAAATTTTCTTGTATTAAATGAATATAATTATTATAATCATAATGTTAGTATTATATTAAACTGATTTGTTTGTTATTTTATAAATATTTTTTTCATAATATTGAAATATATAGAATTTTTAATATAATTTATTTTCTTGTATATGTCCCATTATGTTTTGAAATTAATAATATTATTACTTAAATCTATTTTAGTTATAAATCATATGATTAATTTAATTTAAATAAACATTTTACATGATATAAAATTTCGTAAATTTTGGTGATTGAAAGTAATTTTTCCATAAAAATTGTTTCCGTGCGCTTAATTTCTTTTATGATTAATAAATTTATTTAATATAAATTAATAAATTATTTTAGTTAAATTTATAGATTAAAAGCTCAATATAATATTTTAACATTCATTTTTTTATTTTTACATGGAAATAAACAGAATTAAATTACTTTTTATTCAAAAATATTTATATTTTGAAAATGGTGTTTCGTTACAAATTTGAAAATTAAGTACAATTAAATTATAAAATATATAGATATTTAAAATTTTATATTGGATTAAATATTTGTAATAATAAAAATAAATCTAATTTAATATAGTAACATAATGTTTCATATTGAAAAATAAAAATATTAATTTTTTTACAAATACTATGGTAGAAACAAGTTTAACGGGTTTTAAACCATGATATTAATTTATTATATGCACTCAAACGTTTACAATAATTATTTTTCATAATATTTTAAAATTATACCTAATAAAAAATTAATATAACTATACATTTAGATCTATAATCCTCATAATGAGATTTTATATAATTGAAATATTTTAAAAAATTCCAGTTGAGTCCCTCCCCACATATATAAAAGAAAACATATTTTCCTCCCTTTTGACACAACTTGTTCCTTTTATCTTATAAAATCACTAAAAACATACCATAACCCTTCCCATAATCATAGTTCATATTTTATTCTCTTAATAATAATCAATCAATCTATATAATGTATAATAATGGTGGTATCTTGTAGAGGATGTACATATCTTAAACAAGCAATTTTAATATTTTTTATTATCATACATAATCTAAATTTTTTATCTATTATAAAATGAATAATTATTTATAATAAATAAATTGATATGTTATTATTTCTTTTAAAAAAAATTACATAATGTTCTTGATTTATTCTGAGGGGAATATATCACTTTTCTGTTTGTGTGGACTACCACCTCCATGAAGTGATACAACCCATTTTTCAACAACATCATTAATGGATCTTTGTAATGATAGATTAAATATTTTAATTTTTAGTATATGTTAAAATAATAATTTTTTAATGTTAAAAAAATATTTTCCGATCTTTCATTCTAACATTAGAAAAATCTAAAAGGAAATCACACATACGTACACACTATCATCTCCACCTAAAAATGTAATTAGTTTTTCATCACAATAATATATGAAGGTTTATAAATATATGTATAATAAATTTTCATGAAAAAATATCCTGATTAATATATGATATATGATGCAACCTTGATCAATGTGTAAGTATCATAACCTAAAAACCCAAAAATTTATGAAAAATGAAGCAGTTAACACCAAGAATGGTGATGATAATAAATTGTTGTTAATAAATATGAGATAAGATATTATATATTATCCTTTAATGTTATTATATGTATTATCCATTGATTTTATTATATGTTTTATTATTATTCTGTTAATTATTTATAATAAATTTCAATAAATTTTATTATTTTTAGCGCTCTTATGAAGAAATATAAAATTTATGTAGGTGCTATATATTACAGTCTAATTTTTTACTAGTATTTTATATTATTAAAATTTATGTTGATGAATTTGTATAATATAAATACTACATATCATATTTCTATTTTTATATTCTATTATTTTTTATTATTAATGTTTTATTTTCAATTTCTTATTTTTATGTATTATATAGGTTGAAAGAATGATTTTATGGATAACCAACATTGTTTTCCCCTACGATCGAGATTTTCTTCTTCCATATGCATATTTTTTTAATTCTTTAAATTTTTTTTCTTTTATCTAGACTTTTTTTAAAAAAATTATAATATTTCACATTTTTTACCAATTATTAGAAGGAACCATTTTATCCTTTTATAAACATTGTAATTCTGAATCATTACCAAAATTGTGAATGAATATTTTGTTCTAATAATCATAATATGATCATATTTCTCCACCATTATGACCCTATGTTAATTAAATACATTAATAATTACATTTCATTAATATATAATTTTATATTAAAAATAATTAATTTAAAAAAAAATTGATATTGTTTCCAAAAAATAATTGTTTTATTCATCATTAGTATTAAACAATATTTCTTAGAAAAAAAAAGGGAAAACATGATCATTTATTTCACTAAAATAAGACCTTCCCTCAAATAGTAGGATCATGGAATTATTCATGGGTTTGAAACTAATGATATTGTAGGAAATAGAGCATATTGTTCATGAAATGGGTAATCCACATAATTAATCTCCTATTCATGATATGAAAATTGGTTTAAATCAAGATATCAATACAAGGCATGTAGAAAAAACGATCAAGTGATGCTTGAGGAATCATTGGTATGACATTATATTTCACAAAATAAAATTTTCATATATGGAATTAATTTTAGTTGGTTCCAACGTATATTTAAATCTATGAAACAAGTAAACACATATAATATGAATCTACCACATAGATTAACCCATGAATCATTTAAAACCATATAAATTATGAATTAAATAAATCACAGAACCATAAGAAGCTATAAATAAAGAGCCAAGTTGTAACACCCCGACCCCAGTTACCCAGAGTCGGTGCGTTATTGCGTAACATTGGCATGATAACAAAAGACCAATTCTTGAAATACCGATTAGTTTAGTAGCCTTGGAAACACTAGATACATTCATAAATGATGCATTACATCATTAAGTGAAAAACTACAATAAAAAATCTCAATAGTCCACAATCATATCCTCTTCTGACTATCCCTATAGGTCATTCATAAAATACTTCTTCACATCCTGAAAAATTTTAAAACATTTAAAGGGGTGAGCTCAGATGCTGAGTAAGGATAACAATATTGCGGAAGCTTTCGTAAATAAAAATTAACATTTAAGGAAATGTATAACTACAACAAAAGCCTTGTTAAACTTGAACTTCATCATGATATGGAAAAAATTAAATTAAATAATGCCATTTACGTACTCACATGGATATTCTACTAGTCGAATAATCCCATGCAATATCAATAACCACATTCATAATGATGGATTTCATAATTCCAGAATATCATAACCATGTAGCCAAGGCCTCGTTCCAAGACCTCAAATATGATTTTGTCAAGGCCTCATGCAAAGACACTATTTTTTCTCATGAGACCTACCGATGAAATTTTTTTAGAATATAATTACATTTAATGTTGCTCAAATATACTCCAATGTTTTTCTGAAAACATTATGCAAGCTTCTGAAAACAATATAACTAATTCCGAGACTGCTCGACTAATTACAGTCCATGATGGGTCCACGCCCAATCCCTTCTTGTCTACCACACTCAAGAGTTGGGTTTTCTGAAAAGATTTTTATGCTTTCGTTAAATATGTATACATTTTCACTGAATTTTTATACATTTGAGAGAAATATCTCTCTGCCTTTTTTAAATCATTTAAAAACGTTATGGCTTGCAAAGGAAGCTGAAACTCAAATAATGGTCATGGCGATGGAGAAGTCGTTGTCGCCGCATATGTAAGACAAAACATTCCTTTTGTTGTTTAGTGAAAATGCATCGTATAAAAAATATACCTTTTGAATAAATTTAAAATTCAAAGGGGTTTATACAATGTATATAAGAAATTTGTGTGTAAAACAAAATATGCCTCACTAAAAGGAGATTCAGATGAAGTCCCTTAAAAAGATCATTTTTTATATATAAAATAGATCTATTATGTGTATTCACTATAAGTACACATCCATAAATTAAAAATACAAGATATGACATAATAATATCATGACATAATTTGAAAGTAGGAGATTAACCCAAAGAAAAGAAATTGGGTTTAGAAGTTCCCTTACCTCGTGTCCGAATTCACTCGACCGTTCTTTGATCTCGTGAATAATAAACTAGAGTTAATCTCCACCTTCTTAAGAACCTTTTTCATGTTCATTATTCTTTTTATATCACTTATTACCATGTTAGGAACATTATGTAATTATTTAAGTTAATAACGGTCATTTTGTCAATCTTTGGTACTTGAGTCAAAAATAAACTTCTTATAATTACAAGTTGATCTTGTGGTGAGATATCCATTATATCCAGAATTATATTCATGATATTGATATCATATATCTGATATATATCCAGTATATACATGCATTTATAATATTCCATAACGTTTAGAGATAAGAAATGAAATGCACCGTTCATGGAGACGGTAAGCCGTATGTATGCATGAACAGTACTTTTATTTCTATTTAATATTTAATGGAATGAAGTTATAATTATATAAAGGTATAATATAATTCCTGTATAATATAATGTATAATACCATTTACTCCATCCTTTATATATCCCACATATGGCATTAATGATTCAAATCACTTTGAGGGGCGGTAGTCCGCACTTCCTAAAATAAATTATCACGTTTACCCATAATGGAAATCATAAAGTATGCCAAAAATGAGAAATAGAGAAGAATAAGGAAAACATAAACATAATATATATATCATATTTGAAAATAGTGTCATCAAAATGGCCACCATTAGAGGTGTTATATGAGTTTTGAACAATTATCGTTTCGTGAGGCAGAAATTCGTCATCCACAGAAACAGTATGTTCTTCAACCATTAGATGTAGGTGTGTGTAAGTGAAGATAGAATAATTCTTATAAAAACATCCTAGTATATTGAGTATTCTGGTGTTGTTACAAAAGAAATGAATAAAAATAGTTTAGGGGGTTGGATAAGAAAAATAAAACAAAATATCATAAGAGAAGACATAACCTTAAAATCGGGTAACTCTTTTGATTTGAGCCAAAGGATTCCTTTGGAAAAATTACTCCCAAATTGAGGCTTTCTAGGAGTAAGGGGGGGAATTTGGGAGAGTATTCGAGTAGAGGTTGGCCGAGCCAAAAGTATTTTAAAGTGTGAGTAAGGTGGTAGTGGTGGGGGCCTTTTATAAGTGGAGAGGAGGGGCACTCTTGGAAAGTAATGAAATGTTACTTTATTATATAATGAGTTTCGGATTTTAAAGGTCCCACACTTATATAATTAGAGGCTAAGGTGATAAGGGTTAGAAATATACTCATCCAATAGGTTTTTGACAAGTTTATGCCTTGGATGTTACATTATCTTTTCATTTTATTTAAATCGTTAATTAATGTGGTAATCACTGCATCATCATGGTGTCATAAATAATTTAATTTATTTAGTGTATAAAATTATAAAAAAAATAATGATATCGGAAATATTTTTAGATTTCTAATGAATATTTATAGTAAAAAATATGACTTGTATAACCCCATTTAAAAATTGTTTTTGTAAAAAAACTTATTTTTGTGACATTTTTATTTAACTTTAAATAAAAGTTATTTATGTAATTTTCCTAACAAAGTGGCTCCATGGGGTCCCCAAGTTGACCCATGGATTGTCTTGGTCGGCCTACAGACATCCAATAGGGGTAGGACAAGTGTAAAGCTATTTTCATATTTTTATAATATCATTTTTACCTTAAATTTCACTAATTACCTTTAATCGCGATTAATTAAACTTAAAAATTACTATTCAATAGAAAATTATTTTAATCCCATTGAACTACATTTTACTTTCTAATGACAACCATGTATGTCGGATTTTTGAAAATCAAATCACAGAAGTGGTAATGTTTCATTTAAACGAAAAATCTGTTTTTTAACTACCACTTAGTGGTTTCACTATTCATCAAAAATTGATGTTTTTCAGAACAAAGACAAAATTTCACCCTAAGATATAATTGATATTTCGAATTCAAAAATTATGTCTATTTTACAAAATTGAAAACATATAAGTTTCATTAATTAATTTTATAATTAATTCCCGCTGTCACAATAAATAGCGTGTTTTTAAGAAACAATATATATCAAAAGATTGATAATTTTTTATGTCTAATTTCAAAGTGAAATTAATTATAATTAACACAATTGGATAAAATGGTAAAAATTTATTCTAATTATACTTTAAAACCTCTAAATAGTGTAATTTATCACAATAAATTATTTTTATTAAAAAAGTTGTTTTTAAGTATTTTTCACTATTCATAAAAAATTGGATGTTCTGAGAAAAATACCAAAAATTCAACATAAGCTAATTACTATATTCCAAATCCAAAAATGATATCCATTTTGAAATATAAAATTCATATAATTTCAAATTGTGGGTATTACTATTCATAACGGATATTTTGATTAGTTGCAGTGTGTTAGAACTCAATGTTGCGTACAATGCAAGCTATTGCATTATTGAATAAGAAGCATATCATGGAAGCTCGGGGTGTTACACAAGTTGTTTCTCATAAGGATCAATCTAGATAACAAATCATTAGGTGATGTATTACAATGGTTATTCTTCCACTAATTCTTAATCTTTATATATTCATTATTTATTTTTTTGTCTTTATTCTCCCTTACTAAATCATTTCTTACATAAGGGTGAACTACTATTGTATTTGATTATGTAGAAAATGTTGGAAGGTTATTTTCTATATTATGTATTATTTAATTTAAGTAAAAAATTATATTTAAATCACATTCCTTATGTATTTATATTTTATTCACCATTTAATGGAAATCTAGAAATCCATAATTAAAACGTCATACCTATTATCTATAAAAAATTTCATGACCATCGAATAGGCATGGGTAATTACTTATAAAAATGATATTTTGACAATTCTAATTCAGTAATTCCCCAATGAACCATACAATAGGAAACTGAGGATGGTTGCAAGTTCTAGGGGAAATGATGAACATTGAATCTCACACATCATCACTCTGACACAGATCCAAAAAATACCTCTCTAAATCAATTTTTCCCTAATCTATAAATCAAACATATGATCGAATAAATTCCAACATGAATTTAAAAAATCAACCAACATTCATTTTAGTATATCTTATATGTGAAAATATTTTTAAAACCGACATTCTTTCTTGTTCATGTTCTTAAAGAAATTCAATAAATCATTTTTCTATTATACGAATTTAATTTTACAGTATTTTTTGTTAGACCAAATAAATATTGATGTTTATATTTTACTAATTTTTTACAAAATATTTGAGATTTTAGAAGATAAAAAATTTTATACTTCTAATGGAATGTATTGAAACGATATGGATGTCCTAATTTCTAGAATTGTTTCTAGAGATTTGTTGAATTTTTTATTTTTGTAATTATATTTATTTTATAATTTATATTTAATTTCACTTTATATATTGGTAATTTATATATGGATGTTTCATACATAAAATAAATTAATTAATTATTAAAACACTTGAGTAAAAGGAAAAAAATCCTTAAGTGCAATCCAATGATTGAACAATGCATGATAAAGAACAATGTCACTTCTACAATTGAAAGTGTAGAGAAACATTCAAGCACGAGAATAGTTTGACAGCATGATCTGAGGATTTGAAAAAAATACATATTAGAGAAGTCCATCAAACATAAGAATATAATGGAGTATTATAATTCCCCAAATTGAAAAAAAAAATTATAATAAACCCTCTATCATCAAGATGATCTCAAATACAATAAAACTCACTTGATGGACAGATGATGATTCGAACACGCACATTGGATGATTTCATGAATTTAGTGACACAATTTTGTTTTAATGTATATAAAATTACCATATAAATCTTAAACTGGTAATTTTTTCATTATTATAAAGTGAAATAAAATTAATATATTTTAATCTAAATCATTCCATCACCATAGAGAATGAGTTATAAAGGATCTTCTTGGATCGATTCTTCTCTCATCATTAATCCATGAAAAATATTTTGAAGAAAATCATGGAGAATAGAAATGTCACCCAACATGGTCTTAAATAAGGTAATTTAACAATTGTATAAGAACCATGTCCCAAAACAAACATGAAAAGGAAAACCAATAGTGTTAAATGGGGAAGAAACATAAAATAAACACAATAAATAACATGTCAAGCCAAATAGGATATACCAGAATGATAAAACATGATGTGTACAAACAGGTCCCCGTGTGATGATAGGACACCAAGAAAACATCCCAAATAGAATAAAATTCTATCAAAAGAAACCAAAAATCTACAAAATTCGTGAAAATATTCCCAAGTCCATAAAAAAATGTATACAACAACCATAAAGAAAACATAGGGTGTGTACACAATGACAAAATATATACCACTGGTGAATCTATATGAGTTCTAATGATAAAAATGGAATTAGTTTTAGCATTAAATCATATGTAGTATATAAGTCATATTTTTTTTTAAATCCAACTTATAAGACATTCCTTTTAATTTTTTAAAATATACCATATTCTCCATATCTATGAATATATCATGAAATATGGTATGTAACCATTGATATATGTAAACATGCTCACAATAATGATGATATACCAAATTAGGTGTTAAAAATCATTAAATTAAAAAATAACACCATTTGGGATCTAACATAAGTGTATACATACTATATAAGAATGAAAATACCAAATCTCGACAAATAGGAGATTCAACCAATATAACCTCTAGATGAATAACACACACCAAAGTGACATAAATCCTTATGTGGAATTTCCCATACAACGAGTAAAAATCTTATTCCTAATGCACATAAGGATACCAAATATAATATTTCTATGAAAATTTATTTGAAAATATAAAACCACACAATATAATTTAATCAAAATTTCGGTGTGTAAAAACCCATTTATAATGAAAACCTTTTTTAAAATGGTCTATATTTTACAACACAATAATTCTAATAAAAAATCAATCAATTTTAACGAAAAACCCATAAGAACTATCAAAAAAATAAGAAAATTCATTAATTAGATAATATTTTATAGATACAACTAAATCAAGAAGAGAGGAAACAAAACCACCATAAAAAAAGAGATTACAATGAAGACTATTGGCCTCTGAAAGAAAATGCGCGATTGAAAACTGAAAAGGATTGATATAAACCCAAACATTATCCCCACATAATTCAAAAATTCAACCAACTCCACTAGTGTAAAAATGTTTGAGATGAAATAAGTATATTTTTACTAGGGAGAATAGGAACATGAATTACAGATACTATATGATATTTGGAGTGATCCAGATGATGGTAGATCACCCAAAATTTCCAATGGTTTCAGGAGGATGAATTGAACATTGATTGGGAGAAGTGTCATAAATGCAACATGATTAAATAATATAAACACAAATAATACATATATTAAGACCCTTTAATGTCATAAATTAAAATATATTAAGATACACTAAAAATGGGGTGGATTCTAATAGATTTAATCACGATTGAAAGATTAACAATGTGAAATGGTCTCACACTAAAAATTCATTACACATAGAAAATGGATTTGGAATCTTAAATACAATGGACTCATTATTCTGTAACTAATAAATAATTAGAATATGTCCAACATGATTTAAGTAGTCCTAATTCTAATGAAATATACTGAACAATCTCAGAAGCTTTCAAAACCCAAGGAAACCCCTATAAACCCTTCAAACATTTATAATTGTGCTCAAATAATTTGAGAAAACATACATCCCAATAATTTTGGTTATATTATTGAAAAAACACAATCCAATCCCGTAGAGAATAAAAAACCCAAAAAATGTAAATATTGATTAGAGTGAAGAAGTATCAATGGGAATAATACTTAAAGTCCAAATCTCCCCATTATACAAAATACATTTACCCAAAAATTACTCAATTTCATAAACATTGAAAAATTGATGGTTGATTCTACCTCATAAACAACTCCCAATAACACATATCATGGATTACCCATCTTTACTACCACATAACAAAGACCAAGGAAACTGTTTTATCATATTGTAACCTCTATCAGTGATCCATATTATAAAATATATGCTCAACGATAGTGTTATTGGGATAAATATAAATATTATCCCAATCAATAATAAGATAAATATTTTATTGGTACTCCCTCTATTGGAAAACTTGAACCATTTCAAGTATAATGTTAAAATAAAATGTTATTTCTAATCGATAGTCTGCCATTCCACGAATCTTTAAAATGTAAAATGGTCCAACAAACTATAGTGCCATCATACCATGCCAACCAAACTAACTCTGACCCAAGGGACATGAATATATGAGGCAAACATGATAAAAAACCTCAAACTCTAATTACTGATAATTATGGTCTGAATATGATTAGTGAAGTCTCTATTCAATGACCAATCTTATCTGGATCAACTACACTACTTTCATTGATTCCTCAATTAGACTCGACAACAGAAAGGGACACTCTCTAAAAGTACCCTAAATAAGTGAGATCAACAAGGATACACATAATATCATCAAATTGTGACATTTTAGTAATTTTACTATAAGTATTTTTATACAAAAACTCACCTAGAAGAATAAAAGTTTACCAATAACCACATAAACCATGAACACATTCACAAAAAATATCCTCACGATCCTTGACATCCTTTAATGTTTTTCCATCAATTTACTAATGAAAAATCGTGATTATTTTCAACAGCTATCCAATATAAAATTGGAAAACATTTCATTTATATGGATGTGAACTTAATGACCCCCTAAAAAATGATCACTAATTTAACCCCATGAAGTCTCAAAAACATTATAACATAAAATTCCTCAAACTAGTCCACATTCATTATCTACTTTATAAGGATTAAATTATTTAATTTTTTGAGTCAATCTATGATCATAAAAAATTAATTATTCCCAAATGTTTTTAGTGAAAATAAATTAAAAATTATCTAGAAATATCATCCTACATTCGTTCAAGAATACGTAAGAGATGAAAAAAATCAATTGGAATCTTTATCTCCACACTGATTCTCTAAGATGTAATACTCATTCATACAAAATCTTTAATCATCCACCTCATTTATAACATCCAATACTAAAAGATCATGTAATGTAACATAATAGTAGTTCTAGGGTGTATTTGACCAAAATAACGGTGTCAAATACCCATAAATTCATATTTTCAGATAAATGTATAACGTATCTACCTCAGAAACACAAAAATACATAGGGAGACCAAAATCAATCTCCCAAAATTTCCCCAAAATTAAAATTTCACTTATTTTATAAAAAAAACTATTTTAAGAACCTTCCTTATCCGAATTAACTCATTATATGTTGATTCATCCATTGTCAATTCCGTGTACAACTATAATCAAGATTTTCCTGCTCTCAACATATTCTCTATAAATCAACTTATCAAAGACTAATTTTCCACTAATACCATCTCTTCTTGTAAATCTATTTTCTACATTAGAACATCATTGAATAGATACACATTCCAAATATTATAATAAATAAAAGAACTATTTTTGAAGATACTCACCCAGTGCCTCACTTAAACTTTTAGATCCCTATGAGTAAAAATATAAATCAGGATTCTAGGATATGTATATACAGCAATACACTCCCCAATGATGTAGCAACACTATGTATTGATTCGATGAATAGCCATTGAAAAATAATTATCATGGGAATTGGAGTTCTTATAATGTGGTTCTAAATAAAGAGAGCCATATTCCACAACCATTTCCCATAGATCTATACACAACCCATACAGTTTTTAGAAGTGTTACAGAAAAAATTATAACTCAAACAAAGATCCAAAAGCGTCAAAATTGGATTTGGAGTCCACATCAACATTATTTTATTAAAATATATCTATAATTTTTCATTCTAAAAAACATTAAACCCATAAAAGATATATATTTAATAAAAATGAAGGGTTGGAGAAGTCATGAATATAAAACCTACGACAACCAGCCATCCCCATAAAGCATCACATGTCAAACATATTTTTGGTATTCTCCCAAAACACAGATTACTAGAAAATTATAGGAGCCATTGATAATCCACTCCAATGGATAAAAATATTTAGAAACATTACTTATTGGATCCAAAAATCACATTTATAAATATTTAAATAGAAACGATGAACCTCTAATTATCAAGGAATTATATTCAAATGGTCATTGTGATCCTTTAATATATTGGCATAAACCAAAATATCTTTGACAAAAAAAATTCCATGAATGGATGAAACAACTTCTTCATCAACACCATAAATGCCGTTGGAGAATTATTACAAATCAATATGATAGTTCGAAACTAAATATTATCATACCCTCTCCTGAATGTTTTCATACGTATATCTTGTTTTTATCCTATCATCTGGTGGTACCTAAACTGAAGGTCAATATTTTAAAACAAACACATCCCTCAATGATGATTAAAGTGATCATTATTCTTGGTTGTGGGATATTTTTACTTAGAGGTCACCTAATTATTATATAAAATTCAATATACTATTTGATGTTCCCATAAACCTTTTAAGCAGAGAGGACCAGTGAATTCCATGGTGACACACTAGGATTAAGATATCCCATGTCCTGGAGAAATAAAAGATAAACCACATATTAAACCAACTTTGTAGGAACCCCATGATAATAAGGAAATAAAATGGGTTTCATACCATGTAGTAGGATTATGGTGAACTCAAAATATCTCATTGGTGGTATACGAAAATAATATTCTCTAATTACATCAAGTTATGCACACACCACAATAATATATTGAATTCTCAAATAAGATCTTACAACATCTAGTATCAATTTCAACAATTGAAATGAGATCAATCTATCATAAGTAACAACAATATACATTATTCATTACATGGAATCCCATAAACTGTAATATAACTATGAGATTATATATAGTGACTAAAAATAAACTCAATTGTGATAAAAATTAATTTTGGCTAGAACCATGATCATCTAATCAAGGAAAAAGTATCAGTTATAAATATCCAAATAAAGAACAAGAATTACCACTCTTCATCATGTTATTATATCATCACATGTCATTATGGGAATTGAAAACGTTTTTTGTACATTCATCCAAAAGGAATAGAAAATACTATAAGAATAAAATAATCTCTGAACACATTTGTGACATTTCAACTAATGTTTACAAAATAATTTAAAGAGGATAACTTTAATAAAAAAGATAATAACTATTGTGGGTGAAATAAATATTGTACCTATTTAAATGGAATACCCATCTTAATATTCCTCTAGTTCATACTCAACTATGTAAAAAATATGATCTTTTATCTTCATGGAAACTCAATATCTGCATGAATTTTTTTAATGGCCATTGGATAATATCCACAACCCATTGAAGTATAGAAATGAACATGTGATCCTTTGATGAGGGTGGATACAACCTTACTTCCCGAGTACATCATTTAAAAAATGGATTATATAGATAAACTATCTTCAACAATTACTATTGTTTGAAGGCATGACAAGTTTATGTTTTACTTGATTTGACCATTCTCACAGGTAGATAAAAACAAGATTATATTATTGAATATCCCCTCAAAATGGTCTAAAAGAAAACTCTAAACCATTATGCCTTTTTCTTGTCAAAATATACTCCATGGATAATGATGTCACTCACTGAAGCTCTTCCAAAGTCAATATTTATATCTATTCATTTCTCTACCAATGTTTCATTATCATCTATATACACAAATTCTTTAAATAATTTAATAACTAGCATCGACTAAATATCATCCCTCAACACCAACTAAAAAATTTGTTATTTTAGGTATTTAATTGTGAATATTTATGGTAAAAAAATCATTAAATTTGAAAAATGGATGGAATAATACAGAGATGTATGCTACCATTCCACTAAAGTCATAAAATCATAGTTATTTTCATCATGAAATGTATCAGGATAAAACTGATGGATGATTATTTTTGTGACCGATACCCAAGTATGTTCCACATGAAACATAGATTTAAAATAGATTCACACAACCACAGTATCTAACACTCATTTATATATGTGAAAAAACATTAGAGTCCATAGTATTATTTTTAATTGTGATGATCCTCTAAATCAACTGAATCCATTCTTCATATTCTTGGTATCCTTTTTAAAATTATAAGACATGTGGATGTTTCATGGTATGTTGTGAGAAGGGGTCCAATATTCATATCGAGATCTAGAATCATACATGACAAATATTATATATAATGTAGATTACATATTGTTTTAATTATGGGTCAATCAATTTATTCTCTTATGTATCATATCTTTTAACTTCCATACTCAACCATAAAAATAGTTATTATTAGAGGAATTACCAAATTATTACAATATAAAAACAAATTTGTTAGGAAGATATTCCAAAATAATAGTACAAACATGGTGAATCCAAATTTTTTTAAAATAAATAATTCCTTCAATAAATTTTGAATTATTCAATCAAAAAATAAGAACTTACGAAAATAAAATTATATTTTAGGAAACTCTAAATCTAGATTATTCAAATAGCCCTATATTCCATTTATTATATATGGAAAAAATCCATGACCACCAAAGTTATATCGGTTTGTGTTAGATAATTTAGTTGTCTATTCCACTTTTCCACACATACTATCTGAGTTTTAATAGTCCTAACACAAAAATATAGAGACAATAATTTATACCGAGGTTGTTTTAGAACATCTCATATGGGTTAATGACTCTGACAACAGTTTATCACTAGCCAACCTGAGGTAACTAGACAAGTCTTCTAGAATGGTACTCAACATTGTAATGTTATTTTTTAAAAGAAATGTGTCCTATAATCATCCAGATCATGGAAACCCTCTAAGGTGGAACATGGAAATAAGAGAAGATAACCATGATTCATACAATGTGATTCCAAAATGATCAATCTAGAATGAGAAAATATGATTTGTCAAAAAAGTAGCTTTAACACTATCTTCACACACAAACCATCTAACTATGAAGACGATGAAAATAAGATAACCCAAAATGATACACAATTCCCTTCCAATTACCTAAGACTACAAAACAACATATATAAAAACCTCATGGAAATCAATGTACCCGAGAAAAAAGGCAAAAACAATACTATACAAAATCTATGCAATTTCTTATATTATGAACACAATAGTTCAATATTTAGAACCGAATGAAATATTGAATATAATATACACAAATTAAAACCATTTTATAAAAAATTATTTTTATTTTCATATGACACCCCTTAATCACCAAATCCAAGAATATTTCATGAACGTTGGTTTGAATCCATGAATTGAGATGACCATGATCACTTTAACCGTAATATATTAGATATTTTAATATAAAATCCATATTTAATAGAGCACAACATTTTAGATCTGACCTACAGGTATAAATTTTAGATATGATAGAAAATAACAAAATCCATCCCTATGGTGGATCCAACCAATATAACTTATAGTGTAATTATATAGACTAATACGAAATAAAACCTCTTGTGGCATTACACACACATAGTGACTAGCTTATTCAAAAAACCCAGGAATACATAATGCTATATGTGTGTAAAAAACAATTTCAAAACCCAAAACACCCATTAATGAATTTAAATAAATATGATTACTCTATATAAAGCATATTATAAAAACCCAAGTCTGAGAATGAGCATATTTCCCAACAATTCCATTCCAATGTAAAATTAATCAATTTCTATGATCAATCCAAATGAAATAACACAAAAATAATGGAATAATTGAATTTAAATGAATTTTAATTGTTATATATACATAATGAGAGGTTTATATTTAATCACCCTTGGCAATAGAGATTTAGAAACAAATATATTCCCTTTTTAATGAAATGGTATGATTGATAAGTGAATAGAATTGATAGATTATAAAAAAATTGATAAATAGATAATTAATAATTGTTTAAAACTCGATTTCCACCACCAAAGGAAGGTAAGAAACATGATATCAACATAATAGGGATATTTGATGCAGATATCAAATATATTAAATGAAAAATGAGGAGATTAAAAATGGATTGCTTAACCATTATTACCCAATACATCCTTATCATTTGACTTGGTGACCTTCACAATAAATGGAAGAAAATTAATATGTGGTGCATGATAAAAAAATAGTAAACCCAATGAATAACATAGTGAATTCCATTATTTTACAAATAATTTGAAAATTAATTATCCCATGTTGAATTAATCATTATCTCCCCACTGTTGATGTGAATAATTTTCAGGGATTGTAATTTTTCATGCTCTCAATGGTACTCATGGTGTTTTCCAAGAAACATATAGACATCATAAAACTAGTTTATTGAGTGAATATATTCATTAGGAAGTACATAATCATGATTATATTTTGAAATACCATACCATATTTGAATATATCCTAACACAAACAGAACCCCTAATCCATTGACTCATTTATTTTTGGTCTTATTTAATTCAAAAAAAATACATCCCATAAATTTTGGTCATTTTCCCAAATAAAATATCCCCTTACCCGTAGGGCCGAAAATTATCCTAAATAAAAATGAAATAAATTATATAGTTAATATGTACCTCAAATAATTTAATGTAACTTTATAACAATTTTTTCATTATTTTTTATTTTAGTTAATATAAAGGTGAGTATCTTTATAGTTCCTGTGATAATTTTAATGATTTAGTCAAAAAAATGCTCTAATCATTATATTGAAATGTGGTTATTAGTATAAAATATTATAAGGTTTTTTCTAATGTAACATTTATACATTATATATATTGGATATTAGATTAATCGTGATTATGTTTCCTTAGGTGAGTTACAATTGTCTTCTAGTAATGCAATGTAACCGTGTAAGACCCCATGTATTTATGAATTATTTAAAAATAAACTAAAATTCCCTAATGGATTATATTGAAAACTACACCAAGTTATTAATTATTTATGAAAAAAATGAATATGTTATTTCAATATATGCAAAAATTGTACTATCGTTATGTACACACAAAACAATGTATATCTTCTATTATACAAAATGTAGAGTTTCTTGGACAACATGTATTACACTCAAGACCGAGTTTTTCAAAACAACAATATAAAATATGTCATGATAGTTACCAGTTATCCATTGAAACATTCTTAATTAATAGTATTGAAAAAATTATGAAATTAATTTTTTGGATAACAAATAATTAGAAATGAAGATAAAACAATTTGAAAATAAATGATGTGTTTTAATGATAAACTATTTTTATTCCTATATTCACATTTTATCATAATATAATAAGTTACTTAAAATTAACGAAGGAAATTAATTAAATTTATATTTTTTATATACATTGAAATGTTTTGTAATAAATCTAATATATTAAATAGGAATATAATACAAACCGAACCCTTTTTATGTGTAAAATATTTATATTTCTAAATGGTACTTTTTTCACCTTTTAATAGAAAAGATGTTTCAAAACTAAAATTTCACACTTTTATAAATTATATTTGTAAATATAAAATTAATTTTTTTATTTTTTTTTCTTATATTTATTTTATAGTGTGTTTTAAACATTTTTTGAAAATTTTCATCTTTTAGTGAATAGTGAAAAAATTGAATATTTACTCAAAAATGGTCATTAAAAAAAATATAATGATAAATTATGAATAAAATATTTTAAGCAAAATTTGTCAATTTATACATCATATAATCTAATTTAAGTAATTGGAGACATTTTATATTGAATTTAGATCTAAAAACATTATGAACTATTGAATATTTTCACATTAATACCCCTCTTTCACACCCCATCTACAATATTAATTATAAATTAGATTCAGTCACATCACATTTTTTAATTCTGAGAAATTGAATAAATATTTTTAATCATATGTTCCAAATTTATTAAATTTGTTCCATTTATTTTTGGTAAATATAGATAGTAAACTTTTATTTTTTATACCACTGTTAATTTTAAATAGGGTAATTAAGGGTAAAATAGTATAATAAGTATTATCAAAACTCCATAAAACATTACAAAATGTTGTCATATTATATTAATTCTACCCTCAACATCTATGGTTTAGAAATATATTATTTAATGGTCACTTTTTATTTAATACAGCTTTAATATTATTAAAATTAAAGAGATTAAAAAATGTCACCCTCTTTGTTTTAAAAAATAAAATATTTTCACTATGAGATTAGATAGAAGATTTACCAAAATTTATATATTATTATAAATCCTAGAAGGTGTTTTGTGAAGAAATAATATTCATAAATAAATAGACAATGATGTGGTAGTCAATATTCAATTAATGAAAAAATCAATTAAATTATGTTAAAAATATTAATATATATATATATATATTATTTGAATTAATTAAGGCAAAAATAGAATTATATATGTTAATACTAAATATTAGGGTTATAAAAAATTGATTTGTTCTACTTTGTCATACTTTATTTCTTTGCACAGTTTCAAAGTTTTGGATTCTTTCATAATTAATAGTAATGTTATTTTTTCCAAATTATATTATACTAAAATATATAAAAATTATAAAAATATAAAATAAGGATAATATAATTATATATGGTCATAAATATAATAATTTTTTCAATCATGATCTAGTTTATAGTTTATATGGAAATTTATATCCTTATAAAATATGAAATATTTTTACCGTAGTAAAAAAAGTTGTTAACTAAGGGTATTTCAAAATGATAATGTTTAAACTAACACAAAAATTTTGATAAAATATTTTGGTTGATAATATTACAAAAATATAATATTTATTTTTTAAAATAAATATACTTTTTTGGTTTTTTTATTGATGTTTAATTTATTATCAACTACTTTATGAGAAATTCCAAAATTATCCCTCACGTCAATTATAAAAGATATCATATTATTATCTTTTCTCCACACATCAAAACCACCTATGGTTAAGAAAACAATATTTACAAATATCCTATCAACTTCCCTCCACTAATACTATAATACATTATTTGGGTATAAAACCGAACAAATAAGTCCATTAGTGAAATCTAGAAGGAGATACCGAAAGAAGTTGTAACATTCATCATCAAACAATTTTTTATTCATTAAACATAATAAATTTTTTATATATCATGTTTCTATAATAAAATCATAATATTAAAAATCCTGATATGGTTTTATGTTAATTTTATAACCTATATCTGCATATACTTCTATCAAATGAGATATTCAATCATTGTTCTTGTTTTTGGAGGAATACCACCTCGCAAACCGATGTCAATAATTCAAACATTTCCACCATTAATGGTCGGAAATAATTATTATATTTATATTTAATATTATATATATATATTATATTTTTAGTTTTAGTATTATTCTTCATTATATATATTACACAAACCTTAGTGATTTAAATTCTGTTGTAATACGACAATGTCATTCGGGGGTACGGTAGACTACAACCCTACAAAGCAATGACGTTGATTCACACTATATGTGGAATGTAATAAGGATAAGTATAATAATATTTTTTGATATATATGAAATAACTTTTTTTCATAATTATGATATATCATAAAATTTTATTTCTTTAAATTTTTTAATAAAATAATTTAATGTTCATGCATATGTACTCCATACTTTCTCCACGAAAGGTGTATCTCATTTTATACAATTAAATTTTATGAATCACCATAAATAAATATATATTCTATTTTTATCATTTTTATAATTTTTAAGACTATTTAATTATTATATATGTAAAAAGAACATGAATAACAACTTAAAACTTGTATGCAAAATAATGTGGTGGTAACTTGAAACAGAACATTAATATGGATTTATTGATAATTAATTAATATATAGTCCTATATAATTAATATATATTATTATATATCTAAATATGGTTCAATGTTATACATATATTAAAATTATATTTATAATATTGGAATATTTAACATGTATGATAAAGTTGATACTAAAGGAAGGTGGATTTCCAGTCACAATATTATTTATAGGAGGCTTATTCTATATTCACCATTAGTTTAATTTTTTTAAAAAATTGTAGTTGAATTTTTTATATGTTCTTTATCTTTAATTAACTTTAATTTAAATATGTAATTTATTATATATCATTAATGGGGTTGAGGGTTCAAAAGTTACCAAATCATTAAGGTAATCTTGTCCCAATTTTCCTTATTTCATAAACATGTAAAGTTATGAACCTATATTCATTTACCTGGGGTATAATATTTCGGTTGTAACTTTGATTCATAAATAAAATTATATTAATGTAATTTTATGACTCATGTAATGTTATTGTCTCCTTTTTACTGTTATCTCCCAAAACCATGTAATCTATTTTTTTAAAGTTATACTGTGATTTTTAAAATTTGTTTTTAGCCATGTTGTTTTAAAGGTAATTACTTTTCCAAAATGACCAAACAACACTATTTATTAAAATAAATTTTGCAAAAGTCTAAATTACGGTATCATATACCAATATTTTTCATGAAAGGTAATAAGAGGGTATTTGAGGTCTTTACACTCTGTAATGTCTTGATTAACTCCCAAGTTGGCCAATCCATCAGCAACAATCTTTTCATCCCAATAAACAATAGTGATGATGTAGTTCAGGTCAGTGAGATATCAGTTTCATTCCAACCAACGAGTATTAATTTGCCAAGCTAAATGAGGCACGCCATTAAAAATTGATTGAACAATGGTCTTCGAGTTACTGTCAATCTATAGGTTGTTCCAAAAATAAACCATGGAAAATCTAATAGCATGATTCAAGCCCATCATATCATCTTCATGGGAGGAGGCAACGCACTAATGACCCATGAAGAAGCCTAGAATCTGTTCGAAGAGGTTCTTGAATACATCGCCCCACCCAGCATGTCCCGGATTGCCCTTGCAGGAACCATCAATGTTGATTTTGATCCATATAGGGAGAGGAGCTCTCCATAACACCTCTAGAGTGCGGTTAGGTTGATAAGTGATTCCATTGATCCGTAGATGTTTCAAGATTCCAAAATTTTTCACGGTATTGTGGCAATGACCTTTTTCAATCCAAGACGCTTCTTTGATGAAAAAAAGGAACTGGGTACGGCCTGAAATAAGATTTAGTGAGTTGTTTTTATGAGTAATTGAATTCCAATCATACCATATCTCATGGTGATGTTCAGTAAAATACCTTTTATGTCAATATGGTATTTGGAGTGAACATTGGCCACTAAAATAGACTTGCGAGTGAATATTGACTACTAATATTATTTGGGGAGTGAACCCATTACATTATGATGGCCCTATCTATGAAATATGATGACTATGACATCAATTTCTATATTATTTTTTCAAACACACTTCCAAGTATTATTTCTATGTTATTCATTCATGGTTTACTATTTCAACTCCTATATGATTACTTCCTTATGAACTAAAAATATTTATTCCATAACCCATGTATATGATCTATTTTATGTGTGGTATAATCTTCAAATGTTATGTTTATTATCTCATACACATATGATATTGTTACAATTACATATCTTCAATATTTATACTTATTGATCCTGTGAGATCAACCTTTCTTATGATTATTTTACTTAGTATATGAAGAGAGGTATTATGTATGATATATTAAAAATGTTTAATTTTATGATTAAATATGTCGGTGAATATATAGATATATTATGAAATAGTTTTTTATATTTTATATTTTCCAAGGGAACTAAACTAACATGATATTTAGGATTGTGATTGTGTAATAAATGAAATATAGTTTAAAAATATAGTAATTTATATGAATCTTAAGATTCATCCATTATAGTTTATATAAGAGAAAATTTTATGTAAACATTTGAATACTAGGATGTGAAAAGAATAGTAACATCCCAATAGATAATTGTATGTGTAGATTACAATCATAGTGTTTTGGTATCTATTAAAAATGACATAGGATTAATCATGTGGGGTCATAGATTTAAATTTTGTAAATAAATTTATCTTGATTAATATGTTTTCCCATGTGATAAGTCTTTCTTACACAATTCTTCATTGTTTTATTCAATGTTAGGGACCTTAATTAACTAGATTAATATAGAGTGTAACATAAAATATAATTATTTGAAATAAAATAAGATAATTATTGTAGAGAGGGATATTTGTATTATTCCTAATCACCGACAAAAATATGTGATTAATAACATGAACTTCACATAGATTCCTAAACCATAATATAAGCTGATGAATATCGTTAATAATTTTTCATGTTATTATTAACATAGAGGTAATATGACTTAGATTTATACATATCAATTATGTTGGAATAATTACCTAGAGGAATATCTCAAATAGCGGGTAAGATGTAATCTATGGGAAAAATGAGGCCATAGAGTGACAAATTTTCTTGAAGTTCAATGAATTATGTTTTGGGAACATGGGCATTATCTATTTAAATTCCCCAAACCATAAATTATCTTCTGGAAAGAGGAAGGTCATATTCCATGGATATTGTTGTAGATTATCGTTGAAATTATTTATGTATTTAGATTCAATAATAATATTTTATAAATTATTTAATTGTTTAATGAAATAATGAAATGGTTATGTATTAATACACTATAGTTTTTCATTATTTCTTTGAAAGATTATGTAGAATGGAACTAGTAACCTTGAAAAGACATTGAGTTGGTAAGGTGAAATTTTTTGGGAATATAATATCATAAAAAACATAACACTCAGTATAAAAATGTTATTGTGAAAATTATGAGATACTGTGATGTTTGATTATAATAATGTAATTAGGATAGTATTGATACCCATGGAACTGATGAAGTGTTGGATTACAATACCATGGATTGTGTGAATTGAATTTTTGGACATATGGTATATGTAATGAGTTAATTTTTCAAAGAATACATTTTTTAACTAATGTTTTATGTTAAATATTGTAATTACTATGTTTTAAGATAATACATGATAATGTTCTTAACATTTTTGCTGGATGATAATTAATTGTTTCATCACATGGTTTGGGAGATTAATGATAAATTTAATTTTGAAATTTAGTAACCATAATTTTCATTCTTATGATGTTAATATTTTTAAAGTTTCATAAGGGTAATAACTAACAAAACTTTTTTTGTTGGAAATTTTGATTTTGATTTATAGATTAATCATTTTTTATCCATATAAAGATTTATTCATAAATGAAAACCTATTTTAACTATTTTTTTATAATATATAGAGATATAAGGAATAAAATTTCATCCAATTATGGGTCTTATGATATACTAATTCATCAATAAGTAAATTTTAACATTATTTATTGTAATAAGAGATGAAGAGTAAATTGATCAAGTCAAAACTTATGAATCATATGTGCATACAAATTGGAATGTAATAATGTAATTATATATTTTTTTGAATTTTTTTAATTTTTAAAAAAACAAACTTGGATAAAAAAATGTAATCACAGTACCTTAATTTCTGATGAATCATATTGTCTCTTAGATCATCACATATTTATAATTATGTAATGGTTATCATTATAGTGAACATGTTCTTTATCACTCTCCATCAGAACTAGATAATTAGTCTTTACTCTATGCCTCTAATTTCATATTCAACCAGTGTTATCCTTTGTGGAATCCTAGTTCTGAGTAACTTTATATAACCATTAATATTCTAACATTCCATTTGTGAAATCCGTTTTTATATTTTTTTTTTGATGTGGGTTTCAAATAAATAAATTCTCAAATATCCACCTTTGATTATTGTAGTTCAATTTCAAAATTCATGTACACGATTTCATTTTGAAATTATTAACCATATTAGAACTATAACTCATCGATTAGAACGTACACCAAATATCTCTCTTGTTATTTATGTATTTAATATATCCATAATGTGGAATTAAATACCACATCATTCACATATATTAATATTTGATTCCATATCGCATGAGAAATATTTTCATATGATGTTATATTAGATGAAATTTTGGATTATAGAGGTATAGAAATACAAAAAAGGCCACTCACATAGTTTAAATTTTCTAGAGATATACCTAGTTTGAAATCAATAAATGAGAACAAAAGGATATTATGAGAGAGAAGTATCCTCATTATTTTAGAATAATTAATTTTGTGGAAAAACTCATTTTTACGAGGTAGAAAGTAAGATTAATAATTTTAATGCCATATTTTCAAATTTATTAAAATTCTATGATTGATTGAGTTATAGGATAAACCATTTAAATATTTATTATATGCAATAAAAATTACATCTATAACTACCCTAAACATGTATATTATCTATTTGTGCAAAGAAAAATAACATTATATTCTGTTACACACAATTTAGTGTTGCTTTGATAGTTTGTTCTTCATGAAAGACAGAGTTTGACTGCACAAAATTAAAATATTTATCATGATAGTTATCAGATATCTATTATAATGAATTAAAATAATATAATTAATAAAATTATGAAATTATATACTCGGAAAACAAATAGTTAGAAATGATGATAACAAATTTAAAATAAAAGATGGTTTCTTATGAAAATCTATTTTTATTCCCACAATGTTGTTTTTTATAAATAAATTAAAATAAATAATATAAATGATCCATCTTATTAAAATTTACATATTTAAATTTCAAATAAATAAATTTTAAATAATAAATTTTTTATACGATTAGTATTTTATCAACCACATTTTTTAAAATAAAATCATAAGGTTTATAAATTATAGTTTTGACACCATTAAAAGGAATGAAAATTATAAAACGTTTCACAGTCATATACATTTTATTTTAAAAAATAATGTTTTTTAAATCATAATTTCAAAATTATCTGAAGTTGTTTTGTAATGGCCTGGACCTCTCCGGGCCATTCCATTGTCAAAAATAGGGTCTAAAAGTGTTCGGGAGGGTAAAATGTACTTTTCCCACACTTTTTATGAATTTTGTAAGTACACACCGTGTAGTGTGAGTACACACAATGTACCCCCCTCACCGGGTATACCCCGTGTTGAAGGTTGTGTCCTTGCCGTGTGAAATAAATGGGTATACGCTGTGTACACAATACTACACGTCGTGTAGTCCCTCCCCGCATATGTGTTACCCTCAAACCGTGTGTTGACCAGTCAACAGTCGTGTGCCATGTGGGAGCTATTTCCATACCGTGTGAAATAATTGGGTACATGTCATGTACCCCAAAACTACACGCCGTGTAATCCCTCCCCGTATACACGTAACCCTCAAACCGTGTGTTGACCATTCAACGGTCGCGTGCCATGTTGAAGGCCGTGTTGAAAGCCGCTTGGTGTCCATGTAAAATGGATAAGTACATGCCGTGTACTATAAATTACACACCATGTACTTTTGTTTTTCACTCATATAAAAGGAGGGGTCCTATCCTCCTTTTCAACACACCCCTCTCCTCCCCTCTCCTCTGTGCAGAGCTCTCCTAAGAGACTCGAAGGCTCCTTTTTCTTCTATAACATCTTTGTCCGAGATCCGATTTATGATCCGTCAGCGGCCACAGGATTGTAACAATGAGGCGGAGCTTCTGAGCATAGATCTATTGTCTTTCCTTCAGCCTTTCCATTCCAACATCCACCCGAGGAGGTTTTGCCTGGTTTCAATAGAAGTGTTGGACGTCGACGAACATCTTCTAAACTTTATCCGGGGGAGCGTTGTGATCAGAACCTATTTAGGTAGGGATCTTACCTTCGTCTCTCTAATTTTTTCATCATGCGTGGTGGGTATCCTGTTGTTTTCATGACAAATGGATGACCCTTTATACAAAGATAATAACTAGTTAAATAAAGGGGATGAGGAAGTTTTTATGTTTATCTTTATATCCTGTGATTTTTTGTTGTGAATTGAATAGGCTTTTGCCTACTGAAAATCACGGTCGTTGGGGTCCTTTTATTAGGCAATTAAATGTTGACCTGTCTTTATAGACCGTTATGGATGGAAACTTCATGGAATTTGGAAATTGGTTAATCACGTCAAGTTGACTGATTAAATGAAAATCTGGAACCCTTGTGTGATTTTCCCGATTAAACCAAAATGAAATAACAAACATGTGGGTGATGTTGGGGTTAATTTATGTGATGGGGGTGTTTTGTGGGTTTTTGTGTATCGGGTGAGCAGTGGGGATGTGGTTGGCTTGGTTGTGGGTTGGTGTGAATTCTATGTTGCTGATGGGAAGCAGGGCTGTGATAAATGGTATTAAAACGGTGATTATGTATGGTGTGGTTGTGGTTATGGTTGTTGGATGTGGGGCTTCAGGGAAGGGTTTGAATGCGAGCAATCTATGGGTTTTGATTAATAATTAAAAGTGGAAAAGTTAATGAATGGTGGGGCCTGATTATGGAATGTGAATGTTAATCAATTAGTTGGTTGGTTTTTAAGAAGGGACTTGTTGTGCTACTTCTGTTTTCCAAACATGATTTGGGGATGGTAGAGATATGATTTATGAATGATTGATATGGTTGGTTGTGGATAGTTTCCCAGTAGTTAAGGAACTAATAAGCTGATTCTGTTGAAACATGAAAACCTAAATGGGGTTGGGGTTGTTTGTTGTATGCATGCTTTGTAGTTGTAGTGCTGAGGCATGTGCTCAGTTCTCTATTTAGAAGCCATAGGTTGGGCTGAGTGTTTGGAATATATATATATATATATATATCTGTATATTTCCATTTTATTGCTCCCCGTCAATGTTGAGCACATAGTGCTGAACACTCCCATTTCATGGGAGATGGTGTTTTCCCCTTAGTTACTAGTTCCTTCCTGCTCCTTCTTCACCGGGTTGTGATTTCATGAGGTGACCTTACACCCAAGACTCTTCGGGTAGGTTTAGATTGGGGTGGTTTAGCCCAAGACACTTCAGGCAGGTTCTAATATTTCCCAAGAACATTTGGGATGATGCCCCGGTGTGTGCGGGTGAGATACGTGGTTGTGAGGCCCAGGTGTGTGCGGGCGGGATACGTGGTTGTGAGGCCCAGGTGTGTGCGGGCGGGATACGTGGTCGTGAGTCCCAGGTGTGTGCGGGCAGGATAAGTGGTTGTGAGGCCCAGGTGTGTGCGGTCGGGATACGTGGTTGTGAGGCCCAGGTGTGTGCGGGCGGGATACGTGGTTGTGAGGCCCAGGTGTGTGCCGTCGGGATATGTGGTTGTGAGGCCCAGGTGTGTGCGGGCGGGATAAATTGTTGTGAGTGCCATGTGTGTGCGGGTGGGATACGTGGTTCTGAGGCCCAGGTGTGTGCGGGCGGGAAGAGTGTGGTAGCGTCAGGACATTCGTCGTTATGAAGTACTACTAGCTAGTGGGGGAAAATGGTTCGGGGTACCCAATACTCTTGTTCTTATATACTACTACCTGTTGTGTTTGTGCTTTGGTGAGTGTGGCTGGTGAGGTTGGGTGGATAGAATTCCTATCTAGGTTTCTTATGCTGTTCTCATGGGACATTAGGATGTCTCCGCACTTGTGAACGAGAGGTTTAGGTTTTCCTACTGAGTATACTTATATGCTCACACTAAGTTCACTTTAAGGTTTCCAGGAGGACTACCAGGGTCGTGCGGGACCCAACTAGTCGGGACAGTTGGAGTTGCTGCAGTTTTCTGTACTTGATTATTTTAGTATTGTAATTTTGAGTTTTCTTGTACATGTACCTTGTTTCAGAACTATTTATACATGAATGTGGGATTGGTTTGGGTTTATTTATATACACTTGTTCTTTTCCTTTTTGGTCATTGACTTGTCCTATTTCCCGGTCTTAAATAATAATAAAAAGGGTAATGCCTCCCATTTTTGTGAAAACTCATACCCTTGGTGCTAGTCTCCACCACGGGGCCTACTAGAGGAAGGACTCGGGGGTCATTATCTCTCTTTCACCATTTCCAGCTCAGGATGGGCAACTTTGGTGGGAGGGGGTTGTGACAAGTTTTTTTTCTGAAAAGTATCATAATTTGAGTAATAATGAAAACAATTACTTTTCATTCGTAATGATATTTTAATATAAATAATTTATGATGTTAAATTATGTTTAAATTTTTCTAAAAAGAAAAAATAGATCAATTATATGTTATTTCATAAAATTTAGGTCATTTGATTCAATTATTTTGAATTTAGAAATAAAAACATAGTAAACAATTGATTATTTTCACATTAAATTCATTCATTACCACCCCATCATGGTGATTAATTTTAAATTAATTTTATTCAATTATGTTATTGAATTTTTAAAAATATATTCTATATTTGGAATGTTATGTTCCATATTTATTAAAAAGTTTCCAATTATTTTTGGACAACATGAATATTAATCCTAATAATTTCATGACCATAGTTAATGGTAAATAAAGTAATTATAGTTAAAATTAATATAATAATAATTTCAAAATTACCTAAAAACACTTTTTAAAATGATATTGGATAATTTTAATATGGCTATGAAAACTTTTGTTTCTAGATTTAATTATTTATGGACACTTTTCCTTGAGAATTAGTTTACTATTATTAAAATAACAATAAATAATTTTAAATTCAATTTATTGAATATATTAAAACATTATAATATCATAGATTCGATTAAATGTCCTTACGAGGTATATTTATTGATATTGAATTTATAATAAATTAATATTTTGAAAAATTTGAAATGTGGTCCTCACATCAATTATAAAAAAAACCAATGGTTCTCAATCTTCCACACATAAGAGCATATTTGGATTGGGTAAACCAAAAAATATATCCTACCAACTTCTCAACCATCAATCTATAATCCTTCATTTTGAATGAAAGAAATCCAAGGATGTTCATTGGTGCAGTCCAAAAGTTGGTACCCAAAGAAGAGGTAACATTCATCAACAAACATTTTTTTGTATTTATTCCAAATCACATTTAAATTATTTATATATAATTAATATATAATAATTTATGTATTTTAAATATACTATCATATTTTCAAGTTAATTTTTTTAACTATAACTTTAGAATCTTCAATAAAATGTTATACACAATCATCACTCATCTTTACAGTGGAATTCCACCTCTCGAACCAATGCCTTTCATTATTCAATTACCATATTAAATAGATAGGAATAATTATGTATTTATAGATAATATTTGATAAATAATGTTTTATGATTTTTCATGATTCAATAATTGTTATATAAATCATATCATCATGAATTAAATTTTATGGGAATATGAAATCGTCCTTTGTGTGTACAATGGGCTACTGCAATGAGAAGTGATATGATTCATTAAAATATTACATGAAACTATATTTAATATGGTTTTATTAAAAATATATTATACATACTAGATTTATTTAATTATGATATGTCATATAATTTCTTCTCTTTTAATCTTACAAGAAAATGAAATCAATATTCAAACGTATGTATAGCCTACCGTCTCTATGAACGATGTATTTTATTTTCTACCACTTACATTTTTTATTAACCATAAATAAATATATAATTAATTTATATGATATTTTATATCATTTTCATAATTCTTGATATTATAATATAATGATCACAGTAAGAGGACATAGATTAAAAAATCAAAACATATTTTTAATATTAAAGCTGTTATAACTTGAATCATAACATTATATTGGAGTTGTTCACAATAGACCATTATAATGATATGTTTAAATTATATATGATATTATATATATGAATATGGTTCTCTGTGAGATGTATAATAAACATATATTTATTATATATGATGTTTTAATGTGTAAAAAAGATGTCAGTACTTAATGTATGGTGATTTACAAGAGGCCCCCATCCATATATGATCCTTGATTCTTCATATGGAGGTGCTTGCTGATAGAAAAATTGATCTTCGTTCAATTAATAATATCATGGAATATCTTAAAATATTTTCATTATTGTGAGATAATATTAAATCAAAGTATCATATATTTCTCATATATATTTTATGGTGCCCTCCCAGTGGCCTGTAGACTAATGTGAATGTTGATAGTGTGGAAGCAAGCATGTCTAGTCTATTGGGAAGTAGAGTTATTTTTTGAATGCACAGTGGATTTGATTCAGATATCTTTTATCATAATAATTTAGTCATAAGTACATATGATGATTAATTTTGGATGGTTATGGATTTCTTAAAACATGATATCCACCATCATTTCCATTTTATAAGGATTGAATATGGTACTAAAAATCATATCATGTCTCTGAGAAAATGTGCCAGGAATGTCTCATAGAAGATTCCTGCCCAGTGGATTGAATTAATGAACCATGTCAACAAACAAAATCTGATTGTCTAACATGTATATAGAGAATCCAACCAGGTGGTGGAGTCTTTGTCAATAAGGGTGGTAATTTAAGTTAGTAAGATTTGTGATTTCAGAAAATGAGAATACTGGGAATAATTTGGATACAATGATATGCGATGGGTGGTTCACTACGAGATTTAAAAAAAATTCATTGTAATGTAAATAAAAGGGTCAGCCAACCATCAATGTTATTTTCTGTGAATAAGAATTTAAAAGTTTCAGGTCCTATAAAATTATTTTGTTTTAAAAGAAGAATTTATATTTTACACAATAATTTCATCAAACGATCTTATAAATACAAAATTTTATCAAATACTACATTATTAAATGTTACATAATCATTACTGGGGTAATGATTTATGCTTTCAGTCCTTATTCATTCTATGTTTGGATTATGTTTATGATGAATGATTTATGTTTATTGAAACACATATATATGGTTTAAATTATTCGATAGGTGGGGTCAATATCTCCATAGTGTTCACTGTGTAATAATTTTTATCTCAGGATATAGAAATGGTTGAAATGGAGAGATAACATGATTCAGTAAAGGACATCTGTGCTAATATTGACCTGGGAGTAAACCATGATTACTAAGATGGTATAAGGAGCCATCCTAGACTAATTATATGGTTTTGGGAGTTAATCCAATTAAATAAAATAATCCTAACCATGATTCCTGACTAAAATGGAAATAATTTAATATATTTATGTTGCCGACCCAATTCCATTCTATATTTAAATGTTATGCTTTTATGCTATAGACTATTTACTCCCTTATGATTCATGTCTTCTGAACTTCAATTCATTAGGGCATGAATCTTTTATACTATCATTGATATACATGGCTAGATAATAAAATGTTATTATTATCTTATCATCCCCTAATATACTTGTTATGCTTATTTATCTCCCTTTTTTACCTTTATGGAGCATCCATGCTAACCCATTAATATTTTTATTCTCTCAATGAAATGAACAAAAGTATAATGTATGATACATAAAAATGGGTCTAGTTACGAATTAATAGGAACTAGAAGTTGTAGATGTATTTGGAACAAGTTTATAATGTATCCAAGCATCCAAATGAACTATATTAATACAATTTCTGTGTCTGTTTGTGTAATGTATAAAATATTCTACAAAAATAATAATGTAATTTCTATATTCAATAATATTTTTAGTAAATGTTTTAATCATAGAAATGTCATAGTAATCCAATTGAAATTATAATTAAAAGACACTAGTAAGATCTATATGGATAAGATTAGTTGAAGGTTAAATCATAGTGTATTTCTATTGATCATGAATAACCTATGATTAAACATAAGGGGTCATAGATTTAAATTTTATATGTAAATTTATATTTTTTTATCTCCATTGCTCTATAATATGTGTTTCTAACATAATTCATCCAGTTGAAAGAAAATGGAAGAAAACAAAATGAACTGTTTAAATGTTGAATTAAATGATCAATTATTTAATGATAAATAAAATGGGATAATTACTATAATGACAGATGTTGTGAATAATACAAAGAATCTATCATGATATATGATTAAGAAATTCAATTTAAATGATATTTCTAAAAAATAAAATATGTGTATAGTGTACTTTTAAGGAATTGAATATCATTATCAATATAATGAAAAAAAAATCAGTACCAAATTTCAAGAGGGTTGGAAGAAAGTCCTAGAAAAATATTTCAAATTGTGGGTAAGTTGTTATCTGTTTGGATAATAATGTCATAGACTGAAAAAATGTTGTGGTGTTAAAAGTATTATATATGTGGAACAGATAAATTATCCAACTCAACTCCAGTACCTTTGAACAAAATTTTATAGAAAGCAATAAAGTATTCCACTCCTATAATTAAATTGAAATGATTAAGGTAATTTGGAATTTTTAGTCAAGAATAAAATTTTATAAAAACATTTCTATTGTTGTGGAATAATGAAACATTTATGGATTCATCTAATAATGTTTTTTCTTTAAGGATTTGAAATCATATAAGGAATGGTTCTATTACCCTTGAAAAGTAATTCAGGTCGTAAAGTGATATTTTTTGGAGAGCATAATATTAAGAGAAATATAAACCATAAAATATTCATTTTGATGTGATAATAATGAAATAGTGAGATTTATTATTCTTATAAAATAAATGGGATAATATTTATAATGATGGAGTTGATTGAATGGTGTTTTATGATATCATTGATTGGGTTCATAAAATTTTGTTAATTTTCAATGAGGAAATAGTTATTTTTTTAAAAAGAATTCATGTTTTCAACAAGGCTTTTTGGTAATTTAGGGTATTACCATGATTTAATAAAATAAATCATAATACCCTTATTATTTTTTTGTGTGAAATTTAATAGCTTTATCAAATTTTTTTGCTGGATTACAGATATATTTATTTTTTAAATTTAGTACCCTCCCATTGAATGTTTGGGAAATTCATCTTTTCGAATTTTCACAACAAAAACCATTAATAATTTTTTTTATAAATATCGGATGATGTATAGTATATTAATGTTTTACATAACAATAAATGATTTATGAGTGTTGGAAACCATTTATAATAATTTTATTATGATAACTAGATAGTAAAAGAATAAATATACCTCCTATTATAGATCATATGATCTTATAGTAATTTATGGATAACAATTGAATCCAATTTTCATTGGGTAATAGATGAAGATTAAATTGATCAAGATACAACATATAGATGAGACTATGCTTACAAAATGTAATTAAATAATGAATTTATATCTTCTTGTGAAAATTCTACATCATTTTGAAAAGTATAATGAAAAACAATGTTATCATACTACAATAAATATTTGATCAATTTCATAGTCTCATAGGTCATCAAAAGTTTATTTTTCAGTGTTTTTAACTTTATAATTACCGTGTTCTCTCTCAGCGACCCTTAGAACATGATTGTCTGTTTTCTCTTTTATGTTTGTGTTTTCAATTTACATATATTTTCTTCTATGTGGAAGCCTAGTTCTAAGTTACCTTAGGTATCTTTTATATTTCCAACATTCTACTTTAATGGAAATTTTTTATTAATTTTTACATTCTTAGTTTCCTAGAAATAAATTCTCAATCATCCACCATTAATTTTAATAGTGAAATTTCAATTTGAAATTATGAAATTTCATTTTTTAAATTAAGGATCATATTCGAATAGTAACTTATCGATTTTCACTTCCACAATATATATCTATGGTAATAATGTATTCGTTGTATCTATTTTCATTAAGTAAATTTCAAATCCTTCACATTTATTAATCTAAGTGGTCAAACTATTTTATCAAGTTTATTCCGACAAATAGAAACAAGAAGAATTTATGGATTACAATGATAATGTTCTATAAAAAATACACTCTTCTAGTTCATATTTTGTGGGGAAACCACCAGTTCAAAGACACAATAAGAGAACTCAAGGATATGATGAGGTAGAAGTGTTCTCATTTTTTTATTATAATGTTGAATTTGGAGGACTAGAATCACATTAAGGGGGTTTAAATGTAATACAACATGTTTTTCCGAAATAATTTTTTTCAAATAAATTTAAATTCATTGATGGATTTCATTGAACACCCCATATAATTATTATTTTTTATAATCCTCACCAAGATAATATTTTAGTACACAAAACAATAATATTATTATGGGGTACACAAAACCCAATTTCTGGCCTACATTAAAAACAATGACGATTTGCTTTAAAATCTTATGTCACTCGTAATAGTATGTTTTATTGAAGAACAATATAAAATTTATAATGATAGTTACCACTAATCCATTGTAATGTAGGGAATTATTATTATTAAATTAAATATTAAATTAATTTTTTGGATACATATAACTTAGAAATGATGTTACAAACCAATTGAAAATAATGGATATGTTTTTATGAAAAAACTAATTCTTTCTCAAAGGAAATATATCATTAGATATAAAATTAATTACTATTAGTGAATGATAACAATAAAATATATTGGTTTAATATTTAATTAATTTCTCAATTAACACATTATTTTTTATAATAATAAAAAAGAAAAAACTCACTTTCTTATATAAAAGCTGTATTTTTCAAAAAGACCGTTTTACCACCTTTTAAAGGAAGACTTTTTTTATAAGTAATTTTTCTATCATATATAATCTTTTGGAAAAAATATGGTAATTTTTTGAAATTTTATTTTAAAACATATATGAGGGTGATTTTTTATGAAAATATTCATGTTCTAATGAATAATTAAAATATTGAAATTTATTTCAAAATGGTATTTTCATCAAAATAATTTATAATTATAAATTATGTTTTAACTAGTTTCAAAGTTAAAATAGTCCAAATATACAACCATTAATAAAATTAATTTCATTTTATTAATTTTATATTAATTATATATATAATAATAATGTAAAATATTGAACATATTTACATTAGAAACCCACTTTCTCATCATGCCTATAAGAGTTAGTAGAAATTATTTTAAAAAATCATTTGTTTTGAAATTTTAATTATGGATTCTATATTATTAACCATTAGTTCCAAATTTAATAAATAGGTGTGTTCTGTTTGAATATTATGATTAGTAAACATTTTATTTTTATTACCATTCTTAAGGGTAAATCAGGTAATTTATGCTAAAAATAATAATATTAGTATTGTAAAATTACCATAAAACAGGAAAAAATATTATTTTATGAAGATAATTCTAACATTAAAACCAAAATTTTTATATTTAATTATTTAATATTTAAATTTTCTTGAAAATGAATTATATATTATTAAAATCGGAGAGAGTGACAAAATATCACATTCTTACTTTTAATAAGTATAATATTTTTAATATGGGGAAAAATAAAAAATATTAAAAAATATAAATATTATTATAAAATATAAAAACATTTCAATATCATGATAATTTATTTTTTTCATTAGTTAATAAATTATAAATACTTAATTAAACAATTTTGATGCCATAATTATACAATTAATGGGAAATTAGTTAAATGATATTATAAATAATAAAATAAATTTAATTTGAATAAAGTATGCTCCAAGAATACTTTTATAGGTTAATATTTCATATAATGTGTATGCTAAATTATATTCATTGAATTTATCTCATTTTATTCATTTTATTAAATTTAATGCAACTAATTTTATAAAAATTTAAACTACTTTTATTTTATGAAAACTATATTTTATTTATATATTTAAAAAATTGTTAAAATATTAAATAAGGGAAATGGGATGATATATAGTATAAATATAATCATATTTACATATCTGGTCTACTTATGACTATGTAAGTCAAAATTATATCCTTTAATATTTTTTTATTAATGTAGTAATAATCAAATGGGGTTAACTAAGGGTTAATCAAAATAATAAGGTTTAAAATAACACAAAAACATGGATAAAATATATTTTATTATTCCATCACAAACATATAATATAATATTTTATAAAAAATGTAATTATCAATGTATTAAAATTAATATTTAATTTATTAAGAATTAAAATTTAGAAAAATTTCAAAAGTTCCTTAACCTCAATTATAAAACAAAACCTCATATTCTTTTTTCTCCAATTTTCAAAACCTATTCGAATTGTAAATACCCTATCAAAATATGCTCCAAAAATCCATAAATTATGCCTAGAATCTTTAATTTTGAAATAATTCCAACAAATTATGTCATTTGGTGAATACTAAAAAAGAGACATGCAAATAAGATGAAACAATCATTAATATATGTTATTATTTTATTTCATTCATAACCTCATTAAATTAATATTATATCATGTTTATATAATTAAATATAAATTAAATATAATTAGGTGTTTATTTTTTAATATTATGACCTAAAACATAAAAAAATTCCATCAAATAGGATACACAATCATTGGTCATGTGTACGGCATACTAAAGCCTCATTAACCTATGTCTTTCATTCTTCCATTACCTGCCTTAATGGTTTGGAATAATGATTGATTAATATTTATTATATGATATATATTAATTTTATGTTTTTATTATGATTCTGGAATTTTTATATGAAATATTCCCTCATGGTATACTTTTTGATGGAATATTATAATACCATTCGTGTGTGCAGAGGACTTCAGCCTTTGAAGCGATGTGACACAATCATGCTTTAAATAAAATGTATTAAGGATGGATTTAGTAAAAAATGTAATATATATGCCATAATAATTATTCTATAATGATAATATATCATATTATTTCATTTCATTTAATATAAAAAGAAAATTAAAATAATTTTAATATGTACGCACAACCTACTGTCTCCATGAATAGTGTATTTTAATTTATAGCTATAAAATTTTTCATTCCAAATAAATTAATCTAAAATGAATATATATGAAATCTATTTCATCTTAATCATTATTTATTATATTAAATGATAATATAATTATGGTTTAGAAGAATAAAATGTCAAAACATGTAAGAAAAACAATGTTGTTATTACCCGAAACATAATGTTAACATTTAATTATTAATAAGGGAGAAATATAAACTCATAAATAAGTAATATATTTTCTAAAAAATTATAAAATTGTCATGTTATAAATTTATAATAAACTTATATTTATTATACATGATGATTTAACTTGTACAATGGTTTTCAAGAGTTATGTTAAGGGGATTTCTAGTCTCACTATTATTTCTGCAAGACTTATTCCATATATAAAACTCAATTTTTTTTATTATTTATATATTTCTAAAGAATAAATTGTATGTTAATTCTACATGAATATATATTTATTTACATATATAATTTAGGATCTATATTTAATTTTTTCTACTCTTCATAATTATAAAATATATAAGGTTATTTTATCTCTATTTTCTTTATTTGAGACTCATGTTACGTTATGAAATAATATTCTTTTATGAGGATCATATGAATAAATTTGATTTGTTTTATAATGAATCATATTATATTCTTGGAATGTTATGTTTCATGTAATGTTACTATCTCTTCATTCAGAAATCTATTATCTACCAACACCATGTCTACTAAATAATTTTTCAAAATAAAATTCACATAATTTCTAAATGTCATAGTTATGAATTTCTTTTAGAAAATTTGTTCAAAATAAATTTTATTTTAATATTAGGAATAGTGATCTTTTATCTTATTCCAAAATTTTATATTTAATCCCTTTTTTAATGTGTACTTCAGGGAAATAATATCTCCACTATAATGAATAATCATTACTTCAACGGTACACTTATAAAATTTAAATTCTATTTTTAAATAAAAGTGTTTTCAAAATGAAGTATTATTTTAAAATTATTCTTCTATAAATAGAATGTATATTTTCATTAATAATTACATCTAATGATCTTTCAAAACTATTTCTCATCTATGATAACATCATTTGATGTTATGTATTATTTACATGGATTATGATTCAATGATATTATATATATTGTTTCTGTGGATTGTATATGTTAATGATGAATGATTTATGTTCTTGTCATAATCATATATATGGATTTAATTCTTTTAGGGTTTGTACTAATATATCATTCAAATGCATGGGGTAATGATTTATATCTTATATGATAAATGTGAATGAAATGGGGAGTGATCATGGTATAGTAAAAAAAATCCATTAAGATAGTCTTGGGAGGGAAATTTGTCTACTATGATGGTCTTGGATGTTAATCTAGACATCTATGATGGTTTTGGGAGTGAACTCATACCATTAACATATCCTTGGCAGTGAGCATTAACAACTATAAAAATGATATTATACATTTATGTGTCGAATAAATTTCTATATATTATTTATATATTATGGTTTCATGTTTAATTATTTTGAATACCTTATGATTCATGACTTACGAACACCTAATCATTGTTCCATGAATCACGTATAAGAACTTTTATGTATAGGGTATGATCTCCAAATGTTATTCTTATGTTATCATAACCTTATGTTCAAGTTGTGATGATGTATATCCCTATATTACCTATATTAATAATAAAATATTATCCTTAATTATGTTAGTTATTTCTCACGAGATAAATAAGGTTATTGTTTATGATATGTCAAATATGGTTCTAGTTATGAACAAATATGCTGGAGAATATGTGGGTGTATTATGAACTAATTTATTATGCATAACTGTTTCTAGAGATACTAATATGATACTTTATTTGGTTTTTTGTTCGTGTAATGTATGAAATGTTCTGGGAAAGTATTTCAATTTATATTATTGTAAATATTTTTTCGTTTTTTTCGTTATCTGAGAAATTTTTTTTCAACCAAATGAAATGAATGAGAAAATATTAATAAAATCCCTAAGGATAATTATAACTAATGATTATAATCATAGTGTTTTGGTATCGATCATGAATAACATAGTATTATTCCTTATGTGACATAGAATGAAATTTTATATGTTAATTTCACTTTTATATGTTAATTTCACTTGATTATATCATTTTATGAAATTATATGTGTTGAACAATTTTTTTTTAATTCATTTTAGTCAACTGTAGGAATAAAAAAGAACTAGGATAATCATTAATGTGACAGACACATTTTTTATAAGAAAAAAAGTTATAGTTACTAGAGTGAAATACATTGTGATTATGACTAATTAGCTATCTTGATATATGATTAAAGGCATAAAAATTGGTGATATCCCATAAACATATAACAAGTGGAAAATGGAATTTTTAGAATGTTAATGTGGTTTGGAACATAGTGGAAAGATGATTTTTCTTCCTACACGTCACAATGTTGGGAAGAAGAACATGGATGAATATATCAACCATTGGGTAAGATGTTATATGTCGGTAAAATAAGGTTATATTATAAAAAATCATCTAGGAGTTTAGTTTCCTATATGTGGGGAAGATGTTAATTATCCAACTCAATTCCCTAACCCACAAATTAACTTCAACAATAAAATAAATACATATTCCATGCCTATCAATGAAGTTTAAGGATTAACCTATTCATGTATGTGGATTCAGGAATATTACTATAGATGTAATTTTATAGTACAATAGATTAATGAATCATCTATGGATTGGAATAATGTAGTTTTTCCTTTAGTATTTTAATGGTTGTGTTGAATTGTACAATTATCCATGAAATATTATTGAGGTGGTAATGTGATATTTTTGGAGAACATAAGATTAAGAGAATGATAACCATTAATATGCATGTGGTTTTGTGATAATAATGAGATACTGAGATTTTTTTGGTGCTAAAATAAATGGGATATTATTTATGATATGTGATCTGATGATAACGGGTTTTATGATATCATATATGTAGTTTATGTAATTTTTAAATTAGTTGTATTAAGAATGATTTATTTTTTAAAATCATACATGATTTAACTATGGTTTTAAGGTAATTAAGGTTCTACCACGTTTCAAAAGAATATATTATAATTGTATTCATGAGTTTGGTGTGTGATAGTAAATAGATACATTATGTTTTTTGAGGATTAATGATTTGTTTTTTTAAAAATTTAGAAACCATTTTTTTAAATACATTTTTTTATATTTAAGAAGGTTAATTTTAATAACAATTTAGGGATACATTTTGGAAAAAAAATTTGTTTAGGATTTAATTATTAATGTTTTACATATAAAAATGTGTATTTGTGAATATTAGATAACAGGTACTAAATTTTTTTTATAACAATACACAAAAAGAATAACATTTCATACCATTGTGGGACTTATTATCCACTTAGTCTTCGGTGTATTGCAATTTCAACACCATTTATGGAGTAAGAGATGAAGTGTAAATTTTTCAAGACACAAATTATTTATGAGATTATTCATACAAAATGGAAAGAAATAATGTATTTATATCTTCATGTGAAAATTCATCTACATTTCAAAAATTACCATGAAACAAAAACTTTATCCTAATACCTTAATTTTAAAAAATCATACTAACCCCTATGTCGTTATATATTTGTCATTATTTTATTTTTATTTTATAATTATAATGTTCCATCAATCCTAATCATAACTTGATTTTTAGTTTTCACTTTTATGTGGATGTTTTCACATTCTACATATGTTCTCATATGTGGAATTGTAGTTATGAGTAACAATTTGTAACCCTTATGTTTCAAACTATTTATTTTTAACGTATGTTTTTGTTTAGATTTTTATGATTTCAGTTTCCCCCATAGATATTCTAAAACACCCACCTTATATTTTCATAGTTGAATTTCTAATTTCATATATTCTATTTAATTATAAATTTTTGATTTCATTGGAATGGTAACTTTTCAATTAGAACATCAAAAACATATATCTAATTTTTATGATATTCTCTATGTATATTTTTAGTGAATGTAAAAACATTATTCATCACATGTACTAAAATCAGATGATATGTGGGAACATTATGATATGATAAACCATAAATATTATATGTTCCTGACATTAAAACATTAAACAATAAATTGTTATTTCATGAATTTTACTTGGTTTCAGATCGTGCATCTTTTTAGGTACATAGCTTTATAGAATTTGTCCATATATCACTCATAACGAATATATAAAAATATAAAATATACAATTCCCCAATAGTATCCATTTTAATATAAATCAAAAACATTAAAAATAAATCATGATCACTTTTATGTAAAAATTTCATGACATTAAAGATGATGTCACCTAATCTATATGCATCCTTATGTGTTGTGAACAACAATAAAAACCATGTGATGATCATAAAATGATATGTATGGATTAGATGATGATGGAATTTTTTTTGTTTTGTGACAACATTAAAACCCATTTTTTTACATTATCATAACAAAATACATTAATCCTTAATAAATTTTGAGTAATTTCCATTCAATGTAATAAATATTATTTCGCTTTTTGAAATGAAAATATTATCACAAAACCTATAAAAAGAATATATAACACATAAAGGTAATGTAGACATAATTATACGTAAATGTAACAAATATGTGGTTATCTTAAATAAATTTCACTCTTAAGAATGGAATATCCAAACTACCAACATCCATACCCAATGCATTGAATGATATTACATAAGCACCCATCCCCAGCTTATCATGGAACCATAAATCCTTGGTTTGTTACAAAACCACCTGTCACATTTCTATGTTATATAATAAAATCATAACATGTAAAGATTTCAATTTTCATCATTTCACTCATGATATTTTATTTTCAATCACATTATATCAATTTAATGAATTGAAATAACCAATCTATATTAAAAACCATTGTCAAAACCCAAAAACCCAAAACGGAATAAGGGGTGTCATTTTTTTAAAATTATATGACCTATAGAGGAAGAAAAATATCAGATTATGATCATGGAGGTGTAAATTTTTTTTCACCATATGTGTAAAAAAATACTTTTTTCATTTATCAAAACAATCCATATACAACATATAAAAAGATTCCACTGGAAAAACATCGATTGAAATTAAAAATATAAATAAAATTAATATTAAAAAATATAATATACATATAATAAATATTTAATGTAAAAAAAGAATAACGACAGTAATAATAAGATTTGAAAATTAAGTATATAATAAATTATTTCTTCTCATACAACATTGAACATTTATACCATAAGCCACAAGAAAATTTATCAAAACATTAAATAACATGATGATTGATAAAATATGGATATGAAATTTCAGTGTGACTGTAAATACAACTTATAAAATAATGATGATGATTAACATCAAGAAATTCCTTAATTGAAGGATACTGAGATGAAATATCTTATGCTGAGTCTGATCCATCATGTATGTTATTTATCTTACTCTTCATCGGTTGATTTCCTTGTATTATCACCTTAACACCAATAGAGTTGGTGTTATGGCTAAAATAATGACTTTGGAATGTGGTTATGGATTCTATGATGGTATTTTGTTATTTTCTTGATGATTCAAAATGGTTTTTACGTGTATTGAAAATATAAGAATGGGTTCCCTTTTATATGATACGAAAGGGGGAATCCTGGAATTTTTTAAAATATTAAATTAATATAAGATAATATTCTATTAAAAATATATAAATTTTTTTTTTTAAAGTTAGTATAAGCTTGGGTAGAAATCCATTAAATCAATAAATATTAGATATTTTTTATTATTTTATTAATCCTAAAATTTTTATAACCATCATTTTTCATTTTTAACTCTTATCGTGTAATCTTGTAATTTAAAATATGATGGTTAGCATAATTACAATACTATATAACACATCCAATAACTGAGTTATTTATGAAACAATTGGAATTATCAAAATTATTTTTATGATGCATATATTTTAATAATTTTTGTAACACCCCAAGCTTCCGCGGTATGTTTCCTTTCGAATAATGTAATGGCTTGCATTGTACGCAACTTTGAGATTCTAACACACCACAACCAATCAAACTAGCCGTTATGAATAGTAATACCTACATTTTGAAATTTTATAAATTCTATCTCTCAAAATGGACCTCATTTTTGGATTCAGAATATTGAATTTATCCTAGGGTGAAATTTTGGAACTTTTCGGATAACACTTATATTTTGATGAATAGTGAAAATTACTAAATTTTAATTAAAAACAACTTTTTAAATAAAAATAATTTATAGTGATAATTTATATTATTGAGTGTTTTTAAAGTATAATTAGAATATATTTTTACCATTTTATCCAATGGTGTTCATTATAATTAATTTCACATTGAAATTGGACCTAAACAATTGTCAATCTTTTGATATATATTATTTCTTAAAAACACGCTATTTGTTGGGACAGTGAGAATTAATTATAAAATTAATTAATTCAACTTATATGTTTTGAATTTTGTAAAATAGGCATAATTTATGAATTTGGAATATCAATTATAGCTTAGGGTGAAATTTTGTCATTGTTCTGAAAAACATCAATTTTTGATGAATAGTGAAACTACTCAGTGGTAGTTAAAAAAACTGAATTTTTCATAAAACCTAATTTTACCGCTTCTATGAATAGAATTTCAAAAATCCGAGAGACACAGTTAATATCAAGAAGTAAAATGTGGTTCAATGATATGAAAATAATTTTTGGTGAATAGTAACTTTTTACTTTTATTTACCACGGTTAACAGTAAATAGGGTAATTAAGGGTAAAAATGATATTAATATAACCCTAAAACTTGTTCTAATTCTATTAGACAAGTGTATCTCTACCAAAAACAACCTTAGGAATAAAATATTATCATTTAGGTCCACTTTGATTAGATTAGGACATTTATTATTATTTAATTCAAAGCAGAGTTAAAAGAGTTAAAATCAAAGTTTATTTACTAAAACATTTTTAATATAGGTTTGTACATAAGAGAAATTTGATTGTAAATATTCATTAGAAATATAATAAGATTTACTACATAATGATATTTTATTAATAATTTTCAAACATTAAATAAGTTAATATATTTATGACACAATGATGATGCAGTAATTATCATAATAGTGAATAATTAAAATAATTGATATTATAAATACCCAAATAAATATAATTGAAGAATTTTAATGAATTACACTAATTTTATAGGATAATTTGACATATTAGTATTGACTCAATTAACTTTTTATGAAGTAATCATTCTCTTATGAGTTTCAAAAAAATCAACTATTGAATAGTGTCAAAATTGACATAAAAGAGTTTTTAAAACAAATATTATATTATTAATTGATATTAAATTCCTAAAAATCTAAGGCTCGGCCAAGAGACTTATATCATTATAGGTATATAATTAATGGACCACTTGGGGCTCTCTTATATGTATATAGTAAGTTTATTAACTATATAATATAAAAATACAAAGTCACATGGTAAATGTCAATCTAATTAACTAAGAGTTAAAACTAGAAGATAAGGTTAATATAATAACCCAAACCTGTCTAAATTATATTGGTTGAATGGTTTCCGACCTATCCCCACCTTAAACTTTGAATAATCAACTTTGGAGCCATTAGAAAAAGAATATGAATTTATTATTAATTAATATTTCTAGCTTTTTAAAAGGTGCCCCTCACCCCTCTTATAAAAGGGCACTCTTCCTTCTCATTTCTTCACACCTTCAAAGCCTTTTGGTTCGGCCAACCCCAGCCAAAATACTGTCTCAACTTCTCTAACTACAATCTAGAGGAATTAGTTTGATCATAAAGCCATCCTATGGAGCCCTTTTGATCAAATCAAAAGGAAGAACCCGAAGAAGAGGTAATGTTTTCACCACCCCTTTTCAAGTTCCTTTCTTCTTCCACTTATTCTTTCTTTGTCATTACCATTCTAAAATAATAACTCCAGTTTCATATATATAATTTCATGTTATTATAAATATTTTACAACCATATTCATTATTCTATCCACCCTTTGAATAACATGTCACCATACGTGCATACATACGACTTACCGTCTCCACGTCGTGCTGTAATTGTTCTTCAATATATTATTATTTGGGTGGGTATAATAATGATTTGTAACTAATTTATATAATAAATATAACATGATAATGATTCTGTATATATGATATACCATCCAATTATATATTATTTTAATATCAAAAGAATGATATTGTCGCTCGTGTGTACGTACGGACTACTGTCTCCCCGAACGCGATGAGATTCATTCTCCATCATATTCATTCAAGTATAATTATCATTTGATGATTTAAAAATAATGTTTAAGAAATTTATATCATTCTGGATTTTAATAAGATACAACCTATCCCTGAAAAACATGGATTACGTTACGAAACATATAAAAGAAAATGGGTAAGTTAATACCCGAAATGACGATAATTCTAAGATATTATTAACAAATCAATGTTAAAAGATCATATATGATCTCATATTAATGTAAATGATTCTTGTATAATTCAATAATAATTATTTCACCATTGTATAGGAGGTTACCCTACCTTCAACCAATGAAAAAGTAAAAAGTAAGTGGTTTCTTATCTCACATTTAATTCTGTGAGATTTCCATTGTTCCCCACTTATTTATTGCATGTGGTGTGTGTACTACCCATGATTGTATTTATTGTGTAATATACTTTAATTTATGGATATTTACATCATCATTTTATTATCCTTCTTTCATGGGTGTTTGTTTTGTAAGTTACCAAATCTATAAGGGAATTTGAAATTTCAATTTCCACTCATTCGGCTTTACGCATACATCATTGTTTATTTTACTCCAAGATTATGTGTGGAATCACTATTCATTTGATTATGTCATAATTTCCACTCCCCTTTCTGTGGATATACTTTTTATACACATAATCACCCCATTGATAAATTCTCAATTCATTGGTATGAACTTCATAATAGTAATTTTTACTCAATCTCGATTTGTTGAGATAAACATCAAATTCATTGGTGTTGTTTTTATAAGAATGTGTGTGAATTTCCTTTGATTGTTTTACAATGAATATCCAATAATATTTAGTGTATTAATATTTTTCACACATAATTATGTCGTTTTTTTATCCTTAACCTAAGGATACGACCTTTATGAGAGATTTCATCCCAATTTACATTCTATTGATACTTCTTTGTTGTTATACACCAAATCACTTTTATGTGATGTATATAATGTACTTTTACATAGTATATCATGAATTCATTTATTTTCATGATATTACAATGTTTTGATTACCTCAATTATTTGTATTCAAGTGTCTCTCTTTTGGTTAGAAACTCTAACTAAAATACCATTTTTAAATGTTTTAAAGACTTATTCTTCTAAATCTTGCTCATTAATGTCCATGTTTTAAAAAAATGGTTTTAAGGATTTATTTTTTTGGACATTAACGTTTTAAAACTAAAACTCCTTTTAAAAGATTCAAAGTGGTATGGGAAACTTTGATTAAAAAATCTATTTTTAAATGGACTCTTGATAAATAGTGTGACTTTTCATCTATGTAAACATCCTTCATTATTCTTAATTGAGGTTAATGTGATACAATACAATCTTCTCTATTGAATAGAATGAGTTATTTTTGACTGTGGATGTGATATTTTTATACCATTCATGGTTTGTGGTTAATGTATTGACATTTCGTATGCTAGTTTTAATACGAATGTTTATGTTATGTTTAAACCTATTCATATGAGGAATGCATTGGACTTAATAAGTGACGGGTGGAGCCCGCTATAGCTCCTCAATGCATCGGTAGGTCTCATGAGACAAACTAGTGTCTTGGAACAAGTCCTTGGAAAAATCTTATTTGTAGTCTTGGCATGAGGCCTTGGCTATGTGGTTATGATAGTCGGGCATTATGCTTTCCATCATTATGAAAGTGGTTATTGATATTGCATGTGATCATTTGACTAGTAGAATATCCATGTGAGTAAGTAAATGGAATTATTTTATTTTATTTTTTCCATTTTATGCTGAAGTTCATTTTTAAAAGGCTTTCGTTTTAGTTATAAACTGCCTTAAGTGTTTATGGTTATCTATGAAAGCTTCTGCTATAATTTTATCCTTACTGAGCATATGAGCTCACCCTTTTCAATGTTTTATTTTTCCCAGGATTATGAAGAAGTAATTTATGAATGACCTGCAAGGATAGTATGATGGGATATGAAGACAAGATGTTGTTGAAGTTTTTTTACCTTATGATGTAATGTAAGACTTATGAATATATCTAGTGTTTCCAAGACTACTAAACTAATCAGTCTTTCGAGACACTATCCTTTGTGATCATGCCAATGTTATTTAATAATGCACCGACTCTGGGTATATGGGGTCGGGACGTTACAGTTGGTATCAGAGTAAGTTTAGTACAAACATTGGAAGCTAGATTTAGTTACACTCTGATTAGAGAACGTAGACCTAAGATGAACATTGAGGATTAGAATAGAATAAATTCCTAGAATTTTGGTATTTTAGAGATTTTGTGAGTTTTCCGAGCAATACATCCCTGTCTGGATACGAGCAGGTAGAGGCGGCTCTGGCACAGATATACCTAGGGGTAAAACCCGAAAAAACCGCTTTGAGCTAGACTTGAACGGGAACTAGTGCACGACAACGGGCCTTGCTGCACTCTTGGTTACAACACTCACGGGGGATATGCTTAGGATAATTTATATTTTCTTTATAAATCGATTTAAAGTATTATATATATAAGATGAGAGTAAATTAACTTGTTTAATCCTACTATGTTTCAAATTGAGAATATGATGACATGTTAATCTCTAAATGATTGTATGACTACTATTACTCACACAATGCTTTCTGGTTTTAGTGAATGGATAGATTCCAAGGAAGTCATAGTAACTATGAGAATGATGCACAAGGTGGGAACTGTCGTGGAAATGAGCAAAAAATGGAATGTTGATAGGCATAAAAGATATCGTCTTTATACAAAAAAATTTTTCCAAAAATATGATCAACAATATATATATTAACAGATTATCAGACACAACAAAGAAGAGAAAGGTGATGAATGATAAGAGCTCCAATAGTGGAGACCATGGAGAAAGAAATACTCAATTTCCATCATGCAGGAAATGTGGAAGGAGACACCCAGGAAAGTGTCTCAATGGGACAAAGAAATGCTTTACAAGAGGGAAGAAAGGACATAAAGTGATGAATTGCCGAAGAAAAATGAAGAGTACTGTGGAAGAAGATAAAAATGGTCCCAAGAGTCCATTTACAGTCATTTGCGGTAAATATAGGGGACCTGGCCATTACCCGAGTAAATGCCCTATTCTATAGGATATTTTCTTGGTCAAAGAAGAAGCTATGTGGAAATAAATGTTTAGAGAAATCTTTAAAAAGTATTAGTACTCCTTGTTAATGGGTTTACTTTGGAATAATTTTCTCTTGTATTTGTAACCCTAACATTTTACATGTGAGAATGATATTTATGGAAGAATTATCTTTTCTTTTGTGGATATAGTAATAAATAACCATTTGGTTTTATATGATCATTGGGTTTGAGGAAATTACAAATTATTATAATTTGGGATGAAAATGCAAGGTATGAGATAACATGTGTGGTTTAATTATTTTATGGTTATTTTGAAGAATTTAACTCATTTTGGAAATATTATAAAATATAGTTTTTGAAAAAGGAAAACACGTAGATCATGTGACAACTCGTCGCGTCAGACAAAGCTGTGGGAATCGAACCCACAACCAAAGTGCGATTGGGATTTATCGCCTACCACTGGACTGCGTGAAGTCCCTGGTTAGTGTGACTATTATTTTTAGTTAAATAATTTTATTGATCAATAATAAATTGATTTGGGATCTTATGTCTTATCAAATGAATACCCTTAGTATAGGAAAATGATTTGGTGATTAAGTGATAAATGTTATTTTGGAAGTTGTTCTCTTTGTTGAGAACACTATATGCCAAAGGAAAATAGAGTAGTATGGGATTTCATTTGAAGAGTAATGGTGGATTTTTATCTATGTTTTTATTGTTGATTTATTATGATTTGGGTTATTTATGGAAATGATTAGGTTAATTACTTTTAAGTATGTTACTTTAAGAGTAATTAATGTCATTTGGAGATACAATTTAACGTGGAAGAGTACATTCTTAATAATTTTTTGTTTTCAATATTAGTTTTCATTATATTAAAGGATTTTAAGGAAAATTGATTATTAAATGGTATTTATTTAACTTTGTTGTATCGTTGGTTTAATTTTGGAAATTAAGATTAGTGTTTATTTCTCTCAAGGAATATCCTTTTGGGTGATCATTTGATCTTGTACTAACCATTTTGGTTTTGATTAATCTATAAAGACAATGTAAATATATAGTTCATCATGCATGGATCATGTGATTCTACAAAAGTTTATTCTAGCTCTTTCAGTGTGAACAAGTCTTCTTGAATACTAATCGTTTAAAAAAATGTGTTAGTGGTGGAAATTTATTAAAGAATGAAACTCTACTTAAAATTTAAGTATATATCATTATATTCTTAGTCAATATCATAAATAAATTCCTCATCCTTATGTAATGTAACTTAAAACAAAAAAATGTCGTCTGTTTACTTTCCTACTAGGAGACTAATGGTTATTTCTCCAAACACAAGTTTTTGGATTTCTTATTGTTAACTTTCTCCTGATCATGATTTATATCCCTCTCCTTCAGAACTTGACACTTATTTTATCATCCATATCCATGATTTCCTACATGGAATCTGAGTATGGGTTATCTTGGTTGACCTTTATACCTCTCTTTCTTTCTTTTAAAGTGATAGTTTTATAGACTCTTTTTCCGATGTGGGACTTTACATTATATTCCCAAGCACAATTTTAAAAATTGCAAGGACACAATTTATTGAAGGAGGGGAGAATGTAACACCCCAAGCTTCCATGGTACGTTTCCTTTCGAATAATGCAATGGCGTTCATTGTACGCTACTTCAAGATTCTAACACACCACAACCAATAAAACTAGCCATTATGAATAGTAATACCTACTTTCTGAAATTTTATATATTCTATCACTCAAAATGGAATTCATTTTTGGATTCGGAATATCGAATTTATTATAGGGTGAAATTTTGGAACTTTTTGGATAACACTTATATTTTGATGAATAGTTAAAATTACTAAATTTTAATTAAAAAAACTTTTTAAATCAAAATAATTTATTGTGAAAAATTATATTATTGAGTGGTTTTAAAGTATAATTATAATATATTTTTACCATTTTATCAAATGGTGTTCATTAGAATTAATTTCACTTTGAAATTGGACCTAAACAATTGTCAATCTTTTGATATATATTCCTTCATAAAAACACTCTATTTGTTGTGACATCGGAAATTAATTATAAATTTAATTAATGCAACTTATATGTTTAGAATTTTGTAAAATAGGCATCATTTTTTAATTTGGGATTTCACTTATAGCTTAGGGTGAAATTTTGGCATTGTTCTGAAAAACATCAATTTTTGATGAATAGTGAAACTACTAAGTGGTAGTTAAAAAACTGAATTTTTCATAAAACTTAATTTTACCGCTTCTGTGAATAAAATTTCGAAAATCCGAGAGACACAGTTAATATCAATAAGTAAAATGTGGTTCAATGAGATGAAAATAATTTTTGATGAATAGTAATTTTTTACTTTTATTTACCATAGTTAAAAGTAAATAGGGTAATTAAGGGTAAAAATGATACTAATATTACCCTAACACGTGTCCTAATTCTATTGGACAAGTTTATCTCGACCAAAAAAACCTTAGGAATAAAATATTATCATTTAGGTCCACTTGGATTAGATTAGGACATTTATTATTATTTAATTTAAAGAAGAGTTAAAAGAGTTAAAATCAAAGTTTATTAATAAAAATATTTTTAATATAGGGTTATACATAAGATAACTTCTATTGAAAATATTCATTAGAAAGATAATAAGATTTCCTACATAATTAAATTTTATTTATAATTTTTATACATTAAATAATTTAATATATTTATGACACAATGATGATACAGTAATTACCATAATAGTGAAAAATTAAATTAATTGATATTATAAATACCCAAATAAATATATTTTTTAGACTTTTAATGAATTACACTAATTTTATAGGATAATATGACATATTAGGATTGATTTAATTAACTTTTATTGAAGTAATCGTTCTGTTATGTGTTTCACAAAAATCAACTATTGAATAGTGTCAAAATTGACATAAAATATTTTTTAAAACAAATATTATATTATTAATTGATATTAAATTCCTAAAAATATAACGTTCAGACACGTAACTTATATCATGATAGGTATATCATTAATGGACCACTTGGGGGTCGTTTGGATGTATATAGTAATGTTATTAACTATATAATATAAACATACAAAGTGACATGGTAAATGTCAAACTAATTAACTAAGAGTTAAAACTAGATGATAACGTTAATATAGTAACACAAACCTATCTAACTTATATTGGTTCAATGGATTTAGAACTATCAGAACCTTAACCTTTGAATAATCAACTTTGGAGGCATTAGAAACCGAATATGAATTTACTATAAATTAATATTTCTAGCATTTCCAAAGGTGCCCCTCACCCCTCTTATAAAAGGGAACTCTTCCTTCTCATTTCTTCACACCATCAAATCCTTTTGGTTCGGAAAACCCCTGGAAAAATACTCTCTCAACTTCCATCAATACAACCTAGAGGCCTGAGTTTGATCAGAAATCCATCCTATGGATCCCTTTTCATCAAATCAAAAGGAAGAACCCGAAGAAGAGGTAATGTTTTCACCACCCCTTTTCAAGTTCCTTTCTTCTTCCACTTCTTCTTTCTTTGTTATTACCATTTTAAAATAATACCTCAAGTATCATATATATAATTTGATGTTATTGTAAATATGGTACAACCATATTCAGTATTCTATCCACCCTTTGAATAACATGTCACCATACGTGCGTATGTACGGCTTACCGTCTCCACGTCGTGGTGTAATTTTTATTCAATATATTATTATTTGGGTGGGTATAATAATGATGTGTAACTCATTTAAATAATAAATATAACATGATAATGATTCTTTATATATGATATACCATCCAATTATATATTATTTTAATATCAAACGAATGATATTGTCGCTCGTGCGTACGTACGGACTACTGTCTCCAAGAACGCGATGAGATTCATTCTCTATCATATCCATTCAAGTATAATTATCATTTGATGATTTAAAAATAATTTTTAAGAACTTTATATAATTATGGATATGAATAAGATACAACCTATCCATGAGAAACATGGATTATGTAAAAAAACATATAAAATAAAATGAGTAAGTTAACACCCGAAATGATGATAATTCTGAGATATTATTAACAAATCAATGCTAAATGATCATATATGATATCATATTAATGTAAATTATTCTTGTGTAATTCAATAACAATTATGTCACCATTATACAGGAGGTTAACCTACCGTCGACCAAGGAAAAAGTACAATTTAAGGGGTTTCTTATCTCACTTTTAATTCTGTGAGATATCCATTCTTCACCACTTATTTATTGCATGTGGGGTGTGTACTGCCCATGATTGTATTCATTGTGTAATATACTTTAATTTATGGATATTAACATCTTCATTGTATTATCCTTCTTTCATGGGCGTATTTTTCGTAAGTTACCAAATCGATAAGGGAATTTGAAATTTCAATTTCCACTCATTCGGCTTTACGCATACTTCATCGATTATTTTACTCCAAGATTATGTGTGGAATCACTATTCATTTGATTATGTCATAATTTCCACTCCCCTTTCTTTGGATATACATTTTATACACATAATCACCCATTGATAAATTCTCAAGTCATTGGTATGAACTTTATAAGAGTAATTTTTACTCAATCTTGATTTGTTGAGATAAACATCCAATTCATTGGTGTTGTTTTTATAAGATTATGTGTGAATGTCGTTTGATTGTTTTACACTGAATTTCCAATCATATTTAGTGTATTTATATTTTCATACATAATTATGTCGTTGATTTACCGTTAACCTAAGGATATGACCTTTATGAGAGATTTCATCTCAATTTACATTCCATTGGTACTTCTTTGTTGTTATACACAAAATCACTTTTATGTGGTGTATGTAATGTAATTTGACATAGTATATCATGAATTCATTTATTTTCATGATATTAAAATGTTTTTATTACCTCAATTATTTGAATTCAAGTGTCTCTCTTTTGGATAGAAACTCTAACTAAAATAACATTTTTAAATGTTTTAAAGACTTATTCTTCTAAATCTTGCTCATTAATGTCCATAAAAATGCTTTTAAGGATTTATTTATATGGACATTAAAGTTTTAAAATTATAACTCCTTTTAAAAGTTTCAAAGTGGTATGGGACACTTTGATTCAAAAATCTATTTTAAATGGCTTCTTGACAAAAAGTGTGACTTTTAAATGATTTCAAGAAGAAGGGGGATATTTATCTCAAAATAGTTTTGATGATTATTTTGATTTATGTCAACATCCTTCAATATTCATGATTGAGGTTAATGTGATACAATAAAATCTTCCATATTGTATCTAATGAGTTATGTTTGACTGTGGATGTGCTATTTTTATACCCTTCATGGTTTGTGGTTAAAGTATTGACATTTAGTATGCTAGTTTTAATACTAATGTTTATGTTATTTTTAATACTGTTCATATGAGGAATGCAATGGACTTAATAAGTGATGGGTGGAGGATGAAATAGCTCCTCGATGCATTGGTAGGTCTCATGAGACAAACTAGTGTCTTGGCACAAGGCCTTGGCAAAATCTTATTTTTAGTCTGGGCATGAGGCCTTGGCTATGTGGTTATGATAGTTTGGAATTATGCATTCCATCATTATGAAAGTGGTTTTTGATATTGCATGTGATCATTAGACTAGTATAATATCCATGTTAGTAAGTAAATGGATCTATTTTATTTTATTTTTTTCCATTTTATGCTGAAGTTCAAGTTTAAAAGGCTTTTGTTTTAGTTATAAACTGCCTTAAGTGTTTATGATTATCTATGAAAGCTTCTGTTATAATGTTATCCTTACTGAGCATCTGAGCTCACCCCTTTCAATGTTTTATTTTTCCCAGGATTGTGAGGAAGTAATTTATGAATGTCCTGCAAGGATAGTATGAGGGTATATGAAGACAAGATGTTGTTGTAGTTTTTTTACCTTATGATGTAATGTAAGAATTATGAATATATCTAGTGTTTCCAAGACAACTAAACTAATTGGTCTTTCGAGACTTGATCCTTTGTGATCATGCCAATGTTAAGTAATAATGCCCCAAATATGCGTATCTAGGGTTGGGGCGTTACAATTTTTATATAATTACATAAAATATTTATATTTTAAAATACCAGTAGGTTCAATTTTGACACAATTAATTCCATGACTTTTTAAAAATATCATAGAAACATGATTTCTATAAAAAATAAATATTGAAACATCAATAAAATGTTATATACATCCATAAATTTCATTTATTTCCATAATTATATCAAATTAAATTTGTTTTAATATTTTCAATATCATTTATTTGTTTCTTCCATTAATTAATCAATTACTACATCAATAATGTGTCACCTTTTAATCTAATTATTTCATTCTAAAAAAATATAGATATCTTTCCATTATGAATTAAAACATTTTTTTAATTATAATATTTATAGTCTAATATATCACATATATAAAACCATTTTAAAAATATTTCACTTCTTAAATACATGAGTGCGACAAAATTAACATTTCATTGAATAAAATACTATAGATGTATAAAAGTCATAAATGTGTCTCTAAGGGCTCAAATATTCACCATAAGAATTATTTTTGAAGAAAATAAATCATCCAATGAATTTTAGACATGTGTTAGAGTAATTTTCAAATATATTATCATATAATTTTACCATTATTTATACTAATTTACCCATAACAATGTTATAAAAAATAATTACTAAAAATAGTATTAATATTTTACAATAAGTAAATTGGCATATTTAATAAATTTGGTTATTATTTTTCAAAATATGGAAGTCATGTTAAAAAATAAAAACATTCAATTGGATAAAATTAACAAAAAATTTATCTTATTGTTAGATAAAAAATACATGTTTTTAATGTAAAAACCTTCAAAAGTTCACTACGATTTTATATAGAATTTTACTTTGAAAGTTCATCCAATCCTCAACATTGGATTAATTGATAATAAATTATTTATTTATAAATTCTAGAAATTGAAATAAATAGTTTAACATTACAAATAAATATGATGAAAACCCCATTGTCAATTAAAATGCAATATTTTTATCACTATCTATAAAAAAATGAATCATGTTAGGAAAATAAAAACTTTCAATCACGATGAATTTTTAAACTCTATTTTTATAAAAATTAACTTCTGGAATATATAATATATATAAGAGTTAAATACTATATTGAAAACATCTCCACACTCAAAAGGTGAAAAATATTGATTTGTAGGAAAATACATATTTTATTTGTAAAATTTGAGTTTTTTAATTATATTATGACTTGATAACACTTAAAATGAATATTAAATAGTTAATTGAAATAATTAAATATATATTTAATTAATATAATTTAACAAGGGGAACCATTTTATTTTTTTTAATAAACACTTGTTCATATTTAAATAGATTACTAGAAAACATTTCATTTTATTTTTAAAATGGGTTTAAATTAATTTTTACAAATTTGGTAAAAGTATTAATAAAATATATTTGTAAACCATATATTCATATGTATGTTAATACTATTTGTTCATTCTATTCTAACATCTAGGTTTTTGTGGAAATATTTAAATGAATATTTTTTATAGGTCATTTAAGCTTGATATGGTGTATGATGTACGCCATCAAACATAGTGTTTTATTTTAAAAAACATATGATGATACACACTCCCCATTTATTAAATTTATTCCTCATAATATGATATTTGTATTGAAGACTAGGGGTTTGAATAAAAAAATAGTTTTTTGAAATCGCAAATCAGAATAATGATAAATGAAACATCAATATAAAAAAAATGAAAATAATGTATGATGGTCACATGTGATAAGACATACTAGGGTACTATATAATGAAAAATTTATATGGAAGAGAAAAATAAAAAAAAATTTGTGAGGGATAGTGATAAAAATAAATGACATGATAAACATTACAATCAAAAATCCATAATTCTATGATGGTTAAAAAGGTCATCGATTTATTAAAAATAAAATTAAAACTATAATGTTTTCCAAAAAAATTATTTTTCCTAGAGTTTTATAATTCCATTCCTCTCTATGAAAATAATTAAAAATACTTAATTGATATATTTCTTCTTTATAAGCCTAATTTATAATGATAACATTCCCAAAATTATGATGTGCATCTCTTAAAAAACCATAATCCTTAATGATCACAAAATTCCTAAAGGTTATCAATATCATGTAGACCATGTCAAAAATAAATGGAATAATTTTCCTTAAAATAAAATTTTACATAAACATAAATACAAAAAAAGTCACATAAATGTCCTTAGTAACGTCTAATCACATCACTAAAAACCTATGAAGGTGTGTCTAAAATGTAGAACATAGTGTTAACCTTCAATAAAACATTTATCTCCTATGATCTTTCATCTCTGAAATACTTTTCTCAACATCAATTTTAGTAGTATAAAAATATTTTACCACACCTTATTTCCAATCCAAATGAATTCCACCATTCGTAGGTAACAAAAAACAAATGTTCGAATAATTAAAAAAACTCATCCAACTAAAACATCTTACTATTGGCTTCTCTTTACTTTCTGGATCATCTCCCCTATAGTCATGGGCAATATGACCAAACATATCACAACAGAAGAACTTTTACATCATTGAAAGCCCATAAATAAGATTATTTTTACCATATTTATCAAAATAATGGAATTTTTATTATTATAATTAATCATCATTTATGAATCTTTTCTCATTTCCTTCCAAATGGCCCTCATACTTTTTTTTTGATTTCAAGGGACACATGATCATCATTTGCCTCCATTCAAACCTTATCATCCTTCTGGAGAATTTTATCACAGATTATGAGCTCACAAGAAATGAATTCTCATTCATATCTCATCATAAATCTTTATTTAAACCAATTTATCTTACTATAATGATCCTAGATAATATTCGGGATGTACCTTTCCAAACACGTGAATATTTCTTGATATTCAGCCACTACATCTTCCTCCGTTTGTGAAAATTACAAGAATTGTTATTCCATAATATGTCAAACAACCATAGGAGGGTATTTCATATATAATATAATAATTAATTCATCTCATTCCAAGCCATAAATATTTTCAGATAATCTGATATACTTAATCATTTACCACCACTGGTCAAATTCACCTTCAAAATGATAAATTTCTAGATTAATGATTTTCATATTTGAATAAACAATGACATAAAATATCATTTCTATTGATTTAATCCATCCTATAGGTTATACGAGGTCAGATGATCTTCTAACCTATGGGGGTTGGTTTCTCATGAATTATTCTACTATAGACATGTTACTTCATGGTAAATCAGTTTCCCTTCTTTCATGAATACCAAAATCATTTATAGTTTATTTTAAATAATTCATCAGTGAATAAAATTGTTCTTCCATATTTATAACAATATAAATATGGTGTTTTATGTTTTCTTTTCTCTTGATTACTTCTCACCAAAGATTCCCAGTTTCTTCTATGAAAAACAATTGTGAATGAATTTTTTATATGAAGAAAAAAGGTAATCTAAAAATGAATAATCATTTCAACTTATCCATAAAGGAAAATATTCAAATGGAATACTATTATGAAAATCTTACCCTAAAATGTTTTCTAGTAATTTCATTTGATACAAACTATAAGGACCCAACCTTAATATATTACATAATATTGGGTTAAGACGGAGATTGTTCAATATTTCACATTGATGATGTTTAAGAAAAAGTATCCATTTTAATATAATCTAAACGAATTAAAATAAATAATTATAACTGTAGAGGTCTGAAGCTTGACGTACATGGACATTACAATACTTTTGAGTAATACTTAGTACATAAAAAAACAGACACAGAAGGATCATAATAGTTTAGTGTCTTTGGAAACTCGGAATAAAATATTCTAATCGTGGTGAAAGATCTTCAACATCACCCAATAAAGAACTTACCCTTTTTTCATACTGAAAACCTTTCATTATATCCTGGGGAAAAGAAAACATAAAAGGGGTGAGATTAAATGCCTAGTAAGGTTAAACATAGATAACATAAAACAATCCATAAACATTTGAATGTAAAAACATGGACATAAAATATAAACATCAAAATGTAGAGCAAATACATGAATCATAGAAGTACGTAAGGAATATATCATAAGGGAACATAAATCATGATAAAATTTCATGGGAATAAAGTATGTAATTGTGGCAACCATTACGCACATGATATGATTTCCATCGTAGCTAAGGCATTGCTGCCGAGACCATCTTAGTGGATAAAGTCCCTTTCTGAATCGAGTTCACTCCTCGTTCCAGTCCTATATTACTGAACCAGTTTAACTTTCCAATCCAGCCATGTCTATCTCCTGAGATATAAATCTTTACCCAATTTATTGGAGGGAGATATAGGTCCCACCCATCTCATAATCAAAATCATTCTTACTTATGCCACAAAATAAACTTAAAACATTCATCATATCCCAAAGAATCAAATGGGTTTCATATACATCATCCAATCATTTCATAATACATATAAAACAAATGGACATTTCATCATAAGAAAAGTGAACCATGTAAATCATAGAGACATTAAAATTGAAACATACACATATCAAACAATGTCATGTTAGATGGAAAATGGTTTTGGTAAAACATTTGAAATGAATTTCTTGAGAAAAATATCCTTTCTTCATCAAAATCATTTTCTTTTCAAAAAAAATGCCATGCACTTTTAAAATAAAATTATTTTGTTTAGAATATTCATAAAATCATGTAGATTAATCTTCATGAAAATGAGGCGTTATGAAAACATAAAAATCCGTTCACGCCGCATAAGTTAAAAATAACATTCTCCTCGTACTTTTGTCAGAAAAGTTAAAAAATTACCTCGTAATGTAAACAAAATAAATATTCCTTGCATACCATGTAGTAAAAGTAAAAAATGGGTAAAAATAACTTTAAAAATACATGACATCAGTTTTATAAAACATGGACTTGTATGATATAAATAACCTCAGTAAATACTTACGATTAAGCAATCTTAGATAAAAATGAGATTTGAAAAATTATCCCTTACCTTAGGCCCGATATGCTTTGTACGTATCCGAACGTCATGTATAATGATTTAAATAATGTCATTGACTTATTAATGAATCAAATTTTTTGTTATGATATCATATATGTTTCACTTATGACTTTATATTACCCGTTCTTTTGTAAATTCTATGTTAAAGCAGCGTTTTGGGTAAATTCATTTTATTTATCGTATGTGTTTTGACTTTTCTTTATTGATATTAATAATTATATCCTAGTTTACATAAATCCAGAATTAAAAAATGATTTTTATATAATATATATTCATCATATATATATATATTATAGACCGATAAAAGGAATGAAACACACTGTTCATGGTGACGGTAGGTCGTACAAACGCATGAACGTTGTTTTCGTTTTCTTATTGAATTGAATGAAACTAGATAGACGACATACATATATATATACATAAATCCAGTATCATTCATATATTTAAATATTATTCATTATATACACTTTAGGATCAATAATGTATGGTTAACATGGAGAATGAATCTCATCGCGTCATGGAGATGGTAGTCCGTACGTACTCACGAGCGATGATATTGTTCCCATAATTATTAAATAGAATTGGAGTGGATGGTATAATATATAAGAATTAGAATGATGTTATAATAACCATATATAGTTATTCTTTACACCATTATACCCATCCAAGTACGGTGTTTGTGGAAAAATAGATTTCACCACGGCATGGAGATGGTATTCCGTACATACGCACGCATGGTGATTTTGTTTTCCGTAGGATGTATAGATGGTTAAATAGTGTTGTTTTATACATATAATAAGATATCATTATATTAGTTATACTGAAGTTATTACTTCATAATAAAACAACTAATGATGAAAAAGTGGAAGAAGAAATAAATTTGAAGGAATCGGAACGGACATTACCTCTTCTTTGAAGCGCCACTTTGAGACCTCCTCTTAGGGCACTAAAATTGGTCTTTAAAGAAGACCAGAACCTCTAGAATGTTTCCATGGAAGTGTAGAATAGAATTTTCAGTGTTTTACCGAGCTTGGTGGCTCAATGTTGTGTGAGGAAGAGAGGGAAGAGGTTCCCTTTTATAAGGGGGAAGAGGGGCACCTTTGAAAATATAAGAAATATTAGTTTATATTAAATCCCAAACCCACATTAAAACTTCTAGAATGACTCATATACGAATCCTAGATGAGATAGGGTTGTAATATGATCAACCAATAAAATTTAGACATGTTAGGAATTTATTTTAAACATTATCAACTTGATTTATCCTTATTTAATCAATTTAATTTTATTTGTGGTAATAACATTCTAAATTTTAAATTATAACAAATAATTTCTTATTTGTTGTGAATTGTCCATAACATGATACTTTATAACATTTTATACCATATAAATTTAAATTTATAATTTTTAAATATTTTTATGATTTTTAAACAATTTTATAATATGTTATTTTTATAAAATAACAATAGTGTCAATTTTGACACTATTCATTTATTTGAATTTAAATAAATTTTCTACAGAAGATATGTTAGAATTAAAAGCTTTAATATATTCATAAAATTTCATATGTATCTATAAAATTAGTGGAACACATTAAATAGTTCATATAATATTTATTTTATTATTTTTAAAACCATTTATTTGGTTTATCTCTTAATAAAATAATTACTACATCATTTTTGTATAATAATTTAATGTACATATTTGTTGCATAAAAATTAAAACTAAAATCCTATGATAAATATAAATCTATTAAAATTCATAATAATACTTTTAATAGAATTTATCATCTTAAAATCACAATGGTTAAATTGTTATATTTATTAAATTATGAAGGTGACAACTTTGGCATCATTTAAAATAAAATAATATAAGTGTCATAATCTCCTTAATAAGGATCCAAATGGTCAATAATTCGGCCAGTGGATGATTAGGGTTTATATATACACTAATAATAAGTTTTGTGCAGATTTTGGGGCCTTTTGATATGTATTATTATTTCAATAAAAACTATATTATTGATTTTTCACTAAATAAATTATTTCTGCATCATTAATGTATAAGATAATAAGGTAATTAAATAACTCTTAAAAATTACAAATAAATTACCATGACAAATAATCATATTTTATATTTCAAATGATTATTTATAACCGAATTTATATCCTGTATAAACTTATATTAAAAATAAATTAACTATTAATGTTGAGTGAGGCATATTTCACTTTCCATTAAATAAAATAAACTAAAGGTCTTAATCACCACCATGTGGGTTATAATGGATTCCATTTCGACCAAAATATTAATTAGGAAAAATTATAATCATACAATTGTATTAATACAAGTATTAGGATAATTTTATAATATTATATTTACCCTTAACTACCCAATTTACCTTTTGCTATGGTAAATAAAATTTACCGTTATTACTATTGATAAAGCCCAAAAATAAAAAGTATTATATTAACATAATTTGGACCCACTGATTCAAAATATGGAATCCATTTTTTCAAATTCAATACACAGATATTTCAGTAATTAAATTAAAATTAATCCTGTTGTCAAAAGAGAACATGTTTTTGTTTTAAACATTGCAAAGGATTGAATTTATTTATCCTCCGAATTCAATGTAAAATCAAGGCTAATGACATAAATTATATTAAGTGGTAAAAATATATTCTATTTATACATTAAAACCATTAAATATTATTATTTAACCACATAATTTATCATGAAGAAAAAAGTTTTTTTTAATTAAAATATAGCGTGTTTTTCCTATTCATTAAAATATGAAAGTTATCAGAATAATATGAAAATTTTATCCAAGGTCAAATTTTATATCATAATTCCAAATAATAATTATATTTTGTAAAATTGAACTTATAAAAATGCCAAAAACTAGATTTAATGTTGGTGCACCATCCAAAGGAGGCAAAACTGCATTTTTTTAAAAATACTTATTTTACCCAAAAAAATTATTTTGTTCTTATACCATGTGTAAGATGAATAATAATGTTATAAAATTCAAAATTTAGTTAATACTATTCATAACGGCTAGTTTATAGTAATATAATAATAATATATCATTGTTTAGTAAAACCTGGTATTGCGTACAACACACGCTATCGAGGAACGTCGTGATTGGGTGTAATGCAAGCCAAGTCAGGGTTGCGTGTTGTGCAATAATCCTTCGATGATTCGTATAACAAAATCCAACCATATTTGATTTATACATTTAATATATATATATATATACACACACACACTCAATGTTGCATTGAATGAGTATTATAAAACGAACATGAAATTATGTGTAACACGATCCAAGAATAGTTTTAAGTATATTGCAAGCTAATATGGTGTTGTGTATATTAAAAGAATATTTTTCATAAAATAACGGGGTGTTACATTCTACCCCCCTTAAAAGGAATTTCTCCCTCGAAATTTGTCAGGGTTATAAATCGTTTACTATTCATAGAAACCCACATCGTAAAAAGGAATCCTAAAACTTGCAATAAGACTAAAGTATGAAATGCAATGATTACCCAAAGTAACTCATCATTGGGTTTCCATATATGAAAACATGGGTAAAAATATGGATATGGAAGAAAATTTTAACCATCACGTTCTGATGAAGACTGGTAGAGGTCATGGATATGAAAAAGTCTACAATCAAAAAGCCATAAATTTGTGATGATCTATGGTACCATCTGATTCATCAGATATAAGAGCACTACGACAACATTTTTGGTTTTCATGATCATTTCCCTAAAGTTGAAAATTTTGAATTAGAAGAAATACTTGCTTGATTTTGGTACAATCTCACTGTTGTTCGTGCTTTGAACAATTTCCACTTCATCTCTTAAAGAAATGAAGTTGAATTTTTTATTTGTGAAGTGTTAACAGATCATGTGATAGAATGATGGGTCATTCCATCCGTTTTCAAAAAAATGTTAGCAATAGTTATCAAATATACATAATTGCATCTTTGGTGAGGTTAATCGTATATGATTCCAAAAATGAACTAATATTTCATATATCATACTGCTTAATAAAATAAAACTACTTTCTACTAACTAGGGACTTCCTGTTGGCCAGTGGTATGTGATAAAGGCCAGTCGCACTTCAGTTGTGGGTTCAATTACCATAGCCTTGTCCGACGCGAGAGGTTGTTGCCCATCCTGCAGGTTGTCTTTTTTCTAAAACTACATTACTATAACATCCCATCAATAATATCGAAAAATTTTCTTTCCCTAAACAATACTATCTTATGTCCAACATAATCCATTCCAATAATTATCAAAAATATACTTCATTCCAAACTCATAGTATAAATAAAACTATTAATTGAAATGTCATGAACCAACCATCATTTATCCCCCATTATCTCATTGGTCACATTCCAATCATGTGAATACATTAATCATGTATTCTATTGAAAATTGAATACCCATTAAAACTTAGTGAAAACATGAAGAATGTCAAAAGTTAACTCTTTCCACATACCAAAATTCAAAAAATCAATATACTGAAACCATGATATAACCTTCTCCTTATATCAGTCATGAGCTCATGAATACTATCAATCATTTAATTTTCTCCTTATCCCTTCATTATGCGCATATCATCTACTTTCCAAAAATACTGGTACGATTCATCACACACTTTCAAAACTTAAGGAAAGACAATAGTGATACAATCCTTAGATGTCTCCTTATTCCATAGTATCATGAGATTACTTATATAGCATTAAACTTGATAAACATGTAATCATTCCACTACCTTCTTAAACCATTGACCGAGCTTCAACAATTCATTCATCTCACATATCATTTGTAGTCTCTCCATCATCATCAACATAAATATTACCCATATGACCATACTGATTATCTTCATGAGACTTTCCCTTAGGGAATTGGTTTTCATAATGCCGGCACATTCGACATTTAAAACATTTAACCATTGTTGATGTCGTAGCAATACCATTGTCCTTATCCAAGGGGTTAACTGAACCTTTTCTTTAGAACTTATTGGATTTATGTCCTTATTTTCCACACCCAAATCATCTTCCAGTTCCTTTGAAACATTATCCTTGATGCCTCTTCCCACATGATTTACATAGGAGAAATTGAACTTTCTTTCCTCTATGATCATCATGAAACTCCATCTTTCTCTTATTAGCCGAGTCAGGAAACATACCAAATTTGAGTTTATTGATCATATTATGAGATTGCTGATTTGGAATAATAATTATGTTTGGACTTCCAAATCCCATTTCATTTGGTTTCCTATGAATGATATCATTCCTTTGTCCATCATATTCTCCATTATCGTGAATCATATTGTTTCCAGCCATTTTCTAAAACCCAAAAAGAATAGTGTGAGAGGAAAAAATCATAATAAAGGGGGAGTAAATTCAATAACTAACATCTTAGGTTTAATATAATATAATAACCATAATTCTAGGACTATAACCTATACTTAACTTAACCATAGGGAAATCCCTAGACATACCTTATAAATATCTCTAGGGATCTCACTAAAGTTCTTGCTTCCTAGTTTCCAATGGTTGACTAAACCTTTCCTCTGATACCAACTGTAAAGGCCTCAAGATTGATGTACATGTCAATTACATTAATTTTGAGGAATACTTATTACTTAACAAAAATAGACACACAAGGATCGTAATAGTTTAGTGTCTTTGGAAACTCGGAATAAAATCTTTTAATCGTGGTGAAAGATCTTCAACATCACCCAATAAAGATCTTACCCTTTTTTTTCTTACCTATAACCTTTCTTTATATCATGGGGAAAAGAAAACATAAAAGGGGTGAGCTCAAATTCCCAGTAAGGGTAAACATAGAGAACATAAAACAATCCATAAACATTTGAATGCAAAAACTTGAACATAAAATCTAATCATCGCAATCTTGAGCAAAGACATGAATCATGGAAGTACATAAAGCATATATCATAATGGAAGATCAATCATGATAAAATAGAATGGGAATAAAACATGTAATTTTTGCAACCATAAGGAACATGATATTATTTCCATTGTAGCCAAGGCATTACTGCCAAGATAATTTTAGTGGACAAAGTCCCTTTCTTAATTGAGTTCACTCCTCGTTCCAGTCATGTATTACTAAACCAGTTTAAGGTTCCGTTCCAGCCATGTCTATATCATGAGATATAAATCTTTTCCCAATGCATTGGAGGGCGATATAGGTCCCACCCATCTCATAATTAAATCATTCATACTTTTTCCACAAAATAAACTTAAAACATTCATCAAAACCAAAAGAATAAAATGGGTTTCAAAAACATCATCCCATCATTTCTTAATCCATATAAAACAAATAGAAATTTCATCATAAGAATAGTGAACCATGTAAATCATAGATACATTAAACTTGAAGCATAAACATATCAAATAATGTCATCTTAGATGGAAAATGGTTTTGATAAAACATTTGAAATGAATTCTTGAGGAAAGTATCCTTTCATCGTCAAAATAATCTTCTTTTCAAAAAATTCCATGCACTTTTAAAATATAAGTATTTTGTTGAAAATAGTCATAAAATAATTTAGAGTAATATTCATGAAAATGAGGCATTATGAAACTGTAAAAATCCGTTCACGCCGTATAAGATAAAAATAACATTCTCCTCGTACTTTTGTCGGAAAAGTCAAAAAAGTGCCTCGTAATGAAAACAAAAGAAATATTCCTTAAATACCATGTATTAAAAGTCAAAAATGGTTGTAAAGGACTTTAAAAACACATGAAAATAATTTTATAAAACATGTGCTTGGATGATATAAATAACCCCAGTAAATACTTACGAATAAGCAATCTCGGATAAAAATGAGATTTACAAAATTATCCATTACCTTAGGTCCGATATTCTTCGTTAGTATCTGAACCTCCTGTATAATGATTTGAATAATTTCATTGATTTATTACAGAATCATATTCATTGTTATGATATCATATATGTTTCACTTATGACTTTATATTACCCGTTCTTTTGTAAATTCTATGTTAAAGCAGCGTTTTGGGTAAAATTAATTCATTTATCGTATGTGTTTCGAATTTTTGTTCTTGATATAAATAATTATATACTAATTTAAATAAAACCAGAATGTAAAACATGATTTATATATAATATATATTCATCATATTCATATATATATTATGGGTCGATAAATGGAATGAAATACACTGTTCATGGAGACAGTAGGTCGTACGTACGCATGAACGCTGTTTTCGTTTCCTTATTGAATTGAATGAATCTAAATTGATGACATAAATATATATATATATATATATTTATATACATAAATCCAGTATCATTAATATATTTCATTATTATTAATTATATAAACTTTAGGATCATTCATGTATGGTTAACATGGAGAATGAATCTCATCGCGTCGTGGAGACGGTAGTCCGTACGTACGCACGAGCGATGATATCGTTCCCATAATTATTGAATAGAATTGGAGTGGATGGTATAATATATAAGAATCAGTATGATGTTATAATAACCATATATAGTAATTATTTACACCATTATACCCATCCATGTAAGGTGTTGGTGGAAAAACAGATTTCACCACGGCGTGGAGACGGTATTCCGTACGTACGCATGCGTGGTGATTTCGTTTTCCGTAGGATGGATAGATGGTGAAATAGGGTTGTTTCATACATATAATAACATATCAGTATATGAGTTATACTGAATTTATTACATCATAATGAAACAACTAAAGAATAATAAGTGGAAGATGAAATAATGTTGAAAGAATCGGTAACGGACATTACCTCTTCTTTGAAGCGCCTCTTTGAGACCTCCTCTTAGGGCACTAAAATTGGTCTTTGAAGAACAACAGATCCTCTAGGATGTTTCTATGGAAGTGGAGAATTTATCCGGGTTTATCCGAGCATCAAGGCTCAATGTGGTGTGGGGAAGAGAGGGAGGAGGTTCCCTTTTATAAGGGAGGAGAGGGGCACGTTTGGAAATATAAGAAATATTAGATTATATTAAATCCCAACCACACATAAAAACATCCAAAATGACTCATATACGAATATTAAATGAAATAGGGTTTTAATATCATCAACCAATAAAATTTATACATATTAGGAATTTATTTTAAACATTATCAATTGATTTTTTCTTATTTAATCAATTTAATTTTATTCGTGGCAATAACATTCTAAATTTTAAATTATAACGAATAATTACTAATTTGTTGTGAATTGTCCATAATTGGATACTTTATAACATTTTAGACCATATAAATTTAAATTTATAATTTCTAAATATTTTTGTGAGTTTTAAACAATTTTATAATATATTATTTTTATAAAATAACAATAGTGTCAATTTTGAAACTATTCATTTATTTGAATTTAAATAAATTATATACAGAAAATATGTCAAACTAAAAGATTTAATATATTTAGAAAAGGTCATATGTATCTATAAAATTAGTGGATCACATTATATAGTTCATATATTATTTATTTTATTATTTTGAAAACTATTTATTTGGTTTATCTCGTAATAAAATAATTAATACAACACTTTTTAATAATTTTTTAATATAATTATTTGTTGCAAAAAAATTAAAAATAAAATCATATGATAAATATAAATCCACTACCCTTCTAAATAATACTTTTACTAGAATTTAGCATATTAAAATCACAATAGTTAAATTGTTATATTTATTAAATTATGAAGGTGACAACTTTGGTATCATTTAAAATAAAATAATATAAGTGTCTTAATCACCATAATAAGAATCAAAATGGTCATAAATTATGCACGTGGATGAATAGGGTTTTATATATACTAATAATATGTTTTGTACAGATTTCTGGCCCTTTTGATATGTATTAATATTTTAATAAAATGTATATTATTGATTTTTCACTAAATAAATAATTTCTCCATCATTAATGTATAAGATAATAAGGTAATTAAATAAGTCATTAAAATTACAAATAAATTACCATGACAAAGAAAAACAATTTATCTTTCAAATGAGTATTTATAACCGAATTTATATTCTGTAGAAACTTATATTAAAAATACTTTAAATATTAATGTTGAGTGAGACATATTTCACTTTCCTTTAAATAAAATAAACTAAAGGTCTTAATCACCTTCAAGTGGGTTCTAATGGATTTAATTTCGACCCAAATATGACTTAAGAAAAAATTATAATCATCCAATTGTATTACGAAAAGTATTAGGATAATTTTTTTAATATTATATTTATCCTTAATTACCCAATTTACCTTTTACTATGGTAAATAAAATTTACCGTTGTTACTATTCATAAAGCCCAAAAATAAAAAGTAGTATATTAATATAATTTGGACCCACTAATTCCAAATATGGAACCATTTTTCCAAATTCAATACACAGTAGTTGCAGAAATTAAATTAAAATTAATCACGCTGTCGAAAGAAAACGGGTTTTTGTTTTAAACATTGCAAGAGATTGAATTTATTTAACCTACGAATTCAATGTATAATCAAGGCTAATGAAATAAATTATATTAAATGGTAAAAATATATTGTATTTATACATTAAAACCACTCAGTGTTATTATTTAACCACATAAGTTATTACGATGAAAAAAGTTGTTTTTAATTAAAATATAGCATGGTTTTACTATTCATTAAAATATGAAAGTTATCAGAATAATATGAAAAATTTATCCAAGGTAATATTTTATATCCTTATTCCAAATAATAATTTTATTTTGTAAAATTGAACTTATAAACATGTCAACAACTAGATTTCAGGTGGTTGCGCCATCAAAATGTGGCAAAACTGCATTTTTTAAAAATAATTATTTTACTTGAAATATTTATTTTGATCTTATACCATGTGTAAGATGAATAATAATGTTATAAAATTAAAAATTGAGTTAATATTATTCATAAAGTCTAGTTCATAATACTATTATAATAATATATCATTGTTTAGTAAAACCCGGTATTGCGTACAACACACGCTATCGAGGAAGGTCGCGATTGCATGTAATGCAAGCCAAGTTAAGGTTGCGTGTTGTGCAACAATACTTTGTTGTTTCGTATAACATAATCCAACCATATTTCATTTATACATTAAATATCTATATATATACACACACTCAATGTTTCATAGATTGACTGTTATAAAACGAACATGAAATTGTGTGTAACACGATCAAAGAATAGCGTTGCGTATACTGCAAGCTAATACGGTGTTGCGTATATTAAAAGAATATTTTTCATAAAATCATGTGATGTTACAATAAAATTTATGTAAAAAACTAATAACATTATATGTGATATATTCGAATCATTATTCATCCTTATGTAATTTTAACATCATTAAAATATATTGGATGAGAAGGAAAACTGTTAGATTGTTGAGAAAATTAAAACCCATGATTAATTTATCGTAAAGTAATATATACACCCACAAGAACTATAAACTACATTAAATATAAGGAAGTATAATTTATTACCATTTTTGAAATAAATTTTTTTCCATAAAACACATTGTAAGAATAGATAACACATAAATGTATCCCTTGATGTAATTATACAGCAATGAAATAATCATGTGATCGACTATCAAACTTGTATCCATTAAAAATGGATTTATGTTATAGGAGACTTCCATAACAAATTCGTTGGAGGTTATAACATAAACATTCATCGTTCTTCTATCACTGAACCACCCATCCTTGGTTTATCATATAACCACCAAAAACAATTCCAATGTACCAATTATATTAAAATAACTTATAAAAGATTTCAATTTTCATCTTATCCATCATAAAATTTAATTTTTAATCATAATAAATCATTCAATGGTATATAAATAACTAATATATATCACAACAAGTATTTTAAAATAAGTTTCATATAGAATATAATGCACAAAAACCGGAGTCTCTGCAAAACAACACTTTTTTATTAAAATAATTTAATCAAGAGTGTCATAAAATAGTCATTAAACATAAGTCTTCCACTTATATTCTATGAATTTACAAAAATAGATATATAAGGTTTCATTATATAAAATATTTATTGTCTGATATAATCAACTTATTTATGTTGAATAGTTACTTAACACTTTGGAATATTAATGTACACTATGAATAGTATTATCACCCATATGAATAGTAAAACATCCAAATGAATAATAACCTCATCCATGTGATAATAAAATATTTAGGAATTTAGAAAATAATGTATGATATAATTTTATCATAGTACATGTATGGGAATATTTTAAAAATTACTAATTATGTGTTATATTTTTTGATTAACAAATATTTAATTAAAATTTTGTTTTTAGTAAATTTATTTAAAATATATTTAATTTGAAAAAAATCTTAATATATAAATATTTTATTGTATTTGGAATTTAGAATAGTCTAATAATATCTGTTTAAAATTTTTAGGGTTTCATAAAATCGGGTTTTTTGTGAAAGAGTATATTTTTCAAGTAAATAATTATTTAAAAAAAAATTTAAATTTACAATATTTAGAAAATTATCATCATTATATGTATTTTTTTAATATTTAACATCAATTAATGGTTAATGTGATGATTTGGATTTTGATGCAATCCCTGAATTTTTAGTGAATGGTAAAATATGATAATTTATGATATGAATAAATTATTAGATAAATAAAATATTCCATGAGACATTGATGATGCTAGAACACATGGTTATAACTCACATGAACTAATTACTATATGTTTTCACATGAATCAATACTATAGATTGTGTTGTGAAATATAATAAAAGAATGAATAAAATAATGATAAATCACCCCTCCCCTCAACAATAAAGACCACCCCAAATCCCCTGTTCTTATCAAACCTTGCAAGATTTGAGAATTGTAAAATATCTAACAGAGGCTATTACAAAGATCCTCTCACATGAAAAAATATTGTGTTCTATTCAAAAGTAAAAAATCAATCCTTTTATGATGATTCTCATGGAAGAGTATTCGAGAGGTAAAATCCACTTCATTTTCCTTTTATTTACTATTCATGTTCTTTCATTTTTTTAATCTCCAAAATTATTCTATAAAATGAGTATGATATCTAAATTATAATTTATATACTATAATTATATTATTTTAATGGAATAACCATCATAAATTATCTTACTCCCTCTCTTCTATTTTAAAAGTTAAGTCAACGTCTAGGAGGTTCTGATTTACAACCCTGATATATAACGAACTTCTATTGTTCTATTTATTCATCAAGGCTAGCCATGAGAACATTTTAATTATTAAAAAAATATAATATATATTATAACTAATTTATTGTTATATAACATGTATAGATACATAATAGTAATTCAAATGACAATACTTGTTCATGCTGATCGGAATACATCCATAATAATCTAAACAATTATCACTAAATTCCTTGTCTAAGGATTCATACTCATACCATAAGACAATAATATATATATAAATTCATTTAAAAAATTTATTCCCATTCTAACATATAATTATTCTTCTATTAAATTATACTCATTCCACACGAACATCAATAATCATATATAAGAATATTAATATTGAAACCCATGAAACTGAATTATCATATGCGACAAACTTTTAAATTATACGTAATAAAATCATACATAAATTTTCAAAATAAAATTATTCAAAAATTATATACATTTATAGATGTTTCTTAATTAATTAATTAAATTGATAATTCTTGATGGTAAGGTGATGTGGGGAACACATTGGGACATAATGTAACGGTTTTCAAAACTCAATTTCATTTCCATGAGATATTCCCTAATCACCAATAACTCTTACATGTGGTGTATGTATACATCTCATTGATGCATGATATCAGGAATATATTTATTTTGATGTTATTAAATGTATCAATTTATTATTATTAATTTTGGAGCATATGATTCGATTGATTACAATGAATTAAGGGATTCTACCTCGACCCCAATATTTCTTAGAGATACACTTTTTCAATATGTACACAAATTTACTGCTTCATTATTTATTAATATTGGTTATACATCATTTTGTATGTCCAAATTTCATATATACAGATCATAACATCATTCATTTTTGGGTATATACATGTTTTAAAACAGTTCCCATATTTATTCTTCCCGATAAACAAGCTCAGTTCCGGGGAAAATCCAAATTTCATACATGATTCCAGGTGGAATATAATATAATTTTTAAGCCACTATTATGTTTCCAAAATCATTCATTTAATCGTAGAAAATATATTTGGTCATTTCCAGTTTTATGAAATGAAACATTCCTTTATTCAATAAAATCTTATTATTATTTTCCTCAAATCACACTAAAATGATTTTTTATAATGTCTCAGAAAATATATTTTTACAGGATTTCACTTCAGTAGGACATCATTTATGTCTAAATAAAATTTATAGTTATTTTAATTTTTTTATTAGTTATATATGATTAAAAAAGGATTTTATAAAAAATATTAGGGAATTTCCAAAAGAACTATTCTTTCCAAAGAAATAAAGGGTTTTTCTCAAATAACCTTTTCTTCTATAAGATATGTGCCTTATTTACCACTATATCCTTGTGTCTGGAGTATATAATTCTCTTTGATTTGATATATTTTGAAATATATATTATTCCATGATATTATATGTTTATATTTAAAGATAAAGTATATTAGGATTTAAATTTTTCAAGTTAGTATAGGACACTTTCGAAGGATGAGAGAATATTATCCTCAAGATTTTCACAATGATATTATTAGAGTATTGAAATATATGATAATCCAATGTGGTATGAGACAGTTTTATTTGAAGATAGATTTCATTTAAAATATGAGGGATGAATTAAAATTTTTATGTGGTGGGTGGCACCAGTTATATTCCCTTAATGCATCGATAGTTCTCATTAGAAAGAAAAATGGAGTTTGGCCAAGGCCTTAGACATTTATTTTCAGAAGACGTGGTCAAGGCCTTGAAGGTAGGATTATGATATCTGTCAAATGAAATAATCTATTAAGATATTAGAAATTTATAAATCATATTATTACTTAACTATTATAATATCAATGAATATTTTTTATGCGATTCATTATATTGAACAATGTATTAACATTTTATCCCTGCTATATTATGCTAAATATTGTGTTTTAATGACACGTGTTATTATTCATTAATCATGACTTATTTTCTATGTAATAAATTCTTCTGTATTTTTCCCATAATGATCCTCTATGATCAATCCTATCATATGATTCTTTTTTCCTAGGATTCTGAGAGGTATATTATGAGTGACTTGGAGGGTTAATATTATTGATCTTGGTTGTTATGAATGGAGTTCCTATGTTGTTTCCTTTCATTTTATAATTTAATGTTAATGAATTTAATCTGGTTTCCAAACCTTCTAAATGGATTGGTCTTTCGGGATGTGATTCCCTGTAAGAATACTGATTTAGTAATGTAAGGAACTAGCTCTAGGCTACTAGTGTCAGTCTGTTACATTCAGTATCAGAGGATGTTTAGTGGAAACCTTGGAAACGTGATTTAGAAAAGACAGATTACGTAAAAAACCCTAAGATTGTCATTAAGGATAATAATATAACAACATCATAGAATTATGGTAAGGTATAAATTATCTGCAACATTCTAGATATACATCTCTATATAGATACTAAAAGTGGAAATTGTTCTTTCATAGATATACGTTGGAGTAACAACTCTGACAAGGTGTCACGAGCCTTACTTGGGGTAGCTTAGTACATGGGAACATGCCTTAATACACTCCTAGTTTGACACTCTTGGGGGGTATGCTTTGAATAATAATCATTATTTTTGTAAACCATTATGAGGGATTTTAATATAATTATTTACTCAATGAAAACATGTTCATTATTTTGATATTAGCCTAGAATCAAAATTTCAACTTATTTTCTCTATTATACTAGTATTGGGATTATACATTATGTTTTATAATATTATAATATAATATAGTTTATGAATGTTTTTATAAATAGAACATACTAGAAGGAACAATAATCTCATCAACACAGATATTCCAATGTGTAAGAATGATATTTTCATCAATAGTTATATAATATTATTTATAAGGGAGAAAGCCACTCAAACAATCTCATCATTTGAGAATATGTAATCATGTCATAACAAGAAGGTGAAACAGTTTTCTATGAATTATTACTTTAGATGGATGTAATAGAAATAGAGGAGAACTGGGAAAAATAGATAAAGGGAAGAAGGTAAATATATATTATCCAACATGTGATAATCATGGTAAGAAAAACCATGGTATAATATTAAAAGGAGAAAGATTTTTTTATTTTTTCTGTAGATAAATTCAACTATTATTTTGATTGAAAATGTATAAAAATGTTTTCCAATGATCAATTATCCAACTACAATGTTATTAGATTTTACACATAGTGATGTCCCATGATTCAATGTAATATACACAAAAAAATTTATAATGGTCCAGATTATGCTACATCCATAGATTAAGTTGAATGATTAATGTGTTTATCAATGTATTAAATAAATATGTAAATTGATTATTTACATCAATGATGTACTAGTTATATAAAATTATAGAATATATAAGGATTTAACATAATTACTTTATCATGTAGGATTTGAGGTCGTATGTTGAAGGGTACCAACGAAAATTGAAAGAGTATAATGATAATCATTTGGAAAAATATTTGCTAAAGGGAAATAAAATCGTTAATATGTTCCTAATAATGAGACATCGCCATAGAAATAAAATGATGATGGGGTTGGATAATGTAAATTGGATATATCTTACAATCTTGGATATAAAAATGTTATATCATCAATGTGGTTGAGTGTAAAAGGTTTTTGAAATATGTAATATTTACAACGAATGAATGTATTCAATAAAGATGTATGGTAATTCATGTTATTACCATGGTTCAATAAAATATAAGCAGAATGTACTCACAAGATTTTATGTGATGATTAAAAGGCATTTTATATTGTTTAATAATTTCATTAGGGAAATTATGTGACTTTATTTATAATGTTTTGGATCATGTTATTTTAGAAAACTAAACATTTATGGAATGGTTTAATTTGATCTTTATACCTAGTTTTTGAGATTATTTAACCCTATGACACAACATGTACCTATAAATTATGTAGGAATAGTTAAAGCCACAATCCACTAATAATATTGTGTTTATGAAAATATTTAGTACTCATATTTCTTACATTATTATAGAGTGGAATAATTTCTAAACATTAGGGAATGGATCTTGAAACACATAATTTATTCCGAGTACATTATTTTCTAATGTGGGTTTTCCACGAAGGTATTTTTTTATCACACATTTTCTACTTTTTAATGTGAAATTTTATGTTGTGAGGATTAATTTTATTGATTTACGGGAGAATGTAACACCCTAGTGAAGTTGAAAGGAATTTAATATATAATATAATACAAAAAACATTGAGTCTCAAGTGAACAACAAATTTTTTTTGAATTTTATAAACTAGATAGTTATCATCTATCCATTAAACATAATTTTTCCCCTTATTCGATTTGAATTAAAAAATTATCATACCCGGTTGCCTTTAAATAGATATTTAGAGTCTAATAGTATCTACTAAATTGTTTGGTGAATAGTAAATTTACTATTTGGAATAGTAATGTAACCTTGTAGATGTTAATATGACCCTTTTGTATAGTAAATCTCTAAAATAAATAGTAAAATCATACTTGAGAGTATAAATAAAATTTATACACCTTATAAATAACTTATGATATAATTTAATCATTATACAATTAAGTGATTATTTTAAAAAATAAAAATTATTGTTTGGTATTTTTGTGAGTAATAAATAATCAATTAAAAATTAAAAATTAGTTAATTTATTTAAAAGAAAATCAATTTTTATAAAATGTATTCAAAAATAAATATTTTAATTTCCATTGAATTTTGGATAATCTATTAAGTTCATTTGTTAATTTTTTCGGGTGTTATAATTTCAATTTTATCTTTATAAGCTGTATATTTCAATTAAATGCTGATTTTAATTATAAAATAAATGTATCATATTTTGAAAAAAAATAATCAATTGATGATAATTTTTTAATTACAAAAGTCTTTAAATGGTTAGGGATTTTTTGCAATTTTTATGAAATACTTGATTTTTAATTGAAATGTAATCTATGGTAATTTATATTATAAACACATTTTATGATAAATACTCTATTTATTAATTCATGTCTGATGAAATCTCCCATGGGTAGAACTCACATAAACCTTTTACTGTATTTAGTCAGAATAATAAAAAATATTTCATTCTTAAAAATTATAATATAATAATTAATATAATAATGAAATATTTCCCTTCTCAGACACTATTAAATCCACCCCTCACCCCTCTTATCCTCACACTTTCCATCATTTGGGCCGGGTAGGATTTCGGCCCAATATTCCCTATAATATCATCCCCCATGTCCATTAGATCTTAATATCATAAAAATACAAAATGAATGAATCCCCTTTAGTAGATTCTCAAGGATGAGTATCCAATAGGTTAAATCCTCTTGTTTCTATCTATTTTCTTTCCAAGTACATTATTTTATTAATATCCACTCACATCCTATTTTAAAATGATTATGTCAATTACAATATAATATTTATAATATAATTATATAATTTTAATTTAATAAAAATCATCAATCCCCTTACACTCTGTCTTTTATTTTACAAATGATATCATTGTCTAGGAGGTTCTGATTTATAACCATCGACGACGATGAAATTTTGTTATACAATTTATTCTTCAAGGATGTTCATGATTCTAGTTTTATAGATAAGTTAGAATAGAATATATATGTTATAACATATTTAATTTTATAAAACCAGTATATATACATAATACAATATCATACTACAAAACTAGGTCTTATTGATTTAAATGGCACCATAATAATAAAAATCATTAACAAAAAATAAATAATCTAATTCTTTATCATCCTACCAAATAACCAAATGATATACATGAACATTTACACATATTTATTCTATTAAATAAAAATTAATTCCAAATCTATAGAATTATATGCATTCCAAATGTACCTCTATAATCATATATAAGAAATACGATTGTAAAAACCATGAGAAGAAATCATCCCCTGAATATAAAATGGTTTCCTATTACTCATAAAAACCCATAAATGAAAATAATAAAATAAAAAAAATTACATGTATAGAAGGATTATATTTATATAATTAATTCATTTAATTTTATTATCTTAGATTATGTGGACATGTGTTGATCAAATCCAGAAATAAGTTAAGAGTTTTCTCACCTAACTTCCATTTTCGTGAGATATGCCTTATTCGATAATAATTTTAGTTTGTGGTGTATGTATACTAGACATTGATGTATCATATCCAAAGTATATTTATTTTCACTGTATTAAATGTATCAATTTATGAATATTTATTTTGGGGCATATTATTTGATTGATTGCAATGTGGTAAGTGATTCAACTCGAACCACCTATTTTACTTCAGGTTACTCGTCCTCCAAATTCACTAAAATGTAATTGTTCATTATTTTTTTTATTTTTCATTAAAATAATATATGTATGTAATTAAATCATATATAAATATCATATAAACCATATTTAAATGTGATGAACTTGTTTTTAAAATAATCACTTCTAAAATCATCAAGATAAACAAGCTTTATTCAAGGGAACTTCTTGATTTCATACATATATTTATGTGCACACCAAAATCTATTTTACGACAAATTTATTTTTTCTAAAATAAGTAAAATTATCATAAAAAACTATAATTTTTCAGTTATAGTAATACATATGAAAATATTAATTTCCTCCTTAAAATAACATTGTCATTTTCTTTAAAGCGCTCTAAAATTCATTATTTTTAAAGATTCCTAAAAATAATATTTACATAATTTGACTTCATTATGACATAATTTATTCCTAAAATAAAATTTAAATGTCCTTAAATTTTATATTTTTAGATATAAATATTACTTTAAAACCAATAAAAATTATATTCCAAAAGAACAACTTATTTATAAATTAAAAATAAATTTTATCGTCTCAATTTTAATTTTATGATATATATGCCCTTTTCACCTCTATTTCATTGATTTTAGAGTATATAAATCTATTTTATATGTTATATGATTAATGAAACTACATTCATGATATTATATCATTTAATTAAGGATAAAATGGATTTATTTTTAAATGTTTCAAGGTGGTATGAGACACATTGGAATGTTTAGAGAATAATTTTACTCAAGATACTCTAGATGATTTTAGTATAGTAATTTCATTTATGATACTCGAATGTGTTATGAAATATATTTATTCAAAGATTTAATTTTATTTGACATATGATTAATTCATGGAACATAGTATGTGATAGTCAGGGCCCTCTATAGTCCCACAATTCATTTGTAGGTCTCATGAGACAAAACAGAAATGGATTTCATCTAATGCCTTAACCTTTTATTTTCAAAATTATTGGCGGAAACCTCGATGACATGTTTGTTATGTGTTCCCTAATTATATTATATTTTTTTGAAAAATAGTTATATAATTAAACTATTAGAATATCCATGCTGATGTTTTATGTTATTATTCAAATAACAATATTTTTTTATCTTTTATTGCTGTCATATAATACTAAAGGTTATGTTTTAATAAAATGTGTTATTATTTATTCGTCATACATTATTATTAAGGTTACATATTACAATTTATTTATTACACTTACTAAGAATATAATTTAACACCTTTGATATGTTTTTACATAAGATTCTAAGAGTTATATTTTGGGTAACATATATGTTTAATCAAAGAGATCTTTGGTGAAATAAATGTAGTTTATATGTTTTTTCCATTAAATTATAATGTAATTTTCATGTACATAATATTCTTCCCACAAAAAGTAAATAAACTGTTCCTTCATTATGTTATTTTTTATAATCAATGTAATATAATAAATTAAGGCATGAGCTCCAAGATTCTGGGGCTGGGGTGTAACAAAATATATTTTAAAAATCACTTTCCATATCAAAACACAAATAAAATGAATGAGGGATGTATTTTTCTTTTAAAAAAAATATCTATTTTAGATAAATCCAAATATAAAATAATGGTCAATGAATTAGAGTGTTTTTTTCTCTATATGCATAAAAAATAACATTCCTTGTGTCGTTTGTCAAAAATATTCCCTATAATACATGTAAAAACACTCATATTGAAAACCTTTGAATGAAAACAAAAATATAGATAAAATATCATCTAAAATACATTTATATATATATATATTAAATATATAAAATGATTTATATAATATTCACATGGATAATCAAAATTTGAAAAAACATAATTATTCATTCAAATCATCCCATTCTACATTGAACATTTAATTCATAAGACACATTAATATTTAATAAAACAATAAATAACATTATTATATTTAAATTATGGATATGAAATTGAAAAGGGGATATATATAAACCTTATAAAATAATAACGGATCATGTAATCAAGAGGCTCCACAATTAATGGATATTGATTTGAAATTATTTATATCGAGTTTGATTTGTCACATATGTTCTTTTCTTTCACTTCTTCAAAAACATTATTTTGATTATTCCCTTAAAACATGTAAGTATTATTTTTTACATAAAAATGATTCATAATGTTGGTAGGGATTCATGTGCGGTATCTTGGAAGACATTGGATGATGAAAAATGGTTTTAAGTTTATTGAAAATAGTAGATTGGGCGCTCATATATAAGAGAGGGGAGGGTCACTGTTTGAATTATTTTAAATAATAAATTAATATAAAATAATTTTCTATCCCCAATGTACCAAAATTGTGTTATTTAAAGGATTGGATTAAATGTGTCAAAATCCATTAATCCATTGAAAATTATATAGGATTTGATTTTTTATTAATCATTTTGTTTATGTATTAACCCTTATTATACACTTTTAACTCTTACAGTGTGATCGTATAATTTACACATTTAAGGTTAATATAATTACTATAACATGATTAAAGTCAAATACATGAGTCTTCTATGAAATTCTAGGAAATATCTAACATAGTTTTATAAATCTTATATTTTTATAAATTTTATGTCATTTAAAAAATTATTTAATATTTTAAAATACAATGATTAAAAATTTTACACTCTTCATTACATAATTTTTTGAAATATCATTAAAACATGAAATATTAGAAAAACCTATATTAACTCATCTCTAAAACATCATTATAATCCATAAAACTTTTTTATGACATTAATTATATCAACTATTATTTACTTTAACATTTTTAATATCATTTGTATCAAATTTCAATCAAAGAAGTTGATAATGCATCACAATTATGTCGTCCATTAATTTAATTATAAATATCCAAAAAATCACAAATAAATTCCCATGATGCAGGTAAACATTTTTTATTTATAAATACTATTTATTGATGAACATACCCCGTATATAACGTTATATTAAAAATATTTTACTTGTTAAAAATAAGAGTGTGACAAAATTGATTTTTCATTGAATTAAATACTATAAATTTCTTAAAGTAACCCATATGGATGAAAGAGCGCCAAAAATTAGCCTAAGGGATATTATGGTCGAACATTACTCATAAAATGAAATGATTTTTTTATATAATTTTGTAATATTTTTTAATATTATTTTTACACTTGATTACCGAATTTACCCTTAACCGTGGTGATATAAATAATCGTTAAAGTTACTATACATATTTTAAAAATGTTAATGAAACCTATTTATAAAGAAATTTAAAATTTGATTCCAAATCAGAAATAAAAATTAAAAAAATTCAATACACATAATTGGTTAAAATCATTATAAAAATAAACATGTTGACAGATCAAGAAAACCGGTTTTCAAATAAAAATCTTTCTAAAGATAACGATGATTTTATTTCCAATTTCAATATTTAATTTATTCAATTTATATTAATTGTATTAAATTATTAAAAATTTACTTAATTATAAAATACAACAATTCAAATATATTACATAAAATTATATATTATTTTGATGAAAAAATATTTCTTAATTACAATGCATTATTTTATCACTATTCATTAAAAAATTGATTCAAATATTAAAAATACCAAAACTGAAACAAAATAAATATTTAATACACATATTATAGATAATATTTATATTTTTTTGGAAAACAAATTATTAAAATATTTAAAAGTATATTTAAGACAATTGATAAATCGAAAGGTTGGGAAATGCCTTTTTTCAAAAATACTTCTATTATCTGAAAATTGAATTTTATCTCATATCATTATAAAAAAATTAAATTAATGTTAAATATTATGATGAATATATTTGATACATATATTTTATTAATATAATCAAAAAAATGTTATTTTACAATTTACTGGTTATAAACACACTTCTGCACATATAAAAAGTTTATCATAAAAAAATTTCCTTTTTTAAATGGTTTTTACATTGATTTTTAATTAACTATTCATAAAATTGATAATATATATTTGGAAACCATATTTTAATAATTTATTTGATTCTAATAATTCACACAATTCAAATAGCTAGGTTATAAAAATATCTTTAAAATAACCCTATTTTATATTTTATTTATGCTTGATGTGGCGGGTAATATATGATTTTTTTACTTTTAAAAAACTATATATGATTCATGTGACCTTATTTTTTGTATCATAATCATGAATTTAGAATAAAATTTCATTTAATTGGGGGTAGAATGTAACACTTAGAGTTTTTATAATTTTTTCCAAATAAATTAAAATTATTTGATGGATTGTGTTTCACTCTACCCCACATTATTATTTATTTATAATCCACACTATGCTAATGTTGAACTATAAAAAAAACCTATATTTTCTTGTTATACACACAACACATTGTTTGTCCTCGGTTATGCAAAAAAGATGAGTTCCTTCAATTGAATGTGTTACACGAAAGACCAATTTTGATTGAAACAGTATACTATTTATGATGATACTTATCACCTATCCACTGGAATAGAGGGAATGAATAGTATTGAATATATTATTAAATTAATTATTGGGATTATATTAATTATCAATGAGGATAACACGCAATTGAAAAAAACTATATGTTTTTATGATTTTTTTTATTCTCAAAAGTGGGTTTATCATAATAAATTAAATTAATTACAAATAGTGAATTATATAAAATATATATATATATATATATTAATGATATGTTTTTTAATTAATCCAAAAAATTTCTAGGCATTAAATAAGAATAAAACCATTTTAAGCATAATATTTGTCTTTTGTCTCAAATTTAGTTTTACCTCATTTTAAACGAAGACTTTCTTTAAAACTAAATTTTGAAAATTTTAAATAATTTCTATTAATACGTAATATTAATTTTTAAAATTAAAATTTATATATAATCTTAGGGTGATTTTTTCTAATTTTTTCAAAAAATCTCCATAATTCGATAAATAGTGAAGATACTAAATTTTAATTCAAAATAGATTTTTCATCTAAGTAATAAATAATAAAAAATTATGTTTAAAATTGATTTTAAAAAAATTAGATAAATAATATATTAATTAATCAAATTTAGTCCATTATAAAAATTTTATAATGAATTTAGGTATTAAAACATAGAGAACATTTGAAAGTCATCACATTAAAAATTCACTTTCTATCGAGCCTACTTGATTAAATTTATATAAATTTTACCCTCTTCATGTTTAGAATATTTAAAAACATATTCAATATATTTAATTATAACTACCATATTTAATAAAAAGTTACCTTTTATTGTTGGAAATTATGAATAGTAAACTAAGTAATATTATTACCACAGTTAAGGGTAAATAAGGTAATCAATGGAAAATATAAATTTATATATATTATATATTATTCTAAAACATTCTAAAATATTATTGGATTCATTTAATTATATCAATAAAACATAATTTAATAAATTTTATTATTTAATTGTCAATTTTCATTGAATAATAATTATATATCATTATAATTAAAGAGAGTGACAAAACTACATAGTCTTACATATAAAAAGTATAATTTTTTTTAAAATGGGGTAAAATAGAATGTATTTTTTACTATAAATATAATTACAAAATATACCTGTTTTCTCTAAAACTTTAATTTTTTCCAATTTATATGGAATGAATAATTTTAATGAATTATTGAACAATGATTATGTATTAATTATTCAATTACTTGAAAAAATTATTTAAATGTTATTATGTTTTTTTAAAGTAATATAATCTTAATTAATTAACATTATCTAGGAAGTCTATATGTTAGAATGCAATATTAGGTTATTATTAAATTATTTTGTTTGAAATTGTCATTTTTTATTGATTTTCATAATGTCAATGAAATATATAGTGTGAAATTCAATGTCATGATATTTAGTGAAAATTTAAGTCTATTAATTTTTTTTAAAAATCAATAAAAACATAAATAAGTATAATGGGATGAGATATTGTATTAAATATAATAAATTTAATTTTTTTGGTGCAATATAAACTTTTTTATGTAATAATTATATCCTCTTAATATTGGAATTTTTTTACAACAGCAACAAATAAATGCGGTTAAATAAGGATTAATCAAAATCATAAAGTTAGAAATGAATCCAAAATTTCGATAATTTATATTAATTGATGATGTTATAACCTTATAATATCTTATATTTTTAGCAAATCTCATTTTTAGGTATTTGGATGGATATTTAATTTATAAAAATTTCATATTTAGTGAAATTCTAAAATTTCCACTCACATAAATTATAAAAAGAATTCTCTTATTCTATTTTCTACAAACATAATAAAAGATTTGTTTAAGAATAAACACATCATAGTATCCAATGAACTTTATTTCCTTCATCCCATAGTCCACCAATTAAAATAATTCCTTCCAATGAAGTCCTTTTGTTGAATCCAAAATGAAATTACCAAAGAAGAGGTACCATTCATCGACAAATGTTTTGGTTTTATTTCTTCCTTGAACCCTGGGAAATATATTTTTATATTGATTTGGTAATAAATTTTTTATCTTAAATATAAATACTTATATTCTTTTTGGATTATTCACTACAACTTCCAATAAATTCATAAAATTGCAAATGCAGTCACCATTCATGTGTACAGTGGACTACCACCTCTTGAACTGATGTCGTCATTGTTCCATAACAACCATTATTTTTTAGGAATAATGATTGATTTAATGTTAATATATGATAGATAATATTATTATATTTTTATTTTATGTTTGGATTGTTTATATCATAAATACCATGATAATGTACATTTTGTGGGAATATAAAAACATCGATCAGGTGCACGATAAAATACCTTATCGCAAAATGATAAGACTCATCCACACATTATATAGAGTTTTTTAAGGATATTTATAATAAAAATATGTGATATTTGTGAAATAGAAATTATTATTTAAGGATAATATATCCTATATATTATTTTATTTTAATCTGGCATGAAAATGAAAATAGCGATCACGCATATATATAGCCTACCATATCCATGAAAACTGTATTTTATTTTCTATATATAAATTATATGAATAACATGAGTAAATATATTATAAATATATTTAATATTTATATCATTTTAATAATTATATATGTGTGTAAATATTTATAAAAGTAATAAAACCCTGAATAACAAGAACACACATGTACAAAAAATAGAGGTGGTTTTACACTTAACATGATGTTAACATAGAATTATTATTAACCGAGTAATATAATGTGATTTTGAAAAAATTAAATGGTTTTATATATATTAATATTTTCATTTATATGATATTTAATAAACTTATATTATTATATATGTGGTTTTAATGTGAACAATTAATGTCAAGGATAAAGGAAAAGGGATTTCCTGTCTCATAATTATTTCTACAAGACTTATGAAATATTCAGCACTCATTTAATTTTATTTTTGTATATAATTCACATTAATTTATTATATTGGTATTATATTTATTTATTTTTTTATTTACATATCCAATTTATTATATCCATTTTAGGGAGTCTACGGTTCAAATTTTTCTTAATCGGTAATATAATTTTGTATCAATTAACATTCTTAGAGACACGTGTTATGTTATAAACCAATATTATTATATTATGTGTATATGATATCCTTCCACATGTTTTATCAGGAATATAATTATATTATTTAAATTTTATTCTTTATTTTATGTTATATTCCCATCGTTTGTAAATCTTTTATCTCTCAAAACCATATTTTTTTAAAAGAATTTTAAAAATATTCTATTATGATTTTCAAATGAAATTTATCACATCTGTTATTTTTTTAAAGTGTTTTTAAATGAAACGTTATTGATTTTTTATGATCTAGAATATTTATAGTTAGAAAAAAATATGGAAGGAATCATTATTTTAATATGCACTACTTGGATCACATATCTCTTCAACAATGATAAATAATTACAATGAAACTTCCATTATAAATTATAAATGATATTTCAATGAAAAATATTTTCAAACATTAATTTGTTCTAAAGAGTTTATTAAATTTATGAAATTTATTATTTTATCATGAATTATTTCAAATAAACAATCAAAATCATCTTCCATATAAGATATCATTATTTGATGTTAAATATAATTTACTGGTGGTTATAATTTATTGTTACTATCCTTATTATTCCTGTGGTTGGTTTATGTTAACGTTGAATGATTTCTGTTTTTATGGTACAAAAATTTATGGGTATCATTAATTTATTTTTGGGACCCATTTGTTCCTTCAATACATTGTGTAATTATTTATATATCTCGACATAGACATGACTGAAATTGGGAGTGAAGCATGTTCAGTAAAAAACTGTGTATAGTAACATAGTTTTTAGTGAACCTTTTATAATAATATGGTCTTGGGAATGAAGCAGGACTTCTATGAGGGTTTGGGGAGGGAACAAATTCTACTATTATATCCTTAGTCATGATCCTTGGATACTAGGAAAATTATTTTATATATTTATTAGACTACCACAATTCCATGTATCATATTTACGTTATGATTTTGAGTCCATTATGATTCATTTCTTTTGAACTACCAATATTTAAGACATAAATAATGTATGTGTTATTTGAAAATCATGGTTTGATAATCAAATGATATGTATCTGTTCTAATACCATTATGTTCATTTTATGATTATTTATCTCCCATGTTTACCATTACTAAAAATATGAGGTCACCCTTATGTTTTTTCACAGGATATGAAGAATTTTATTATATATGATATGTCAAAAATGGTTCCAGTTGTGAAGAAATAGGAAAGTGAATATGTAGATGAATTATGAAATTTTTTATGTTTACAAGTGTCTAAAGCTAGAGTACCAATATGGTATTTTTGTGTCTCTCTGTGTAATGTATGAAATATTATGAAAAAAATGATGTAATATCTATGTATGTTAATATTGATTCATAATAAATAGATTCTAATTTCATGTTGAATGAAACTAAAGGTTATGTATCCAGATGGACACTGACTACAATTGTATTCATTCACAAAATGAATATATGAAAATAAAGTGGGATGAAATAATTGATCTATCTAACCACTATGGAATGTGTACTAATGATGAAAAATATTTTTTTTATAAGGGAAAACCCCAATATTGAGATATAGTAGGGAAAAATTAATTTCCAAATGATATATACAATGAAAAATATGGTACTAACAAAAAACACCTCAATGGAATCCAATCTTAATGTCAATCCAGAATTTTGAATAAACACTGTCCATTTTTATGACCACATCTAAATAAATAATTAATGTGTTATAAGAAGACACAAAGTAACAAAATTATAAAATGCGATATATAGAGTTTGAAGTAAGTAAAATCCAAGATAAACTCATAGTGATACAAATTCGATCATTACTGGGTTAAACTAGAAGACATCCCCATATAAGTCTAACAGATGTTTCTCTTGGAAGTGTAAATTTGACTTAAGAGGACAATGAATAATGTTAGGTAAAAAACATGAAAAAAGTAAAATATTATTTAAATGGTTAATATTGATGTTCAAAAATAATAACCACTACCGTACTATCCATGGATAAATAGACCTGATGATCTAGATTAATAGAGAATTGACACACAAAATGTAATATTTAATAAAAAAATGTTTTTAAAAAATAATACCATCCCTTTTAATGATTATATCACCAAAATTAAGTGATAATAAAATTACGAAAGATCATGTTATCAACAAGATAAATAAATATGTAATTATAACTTTACCATTAACTCATGAATGATTCACTATTGTATCAATAGTTCATACTAAAAAGAAAGATTAAAAAGTAGGTTTTATATTCCAATTAATATTTTATGAATAATATTTCACAACCATTATGAGATATATGTGACAATGTGAATATCGTGTCCTGCAATACACTAAATAACCTGAATTTTGAGAATATTAACAATAACTAATTATTACTCATTATAGAAAAATCATGAGTAAAATACTCTCAAGGAATTATTGAATACATCATAGAAAATTTCAACAAATTATACTTCCCAATTTATTTATCTTTTCTTTAATTAAAATAATCTTGGAGCCCTCGCATTTTGGTAGGGGGTTCTAGGATATAATAAGAGAACTAATTTACATTAAAAGTGTTGTGTTATTTCTGAGATTTTGTTGTGAACATGTATGTTTCTAAATTTATTAGGCATTGGATAATTTTATATGAAATATGAAGATGAGGATGTGGGAAATCAAACAAGATTTTTAGAATGATATTGAAACTTAAAAATTGCATGAGGTGGAATTAATAACACAATATAGGGATTTAAGGTAAATGTTATAATAATAATTAAGGGAAATTGAGGGATTACTCCCTTAACTCTGGGGGAGACTAATCACACCATGTTTAAAAATTTATAGTAGGTATTTATGGTACGTGAAATTAAAATAATTTTTTTATGAATAAAATATTAATGATGTGGTAGTCATATACAAATTCATAAATTACTACTAAAATTCAGAGTAATAATATTTTTAGATGAAGTAATCGGGCCATCTTATTTGGATATTTCCTCGTTGAGACCATTTATAATCCTATACCATGTAAAAACTTTTATATACTCTATCAAATGATATTATGTGTTAAGGTTGGTCCAAAAAGGGTAAAAAAATTATTTTGGGAGGTAACCACATGTTCTTAGAGTAGGGAGAGTTAATCTAATATCAGATGATGAAAGGGTACTATCTTAATTGAACATGTCATATGTGAGGCCATTATAGACCCCAACCATGTAAAAAAATTTCAATGACCTTTGAAATTTTATAATATGTTTTGTTCAAGATAAAATTGTTAAAATAAGTGTTCAATTATGTCACCCATGTTTTTAGTACTTTTGAGTTTTTTTTCTGACACATGTATTGCCCCCCAAATATTTTATAATTTCCTTATGATAAGTGATTTAATTCATCATTTTTTTCTTTTCATGTACAAGAATAATGTAATCTCATGTAACATGAAAAAATTGATGATGATACTATAGAAAATAAACATCATGAAACAAATTCATGTTCTAAAATAAATTTTATCTTGGAACATTAGGTACAAAAACCATATGATGAATATTTTTAAAGAATCATTTATATAGAATTAAAAGTTTTATTTATGAAATTGTCTATTTTATCCCCCATTTCTATATGATTTTTGATATTTGAACAACCTATTTAAGTTAATTTATTTACTTGTGGATTCAATAAATTGATCTGGGGGATGTAATCAACATAGTATAATTATGATGCAATGTTTTTAATTTTCATTGTCATTAATTTTTAATAACATAAATGGTAGGAATAATTAATAGAGGTGACCCTAGGGATTTTGTACAAAAAAATTTATTTTATAAAATATTATTATTTTTCTAAATAATTTGATCTTTAGATTTTTCATTCCATGAATTTATTATAGTTTTAGTTATTGATTTTATTATTCACATGAATTTCCATAATTTATTTTCCTAATGATTTTTCTCATTCTTGAGACCTTAAATAAACATTTCTTCATATATTTATATAAAAAAATTCTTAGGAGAAATGAGTTTTATCTCTTTGAGAGAATTATTGTGATCTTATAAAATCTATTACTAAAAATAATCAATTTTAATATTATTGATGAATTAAATGGTAATCCCATTTTCCCCGTAACCCTATTAAACAAATCCTTTTTTCTTATATAATTTATGAATAATCATGATATGAAATGTGAAAACTTTAAAAAATGTTATTTCCTTGACAACCGTATGATAAGTGCGATGAAATCAATTTAAAATAATATTTTTTTGGAGGGGTTTTCTATTATTGAAATTAATATATTTCATTGATGAGGATTTTTGGATATTTTTTCAAATGATATAGTGGGATTCTATGTCATCATTCCTTTTAAAAATTATTCATATATTTGTTTTAATAATGGGTTGAATGATGGTAGGAAAATATCACTGTTCCACAATATATACTCATGTTATCTTATTGAGTAATGTGGTGGATGATATATATATATATATTAAGCAAAAAATTAAATAAAGAAAAAACCCCAATGATAAAGGATAGAGAGATTCATTCATTATGAATAATTTTATTTTTGGACCACTATGAGATTTGGGGAACATGGAGATGAAATATTTATTACTATAAGAGTATTCCATTTAGTTAATCATTTTATATTATGAATTATTCTTTATATTCAGACCTCCATTTTGATAAATATTTTTTTGACATTAGTTTATCACCAACCGTAATGACTCAGACAGATATGAAACATAATTAAAAGTAGTCATGATTAATTTTGATCCCTAAATTTACCTGAAATTGGTTATTAATACCTTAGAGGATTCTGGTAAGCATCATGTATTAATGGTTTGAAAAAAAGTAACATATATTATTTACCCTTACGATGAGTATAAAATTCAGTGTCAGGTTAATTCAAAATTAAATGGATATTAATAATAAATTTGAAAAAAAACAATGAATAAAAGGGGAATATAATTTAATTGAAGAAATTTAAAAAACAAGGGTTACTTTTTTCAATAATAATTTAGATTTTATTTCAAAATTCATCTCTGATTCTTAAACATTTCATTTATACTAAATAAGTTGCTATTATTAAGATTTTGATTAAATATGTATATTGTGATAATCAATTTTAATATTTTGAGATTTTATTCTTGTGGAAATCATTAAATTCATGTGTTGTGGGATGTTATGCATACATTTCCAGAATATATTTTTTATATTAAAATGAAATAATTTTATAATTTAATTAATATTTATGTTAGATATTAATAGATTTATTTATCTACGTATTGATAAAATATATGGATGAAAACAAGAAAAAAGTGAAAATATTATCACGAATTTAAAAGAATGAAAACATTCAATGATTTATGATGTTCACGAACATCATTCATCACTTTAAGCAACATAAGTGTCCTATAATATATCATTCATAAATGAAATTTTTTAATTCAATTCCTGAAGGTACAATTCAAAACATAAAAATGGGTGGAAATAAATACATGAATACATAGATTAAATCGAATAATGTTTTGTTGTGACATTTGGAATTCGTATTTTGATAGTACATTTGACACCATTAATGTTTCTAGACATAACTTGTTTCAGATAGGTTTTTCAAATCCGTCAATAAAAGAGCTAATTAATAACCTTTAGTGGAATCTATAAATGGGACTAGCCTGACTTATACTTTTGAACTTATTAATAGTTCATTAATTAAAAAATTAAAATCCGAGAGTCCTAAAACTCCAAATGTAATATTAGAGTAATTTTATATGCTTAATACCTCCTCATTATTTCTAAGAAACATTCAATTTGTTACTGTAAATACACCCTTCACATATTTATCTTCCCATTGTATTCTTTTTTTTGTATAATATAATTCAAAATAAATTCACAAATATTGTTCACAATTATCAAATCCCTCAAAATAACTATCAATTCCTTCTCTAAAACCCCCAAATATAGGTGGTAAAGGTATGAAAACAAATTTAAACCTATTACACTATGTATCTAGATAATAAAAAAATCACCTAGGTGTTCCTTATTCGCTAATAGGACCCTAAAAAATCTACATATTACATTCCACTAATATTGTGAGTATCAATCTTTGGTACTCTAATATGATATCCCATGGTATATATAGAATATCAAGGATGATAGATGCATGAACCAATTTTTCAAAGGATCCTGGTTGTTGCAACATACAACTAAATAATCCGTTAGAATATATGATTCATTTTTTATGTATGTCCCATTTCCTAGATAAAATATGATTTTTTTAACAAATGAGTAATTCTATCATTGTGACTCATTAAAATTGAGATCTCCAGTTTCATTCACATGGGAGCCCTCAAAAATGTATCCCCATATTATATACATATTTAACAAAAGTAAATGGATACAACATCAATGGGGAAATATTTATTATAACCCATCTTGTACCATGATTGATCATTCATTATCTCTTCTTTCTCACAAAAATAATGTGTCACATGTTCTTAAGGACCTTGAATGATCATTCAATTTTCATTATTGTGAAACCCCCCAATGTCCTAGTGACATGGAATAAAAATACACGAAATTTTCTTTACTTCACTACATTAAAACTTTTAGTGAATTATTGTTATATGATCATAAACAATGTCACTCATTGAATTTATGATTTTATTACAGTCTCAAAAGTATATATATATTGTCTCTATGATGTTAAAAAAATAAAATATTTTTATATTTTTATATTTCCATAGTCTTAATGACATAATCACCATAATGAAATAGAAAAATTATCTTTCAATATTCATTATATAATACTTATTTTGGTAATATTCCTTGTATGCCACTTTTTTGGACGTAACCATACTAGGAGAACAGAATAAATATCAACTGAGGCCATACTACATGTGCACTAATCCCATTATTCCTATAAAATATTACCATTAAGACCCATAAAAATGTGATTCATATATGTAAGACCCACACCAACCATTGTGAGGCCCCTATATCCTTGTTACTCTATATGGATGAAATTAATATTTATATAATCATTCATTTTTTAACAATTATAAGAGGCATTACGTGAAGAAATATATATGTATTCATTCCCATGAGTGGTATATATAGGATGTCCCTTCCATGTTCGACATCATATCTCTACAACAACAAATTCCTCCAATTATAAAACTAAACTAAAGAGTGGAAATCTATAGTGACATTAAAAAAATATCTACTAAACTAATGAATTAAAAAACATATAAAATTACTAATAAATATAAATATTCAAAATCAAATGTGAATTTGATGAAACACTTAGATGTGGAGGGAAAAAATAATGCATCTATATTTGGGATGGTGTCATGAAAACATCTTAACTCTACAAGAAGTTCATGAAAAAGGAAAAATTTTGCCAATATTAGTTAGTGACATACATGACATCCCATCAGGTCATATAATAATCCTTCAATGGTGTTTATGAAAATTCCACAATGAAAAATTGACACTTTAATGAGGGACATTCCTAAACCATAATGAGTGGGGCCTAATATCAATTAAGATTTTTATGTGATAAATATGACCCTATTAAAGGTATAAAATTTCCCTAGGGCTCAGTATAAATGTTTTTTTCGATTAATAGACAATATTTAATAGAATTTAGTGATTGAGTAAAATAATTAATGTGAGATAAATAATGAATAAACCTAAAACCTTCAACTTAGCATCCTTTTGAATCTAACGATTATTGCCAAATATCTATCTCAATCTCTCAAATAATTATGTAAGTGGATTTATAATAGTAAAATTCAATCATTGTATCTAAACATAATTTATTTATAGAAACTGAGGTATCCAATTAAATACATTACTGATAATAACATATCTAGATAAAATTCAAAAGAAATTTATATACTTATATTTGTTGATTCTATTCGGTTATATAGTTTTCGTAAATATTTATATTTACGTTAATTTCTATAAACATTTTTTTCCTTTTTTGAGGATCATTTTTAATGAAATTATTGATGAAATTATCATTACGAAAATTATATTTTCGAAAAACAAATATAGATGTATATAGTTCACCATATTTTATATTTAAAATTGTGATATTTCGAGATAAATGTGTTTTTTATTATATATGTTATCCTTATGAGGTTGGGTGTTAATATTTTTTTATATAATGTCTATAAAAAATATTTTTGGAAATTAATGACAAATATTGAGGAAAACACTAAAAATAATGTGATTCATTACCTTTAAATATACAATTATACTTACTAACATGAAACATCATCAAAATTGTTTATAAAAAATAATTAATATTAAAATATAAATATATATATAAAATCAGAATATCCATAACACAATGTTACAAAACTGAATAAAACATTCCATATATATAACATATTGAAAACAGTATAATAGAATTTCCAACATAAAATAAGGGTTAGTCTGAAAAACATAGTGACATGAAAAATAGACTACTCTTTAGCTAAAATTATTAAATTACCATTTATAGTTTTCATTATCCACTGATTTTAGTAATCAAGGGAAAGAAAAAACTTTTTTCAAATACTATTCGACCATTTTATTTGATAGTACACATATAATTTCATGTACTAATACTACATTATGATACTCTAGTAAAACCCATAGAGAAAACCTAGAGAAGTAAATACACTAAATTGTTATAAAAATTCATTGAATGTTACTCTCATTACAAGGATCATTAAAATGTATTTTTAAAGATGTTAATTAATATTTCATATCATGAGAAGTTAGAGGCAATATCAAAGTATTAATGAATTATAATATTAATTCATTTATATAAAAATTTATTATCATACTATTGTTAGCTTCATGAGATTAATATTTACATAATATTTTTAATCGTATATAATTTATTATGATAATCATCATGTTTTGAATTAATTATCACATTCATAAAAAAAATATAATGAAAATATCTCTATTAAATATTAGTAAAACATTAATTCATATTTCTAGTAACAGTGTATTATCATAATAAATTATGATAAGTTAATTAGAAAATAATATGTTTTTTTAAATTTAAGCATTTTGAACATTAAATATAAAAAGACAGGTTTATAAGGATTGAACTACTCTGTACGTATTAATTCATTCTATAACTCATATTGATGTCATTCAAATTTCATTAAATTAATGGTTTTTAAAAATAATAATACATTGATTCTTTGTTATTCTTTTTACCATAATAGATATAATAAGATAGAAATTAAATGTTCATCAAAATATTTATAAAATGGGAGATAGATCATAGAGCCACACATATTTATCTAAAAAATTACTATTCATCAATGACGCAAATAATAAATTTTCTAAAAAAATATTATCAGTAACATGTATTATTGTATACATTATATAGTAAATCAGATGTGATTACATATTAAGAAATATACTTTAATCGAATACATATGAAACATTATTTATTAAAAAAATTACCACTATCGAAAAAAATGTAACTTCTAGAATATTATCAACATTTTTTAGACCAATGAAACTCTCCATTTTTGACCCTATAATAGTTTATGATAATCATTTTAAAATCCCATTAATTTAATTTTTTTTTATTCTAAAGTTTATTTTTTTTCAAACATTATTACTGTACATGTTTCAACTATTGAAATGCATATTTAATTAAATAAAGAAAAAATTGAATCTAATAATATTATAATCATAATAAAATATTATTTATATGGTATATTTTTCTTAAAAAGGATCATGGAAAATTAAATTATCCCCATAATTAAATATTTATATCCATAATAATAAAACAATACATGAATGTTCTGATAATAATATCATATTTTCCTTCCAAAGTGTCACTTCCATGAAAAATATACCCAAAAAAATTTGTTAATTAATTATTTAAAAAAAATAAATAACAAATTTAATGTATTAATTTGTAATAAAAATTATACCAAAATTAAATTCAACATCCCAATATGGGTTATAAGTCAATAAAATTTTTTTCTATAAAATTTTAATTTTTTAATGCATATTTATGAAAAACACATTCATGATGTTATTCCATTACAACATAATTTCAAATAAAACATGAATTCATTATTACTATAAGAAAAAATCATTAAATAATGAGCAAAAAAAATAATGTAATTAAATCTATTTTATCTACATATAATGAATAAGAATTTAAAAATAATGTTGTCATATTAACCTAATATTTTTAAAGAAATACATTTTTCATTAAATTAAATGTCACACTATTCTAAATAAGAACAAGAACAACTTACTAAAATTTCTTGTAGAATAATTCTAATAATGAATTGAAATAGAATATCTTATCCAAATTACCAGATCCAAAAAGTATCACATTTATGATAAAAAGTGCTGGGGACATAAATGTAAATATAAAATTTTTCTCCCATCTACAGATATCATGAGGTTTAATTAATAGTATCAAAGAATAATGTAACTAAATATTTATCAAAATAAAATAAAAATTATTAATTAATATTATAACACATTCCATATAAATAAAATATAATAATTATACACAAATTAAATTTTCACAACTTTTTAAATATTCATTTTTTAAATCGTGATACTTATATAACACATTATCAAATCACTCATTGAATTTCAACATTCAGTATTGAATAAGACTAATAATATCACCCCCATTAATAAAAATAGAAATTATGTATCTCTAAATTATTCAAAATCCAAACTAATTCATCATCAATAACTTCTCAATCCATCGAAAAATAACTCATTATTCATCAAAACTCATTGTAGCCTTTTAATTTGAGGCACATAACAAAACTTTGTGTCGAAACTAAAAAGTAAAACATCATATAATGAATTACTATTATATTTGAGTAATGTAATATTTGTTAAAAATTCTATACAATCAAATTATCATTAAATATATTAACATAAAATTAATTTATGATTAAAACTGTACTCAAAATGATAATTCTCCTTTTTATAAAAAACATTAACGAAATTTGTTGGACGATTAGAGGGATATTATATTAATTCACAATAAAAATAAATAAATGAATGATTAGTCAGAATGTTGGTATAAATATATACGATACTATCATTTATGTAATCATACAATACAAAACAATTCAATTCCACATAATAGAAACAAATTAAACAATAATGGATAATCACTTCAACTATTTAATAATATTCTCCTTGCACTGTAATGCATATGAAATTTTAGTGCTAATATCCATTTAAATAAAAAATATTTTGATTAAAATGTTTCACATGAAACACCAAACTAAAATGAATCATGATACCATTTAGGAAACAATATAATATATTATTGGATATGAATCAATACATTTGGAGTATGTGAGAATAATAAACAGTTAGAAAATATATATTTGATAAACCTGAAAACATATAAAAAACCTCTAATATGTAAGCATTTTAATTTCAATTGTCCATTACAATAATATCCCAGATCAAAACTAGAAAAATATAGCTCATAAACATAACAATTTAAGCAATATTTAAAAATAAGTGACTGATTGTGAGGTTTAATATTAGGATATAAATATGTATGTAACATATAATGAAAAATCATATATCATTTAATTATAATATTTTTTTTAAATATATTTTCTATAATTAAAATTAATTTTTTATTGAAGTAACATATAATATATTTATAAAAATCAATGAAACATATTCATATCATGTTATTTATTATTTTATATTATTAGAATATGATCAATTGCAGTAAAGGGTATTTATTAAAGAATGATTTATATAAAATTAATTTATTCGAACAATTTTTTAGGGTTGTGATTTTATATCATAATTCTAATTGATAGTTTTTAAATGATTATTATATTTAAATTTTTATAATATTAAAAATTTGATCGATGCAAATTTATATTGGAAATGATAAGAAATAAAATTAATAACCCTAATGTTTTTAAAATTTATTTTTCTATAGAAATTATTTTTCAATATATAAAACATTATTATTTTATTGATAAATTCAAAAATTATAGAATTTAAATATTAATTAATAATTTTATTTGGATTCATATTACATTTTCCCCTTCTGATGTGTTTTTTATATATTTTTTGAAATTTATAATTTTTAGGAGAAATATACAAAATACCATGTTTAAAATACCATATATTTTATGATATGACTAGGATATTAGAATGAGATCAAATACTATGAATCTGATGAAATTTTAAAATATATATTTAATAAGTAAAATTATAAATTTTTAATATTGTGTTTAATTTAGAAAATAAATATTGATATATCGAATCCAGATATCATTTTTTAATAAACTATTTATATATTTTTATAATTTAAGGTTTACAATGTTTATATAGAATTTATCATTATCAGAAAGAAAAATAAACATAATTTTTTTAAAAAAATTAATTTGAAAAAACACAAAAACATTAAAAATTTAATAACAAACACCATTTATATTTCTTAAAATACACATTTTCTAAAAACTCAGTTTTTAGACCTTATGTGAATTAGAATTAAATGTTTTTCTTCAAAATGATAAAATTTTAATATGATAATTTCTATTGATGATTGTATATAATAAAATTATATAATGATTTTCCTATTATATTTTTGAAATGAAAATATTTCTTAGGTAGAAACTAGTCAAAATAGTAAAAATAAAAAATAAGAAAATATAAGTAAAATTGGGAATGATATTTTAGAAACATAACTCCAAATTAGAGGTTGATGTGTCAATAAAAGAAAACATATATCCTATACATTTTTTAGACTTTTTATCAAACTTACCAAGTAAAATTCTAGTTATTTTTATATTAAGTTTTAATATTTTCAAAACATTATTCCTAAATCAAATAAAATGGGCCTTTCCTAACCCAATCAAATATACATTAAAATTATTTTTTTTCTTAAATATTGAATTTATTAATTCTGTTATAGCACTAAACAAAATTTGGTACCCCCATGAATGATGAAATATCTATATCCATCATTTCAAATAAGTAATCCAAGAAAAGTTTTAACCCCTCATTATGAATAATAATAACTTGTTTACAATTTTTTCTATATATTTATTGTCCAAATATATTTCATATTTGAATATAATTTCATCAATATTTTTAATGGGTTTATTTTTTATTATGTTCATGGTATAAAAATTGTCTATCGTTTCCCCTTTTCTAGATATAATTGAACATTAAAACTAAATATGTGTAGAATACCTTCTCCACAAATTTACATTTTTTTTTCTAAACAACTATACATCAATGGTTTTAATGTATTACTTAATAGTTAATTGTTATATTTATAACATTTTTATTATTATTAAATGATAATTAATTTTCTACCTTTCTTTGTTTTATAGAAAATGAAAACCACTTCTATGTGTACATGCAGACTATGGCCTCCATGTAGTAACAACTTCTATATTTCATCAAAACAATATATGGGTGATTCTATTATATATCATATTATTATATGTGGTAGAATGAATAAAATATTCCATGAATATGACTTTTAATAGATAAAAAAATTATGATTATAATAATGTAATCAAGTGATATCAGTAAATTACTAAAATTAAGCTCCCCATGAATTATTTTCTCATGAATAATTATCATATTTCCAATAAAATTAACCTGGTAATCCATATATTATTTAAAAATAATGAATTAACTATATTTTCTATATATTAATGTTGACCATGGGATAATAATATGGGGTTCCAGGTCACATTTATAAAAAATATGTGAAATGAACAAAATATCTAGTAATGAAAAATACAATAACTTGATAAAAATCATATAGAGAATAATAATAATTTAATATTTGAAATGGTAATCTTTACAAATCATGTATTTATGGAATATTTAATTTATAATTTTTAGTATTATTGAATTAATAGGAAAATTTATTATGTTATGAAATTCAGATAATATTACTAAACTAATTTTTTATATGGTTATACAAGAATTAATAATATTCAAAATCTATGATTTATATTTAAATAATAATAATTTAATTTTTGAATTCATATTTCCGAAATTATATTATTATGATTTTTCTATATTTTTTTAAAAATTAATTTTTTTGTTGAATAGAAAAAAGTTGTTTTTTATGAATACTTTATCTTTTAAGATATCATCAACACCAAACTATGATATATAATATATTTAACATGTGTAATGACATAATTAATGATATAAAATAAAAAATATTTTACGAAAAAATTTAAAAAATTTTATATTACTATTTATTTGAAGATATAATATAAAATAATTTTCAATGCCGACACAACACCAGGGATGCATTAGAAAAGTCAAATTTTGTAAAATATTTTGAAATTTTATTTGTATATAACATAAATATTGTAAAACATTCGATGATATTATTTTAAAATTCTTGAAAATTAAAATCAATATAATTATTGAAATTGAATTGACATTAATATTATTAAATATTTATAATTATAAAATATACTAGATTGTCATGAAGAGGATTTTTTTATTTTTTAAGATAATAATATTTTTTTTTTAATGTTTGTATATGAACTAATTAGCTTTATTTCTTATGAAACATTGATGGAGTGTCTATCCATGATGAAGGAAATCAAACATAATCATTTTAATCAATATTGTATGAACTATTAAATGGACCAATAATTTGTATCAAATTTATTTGATGATTAATTGTGAACAATAATCATTCTTGAATTTATTTTAGGCAGTTTTTTAATCAAATTTGTTGAAATTAATTCCATTATAATATTTAATTTAATATAAATTCAGGTTGTACAACCTATAGATTTTACGTAGTATATCACTTTTAACATATATTTTTACAAATGTTATATTTGACTATAAATAATTTCTATAAATATAATATATTTATCATTAATGAAAATTAATTAGTATTTTTTATTGAAAAATTAAATACCCTAATAGATTTCACAATGATGATTCAGTAATTATAAAATTAATTAAAATCCTATAAATGATATAAAAAATTAAATTTAAATAATGTTTTTGATAATTAAAGTGAGCAATCAATTATATAGATCTATAAAATTCATAAGATATAATAAAATATTTTTTTATATTTGAATTTTATTTATTTTTATTTTGGATTTCAGGGTATTGAATAGTGTTAAATTTGAAAAAAATGATATTTCATTGATATAACATTTTATTAAATTATTTTAAAATAATAAAAATCATTAATAATGAAAAATGGGATAATATTTGATTCAAAATGTAATTCATTTATCTTTATAGTCCTTTTGGTATTATTTTCCCCTAAAAATGTATTAATATATTTTAAAATTATATAAAATCCGAAAATTTCCACTGGCTTAAATTATAAAAGGGTACTCCATCATTTGCATGATTTTGTCACCATAATACTTATATATTGACCATAATATAAAAAATTACATTCTTATAATATATAGCCACATTCTAGTGTTTTTGGTCTCATCAAATGTTTAATACCATGCTTCAAAAGGAGGTTCTAAAGGAGTTGATATTCAAGATATGAATTCAAACTTAATTCTATTTTATATTCAATATATATTCTATGTTATTATCACCACTATGAAAGGATTCATGATTACCCTAGTATCATATATATTTACTGTACTATTTTTTGTTAATGATATTTCCATCTTCAGATCTCTTATGATCCCCTTTTTTTCATAAAAATGAATTCATCGTCCATGGTATAACGATTTACTACCTTTATGGATGATGCATTTATGTATCCCATCGCCACATTAAGGGAATTTTTAAATTAACTAATAATATGTAAAAATTGAGTAAATATATATAATATATATTGCCTCACATTACAAAATTAATATATGTCCATAATATTGGAGAGAACAAAACTAGTTCATGATGATCAGAAATATAACAAAAATAAACTAAAAAAATGTCAGAGAAGTTTTACCGAATAAATCATCTCTATTTTAGAAATAATAATGTTATCTGTGACCACATAAAATTTCATAGTTCAATTAATGCTATAAAATTTCACCAATTTAGTTTGTTTCCATTTTTCTATGAACATCCAAAAAATATACGCATGTTAACCAACTATGAAGATCTGAAATGAATGTCCATAGAATAACGATTATGATCTTTTTAAAAAATTTAAATCATCATAAAAAATATTAATAAAATTTACAAGAAATAGGTTTTTAGTTATGTAATTAATGATTATAATTTTATTTCTAGGATGTTAAGTGAAATTGAAAAACGTTTTCAGATATATGGTAGGGGATTCTCATTTTAAAATCCTATTAAATGTCTATTTTAAAAACATTTAATGGAATGTTTTTTAAACATATAAAAAATGATCTGATTTTGCAATTATATATATATGATTATCCGCAAGAAATGTTTTTACGCATTTATTCATATTTTATAATGATGTTAAAGTTAGTGGGTGTTATTTATTATCAAGGTTGGGTCCATTATAAACTAATTAACGATATGTCTATAGTATCCAAAAAATTCATTATGGATGTTGCATGTTTAGCGTAATGGTTATTATAATTGTAACTATGACAGTTACATTATATGGTATCCAAGAGGGTTATATCTTAAGGTACCCATGAGAGTTAAAAATTATATGGCATCTATAATGGTTATAATAATTATTAAGATTGGAAATTAAATAATTTCATATGTTACCAAAATTGGTTGTCTATGCATTATATTTTTAATGGAAACCACACGTTTTCAAAAAGTAAATGTTACTTTTTAGTACGAGATGTATATATTTCTGAAAATGAGTTCTTCTGTATTTAAGGACTACAATTGTATTTACATATTTTTATGATCTTTACTAAGATTTTTTTCTCATCCAAAATATTAAAATGTATTTTATAGGATATAATATTTGTAACACCTTGACCCCAATTACCCAGAGTCAGTGCATTGTTGCATAACATTGGCATGATCACAAACGATCAAGTCTTGAAAGACTGATTAGTTTAGTAGCCTTGGAAACACTAGATACATTCATAAATGTTACATTACATCATAAAGTGAAAAATCAGAATAACATAGTCTCCAAAGTCCACACATATATCCCCTTCAGAATATCCCTATATGTCAGTCATAAAATATTTCTTCACATCTTGGGAAAAATAAAACATTTAAAGGGGTGAGCTCAGATGCTCTGTAAGGATAACAATATAGAGGAAGCTTTCTTAAATAAATAAAAACATTTAAGGCAATGTTTAACTAAAACAAAAGCCTTTTAAACTTGAACATCAACATAATATCTCAAAAGTAAAATGAGATAATGCCATTTACTTATTCACATGGATATTCTACTGGTCGAATAATCACATGCAATATCAATAACCGCTTTCATAATGATGGAATGCATAATGCCAGACTATCATAACCACGTAGCCAAGGCCTCGTGCCAAGAATACAAATATGATTTTTTCAAAGATTCGTGCCAAGTCACTAGTTTGTCTCATGAGACCTACTGATGCATAGAGGAGCTATAGCGGGCTCCACCCGTCACTTATTAAGTCCAATGCATTCCTCATATGAACAGGTTTAAACATATCATAAACCACAACATAATCATATAAGATAAAACATGAATAAAGGAAACATAAAATTTCCACATTTCAATCACAAGATATCAACACAACAAATTGATATAATAAAAAAACACTTTCAAAACCATTTTCAATACCAAAATAAATCAAAATTCAAACATGGTATTTATTTTTCATTTAAAAAATGTAATAGCTTGTAAAGGAAGCTGAAACACAAATAATTGTCACGGTGGTGGAGAAGTCGTTGTCACTGCATACGTATGACAAAAAAAACATTCCCATTTGTTGTTTAGTAAAACCCTTCGTATAAAAAATATTCCTTTTGAATAAACGTAAAAGTCAAAGGGGTTTATACACCATATAAATGAAATTTCTGTATAAAACAAAATATGCTTAAATAAATGAAGATTGAGATGAAGTCCCTTACAAAGATCATTTTTTAAATAAAAAATATCTATTATGTGTATTAAATGTATGTACACCTAAAGAAAGTACAAATACAAGATAGGACATTATAATATCATGACATAAATTGAAATTAAGAGATTAACCCAAAGAACGGAAATTGGGTTACAAAGTTCCCTTACCTCGTGTTCGACTAGACTCGATCATTATTTAATCTCCGGAATAATAAACTAGAGTTAATTTATATTTTCTTAAGAAACTTTTTCATGTTCATTATTCCTTTTATAGCACTTATTTCCATTTTATGAACATTATGTAATTATTTAAGATAATAACAGTCATTTTGTCGATCTTTGGTACTTGAGTCAAAAATAAACTTCTTATAATTAAAAGTTGTTCATGTAGTGAAATATACATTATATACAGAATTATATTCATGATGTAGATATCTTATATATCATATATATCCAGTATATACATTCATTATTAATATTACTTAACTTTTAGAGGTACGAAATGAAATGCACCGTTCATGGAGACGGTAAGCCGTACGTACACATGAATGCTACTTTCATTTATATTTCATATTTAATGGAATGAAATTGTAATTATATAAATTTATACTATAATTCCAGTATAATATACTATATAAACCATTTACCCCATCCTTTATACATCCCACATATGGCATTAACGATTCAAATCACTTTGAGGGGCGGTAGTCCAAACATCCTAAAATAAAATTATCACTTTTACCCATAATGGAAATAATAAAGGTATGGAATAAATAAAAAATACAGAATCATAAGAAAAAATACATAATATATATAATATATAAAAATAGTGTCATCATAATGGCCACCGTGAGAGGTGTTAAAAGATGATTGAACAATCATCGTTTCGTGAGGTAGTAATTCTCCACCCACAGAAACAGTATGTTCTTTAACCATTAGACGAATGTGTGTGTAAGTGTAAATAAAATAATTCTCAAAAAAACATCCAAGTATATTTATGATACTATTGTTATTACAAAATAATGCAATAAAAAGATTTTAGGGGGTTGTAGAATCAAAATAAAACAAAAGAACAGAAGACAAGACATTACTTTAAAATCGGGTAACTCTTTTTGATTTGAGCCAAATGTTTTCTTGGGAAGACTTCTGCCCAATTTGAGGCTTCTAGGAGTAATAGAGGGATGTTTGGAGAGTATTTTGGCAGAGTTTGGCCGATCCAAATGGCTTGGAAGGTGTGAATAATGTGGTAGTTGGGGGGCCTTTTATAAGAGTAGAGGAGGGGCACTTTTGGAATGTCATGAAATGTTACATTATTATGAAGTGATTTTCAGATTTCAAAGGTCACAAAATTATATATTTCTAGGATAAGGTGATAAGGGTTCTCAATATACTCATATAATATGTTTTTTACAAGTGTAAGTCTTATATTTTACATTATCTTTTCATTTTATTTAAATCGTTAATTAATGAGGTAATCGCTGCATCATCATGGTGTCATATATAATTTAATTTATATAATGTCTAAAAATTATAAAAACAATTACGAATATGTAGGAAATAATTTTATCTTTACAATGAATATTTATAGTCGAAATGTTACCTTATATAACCCCATGTAATATTTTGTTTAGTAAAACAACTCATGTTTGTGACAATTTTAGTTTTAATTTAAATAAAAATTTATTAATGTAATTTTCATACCCAAGTGACTCCATGGGGTCCCCAAGTTGACCCATGGATTGTATGGGTCATCCATGACTCATACAATATGGGTAGGACACGTTTAAGGGTATTTACATTTTTTTAATATCATGTTTACCTTAAATTTCACTAATTACCATTAATCGCGATTAATTAAACTTAAAAGTTACTATTCACCAAAAAATTATTTTAATCCAATTGAACCACATTTTACATCATAATGGAAGCCAGGTATGTAGGATTTTTGAAAATAAAATCACAGAAGTTTTAATGATTCATTGAAACGAAAAATATGTTTTTTATCTACCACTTAGTGTTTTCACTATTCATCAAAAAATGATGTTTTTCAGAATAATGCCAAAATTTCACCCTAAGCTATAATTGATATTACGAATTAAAAAATTATTTCTATTTTACCAAAATCTAAACATATAAGTTTCATTAATTAATTTTATAATTAATTCACACTGTCACAGCAAGTAGCGTGTTTTTAAGAAACAATATATATCAAAAGATTGACAATTGTTTATGTCCAATTTAAAAGTGAAATTAATTATAATGAACAATATTGGATAAAATGGTAAAAAAATATTCTAATTATAATTAAAAACCACTCAATAGTATAATTTATCACTATAAATTATTTTTATTAAAAAAGTAGTTTTTAAGTATTTTTCATTATTCATAAAAAATTGGAAGTTCTCAGAAAAAAACCGAAAATTCATCATAGGCTAATTTCATTATTCCCAATAAAAAATGAAATATATTTTGTAATATAAAATATAAATAATTTCAAAAAGTGGGTATTACAATTCATAATGGATATTTTGATTGGTCGTGGTGTCTTAGAATCTCGAACATGCGTACAATGCAAGATATTGCATTATTTAAAGAGAAGCGTATTGTGGAAGCTTGGCATGTTACATTCTTCCCTCCTTCAATAAATTGAATCCTCACAATTTTAAATTTTTCTTTGAAAATAAAAGGTTGAAAATAGAAAGAACCTTTGTGGAAAACCCACATTAGAAATAAGGTTAATAAAATTTAGCCTTAATAATAGGGAAAGGGAAATAAAAAATTCACCACCAAATTATGATCTTGATAAGGAGAAAATTGGTAGAAATTAGAGACAAATAATTAGAGGAAAAACTTAAATATTTGTAGGGAATTATTGAGATCATCAATCACAAAAAAATGTAACATTGAGGGCCTCAAAGCCTTCAATCTATGTTGATTTAAAATATTATCAGTTCAACAATACATAAGGTATTATGATAACACATTTTTTGTTTTTATATCCATTTACAAATGTTTAAGAATTAATTTATTCATAGAATAAGAGATAGGTATATATATATTTATGCTTGACAAGTAGAGTTTCAACCATCATCTAATTTCTACCACAAACTCATCTTTCACTTAAAAAGGTAATAGAACTCAAAAATATTATATTTATCCTAATTGTACAAAGATCAAAATATTAACACATACTATTTAGATTAGGAAAACTATTTTGTAATATCCAGGGACTTCATGTAGGCTAGTGGTAGGTAATAAAGGCCTCTCACACTATGGTTGTGGGTTAGATTCCTGCAGCCTTATCCGACGGGATGGGTTATCCCCCGACCTACAAGTTGTCCTTTTCCTAAAACTATAGTATTATAATATTCCAAAAATATGCTTTATAAATTTTTTATCCTTAAACAATACTACCCAAAGTTCAACATAATCCATTCAAACCTTTATAGTTATCCAAATAACTATATCCAGACTTTTTCTAAAAGGTCTCTAAATTCCAAAATCAATTGTATCATCAGATTCTTCAAACAAAGTATACAAAAATATGATTACCATCATCATATTATAACCTTAATGAAAACAACAAGTACTGAAGTACAATCCATATATATATATATATATCAGATTATTCATATTACTAGAATATAATCATTGAGTCAAAAAGCACCAATACCTTAATTATTCCACTTCAATTGTAGTAACATCATAAGATTGTCCTTGATCCCTTGGCCTTTTATGAGGTATGTTTCACTGATGCTTAGGATATTCATTTGCATAATTCTCCATTTCCTACAATTGTAGCATTCAAGATTGATAGCCTCATTATTTCCCTTGCAATCACGAGCCTAGTGACCTTTTTATCAACATTTATAACAAACTCTCATTCCTTTTAGGCAAGTACCGAGGTGATTATTTCAACAATTATCGCATAATGGAAAATCCTTCGTTCCCTTTTTCCCTTTATATGTCTCTTGTTCCACCATTCTCTTCTTCTCATTCTTTACTTTATTGTCATAAGACTTAGATAATTCCTTTTCTGTCTTGATAGCACATGAGACAGTATCTTTGTAAGACGAGAAGGTTTGTGAGACTAATGCTCGACAACGAAATGGTTTTAACCCATCAAAAAAATGATAATTATTACTTTTTGGGATACGTATATAATATGGAGCATGCCTCGCTAACCTAGTAATGATAGCCTCATACTTTGCGACATTCTCATCCTCCTTCTGCCTCAGACTCAGAAATTTCCTTTCCATATCTGCTCTATGGTCACGAGGGAAGTATTTTTATATGAAAATCTCTTTGAACTCCCTCCATTCCATATTAGATACTTCTTCATCTTCATTCATGTTTTGAATCAGTGACCACCATTGATCAGAATCACTAGTGAGCCGGTAAACTACCATGAAAACCTTCTCCCTTTTGCTACTCCCCAAGGTGTGGAATATTTTCTCTAAAGAGTTTATCCTTTGCTCAGATACTAATGGATTTGTACCCCGATTAAATGTTGGCGGTTATTGCCTCATGAAGCTGTCTAACATTGATCCTCCACATTGCAGATTAGGGTGCTCCATACACGTAAGGTTATTATTCATAACCTGAGTGAGTTATCCCATTATGGTGATTAGTTGATCATCACCAGTTGTATCTCCATCTCTAAAATAATTATCTTGAGCAGGAGAAATATCCCTACATTGAGTGCGTTCATTTATATGGTTTCCATTCCTCCCATTAGGTGCCATTTCAAAACAATGGCACAAACTTGATTACTTTAAGAATCAAAATACATAATTCCATACTTGTAGAACACTTAACATAAATCGAACTATTTATGGATATAATCCATAAAAAACTATTTTCATTGAGGAAGTATATACTCATAAACCCTTCATAATGATTTGTAAAAAAATGAGAATTATCCTAAGAATATCCCACGGGAGTGTTGTATCTATGAGTGCAACAAAGCCCGTTTTTGTGAACCATTTCCCGTTCGAGTCTAGCTCAAACTGGTGTTTTCGGGTTTTACCCCTAGGTACATCTATGCCAGAGCTGCCCCTACCTACTCGTATCCAGGTAGGGATATATTGATCGGAAAACTCACAAAATCTCTATAATACCAAAATTCTAGGATGTTCTTCTATACTAATCCTCAAAGTCTATCTTAGGGCTATGTTCTCTAATCAGAGATTATCTAAATCTAGCTTCCAAGGTTAGTACTAAAATGCCTCTGATACCAAATGTAACTCCTCGACCCCAGTTACCTAGAGTCGGTGCATTATTTCGTGACATTGGTAAGATCACAAAAGATCAAGTCTCGAAAAACCAATTAGTATAGTAGCCATGGAAACAATATATACATTAATAAATGTTATATTACATCATAAAGTGAAAAATCACAATAAAATAGTCTCCAAAGTCCAAACATCTATCCCTTTCATACTATCCCTATATGTTAGACATAAAATATTTCTTCACATCCTGGGAAAAATAAAACATTTAAAGGGGTGAGCTCAGATGCTCAGTAAGGATAACAATATAGCGGAAGCTTTCATAAATAAGCATAAACATTTAATGCCATGTATAACTAAAACAACAACCTTTTAAACTTCAACTTCAACATAATATGGAAAAAGTAAAATGAGATAATGCCATTTACTTTTTCAAATGGATATTCTACTGGTCGAATAATCACATGTAATATCAATAAACACTTTCTTAATGATGGAATGCATAATGCCAGACTATCATAACCACGTATCCAAGGCTGCATGCCAAGACTACAAATAATATTTTTTCAAGGCCTCGTGCCAAAATACTAGTTTGTCTAATGAGGCCTACTGATACATCGAGGAGCTATAGTGGGCTCCACCCATCTCTTATTATGTCCAATGCATTTCTCATATGAACAGGTTTAAACATATCATAAACAACAACATAATCGTATCACATAAAACATGCATAAATGAAACATAAAATTTCCACATTTTAATCACAAGATATAAACACAACAAATTGATATTATAAAAAACACTTTAAAAACCATTTTGAATACCAAAATAAATGAAAATTAAAACATGGTATTTATTTTTCATTTAAAAAATGTTATAGCTTGTAGAGGAAGCCGAAACTCAAATAATGGTCACGGCGGCGGAGAAGCCATTTTCGCCACATACATACGTGAAGAAACATTCCCATTTGTTGTTTATTAAAAGACATTGTATAAAAAATATTCATTTTGAATAAACGTAAAAGTCAAAGGGGTTTATACATCGTATAAAAGCAATTTGTGTATAAAACAAAATATGCCTCAATGAATGGAGATTGAGACGAAATCCCTTACAAAGATCATTTTTTAAAGAAAATATATCTATTATGTGTATTCACTATAAGTACACATAAATAAGTTACAAATACATGATAGGACATAATAATATCATGAAATAATTTGAAACTAGGAGATTAACCCAAAGAACGAAAATTAGGTTAAGAAGTTCCCTTACCTCGTGTCTGACATGACTCGATCATTCTTTACTCTCCTGAATAATAAACTATAGTTAATTTATATTTTCTTATGAACCTTTTTCATGTTCATGATTCGTTTTATATATCTTATTACCATGTTATGAACATTATGTAATTATTTAAGTTAATAACAGTCATTTTGTCGATCTTTGGTACTTGAGTCAAAAATAAACTTCTTATAATTAAAAGTTGTTCATGTGGTGAAATATCCATTATATATAGAATTATATTCATGATGTATATATCATATATATCATATATATCTATTATATACATGCATTTATAATATTGCATAACTTTTAGAGGTAAGAAATGAAACACACCGTTCATGGAGATGGTAAGTCGTACGTACCCATGAATGCTATTTCCATTTCTATTTCATATTTAATGGAATGAAATTATAATTATAAAAAGGTATACTATAATTCCAGTAAAATATAACATATAATACCATTTACTCCACCATTTATACATCCCACATATGGCATTAATGATTCAAATCACTTTGTGGGGGTGGTAGTCTGCACTTACTAAAATGAAATTATCGCGTTTACCCATAATGGAAATCATAATGATATGCCATAAATGTAAAATAAATAATTATAAGGAAAAAACATAATATATATCATATATAAAAATAGTGTCAACATAATTTCCACCATGAGAGATGCTAAAATAAGATTGAACAATCATCATTTCGTGAGGCAGTAATTCGCCACCCAGAGAAACTGTATGTTCTTTAACAATTAAACGAAGTTGTGTGTAAGTGTAAATAAAATCTATCTCATAAAAAACATCCATGTATATTTAGGATAATTTTTTTGTTACATAATAATGTAATAAAAATATTTTAGGGGGTTTGAGAAGCACAATAGAACAAAAGAAAACAAGACAAGACATTACATTAAAATCAGGTAACTCTTTTTGATTTGAGCCAAATGCTTCCGTGGGAAGACTTCTGCCCAATGTGAGGCTTCTTGGAGTAAGAGAGAGACGTTTGGAGAGTATTTGGGCTGTTTTTGGCCGAGTCAAATGGCTTGGATGGTGCGAATAAGTATGAAGTGGTGGAGGCCTTTTATAAGAGGAGATTAGGGGCACTCTTGGAAAGTCATGAAATGTTACATTATTGTGAAGTGATTTTCGGATTTCAAAGGACCCACATTTTTATATTTCAAGGAAAAGGTGATAAGGGTTCAAAATATACTCATCCAATAGGTTTTTGAAAAGTGTAAGTCTTAGATTTTATATTATCATTTCATTTTATTTAAATCGTTAATTAATGAGGTAATCGTTGCATCATCACGGTGTCATAAATAATTTAATTTATTTAATGTCCAAAAAAAATAAAAAAATTACCATGACATAGTAAATATTTTTTGATTTCCAATGAGTATTTATTCAAAAAGTTACCTTATATAACCCCATGTAATAATTGTTTTAGTAGAACAACTCATGTTTGTGACAATTTCATTTTTACTTTAAATAAATAGTTATTAATGTCATTTTCTTACCCATGTGGCTCCATGAGGTCCCCAAGTTCACCAATGGATTGTATGGGTCGTACATGAATCATAAAATAAGGGTAGTACAAGTTTAAGGGTATTTTCATTTTTTTATAATATCATTTTTACCTTAAATTTAACTAATTACCTTTAATCGCGATTAATTAAACATAAAATTACTATTCACCAAAAAATAATTTTAATCCCATTGAACCACATTTTACATCGTAATGAAAACTATGTATGTCGGATTTTTGAAAATCAAATCCCAGAAGTGGTAATTTTTCATTTAAACGAAAAATTAGTTTTTTAACTACCACTTAGTGGTTTCACTATTCATCAAAAAATTGATGTTTTTCAGAACAATGCCAAAGTTCCACCCTAAGCTACAATTGATATTCTGAATTCAAAAATGATGTCTATTTTAAAAAATTTCAAACATATATGTTTCATTAATTAATTTTATAATTAATTCACATTGTCACAACAAATAGTGTGTTTTTAAGAAACAATATATATCAAAAGATTGACAATTGTTTACGTCCAAATTCAAAGTGAAATTAATTCTACTTACCAACATTGGATAAAATTGTAAAAATATATTCTAATTATACTTTAAAACCACTCAATAGTATAATTTATCACTATAAAGTATTTTAATTAGAAATTATGTTTGTAAGTATTTTTCAATATTCATAAAAAATTGGAAGTTCTCATAAAAATACATAAAATTCAACATAGGCTAATTTCGATATTCCGAATCCAAAAATGAAGTCCATTTTGAAATATAAAATATATATAATTTCAAAAATTGGGTATTACAATTCATAATGGGTATTTTTGTTGGTCGCGGTGTGTTAGAATCTCGAACTTGCGTACAATGCAAGCTATTGCATTATTGAAAGAGAAGCGTATCGTGGACGATCGAGGTGTTACATTCTCCCCTCCTTCAATAAATTGTGTCCTAAAAATTTTAAATTGTTCTTTAAAAATAAAATTTTGAAAATAGAACGTACCTTTGTGGAAAACCCACATCGGAAATAAGGTTAATAAAATTTAGCCTTATTAAGATGGAAAGGGAAATGAAAAAGTCACCACCAGATTATGATCTCGATAAGGAGAAAATTGGTGGAAATTAGAGACATATAATTGGATGAAAAACATAAATAATTGTAGGGAGTGATTGAGGTCATCAATCACAGACAAGTGTAACATTGAGCACCTCAAAGCCTTCAATCTATGTTGATTTAAAATATTATCAGTTCAACAATTCACAAGGTATTATGATAACAAATTTTTTGTTTTAATATTACTTTAATAAAGTTTAAGAATTATTTTATTAATAGAATAAGAGATAGGTATATATATAAATATTCATGAAAAGTAGAGTTTCAGCCTTTAACTAATTTCTACCACAAACTCATCTTTCACTCAAAAAGTTAATAGAACTCAAAAATATTATATTTATCCTAATCGTACAATGTTCAAAATCTTAACAAATACCATTAAGATTAGGAAAACTATTTTTTAATAACCAGGGACCTCATGTAGGATAGTGGTAGGTAATAAAGGTCTGTCGCACTATGGTTGTGGGTTCGATTCCTGCAGATTTTTCCGACGCGACGAGTTATCCCCTGACCTTCCAGTTTTCATTTTCCTAAAACTATAGTATTATAATATTCCAAAAATAATCTTCATAAATGTTTTAACCTTAGACAATACTACCCAAAGTTCAACTTAATCAATTCCAACCTTTATAGTTATCCAAAATACCTATGTCCAGACTTTTTCTAAAAGGTCTCTAAATTCCAAAATCAATTGTATCATCAGATTCCTTAAACTAAGTAAAGTTTCTCTTATTATAACATAAAAAATATGATTACCATCATAATATTAAAAATTTAATGTAAACAAAAAGTACTGCAGTACAATCCTTATATATATCACATTAATCTTATAACCAGAACATAATCCTTGAGACCAAAAGCACCAATACATAAATTATTCCACTTCAATTATACTAACAACATATGATTGTCCTTTTACCCTTGTCCTTTTCTGAGCTATGTTTCACTGATTCTTAGAATATTCGTTTGCATAATGCCACATTTCCCTACAATTTTAGCATTCAACATTGATAGCCTCTTTCATTCCCTTGCAATCACGAGCCTAGTGACTTTTTTCTCCACATTTATAACAAACTCACATTCCTTTTAGGCAAGTACCGAGGTGATTCATCCGACAATTATCGCATAATGGAAAATCCTTATTTCCCTTTTCCCCTTTATTTGTCTCTTGTTACACTGTTCTCTTCTTCTCTTGCTTTACTTTACTGTCATAAGACATAGAGAATTCCTTTTCTGTCTTGATAGAAAAAGAGACAATATCTTCGTACGATGAGAAGGTTTGTGAGACTAATTCTCGACGAAGAAATGGTTTTAACCCATAAATGAAACTCTCGATCATACTTTTGGGTTACATATATAATCTGGAGCATGCATCGCTAACCTTGTAAAGATAGCCTCATACTTTGCGACATTCTGATCCTCCTTCTGCCTCAGACTCAGAAATTAACTTTCCATATCTACTCTATGGTCACGAGGGGTGTATTTTTCTAAGAAAATCTCTTTGAACTCCCTCCATTACATATTAGATACTTCATCATCTTCATTCAGGTTTTAAATCAGTGACCACCATTGATCAGCATCTCCAGTGAGACGGTAAATTGCCATGACAACCTTTTACCTTTCATTACTCCCCAAGGCATGGAATATTTTCTCTAAAGAGTTTATCCATTCCTTAGCTACTAATGGATTTTTACACCCATTAAATTTCGGCGGTTGTTGCCTCATGGAGTGGTCTAACATTGATACTCCGCATTCCGGATCAGGGTGCTCCATACGAGTACGGTTTTTATTCATAATCTGAGTTAGTTGTCCCAGTATGGTGATATGTTTATTAGTACCAGTTGTATCTCCATCTCCACAATAATTATTGTGAGCAGGAGGGAAATCCCTACATGGAGTGCGTGCATTTATATGGTTTCAATTCCTCCCACTAGGCACCATTTCTAAACAATGGCATAAACTAGATTATTTTATGAATCAAAATACATAATTCCATACTTGCAAAACACTTAACAGAAATCGAACTATTTATGGATATAATCCATAAAAAATTGTTTTCTTTGAGGAAGTATATACTCATAAACCCTTCATAATGGTTTGTAAAAAAAATTAGAATTATGCTAAGCATATCCCCTAGGAGTGCCGTAACCAAGAGTGCAGCAAGTCCTGTAGTCGTGCAACAGTTCCCGTTCAAGTCTAGCTCAAAGCAGTGTTTTCTGGTTTTACCCCTAGGTACATCTGTTCCAGAGCCGCCTCTACCTGCTCGTATCCAGACAGGGATGAATTGCTCAGAAAAGTCACAAAATCTCTATAATACCAAAATTCTAGGAAGTTCTTCTATACTAATCCTCAAAGTCTATCTTAGGGGTATGTGCTCTAGTCAGAGTTTATCTAAATATTTCTTCCCAAGATAGTAATAAACTGCCTCCAATACCAACTGTAATGCCCCGACCCCAGTTACCCAGAGTCTGTGCATTATTGTGTAACATTGGAATGATCACAAAAGATCATTTCTCGAAAGACCGAATAGATTACTAGCCTTGGAAACACTAGATACATTAATAAATGTTACATTACATCATAAAGTGAAAAATAAAAATAACATAGTCTCCATAGTCCACACTTCTATCCCCTTCAGACTATCCCTGTAGGCCAGTCATAAAATATTTCTTCACATCTTGGGAAAAATAAAACTTTGAAATGGGTGAGCTTAGATGCTCAATAAGGATAAAAATATAGCGTAAGCTTTCATAAATAAACCTAAACATTTAAGGCAATGTATAACTAAAACAATATCCTTTTATACTTGAACTTCAAAATAATATAGAAAAAGTAAAATGAGATAATTACATTTACTTATTCACATTGATATTCTACTGGTCGAATAATCACATGCAATATCAATAGCCACTTTCACAATGATTGAATGCATAATTCCAGACTATCATAACCACATAGCCAAGGCCGTGTGCCAAGACTACAAATAAGATTTTGTCAAGGCCTCGTGTTAGGACACTAGTTTGTCTCATGAGACCTACCGATGAATCGAGGAGCTATAGCGGGCTCCACCCATCAATTATTAAGTCCAATGCATTCATCATATGATCAAGTTGAAACAAATCATAAACCACAACATAATCGTATAACATAAAACATGAATAATGGAAACATAAAATTTCCACATTATAATCACAAGATATCAACAGAACACATTGATATTAAAAAACACTTTCAAAACCATTTTCAATACCAAAATAAAATAAATTTAAAACATGGTATTTATTTTTAATTTAAAAAAAGTTATAGCTTTTAGAGGATTCTGAAACCCAAATAATGGTCACGGCGGTGGAGAAGTCGTTGTCACTGCATACGTACGGCAAAAAATATTCCTTAATGAATGGAGATTGAGACGAAGTCCATTACAAAGATCATTTTTAAATAAAATAGATCTATTATGTGTATTCACTATAATTACTCATAAAGAAGGTACAAATAGAAGATATGATATAATAATATCATGACATAATTTGAAAGTAGGAGATTAACCCAAAGAATGGAAATTGGGTTAAGAAGTTCCCATACCTCGTGTCCGACTTGACTCAATCATTCATTAATCTCCTGAATAATAAACTAGAGTTAATTTAGATTTTCTTAAGAAATTTTTTAATGATCATTATTCCTTTTTTATCACTTATTAGCATGTTATGACCATTAAGTAATTATTTATGTTAATAACAGACATTTTGTCGATCTTTGGTACTTGAGTCAAAAACAAACTTCTTATAATTAAAAGTTGATCATGTGGTGAAATATCCATTATTTCCAGAATTATATTCATGTTGTATATATCATATATATATCATATATATCCAGTATATACATGCATTTATAATATTACATAACATTTATAGGTAAGAAATGAAATGCATCGTTCATGGAGACGATAAGCTATACGTATGCATGAAGGCTACTTTCATTTCTATTTAATATTTAATTGAATGAAATTATAATTATATAATGTTATACAATAATTACAGTATAATATAATGTATATTATCATTTACTCCATCCTTTATACATCCCACATATGACATTAGCGATTCAAATCACTTTGAGGGGGCGGTGGTCCACACTTCCTAAAATGAAATTATCATGTCTACCCATAATGGAAATCATAAAGGTATGCCATAAATGAAAAATACAGAATCCTAAGGAAAAATAACATAATATATATCTTATATAAAAATTATTCCAACATAATGGCTACCATGAGAGGTGTTAAAAGATTATTTAACAATCATCGTTTCGTGAGGCAGTAATTCGCCACCCACAGAAACAGTATGTTCTTTAACCATTAGACGAAGGTGTGTGTAAGAGTAAATAAAATCCATGTCATAAAAACATCCAAGTATATTTATGATACTGGTTCTGTTACAAAATAAAGTAATAAAAAGATTTTAGGGTGTTAGAGAAGAAAAATAAAACAAAAGAACACAAGACAAGAAATTACATTAAAATCGGGTTACACTTTTTGATTTTAACCAATGGCTTCCTTGAGAAGAATTCTTCCCAAAGTGAACCTTCTAAGAGTAATAGAGGATAGTTGGGAGAGTATTTGTGCCTAGGTTGGCCGTTTCAAATGGCTTTGAAGGTGTGAATAAGGTGGTAGTGGTGGGGTCCTTTTATAAGAGGAGACGAGGGGAACTATTGGAAAGTCATGAAATGTTATATTATTATGAAGTTCTTTTCGGATTTCAAAGGTCCCAAAATTATATATTTCAAGTATAAGGTGTTAAGGGTTCGAAATATACTCATCCAATAGGTTTTTGACAAGTTTAAGTCATAGAATTTACATTACCTTTTCATTTTATTTAAATCGTTAATAAATGAGGTAATCACTGCATCATCATGGTGTCATAAATAATTTAATTTATTTAATGTATAAAAATTATAAAACAATTACCATGATTTAGGAAATATTTATATCTTTCCAATGAATTTTTATAGTCAAAACATTATCTTATATAACCCCATGTAATAATTTTTTTAGTAAAACATCTCATGTTTGTGAAATTTTATTTTTACTTTAAATAAAAGTTATTAATGTCATTATCTTACCCAAGTGGCTCCATGGGGTCCCCAAGTTGACACATGGATTTTATTGGTCGGACATTGCTCATCCAATAAGGGTAGGACTTGTTTATGGGTATTTTCATATTTTTAGAATATCATTTTTACCTTAAATATCACTAATTATCTTTAATCGTGATTAATTAAACTTAAAAGTTACTATTCACCAAAAAATAATTTTAATCCCATTGAACCACATTTTACTTTTTAATGAACACCATTTATGATGGATTTTTGAAAATCAAATCAAAGAAGTGGAAATTTTTCATTTAAATGAAAAATCAGTTTTTTAACTACCACTTAGTGGTTTCACTATTCATCAAAAATTGACGTTTTTCATAACAATGTCAAAATTTCACCCTAATATATAATTGATATTCTGAATTCAAAACTGATGCCTATTTTAAAAAATTCCGAACATATATGTTGAATTAATTAATTTTATAATTAATTCCCACTTTCACAACAAATAGCGTGTTTTTAAGAAATAATATATATCAGAATATTGATAATTATTTTTGTCCAATTTCAAAGTGAAATTAATTCTAATGACCACCATTGGATAAAATGGTAAAGGTATATTCTAATTATTCTTTAATTCCACTCAATAGTATAATTTATCACTATAAATTATTTTTATTAAAAAATTTGTTTTTAAGTATTTTTCACTATTCCTAAAAAATTGGAAGTTCTCCGAAAAATTCAAAAAATTCAACATAGGCTAATTTCATTAATCTGAATCCGAAAAAAGATGTCCATTTTGAAATATAAAATATATATAATTTCAAAAAGTGGGTATTACACTTCATAATGGCTATTTTGATTGGTCGCGGTGTGTTAGAATCTCGAACTTGCGTACAATGCAAGCTATTTCATTATTGAAAGAGAGGTGTATCATGGAAGCTCGGGGTGTAACATTCTTCCATCCTTCAATAAACTACATCCTCGCAATTTTAAATTATTATTTGAAAATAAAATGTTGAAAATAGAATGTACCTTTGTGGAAATCCCACATCAGAAATAGGGTTAATAATATTTAGCCTTAATAAGAGGGAAAGGGAAATGAAAAATTCACCACCAAATTATGATCCCAAAAAAGAAAACAATGGTGTAATTAGAGACATATAATTAGAGGAAAACATAAATATTTGTAGGGAGTGATTTAGGTCATCAATCACAAAGAAGTGTAACATTGATGGCCTCAAAGCCTTCAACCTATGTTGATTTAAAATATTACCAGTTCAACAAGACATAAGGTATTATGATAACACATTTTTTGTTTTAATATGCCTTTACTAAAGTTTAAGAATTAATTTATTCATATAATAAGAGTTAGGTATATATATATTTATGCTTGACAAGAAGATTTTCAACCATCAACTAATCTCTACCACAAACTCATCTTTCTCTCAAAAAGATAATAGAACTCAAAAATATTATATTTAACCTAATAGTACAAGGTTAAAAATATTAACACATACCATTTAGATTAAGAAAACTATTTTGTAATAACCAGGGACTTCTTGTAGGCTAGTGGTAGGTAATAAAGGCTTGTCGCACTATGGTTGTGGGTTCGATTCCTATAGCTTTGTCCGATATGATAGGTTATCCCCCGACCTGTCGGTTGTCCTTTTTCTAAAATTATAGTATTATAATATTCCAAGAATAATCTTCACAAATGTTTTAACCTTATAAAATACTACCAAAAGTTCATCTTAATCCTTTCCATCCTTTATAGTTATCCAAAATACCTCTGTCCAGACTTTTTCTAAAAGGTCCCTAAATTCCAAAATCAATTCTGTCATCAAATTCCTCAAACAAAGTAAAGTTTCTCTTATTGTCACATACAAAAATATGATTACCATAATCATATTAAATCCTTAATGAAAACAACAAGTACTACAGTAAAATTTTTAAATATATCACATTATTCTAATTACCAGAATATAATCCTTGATTCCAAAAGAACCAATACATTAATTATTCCACTTCAATTGTAGTAGAAACATAAGATTGTCCTTGATCCCTTGGCCTTTTCTGAGGACAGTTTCACCGACGCTTAGGATATTCATTTGCATAATGCCCCATTTCCCTACAATTGTAGCATTCAACATTGAAAGCATCTTTTTTTTCCTTGTAATCACGAGCCTGGTGACCATTTTCTGTACATTTATAACAAACTACCATTCCTTTTAGGCAAGTACCGAGGTGATTCTTCCCACAATTATCGCATAATGGAAAATCCGTATTTCCCTTTTTCCATTTATCTGTCTCTTGTTCCACCATTATCTTCTTCTCTTTCTTTACTTTATTATCATAAGACTTAGAGAATTTATTGTCTATCTTGATAGCACATGAGACAATATCATCGTACGACGAGAAGGTTTGTGAGACTAATGCTCGACAGAGAAATGGTTTTAACCCATCAAAGAAACGATCGATCTTACATATTGGGTTACGTATATAATCTGGAGCATGCCTCACTAACCTTGTAAAGTTAGCCTCATACATTGAGGAATTCTCAACCTCCTTCTGCCTCATACTCTTCCGCTTCCATATCTGGTCTATGGTCACGAGGGAATTATTTTTCTAAGAAAATATCTTTGAACTCCCTCATTTCCATATTATATACTTCTTCATCTTCTTTCATGTTTTGAATCAGTGACCACCACTGATCGGCATATCAAGTGAGCCGGTAAACTGCCATGACATCCTTCTCCCTTTCGCTACTCCACAAGGCGTGGAATATTTTATCTAAAGAGTTTATCCATTGCTCTGCTACTAACGGATTTGTACCCCCCATTAAATGTCGATGGTTTTTTCCTCATGAAGTGGTCTAAAATTGATCCTCCACGTTGCGGATCAGGGTGCTCCATATGAGTAATGTTATTATTCATAACCTCAGCGAGTTGTCCCAGTATGGTGATAAGTTGATCAACACTAGTTGTATCTCCATCTCCACAATAATTATCTTGAGCAGGAGGGCAATCCCTACATGGAGTGCGTGCATTTATACAGTTTCCATTCCTTCCACTAGGAACTATTTCTAAACAATGGCACAAACTAGATTAGTTTATGAATCAAAATACATAATTCCATACTTGTAAAACACTTAACATAAATCTAAATAATTATGCATATAATCCATAAAAAATGTTTTCATTGAGGATGTATATACTCATAAACCCTTCATAATGGTTTGTAAAAAAATGATAATTATCCTAAGAATATCCCCTGAGAGTGTCGTAACCAAGAGTGCAGTAAGGCCCGTTGTCGTGCACTAGTTCCAGCTCGAGTCTAGATCAAAGTGGTGTTTTCGGGTTTTACCCCTAGGTACATCTGTGCCAGAGCCGCCTCTACTAGATTGTATCCAGACAAGGATGTATTTCTCGGAACACTCACAAAATCTATATAATACCGCAATTTTAGGAAGTAATTCTATACTAATCCTCAAAGTCTATCTTAGGGCTATGTGCTCTAATCAGATTTTATCTAAATCTAGCTTCCATGGTTAGTACTAAAATACCTCTGATACCAACTATAACGCCCTGACCCCAGTTACCCAGAGTCGGTGCATTATTGTGTATCATTGGCATGATCACAAAAGATAAAGTCTTGAAAGGCTGATTAGTTTAGTAGCCTTGGAAACACTAGATAAATTAATAAATGTTACATTACATCATAAAGTGAAAATCACAATAACATAGTCTCCATAGTCCACACTTCTATCCCCTTCAGACTATCCCTGTAGGTAAGTCATAAAATATTTCTTCACATCCTGGGAAAAATATAACATCAAAAGGGGTGAGCTCAGATGCTCAATAAGGATAACAATATAGAGAAAGCATTCATAAATAAACATAAACATTTAAGGCAATGTATAACTAAAAACAATCCTTTTAAACTTGAACATCAACATAATATGGAAGGAAAAGGAAAATGAGATAATTCCATTTACCTATTCACATGGATATTCTACTGGTCGAATAATCAAATGCAATATCAATAACCACTTTCATAATGATGGAATGCATAATGCCAGACTATCATAACCTTGTAGCCAAGGCCACGTGCCAAGACTACAAATAATATTTTGTCAAGGCGTCGTTCCAAGACACTATTTTGACTCATGAGGTGTACTGATGCATCGAGAAGCTATAGCGGGCTCCACCCATCAATTATTAAGTCCAATGTATTCCTCGTATGAACAAGTTTAAACATATCATAAACCACAACATTATCAAATCACATAAAACCTGCATAATAGAAACATAAAATTTCCACATTTCAATCACAATATATCAACACAACACATTGATATAATAAAAAAACACTTTCAAAACCATTTTAAATACCAATATAGAAGAAAATTAAAACATGGTATTTATTTTTCATTTAAATAATGTTATATCTTGTAGAGGAATCCGAAACTCAAATAATGGTCATGCCGGCAGAGAAGTCATTGTCGTCGCATACGTATGAAAAAAAAAACATTCCCATTAGTCATTTAGTAAAACACTTCATATAAAAAATATTTCTTTTTGAATAAACGTAAAAGTCAAAGGGTTTTATACACCGTATAAAAGAAATTTATGTATAAAACAAAATATGCCTCAATGAATGGAGATTGAGATGAAGTCCCTTACAAAGATTAATTTTTAAATATAATAGATCTATTATGTGTATTCATTATAATTACACATAATTAAAGTAAAAATATAAGATATGACATAATAATATCATGACATAATTTGAATGTAGGATATTAACCCAAAAAACTAAAATTGGGTTAAGAAGTTCCTATACCTCGTGTCTGACATGACTAGATCGTTCTTTAATCTCTTGAATAAAAACTAGAGTTAATTTCTATTTTCTTAAGAACCTTTTTCATGTTCATTATTCCTTTTATAACACTTATTACCGTGTTATGAACATTATGTAATTATTTAGGGTAATAATAGTCATTTTGTCGATCTTTGGTACTTGAGTCAAATATAAACTTCTTATAAATAAAAGTTGTTCATGTGGTGAAATATCCATTATATCCAGAATTATATTCATGATTTATATATCATATATATATCATATATATCCAATATATACATGCATTTATAATATTACATAACTTTTACACGTAAGAAATTAAATGCACCGTTCCTGGAGACGGAAGGCCTTATGTACGCATGAACGCAACATTAATTTATATTTCATAATTAATGGAAATGAATTATAATTATATAAAGTTATACTATAATTACAGCATAATATAATGTATAATACCATTTAATCCATCCTTTATACATCCCACATATGGCATTAACGATTCAAATCATCTTGAGGGGGCGGTAGTCCGCAATTCCTAAAATGATATTATCGCTTTTACCCATAATGGAAATCATAAAGGTATGCCATAAATGAAAATTACAGAATCATAAGGAAAAATAACATAATATATATCATATATAAAAATAGTTTCATCATAATGGCAACCATGAGAGGTGTTAAAATAATATGGAACAATCATCGTTTCGTGAGGCAGTAATTCACCACCCACAGAAACAGTATGTTGTTTAACCATTAGACGAAGGTGTGTGTAAGTGTAAATAAAATCATTCTCATAAAAACATCCAATTATATTGAGGATACTGGTTTTGTTAAAAAATAAAGTAATAAAAAGATTTTAGGTGCTTGGAGAATCAAAATAAAACAAAATAACACAAGACAAGACATTACCTTAAAATCAGGTAACTCTTTTTGATTTGAGCCAAAGGCTTCCTTGGGAAGACTTCTGCCCAAAGTGAGGATTCTAGGAGTAAGAGATGGATGTTGGGAGAGTATTTGGGCTGAGTCTGGCCGATCCAAATGGCTTGGATGGTGAGATTAAAGTGGTAGTGGTGGGGGCCTTTTATAAGAGGAGAGGAGGGGCACTCTTGGAATGTCATGAAATGTTACATTATTATGAAGTGATTTTCGGATTTCAAAGGACCCAAAATTATATATTTCGAGGATAAGGTGATAAGGGTTCGAAATATACTCATAAAATAGGTTTTTGAAAAGTGTAAGTTATAGATATTACATTATCTTTTCATTTTATTTAAATCGTTAATTAATGAGGTAATCTTTGCATCATCATGGTGTCTTAAATAATTTAATTTATTTAATGTCTAAAAATTATTAAAAAATTACCATGATGTATGAAATCGTTTTATCCTTCCAATGAATATTTATAGTCAAATAGTTATGCTACATAACCCCATGTAATAATTTTTTTAGTAAAACAACCCATGTTTGTGACAATTTTATTTTTACTATAAATAAAACGTTATTAATGTCATTTTCATACCCAAGTGGCTCCATGGTGTCCCCAAGTTGACACATGGATTGTATCAGTCGTATGTGGCTCATACAATAAATGTAGGACAAGTGTAAGGGTATTTTCATATTTTTATAATATCATTTTTACCTTAAATTTCACTAATTCACTTTAATCTCGATTAATTATACATAAAAGTTACTATTCACCAAAAAATATTTTAATCCCATTGGACCAAATTTTAATTCCTAATGAAAACCATGTATGACAGATTTTTGAAAATCAAATCACAGAAGTGGTAATTTTTCATTTAAACAGAAAATCAATTTTTTAACTACCACTTAGTGGTTTCACTTTTCAACAAAAATTGAAGTTTTTCAGAACAATCCCAAAATTTCACCCTAAACTATAATTGATATTCCAAATTCAAAAATGATGTCAATTTTACAAAATTCCAAACATATAAGTTGCATTAATTAATTTTATAATTAATTCCCACTATCACATCAAATAGTGTGTTTTTAAGAAACAATATATATCAAAATATTGACAATCGTTTATGTCCAATTTCAAAGTGAAATTAATTATAATGACCACCATTGGATAAAATGGTAAAAATATATTCTAATTATTCATTGAATCCACTCAATAGTATAATTTATCACTGTAAATTATTTTTATTAAAAAAGTTGTTTTATGTATTTTTCACTATTCATAAAAAATTGGAAGTTCTCTGAAAAATTCCAAAAATTCAACATAGGATAATTTTGTTCTTCCAAATCCAAAAATAAATCCCATTTTAAAATATAAAATATATATAATTTCAAAAAGTGGTTATTACAATTCATAATGGCTATTTTGATTGGCCGCGGTGTGTTAGAATCCCAAACTTGCGTATAATGAAAGCAATTGCATTATTGGAAGAGAAGCGTATCGTGGATGCTCGGGGTGTTACATTCTCCCCTACTTCAATAAATTGCATCCTCGCTATTTTAAATTTTTCTTTGAAAAAAAAAGGTTTAAAATAGAAAGTACCTTGGTGGAAAACCCACATTGGAAATAAAGTTAATAAAATTTAGCCTTAATAAGAGGGAAAGGGAAATTAAAAAGTCACCACCAAATTATGATCTCAATAAGGAGAACATTGGTGGAAGTTAGAGACATATAATTGGAGGAAAAAATTAAATATTTGATGGGAGTGATTGAGGTCATCAATCACAAACAAGTGTAACATTGAGGGCCTCAAAGCCTTCAATATATGTTGATTTAAAATATTATCAGTTCAACAAAACATAAGGTATTATAATAAGAAATTTTTTGTTTTAATATCCCCTTACTAAATTTTAAGAATTAATTTATTCATAGAATAAGAGATACGTATATATATTTATTCTTGACAAGTAGAGTTTCTTCCTTCAACTAATCTCTACCACAAACTCATCTTTCACTCAAAAAGATAATAGAACTCAAAAATATTATATTTATCCTAATCATACAATGGTAAAAATATTAACACATACCGTTTAGATTAGGAAAAATATTTTGTAATAACTGGGGACTTCTTGTAGGCTAGTGGTAGGTAATAAAGGCTTGTCACACTATGGTTGTGGGTTCGATTCCGGCATCTTTGTCCGACGTGATGGGTTATACCCTAACCTGTAGGTTTTCCTTTTTCTAAAACAATAGTATTATAATATTCCATGAATAATCTTCATAAATGGTTTAACCATAGACAATACTACCCAAAGTTCAAATTAATCCATTCCAACATTTATAGTTATCCAAAATACCTCTGTCCAGACTTTTTTAAAAGGTCTCTAAATTCCAAAATCAAATGTATCATCAGATTCCTCATACAAAGTAAAGTTTCTCTTATTGTCGCATACAAAAATATGATTAACATCATCATATTAAATCTTTAATGAAAACAAAAAGTAATGTAGTATAATCCTTATATATATCACATTATTCTTATTACCAGAATATAATCCTTGAGTCCAAAATCACCAATACATTACTTATTCCACTTCAATTGTAGTAAAAACATATGATTTTCCTTGATCCCTTGGCCTTTTTTGAGGTAATTTTCACTGACACTTAGGATATTCATTTGAATAATACCCCATTTCCCTAAAATTATAGCATTCAACATTAAAAGCATCTATTTTCCCTTGCAATCACAAGCCTGGTGACCATTTTCTCTACATTTATAACAAACTCCCATTCCTTTTAGTCAAGTACCGAGGTGATTCTTCCCACAATTATCACATAATGGAAAATCCTTCTTTCCCTTTTTCCATTTATATATCTCTTGTTACACTGTTATCTTCTTCTCCTGCTTTACTTTATTGTCATAAGACTTAGAGAATTCCTTTTTTGTCTTGATAGCACATGAGGCAATATCTTCGTACGATGAGAAGGTTTTTGAGACTAATGCTCGACAGTGAAATGGCTTTAACACTTCAAAGAAACGATCGATCTTACTTCTTGGGTTACGTATATAATCTAAAGCATGCCTCGCTAACCTTGTAATGTTAGCCTCATACATTGCGGCATTCTCATCCTCCTTCCTGAGACTCAGAAATTGACTTTCCATATCTGCTCTATGGTCACGAGGGAAGTATTTTTCTAAGAAAATCTCTTTGAATTCCCTCCTTTCCATATTATATACTTTTCATCTTCATTCATGATTTGAATCAGTGACCACCATTTATCGGCATATCCAGTGAGCCAGAAAACTGCCATGAAAACCTTCTCCATTTCGCTACTCCCCAAGGTGTGGTATATTTTCTCTAAAGATTTTATCAATTGCTCAGCTACTAATGGATTTGTACCCCCATTAAATGTTTATGGTTGTTTCCTCATGATGCAATCTAAAATTGAACCTCCATGTTGCGGATCAGGGTGCTCCATACGAGTAAGGTTATTATTCATAACCTGAGTGATATTTCCCAGTATGGTGATAAGTTGATCAGCACCAGTTGTATCTCCATCTCCACAATAATTATCTTGAGCAGGAGGACAATCCCTACATAGAGTGCGTGCATTTATACGGTTTTCATTCCTCCCACTAGGCACCATTTCTAAACAATGGAATAAACTAGATTAGTTTATGAATGAAAATACATAATTCCATACTTGTAAAACACTTAACATAAATCGAACTATTTATGGATATAATCCATAAAAAATGTTTTCTTTGATGAAATATATACTCAAAAACCCTTCATAATGGTTTGTAAAAAAATGAGAATTATCCTAAGCATAGCCCTCGAGAGTGTCATAACCAAGAGTACAGCAAGTCCCGTTGTTGTGCACTAGTTCCCATTCGATTCTAGCTTAAAGCGGTGTTTTCGGGTTTTACCCCTAGGTACATATGTGCTAGAGCCGCCTCTACCATATCATATTCAGATTGGGATGAATTGCTTGGAAAACTCACAAAATCTATATAATACCAAAATTCTAGGATGTTATTCTATACTAACCCTTAAAGTTTATCTTAGGGCCATGTGCTCTAATCATATTTTATCTAAATATAGCTTCCAAGGTTAGTACTAAACTACCTCTGATACCAACTGTAATGCCCCGACCCCAATTACAGAGAGTCGGTGCATTATTGTGTAACATTGGAATCATCACAAAAGATCATGTCTTGAAAGACCGATTAGTTTAGTAGCCTTGGAAACACTAGAAACATTAATAAATGTTACGTTACATCATAAAGTGAAAAATAACAATAACATAGTCTCTATAGTCAACACTTCTATCCCCTTCAGACTATCCCTGTAGGTCAGTCATAAAATATTTCTTCACATCCTTGGAAAAATAAAACATTAAAAGGGGTGAGCTCAGATGCTCAGTAAGGATAACAATATAGAAAGAGCATTTATAAATAAACAAAAACATTTAAGGCAATGTATAACTAAAACAAAAGCCTTTTAAACTTGAACATCAACATAATATGGAAGATAAAGTAAAATGAGATAATGCTATTTACCTATTCACATGGATATTCTACTAGTTGAATAATCACATTCAATATCAATAAACACTTTCATCATGATGGAATGCATAATGCCATACTATCATAACCATGTAGCCAAGGCCGCGTGCCAAGACTACAAATAAGATTTTGTCAAGGCCTCATGCCAAGACACTTGTTTTACTCATGAAACCTACCGATGCATCAAGTAGATATAGAGGGCTCCACCCGTCACTTATTAAGTCCAATGCATTCCTTATATGAACATGTTTAAACATATCATAAACCACAACATAATCGTATTACATAAAACATGCATAATAGAAACATAAAATTTCCACATTTTAATCACAAGATATAAAAACAACACATTGATATAATAAAAAAACATTTTCAAAACCGTTTTAAATACCAAAATAAATGAAAATTAAAACATGGTATTTATTTTTCATTTAAAAAAATTTATAGATTGTAGAGGAAGCCGAAACTCAAATAATGGTCACGGCGGTGGATAAGTAGTTGTCACCACATACGTACGGAAAAAAAACATTCCCATTTGTCATTTAGTATAGAACTTCATATAGAAATGATACTTTTTGAATAAACGTAAAAGTCAAAGGGTTTTATACACCGTATAAAAGAAATTTGTGTATAAAACAAAATATGCCTCAATGAATGGAGATTGAGATGAAGTCCCTTACAACGATCATTTTTTAAATAAAATAGATCTATTATCTGTGTTCACTATAATTACACATAACGAAACTACAAATACATGATAGGACATAATAATATCATGACATAATTTGAAAGTGGGATATTAACCCAAAGAAATGAAATTGGGTTAAGAAGTTCCCTTACCTCGTGTCCGACATGACTAGATCATTCTTTAATCTCATGAATAATAATATACAGTTAATATCTATTTTCATAAGAACCTTTTTCATGTTCATTATTCATTTTATATCACTTATTACCATGTTATGAACATTATGTAATTATTTAAGTTAATAACAGTCATTTTGTCGATCTATGGTACTTGAGTCAAAAATAAACATCTTATAATTAAAAGTTGTTCATGTGGTTAAATATGAATTATATCCAGAATTATATTCATGATGTAAATATCATGTATATCATATATATCCAGTATATACATGCATTTTTAATATTACATAACTTTTAGACGTAAGAAATGAAATTCACCATTCAAGGAGATAGTAGGCCATACGTACGCATGAACGCTACTTTCATTTCTATTTCATAATTAATGGAATGATATTATAATTATATGAAGTTATACTATAATTAATGTATAATATAATTCATAATACCATTTAATCCATCCCTTATACATCCCACATATGGCATTAACGATTCAAATCACTTTGATGGGGCGGTAGTCCACAATTCCTAAAATGATATTATTGATTTTACCCGTAATAGAAATCATAATGGTATGCCATAAATGATAAATACAGAATCATAAGGAAAAATAACATAATATATATAATATATATAAATAGTTTAATCATAATGGCATGCATGATAGGTGTTAAAATAATATTGAACAATCATCGTTTCTTGAGGTAGTAATTCACCACCCACAGAAACAGTATGTTCTTTAACCATTAGACGAAGGTGTGTGTAAGTGTAAATAAAATCCTTCTCATAAGAACATCCATGTATATTAATGATACTGTTTTGGTTACAAAATAATGTAATAAAAATATTTTAGGGGCTTGGAGAAGCAAAATAAAACAAAATTACACAAGACAATACATTACCTTAAAATCGGGTAACTCTTTTGGATTTGAGCCAAAGGCTTCCTTGGGAAGACTTCTGCCCAAAGTGAACCTTCTAGGAGTAAGATATGGAATTTGGGATAGTATTTGGGCCGAGTGTGGCTGAGCCAAATGGCTTGGAAGGTGTGAATAAGGTGGTAGTGGTGGGGGCCTTTTATAAGAGGAGAGGAGGGGCACTCGTGGAAAGTCATGCAATGTTACATTATTATGAAGTGATTTTCAGATTTCAAAGGTCCTAAAATTATATTTTTTGAGTCTAAGGTGATAAGGGTTCTAAATATACTCATAAAATAGGTTTTTTAAAAGTTTAAGTCTTATATTGTACATTATATTATCATTTTATTTAAATCGTTAATTAATGAGGTAATCGCTGCATCATCATGGTGTCATAAATAATTTAATTTATTTAATGTATAAAAATTATAAAAAAATTACCATTATGTCGGAAATATTTTTATATTTCTAATTAATATTTATATTCTAAATGTTACCTTGTATAACTCTATGTAATAATTGTTTTAGTAAAATAACTCATGTTTGTGACAATTTTAGTTTTACTTCAAATAAAATGTTATTAATGTCATTTTCTTACCCAAGTGGCTCCATGGGGTCCCCAACATGACCCATGGATTTTATTAGTCTTAAATTACTTATCCAATAAGGGTAACATAAGTGTATGGGTATTTTCATATTTTTATAATATCATTTTTACCTTAAATTTCACTAATTAACCTTAATCGTGATTAATTAAACTTAAAAGTCACTATTCACTAAAAAAATAATTTTAATCCAATTGAACCACTTTTTAATTCTTAATTAAAACCATGTATGTCAGATTTTTTGAAATCAAATCACAGAAGTGGTAATGGTTCATTTAAACGAAAAATCATTTTTTAAATACCACTTAGTGGTTTCACTATTCTTCAAAAATTGATGTTTTTCATAACAATGCCAAAATTTCACCCTAAACTATATTTGATATTCCGAATTCAAAAATGATGTCTGTTTTAAAAAATTAAAAACATATAAGTTTAATTAATTAATTTTATAATTAATTCCCACTGTCACAACAAATAGCATGTTTTTAAGAAACAATATATATCAAAAGATTGACAATTGTTTATGTCCAATTTCAATGTGAAATTATTTATAATTACCACCATTGGATAAAATGGTAAAAATATATTCTAATTATACATTAAAACAACTCCATAGTATAAATTATCACTATAAATTATTTTCATTAAAAAAGTACTTTTTATGTATTTTTCACTATTCATAAAAAATTGGAAGTTCTCATAAAAATACTGAAAATTCAACATATGCTAATTTCGATATTCCGAATCCAAAAATGAAGTCCTTTTTGAAATATAAAATATATATAATTTCAAAAAGTGGGTATTACAATTCATAATGGCTATTTTGATTGGTCGTGGTGTGTTAGAATCTCAAACTTGTATACAACCCAAGTTATTGCATATTGAAAGAGAAGCATATTGTGGAAGCTCGGGGTGTTACAATATTGGGTAATTGAAAATAAAAATCATGAAAAAATGTTGTGAATATTTTAAATGAAAAAATAATTATTTATTTTTAAACATTTTGATTAATTGAAAAATTAATACTATATAGAAGACTCAATTTTTAAAGTATGGTTTAAACATGTGATTGTATGCTCTAATTCTATAAAACTCTAACCTAATGTTTCATTGGGATTATATTAATATAGTAACATAAAAGATATTTACATTATGTATATTTTAAATTAATTTATCATTTTATGAAAGAAAATTAACTAATTTATTATCAAAATATTTTGAGGTAAAGTGAGCAACCATGGAGTCCAACATTACCACCAAAAACAATCACATGTTAGAATATCCCAAAAAAACTATAGGATATGCCCGTTCCCAGCAACTGCACCATGAAAACAAGACACCACTAATGCATGACCATTAAGCATGTTGTTCCGTGGAAAATTCACGGGGACAAAACTGATGGAATAACAATAACCTCCCAACCATCTAATTCCAAACCGTAAGCACTGTTGAATACATCATGCTATGAAACCGATCTATAGAAGATCCCAGCAGAATAATTATTGAGAAGCATTTAAACATCACATTAAAACAACACTGGTGATAGATACAGAAGAATACCACTCATACTAGTGTCCCCCCAAACCATCCAAGCAACCAAGGACACCAAATTAAACAAGATAATTAAAGATTAACATTATCATACCAGAGTTTTTTACCCATTCCAATTTACAATGTAATCATAATACCTTGGGACCTGGAACCTCCATCATCATCCTATCAAACTCAAAAGCCAGTAGTTCCCAATATTGTATATACTCATCAAAGTTGATCTTCCCATTATTGAGTCCCCATCCAGAATTAAATTATGTTTTTCAATCTAGGAATATTTATCCTCAGTGAGAACCACCATTAGGTACCCCCCCCCCCCAATTTTATCTTCCTCCTCTACATTTTAATTGAACAACAATGCCAAATCAACCACATCGTCTACAATACATAATATTCCATACAAGCTCTGATAATTCTCAACCCTTGGGTTTTGATGGATCAAGGTCACATTGGTAATCTTCATGTTATATATCTTTTTTTAGGGATGGGTCTCTAAAGAGGCCAGTAAAGGTGAGTAGTCCTTCCTCTCATTCCTCCACTAAAGACTTCAATTACCCTCTTAGATTGAATCTCCATCAGCCATGAAATCTGTTTCACATACATTGGGATCCTTCACGTAGACCCCATATTCATAAACCGGTTTCATAATATCATAATGTAATCCCACCTTAGAAAGGCCTCAAACCTATAACTAAATTCTTACGAGGGCTTGATATAATAATATAATCCCCCTTCTACCCTAGCATTGGATGATTCAACCTCATATATTTCAGAAACAACTCCCTCTCCCCCACAATCTGTTCAAAACCACCTTACCCCCATTCAAGTTTCATTCTAACCAATCATCCTAGTACTGGACTAAATATCCACCCTTACCCAAAATAATATTTTTTGGACCCTCCAAATACTTCCACAACCTACTAAACACTTCAGACACCTTCGAGTTAGCCTGGGGCACCATATCTTTCTTCACTGTCTTAGAACCATAAACACACTCAAAATAACCATTGTGATCACCATCAGTTTGTTACTCCTTCACATGATGTGGTGACTGATGTCCCTAACCTATACCTTTTAAACATAATTCCATATGTTTTGGAACATCATCCAAATTATCCTTTGGAGAATTTCCATTATAAATAACCACTCTCTTTTTCATAAGATTGGTTTCCTGATGATGAACCCCCCTCGAATGGGTAAAGGGTCCCTTTAGTCCATCCTCCAATGATTGTTCCAAATATTTTAAAGAATAACATAAGTGATTCCAGTTCTTATAGATCAGCTATTTCTTTCACCTGTATTCCTCGTAAATTTTTATCCATACAGAATTGAAAGGGGATCGAGATGCAAGAAATTCCACACAAATGCATTGATTAATCGGGTGAAAAAATCTATTAGTACGACTATCCATGAATAATAAATTACAAATGGGATTATGTAGAATTCTAATAATAGATGGATTCTGGAAAAGAATAGAGAGATTGGGGATGCATTCCCAGACTGCAGAGAAAATCAAATAATGATTCAGATGAAATTATGTAGACCAATATAATAGGAAGAATCGAATATTTTTTAAGCTATGCAGGGCACACGACTATACTTTGATGAGGTATTACTATGATTAAAATCGAATCATGATATGGTTATAGTTGAGAAGGCCAACATTCTTCCTCTCATTAATATCCCATGAACGGAATTCAAACCTAACAAATGCATCAATTGATGGTCTCCTCTTCTTAAAATGAGAAACCAATGAGATATTTAAGAGAACAAAGGTTTTCATTAATTTAAAAGCCCAGATCTATAGATTTGAGTGGCCATCAATGTGGTCCAGTACATCAGGGATTAAAGAATATTTTGGGAATGGAGGACAGAAATATAAATTACAGAATGGTTAGAATAAAGTCCCTACTCTACTGGTGGGAAATGATGCTCCATCCGACACTGAGGTTGGATGGGTCAGTGTTGAAGTTGTCATCGTCACTAATAGGAGGATAAAAACTCTAGGTTTTTATAGATTCCATGATTTATAATTTAATGATTATTAAGTTTCTGTATCTAAATTATGATTGTTCAAAATGGTTTACGATAGAATAAATATGGATGTTAATGTAGGAAGGAACTGATATGATGGTTTATTTCCAAATCTAAAACCTTGAACTATATGAATTAGATCTGATAATTTTTTTAGATTAATGTATTATTTTGTGTCTGTTATACATTGTGGTGGAATACATTAAATAGAAAAACTAGATCTATTAAAAGAGAACATTATTATTGTGGATCATTTTATGAGGAAACTCCCTCATACATTTGTTGGTTCTTTTGACCTAGTGGTAGATATGGGTTGTGTTAAATCGCTTTCAATGATATTCAATGTCACATGTTATTAAAATAATAAAAAAATAGTCTTTCTATTTCTCATTTAGAAGTAGATGATGACCCATGGATGTTAATTGTCAAGAATGTCAAGGAAAGATAGGAGACTGATGCTCTAAATTTGAATAATTTCATAATAAATTCCTTGAATTATTTTCATAAGGTTGTTAGACGAAGGATGGAAAATAAATTCATGATATTAAAATAAATAGAGTAATATTTAGCCGCAATACAGAAAGAAAAAGTAATTCATTTTGAAATGTATTCTATAAATATCATTTAAAATCTTGATAGTAATATAAATCATTTTTATTTATGTTGGAATCTAAGATATCAAATGGAATTGGATTTCCATGAATTGAAATATTATTCGTAACATGTTCAATATGTTGAGAGGGTAAAAATGGATTTCGTTCCACTCAGGTGTACTTGAAAAATGAACTATGAAATGGTCCATATATATATAAATTTATAATAATCCATGAAAGATTATTAATGAATGAAAATATATTTTCTAGTTTGTTGAATGTGTTATAAAAAGCATTGTGGGGAATAAATTGAGAAATGTTGGATGTTCTCTTAATGTTGAAAGTATTTAAATAAGGCTCATGATTGCAATGAAATATATCATTGTGTGGGTGTGTTCATTTCTTATATGATAATAATAAGGTGTTTTAAATTTTGTGAGATAGGGAATTATATAAATACAATAAAAAGGAAGGATTAAAACAGTGAGATTTTGACAAACTGTATGAAAAACAGTGTACAGAAATTTTTTGAATCTACATCAAAAGTTGTTAGGCCCCCCAATAAAGTAGTATGAGGTATATTGTTTTTATAAAAACTTTTAAAATGTATTGTTTGATAGGTGTTCAAAACATTAATTTATTTCTATGAATGTTTCATGGAAATTATAATGTTCCACAAAAAAACTGAAACTAAAATATATGCTAAAAACACCACAGTGAAATATTATGGTAAAAACATTAAAATAATTTTGTAGTTGTTTTTTATGGAATTAAATTACCATACATACTTATTTTTTTCCAAAAAAATAGTTTTATATTATTATGGGTATACATTTTATTACTATTTACCATGCTATGATTGATTGTAGGGACAATGAAGTTTTTTTAGAACAACTAAGATTGAAGCCATAACGTTGACAACATATCAAGAATATATGTTACTACTAAAAGATGTAAATTAAATTTATATTGTATATACAATTTAAAATATGGTAAAAATTAATATTAATGATGGGTTTTTGTTATATGAATATCTAGATTTTTTATTAACAAGATTCCCAGAGTTATAAATGATCCAGTTGTTTAATTTACTATTAACAAAGTTATTGATGCTAAGATAATTTCACACCCCCTTATCTAATGTCCCATATTGAACATCTATAATTAAAAAAATTTATTAGAAGTATATTTATAATGGTTTCATTCTTCATATCACATTACCATGGGGTTATCCTATTTTTGGTTAATAAATATTACTGGTTTCATGATAATTTTAATTGATTTTAGAGAATTTAATTACATTACAATAGATAATATGTATTTGTTTACTATTATTGATGAATTATTTGATCGGGAAAAGGGAGATTACTGTTTTTCTATGATTGAATTAAATTTTTGAAACAATCAGCTAATGGTTAATAAGGATGACATTAAAAAAAATACCATAGTAGACATGGGAATCATGGTTTTTTATAATACCTTTTATTTGAAAAATTCCCTAACTATATTTTTGTATCATATGAATAGAATACTATATTAATATTTGAATAATATTGTGGTTTTCTTCTTCTATTTTGATGTTTCTATAAATTTATGAGGATAATTAAAAACATATAGGGTCTTATATATAATTCCATAAGAAAATATGATATTCAAATAAATTTCAACTGTTCTTTTTGTTTGAAACTGATATCTTTCATTGTGAGGATTAACAATAAATATGTCATAACAGATGATCACACCAAAACCATGTTATTTATGAATGTATAAGAACTAAAAATCATAATAGGAGTTGTTTTTTCTTATATTCCCAGGCTATTATCGGTGGTTTGTTGAAAACATTTCATAGTTATCTATTTCACCAAAAAATTGAACACTAAAAGGAGTTAAATTTATTTTTAAAAAGGTTGGAAGTATTTTTTTAGGAAATAAAATAAATATAGATGAATGCTCTAGTTTTAGATATTCTAATGAGAAATTGTGATTTTTAAGCTATTTTGATGCTTCATTGATGGGATGTGGTTTCATTCTAATGAATAATTATTAGGTAATTGTACATTATTCAAGGAAACTAAATCCCAAGAGTTAAATTATCCTACACATGATTTGAAAGATATTTTTTGTATTTTTATGTAATTCTTTAGAAACAACATTTATGTAAAGACAACAATGAAGTATATACTTACAATTAATGATTATGTTTAATATATACAATAATTTAATTGGACATGAGGTAGAGATGATGGATAAAACTGATAATGGATTATAGATACATGATCGGTTACTATTTACGAAAAGTGAAAAATTTGGCAGATGCAAGATTCAAAAAACATCACACATTATTAAACATGTCACATGTAGAAGATGATGTTTTGATTAGTTATTTGATGGATCCCTGGAAGTTATTCCTGTAATAAATTCATTTTTTTCGCGTTCCTTTATAATCATCAATGTCAGTTAGAATCAACAACAGTTAGAATAAAGACAAAAAATTACATGAAATGGTTGATTTTTATATCAATGCTATGTTTTCGGAATATAATGATGAAAATTATAGTGTATTGGTTTTTTATAGATAATATGTATTCCTTGTGATTCATATTTAATGAATGAATTTTCATAGTGATGTTCATTACTCACTATTTTATATTTATCAATGATGTACGGTGATGTATATAGATTTTTAGGGGTACTAAAGGTTTTATAAAATTAGTAGATACATTTCTCACATCACATTGAAATGTTTTCCAGAAAATAGGTCGAATAAGAATGAAAATAACCAATGAAGATGTTTCATCCTTCCCCAATTCCAAATTGGAAATTGGAAAATTTATCCCTAGATTTCCTGGTGGTTTTACCAGAGACTTCTGTAGGTAATAATTTGATTTGGGATATTATTAATGTACTGATGGAAACTTCACATTAAATCCCAATTCGAGATACAATGTATTTAGATCTACTTTATCGACTGTATATTAAGGATATAGTAATTTTACTTGGATTTCCTCTATCGTGTACCTAACTATTATCTTTGAATCTATTATAACATTTTTGAGGTCCTTTCTGATGTTGTTGGACACAGAATTAAATTTTAGATCAGCTCTTTATCCTTAATGGGAATGAAAAACTGAGTAACAATTCATTATTTGGATGAAATGTTTTTTGGTTTTTCAATATAATACCAATTATGTTTGGATACACATATTTGATATTTTTTTAGTATTATTATAAATGTTTTCATATTAGTATATAGATATAAACCTTTAATGATTTATATTGAAAGAGGTTTTAAACTCCAGGATATTTGTACAATGTTCATAAATAGTAGTTTATAGAACCTGAATAAATAGATGAAATGGTTGACATGGTATAGTTGATTCAAAATAATATGATGGAATCTTAGAGAAGAAAAAAATTTATGTATATAACATGAGTAATGAATATCATGTTGAAGTAGGTGATCAAGTTTCTCTTAAAATACATTAATGTAATAGTTTTTTCATTTTCATAAGAAGGGAATGTTATGTACATGGTTGACTGGACCATATGAAATCCATGAGAAGGTTAGATTGGTTTTCTACTTATTATCTTTTCCTCGACATTTATCCCAAGTATAATGATATTTCATATTTTAATGTGAATATAGTATGTTTTAAATTTATGTCATTATTTGATCCCAATGTTTTCAATTTTGAAGATAATCTATCATATGATAAAAATAATTTTTTGATTCCTGATCATATTTTGAATTTATTGGGGAAAAAGGTAATTCCCTATGTTATTTTTTTTGGATAAAATATTCAGATGAAAAGATAACATAGGTTTCAAAAAAATCATTAAGTGAAAGGAATCCCTATTTGTTTAACAAGTGAATATATTTCTGAGGATTACATTTACAAAAGGGGGAACATATAATAACATATGCACTAATATAATTACTTTATTTCATATTTTTTATTATTCTTTAATTAATAGTTTAATTCATTATGTTATGTAATTAATAAAATAAGATATTTTTAAACTAATTTTTCATATGGATATAATGAGACGAATAATTTTTAAATTATAGAATTTAAATTATAAAAAACATATTTAATTTTTAAATTCATTATGTTGAAATTATCTTAAAATGAATTTTTGAGATTTTTCTGAAAAAGCTATATTATTTGTGAATAGTTAATATTATAGTTTTTTTAAAAACACATTATATTTTATGACGCAATAAATATTTAATTATTATAAAAAAATATCCTTATGAAATTAATAAAATTATAATAAATATTGCATAAAAATAATTCAGAATATGTGATGTATAATTTATTCCATGATTAATATAATAATCATTTTCATTGTAGACATTGAGTCAGCACATCGTTGTAAAAGTCATATTTAGTCATTTATATACAATAAATGAGTAAAAAACTCTTTTCATGAATATTTTATTAATTATTAATTATAAGTAAATTTTTTTATAGATACATTCAAATTTTAGCATTTTATAACATGAATCTTTTCCGAATTCTAGTTCAATTCTTAGACAATGAAAAAAAAGACAAATTAAAAAATTCACAAAATTTTCATAACATGAAAATTATTAAATATACATAAATAATGAATATAAAGGATTATAATAAACTTAATTTATTTATTTTAATTTTATTTATTTATTTATAATTTTTTATGTATGAGGTAATAACCTCAAATTTTTATGAAATAACTACATAGTGCTTCTTCAAGTAAACAAATTATGTCCCACGTAATATTTTATTTTAAGAAAATTAAATATGTTCACATTATATTTATTTATTACTATAACCTTTTGATATATAGTTTTATAAAATAGATATTAAAATTTATATGTAGCTAAAAATATAAAATATTTATATTATAGATTGATATTTATTTGTTATATCAATTTAAAATATAATTTTATTAAATGATTTCACGACTATGATAGAGTTATTACTAAATTAATTGAATAATAAAATAATTGATATAAAAATATTAAATATGATATAACTCTATATTATAATGATGATCAGTTAATTATCTTGAGAACTATGAAATTTCTAAAAAATAATATTTTTTTTCATATTTGAATATATTTTTTGATGTTTTAAAAGTTATAGTAATGAATAGTGTAAAATGTGGAAATATTGATATTTCACGAATATAATATTTCATTAAATTATTGAAACATCATACAAATCCAGAATATGGAAAATTGTAAACTATTTTCTGAAAAATGTAATCTCGTGGGATTTATATTCCCTTTTTAATCCTTTTTCCTTAAAATAATCTTATTATATTTTATTTTTTTAAGATTTCCTTAAATTACCCCTCACCACAATTATAAATCGGGAAACCATACTTCACTAAATTTCATCACCATTAGATTCTATATTTACCATCATCTATCATATTCTCTTCTCTTAATATTGATACACATTTTAGTTGTTCTGGTATAACCATAAGTCTAATCTGTAGATCCTTTTGGGGGTTCTCAAATAGATGATAATTAAGATGTAAATTACAATTTAATTATCTATAAAATTATCGTTCCCCACTATCTTATCCTCAACCCTCTCAGAATATTACTAATAAATCAATTTTTAAATATAATGTATAATTTTATTTTGTTAAAGGTATATCAATTATGAAATCTCTTATCTCCTCCTTTCATTGAATAAAATGAAATCGTCGTCCATGGTATATCGACTCACCAACTTCATGGATAATGTTTTTTTCATTTCACATCACCACATTCATGGAATTATTAAATTCACTTATAATTTCATTATATCGTATAAATTTATATATATTATACACTTTCTAACATTATGGATTTAATATATGTACATAATATTAAATAGAATGAAACTAGATTGTGATGGTCAGAAAAACCACCAAAATAAACTAAATAATTATCATTAACGGTTCTTCAAATTAATCATTATTATGTAACAAATAAAAATTATATATACTAAAATTGACACTTCTACAGGTGAATTAATATCCAGTAATTTAAAATATGTTTTTCTTTTCCCACATTATAAGAATATTCATAAATATATACAAGTTAACCCACCATAAAACCATTGAAAACGCTACTGGATTGATGATTTTGTCCTTTATAACTCAATGAAATGTCTATAAAATAACCTAAAAATATAAGAGAGATAGATTATGATAATATTTACTAATAAATTTTATTGGATTATCTAGGATGTTAGTTTCAATCAGATAACACTTTTATATATAACGTATTAATATTTCATTTTGTAAATCCATATTATATAATTTAACAAAATTTAAGAATATGGTATTCTATATAATAAGGCATGAGAAAATTTATCAATTTCATGAATAATTACTGTTTTGAATCCTATATTATAATATTACATGGTAATTTTCATATAAATTTTTTCAATTTTATCTGATTAATATTTATTCAAAATATGTGACATCCATTAAGGAATGTTTTTATGGTGAAAGTATTCTGGTTTTATGATTATGTTACTGTTCGTGGAAATTTTTTATGATGATGTATAATTTCGATATATCACTCCAATTCATTTGGTTTGTTGGAAATTATCCATAATGGATACTCTATGTGTAACTGTGATAGTTACATAATAATTTATCTTTGAGGGTTCCATCATAAGATATAAATGAGGGTTAAATATAATATATTTACTGGAATAAATATAATAATATTTATGTATTTTAATAAAATTATGCCCAGAGTTACCATAAGATTTTGTTAATGCCATCTATGTTTTATAGAAACATCATATTTTCACGATTTATATAAATGATACATTATACGGTGGGAATTATATCTTTTTGAAAATTTATTCATGTGTATTCAAAAACTAATGGATTATTTATTTCTTTTTTTGACCCTTGTTGAGCTTTTTTTCTCATCACATGTTTTCAAATATTTCCACAGGGTTTAAGGATTGTTAATAAAAGAGAAGAATACAACATGAATGTTGAAATAATTTTTCATGAAAAGAAATCCATTTTTTTTAATAACTTATTATTTATTGGAAAATTTTATACTATTAAAATAATTAAATATTCAATGAATGGATTTTTTATGTAATAATATGTCCATATTCTTTAAAAATATTAACCTAAAATACATTTGGTAATTATCGAATGTGAATTATAGTAAAAACATCCAATAATATTCTATATATATGTAAGAGTCCATAAAATAATATATATTCATAATGTTTCAAATTTAGTTATTAAGATGTTTATGTTAATGATGCCTAATAAATTTTCACTTTAAGTGAATAAGATAATAAATGTATGGTTTTTTTCTCAACACAATACCCTTTCATTGGGTTGTAATGATTCTTAGTGTAGATTATTTGTAATAGTTTTTTATTATAACCTAATATTAAATTATCCTGAATTTACTATATTTTTATATATATTTAAAGTTCTATCACAACAACTGCTTCAATTGTTTCTGATATAAGAATTATGATGTGGATGGGATTTATTTCCTGTATCATTTTGGATTTGATATAATCATTAATATGGTAACATTTGGGGAAAATTTAGATATTTCTCTCTAAATAATATTATATTGATATATCCATTTGTTTTTCATGAGAATCACATGTTTTACCCGAATTACACTTTCCAGTTTGGTTCATAATTTACTCAATTTAATGCTTTTCAGAAAAACAAGCAATAGATCTACATTTTTTTGATACAATTTTTCAAAAAGTAAATATTTATAACTTTTTTATTGATATTATTATATTTGATAATGTATTTTTCTAAGTTATTTTTATGAATTTATCTCTTAATAAAATAAAACATCATTTAATGTTTCTAGAGTCATGATTATCCATGAAAATTGATGTTTTGAAAAATATTAATGTAATCATCACATTAATCATTTTCCTTACAAACAATATTTTTGTTGAACATCATAAAATATAAATATGAAACCACCCTCTATGATTTCTTGATTTTACATAGAAATTTTTATTCTTATTTTTAAAAAGTATTTATTGAAAATATATTTAATACATTATGTCTATTTCTTATTTTTTTTCTCCAAGTGGCTTTTAATAATATTAAAAAAAATATTTTCATTTATTTTATAATTCTTTAATGTTTCCCAATGTCAAATATTAATATGATAAAACAATTCCTATTGGAATGCTCTTATTTTAATGCTCACAAATCATTTTTAAATCTTGTATATCTTGTTTAATCATGTTCTGTTATGTTTCAACATGCTTTTGAATAATCATAATCTATTCTATGAGTATTAATTCTTAATAATGATTTAAGATATTTGGAAAAGTATGAGTCACCATTAAGGTGAACTCATAGTCAGTTTTGTTGTGACCAAACAGTCTCACCTTTTCGTTTGAAAATTGGTAAATTACGAGATATTGTAGCAATGACACTGTTGTATCATGATACCTGTTCTGGAATCCAAAAATGACCAAACATCGCTTCACGGACACTGTTGAATCATTCTACTGATTGAAAAATTAACAAAGGACCATACAATGCTTCAATGACACCATTGTATCATTCTACTGGATCCAAAACTCAGAATGAACCAGACACCATTTCAATGAAAAAAATTCTAGTGACATTGTTTCTCATAATGGACTTGACATTGTTATCATAACATAGCTATGTCACCTAACCGATTCAAAATTTTCCCAAAGTATAAGACACCACTCAAAATGAACTGCATTCATGAAAATAATGTGTCACAGACAACTGTATAACCAATCTTAATTCATTGTTCCTATGAAATGGTTTCAATTTCACCACTAACATTGAAACCTTTTCACACTTATAAGATTCAGCATTATTTCAATTAAATTTTAAAAAAATCTAATAGTCATACGAAGCCACTTAATCTTAAAATTGGATTTCATGAAAATAAAAAAATGATTTGGAATATATTATTATTCTTATATTCCATACATGTCAGTAGACAATACGATGTATGATGTGTTGAAATCATGATTCTTATCATCCAAAAAATGAAAAACCCAATGATTAATATATTATTGAGTGTGATCTGGAGAAGAAGTGAGAGTGAAATAGACCAAATCCCACAGAAGAGACACGATAATACATCTTTCTAACTGTGATATAAAGAATAACTCTCTATGAACCATCTTGTGAACAATCTTATAGTAGTAGAACCTAAAATTAAAATAATTACTATGAAGAACAACTCATTGAACTAGAAACCATTACATTGAGCTCACAACACTTATTTTCTAGTGATAATTATAGAAGAGGACCCGAGCATCAAATCTAACACATTCAAAGTGTCCAGAACTATATATATTAACTCTATGAGTATTTATAATACGTTATAATAATATTATTAACTTTTGTGTATTGTTTTATAATTAATTTCATAAGATTTTTTATCTGTATTAACATCATACAATCTCTCCTTTTGTATACTAGATGATAAAATATATCCTCTCACTAAAACCCTATTACACCGTTTTATTCTCAAGTATAACTGTGGATTTGGTATTTTCGTGACCGGGTTATATTTTGTTCCCATGTAAAATGTTTGTAGTGGTCTAGTTAACCTGTAAATAATGTATGCTATTGTAACCCCAAATCCATGGTTTTGAAAAATCATGATTATATATATTGTTTCGTCATGGTAGATGATCACCATGTGGAGATGACATAGTCTTTTCTTGTGACTGAACCTCATTTTTTTCGGTTGTGTTCATTCACTTGATTCATATATGAATTTGTTTATTCATACTAAAAAACTTTGTGTTGATTTTATAGATAATGATAGATACTGTATTTCTAGATTTTTTTGTATATGTATCTTAAAAGTATAAGTAACATCATAAATTTCATTAATTTACAATTAATCAATCATTTATAAATCTTTCAAATAAGAAAGGCTTTTACAAATATGATACTTTTATTAACTGTCTTGTTTGAATTTAAATTTTGGGACTATCAAATAAATAGAGTTTAACACAATTTTTTATATGAATTTAATTCAACCCAATCTTCAAATTCATTCTCTAACTAACATTTGGTTTCAGAGGAATTTACATTGAACATTTCAAATATTTTCAACTGGGATTTTAGTTTTGTTTTAAATATGTAGACATTTTTGTTAGTTATATATTTTTAGGTCTTTAGAAAATTATTTTTATTAATTGTTAGGGATAATATATTGGATGGTTATCATTCCAAAATACCTCTCCTTTTCATTGGGTGTAATTATTCTCAATTGAAAATTAAGATGCAAATGCATTTAGAAATTATGGGCATTGAAATTTGGTCTTCCATTATAAATTAATATAAGATTATTATTTATTCTTAAAATACATTTGATGACTCAACTAATAATGCTTCTAATAATAACTCTAATGTTATGAATTCATTATATTGTTCATTGAGAGATTAATAGTTCAATATAATTTTTGCATGTAAAACAATCCATGAAATATGGGATACTCTAGCTTCTTTCACCTGAAATGACCATTAATGTTAAATAAATGGGACTTAAAACATATAATATTAAATATGATAACATTAAGATGGTTATTTATGAACCTATTCTTTACATGTAACCTATGATTAATGAAATTGAAAATAATATGATCATTTTGGGAATGTATTATACCAATAAGGAACAGATCATACAAATTATCAAATGTCTATGAGATAGATGTAGAGGAACTTCAGTATCAAAAAGATAATACTTAGATATCAGTAAGTTTCTAGTTAAGGATCTGATAAAAATGTTGATGATGTATGAAGAATAATTATGTTCCAAAAAATAAAAGTAGAATGAAAAAAATATAATCTAAGTTGTTTTCAAAACCAAGGCATCCAAAAATAAAGAAATGTAAAAGGTAGAAACTCATTCTAATAGTAAAAGTAACTAAGATTCACCATCTGTCAGTGATGAAGAAATGGCTCTGAAATATAAATTATTAAAAAATTATATAGAATGAATAATTTTTTAGAAATTCCAACTAATAAGGAAAATATGAAAATAAAGGAAACTATAAACAGGACTGTAAGAAAAATGACAATTTAAATGAGAGAGTTTTCTATGAATGTATGATAAGAGTTTATGTAAAGTTTGGATCTTCTAAATTGAAGAATAATACAAAATATGGGGATAATGGTAAATGGTATAAGAATGAAATTAAGGCCACAGAAATTTTTTATGAGGATATCTCTAATGTGTCATAATCATAACTTGATGAGGAATGTAATAAGGAAAAAATGTTTTTTATGAAAAACGCATCTGAGTTAACACTAGAATATCCGGCAATAATTATGAATATTCTACAGATGAATCTAATTATGATAATATGTCTAATGAAGAATTGTTTAAACAATGAAAAATGATTTAAGATAAATTCAATTAGTTAAAATATAAATATAACATTTTAAAGAAACACCATGATCTTTCCTCTATTGTTTTTTAAGAACTTAATGTTGAGAAATTTATGAAAATGCTCAAATTCTTAAAGAGAAAAATGATCATTAACATTCTAATGAGAGATTAAAAAAGGAAATAGAAACATTTATCAATTAAAATAATAAACATAAACAATATCTCATTAAATGTGTTCCAGAAAAATACAATATTGATATATGATACAAACAGGGGAAAATGAATTGAATCAAAAACAATATTGGTTCAAAATCTAAAAAATCTATTTCCTTTCCCAGAATTGAATGATATGCTAAATTTTCAAAAAGTGTATAGTCAATTAATATATTTAGTTTTTATAGTCCATATAGTGTTTAGTTTTCAAAAAAATTACAATCTACTTTTTGGAAACACATTAAATAAATATGGGTTCCCAAAGAACTCATTACTAATGTTACTGGAACCAATCAAGTATGGGGACCAAAATATTATGTTGTTTGATCTTTTTGTAGGAAATCTATTTGTAGAACTACTATAGATGTATATGTTACTTGGATAGAGGATGTTCAAGACAGATTATATTATATTAATCATGCATCAATAATCTATTATATATTGATGTTTTGTATGTCACCTTTGGAAACAATGATAAGGGAAAACTAATTTTCCTTGTCCAGATTCATATTTCTAATTTAGTTTCAATTTCCAATGTAATTTTATTGAGGGGATAAATTATAAAATTCTTATCTTATCATATTTATGTGATGATGGATTCAATGTTAAATTTGAAAATGAACCATATAATTATTTTTATTTTCAAAATTATTTACTTTTAAGTGATTTTAGAAATGAAAATATTAATGATATTAATTTAGATTCCATAATTTCTAAAAATGTTTCCTCCAAAAGTTAATTTTGAAAAAATTCATGGCACTGGATTAAGAGAATAGAAAATTTTAATATTCACTCACATAGGAAACATAAAAATAAATTTTTATTAAAAGATGTACCAAAACTAGAGATTCCAAAATACAATGTTTTTAATCCTCAACCAAATGATAAATAACAAAAAAATGTCTTTCTAACCAATAATAATGTTTCAATGTATCATCTTATTGAGTTTTTCCACATGGAATTGTTTGGACCATATATAGTTTTAAGTATTATTGGGATGCACTATGTCTATATTCATCTAGATGACTTTTCTAGATGTAATTGTTAATTCTTTCTTCTCCAAAAAGTGATGATTTCTGTCATTTCACTATGTATTCTAGAATAGTAGAAAATATATATGGTATTATAATTATTTCATTAACAAGTGAACAGTGTCGTGATTTTGGAAACCAATTTTGTAATCAATTTTCTCCAAAAATGGCTATAGTTATTACTAATCTACTCTTATAACACCATAACATAATGGTGTTTTTTAAAGATGAAAAAAGAACCTTATATGAAATAGATCATCCTATACATAATGACTATTATTTACCACTTTTAATTTTTAAGATGATATACATAAATCTTGTTATATAATTAATAGGTTATTTATTAGAACTATCCCTAATAAAAACCCTTTTTAATTGTGGAACACAAAAGAAACACAATTTTCATTGCATTGATTATTTTTGTTACAATGTATATATTCATAATACAAAGGATATCCTTGATAAATTGGCATCTAAAATTGATGAAGGAATATTTATAGGATACTCAATCTCTACTATGATATATAGAATCTTCAATGAAACAACCAAGTCTGTGGAAGAATATATACATATCAATTTTGATGAAACAGAGCAACATGATCCCAAGATCTCCCTATAAAATATTGGGGATGATCTATCAACTATAGACATAAATGAAAAATCATATAATTATGCTTATAATCATCATGTTAAATCATATATTTATGGAAAATCGTTAAACTCTAATCAGGATGATCCTGAATATATTTAAGAACCTTAAATTATGAACCCTTCCTTTTCTATACCTACATGAACATTTAATAACCATTGATTAGATGTTGTAGTTTGAGACTTAGACAAAGGAACTAAAACTAGATCATCTCATTGAAACCAGGATGAACATCAATCATTTTTTATAGCTTTAACCTAATAACCTAAATAATACTATTAATTATGATTCTTTTTTTAATGGTGATTATAGAAGAATTGAATCAGTTTTAAAGAAATTTTTTTGGAATATTGTGGATAGACCTAAAGACACCTTTAATATTTTCCCAAAGTTGGCATTGAGAAATAATGTAGATGATGTTTTTACTATTGTAAGAAATAATGCTATATTGGTAGCACAAGGATATAGTCAAGGAGAATTAATTGATGAGAAAGAATCCGTTTAACTAGTTTCTAGACATAAATCCATTATAATTCTATTAGAATATGCAGTACATCAAAATTTCAAGAAATATAAAATGGATTTTATGTTTTCAATACTAAATGGGTATATAGTTGAGGACTATTTTTTGAAAACCACCCAAATTTTATAGTCACTAAATTTAAAAATAATTTTTTTAAATTAACATTTTAATTATATGGGATATTATAGGATCCAAGAGTGTAATGCCTAGATACTAGTTACCCCGAGTTAGTGAATTATTACATAACAATGGAATGATCACTAGATATCATGTCCAGAATGATATATGAGTTTAGTATCCTTATACATATTATATACATACAAAAGTACTACATTACATTATGAAAAAAATTGTCTCCTTAGAACACACTCATATCCCTTAGCCTATTCCTTCTGATCAATCATAATATAAATGTTCGCATATAGGGGAATAAAAATTCCATGAAATGGGTGAGATTAGATGCTCGGTAAGGATAACAATACAGTAGGATATAAATTAAGTATAACCATTTAAGGAAATGTAAAATACTAAAACAAAAGTATTTTAAACATAAAATTCATCATAATATAGAAAATATAAATGAAATAATGGCATTTTATTATTCACATCAAAATTATACTTGTCCAATAATCATATGTAATATCAATACCTAAATTCATAATAAAGTAAAGCATAATGTCGGACATCATAACTACATATTCAATGCCTCGTGCAAATCCATCAAATAATTTTTTTTCATGGCCTTGTGTCAAGAAAATAGTTTATCTCATGAGATAAATCAACGCATCGAGGGTCTATAACATACCCCACCATTCAGTTACTACATCCAATTAATTCATCATATTAAAAGGTGGAAATATAACATAATCATTCACATTAAAAGTACATATGAAATGTTAGTAATTTAACCACAAACCATGTATGGTATAAAATAGAACATCCACAGTCAGACATATAAGAAAACCTTTAACTTAATAAGGAATATTGTATCATAATAAATATACTTCCAACAAATTTTAAATCCAATAAAGGATGTTGACATAGATGAAATCAATCAAAAAACTAATTGAGTGAAATATCTTTTTCTACTTTGAAATCATTCAAAAGATGAATAATTATAATAAACATTTATTTTAAAAATATTATTATAAGCTAGTAAGGGATGTTTTCATTGCGTTATAATGGAAGAAAATATCCACCCTCTACATAAGTTAAAAAACATTCTTTCTATAATTTATAAAAAAGGTTATAAAGTACAGTGTTTGGAAAATTATGGAAATATTCCTTTGAAAATAATTTATAAGAAGTAAAACAAGTGTATAAATAACATTTACAAATTTTCTAAGAAATATTAAAAATGTTTTGAAATACATTTTTATGAAGTCCTGATGTGGTTGATAATGATGTCCCAGTAGATACTTACGTATAAAAAACCTCAGATAATAAAGTGATTGTAAAATTAACCCTTGACTTCTACTTTTCCTTAGTCAATGGTACATTATCCTACTATATAATGGTTAAATAATTGTTTTTAAATCATATTAAAACCTAATACATAAATATGATATCAAATATGATCTTCAAGTATTTCATTGATGCTAATATTTCAATAGTATCATTATTTCAGGTGTTAACTAATTCATTTTACAATATAAGTTTTCTTAATAATGTAATTTCTGTTATAGATAGTATGTATTTGATTCATATCCAAAATGATATTATGTTCTTAAAATTTATATTTTAATCATCAAATGAAAATTATTATTGAATAGTAACGATGGGGAATGAAATTTCATCTCATCGTGGGGACGGTAAGTCATACGTACACATGAGTAGAAATATCATTCTATTGATGTTGAAATAATATTTAAATGGAAGGTATATTATATATACATAATCATTAACATGTTTTATTTATTATTTATATCAACTATACTCATTATTATACCAATCCAAATAATGATGTGTTGAATAAAAAAGTACACCACGATGTGGATATGGTACGTTGTACGTACCTATATATTATGACATTGTCATTCATATGATGGATACAATAATGAATATGGTTGTAACATATTTATAATTATGTCACAGTATATAGATGGAATTTTAGATATTATTTGGGTATGTAAACCAAAATGAATGAGGACATGGAAGAAGAAAAAAAGGTTGAAAGGGGTGATGAAATGATTACCTCTTATTCAGGTGCCTCCATCTGATTTGAACAAAAGGGAACTTTAGGATTTATTTCTGATAAAATTAAGGCATATAGGTTTAAATAATGGTATTTGGGAGGATATTTTATAAGGGGTTCTAGGGGCCAAATGGATTTGGTGATGTGAAGTTAAGAGAAGGGGAATTCGCCATTTATAAGAAAAGTATGGGGGCACTTTTGGAAAATCATGAAATATTAATTTATTATGAAAATATTTTTAGTTTACTATAGCTATAAATGAATTTATTTCAAGGATAAAGTAGGGATGGGTAAAAATCATCTCAACAAATAGGTTTTATTCTAGTATTGATCATTAAATGAACCTTATCATTTATATTTAACACTTAGTTAAATAGTTTAACATTTACTATGTCTTCATGTATTTTTATATTATATAGTTACTATACGAACTATTAATTTCCAAGAGAACCTCAAAAAGGTTAATTAGTGACATATATAACCTTATCTATGTCTTTTTTTTAATATTATATTTTAAGGAGTTTTAAATCATTTAATAAAACAATATTATTTTTAAAACTAATTTATCTGAATTTTGACACTATTTAGTATTTGTTTGTATTAAATTAGTAACTACATGATTACATTGAAAAAAACATTGAATAAATTCTACCATGTCATATTCACCTATAAAATTCATGGATTGCAAAAAATGTATCCGTTTTCATTTATTTTAATATTTATTATATCAATTACATTAATCATTCATTAGTAAGGTAATTATAACATCATCATTGTGTCATAAATAAGTTTAATTATATAATTTATAACAATTATAAATAAAATACCATGATTTAGGAAATATTTTTTCATTTCTATTGAATATTTATAGTCGAATTTATCTTATGTATAAGACCGTATTAAAAATGATATAGTTATTAAAAACTGAATTGAACAATTATAACTTTACATTAAATAAAATAAAATAAATGACAAATTCTAATAAAAGTGGATCAAAAAGGATCATATTTTAATCATATGGTTGATTTATATTTAAATAAATATATACAATAGAATCAGTCCATGTTTTATATTAATTTTAATATACTTTTTACATTTAATTACCCTATTTAAATTTATCCTTGGTAAATAAAATTTAAAATTTAAAATTCACCTAAAATTATTTTCATTTTATTGAACCAAATTTTAATTACTGAAGGAATCAATGTCAGTCGGATTTTTGAAATTAAATTCAAAGAAGTAGTAAAAATAAGTTTGATGAAAATTTGCAAATGTGGCTAGAATGTAGGTAAAAGATGTTAAAAGATCAATACACTATTATACGTCTAATCTTATTATAAGATGAATCCAATAAATAACATTGTAATTATATTGGTATTATAAATGTATTTTGACTATAAAATAAATTTAAATGAAAAATATTTATTTAAATAAGATGTTGTTTTTAATCAATAACACTGTGTTTTTAACAATTCATCCAAAATTTATAAATTTCAGAAAAATAAAAAAAAAATTATAACTATTCTGAATTGTATATTCCGAACCCAAAAATGATGTCCATTTTAAAAAATTAAAATAATAAATTATAAAAAAGTGGGTATTACTATTCATAACTCCTTTTAAACAGCTTGTTTTAGTGGTCATGGTGTGAAAGAACTCGAAGTTGCGTACAACACATGTTATTGTATTATTCAAAGAGAAACGTAATGTGGAATTTTGGGGGGTTTCAATAATTCATCCTTAAATTAATTTCACCCTGTAAATTTCTAGAATATTATGGCACAAAAATAGTCAGGTTGTTCTTTATCATAAGTTCCTTAGGTCCCACGATGTCTCTTACATTTTCTGGTTTCAACAAAGAACATTAACCAGATAACTTGTCCGATTTCCCAATACATATTCTCTGGTTTCATGAATCCTGATAGGCTATTCACAATAAGAGAGACAGAGTTCCAATTCTATTTCTTCATTGGTGAGTACATACATTGGGATAGGTATGTATTTCTCAGTAGTGATATGTGGAACACATTAGGTATTTTGGAGAGACATGGTGGCATTTCTAAATGGTAATCTACAACTCCAATTCATTCCATCATTTTGAAATGTCTAATATACCTACGACTTAATTTACACTTATTACTGAAAAATAACACACCCTTCTATAGTGATATCATCAAGAAAACATAATCTCTTTCTTGAAATTCCAAATCCTTCCTTCGGTCATCGGCATAAATCTATTGCCGAATTTGAACTACATTGATGTTGTTTTATAAAATCATCACAATTTCCATTATTTCCTCAAAATTTCTAGGCTGAAGATTTTTCATTCACCAAAATCTACCCCAACATGTGGTTGTGTGACATCTCCTTCCATTAAGGCTTTATATGGTGACATCTGAATACTTGAATGGAAGATATTATTATAGGAAAATTATAAAAGATATAAATAGTGATCCCTCATACCTTGAATGTCATGTGAGCAATATTTCAACCTGAATTATGTGGTTTGAATAGTTCATTCCGATTTTCCATCAGTTTGAGGGTGGTAGTCAGTACTCAAATGATGTTCAATATCCAGGGATTTATAAAGGCTTTTCTATAACCTTAATATAAAATGGGGATAAAGAAAAAAACAATCGATAGGGGAGACCATGAAGCCCTAAAACTTCATTAATTTATAGTATTACAACACTTTCATGTGGTAAAATTTCTCTTATATCATGAAAATGTGATGAATTGGTAAGAAGATAAACAATGACCCATATTGCATCATTCCTTATTGGATTTTTTGGTATCCCCAATGAAAATTTCCATTTTAATATCATCCCATTTTACTGATGTATGGGAAGAGGTTTCATGACTACATCAGGATGTTGTTGTCTAACATTTACATGTTAACAAATTATACATCCTGAAACATAATCAGCAATCTCCCTCTTCATGTTTTTCCATAATAAATGCTCCTTAAAATAATTATAAATCTTTGTTCTACTAGGGTGTATAGAGAATTAGGCATATGGGCATCATCAAACAATTCCCTCTTTAGATCTGGTATATTGGGAACACAATGCCTCCTGCCAAATTTCAGAAATCAATCTTCATATAAGAAGTCAATCAATCTCCCATCATTCCCTGTATTAATTTTTATTTGAAACACCTCATTATTAGTCTAAGAAAATTTCATCCTTTCTAGAAAAATATAGTACAAAAAATATTTGAATTTTTTGTGATGTTCTACCTACCATGACTATTCTTATATCTATCTTTACTAGATCCTTGAATATAAGATCACATTTAACTCACGTCTTGTATAGAAATCAATGATTCTTTCTTCTCCAACATCTGAAACCTTATATTCCCTCCCCATGTGATAGTGTATAGTGCAATCATAATTCATGTGTAGTTCGAGACATATTCTATTCCTCGCGTTGAGTACTTTATGTGAAAAAATTTACTTCAAAATCATGTGATCAGTATATATCTCACATTTTCCACCATAAAGATAGTGTCTCTATTTTTCAAGAGAAATTAATACAGATGAAAACTCAAGATCATGAGTTGTATAGTTTTGTTTATGAATTTTTATCTTCTATGATGCATTTTCAATAACTATATTATTCTTTATAAGGAAACAACCAAGTCCTTTATTTCAACCACTACTACAAATAACTAACCCATCATTACCCAGTGGTAGAGTCAAGATAGGAGCATTGACTAATCTTCTAATCAATTTTTAAAAACATTCTTCACAATCATTAGAAAATAATTAACCCCTTTACATGGGATCGTGGATAATGGGGTAGCCAATTAGATAATAATCTAGACGAAACACTGATAGAATCCTAATAAACCAATTAATGTACATACCTCAGTTATAATCATCGGTGCTGGCCATTCATGGATTTCCATTGTCTTTTAAGGATAAACAAAGATTCCATATATAGAGACAATATTTCCTTGAAAATAAATATCCTCAATCAATAAATCACATTTTCTAAACATCCCATATAATTAATTTAATTTAAGTGTCTTTAGAATAGTTCACATGTGATTATAATTATCTTCAGATCTATTGGAAAATACCAAGATATCATCAATAAATACCACTACAAAGTCATCATGATATTCCTAGAAAAATCTATTCATTAGATCCATGAAAATAGAGGGTGCATTAGTCAGTACAAAATGAATTATTGTAAAATACTAATGCCCATACCATGTTCGAAATTATTTCATCATTATTTATTCCATAATCATGAAAAACTGAAGATATGCATATTGAAGGTCAATGTTTTAAATATATTGAGCTCCCTGAATTTGATCAGATAAATCATCAATGTGGGATAGGTGATACTTGTTCTTTATTATTATATCATTTATCTCTTTGTAGTCAATGAAAACCTCATAGATCCATCTTTCTTCTTAACAAAAAGAATAGTGGATCCCAATAGAGAAAGTCTAGGGTGAATGAATCCTTTATTACTCAATTACTGTAGTTATTTTTTTAGTTATACTTATTTTACAGTGGCCATTCTATACTGGGTCATCGATATTGGCATTGGACCGAGAATTAAGTCAATGGAAAATTCAATTTCTCTTTCTGGAGAATGTCTAGGTAAATCCTCTGGAAACGTATCATCATATTCTTGCACAATAGTTAAATTCTATAATTGAAAATTCCTTTCCTGAACAATAGTTATTTCTATCTCTTCCTCACCAATAATTGAATTTATTAGAGATACTGGGGGTGGATCTAGATGAGAATCATATGGTGATGTTTCCTCTCTAAAAATATGGTATTACTAATCTTTATAAAAAATTTAACCTCATTATTCTTACAATAAAATTTTGAATAATGGTTCGAAATATAATCCATACCGGGGATTATATTACATTCAATCATGGGTATGACAATTGGATCAGAATATAAAGCATGTTTATATTCTATGATGATAACTGATTGAAAGAACATTGTTGGTATGATTCTTCCATTAAGATATTTGATGGACAAATCCCATGTTATATCAAACTGGAAATATCTAATTTTCATGGAAATCATGGAATATATTAAAGAATGAGATTATCCAAAATCAAATAAATAAATGTCTACTTTTGATGAAATGATTAATGAACCTCCCACCGTGTCATTAGAAACTTCAACCTCAGCAGTAGTTATTGCATTAACTCGGCTTTGCTCCTATGGCCATTTCTATGGTATGTTTCTTTAATGATTAGAAAATTCATATTCATATTGTCCCATTTATTTACAATTGTATCATTGAAAATTTTTATCCTCGTTATTTCCCTTCTAATCACGAGATTTGTGGCATTTTTCTCTACATAGGTAAAAAACTACATTCCCCTTTAGACGTGTACCAGGATCGTTCTTCACACAATTACTACCGGATTGAAATTTAACATTTACCTTCTTCCCCTTTTTTCCTTTTTCAGAGTGTTCTGATGATATCTTCTTCTATTTCTTTTCTTTAATGTAATAAGATATAGCAAATTCCCTTTCTGTGTTTATAGAACATGAATCTATATCTTCATATATTAAAAAGGATTTCAAGACTTATGTTCATTAGAGAAATGTTTTGAAACCATAAAATAATTTATCAATCTTACATCTTCTATTATTTATATAATTTTTTGTATGCCTTTCTAACCCTGTATGGTTAGCCTCATACATTGTGACATTCTCATCCTCCTTTTCCCTCACACTCAAAAATTTCCTTTCTATATCCACTCGATGTTCAAGAGGAATGTATTTTTCTGTGAAAATTTATTTAAACTCCCATGATTCCATATTTTCTTACATTTTTATCCTCCTTTGTGTTTTGAATTAATGACCACCATTGATCTTCAATTCCTTTGAGGTGATAAAATTACAGGCCAAATTTTTCCTTTTCTCTACGCCCCCAATTCATGAATTATTTCCTCTAAGGAATATATCCCTTACATAGATACCAAATGGTTTTTATTTCCATTGAATTTTGGTGGTTTTTTCCTCATGAAGCGGTCTATCATTGATCCTCTATGTTGTGGATCTGGGTACTCAAAATGGCTAAGGTTATTATTCAAAACCTAAGTGAGTTATCCCATTATTAATGAAAATTGTTCAACACATGTTGACTCACCATTTACAATATAATTACCTCAAGTAGGATGGAAATCCCTACATGGATTATGTGCGTTTATACCACTTTGATTCCTTCCCTATGCACCATTTCTAAACAGTGGAATACACTAGGTTAGTTTATAACTCTCAATGAATAATTCCAAACATGTAAAATATGTTACATAAACTGAAAAAATTATAAATTTAATCCAAAATAATTTTTTATTTGGGGAAATATTTACTCGTAAATCAATCATAAAGGTTATTATTGAAAATTTGAATTATCCTATGCATATCCTCCAAGAGTGTCAATCCAGGTGCGTAGTAAGGCCAATATCCTTGTACTAGGATACCCCGGGTAAAAATCGAAACTCCTTGTCATACTTTTCAATCATATGTACATCTATTCCAGAACCACATCCACTTTTTGAATCCATATAAAGAAGTTTATCTTCAAAAAGCAACATAATATTTAAACAATATTTGGATGTTCTTCTATACTATTCATTAAAGCCAATCTTGGATAATGTTCTCTAATCAGATTTTTTCCAAATCATGTTTCCATGTATTATACTAAACATCCATTGATATGAACTATAATTCCTCGACCCTAGTTACCCAGAGTCTGTGCATTATTATATAACAATTTCATTATCCCAAGAGATCGTGTCCCAAAAGACCGATCAATTTAGTAGCTTTGGAATAACTAGATACATACAGACGTTTTACATTACATTATGAAAAGAAAAAAAATAACATTATGTCTCCATATAACAAATTCATATCCCTTAAACTATCCCTACATATCAATCATAATATATTTATTCGCATCTGGGTAAAAATAAAACATAAGAAAGGGGTCATCTCTGATGCTCAGTAAGGATTACAACACCGAGGTATCTAAAATAAGTATAAATATTTAATGAAATGAATAAGACTAAACCAAAAGCCTTTTATACATAAATTTCAGCCAAATATTGGAATGAAAAATCAAATAATTTCATTTAATTATTCTCATGGATATTCTACATGTAGAATAATGACATGTAATATCAATTGCTAATTTCATAATAATGGAATGAAAAATTTTGGACATCATAACCCCATTGTCAGTGCCTCGTACAAAAAATAAAAATAATATTTCTGCAAAGGCCTTGTTCCAAGAAAGTAGTTTGTCTCATGAGCCATACTAATGCATCGAGTTGCTATAGCAGGCCCCACACTTCATATATAAAAATTCTAAAACATTAATTAATCATTACTATTAAAACTAGCATACGAAATGTTAGTACTTTAACCATAAACCATGAATGGTATAAAAATATCACATCTACATTCAAATGTATCACAAACTATTCAATAAAATATGGAAGATTGTGTCCTAATAATTCATCTTCAATCAAGACTAAAATCTAACAATGTATGTTGATAGAGAATAAATCAATCCATAAAATATTTGAGTGAAATATCATTTTCAAATTCGAAATCATTTAAAAGTCAAGTAATTATGAAAGGAAACATTTATTTGAAAAATATTCTTATAATATTTTAAGGGATGCATCGATGCTGTTATAACATCAGAAAATATCCTCACCCACCATATATGTTAAAAAAATATTCTTTCCTTAATTTTTTATAACGGTCATAAAGTAACTTGTTTGGAAAATGATAGAAATATTATGTTAATTTTAAAAAAAAAAGACAAAAAAGGGTATTAATGACTATAACCAATATTTTAGGAAATAGTAAAAATGTTTGGAAATAAATTTATAAGAAACAAAGATGTGGATGATAAATAAGCCCATGTGGATAATTAAATAAATAACCATACATAATAAAGATATTGTTAAATGATACCATAGCTTTTACTTTTCCATATTTGAGGGTTCTTTAACCACCCATATCATGGTTAAATAATTTTTATTAAATTATACAATAACCACATTCATAAGTATGATATCATACATGATCCTTTAATACATCATTGTTAAGAATATATCAGTTGTATCATTACTTTAGGTGTTAACTAATTTGTTTTAATTTATATGTTTTGTTATGTAACTAATTATTTTTTGTATAATATGTATTTGATTCATATATAGAATGATAATATGTTCTTATAAATTATTTTTTAATCTTCAAATGAAAATTATTCTATAATGGGTATGATGGGGAATGGAATCTCATTGTCTGGTGGAGACGGTAAACCATACGTACACAAGAGCGAAAATATCATTCTATTGATGGGGAAATCATATGAAATTGGATTTTATATTATATATAAATAATAATTAACATTCCATATTTATTATTTACTTAAATAATACTCTTTATTATTCCCATCCAAATATGGATGTGTTGAATAAATAACTACACCACGAGGTGAAGATGGTAAGTCGTACATTCACATGTATGGTGAATTTTTCATTCATATGATAAATAGAATAAAGAATATGGTTGTAACATATTTATAATAACATCAAAGTATGTATAAGGTACTATATTTTCTATTTTGGTATGGAAACCACAAAAAACGAGGTAGTGGAAGAAGAAAATAACATTGAAGGGGGTGAAGAAATAATTACCTCTTCTCTATGTGTTTTTAATTGATTTTAACAAAATTGATACATAGGTTGGATTTTTTATCAATGTAAGGCCTCTAGAATTATGTTAGGATAGATGGAAGGATATTGAATTTGTGTTTGAGCGAGAAAAATAGATTTGGAGTTGTGAAGATAAGAGAAGGGGAAGTACCCTTTTATAAGAGATGTTAGAGTCACGTTAGAAAAAACATGGAATAACAATTAATTATAATAGTATTCTCATATTTTAAAAGATAAAAATGGATTTATATCGAGCATAGGGTGGGTATGGGTTAACATACTCTCATCCAATAGGTTTTATACTTGTTTAAGTAACTACATTATCCCCATCATTCAGATTTTACTCTTAGATAAATAGTTTTAAATTTAACATGTCTTCTTGTATTTTTATATTACATGGTTAATGAAAATACTATAAAATTACAAGAGAACATCAAGTGGTTATTTAATGAAATATTTAACGCTATCTATTTCATTTGACTGAATCATAGATTCTTCGGTGTATTATATCATTTAATAAATAGTATTTTTTTTATACTCATTTACTCCAACTTTGGCACTATTTTGAATTTTTTTATTAAAGCCATCACAAAATGATTACATGGAAAAAAATACATTGAATCCACAATACTGTTTCATATTCACTTATAAAATTAATGGATGGTATAAAAAGTTTCAATTTAAATTTATTTTAATATTTATAATATCTATTATTTTAATCATTCATTAATATAGAAATTACTGCATCATCTTCGAGTCATAAATAAATTAAATTTTAAATTTTCAAAAAACTAGAAAAAAATATCATGATGTAGTAATTATTTTTATCTTTCTAATTAAAATTTATAGTTTAATTTACTTATGTATTACCCCATTTTAAAAATGGTTTAGTTATAAAAATTGAAATTTATCTATTTTATCTCTAAATAAAAAACAATATTATAAATGTTCTAATCTTACCCAAATGGATAAAAAATTATGATATTTTTCTTATAAGATTGATTTTGGTCGATATATACATATCCAATAGTATTAGTGAATGTATTGGGGTAATTATAATTTAATTTTTACCATTAATTAGGCAATTAAATTTTAACATAGGTGAATAAAATTCAAAAGATATTATTCACCTAAAATTATCTACATCCTATTCATCCACAATATACATACTGATGAAAACCGTTTCTATCAGAATTTTTAAATTCAATTCAATGTAGTCGTAAAATTATGTTTTATGCAAATTTAAAAATGTTCCAATAAGTTAGGTAAAGACATTAAACAGTTCAATAATAATTTATATGTCTAATATTATTATAAAATGACTCTAATGAAATAAATTTGACAAATATTGGTATTATTAATCTATATTGAATTTGAAATGAATTTAAAATAGTTATATTTATTTAAATAACATGTCTGTTTTAAACAACGACACATTGTTTTTCCCCTATTCATAAAAAATTGAATGTTTTCAGAGAAATACCAAAAATTTAATGTAATCTAATTTTGATATTCCAAACCCAAAAATGATGTCCATTTTGAAAAATAAAATTAATAAAATTTTAAAATTTGGGTATTATGATTCAAAAATTCTTTTTAAATAGCTAGTTTGATTTTTCACGACCTGTCCCCTGAGGCTCATGTCGTAACTACCCCAAGCCCGCCCCCCGAAGGCCAGGGGATAGCAACTAGAACTAAAAGCATCATCCTACAAGTGCGGAAAATTGTCCTGGATTCCACTATGCACACACACACCCAACCAAGTCCCAAATAAAAAAAATGAAACAATGTACCACTAAATAAACTGAGTACAAGTACAACTGAAGGAAAGTGGGACAGAATGAAACCCCCAGAGAAAAGTGATGAAAAACTGCAAAGTAAGAAAATTTAACTGCTCCCCATCTATATTATACACCACCTAATCATTACATTTGTGATTCTACTAGGATCCGAAGTTGTATGTCAGGTCTGACTGGTCCTACTGGGCCCCTCCTGGACCTAGGCCACAAAGCCCACTGTCATGGCGTCTGTCGGCCCCATCTCCCTGAGAACCTATTTTGAAATGTTGGTTGGCTGCACCTGAGACCTCACATGCGGGTGAAGCTCGTGTAGGGCTTAGTAATACAGTACTCGGTATAGACCAAAAAACCATAAGGAAGAACACACATCAATTCCAAAATGTTAAACATGGAATACAAGACAACTCACAGTAGGAATATTATATAGTAGTAACAATAGCATCGTCAGTCACAACCGTCGAACTCCTCTGCCACTGTAGAAGTAATCCTTTATCGAGTCTAGTGGGACTATTGGGTCACACATAGATGCTTCCCTAAAAATTTGACCTATTTCTGTACTCATCCATTATACGTACCACGGGTATGTTGGGTTACACAGATTTTTCCCCACCGTGGGCCTACCAGGTAACACAGTGTTGCTTCCCACCGTGGACGAACTGAGGTACCCCTCTTTTCTAGTAACATGTGTATTCATGGTCACATAAAGACACTCCCCACTGTGGGCATGTGGGGTAACACATAGTGACATCCCACTACTCCATGGTTGATTTTTTTTATTTTTTGAGCCAACTGTATTGTTCCGTATGTAGTGCACATGTGAGAACTACTCCTCAATCCATTCCTCACATCATGGCATCCATGAAATTCACCGCATTTTAGGCTGAATGATTCGGATCATCGAGAGGTTTCAAATGCTTCAAACATAATGCCAATCAGACACACGATATACATGATATGAGTGTTTAAGTAACCAAGGGGCTTGTTGCAATGGGGCTCGATCCTACCAGGTTGGACCAACCCGACCAACCCAGTTCTAGCGGTCCACACACCCTGGTTTATTATGATGGACTCAACCTGAACTTTTGCGGTATAGGTTGGTTTGGGCTGGCATGGATAGTTGGCAAGGCTAAACAGGCCTCATAGGACTCGGCCCGATTGTCTGAGGGTTCAACCTGTCGAGTCACCTAGCTACACGACCTAGTCCATTTGGGCACACTAGGTGTGGGTCCGTCCCACCAGCGTGGTCCGGCATGTTGGGATTTGTTCTATCCCACTGGGATGCTAGACCAACCTGGACCAGTTAGCCGTAGTTCTGGCCCGTAGTGGGGGTCGGGAAGGCAAGGGGTTCACGCATGGTTCGGTCCGCAAGAGGCAGACCAGTTCACCTCACTGAAAATAGCCGGAAGCTATGTTCAGGCCCTACTGTCGCCTTGCGGGTTTCTGTGGGGAACCTCTTCCACAGATATCAAGGGAATACAGATAGTCGCATGGGACAGTGTGTGGTGTTGCATCTTCTGCCTTCTGACACGGTCATGTTACCGCGTCCGCCGCATCGAGCCGTCGGCTCAGACAATGACATGTCATGATACACCGTCGCCTGCTCCGGCCACGTCCTTTTATTAGGCATGCCACATCCCACCCACAACCACTATTGTGGGCCACTGATTCTTGTCACTAGTGTTAGCACGCTAGCCAATTCTTCTATGTACCTATGTGTCCACACCGATGATTTTTTCATTGCACTGCTTGTGCATGCATTTTTGGGGGATCATCCTGTCCACATCTACGGTCTCAAAACTATCTTGTCGTCGATTAAAATGTCTATCCTTAAAGAACACCCATGGAGGAGGGGTTGGTGCCTTGTTCATTTATTTTGGAGCCCTCTGCGTTAAGAATTTTCAAAACATGGGAGGTCCATGGATTTCAATTTTAACTACATAGATAATGATATCCTAGAGAAAAAACACCAAATAATACATCATTCTGCGAGAATGCACGGTACGTGGATTAACTTGTATGTGGGTTAATTTGTGTTCGTCATTTTATAAATGGATGGGGAAGATCAAAAAATAAAAAATCCCTTCCTCTTTGAAGATCACTGTCTCACATTCTTCTACAAGTGGTTAAGACATTGACGTCACATCGTTGCTCTGATCTTCAGAGGGCTTCGATGGTGGCGAGGATTCATTGGCGATATTCGTTGTTCGTTGGGGTAGAATTCTATCAGATGTTGTTAAAAAAAATCTTGCAAATTTCTAATCAATATTTCCTCAGAGTGTTGAAATATAAATATGAGCATTTCACAGCGTTCCCATCATTATGAGACGTCCCATCATTACAATGTTTTATTTATGAAACAAAATTTATATTAGGAAACATTAAAGCATTGTTACACTTCGAGTTTTATGATCCACTATGGAGACTCATTTATGCACATCATCAATGCCATGTCTCTTACCTGGAATGTCCCCATCCATCACTCCAAATTTAGAATGAAAATAAAAAAAATCATTTATATTTTTTTATTATTTTTCAGAAATTTTTGAAATTTAACATTTCCACTTGGCCATTTCCGGATGAATATAATTAGTTTTTAAGAAAATATCAGCATTCAAAATTCAACATTTCCATCAGATTTTATATTAGAGAAATAGTTCAAATGATTGAAAATATCACTCACACATTTAATAAAAATAAGTTTAAATTTTTCAAAATCCTAATATGGGCTCTCTAGACCTTGGAATAATGTGCCATCAAATTTTGTAGTATCAAAATAATTCCATATAAAAATATTAGACAAAAATTATGTGATATTACATTGTCCCCTCCTTTTGAATTTACGTCCCCTAAATCTAAAACAATAACTAATCAACTGGATGGGGGTACAGATCACGAATTTGAGCCTCTGGCTCCCTTGTGCTCTCCTAGAGATTCATGTTCTTCCATCATATGTGCACTAGAGGAATTGATCATCTGTGTATGGCCTTCTCTTACCGATCATCTATCTCTATAGGGAACTTCATAAGCCCTGTCCCATTGTCAATGTCCATCTCACCTCATTTGATGGAATGTGGTGGATCATGCACGTACCTCTTCAACTTTGACACATTGAAATCAACAATCACCTAGTGTATCCATGGGGGAAGAGCTAGGCGGTTCACCACCAATAATACTCTTATCAGGATCTCAAAAGGACCAATGAACCACGAAGATAGCTTACCTCCTCGGCCAAATCATTGCAATTCTCATCGGGATGAGACACAAAGAAACCCATGATCTCCCTCCTCATACACCAAGGGTATCCATTTCTTATCAGCATTAGAATAATTCTGGATCATTGTATATCTCATCCACTCCAGGATGATGTAAACCTTCTCAGTGGTATCCTATACTTACTCTGTACCCTTGAGTGCTGACTCTCCTAGGTAAGTCCTATATATGGGTGATCCACAAGGCTTCCTATTCAATGCCTGAGACGGTGCCATGCCTATGGTTGAATGAATGCTATTATTTTTTGGAAAATACACCAGTGGAAGGTGGTCCTCCCATAAATAACTATGTTCTAGGATGCAATAATGAAGCATGTCCTCCATGTTCTATATGGTCTACTATGTTTGACCATCCGTCAAGGGTTGAAAATTTGTGCTCAAGTGTAGCAGCATCCCAATCACCTCTTGTAATCCCTTCATCAATCGGGATTTAATGCAGGTTTCATGATCTAAGATGATAGTTGAATGCTCCCCGTGAATCCTCACTATCTCTTGTTCATACATGCGTCCCAAGACCAATACTGTTGTCTTATCCTGAATGTGTAAGATGTGAGCCGACTTGGTGAGTTAGTCAACGATCACCCAAATGGAGTAATGACCTATAGACATACATGGTAGCCATGTCACAAATTCTATCTAAATACTATCCCTTTTCTAATCAGGTACATCGAGTGGCTGAGTCATACCAGTTATAACTTAGTGCTCGACCATCACTTTCTCACAAGATATGCATAATGAAACAAACTCAGCCACTAAATTCTTTATCCCTGGACACCAGTACGAACAGTGGATGTCCTAGAATATATTTTCTTCTCCATGTTATACCTCTAGATTAGAATTATAGAACTAGATAAACACATCCTCTCACATCGACACTGGTACTATGGTGAATCCTTTCAAATGGAGGATGTGCACAACACAAATCGAAAATCCTTTAGGATCCCATCCTGATTATATCAAAGCACGTATGGACTTGCAGTCAATATCACCCAAATTTGCTTTCTTGACTCGTTGTTTGAGTGAGGGAGTAATAGCCATCGACTAGTGGTAAAAAACATCAGCATCATCCAAATGGGATACCTATATCACGGCTAAATTCATTATCGCATCACTGAGTAGTTCCAACCCTGTCATCCTAGTGAGTGCTTTATCCACCACATTCCCTTTTCCAGAGTATATACTATATCAACATCATTTTCATAGAGGAAATATATCCATTGCTGATGTCTCAGGATCGTGTCCTTTTGGGAGATGATATACTAGAGGGTATTTTGGTTGGAGTAAATTGTAAACTGCTTTCTCAACAGGTAGGGCTTCCCATATTCCATGAAAATACCACCACTACAGCCTCCATGTCATGGGTCACGTAGTTCTGCTCATTCTGCCCAAACTATCACGACCCATAGGAAATCACCTCCAAATATAGGATTTGTACACAACCGAGCCTGGTCCATGATGTGTCACAATAAATTATGCAGCCAACACACCCCTCTAATAGTCTCACGATGAGGGCACTAGTCAGTCTCTGCCTTAGCTCATGGAAACACTATTTTCATTTCGTCGTCCGTGTGAAAGGTTGTCCCTTCTGTGTCATGCTGATATGGGTGCTTCTACCATGGAAAAATTGGGCAAGAACCATCTATATTAACCAGCCATCGACATCAATCTCTACACCTCAGTCACACTCCTAGGTAGCTCCCATGCATGGACGTCCTCTATATTTTATAGATCTAATGAAACTATATCCTATGAGATGACGTGTCCTAGATTGTGAGATCTTGTATCCAGAACTGACTCATAGAGAGCTTACCATAATTCTGGTTCCCTCTGATGGTATCCAGGACTATTGGTAGGTGTGTAGCGTGATGATCCTCTGACGTCAAATACACCATGATTTCATCGATGAAGACCATGATGAAATGATTGAGGTAGACCTAGAATATCCTATTCATGAGACCCATGAACACTATTGGGGAGTTGGTCACACTAAAAGGAATATTCGAGAACTTATAGTGGCCATATAGGCACCGGATGGATTTATTCGTTACTTATTTGTTTTGTACCTGAAGCTGGTGATAAAATAATCTATGGACTATCTATGAGAACCAATTCACTCCATTTAGACGATCGAAGAGGTCTAAATTCTCAGCAGTGGATACTTCTTCTTCAAAGATTCGGGGTTTAGGCACCATATTTACACAAACAAACTCAGACTCTCATCTTCCTTCTTGTAAAAATGATTTGGGGCTGCCCGTGGCGAATCATTGGTCCTTACAAACCCCTTATCCTGTAAGTCCACTGGTGGTACCCTCAGTTCATGAAGCTCTGTGGGATCCATTCGAAATGTCTATGTGAATATTATTGTCATCCCAACCTACAGGTCGATACAGAAGTCTACAACATTATGAGCTGGTATCCCAAGAAACTCACCAGAAAAAAAACATCATTGTATTCTTCCACCACTATGGAGAAGCTTGGACTCTTCTCATCTACCGCACTAAGGGTGTGGGTAGAAAATTGGTTAGTGATTGGATAAACCCTCCTCCGAGAGATTACATCCCGCACTGTAAGGGATTCCTTATCACCTGTGAAGAAACAACTAGTCTCAAATTCATGGATACACCATGTTGTACGCCTAATATAGTCATTCTGAGCATGGTCTATGGATAACCAGTCCTTACCCAAGTTGACTTTGTAGGCCTCGACACTGCTACTACAAGATCCCATCATAATCTCTCTCCTCCTAGGGAAATCTCACACTTCCAACACTAGTGTGTAACCATTGAATCATCTCTTGTAAGAATCTATAGCTATACAGATAGAGACAAAGGCTCTACAAGAATATCCTAGATTTGAAAGAGAGATGTGGAAAAAAAGGATTTACTAGAACCTGTGTCTATAAGTATTATAACCAGGGTGTAGAAGAAACATATCGTATCTTAGATCATCTCTGGAGTGCCGATATCGTAATCCTCTACTACCTAGAGCAGGGCTCACCCATGTCTGCCTACTATCTGAGGTTTGGGTGGACCACATGTGGGTGGTAGCAGTAACACATCGAACTGTCTCCCACTGCATGTTTCTATGCCATTTTCCATGCCACATTTGCCGCCCAAAAGACCTCCTCACTCAAAATGCATTCGCTTCATCAGTGGCCTCTCAATATTATACTGGTCTTCTATACAGAGGGTTAGGCAGTCATGGTACATGATTCCCTACCCACTACATGATTACCAATTCATGTCCCCCATCTAACGCCCTATGGATAGAGAGCCTTGCACTTCTGACTCTGATTCATGTGTTTAGCTTATTAAATACCTATCCTACTTGGTTTCATGTGTCTATTTTTTCTTCCTACCGATGACTTAGTATCCTAGGGTATATAAGTAGATGTAGCTACGGGGGCTTGCTCTACCAAAAGGCTATCCATCAGAAGTGGTAAATCCAGTACCTCGACCTTTGTAGGGATGCTGAGAGACCCCACTGAATCCGTGATCTCTTTCCTAACTCCATGCTCAAAGGGTCGATCCCTGCTGAAATGGTCTCGCACCATATCTATGGGTTGGAGGGAATGCTCTGTGACCTCACAGAGTAATCAGCCACCATTATGTTATTCTTCTATAGGTTAATAACCTCCGGGATGCGCACAGAGTGCATATTCATGTAGAACAACACATCCATGAAAAAGGATCTTGAAGTCAAGACAAGTGAGGGTCGCTTCATCATGAGTCTGGATGGCCAAACTACACTATCTCCCTTCTATGTCCCAAGGAAGACTCACTTCCAAGATTACCATCTGATTAGGGAGAGTCTTCACTAATTAGATGTCCCACATCACAGGATACAGTCAGTCCATATAGACCTGAGGATTTGTCTCTACCTTGAACTAGTGATGTCTCTGTCTCTGAAAATCATGTTGAGAAATGAGCCTTCAAACTTCTTCTGCTAGAATAACCAGATATAGATGATAACAATCAAGTGGTGGTTGCACTGGTTCTCCACCCAATGTGTCAATCTCTAGAACTGGTCCCTGAATGGACGGCTCGTCACTAGGTGGGTTTTCCTCACTACATTGCATTAAGATATTGGCTGGCCATCCACATAGAGGTATCCTAAGATAGATAAATATTTTCCATTGTTTGGATGTTATACTTTGTGAGCTATATTTTATTAAATAAATAAAAGACACATATGAAATAATTGTTTTCATATATTGAGTTCAAAAAATAATTAAAGGTCCTACTATATGGATGTGTCTGTCTTCGCACCAACACTGGAATCCTCGAATTTGAAAGTTGATCTTGAAACACATAGAAATATTTCCCCAAAACAAAACATCAGACTCCTGGTTTTTGATGGGGAACTAACTGCCCTCTGATACCACTTTTTCAGGACATGTCTCCCAAGGCCCATGTCAGGAATAACCCAAGCCCTCCTCCCAAAGGACAACGGATGGAAAATAGCGTTGATGGTGTCAACCTAAAAATGTGATTGATTAACCTAGATAACTATATGCACATAGAGGCCCATCAAAATCCCAACTCACAATAGGGAAACAACATACCACTGAATAAACTGAGTGCAAGTACATCTGAACAAAAGTGGGCAACAGTACAATCCTAAGAAAAAGTTCTGGAAAATAGTAAAGAACAAAAATTACTCTGATGACCATCTACAGTAAACCCCACCAAATTGTGAGAGTAGTGAAGCTACTCGATGCTGATGTAGTATGTAATGTATGCCCAGTCCTACTGGGCCACTCCAATTCCAAGGCCACCTAGCCTACCGTCGTAGTGTCTGTTCGTCCCGTCTCCCTGAGCACCCCTGTCAAAACGTTGGTCGTTCGCTGCTAACACATCATGTGCAGGCGAAACCCATGCAGGGGTAAGTTACATAGTACTCTTTAGGGACCACAAAACAAAAATAATAGATATAAAACAATTCTTCAATGTAAAACACAAAACACATGACAACACAAACTATGTATATTCTAGGGTTGTAACAGTTGCATCATCAGTCACAACTGTCAAACTACTCAGTTGCTAGAGAAATCCTACTTTATCATGTACTGTGGGAATATCGGTTCACACAGAGACACTTCCCACTACCCTTTAACTTCTTTGGTACTCATCCTTTATGAGTACCAAGGGTATGCTGGGCCACACAGAGCTGTTCCTCAGCATGGGCCGAACGGGTCACACAGAGCTGCTTCCCACCATGGCCGAACTGAGGTACTCATCTAATCCATTGTTGTGGGCCTACCAGGTCACATAGATCCACTCCCCATTATGGGCCCACTGGGTCACATAGTGACGCTTCCCATTAGTCCATCATCGACCAGTCTTCAGGTCTCAGCCACCCACAGGGTTTTGTATATAGGGTGCTTGGGTGAACCGCTCCTCAAGTCAATCATTGATTCTCTACATCCACGAATGTCACTAGATAACATGAAAAAATATCAGCCTCCTCGAGAGGGTCCCAACACTGTAGGCATCCCTTCAATCGGAGGCACGGTCAACTAGATATGGTCGTTTTAGTAAAATTGGGACGAGTTGTGATGGGGTTGGTCCAACCCAGTCGAACTGACCTAACCACCCCATCGTGGGGGGTTCCACATATCCTTGTTCATTTTGATGGACTGGACCCAACCTGGTTTGGGCTGAGGTAGGTCCTGTTTCTCATGGCCAGTAGGCCAGGCCCAATAAGCCTCACTTGACAAGACCCAATTGGCCGAGGGTCCAGCCAGCCGAGTCACAGGGCAGGACCGACCCTACCCTGTGAGTTGTGGGTTCATCCCCTAGTGTGGGTCTGACCTGTTAAGTGTTTGCGCCTCGTCTCGTACGAAATAGGGGGACCGATCCGCCTAACTGGATGTGGCTGGGAGCCGTGTCCATGCCCCGGCATTCCCAAGGTTTCACTGCGAGGCACCTCCTATGTTGCGATCAAGGTTCTACAGCCCTACGCAAGGGATGTGGCTCAGTGCAGTGCCTACTACCCTCCAAAAATGTCAAGTGACCGCATCCACATCCTACAGCCTCCTGCTCGACCGATGGATTCTCCTACTGTGATTTGTCATAATTCTTCCATGACATTTATTCCATCACGCTATTGTGGAGCACCAACTCCCTCCCGCAGCCGCCATCGCAGGCCACCGATTGTTGTCGTTGGTGCCACCACTAGCTACGAAGCACCTACAGATTCATCTACAGACCACCGGGTCCACACTGATGGTCCGTTCTTTGTGCCGCTTGTGCCAGAATTTTTTGGGGATCTACTTCTCCACAATGATGGTCTTACAACTACCTTCCCATCGATTTGAATGTTTTCCCACAAATAACACCCAATATAGAAGGGCTCAGGCATTATTTGAGTCGGCCCAGGACCTCCATGTTAGAATTTTACAAAGCAAGCGAGGTTAGGGGATGTTAATATGACGAACAAATAATAATAAATTCCAAATAAATAAACCACAAAGAAGTAACCATACTGAAAGAATGCAAATCCATGGATTAAAAATTTCATTGGTTAATCCGCGTTTGTCGTTTGGAAATGGATAGGGAAAGAAAAAAAATCATAAACCCCTATATCATTGATGTTTTACTTTGCACATTCGTCCTTGAGGGGTTAGGAAATTGACATCACTTCCTGGATTCGTTCTTCAAAAGGCGTCGATGGTGGGGAGGATTCGCTGATGTTTTTCATTCTTTACACAGGAGGAAGTCTGTCAGAGCTTCACCATAAAATACTTCATATTTCAAATCCATATTCTCCCAGTGGATCCAACAATAAATAAGGTCACAACATAGCGTTCCCCTTAAGATGCAATGTATTTTCAATTTTCTATTTTATTTATGAAAGAACTTCACTATTATGCATCATTAATGCATTGTTACAATACAATGTGGACCGTCCCTTAATGAGCCTCATTGATGTTCATTGTTGCCACCCCGTCACTACCCCCACAACATCATCGTCTTCCACTAAAAAGTCAGAATGAAAATAAAATAATTCATCTAAATTATTTTATTATTTTTCTCTAAATGTAAAAAAAGTTAACTTTTCTTCTCAGCCATTGTCGGCAGAAGATAAGAAATTTATAGCTGAATCCTGGCGTTCAAAATTCAATGATGCCCACAGATTTTTGACCCGAGCAATGGTTCCAAATTGAGAAAATCAAACTCGTGTGTTTACAAAACATACCATTAAAAACATTCAATATTCTATTCCTGGCCCTCCGAACCACGGAATCACATGCCGTCAAATTACACTGTCTTGAAATATTTCAACATAAATTTAAACAATTGCATATGTAATCTGAGATGATACATGATTGGTCGTTGTGATCTAGAACTCGATGTTGTGTAAAATGAAATATATTGTATTATTTTAAGAGAAACGTGTCGTGGAATCTTGGTGTGTTAGGAAGAGCATAGTATGATAGACTATGTTATTAACTTATTTCTAAATGTTTTAAAAAAATGTATATGTGATCCTACTCTTTATTCAAATGGAATTTCTAAAGAATTTTTAGTAGTTCTCGTCTGTAAAGATGATAATATTATTGGATATTAAAAAAAATTATGTATTTAATTATCAAAATTGATGTAATATGAATTTGAAATGATTTTCATTGGTGAACTCAAATTCTTTCTTTGATATCAAACCATTCAAAATAATAAAGGTGTTGTTCTAAATCAGAATAAATATACTAAATATCTTCTAAAATGACTTCATTTTGATATCATTAAATGTATTGATATACTTATGAGTACTATCTACAAATTGGATGTTGATGAATATGGGAAATCTATTGATCATACCAATTAAAGAGTTATGATTTCAAGTCTTCTCAGCTTGTATACAATCTGACATGATATTATGTTTATTATGTGTACATGTGATCATTTTCAGTAAAATCATAAAGGGTACCATATTCTTTCTATTAATTTTTTCTCAAATAACAATGAAGTATGTCACTTTTGGGGATTGTCACTAGTTTCACGGTGTAGTAAAAAATCAATTTTTTGTTGCATTTTATACTACTGTAGCTGAATATATAGATAATGGTAGTTGTTGGGATCGGATTTTGTTGATGAAATAGACTTTAGTCTATTATGGATATCAATTTAGTTATGTCCCCATAAACTGTGATAAAATAGGTGCTATTATAATCTCAAAGAATTGAGTTTCTCATTGAAGTACTAAACATATTTACGTAAGGCATCACTTTTTTAGAGATCATTACCAAAAATGTGATATTACATTTGAATTAATTGTCACTGAATATCAGTATACTGATTGTTTTAGTATCTCATTAAATTCTAAATGAATGAGCTACATCATATACGAATTCCGAATTATCATCCTAGAGTTACCATTTACTATCCAAATGTTTATTGTCTCATTATTTACTGTATCACTATTTGTTGTCTCAATGACTGATTTACCAATGATTAGATTTAAACTATTGTGATTCCACTGTAACTACACATTCCAGTCTCACCATTATGACTTATTTTTCTATATTAAGTACTATTTTCAAAGATCACTTTTTTATTTATGTTATTTTACATTTACATTTTTATTATTTTAGTCTCTTATAATCCCTATATGATAAAAACCGATCACTCCACTTATCTATTTACTCATACTCTCTAATCCCAAAACCAGAACCATTTTCTATAGAACTCCTCTCTCTCTTTCAAACCCTCTCTGAATTTCAGAAATTCCACAGATGTAGAGTACATCGTCCTTGAATGTAGATAAGTGAATGAATCCAAAGAAAGTAAAATGAGATCTGATCATAAAGCAGTAGGAACCTTTAAACCCCATTCTTGCAGATCATGTGGTCATTTTAAAAATGGAAGTGTTTGAAAATAGATTCTCTGGAGTAAGATTCTTGTTCATTGAGTTTTGTATCAATAGAGATGGTTACAATTTGTTGCAAAATATAAGATACACAAAGAACCCAAAATAGTTTTTTTCTATCATTGTGCCTAGTTTATGTTCAAAAAAAAGTATAACATTATCATTAGGAGTTGGGTAAATGGAAAATTTTGTTCTTTTTATTCATTTTTTTTTAATTCAGGATTTAGAGTAACATATGAAGGTATCTTTAAAGATCATCATTGAACCCCACAACATCCAATTGACATATCTAGACTTGAATAGGATTTGTGTTACTTGACTAGAGATTGAAAAATGAGAAGGCCAATTGTTTCTGAATTAGATGTATAGACTAGGTTTCTAATAAAATTTATTCAACACATGATATGTCCATGGAAATTTGAATTTTATAGTCTGAAATATCAATATATATTTTTTTTGAATATCTTAATGAAGGGTAACAGGAAATATTTGTGAAAGTACCTTATCCTTCAAATGTGTGATATAAACAACATAACATTAACATCAACCTCATTATCAATTCAAGATTCATTTATGCTATATTTTATTTGAAGGGGTTATTAGGGAAGAATTAATATGATTTTTTGGATTATGAAGTTTTTTCTATCTATGGATATATATATATATATATAAATGAAAGTTATTTTTAATCCATGTAATAGGTTATGGGATGATGAAAATGATTGAATGTATATGGAATTCCATCCTATTGAGCATCCGTAAATACCTATAAGGATCACTAATCTTGGATTGGACCCAGATAATTTTATGTAATATTCAGATGAAGGGATGGACGGTGGTTTCCCAATAACTAATACTCTAGTTGTTTCAGTCAGTAGTGATCCAGATATTTTCAAACATACTAGATAGCCTCCTCTTGCATCTCCTAAAAAACATCAGGTTGTTGCCTCTATATATACTCCTCTAACCAAGGATGGTGAAGGTTAACATGAAGAGGATACATCCAAGTATAAATGTGCTTATAAAGGGGATGCAACTATTGAATCGCATGTTTCTAATGAAAAATAGAATGAAGAGGAATCTATAGAAAAAGAAGTCTATTTATATACAGAATTAATGATGGAACAAGTTTTTTAGTTAGAAAGATGTGTTGTTGAGGTAGATAGTTACCAATAGATGATAGAAGATGTTGAATGAGTTCACAAAATTCAATCTCTTATACCTCAAGGGATAGCATGGGTTGAGGGGGAGTATAACCCCAGTTAGAAATGGATTGATGAACATAATACTATAGATAAATTTTCAGTGGATTTAAGGTATAGGTTTCCCATATACATTGTTGTTGATGATTCCCAAAAGTCCGTAGTGAAGTAAATGGACATGTCAACTATGTTTAAACACAAATAAATGATAGAGAGAGAAGATATATATGCTAAGGATCCAGAAATTCCTATGTTCCTTATCCTTTGGAAGAAACCCCCTATTTTTAAGACATGATGATCTAAAATATTTTGGAGATTATTTATTATCTAATTTTAGAATGACTAGGAAGTCACATTCTTCACCTATTACTAATTTTAGTGAATGGGATACAGGAATGCTTCTCTATATGATAATTTGGAAAACTCATCCCAATATGCATCATGAGATTCCGGAAGCCATGAATGAAAATTAATTGTTGAATGGTGAAATAAAATCCTTAATATCATTTGCTGAGGAGGTGAGGATTGATTTTCTAGCTTCTCCTGCTCCAGTTTATGTTTTTAGACTTGGTGAGGCTGATTCTCAAAATATCACAAAAATTTTGTGTATCCATGATTCAAAATAATTTTATTTCAATTCTTGAAGAAGTGGTCTAGAAAAACACTAATGTAGAAAATTAAATGTGTGGTCTTATGGCTACTAAATAAAAAACTAATAGATGAGTATAAAAAATCATTATAAAATGTTCTTAGAAGGTTTAAAACTCTCTCATCAGCTACTTCATATCTATATTATCCTGCTCAAACAACTCAATCATTAGAAAGTGACGTGATCATATCCATAATTAGAGAATATTTATAGATATTAGATAGTGATCTAATTTAAGAAAACTTACATATGATTGAAAAGAATAGTGATCATTTGAATGACATGGTATAGATTTATTCCAAGGAAGCTTCAACTGCTCTTGAAGAAATATATATGGCTGTTGATTAATAAATTAAGAGGATCTATTCCAATATTATGTTGACAATTCATTTTAAATATTTATTATAGAATTTGAAGCCACCACTAGTGACTCGATCTTCTATGGACCATGTCCAAAAGATAAAGGAATTCACACCAACTCTTGAAGAAGGGTATGAAAAATAAGGATGGATTGGTTAAAGGCATGGATTATGTTGTTGAAATCATAATGATTACATCAATATATTCAAATCCTTGTTTTCATAATCAAAGCACAACCATAGTTGATACTAAAACTACTAATCACAAACATGGATTGCTTTCTTCTACCACTGCATCTTCCTAAACCTCCATTTCTTTAGTTACCATGACCCCTCCCTAGGATCTGAGCTAGATCAAACATTTCATTACTGAGTAACCCATACCTCAATATTCTTTTAGACTGAGTCTTAACCCTTCTATTATTGAGTAGTACCTCTATATTCTAGCTCTAGGACAACTACATATCATACTTCTCCAGATGATACTTCTCCCACCACTGTCTCGAACAAGGTCAAATTGATGGAAGTCGAATATGAAGATAAGTGGAAGATTATTTTTCATAATGCTATTATTTATATTTTTTTGTTATTTTACCATATTTTTTCATTATATTCAATGAAATGTGATATCATATTTCTTCAATCGTAGATTTTATTTATTGTTTTTTTAATAATTTATTTTTGATAATACCAAAATGGAGAGAACAAATATTATTTATTCTATTTATAAAAATATTTTCTAATAATATAATCAAATGCCTTGATTTTATGGCTTAATATAATATAATCGGTTTGATATGTTAGAAAACTATTATTCCATTTCTGATGTGCACAGATTGTAAATTACATGATTTAATATCATAAAAAAGATAGATATTATTTGTCTTATATTTTATTAATTCTCATAAATCATTTTTTAATATTGTTCATCATGTTAAATTTTATTTATAATGTTTCAATATTCGTATGATTAATATTAATCAATTATTTGTGTATCACTTATTAATACAAATTGAAGATATTTGACATTGTATGAGTAACCATTACGGTGAACTCACATTAACCATTTTTGTGACATAAAAATCTCACCGTTCAGTATAGAAATTAGGTAATTATGAGACATCTATTCAATGACATTGATGTATCATGAAACTAGTTCTAAATTATGAAGACGACTAGACATCGCTTCAGTGACATAGATTTATCATGTTACTGATTCCATAATACGCAAAGGCACAATCACCCCTTTATCGACACTATTGTATCATGCTACCAGTTCTTGAACTCGTACTGGACCAGACATCATTTAAATGAAATTTTTTCCAGTGACACCATTTCTCACAATGGAGTTTACACCGTCACTACAACACCATTTTTGTGCCTAACAGATTCAAAATTTTCACAATGTATAAGACACCAGTTTGGAGGAACTTCTTTCCAGTAATAGATGAGTCATCACTGATTATGTCACTGCTCCTCAGTCACCATTCCTATGAAATCATTCATATGTAACCATTGAATGTGACAATGTTCCATATGTTTCCATTTCATTCATTTTACAATGAAATTAAAACTTATTTCTAAAAGTCATATTTGAGTTATTTAATGATACTAATTTTATTAATAATCATTGGTAGACATGTTAGAAGACAATATGAGTTATGAATTGTGTAAATCATGTTTCATGTCAGCCAAAACACAAACACAAGATGATTAATATATTTCGAGGCATGGACTAAAGAAAAATGGAGCAAAAGAAACAAGATCACATAGATGTGATATGATAATCAGTCTTTCTTACATTGAGCTAATGAATAACTCAATGTGCACCATCATATGAACATTCTTACACCAGAAAAAACACACAGAATAAGATGATCTATGAAAAAGATATCATTGTACTAGAAACCAAAACACATAACTCACGAAACTCTATTACTGAGAGAACATCCAACCTAGGGGCTGAGCATTAAATTTGCGATATTCAAAGAGTCCAGAACTACAAAAGACAAATCACATATAATTTTTATGCCATTCTTATTATATAATTTTCTTTGGTTTATTATTTTATTATTCCTTTGAGAAGTGTGTGTATCTGTATTGAAAACACACATTGACTAATGTGCTAAACTATAGGAAACAAGATATCCTCCCACTACTACTCTCTTACAACATTTTACTCACATGTATAAATGTGGAAGATATATCTATGTTACCTGGTAATATTTTTATCCCACATAAAAATGTTGAATAGTTCCTGTTGTCCAGGATTGTTTTTATGCTGTTATAAACCCCGAACTAGGCAGTAGATCAATATTTTATATATATATTTTTTCTTGGTGGTGCGTGATCCCCAAGTTGAGAGGACTAAGACTCTTCTTGAGACTAAACTTCTTGTTTTTATCTTATGTGTTGATTTTTTAATTTCTTATATATCATTTTTTCCTCAAAATAATAAAAATTGAATTTATTTGATAGATAATAATAGATAATTTCTATTATATACCTTTTTAAAGTAGAATAATTTAAAAAAATTATGTACATTGATAAATTGATTTAATTTTGAATTAATTAATCTTTTAGAAATCTTTTAAACAATCAATTCAATTAAAAATATACTAATTTTATTAACCAGACTATATTATTTTAAATTTTGTGTCTTCCAAATAATAAATTTTTAACAAAAATATTTTTAGGAACTGAATTCACCACACCCCTTTAGAGTTTCCAACTCCACTTATAGTACCATAAACCTTATTTCTCAAAATAACTTATGAATTGTTTTATACATGGGTTTTATGAACCTCATCACAATTAATGTGTTATTTGTGTGATATGAATTTTTTATTGTCATTATGGTATATATGGATTTCATTATGTGAAGCATGGTCACATAATTTTATATACATTGATTTCATTAAGTAAGATTAGTTATCCAATGATATTTTTTTGCAATGTAGTGACATGATTCATGTTATTCTATGTCTTGGGAGGCATGGATGTTATTAATCAACCACTATTAAATGGGAGGATGAAACATGATTATTGATCCATTGGGTTATGATTTTCAACATTTAGTTTTGTACAATTATTTCTAGTAATTATATATTCCGAGACATGAAACATGTTAATTTCATATGATTATAATTATTATATATATAGAATATTTATCATGATAATACAATTTTTAATATTACATGTTTGTTTATTTCAGATTAAAATTTCATTTATCAGCCATTAATGAAAAATATTTTTATTTTTTTAATTTTAATAATATTCTTCTCCCATACCCATGTTTCTGAAATGATTATGAACTATATGGATAAGTTATCCACTAAATGAGCATTTGACTTCTCCCATTTATTGAATTTCTATTTTCGAGGATTTAAAAATGATTATAACTTATGATAATTCTATAATGGATTATAGTGAGGAAACATTATAGATAAATATTCAAATAAGTTTTAAAATAGTTTCTTCTGTAGATATACATCAAATAGAGTAATCATTAGAGTTATTATATTCTAAGATTATATTTAGGAGGTAAATTTTGTCTTATTAAAAAAATATGCAAAATAAGGATTCATTATGATTTGATGTCATATTTTGGTATCATAGAAAGGAATATACTTTGGGTATTCAAAGTTTTTTATTTATTTATTTCTGATGAGATGACATTAGTGAAAACCCTAGTGGTAATTCTATGTATAGTATAACATCTTGAAATATTTGATAGCATGATATTGTGGGGTTTCCATTATAATTAAATCCTTATAGAGGTATTAAATGTAGATGTAGGATATGTTATATATGTGAAAAATAGTGGAAACTCTAAATGGGACATATTAGTTATTAACTCAATTGTCATGTGATGCATGAAATGGTGGTTTTACTATAAACTTTGTATAATAATCCCAAGTAATATTCATTATTTAATCACATTTACTTTATGATCCATTAAAAATATTTGATTATGTTTTGTTATTGTGATAATGTGCATATTAAAATACAAAATAAATCCCCTAGATTGAACTGAAAATGATTTTGGATTAACAAAAAGTTAATATTATGGTGTCAAAGAGTAAGATATTTATTGGTTGAGTTTTTAAAATGATTATATAGTAAAATTATTTAGTGACCTTAATTTTTTAATTCTCATGATAATCCATTTTAATTTTCATAGTAAATTATTCCTATAGTAACCACGTTAACAATATATACGATAAAAATATAGAGATTGTCATAATAAGAAACAAAATGGGATAGATTCTATATTGAATATTCTCGAATAATAATCTCATGTTATTGTTAATAAATTCATCCTTCTCAAACGATTGCACTCAAAAATGTATAGAATATTGTGGTTTCATAAGAGACTATATGTTGAATATGATGGAAAAAGAAAACTAAAATTTCAATTTATAAAAAATGTGGAATGAGTTTCCTTGGATAATATCTCAATAGAACTGGAAGATATATTATCGTGCATAATATGGGTCATTCAAAAACAAGATTATGTAGAAAATAAAAGAGTTCAGTAATCAATAAGGGGAAAAGTAATGTTCTCCACAATGATCCACTAGGAATTTTTTGTTTTTGTTGTGATGAATTGGTTCTCAATGAATAATAGAATAGTAATCAAAGGGATTAATATGAAAATGGACTCTAAAAACTCGTGATAATAGGAAAAAGGAAGAGATTATTTATTTAATACTAAAAATGTGGATACAGATAATTATGTTGTTATAGTTACAATAGTTATTCAGATTTTATTTTTCTATAATACATATATATTTTATATTTTCATAATATTTTAGTTATTGATTTATCAAAAAATACATGGTGGATTCATTATTTTTTTCAATGTTAATGAATCTCCTATAAGTTTGTTATATTATTATTCGTGAATGTATTATCATCCTTCCATTAAATGAATTTTATTTCATTTTGAAAATGTATTGGATACCTTCACATTGAATATATATTATTCAATTAAATAGGGAATTCAAATTTTATATTTCAATCCAACATCTGATCACTTATTAGTGAATAATGGCTAGGATATCACTTTTAAAACTAATTCTATAATATTATTTCTATTAATTAATAACATGGGATGTTTAAATAAACGCATTATTTTAAAACTCAACTTCTTATTTACATATTTAGGGGGAAAATGAAAAATTACATAAATTTTTACTGTCAATATCTAAATAGAATTTATAAGTTGTTCAATTTTAATACTATAGATGTTTGTTTTCATTTAAATGAGACACAATAATTAATATTCTGAGGGAAAAAATATTTATTAGTGTGGGAGAGTGTTGTTCCTTGATAATTTTCGTTTTATTTACATATTTAATATATAATTTTTTAAATAGATTATTTGAAACAAAACACATTAATAAAAAAACATGTTACATTTTTTGAATCCATGATTTAATATATAAATAAATGGATAAGTACTAATACTGTTATAGTGTAATGAAACGAAATTTATTTCTTTTGTTAATAAAACAACACATGATTCACAAAAGACTATTTTATTATATCATTTAGTAGAATAAGATTAAATAAAAATAAATATTCATTATCGAAAAGGAATTAGTATAAACTATAACTAAAATGAATTTTACATCAAGAAAAAAATAGTTTACACATAGGGGTAAAATACATATTCTCTTGTTTTCTAATAAAAATTTATCCTATCATATATACTATTAGAATAAATTATATTTTTAGGAATATAATAGTTATTATCAAAGGATGATTATAACTAATGTAAATAATTTTTAATTGTGTAATATATATTGATTGTAATGGTAAAAGTGACCATTATGATATAGTTTTTACTTGAACACTTGGTATTTTTACTTTTGGTAATGTGTATCTTAAAATATAGAAATTATAATTAAGGTATATCAATGGTAACCAAGAAAAATAGTTGATAAACATGGAATAATGGATGGAATAAACTAGCATACTGATGAATTATAAATACCATTCATTATATCTTGGTTTGAATGTAGCATTACAAGGGTTCACAATTGATAAAACCCAAACAATGTTGTAAAATGTTAGGTCAACTAAGACATCAAATGGGAAAAGATAAAGATAGTAGTGATTTGAATTTGATTTATTTTATCTAATCCACCCCGTGAAGAGACCACATTAACACATCTAACTCATGGGGAATATAATACTATAACAATGATACACCTTAATATATTAAATTGCATATCCATTTTAAAACTATTTTTTTAATAGTTTTTTATCACCCACATCAAAGCACCAAAAAACCAAAGAACACTTCACATAGATTTTAATATATATAATAACTATATTGTAATAAATAGATATAACCACTTTATAAAAAATATACATATCTAATAATGATTATTATTTTCAGTTCAGATAGATAACAAAAAAGGACACATTATGTTTAGTATTTTAATTTTTCCTTTATTTATTTTCATATGATTTTTATATAATGCACTAGTGCAGAAAACGTTTTTTACATTATCATTTTTGACGTCAGTTATATATAACTGACCTGATAATCTATGAAACGTGGTTTTTTACGTCAGTTATTTTATAACTGATGTAAAAAAGGCATCGAGTATATTTTTAACGTCGATTATTAAAATAACCGACGTTACAAATCGAGCGCATTCTTTTTTTACGATGGTTAATTTATAACTGATGTAAAAAAATCAAATCACGGGGGGTTTTTATGTCTATTATTTGATAACCGACATAAAAAACCAGATATCGACGAGTTTTTTTACGTTGGTTATAAAATAACTGACGTAATAAACGCGGCTTATGAGACATTTTTGACGCCGGTTATTTTATAACCGATGTAACAAAACAATCCACAGAAATTTTTTACGTCAGTTATATAATAACCAATGTAAAAAACTTGATTTCTAATGTATTTTTTACGTCGGTTATTCCATAACCGATGTAAAAAACCAACACGCGGATTTTTCTATGTCGGTTATAAAATAACCAATGTAAAAAACGCCATATGTGATATATTTATAACGTCAGTTATTATAATAACCGAAGTTATAAATGTAAAAAAATAGTTTATAAGGTCATTTATTAAATAACTGACTTTATAAAACATTTAAAAAATTAAAAATCCCCATGGAGTGTCATTTACGATTTTTCGATCGACAGTCTGGTGGCTCGTCTCTCTCGCGCGGTAAACCCTACTTGGCTCGTCGATCTAGCTATGTTAAACTCATTTTTCCTTCATCATTTATCATCTTTACTCTCCTCGGATCTACCATCTCAACTCATAACACTCAAGTATGCCTTCCACAAATTTATTTCGTTCGTTTTTTTTCAGATAGTCTATATTTATGTTTTGTGATTTTTGATTTTAAACTTGGTATGATTCTTCCATTTCGAACCCTCTTACATCTTTTTTCCATCATCATATTATTTATCATCCCGAGATCTATTAGATCGACTCACAATATTCGCGTAACTGTCAACTGCATCTATTTAGTTTGTTTTTGTTTCGCTAATGCCCGACATTTGTGGTAATTTTTTTTGTTATTGACAACTAATGATCTCATTCACCTATATTACAACATATAATGTTTATTAATTAAATGTATGAATTTGGAAATGATATTTCATGTGTTTTTTATGCATATGTTTATACTCTTTTATATGAGAATCTAGTAGACATATAATGTAATGGCTGTTGACCTCAATGGCCCTTCGTTGCATCGCTATGTCTCATGATTCCAAATAAAAATGGCTTCTGCAGAGGGGTGGGGGAACGTTCTGAAGGGGTGGGGTGCTGTCCAGGGGGTGAAGGGGCGATCCAAAGGGTTGGGGGTGTCCAGTGGGGTGTCCAAGGGGTTAGGGGGTGGGGGTGCTGTCCAGGAGGGGTGGGGGTGTTGTCAAGAAGGGTGGGGGGCTGTCCAGAGGGTGGCGGAGGGGGTTGTATAGAGGGTTAGGGTGTCCAGGGGGTGTTCAAGGGGGTGGGGGTGGGAGGTGGTGTCCAGGAGTGGTGGGAGGTGCTGTCTAGAGGGGTGGGGGCTGTCCAGGGGGTGGGGGGGCTGTCCAGAGGGTTGGGGTGTCCGGGGGGGGGGGGTGTCCAAGGGGGTGGGTGGCTGTGGGTGGATTTCCATGGGGGTGGAGGACTGTGCAGAGGGTTTTGGAGGTTTTCCGGGGGGTGGGGGCTGTCTAGAGGGTTGTGGGGTGTCCAGGGGGGTCTTCAAGGGGTACGAGTGGGGGTGGTGTCTATGAGGAGTTGAGGGTGATGCGTAGTGGGGTGTGGGCTATACGGAGGTTTTGGGGTGTCCAGGGGGGTCCAAGGGGGTGGGTGGGTGTGGGGAGTTTTCGAAGGGGGTGGGGGCCTGTCTAGAGGGTTTTGGGGGTTGTTCGGGGGGTGGGGGTGATTCTCAGGTTTACTCTATTTTCTCTAATTTTCTATCAACCATGTAGGCACCATGGTTATATTTGATTTAATATAATTTGAAACTGTTATATCTAACTATATTTTGTTTTAAAAATAATATTCACGAATATTTTTTTAAATACCCATAGATTTGTTTTATATTTCAAAATTGTTTTACTTTGAAAATATGATTTTTATCATATAAACATATATTTTTCTTATCTTAATTTTTTTTTGATATTTGTTATAGGTAATAATGAGTCGAAGTTGGATTACAGCACATCGAATGAGTAATGAATTTGAGGAAGGTGTTGATGCCATTTTGGAATTTCCTAAACTAAATATTCCAAGTAGTGACATTTTTTTCTGTCCATGCCTGAAATGCTTGAATATTAAGAAGTTGAAAAGTAGACAGATAAAAGATCATCTGATTTTTCATAGTTTTAATCCGAGTTACAGCCCATTGATTTGGAATGGTGAAACTGGATGGAATGTCACTGATGATGGTGATTCGCAAGATGGTAACTCGGATGGAATTGATGAAATGATTCACGATATTGTAGCAAAACAAATTGTGATAGAACCGACAGTTGCACGTCTATATGGTGATGCTGAAAAACCATTATATCCTTGTTGTACAGATTTTACCATTTTTTCGTCAGTGTTATGATTGATTATGCTGAAGGTGAAACATGGATGGACTGACAGAAGTTTTTCAGAGCTGCTACAATTGATGAAATACATTCTTCCAAAAGATAACGATCTTCCAGATTCACATTACAACGCCAAGAAAATATTAGGCCCTATGGAATTGGGATACAAGAAAATACATTCTTCTCTGAATGACTGAATCATATATATAGGAAGGAATATGAATTTATGTCATAGTTTCCTAAATGTGGGACATCATGGTATAAGGTGAAAGAAAAATAAAAGGCTGATGTAGAGATTACAAAGCTCCCATTATAGTTATTTTGGTATCTTCCTATAATTCATCGTTTCAAATATTATATGCTAATTTACATGATTCAAAAAGGATAAGATGGCATGATGATGAGCGGGTATGTGATGGAAAAATATGTCATCCAGCTGATTGTCCATAATGGAAGAAAATTGATGCGCAGTATTCTACATTTGGAAATGAAATTAGAAATCTCAGACTAGGGTTTTGCACAGATGGAATGAATCCATACTGAACCCACAGTAGCACACATAGTTAATGGCCTGTTTTATTGGTAATTTACAACATATCTCCTAAAGATTGTATGAAGCACAAATATATCATGTTGAGTATAATGATCTCTGGTCCAAAGAAACCTGACAATGATATTGATGTTTACTTTTCACTGTTGATTGACGATTTGAAACTGTTATGGGCTGATGGTATTAGGGTGTATGATTCTTATAAAATGGAATATTTTCAACTGCATGCAATGCTTCTTTTCACTATAAATGACTACCCATCCTATGGAAATTTGTCTGGATACTGTGTTAAGGGCATAAAGCGTGTCTAATTTGTGAACAATAGACGTCATATTGTCAATTGCATCATGGGAGGAAAACAGAGTACATGGGTCATCGGAAGATTTTGCCAATGGATCACCCTTATAGAAGACTTAAAAAGTCATTCAATGGATCTCAAGAATTTGATACTACTCCCAAACCTTTATCCCCTGATCTGTATTTTGAGTGGGATAAAAACATTGATGTGACATTGGGAAAGACACATAAATATGGTAATGAAAGACATGTTTGGAAGAAAAGGTCAATATTTTTTGAGCTACCATATTAGAGGTATCATGAAGTTAATAATAATACTAATTTCATTCATGTGGAGAAGAATATCTATGATTGTTTGATTGGAACATTGTTAGATATTAAAGGAAAGACACAATATGGGTTGAATGCAAGATTAGACTTACTATCAATGGGAATACGTTTGGAGTTAGATCCCACTCCTAAAGGAAGACAAATATTTCTTCCCCCGACTTGTCATACATTATCGAAGAGGGAGAAAATTAGATTTTCTCAGTGTCTTCATGATATCAAAGTTCCTCAAGGTTATTCTTCTAATGTAAAAAAAATTTTTTCTCATTGAAGGACTTGAACTTGATAGGTATGAAATCACATGATTGTCACGTCATGATGCAACAAATTCTACCAGTTTCATTGCGTGGAATATTTCCCATTCATGTCAGAAAATCTATAATGAAGTTGTGTTATTTTTTTCAATTCAATTTATAACAAGGCGATTGATGTGAATGCTTTGAAAATTTTGGAAATGGATTCAATTTTTATACTTTGTCAATTGGAAATTTATTTTCCTCCATCATTTTTTAATATAATGGTGCATTTAATGATTCATCTTGTTCGAGAAATAAAGCTTTGTGGACCTGTATATCTTCGTTGGATGAATCCTTTTGAAAGGTATATGAAAATATTAATGTTGTATATTAAAAATCCATATCGACTGGAATCCTCCATTATTTAAAAGTATATTTCTGAGGAGGTAGTAGAGTTTTGTACGAGCTACTTGGCTATGGCCCAACACATAGGTTTGCCTCCATCTCGCCATGAACGAGTTAATAATGAGGGAAAGGGGATTCGTGGATTGAAATTCAAATCATTGTCCGCTGATAAGATGAATAAGTTAGAATCATACATCTTGAATAACACAACTGATTCTCAACCCTATATCACATTACATATTAATGAGTTGAAACAATATAGTCCAATGAAGAAGGAAATGTGGATTTTGAATGAGCACAACAACAAAAAATTTCATGGCTTAAAAAGACTTTTCTTGGTAGATCATATGTATCAGAGAAATTAAAATGGATAGGGGGTGGTCTATGTTTAAAATTGATAACATGGTCTGGTTATGACATGAATGGTTATACATTTCATACGAAAGCTCAGGACAACATAAGTGTAGTTCAGAATAGTGGTGTATTGGTGTTTGCAGAAGCAATGCATATTTCGAGTGCTAAGGACAAAAACCCAATTTCTGCATCAAGTACATATTATGGAGTGATTGAAGACATATGGGAGGTTGATTACTTTAAAATTAAAGTTCCTATTTTTAACTATAAATGGTTTATCAGTAACAACAGTGTCAGACCCGATGAATTTGGAATGACACTTATTAATCTGAATATATTGGAAGACACAACTGATTCTTTTATAATGGAAACACAAGAAAAACAAATTTTCTATGTAGTAGATCAATCAGATATGCAGTGGGATGTTGTTTTAAAAGGGAAAAACAATATGTTGGTGAGGATGAACTTGATGAAGATGCTGATTTATTTGAGATTCCTACTTCCATGGAAAGATTAATAGAAAATAATGATGAGCATGTTGAAGACATAGTTTGTGCCCTAAGGAACTATCATGATGAAGGAATTTGGGAAAATAATCCATTTGTACATTCGAAAAATTATAGGTAACATATGTTTATTTCTTTTTTACATTTATTTTTTCATAAATGTTAGATATTGTAAGTTTTTTATTTATTAAAACATGTTTTAAAACAAAATATGTTTTTGTTTTTGTTTTTTTATGATTGTTTAGTTTACATTTTCATGAGTATAGCCATTATATGAATTATATATCTATTATTTTTGTTCAGTGACAACTACTTTACCATGTTTACCATGTTTACCACCTTGACCTTCTTGACCATCTTTACCATATTTACCATTGTTTAACATTCTTACCACATTACCAATGTTTACTATTATGTAACTTAGTACACTTTTCTATTTTTTGATTACAGTAGTATTAAAATATTTGAATTTTTATATTTGTGAACTGACGCTAGTTTTTTTGATTTGAAAGATAATGACGGGTTATTCAGTTGATCAACCACATGATTCTGGAGATGAGAATATTGCTGTTCATACCTATGGGGATGAACATTCACATGCACTTATTAAGACAAAGAGTTCAATGGTTGGTAAACAAGGGTACACACGTTTACTAAAATTATCACTTGCTCGTATGCAGGATCAGAGGATAGTCATTGACTTTGATGATGATGATATTCTTAGTGGTCCGAATGCAAATGATTTTAAGAGTTTTGTAGAAACTCTGGCTAAGAGCAATGCAAGCATTCTGTATGATGATTGGAGAAGTGTGGATAAAGAGATAATCTCTCAGTTGTGGGAGATGATTTTGGTAAGATCTTTTGTCATTGTTTGACTATTCTTTTAATGTTTCTATTATATATAATATGTTTAACCTCTTCTTTATCAGATGAAATTTGATATTCCACACACTGGAGTAGTCTGGAAGAAATGCTTATCATTGGCAGCCAGGAGATGGAGGGATTGCAAATCAACCCTCTCATCTGATTTCATTTATGGTCATAGGAGTCATGACAATCCATGTCATATATATCCTTTAATTGATGAAGACACATGGAGACAATTTTTTTAAAGTAGATGAAAAAAGTCATTTCTGGTCAGGGCAATGTAAACTTTTATAAACTTTCGTTTATAAATGATTTTATTAATGTTTTGTTAATGATTTCTTATTCTTAAATTACAGAAAACAAGGAAAGCTCATCAGGAGATCCAATATAGAAATGTATACACTCATAGTTTATCTCGGGGAGGGTATGCATTATTGGAAGAACTAATGATGGCAGAAAAATTTCAACAACTAAGAGCTGAGTCTTCAAGCTCTGGAGAGGTGGCCCCTCCATCCCCTCCATATATACATGAAAAATGGAAGAGAGCTCAGAATGGAGAAAAAGGAAACATCTTTAGGAAGAATCGAGAATCGTAGCTGAGAGGATTGTAAGATCCCTATTTTATTTATTTAAGTTAACTATTTTCTTCATATAATTTCAATCATTACAGAAATGTTCAATTAATTAATACAGGAATCTCTTGAGGAGCAGAGTTCACAGGGGACATTTACAGCTACTAGGAGGGATGATATTTTATCTGCAGCATTGGGAAGTCCCAAACATCATGGTCGTGTAAGAGGATATCCAGTAGGTGTATTGGTAAGAAAGGTTTTACCACGTTCTTATACTTCTAACGTTGAGGGGGTAAATAAAAAAAGAATCCTTCGAGGCTGAAGTTCAAAATATTAATGCGACGATGGAGGATACGATTAGAGCATCAGTGCAGTCTATGTTTGCAGTATGCAAAGACAATTTCAGACTGCAGCTCCCACTCATCCAACTCCACCTGCAGACCCCATTATTTATCCTCCACCTCCACCAGTAGCTTCCACTCCCCTCCCCCCTCAGCCTTTGGACCCCATTTTTTATCCTACTCCTCTGCCGCAACTTCTTACTTATTGTGAGTTGTATGTTGATGATTCTCAACATCATATAGTATCATATGGGTTGGTATATTGTATAGGATATACAGTTCATCATCAACAATTAGAGGTAGATAATTAGAGGGTCATTGTACATGATATTATAGATAGATCAGCTAAGGTACGAATACCTATAGATGAGGTGGCGACAGTTGGACAGAGTATCAGCCATTTTTTAATTTGGAAATCAAGACTTCTTCGACTCATTACCATAGAGGTATAAATGTTATATCTTTTATTTTATTTTTTTATTAAAGTTGTTTTATCATTTGAAAACTAATATATTTTTCAATTTATTTTTACAGGAATACTTCAAAGGTAAAGAAATTCTGTATAGAGAACAAAAAATACAAATGGCTATGACATCAGATACATATTCTAGTAGTCTTGACAGATTGTGAAGATATTCAAATTTTTTGGCGGGTCATTATGAGTTTCCAATGGAAGCTCTTGTTTGTGGATGTGAAATAAGTGTGGGGATTATGAAAACTGATATCATGGAGCTCGTTACTGGAGATAAGTTGGGCATCAACGTGGTGCAAATATTTTTCATGTAAGTTTTAACACCTTTTCTGTATGTTATATTTATTAAAAATGTATACTTATGTATGTTTTTTATTAGGTATCTTTATAAAATTTGTGAGAGGAATGAGCTGACATATGTATATGGATTCATGGACCAGCAATTTATTTCCCATGAAGAATGTTCATTGAATGAGGAACAAAGAATGGTTTATATTACTGAAAGACTTGAAAAGAATATAGTCACACAATGTTGGATGATGCCTTTTTTTTTGAGAGGTATGAAACACATTTCTCTCAAAGAGTTAAGTATCTTTTAAAATAAAAAACCACTAACGTTATATTTCCTTTTATCAGTGATCATTGGATGTTAGGGGTTTTTTTCCCAAGGGAGAAAGCACTTTATTGGATATGCTCTGTCCATGCTGATGTGCGGAAATTTTTTAAGAATATATTAGAATAGTAAGTTTCAATTTATCAATAGTTTTATATATTATAATGAATTTTAAATTTAACCCATTTGTATTATTTTCTAACAGTGCATGGTCCTACTTTCGAAAAAACACAAAGAAAAGGAGTGAAAAGATCAAATATGTAAATGCAATGGTAAATAACCATTTATAATATGTACTTTTTGATTTATTACATAAATATAATATATTGAATTTACACTCATTCAAACAGAATTGTCATGAACAACAAGGCGTCATCGAATGCGGATATTATATGTTAAGATTTATGTATGAAATAATAATAACTGGGGCAGTTGTGAATTTTGACCTGGTACGATTTCCCCATAAACATTACCATAATATTTCAATTTCATTTATTAATTACACACATTAACTACTTTCCTTTACATTTGTAGCTTTTTGATGACCCTCAACCATATACATATAAAGGCATCAAACACTTACAAGTGGAGTGGTCAAATTATTTTACAGGTTTGATTGAATTTTAGTTGTTTGTAATGTAATATGTAATTTTGAATATTGTCGTTGTAATTGTGTATTTGGTAGTTGTTTAGGATGGATTTAGTTTTTTTTTGAAGTTTACAGTGTATGTTTTGAATGTTATATATGTTAATGTTTAATTTTTCTATACTTCTTATTTTGGTCTACTTGTGATGGTTTTTCTGGTATGGATTTTGGTCTGTGGGGGAGGGGTTCCAAGGGTGTGGGGGTTTGTTTAGTGGGGTTGGGGGGTGCCCAGGGGTCTGGGATGGCTGTTCGGTGGGGTGGGGGCATTCCAGGGAGTGGGAGTGCTATCCAGGGGTGTGGGAGGGCGGTCTAGGGGTGTGGGAGTGCTGTCCAGGGGGTGGGGGTATACATGAGGGTGGGGTTGTCCAGGGGTGTTTGGGGCTGTCCAGGGGTGTGGTGGGGGCTGTCAAGTGGGGTGAGGGGTGAGGGGGTACTGTTCAAGAGGGTGGGGGGGGGGGGGTTGTCGAGGGGTGTTTGCGGCTATCCAGGGGGTCAGGGCAGTCCAGGGGTGTGGTGGGGGCTCCAATGGGGTGGGGGCTGTCAAGTGGGGTGAGGGGGTGCTGTTCAGGAGGGTTGGGGGTGGGGTTGTCGAGGGGTGTTCGGGGCTGTCCAAGGGGTCGGGGGGCAGTCCAGGGGTGTGGTTGGGGCTCCAATGTGGTGGGGGAGGGCTGTCCAGGGGGTATACATGAGGTTGGGGGCTCCAATGGGGTGGGGGAGGGCTATCCATGGGTTATAGATGAGGGTGGGGGAGGAATGTCCATGGGGTATAAATGAGGGTGGGGCTGTCTAGTGGGGTATGTTTTATATGTTATCAATGTAAATTCTAAAATTTGAACTCCTTCTGTTTTTGTGGTATGATTTCTTGATCTTTTTCTAGATGATTCTGGGGGAGAGCAGAAGACTGCATTCAATTTTTTTTTAAATGGCTTCCACGTCGGTTATAAAAAAACTGATGTGATAAAGAAAACAGGAAGGGTTTATCACGTCGGTTATTTCAGAACCGACGTGATAAAAATCCTGGGAAATGGTTTATCACGCCGGTTATTTAATAAACGACGTGATAAAAGGCATGGGAAATGGTTTATCATGTCGGTTATTAAATAACTGACGTGATAAAAGCCCTGGGAAATGGTTTATCAGGTCGGTTATTAAATAACCGATGTGAAACATATGTGGGATGGGATTATAACATCGGTTATTATATAACTGACGTGATAAACCCCCTCCCCTAGTTTATCATGGCGGTTATATAATAACCGATGTTTTAAACCAGTCCGGGGGTTTCTCACATCGGTTATTAAATAACTGATGTGATAAATGATTTCCCAACACTTTTATTACATCGGTTATTAAATGACCGACATGATAAACAATTTCCCATGCCTTTTATCACGTCGGTGATTAAATAACCGATGTTATAAAACCTTCTTGTTTTCTTTATCATATCGGTTATAAAATAACCAATGTGATAAACATTGCGATTTTATCTTTTTGTCGTCGGTTTTTAAATAACTGATTCTAAAAAATGTTATTTATAATGTCGCTCGTATTAACTTCAGCTATAAACCGACGTAAAAAACGTTTTCGACACTAGGGATGATTCTACAAAGTTATATTTTGATATGAATAATATATATTTTTATATGAATAATATATTAACAATAATATTAGTAGTAATTGAATAAAATAATAATATAAATGGTATATTCTAGGAAAAAATCACATAAAAAGATCTTTCATTATATATTTATTTATTAATTTTAAATTCCAAAATGTTATAATATTAATGGGACCAAATTAAATTCATTTTTATTTATCATATTAAAAATAACAAAATAAAATTTGTTGGGTTGTTTTCTGAGTTAATGTTTTTAGTTGAATAGTGGCAAAATCTTGATATTAATTTAAAAATATCACGTCAAATAAATTATCATATAATATATTGAATAAAAAATTTAATGGATTTTTTATTAATGATATTCAAATTTAAATAAAATTAATTCAATAAAAATTGTATGTTTTTCTATAAAACCCTTATATACTGCTTTGGCATATAAGTAATATTTAATTATAAAAATAACTTTTATTCACTGATATTAAAAATTAATATTCACCGCCTATAGAAATTACATATATAAAAATGAATATAATATTTTATATTAATATCATTATATTATTTGATAATACCAATTTCAATTTTTTGGAAATAAATTAAGATTACTAATATTAACATTATTGATAATGATTATTAAAAGGTCTTATTTTCAAAGAATTGTTTTATTAATATGGAATAATTTTTAATCTAAAAATATAAATTAAAATATTTTATGTTATCACTCTAATATTATATTTATAAAATATATAATTATACTAACAAACATTTAATTCACAACCATGTCTAATAACAATTAATAACACATAATTGTTAAAACATAAATTTTTTAAAACTTTTTATGTATATATAAAATTACATTGTTTTAAATTTATCTATACATTATTTATACGATTAATTAGATTGAAAATATATATAATTTAAGTTAATAAATAATAATTTGTTAATATGGGTTCACATATATTTTTTATATACTTTTCATTGAAAAAAATAGACACAAAGATAATAATAAAATTGATTAAATGAAATTATAATGGTAAAAGAATTTTGAATTGTTTTAAAAATACCTGGAATTTATTGGTTGAGTATTTATAGATCATATAATACCATAAAAATATATTATTATGAACTTATGGTTCAATTTTCAATTTAATTTTTAATGACATCATTGAAGGGTAAAGGGTAGTCTTAATATTATCATTTCATTTACATATAATGTTGATCCCTTTCACACATCCATTGTTCTCATTTCCATTTAAATTTCACATAAATCATAGAAAATATACATATACTATAATTATGTTTTTCATACATGTGTTCCATGTTTCAATAAGTTATCCTATTCCTTTTATTTCTATGGAGCTCTCTAAGAGATGATCAGGTCTACAAAAAAGTTTCTTTTTATATTTTTATATTTTATATTTAATCATCCACATAAAAAAACATCCAAACCAATATAATGAAATAAATATCTCTACAATACTAATATGTTTTTATATAAATGGAACAACAATTAATTATTCATCTCTATCTAGGAAGTTAAAAAATCTATTTTACAAAGTGTGTGTCTGTGTATACTACAATGTCCATGTAACTACATATTATGTTTATCATAACCACTTCTCATTGTGGGTTTTAATGATTTAATGGATTAATAGATATGTTATATTTAAAATAAATATGTTAATGAAATTTCAAATTATCATTTACAGTTTTTCTACATCATTTGTTGACAAAAGAAAATGTTAATAATCTATATATGGAGACTATAATCACCAAAAATAATGAGTTTCAATTATATGAACCACCCATCATGGATATATTAAAAAATCGAAATAAAAATTATTTCTATTAATTTATTAAAATTTGGATATTATGAACATATTTTGTCAGAGTTTCTACTATGGTCATCAAATATAATGAGTTATGTAAAAATTGACTGAACAAACTCATGTTTGAAAAATAATAAAGGAAAAAAATAAAGAAAATTTTAATATGATATAAAAATTTCAACATTAAAATAATTATAGAATAATATAATTCCCAGAGTTTAATATATTAAACAATATTTGTAAATTTTTTATTTTTCTAACTTTTATAGAATAAATATGTAATAATGTTATGTTTTCTATCACAATCACCCATAATGGAATAATTATTTGTAATTGTAGAGAAATATTGTGTTGTTTTTGGTAACTACATCCCACATAAATTATAATATAATTTTTTTTCACATCCTAGAAACATAAATTTTATTTATTATCTCTTGTGAAGTGGTATATGATTGGTGTCTTCCCTAAAATAAATGGGAGTTTTCATAACTCAATTTGGATTCTATGTTCCTAATGTTTTTATAAGAGATTAATATTTCATTTCATATGTTATACCATATATCTGTCATGGTAGATAATTTTTTATTGAAATAAACATTTTTAATTTGTTTTATTAATTCTTGACAGTTGAACTATATATAATCCCCATCCCCTTAAAAAATTGTTTCCCCTTCTTTTCTATGATATACCTTCCTTATAATTTTATGATTTTATATAAAATAATATTATGAAATATCTCTTGTTATTATCATATTTACCATCTCATTTTTTTAAAATAAAACAATATTAACCATTTTGTGATGTGAAATTTAATTAATGGTGTTTTTTTAATTTTAAAAAACCTACTCAATTATTATTTTTTAAAATGTGTAACCTTCATAAAACATTTTTTACAATGAAAAAAGATTACAAAATTTAATAATTTTATGCAGGCGGGGGGGGGGGGGGAGGGTAGACCTGATCAACAATGTGGAACTTTCTATGATTATTGTCATTTTAATGAGCCTCAAATTATTATCATGATTATATGTTTTATTTTTTTTCAAGATATTTATGGTTCAATTATCATTTGATATCACTTATTAATACAAATTTTCTATTATTATCTTACAAAAAGATTAATTTTTTATTTGCGAAAAGACTTTTGTGGAAATGTGAGTACCCACACAAGTAAGAAATACAAAGAATAAAATTTCATAAGATATCATAGAATAATTTGAAACTATTTTATGAATGAAATAATTTGTCATCGTATATAAAATCCTATTATTTCTATTTAACATTGTATGAAGGTAATCATTGTGGAGTTAGTGAATCCAATAATCCATGTTTCCCCACATTTTAATGTACTCATCAAATATTTATCTTCCTTGTATTAAATCCTCATACTAAAATATGAACATTGTTACTGATCCAATCAATATTATCCATATTAGTTTAAAAAATTAATTGTATCTCAAATATCTTATCAACATCCTCTGATAAGTAATTAATCATGATAAACACCTTCAACATTTCTTCCACATATAGAATGATATAATTGCAAATTTACCCATTCTTAGAAGCCTCATCCTGATTATTAATGTCCACAATAGAAGGTTGGTCCACTACCATTAATCCTTCACGACTCTATTATAAATACTCCATCAATCATCTATATCCCCCTTGATCGATACTATTACTTCAAATAATCAAATTGTTTTCATTATCATTAGGATCATAGTTTATCACCTTGGTCGTTGCCTATTTGGTGGATCTTCTGTCCCCTGGTTTGTTTATGTAAGAATATTCCTTTCTCCATTTAAATTTTTTTTCTTTTAATAATAATGTAGCTCTAAAAATCATAATTTCCTCTCTAAACCTTCATCCTCCACAGACTATGTATCCATATGCCCTAAATTTCATCATTACTCTCTGCAAAAAATTTACAAGATGTCTCATCTCAAGACTCTACCTTAGGAAAACCCTACCATTTAGTGATTTTATAAGCAAAATATGATTCATGTTCATGAACCAAAACATCACTATCATAACAATCAATGAGATGTACAATATTCATAAATATAAAATACCTTAAAGAGTTTCAACTATTCTATACCCCACACTTGGTAACATGTATCATATGAGCCTTGTAGTATGTTGGACCTCATTTTTATTCCACATGAGATACAATAGTATTACCATGTTCATAAACATGCCTCACTATCTATATCTTTAATTAATGATATCTTATAATAATTTTGTTTCCAAAATGCATTCCGTCCACCTACGATGAAACAATGGGTGAATTATTTCTATTATCTAACAATGATGTTCAGTGAAAAATCATGATCTCCTCCTAACTCAAATGAGGCATACACCTTTATAAATAACATAATAAAATCATTATAAAATCTGAAAATTACATTCATAACCACCTGATCATGGATTGAAGGGTATATTGTATTTAGTTGGGCTGGTATCTTTCTATAATTCATTTAAACCCAACTAGCCAACAACCTCTTTTAAAGAAGAAGACAAAAAATTTAATGTGCTTCAGTCCAGAAAATCACTAAACTATTCTAATTATAATACTATTATAAATATATTCCAAGCCCTTTTTAGTAAAAACAAATGTCATGTTACATCGTTTCTTAGAATATATTTCATTACATCATAATTTATACACAAACCTTATTTTTTGTGATATATTTAGATGAAATTTCTCCGTGCTCTTATTTTCCCAAAGAATAATGATCTTACGCTTAGTGAATTGTTGATATGTTTTATCTTATTGAGTGTTTAATACCATCCCTCCATTATTTATTCCATTACATGGTTATGAAGATAATGTTAATTTATTATATTTTTATATGGTGTTATAAATATTTCAATTGCTGATAAAAGTTCAAATTTTTTGTAACATATGTTGCCTACATAACTGGTCCTCAATGTCACTAAACCAATATGATCTCAAATATATGTGATATTATTGTTATACATAATGTTTATGTGATGTAAATGAAATAAAATAATGATATGTTTTTTATGGGTTGCAAAAGATTATATCACTGGAATATTTAGTTATTTATTAATATTAGTGTAGTTATTATGGAATATAAGAATTATAAATTTAATGAAAAACATAATAAAAAATTTATGGGATAAAAATATGAATATATTAAAGTTTCGATTTTTTTAAATTAGAAAATTTGTGGTTCTTTTAAAAATTTAATCACTTTCTATATACACAAATGTGGATGTGGTTGTGTAGTAGAAGAACCATGGTGCAATCACACTGAATAATTAAGTTGATAAGAAAAACATCCTTCACTATTATCGATGTTGAGTGGACCTAATATTTCAAATGTTTATATACTAATTTTGTGTATAATAGTTGGATAAATACATTCAATTTAAATTCAAATGTAGAGTTTTTATTAGGTTGAGGAATTAGGTTATGGATTATAAATGTACAAAACCTAATGAAAACTATATTGGAAAATTAGTTTTTTAGTTTTTCCTAAATTCTATTGTGACAGCTCTAATGGGTAATAAATTATATTATTGGTTAATAATTATGTTTTAATTATAATTTTCATATATTTTTAATATTTATAATTCTTTCTTAACCCACTTCATATTACAAACTAATAGAGAGAGGCATAAACATATTAATAATGAAAATTATTTGAAATGAAATAATATTTTATTTTGGAAAATATATGTGTGTGTGTAGAGTATTTGGATTATTTTAATAAAAAATATCTCATGTTATGATTAAAAATAGTATATTTGAAGAACATTAAAAAAGTCCTAAGAAGAGATAGATAAAGACTCATGGATTTTTTGGTGAAAAATATGATGATGAAAACAATGTTCAATTTTAATCCAGACAAAAATATTAAAGGATAAACCACATAGAATATCTAAAATGTAAGTGTAATTTTTTCATCTATGGAAATGGATAACATTTTGCAACAATATGTGGAGGAATAATGATGTGTTTCATTAAAAATATATGTAATTTATTTTTCCAGATTGATACACTAGTAGTTCAATGTTTTTGATGTCGTGAATTTAGGAAACATAAAAACGAGTGCAATAATCCTAGGGATTAAGAATAATATCAGAACCAATGAACACTAAAGAAATGGATTCCTATAGATTCATATGTATTTTCAACTAATCTGGTGGATCGCGATAATTTAGAAGTTATATGAATAATTATTCTTCACATTGGATTTGAATATGTCTTATGTCATGTATGATTTCAATATATATATGTTATTAATATAAAAAAATATGGAGGTATTATTATTTTATAAATTTTTTATTAATATTCCTAAAAAATTTAATCTTATGTACTATAAATGCATTGATATAATTTAAAAAATAATAATTTCAAATTTGGATATTATTTTTAAAAGTATATTGAGGAAAAACAAATATGTTAGAATATGAAATTAAAATTTCATATAATATTATGATACTCTATAATTGGAAGGATTATTATATAAACCCTTTAAATAGAAATTGTATAATTTTTTTAATATCAAATAATCCAATATAATTGGTGATATTATTTTAAAAAAATTCAATAATATGATTTAGTAAATTATGTTGAAAAAAGATGTTCCAAATTTTGTAAGGATGATATATTTGAGGAAACTATATCCTAATTTTGTATGTGTCCTATAACACCTATGAAATTCTGATTAGCACATGCTAATTTATATTTTTGGGATGTGATTTATATAAGGGGATGAATTTAGCATCATGAAATTTAAATTTCATTTTCCTATAGATGTTATTGTGTTCAATATCTTTATACACATTAAACAAAAAAACCAAAAAAACATAGAAAAATAAATAACCAATATAATGTCATAATTTATAATATTCGTTAGAAATAGGGATAACCAGTTTTTAACATATATATAGATATAATGGTCACTTTTAGTGTGTCTAGATAACTAATAACATTACAGTATGATTAATAATTTGTTATTAAAAAATAATTTTTTTATGTTCTTCATTTAATGAAACAAAAATTGGAATATTATTGATATGAAAAATATATATTTTATATGAATAATATATTAACCCTAATTTTGTTACAAAATGATATAAAATAATAATAGGGATATTTATTTTCCTATTAGTTTTTCTTTATTATATATTAATATTATTATTTAAAAGATAATTTTTATAATTTTTGAATTTTAATTTATTCAATTTGACTTAATTGTTTTATTTATGATAAAAATATTCACATAATATGATTTTTTGGGATTTTTATTATATAATTTTTTTTAGGAGAAGCGTAAAACAATTCATATTTTCTAGTGAATTATCACATTAATTACATTATTATTAAAGAAGATTGATTTCTTATTGTTTGAATGGTTTTTCATAATATAAATATTAATATATTAAATACATAAAATAAAATTAATATATATTTTTTATCAAAACCTGTGTATATATTTTGTGAAAGCATAAATCATATTTTATTGAAAAACTAATTTTCATCACATAAAGTTAATTTTACATTTTATAACATTTAGAAATTAAATCTATCAAAAAATCATTATTATTTTATATGAAAAAAATTATATTATTTATTGAGGTAAATTTAAATTTTAGAAAAACAAAATCATAGGTATTAATATTAATATAAATGAACATGTTAATATTGAAACCATTATATGTAATAATTGTTTTACTAGTATAAGGTTATTTATTATTTAACAAAATAAATTAATAAATGATAAAATATGAAAAAAAAATTATTTCTAAAATAAATATATTTATATGAATAAACATTTAATATTAATAAAAAGAAATTATTATTAAGAATATATAATACTTAAAAACTAATAATCTATAAAAAAATTCTCTATAAAAATATTCAATTTAAAATTTATTTGTACATTACTTATAAATTGAATTATTTTAATTTAAGATAATATTTATTTTTATAAAACTTATATTACATAATAAACGTTCCCATATCTCTTTAATATAATTTATATTATTAAAAACTACTTACAATTGTAATAATAAAAATGTTAATATCTAAAAACCTATGGAGAATTATTTGAATCATCATTAAAACTTGTGTTTAAAATCATAGTAGTCATTTTATCAACCCAATTTACCCAAAAAACATTAATTAAATAATTTAGTGGCAATTTTCCAGGAAATGGTGTAATGATATCATTGAATGGTATAGGGTAGTCCCTAATGTTCCCTTTTCTTCATATATAAATCTGGATCACTTCCACCCCTACATGGTTGAACATTTTATAATAATTTCCATTGAAACTATACCAAAATTTACACAACCAGAAATAATTTCTCTCTTTATTAATCCCATAATCTCTAAATGTAATCCTAGGTACTTCATGTAAAAATTGTTCTATTAGATGAGCTCGTGTCTTCAATATAAGTGTTACCAATTTTTTTGTCTTTTCTTCATTATCACACTCTTCCAAATCATTTTTATCCATACACATATATTTTCTTATGTAATGTTATTATACAAATATGTTATTATATTTATCTAACACTACTTATTTATTCAACTATAACCACAATATAAAATAAAATCATCATTACTGAATTTGTGAGGACTACCAACGACATAAAGAAAAGTTTCTAGTTTTTCTAACTACTTTGATTTTTTGGTATAAGTAATGCATAAACATGATATTGACAATATAAACTTGATTTAATTATGTAAAATTATCATTAAATTTTTTTCTGACTCATTCATTCTGAAATTGAAAATATAGTCATGTGTATGTTAAGACTACCTCTGAAATGAGTAATGAGTTTCATTTGACTGCACCACACATCATGGATAGATTTAAAAAATTATTTAATATTAACTTTTTTACCATAACAATATTAATATTCCTGATGCTATTAATATATTCTATAACTATTTATTCTAGGATCATCATAACTAAAAAGTTGTGTACAAATTAACTAAATAACCTCAAGTAACAGACGTACGAACATATAATATATGATAAATAAATTAAATATTAAAAATTTATTCATACTAAATTTAATATATAATACTATGATTCATATAATTCTATATAAAAAAATATTTTATTACTCACAGTCTTAGGTTTATGCACATAATGAATTTATAATAAATTAAGGGCTTCCATGTGAATTTTTATTCCTTGAGGAATTATATGATATTTTTTATAAATCATCCAATGGTATATAGTAACTAATTCGCCATGAATTATAATATGTAAAAATTTAATTTATCATAAAAAATTACATCTACTCAGTCTCTTCCTTTTTGAGTACATTGATTTATGTATTCCAAGAAATATAAAGAAATCTTTTTAATTCAACATGATTTCATTATTTTTAATGTTTGTTCTTGATTTTCAAATTTACATCATATAGAATACCATATATATATATTAAAAGATCAAATTTAATATGAATATTCCCTATTTATTAGTTTCGTTGCATCACAAAAATAAAACCATGTTAAGAACAATTCAAATCCTCTTATAGGATTGTTACCAATAATAGAAAAAAAAATTACCATCACACAGATATTCTCATTTTAATTGAAAACCTAATTATGTTTTATCTCATGTGGTCTTTATATTTACCATCCCCACCTTTCAAAAGATTATTTTATTATCCTGTTATTATGTCATATTTTTTTAAAAGAATGTCATAAATGTGGAACCTTCATATTTAATATTTCACAATATGTGTCACCTCCATAAAATTTTATTAAAAATGTATAATTTTAAAGACCTGTCATTATTTTATTTAATACAATCCCAATTCAATTTAGATTCTTAGAAAATAGTAAGTTAACTTCTTTATTAAAAATATCCTTTTCATATTTGTTTAAACATAAGCTAAACGGTTTGTTTTTATTAATTATTTTCATTGATCATTTTAAAGAATTTTCTTACATTTGAATAGACAATTCAAGATAGTTTTTTATATATTTAAATAGGGATACACATAATTATTAATTCCTTATTTTCTGGGGAATATTTTTGATATAGCCATTATTTATTTATTGAGACAGTATTATGAAACTCTCTTCTGTATCCAATGTTTTACCATTTATATTCCTTGTGTACATTTTTTTCCACATGTGGCTGACGTATGCCTGTATTTAACATTAGGTTATGGGTGTTCTGAAAAATATATATCCCATCAATGCATTTGATAAATAATTCTATATCTTCATATTCTATTTAAGATATTTAAGAGGGAATCCAATCAACCATGGAATATTTTAAACAATGTTTATCGGAATGGGTATTAACTCAAATCCTATGTGGTACCTTTTCTACTATGGTTATGGGATTGGGGATTAGAACCATTCATCCTAGGAAATTTGTATAATAAGTTTATGGAATTGTTGAGTAATTATTTTCAATAAATTTTAGTTTATTAAAAAGTTTGTGGTAATGGGGAGTGATCCAAATCCATCATTAAACTCTGTCCACTGTGACAGTCATGAAATTGATATTTAACACACAATTGTGCATAAATATTTTATGATATTTACAAAAAAAACATTTCCTTGATCTTATGATACCATTTCATCAAAAAATCATTCCATGTTTCTGTCAAACTATTATATCATGGTTCTAGTTTTATCTTTTGAGATTATACTTTATTCTATTTAAATTTATGTATAACAAATTTTTTTCATAGTTATATTAATAAAATAATATCTATGATTTTTTTCTCATATGATAATATTATAACCTTTGATGACATATTGATAATCCTTCACTCACTAATAATTCGATATCACCCATTTCTTATGATTTTATTCTATAGCTCAGGAGGAAATTTAAAAGAAATTGGAGGTCTAGAAGGGGTTGAAGAATAGTTTAATTATAGTGGAATATTAACATGTTTAAGAAAATAAATTTCCTATATAAATAGTTATGGAAGATAATAATAAAAAATCTTATCTAAGGAATGTGAGTTTGTTGTGAGGTGTGACTTTTAATTTTTGGATGTGATGTAAAATGAAGATATAATTATATGGGGTTGTTATAAATAATGGTTTCTGTATATATAACGTAGTTGTATAAAGATACTCTATTTTTTAAAATAAAATATTGTATTTTTATATTCCTATTTTTAGTATTATTCATGCTCTCTTTGGTATTTAAAGGTGTATCATTTATTTATAGAATTATTCGAGATAATTTTATTGTCTTATGATGTAATTTTTAAAAATCAAAATAGGCGATTCATGAGTTTGTTGTTAGTTAACAAGAATTTATTGTATTTTTTAAGAATTAAATGAATATAAAATTATGCTCCTACTTATTAAGTAAAATGATTTTGAACTATTAAATCAATTTTATTACCTCACATTGACTGAATTCCAATAATTATTCAATCTCATTTTAATTCCAATGGATGCATAAGGATGAGTTTAGATAAATTTCATTGTTCAATAGATATATATTCACATAAATTATTTCCACCATAAGTATAATAAGGTGATGAATGTTCAATTAATGTGCCTTCACCTAGATTACAATCAATTAATGTATTTTGACCAATAGAATGTTCAATTATAGTACACAGTCACAAACTATGTCAACCAAATTTACATTAACCTAAAATATATTTAACCTAAATATTTTCACCAGATGCACATTCACACGATGTATGTTAACATGAACTATGTTAAATAAATTCATGTTATCACAATGCACATTCACTAGATATAGATTTAATGACGTATAATTACAAAGTTTCTGATTTCCTATTATATATTCACTTGATGTATATTCACCTGATGTACATTCAACTTAACTATGTTCATTTAACATAAATCAACAAAAAAAATGTTCAGCTAACATAAATTCACCCAATGTAAATTTATCATAAGTATATTGACTAGAATTATGTTCACCTAAGGAACATTTTACAGCTTATTTTGATTATAATCACATAATATATACGAAGTTACATTTATTAAGATGTTTTTATTTTTTATCATCAATGTAATGTAGTCATATGAACGATTTCTTGATTTTAGCTAATATATATGGATGAGTTTATTGGTATTCATGACATTTTCTTCGAGGTTTTGATAAATTTAATGCATTGATATTTTTTTATGTTTTCATTGCTATTGATTAAAGACTTCATGTAAATGTTATTTTCATAATCAGTGGACTCAAATTCCCAAAAACTATCAAAAAACTATTATATGATTTTGGGAATGTACGTTAATATAAAATTTATGATAATGAATCAGTTTTCACTGAAGATATTAACAATATATGATTACAAATGACAACCATGAATCCGACCATCATTCATCATAAGGTGGTGCTCATGGAGTTGAGGTAACCTAATGAATTTAGATATAGAGGATGATGTTCAAAATGATGAAACTGTTAATAGTTTATATTTATCTATTTCAGAGGATTAAAAGATAATCCAAATATTATTAACAAGTGGGAGTATGTATAATGTCTTTTCAAGAGATGACATTATGGAGTTAGATAATTGGGAAATGTTTGATCCCTTACTGTGGTAACGTAATTATAAATTGATCAGTGTGGAAGATATGTGATTTATATGTTGTTGTAAGTAAAATGATTTTGTACCATTGATGGGGATGAGAACTAAAAAAATAAAGTGCATTACTAAAATATTAACTTCAATACTTGTGGCTATTTTGAGTCATTTCAAATGAATAGTCTTATCATTTTCATGATCTAATGGATAAATTGTTGTTAATGGGAGTTGTAAAAACCCACTAATTCAACCCCCCATTTATGAAAATCAACCCATTATTATGTATCATATATTGAATCATATAGTATTCTTTATATGGTATTTTTTTAATTCAATCGAAAACATAAATTCCATTATAATATTGGGTTTTAAAAAAATTACTTTCAAATATTCAGGTATAAAAAAAATATTTTACATACCCAATCTCTAATATCATTTCTTGAATGTAGTGAATTTGACTATAAATAATTTCCACATTGGGAAAAAAAATTAACTTATTAATGTTATGGGAAATAAGAGACTGAAATGTTATGGTATTGCATAGAATATATTTCTTATTACTTGTTATTAATTGCTTACAAATAGGTAATATGTATTACATCATATATAAAAATTTAAAAAAGTATAGAAATTATATTTTATAGTAATTTTATTGTTAATGAATAAAATCAAATTTATTGAATAATGGATTCCGACCTATTATTGACGATGAAGAAACCATACATGATTTTTTTTAAATGCCTATTGAAATCATCAGTAAATATGTGTATTTAGAGAAACATTAAACAATTTAAATTTTTGAATTTGTAATGGGGAACATCTTGGATAGATTTAATTATAAAATTGTAGCACAAAAAGCTATATAGTTCCTTCATCAATATTAACTATGAAATATTTTTTTAAAAATGAATTTAAGAAGGCTCTAATATTTAAAAAAAAGAGTCAACGAAGTGGAGGATATTGAAAAATTGAGAGAAACCAAATCTAACGTATAATTTTTTTAATATTTTTATGAAATTTAAAACTATTTCATGGATCATCATGAAAATAGGATGATAATTTCTTAAATCTATTATAAAATTAAAATTGTTTTAGTGATTTAAAAAATATAATCATCCATTGAAAAATTACAATTTCAGTGGATGTGGTAACTTCTCGATTGATTTTCAAAAACTAAAATGTAATTAATTCAATTAATATGATACTGGTGGGAATTCGTAAATGAAGGTTGGGATTGATGAAACCTAGGAATGTATAAAATCATATAAATTATAAAATTACTGTAGTTAGAAGAAGATAATAAGTTTTCATTGTGGGGAATAAAAATGTGAATCATCATAAGATATATATTCTGATGATTTACATTGGGGGGAATTTTTTGACCTTGTAGATCCAATAAAACAACATGAGTTCTATACTGAAGAATAAAAAGAATAATAATAAGGATAACTAACACATCTGAAATAGATCGTGAATTTAAAAATTGTTACATATTTTGTGAAAGTTAAAAACACCAGAATGAACCCAAATTATTGAGAATGTGATAATAAAAAAAATTAAAGTGGACAAGAATATCTAACAAGAGAGAGTACATAAATTGAAGAAATATATAGACTCAAAGTAAGAGTGGTTGAGAAGGACATAATATTAAATATAAAATATATATTCTTGTTGTAGTGTAAGATAAATTTTAATGGATAATATCTAGATGACCTGATGTTGAAAAAACTCTAAGTAATGTTGAACTTAACATCATCAAATAAATTAAATTTAAATCAACATATTCCTAATCAATTCCATAAAAATAGTTAAATGTTGTTTCTATAAAAATGGAAGATAAATTAACTTCCAATAGTAGTGTAGGTTTCTCAAATGAAAATTATTTTTTGGGATAGAGAAGAAATGTGGAATAATTTTTATTATTCCAATTTAAATTTTAAATAACATCAAAAAATAAGTTTCATCAAGATGAATGGAAATCAAATATACCGATGAACATCCACAAGTTTTATAAAATTGTAACTTTTATTAATCATGAAGGGGAGATTTAATAGATATCATTACAAATATCGAAACAATGGGTGAAAATCATTCTAAACCATATATTACCAGTTTCTTCTATGATGAATATTTATTTTGATGTTTAATGTAATTTAATGAAAAGAAAATAAAAATTAGAATATAGAAGATGACATATCATTGAATATTGAAAAAAAATTCATAACTCTCTAGAAAAAAAATATTTTAAATTCATAATGGATATATATAGAAGATTTTATCATATTTGTCTATTTTATAAATATATATGATAGGTCTTCAATGACAGTAAACATTATCTATAAGATAATGAGTTAATGGAAGACAAAAAAGAAGTTAAAATAACTGATTGTTGAGGTCTCATGCAAATTGTAATGCCCCAACCCTAGATACCCAGAGTTGGTGCCTTATTACATAACATTGGCATGATCACAAAGGATCAAGTCTCGAATGACTGATTAGTTTAGTAGTCTTGGAAACACTAGATATATTCATAAGTCTTACATTACATCATAAGGTTAAAAAAAACTAAAACAACATATTGTCTTCATATCCCCTCATACTATCCTTATAGGTCATTCATAAATTACTTCTTCTCATCCTGGGAAAAATAAAACACTGAAAGGGGTGAGCTAAAATGCTCAGTAAGGATAACAATATAGTAGAAGCTTTCATAGATAAGCATAAACACTTAAAGCAATTTATAACTAATACAAAATCTTTTTAAACATTAACTTCAGCATAATATGGAAAAGATAAAATAAAATAATGTCATTTACTTATTCACATTGATATTCTACTAGTCGAACAATCAAATGAAATATCTATAACCACTTTCATAATGATGGAATGCATAATGTCAGGCTCTCATAACCACATAGCCAAGGCCTCATGCCAAGACTAAAAATAAGATTTTTTCAAGGCCTTGTGCCAAGACACTATTTCTTCTCATGAGACCTACCGATGCATCGAGGAGCTATAGTGGGCTTCACATGTCACTTATTAATTCCAATTCATTCATCATATGAACAGGTTTAATCATAACATAAACATTCGTATTAAAAGTAGAATATGACATATCAATACTTTAACCACAAACATGAATGGTATAAAAATAACACATCCATAGTCAAACATAACTCATTCGATATAATATGGAATATTGTATTGTATCACATTATCTTCAATCAAGAATAATTAAGGATTATTACATAGATTAAAATAATTATCAAAACTATTTGAGAGAAATATCCACCTTTTTCTTCAAATCATTTAAAAGTCACACTATTTGTCAAGAAGCCATTTAAAAATAGATTTTTTGAATCAAAGTGTCCCAAAACACTTTGAAACTATTTAAAAGTAGATTTTTTTAAAACTTTAATATGCATATAAATAAATCCATAAAACCATTTTAAAAACATGGACATTAATGAGAAAGATTTAGATGAATAAGTCTTTAATACATTTAAAAATGGTATTTTAGTTAGAGATTCTAACCAAAAGAGAGACACATGAATACAAATAATTGAGGTAATCAAAACATTTTAATATCATGAGAATAATGGGATTCATGATATACTATGTCAAAGTACATTATATACACTACATAAAAGTGATTTGGTGTATAAGAACAAAGAAGTCTCAATGGAATTTAAGTTGAGATGAAATCTCTCATAAAAGGCCGTATCCTTAGGTTAAGGATAAATCAACCACATAGTTATGTGTGAAAAATATAAATACACTAAATATGATTGGATATTCATTGTAAAACAATCAAAGTATATTCACACACAATCTTGTAAAAACATCACCAATGAATTGGATGTTTAACTCAACAAATGAAGAATGAGTTAAAATTACTCTTATCAAATTCATATCGATGACTTGAGAAATTATCAATGGAGTGATTACGTGTATCAAAAGTATATCCATAGAAAAGGGGAATGGAAATTAACACATAAGAAAATGAATAGTTATTCCACACATAATCTCTGAGTAAAATAATCAATGAAGTTTGCGTAAAGCCGAATAAATGGAAATTGAAATTTCAAATTCCCTTATCGATTAGGTAACATACGAAACATACACCCATAAAAAAAGTATCATACAATTATGATGTAAATACCCATAAATTAAAGTATATTACACAATGAATACAATCATGGGCAGTACACATACACCACATGCAATAATTAAGTGGTGAACAATGGAATTCTCACGAAATTAAGAGTGAGTTAAGAATCCCCTTACCTTGTACTTTTACTTGGTTGGGGGTAGGTTAAACACCTATATAATGTTGAAATAATTGTTATTAAATAATTCATGAATCATGTATATTAATATGATATCATATATGATCTTTTAACATTGCTTTGTTAATAATATCTAAGAATTATCGTCATTTCAGGTGTTAACTTACACGTTTTCTATTATATGTTTTGTTACGTAAGCCATGTTTGTCATGGATAGGTTGTATCTTATTCATATCCAGAATGATATCAAGTCCTTAAACATTATTTTTAAATCATCAAATGATAATTATACTTGAATGGATAAGATAGAGAATGAATCTCAACGCGTTCTTGGAGACGGTAGTCCGTACGTACGCACTAGCGACAATATCATTCTTTTGATACTAAATTAATATATAATTGGATGGTATATCATATATACAGAATCATTATCATGTTATATTTATTATTTTCATGAGTTACACATCATTATTATACCCACCCAAATAAAAATATATTGAATAACAATTACACCACGACGTGGAGACCGTAAGCCGTACATACTCACGTATGGTGACATGTTATTCAAAGGGTGGATAGAATACTGAATATGGTTGTAACATATTTATAATAACATCACTGTATATATAAGATACTGGAGTTAATATTTTAGAATGGTAATAACAAATAAAGAAGAAGTGGAAGAAGAAGGGAACTCGAAAAGGGGTGGTGAAAACATTACCTCTTCTTCGGGTTCTTCATTTTGATTTGATCAAAAGGGCTCCTTAGGTTGGCTTTCTGATCAAACTAAGGCCTCTAGGTTGTAGTGAGGGAAGGTTATAGAGTATTTGGGCAGGGTTTGGACGAACCAAAAGGCTTTGAAGGTGAGAATAAATGAGAGGTAGGAGTGCCCTTTTATAAGAGGGGTGAGGGGCACCTTTGGAAAAGCAAAAAATATTAATTCATATTAAATTCATATTCGGTTTATAATGGCTCAAAAGTTGATTATTAAAAGGTTAAGGTGGTTATAGGTCAAAGAACATTCAACCAATAGAATTTATACAGGTTTGGGTCACTATATTAACCTTATCGTTTAGTTTTAACTCTTAGTTAATTAGTTTGACATTTACCATGTCACTTTGTATTTTTATATTATATAGTTAATAAACATACTATATACATCCAAGAGACCCCCGAGTGGTCCAGTAATGATATACCTATCATGATATAAGTCTCTTGGCCGAACCTTAGATTTTTAGGAATTAACTATCAATTAATAATATAATATTTGTTTTAAAGACTCTTTTATGTCAATTTTGACACTATTCAATAGTTGATTTTTGTGAAACTCATAACAGAATGATTTATTCGAAAAAAGTCAATTAAATAAATCCTAATATGTAATATTATCCAATAAAATTATTTTAATTCATTAAAAGTATTAAATTATATTTATTTGGGTATTTATAATATCAATTATTTTAATTTTTCAATATTATGTTAATTACTTAATCATCATTGTGTCATAAATATAATAGATTATTTATTGTCTACAAATTATAAATAAATTATCATTATGTAGGAAATTTTATTATATTTCTAATTAATATTTACAATCGAATTTATCTTATGTATAACCCTATATTAAAAATGATTTAGAAAATAAACTTTGATTTTAACTCTTTTAACTCTTCTTTGAATTAAATAATAATAAATGTCCTAATCTAATCCAAGTGGACCTAAATGATAATATTTTATTCCTAAGGTTGTTTCTGGTCGATATAAACTTGTCCAAATGAATTAGAAAATGTGTTATTGTAATATTAATGTCATTTTTACCCTTAATTACCTTGTTTACTTTTAACTGTGGTAAAAATAAAAGTATTTAGTTACTATTCACCAAAAATTATTTTCAACTCATTGAACCACATTTTACTCCTTGATATTAAACGTGTCCCTCGGATTATCGAAATTCCAATCACAGAAGTGGTAAAATTAAGTTTTATGAAAAAAACCAGTTTTTTAACTACCACTTAGTAGTTTCACTATTCATCAAAATTGAAGTTTTTTCAGAAAAATTTCAAAATTTCACCCTAGGCTATAATTGATAATCCGAATTCAAAAATGAAGTATATTTTAAAAAATTCCTAAAATAAATGTTTAATTAATTAATTTTATAATTAATTCCCACTGTCCCAACAAATAGCGTGTTTTTAAGAAACAATATATATCAAAAGATTGACAATTTTTTATGTCCAATTTCAAAGTGAAATTAATTATAATGAACACCATTGGATAAAAAGGTAAAAATATATTCTATTTATAATTTAAAACCACTCAATTTCATAATTTATCACTATTAATTATTTTGATTAAAAAAGTTGTTTTTAATTAAAATTTAGTACTTTTCACTATTCATCAAAATATTAAAGTTATCCGAAATGTACCAAAATTTCACCTTAGGATAAATTTGATACTCCAAATCCAAAAATGAAGTCCATTTTGAAAGATAAAATTTATCAAATTTTAAAAAGTAGGTATTACTATTCATAACGGCTAGTTTGATTGGTTGTGGTGTGTTAGAATTTCGAAGTTGCGTACAATGCATGCCTTTACATTATTCGAATGGAAACGTAATGTGGATTCATGGGGTGTTACATTCTCCTCTCCTTCAATAAATTGCGTCCTTTCAATTTTTAAAATTGTGCTTGGGAATATAATGGAAAGTCCCACATCGGAAAAAGAGTCAAAAAACTATCACTTTAAAAGAAAGAAAGAGAGGTATAAAGGTCAACCAAGATAACCCATACTCGGATTCCATGTAAGAAAACATGGATATAGATGATAAACTAAGTGTCAAGTTCTGATGGAGAGGGATGGAAATCATGATCAGGAGTGAGTTAACAATAAGAAAACCACAAACTTGTGTTGGGAAAAACGACCATTATTCTCCTAGTAGGAAAGTAAACAGACAACATTTTTTGTTTTAAATTACATTACATAAGGATGCAGAATTAATTTATGATATTGACTAAGAATATAAAGATATATACTTACATTTTTAGTAGAGTTTCATTCTTTAATAAATTTACACCACTAACTCATATTATTTTTAAATGATGAGTATTCAAGAAGACTTTGTCACACAGGAAGAGCTAGAATAAACTTCTATAGAATCACATGATCCATGCAGGATGAACTATATATTTACACTGTCTTTAGAGATTAATCAAAACCAAAATGGTTAGTACAAGATCTAATGATCCCCCAAAAGGATATTCCTTGAGATAAATAAACACTAATCTTAATTTCCAAAATAAAACCAACAATAACCCAAAGTTAAATAAATACCATTCAATAATAAATTGTCCTTAAAATCCTTCAATATAATCAAAACTAATATTGGAAACCAAAACTTATTAAGAATGTAGTCTTCCACGTTAAATTGTATCTCCAAATGACATTAATTACTCTTAAAGTCACATACATAAAAGTAATTAACCAAATCATTTTCATAAATAACCCAAATCATTATAAATCCACAATAAAAACATAGATAAAAATCCACCATTAGTCCTCAAATGAAATCCCATACTATTCTATTTTCCTTGGGCATATAGTGTTCACACCAAAGTGAACAACTTCCAACATATCATTTATCACTTAATCCCCAAATAATTTTCCTATACTAAGGGTATTCATTTGATAAGACATATGATCCCAAATCAAATTATTATTGATCAATAAAATCAGTTAACTAAAAATAATAGTCACACTGACTAGGGACTCCACGTAGTCCAGTGGTAGTCGATAAATCCCAATCACACTTTGTTTATGGGTTCGATTCCCATAGCTTTGTCCGACGCGACGGGTTGTCACACGTTCTACGTGTTGTCCTTTTTCAAAAACTATATTTTATATCATTACCAAAATGAGATAAATTCCTCAAAATAACCATAACATAATTTAACAACAAATTTTATCTCATACCTTGCATTTTCATCCCAAATTATAATAATTTGTAATTACCTCAAACCCAATGATTATATAAAACCAAATGGTTATTTATAACTATATCCACAAGAGAAAAGATAATTGTTCCATAAATATCATTCTCACATAGAAAACGTTTTGGTTAAAAATACAAGAGAAAATTATTCCAAAGTAAACCCTTCAACAAGGATCACTAATAATTTTTAAACATTTATCCAACCATTTATTTCCATATAGCTTCTTCTCTGACCAAGAAAATATCCTATAGAATAGGACATTCACTCGGGTAATGGCCAGGTCCCCTACATTTAAGGCAAATGACTGTAAATGAATTCTTGGGACCAATTTTATCTTCTTCCATAGTACTCTTCATTTTTCTTTGGCAATTCTTCACTTTATGTCCTTGCTTCCCCCACGTAAAGAATTTCTTTGTCCCATTGAGACACTTTCCTGGGTGTCTCCTTCCACATTTCCTACATGATGGAAATTGAGGATTTCTTTCTCCATTGTCTCCACTACTGGAGATCTTATCTTTCATCACCTTTCTCTTCTTTTTTGATTCCGGTAATTCGTTAATATATATATTTTTGATCATATTTTTGGAAAATTGATTAGGCATAAGGTCGATATCTTTTACACCTATCAACATTCCATTTTTTTTCTCACTGCCACCATCATTCCCACCTTGTACATCATTCTCAAATTCACAATGACTTCCTTGGAATCCAGCCATTGACAAAAACCAGAATGCATTGTGTGAGTAATAGTAGTCATACAATCATTCAGAGATTAACATGTCACCATATTCTCATTTTGAAACACATTAGGATTAACCAAGGTCATTTACTCTCATCTAATATATATAATACATTAAATCGGGTTGTAATGAAAATGTAAATTATCCAAAGCATATCCCCCAGGAGTGTCGTAACGAAGAGTGCAGCAAGGCCCGTGGTCGTGCACCAATTCCCATTCGAGTCTAGCTCAAAGCGGTGTTTTCGGGTTTCACCCCTCGGTATATCTGTGCCAGAGCCTCCTATACCTGCTCGTATCCAGACAGGGATGTATTTCTCAGAAAACTCACAAAATCTCGACAATACCAAAATTCTAGGAAGTTATTCTATACTAATACTCAATGTTCATCTTAGGTCTACGTGCTCTAATCTGAGTTTATCTAAATCTAGCTTCCAAGGTTTGTACTAAACTTCCTCGGACACCAACTATAACGCCCTGACCCTAGATACCCAGAGTCAGTGCATTATTACATAACATTAGAATGATCACAATGGATCAAGTCTCGAATGACCGATTAGTTTAGTAGTCTTGGAAACACTAGATATATTCATAAGTCTTACATTACATCATAAGGTAAAAAAACTAAAACAACATCTTGTCTTCATATCCCTTCATACTATCCTTGTAGGTCATTCATAAATTACTTCTTCTCATCTTGAGAAAAATAAAACACTGAAAGGGGTGAGCTCAAATGTTCAGTAAGGATAACAATATAGCAGAAGTTTTCATAGATAATCATAAACACTTAAAGCAATTTATAACTAAAACAAAAGCCTTTTAAACATGAACTTCAGCATAATATGGAAAAGATAAAATGAAATAATGTCATTTACTTATTCACATGGATATTCTACAAGTCAAAAAATCACATGCAATATCAATAACCACCTTCATAATGATGGAATGCATAATGCCAGACTATCATAACCACATAGCCAAGGCCTCGTGCCAAGACTACAAATAAGATTTTGTCAAGGCCTTATGCCAAGACACTATTTTGTCTCATGAGACCTACCGATGCATCAAAGAGCTATAGCGGGCTCCACCCGTCACATATTAAGTCTAATGCATTCCTCATATGAATAGGTTTAAACATAACATAAACATTCGTATTAAAACTAGCATACGAAATGTCAATACATTAACCACAAACCATGAATGTTATAAAAATAGCACATCCACAGTAAAAAATAACTCATTCGATACAATATGGAATATTGTATTGTATCACATTATCCTCAAACAAGAATTATTAAGGATGTCGACATAGATGAAAATAATTATCAAAACATTTTGAGAGAAATATCCGCCTTTTTTTGAAATCATTTAAAAGTCACAATATTTTCAAGAAGCCATTTAAAAATAGATTTTTGAATCAAAGGGTGCCATACCACTTTGAAACTTTTTAAAAGTACTTTAAATTTTAAAACCTTAATGTCCATATAAATAAATCCTTAAAACAATTTTTAAAACATCTACATTAATGAGAAAGATTTAGATGAATAAGTCATTAAAACATTTAAAAATGTAATTTTAGTTAGATATTCTAACCAAAAGAGAGACACTTGAATAAAAATAATTGAGGTAATCAAAACTTATTAATATCATGAGAATAAAGGGATTCATTATATACTATGTCAAAGTACATTATATACACCACATAAAAGTGATTTGGTGTATAACAACAAAGAAGTCCCAATGGAATTTAAGATGAGATGAAATCTCTCATAAAGGCCGTATCCTTAGGTTAAGGATAAATCAACGACATAGTTATGTGCGAAAAATATAAATACACTAAATATGATTGGATATTCATTGTAAAATAATCAAAAGATATTCACACATAATCTTGTAAAAACAACACCAATGAATTGGATGTTTAACTCAACAAATGAAGAATGGGTTAAAATTACTCTTATCAAGTTCATATTTATGACTTGAGAAATTATCTATGGAGTGATTATGTGTATCAAAAGTATATCCATAGAAAAGGGAAGTGGAAATTAGGACATAAGCAAATGTATAGTTATTCCACACATAATCTCGGAGTAAAATAATCAATGAAGTTTGCGTAAAGCCGAATAAATGGAAATGGAAATTTTGAATTCCCTTATCGATTAGGTAACATACGAAACATACACCCATGAAATAAGGATCATAAAATGATGATGTAAATACCTATATATTAAAGTATATTACACAATGAATACAATCATGGGCAGTACACATACACCACATGCAATAATTAAGTGCTGAACAATGGAATTCTCGCGAAATTAAGAGTGAGTTAAGAAACCCCTTACCTGGTACTTTTCCTTGGTTAGGGGTAGGTTAACCTCCTGTATAATGTTGAAATAATTGTTATTAAATTATTCATGAATCATACACATTAATATGATATCATATATGATCTTTTAACATTGCTTTGTTAATAATATATTAGAATTATCGTCATTTTAGGTGTTAACTTACTCGTTTTCTATTAGATGTTTTCTTATGTAAGACATGTTTTTCATGGATAGGTTGTATCTTATTCATATCCAGAATTATATCAAGTCATTAAAAATTATTTTTAAATCATCAACTGATAATTATACTTGAATGGATACGATAAAGAATGAATCTCATCGCGTTCGTGGAGACGGTAGTCCGTACGTACGCACGAGCGACAATATCATTTTTTTGATATTAAAATAATTTGTAATTGGATGGTATATAATATATAAAGAATAATTATAATGTTATATTTATTATTTTCATGAGTTAAAAATCATTATTATACCCACCCAAATAATAATATATTGAATAACAATTACACCACGATGTGGAGACGGTAACCCGTACGTACGCACGTATGGTGACATGTTATTCAAAGGGTGGATAGAATACTGAATATGGTTGCACCATATTTATAATAACATCAAAGTATATATAAGATACTTGAGTTATTATTTTATAATGGTAAAAACAAATAAAGAAGTAGTGGAAGAAGAAAAGAACTCGAAAAGGGGTGGTGAAAACATTACCCCTTCTTCGGGTTTTCCATTTGATTTGATTAAAAGGGATGCTTAGGTTGGATTTATGATCAAACTAAGGCCTCTAGGTTGTAGTGAGGGAATATTAGAGAGTATTTGGGAAGGGGTTGGCCGAACCAAAAGGCTTTGAAGGTGAGAAGAAATGAGAAGGAGGATTGACCTTTTATAAGAGGGGTGAGGGGCATCTTTGGAAAAGCTAAAAATATTTATTTATAATAAATTCATATTCGGTTCTTAATGGCTAAAAAGTTTATTATTCAAATTTTAAGGTGGGGATAGGTCGAAAAACATTCATCCAATAGAATTTATACAGGTTTGGGTCACTATATTAATATTATCTTTTAGTTTTAACTCTTAGTTAATTAGTTTGACATTGACCATGTCACATTGTATTTTTTTATTATAGAGTTAATAAACTTACTATATACCTCCAAGAGACCCCCAAGTGGTCCATTAATGATATAACTATCATGATATAAGTCTCTTGGAAAGAACCTTATATTTTTATAAATTTAATATCAATTAATATTATAATATTGTTTTTAAAAACTCTTTTAAGTCAATTTTGACACTATTCAATAGTTGATTTTTTTGAAACTCATAACAGAATGATTACTTAAAAAAAAGTCAATTACATCAATCCTAATATGTAATACTATCCTAGAAAATTATTTTAATTCATTAAAAGTCTTAAATTATATATTTTTGGGTATTTATAATATCAATTATATTAATTTTTCACTATTATGGTAATTACTGCATCATCATTGTGTCAACTATTTATTAAATTTTTTAATGTCTAAAAATTATAAATAAATTATAATTATGTATTAAATTGTATTATATTTCTAATGAATATTTACAATCGAATTTATCTTATGTATAACCCAATATTAAAAATGTTTTACTAAATAAACTTGGATTTTAACTCTTTTAACTCTTCTTTGAATTAAATAATAATAAATGTCCTAATCTAATCCAATTGGACCTAAATGATAATATTTTATTCCTAAGGTTGTTTTGGGTCGAGATACAGTTGTCCAATAGAATTAGGACATGTTTTATGGTAATATTAATATCATTTTTACCCTTAATTACCCAATTTACTTTTAACCGTGGTAAATAAAGTAAAAAGTTACTATTTCTCAAAAATTATTTTCTTCTCATTGAACCACATTTTACTCCTTGATATTAACCGTGTGTCTTGGATTTTCAAAATTCCAATCACAGAAGCGGTAAAATTAAGTTTTTTGAAAAATTCAGTTTTTTAACTACCACTTAGTAGTTTCACTATTCATCAAAAATTGAAGTTTTTCAGAACAATGCCAAAATTTCACCCTAGGCTATAATTGATATTCTGAATTCAAAAATGATATATATTTTAAAAAATTACAAACATAAAATTTGAATTAATTAATTTTATAATTAAATCCCGCTGTCATAACAAATAGTGTGTTTTAAGAAACAATATATATCAAAAGATTGACAATTGTTTATGTCCAATTTCAAAGTGATATTAATTTTAATGAAAACCATTGGATAAAAATGTAAAAATATATTCTAATTATACTTTAAAACCACTCAAATTCATAATTTATAACTATTAATTATTTTTATTATAAAAGTTATTTTTAATTAAAGTTTTGTAATTTTCACTACTCATCAAAATATTAACGTTATCTGATAAGTACCAAAATTTCACCTTAGGATAAATTTGATACTACAAATCCAAAAATTAAGACCATGTTGAGAGATAAAATTTCTAAAATTTTAAAAAGTATGTATTACTATTCATAATGGCTAGTTTGATTGGTTGTGGTGTGTTATAATCTCAAAGTTGTGTACAATGCACGTCATTGCATTATTCGAAGGGAATCGTATCATGGAAGCTTTGGGTGTTACACAACTATAGTATAAAAGAGAGGACACATATTCTTGATATTTAATAATAACCATATATGAATGACGAGGATAAAATGGTAAGAAACATCTAGGGTTAAACTGACAGAGTTTTTACCTTTTAAAAATAATGTTCCATAAATTTTAAAGGAAGTGGAAAAAATATTTGATGATCAAAAGACAAAATACCAGGGATTGATATTTATTTCATTGTATTATACCTAACATAATAAGTCTATGCTTTTTATGAAATTAATGAAAAGATTTGATCTTTTAATGAAACCATTATATCATCTAGATCCTAAAATATGGAATAACTATTCTCAAAGGTGCAAGAAATGAATGAATCTTTTTTCAAATTATAAATATACATAATCCATGATACAAATGGGAGAAATAATAGAATAAACATGGGAATAAGAACATTTGGAATCTCAAACACAATAACATGAGAAAACACATAAAGGAAGAGGTTGTAAGAAATTTTCATTTATGTAAAATGGAATGAAATTTTTTGTGTGAAGACTTTAGAAAAGTGAACATGACTGAGGGAAAATATAAAAGAATAGAAATTTGTTTCACCATTCCTCTTAAGCATATACATTCCAATATATGTTGGTTGATGAGTTTTTTATCCTTGAATGGAGATTTATAACTATTATATTTTATATATAAATACACCTAAATAACTAGTTTCATGTTATTTAAGGATAAATATAATATTTTGGAAATGATAATGTTTTATCAGAGTGAATCATAAATAAAACATGGTGCACGTATCAAGAAAACAAAAAAAAATAAACGGGTTTAATTTTATAATTTTAATCATCTTTATCAATACATGAAATAATGGATCAAGATAATGATCCCTACAATCCTAAAAGGAGTAAAAAACGAAAATAAAATATTAGTTTATATTGAAAGTGATGTGGTTCCAGAATATAATCTTTTGTGATTTTTTTATATGATCCATATTCATAACTATAACTGTTAAAAAAAATTTCTTCTTACACTAGTAATGTAAATTACCACTTCTGAGTAGTTTACATGAAGAACCCAATGGTAAAATATTTCAATGCATTTGGTTTTTCTTCTAATTAATATTATAAACTAAAACAAAGGAAAATTGAATGAAAATATTTAATAATGGAATTTCCTAGGTTGCACAACCATATAAAAGGGCTCTAATCGATGGTGGAAATGGAAAAAAAATGTAGAAAAATATGATGCGGATGTAATTTAAAATATATCACATCCAATTGAATAAATGAAATTTCAATGTGATGAGGAAACATATGTCTTTTATAAAATATTATTGACACACATGTGAAGTATATGTACTTCATAAGTCTAATTTTAAAAAAAAATATCTTTTTTTGACTCTTATTGAAAATATGATTCTTTCGAATTTATATACGAAAAATTATAATCTTTACAAAATCATGTAATATTGAGTAATATAATTAGATTTTAAAAAGGTATAGTTCGGTCATGAAATAAATAAATATTGGAGAATAAAATGGTTTATTTCTCTTATATTATGCATCAATCATTATCGAAGAAGTTGATCACAAGGAATTATTAAAATATCTACTTTTCAAAATAGAAAAAATTATAGAGAATAAAATATATGAGCTACTCATGATACATGAAAAGAAAAAATATCATCATAACTTATTGGGTGTTAAGAATCAAGTAGAATGAAAGGGGAGTTATTATGACCTAAATCTAGAAAATATTACTAGGGATACAAATATGAGGAATGGGTTGAGTTTACAAGATATGTTTCTCTTGTTATAAGTCCTAAGACCATTTATGAGTTTTGGGAAATTTATACAAATCATTAGTACATTGTTTATCATATTGATGTAAAATTATTGTTCCAGAATGGTGAAGTTGAATAAAATGTTTACATAGGAAAAAAGTGGATCCATAATTGATAGTTATTTCAATGTGGTGTGTTGGAAAAAAAAGTTTCTATATGATCTATAGTCGGTCACAGATGCCGGATATTCTAAAAATCGCTGTTTCATTAAGATAATAAACATCTGTAAGTGAAATGGTAAAAATAAATTTAAGGTCTAGGGGTCATGTTATTGATCTTATGTAGACATTTTATTCTTTTAGGACATACTACGTTATTTTTATTTAAATAATTCATGTAATTAATTCGTACAAAAAATGATTGAACAATTTGATGTGTCAATTAATGGGAATCTGAATTTTTTTCATTGGAAATATGTTATACCAAATAGATGATACATAACTCATTCACATTAATTATATTCCATCGAGATATTGGGCTGTTTTTCATGGAGTATTCCCAACAAGTCTCTAATTCTTTTTATTTTGAATTAAATGAGAGAAATGATAAATATAATTTTTGTGGAAATTAATCATATATTCAAATTCTAATTAGATATCTACTTTTTCTAAAATCATATTGAATGAATGAAGTGTATGAAAAATAATTATGTACCAATAATCCAAGTGATATATAGTATTTCCACTTGATGGATTATATATGAATATGGAGTTATGTTAATGGAAAAGTTATAATTGGATTGAGGTATTAGTGAAGTGATTAGATAAAATTACATGCATTCAAACATTCTGATTTGGCTGGTGACTCAGATGAGCATAAATCAAAAACTAATTGTATTTTCTTTACTATGAAAATGTTGTCTATGATTTCATAATTTAGAGAAAAAAATTGTAAAATTGACTAAAATAGAATCAAAATATATTGGTTCAACCGCTGATTTTGTTTAATTGAAATTCATCAAAGTTCAATTTGAAGTCTAAATAGTGAATAGTAAAAATCTTTTCAAAATATTCTTTGATAATGTATGTGAAATTAAAACCTCTAAGATCCCTATTGAATTATAAAAATCAATAAATATTGATATAAAATTACATTTCACCAAAGATATTGTTAATATTAAACTAGTTAATATATAAAAATATTTAAACAGTAGATTTGTTTTTGATATTTTCAATAATTCTATTACTACGATATGGTTTGAGGAACTATGGTAGAAACATCTTGTTCCACATTCTTTTTCAACATAAAATATCGTTAGTATATATATTACCTTATACCTTTATTTATGTTGAAAATGTTGGATAAAAGTAAAACTATTCTCACAATAAAAAGTTGAACAAGTATCCTATATATCACATAAAAATAGTTATAAAAATATTTGTGATGAAATTAATAGATAGTGTAAAATATTAACTTATAGAATTTTATTTACACTGAGACATATAATTCTCTCATATACCTTGATTTTTAAAAGACTGTTTTATCGTGATTTTTTTTCTCTATGAAAAGGCTATGATTAGATGGAATGAAAATATTTATAGATTTTCATTTCCCAAAAATCTATTTGGTGAAATTGAAGTTCCCCTTGTTCTATGGAGGTGTTTCATTTAGTATCAGGGACATTTCTTATATTTTTTGAGAAGATATTTAAATTTAATAAAAGATTAATGGTTGAGTCCAAAGGTTCATGTATGTTCACTAATAGTTCATGAAGTAATAATGGGTTATTTTTATATTGAACATAGCTCAAATAAAATATTTCAGACATTATTTTGTTATATGATCAATGGAAGTACATAACTTTTTTATAATATATAATTTGAATCATGGTAATTATAATTATGATGGGTATATAAAAATTATATGAGATAAAGGTGAGGGTTAACCAAAACTATATTAACCAAAAATATATTCACCTTATGTACATTCACCTAATGTATGATCAATTTGGTAAGCTCACCTGATGTAAATTAACTTGAATAATGTTTAACATATGTACATTGGATAGATACACATTATATTTAATTACAATTACCTGATGGTTGTTTTCATGTAGTAAATTCATCAGATGTATGTTTACCCTAAATACATTCACACGAAGTACAGTCACGTAAATTAAATTAGTATTATGTTACTTTTCTAAAAGTATGTTCACCTTAATAATATTTTATTAATTATTTTCAAATGAATTCCATTAACTAGAATAATGTTAACCTGAGATATGATTACATTAATTATGTTCTCAAAATGTAAATTCACATAAATTATATTATCCAAAATTATATTGAATAGAAATATATAAAATTGAAGTACCTACACTAAAAGGATATAAATATATTAATATAATTCTTGTGATTTCACATCCATTTTGGTGCTCTTTATTAAGATGTTTGATGTTAATTTTTTACAAATGAAATAACATAACTATAGTAGAGATATATCGATGAAGTTTTTGGAGATAACTGTATTTTCATTGGATATTTTTACAAATATTAATATATAACATATTATCAAGGATATTTAACATACACTTGAAGTGAGTGGGTGTTTTAAAATAATATCCTATACATTACCAACATTATTATTAGAATATAATGTTATATGAATTAAAAAAACACATTGTAAATTGTAATTGATATGGGATTAATTTCCCTTTATTATATTGAACATGTTTGACTAAAGAAGAAAAATAATCATATAAAAATCACTTATCTGAAAGAGAATATTATAGGGTTATTCTTACGTAAAGAATAATGTTATGGATGGAAACGTTCTAGATGTTGAATTTTATGAGTAGGATATACAGTTTCATTCAGTTTTCTTAGAATATAAGATTAATATTATAAATTTTTTGGTACTGGTATTTATTTTTTTTCATGAAAAATTCTTTATATGATGAACTATTTGGTGATGTATGGTCGTCTCCCATCCCATTTTCAAATTTGATTTTTGGTAGTGGGAATCTATTACATGAATGTGCAAGGGAGAAAAAAATATATTTCATCAATAGTTCCAAAACATATAATATAGTAACTGCTTTAATTATTTGTTAACATTACCAATTGTGGTGATATTATGTATTCCCACATGCACATATCATTAATTCATAAATTTATAGTGGTTAAATTCATGTTAATGTTAGTTCTATAAAATAACCTCTTTTTCAACCCCATAATTCTTAGACTATCAAAATAGTCCTCAATGTCATAATTATTTTATAAAATACATGTAAATATATAATTGATAATACAGAAATAATTGGGATATAAATAAAAATAAATTTCATTTTTGGGAGACATTATATTTTTATTGAATTTTTTTTATTAATTAACAAATTTCATGTAAAATTTATTTTCTAATGTCCCGAAAAGTTCGTATCATAGTTTTTTATTATATATAATTATTTCGAGACCGTGAAATCTAACGGCGCACGATTCTAAGGCCTGTAGTGCCGTAAGGATCCGTAGAAGTTTTATTAAGCTTTGATAAGCGCGAGTAAACAGTTTTCTTGAAAAAGTGCAATTACTCTTAAATGGTTACTTGAATTAGAAATATGAGGGAGCCATTGTGCTCAGGATGGCGGGTTTACCCTAGGTATGACGTACATTCAGTCGATTCAAAACAACATTGAGTAAACTAGAAAATGTCATTACCGTAAATAAAATAATTAATCAATGTTGATATATTTTTCAAAGGCTTCTAACTCACAAACAGTAACTCAGATTAAAATTCTATGACCACCGATGAACCCGTGAGGGTATGATTTCTTTAGGAAGATACTATCTTTGTCCAGAGCGAGCATCCATATAGAGTTAGTTTTTGGCCGTAAATAAAATTATTAAGTGAAAAATATTTTATTTTAAGATCCATAATTTTTTAATGGTCACTCAGTTTGAAAATAAGAGAGTACCGTTTACTTCATTGTGGCATGTTTCACTTGGGAAGATCCTAACCATGACTGGCCCGGGTTAAAGGTTGCTGTTAATAATTTTACAAACTTTTTTTCAGGTACATTCAGTAAATGCACAAGCGGCATTTTGTAACTTTTGAACCAGTGCTCAGAATTGAAATATGAGGACAACATTGAACTCGCATCGCATATATTTTTATAAGGAGATGTTCCCATCAACCTTAGTAGGTCTGGTGAAATTTATTTTTATATTCTTAATAGAATAAATAAAATAACGTTATTATTTTATTTTTATTCTTTTCCTCCAATGGGCGAGTGGTAAGGTGGAACCGGCAACATGTCAAGCCAATAAATGGATTGACCCTCTAATCTAAGTAACAAAATCGTAGTGGGAAATTGGTAATCTTCCAAATTAATGATCCCCATTATCTCCCCGCATCTTAACATACCCTCCCCTTCTCCTATAAATATGGAGTTAAGGAAGGGGTATCAGAGAGCTTCACAAAGAAGCAAATTACTGAAGGAATTCCTCGACGCCAAATCCATCGAAGATGAAGTCGGCCCTGTGGGAGGTGATGGACAACATTGAACCACCAATGGGTGATGTGTGAGTGGCATCTTTACGAGTAAGTCACAGAAAATAAGAACACAGTTCACCAGAAATCACAAACTATTCCTTGACGTTCAAGGTAGAGGGTTTAACCATGTTGAACTATATTCTCTTGTTTCTTCATATCCTAAATTCACAATGATGATGGCCCAATGAACATGGCCATAATCCCGCACATAAACCATGCTCTTCTTTCTTTTTTCTTTGTGTTTTATTCATATATTATTCAACGACTAATATTTATTGGCCCTCAAAATACAGAGTTTTTTTAGGGAGATATATGGACGTGAAGCCCTTGATGCAAGGATCACAAATATGGTATGGTTTATTTTTCTAGGATTGGAATGAATCAGCAATAGATCACAGAAGGAGGCAACGGTTGGCCCCCGGATGGCCGCGAGGAAGGATGGGTAGCGTGCATCTGTGCCGCTGGATGATGAGAAGGTTGTGGAACGTCGGCCACAGTGGAGCAGGATGGAGGCTAGAAACCAACCGGCCACATGGCGGCACGGAAGTGCACGTCTGTTCCACCGAAGGAGAAAGAGGTCGTAGCCGCATCTCCATGGTTGAGGGTGAATGCAGCGATCATCTAGCCGGCCTCTGTGGTGCATTGGTGTGTGACTGCACCGTTGGGAGGTAGACCATCTAGCCTTCCTACCGGCCATGCCACACTGGGTGGGACACCCCATTGGGTCCCATGTTCCATCAGACGAATGGTCCACGAACTATTCAGGAATATCAGTGGACGCCTCCCTCGGGTGTCGTTCATGACTGACCCCACCTCGGTAGACTCCCAGCTGAGCGGGACGCACTATAGCAGGTCGAGCCAAGGGGGCCGCACCGCAACGGGCCATACCGTAGTGGGCCGCGCCCAAAGGGTTGTGCCAACAGCCTGGGTCGGGCCATCAACATCGCATGCCATACCACGGCTAGACTGGCTGTGCCCGCCAAGACCCAGGTCATCCGGGCTGGAACCAAATCAGGTCAGGTCGACCCAAACCAGTTTGGGTCGGTCCGACAGGGTGGACCATACCTGGCCCCATCTGGACCCAATTACGCCTTTGTGGCCATAACAAGTGAACCAAACATCTGTTTGATGAACCGTATGCGGAGGTGGAATCCTTGGATTGAAAAGGAAATTTTGATATACTCCACTTGGTAATTTGATAAGTTTGGAGTACGCGCTGTCTATTGCATTGGAACCCTCAAGACTTGGTGGATTATTGTGTTTAGTACTTGTGAGACTTTGTACGAGTTTTAATAAGACTGATGGCTTGAGGAGAGGTTCTCCTATGAATGATACATACAAAAATCGTACAACTGGTTGAGACCTAAAGACTGATTGACAGTGTCCAAGTGGGAAGAGGATCTGTGTGACCCAGCATTCCCACGGTGGGAAGTAGCTCTGTGTGACCTGGAATTCCCACGGTAGCCATCAGGGATGAGTACCAAAATAGTTCAACATTAGTGGGAAGCAACTTTGTGTGGCCCGGATGCACCACATTACTCGATAGAGGAGGATTTCTCAAGTAGTTTAGGAGTTCGTGGTTTGTGACTGACGATTAAATGGTTACTGCACTAGAATAATCAATGTGGTGACTTCCATGGATATCAAGAAGCAATAAGTGGCATGAGGAGCAGTTCTCCCAAGAATACTACATATGGGCCCCTGTGTTTGGATGAGACATAATGTCTGCATGAAGATTGTCCAAGTGGGAAGTAGCTTTTTGTGATCCAGCAGGCCCACGATGGGGAGTGGCTCCGTGTGACCTGACAGACACACGGTGCTCAACAAGAGGAGTACATATGTTCGGCAAATGTGTAAGCGACACTATGTGACCTGACATGACCACAATGGGAAGTGACTCTGTGTGACCCATTGTGCCCACGGTACCCATCATGGATGGGTACCACAACAGTTCATGGTTAGTGGGAAGCGACTTTGTGTGACACGGCAGGCCCACTGTACTCGATAGTGGAGGAGTTCTCCAACAACATGTAGTTCAATGATGCTATAACCCTTATACTCCTTGAATTAATTCTTGTGTGAGATTTCATTGCATTGTGCATGTGATTGATGTTATGCTATGTGGTACTTTACCTATTTGGTAGTTTACCATCATGGAGTTACACTGTGGGTTTTCTTTGTAATGTTCTGGGAGACCTTCAGGCTCTTGGGGTCCATACTGAGTATCATTTTACACACCCATGCATGGGTATCGCAGGAACTTTGTTGTGTCTTGTGTAGATGACAAGAAGCTGGGTTGAGATTTAATGAAGACAAGCCTTGGTGTTATGCAGAGGTGAAAGGCGGACGTGGAGTGCGGAGGAGGCAATTTGCACGTACCTTTCAGGTATGATCTGTGGAGGGCCGTTTGGTGAGATGCATTACTGGGAATACTGATTGTAAGTTGTATATAATATTTATGTATAATCAGTGGGGGATGATCCAAGATCTTCTTTTCACCTTTCATCTGTTTTTTACTTTTCAGTTGAACTGCTACCATTCTAGTTGGGCTTGTATTCTCACCCCTTTTCATTCAGCACTCTTTTACTACAGTAGTTACATAACAGTTTCTTGTTTTTGTGTTCTTGGATAGTGTGTTTGTATAGGGTTAATAGAAATTCCTTCCCATTTTAGGGAATACGGCGATAGGTGCTTGTCACAATCCCCTGGCCTATGGATGGCGGTCATGGGGTAGTCACAAAATGGGCCTTAGGGGACAGGTCGTGAGAAAGTGGTATCAGTGGAGTTTGGTTCTACCGAAGAACTAGGACTCAGATATTTTCTATAAAGAAATATTGTTTTGTGTTACGAGTGTGGATTTCAGTTCGGGGAGTCCAGTGTTGGTGCAGCATCCAACATATCCTTACACCAGGACCCAGAATACTAATTTCCGACTCAATGCATGAAAACACTGATTGCGTTAGTTTTTGAATATTTTTTATTTTGATTTCTTTGGATTCATCTCTCCATGTTTAACTAAATGACCATGGTGCTCCTATTCTTTATTAGGATTCTTCCACAAAGACATCCACCTAGGTTTCCCAAGAGAGTGCACGATGACAGCCCACCGAGCGATGAGGCCTTGGTGCAGGGCCCTCTTACAACTTTAGCACCTTCGGGAGGTGTACCAGCAACACTACTACCCATTGGATGAAAATTTCCACCAGACCCACCAGTAAACGATGCATGTTGACTAAGCATGTTGAATAATCATGTTGAATTCATTCCACTAAGAAAGGCCTCCGAGGTTTCTAGGCAAGTCAGATTCCTATGCAGCTGAGGGCTGGCTGGAGGCTGTGGGCAGAATTTTTCACCTAGTTGAGACAACAGTAGAGCATATGGTGATATTAGCTTCCATTATATTCTAGTGAGTTACCATGAGTATGGTCCAAATAGTGATGAGGATTCGGTACATGGAATGTTACCTGATATAGTACATTCGGATTGTGTGTCATCTAAATCAATTCATGTTGCTCTACAGTTACAACTGGTGGTACCTATAGAGGAAAAATTTATTCTTAGTTCCTTACACGAGTTTCATAATCAGATACATATCAGGATCCGAGGAGAGATCGACTCATAGGCAGCTGAGGACTGGCTTGAAGAGGTGGCAGAGTGTTCTCTAGAGCTTATACCGCTTCTTCATGACAGCATTTTGGTAGCTTTGTATTCATCGAAGAGTACCAACCATTCCTGGTACTCGATGATTATGATACAATCACTGCTTCAGGGCTCAAACATCTGGGGGATGTGTGTTTAAGGAAATCTGACCAAGCGCTATTCCTCGATGCATTATTAATTATGATAGGTTTCTAGATAGAACCTATGTGGTTGAATTTTCTTTTGTTGTGAAGATACAACCAATGACTATTAATAGAGGGAAATTAGGGAACTGGTGTAAGTGTCATACACTAGGGAGTGTAAAAATGTTTTGGGAAGAATAAGTGTTATAGACAGATTATTCAGCAGGGCTTTAGACATCAAAGTAGAGCTAGGAGAGCAGCTTGAGGTGGTGTAAATTTCGACATGTTACAACAACCCCACTTTGAGTTCTCTACCAGGCTAGGGAAGTTGGATGATAGGGGAAGAGAGTAGCTGCATATGGTCACGGAGTATGACCCCAGGGATCTAGGAATGATTTGATGAATGTTTTGTGTCTACTACTAGATTCTGTATTAATAGGAATAGGTACTATTCATTTCTTCCTTCCATGGATCTTGTCCATGACATGTGTTTCCCGTTATGCCATTGACATGACCCTCACGTCTGGAGATACATTTGTGGGAAGACTCGATAATCACACTTACACTAAGGGTGTGATCTTACCCTTGAGGTAAGAGTTTCAGTTGTAATCTCATGATGACAACATCGAGGCCATATGATATTAGTTTGGGTATGTTTGGACATCCACATTAATATTCATATTGACTCTATTTAAAAGGGATGTGGTTTTCCTACAACGTTAGAATTCAATTTTCCTTGGTCAGTAAAGTATGAGAACCATGAAACATAGTATATCCTCATGCGTAGGAGGGTGCAGTAGATCTCTCTTGAGTAGGCTAGACTTACCCTCATGGTAGTAGGTGTTTTGAGTTGTTAGTTCCAAACAGATGTGTAAGATCATGGGGAAATATTTTAAAACGATGATTCTAGGATTAACTCCTCGATGGGAGATGGACGTCTACTTTGGCTTGGTACTACAAGAGATTTGTACCTAACTTTTCCATGGTAGCGGCAGCCTTGTTAGCTGTGATGAAAAAGTGGGAACCTTTCCTGTGTACATAGAAGTGTTAGTATAGCTATCAAGATGTGGCATGTAGAACTACGCTACCCATGACCTGTATTTAGCTGATGTGGTCTTTGCGTTAAAGCTATGGCGGCACTACTAGATGGGCGAACATTCTACAGTCTCCTCTAATCACAAGAGTGTCAAAAATATCTTCTCTAAGAAAGATATTACCTTGAGACATCATTGATGGATACATTCCCTCCAGGACAATGACTATGAGATAGTCTATACTCCTGGGAAGGGGAATGTGGTAGCAGATGTACTATGCAGGCGATCTGGTCTACAGTTGCTGAGTGAAGCGACATACCAGCAACCTGCATTGCAGATATCATTCATGAATAGAGATGGAACATCATACCTCAAATCATTGATAGCCACAACCCCACTACTTTAATGAGTTAGGTAGGAATAGTTTGGGGACATAGACTATGAGGCTCGGCGTGCTCAGATATCCTCGGTGCAGGCACCTGATGGATTTTCTGAAGGTGGGGAGCGTGCCATCTTCTTTAGAGGGAATACTATGGTACTAGTAGAACGTAGGGAGGAAGTGTTTATTGAGTTCCACACATCCCCTTTAGTGGTACATCCAGGAGTGGCGATGATGTACCATGACCTCCGATGTCAGCACTAGTGGCTAGGAATGTAGAAGGTAGTGGAAGAGTTTTTCTCTCAGTGCCTCACTTGTCAACAAGTGATGGAAGATCATCAGTTTCTTGTAGGATTTTTCATTGATTAGAGGTGCTATAATAGAAGTGGGATTGAATTTCCATGACTTCATGATAGGACTTCCATGCACGTCTAGGTGTCATGATTCTATTTGGGTGATCATTCAACGACTCACCAATTCAGACTACTTCCTACCTTTTATAGAGAAGGGATAATTGGAGAGCTTGGGAAGCCTCTAAAAGAATAAGATTGTACAGTTTCATGGAGTTCCATCTACTATATTCTTTGATCATGATCCACGTTTTATTTCCTGGCTATAGAAGGGGTTGCAGGAGCCGTTTTGGACATTGTTTCGGTTGATCACTGCTTTCCACCCTCAAATGGATGGTCTGACGGAGTAGACCGTACAGACCCTCAAGGACAAGCTATGTTATTTCGTCGTTGATTTTTCTCATAGTTGGGAGGATCACATACCTTTGGTGGAGTTCACGTACAACAAAATCTACCACTACACTAATGGTATGGAACCATTTGATGAATTGTACGAAAGACCTTGTAGATCACCACTGTGTCGTACTTTCCCAGGAGAGACAGCAGTCATGGGAACAGAGATGGTATGGGATACCACAGAGAAGGTTCATATAATCCAAAATTGGATTAATATCGCACATATCTTGAAGAAATAGGATGTTGAAAATAGACGGAGACCTCTGGAGTTCGAGGATGGCGACCATGTCTTTTTTCTTGTCTCACCTCGATGAGGTTTGTAGAGATTTGTCTGGGGGAAAAATTTGTCTCTGAGGTTCAGTAGAACCTTTCAGGTCCTCAGCCCAGCTGTTGAAATATCTTACCACTTAGCACATTCACCATAGTTGGAGAGGGTGCATGGTGTCTTCCATGTATCCCAGCTGGGGAGATACGTGCACGACCCATCTCACATCATCGACTACGATGAGCTAGACATCGATGATGGGGCAAAACTAACAGAGCATCCAGTACATATTGAGGATCGACAAGTGTGGGTCCTTCTTCGGTGGTCGATACCTCCGGTGTGCATTCTCTAGAAGGATGGGAACCTCCAAGAGAGAACATGGGAGTGGGGGGCTCAAATCCAAGTACAATAACCCCTTCAGTTTCCATAGTCTATGTTGTGGATTTTGGGGACGTAAATCCATAACATGGGTTGAATGTATCATCCCAAAAATTCAATATATTTTTATTTAATTATATCAAATTATATAGAGTTAGGGAAATATGAAGGTGCAGGATTCCAAGGCCTAAAGATCCTAAAATGATCTGTCGAAGTTTTGTTATGCTTTAATTAGCGCAGGTAAGAAGTTTTTCTAATAAAGTAGAATACCTCATAAATAGTTACTCAATTTAGAAATCAGATGGAACCGTTTCCACAAGATGGTGGGTTTATCCATGGCGTGACTTAATTTTAGTCGAAAAAATCCTACGGTGAGACAACCAGAAAATGGCATAAACATAAATAAAATTATGAGACATTGTTATTTTTTTCAAATTATTATTACTCATGAATGGTAACTCGGATTAAAAATCTGATAACACTTCTGAACTCATGAGGGTATGGTTTCTTTAGGCAGATATTAACATTGTCTAGTATGGGAAACCAGAGAATCTTAGTTTTTTTCCATAGTGTACAAGAGGGAAAATACAGAAAACTAACAGGTACTCAAAAGTGACCAATCCTAAATGTACATTCACTCATTTACATTCATTTAATGTTTTATAGTAAATTTAAATTCATTGAATAATATAAGTCATGGGGATTGTCCTATGCACATTAGTCCAAAAAATTATGTAAGCACAATAGATACCTCAAAATAATATCTAAACAAAAGGCGTGAAGACCGAATCCACGGTTGTTATTTGTCTTAGAAGAAGCATCATAATTAATTCCATTTCAATATGTATATGGTCCAAGGTAGATGTATCATCATTTTTGAACATTAAAATTAAGGAGAATCTTGTTGTATCTTCCTTTCAACATAGTAATGTCAGGGGAAAGCCCTTTGTATTATCAATTTATGCACAATAATGTTAGGGAGAAGCCTAGTGTATCAGCATTTCGTCATGTTTCTAGGCCAATCCCAATGTATCAACATTTCATCATAGTAAACAACACATTTAAATTTTATTGTTATTTGGTTAACAAAATAATGTTACACATTTTCAATTTCATTTAAGAAGAAACAAATTCTAATTAAACTATAACATGACTATATAATTTAATAAACCACATAGGAATATTTATATAAAAAGACTATCATTTGAATTAAACAATCAGAAAGCGCTAACCACCATATTAACATCGAAACCATTTAACTAAACAATTTCATATCAACGAACCCATCAAATGGAATAAACGAGTGGCCATCATCATCCTTGTCCAAGTGGATAAACAAAGGTCATCATATATAAAATGAGCCAATGGGGTGGCCCTTAATCAAACCCAAATAAGCTTAATCATGCTTCAAAAAATTTGTTGAATCACCTCCATGTCAATAGGTATTAACACAGCTAAAATTCTCAATCAAGGGAAACCCTAAACATGGACGTGTGGAATATGGACACATATAAACCACCGAATATTACACAGTTAGCATGATACCACTAACATCATCGTAATATGGCTCTCCTTACCCATCTTTGACTTCTAATTCAGGATAGTTTATTATCGATAGATGAAACTAGGATAATAACTCAACCATAAATAACATAGTGGAATACTAAAATAAGTATGAATGACTCATGTGTTATTTAGATCTTACAGATTGGGTTTAAAAGAGACATAAGGTGATTGAATTGGAGTTCATATGATCAACATGTATGTGGTTTATGTTCTAGAACTCTTCTTCAGTACTCCCAGTGATCCCACTATCCAATCTACTGAATTCAGAGGATACAACCTGTTTTAAGAGAAAAAAATACACAGGGTGTAAATCAAAAAAATTGCTATTACATCATTTAATTGTTCACTTGGTGTCTGAATTTCCATGAAATACGTCCTAGGTCATGCCAACAAGACTACATTATGTGTATTTGGAAGTACCCAACATGTAGTTGGGTTTTCCTCTTTTCCTTTCATACATGCCCACATGCCATGAATTCCATTAATACACGGACATAATATATAACCTGTACTACCAAGTAGACAACGAGTAACCCCAAATTCCATCACTATCCCCAAATTTACATTGTTTTCAAGAAAAAAATGAATGGAAATAAGAAAATAAGAAATCGTACCTCAAAGGAAGAACCTGGTTCTTTCGAACTTCCCCTTAAAGCAATTTGTCTCTTAATTTCCCTTCTTAGGGTGGTGAAGAAACATATAAGAATATATTCAGCGTCTAAGAATGTACATCGGCCTTCCTCGACCATGTATCATTCTATACTCGTCCAAGCTTCCATATCAACTATATGAGAGGATATGATCAGCCTCAGAGAACCCTCGTTCTCCTATAATCTATATGAATTGAAGGCTCCTCAAAGGATGAATTAATAAGAATATTAACCCCTTTGAGATGAATAACATGATATGATTCTGAGTTATTTCGGCATACTTAAGATACATGGTAGTTGTTTTTCATGGCTCGGTACCACTAAGGTAACAATAACTGATAATAAATGGACACAACCTCCTCCAAAAATCTCAAACAGTCAAAAAATCATGGTGATTGTTTAGCATGTCTCTTGAACCAATTGTGTCCCATACTCAGTTCCATACATAAGAAAACATGATCCCCATCCTCAAACATTAATGGTATTCTACGGTGATCAGTGTATGATTTCTGACAAGAATGTGCTGTAAATCTACTACTAAAATAAGTAGACCAACTCAATAGTCTTTTGGACAAGATGTGGTCCTAACATAGCTACCTCTTCTTCTTGTTGCCAACATAGGGGTGATCGTAATGGAATCCAGTATAAATCCTCATATGGTTCTATTTAATAGTATCTTTGAATACATTATTATAAAGGAACACAATCATAGGATTATGATTCTCCTAAGATCCCACAAAATATATAAAACTTTCCCACAACATTTCATCTAGAATTTACAGTGAACGATCTGACTGTCCATCTGTCAGAGGGCGATACGCTGTGCTTATATCACATGTGTACCCAAATCCCTCTGAAAACACTTCCAGAAATAAGAGATAATGTGGGAATCCCTATCTAAAATGATAAAAAGAGGGATCTCATGAATTCATACAACCTATAGAATATAAAAATTTCTGTTCTCATCAACACTGATGGTCTCCTTAATCGATAAGAAATGAGCGACGTTAGTGTTCCTATCAATGAAAACTAACAAAAAATCATTTCCACTAGGAAACTGCGATAACACCATCATTAAATCCATCATTAAATCATAACATTTCAACTACGGAATATGTGACAACTATAAAATCCGAGTAGTCCGTTGATGTTCCACCATCACATGTTGATAGGGGCCATATCGCAACAAAATCAGCTACACCCTGCTTCATATCCGGCCACCATTACTGACAGTAAAAGTCACTGTACATCTTGGTGAATCAGAGATTTACATTCCATGATGAATCATGGAAGTCTTGCATTAACTCCTCAAGTATATTCACTTATTCCCACACATGTACATGGATACAAAAAACCTCACCCTCTCATATTATCCATCTAGGAGGAGGGTCCTCACCTACCACACTGTCACGATGAATAGAGCCTTTGTAATCTGATATCTACCTCATCCACACTCTATCCAGTAAGGTAGATGTAACAACCAAATATGAAAGACAAGTATATCCCTGACTATCATGCACCTCTAAATGTATCAAGGAGAAAAAATCCATAAACATCAAATCACCTCTTGCCTCATGCATTGACTGTATTTGATTCATACTTCTCATTGTATCATCCACTTCATTTCATTTTCCTTGCATATAGGCATGCTCAAAATCGAATGAGTGAAGGTATTCCCCCACCTTCATTTCCTCAGATTAAAATCACACCGATTAAAGATGTATTTGGGAATTTGTGTGGGCGATGTACAACACCAAATGTTCTCCCATTAAATAGTGTCTCCAACTAGAAAAGGAATGAAAAAATGTACCTAACTCAAGATCATGTTTCTGGTAACTCAACTCCTATGGCCTCAACTGCTCAGATACGTATTTAAGAAATTGACCCCCAACATATGCACTACTCCTGACCCAATACAAGATGCATCACATTTTACAACATAACTATTTACTGTATCTTTAAAAATCAGTATCGGTGAGGAATTAAAACTCCCCATCAACACATTAAAGGTTATCTCATAAGAATTTGACCACTCAAACATCACATCATTCTTAATAAAGTCCATCATCTGTGATGATATGCATGAGAAGCCCATTATAAAATTCCTATAGTAATAAGAAAACCCCAATCATATATGTACATCCAAAATGTTATTGGGATACTCCAAGGTATCTACAACTATTAACTTATATGGGTCCACTAATACTCCAGTCACATAGATGAAGTAACCTAGTAAGTGAACATGATCCATCAAAAGTGGCATTATTTGAGCTTAGCTTATAAATGATATTATCATAGTGTATTAAAAATGATATCAAGGTATGTTTCATAGCCGTGTTGATTTTGAGAATACACCATGATATCATGCCAGAAAATAATTCTTATAGGGATGGAACACTCAGTTCATTAGTTCAATGAAAATTGATGGTGTGTTTGTGTTACCAAATGGAATAAGAATGTTCTCATATAGGTCATACCTAATATTGATGGTTGTAGGATGTATTTAGGTTGAACATGTACATGATGATATCCTGACCTCAAGTCAATCTTCGAGATCACACTAGCTCCTTGAAGATGGTAAAATTAGTCATCTATCGGTGGCATGAGACATGAGTTTTTAACAATCAAATGGTTTAGTTTCTTGTCGCCCATTAAAATCCTAAGGGTACTATGCAAATTCATTGTGAAAATGATCATTCAACCCCATGGAGAAGTTTTGGGTCATATAGAACCCTTAATTTCCATATCTACCAATTACATATTGGGATCTTAAATCTCTGTTATAGAAATCTTGTAATGAGGATTGGATACTGGTGATACTCCAGGAAGTTTAAAATTGTGAAACCCATCTATCTTAATGAAGGTAATTAAGAGAAATTCTTTGGGAAAACACTTGTAAAGCGATCAACCACTGGATAGAAATCAGCCAGACATTCTCTCTGATCATCTGGACATAAACTTGAAATCTTGGATGTCATTCTACCCAATCGTCAAAGCTCGAGTCTAGATATTCTCACCTAGACATCCAATTCACCCTTATGTATAAACACTATTCCCCTTTGTGAAGTAAAACTCACCTTGCGGTGGTAGAAATAGACAACCGGCCAAAAATAAGTCAACCAGTCCATTCTGAAAATAACATCAAATACTATCATCTCTAACACATAAATATAACATAGATGGTGACACTCCCCAATATCAAGTGGGAACTCCTTACCTAGAATGAGACCTACCATTATAATCCCTAATAGAGTTTCTAGAATAATAACATCAGAAGTAGTAGAAACACATATCCCAAGGCTCTCCATAATGGCTACATATATAAAAGTCTGTATGGAAGTAGTATCAAAAAGTACATTAGTTAAAACTGAGGTGACTACAATAGTACCTCTAACAGTATAAGTTCTGGGATCCTACTCAAGCTATGCCTAGAGAACTATTTATTATTCACTTGTACCAATGCCCAGTTACACTGCTTGGGTACCTAGAGCCGACCTGCCTTGCTGCCGCAATGATCATGGGGTCAGGAAACCGCGACCATGACCACCCCCTCAGCAAGAACAACCTGACGTATTCTAATTCCCTGATTGGTGAGAAGATGGTCACCGCAATCCTGATCATTGAGTTGGTGGAGACCCTCTCTCACTAGATTATGGTGGAAAATTCATGAAGAAAAGATTTGAATGACCCATTGTGCAACAAGCTCGATATTCAACCGGGTCCATCAGGCATTTTGGCTTAGTATTCCCAATCCTTACACACTATAAGTGCATCACCTATCACTTAAAAGAAAAGTTCTAAATTCAGATATCTATGTGAGAAATAACCATATGATGCATCTTTTTTTGGATTGAGAAAGTACTTGATCTCGTTGATGAATCGTCATGGATCAGAACCTCATATTTCCATAGTTTTCACATAGTAATAAATGCTTGATTCATGTAACAAAGACGGAAGAAAACATGAAGACATTCAACTATGATCAAATGTCAAACCTAAGTCCATACTCAAATCGTCTAGATGTAAATATGTCCACACCACTCAGAATATGTGAGAATTTTTTATGCTCAGTAAATATGGAAGAATATTCCGTAAATGACAGTGTTCCATACTCTACGTGCATGAACATTTCGGGCTTGGTTGGACCTCAAAATTTCATGGAAATAATAGTCATAGATGGCCACTTAAAATCCTTCCATTGTAATATATTGATTAACCCCTTCCCGAGTGATTACATCCCACTATCTCTTTGAAGAATCATGCAACATATATATTGTGTGCATGACCTACATCTCGAGATGAATCACTAGAAGCATTAAGATATTCATCAATTATTTAATTAATGATTCCACAATATGTGGTCCTCCATCCCTTGAAACTTTGGCAGATACAACTACTGGAATATATGTGTCAGCACTACCAGAGATGTAGAATCATGTGGTGCTCCATAAATGGTTTACATGATCCTCACAATACCTTCATGAATATATGCATTAGGACCTACGTTCAATATAATAGCTTTTTTCACTGCTGGAACAATTGGAGTTTCCATCAGTAGCCCATGGACTACTATCTCTGGAGTATGAACATTTCCACTCTCCTGGAATATAACTCATGGTCTCCACAGGTGCATGACACTACAAGATCAAGAACACACCTTAGTTTTAATTCCTCATCAAGGATTATCATTCAAGAGATACAAAAGAGAACAGAAAAACACCCTCAATGTATGTAAATAAGGGACAAAATGGTGTGTAGAATGAATACATGGCATATACCCTTATACAGTAACATGGTCATGTGCTATAGATAGAATGTGAATGTATCAACCCCAGTTACATGGCATGTTCCACCCACACATGGTGTGTACATAGGCCCATCCTCCATATTCTATAATCCCACATGGCCAGGTCTACACAGGTTCTTCCATGTTAGACTACACGGTGTGTATGGAAAGCACACTACGTGTTCTGATCAAAACACAACAACCCATATTTCCTCCCACACAACCCGTTCCATGATATTTCACTACACGTTGTGTGCATGTGACAAACGGTGTGTACATATTAAAACATAGAACACCTTCTTCCCAATAAGTAAGAACACACGACGTGTTTGGATAATCAAAACATCATGTCTTCTGGGATTTTAAGGATATAAACTCCATATTTCCAAAAAAAACTCTATTCTTTATAAAAACCTACCAGTGGGATGCCAAATTCCGATCAGTGAGGGGGCATACTCCCCGCGAATCAATGTTTAGAACCAAAGCATAAAATACCACAATATAATCATATACATAAGGATGAATAATGATCGACAAAATTTCAATCCAAGAGCGCCCATACACCTCAAAGATGAATTTTTGACATCCGTAAAATTCAAACCATATCACATAATAATACACATGTCACTACAGTATTAATATCTATCAAGGTACTATCTCAACTACTTGCATCATTGTCATTCCATCCATCACAATAGCGTGAAATATCTAATGAATCCTAGATGGAATGGCATAATGAATGGAATTTGATTCTAGAATGATACTATATGATTCATGAGATGGCCTATCCTCATCTCATTAGGTTGAATCAAAATAGAACCACAATAATATCAATGATAAAACCACAAAAAAGTGTGTCCCCCAACAGTGAAATCGAATCAACTGTTATAGCTCTAAATTCAAAAGAACAATTTCATTTGAGGGAATTTGGATTTTCCTTGAAGACATAGTAGCTAATACCGATCACAATGTACTTACAAATTTTATATCCTTTTTATCCTCACCAAATAGAAATGAAACAATGAAAATAACTCCTATGATAACACTTTGAAATGTCTCGGATCTGGATTCCATTAAATGGATCCTCATACACAATTGGCCACATGGCCTCAAACACATTTCCCCAAACCCCAGAAGCTGTTGACTAGAAGTGAGGGCATTTGGGGTGTTAGTGGGGATACTATGACTTCATTAGAATAACATAACAAAAAATAATAAATAATGAAAATAATGGACATATTAAATATCATGCAAGTGATGTAAACAATTTATTACTTAATGATTAAGACAAAAAAGTCATATAACATCAAAATGATGCAGCATATCACATGTTCTATAAAAATAGTGAATATAGGATACACTAGAATCATGTACTATAAAATACCAAAGTATGGTAAAACAAAATGAAACATAATATCATCTCAAAACCTAGCTTGGTCCCATGGTCTTCTTCTCATAAGTAGATATCATGTACCTTTATATGGAGCCTTTACCCTATAGATAGTTGTAGAAATAATGTCTTCTGGGCCCAAAAACATGACCCATATAGGGTGCGATTGTTTTCATTGGAAATGGGGATGACCTCATTTGTTTATGGTTCAAACATTCCAATCTATTTCTTACGGCTTTGTTCATAGAACCAGAAACAAACAATGATTCCATATCCATTTGGACCTACATTACTAAGGTAGGTGCTCATTAGTTGTGGACCGATGAGGCTTAATAATTTTCATTGGTCGAGAGGATGGGAGGCCAGACTCATCAAACCTTTTTAGGGGGAATTATTGTCTAATACGGGACTCTCTTTATAGATTTAAGTTTTGTTTGTGAATCCTTATTAAATTACCAAGTATGAAAATGAGTTTTCCAATAGACCTGACAAACAATGATTAATATGTATGAGATTTAGAGAGTTTTTTATATGTATTTGAGGTTCTTAATCGATAAATAATCATCTGTATTTGTTAGAGATTCATAGTCAATGGTATCCTTTAACAAATTATATACAAATCTCTGGGTCATTATGATAACCATACTGGTTTTAATGCCACTCATTGGGCCACATGAAGTTTATTGTCATTCAGAAGGACACAGATTATTTCAAAGTTGGGATCATACCCATAGATGGGCTACCTATGTATCCTTGATTGGAAAAGGAATCTGAACCTACGTAATTAGAGTAAAGATGTATAAGGTTTATGAGTGATTGATGGCCCAATGAAATAAGTCATAATTACTTTGACTCTCTAAGGTCGCGTGAGTCATGCTCGGTGTGAGAAACAATAGGTATTAGTAAAACATGACGATTGTGCCATGAAAGATACAATTATAAGAAATGATGTGGGGATAATGAATGTATGACTGCCCATATAGATAAGGATTATGATTTACTTCTGGGAAGAAATCTGAGAACAAGTTCCATAAAGGTATATGTGCTTTTTCGAGATTTTTATATGTAACATATGGTTTACTATTGAGAAGGATGCCCAAATTTGAGAGGACTTGTGATTGGGTTTTAATCCGGAGAAAGAAGCCTAGATAAATATAAATTAAGACTAGTTAAGAGAAATTATGATTATGGCTTGTTCCTAAGAAGTAGGACCAAGTTAAATGGACTTTAGAACTAATTCTAATTCCTAAAAAGGAGGCCCAAGTTAAGGGGAATTATGATTGGGGCTTATTCTTGATAATGAGGCCCAAATTAGGGAACTTAGGGCTTAGTCCTAAGGAGGATGCCCATATTAAGGGATTTTGAACTGGGGCATACTTTTGAAAAGGAGGCCCAGTTTAGGGAACTTGTGATTGGGGCTTATTCTTGAAAAGGAGGCCTAGGTTACGGTGAAATATGAATGGGGATTATTCCTGTGAAGGAGGCCCGAATTAGGGAACATGGGGATTAATCTTAAAGAGGATTACCATATTAATGGAATTTGAACTAGGGATTACTCCTGAAAAGGAGGCCCAGTTTATTAAACTTGTGACTGTGGCTTACTCATGAAAAGGAGGCCTAGGTTAAGGGGAATTATGACTAGGGAATATTCCTAAGAAGGACACCCAAATTAGGTATCATGGGGCTTAATCCTAAGAAGAATTCTCAGATTAATGATCCTCTAATCTTAAAGTATGAGGTTTAATTAATGAAATCTATAACCTTAGTAACATGAAGATATGTAAATCACTAGGTTTTGAGAGATGTTCCATATAATTATTTTCAGATAAGGAAGACAACAAAGGAACGAAGCCAAAAATGGTCTTGAAGAGGGTTTTTAAGGCTAAATCATGAATATGAGATGTGGTTTTGAAAAAAATAATTTAATAAGTAGGAGGGCCAGTCAAAAAGAGGTAGGCGCGTAAGTCATGTTGGGGCTTGCATGTACTGGTCACACAAGTATACTTGCGCAACACATGGGTACTTTTGTGACGGTTAACCCATAGGGTAATAATTGGGGCGAGACTTGGCTCAAGCCCTTAGTATTATCCTTAAAGGCTTCCAAAAGTATGGCACACATGTTTTGGTGAAGGGATAAAGTGGCGCGCAAGTGTCTTCATTTTCCTTAAGGGTTAGAAAATTAGGTGCGCAAGTGTTGGTGAATTTCAACACTTAGGCCTTGTTCCCCTTCTATAGAGCTTCCATTATAGGTATGAAATTACCATAGAAGTGTTTAGATGACTTCAAGAAGAGACTAGGGTTCCGAGAGCTCAAATATGACTTTTTGAATTTTTTCGTCTCCAAAATGGGGGCCCATAGGGGGTATATATAGGCTTCTGAAGACTTTGGGCCAAAATCAAATAGGGAACGCAAGTCACATGCATTCCCAATATGTGTCGCTCATGTATAATTGCGTGACCATGAGGAAACTTGCATGACCCTTGCTTAATGGAATCCATTTCCATGCCTTTGTCAATTTTTTATGTTTCTTCAAAGGATGAATCTCATTGTGCTAAGGTATTTTCCTTTTTAAATTTTTAGACTCTGTGATGGAAAGGGGAATAAAAAAATCCCCCCTTAGAGTTGTATTCAAAAGGAAGGAGGATGTGACTTTGAGTTAATGGAGAAAACCAAGGAAGGGAAATGCACATGTTTTGACCGCGCAAGTTGCAGTGCACAGGTGAGAGTCATGCAGGCATCAGTGCACAGGTGTGTGGCCTTGCCTATAAATAGAAGCACTACATCACGCAAAGCACTCAGTTTCAAAATGATTTAGAGATCTCGGAACGTAAGTAGCTCTCATCGCGCATGTGTCTTGGTTTTCCACTCGTTCGCGCTTTTGTTCATTTCATGCTTCTACAGTGAGTTTCTGACTTGCGCACCAGTACTAGCACCGTAAAACATGTGCGACCACATATACTTGAACGCTAATATGGGACTTGAATGTCTTAATTCCATAGCAATGTTTTTCAAATTTCTTCACATATTTTATTAAAAATCAACTTACATAAGAATCAATTTTCTGATCTTTGGGCAGATTCAATGGCTCGCATAATAATTGGAAAGAATGATGAGATGGATAGAAATAGTATTGATGATATGATGAATGTCATTGGCCATGATTACTATGATATCTACGACATCAGTCTCCTAGATATGGCCATGTACTTAATGAAATATCATCATAATTTCCCATAGAGCATCTACCAGCCTCTATATGGCCATGGTCATCTGCAAGGAGTCAACATTCCAGATGCAAGGAATTATATGCTCGAGATGCATCCGCACTTCTTCTCCTCTATTTCGGTTATGTTGTGCATTATGAGCAAAAACAATGGTTTGAAATTTCAAAATTTTCCTCCATACTATTTCTTTGTAGATATGAAAATGGAAAACACATGGGCTGATATGTTTTCCACTGCCGGTTGGTGGAGAGAATACTATCATGACATTAGAACAATATTTGAATAGAGTACTCTCCCCAAATGGCACTTTACTTAAAATTCTCCATTCTCAAATCCAGGTACCCATCTTCCAAGTCTCTTGGATAGAAATAAAGTAAGTGTTTGATCAGAAAAAAATTTCTCAAACTGCAGTCAAGAACATTCTTTTATAATTGTTCCAAGAAGAGCTGGTATTACTGCTTCTCTTATTGTATCCAGTTGAGTGAATTAATTCCAGGTGGTTGCTGATGGATCGAGGGATTTTGTAAATTAAATTAGGAGTAATGTTGAAAGCCTCTTATAATTCATGAAAAAGAGAAGAGTCTCCAATCTTTAGAAGTCCTCCAAATTTTTTGTGCATCAAATGAAAAACACTTTCATATTTAATCATTTTTGCATGCCTTTTTTTACTACCTGCTCTATATTTTTACCTAAAACAATGGGCCTAGTAAGTATAGTTTAATTTTTTATAAGATTATAAAAAATAACCCTACAATCTTTGAATCTTTTAATTGCTCAATCTTACCTAAATCATAAAAAATATATGTTTAGAAAGCTGGGACAGTGGCTTTTGTTCAGAGTTCTGTTGTCTTTTGTGGGCAGTATAAAGTCATGCACGTCGGACATAAAAAGGCTAATGTTTAAGGTCGAAATAGCATTGACCGAATGGATTAAAATTGACTCAATTACTTACCAATTTATCTGAAAACATATTACCACACTCATGTATGGGGGGAAATACGTAAACTATGACTTAAGAAATTTTTATTCTAAGGAATGATATGAAAAAATGACTAAGAGGAATTAGAAGAAGTATTTCCTAAGAGTGATGTTACCATTATTTAAAAAACTTGTTAGGCAGTTTAATTATGCAGGGCTTCCTAAGGGAATTGGATGCATAGTCAAATAATAGCTTCTCTTAGATGACAGGTCTGTTATGTAGACTGTTTATGCATGGACGCCTAAGGGCATGTGCTGCATAGTCAGGAAAAAGAACTCTCAGAAATTTTACAATTCTATTGCTAAAAATCCAGTGAAAGCTTATAGAGATACAAATTTTACAATGAATAGTGTGTGCTATATAAAGAGAGGTACTTGAATATGGAGAGGATATTTCCAATCAAGATTGTCAAAAAATTGGATTTATGTCACTCCTACGAAGGTCGGACCCAAACGTAGGGAAAGGAAATATAAACCATAGACGTAAATACTTTTAGATCATGAAACATTGTATGGGACAAATATGTTAAGGATATATATTTTTGTGGATCCCTGCATATTTTTGTTAAGACAAATAAGGACCAAAGTGGTTTTCTTCCCAAGAATGAAGTTACCACTATTTGAAAAACCCGTTAGGAGGTTGAATTATTTAGGGGCACCTATGGGAATTTGCTGCATAGTTAAATAATAGCATCTTTTGGCTGATAGGTCTGTTATGTAAACTGTTTATTCAAGACCGCCTAAGGGCACATGCTGTATAGTCAAACATAAGAATTCCTGAGTATCAAACATTTTGTGACCAAAATTCAAGAAAATGGTTATGAATATCTGGAAGTGTTTATGTTTAGGTTTATGACACATCCAAATGGGCATTGTTCAATACATGCAGAGATACACAGACCAATGCTAACAATAATCATGTTGTGGTTGGTTCCTTAATTAAGATGTTGGACATCACTACTATCACATTATAATGAGATTCAAGCCAAATATAGTTCTTGAAATATTGCTTAACGTCATCTGGGACGAGAGTGTAGGATATCTTAGTTTAGGGTCATAGAGCTCAAACCATAATAATGAATACACAATGACTGTTTTATAAACCTGATGTGAATGAAAACTAGGATTTTCATTCCACATTCATGTTTTCAAAGGGGAACTTTTCAACAAAGGGACTGAAAGTGAAATATGGGGTTAGGCCCAAAGACTTGGGGCTGGATTCGAGGGATTCTCAAATGTTCCTACGTATCTCATAAGGATGGGAATCAAGCCGCACGTAGTTTTTGAAAAACCCTATGTACAGATTTTTTTTGTATATATGAAGGGTGAAAGGGGACTTTAGTTCAATGATGGTTTGACCCAAGATTAATGGTTCGGGCATTGCCATGTATGCACGTAGTCTTTGGAATATAACATTATTGGAGATCAATGTAAAAAATGATTCCCTCTCAGGTGAGGGGTGTCAATGAATGTTGTAGTTTATTGTTGTACATTACAAAAGTTTGAATAGTTTAACGTCATATATCAAGGACAATGGGGAATCAATGTAAAAAAATTTGGTTCTAGGGGTGGTTTCACGAATCAATATCGTATGAGACGGAGGTGTACGGATGTGAAGAGATTCGTTTTGGGATTGAATCTCAGGAGGTTTCCTACATACCCAGCCTAGAAGGAAAGGATCAAAGTCCGCGTAGTTTAATTGAAAAATGAATTGGTGATCGAGTTGTTTTTTAGGAAAAAGACCTAAAAAATGGTGTTGGGACTTACAGATGGTTAGCTGGAAAGAGAGGGAGTTATGGTTGAAGTTTACTCCAAGCTCACGTGATTCATACTTGGTGTGAGAGACAAGAGGCAGAAAAAACCCTAACGATGCAAATTTTAATGTCATGTGGGGTGTATAGGGGAATGAGCACAGTTTAACGTCATCTTGGACAATGGGGGACTATGGAATTTAATTTCATGAAGTAAAGACAACACAATTTAATGTCGTGGTGGATGATAGAGTGCTATACAATTTAGTGTCAGGTAGCTAGGATGTATTAGGGACTTTTTCACAGTTTAACATCATGTGGGATGAAGAGGTTCATAGTTTAATGTTGTATTGCTAAGACGATGGTTATGAATTTTATCATCATTCTAGACATAAGGGACTTCTGTAAAGTTTAGAATCATGTAGTTAGGACATCACAATTTAAATTCATGTTGGACGTATAAGGGATTGTGTAGTTTAATGTCTTTCTACATGGACAACACAGTTTAATGTCATGTTTGACATATAAGGGACTATGTAGTTTAATGTCTTACAACAAGGACAACACATTTTAACGTCATGTTGGACATATATGGGACTGTGCAGTTTAATGTCTTGAAGCATGGACCACACAGTTTAACGTCATGTTGGATGTAAGGGTATTTGTGTTACACAAAATACTTCTTCAAGAATATTGCATTGTTTGGAGTCATTATGAGTTCTCCATCCATTGAGATTAAAGAATAAGCTCCATTAGAGTAGACCTTATATATTCAGTAAGTTACTTATCACATTGGCTCAATATTGGGAGGTTTCATTACTCGTATCATTGGAGTTCTGATAACCAGTACCAATTAACCCTAAATGAATGAACGAAGATGAATTGTTTTGTTGAAATCTCGTGCTATTCGATTCTGGTAGACTTCCATGTGATGCAGGGTTAACAATCTTTTATCATCTAATCATTCCAATTCATCATATCTCTTTTGAGATTGTACATCTATAGATGAATGATAACAAATGGCTACTCTAAGCTATGGTAAATGAACTTCAATGGGAAAGACTGCTTTGGTTCCATATACAAATGAATATGGAGTTGACAACGTTGCAGTGCAGGAGGTGGTTCGATAAGCACATAAAGTATGGAAGAGATTATCAGACCACGATTTCTTATCTGTATCCACCATCTTATGCAGTATGTTTGAAAGAGACATATTGAAGGCTTCTATTTTTCCATTGGTCGCTGCATGATACTGAGATGAATGGTTGTATTTGATGTTGTATTCTTGATACAGCTTCCTTACCTCGGATGAACCAATGTGGGTGCCATTGTCCATCAATATGTTATGAGGGACACCAAATCTGGTTATGATGTTAGACTTGATGAAGCTAACAATGCTTAGAGCTAACTTATTTGAGAGTTATTTCCTCTACCCATTTGGAAAAGAAGTCAGTAGCACTAAAAATATAATTAAACTGCTTGGATTTAGCAGAAGGGTAAGGTCCCACTACATCCATTCCCCGTGTGTAAAATGGCTAGGAGTATTTAGATATATGAAGCAACATAGCTGGTAGATGAATGAATTTGGAACATACTAGTTATTAATGACAATTCTTTGTGAATTCAACACAATATTGTATCATTGAAGGCCAAAACTATCCATGCCATTGAATTTGATCAGATAGTCTATATCCAGACTGGTGGGCACCATAGACTCCTGCATTTACTTATTTCATGTAAACTATTGTCTCTTCAATATAAATGAATCTGAAGAGAATTCCAACAAAACCCATTTTGTAGAGAATTTTTTCTAGGTGATCAGGGCTATCATAAAGAGTAAAATTGACCACACATCACTGGATTTGTTCTTTCCCAGCTCTATCAGGTGGAAGTGTTCCATTTTGATGGTATTCCCTAATAGGTGTCACCAATTTGGTAGTATGACCGTATGGTTCAAAAATGGGACTAATTTCATTGATTTCCTCTATTCCGGATTGATCATACATTGAAATTGTATGACAGTGGGAAATAATGATGATTGTTTCGTCCCGATTTGGATCTGTCATAGCCATGGCTATATTAGCCAGTGCATCAACTTTGGGAATTTTGTGATCGTGGGACATAAGAAAATGTCGGTTCCAAAGGAAATTCCACCATTAACTCTCTATATTAATCATACAAATGGATTAACTCTTCTTTTCTAATGAAATAATCTCAATTGACTTGTTTGATTACCAGATTTGAATCACCTTTCACCTTCAGGTGACTCACTTGTTCTTAAATCCCCAACTCCAATCCTATGATGAGAGCTTGATATTCGGATTCATTATTTTTACCACCTTCCCACAATATGATGGAATAGAGTAGCACTTCCTTTTCTGGGAAAATAATCATGATTCCTAACCCAACATTGTTGAATTTAGGATCTTTCATTTTCTTCAATGTTAGACATCTAGAAGCACCATCAAATTTCATTTCCCATTTTTAAAGATTGTCTTGAATAGAAAAGACTTCCTCATCAGGGAGTTTAATATCTAAAGATGTATCTTCTACTGAAGGGTTTTCAGCAAGGAAATCATCCATAGATTGGACTTTTATTTCATTTTGAGACACATATTGGATATCAAATTGCTACAAAATATCTGCACACCAGGCCAGCCGTCCTATAAGCATTGGATGACTACGGATGTATTTGAGCGGGTTATTGCAAGATACAAATTAGACCTCATGATGTTGCATGTAGTGTCTCAATTTCTAAAATATAAAGATTAAAGCTAGGCAGAACTTTTCAATACTTGAGTATTGGGTTTCTGCTTTAAGCATAGTCCGACTAAGATAGTAAATGGTGTTTGCATTCCCAGCATCATTTTTCATGGCAAGTAAGGCACCCAATGATTGCTCTAAAGATGTCACATAAATAATTTGTGGTCTTCCTTAAACATGTGTCATTAATACTAGTGGAATCAAGAGATATTTCTTGAGAATATTGAATGCTTCTTGACATTCTTCTATCCAATGGCAAGTGACTCCCTTCTTCACCAATTTGGTGAATGGTAATATTTTTCCTGCCAAATTGGAAATGAAACGCCGAATATAGGATATGTGTCCTTGAAGTTCTCTAAATTACTTAAAATTTCTAGGAGGAGACATACCAAGGATTGACTTTGTCTTCTCAGGATTGACATTGATCCCACGATGGTGTACAACAATTCCAAGAACGTTTCATGAGGTTACCCCAAAAGCACATTTTAAGGGGTTCATATTCAAATTGTGTTACCGAAGTTTGTGGAATATAATTTCTAAATCAGCAATGTTATTAGAATGTTGATTGCATTTAACCACCAAATAGTCCACATAACATTCAACAAACATCCCTAGAAAGGGTTTGATGATATGATGCATGGCACACTGATATGTTGTTCCTGCATTATTTAGGACAAAGGGCATTACCTGATAGAAAAACACACCGTGAGGGGATCTAATGGCTGTAGATTCTTCATCTTCTAGAGCCATTCTGATTTGATTATACCCAAAATATCCATCCATTAAGGAAGGTTTCTCATAGATATTTGTTGCATCAATTAAGATTTCTGTAATTAGAACTAGAAAATCATCCTAAGGACAATGCCGATTAAGATCTATGAAATCAATGGAAACCCTGATTTTTCCATTCATATTTTTCACAGGGACATTATTATCCAACCACTTGGGTTATTGAACTTCTCTAATGAAGTTAGATTTGATAATATTATCCACATCAGCTTCAATTTAGTAAGCATAAGTTTGTTGTGTTCTTCTTGTGGCTTGCTTGAATCCTTGATGTTCTTCTGGCACACCCAAATGATGAGTAGCAACATCAGGATCAAGCCCTGGCATCTCAGTATATTTCCAAGAAAATATATCTCGATTTTTCTACAAAAATTAAATATATATTTCTTGCTCTTCAAGAGTCATGGTTTCACTTATTAAATTGGGGCGTGGATCTTCTTTTGTACCCAGATTTATTTCTCTGAGTTCATCCACAGAGGTGGAGATACCCTCATTAAATGTTGGAGGAGCGTCCCTGAGATCTTTCTCTTCTTATTCAACATGTGTTATTTCTTCTGTTTCTACTTTCATTGTAGATGATGAACCAGAATTTCCATGATCAAGAGAGATGTTAAAATTTGAACATCCTGAAGAAAATGTAACCATTTCTGACCCTATTGAGGTTGAAGGGTCTTCCATGGGTAATAAAGAGGAGATGATGGATTAAGAATCAACATCATCATTCATCTCTAACATTACTATAACTACATCTCGTCTGGTTGGTGAAGTATGGACATTCTAGATTTCAGTAGATAAAATTGAGACATCTTCATTTGAGCTTTCATCATTGCTTGGTGAATCACCAATTTTTCCCATGTTGTCTGTCATGATTACCGTAATTGACATTATGGAAGTTTCCAAAATATTATTAGTATTTGGGTCTATCCTTTCAATTTGACTGATAGGAAACACATAATCCTTACTCACATGTATTAATGGGTTTACTATAATCATTTCCAAACCATATAGAGCATTAACTTTGGTAACCTCCCTTGTTGTGGATTTCTTCTTACACTCCATCTGATAGAATTCTTCCTCAATGTATTGAGATTCACATGTTTACAATGGGCGTTTATCACCATACAATGTCCCAATTTGACCATTGAATCATTATTTGAGACATTGATGTTATGATGAAGGGATAGACACATGTTGATGTAGCCAAGGTCTTCCAAGAAAAAATTTTAATGTTGTGTCATGACGAACAACCATGAAATTTGAATTGGATACATGATCTCCAAACTGAGTTCTGAGTGTTATCTCGCCAAGAGGTTCTTGATCATTTTTATGATATCCTTGCAACATCAAAGTAGAAGCAGATATATTAGATTCGGTGAGGCCCAATCGATAAAGTGTAAAAATGGGGATGAGATTGAATCCTGATCCATTATCAATGAAAGCACTTCAGATGTCTATATCATTGACCTTTCCAGATAAGTACAAAGGTCAAATTTGGCCATGCACAACATCATCTTCATCTTCATCTGTGAAAGATATCACTGTATGGAATTCTGCAGGATTATTCTATACATGGTAGACTTCAGCCAAAAAAAATTTGTTTCAAATTCTTGAGGACTTGACAAAGCCCCAATGAGTGCCTCCCGAAGAACCTTTGATAGATTCAAGGTATCTAGAATTGATAACATGGCCGGTACATTGGCAAATGTTTCATGAAATCATATTTTTGATCTAAAGGTCTGTGTTTTCCAACAGGAACATGTGGTTTCACAGGTGCCATAGAATTTGATTCTTTTTGTAATTAGATGCTTTTTGTTCCGGGGTAGGAGTTGGAAATACTCATGGCATTGAAAGATTAGACCGACTAGGTCTATTTATTTGATGAGAGGATAAAGATGTAACTTTCAATCCATCCTCCAGAATAATTGTGCCAGGACTGAATCTGCCATGACTGGACGAACTTTCTTGTTCTTATTGAGCTCTCTAAAGGGCTCTTCCACGAGTTTCTTCGGCATTTACAGTTCTAGAAAGGGTAAAATTAGAATAGTGGCTTCTGGGATATCCAAATCTTCCCCTCTATCCCATAACTCTCGAACTCCCTATAATTCCGCTATTTGATACAGGGAATTCAGGCTCATCATAATAGAAACTATGACTGGTATAATGATCTGTTAAGTGAATCATGTTAACAGAACCAAAGATAAACTCTTCATCTGATGAAGACTCTTCCTGATTAAACAATTTAGGCTATGCCATTTGGTTGGGCAGTTCCCGTGGCATTGAAGTAGATGGCAAAAAATCTGCCAGATTCAATGGAAACTTAGGCTTTGACACGATCTCATCTTATTCTGACTGCACTTCTTTCATTGAATTATGCCATTTCTTTGAATATTTTCCCTATGATGAAGGGGGTTTTGTTGTGGAATTCATAGAAGAAGACACAATTGGTTTCTTCAATTGTGGTCGTAAAATGGAATGAGTTCGGTTGATCATTTTCCGTACCATTCGATCATCATATTTATGTGCATTTTTTCTTTTGACTTCTTGCCACTCGATTTATTCCTCTGGATATGTAGCAGTAACACATGCTACCTAAGCTGAAGAACCTTTTAATTTGACATGTCATGAGTAGACCATTTTTTGCATGAGGTCTTTGAATAAAAAACACTCCTAAACGGGATGCCCCAACATCTGATTAAAATGGTCAATAGTTGGGATGGGCTTCATCTCCTTCCTTGTTCGGCCTTTTGGGCCTTGGAAATGGAAACCAATTATTTTCTAGATCCAAAATTATGTAACCAGGAACTTGTTCATTTTGGAAAGAATAAACTTCGCTCTTTAACTAATAAATTTTTTTCTTTCCTTGATCTCTTTTACCATATTGATGAAACGGCTTCTGTTTTTGATGATCAGGAGGTAGAGCCCTTCAGTAAGATGATTTTTTTAAGTGGAAGTAGATACAAGTTCTTTTTTAAGCGTAACTGTAGCAGTCTCTGCTCTACCCATTCTCCTTCCTGGAACTGATGGAATTACATTATTTTTATCCTAAGTGTTCGTAAGAGAGTCTTCAATCTACTGAGCGATTGAAGTAAGCTCTCGAAACCCTCATGTGTATTTCACAGGGGTCAATAGTGTGTGTAATTCATCACGAAAATTTTCCACATGAATTGGCAACAATTATTATTGAGGGAGTGCTAATCTTAGAGAATATGTTAATCACTTACAGTGAGGAAAGAAATCTGAAACCCTTTCATTATACCTTTTCTTACAATTTTTATGATCAAAAATTGTTGTCTTTGGAAACGTTGAGCTGAATTAGAGAATAAATATTTGGAAGAGATCTTCCCTTCCCGTAAATGACTGGGATTGCAAGCTTGTATAACAGACAAATGTAGGTCCTGGTAATGAATGTACAAAACACAGGATCTTAACTACTTCTTGTTACAAATTGTTTCCCATCATTATATCACAATGAGAAACAAAATGTGTTAATTGTTTCTTTGGATCTCCTGAACCATTAATGATTGGGAATGTGGTACTTGCAAAATTTGATGGGGGAAGAATTGCACCAACCCATTCAATGTAAGATCTCTTTTCTGGTTGAATTTGTGCATGTTTTCTCTCTATATCTTCCAAATGTGTTTTTAATGACTCAACGGTAGTCATTAAATTTTAGGAAACATCTATTTGAGCTTGGTCCTGAGAAAATGTAATAACTGGAGTTTGGACAGGTATGGTGGTTGGTACTGCAATTGATGGTAGCACCACCAATTGTAGTTGTGCATGATCGATATGATTATACCTATGAGGGTATACTGGTAAAGGTGTATACACATGATACATCTCATTAGCCGCAACAAATTCCCTTGGCTGATTGACTCCAGCACACATAGGAGGGAGACTACCTTGAAGTAGTTTTGCATTCAACCTCTGTAATTCCATCATATCTTCCTCTTGTTGTGCGAATATATACTCTAGTGATATTGATTGGACTTATCCAGAGAAATGGTATGTAACCTTATTCGTTTCATTCCCCTTGTTAGATTCCATTCGGAGAGGGGGAAGTTGATTATTTGAAGGAATGTCTAGATTCTGAGTAATCCATTGTTTCATGTACGCACACCTTCTTCATTTGTGTCTGTGTGAACAACTAATTGAGATGGAAATTATTCATCTAATCCCTATGAGTGAGCCAAATGTTCTGGAGGACCAGAAAAAAAGGCATTAATGACATTTATTGATGCATAATGCTGGCATCCCTTCTATAGTCATTTCTGCGATATTGTCTTCGCCCATGTCCTTGATGAGATATTTCCTTTTGTTCAGTTGATCCCTCATGAACTTCTGGACGAATCATAACTTGGAGGGAATCTCCGGATAATTTGGCTCTTCGTTCCTCTTGTGGCTTCATCCCTAATCAATAGAAGACTACCTTCCGCAGAGGAAGAGATTTAGGATTTGAAAAATTCCCCAGTCCGGTGGACTGGGGTTGTTCCCACTCAACTCCTCAAATATTATTTGTTGATTCCGATGGTTGGGATAAATGAGTCCCCACTATGGAAATATAGGGTGGTTAGTGAGCTACTACATATGAGAATTTTTTAAAATCTATCATTATCTTTTGAAATTTAGTTTGGAAATTGGCTGGATGCATCAACCTACATCCACTCAATTCACCTGGCTCAAATGAACGGTGGATGATTTCTAACACTAAAGTCACTTGATGATGTGCTCGCTCTAAACGAGAATCCTGTTTGATATTCCCATTTTCCCAATGAAAAAGTAATTTGACAACATGTTCTTTGTATGCCTAAATTTGGGAAGAACTATTTGAGGCATGTTCCTGACCAAGACTTTGATTACAAACAAAACCAATTGGATGTGGCCGACCATGGGCAATGACATTGCATGAGACCATTTTTGGCGGGCTTTGTTGACTAGAGAGTAAAGTGAAATATAGTTCTCCATGAACAACCCATCCCTTGATATGACTATCAGATGGGTCATTAGCAATTAACTGACACAATATTTTTAGTGCGCCAAGGGATGAATGCGGAAGGGATCTCTACTGCTTTTCAGCCTTCGGATATCGAGAAACTGAGAGAGAGGCCAAATCAATTTGGCGTTGTAAGCCTTCTATTATATTGACATTATTTTTATATTCATCATAAGATAATATTGTCTTTTTCAATTGTCAAAGTGATGTCCACATGTTGAGATGAATATCGTGAATACAAGCTTCCGTCAACATCTCTGGATTGTTATACTGAGAGTCAGCCAAAGGACAATACATAACTGGCACTTCACCTTTTTCCAGTTGTTTTCTCATTTTCAACACTTCCTATTTATCATTCGATGAATATTCTTCTACTTAATTGGACCAGATCAGGTGATTAATTTTTTCTTCATCAGATTCAATATGATTGGTAGAGAATTTATTTATCAAACTAGAAGATGAATGACCCAGGGGTGGTTCGTAGAATGACCTACACCTTAGGATATCTTCTGATTGATAAAGTATTTTACCTACTACTGGTAAAGCATCAGACATGATTGGCTTCACATTTGAAAGTGCCTCAAGATAAGAGGTGTAATGACCCAAAGTTTCATTAATGGAAATCCCTCCTGATCTAATTAAATGTCTCTTTATGTTTATATAAAGTGTCAACTTCATTGGTTTTATGTTATGAATTTTGACCATTGCTAATATATCTGTTGAACAGTGATCACATTATTATTATAAATATAGGACTTTACCAAATCGAATTTACTCAGACAAATGAAGCGATGGCCTCGTCCAATAGAATTGCTCCATACGAAGCCCATTTTTCGGAGCTCGGAAAAGAGGTGTCATCCTTGGGCTTCGCTCTTTACCAAGCACAAGCTGATCTTCATCATGTCAAGCTCAAACGTGACCATCTACAGGAATAATGGATGTTGATTGAAATTACCACTCATGCGATGTTATCTGAGCCACCCCAAGAGTCTGTCACAATGGCACACCTTACCCTTAGGTCATATGCGGCTGTTTTAAAGGGTTATGTAACAAATAAATAGTACTAAATTCATGTACATTATTTTTTTATATAATAATGAATATAATTTCTTGTCATTTTTGATACATTGTAAAGAGTTTTTAAAGTACAAATGGTGTTTTTAGTTATTATTTAATTAAGAAATTTATTTTATTAAATTAATGTATTTTTGAATTAAATAATTTTTTAATAAAATAATAATAATATTATTAAATTAATTTTTATTAAATATAAATGATCTTATAATTTTATGACTGTAATTAAAATTTTTATTATGGTTTGAAAGCCATTTCTGTCAAAGCACGTGAAAATTTGATAAATGAAAGTTTTTATTTTAAAAGTGAAAATTCACATAATTATAAAAATATTTACATAAAATAAATGTTATTTTTGGAATCAGGACATCGAAATTATCCAGTAGTGAAGTTTTCATAATTTTCTGAGACATTCAATGTTTTGGGTAAAAATTAAATACCATTTAAATATATAATGTGTTTTATGACATCATAATGACCCAATAGTGATGTAATAACATACTATAATCATTATGTTCGGCCAATATATGTTTTAACATTAAAATAATGTGATTTTGGGTTTGTTTTACTTACTTTTCAAATCATTAATGGACCCCTCAGGACTTATTCAACACATTGCATTTTTAAATTAATTTCCATGGTAGTGTGACTCACCTCCAAATAAGCAACATTATTATTTAAAGAAGTTCAGACTTTGGCCTTATAAAATATTTCCTTCCTCTTCACTTTTCCAAGAACCATGGGAAAAAACCATGGGATGGTTTGAGTTTTGGATTAATTTAATATAAGTGATCCCAAACCTAAATAATAAATAATTCCCTCACCTTTCCTATATAAACCCACCCAAGATCCCACTTCCTCCTCACTCAAAGCCCTTGTAGTTCGTCCAAACTCTTCCCTACTCCCTCTAGAATCCTCACAAGGTGGCCCAAGCTCCCAATAATCCACTTACAAGCCTCTCTGTAGCCTTTGGAATCACAATTCAAAGCATGGGTTTTTTTCTTTCATTCTCATTTTTGTCCAATTTTATTTAAGTTGTTTTTACCTTTTAATTTCAATTATAAAGGCTAGGGTATGGTTTCAAACCTCCCTCATACTTCCCTCTTTATGTTTGAATGATGGGAGACAATTTCTCTCTCATTAAATGCCTCCCATGTACACTCGTTACTATGCTGAAATTCCGAAAGGAACTTCTCTCTCCTCTTTTACATTCAAGCAATACTTTTGTATCATGAATCTAAATTCCATTTCAATTGTTGGGACATGTATCTATATGACCACCTTACTGTCCATTACATGTAAATATGATGAGGAACCCCTTTCTCTCTCATCAACATTTTTTTTATGAATTCTTATGTCACGCGGTTACGTTGCCAAAATCACACCGATTTTCTAAGCCAATGTCATTGTGTAGTGAATACCATGACCATTTCTCCATCAAGGGTATTCACCTTTATGAACATTTACATATTTATTGTAATTTTTTATTTATGAATTACAAATTCTTTTATCGTCTAATAAATGATTAAGTTTTATGAATCCATTTTTTATGATCCATGTGGCACACTTATGCATGAAATGAAATTTTTAAGAAGGGTGCGCCCTTATAGTGCTCCAATGAATTGGGTAGTGTATAGTATCATGATACGTCATGTGCAATGAGTGTTGAATATTGCAAATTCAAGTGAAACGAGGGTTTACTCGTGCTTTATGTGCAATGAGGATTCACTCATGCTCCATGTGCAATGGGCCTTGGGTCATGCTAATTCCATGTTAAGTGTTGTTGCCACATTTCCATGTTATGATTATCATGATTTGTCATGCCTTTATGTTCATGTTTTTCCTACACTATATTAATATGACTATTGTCTAACATGTATTGTACTCCTCATGTGATTCCATGTGTACTTATTTAATGGGATTTATAGCTCACCATTTTCTTATGCATGTCCACAGGTTATCCCATGCAATGCTATGTACGAGGGAATGTAGTGGTCATGTAAAGGAAGCTTTCAATAAAGATGTTGTATTTCATGTTTTATGTTTTTATGTAATGATTCTAAGCCCCAAAAACACTAAACCTCTCGATCTTCTTTGTTGTATCAAGTGATGTTTTATGTAATAAATCATGTTTAAGTTGTAATAAAAAGTAGGGTTGTCATAGTTGGTATCCGAGGATTGGTTTAGTTATTTTTGGGATTAGGAAACCCTAGTAAATCCCTAGAAACAAGAGTAAGTATAATAAAAATATCCCTACATTTTGGTAAGTACTGAGTAAGTGGTTTATCAGACAAATACATCCTTGTCTGGATACGAGAAGGTAGAGGTGGCTCTGGCACAGATATATCTTAGGGGAAAAACCCAAAAACACCGCTTTGAGCTAGACTCGAACGGGAATTGGTGCACGGAAACAGTCCTTGCTTCACTCTTCGTTACAACACTCTCGAGGGATATGTTTTGATAAATTCACAATCTTATTATGAACCCTTATTAAAGGAATTAAAAAAATTCCCCTAAGATTATATGTTAGAAAGTAGATCATGAAAATCCAAGACTGAAGCCTATAGAATTATGAGTCAAGTAAATGAAAGTTTATTTATAAGTCATCAAATATTGTCTTTGGATTACCCTTTACGTGTTACCCATAACTTTCTTTTTATTCCAGCCAATGTCCGGTAATAGGAGGACTCGGGCTAACAACCGTTGTGAAGATAAGTGTGATGATTGTACTAATGAGATTCCAAATCCAATGGGAGCAGGAATCGCGAACATTGTCACACTTATCTCTCAGCTAACTCAGGTTTTGAATAGAAAAATGGGTCAAGAGGAACTTTCAACCCCCCTGAGAAAGAACAAGTCGCTATCGAGAGCTTCATGAGACAATGGTCACCTACTTTTAGTTTATCATTTGATCCCACAGTCACTGAACAATGGATCCACTCCATTGAAAAGATATTCTCCATCCTCCAATGATCTGAACAAGAGAAGGTTCTCCTAGCGGTTTTTTGTATGGAGGGTGAAGCTGATAAATGGTGGATGTTGATCAAAAATACGAAGCCTGAGGAGGAGATTTAGGCATTGGAATGGAAGGATTTCCAGAAGATGTTTTTCGATAAATATTTTCTGTGCACCGTCTGACTTAATATAGAAAGGGGCTTCCTTTCCCTCACGAAAAAAGATGAAGAATCTGTTAGAGAGTATGAGGAAAACATAACAAGGCTTGCCTAATATGCTTCCGGATTTGTCGTTACCCCAGAATGCAAGTTTGACAACTTCTTTGGTGGGCGGAAGCCTAGCTTGCGGAAAGCATTAGCGATCTGTGACTTCGACAGCTATGAGGAGATTGTCCGATGTGCCCTCAAGGTCGAAATGGAGATCATGGAATCACAGGGGTATCCTGTGGACAAGAAACATAATGTGGACTTCAATGCTGGTGGTTTGATGGATAAATCCAACGGTGCTAAGAAGATCCATCACCCCACTTGCCAAATGTGCGGAAAGAAGCACCCTGGAAATTGCCTTAAGGGTATGAGAAAATGATTCAGGTGTGGAATGGAAGGGAACCTAGCTGTTAATTGTCGGCAAGAAGGACCCGCGACTGCAACAGAGGAGACGAACGCTCCGTTCGAACCTCAACGCGTTGTTCAATGCTTCAAATGCAAAGAATCGGTTCATTTTGCAAATCAGTGCCCTAATACAAGTGTTTTCGGAGGCAACCAACATCCTCCAAGATAGAAAGGAAGAGATTTTGCCATCACTTCTGCCGAAGTGAACCCCGACAATGAAGTGGTGACAGGTACGCTAGTTATTCATTCAAGAATAGCAAACATACTTTTTGATTCAGGTTATACGAATTCTTTTATATCTCGAACGTTGAGTAGAACAATCCCAGCACCACCACAAATCATGGAGGTAAAGATGTCGGTGAGTACGGAAAATGGGGAAATCATTGCATACATTGAATATATTCCCTCCCCTGTTATAATCTGTGGATTGAATTTCCCGGCGAACCTCATCATACTCCATTTGGTGGAATTTTATGCAGTTCGTAGCATGGATTGCCTTTCCTTATATAGATCCAACATAAATTTTCAGGAGAGGGAAATCGCACTCCATATGGAGAATCGACCCCCGATTCGTTACAACTGTCAGGAGGAAGATGTATCTCCTTTAGCTCCATCATCTCAAGAATAGATATTACTACCCTATGAGAATGCGTATCAGGCTCAGATGATTGAGTCCAAAGAAGAATCCATCCTTGAAGAAATACCTATTGTGAGGGAATTCACAGATGTGTTTCCCAAGGAACTGTCTGGTCTTCCTCCTAGAAGAGATGTTGAGTTCTCAATTGAACATATACTTGGGGTGCTACCAATATCCAAGACTCTGTATAGAATGGATATTGTAGATCATGAAGAGATGAAAAAACAACTACAGGATAATCTGGATAAAGGGTTTATACGCCCAAGTGCTTCACCATGGGGTGCACCAGTTCTCTTCTTCAAGAAGAAGGATGGGTCAATACGGCATTGCATCAATTATCGTGAACTTAACAAAATCACAATAAATAACATGTATCCTATCCCAAGAGTCGATGACTTGTTTGATCAGCTGCGTGGAGCACAATACTTCTCTAAGGTGGATTTGCGGTCGGAATATTATCAAGTAAGGGTGAAGAAGGAAGATGTCCCCAGGACTGCTTTTCGTACAAGGTACGGGCACTCTGAATTCATAGTAATGCCTTTAGGACTCACCAATGCTCCAAAAATATTCATGTACTTGATGAATAGAGTCTTTAGAGATTACCTTGACAAATTTGTGGTAGTCTTTATAGATGATATTCTAATATACTTCAAAACCAAGGAGGATCATGAGGACCATTTAAAAACTATACTATAGACATTGTGTAAGGAGAAGCTCTATGAAAAGTACAACAAGTGTGAGTTCTTGTTGAAGGAGGTCTCATTCATGGGCCATATCATCACAAGCAATGGGATATATGTGGACCCCTCCAAAACAGATGCAATTGAGGGATGACTGAGGCAAACATCGGTAACAGATATCCGTAGCTTCTTGGGGTTAGTTAGCTATTATCGATAATTTGTGAGAAATTTCTCACAATTGTCCAACCCTCTTACCAAGCTCGCTCGAAAGGGAATAATGTTTTCTTGGAGTGATGAATGCGAATAATACATCAAGGAGTTGAAAATGAGGCTTATCACTGCACCTGTCCTCAATTTACCCACAAGTGGGGAGCTTTTGGTGGTATTCAGCGATGCTTCGAAGAAGGGCATAGGATGTGTGCTGATGCAGAATGATAAAGTGATATCCTATGCCTCAAGGCAGTTGAAAATCCATGATAGAAACTATCCAACGCATGATCTGGAGTTTGCGGCGGTGATCTTTGCCTTGAAAATCTGGTGGCATTATCTCTATGGAGAGAAATGTGAGATATATACTGACCACAAGAGTCTTAAATATATATTCACACAGAAAGAGCATAATATGCGCCAAAGAAGATGGATAGATCTCATCAAGGATTATGAATGTTCAATCAATTACCACTATAGGAAAGCGAACAAGGTGTCATATGCCCTAAGTAGAAAGGACCCAACAATTCTATCAATGATGACAATTGAGAAGGATCCAATCTTCTTCGACTTGATGAAGATGGACGTGGGAATCATAAAGAAGGGAACATCATCAATCCTTTCACAAATGTTTTCATAACCGTCTCTTTTGGAATTGTTAAAGGATGCTCAAAAGGATGATATTGGAATTCAAAAAAAAATTGGGATCTATCGAAAAAGGGAAATCCTCGGAGTATAATGTTAATGAAGAAGGAATTGTGCGGTTTGGGAAAAGACTATGTGTTCCATAAAGTCTGGAGCTGAAGAAGGAACTTTTGGATGATGCACATAGTTCAAATTTCCTTATTCACCCACGGAGTACAAAGATGTATTGAGATCTCTAAGAAAACTTTTGGTGGGATAATTTGAAGAAGGTTATCGCTGAATATAAATCAAAATGCTTGGTGTGTCAGCAAGTGAAGGCAGAGAGGCAGAAGTCCAAGGGGATGATGCAACCATTTCCCATAACAGAATGTAAATGGGAGAACATCACCATGGAATTTGTCACCGGACTTCCATGGACATCCAAAGGAAACAATGCAATCTGGCTTGTTGTGGATCGTCTTACAAGGACTGCACACTTCATTGCTATTTGGGAGGATTTCTCTTTGGATCAACTGGGACAGATATATATCAGGGAAGTGGTACAGTTGCATGGAGTACCACTATCTATTGTGTCTGACCGAGATCCATGAATCACCTCTATGTTTTGTAAGATTCTTCAACATGCTCTGAATACTGAACTGAACTTCAGTACAGCCTATCATCCTCAAACCGATGGCCATTCTGAGCGGACTATCCAAACACTTGAGGATATGTTGAGACCATGATCAATGGACTTTAAAGGAGTATGGGATGAACATCTTCCTCTCGTTGAGTTCTATTATAATAAAATTTTCCACTCAAGAATCCAAATGGCACCATATTAAGACCTATGTGGGAAAAGGTGCAGAACACCGGCTTGTTGGGATGAGGTCGGTGAATGTAAGCTACTTGGACCAGAAATGGTCAAAGAAATGGTGGAGAAGGTGAAAACCATTCAGCAGCATATCAAGGCAGCCAAGAGTCGACAGAAGAGTTATGCAGATAATTGTCGATGATACCACGAGTTTAAAGTTGGATACATAGTGTTTCTACGCATATCTCCGTGGAAACGGTCATGAGGTTTGGAAAGAAAGGTAAGTTAAGTCCAAGGTACATCGTCCCCTTCAAGATTCATGATCGTGTTAGGGTTGTGGCCTAGATACTAGCACTTCCACCTACCATGGCCAAGGTGCATGATGTCTTTCATGTATCCCTCTTAAGGAAGTACATACCAAACCCTTCACATGTACTCTCTTATGAGGTGGTAAAATTGGAAGACGATATTTCTTATGAGGAGCAACCAGTGAAGATCCTAGATCATAGAGAAAATTTTCTACAAAATAAGACAATTCCCCTTGTCAATATGTTGTGGAAAAACCACATGTTTGATGAAGAGACTTTGGAATCGGAGGATATGATGAAGCTGAGTTACCCACATTTGTTTTAGTGTGGATAAAGGAAAATTTAGAGTGTGAAATTTCTTAAGGGGGGAATATTGTAACGACCCAAAGTTTCATTAATGGATATCCCTCTTGATCTAATTAAATGTATCTTTATGTTTATATAAAGAGTCAACTTCATTGGTTTTATGTTAAGAATTTTGACCGTTTCTAATATAGCTGTTGAGAAGTGATAACATGATTAGTATAAATAAAGGACTTTAACAAATCCAATTTACTCAGACAAAAGAAGTGATGGCCTTGTCCAGTAGAACTGCTCCATACGAAGCCCATTTGTCAGAGCTCGGAAAAGAGGTGGTATCCTTGGGCTTCGCTATGGACCAAGCCCAAGCTGAGCTTCATCATGTCAAGCTCAAACGTGACTGTCTACGGGAAAAGTGGAAGTCGATTGAAATTACCACTCGAGCGATGTTATGTGAGCCACACCAAGTGTCTGTCACCATCGCACACCTTACCCTTAGGTCTTATGCGGCTGTTTTAAGGGGTTATGTTACAAATAAGTAGTACTATGTTCATGTACATTATTTTATTATATAATAATGAATATAATTTCAAGTCATTTTTTATACATTGTAAATAGTTTTTAAAGTAATAATGGTGTTTTTAGTTATTATTTAATTAAGAAATCTATTTTATTAAATTAATGGATTTTTTGAATTAAATAATATTTTAATAAAATAATAATATTATTATTGAATTAATTTTTATTAATTATAAATGATCTTATAATTTTATGACTGCAATTAAATTTTTTATTAAGGTTTGAAAGTTATTTCTGTCAAAACCCGTGAATTTTCGATAAATGTCGGATTTTATTTTAAAATTAAAAATTCACATATTTAGAAAATTAATTACATAAAATAAATTTTATTTTTTGAATCAGGATGTTGGAATTATCCAACGGTGAATTTTTCATTATTTTCTGAGACAGTCAAATGTTTTGGTAAAAATTAAATATCGTTTAAATATATAATGTGTTATATGACATCATAATGACCCAATAGTTATGTAATAAAATACTATAATCTTTATGTTCGTCCAATAAATGCTTCAATATTAAAATAATGTGATTTTGGGTTTGTTTGACTAACTTTTCAATGCATTAATGGACCCCTCAGGACTTATTCAACACTTTTCCTTTTTAAATTATTTTCCATGGGTGTGTAACTCACCTCCAAAAAATAAAACTTATTGTTTTAAGAAGTTTGGAATTTGGCCTTATAAAATATTTTTTTCCACATCCCTTTTACAAAAACCATGGTCAAAAACCATTGGTTGGTTTGTGGTTTTGATTAATTTAATATAAGGGGTCCCAAACCTGAATAATAAAGAATTCCCTCACCTTTTCTATATAAACCCACCCATGATCCCACTTCCTCCTCACTCAAAGCCCTTGGAGTTCGTCCAAACTCTACCCTACTCTCTCTATAATCCTACCAAGGTGCCCCAAGCTCCCATGAAGCCTCTCACAAGCCTCTTTCTAGCCTTTGGAAGCACACTTCCAAGTAAGGGGTTTTTTCCTTTCACATTTTTGTCCAATTTTCATTATGTTTGTTCACTTTTAATTTCAATTATAAATGTTTGGGTATGGTTTCTCACCTCCCTAATACTTACATCTTTATTTTTGAATGATGGGAGGCCGTTTCTCTCTCATTAAATTCCTCCCATGTACACCCGTTACTATGCCGAAATTTCGAAAGGAACTTCTCTCTCCTCATTTACATTAAAGCAATACTTTTTTATCATGAATCTAAATTCCATTAAAATTGTTGGGACATGTATCTATATGAACTCCTTACTTTCCATTACATGTAAATATGATGAGGAACCCCTTTCTATCTCATCAACCTTTTTTTATGAATTATTATGTCACGTCGTTACGCTGCCGAAATCGCACTGATTTTCTAAGCCAATGTAATTGTGTAGTGAATACCATTCCCATTTCTCCATCCAGGTTATTCACCTTTATGCATATTTAAATATTGATTTTAATGTTTTATGTTTGAATTCCACATTCCTTTATCGTGGAATAAATGATTATGTTTTATGAATCCATGTTTTATGATCCATGTGGCAGACTTATGCATGAAATGAAATGTTTAACAAGGGTGTGCCCTTATAACGCTTCAATGCATTGGGTTAAGTATAGTATCATGATACATCATGTGCAATGAGTGTTGAATCATGCTAATTCAAGCGCAACAAGGTTTTACACGTGCTTTATGGGAAATGAGGATTTACTCATGCTCCATGTGCAATGGGCCCTGGATCATGCTAATTCCATGTTAAGTGTTGTTGCTACATTTCCATGTGATGATTATCATGCTTTAGCATGCCTTTATGTTCATTTTTTTCATACTCTCTATTGATATGCTTATTATCTAACATGTATTGTACTCCTCATTTTATTCCATGTGTACTCCCTTATAGGGCTTTATAGCTCACCCTATTCTTATGCATGTCCTTAGGTTATCCCATACAATTCTAAGTACAAGGGAATGCAAAGGTCATGTAAAAGAAGTTTTCAATAAAGATGTTGTATTTCATTTTTTAAGTTTTTATGTAATGATCCTAAGCCCCAAATACACTAAACCTCTTGATCTAATTTGTTGTATCAAGTGAAGTTTTGGGTAATAAATCATGTTTAAGTTGAAATAAAAAGCAGGGTTGTCATAAGAGGTATTTATCATCCCTAAATTGTCCTTTGTATCATTTTCCAGAAAATGTGAATTACTACTACGGAGAGGACTTTCGCAACTAAATTCATCATCATGGGGAGGACCAATATGATGGGTTACGGAAAAAGATGAATCATTTTGCTCCTTGATCTTCAGGCCATGGAGATGGTTCCTGTGGCTCTCATCTGAAGATGAGACTTTGAGATCAACCGAACTCTTAAGAAGTAAGACTTCATGAGCAAGTGTCTGATGAAGACCTTCATAATTAATGTTCCCACTATTGGGAAATGAGATAGTAGAATTGTGAGTTCCAACTGATAATTGTATGAGGGCTTCAACTACTCCAGCATCGTGCAAGGCCCTATTATTGATTGGCCCTTGATTTATTTGATGTTCTGAATGGGTCTTTTTCTTACAATCGTTCTTACTCACATTGAGAAAAACTTGTTGACGAATGTGGTTATTATGGGCATGTGTATGTGCCTGCTTAGGAGAAATAGTCAGGTTAATATGATTATCTCCATTCAAATCAGGTGTATGTTCCTTACTTGATTATTTGTATGACATGGAGGAGTATACCCCACAACTCTCTTAGACTGGAACCGAGGTGTGTATCTAATACAGAGTGATATGTTGATGTTTCACTGCACTAGTAGGGACAGATTTACATTTCTTTCCATGTGATGTTGCTGAAGCTGTTATAATATTCTGACAGGCATCCAGAATATTAGTAGGGATTTGCTTCTGCTCTTTCACCATTATTAGAATGTGCTTGGTGACATCAGATTCCGGAATGCGAATATACCTCCATTCCTTTCTTGGAGTAGGTGGGTATTCCTCCTTCTGTCCTCCTTTTCCTGTCAGTGAATTCTGACAGTACTCATGTGTGGGGGCAGAGAGTTGAGTCTGCTCCAAATTTTTCATCGGAGCTTTCTGACTGACTTCTCCGTATGATACCAAACGATACTATTGGAAGGCTTGATGAATATTGGAAGGTATATGTTCCTTCTGTGTATTCATTTTCATGTATGATTGAATAATTTCTTTCAATACTGGAAGACGAGACTGTTGACATAATTGTTGATTGCAAACAGGTGTTTGTTCCGGTTTATCTGTTTCCACCATATCAGATTGGGGACCTTCATTGGATCTATCCAGACGAGCTTGCTGACTAGCTGATTAGATATAAAAATGTGTATATTCCTTCCTATAATACTCCACTGGAATTTCTCGGGTCTGAGGGACCTGAGTCGAACCCCTAAAGGTGATACCCTCATCATGTTGAGGGTGCACGGCCGCACGAGTCTGGCATTGATTGTTGATGGGATCCCTTGATAAGGACTCATGTATCCTTGAATTAAGGCCTTGAGTTCCCTTCTCATTCACCTCGACATAATATGGGAGGGACTGGTGGTTGGGTTTTGGGGATAACGACCTGAAACGGTTGGAGATGGTGGTTGGCACCACCAGCTTCTTGGTTGTTGTGCATCACTGTCTGGACAACCAATGTGAATTTTTGAATTGGAGGGATTTTCGAGCGGCCTACAGAGTCGGAATGGTACTATTTTTATGGTATTCCTTATCCAGTGAATTTGATACCCATCGTTGAAGATGCTGTGTAGGTCATGTTGTCCTCAGAGCGGACGAATAGCCAGCATGAGTAGCGGCAGATGCATTCACAGGTGTGAACTTTAGAGAATCCATTTCTATAATGCAGAGAGATCTTGGAAATGAGTGAATGATTGATATAATAGACATAATCAAGATAGGTTCTTCCACTACATCATTTGGATTAGCTCATCTGTAATTGATTGTTTTGTTGGCCCTCTCATTGAGTTTTAAATAGGGGCCTAAAAAATAAGTAAAACATCAATTTAACTTGGTTATGAATTCACGTCGAGTTTACCATTTTTTGTTTCCTCTGGAAATGGGGATAACCTCGTTTGTTTAAGGATCAAACATTCCAATCAATTTGTAATGGTTTTGTTCATAGAACCGGAAACATCAAATGATTCAATATCCATTTGGACCTACTTTCCAAAGGTAGGTTCTCATTAGTTGTGGACCGATGAGGCTTATGAATTTTCATTGGACGAGAGAATGGGAGGTCGGACTCATCACACCTTTCTTTGGGGGTGAATTATTGTCTACTCCAGGTGTCTTTTTATAAATTTATGTTATGTTTGGGAATCCTTATTAAATTACCAAGTATGAAAATGTGCTTTCTTTTAGATTTGACAATAAATGATCGATATGTATGAGATTTAGAGAGTCATTTATATGTATTTTAGGTTCATCATCGATAGAGAATCATCTGTATTTGTCAAAGATTCTTAGTCAATGGTATCCTCCAACACATTATATAGAAATATCATGGTCATTATAATAACCATTCTGGTTTTAAAGTTACTCAGTGGGGCACTTGATGTTTATTGTCATTTAGAAGGACATGGATTATTTCTTAGTTGGGATCGTACCCACAGATGGGCTATCTACGTATCCTTGTTTAGAAGAGGAATCAGAACCTATGCAGTTCGAGTAATGAAGTATATGGTTTATGCATGATTGATGGCCCAATGAATTATGTAACAGTTACTTTTACACTCAATGTTCACGTGAGTCATGCTCGGTTTGAGAAATAAGAGGTATTAGTAAAACATGACGATTGTTCTATGAAAGATGCAATTTTAAGAAATGATGTGGGGCTTATGCATGTATGACTGCCCAAATAGATAAAGATTGAGATTTATTTTAGGGAAGACATCCAGGAATAAGGTCAATAAAGGTATATGTGATTTATGGAGATTTGGATACATAACATAGGGATTACTCATGAAAAGGATGCCAAAATTAGAGAGGAATTATGATTGGGTATTTTCCTTAGAAGGATGCCTAGATAAAGATAAATTAAGACATGTTAAGATAAATTCTGACTAGGGCTTGTTCCTAAGAAGGAGTCCCATGTTAAAGGGACTTGAGAACTGGGGCTTAATATTGAAAAGGAGGCCCAGGTTAAGGGGAATTATTACTGTGGATTATTCCTGATATAGAGGCCCAAATTAAGGAACTTGGGGCTTAATCTTAAAGAGGATTCCCATATAAAGGGAATTTGAACAGGGGCTTACTCTTGAAATGGAGGCCCAGGCTAAACGGAATTATGACTAGGGATTATTCCTGATAGGGAGGCCAAAATTAGGGAACTTGGGGCTTAATCCTTAGTAGGATGCCTATATTAAGGGAATTTGAACTGGGGAATACTCTTGAAAAAGAGGCCCAGGTGAGGGAACTTGTTATTGGGGCTTACTCAAGAAAATTTGTCCTAGGTTAAGGAGAATTATGACTAGGGCTTATTCTTAAGAAGGAGGCCCAAATTAGGGAACATGGGGTTTAGTCCTAAAGAGGATATCCAGATTAAAGATCTTCTCATCATAAAGGATGAGGTTTAATGAATGAAATCTCTAACCTTAGTGACATAAAGATATGTAAATCAATAATTATTTAGAGATGTTCCAAAAAATTCATTTCATATAAGAAATCCAACAAAGTAATCATGCCAAAAATGGCCTTGAAGAGGATTTTGAAGGATAAATATTAGAGGAGAGGTGGATTTGAAGAAAATAATTGAATAATAGGAGGGACACTCAAAGAGAGGTAGGTGGTCCAGTCCTGTTGGGGTGTGCAAGTACTTGTCGCGCATGTATACTTTCGAGACACATGGGTACTTTCGTGATGGTTAACCCATAGGGCAATACTTGGGAGAGACTTAGCTCACACCCTTAGAATTATCCCTAAAGGCTTCCAAAAGTGTGGGGCACAAGTTTTGCTGAAGGGATAAGGTGACGCACAGGTGTCTTCATTTCCCTTAAGGGTTAGACACCTAGGAGCGCAAGTGATGGTGAATATCAACACATAGGCATTGTTCATCCTTTTTAGATCTACCATTCTAGGTAAAACATTACCTTATAAGTGTTTGGAAGACTTCAAGAAGGGACTAAAGAATCGAAAGCTCAAATCTGACTTTTGGAATTTTTCCGTCTCTAAAATGGGGGGCCCACAAGTGGTATTTATAGGCTACTGAAGACCATGGAAAAAATCTAATAGGGTGGGCAAGTCACCTACATGCCTAATATGTGGTGTGCAAGTACACTTGTGTGACCATGATGAAACATGTGCGACCCTTGTCTAAAGTAATCCTTGTTCATGCCATTTTCAATTTTTGATGTCTCTTCAAAGGATGAATCTCTTTATGCTAAGGTATTTCCCTTTTTTAGTTGTTAGACTCTGTGACAGAAATGAGCGTCAAAAGTGATAAATAAATCCAAATAAGTAACCACCGAAGGTCTGTGCCATTATTATAGTTAGTATATGAACCAGTATCATACAAAAGTGATAATTTAGTAAACTAACAGTTACTAAAAAGTAACAAGTCCAATGATTACTTGAATTCATTTACATTCATTTAATTTTATTTAATCATTTCAAATCCATTGAATTATATATGTCTTAGGGTTCGACCTGAACCCATCAATCCCCTATATTAGGTAAACACACCAGATACCTCAACATGCTATATAATCAAAATAAGTGAAGACCAAATCCACGCTTGTTATTTGGCTTGGAAAATGTGTGATAAGTCATTCCATTTCAATATTTCTCTAGGCCATACTTGATGTATCATAATTTTAGCTGATTAAATTCTTGAACAGTACCATTGTATCAGCATTTGAGAATAGTAATGTCATGGATAAGCCCAGTGTATCCACATTTCAACATGTTTCAAGGCCAATCCTGGTGAACAATCATTTCAAAATAGTAAGCAACACAAGCAAATTTCACTCATACATGGTTAATAAAATAAAACCTCACATGGGAAATTTAATTTACCAAGAAACACAGGCTAATTAAACTATATCATGACTTCATTATTTAATAACTCATGTAGAAAAATTTATATAACAAGATTTGAATGAGAATTAGACCATCACAAATAATTAACAACCATATTCACATTACAACAATTTAATTAAGTAATTTCATATTAAACATCCCTTTAAAGGGGAATCAAAGGAATTTTCATTGACATCCTAGGAGAAATGAGTAAACAATGGTCATATGATGGAAATAAGTCCCACATGGTGGCCCTTAATCAACCTAAAATATGCTTAATCATGCTTCCATTAATTTACTCAATCACCTCATATTCATTAGGTATTAATACAACATATAATATCAATCAAGAGACACCCTAATCATGGGTGTTTGGCACAAAGACACATATAATCAAATTCTCATAACAAAGCTAGCATGAGGCCACCTACCTTGTCGTAGTATGAATCTCCTCCTCAATCCTCCACTTCCAATTCAATATATAATAGTAGATATATACAAAACAAGGATATATAATCAACCATATACAACTTATTTGAGAACTAAAATCACCCTCAACAACTCAGGAATAATCAATAGCTTACCAATTGAGTTCAAAAGACACCAACAAGGATTGATTCACAGTTTAGATATTCAACTAGTAAGAGGTTTATGTTCTGGCACTCCCTTGGAGTTCCGCCAATGAGCCCACAATCCAATATACCTAATAGAGAGGATATTTCCCATTATAAGAAAAAACGCAAAATACATGGTATATAGGCCCATATACACATGGTGTATATCATTGAACATTTCACATGGCGGCTGAATTTTTTCGACTTACCATCTATGACCTTCCGACATGACTACACATTGTGTAATATGAAGTATGTGGTGTTTAGTTGGGTTTTCTTATTTTCAATGCTAACATATGAACATTCCATGTATCCCCTTCCTAAACAGACAAACTATATAGCGTGTACTCAAGAGTACACTATGTGTGACCCATAATTCTACCCCATTGAAAAACATTCCCTTGTTTTCTCGAAACAAAATCGAAAGAAAAAATAAATGATTAAACAATACCTCCAATGAAGCACATGGTTTTTAAAATAATGATGGATTTTACATATGTTTATGATATTTATGAAATTATTTACGTTATGAAATCACTCTTTCACATTTACCATATTACTTTCCTTTCTATGAGGAATACAATAACAATAATCATGTATATAGCAGAATACTTCCTCATGAAAATAAGTGATTAATTTTTAACTTAAAATTTATAAGTAATGTTTTAATGATAGTTTGAATGAATATATGTGATATTTTTGATCTAAAAATAGTTATAAAAATATAATATCACATATTAAATTAAATTCCATTAAAAAAGCAATAATATTTTTCTCGTGTATGTGAACGGTATATTTTATTTATATAATTGATATATTTTTCACAATAAGGATTTTGGAAAGATAAATTAATATTTTTTTCCTTTTATTCCACCTGTTAATAAAATTGAAATTGTTTTAAGGCGTATGTATGACCTACCATCTCCATAAATGGGGTAATTCATTTTTATGACATCAGTTTACTTTTATATGATATTATTAAACAACACCTATTTATCATGATTTTTTTGGGTTTTGTTTTGGAATGTATTAATAGATGTATTTTGACATTTTTAATGTTATGGGATAGTACACATTTGGAACATTGTTCTCCTGAACAATGATCCAGATTAGTGGAAAATATATAAACCCTGATTGTGGGTTTTGAATGACTAATCCACAGTTTATTAAATATTCCACCCATATCGTATAAATTGTGCCCCTTTATAAAATGGGTGCATGGATAGGGAACACAGTTTGGACTAATTCCATGACTCTACCCAGATAATCATAATTATAGTTTTTATGTCTATGAATTATTTAAAATTCCGGAAACCAAAGTTTTAGGTCCCTAATTGGCTATTATAAACCCATAGAAAATTATTCTTCCATATACTCTCCCAAGAGTTTTTTTTCCTCTCTAAAAGAATATATATGTGAATAGAATATATGTTAATGATGTTCAATATTCTCATGGTTAGTTTCCTCTTTCCATTCCCTTCCTCCTGCTATCTCTCTTTTCCTCCCTATGGTATTTTGGATCTCAATAGTATTGGAAGATTTAATTACCATTGTTTTTAAATTTCGATCGAGTTGTTATTCATGGATTCTATTTCTCCATTCATCCTTGGAGAATCTCGATTAATGTTTGGAGTTTCATGATCCATTGATCTTGAGGTTGGTGGTTGCATTTTTATTAGAAATTTTAATTATCTATAAACGTCTTGATTTGATTAAATTGATTTCAATTGAATTTTTGAGATTGGATTCTTATAAAATTAAGCTATGAAAATGAAAATTTTAGTTTACATGGGGGATTTTTATTTGGAAATGTATTGTGGCATAAAATTTCAATAAACATGATTCCTTCGAAATGGGGGTTTGTAGTGAAATTGATAATAATTTTTTAAATTTAACTATTGAATTAAAATTGAAAAAATAAAATATGAAACATGATTCTTAATAGATTTAAAATTACTGTATGATAAAAATGGATAAAAATTGTTATGATATAAAACATTTGGTTTTATCATGGAAAAGGTATACTTTGATTAAAATTTATATTTGGATTCTAAATTGAAATTCGAGTGTTTGAAATGGTAGAATTGGATTATTATTATTTTAATCTATTCTTAAAATAAATTTAACATGATTTTTTAAATAGATCACATGGGAGCTTAGGTATTTAGAGAGTTATTTGCCTCAACAATATATGATTTAAAATTTTCCCGAACATGAATGGCACACATCATATTCCTGATGGGATTGCGGTCCTCATGACTAGTTTTGAAGGGGACGTTTTTATACACATATATTTGTGTCATCTTGGGGGCATGGATTCATATAGCATAGAACTATCATTAATTTTGGTAAATGAACATGTTGATAACTTTTTACATTTTATTTATAACTGTATGCCAAATTTTTTAATAATATTTACATGAAATTAAATTTATGAAAACTATTTTATCTAAATGTTTAAATAAAATTGATTAAATTATTTTAATCATGTGAAATGTAATGATTCATTTTATAAAATATGATTTTAGAATTAAAAAACTATTAATTTCAATTGGAATTCTATTTTTTGGTTTCTTAAATATTGGCACCTATTATGGAATCAATGGTTACAATATATTGGGATTTTATGTCACACCCTAGCTATGCATTTGGGTGTTTGTAGATGATATACTTCCACGTTTTAGAACGGGTAAATAACCACCTATATATGGTTCTAGCTATTGATTCATAGACTTAGAATGTTTTTTCTTTTGGGAATTAGGTTTTCTATCCAAATTTTCAGCTAAATTTATATAGTACATTTACTTTTTATTTGTTTTTTAATTATGATACCCTTCTCCCTTTTTATCCTGGAATTCATACTTTCATTTTAATAATACATTGGAATTGTAATGGAAATTTTTTTCCATCTTTATATGATCATAGGCACTAGTCGCCAACCCATTGAAAATAAGAACAATCATCAGTCTAGGTCAGGACCACATTATTTATCAGGTTACTATTGTAACTGGGATATTTCTTAAAAATGATGTATCAGAGCTCTAAGTTGAACTTGTTGTCTTAATGTAAGAATATAAATTTTTATCCTTTTTGGGACATTTGACGTAGTTTAGATTTAATATTATAAAATCTATCAACATAATTAACCATATGTCACAATGGGTGGTTAGGGATATAGATCTTGTAGATTCGTTATATATATTTTCCAGATTTTCATTAGGATATATTGAAATCCAAATCATGATGTATTTTAGATGAGATTAATTTTACCTTTCTTTTCTTTTTGAGTGTTAATATGATGTATTATACATTTTTGGCTGATGTTCCATAGAGTCACACATTCGATAAGATATGTCAATATGATCCATGTGGAAGATGCTACTCAACTAAAATGATAAAATATTCTTGGGGTCCCGTTTCTATTTGAGGCGAACATGTATATTGTCTAATGTCTAGGAAATGCCACATTATAAGTTCACATACATGTTCTAGCTATGGAACCCTGGGGGGATGCTATCTAGAACCTTTATTTGGAGTTATATCACCAATATCTACATGAAATCCAAGGATCCAATGGTCAACAACTAGTTGAGGAATGGTTGAGAATTTTTGAGAACATGTTTGAATTCATGGAGACGCATGATGAAATCATGGAAAAGTGTTCCTTTTGCATGATGGAAGGACCCAAAAAGAGATTTAGAGACTGTAAGGTGACATTGATGTTGCATGTGGTCTTAGAGTTGAAGTACATTAAAGTTATTTTCCTAGACACGTTCTATTTAGAGTTAATGGTGTGGACCAAGGCTTGTGAGTTTTTCCATCTTGATAAGGTTATCAATATAGTGAAATATTATGAAAAACATTTTTCATTGATAGTTTCTTTTCCACCTAAGATAGAATCATATGGGAATATTATGAATCCATGTTTCAAATTGGGACATTGAGCAGATGTTTTCTTTAATGTATTCTTGTAGAAGTAGCCTTTTTTATGTTGAGTTCGTGAATATATAGCTAATGTCTGAAATGAACAAGTCTAGAATGTCAGTGTTATCTATAGTTTCTTTCTAGCCCAATGAAAATTCCAATTACATAAATAGAATTATTATTCATTGTGATTCCCTTTTTGTTTCGTGACAGTAGGGTCATTCAATAAATCCTACAAGGCCTACATGATAACGATTTAATTAATAAAAAACTAGTAAAAATGTACATTCAAAGAGGTTTTCAACCGAGAAAAAAGAAATGTGGCACCTATAGAAGCTTGTGACATAAAAAAAAGTTATTCGATGTTTATTCCACTCTACATAGTGGGACATGGTGATCAACACATACTAAAACTATGGGGAAATCATTTCTTCACATATAAAGGGGTTCCAACTATTTTCATAAAAAACGGAGATTATTCCAGCTATATAATTGTCTCCAGATAATAAGATATGAGTATAATGACAATAAGAGGTTACATTACTATAGAATCATAATTTTGACTTTAATATTTGAAATTGGTATATATCATTCCTTAATTTCAACCTGTATTATTGATTTTATAAATCATATTATGGGGAAATTATATTATGTAATTGGTATTACTAAAATTATTTGATTGAATTTAGAGAATGGTATCTCTTATCCAAGTTTTATTTTTTATTTATCAAGTGTTTATATTTCATTTAGTTTTCTAGTTCTAAACATAAAACTCCTTGAATAACTTTTTTGGATATATTGGGTCACTGATGGTAAATTCCAAATTGATTTTTATCTTCAACAGGTATCCTTCCATACAACATATGATTTGTGACATGCCCTCCTTGGATAATGGGACCAATGGCAGAGAAGATCTAGACCATCTTGTTAAGATTTGTCGAAGATGATATCTATGTTTTTTTATCTGTAGTGGGAATCTATCAGTGGTGATCTCCCTCCAGTTTTCATTGTGTTTCACTATGTATTACCATGTAAATTATTTTGGTTTACAAAGATAAGGGTGGTAGTGTTTTTATTCAATTTATCACCTGTTAATCAACTAGTTCTTATCACCTCTTACTGTGTGGAACCAGATTAAATGAATGAGATTAATATTCAATGGGATTATAATGTAGGGATTGAAATTATATTACTAAGAATGTCACCTTGGATAACAGTGATTCTATTTTATAACATATCTGATGGTTCCCTTAACCAATGTGTTGATTATCAAAAACTAAATAGAGTCATGGTAAAAAACATATATCTATTTCCACATATAGATGATATATTTGAGATGTAGAAAGGGGTTTTATGGTTATAGAAAATTGATTTTGAACTAGTTTCCATAAGTTGAGTGTAAAAGAATCTTACATTTAAGAAACCACCATTATGAATAGGTACATCCTTTATTATTACATTTCCATTATTTTCGGTCAAACAAATTATATTTTCTTATTTTCGGATTTAATGAACATGATTTTCAAGGAGTATATGGATACTATTGAGGATGATATTATAGATGATATCGTCGATTACTCTTAGATTTAAAATAATTTTATTACTTTTGTTGAGATGAAATGTCTTATTAAAATTATGTTTGTGATGAATGTTTTAGTGAAATGGTATGTATATGTGGTATTTGAGGATGAATAAGGCTATAGTTTTGGGTTGCGTACTTATTCAGGGTTTTTATATCATTGATTATGGATATCATCAACTTATCCCCAAGAGAATAATTATCTGAACAACATTCTGGATCATGTATATGTGATGCAAACTCATATGTGTTAAAAGTTATACATTTATAGATAATGTTTTACAATGTATGTTGACCATAATAGATTGAGTTTTGTATTATCTAAAATTTATTTAAATCTCTTCAAAATGCACTATGTGGAATGCCTGAAATATGTAACTTTGACAATGCATATACTCAGGAGAAAGGGAATTCCATCCCAGATTATATGTGTGTGATACTTCCAACTCATTCTATGAAAGAATCATCATAATATTTGACCTTGATAGATCTCTATCCAAAGTTGAATAAAGGAGTAATGGAATTAGGGGACATGTTTTCTTTGTGAACTATTTATTTGACATACACTCTTATCAAGATGATTCTCCATGAGCAGAAGCATGATCATTAGTTTGGAATCATTAGTGAATATCATTATGGTTGGGACACCATTGCTAAGTGAACATTCTCCAAAGAGGTAATTCTCTAATATCATAATCATTTTTGTGCGGCTAGTGGTAAGGAAAGATGTTATAGAGGATTCCCATTACTCTAAGTGGGGTTTTTACCCTAGAACTACGAATATGTTCTATGACATCAGGTGGAAATTAGTTTTCCCAGGTATGATACATGGGGGTGATGGTTTTTCTTATCAATGTTGTATTTTATTATAGGTTTAGGCAGGGAAATATAATCTTTTGGGATTTCTTCAAACATTTATAGTTTCAATTTGGAAGTGGGATGAATTCTCTATTTCCAATTTTGATTGGGATTCTAGATACACATATAAAAATAAATGTGATATTGGTTGTGATCAATCAACGTAAAAATCTACTCACTTTATACAAATTCATGATACAACTATAGTTCAGGAGTTTTTTAATCTCAATGGGAACGATATTTTTCACTTTCACAGTGTTCCAAAATCCATAGTATCTAATAGAGGTCATCAGTTAAGTTCTAATTTTTTGGAGAGGCCTTCAGGTGAAACTAGGATCTGAGGTCTATTTCAGAATGAAATACCATCCATAGTTAGATGGACACTCATAAATCACTATACATTTTTTGGAGGACATAATATAAGTCTATGTTATAGATATTGGTGGCGCTTGGGATGAGCATATGGGTATGGCTGAGTTTTCCTACAAAAATAGTTAGTATTATGTGATCAGAATGTATCCTTTTCATACATAGTAATGATGGAATTGTAGATATTCATTATTTTTTTTCATATATTGGGAGAAGTTCTTTGGTTGGATTGATTTTTGTTCAAGAGATGATATTAATGATTTATTTTTTTATCAAAGGATGATGGAAACTTGTAGTATGTATAAGAATTATAAAGATTGTCGTTATAGAACATTGGAGTTTTTAAATGGTGACTAGTTCTTATTAATCCTTTCCACTCGATTAGGTCATCGACAGAATTTTGTGGAAAAGTAAACATGCTCTTCCCTATATCTCATATATCCTCCCTAGGAATTTGTGGATATAAATTCTATTAAGAGATCTAATAAATATCTCTAATATTGGATCTTTGTGTCTTTAACATATTTTATTTTAATCAGTCATTGTTGGAAAATCATGATTAGGGATTGGAGTTTCGAGATCCTCTAATCCTGAGATAAAAAATTATGTTTTATTGGAAAATTTAATTTACCCTAAACTACTTTATTTTATGAAATTTCATTCAATTGAATTTGGGGAATTCGATTCATTTGAAATAATATCATAAAAAACCAAATCACATTGAATTTAGGGATTTATATTTGATCATGTAAATTTTCCTAAAATTCGTGAAATACCCCAATTTCATTGAATAGTGTATTTACTGTGAAATTGAACAAATTTATTGAAATTTATTTTTTTGAATTAAAATTATGATTTTTAATTATGATATATAGTTGTGAATTTCCTTAAAATTAATGAATGAAAATTATTCATTAAAATGGTTTTGAAATAAATCATTAGTTTTTTCTTGGAAAATGGAATTTATTATTTAAAAGCCTCTTTTTGTTTTTAAAAGGAATATTTTACTTCAATAATGGGAGAAAGAGTTGAATATTATTTTTAGCAATTCGTTAAATAATCATCTACATTTTTTTCATTACAGCACAAATTATCCAAGGTATTTGTTGTGTTATTTTTTGGAAAAAACACTTTAGTTAACAACTTTCTAATACATGAAGGATTCAAGTCACATACCTGTCAGGATGGAGATGAATTTGTCTTGACTAGTGTCAATGGGTATGTTTGTATACACATATTTTTATGTCACCATGATTGTGTGGAGTCTAATAGCATAGAAATATTGTACCATTAGGAAGATGATAATTTTGATCACTAATTTTTATTGGATATATAAATTGATTCCACTTATTATAAACAATTTTAAATTCCGTAATAATTTATAAAAAATGTTTTATAGAAAACATTTATTAAAATATATTTTTAATGTAGTTCCATATTTTGAAATTTCATCCTTGATTTGTTTTAATATTATTATAAAATTCCTAACTTGTTAATTTTAATTTTTAATATTGTTAATATTTTAATTATATGTTGGATTTTACTATGGAAACCTTATTGAATCCTTACTCGGATTTTAACTCGCACCCAACATGGGCATACAAGTGTTTGTATATTATCTCCATCCACGTTTGAGTTATGGTTAAGAACCACTTGGCGGTGGATCTAGCAATTGTTTTAGGGAATTGGAGAGCTAAATCTTTAGGGACATGGGTTTTATATCTTATTTTTTGTTTCATTTTAATATTTCCTTGGGATTTTTATACTGGATTGACTTCTAGTAAACATCTCCCTATGGTATTTTTCTTGTATGAATACTATCGTGTATGTCTTAATTCCATCAATTTCATAGAAAACATATATCCACATCTACATTGTATGAGACTATGCTCCATTCTCCAACCCATTTTGATTGGGAATTTCCCTATAAGACATGTTAGGACCACCACTATTATCCGTTTACTGAGGTACCTTGGCTGGTTCATTATAGTTTTCAATAAATTAATTTTATAGATTATAAAATAAAATTATATAATAAAATAATATTATATTTAAATCATTTATTACATTATCTATATGATATAACCATGATCAATGAAAAATAACATAAATTACGAAACCAGAACATATATGAAAAACATAGTAATTATTATCCAATATAGTGATTTTAACAATGAACTGTTAAAAATGGGTATAAAATATGATATGTAAATAATATATTGTTTTAAATATATGATTATTGTACTGTAATAGATTTTAAATAATTTTATAGTTGTTATGATCATATATGAAACAAATTAGGAATAAGGTATGTGTTTCTCCCCACATCTTTACTTTCGTGAGATGTATTCTATATTCCCCACTAGTTATTCTATATGGGGTGTATAATTAAACATTGATATTTTATACATTAAATTACATTATATTAATATAAAATAATGTTTCAATTGATGTTTTTTTTCACATCTAGATTATGATTCAATATAATAATAATAATGATCGTTTAATTTATAATATTTTTGAAAAGATAGGATTTTTTATTGATATATTTCTGATGATAAAATATTTTGATGGATCAATCATAAAGGTAATTAATTCCCTTATCATTTGGTTATTCCATACCAATCAATTTGTATGAATATTTTTCTATATTTTTTACTTAATATATTGATAAAATGAATTTATGAAAATATAGAATTATCTCCCTTTTAATTCGGAACTCATTTTCTCTTATTTCTTAATTTTTTCAGAAAATTATATCAAAAAAAGTGTTTAATATTAAAGAAAATGATTTAAAAATTAATATTTACCATTAGTGGATATTTTAATAATAGTTTAAAAGGAATATTCCATTCATTTTAAAGGGAATATACTTTTTAGTTTTTCCTAAATTGTGAAATGAATAATTGATTTAATACACTATGAATATTTATATTCTCCAAATATCATGACCACACATTAATTTTAAAAATACCTTACATGCATCTATTCATAATTTCACAGAATGGTTTCCATTATATCCATAGAATTGTTTGTTTTATAATGTGAATTTAAAATTTAAAGGGATATTTTCCTCATGATTTTTTGGAATGGTATTATTTATTTATTTATATTAATTAATAATGTAAACAATTCTTTTATCTTACGATAGATTTGGAATATATTTTAATGATACAAAACCTCTTTAATTATCTAGATGTTTATGATCATTTTGAGTGGGATGAACTATATTGACACAATTCCGCATATTACTATGAATGGAACATGTTTATATTTATTTAGTATGGAATATAATAACATTTTTATGATAGTTTTATTCAATTTTAATATTATTATTGATTATGTTTCACCATATCACATGAGGAAACCAATGGACTGATTAATTTAAGGGTAGTGCATGCAATAACACCTCGACTTATCAGTATGACTTATGATATCGTCTGACACAGTTTTTTGGTTAAGGCCTTAACCATTTCATATTTTTTAATGAAATGCGGTTTCTGTATATAGATATGATGTAATAAATTATGAATTTTCTCTTTATGAGATTACTCATTGATTTTTATGGGATTATTTGATTATTCAGAATATCCATGTTAAAATTTAAATATATAATGATTTATTATATGATGTTATATGATAATTATTTATTGTAATTATATTATCATAATTTTGTTGATAAAATGAAAGGTGTTTCAGTTTTTTACCTTTATATACTGATTATTTTCAATATATTTGTACTGTTCACAATAATCATACCCTTACTGAGCATTTTCTATTATCAAATTCTAATGATTAATTCCACAAGATTCCAATATGAGTATTTTGAATGATATTAACGGTTTTTAGAGAAGAAATAATGATATAAATGAATAATACACTTTTTTTAATTTCTATTTCTATTTCTAAAATTTTATTCATGTATATATATACTTACAAATACTACTAAACTTTTTAAAATTTTATATTTCATTACATGCATCGTATTTCATTGTAATAAAGTAATCAAAAAATCTCAGAAATTGGGGGAGGCTTATTTAAATTTTGTATTAGAGTTATATTAGTAGAAACCTTTTGAAATAGATTTAAGAAAACATATATTAATACAAATATTCCTATGATTTACATTTAGGATAAGATTAGTATTACTTCTTCATGTTATATAAAAGTATTTAATTATGTTTTATTACATAGAAATACATAATTTACTTGATAATACATGTTGATGAGGTTCTAGAACATATGTACTTAGGAGTAATAACCTTGAAAAAGTATCCTCATGTTTAACATGAACGATACAATAAAATGGATACTAGCAGGGAATATGAATGGGATAATTTACATTTCATTTAAAAACCATTATGAAGAGTTTGAGAATATTTTTATGATTTGAATAAATTCCCAAAGAAACTATATTTATGTTTATGACACTATCCATATAAAATATGATAGTGTTAATTAATTTTTTAACATGTTTTGGGATTATAAAATATTTCTCAAAATGTTATATAATAGTATTTATGTGTGGAATTGTTTAGAATAGATAAAACTAGATTGAATGGGAAATATATTAATTAATAGAATCCATGTAGTGATTTTCCATCATATAAATATAAAAAAGTTAGAGTTATAGATGGATGTGAACAAATTTTTACCATATTGGGGAAGCCGACTCATGTTATTAGCAATAACATTAAGCATATAGATAATTCATAAGATCCACTACATGGTGTAATAATATTAGACCACCTCATTCTACAAAATACACCAATATTTATTTATAATAAAACTGATTTTTTAGTTGATAAAGAGATATGTTCTATAGAAGAAGATATTTCTCACATTTCGATGTAGTGAAATGGAATAGACTATCCTGGTATTTTTTCATCAATAAAGAGCATCAAATAAATGGTTATCAACCATTGAAAAAATAAGGATAATGATGAAATATAAAAAAATTAATAGAATTATTCAATAGATATATCAATGTATGAGAATTCTCTTTATGATCATCTAGTGGGTGTGGACAGAAAATTCACACCTCTAAGACAAAGGGATGGGGGAATGTATCTAAGCATGAAGAAAACATTATAAGGATATCAAGGAATTTCATTTACTTTCAATATAATCCAAGAAGCATGATGTATTATTTTTTATTGTATTAGGCGAATCAATGAATATGAATTTAGATCCCAACCATTATCATCATACTTGAACATTTTATCAAATATTCTTAATTTAGGGTAATAATTATCAATATATAGTCGATTTAAATGGTTATAAGATGATAAGATGATGAAAAAAGATAATATTAGATAATCAAAACAAGGGAATGAAAGATTTTATAGTATGCGGTTCTTTTGAAATGAAACACCTTGGAGAATGCCTTAAAAGAAAAGTAATCTAATTCATCTAGGGGTAAATATTCCATCATTCTCATTAATACAAGGGTTTGATAGAATCCCTCATTGTATAGTTCTATATATTTATGGAGATGAGAAAATTTTCAAATAAATCCCTTTAGTGTCAATGGAATATACTCTAGAATAAACTAAGAGGTCAAGGTCAAGAATATATAATTGATACAACTGAAGTGGAATGAATAACATGAGTTTGTATTTGGATTGAAAAAATATGTTATTTGTGTACTTTATCAATAATATTTTCAAAACATAATATAATTTTATTAATGTAGTCATGTGTAATGTATTTGAAAGAATTTATCGATTTCTAATAAGAAAATTTATTGAATGACATGTGGATATTTTTGAAAACACATGATTAAAGGATGATTACACTGAATATGTGAAATATGTTTTTATAATAATTATAAAGAGATTTTTATTGAATAATATGGGTTACATTTAAATTTTTGAGTGATTTAATGGTTTGCGTTGTATTATCTTTATTTTAATTATTTTTTTTGTATTTATAGAATTTATTCAACAATTTGAAATATTTTTTTTAATCAACCACATTTTCATGAAGGAATCATGGTGATCATGGTATTGACATATTTGAAATGAAACATTAATAGAAACATTAGTTTTATAGGTAATATAATATTATTTTAATTAGGGATATCCTAGTAAACTTTTTTAAATTGATTTTTTTTCTCGAAATAATTTGGCATATTCATAAAGATAATGATTTATATAATAAATTATGTTTAAATTTCAGTGTTGATTGATAACTCATGAACTCCATTTTGGATTTGGAAAATATCTGAGTAAGGAAATATTTTTATTTTGTGGATGTTATAACCTATTAAAATTTAAAAATAATTCCTAAATAATAAAAAAATAAATATGATTAATTATTTATAAAATAAAAATATGATATTGTGGTGGAAATTGATTAAAGTGTTGAATTATACATGTTAAGAAATTATATTTCCCTATGTTCTTAGTTTACCAAGTAAATGAAATCCTCAACTCTAGGAAATGGATATTGGAACAAAAAATTTGTCATAATAGAATTATATCTGAGGAAAGAATTGGTGTCTTAAAAAATCATAGATTTATAATTTTAAGGTCATTAATATTTTATTGATCAATTATATCTATCACTATGTATAATTATCTATGATTTTCTTCTGAATCCATGTATCCACTCCCCAAAAATGTTTTCCTAAATGGAATCCAATTAATTTACTATCCTAAATGAACATCTTATTTCCCTTTCTATTTATCCAAATGATAATTTGTGAACTGTTTTTTCAATGTGGGTTCTAATGAATTTATTTTAAAATTTCAGACACTTGATAACTGGGATCAGGATTTAATTACCAAGATATATAGCATTTCAGGTGGTATAATTCAACAATGGGTGATTATAAAAGAAAAATATCATATTTTTTTGGAGAATATGACATGAAACACCAAGATTATAATATAAATCAACATCATGATACTTTATGACACAATAAATTTTAAATAAATTCAATCTATTAGATATCTTGTTTTACGTGCTCCACCAGAATTACACAAAATATGATACTCTATTAAATTATTATTAATTAAACATGACCAATATACCCATGATGAAAAGATTGAATTAATGTATATGAAAATATAACTTAATAAAATCATATGATTTACAAATGTGAAAAATTAATTCAAATTTTACTATTGTTTATAAACAAATTTTAAACCATTTATTAGGAACCAAAATGGATTCTAAAAAACATTATTTCTTAATAGGTTGTTTAATCATTCTTTTCATGCCTAATTATAATTAACATTAAATAATTATATGAAATATATTAGAAAAAATATTTATAATTATTGAAAAATAAATGTCAAAATTTTCTTTTTATTTTCTTTTGAGAGTTTTCTGAATCGAATACTTTTCATATGAATAATGAAAATAATGATTTTAATTAATATAAATCATTTCATTTATGTTTTTGAAAAAGAGAAATTATATTTTAAATTGTTTTTAAAGTAAAATTAGTTCAATTATAACATAATATATCTGATTTAATTCATTTTAATCAATATGAAATTGAATTTGGATATAAATCTTTTTATAAAATAGAATGTTTTCTATTAGAAGTAATATTTTATTCAACTCATCTATGGGTTTAATGTAAAATTATAGTTTTCAAGTTAATTTACATGAATTTAGAAAAATGTATTGTATTTTGAAAATAAAAATAATTTATATTATTTAATAAATAGAAATTAATTTTTTTCATAGTTTACACTAAAATGGTAAAAACAATTACCACATTGTAAGTAGAAATAGGATTAATATGTGGTTATAATAAAATAAATAAGGATAAAAACATACATAAAACAATTCCAATAACTATTTTACTGGTATTATAATACCTTATATCTACCATGTATCTATAAGTACCCATTTTTTATTGTATTTTCATGGAAAAATCATGGGTATCACATTTTATTTTAAAACAATTCATGTGTGTCCCCTCTCTTAGTTATCAAAGGCCACCCACTCTCATCCACATCGAATAATTTAAAATCCATTTGTCTCATCCAATACCCTAAATATATATTTCATTGATACATCAACAAATCTCATGGGCCATATTTATATTATTGAACACTTTTGTGGTGGAATTAGTTATAAACATATAGAGGCTCTTTGAAGAAGATTTAAAATTCCAAAACATAAATATTTTTTATTTATTATTACCACTACCTCAAACATACACTAACATAGAAATTATAAATGAAATTATAATTAATTATATGTTATTATTTTATATATATATAACCTATATACATTTCAACTTCCATCAAATTAAAAACAAAATCGTTGATCATGTGTACTCCAGACTACAACCCCACAAATTGATGTAATTCAATTTCCATCACCACCATTGAAGGATGGATATAATTAATGATTTAAAATATATATGATATTTAGGATATTTTAATCCCTTCGAAATTATAATATCCCATGAACTAGAATCCATTTCTTTCTGTGAGGGGATATGATATCATCGCTCATGTATATAACATATGACCACAATGTAAAGTGACATTACTTGTTTTTAGAGTATGATTTAAATTATAAGTATTAAGTGTAGGATCCCGGGACACCCTGAGAGGGGAGGGGTGAATCAGGGTGGCAAATTTTTCTTCTTTATGTTGTGGATCTTGTTCCCACGTTGGTAGGAACGACTTAAACCTGTATGATGGATATGATCAGCAATTAAACATTCACATGTAGAGATAGATGACACAACTATTTTTACTTGGTTCACCACTAAGGGCTACGTCCAAGGAGTATACGCAGACAGGTTGTCGGTCGTACCTAAATCCACCATGCTTCACTAGCTGCGGATACAAATGTTCGGGTACAGACACTCTGTCCCAGGCTCACTGCCTTTACAATTGTTCAGGGATAGCTCACTGTGTCCCTCGGGTCACTCTCGTTGACTCCCCCTGGCTCACTGCCGTTGGTGAAGTCTCACTCAGTTTATAGACGTGAAGGTCTCTTCAATAGGTGTGCATTGAAGTTCTTCGTCTCCTGTTCAGCATGAGACATTACTTGCATCATTGTTCAGATTTGATGCTACTTTTTGTTCAATCCTTCTTCTTTATTGCAATGAATGAATGCACTAGATCCCCTTGTCTTCGTTTTCCTGAATCACAATCACTGATGTGATTTCTCAATTAATGAAGCTCATCTTACTCGGTATTTTCAGAATCAGTTCTCCATGTATGCATGAGATCATGCATGTATCATTTAGATTTCTTCTTCAATCTCACTTTGCACCAGAAGTATCAGGCAATGTTTCAACTCTTGTGCAGCTCTAGAAAGGCGGGCGTTCTTTAACAATATCTTGATATTCTTTTCAATCCCGGCGCGCAAGTCTCCCCCGGCACGCAAGTCTTAGGCACGCAAGTATAACCTAGCGCGCAAGTGTCACCAGAGCACCTGCGTGACTCTATCTTCTTGATCTTCAAACCTGCGCGACTCACTTACTTCCTTGCCCGAATCACCTGGGGCACTCAACCATCAGTTGGCGTGCAACCTCTACTTGCGCGACCCAACTACCACTTATGTGGCTCAACCACCTGCGCGACGAGAGCTCGAACAATCTCAAAGTCTTGAGCTCCGTAAGAAATGAGGAAGGGTGGTCCAGTATTTATAGGCAAACTGGACCCCCTGCACGGCGGCGCACAAGTCATCCATCGGCGGGCAAGTCTCAGCCCCATCTAGGCACTTGCGCGATCAACATCCACACTTGCGCGAACATCTTGCCTTTGCCAAATTTGGATCTTCTGATCTCGAAAAACCATAGGCGCGCAAGTTATAATGCATTCAAGGTGTCGGCGCACAAGTCTCTTCCCGACACATAATTCACCTACGCGGCCTCACCAAAACATGGGCAACCCTTATCCCTTTGCCATATTTTGATGCTCTAATCTTCAAAAACATAAGGCGCACACGTTTCCTATCCTCCAAGAGTATGGCGTGCAAGTCCCTTTGCCAAAATAATTCTTCTTCATTTGTTGATTTTGAGGCCCTGAAATTTGGCAAAAACCGGAAAACGGCGCCACCTTGTATCTGCTCTTTTTGTACCACCTCCAGATCATCCATTCCTCTGTTGATGTTCTTAAATCAAACATAGATCGCTGACCACAACTCTTGAACTCGACATGTCACCATGGAATCTCTTTTGACAACAAATTTGTATATCATTTGTTTTCTTTGTCGACAAGCAAGATCACCTCAACAACACTTCTTCTTGGTGATCTGTATCCTTCATTAACTCTTTTTCTTTTATCACAAACTCCACTATTGTGATATGTATTCTTTGAAGTAACAGCTTTAGTACCATCATCCTCTATGACAATGTGATGTGCATGGCCATTTCATAAGTCAACTCATTGGCACATTGCCTCCTTCATCAACCGTCATGATCAACTTCATGCAAACCATGTGATTCAATCAGTCAAGAAGTATCTAGCATGGTTCTCACGCAATCATGAGTAATTGCATGGTCTTCATCAAAACCCATTGTTCTCATGCAATAATGAGGAATTGCATGGTCTTCATAAAATCCCATGGTTCTTATGAAATAAGGAGGAATTTCATGGTCTTTATCCAAAAAACACCATCCTACATTAATCATTCTTGGATGGATTACTCCTCACATTCTTCATTGTTGTAAACAATGTATCACCTTTGACACATGTTCTTTGAACTTACGATCAGCTCAACAATCGTCTGAATCACTACTCCTCTACTTCATCAGAGTACTTCATGATCTCATTCATTGTGATGTTCCATTCCTCCATTTTATTGGAGTACATCTTGATCTCTTTCATTTTGATATTCCATTGAAAACTATTGACAACAAATACAAACCTATACACAATGTGGTTCCAACAATCTCCCCCTTTGTATTTTGTTTTCAATACCTTATACATCTTCTGAAATGAATTTGTCAATGTCAAAATGAGAATCTTCAATTCAATAAACATTTCTTTTCAAACGTTCATTTCACTTTCTCTCCCCCTAATTGACAAGAAATACAAAGCACATGGTAGGGAGGGTATCAATCCACACATAAGAAATGTTTCATTAATCATTTCACTCTAAGTCTACTTGAGCAATGCTCGATGTAGAAAACAAGAGGATTTGATTAAGTCAACAAGGCTTTCCATTATCCACAGATCATGATACCAACATGAGATGATAACTCATGTATCTTGTCTTCAAGGGTTTACCACTTTAAATCTAGGTATAAGAAGATCAACTATGATAGATAATAATCAACCTGAAACTCCTGCACTCACTTCAGCAAATAGATCAAAAACATTCAAGTGAAATCGGTAGGATAAGTGAGCATGGGGAACTTCCATTATTTTTGTGTCACTGATCAATTCAGTTACTCCCCCTTTGTAAAATAATCTTTGATCTGAGTACCCAAGGGATAGTGATTGAGAAATGACATTCCTTCTCCATTGGCGTGTTCTTCAAGAAATTCACAGAGTAACCGCTTTTGAGTCTAGCTGGAGTTGATATTGATTGAAACAATGATTATGGAAGCTTCTTTATACTTCTCCACCTCAAGGGAAACACTCCTCATCATCTTCATCAAGAGTGATCCTTCATCGTCATAATCTTTGAATATCAATTGAAGAATCTACCAAGGATGGAAACTACTTCAGCATGGATATCAAGAGTTGACAACATTCACTACATCTCAGGTTCTCCCCCTGAGATCATGCTTCACCTTCAATTCCCTGCATTATTAGCACAAGTACAATACACAAATGATTACGGGAATAAGGTGGTTCCTTCTTGCTTCATCAAGAAGACTTGCTTGGTTTAGGTTCTTTTCTCAACCAAGTTCCTCTGTTCACTCCAGTATTCATGCCTGCACATTTGAACATGTGTTCTGACATCTGTCAGTGTGGCATTGCTCTGTTCACATTCTCTTCTGCTTTTTGTGGAGAATTGTTCTGCTTACCAGCCATCCTGAATGATACATTCTTACTCCTATTAAGAACTTCTTCTTGCTCTGGTATTAAGGTTATGAAACCTTTTGTAATGTGACCAGATTTCTTGCATCTCTCACACAGAACTTCATTGACACGTGTGTTTCTTTTTGTTTTCAAACTCTCCTGAGTTGTGTCTTCATCATGTGAAAGTTTTCCTTTTCCTTTGTCACCAGCCTTGGACTTCTCATCTTCAAGTTTCCTTATTCTGTTCAAATATTCTGGCCAGATGACCAATATGTCATTTGGAACTTTTGTAGCTGGTTTAGGTCTTCCACATGGTTTCATATGAGATTCATCCCACTTAGTGTTTCTTTTTGATGAATGACCCTTCAAATTCATGGATCTAAAATCATGGGTCTTCTCAGCTTCCCTACTTGAGATCATCTTGGGGAAATGTGTGTTCACAACATTCTTCTGATTTCTCCCCAAGGTAGTTGCTTCATTCTTTGACGACATCAGAGGTATTCTTTTCTTTTCAACAGTGAAGGCATGTTGATATGGACATGTTCCTGCATTGTGACCACTGCTGTTGCATACATCACATATGTTATCAAGAATTCCAAATCTGTTTGCAGTAAACAGATGCTTGTGGACCTGTGGATGTTGCTTCTTCTTCTCTGGCTTCCTCCCCTTTGATATAGGATTTCCCTGTGCTTTTCCATGAAAGGGATTATAAAAACAATCCAGTGCATAGTTCCCAAATCTATTGCAGCACCAACATTGGCCCACAAATCTTTTCTTCTTTGTTTCTTTAGTATTAAGTTGTTGGGCCATCTGCTTAATCTTTTGTGCTCTATATGAGGAAGAAGCTTCCTCCTTTTTCTTCCTATCCACCCTAGTTATGGTGGTAGGTTTCTTTTTCTCACCGATCCTCATCCATACTTGTTTAGAGCTTTTATTCCCACCTGCACTGATTGTCGGAGTGTATTTAGAAACATGAGTGCAAGATGGTCTGGATGGTACCTTCACTTTCTCAGTTGCCTGTGATAGATCAATGAGCGAAGTCATGATATTCTTATCACATGTTAGAGGTCTTTTGACAATAGAATCCTCCATTGAGCATTGAGTACCAGAAGAAACTGATTCTTGATGTGGATAATCAAGAGTTGTCATAATCTTCTTGTCATGTGTTGGAGGCATTTCAGCTTTAGACTCCTCCAATGAACATTGAGTGCAAGAATCACTCATTTCATTCTTTTGTGAAGTCTCAATATGTGTGTTCGCAATCTTTGTCAATTGAGCTTCCAATTTTTGACCCAGAATATTGAGGATGATCTTCTGATCTTCAATCATGATCATCTTCTCTTCACAGTTCTTCTTCAACCTTTCAACCTCATCTTCATGCATCTTAACATTGTTTTGTAACAAAGAGTCAAGTTCCCTGAATTTAATGGACGTTTCTTCCAGAAAAAAATTCTTGACTTCATTGTTCTTCTTCAGCTCATCTTCAAGTGCATGGATTCGTTCTTCCAGAGTATTGCTGACTTCACCTTTTTCTTCAAGGGCTTTCACCCGTTTGGTGAGCTTCATACTTTCCATAATTTTTCCTTCCAGCCCCTTTTCCATATTGTCCGCTTCCCTTTAAAGTCTAGTGATCTCAACCAGCATGGATTGAAATAGGCTACAGATAATAACAGCCCTTTCTTCTGGAATATCATGCAGATATGTTTTGAGTTTTTCTTGAAAGCATGAATTTGGGGTGTCATCCTTTCCTCTGGAAGATTTCTGAGTCACCTGCCCGATACTTTCCATGCCTGATGTTTCTTCATTTTTGGAATGGCATGGAGAACAAGACATTGCATCTTCTTTGGATATGAGGGACTTCTTCTGCTGCTTTTTCTCTTTCTTTTTCCTGTTTGTCATGGACTTGCTAGATGTAGACGTCTGCTCAGAAACTTCATCAAGACTGCTCTTCATTGTTGACTTTAGGAGGGAAACTCAAATCCTCTTCTCAATAGAATTACTGGAGAATATCCAACATACATGAACCTTTCTCTTTGATGCCACTTGTAGGACCCCGGGACACCCTGAGAGGGGAGGGGTGAATCAGGGTGGCAACTTTTTCTTCTTTAAGTTGTGGATCTTGTTCCCACGTTGGTAGGAACTACTTAAACCTGTATGATGGATATGATCAGCAATTAAACATTCACATGCAGATACAGATGACAAAACTATTTTTACTTGGTTCACCACTAAGGGCTACGTCCACGGACGATACGCCGACAGGTTTCCAGTTGTACCTAAATCCACTATGCTTCACTAGCTGCGGATACAAATGTTCGGGTACAGACACTCTGTCCCAGGCTCACTGCCTTTACAATTGTTCAGGGATAGCTCACTGCGTCCCTCGGGTCACTCCCGTTGACTCCCCCTAGCTCACTGCCGTTGGTGAAGTCTCACTCAGTTTATAGAAGTGAAGGTCTCTTCAATAGGTGTGCATTGAAGTTCTTCGTCTCCTATTTATCACGAGTCATTGCTTGCATCAGGGTTCAGATTTGATGCTCCTTTTAGTTCAATCCTTCTTCTTTAGTGCAATGAATGATTGCACTAGATTCCCTTGTCTTCGTTTTCCTGAATCACAATCACTGATGTGATTGCTCACTTAATGATGCTCAGCTTACTCGGCATTTTCAGAATCATTTATCCTTGTATGCATGAGACCATTCATGTATCATTTAGATTTCTTCTTTAATCTCACTTTGCACCAGAAGTATCAGGCAATGTTTCAGCTCTTGTGCAGCTCCAGAAAGGCGGGCGTGCTTTAACAATATCTGGCTCTTGTTTTCAAGCCTGGCGCACAAGTCTCCCCCGGCCCGCAAGTCTTAGGCGCGCAAGTATAACCTGGCACGCAAGTGTCACCAGAGCACCTGCGTGACTCTGTATTCTTGATCTTCAAACCTGCGCGACTCACTTCCTTCCTTGCCCGAATCACCTAGGGCGCTCAAACATCAGTTGGCGCGCAACCTCTACTTGTGTGACCCAACTACCACTTGCGCAGCTCAACCACCTGCACGACGAGAGCTCGAACAATCTGATAGTCTTGAGCTCCATAAGAAATGAGGAGGGGTGGTCCAGTATTTATAGGCAAACTGGACCCCCTGCGCGGCGGCGCGCAAGTCATCCATCGGCGGGCAAGTCTCGGCCCCTGCTAGGCACTTGCACGTTCAACATCCACACTTGCGCGAACATCTTTCCTTTGCCAAATTTGGATCTTCTGATCTCGAAAAACCATAGGCACACAATTTATAATTCATTCAAGGTGTCAGCGCACAAGTCTCTTCCCGGCACATAATTCAACTGCGCGACCTCACCAAAACATGCGCGACCCTTATCCCTTTGCCATATTTTGATGCTCTGATCTTCAAAAACATATGGCGCGCAAGTTTCCTATCCTCCAAGAGTATGGCTTGCAAGTCCCTTTGCCAAAATCATTTTTATTCATTTGTTGATTTTGAGGCCCTGAAATTTGGAAAACACTGGAAAATGGCGCCACCTTGTATCTGCTCTTTTTGTACCACCTCCAGATCATCCATTCCTCTGTCGATGTTCTTAAATAAAACATAGATCACTGACCACAACTCTTGAACTCGACATGTCACCATGGAATCTCTTTTGACAACAAATTTGTATATTATTTGTTTTCGTTGTCGACAAGCACGATCACCTCAACAACACTTCTTCTTGGTGATCTGTATCCTTCAGCAACTCTTTTTCTTTTTTCACAAACTCCACTATTGTGATATGTATTCATTGAAGGAACAGCTTTAGTACCATCATCCTCTATGACAATTTGATGTGCATGGCCATTTCATAAGTCAACTCATTGGCACATTGCCTTCTTCATCAACCGTCATGATCAACTTCATGCAAACCATGTGATTCAATCAGTGAAGAAGTCTCTAGCATGGTTCTCACACAATCAAGAGTAATTGCATGGTCTTTATCAAAACCCATTGTTCTCATGCAATAATGAGGAATTGCGTGGTCTTCATCAAAGCCCATGGTTCTTATGCAATAAGGAGGAATTGCATGGTCTTCATCCAAAAACACCATCCTGCTTTAATCATCCTGGGATGGATTACTCCTCACATTCTTCATTGTTGTAAACAATGTATCACCTTTGAAACATGTTCTTTGAACTTACGATCTGCACAATAATCGTCTGAATCACTACTCCTCTACTTCATCGGAGTACTTCACGATCTCCTTCATTGTGATCTTCCATTCTTCAATTTTATTGGAGTACTTCTTGATCTCTTTCATTTTTATATTCCATTGACAACTATTGACAACAAATAGAAACCTATACAAAAAGTGGTTCCAACATTAAGGATAGTGTTTATCAATATATTATTTATTTATGACCAATGAATTATTATGGAAATATAATATCTCTTCATAACTTCCAATCCATTGGATCTCGATAACATCAATTGTGCGTACATGTAGAACACCACATCAACACAACTTTTGAAAATATTTTATTTTAATTTTTTTAAAGGATGGAAATAAATTGGAATATGATTTATATAAATAAAATAAATAACATTGTAATTATTTTTTAAATGTTAATTATTATGTATTTTTAATTCCTTCCATTTTTAAAAAAAATGAAAACATCGTTCATGTGTTTTTTTGGCCAACTATTTCCCTTACAGGTGTTATGAATTTTCTATATTTGGCTTCATTGGATTAATATAAACAAATATATAATTAATATATAAAATATTTAAATAATCTTTCAAATTCAAAATATTATGTAACTATGATCAACGTTATATGACTGAAATTATAAAACCTAAACATACATGACAAAAAAGAGTAATTATCATTAGAAATAGTGATTTTAAAATGGAATTGTTAAAAAACAAGTAATAAAAGTATCTAAATAATTATTATATTGTATTAAATATATAACAATGGTTTTGAAATATATTTATAATAAATTATACCCATTTCACGTGAGGTATAGAGATATACGATAGATGCGAGACATATGTAAGTGTTTCCCATATAACTTTTTGTAAGCACAAAAAATATAATCCATGGAAACTCACGTATAATAATTATTCAATAAAGTAAAAATAAAATAAAATCAAATGGGGGACACAATAATAACACTATAAAATAATAATAAATGTAATAAATGTAATTTCTATAGGATAATGAATATATTCCAAAGGAATAGTAACTTGGTCATAAGAATAGTAATGTGACCGTTACAAATAGTAATCTGGTCAATAGAATTCATTCCTCACCTATGAAAACATAAATAAAATTTAGGTATCTTATGAATGAAAATATGATTTATTTATTACACTGAATAATCTAGCATTAATTATCTTCTCGTATAGCTTTTTTAAGTTATGGAAATGTCAACCTTGATTTACTATTTTGTCTCCTTTAAGGAATACCTGATTTCATTTTATATTTCCACCTTAAATGATAGTCTTTTTAACATTATAATTGTTGAAAAATATTTTAAAAGGTATGTTATAAATTTTTTATTATCTTTTTAAGATAAAATATATTCAAAATACCAAATAATAAATCATTATGAGTTTATTGTCATCGAAAACTGCAAAAATTATTATAAACAATTATAATTAAAATTCTATCTATTGAATCAACCACCTATATGAATGAAAAAAATATATAAGTCCAATTATTATTTTTATTGTTGATTAATAACTTATAATTTTATTTATGGAAATTTATCACCATTTTACACAATCTTCCACGTATGCTTACAAGTGAACCGATAATAAAAACAAATAAAATAAACACAAAAAAGTGATGTAATTGAACTCATTAACTCATAATAATAGTCATTAGTGAACATAATAAATTTATAATACATAAAAAAATTGATAATAGTTAACATATTTTTTAAATATTGAGTGTAATTTTATTATCTAATATATTAAATTTAATACAGATTTCTGACATAAGGTATGGTGGTTCTAGAACAATATTTCCATTCATTGGGTTATTCTTCTTTTAGTGTAAATATTAGTGTGGATAATACTTAATATTCATAAAATAGAATTTCTTTTCTGGAATTTTCAATCCTGGGATATATATTTTTTTATCTTCTTTTATGTTACATGTATAGATTCTTCCAAACGAACTCTTCTTTTTAAAATCTAACTTTTAATTCTATTGATACTGTATCTTCTTCACTCAATAATGATGATTATTATGTCTTGTATGTTATTACCTTTTTAGATTTCAAACAAATTGTTTATTTATTAATTCAAATATTATGATATTATCCTGAAACCCATTTTTTCTAGGGGTTATTTTATACATTGATTTTTTTATATTCTATATGGCATGCACGAATATGTAAATTTTATGATGTGACGGGTGCGACCAGAATTATATAGTTTTACAATTTATTTGGTAAAGTGATTTATCTCACTATGTAATTTTCAATATATTTATCCATGATTCGATATTTTTTCAAAATTATTATTATTTAATTATTTACATATGTTATCCATGAATATGATGTTATCATTGTTCACAATGATTTGCGGTAATTGACTAATAAGAAAAGATATTTCTTTATTCTTATTTGAAACATTCTTTAAAATTATCTAAAGTTTCTTATCTTGTTTATGATGATTATACAATTATTATGATATTATTATTTATTTTGATTTATGTTCTTATATATCCTCTTACTATAATTTTTGATCACCCCATTCATTGATGTATGTCCTCAGGTGTCTACATATACTAAGGAGTACACTAGGGATACTTTTAATGAAGAGAATAAGGAAATAAATAATGTCTATGATTTATTATGTAATTGTGTGGTCTCATATTAATTTCCCCAAGACATTAATTCTTTGGATCCTTCTTTTGTAACACTATAATATTCACATTCATAAAATGGTGTAATAATATTGAATGAAAAGGTAGAGAATCTATAGTTGGTGTCACATAATAGTTTAGTTAAATTGGTAATTATGAATAGAGAACCTTTTTGAAAAACCTTATTATGAGACTATGTATATATAATCACATAAAAATATTCATTTTGTAAAAATTCAAAACATATGGATCCACAAGATATTTCAAAAAATTTAATTTCACAATGTAAATAAATATTTATTCATGTCATTATAATGTATGTTTGGCTCAAACCATTTCAATTTTACAAAATGGTGGTAACTAAGAGAAACCATTCCAAAACCTAGAGTGAGGGACAATGCAACAATTTTTCTAATACATTCTCCAATTCCTTGTGAGGTTGATATCAAAATTTCAGGGAGATTATTCACCAGATATCTTTGTCCTTGAAAAAAAACATAAATTTTTTGAATTTACACCTTCACCTAAGATGGATAAACAGGCTGTAATGTATTTTATGAAGAAATTACCATCGAAATTTAGTGGATCGTTAAATCCATTAGTTACAGAACAGTGGGTAAAATCCATAGATAATATCTTGTCTATGCTTCAATATACTGAGATAGAGGTGATAACTCATGATGTATTCTATTAAGATAGAGGGGCTACTCAATTGTTGGAGTAGATTATGAATTTAAAGATAAAGGATGAAATTGAAGAGATGGAATGTAATGAATTTACGAAAATATTTCATAATAAATCATTTGACTACACCTCTTTTGAAAAATATGAATAGATAATTTTGAGAGCTGAAAATAAGGATGGTGAATCTAACACGGCATATAAATAAAATTTCAAAACACATTCAAGGAATGACTAGTGTTTTTTTATCCACAATTATTGAAAATAGATCTTTTTGTTTCTTAATACCACACCATCAAATATGTGATGACTTTTTATACTTTTGGAGTTATGAATAATTTCATCGATTTGTTCACTAAGTGCTTATGGAGTTTTGAAAATAGTCCAATGATTATTGAGATAAGAAAAGAAAAATGGAGTTTCATGATTGTCGATCTAATGAAAATAGTTTAATGAAAATGCAGCCGCTCAGAAGCCAAAAATGTGGGATTAAGTGTCATGGGATGTAACAGCCCGAGATTTTATGAAAAATATTTTTTTTAATTTCATTAATTACTTGTGTTGTACGCTACACCAAAAGGAGCTTGCAAAACACACATCCTTGACTTGCCTTGCATTACACGCAATCGCGACCTTCCTCGATAGCGTGTGTAGTACGTAATACTGAGTTTCACTAAACAACTATATGCTATTAAAATATTATTAAAACTAGCCATTAAGAATAGTAATAACCACCTTTTAAAATTATAGAAATTTTAGCTCTCAAAATGGACATCATTTTTGGATTCAGAGTATCAAATTTAGCCTAAGTTAAAATTTGTGTACTCTTCGGACAACTTTCATATTCTGATGAATAGTGAAAATTACTAAATTATAATTAAAAACAACTTTTTTAATTGATATAATTAATAGTGATAAATTATTAATTTGAGTGGTTTTAAATTATATTTAGAATATATTTTTACAATTTAATACAATGTTGGTCATTGAATGTAATTTCACATTTAAACCAGACATAAACAAGTGTCAATCTTTTGATAGATATTGTTTCTTAAAAACACGCTATTTGTTTTAACAACGGGATTTAATTATAAAATTAATTAATGCAACTTCTATGATTTGAATTTGGTCAAATAGACTTCATTTTTGTATTCGGAAAATGAAATATAGCTTAGGATGAAATTTTGGCATTGTTCTGAAAAACATCAATTTTTGATGAATACTGAAACTACTAAGTGGTAGTTAAAAAAACTGAATTTTTCATAAAACTTAATTTTACCACTTCTGTGAATGGAATTTCAAAAATTCGAGAGACACGGTTGATGTCAGTAAGTAAAATGTGGTTCAATGAGATGAAAATAATTTTTGGTGAATAGTAACTTTTTACTTTTATTTAACACGGTTAAAAGTAAATAGGGTAATTAAGGGTAAAAATGATATTAATATTACCCTAACACATGTCCTAATCCTATTGTAAAAGTTTATCTCAACCAAAAACAACCTTAAGTGTAAAATATTATCATTTAGGCCCACTTGGATTAGATTAGGACATTTATTATTATTTAATTCAAAGAAGAGTTAAAGGAGTTAAAATCAAAGTTTATTTACTAAAACATTTTTAATATAGGGTTATACATAATATAATTTCGCCTATAAATATTAATTTTAAAGCTCAGAAGATTTCCTATATAATGAAATTTTATTTGTAATTTTTAGACATTAAATAATTTAATTTATTTAGGACACAATGATGATGCAATAATTATCTTATTAATGAAATATTGACATAATTGATGTTATAAACACCAAAATAAATGTAATTTGAGACTTTTTATGAATTCCACTAATTTTATAGGTTAATATGACATGTTAGTATTTATTTAATTAACTTTTTTCGAACTTATCATTCTGTTATGATTTTCACAAAAATAAATTACTAAATAGTGTAAAAATTGACATAAAATAGTTTTTAAAACAAATATTATATTATTAATTGTTATTTTATTCATAAAAATCTAAGGTTCGGCAAAATGACTTAGATACGGTTATATATATTAATAATAAACAATTTGGGGTTAGGTTGGCTTCTTATAGTATGTTTATTACCCATATAGTGTAAGAAAACAAAAAGACACGGTAAAAGTAAAATTATTTAACTTAGAGATAAATCTAATTTATAAGGTTAAAATAATAACCTAAACTTGTCCAAATTCTATTGGATTAGAGTATTTAGACCCATACCCACCTTATCCTCGAAATAAATCAATTTGGAGCTATTTAAAACCGAACTTGACTTTATAATAAAGTAATATTTTTAGTTATTCCAAAGGTGCCCCTCTCCTCCCTTATAAAAGGGCACCTCCTCCCTCTCCTCCTCACACCAATTTGAGCATTCAAGCTCGGCCAACCCCTGCCAACATCTCTTCTCCAATTCCCTAGTATCATCCTAGATGTCCTGGTCTTCTTAAAAGACCAATTTTAGTGCCCTAAAAGGAGGTCTCAAAGAAGCACTTCAAAGAAGAGGTAATATCCATTACCGATCCTTTCCAATTTCTTTCTTCTTCAACTTCTTCTTCATTAGTTGTTTCATTATTAAGTAATAACATCAGTATCACTCAAATACTGATATGTTATTATAAGTATTAAACAACCCTATTTAACCATCTATCCATCCTACGGAAAATGAAATCACCGCGCGTGCGTACATACGGAATACCGTCTCCACACCGTGGTGTAATCTATTTTCCACCACCACCTTAATTGGATGGATATAATGGTGTAATGAGTAACTATATATTATTATTATAAAGTTATATTGATACTGAAATAGTATACATACACTTCAACACAATTCCACGACAATGGGAACGATATCATCGCTCGTGCGTACGTACGGACTACCGTCTCCACGACGCGATGAGATTCATTATCCATGTTAACCATTCCAGAATGATTATAAAGTATATATAATGAATAATAATGGAATATATTACAAGGTAAATCTACTGGATTTATGTATATATATATATATATGTCATCTACTTACTTCCATTCAAGACAATAAGGAAAGGAAAGCAGCGTTCATGCGTACGTACGGACTACCGTCTCCATGAACGGTGTGTTTCATTTCATTTATCTATCTATTATATATATATATATACTGAATATATATTATATATAAATCATTATTTATATTCTGGAATTATGTAAATCGTGATATAAGTAATAATAATTTCAAGAACAACAAGTCCAAACACCTACGATAAATGAAACGATTTTACCCAAAACGCTTCTTTAACATGAATTTACAAAAGAACAGATAATATAATGACATAAGTGGACCATATATGATATAATAAAAATGAATATGATTCTGGAATAAGTCAATAACATTATTTAAATCATTATACAGGAGGTTCGTACAGATACAAAGCAAGTCGGACCTAAGTTAAGGGATAAATTTTCAATCTCATTTTTATCCGAGATTGCTTATACGTAAGTATTTACTGGGGTTACGTTTATCATCCATGACCATGTTTTCTAAAAATGTTTTTATAAAATGTTTACCATTCTTCCATGAATGTTTAAAGTCATTTTTACCCTTTATTGACTTTTTACCACATTGTATGAATGGAATCTTTCCTTTGGTTACCATATAAGGTACTTTTGGACTTTTCCGACAAAAGTACGAGGAGAATGTTATTTTTAACTTATATGGCGTGAAACGATTTTTACGGTTTTCATAACACCTCATTTTCAAGAAGCTTCCTCTACAAGATTGCATGATTATTTTCAACAAAAACCTTATCTTTTAAAATTGCATGGAGTTTTGTGAAATGAAAATGATTTTAAAGAAGAAAGGATATTTTCCTCAAGAATTCATTTCAAGTGTTTTTCTCAAAACAATTTTCCATCTAAGATGACATTATTTGATATGTATGTTTCAAATAAAATTTCTCTATGATTTAAATGGTTTCAATTTTCTTATGATGAAATGATATCAACAGTTTATGGATTATGATGTCATGTTGTTTAAGAACCCCATTTTTATTAAATGGGTTATGCTATGATGTATGGTTTATGATTTTGTGGCACACATAAGAATGGTATCATTATGAGATGGGTGGAACCTATATCTCCCTCCAATGAATTGGGTAAATATTTTATATCTCATGAGATAGACATGGCTGGAACGGTAGGTTATACCGGTTCAGTGAAACAGGACTGAAACGAGGGTGACTCGGTTCAGAAAGGGACTTTGTCCACTAAGATAGTCTTGGCAATGAGTCTTGACTAACAAGAAATGATTCTCTATGATTATGTGTGCATTCCACGAAGTATAATGTTTTCTGTTATGATAATTGTGATTATATTTCACTGCCATGATTTATCCCATGTTATGAAATTATGATCTCTTTTGCAGGTTAAGATTTCCAAATGTTATGTGCTTGTGTATATGATGTGATTGATATTTCTTTTGTTTACCCTTACTGATAATTTGAGCTCACCCTTTTATGTTTTCATTTCCCTAGGATATAAATAAAGTTTTTAGGTAAAAAAAGAGGGATGATCTTTATGGGAGATATTGGAGATCTTTCACCATGATTAGAAGATTACATTCCGAGTTTCCAAAGACACTAAACTATTACGATCCTTGTGTGTGTGTTTTTATTATGTACTAAGTATTCTGCAAATGTAATGTAATGTCCATGTAAGTAAGGCTTCGGGTCTCTACAGTTGGTATCAGAGGCAAAGGAGGTAGGGATGTATCTGATCCTTGGGAACTCTCACATGTGAGCGTTGGACGAAGCATGGCTCTCCGCCCAAGGGCTTCATGAGGAAATGGCTTCCACTAGGGATGGTGGTGTGTTCCGCCCAGGGGGTGTAACCCCCCATGGAGTGCCCTGAAAGGTATCAATTATAGTCCACTGGAAGTAATTCCAGACCGCTACAGTTGGTATCAGATGAAAAGTTTAGTCAAACTTTGGAAACTAGGATTCGGAAACGTTAGTGAGATCCCTAGAGATATTTATAAGGTATGTCTAGGGATTCCCCTAAGGATAAGTATACGTATAGGATATAGTCCTAGAACTATTGTAATGATCTTAGAAGTTAACCTAAGATGTTAGATATTAATGTTACTCCCCCTTTATTATGATTTTTCCCTCTAACACTATTCTTTTTGGGTTTTAGAAAATGGTTGGAAACAAGATGATTCACGATAATGGAGGACATTATGGACAGTGGAATGATATTCTTCATGATAAACCAAATGAAATGGGATTTGTAAGTCCAAACATCATTATTATTCCAAATCAGCAATCTCATAATATGATCAATAAAGTAAAATTTGATATGTTTCCTGACTCGGCTTATAAGAGAAAGATGGTGTTTCATGATGATCATAGAGGAAAGAAAGTTCAAATTCCCCTATGTAAATCATGTGGGAAGAGGCATCAAGGAGAATGTTTCAAAGGAACTGGAAGATGATTTGGGTGTGGAAAAGAAGGACACAAAGCAAGTAAGTGCAAAGGAAAAGGATCAGTTAACACCATGGATGGGGATAATGGTATTTCTACGACATCAACAATGGTTAAATGTTTTAAATGTGGAATGTACGGGCATTATGCAAACCAATGCCCTAAGGGAAAGTCTCATGAAGAGAATCAGGATGGTCGTATGGGATGTATTTATGTTGATGATGATGAAGAGACTACAAATGATATGTGAGAGGAAAGAATTATTGAAGCTCGGTCAATGGTTTAAGAAGGTAGTGGAATGATTGCATGTTTATCAAGTGTAATGTTGTATAAGTAATATCATGGTACTATGGAATAAAGAGACATCTAAGGATTGTTACACTGTTGTCTTTCCTTGAGTTTTGAAAGTGTATGATTAATGTTACCAGTATACATGAAAGGTTATTCAGATATTTTTTGCAATGTAGATGATGGGATAAGGAGAAAATTAAATGTTTGATAGTATTCATGAGCTCATGACTGATATAAGGAGAAGGTTATGTAATGGATTGAGTATATAGAATTTTTGGATTTTGGTACGTGCAAAGACTTAACGTTATATAGAATTCATGTTTTCACTAAGGTTTAATGGGTATTCATTTTTCAAGAGAATACATGATTAAGGTATTCACATGATTGGAATGTGACCAACAAGATATATGGGGGATAAATGATGGTATTCACATGCTTGGTTGATGACATTTCAAGTAATCATTTTCTTTATATTATGAGCTTGGACCGAAGTATTTTAGATAAGCCTAAAGATTGGAATGGATTATGTTCTACATAAGTTAGTATTGTTTAAGGATAGAACTTTTGATATTATATAGTTTTAGAAAAAGGACAACCTGCAGGACGGGCGATAGCCCATCGCGTCGGACAAGGCTGTGGGAATCGAACCCACAACCGAAGTGTGACTGGCCTTTATCGCCTACCACTATCCTACAGGAAGTCCCTGTTTAGTAGAAACTAGTTTTATTATATTAAGAAGTATGATATATGAAGTATAAGTCCATTTTAGGAACCATATATGATTAATCTCACTATAGAATGACTTATATATATTTAATAACTTTTACTAACCGTTTGTTTGAGATAGATGGAATGACCAGTCATTCTATCACATGATCTGCTAACACTTCACGAATAACAAATTCAACTTCATTTAATTAAGATATGAAGTTGAAATTGTTCAAGGCACGAACAATAGTGAAATTTTACCAAAATCATGTAAGTATTTCTTTTAATTCACCAACCTTAGGGAAATGATGTTGAAAACCAAAAATGTTGTCCTAGTGCCCTTATATCTGATTAATCAGATGGTACCTTAGATCATCGAAAATTTATGGCTTTGGGATTGTTGGCTTTTCCATAGCCATGTTCTCTACCACTCTACATCAGAAAATGATGGTTATATTTTTCTTCCATATCCATATTTTCACCAATATGGAAACCCAGTGATTAGTTTTTTTGGGTAACCGTTACGTTTCATACTTTTGTTTTTAAAGATTGGTTTTGGTATTCCTTTTTACGATGTGGGTTTCTATTAAACAAACCTTCGAGTAGTAAACCATTTATAACCCAGACGAATTTCGAGGGTGAAATTCATTTTAAGGGGGGTAGAATGTAACAACTCGAGATTTTATGAAAAATATTCTTTTTAATTTCATTAATGTCTTGTGTTGTACGCTACACTAAAAGGAGATTGCACAACACACATCCTTGACTTGCCTTGCATAACACGCAATCACGACCTTCCTAGATAGCGTGTGTAGTACGTAATACTGAGTTTCACTAAACAACGATATGCTATTAAAATATTATTAAAACTAGCCGTTAAGAATAGTAATAACCACCTTTTAAAATTTTAGAAATTTTAGCTCTCAAAATGGACTTTATTTTTGGATTCGGATTATAGAATTTAGCCTAAGGTGAAATTTTGGTACTTTTCAGATAACTTTCATATTTTGATGAATAGTGAAAATTACTAAATTATAATTAAAAACAACTTTTTTTAATCGAAATAATTAATAGTGATAAATTATTAATTTGAGTGGTTTTAAAGTATATTTAGAATATATTTTTACAATTTAATACAATTTTGGTAATGGAATGTAATTTCACATTTAAACAAGACATAAACAAGTGTCAATCTTTTGATAGATATTGTTTCATAAAAACACGCTATTTGTTTTAACAACGGGATTTAATTATAAAATTAATTAATGCAACTTCTATGATATGAATATGGTAAAATAGACTTCATTTTTGAATTTGTAATATTAAATATATCTTAGGATGAAATTTTTTGCATTGTTCTTAAAAACATCAATTTTTGATGAATAGTGAAACTACTAAGTGGTAGTTAAAAAAAGTGAATTTTTCATAAAACATAATTTTACCGCTTCTGTGAATGGAATTTCAAAAATCCGAGAGACACGGTAGATGTCATTAAGTAAAATGTGGTTCAATGAGAAGAAAATAATTTTTGGTGAATAGTAACTTTTTATTTTTATTTACCACGGTTAAAAGTAAATAGGGTAATTAAGGGAAAAAATGATATTAATATTACCCTAACACATGTCCTAATCCTATTGGAAAAGTGTATCTCTACCAAAAACAACCTTAAGAGTAAACTTTTATCATTTAGGACCACTTGGATTAGATTAGGACATTTATTATTATTTAATTCAAAGAAGAGTTAAAAGAGTTAAAATCAAAGTTTATTTACTAAAAAAATTTAATATAGGGTTATAAATAATATAATTTCGCCTATAAATATTCATTTGAAAGCTAAGAAGATTTACTATATAAAGGTATTTTATTTGTAATTTTTATACATTAAATAATTTAATTTATTTATGACACAATGATGATGTAGTAATTATCTTATTAATGAAATATTGACATAATTGATGTTATAAACACCAAAATAAATGTAATTTGAGACTTTTTATGAATTCCACTAATTTTATAGGTTAATATGACATGTTAGTATTGATTTAATTAACTTTTTTCGAACTTATCATTCTGTTATGAGTTTCACAAAAATCAATTACTAAATCGTGTAAAAATTGACATAAAATAGTTTTTAAAACAAATATTATATTATTAATTGTTATATTATTCTTAAAAATATATGGTTAGGCCAAATGACTTAGATAAGGATATATATATTAATAATAAACAATTTGGGTTCGGTGGCTTCTTATAGTAAGTTATTAACCATATAGTGTAAGAAAACAAAAGACACGGTAAAAGTTAAATTATTTAACATAGAGTTAAATCTAATTGAAAAGGTTAAAATAATAACCTAAACTTATATAAATTCTATTGGATGAGATTATTTCGACCCATCCCCACCTTATCCTAGAAATAAATCAATTTGGAGCTATTTAAAACCGAACTTGACTTTATAATAAAAATAATATTTTTAGTTATTCCAAAGGTACCCCTCTCCTCCCTTATAAAAGGGCACCTCCTCCCTCTCCTTCTCACACCAATTTGAGCATTCAAGATCAGCCAACCCCTGCCAAAATCTCTTCTCCACTTCCCTAGTATCATCCTAGAGGTCCTGGTCTTCTTAAAAGACCAATTTTAGTACCCTAAAAGGAGGTCTCAAAGAAGCACTTCAAAGAAGAGGTAATATCCATTACCGATCCTTTCCAATTTCTTTCTTCTTCAACTTCTTCTTCTTTAGTTATTTCATTATGAAGTAATAACATCAGTATCACTCATATAATGATATGTTATTATAAGTATGAAAAAACCCTACTTAACCATCTATCCATCCTACGGAAAATGAGATCATCGCGTGTGCGTACGTACGGAATACCATCTCCACGCCGTGGTGTAATCTATTTTCCGCCACCACCTTAATTGGATGGGTATAATGGTGTAATGAGTAACTATATGTAATTATTATAAAGTGATATTGATACTAAAATATTATACATACACATCAAAACAATTCCACTACCATGGGAACGATATCATCGCTCGTGCGTACGTACGGACTACCGTCTCCATGACGCGATGAGATTCATTATCCATGTTAACCATTCCAGAATGATTATAAAGTATATATAATGAATAATAATGGAATATATGACATGGAACATCTACTGGATTTATGTATATATATATATATATATGTCATCTACTTACTTCCATTCAAGACAATAAGGAAAGGAAAGCAGCGTTCATGCGTACGTACGGACTGCCGTCTACATGAACGGTGTGTTTCATTTCATTTATCTATCTATTTTATATATATATATATATATATATACTGAATATATATGATATATAAATCATACTTTATATTCTTGAAGTAAGTAAATCATGATATAAGTAATAATAATGTCAAGAACAACAAGTCCAAACACCTACGATAAATGAAACGATTTTATCCAAAACGCTTCTCTAACATGAATTTACAAAAGAACGGGTAATATAAAGTCATAAGTGGACCATATATGATATAATAACAATGAATAGGATTCTTGAATAAGTCAATAACATTATTTAAATCATTATAAAGGAGGTTTGGACACTTACAAAGAAAGTCGGACCTAAGATAAGGGATAAATTTTCAATCTCATTTTTATCCGAGATTGCTTATACGTAAGTATTTACTGGGGTTACGTTTATCATCCATGACCATGTTTTCTAAAAATGTTTTTATAAATTTTTTACCATTCTTCCATGAATTTTGTAAGTCATATTTACCCTTTATTGACTTTTTACCACATTGTATGAATGGAATCTTTCCTTTGGTTACCATATAAGGTACTTTTTGACTTTTCCGACAAAAGTACGAGGAGAATGTTATTTTTAACTTATATGGCATGAAAGGATTTTTACGGATTTCATAACACCTCATTTTTAAGAAGCATCCTCTACAAGATTGCATGATTATTTTCAACAAAACCCTTATCTTCTAAAATTTCATGGAGTTTTGTGAAAAGAAAATGATTTTAAAGAAGAAAGGATATTTTCCTCAAGAATTCATTTCAAGTGTTTTTCTCAAGACTATTTTCCATCAAAGATGACATTATTTGATATGTATGTTTCAAGTAAAATGTCTCTATGATTTAAATGGTTTCAATTTTCTTATGATGAAATGATATCAATTGTTTATGGATTATGATGTCATGTTGTTTAAGAATCACATTTTTATTACATGGGTTATGCTATGATGTATGGTTTATGATTTTATGGCACACATAAGAATGGTATAATTATGATATGGGTGGGACCTATATCTCCCTCCAATGCATTGGGTAAAGATTTTATATCTCATGAGATATACATGGCTGGAATGGTAGGTTATACCGTTTCAGTGAAACCGGACTGAAACGAGGGTGACTCGGTTCAGAAAGGGACTTTGTCCACTAAGATAGTCTTGGAAATGAGTTTTGACTAACAAGAAATGATTCTCTATGATTATGTGTGCATGCCACAATGTTTAATGTTTTATGTTATGATTATTGTGATTACATTTCACTTCCATGATTTATCCCATGTTATGAAATTATGATCTCTTTTGCAGGTTACGATTTCCAAATGTTATGTGCTTGTGTATATAATGTGATTGATATTTCTTTTGTTTACCCTTACTGAGCATTTGAGCTCACCCTTTTATGTTTTCTTTTCCCCAGGATATAAAGAAAGGTTTTAGGTAAAAAAAATGTGGAAGATCTTTATGGGAGATATTGATGATCTTTCACCACGATTAGAAGATTACGTTCCGAGTTTCCAAAGACACTAAACTATTACGATCCTTGTGTGTGTGTGTTTTTGTTATATATTAAGTATTCCACAAATGTAATGTAATGTCCATGTAAGTCAGGCTTCGGGTCTCTACATGGGAATTTCCTCAAAAGGATGAGGTAATGCATCACGTGTGGGAGAGAAGGACCCCAATCCCATGAATTTCATATCGACATGATGAGGAAGGAATGTATTGTGGAGTAAAAAATAGAACCACCCATGGTTCAATTCTTAAACAATATGGAGAAAGGGATCTGTACAATCTGGTGCCACAAACCTTGAGTCTTTTTGGTTTAGCAGTGTTAATAGCCACCAAATAAAAAGGGTAATAGGAAATATTATGTAATAATTACCACTGAGGTTGAGCCCACAAATGTTGTGGTGATATGTATGCAGGTTATTCATTCCTAAAAAATAATTTGATATTTTATTATTTTTCAATACATTATTTCATATCGTTTATGTTTAGTATAATGTTTAAACAGCTACTCGGAATATAAAGGATGAGTTATTATTGAGAACTGAAAATGGGAAAATTATCGTAACCAAATTATAGAACTCCTCCCTAGTCACTGTTTTTGGAATCAACCTACAATAAAATATTGCCTTTATTCCATTGTTGTATTATTATTCAATTTTAGGCATGGATTAGCTATTTATTTACAAATATATCTCAACTATATCGAATGGGATATAAACCTTCAAATCTTGAGGCATCCTCCAATTATGTACATGTGTGAGGAGGAGGATGAATCACCTTCAGAATCATCATCTCGCATAGGGATATTATGTCTTTATGAGAAGTTATATCTAGCTCAAATGATTGAGACACAAGAAAGTATAATGATCGATGAGATTCCCATTTAGAGGGACTACACTTATGTGTTCCTTTTATAGTTACCAAGTATTCCTTTGTACCCATAATTTGAGTTATCAATTGATCTTATTCAAGGATATTTTAATATACCCAATACACAACATAAAATAGACACTAATGAGATACATGAACTAAATAAGATGATACAAGAGTGTCTAGAAAATAGTTTTATATATTTGAGTGCTTCACTGTGCAGTGCACAATTCCTCTATTCATGGATATTGATGGATCAATAGGCCTTAAAATTTAATATTTTTATCTCAAAAAAATAATGATAAAGAGAAGGTACCCATCCATGGGAAAATTACTTATTTGATCAGCTGTGTTGGTCCATGTATTTATCTAAGGTGGACCTTCGACCGATATATCACCAATTAATGGGGGTGAAAGATGATATTCCCATGACAACATTTTGAATGTGGTATGGACACTATGAGTTCATATTTATTACCATAAGACAAACTAATTCTCAATAAATATTCATGGGCACAAAAAGAACAGTATTTATAGATTACCATCGAATCATTTTTGGTTTCTATCATTAATGAAATTATGATATAATCTAAGAGAGAGGTGGAATAGGGGAGAATTTTTAAACTATGACGTCAAATTATTTATTGGAGAAAAATTATCATAATCATAGTAAATTTTAGTTAAATATAGAGTATGTATCATTATTGGGTCATGTAATCACATGAAAAGGAAGTTCTATGTACCATTCCAAGAAATGGGAATATGAGGACTGACTTGGGGAAACATATGTAATGGAGATCCGTATTTTCCATTATCAAGATGTGTATTACCAAAAACTTGTGAATAACTTATCATGATTTTTTAACCCAATAAAAAGGTGACTCAAAAGGTATTAATGTTTTTCATGACCTCTAAATGTGTGGACTTCATCAAATAGTTCAAAAATAGGCTTCTCTCTATGACAGTACTCACACATCCCACAAGTGGGGATGTCATTGTGGTATATAATAACACTTTAATGAATTAATTAGGCAATGTACGGATGAAAAATGATATAGTGACGTCTACAACTCATGTAAGATTAACATTCCTTTGAAAAACTCGCATACACATGATCTGGAGTTGGAAGATGTCATATTTGCATTGAAAATCAAGAGAAATTATTTGTATGGGGATATCTGTGAAATATATTTTGATCATAAGATCCTAAACTATATATATTCAGATATAAAAATATTAATATGAACTATAGAAGATTAATAATTATAATTAATTATTATGAATGATCAATCTAGTGTCATCCTGCAAAAAAATGTGGCATATGATCTAAGTAGAAAAGATTTTGTAATATTAACAAGGATGGGAATTTAGAAGCATCAAATATTATTATATTATAAAACATTGTAAATGATAATAATCAATATATTCACCAAATTTATACACTATTAAATAATTTCCCAAACATACCTTAAAGTGAAAATAGAATATTTTCAAAGAATTGATTTAGAAATTCAGAAAAAAGGCTCAAATAATCAGAAATGGAAAATCTACAAAGTTCAAAATGGATGAGGAATGATTTGGGAGATTTTGGTCATGAATCTATGTATAATATAATTACAAGGTAATGAAATATTTTTTTAATGACGGACATAGCACATCCTTCTCTATTCATCTTGGAAGGAAAAAATGTATCGAGATCTCCAATAGATCTATTATTGGTGCAATATGAAGAGTGAGATCATTGAATATAGATCAATTTTATAGAAATGTTAGCCATAAAAGGTTAAATGTAAAATTCTAAGGTGATGATGAAACCATTTCACATACCAACATTCAAATGGGAAAACATCACCATATACTTTTTCATCAGAATTCCAAACACATCCAATGGATTCAATGTTGAATTTATTGTTGTGGATCATATCTCAAATATATCTCACATCATCTCTACTCAAGAGGAATTATCATTGGATCAACAAGTACATATATATATCATAGATTTGGTAAGACTGTATGGAGTATAACTATTAATTATATCTGATCATGATTAGAGATTCAGCTCCACGTTCTGCAAAAGACTCTGACATTCTCTGAAAATTGAACTGAACATTAGTATGTCTTATCATCCTCAAACTAATTACCAATTTGAGATCAAAATTCATAAACTATAAAACATGTTGAGATCATGTTCTATGGACAATAATGGAAGATGGTACTTGCATATTCCCCTACACAAATTCTGTTACTATAATAGTTTCCACTCAAGAATCCAAATTTATCCATATGAATCCCTTTATAAGAAATTATTCATAACACAAACAATATGAGTAGAAGGTAGTTATCATAATGTGATAGGACCATAATTCATTGAAGAAATTATGGAAAAGGAGAAAACTATTTATTAACACATCATGTATGCCCAAATTCTATAAGATGTATACATAAAATCATCAAAAAGACCATGAGTTTGAGGTTGGATACATGATATTCTTGCACATATCTCCCTGGAAGAGGATCGTGATATTATAGAATAAATGAATTAAAATTACCATGTACATCAGCACCTTCAATATTCTTTATCCGGTCTGATCTGTGGAATAATGACTTGAACATCTACTTATTGCTTCTCATGTACATGAGGCATTCCATGTATCCATATTAAGAAAGCACATACCAAATCACTCACATGTAAAGAATCTATAGGTGTTATAGTTGGAAATTGATATCTTTTATGAGAATATGCTAGTGAACATCCTAGAATTTTGAGATAAGGTTATATGAAACCAGACAAATTATTTTCTCAAGATACTATAATGGAAACATATGTATGAATATATTAGATGGGGTCTTGAGGAGGTAATGAAGGTGATGAACCATCACATTTTTTTAGAGTATGTGTAATGAATGTTTGAGGGAACAATTTCAGAAGGGGGATAGAATGTAACCACCATGAATTTTATCAATGGGAACTCCATTCTTATTATTTTCCCATATATTATAATCCACATTAAAACAAAATTATGACTCAATACAAACCTCATAATAGACTAATTAATGTAATAAGAAGAATTTTTGGATGTTAAAGAACCTAGACCAATATTATAGTAAAATGACCTTTGTAATAGTAATGTCCCATTATTCAATAGTAATATAGATAATAGAATATTTATATGGACCCGACATTAAACATTTCATAATGTAGAATTTAATGAATAATTCACATTGAACATATTTTAGGGTTTAGAGTTTTAGAGAATTAGAACATAACTATTTAATCTCAAAAGATTACAAAGTAGACACTTCTACATAGTTTCCATTTTTCTCAGAAAAGAAAAACTCTTGAAAAAAAGATTCATGTCTGGTTCCATGTTTTGGACAGAATGAAATTTCCTTGATCCCATCCTTGACTATATTCATTTTTATGTCATGTGAAAAAATTTCAAGACATGATATGAGCATAAAAACCTCATTAAGGGTTATAAAACAAAGAACGAAAAAATTAGTTAATAAATACATACAAAACATAATCTCTTTTACTTACCACATGAAATAATAAGATTTCTGAATAAAACATAGTAATCCGAAATCACTAAAATACTTATGGCACTCATATAATACTGACATTTTATCTATCACAACTATATAGCGAGTTTTGTTGGAATACCCATCTTAGTATATTCCATAAATATCTTCAGAGAAACATTCATGTTTACCTCCGTCATGTTACCCAATGCATTGGAGAGCTATCTTGGGATCACCCTCCCTATGTTTATCAAGGAACCACCTGTATATGTAAATAATTCCAAAGAACCATAACATGATCATAACACATAACATAAGAATAATGTAAAGAAGAAATTTCCACATTGCAATAACAAAACTAAATTTCAATATATTAACATATAAAAACAAATATCAAATCCGTTTTCAATACCAAAAAAAAAGTAAAATATTATATGGTATTTATTTTCCTTTTAAAAACATTACAGCTTGTTAAAGAAGCAAAAGATCAAATAATACTCGTGGCGGCGGAAAGGTCATTTTCACCACTTAGGTTAAATGGAAACATTCTTTTATTTTACTTTAGTAATATTCTTTGTAGTAAAATATTCCCTTTGAATGAAATGAAAAGACAAAGGTGTTTATACAATGTATAAAAAAAGTTGTGTATTTGAACAAAATATGCCTCAATGAATGGAGATTAAGACGATGTCCCTTACCTCGTGTCTTACCTGGCCCGTTTGTTCATTAATCTCCAGAATAATAAAAAAAATTAAAATTATTCTTGATTAAGAACATTTTAGGGTTTATTATTACTTTTATATAACTTATTACGATGTTATAAATATTATTTAATCTTTTAAGTTAATAACATTTATTTTTTCGATATTTGGTACATCCGCAAAAAATGAACACCTTATATTTAAAAGTTGTCCATGCGATAAATAGTCCATTATATCCTGAATGATATTAATTATTTAGATATCATATGTATCATATATATCCATTATATATATATATATTTATAATAATATATGTCATTTGGTGTTAAAAAATGAAATTTACTGTTCATGGAGACGTAAGCCATACGTGCGCATGAACGCTACATTCATTTATATTTATTATTTTAAAGGAATTAAAAAATAATTACACATAGGTATATTATAATTCCTTTATAATATCATTAACTCCATCCTTTATACATCCAACGAATGGAATTAACGGGTTATATCACATTGAGGGGGTGGTAGTCCACATTTCCTCAAATTAAATTAGCGCGTTTAACGATAATGGAAACCATAATGGTATACCATAAAAAAATAACGAAGAATAAAGGAAACATAAATTTAATATATATTATATATAAATATAGTTTCATATTAATGGCCACCACAATAGGCGGTGGGAGATAATTGAACAATCATCATCTCATGAGACGTTAGTTTTCCATCCACAGAAACAATATGTTCTTCACCCATTAAATGGTGGTATAAGAAGGATTTGTTCAAATCCTTGGAATTCCAACATCCTAGTATGATTAGGTACTAGTTTTATTATAAAATAAAGTAATATAATAAATTTTTGGGTAAAAGATGTCAAATAAAAGGAAAAAATATAAGAGATATTTTTATCATTAATTTGGGTAACTTCCTTTTCTTTGAACCTAAAGAACTTCTTTAAGTTCCTTCATCTTAAGGTAATTCTTCTAGGTGGAGGATAGGGATAAATTGTTTAGAGTTTGGACGAGTAAAATAGTTTTATAGGTGTCAAACATTGGTTATAAGTGAGGTATTTTTATAAGGGGGAGGGGCTCTTTAGGAAAGTGTGAAAATATTATTTTATTATTTAATAACATTCTGTTAAAAAAAGTCCAAGACTAATTAAAGTAAATGTTAATATTACTCATAGTCAAAATAAAATCATCCAATAATAATTAGGCAGGTTTTTTATATCATTTTAATATTTATAGTGTTATTTATTTAATTATTTTTTTAATGAGGTAAATATTGCATCATTATTGTGTCATAAATAATATTATTTATCAGATTTCTAAAAATCATAAAAAAGCAACTATGATGTAGTAAAAAAAAATTTCTTTTAAATAAACATTTATAGTCTAAAAGATAATTTATATATCCCCTTGTAAAAATTTATTTACTAAAAGATATTTTTTTCTTCATTTTTTCCTTTACATTTAGTGGATTAATCCAAAGTGTCATTATCACTCCCAAGTAGCTCAATGGGCTCCCAAAATCTACCCAAGTAAGCCCATTTTCGTAAATGACTCAACCAATATGGTTTGGACAAGTGTTAATGTGATTTTTAATTATTATAATATTCCTTATTTTACTTAAAAATAACAACCATGTATGTCAGATTTTCGAAATTAAATTCATAGAAGTGGTAAGATTTCAGTTATATGAAAAAGTATGTTTTGTAACTACCACTATGTAGATTAACTATTCATCAATAATTGATGTTTTTTCGAAAATGACAATAAACTCACCCTAAGCTATAATTGATATTCCAAATTAAAAAATGATGTCTATTTTACCAAATTAAAAACAAATGTTTCATTAATTAATTTAAAATTAATTCCCATTGTTAAAACAAATAACGTGTTTTTAAGAAACAATAACTATCAAAATATTGACACATGTTTATTCCAATTTAAAAGTGAAATTAATTCCAATGACAAAAATCAGATTAAATGGTAAAAAATATTATAATTAAACCTTAAAAACAATTAAAAATATAATCTAACCATATAAATAAATTCGATTTAAATGTAGTTTTGAATTAAAATACATTATTTTTCTCTATTCATTAAAAAATAAACATTATCAGAAAAATTTCAAAAATTCACCAAAAGTAAATTTTGATGTCCCCATTTTAATGAAGGATTTAATTGGGTCCAATATAATGTATTAAGGTGAAAAAAACTATCTTTAATGAGGTATTTCTATTAAAAGGAGGTAAATCTACCTTTTAATGTAAAATATGCTTAAAATTAGATTCATTCACATTTTATGCTTATAAATTTTGTTGGATAAAAGTAAATTAATTACACAATAATATATAATCATATTGTAGTTAGTTTTTTTCGTTCCCTCTAATTCAATGACTAGAATTTTACTATAATTTAAAATAATAATATTATATTATTGTTGTGGAGTGTATGATTTCAAATAAGCCAGTTGTTGCGTATCGGGTATGCTATAGAACTTAGAAACCCATTTAAAGTAAAATTAATATTTAGTTCACAGATATTAATAAATATGAAATATGTCTTATTCTTTATTTTCCTTTGGATGTTACATCCTTACCCCCTTTTAGGAATTACTTCCTCATAATTTCTCTTATCAAAATAAGTGTGGGTACTAATCCCCCATAGCAATTTCTGATTCTACATTGCCTCTTCAACCATATGGTTTTTCTAAAAAACCTTTACTTGTTAAATTAACTTTTTCTACAACACTTGCTCTCTATGCTCAAGAATCTGGACCGTTTGTTCTTCATAAGAGAGATTCTATTCCAACTTAACTACCTCTGGGATCAAAACATATGAAGGATTTGGCATATAATTTCTCCACATCGAAACATGTAAAACATTGTGTACCAGGAATAAACATAGAGGTAAATCCACTCTTTATGAAACAGATACAACTTTTTCCTGGATTTAATAAGGTCCAATGAACCTCATACTAAACTTTCCCTTCTTACCAAAATGCCTCACACTTATCCATGGAGAAACATTGAGAATGGAATGATAACCTACCTTAAAAGAAAGATCCTTTCTCTGGTTATTTGAAAAACATTTATGTTTTCTCTCAACTGTTCTCATGTGCTTCTGAATCAACTGAACATTCTCTGCCATCTCTTCTACCAATTCTAATCCCATCATCTTCATTTCACCTACTAAATCCCAAAAAGGTGGAGTTTGACAACAATTTCCATATAATGCCTCAAATGGAGCCATCTCTATAATGGAATGAAAAATTTTATTATATGAAAATTCCACCAAAGAACAATGTTTGTACCAATGTCCCTGATAATCCATAGAGTAAGAAGGTAACATATCTCTCAGTGTCTAAATTGTTTATTCTGATTTCCCATCTGATTTAGGATGAAAAGCTGTATGAAAATTTAATTCAGTATCCAATGACTTGTAAAGGCCTTTCCAAAAGTTATAAGCAAAACTGGGATCACGACCAGATACAATAGAGAGGGGAACTCCATAGAACCTGACTATCTCTTTAACATACAACCGAGAATGTTGATCTAGAGACAAAGTATATCGAATAGGAAGGAAATGAGCTGATTTAGTAAATTGGTCAATAATAACCCAGATTGCATTATTACCTCAAGTTGTCTTTGGTAATCCCACAACGAAGTCCATGGAAATATTTTCTCATTTCCACTCTAGCACCAGTAAAGGCTAAAGCATCCATTTCGATAACCGTCACTCTACTTTAACATGTGCGAAGTCAAACACTTCACAATAAAATCACCAATATCTCTTTTCATTCCATCCCACCAGTAATACTTTTAATGATCTCTATACATCATAGTACTTTCATGATGAATTGAAAACAAGTAACTATAAGCTTCACATTACAACTCATTCTTCAACTTTGAGTGACAAGGCACACATGATCTCATTCTGAATCTCAAAACACAATCATTATCAAGGTTAAATTCAGGCAACATACCCTTCTGAACATACTCTACCTTTTTCTGTTACTCACATTCTTCTTTATTTGCTTTCTTAATTCTATCTGATAGAGATCATCTCACTAACAATTGATACAAAACAGAATAATTTTCTGCACCAACAACTTCTATGCCAAAATTTATCATATCAAAAACTAAAGTATCGTATTCCAAACATAACATGGCTAATGAAGCATTACTTTTCGACTCAAATCATCAAAAACATTATTTGAATTTCCCGAATGATAATGGATCATGCAATTATAATCATTTATTAATGCCAGCCATATCATATATCTCATGTTAAATCCATTTTTACTGAATATATAATTTAAATATTTTTGATCAGTATATATTTCAAAATTTACTCCCTACAAATGATGCCTCCAAAATTTTAAAGTAAAAAACAACAGTAGGTAATTCCAAATCATGTGTTGGGTAATTTAACTCATGTGGTTTCAACTGATGTGAAGCATAAGAAATTACCTGATCATTCCACAATAGGAAACAACCAAGTCCATTCAACTAAGTGTTAATTTAGATAAAAAACTCAACATATCTGGATGGCAGTGCCAAAATTGGAGCATTAACCAATCATCTTTTCAATTCCAGAAAACATTAATCACATTCTTTTGTCCAAACGACTAAACACCTTTTCGATTTAACTTAGTCATTGGACTAGATAACCATGAAAATATTTATTCAAACCTCCGGTAGTAATAAGAGAATCCAAGAAAACGACTGATTTATGTTATATTTGTCTATCTTGGAAATTTTTCAACAACTATTGTTTTAGAATGATTAACAGTTACACAATTTTTTGAAACAATGTGTCCATGGAATGAAATTTTTTGTAACCAAAACTCTCACTTGCTAAATTTCCCAAACAGTTTCTTTTCTTTTACGGTTTTCAAGACAACCCTTAAATGACATTCATGTTCCTCTTTACATTTGGAATAATAAAAATTATTTTCAATGAACACAACCATAATATTTTCCAAGAACTCAATGAAAATTATATTCATAAGATCCATGAATATAACAGGTCCATTGGTTAAAATAAAAGACATAACTACAAATTCATAATGTCAATATCTAGTATGAAACGAGGTCTTCAGAATTTCTACTTCCTTTACATTCAACTGATGGTACCCCGATCTCCGTTCAATCTTCAAAAAATACTGAGCTCCCTAGAGATGATCAAATAAATCATCGATATGAGGCAATGGATACATGTTCTTAATAGAAGAGTTATTCAACACTCTATAATAAATGCATAGTCTCATTGGACCATCATTATTTTTAACAAAAAAGACAGGACCACCTCATGGTGATGTGCTAGTATGATTGAACCCATTATCAAATAACATTATCAACTACTTCTTTAACTCTAAATGTTCAATTTCAGCCATTACATTAGGGATTATTAAAATTGGCGAAGCATCAGGAACTAAGTCAAATGTAAATTCAACTTACAAATCAGGTTTAATACCAGGAAACTCATTAGAAAAAACACCAAGGTACTGATTTACCAATGTAACATCATTAATCCGGACAGTTCCTTTGTTTTAAAAAATATTTGAAAGCTAAAATTCATTTCCATCTATTACTAATATCTCTGCTTCATGGTATGTTATCAAAAGCAAGGGTTCATTCTTGTATACAAATGAAAAATAATTCAAAAAAGAATCCTCTTTAGCTCTGCAGTCAATCTTAACATGATACACATAAATCCAATCCATACCCAACATAACATCAAACTCTACTAGAAGCAAAACAATAAGACTTGGAGATATATTCTTTCCACACACAAGGAAATAAATGTTCTTATGTTTTGTTTTTGTTTCAAAATTTCCTCCAGGAGTTTTTACCATATGTTCTGTATTCATATATTGAGATGGAATTACCAAATAAATAGAAATCTTCTAATAAATGAAAGAGTGTGTAGACCCTGAATCAAACAATGCATTGGCATAATCCAAAAAACAAATATTGTACCTAATACTACTTCATTTGATGATCCAAAAACTACTTAGTAGTTGAAAATGATTTCACCACCCCTTTATACTTGTATTCTGGCTGATTTTCCTTAGTTGTGTTCTTTGTTGGACACTCATTTTCATAATGACCCATTAAATTTCACATAAAACATTTTACTGACTGTAAATCAGATTTTTTCTTACTATTATCCTGAACTTCTTCAGTGCAATTAAGATCCTTATGTCCCATTTTACCAAATTGGTAGTACATACCAGAATTCAAAAGACATTCCCCACCATGATTTTTACCACAGTTATCACAAACTATAAACTTAAGTTACCTACCATCATAATTTTTTTGAAGAGTTCTTCCCTTTCACCTGCCACCTCGACCTCTTTTTTTGTTGTTTTTTAAAGAACACCTGATCATTAGAAAACTCCATTTCTACATTCTCCACACAAAAAACAAGTTTTTCATAATTTTTAACTCACTAGAAGCTAAAGCCCTTCGATACATTGTCTTTAATTTTTAGTAAAAATGGTTGATTTTACTATTAAGATATCATATGAAATTTGGATCATTCCTTACAAGTCAAGTGAATTTTGCTTCAAAAGCAGCCATCGACCCATCCCCCTTCCTCAATTCCGTGAATTGTTTTTCCATTCTAAGACGAACCACCTTAGGAAAATATTTCTCATGAGACATCCCTTTGAATTCATCCCAATAGAGAGCATAAAGCTTCTCATTATCCTTGTTGTTTTTCACCATTGACCACCACTAATAAGCTTCACCTTCAAAATGGTTAACAGTGAGACTAACATTTTGATATTCTGAACAACCCATGACATCAAAAATCTTTTCCAGTGATATAATCCAACCTTATAATAGTACCAGGTTAGATGATCCTCTGAATGATGGGGGGTGTTGCTTTATGAAATGATCCACTACTAGCATGTTGCTCTTTGGTTGATCTGGATGATCTCGTACATGGATATCCACACCATTTATATCCTGAGTCAACTATGCCATCACTGCAAAAAATTGTCCAGTTCCGATCCGGTTGCTGATTTAGATAGTTGTCTTCCACCTGATGTCGTCCAAAAATTTCTGCCATATTTCCTCTACAGAAAACAAATCTGAACACATTAATATATTAGGCAAAACACCTTAGTAATCTGTAAATGCTCTATGATTTCGATATTAACATAAATTACATTATGGATATTAATTTAACAATTGCCTATATCCAAATTAAATCTAAACGAACCTATGATACCCACTATATGGATTCGGTCATAAGGATTTCTTAATATTGATTTAAATGAATAATTCAAAATGAGGACATTTTTAGGTTTAGAGTTTACAAGAATTATGACACAACTATTACATCTAAATAGATTACAAAGTAGACACTTCTACTCAGTTTCCATTTTTTCATAAAATAATAACTTTTTAAAAAAATATTCATGTCTAGTTCTATGATTTAGACAACATGGCTTTTCCTTGATCCTATCCTTGACCTATTCATCGTTAAGTCATGTGAATACATTTCAAAACTTGGGATGATCATAAAAATCTCCTTAAGGGTTATAAAACAGAAAAAGAAAAAAATAGTTCATAAATACATACGAAACAAAAAAAATATTTTACATACATCATGAAAACATAAGATTTATGAATAACACATAGTAATCACAAATCATAAAAATACTTATGGCATTCATAACATACATACATTATAGCTATCATAACTACATAGGGAGGTACGTTGGATTAGTCATCTCAGTATATTCCATAAATATATTAAGAGAAACATTCTCGTTTACCTCTATCACGTTACCCAATGCATTAGAGATATATATTGGGCTCACCCTCCCTAGGTTTTTCATAGAACCACCCGTATATTAAATAATAACCAAGATCCATAACATGATCATAACGCATAACATAAGCATAACAGAAACATAAAATTCCCACATTGTAATAAAAATATAACATTTCAATATATTGACGTATAAAAACCATTATCAAATCCATTTTCAATACAAAAAAGACGTAAAATATTATATGGTATTTTTTCCCTTTAAAAATATTATGGCTTGTTATGGAAGCTAAAGATCCAACAATAATTGAGGTAGCGGAAAGGTCATTGTCACCGCTTATGTTAAAAAGGAAAATTCTTTTTTTTGTCATTTAGTAAAATGCTTCATAGAAAAATATTCCTAGTGAATGAAATGAAAATTCAAAGGTGTTTATACAGAATCTAAAAGAATGTCATGTATTAGAACCAAATATGCCTCAATGAAAGGAGATTGAGACAAAGTCTCTTGCCTCGTGCCTGACTTGACCCATTAATTCTTTAATTTCATGAATAATAAACTAATGTTAATTTATATTTTATTAAGAAACTTTTTAACGTATATAATTCCTTTATATCACTTATTTCCTTGTTATAAACATTATGTAATCATTTAAGGTAATAACTTTTGTTTTGTCGATATTTGGTACTTAAGTCAGAAACAAACACCTTATATTTACATGTTGTCCATGCGGTCAATATCCTATTATATCTAGAATTATAATCATTATTTAGATATCATATATATCAAATATATCCATTATATATAAATATTTATAACATTACCTATCATTTGGAGTTAAGAAATGAAATGCACCGTTCTTGGAGACGGTAAGTCGTACGTACGTATGTACACTACTTTCATTTATATTAATTATATTAATGAAATTAAAACATAAATATACTAATATATATTATGACTACAGTATAATATCATATATATTATCATTAACTCTATCCTTTATAAGTATCACATATTGCATTAACGAGTCATATCACCTTGAAGGGGCAGTAGTCTGCACTTCCTCAAATAAAATTATCGCGTTTACCACTAATGGAAACCATAAAGGTATGATGTAAAAGAAAATACGTAATCATAAAGAAAACATAAATATAATATTTGTCATATATAAATATAGTGTCATCATAATGGCCACCATGATAGGAGGTATGAGATAATCGAACAATCATCGTCTCGTGAGGCGTTAGTTTGCCATCCACAGAAATAGTATGTTCTTAACACATTTGATGGAGATATATGTAAATGTAGTTCTAATACTTCTCATAAAAACATCATATTTTCTTGAGGATACTGGTGGTGTTATAAAATAAAGGAATAAAAATATTTTAGGGGTTTTAGAAGTAAAATAAAAGAAAAGAAGTTAAGAGAAACGTTTACCTTTAATTTGGGACAGTTCCTTTGGTTTGAACCAAAATGAATTCTTGAAATTCCATATTCCAAATGTAACGGTTGTATAAGGAGAAGAGGGATGTAGGGAGCTTAATTGGGAAGAGGGTGGATGATCCAAAAGTCTTGAGCGGTGTGAGGAATTGGTTGGAAGTGAGGGATTTTTATAAGCGGGAGGAGGGGCTATTTAGGAAAGTGCGATAATATTATTTTATTATATATTTATATTCGGTTTATAAATGACCAAAATCAATTAAAGTCGAAGATAAGATGACTCATGGTCGAAGTAAAATCATATGATAAAAATTGGACATGTTTTGGATATTTTTTTAATATTTAAAATCTTTTTTATTTAAATTGTTTTATTAATGAGGTAAATACATCATCATTATTGTGTCGCAAATATTTTAATTAAAGTGATGTCTAAAAATTATAAAAAAATATCATGATGTATGAAAATTTTTTATGTTTATAATTATTATTTATAGTGAAAACAATAATTTATATAACCCTTGTAAAATTAATTTACTAAAAGATATTTGTTTTTTACATTTCTTCCATTACTTCAAGTTAATTAATCTTAAGCGTCCTTATCACTCCCATGTAGCTAAATGGGGTCCCAAAATAGACCCAAATATGACCACAGTCGTAAATTACTCAACCAATATGGGTTGGACAAGAATTATGTTAATTTTTATTTTTTATAGTATACGTTTTACCTTGAATTATCCTATAAACCATTAACTGCGGTAAATAAAAGTCAAAAGTTACAATTCATTAAAAATTATTTTCATCATATTGAACCATTATTTACATACGAATAACAACCATGTATTTCATGTTTTCAATATTCAATTTACAAATGTTTTAAAATTTCATTTAAATGCAAAAGTTAGTTTTGTAACTACTACTAAGTGGTTTAACTATTCATCAAAAATTGAATGTTTTGAGATAAATATCATTAATTCAGCCTAATATATATTTGGTATTCCAAATTAGAAATTGATATCTATTTTGAAAAATTAAAAACATAGAATTTTCATTAATTAATTTAAAATTTATTGCCGTTTTTAAAACAAATAGAGTGTTTTTATTAAACAATAACTATGAAAAGATTGACAGTTGTTTATGTCCAATTTTAAAGTGAAATTAAATATAAAGACAAAAATTGGATTAAATGGTAATAAAATATTGTAATTACAAATTAAATACAATTAAAAATATAATCTTACCATGTAAATAAATTATATTAAAACGTAGTTTTGAATTAAAATACAAAATTGTTCACTATTCATTAAAAATGAACTTTATCAGAAAAATTCAAAAAATTTACACAAAGTACATTTTGATGTACCCATTCTAAAGAAGGATTTCATTTGGTCAAATAAAATGTATTAAAGTGACAAAAACTATATTTAATCAGGGTTCTCCGTTATAAGGTGGTAAATCGACCTTTTAATGTAAATTATGCATAAAATTAGATTCAATCACATTTTAAGCCTCTAAGTTTTATTGGATAAATGTAAATACATTTAACTAACATGTATAATTATATTGTACTTACTTTTGATCATTCCCTCTAATACAACAGCTATGAGTTAACTACCATTTAGAATAACAATATTATATTATTAGTATACAATGTACGATTTAAAACAAACTCGTTGTTGCGTATCGGGTACGCTATCGAACATAGAAACCCCTTTAAAGTAAAGTTAATATATAATTCAAAAATATTAATAAATATGAAATATGTCTTATTCTTTATTTATCTCAGATGATACAATAGTAACCTCACCTAAGAATGTATATAAAAAATTATGTTATCTTTTGAATGAGAATACGATATATTTATTTCATGGTATACATAAATAAAAATTTATTAAATGACTAATTATAAGTTGGTATTTTGTAAGTTATAAATATTTAATTTCAATTTTATAATTAATATATTTATTTTAAAGAAGGCATATTTTTATAAAATGAATTCATAATTTATTATTTATTTATATTATGATTATAATATATTATTATGAGACCTTATGTAATTTTTTAGTGTATCATAAAATGTTTTATAATTTTAATGTATGAATTTTCTCGATAAATGATAATTTTTTAAGAAAAAATTACTTAATATATTTAGGAAGTTATTTTCATAAAATTTTCACAAATTTTTAATTATAAAATAAAAAAAATTATTGTAATTTTTCGTATTTTTATAAAATAGTATATTTTTTCAGGAGTAATAAAATATCATAAATTATGATAAAATCTAAATACAATTTTTTGTATATTATTAATATAAAGATGAATTTTGAAAAAAATATCAAACTATAATTTACGATTTTAAACAAACTGGTGATAATTTTCACAAAATTCATAGTCATTAGCCAAAATAATGTATTAATGAATAAAATAATTAGAAAACACCACTTCCATCCCCTATAAATTCCACACATCTCCATCTCTTTCTATCAGACCTTCCAAGACATAATTCCTTCTCATGTTCTTACAAATAAATTTTTTCAATACCCTACACCATGTATAGGATCTCTTAGTCTCACCATAATATTACACCCTTTCCATAAGGTGGTTTTAAAGGAGGTGAAATTCATGAGGGAAAATCTGCATTTTTTCATTTAATTTGTATTCAATTTACTTTATTTTATTATATCTCTTCAACTCAAATTATATAATTAGTATTATAACTCTATTATATTTCATATAATATAATTTTATTATTTTAATGTAATTCTCTACCATAAATCATCTTTTCATCTTCCTTTTATTCTAAAAATGGAAACAACATCCGTGATTGGTTGTTTTATTGCCTTCAAGGAAGAAAATTTTTAATTTTCCATTATAGACATCAAGGCTGGTATAAAAATCATTAAAATTGTTGAAATATATTGTAATTTTTTGGATATAACTTTATTTATGTTATATAACTAACATATATAAATAATTCTAATTAAAAAAACTACAAGAGTTCATTGTGATCGAAAACCGCCATAATCTATCTAATTGATAATAATTAACATTTTATGTAATGAATAATAATCCCATCTAAAAAAATAATATATAAAACCAATGAAAAATATATATGTTCAATAAAAACATATAATTTCAATTATTGAAAATTATCCCCATTTTACATTATCTTCCATTGATGTACACCAGTTACCCAAATAATAAAAACCAAGAAAATTGACAATTCAATATAGTGTAATTGTAATCTACAACTCATCATAATGACCATAAATGAACTTAATAAAATAATAACAAAAAATATTTATCTATAATAGAGTGTGTAATTATTAATTAGGGAATGTAAATTCATTGTACATGAAATTATAGTGATGAAATCATTATGATATAATGAAAGGGGATTCTCGAACAAAATTTACTTTCATTGGTTTATTCTAATTTCAATCAAAATTCTGATGTGGGTATTATTTAATATACAAAAAATATTTTTTATTTTTACCCCAATTTTATGTTATGGGTATACATGATTAAAATATGATATTTATCTAAATGAAATGTTATTTTCTAAAAGTATTATTCTTTTTAAAATCATAAAATTTACTACTTTTGATATTGTTTCATATTTAATAAATATTGATGACTATTACATCTAGTATGTTATTACCCATTTAGTTTGGGAACCCCAATGTTAATTTATGAAATTATTCTTTATTAAATTATCATAAAACCCATTTTTTAGGTTACTTTATGGAAGATATTGTAAAACATTCTATGTGTTTTTCTTGATTATATAAATTTTATGATATGACTGGTGTTCCTGAAATTATATATCACTAAAATGTATTAGGTAAAGTAATGTATCTCATTATATAATATTACATATTCATGAACATGATTCTATATTTTTTCAGAACGATGATATTATGATTATGCACATATGTTATATTTGAACATTATTCAATCGTTGTTCACAACTATGTGTGGTAGTTGACCACTAAGACACAATGTTTCATTTTTATACATTACCACATTCCATGATATTACATAATGATTCCTTTCATTATTATGATAATTATATAATGATTATCTTGTAATGAGTATTATTATTCTCCCTAAATTAAATGGATTATTTTTATTATCTATCCTCATATAGGGAATTTCTTCCACCGATTTCATTGATGTATACCTTAGGAGAGTACTTTTACAGAAGAGCACATGGAGTCAATTATGAAGATAGGGAAGGAGGAATTAATGAAATTTTATGTTTTATTATGAAAATTTTATGTCTACTAATAATCCCATGACACTAAACCATTGTATCATATTATTGTATCATTATTATGTAGGTTATATTTAAAATTATATAATATTATTGTCAAAAAAGGTTGGGTCTTTATACATTTACTTTCCGGATATGTATTAACTAATCACTAAGTAGTTATTCTATGTGGTGTATATAATACCATTTTTATATGTGCCATCATGAATCCAATTTTCTTTATTGTACTCAATGTTTCATTTATATTTAATTCATATATGGGGATATGATTGAAACATTAAAATATTTGTATTGGTTTATTTTACAATATTATCATATACCATGAATATTTATTATTAAATTTCAAATGATGAAATAATATTATATATTAGTTATGAAAATGAATAATTTTATTCTTCAATGGTGAATCTAGAACTATTAAATTAAAATACTAATTTTACTCAATTTATTGTTTAAAATTATTTAGAAAATGATTTTACAAACAATAGAATTTTATTATGTTATTATTCTGAAATGCGTTTCTATTTCAAGTCAATGTGTTATAAAAAATACATCAATTTTTATTTAAAAAAAACTAAAAAATGTTTTAATAAATTAATCTTTCCCCATTATTGGATTTTCAAAATTTGATTTAAATAGGATTTCACATTTTCTTTCCAATGAATTTTATTATTGAATTTTTTCCAAATATTTAAAAGGTATATTTGTTTTAATATATTAAACATGTATGAAATTTTCTACTATCATGAATAATCATTACATTAAATTATCCTTTGCAAGTTTGTATAGTTTATTTAAATTGATATTTTTTCCTAATATTATTAAAATTATTTGTTTTTAATAGTAATTTTTATTGGGAAATATATATTTTCTAAAAAACGTTTTTAGGTTTATTTTATATTATTACTATTCATTAGCATTGAATAAAAAAATTATATCATATTTTCCATTGGCAATATGTTTTTAATATGAACTTGTTTTTATATCTCTTAATGGTTTATGATTATTTTGATAATTATATACTATTTTAATATCATTCGTCATATAAATATTAATTGTTTACATATATGTTAATCAATTAAAGAAGTATTAGATTTTCATATTCAAATTTTTTTAAATAAAAATGTTTTTGTTGATTATGTTTAGTAAATTCTATATGAGGAAGGAATTAGGATTGTTATGTAATGGGAGGGGCCTGTTGTAGTCCATCAATGTATTACTGGGTCCCTAGATTAAAACTAGGTAGGTTATTTGTGTCATTGCTTACACATTATATAATATGTCTTGTAATGAGGCCATGATTCTATGGTTATGGTGTTTGTAATTTCCTTAATATTATATTGATTATTGACATCGATGTGATTACTCGATTAGTTAGAATATCCTTGGAAATGGTTCAATCTATTGTGATTGAATAAATGAAATTATTATACCATTTTTAATTCCAATAATATTATTCTCATTTTATAGATTATATAAAAGGTTTTATAGTTATTTAACATTATATATTGATTATTCTCCATTTACACATATCTTCCACTATACTCATACCCTTACTATGAATTTAAGATTACCCATTTCATATGCTTCCTTTCATTGGATTCCAAGATGATTAATATGATTGATATTCATAGTCATTATAGAGGAATGGATCATGCACATGATGAAAAAATTTACATTATTTAATCATTTTTACAAATACAATCAAGTAAGTATCTATTTTGAATGACTACTAAAGTGTTAAGTTTTTAAGGACAAAATTCTATGAATGATATGTTAATGTAATAATATAACCAATGAATCTTGGAATTAGTCGTCGATGATTTTATTTTTTTATGGAAGTTGTATTTTTTTCATTGGTTAATTAAGAGATATGAATGCCTTCATTTTCTCATAGAACACATATATTTGGTTTTATTTTGATGTCATGTTATTTTGGAAATTTATATCTATAAAATTCAGTTATCAAATTAAGATATCTCATGGGATTTTTGTTATATATGTGTACATATTTTTTGATCTTCATTTTGATGGAAGGAAAATAAATTATTTCTAATAAACATTTTGATGGGAATAGAAAATTTGATTTCTGATTCACTCTATGATGTGAGCCCCAACTGTGATACTCGGTCTACTAAAATATAATTTTCTATGAAAATTTTTATTCCATAGTTTATTATTGTGCTATTATCCCAAATATGAAAAATGTTTTTTTGTTATTTTTATGACTATTCTCCATTGATCATATATATTATATCATTATTTTACCTTATTGTTTTTTGATATATGATTATTAATTTAATATTACACATCCTTCATTGATGAATTATGGAAAAAATTTATTGTTCTATATACATTTAATAACATTGTAATCCTAGGATTATGTTTTTTTATATGGGTATGATTTAATAGTTGGCGTAATATTGATAATTATATCCCTTACTATGAAGTAGGGCTCATCAAATTTATATAAATCCATTAAGCATATTAAAATGATGTGAATAATTTATGATAAGTATATAATGTAGTCAAATAGTGAATAATAATGAGTAGTGTTTTAAAAGAGTTCTAAAATAATTTTCTAATTTATCCAATCCTCAAAAACATTGAACATTGGTGTATTTGTAATATGATAATATTTTGGATTTTTAATAATTTACATATGGAAATTATGTTAAATAAAGCTGTGTTTAAATTTGTTTGTATCATGAACTGATTGATAGTTATATAATATAATTAGTTAATAATAATAATAATATAATATGTATCTCCAAATATTCATAATTTCATCACAAAATCCAAAATAGTAACTAAAAACATCATGGATTGCGTCAATGTAGTAAATAAATCCATTATATGAATATGAATCTAGGTCATTAGCACATTCACAAGACACAATGCATGATATTTTACTCTTTGTTGGATATTTTTTTCAAATTCACTTGTCAAGATGATTAAATTAAAATCACAAACAATCATATAAAACAAAATATATAACAACATCATTTCCTTATAATGAAGCCACACTATCATAGATGAACTGAGATTCATAACTATTTCCATGAAAACATCCCTTTACATTGTTAAATACATAATTATTCATCTATTCATGATTTAAAGCACAATATGATGATTTATTAGATAAGTGATTACAAAATTGATGTGGAAACAACTCATAAGATGTAATAATATCTATTATCCCAGACTATAATTCATTCCATCATAATAATGAATAGTTAATTTTCTATCAGTTTCAGAAGTACCAAAATTTAGTGTAGACATTCCAACATATATATACATGAAAATACATTATCATGTTGAAATCCCAAAATAACAGTTGAAATATATAATGTTGTTGTTTTACCCTTTTCCCACTGAACACCCTCTAAGGGGGAAGGGGTGGTGGATTAAGGTTAATAGAAATGACACTAATATTTTAATAAATTCAATATTATCTTCAAATTATCAATGGAATATCAATTCTGTATTTTATACCTAAATTATATTTCATAATTTATAATTTGATTGGGTATTGATATATCAAAAAACAGTACATAAATTTAATTTTATTGAATCATTTGAAATAGATTAAAGTTTTTCAAGGTTTATATCCTCTTCTTCTAATCTATTTTATAAATAAAAAATCATGGGATCCATTTATGCCTTCACCTAACTAGATTCTTCACTTGGAATAATGGTCATTATCAACCACCATAGGCTACAAATTAGTTCCTCCATATCACAAGAATCGGGTTGGGAATGATTTATCCCGAAATAGAGATAAAAATAGAGAAATTGAAAAATATGAATAAAAATAAAAAATATATAAATAAGAAAAAAAAATATAATTATAGAAAGTAAACTAACAAGAAATACGATAAAAAATTTAAATTAAAACATAACATGTCGTGTTGATCCAAATCCATCCCCATGAATCCTATACTTTTTCTCCACCAACTAACCGACCCCATACTAGCAACGTCAAACACAAATGATCCAAATAAGAAACTAAAATGGTATATCGATGATATAATATCCTATGAGGTCACTACACCTTATAGAAACTATGAAATATGTTATAAAATATAATTCATTAATTAGAGTGTCAAAATAAAAAATAAAGTATGTTTTTATATAGATAGTATTATGGAAATCAAAAAATTACACAATCCAATTAAAAAAACATCCTTCATATTTTCAAAAACCAAACACTCATATTTTGAAAAAAAAATTGACCGACCTAATTAATATATAATAGCAAAAAAACAGATCACATTTCCCAAAAAAAATTATATTTCTATCATCAAAATGAAAAACTATCACTTCAATGAATTCCACTGACTGAAGTCACCATTAAAATTAATCATCAATTTTGGAATCCACTTTATTAGAACCACACAAGAGTCTTTTATTTTAAATAAAAAAATTAATATATTTTAATACTCATCCTTCCAATGAAAATTAATCAACACAATAACACTAGTCTATAAAATCAATGAGTACACTATGTAGTAAAATTTTTATATCAAATGATTAAAAGGAAGGTAATATAATTATAAATTCAGGTGAAATGGTTAAAAAAATAGATGAATTTCCACTCAATATATAACAACTCAATAAATAATATATTCCCTGGGATATACCCTCATTCCTAATTCTTGATGTACTAGAGGCCCATAATGGAACAACCTAAAGGCCTATGTTTCTTCCCAAAACAACACATCCCCTTAGTCTACAACCAACCTCATCAGAATGGAATGCCACATCTAACAATATTTCATTCCAAGATAGAAAATATACTATAAAAATACTAAATATATTTGAAATATAGTATCCAAATTAGACACCTAGTTCCCTTGACCAAAGTAAGTAAGGAGTTTTGCAAACTAGGTGAGTCAAAAAAACAATGAATAACCATAAAAACACTATCCCCTTACACTCAATGACAAATATACCCTGAACATGTAACATTAAATCATGGAAAACCCAATAAAATTACCAAATATGTGATAAACCTTGTATCACACGGTGATATCAACCAATAACGGGGTATACAAGTAAGAAAAAAATCAAGTGGCATCTTCAACAATAACCATCTATTAGAAAATGTTCCATCTATGATATTGACACAAAAAATTACACAACATTCAAATCCATTTACTTTTTGATAAAACAGATTTCTAGAAAACATGAAAATGGTTGAAATCAACCACACACTAACTAAAATTCATATCCACAAATATCATAGGGTCTAAACATTTGAAAATGAAAACAAAGACTAAGGAAACTCTTTTGAATCGAACCACTTCTAAAGAATCCAACATGGAATTTTTTCAAGTGTTAAACGTGAGACAAATTTAAAATTAGAATTTTATGTCCAATAAAAACTACTTTATAAACCATATTGAGTACAACACGTAGAATTAAAATTAAATTACCCTTAGATAATTTTCTCACTACACGAAAACTAAAAATTGTTCAATATAACACAAATTATATTTACTAAACATTCAATGTGAATCATTTATTTCAAAATAAACATAGTAAAATTAAATATTCCATTTCATAGAAGAAGATTCATAATTTTAAAAATAAAAATTTTATGAAACTCTATAAAACATGACAAAATAGTTTTAAAATACCACAAGTATCATCCCTCTAGCTGGGCCAAGGGAGACAACACACACTAGGTAGTCGAGCCTAGATATCATCCTCAGCTCGGACCAGCATTTTGGCATCTATGCACACATGGCGTGTGGTAGGTCTAGCTAGTGGGGGGAATGGCTACTGTGAAGGGAACACATGAGATCACATAAGGGGTTAATAGTGTGCCACCATGCGGGGAAGCACAAAATCGTGGGTGGGTGCAATAGTATACCCATACAACCTGGTATGGGGTGGTACCTAGAAGGGGGAGGGAGAATTCTGAACCTATGTCTAGAGTCTCTGGTATATAATGGGACACACAACCACCCTGTTTTTTGATTTGGGACATGAATTTTCAGGGTAAATGAGATCCAGGCCGTTGAATCGTGTCACATGCAATCTAAGGCGTCTATTTCGATTTGACGCTCGATCCTCAACAACCACAGAATCTCTCATATTTGTTTTCAACCGCCTGATCCAACACGGATCTAATCTCGGTTGTCCGAGATTTTTAAAACACAACATAAAATATGATCCATATGATATATCTCAGATTTAACCGTGACCATCCATCTCTTTTTATTATCCTTCATCAATGTGGTCGTCCGATCTTCACCTCGTTTAATCCTCGACGACCATTTTTCTCAATTTTTTCTCCCATGCACTGCCTTATTCATCCTCCCACCTATGTTGGACCAGTAACCCCTACACTTCATTTTTTCTCACACCAATGACTCTTCCAATAACTATTTCAGGTGTCTATTTACCTTCGTTTTCAAAAATGACTTCCCCCGATCTTCAATTATACCGAGTAGACCTATGTATTCTAACAGTAGAATTAAATATTTTGTATATTTTATACATAATATAGTTTAAAAACAATCTATTGCAACCCATTTATCTTGTGTGTTCCTCCTCTTCTCAAACCTCTATCATGCTCCCATGAGACCTTCTCAAGACTCTCCTCCTCCTCAAGCGAGGTAAGGGATAAGTTATCTTCTGATGTTTTTTGGATGGTATATACATATATATATTTATTCTCATAAAAATATTTTTATAACATTTCAATTTATTTAAAATTTTATTTTATGCTGATCCTAGGTCTACTATAATTCGAGTTCATGTAGTATTATGGATGCAACAAAATTCTGTTGACACTTTTACATTTATACATAAATATGTATACTAAATTTCATACATGTATATCCATGCGGTTTGGATGAAAAATCATATATACCTGGTCTTAGAACTTATTGATTTTGGGTTATGAGGTAGTTTTGAAACATGAGTGATTATTTTTCTTGTTAAATATATATATATAGATACCTTATATAACATATTATATAAGTACATATATATATATTTATAACCATGTTATTTTAAAAGAACCTCTATTATGTTCGGTTTCAAGACCTCTAAACGTTGATATTGAAAGATGTGGAAGAATTTTGTTTTAAACATACGAAATTATATTTTCATATATATATATATATATATATATTATACCAAGGAATATATATTTAATTTTTTTATATAACTCGCCCACTGGACCGATTTTATGTCTTTTAACATTGACCTTCCATGATTAATTTATGTTCATGGTGAATAAGTATGTACCAATTAACTTTGGTGTAGGACTCAGTTATATCTGCTTGATATATATGATTACATAAACATTTATGTAAGATTGTTTAATAAATAAAACCAATAAAAATTTCTATTATGATTACATGTTTTAGGGACTCTAGTAAATTAATGTGTCTAATATGTTAAAGATGTATGGGTGTCATTGGAATTTTGTTATGAAACCTTTACTACATGATGTATATTCTAATATGTGAGTATATGTGTAAACATGTAAAATTGGACCTCAATTTTATTTAGAAGTATTTATAATAATGAATAAAACCTGTTGTTTTCGAAATAGGATTAGGTTTGATTGAATACACTATTTTAATACCATTGTGTTTAAAAAGAATTACACAACACTACACCCTAATTTCTGATATTTCCAATATTATACTCTTGAGGCATTCAGAAATAGTATAGAGTTCATGAGTGTAAAATTTGGGGTTGACTACTCTTACAAAGCTTATTTATGAATCACATATTTTCAAACATCTACTAAATAGTGTTAGTTATGGTTTTATATCATGCTATTCATGTTTATCTTTATGTGTACCATAGGATAGGTTAAACATAATATTACTAGATGTTAAAGTTTGGGTATTTTTGTGTCTAATAAACCTTTTTAAATATTTGGTTTATCTTTTAATTAATCAACCAATCCATGTCGAACTTCCAATGTGTAATTTATCAGTAAATATTATAGTTTTTAGGGCTATCGTTTTATGTAATAATACCTGTGTTCCTTTTAGTGCATTGGTTGTCATCACAAATTCCATAATCTGTTTTTCATACTAACCATTTAATTAAATAGACATCTAGTTTATAGTTTTTTAATTAATAAATATATGGTTGATTCACTATATATATGTAAATTCTAATGAATATATTTAAAACACTTATGGCCTGTTATGGAATTATGTATTAAATAATTCAAGGATGTATGGTAGACCGTGAATAATATGAAATGTGAAATTAAATATTCAATATGGTAGAAAACATTTATAATATACGAACCTTTTTGTCATATGTGGAATGCAATAGGTTCGGAATAATACGTAGGGGACTGGTTAATGAAAGCCCCTCGATGCATCTATAGTTTTCATGAGACAATAAGGTCATGGCATGAGGCTATTGACATTTCAAGTCATGGCACGAGGTCTTTATCGGGTCTGTTATTATATTATTCCATATTATAGCTATGATAATTAATTAGCCTAGTGGATATTCAAGTAGAAGAATATCCATTTTTAAGAGCCTATAATTATGTATATTAGTTGATGTAAATGCTAATGGCATGACATTTATTTTAGCACTTACTGTTTTAGTAACCAGTGTATGTTTCATAGTAGTAAAGAATGAAATTGAATATTTTACCTTATATATAACTATGATTATGAATTTATATTAGTTATTAAATTTTTTCTTCAATAATTTAATGCATTCTTAGAATGTCTAAAATTATTATTTTTTAATGAACATGGTTATATTTGAATATGATTCCTCATAACTCTGTCTGAATACCATGAAATGTGCCCTTATGATCCTCATACTAATTGTTATTTTGTTATATTTATGATTCTGTATTCCTTGAGAAATTGTTTTATGGGAAAATATTAAAATAATTTTTTCAAATTTCATATATTTTTAAATTAGTTTATTTTAAACCCCTATAATGGGCATTTTTATGCTCACCATATGCCTTTTGAAAATAATTTTCGATTTCTTGTTTTAACAGAAGAAGAATGTCATAAGATGCTGGTTTCCAGGAACCTAAACTGAATTTGTCCTCCATATGGAATATGATGTGTTATGTTTTAGTAAATGGTTTATTTAAAAATGTACACATCATGTTTCAAGAAACTGGCTCTAGGTATTCTAGTGTCAGGCTGTCACAAATGACCCTAGAGATGATGTTGGGAGTACATTAATAGGGAATATTCTAATGTTGTGACATCCCTATATTTTAGGAAGTAATCCCCTTCTATGGGCTGTCCTTTCTCATGATATAATTAAAATAAATTTCATTATATGGATAGATTTTTTGCTTTCATATCATTCTATTTTAGACATCTATTACTGAAGGATATCATTTACATCACTAGAATGTATTTTTAATCTATTCAAGGTTTAATCTATTTTATAGACATGAAAATATGGAATTGTGAATCCTGGGTTTGGTGGAGTTTCCATCCAAATTTCCAATCACTTCATAGAGGATTAGGGTTTATCACTGGATAAATTCCCTCAAGTAGTAGATCATTTCATAGATGTTTTTTTAGAAGAGTGTTTTTGGATTATATCATGATATAGGGGCAAGTATTATGAATGTAATCATTCTAGGTATTGCTACAGTGAACATCCCGCTATATAACATGGATGAAACTGAGATAATGAAACTCAATAGGTAGTGGGAGGATTTAGAGAAAAAAAATTATTCATCCGAGTACTTAATCTTGGGGTTCACCCAATATTTTATACAAGAAGGTATATGGGACCCTTTGTCTTTGAGTCGAAAACATATTGCTGAACCAGTATATATTCTTTTACAGTATCCACTACCTTGATAAAATGATCGTTTTTAATAGATCCGACGATCTATGGTGTTTTATAATATCATATGTTGATCATTCTATCATCAGGTGCATGTTCGTCCATATGAAATACCTCATATAACGTTTCAAAACTGATATTGTTGGTATGAGTTCCTTTTTATTGTTTTTGTTCTTATGACCACACCTTCCATTTATAGGGCTCTGATGAATATGGTTTTCCACACCAATCTAGATTCATTTGTAATTGGATTTGTGGATGACATCTGTGTTAACTATCATACTCTTATTGATAATTATAATCACATTGAGATCATATTGAGTACAGTTATATATTATTATGATTGTGGTAATATTTCTATGTTCCACATTTGGATTTAATATGTTCACTTCATGGGCCATTTTATCTTTGAATCAGGAGTCTCTGTTGACCTGTTGATGGTTAGAGATTTAGTTTCCTAGGGGTAGACCAAGATCCTATTTGATATATAGAGTTTCTCACGGCTAGCTATATATTATATAAATTTATTGTAGGAATATGCATCTGTTGGTTCCCTTCTTAATGGTCTTATAAATATGGTTTTCTTGATACATTGATTAGAAAACTGTGAGGAATCCTTTCAGGAGTTGACTGGAAGGCTTGTCATGAAAAAAATATAATTCTTCTTGATTCTCGTAAGGGATATGTTGTATTATGTGATACATCAAGAATTAACCTAAGATTGGTGATGATTTAAGTGGTCATATTCATTATTTATGGATCTTGAATAATGGGGAATAATTATATAAATAATTTGATGCACAAACATGCACTAGTTACAATTGTCCATGCATAATGCGGTTGGAGAAATTATGAATTTTTTGTGAACTATGGGGTGTCTACAAACCCTAATATCCACAAATATGTATTTCAAAAGAACAAAACGATTCTTAGATAGAATCTATGGGTTGAATATAATCATTAAATAAATATTGAGCTTTTTTATATGCCTATAATGGCGAATGTAGGAGTTGAAGTGCTATGTTGAAAAAATCATGAAAAGTTCACATGGGAAGCCGTTGACGAATATAATTTAATACCTATATTATCTGGGTTTCTACTAAAGTTTCATTATAGTAATGATTAGTCATATATCACATCCTTTACAGTTACTTATTCCCTATGTGGGATGGTAAAGAGAAGGCAATTATCTGGTCATAAGGGCTTGGTTTTCCATGTGAATATTTTAGGGGATGACCCACCTCCAGATTGGACAATGGATAAAGACAACATCATATGTATATATAAGAATTTCCGAGGAATTTATAGGTATGGGATAAGATTTTATGATATATTCCAACACTTCTCAGTAATTAAATCAACCAGGCATATCATACATGAAAAGAGATATGTGACAGTATAAATGGTTTCATCTAATGATATTTCAGATTACATTCTTTATCACATTGAGTTAAACCAATTAGTAGGTGAAGGAAGAGAACCAGATACCTATTGTCTTGTTTAAACCACTTTATGTCTTAGAAGTGAAATGAGAAGATCTTGCTATGTACTTTGTAGTTAGTTTTCCAATGTCACCTAGAGGTGGTAGCACTATGTGGGTTTTCATTGTCAGGCTGACATATGTATCCCACATAATTCCTATCCACGTGACATTCCCTTGTTTATTTTATATTAATACTATATGTCTATGAGATCATATTATTGCATGAGTCCCTCATACAATCAATTCATATATGGATTCTCAATTCATGTCACAATTATGGACGCAGTTGAATAGAGTTGTGGGTATATTGGTGCTTCTCAGAACTGATTTTCACCCTCAAACTGATGGATTTTCATAACATATAATACATGTTTTAGATTTCATGATCTATACATTCATCATTGATTTTAGTAGTTCAGGGGAAGAGAATATCCTTTTTTTTGTGTTCACCTGAAATAACATTTTCCAATTTATGATCTAGATGAAACCTTTTGAGGACATGTAAGGTAGGAAATTATATTCACCCCAATTTTAGATTGAGGTTTGATAGGTAACTCTTATTGGTTCATGTATTCTATAGGATACTTTGAATCATATTCAGTAGATCTGAATGTGTATTTCTTGTACTATGTCTAAGAAAAAAAAATTGTCGCTAGCCACTGATGACTTCTGGAGTTCATTGATAGGGAACATATATTTCTGTAGGTATCCAAAACGAAAAGGAATATATGGATACCAAAGGAAGGGGATATGTCACTGTATTGTTTCTGGCTTTTTAAGAGTATGGAGAGAGTCAGGCTTGTAGCCTATCAGTTTCTACAACCTCAGAGGTACTATTCCTTGGATGATATATTCCATGATTCAAAGATTTACTGGTATAATGCTGACCCATCTCATGCATTTGATCCAAATTAATTATATGATGTTTCAAATTATTCTTTTGAGGAGTATCATATATGCATCATTGACTACATCTTAAAGGAACTATGAGACTGGTAGGACTCTTAATTACAGGTGCTATGGTAGCATGACTGTGTAAAGTAAGAGACCATGGAGAAGGATGCTGACATATGTTCACAGTCGATAAAGTTGTTCTTAAATAATGAACCCATGTAAGGTGAAATTGTGAAAGATATATTTTATGGGGTTTAATAGTTTATGACCCTAATTTTAACACGCGTATGGATCCAAAAAAAATTGACTAATTTTTTTTGAACATAAAATGGATGCCTAATTTGTTATTGAATGTTTCATGGGTGTGTATAGATTTTTCAGAGAACGGGTCTTGGCTGATAGAGTTTTTTAGATAGTCACGTAGTTAGAGTAAACCATGTGGGGATGCATCAAAATTAATTTAATCCATGAGAGGATGTAGTTTGAGAATCAAAAGGGAACATACTTTTCCCAAAAAATGTGAAATGGGCACCACGACCATTGGTAAATGTATACAATTTCGACAGTGGAGTTTCACACTAATGGATAACTATTTACCAAATAATGAAACCTATCCTTATGGTTTACCCTTATTATAAGAGACCATGAAATTTTTGTACAGAATTTTAATATCTATGAGGAAAACCCATGTGACGGCCAAATTAGGGTCAATTTACGGTTTTTAACTAATTGATATAATTAAGTCAATGATCCTCTTATTAGTTTACTTCATGTGGAAAAAAATATATTCCTCCTCCCTTTTGAATCCATTTCCTATTATATTTGAGTATTTGATATCTACAATTTTTTCAGAGTATGATTCGATCATTTTTCACCTCGTTGGATAAACATCGGTATAGTCTTTATTCTTTTTTAATATTTCTTCAATCATCTACCTATCAATGATTCTATTTTGGTTGAATTATTTTATACCCTATATTAATGGATTTTATACATTCATAGAATCTAATCCAATATATAATGAATCATTTTATGATACTTGATGTGTAGAGTCAAAAATTTAATGGTAATTTGTCTTTAACTCCCTCATCGAGATTCATTGGTTTGTAAATTTCTTCATTAGTGCACTAATTTCATTCTATATTATTTGATAAATTTATATATGTTTCCTATAGTCATTAGAACCAGGATTTGAGATCGATTTCATATATCTAATTCAGAGATGGTGGTTACGTCAACAACATTGTCCATTTCATGTAGGATGATTACCCATCTTCTATCTTTAGGGGCATTTTTTCTAAATGGATTGTTATGACATGATTGCACCACCATTTAGGTGTTCTTTAGGTTGACCATTCTAATTGTATTCCTAAATATATTAAATTATTATATTATTATTGTGTTATCTATACATTACCCTCCCATGTTATTTTAATAAATTTAATTATTCAATTTCAAATAAAGTGGAATGCATTTTGTCTATATATGAATTGGAGGAGTTTATATTATATAATATGAATATTTTTCCTCATCCTTTTCACATAATTTTCATGTTATGAAATTAAGAGGTTAACACTATGTAATTTAATATGAATTGACTTTCATGGTTGTATCGCCCTGGCCTCAACACACTAATGAAAGGAAAGGCTTGTGCCTTCACCTTATTAAATGTTATGGCTAGAAATTACTTTATATAATTAAATTAATTAACTATAAGTGGAAAAATTATAAAAATGGATCTTGACATAATTATAAGATTTTATAAACACAAGATAGATTTTGGATTCTCGAAGGAATTTCTTGGTCACTTGTGGCCGCCATATCAATTAAAAGATGCTACATTCCATGGTTCAGATCCACATGAGATCCTAATCCTCCACTATCTATGGATATCCATTACAACGCCGTAGGATCCCTTCATTCAAATTACACAATTCATATGATACACTCCTTGAATACATCATGGCTTCTATAGGCATGAGGTGTCTTGGATACATCATTGGTCCATGCCATAACTTATTCCATTTTAGCACGTATTTATTCATTTAACTTAGTTAGATCTCAATATTGTTGAAATCCTTATTTAATCCAACATACATTACACTCTTACCCGTTTTTTACGATTTATTTAAAAATTAGTTGTTTACAAATGTGGTCAATTTTACCTTGGTTATAACCTTAAGATCCTTTAATTATTATTATCATCCTTGTCGTCATGTTACATCATAGAAGCTATACTATTACCATCATGAGGGGAGGTTAGTTCTAAAAAATCTTCATCGGATCTAATTATATAAATAGTCAATAATTAATTAATTAATATGTTATATGATTAAACACTAGACGAGGGTTGGAGAATGTAATTTAATATTTATATTATTATAATGATTCATTCGTATATATACATTCTTTCACACTATTTCAGTTATATAACAAGAACATGATGTTATTGAAACCATTGGTGTTGGCCTACAATGATTTATCCCATTCCCTCTTTGAGAAACCATAGGTACCCATGATGTCTATGTGGTTCTAGGTGTTGAAAAAGGGATGTGTGTATCTTCATACAATTGAATGATTGCTATTGTAGGATGGAGTTGGTAGAAGATGAAATATGTGGTGATCAAGATTATTGGGTAGTTTTTGTATTACATTTTGATACTTCTATAAATATTTATTTATGCTACATTATATTGGCATTTTATATCTTTATAGTGACTTGACAAATCAGTATCATTTTTAATAAAATAAATAGTAATTTAGTTGTTTATTACTCTTGTATTCTACTTCTATGTGTTATGGATATTATTATAATGATTATTCTACAAAACATCTATTATAATATTTATCCCATGTTGTACACTCAAATAACGAGGGAATAATATCCATAATGACAAATTCTAAGACCTTTCCGCAAGCTAAAAGAACCTTTCTCTTAAAGAGGTTCACATCAGTACATGTTTCCAAACAAAATAGGTAAACTACAATGGAATCTTGGTATTGGATATCCTAAGGAGGATTGAACCTGAAAAAATAAATATAGGACTTAATGAATGGTCCGCCTCATCCAACATTTGTTTTCCATGAGACCAAAGTCATGTTAAACTCAATTTATTATATATTGCTATTATAATAAACATGGATGTATTATATGATTTATATATTTAATTTTATGTGAATTTACATATCCATTGTTTGATATTACTTTCATGGGTTTTATGTGTCTAGTGATTCTACATCAATAAAGTAATATTGTCCTAATTTTCCTTATATGAGAAACATGACATGTTATGCACACATATTTATCTTTGAGGTGTATATAAGACCTTTTACATATTATATCACGAGTATCCTTATTTTTATGATATTTTAATGTTCATGTAATTTTATTATTTTCATTATATTTTGATTCAATGTTACAAAACTAGTAATAGTTCAATTGTAAAATGTCATTGTTTATCAATATTTTTTATGGTTATATATACATAGATGAAATGTTATGATCCACCTCTCAAGAAATATCATGAATTTTTATACCCTCTGATTATTAATTTTAAATACATGTTCTCGTACAATTTTTCCACTCATTTGAACATAATATAATTAATAAAAATGTTTTCATTAGAATCGAACACTATTTCTCTCTCTGTTAAGAAATATGTGTTCCTCCAAAACAATGTTTCATAAAAAAGTTTTCAAAAAAGTTTTAATATATTCTTATGATTTATAATGGAGTCTATTACCCATATAATACTTTTTTACAAAATTGTTTTAAAAATAATCTTCTGTTAATTTTCCAATCAAGGTACCTTTCTAAACAGTAATGGTGCATATGGAATGAATGACACCTACACAATTTCCCACCTTCATGACCATCATATATTGATGATTCCTTTGTAAATATAAAAGGTTATTTTTTTAATGAAAAAGTTTTCATAATATTATATACATTTTTTTTATTTTAAAAAATTATATAAGAAAAAATGTTCTCAAAATAAATTATATCTATTTAGTGTTTTATGTTTTTTTCAATGCTCCCTTCTTATGTTTCCAATATATTTTTTGTCATAGAAATGGATTTAACATTCTAAATCGTTATTTAAAAAACATTCTATGTATTTTCAATGAATATTGATTTTTAAAATATTTAAATATAATTATATATTTTTAATTAAAATTGTTTCTAATATTTCATTCCTGTTTCTTTTAGAATTTTTCATAGAAAAAAGTGGTTAAAAATGTTTCCAAGATTCTTTTATATGTTTTCAAGGAAAATTGTTTCCAAAAAATTTTCAAGATTATTTTTTATGTTTTTGAAGGAAATATATTTTGAATTATTTTTGAGATTATATTATATGATTTAAGGCATTCTTTATTTAAAAATGATTTCAATCCATTTGTATATTTTTTCAAATTATTTTTAATGAAAATTATTTTAAAATTTGTTTACGTTTTAAATTGAATTTTCTAATTAGAATGGATGTTTTCATAAATAATTTCATTAAAAAATAAAATTTAAACTTATTTTCAATCTATATGACATCTCTTGTTGTTACTAAAACCTTTCAAAGAAATGATCCGAATGTTATTTTCATATTATTTCAATTAATGTTTTCTGTTTTGATGTAAAATTATTTATGTAAATGTTTTTCATTCACATTTTTTATATTTATGAATCCCATTTATCTTTCATCGGTTATATGTTTATGTAAATAGTTATCTTTAATAGATTATAGGTTTTTGAAAACCATTTATCTTTCATGGGTTACATTATTATGAAAATAGGTTATCTTTCAAGGTTTATCCATTTATGAAAATCATTTCCCATGCATAGGTAAAATGCTTATGACCCCACTACATTTAATGTGTTATGTATTGATGAAATTATTATGAATGCTATATCTTTTACAATGGTTATATTATGAGGATATATTTATGATACCCATCTTATTTTATGGGTAATGGTATGATTACATATTATATTGTGTCACACATATATAGGATTTCATTATGATATAGGTGGGACCATTATTTACCTCCAATATATTTTTTAATGATTTATATATTAGTAGATAGTCATGGATGGGAAGTTGTCACGACCAACCTCCCCGGGCCATGAACCTTGCCATTTGACCCCAAGGGTCTACTGTAATACCTTGGTTGGCTTCCCAGCACACCATAGGCTATTACTCACTAGGTTCGCTTATCATCCAAATGAGTATCCCTATAGGCCAACACATGTTCTTCTAGTGTGATTTTTACTCACTCACAAACACCCCAGGAAACATCCCACAAGGTCACCCATCCTGATTACTACTCTAGACCAAGCATACTTAACTGTGGAAATCAAATCAGGTAGGCCCCCGAAAATAAAGGTGCCCCTTGTAGACATGGGTAGTAACATTTATCCTTTTAAGTCTCACTTTTCCAAGGGTGTTACATTATCCACCACTTTAAATCACAACGCCCTCGTTGTGGACCCCATGCCTCAAACCCAGGCTGTGCCTCAGAATATTCGGCTGGGTATTGGCTCTGATACCATTTGTCACGAGCTGCCTCCCCAGGCCATGAACCTTGTCATATGACCCCATGGGTCTCCTATAATACCTTGGTTTCCTTCCCAGCACTACATAGGCTATTACTCACTAGGTTTACTTATCAGACTAATGACTACCCCTATAGGCCAACACATGTTATTCCAGTGTGTTTTCTCCTCACTCACACACACCCTGGTAAACTTCCCAGAAGGTCACCTATCATGATTTCTACTCCAGGCCAAGAATTCATAACTATTGAAATCTAATCAAGTAGGTTCTAGAAAAGAATGTTACACCGTGTTGAGGGTAGGATTAATGTTTTGTTGGCATATTCATTTTGGTGGAAGCTTTGAGATGTGGATTATTGGGAGAAACCTCCCAATAAAGAACCCCGATAAAGAGAAAAGAAAAAACAACACTGACCTTCTTTGACTTCCCGCTCGAAGATTCAACCGTTGTGAGAAATCTTCAATGACCAACATCTGCATCATCATCAACGAGCCGACGCAGCTCGATATTGGTAGTGTGTGGCAGACACAACAAACAATGAACTCCTTCGTCTTCTTCCTAAAAATTTGGCATCGATGATCGACAATCAATGTTATGTGGGTTTTGTGTAACTTTCCTTTTCATTTTATCTACATTTAATTGGAATAGAATCATTGTGCGGTTGTAAAACAATTGTTCTTCATTTTCATACACATTGCGGTGCAATGTGTTACCACCCTAAACGCGGAGGGTGCGGGCCAAACCAACATGGCCTGGCCCCTCTGATGTTCTTGTTTGTGTTTATTCTCAGCATGGTGACAATGCAGCGTTGAATGCGTTGAAGGAACTCGAAAAGGCCGCGATTCCATGACCTCCATGAACCGCGCCGCACACTTGGCATTCTGGTGCCTTAACTGAGCCAGCTCCGTGGGATGAATTGTCGTCGGCCCAACCACCCGGGATCTAGGCCGCCTGCCGGCTTGGCCAAGCCCCATTCCTCCACCTTCCGACCTGCCTAGTTCTCTACTCGGCCGCTTTCCAGTAGGGTTGCGCTCTTCCCGGCTCGATGTGCACCCTGCTCGTGAGCTTGACGGCTCAGCCGTTCCCTGACCAACCGCCCGCCGGCTTGCCCGGTGCCCTTCCCAGACACCTCCTGACCTCGCCGCAGCTTGCCCGAATGCCCAGTGGCCCGTCTGGAAACCACCAGGCCAATCGACCGGCCAAAACAGACCAAATCATCCCTCTCGGTTCACTGACTGAACCGGCCGAACACTCCCTCGCGACGCTCTAGGCCGAACTGGCCCCGTGCCTAGGCTGAACCACCCTCCCGGCCTGCTGGGTAGGGACAAGTGGGTTGGGCTGAACCTAATAGGTTGGACCACCCAATGGTCTGGGCCAGACATAGCAGGTCTGACTGGGTTGACCCAGACCAGGTCGGCATAGACTGGGTTTCGCTGATTCGATTCGACTAGGTCGGACTGGACTTAGGCCTACTAATGACCCCCTTACATTATATGGCTATATCGTTGGCACCAAACGACCATTTGAAGAACCGTCAACAACACTGGTTTTCATGGAGCATGATGGTCCCTTTGAGTATACCCTACTGGAGTTTTGGGTAATGTTAAGATACGGTCAGGATAGATTGCACACGAATCCAACTGGGCCCCCGAAACTAAAAGGATAATAACTCACAGACCGGGCATCCAGTTGACGCACCTTATGTTGCGTTGAGACTCCTATGACATGGCGGACCATTGAGATACCTCATTGTGGGACTTCATGGATATTGGAGTATATACCATTAGCTTGTGGAGCAGATCCTCTCGGAGATGAGTGAGCATAGTGCAGAGTTATCAGACCAGTTCTGGGTTTACCCTCTAGCGGGGCTAAGCAGTGTGTTACCCATTGAGCTTAGGGTTTACCCTCCAGCTGGGATGGGTAGTGGGTACCGGTTGACCTTAGTGTTTATGATCCAACTGGTCTACGCAGTGGGTTACTGAATGACCACATTGGGTTTACCCTCCAACTGGGCAGGACAGTTGGTTACCTGATGACTTCTATCAGGCTCAGCCCTTTCTATGAGGCTAGTCAGTGACTTTTCTCTGTGATTATCAAAGCGGGACCATTGGTTGTACGATTTTCCCATTATACATGATAGATTAGGAGATCTCTTACTGCCGAGGTTTCGACAATGTGACTATGGATGTTATTTTATATTATCCCTAGAATAAAATCCTAGTTCTGTTGAGTTAGTAACTTTATTTAATTTACCTTAGGATTGAGCAGAGGACTGCGCTGGAGCTCAGGATGCTTGAGTTGAAATCTTGTAGGGATTTATTTTCTTTTATTTGTATTTTACATGAAGTGTATGGAATTTTGAAGTGTTTTATGCTTTCAATTATGTTCCAATAACATGCCATGCATTAATCTTCTATATAATTGGCATTTTCTACTTTTAAAAAATGAGTACTATTTTTCTTCCACTGTTTTTCCAATTTGGTATTACTAATTCCACAATTGGATGTTATTTACTCAGATATACCAATGTGAAACTCTAATAAGAGAGAATTTTCTCCCCACCGACTATCCATAGAGCCTCGCTAGTAGTCGATATCCTCTAGTGTATAGGGAGACACACTTGAGGTAATGTGGTGACCGGTTCGGCCACCGGTTCAGGTGTGATCTGGGAATGGACGTTACAAAGTGGTATTATAGGGTTTCTTTCCCACTAGCATAATATTTTGGATTTTGTAGGTGTGAGATGGAGGATGTGTCGACATTTGGGTTAATACTCATTCATGGGACAGATCACCCCATTTATGAGAAATAATCTTGTCGCTAGGGATGGTAATTTATTTTTGTACTATTTGAGGTTACAGTTGATATGAAATGACCTTGACAGACTAGTGCATTTTCCACAGCTTTTTGATTTTGAGAATTTTTATAAATAATTGTCTTATCCTGATATGGAATTTATTTTTCATACATGCATCATCTTAGGTATATAGAGATTTACATGTTAGGCATATAACATTCCATTTAGTTGCATTTGTATGATGCATGCTAATTTGGATTTTTTTTATTTGGGTGAAATGCCATGATTTGATATGCTTTAGCATGCCTCTGTAGATAACATGTTTCAATGATATATTAAACACTCTTGAGGGATTATATGCCATAATGCATCATTTATTAACATATTTTGTTATTTTTCTATGATTCAGTGTTATAGAATGATGTTGTTTTACAACTAACGATAACATTCTATAGATATTTTGATATAATAAAGGGATACTAAAGATAAAAAGGTAAAAAAATTTGTGATAAATGGGACCCAAATTCCAGTGTTAAGGTGTATGGGTGATTTATCGATTTTTTGATGGCCACCCATGTGCTTGAACCTTATATAACCAAAATATGTTTGAAAATGGTATTAAATATAAAACTCTTGTGTTTTGATTGTAATGAATTGTTGTTGGGTTGATTTTTGAATAACCTAGATTGAATAATTGTGACCTTCAGAGGCCACCTTCCTTGTAAAAAAAATTTATATTCTAAATTTTATTTTTAAATATGAATAAAATTGAATGTTAAATGATTAAATAAGATGTTTGTGATAGCTTTACAATTTTATCTATAGGTAATTGTTTTGAAAACCAAGTAAAATTTTATGAAAAAATGTAGTTGTGTGTTTGTAGAAATTCATTCAAATAATGAATGGTTAAAATGAAATAATTAAAATGGTTAAAACGAAAAACGGGATTTTGAATCTTGTGTTTTCAGTTTTGTGTGATCAAGAGATATGGTTGGTGTTTATAATTCTTAAGGGGATAACATATTGAATTTAGTACCCTTATAATGCTCTAATCTAATAAGGTAAGTTTGTTCCACTACTCGAGAAGACATCATGGGACTCATCTATTGTGACATACTGATAGGTTTATGTTACTGATTTTATAAACAATGTTTGATGTGATGATCATGGTTTGAGGAACGTCACATGCATGAATTACTGTGTTCTAATATAGCATTTTGGTGAGTTGCTGATTTTCTCATGTGACGTCATGGATAATCCTAAGGTGGGTAGTGGAACATCATTTTCAGTAAACGTGTCGGCAGGAGATGCAGAGCTTTTTGAACAATGTTTTCTATTAGTAGTTTGATTGATATTCTTAATGACATTAGTTTTTCACTTAGTGCACTCTTATGAATACGAAGAGCATGTACCCTATCTTGACCTTATAAAGGAGACACTATGATACTATTGGTCTTATGTCACATTGTAGATTAGATATTATTGGTTATGATGGGTGGTTGTTATATGGGTTGTGTGTGGGATGCATGGTTATTTTGGGATACTCTTTATTCAAAATGGGGAACAGTTGTTTTTCAAAATAGCCCTGCGATTCCTTGACTAAAAAATTTTACCAGAGGTTAGGTAAAGACTTCATTATACATGTAGATGGTTTCAGAGTACTTTTAAAGTCACATCGTCAGATAAAGGTCAAATTTGGGTTTTGGGTCTGCGACATTTTTATAGGTAAACATGTGTAACATGTTCTGTTGGTTGATCAATATTCAGCCTTTTTTGTTGAAGAGTTCCATGTAATGGCCTCAGATATAAGGTCTATTTTTATTTTTAATCTATAAAGGGAAATATGGCTCCAGTATTCAAGGTGTATCCATTATAGTAGTGAAGGGTTAAAGGAGTGTTTGGCATTTGGAATGCAACACGCCAGTTCTATCGAGATTAACTGGCATTTTTTAGGTTTGTTGTTTTAGTAGTCATTCATAATGGCTTCTCAAGGATGAAATGTTTTTAAGGTGGCTATATTGTAATGGACTATGTTTTTAAACATGGATAAAATATGAAGGATTTCTAAAATACTTTCTCTTATTCAATTGGTTGGTTTTTTAAACCATGCTCCGGATTTTTATTCTGAGAGTTCAAACAACTAATGGTGTAATTTTTGAACTCATGTAATTGAACTATTATTTTATTATGTGTCTCGATGATTCTCAACAGCACCGAATCCGAAAAAGATAACTTTAATTGATCTACAAGGGCAGTGCAGGGATGCTGTCCAACACGTATAGTTTACCCTGTTTAATAAATTTTTTAATTTAATTAAACACGATTATATGATAGTTTGTAATTATTTAAAATAATGTAATAATAATAATAATAATGAATTATTATTATTATTATTATTATTTTTATTGTGTAATTAAATAAATGGTAAAATATTAATTAAATGATCGTTGAGGAAATTAATGTGGATTTTGGGTTAATCAAAGAACCAATTAATTAAATGAAGAGTTCCAGAATTCATAAAAGCCCATTTATTGTTAAATAGATTTTATGGGTTGGAGTTTGTATTATTAATGTCATTTTAATGATATTGTAATAAATTGGGGGGTTTTCATTTTAATTAAATGAAATATAGAATAATGATAATGATAATGTTATTATTATTTTTATTTTTATTAAATTAATTAAATGGTAAATGAATTTATTGTGTGTTTTGAGAATTTCAAGGATTTTTTTATGTAGGGTTAATTGGGTGTTATAGTCTTAATAAATTAAGGTTGGTTGAAATCATAAAAATGATTTAATATTATTATTGTTATTATGAATATTATTATGCTTATATTTATTATTATTATAAATGTATTATGTTTGTTAAATAATTAATAATAATAATATATTTTGGGGGGTTTTGTTGGAAAGAAATAAATGTTCAAAGGGGTGGTAATAATATTTTATTTTGTTATTATCATAAACTATTTTGAATAAATAAAATAAAACTTAATTAATGTAGTTTCGATTAGTATCATTATTGAGTGAAAATAAATGAAAAGAGGAGGAGTTATACCTTTCCTCCATGCACAACAGCATGTGAACCACCTTGCAGCGCGCATGATGCCACCGCCTACCCTCCTCCTCCAGACCACATGGAACTCCCTCCATGTCTGGAGTTTCCCTTCATGTGTCATTATATCCCCCTTAAGATATGACCCAGTAGTGCGTGACCCAGCCCTAATAGAACCCTCACAGTAGCACATGACCCCTGTAGCGTGACCCCTTCTCTAACTTCATCATTTTTTCCACTTGTTTTCATCTTGGATTTGGTCTTATTCGTCATGGGACCCATTGGTCTATATTCCAGCATCCACCGCCAAGGGTGAGGTAGATGAGCTCGATTCTCTTGAAATATTTTTCTTCGGACAACACATACACACACACACACACACACACAGAGAGAGATATATATATATTTTTATATTAATATATATATATAATTGTGCGAGTGCAAGTGACTATGGTCCAATTTTGGGTTGGTCTTCGACGTATGACGAAGTGAAGCATGTTTTGGTTCCACCTCGACGTAGGGTCCCAAATATCTATCACTTATTTTACGAATTATTTTCTTCTTTAATGAAATTGGGAGTATAAATTTATTTTATTTTAGAACTGATAAATTTTCATTAAATGATTTTTAATAATAAATTTTTTGTTGGTGGTAATGTTATATCATGCTTTCTGAAGGTTAGGATTTTGTAAATGTCCATATTAATGCTAAAACCCAATACACTAATTCAATAATTTTGATGTTACTGAATGATTCATTCCATGAGTGATAAATGAGGAAATTAACATGTGTTGGTGTTAGGCTTGTATTGTTGGCTACTAAAAATATATTGAGAAAATGCCCTAAATGTTAAATGGTCAAACAGGAAGCACCCATGGGACTTCCTTGTAAAAGGGTCATAAATGTTGATGTACTTTAACAACCTTAGGTGTTTTTTATCCCATGTCACAAAATGTTAATAACTCAAATGATGATATTTATGTCGGCGAATTGCATGATTGAATGGGGATGGATATGTGATAGGTTAATTAATTGAAGAATTAATTACCAAGTAATGGGTTGTATTTTTTTTTTTTTGCATTTTATGTATATTAATAATATTGAATATTTTGAGATGTTCGGAATATAAATTGGAAATTTTTAAAAATTAATGGATGGATAAATTATTACACGATAATTGGTGAACAGTTAATTAATTAATGAATTTGTTAATGATATTTGAATTAATTAATTTGTTTTCGAATTAATTAATTTTTGTTCATTAATTTATGAGGGTGAATTTATTGGTTTTCATGACTGTTGGTCAATAATACCTTTGGTTTTTTGTTCATTTACGGATTCCTAATTTTTTTAAGATGTAGATTTCCAAAATATATGATATGTTATTTGATATGGTTACTAAATATGTTGTTCTTGTTTAGTATGTTTGACATGAGATGTTTTCAACAAGCATGTTAATTATTAGAGTGATGGAAAATACACTAATTTAGTGGATGATTTCAAACATGATAATGACTTGGGATAATTAATTATAATCTATTGAAAAGTTGAATTGTTAATTGTTTGTAGAATAATTTAATAAAGGATTTATGTTTGATAGTTAATTATTAAATTAATCAATAGATTAGATTAATTAATTTATGAATTAATTAATGGATTTTTTTTGGGAGTGTAAGACATGACACTCTACACCAATGATAAATACATATATTTAATTGATAAATGGGTTATGAGACAGGGCCTGTTGCTAAAAATAATCATGGTGTGCATGACATCGCATTCTAAAACCATATTGCATGAAAATATTCTATTATGGGGCAAGTATTAATCCTAAAAATACCCATGGGTTCTGAGATAAGGACTAATGCTCCAAGTACTACTGAGGTTTCTATACATGTTGTTCTACAACCATTAATTTACATTGGATTGTGAGTCCAATTGTTCTTAAATGAAATTAATTAATTGGTTAATGAAAACCAAAGATTTATACTAATTCGTTAGTTTAATATGAGAAGGGGTTCATAGATATTAATAAATTGGGTGATTCGCTGTTAGTGGATAGACTAAGAGAGAATTTATATGTTTATAGGATGATATTTGAAATATTATATTAAATAATAAATTTAATATCTTATGATGTGTTACTGAAACCTAAGCACTATCATTGATTCAATCTTTTATTTGATTACATAGATTGTATTTAGATACATTTTTGGTCTGTGACTTATACGTGGGGTGTATGGCTTAGGCCAGATCATGAAAATTTTGTAATTTGTAAAGTTTTGAATAAATGATAAATGATAATTAATGTGGGATGACTATTTTTTATACATGAAAATCGTATAATGAAGGTTCAGACACTAGCTGAGAGCGAAAGCTGGTACATGGGTATAGAGTTTCATTTTACAGCAGACATTAATTATGAATGCATTCACACTATATAAAGTATTTATTTATTTTACAGATTTTGGGTAGACACAGGTGGTATCGGCCTAGAGAGATTTTTATCTCACACCCTTCTCAACTAACCATTACCCGAGTTACCTGATTAGATTTTATTTGGCTGTAGTATTGTGCTGTTAATAAATACATGGGAAATTGGAGTATAGGACTGAGTGAGAGCTTGGGATTCTCGAGATGATTGACCATATGTATTTATTATTTTTTTTTGTATAGTACGTGATGTGTATATCATGATGTATTGTTTTTGGCTTTCAATTGTGTATCCATATCATTTCATGCATTCATATGTTGTATAATTGTCATTGGATACTTTTCTAAAATTAATTCTACTTCGCTTCTACTATTTTTTAAATTATGTATTATTTATTCTGCTATTGTTTGATATTTACTATGATATACGGTTTTGAAACTCTAATAACAAGGTATATTCTCACAACTAACTATCCTTATACCCTCGCTCCTAGTCGGAAGTCTCTATTGTATGGGGATACATAGTTGAGGTTGTGTGGTGACTGGTCCGACAACCAGATAAGGGGCGAGCTGTGTCAGGACGTTACTATTTTCTAGCAGTTTAGATGTTGATTATGATTATCCTTCATGTGTAAATCCATTTTAATTGTCGAATGTTTTTTTGTCCCATAGGATATTATTGGACACAATCTCTTACTATAATGGGTTTAATTATCAATAATCATTTGGTATATTATGACATTTATCTAACCTCATTATCACAAAGAATTCTTAATGAAAATTCACATATCTTACATCATGAGAGATCATAAATCAGGTAAAAGATATTAGAGTATATATCTTAATTTAAATCGAATAATTTATTATTTTTGTTCATGTATAAACGACATTAGAACTGATTATATATGTGTAACTATGAGGATTAACAAATTCCGAAATTGTTGTATTGTCTGAAAAAAAAAGAACATGTAATATTATCTATATATGAGTCACTGACACCAACAGAAGAACGGAGAGACCAACAGAAAAATGAATCATTCATGAGTGGATTAACCAAATCATCCATGAATGATAGAAGAGTCACCAAATGATGTCTCACTGACAGGATGAGTCACCGACTAATGACTCTCTGATTGATGACACATCGACGGATGTTCACTGACATGATGAATCATATACTGGGGAATTATTCACATATGAGTCACCAGTAGGGTAACTCACCAATAGAGGAGTCACTGAAAGACTTTTTAAATTTTCATATATTAAATTTTTTTTAACGTTCATATTTGAAACATTTCATGATATAGAAATATTTAATAATCATTTGAAGGATTTTTAGTAGACATTATGAGGTATGATGAACTTATTCATGTGTAACGATCAAGCTCTCTATGGGATTACAAGAATAAATTTGTTCTGAAAAGTATAGTGGAGTATGTGGCTTGCCCACTAGAGAGACATACATAAGAACATCTACTACTCTCATGCACCTAGTGTGAACTGAAGAACAAAAGAAATAACACACAAGGAAATGTCAACCAAACTATACATCAAATTGAAAATCTATATCATCATATCAATGTATGAGAATAATATCCCTATATGACAATACATGTACATGGATTCTAGAATACGAGAAACATGTTTTTTTGAGTTCCAAAAGAGGACTCAAAACACATATAAGCTAAATATGAAGATTCCAGATATGTTTCTCATGCCTCATAGAGCCTTCTAAATCCATTCTCAGTTTTATTTTCTCTATTATGTTCGTTTTTAAATACTTTTGAGTAGTTTGTATTTTATCTATAAATCACACATTGTCTCCTATATCCAACTGAAAGATACAATATATCCTTCCACTCATACCTTCCTATTCATTTTTACTCTTACCGATACGTGTGGAAGAGGCCCTTGTGCTACATGGTAGGTTGTACCCATGATGAACTATAGTAGTTGTCTTGTGACCAGGACAACCTGTGTACTATTGTGAACCCTGATCTAGTGTATAGATTGAACTAATTATTAATTTAAACTGATTGGTGATAGGTGATCACAAAGTGGAGAGGATTTGGTCTCTTCTTGAGACTCAACCAATTGATTCTTTTCTATTGTACTTTTACATTGGATTTTACCCTATTTTATCACATAAATCATAATAATACATTGAACTCTGATATTTAGTATTATCAAGTTTTTATAATAGTATTGAATCATTTGGTAATTTTAAAAAGTATTATTAATTATCAAATTGATATAAATTTGAACTAATTACTCTTTTGAGAAATTAATTGTACTCCCATTATTTTATAAATTAACAAATAGATAATTGGTCATTCGAATTTTACATTTTCTAGGAATTATAGATAATAATTTTAAGTAGAAATTTTTATATGAACTGAATTCAACCCCGATCTTGAGTGTCATACTCTGTCCAATATTTTGTATTAGAGGTCCTAGAATTTTTTGTTTTAAATTATTTTCAATCTTTTTCAACCATGATTTTTGTTGTATTTCAAGGAGCATAAAATTATTGTGAATACTAATCATTTATTCCTTTAAATTATATTTCTAAAATAGTATTATGGGAAATACATTGGAATGTGTTTCTACCAACATAACTCTATTTTTCAATGAAACCCACTATTATCAACAGAAAATAAAAATGAAGATGCACTTAGAAGGTATGGGTTTTTGAAATTTGGTATAAAATGGTAAATGAAAATAAGATTCATAATACTGTTATAACTACTTTGGGTGACCCAACGAAGGCATACTATAATAATAATTTATACAGGAAGACCTTATAATATTTTTTAGGGATATGGAGAGTTTAAGAGAATTTATGCATGTAGAACAACCCATTAAATTTGGGACACATTATCTATTTTACATGAAGGAACCTATATTGTTAAAGAAATGACACTTACCATATATAATATAAAATATTATAACATTAAAATAAATCTTTCTGAACCTTTTTTTGACATGCATGTCATGTTTAATAAAATACTGACCATAATTATCTCTTAGGGAAGAGATGTTATTGCTACATGGAACATTATGAGAATATTCATATGTTTACCAGATAGATGGGGAGGTACCTCGATATTACTTATAAAATCTTCTGATAAATGAAACTGATATTCATGGAACTGATAGGAAAGTTGATGATGTATAAGGAATAATTGAAAGTCAAAAAATGAATAGGAAGATGAACCTAATAGATAATCTATATCCTTCAAGACTAATACTTTAAAAATAAGTAAAAATAGAAGGTGTTAACCACTTTTGAAAGGTCTAATAATGAGGAATCGACATCTGATAATGATGAAGAGATGGCTCATCTTTCTATAATATTCAATAAACACTATAAGAATAATAAGTTCTTCAAGAACACCATTTATAAAGGAAGATAAGATAATAATGGGAAATGGAAAATGGATTGGAGATGAAATGAAAAATCGGAGGAGACTGTTTTCTATGATTGTAAGAGGTTTGGACATGTCAAGCTGGCTGTCCAAAATTAAAATAAAAAAAGAAGTATTAAACAATGAAAAGAAGTATAAGAAAGATATGAAGGCTTCTTGGATTCCCTCTAAGGATAGATCTAGGGAATTAGTATCATTTCACGATGAGAGATTAGACATGGAAAATATTTTTTTATGAGAAAAACAACTAAGGTATCCTTAAATAATCCTTTATATAGTTATTAATATTCTGGAGATGAATATGACAATGAAAATATGACAAGTAATGTACTATTTGAATACTATAACATGAAGGAAGAGAAATGAAATTGATTGAATGATAAATAATGATATTTAAAGAAACTGACGGTTCTCTGCATAAATATTATTTTTCGACTTACTACTGAAAGGGATAATAATTCTCATCCTCACAAAGAAAACAATGAAGAAAATTTCTAATGAACAATTGTAGAAAAATCTAGAGATGTTTACCAAAAGGTTAAGTAATCTTAATCAATATCATGGTAAACATGTAGATCCTATGTACACTACGGGTATTGGAAGTCATCCTTGACAATGATACCTATCTAAAACACATTGTGTAACCAAATCTAGAAAAAAAATTATACATAAAAATAAAAAATCTTCTACTACTTCTAATTCTAAAAAATCTATTAATACCTATAGTTTTTCTAGACCACATAACATATATTTCTCAATATTTTACATAATTGTTATAGAAAACCCAAAAAAAAAGATGTGGGTTCAAAAAGCATTGATTAATAATGATAGTGGACAAAAAAATGTCTGGGTACCAAAATCTGTTTTGGTTTGTTTATTTTATTGGGATTTTTTTGGGATATCGTCTAAAAGTGTATGATATTTGGATAGTGGATGTTAAAGACATATCATTGGATATTACTTGTGATTTATGAGTTTAATAAAGAGTGATGGCGGGCATGTCACCTTTGGTCACAATTATAAAGGAAAAATAATTTTCTTATGGCATAATGGTAACTCTAACTGAGGTTTAATTTATATAGTTCATTTTGTTGATGGATTGGAATATAATTTCCTTGGTATTTGACAAATATATGATGACGTATTTCCTGTTAAATTTTAAAACAAATATTTCATAGTTTTTAACTCTAATAATGATTTAGTATTTTCTGATTTTAGAAATAAAAATGTATAATATGTTCAATTAGTTTTTAGAGTTTCTCAATATTTTTATGTTTAAAGTGCCTTTGATAATGATTCATGGACTTGGCATAGAATATTAGGACAATGTAATGTAAACTCTCTTATCTTGATTACTCAAAAAGGGCTAGTAAAGGATCTTCCAAAATATGAGTTTTCAACTGAAAATAACTGTATTCATTTTCAAAATGATAGAAAACACAAGATATCATTAAAATCAATGAAATAAGTTTCATCTTCCAAAACATTAGAGTTGGTTCACAAATAATAGTTTGGAATAACTAGATAATCATGTTTAAATGAGAATCATTGTTTCTAAGTTCATGTAGATGACTTTTCTAGATATAATTGGACTTATTTCTTAGCTCATGAAAGTGGAACATGTCCCCACTTCCACATGTATTTTAAACAGTTTAAAATCATTATAGAATTATAAAACCAATTCTGAAGAAGTGATCATGGTTGTGAGTTAGATAATCAAGGTTTATAAACAGTTTTATGACAAAAGTTCTATAATCATAACTTCTCTACCCCTAGGACACGACATCAAAATGTAGTTCGGGATAGAAGAAATAGAACTTTACAAAATATATCCATAACAATTATTAATGAATATGATCTACCTGTTTACTTTTGGGATGATTCCATAAATCGCTACATAATTAATATACTGTTAATTAGACCTATCCTCAATTATATTCTATATGAGTTATGTAAAAATAGAATACCCAAATTTAATTACTTTAATGTTTTCGGTTGAAAAGTATATATACATAATAAAATGTACAATCTTGAAAAATTTACATCCAAGACTGATGATGTAATATTCCTAGTATACTAAACCTCTAGTAATTCCTATAGTGTCTATAATAAAATAACTACATGTTTGGAAGAATATGTGTATATCTCATTCAATGAAACATATCCACATGAACTGAAGACCTCCCTAGACATACATGGTGATGATATTTCTATTCAAGTCATAATTGAATAATTATCTAATCCTCTTTTCAAGAAATCTATTAAATTAAATAATTCTAGAAATTATTCAGGCTGTGGAAATGATGATCCCGAACCTATAGTTGAACATTTAATTACTATACATTCCTTTTCTATAACAACTAGAACACTCAACAGCCATCCTTTAAATGCTATTATTGGAAACATAGATTAAGCGGCACAAAAAAGAGTTTCCCTTAGAAGGCAGATAGAAGGTCCATCATTTTTTTCAAATCTTGAACCTTAAAACATCAATGATGAAATTAAAGATGAATTTTGGGTGACGGATAGGTAAGAATAACATAATGAATTTGAAGGGAAAAAGGATCTGAAACATGTGTATAGTTCCAAATACACATTGACCATTAGAACCATGTAGGTTTTTAGGATCAATGTTGATGAATCTGGTAATATTGTTAGAAATAAAGCAGGTTTGGTTGCACATTGTTAGAGTCAAGAAGAATGCATTGACTATGATGAAACTTTTTCACCAGTTTCTAGACATGAGGCCATCAGAATCGAACCTTCTTATATTGCCCATATTAATTTCATGTTGTATCATATGGATGTTAAAATTTCTATCCAAAATGGTTATATAGTTGATGATGATTTTTTTTGGACAACGCCTAGTTTTACAAACCTTTAATTTCAAAACATTGTATTCAAATTAATAAAAGTTTAGATGGTTTAAAACAAGCTCTTGGAGCCTGGTATGATAGAAAAAGCACTATTCTCATTATAAAAGGATTTAGAAAATAACTTTGCAATCCAAAATTTTTAATAAATCTATTTTGTAAATAATGTTTTTTCTTTTAAATTTATGTAGATGATATTATTTTTGGGTATTCAAGAAATTATTTATGTATTGATTTATTCTAAAATGATGTAATGTTAATTTGAAATGATTTTGATGAGTGAACTTAAATTCTTTCATGGATTTCAGATTTTTCAAAATAAAAAAGGTATAATTCTAAATCAATATAGTTATACAGAAGGAATTTTAAAAAGATATGGAATTAATAGAATTAAAAGTAGTGAAACTCTGATGAGTACTACATATAATATGGATCTTGATGAAGATGGTAAATCTGTTGATTAAACCCCTTACAGAGGAACGATTTTATTATTTCTCAACATGACTACTAGTAAGACATTTATAATGCTTAATTTGTGTATTTGTGCATGTTTTCAAGGTAACCCTAAATAATATCACTTCAATTCTATTAAAATAGTTTTCATAAACCTCAATCAAACTATCAATTTAGGGTTGTTTTACCCTAAAAGTCAATCATTTGATATATTGTGTTTTTATAATGCGGAATTTGGTGGATGAACGTTAGATAGAAATAGATTACCTATAACATCTAACCATTTGGGAATGTCATTGGTTTCAGGGAATAGTATTAAACAAAATTAGATTACATTATATACTACCAAATACGAATACAATGCTACTGGTAGAGGTTGTGCTCCGATTTTTTGGATGAAACACACTCTTCTAGAATATAGATATCAATTTTGACATGTATCTATAAATTTGTAACAATACAAGTTCTATAATAATGATTAAGAACCCTGTTTCTCATTGTATTAAAAAAATACTAATGTTAGATATCACTCATTGAGATATCATTTTAAAAAGGGTGATATCACATTAGAATTTATTTGAATTGAATATCACCTTGATAACATATTCAATAAGAAACTTAACTCTAAATAGATAAATTACATCAGAAATGAGAAAGGAATCACTAATCTATATGTGTCTAATTGTCTTTATTCTATGTCAAAATTAAAAATTTATGTCATCTTGACACTATCATGGAGACTCTTTCATGAAAACTCCTTCATTCCAAATACGTCATGCCGACATTGTCAGGCTGACTATTCCATGCCAATACTGTCATACCGACTCTGTCATGTTGGCTTCATTATACTAACTCTATCATACTGACTCCTTCATGCAAAATATGTCATGCAAACACTCTCATGATGACACTTCTGTCATGCAGACATGTATTTAATGCTGACACAGATGATTTACCCTTTTAACAGTTTTATGTTTTTAAACAAAACGACACTGTTTTGGATATTTATAATCTTGGTTTTCAATGTCATGATTTTCTCTCTATTTCATCCTTAAATGATATAAACTATAATAGTTCCATTCTACTACATACATTGATAAAGTTTTTACTCACTCTAACGTCAACTTTTCACCTTCTAGACTTGAACCAAGCTCTCGAAATGGGAATGGTGAAGCACCTTGATAAAGGATACACTAATAATTCAACACCCGGAATAAAGTAGAAAGGAGAGTCTGGTGGATCTTTTGGTCCAGTAAATCGAGCATTATCCAATTATATTGTATCTCTGGGAAAAAGTGGTGTCTGCAGAATGGTTGTTGGAGAGCGAGTCACTACAATTGAATGTTCTACAGGATCATGGATGGATTAAGTGGTTTTCTTATAATGGAAGAGAATATTATTCGAATTTGGTTTTTGAGTTCTATATGAATTCCTAATTTCTTCAGGACGGATGTGATGCCTATAAGATAAAGGTTAAACGAAATAATATTTCATTCTCTTCAAATCTGTGGGTTGAATGTCTCAAATTTACACATGAATTAATTTTTGATGAATATCAAGGTACTCCTCCACCTGAAAGTGATTTTTCGGCCTTGGGAAATATTTGAAAGAACTTACTGACAATGAAGATCCTCGATGTCGGTATTTTATTGAGCTGCTCAGAGAGTGTAAAATATTGTGTATGTACATCCAGAACAAAATATTCCCAAGAAAGGGGGATTTTTTCTTTGATGTACATTGATGTCTACCTTTTTTATTAGCATAATAATGGAGTTAGGTGAATCTTATAATGTTTTTAATGGTTCACATAATTGATATGATCAAACCCCCAAAGTAATAAAATTCATTTCTTTATCCTAGGATGATATCTTCTTTGTTGAATGGAAAGGGTTGTGTGTATGATAATTATTATACTGTATCTTAATGTCATAACATTTTTTCAATAAGGATAGTTATTGAAGAATAAATATTCAATGGAACCCATAGAAGAAATAGTGGGTTAGTGATGAAGAGAAATGTTATGAAAAATAAAATTCTATAGATCACCCTACCAAACCAAGAGATATAATGGGCCTGCGTTTTGGTCATGATGAAGAAGAATATATCTCATATGACCATAAAGATGAGCAAAATTTAGCAGACAAAGAAATATATATTGTTGATGAATTGTGTGATCCTGATGTTGTTTTAATTCCCCCAAAGATGGCCTATAGACATCCAAGTCCACCACATTCCTTACCTTCCAAAGATACAATTTTAATGGATGATTTTGATGAAGAATAAATAAAAGTGATTGGCAGTGTGGAGTATGAAACTAATGAATCAGATGAATAATAAGAATAGAAGGATCAAAGATAACAATAAAAGGTATATATTTATTGAAATGAGGAAAATGAGGAAGATGAGGAAGAATATGTAGAAGAGGAAAAATATAGAGGAGTGAAGAAAATGGTAATAGAGGCGATGTTTGACATGATAATCCTAACAATTATGGTGATTATGGACATGAATATGGACATGATGAAAGAGTTGAGGTAGATGCACCTGTGGAAAATCTATAGAATTAATAGTTAGTACCTTCTCCACATGTTTTGTATGTAAGGACAAGACGTCAAACTGAGGGGGACAAAGATACAATGATTAATGAAAATTAGGTGTATCCTTATGAAATGGAATATCAATATGTTGTGAAGAATCATCTAGGATGTGTGTGGATTGATATTCTCACTCATATTGATGATCTTTTCATGGATGAATGGCTGAGGAATTATGGTTTTGTGGAACTAGCATTAGATTGTGAAGATTTAGATAAAGAATCTTTTGTTCCTATTACATGGGAACCTGTGGGTGAGACCCATTCTAGTAACTATGTCACTATGGCTGATTTGGAAAATTTCGTGGAAGAAATATGTTCATCAGTAAGACATTCAACTCAATCTCAAATGAGATAAGTGATTGATGATTCTTGGAGAGCTGACACTAAGGTGAATGATAACATTAATGTTATCTGGTCTATGGTTGAATGTGTAATTCAAAATAGTACTTCATTCTCTACTTTTCCCTTAGTATGTGCATCTCATGTAAATGTTTTTCCAGTCTCACAGAAGATCATAAATAAAATTCATCCAAATTTCATTACAACTATTGAAACCATTGTGGTAAAAACACCAATAAAGGGAATGGGATGATGATGTTAACACTAGAATTAGTGCATTAACCATTGAGTATTAGACTATAAGGATATGATTCATGAAAGGATGTTCAGATAATGTTTCCAATCTTAATGTTCATGATTTGTCCAAATTGGGAGAGTATGTAATGGAAATTTTGCAATCTTCTTCAACCTCAACTCCATCTCCACATTCCAATGATTTGGAAGCTTTCAAATCTGTTGTTTGGGAAGAGATGAAAGCAATTCCAAGTGGCATCTATACATAATCTCTTGTTAAAATTAACATGGGTGTTGACCATGCTCAATTAATAGTCATGATTTCTACCAAAGGATCCATTGAGACATATGAATAGTATACCCAGAAATTCAATCTGTATTTTCAGAAGATCTGTACCTAGTATCAGCTCACTAGTCACTTAAAAATGAAGTGGAAAATATCATATAACCTCCTGTGACTATTTTATTTAAGGGCCAAATTAACAAAATGATGGATTTCACTACTCTCATATATATATATATATATATAGAACATGGGTGACTTTGAAAAAGAAATAAAGTATGTAAGAGAAATTATTGATGACTTTATCAGGCAGGTTAAACCATACATCCATGTTTAATGTGATGTCATAGTTGTTACAATGGTTACTCGTATTCACTATGATTCACCAATTACTACTTCTCTAATATCAGTTTCTCATGCCATTACCTAGATCTAGGCTATTATGACAGAACAAACTCAACCTTAGGTGTAATTGCAACAAAAACCATTCATGGAACCAACTTTTCTAACCTGAATACTTTTACCTCCACTGAAGATTCATTAAAATTCTTTTTTTCTCAACCACCACCTGCATGAAAACCAATAATCAACCTGATAAGGGGAAGTAACCCTTTACCCTAAGAAGTAACGTGGAGTTATTCTTTTCTATAAGGTGTAATGCATGTACTCTTTGAATTTTATTGTAATTTCATTATGACTGACAATTCATTATTTCTATATTTCATTTTTCCTTTTTATCTTCCACTTTTAGAGAATCAAAAAAGTGGTAGAACATTAATAAGAATTGGAAGTTTTCATTACAACAAAAGGGGATAATTTGATGCATTAATCATTGTCTATTTTTCTCTGAAACATTTTTTTCTCCTGTTATAATAAGATTGTTTTTTTATTCTCTAATGTTAATTAAAAATTACATGATTTCTGATCAACAAAAAGGGGGAGATTGTTGGCCCATAAGATAGTGTTTCCCCTATCTCTACCTATAATGGTTTAAATTATCAAAAATCATGTGATCTATTATAAGATATATTTTTCTTCATTATCACCAAAAATGTATTAATCACATGTCATGTAACTTACCTCATGATAAATAATAACTAATGAAATATATTATCTAGTATATCAGATCATTTCAATAATATATATTATTTTTTTTAAGTATAACGGAGATTATAACTTATTATATAAGTGTAACTATGGGGATTCACATATTCTGGAATTGATGTACTGTAAGACAGATAGAAAATCTAGGATTATCTATGTATGAGTCACTACACATATAAGCGAGCTGAGACACCAACATATAAATGACACACAAATTAATGGAGTCACCGACAGATTTCTCACTGAAAAATGGGTATCAAAATTATGTCTCACCGAGAGACAAGTCATTGATTGATGTCTCATCGACAAGAAGACACGTTGACAGATGAATCACCAAATGATGACTCACTGATTGATGCCTTGCGGACAGGACGACACACTGACTGATGACTCACTAACAGATGAGTCATATACATGACAACTCCCCAATAGATTAACTCACTAACAAATTATTCATTGATAGACTATTTGAATTTTCATATGTTAAAATTATTTATAACACTCTTATTTGAGTAATTTAATGAAACTGACTTATTAAATAATACATTGTAGGACTTTTAGTAGATAGTACGAGGTACAATGAACCTATACATTTGAAAAGATTGTTCTCTCTATTGTCACTCAAGAATAAAAATATTTTTAATAGTGTAGTAGTGTAGTGTGTGTCGTACATGATTGAGAGACATACAGAATAAAAAAATTCAACTATAGTGCACCCATTCTGATCATAAGAATAATAGAAAGAACACATGAGGCAATCAAAACCAAGAAGTACATATTATTCAAAAACTACATCATCATATCAAATATGGATAAGAAAATACATATAGAACAATAATGGTGCTTGGATCCCAGAATACGACAATATGTTTTAGTGTCAACATACAGATGAGAACTCAACCCTCATCTCAGTAAAATCATAGAGTCTAGAGAGGAATATCAAGGCACATAAATCCTTATAAACCCATTCTCATTTTTATTTTCTCTATTGTGTTCATTTTTTACAAACCTTTGAGTAGTGTGTGAATGTTTCAATATAGTACACACTATTTCTTGTATAAAACTGAATGATACAATATATCATTCCCCTCATACCTTTTTTACATCTTTTTTACATTAATAGATCAGTGTGGAAGATGGATTTGTTTGACCTAGTATTTTTTTCGATGAAGTACAGTGGTAGAGGTATTATGATCTATACATCATGTGTGTAGTTTGGATCCCTAATCTAGGGTTTAGAACAAACTTTTTATTTATTAATACATAGTGCTGTTAATTGGTCACCAAGTAAATAGGATAAGATCTCTGAATGAGATTGATCTTCTTGTTTCTTATTTATTGTGCTTTTAAATTGAGTTTCACTCTGTTTTATCACATATTTCATATATATATTGATCTCTGATAGTTATTCAAAGCATGTTGTGTAATAGTATTTACAAATTTGGGTAGTTTCAAAAGGTGTATTATTTATCAAATTGCTATAACTGAGAACTAATCACTTTCTAGAAATTAATCAAACATCCAAACACATATAAATTCACTACTGGATAAATGGTCAATTAAATTTTAAATTTGGGGAAATTATAAATAATAATTTTAAACATAAATTTTAATAGGAACTCAATTCACCCCCTCGTGAATGTCCTACCATGTCCAACAGTAGTGTAAGATGTATTTTGTTTCAAAATGGGTGAAGGGATTCCACCATCATGAAAAATCATGTTATGGATTGAATGGTATGTATTATATGGAGATTAAGATTTAATTTTTTATATATAACACATATTTATGGAGTTGAAATTGTTTGATATTCGAGGATGAAATTTGGGATGGGTCAGTTAGAATATAGGTTTATTTTGGCTGCGGGAGGCACATGTGGTGGTTTGTGTTTTTTCTTGATTCATATAGAGAATTATGTTTATTGATGGATTTTCCACGAAGTTTAAAAGGGTATGTTCATGGTTTTTGATATTTTACATGATTTATGGTCATGTACTAGTGATTTTTGAGAAACTAGGGTAACAGTTTGAGAGGATATCGAATATTTATGGTTCAATTGAATGTGTGGGATGGGTGGGATGCAAATGTGGAATTTTTGAATGTTGTATTCCATCCAACATTTAAAATACAATGGTTATACCCCTTCATCTTTCTTAAGTAAAGAATTGATTTTTTGTGGTTGATTATAAGGTTTGTTAAATAAGAGGAATGTTAGTTTAGGTGATTGGACTTTATTTTTTTCAGAATGATTAAAAGAAGAATTACTGTTTAATTAGGGATGACAAGAATGGGGTGACCAATGTGTTTAAAATTATTTTTTTATGTAAGTGAAAAACTTGTTGAGGGGTGTCCACGTTGTTGATCTTGTTTGTGTGAATAGTTTTGTTAATGTATTGAAATATTTGGAAGTCCATTAGTCCCATGAGGATGATGGACTACAAGACATGTTTAGGTAGGTTAGTGGGCATTCAGTCATATCACTAGTGATTTTTGACTTGTGGATCATAGTGTTAGGTTTATTAAATAATTTTAATACAAGATGGATCTATATATTTTATGATTGGGTCGTTATGTAGGCACATGCTGAAAAAGCTCGAGTGGTTATACAGTAGTTTTGTTTAATGGAGTGTAGGTTCTAGACTGCTTGGTATATAAGGAATTATTATTGGTGATTTGGGGATGATGAATACCTCTTGGGTTTTATGGATTGTTTGTTGATGGGAAACTAGTGGGAAATGAGGCATAAAGATTTTAAAGGCATCTAATGTGACCATATTGTGATATTGGCCTTTAAATATAGGTAATTTACGATGGCCTTTATTGAAAGAATCATGGCACACTCATAAATTAAATATGATCATTTTATAAACATTGAAAAAAATCATGTTTTCAATTAGAGGTAACATTGTATAATCAACATTATATAAACAGACATCATGTTTGCTGATTAGATTATTCATATAATGTTTTACTCATGGGGATGTGTTGGTGAAACCAAAATGTGGGTTGTGATCTCCAAAAAATTTCAACTGATGTACTTATGAAGGAATATATGTTGAATAATGTTATGGTTAAAATTAATTAACTCCTTTAATGGGTGACAACTAATGTGTTGTTAGGTTACTAAAGTTGTGGAGAAATAGGATCAGCTACCTCCTAGTATGAGTAGTTTTCAGATTCTAGGTCGTTATATATTTAATTGTTTTAGGAATGGGGTGGAAAGGTCACTCATAAGGAGGGGATTCACATTTTAAAAAAGAGAGAGTAACCATTTTTCTATAAGGGTAAGAAACATGTGGAGTTAAATGCATATTTTCCAGGTGACACTGTCATATAATGAAGAATTGATGATGTGAAAATTTGTGTCTTATAGACTGCTGGTAAGGATTTGGATGTGGTGGTGGTATGAAATATGTGAGGATGCATCATAGAAAGGTACTATGCTAACATGCTGATAGTGTGAGTTTGGTGTCTATGGGGAATGTATTCTTGGGATGTTCATTCATGAATATGTCTAAAAGACAAATTTTGTAACATGTTAGCCCCATTAGGCTATTCTTGAGATGATAATTTCATTTCAAGAATTGAATAATTTTTAAGGGTAACCTTGTTTCTTTAGTTGATGTATGAATTGTGGGGGTGTGTCCAATTTGGGTGGATTTTATGTGGTTGGAAATCGATTATAGGTAGTATCCTCAATGATTTCTAGACACAATGATTTGGAAAATACATTTGGGATTTTTTAGAAGATTTAGTCGTAGTTATAGGAGTCCTTTTTTAATAATATAGGTTCTACACAATTAAACACGGTTTTCTTCACACAAATAATATGATGTGGATCACCATAGTGTGTAATATTTTGGAATTTGGCATGACTTTTTTCGTTTTGAGTGGCTTCTACAAAGGCCAACTATGTGTATTATTTTTAGAAATTGGTGTTTTCTTAGGTTTTTATCTATTACAGGCATGGGATTAGTGTTAGACCTTGGTTGTGCTTCAAAAAATTTATGGAACAAGGCCATTGGGCCCTAAATTATAGACGGATGTTGGTTGGGGAATTTCATGAAAAAAAATTATGTTCCTTTATTTGATGCCGTGTATGTGGGGTTGATTAATAGTTGTGGGGAGAATAAAATAGAGGGTGTACTAATTGGATCTCCCAAGCTTGTTTAAAACTATCGTGATATTTTCCCTTATAGTAATTTATTTCATATTTATCTACTTCCCTAATTTGAGTTGAATGGTTTTTTTATAATGATGAGTTGAGGTGTATGCATCCATTGAGGAGAATCCGGTACTTGTTATGGATCAAAATGTTTTTTTTCGAGTTAAAAATATTTCTTTGGTCTATGTGTTTTGATTGAATGCTCATCTTTGGGATTAAATTGGGGATATTGATATTGATAAGTGGGACACATTGATTTATATCATGTCATATGGGAATGGTGATAATGATGGATGAAATTTGAGGATGAGTTATTATTTGGTGGAGTGGTTGTGGGATACAGACTATGAGATAAGTTATACCGCAGATTAATTTTTTTGTTTATTGAATGTGATTGTCTATTAGGGAATGGACCGAGGAGACCTAGGGGGTCGAGAAATGAAGATTAAGAAAAAATGGAAATATGTATTGAGATAACGATTGGAATAATATTTGAAGTATCAGTTCACAATAACTGTGTTACATGTAGAAGTTGGTGTGTGGTTATGGAAATTGTGGATGGTGGAAAAGGTGGCCATGTGGATCAAACACACCTCACATAGAGGTTAGAGAATTTAAAATGAATTGTTATTAAAACTATGAATTTGGAAGGGAAAACAATTTAGCATGGTTTCTTCTTGGATAGAAGGAACCCTACGATTGGTGCAAGGTTTTGACAACTATGCGGCCAATCCATACTCCTCATTAAATGTGGTTTCTTAAAAAATTCGCTCAAAATATATTTTATTTCTCCCTTTAACATTACCACCATTCAAGCCATATAACTTGGGTGATGAATCATATTTATAATCCCCCAACATTGGTGAATCTACTTCAATTAATATTCATTTTGGGTGATATATGGTTTGAATCAATGCTCTAGATATGTCATAAACTCATTTTTCATTCATTTTCATGAAGAGTATTGGTGTGATATTTCCTCCCCATAAGAATTCCTAAAACCCACCTTTTTTACCATATTATAGGTTTGCATATGATTTTTTGTGTTCTTGGATAAATGGACAGTGTTGGATGAGTGGTATTCTATGAGTATGTGGTAGGTGGGATCTAATATTTTTCATATAGTCTTGATGTTTTAATATCTGAATTTAGTTGTTCCATGTTTCTTATTTCCTTTTTAAATAATTGGATGTGGTTGGTAATTTGGGAATGGATGTGTGGTCCAATACCCTTCATTGACCACATTAGATACATTAATAATTTGGGACCCAAACTATAGCTACCTATGGAGTATGGGAAATTCTTAAAAATATTGAATGTAATTGGTTAGTGTTGAGATAGTGTAATTACAATATTCAATTGGTTTGGAATTGTTAGTTTTGATTATGAAAATTCTTAATTAGATAATTGAAATATTTAAATATTAGTTTTTTTGTGAAATTTCTATGAGGTATTAGAAATATTTTAAATTAAATTATATATTTTTATATAGTTCTATTTATTTTTATAAGAATTAATATGTTGTTTGTAAATATGGTAATATTTTATAAAGGAGATGTCGACCTAACAATATTATAAAATGGGATATTATTATATTTTAAATGGTTTTTTAATTTTGTGTGTGGTTAATAATTGAATAAATTTCATTGTGGGTCCTTTTAATAAATTAAAGGGGATTTTCTTCCTTTATCCGTTTTTTATGTTAAATATATTAAAAATCATTTATAGGTATTTTAAAAGTGTTTTATGTGGTGATTTTGAAATTTTCCAATGTTATTGGTTCTTATAATAATGAGTTCAATTTAAAAGGACCATTTGGATTATGGTAAATTATTACTGATTATTGATATTATATTTTGGTAATTTTTTGAAACTTTTATAATAATTGAAAATAGAGAATCTTTGGTTGGTCGATCATAACATGGTTAATAATATATTGATTCATGGATCGATGATACTTGTTTTATGACCTGTGAATAATGGTTTGGTATCTTAAAATGATGCTTCAATACTTATTTCTTTTCAAGATGTATTGATTGTTTAGGGTCTTCGGTGACCCATAGGTTTTCATAGGAAGGACTAATGATCCAGACCCTGAGGGTATAAAAATGGTATTATATATCATATATATGATGGCCATAAATTGTACTCCACATCCTAGTTAGATTCATGGAATGATGTTTCATTTCCTTTTACATATGATATAATGTTTGGGATAGTCATACATGAAATTCTATGTCCTATTTTGAAACATTGATGGATGATCATCATTTACATACATATTACCTATGGGATGAGATGATATGAAATGTAATTCAAGATCATGGTTTGATTCATTGAATGATGCTATAGTTTTTCTAACTCATGACCCCTATGATGTATGGCATGGGTACCTAGATTGATGTATATAGGTACTCTGGATTAAATTAATTTATAAACAATCTCTCTTTTGATGTAAAATTGTATAAACCTATTGTTTGTAAAATAGGTTCTCGATATGGCCGAAGTAGATTGTATGGCTGGAAGGAAAGATGAAACATGAAAATTTAAATGGAAAATTAACAAATGGTTAATTTTAAAAATTGGTTTCCAAGATAGTTATTTATTTATTTCTCTTTTTATTATTTTCATACTCTATTTTACATACTGGTTATTTATTTGAACATCAATTTTTTTGGAATACTAAGTTACACTCAGACCCTTCTCAATGTTCCATGACATTTGGGTACATGAAAAGATCATACTTTTTTATAGGTATTGGTTCAAAAGTCGAAAATTATTGTTTTCCAATGCATTGTATGATGTGTTGGATCATATGTTTCCATGACCATGTTCAGGCTCAAAATTGTGTTTGTGGTTTTTCATGGTTTCAATATTCATATATTTAATTTATTATTGTCATGCATATAGAGTACAAATATCATTGATTTATTATGTCTCAAATTGGTGTACATATTTTGTTCTATTACTGGTTACTAGTTTATGTATCTATTTTATCAGATACTATTATTTCATTTATGGTTTTACTATGACATTAGGGTTTATTCTCCCCAATTTATCTCTTTTGACCAACACTGATAGTTGGAAAACTCTATTGTATGTGTAGTTTCCCCTGAGTTCATTTTGATCTCCAAATAGTGGAACCTAATTGATTGTAACCCAATCAATTATTTTACCTCAATTTTATCACATTCATATTGAATGTGGTTACAAATATTATGTAAACATTTGATCATATTGACATTAAAAACACATTTTATCATCTTGTCTGTGAGAATAATATTTAATCTGTGTTACCACTTTTATGGATTTAATTTGAAAAGATAGATTAAAAAATTGGACTAATTAAAACTCATAAAATATTATATGGTGAAATGAGGTTTTGAAAAAAATGACTATTTAATGCATTAATAATTATTTAATATTATTATGGTAAAAATGGATTTACCATTGGCTAAACGAGATTGATATATAAAAAAATAACAAAAATATAACATAATTGGATTGAACGATATTATTTTAAACATTCCATTGAATGTGACCCATATAATAAGTTATGTAATGAAAAATAATAAATACATGTTTTCTACTGTTAATATCATTTTAGCATTTGGATATGAAAAATAAAAACATGTTTGTTTAATAGTATTATTTTGAATGATAATTTATTTTTTATTATTATAATAAATTTTCATCAATTTTTATAGATGAATTAGTATGATAAATACATTAGACGTATTGACACAATAATTAATTAATTAAAAAAATAAAATAACAAATAAGAAAAATAATAAATGGGAGGTAAATTAAATTATTTATATATTTAAAATAATTTTGTAGATTAATATATCATATTAGATAGGTGAGAAGATAAATAAATAAATTCAATTACTTTAATTAAAGTTTTTTATATCAAATTAAATGAATAATGTCAAAATATGAATTAATGATATTTTTAAATAAATGATATTTAATAGAATGATGTAAAATCACAAGAAGTTTATATATTCATCCATGGTTTATCTTAACATAAATAAATTAAAAATAAGTCCCATTAATAGACAAATTTATCATTTACAAATATTATATTTGAAAAATATATAGTAAAAACAATATTAGCACAATTGTGGTTAAACTGGTGTTTTTACAAATTCCATGTGCTCATTGTGAAAACAAATTTGAACTCATATAATATGTTTATTTGATAAATTTTTTATAATATTTATGAATAAATGTCTAAAAATCATATAATATTTCTCACTTTAATTTATAAATAATAGATAAATTATCATGGTTATAAAACTATTTACTGTAGTTGAAAACCAAAATGATAAATGTATGGAATCATAGATGTTAAGGAAAAAAAATGTTTGAAAAATGAGTTTCAATGTGATTTAGAGGTACGGATCGAGAATATCATCACTCAAACCCTTTAATTGTAATATTTGGATCAACATTATGTATTATTGACAAAACAATATTTTATACTATTGACTAGCTAAAAGAGAGAAGCTTCTCCTCAACTATAGATGGAATTCAATCCCTTGACCTATTATAGCTTTCAAAACTCATTGTTGCACCCATGACCTATAAAAATTTATTTCCATATTCCATAAACTAATATTATAGGCCTTATGTGGGTCATAACCCCATCATACTATGTATTTGTGGAAAAAACTATGGAGGATACCCAAAGAATATGTAACATTAATTAACAAGAATTTTTGTTTTATTTCTTCTGCCACCCTTTCAATTCATTCAATAACATGATTATACAACCAAATAATTTTATAACATATTGTGATGTGTTTTTATATTAGAGAAATTACCTAAAGATATATCCATATCCACCAAATGGTCTATGAAATCTTCATTTGTGCATATGGAGGACTACTGTATAGTGAATCGATGTCTTTCATTTCTCCATTACCACATCTCAAGGGGGGTTATAAGAATTTATTTAATTTTTAAATATTAGATATATGGTATTTTTTATGTTATTATAATTATTACCCCACACATAGCTTTATATTGTTTTGTAAATACGATAATGATGTTCTTATTTATGATATACTTCTACAACACGATGATATGTAATTCACTCAAAATATAGATAGATTATATCAAATCTAGTTTTATTAAAAAAATATTTGATATATATTAAATAATAGTTATGTTGTGGTCATTTCATATATCCCTTAAATTTCATTATTTTAATCTGAAAATAAAATGGAAATAACAATCATTCGAATATAAGCCTTCCATATCTATGAACATGGTTATTCATTTACTATAACCATATTTTATGGATTAGAATAAATAAAAACATACATAATATATATGATATTTATAACGTTTTTAAAATTATAGAGATTAAAAAACCATAATTTCAAATAAATTACCAAAAAATAATATGAAAAAATATATGTTAAAATTGATGTTATTGAACAAACCTGTCTTTATCAAGTAATTATTAATAAAAAGGTAAAAAATGAAATAATAAATCCATATTTGATATGGTATATATATATATATGAATACATTTATTAAATAAATTTAAAAGAAAATGGTAATTATTATATATGATTATTTAATGTGAATGATTGAACTCAAGAATTAGAGAATGTGATTTCAATATCACTTTATACATCCATGAGAAAGATGTCCTTTTCCACAAATTTTTGTTTTATGTTTTTTATATACATACCATGAATGTATCTTATGATTTTTATAATTAGTATTTTATTAATTACATATCCATTTATGGATCCATATTTCATAGGTATTACAGATAAAAAGTTACCAAATTGGTAATGGATTTTTGTCTCAATTTTACTTCATTGAGACGTACATAATATTATGGAAATATATTCATTAATGTGGTGTATATAAAACCAACATGATATTTAATATCATAAATATATTCATGATCATACTATTTTATTTTTAATTATATTTTATTCCATTATTTATAAAATGATTCAAGGAAAACAAAGTGGTAAGCATTTTATGTTACAGTCCCATAATTTGTCATGGTTATTTGATATTATGTTTCCAATAATGATATATTATGATATAACAGTAATGAATCATCTTGATTTTTATTATCATTTTTTATTCGTGATACAATCATGAAATTGTAACATATTTCCACTGTGTGGTAATTAAAATTATTATAAAAATATTTTTAAGAAAATATGAAATTATTTATCTCATTAGTATAAATTCTATTTTATTCCAAATAGATTTTCTAAAAAAATATAAAAATGTATTAATACTATATGATTATTTTAAAAGTCAATTTACCAATATTTTACTTCTCTCAAAAAAATTTGAAATGATTATTCAGTTCGTTTTACAAATATTTCTAATTATTTTTTTTCTAAAAATGTCGATGGAATCATGGTCATAGTTTGTATGGCATAAGAAATATTTTCTTGATGTCATGTCCAATAATATATTATAATATAATTATTATAATATTTCAATTTAATTTTCCAATTAATGGATTTTTGAACTATTTTTTGTTTTCAAATTTTATTTTTAGTGAAAAATATATCTTACTCAACAAATGTTCCCAATAATGTATCTATTAAACTCATTTTCCATCTATGATGGCATCATTTAATGTCACATATTATTTTTGGTGGATATGAACTAGGGATTCCATTTTCATTTACTATTTTATTGGTTTATGCGGAAAATGTTTTTTTGAAACGTTTTTTCATTCAATATTTTATATAATTATAAAAAATTGTATGCAAACACATTTTTTCTATGGGATTTTCATTGAATAAATTATTATAAAACATGCATCATTTTCTTGGGTTATGATATGATAACATATTTAATCAAACCATTCCATTTAATTTTTTCATGATATGACCAATTTTTTTAAAATCGTGTGGCACAACTATGTATTATTTTCATTAAGTTAATATGGATACAATATAACCAACTATGACAGATATGTTATAAACAACGATAACGGTTAAAATATATCTAAATACATTTGTAACAAATTTATTAATCCAATGAATTGGTTAAATATTTTTATATCATGAGATAATAAATAATGAAATATGTAATGAAAAAAATATAGTAAGATAGTTCCTTAAAGGGGTTCAAACACGGTTCAGTAAGACATGGGTAGACTAGGGAGTGAACCTAGTTCAGTATGATAGGTTTGTAATGGGGAGTACAGTAGGTTCAATATGACCTGGATAGAATCGGGATACATCCTTGTTTAGTAAGGGGAATTCCTCAAATATGATGGTCGTGAGAGTTAATGATTATTAATATGGAAATTATGTTCTTTTCTAATATGACTTCCAAAACTACTTTTCTTATTCTAATGTTATTCTCTCATGGATAACATTATTTAATTCTCTTATGTGTCATGTCTTATGATCTACCAATATTTTTTCAATTCTTCTTGTATATTATATTAGATATGCATGTAATGGTTTTACAATATTATTATAATTTATTTATTACCTTATGCTTATATATATACCTTTTTACCACTACTGAGAATCTGATCTCATCATTTTTTATATCTCATTTCCCCGGATTCGGAAGACTTGTTTTATGTATATAATTTTTACAGGAATAGAATAGGGAAACTTATTTATGGGTGATATTAAATATCTATTAGCAATTGGTATTATTGTGTACCTAGTCTCAAAATATCAATAAATTATTACAGTCCCTGAGAATTTATTTAGGTAATATATTGAATATTTTTCAATAATTTGGTAATTTTTATATAATAAAATATGGGGTCATTATAGGTTGTATCAAAGTAAATATTTAGTTACCATTTGGAAACTATGATGAGAAAATATTATTGTGAACCCAATGGAATTAGTAATAATAATAATAATATATATATATATATATAAGGATGCCACTAAGTATAAGAATAAGGATGCTTCTATGTATAGGAAAATGTTATCAAATTTTGGTAAAGGATAGAGTGAGTGGTTTCTATGTAATTACATTAATGTATGGACAAAACATTTAGATAGAGATATAGAATAGAGTTATTATGGGTAATGACTCGGAAAAGGGTTAATAGATTATGAAATTATCATCCACAGGTGCATGAAAAAACCTCCTACGACACACCAGTTTTGTCCGACCCAGTTTATATTCTTTGTAATTTTAAAAAAAAAATTTAACAATCATGATGGATTTAAATAGATTCTTATTATTAATTACTTAACATAAATATGGGATTTAGTTTATTGTAAATCAGGTGGTATTATTGAGATAAAATATATAAAATTATCATTATAATTTGTTTTTCATCTATTATTTTTGATTCATAGAATTTGATATATGGTATAAGTCAATGGTGTGAGGTAGAAGAAATTGGGATAACATATAGTGTGTTGAAAAATTTTCTGATGAGAATCCTTATAAGATGATAACTGGAGATATGTATTTTTATTTATTATGCCTAATTAGTTTTCATGGAACATGACTAATAATGTGAAACTTAAAAAGCTATCAGATTCATCAAATATGATAAGGATGTCCTTCACTATGAGTTAGGGTACATTTGTAAATAGAGAAATGAAGATTAATTTTCCTATATATTGAAAAAATGGGAACAATAAATAATTGGAATGTCTTTTAAGGAAAAGAGGATGGTGTGGGTGTCACAAAAGACACACAGAAGCTATCATAAAATGAAAATTTAAATGTTTGGTTAATATAATGGAATAGAATTATTGTCACCCAAAATTATCATTAATGGTTGAATAATTCATATTTGGAATGTATAAGAGTTAACCAAATACATATCCTAAGGGGAATTATCATGATGAAAATCAACATGTTTGTATGAGTAAATTTGACATTGAATATGATGAATAGTTTAAAAATGAAATATTATAGGATAAAATACTAAGGTATGAGATGATAATTCCGAACTAATGATGTATGATGAATGAAGAATGATTGATGTATTAATGTGTTGGGATTAATATAATTTTATTTTTATCATTTTTTTGGTTTTTATAATCATGAATCATCAATAAATTGGAAATGTTATTTAATTTTATAATATTATTTTGATTAATAAAATGTAACACATATTTTGTTCTGAACATTGAGAAATTGATTGTTATTTGGATAAAGTTATGATTAATATGAATAAATTAAATTTGATTGTGTTGACGATCAAAATATTGATAATTTATTTGTTTAAAAAGTACTATATGTTATTTTTGATAGAGTTAAACCACTACTGTACATTTAAAATATTTTAAAAAATATATTCTTATTAAAGGAATGTCAAAGCATGCATGTTTCGTTGAAGTGTTTTTTGAAATTATGGTTATCACAATGTTTCCGGGGAATATATGAAAATGGTATAAAAATAGTTGGAATGTGAAAATTTAAAGATAATTAATGAAGTTTGAATGTTTAATATTAAGTTCATTCTAATAAATTTGGTGACCTTATTTAAAAATTCTGAGTTTTTGAAAGATCATATGGTTAACAATTTATGTGGTTGAATGTGTTGAAAATTATAAAATGTTTTAAAAAATAATGTATTACTTCCCCACATAATGATTTGTCTATATTGGAAAAGTAGAGTAATTTTTTATTAAAAAAATATAGGTGAAATGATTAATAATTCAATTTTTTGATCTTAGGATCTATAATATCAAAAAGAACAATATATTTACCTTTATTTCCTAGAGTAAGAGGTGATGTGTAAATTTATCAAGGAACCACCAATCGACGAGATTTTACATATGAAATTGAATGAAATAATTATAGTATATGCTATAGTGAAAAATCATTAATATTAGTTGATGAATATTAACATAATTTGTTTCGTATTATCATCCTTTTTTATGATATCAATGCCATTTTTTATTTTGATTTCTGTCATCTCTTTTGGATTAATATATTTATCAGGAATATTTTCTCTGTAACTCTCAATCAGTATTAGAGGTTTATTTTTCTCTTCTATGAACATGGTGTCACTATACCCTTATGTTATTGAATTTATAAACCTAATATGTGTTATTCGAGATAACCATTACTCATTAAATAACAATTCTCAAGAGGATGTTTTGTTAAGCCTTTTTACAATGTGGGATTAAATGAATGAATTTTAAAATGATAAAACTTTGACAAATTAGAAACATTTTTAAGGATAAATTAATATTAAGGGGGTAGAAGGTGACAACCTATAATTTTGTGAAATTATTTTTTAAATTAAAATAATATGATTGATATATTGAGTTATTTGAAACATTGATTTTAGCTTGTGGTACACACTACACTATGTTTAAATGAATCGTATAATCATATTAAAATTATATTATATTATATATCACCAAGATATTACAATGGAATTTAATAATTGTATTGACTAAATTATGAAAATACAATATTTATACACGTTCATTTTTTATCTATTGGTTAAAAATAAAATTAAAATAATTCAAAGTAATGATGTGTTTGAAAAAAACCATAATTTTCAAAAAGAATGATTTGTAATGAATTGTGAACATTATATAAAACAAATTTATTCCAAATATTGAAATTTATTTTAATAATATACATCATTAATAAAATTTAGTTCCTATATTATCAGAGGGTGATTGTTTTCAATTTTTTGAAATTTTTATATTTTTTATGAACTATGTAAAATCTAGATTTTTAATTAAAAACTGCTGTTTCATTTAGAATATATATAATGTTAAATTATTTTATGAATATAATATAAATTTAAAATAGATCATGTTTAAATAAATAATTCAATTTTAGTTCATTAGAATAAATTTCATATTGAAATTAGATATAAAAACATTGTAAACATTTGAACATTTTCCCTTTAAAAGCGACATTTTTTCATATCTCCTGGATTAATTTTAAGTAATTTTTATAAAATAATTTGAATTAATTTTATTCAAATGGGTTAAATATTTTGAAATAATTTAATTTTAATTTTCTAATAAATTTATCAAATAATTTCGAAAACGAATAGGAATGCAGAAATAATTAATAACTGTTGATAAGGTAAAAATATATTTATCAGGTGTTTTCCAAATGGCCCAATGACCTATTTTTAATTATTTATGTATATTTTAACTTTTATGGGTTGAAGGGGATCTCTTACATGACCTATTGAACCATGTCCCAAGGCCTATAAATGACACAATTCATGACCTTAAAGGCTCACGATTTGGAAAACTTACAACAACCCCTCCATATATTATGCATCTTCAAGGAGCCTAGCTACCACCACGCATGCCTAATTGGATATAATTTTTCCAATTATAGCTCCATGGTGATTGGTCCCAATGGATCTTTTTATACTCTCTCATTCTCCAAATATTTTTCAAACTTCTATGGTTTTATCTATTCTTTTCTCCGAATCCTCATCTAGTCCTGTTCCTCTCTGGTATACCCAATTGTTATTTTTCTATATCCCAAAATCACTATGGCCCAAAGATTAGTGGCGGCCAGAAGTCCCATACACCCCAAATGCCCTGTGACCTGAAGGTCTTCGGTGGCCCGATGACCCTCTCACTCGTATTCCCAAACAAGTGGCTCGATGTCCCAAATCTGATGAATATTGTCGGCTACTACAATACTAAAAAACAATAACTCCTATTGTACCTAGTATATTATTTTTATTTTAATTAATGAATTTCTTTTGATCATTTTAAGGATATTAAATATAATATTGAAACTAAATTCAACTATTCTTTGAATATTTTTCATATAATAAGTTGTTTTAATAAAAAGTCAAAAAATATATTATTGATAGTTTAATTATATTTAAATTTTAGAATAATTTAAACAGAATATATTTTATTATAAGTATTAGATTAAAAAATTAATTAATTTATTACTATAATAAATTTTCATTAGTTTTTGAACATGAATTAGCTACATAAAGAGATTTTGAAATGGAAGCATTGTAATTATTTAGTTAATAGAAATATGATTCTAAAAATACGAAAAGATAAGAAAACCAAATGGAATATTGTGTTACATTAATTTTATAGTAAAATATTACATATTTAAAAGTTTGATAATAATATATTCTATTTAAATTATTATATTAACATATTTAAATTCAAATTAAATGAATAATTTCAACATTAACATTAATGTTATTTTATAATAAATTATATTTTATTAAAAGGATTTTAGTTAATAAAAGTCATAATATATAGATTATGTTTTCTAATTTTTTATAAAAACAATATTTGGTACATTAATCTACACATATAACTTTTATTGTGAATATATTTATAGATACATTGAAATAACATTTTAAGAACGGTTATGGTTAAAATTGTGTTTTTACAAATTACATGCGGTTATGTAAAAAATATCTTCCACCAGACATAGTTTGATTATTCAATATCTTTTTTAATATTTATAATCTATGATAAAATTTATATAATAATTATCTATATAATTTATTCATGAATGTTAAATTACCAATCATAGGGATGTATTTACCATACTGAAAAAAATGATTAATGTAGGGAAAGAGAGAAGTTATGTAACTACATCTTTAAAAATTATAATTAGACATGTTTTAGAGGTAAGGATTGGCCTTATAATACATAAAAATATTAATTATTTAAATTAGAATCCTCTTTAGGTAATATTTTTCTCCCAATATTGAATGATTTTAAATATTTAATTGATTGCTACTCCGCATCAACCATAAAAGGGTTCTCTATCTCATCACCACATCACCCCTTTGATACTACTTGTATCTTGAAATGCATTAAAAATGACATAGAAACATACATCCACTAATAATAGAATAATTATTTTGTACAAAAATCCATCCTACAATGGAATTTAGTGCACTCCAATAGATATTCCCAAAGAAGAGGTAACATTTATCAAGGAATATTTTTATTTTATTCATTCCTCCACCCCATTATATATATTTTATACCATTATTATGTATTAACCAATGAATCATAAAACATATTTATTTGTTTTTATTTAATTTTAATGACCTAAACCGTCTCCAATATCATCACAACGGCAATGAAATATTCATTTAGGTGTACAATAGACTACCACATCGGGAACCAATGTCATTAGTTTTCAATTACCACCTGTTGGGGTAAGATATAATGATGGATATTTTTTTATTAATAATACACAATATATTAATGTTTTTATTGTTATTATTTAATTATTATTTCACTCATAACTTCTTCTTTTTTATTTTGTGGGAATATTATAATATTTAATTGCAGTTTTCCTTTGACATAATATTCAATATGTTTTATGATTAAAAATGTTTTCTTAAATGAAAATTTAAGTCCCCTAAGAAATGTTCAATGTGATTTAAGTATCAAAATAATTATCTATCTACGAGGACATCCATTTATGTAACATGTTATCGTATAGGGATATGATCAAAGGATCCAATTATTATTTTATATATAACAGTATTATGATGAAATGCTATTTTTAAAATACATTTAACATTTGTTGGTATTATAATTAAAAAATTCTTATTAAACCCACTTCTTTTTTAAACGTTGTTTATAGATGACATGATTATGAAACCTGTCTCTTTTTTACAGGTTTTGATACGATGAGATATTATAGAAACCCATTTTAATTCATGTTTTATTATATAATCAATGTTTTATGATCTTATTTCACATATATGTATGATTATAATAATGGGATGATGGTTACGTTTTATCGAGGAATATGGTTATATTATAAAAAATGATATTAGTTATGTTAAAACTAAAGGAACGTGGGACCTATATCTCCCTCCAATTCACAGGGTAACGATTTTTATCTGATGATTTAGATTGTAATGGAATGATGGGTGAATACAGTTCGGAAATATATGTCATGAATGATATGTTAACCATGATAAGAAATATATTGCATAAATGGGGTGTGAACCTGGTTCAGAAACTAAGGGATGTAACTAGGAGTGAATCTGATTCTATATTATAGGGATGCAATAGGGAGTAAACAACATTCAATAAGGTATATTAATCATATATGACTGTTTTCGGAGTGAACCATGACTTATATGAAAATTATTTTATATGTTTATGTGTATTCTAATGATTTATTTGTTGTTCTCGTATTGTGCATTCATTGATCATTTTGGTTGATTCCATTATTATTCTTGTCTTATGAAATGATAATATTTTTACTTCATTAATTTTTATGATATTTTATATGCAGAGTATGGTTTTCCAATGGAATTCTCATGTTTTCATAAGGATATAATCATGTTATTCACATGTATATTCTTCGGTTAACATTATTTATGTAGTACCCCTAGTTTGAGGTATGTGGAAATTTTTATGAATTTTTATCTGTTTAAAGTTCATGGGATGAGTTGGGAAGATGTTGTGAGAGTTTGGAATTGTTTTGAATGAGTATGGAAGATTTTCTTAGGGAGAACGGTTTGTGAATGTTTAGTAGAAACCTTACGGATTCCCCAGGAAACCATGTAGGGGGAGACAGTAGGCATTGCATGGCCTGCACACGGTTTGCAAAACCGTGCATGACAACCATGCAGACCCTTCCTCTAGAGGCAGTAGCATGTGTACGGTTAAAGCACGGTTTTCCAAACCGTACAGACTAACCGTGTTGCCACTTACAAATTGGGGTTTAAAACACAGGCTCACTCGTGATTGCCTCAATCATCTCCAAACTTTCTCGCACTCGATGATCACAATGGATTTTCGGTTCACAAGGGTTTTAGGGGCTCTCCCACTGGATATGGAAGCGTTTTGAAGAGGTTGCTTGGCGGATTGAAGGTGGTTTCTCCTGGTTAAGTCTCTCCTCTTGGTTTCCTTTTGTTTTCCTGTAGATCTGAGTTCCTATCATTCTTGGTTTACTGGATCTTCACTTGTTTTGTGTAGGTCTAGGGTTTTGGTTTCCTAGGGTGAAGTTTTTAAGGCTTCTGACTGTTAGGGAAAGTTATCTAGAGAGGTTTCAGGGGTGCGTTCACCGGATTTGACTTGCGGTTACCTGTAGGTATATTTATCGGGAACCCTAAAGGTAGATGGCATCCCTCTCGACTCTAGTTGGTTATAGCTTGTGGATTTTGGTTACAATTATTTTTGTTGGATTGAAATTAATTGTGTTTTGAAAGGAAAAGTTGGTTGAAATTTTGTTTTGTGATTTGTGGGAAAATGGGGGTTTTATAGTGAAATGCTTTTGTTGTGGATTTTATAATGGATATTTTAAAATGGGATCCTATAGTTTATTTGTGAAAATGATTGATTAAAAATGGTTTTCAATAAAGAGGTTGTTTTATTGAAATGTGGTTTGACATGGAAAATGATTTTAAATAAATGGGTGATTTATTGAGGTGGATTGATATGAAATGGAATTTGGTTGATTTCATGTTTTTGTGACCTTGGTCGGTTATATTCTAGGTCTGTAATTATTGGATTTTTGTGTGGAAGTGGCGAGATGTTTCACTATAAAAAGGGGATGGATATTGGTTGGAAGGGACACCATCAAAGGATTAGTGGACTAGAAGTGCCACTAGGTGTGAATAGGTGAATGGGTTGGACAGAAGCTCCAACATTTGGTTGTTTAGGTTGTTTGTGGTGCATTTCTTTGCAAGGTCGAAATTGTTTTCATAATGTGTACATGATGATATTGCTTGTGGAATGTTTTTTTGGCTTTCCCTTGGTGGTTTGGTTTGGGTTAAACGGCTTAGTATGGGTGTGGTTGTCTTATGGTATTGGCAACAGTTGTGATTATTTTATATAAATTGTTTTATATAAATGTGCTAATGGTTTTATCATGGAGGCATGTGTAGGGAAGTCATTTGGGGAAATCCTATTGTGTTTTAGTACACACCCCCTTCTATGGAACGTTAGTGTCTTTGCAGATGTTGCGTACCGTGGCATGGGAAAACGTATGGCATCTCTCTCCTTTAGTGGTGCGTTGTGATTTCTTATTGGATCCGTGAGCATGTAGCTTTGAGCTTGGTGTGGAGTTGGGGGGTGTCATGGCTCGTAGAGTTAGTTTTTAGTATCCAATTATACTCTGATGTGGTGTAGACATGTCTGGTTTTATTCTTTTGGGTTGTATTGTGGTACAACTTGGATGTAGTTTGGGAATGATGCTTGAATGTTTTATTGGCATACATCATATAGTTGTGGTTATTGGATGGTTTGGATTGTTTTTTCTTAAAGGAAAATCATTCCCCAATTAAATATTGAAGCCCTCTGTATTTATTTCTATCCTTTGGCATCATGGGAATGTCGCTTATGGCCATGTATTTCTCACAACCTCCTCAAGCTAATGAGGTGGGTGTATGGTGTTATAAGTGGTATCAGTTTGATCGGTCCCAAGATTTCAAGTGAGAGCTGTTTTTTGGTCTCTTTGGCGCCTTTGTTTTGGATTTGACATTCGTTGTGGTATATTCCTTGAGTCAGGATGGTAGGAAGGTGTAGGAATGTCAGAACAAGGAATGTATATCATAAAAGGACATAACTATCCCTCTTATGATGAAATTCATGTTACCAGGGAGTTGGGTACATAAGTTTATCAGAGACACTTATAGGCAATGGAAATCTCATTGTCGTGGATGTAGATAATTAGATGTTCATGGCATATATGGTAGAAATGACTTCCCTCTAGGATTCATATTTCATTAGGGTATAATGATTTATGATGTGATATGAATGTGTGGATTTTGAAAAATCTGAAATGGGTTTCAAAATGGAAGGATTTGAAACATGGAAACTTGTGGTATTTTTGAAAATGGTTTGGTTTTCAAATTTTTTGAAACATGGTAAATGTGGATAGGTGTAAAGCCTTGTTATAATACTATTGTATAATGTGATTTAAAATTGGATTTCACGATGTCAACGGAACTGAGACTCAAGGTTTTTTATTTTCTATTTAAATAAATGGCACTAGGAAGGCGTCGTAGAGACCAACTGGAGGAGGCTGCTGAGTTGTGGTAGCACATGAGCCTCCGGTGAACCAACAACTAGTGAAAAGCATAGTGCAAGCTTTCCAAGCTGTGGAAAGTTGAAATAAAATTGATAAACCAAGGAATGTGGATCATGTGGTTTAGTTTCAAAAGAATAATCCCCCAATATTCAGGGGTGATTCAGAGCTGAAGAGGGAAGAAGTATGTTTGATTATAATGAACAATATTTTCACGTTCTTTGGAACACCTGTAGAGTTAAAAGTTAATTTGGCCCTGTATATGTTGGAATATCTTGCCCTTCAATGGTGGGAGTTGGTAGTCTAAGCGGGGACGGACTAGGGTGCGACGTGGAAAGGCATTAAGGAATTGTTGAATAATAAATTCTACTCACATACGTTAAGAATATAGCCTACGACTGATTTATTCAGTTTGAAGCAAGAGCTTATGTATGTGATGGAGTATGCAAATAAGTTTATGGACATAGTGAGGATTTCACCCGAGGTTTTGGGTAGCTCGTCATTGAAGGAAAGGATATTTGATGTGGGGTTAATGTATGAAATGTTTTCAAAGATAGCAGTAATATGAATAGATGATTACACAGAGACAATGAATAGAGCCTCGGTGGCTAAGCGGGATCTTTTGGGCACTCTGGGTGGAGGAAGCATGGTGGTACCCATAGGGAATAGTGGGACCTCTAATGATTGGTTCATGAGGAGGGAAACTTATTCCTAGGGCGGGAATATTGAATATAATCTTTCAGCAGGATCGGTGAATCTTCCTCTGATACCCCAGAGCAAGCCAAGATGATTTCAATGTGGTTCTACAAGCCACATCAAGTGGGATTGTATGGAACCACCTCGAGCAGGTCATAATTTCAAGCCTCTGGGGAACCATCAGCGTTATTTCTGGAATCCTCCATGTTTGGGTGCACGTGTCACTCCCCAGGGATCGCAGACGTCGTATACTTCGATAGGACAAGGACAACAGTACACTCCTCGTCAGCAGATTAAAGTGGGTCCTGGTAATTCTCAGAATACCACGATGCCTCTGCAGGGAAATAAAGAGAAGAGTATGGAAATTAAACATGTGTTTGGAGATGAGAAGGCTATGGTGGATGATCAGTTGGGACCATCCAAAGTGAGAGGTACAGATCATTTAAATTTTACCTCGACGCATGTGTTGTTTGATACGGGTGCATCAGACTCTTTTATTGTCGGACATGTGGTTTATTTTCTGGTTTTATGGGTAGAAATGATTCCCTCGGTTTTAAAACATCAAACTCCTCCCGGTCGACATGTCATGCCCCCTCCTCACAATTGTTACCCCTCCTAGGACGGTAATGTTTAAAGGGAAATAATGACCCCCCGAGTCTCACCTTCAGTAGGCCCTAGGTTGTTGACCATAACTGAGGTTATAATAAACACACAAATGAGAGGCATTACCCTATCTGATAACACATTGGGAAGATAGAGATAAGATCAACACCAACCATGTGCAACTCAGAACTGAATTATAAAAGAAACCCAAGTGCACGTATGTAACTCCATGCAAAAGTACAATAAATGGAAGTGGAAAGCAACAAGTACCCAAAAGAAAGTACAAACAACAAAAACCACAATCCTGAACAGCTCCTATAACCCCAAGCCAGTGGAAACCAGCATGATCTCCAACTGGATCCAAGTGAACTGAAAAATAGTTTATATATACATAGGGTGAGTATAATTGTATACTAAGTAGGATTCTCCCTGAAACCTCTCGTGTAAAGTAATGAAAGCATGCTAATGCACAGTGAACAACAAGTGAAACTAACTCGCCACCTAAACGGGTATACTATGTTCCCATCCTCACCATGGCTACTCTCACCACGTAATTCACACAAGAATATATCATACAATAAAGAATATCAAGGGTACCCTGCTACTACTTCCCCACTGGTTTTCCTCTTTTCCCCAACATCGCACGTATTGAGCATCTCTCTCCAAAAAGGATTGCCCGTAGACACCTAGGCGAAGCACCACAGTATGCACCCCATGCAACAAAACCACCACATCCACCCACAATGTAACCAAGTTGTTTCTGGGAGACACCATATCTCGCATAGAGTGTATCATACGTCGGGTATTATACCTCAAGCCATTACAACTCATAAACCGAGTAAGGATCCTCAAACCCTCATAGCATATACATGTTACACATATAGTAGTACATAGAAAAATGTATCCAGAATATATGTGTGTGAATAACCATAATCCATTACCACCCTCTAAAAACATATATGGGGAAAACTAAACGATTTTCCTGCCAGCGCCAGTAACTACCAAGAGAAGAGAGAATAGCCAAATGGGGTAGTCAGCAATCCATCCTCCCACCAGAATGTTGGGAAAAACACCCCCATGGCTCAGAATCCCCTGGGTGTCAGTTTCCCTTAATGACAGGGTGGAGTAGCATATAGAAACAGAAATACTATAGGATATATTATAACTCAAAACCACACTATGGGAATTATCTAGTCATATACACATCTATAGCTAATGTCTCTCAGACATCAGGTAGCTAATTTTAAGACTAGGTATCCAATAAGAACACAACCATTTAATGAGCTTTATTTGATTACATCATTCCCTTTTTCACAATTCTATTGTACATTAACTAATTCTTCAAAAATAAATTAACCATGAACAATTACACATTATATTTCATTCGGATCACACCCAAAGTGAATTGTTCCTTCAAAAATTACAACCACATCATTATGTTCCAGCAAATCCATCCCCATGGTTTCACACCATTTATTCAATTAATAATTATATAAATATGTTACCACATTCCCATGCATTCTAGAAAAACATTATATGAAAATAAACATAAGGGGGATCAACACAGTGAGTAGATGTACTGCCCGTCGAGTCTTTTCTGCTTATAACAAGAGAATATACACATCCTTCCTTGAGAATCCTAACATGGAACGCACATGGAATACCCCATGTGCCTTCACCTCTTTCGAATGTAGGGTATGTATGACTAGATACCTTGAGAAGTGGGAAAAAATAGAGCAGATAAACAACCAATCAAAATTACCAAGAATCCAAAAATGACATCCACTCCATTCCATCATCCCTAATGTCCTCCCTGACACCCACATGCATAAACCAATGCATCTCACCACTATAGGTGTCATCTTCTACGACAACCAAAAGCCTCCATGCCCCCTAATATCACAACAGCCATCCAAGATCACATCACAACACAAACAGCAGGAAAACAAAAACCACATTTAATTGGGCTCTGGGCCCTTTAACAATCAAGAGGGTAACTCAGAACCCTTTCAGGAATTATAAAAAAATCAGTTATTTAATCCATCTTGAATTAACATATTTATTATTTGTAGGTTCCAAATTCGAGAAACCAAATCAGTAAGCTATCAAAAATAATTGAAGATTCTTACTACGCCAATTTGATTAACATCGAATTACAACTAGAACTATATTCTTTTACATGCATTTATATATTTAGCCAAACAATTTTCAATTAAACCTAATTTATGTTCTTTACCGATTTCCATCAATAACGAACAACAAATAAATACAAGAATAGATATCACACTATCTTGCAAAACATGAGGGAATAACATGTGATCGATATCAATTTATTTATCCAGATTTCATATGTATTATGTGAATTCCATTGCCATCCAGTGGTATTAAACATGAAGACAATATAGTTTCATGTAAATGAAATGATTATCAACAAATCCCCTACCTTGAAGAGTTATTGACGTTCATTATCCACACAACGGGTCACGGTCCACCTCTCGCACCAACTACATCCACATGAGGATGCCACGATACGACCGCACCAACCCTACCCCAAGAAAAACCACATTAGAAGAATATAGATTACATTCTATAATAAGGAAGGGAGAAATATGGGAATATGATCACAAAGTAATGATGATAAAACATAACTTATATCGAGGATTGATCGATACAGCTTGGTTGCATCAAAACAGAGCGAAACAGGTCCAAGGAGTAAAGTTTGATTGTGAAACTCATACGGGAAGGATTGAAGGGTTCTAGCATCTCATAGCCGAGAACAAAGAGGAATAACATGGGAGGGTGATATCTTGTCCCTTTTGATGATTTAATGGGGCGAAGATTTAATATTATCATAATTCCCCATTAAAAGAGGATCGCATTAACCCACGCAGTTTGACTGAGTAAAAACAACCTGAGCTATAGGAATAATTAAAATAGGATTAATGGTCTTTTAATCATCCGTGTTAATGTCAGGGTTGCAATGCCACAGATGGGTCACCATTCCAACACCGTATGAGGGAGATATGTTGGATGCCCGATCCCGGGATAATAATAATAATAATAATATTGGGAGTTTCGTGGACCCGAGCCACGAACCATAATTTAATATCTCACATTAGACTTGAATCGTTCATTTTAATGACAGGATAATGTCCCCACTAATGAGAATTCAATCAGACATCGCACACGGGAGTTATTGCGGGTCGAAGATTTAATAATAATATAAATCTTTTAATACATGAGCGTTTTGGTTACCCGTTATGAAAACCCAAAAAAGACTTCCAATATTGGACTCATAAATATTTTCTCGATGTTTGGGTCACACTTCCGCTGATGGATCATAAAACCGAGGTCGCACAAGGAAGGTACCATTAAAATTAGGTTTTCCCAATGAAAATAATAATTAAATTATTATTAAATTATTATTATTTATTTAATTTTGTTTAATTCCTTAAATTATCACATTTAAAATCCATAAAAAAATATCTTCAATTTGGTGCTAATAACCCCATTCCACCTTTAATGATTTCCTTTTTTAGCTTATTTATTTTATTTTTTAAAATTTTAAATCATTATTTACATTAAACTATTTCTCTCTCCAATCACTTTCTCTCTTCCAAAATTACCTCACGATCCAAAAGAAATGGAGCCTCCCTTTGATTGAATCCTATTTTAATATATTTATTTTATTTTAACATTATTAGCATTAAAATCATAATGATAATTAAAAGTGAATAAATGTTCAATCACTCACACAAAAATCTATTTCCATGCCTCCACCTTCCCCCCATGCACTACTTGTGTGTGGCACCCAACTCCATACTCACTTCAATGTTATTTTTAATGAAATTAATAATAATCACACCCATCATTAATGTTATAATTTTATCCCATTAAATTATTTTACCATGGATATTCTCATATTAAATTAAAACCATCCAATTTAATTAATCAAACACTAAAATCCACCATTACCACTTATTTTTTAATATAATAGTAATAAATCATCTTTCAATTTCATCAACGGGTCTCCATCATTATAATTTATAATTATTATTATTATTGACACCCATTATTATCATAAAAATACCCCCTCAATGAAATACCCCCTCATGAAACTCATGAGGCCTCTTCTTAAGCCTAATACCCCCTCTCTCCCATCAATTAAATATTTTCCCCCTCTCTTTCATCAATTAAATATTTTTCACACGAAACTCATGAGGCCTCTTCTTAAGACTAATTTTCACAATGTAATGAACCAGAGAGGTCTGAGCCATTACATCAGATTCATCTCAAAATATTCTCATCCTCGAGAATTCAAAAACAATCCAAAAGAGAAAATAAAGAAAAGGGGCTCGAACAACCACCCATCGAGATACCTCTCAAAATAGAGAAAGCCACAAAATCAACAAAATAAATTCATAAATAAAACATGAAATGTCTAACCACAAAGGGGACATCATTACATGAAAAGAGTTAAGCATCAAAAAACTCTAGGTACAGATCCCGTATCTATGACTCAGGTTCTTAGGTACTCTCCTCCATTACACTGTGTCGCCACCAGACACGAACTAAAGGGATAGAACTCTTTCGAAACACCTTCTACTTGTGGTTTTGGATCTCCACAAGTTGCTCCTCAAATGTTGCATCATCATCAACATAGATATCTTCCCAATCGATAATGTGGGAGTAATCATGGATATAATGATGGAGTTGTGATACATGGAAAACATCATTTATCTCACTCATATGTGGGGTAAGTGCTACTCGATACGCCATAACTCCAACACGAGTTACCACCTCGAAAGGCCCAACAACCCGGAGAGAAATCTTACTTCCATGAACAAAACATTGTTGCCCACTATGGGGAGTCACCGTCAAATAAACATGATCCAGAACATTAAACTCTAAGGGTCTCCTTCGTTTATCGGCATATTATTCATGATGATATTGAGCTCTCTTTATCCTCTCACGAATCACTTGAACCATCTCTATTATATTCTTCATTAGTTCCAACACGAGAATCACTGACTCTCCGACCCTAGTCCAGCACAACGAAGAACGGAAAGGCCGGCCACACAAGGCTTCAAACGGAGCCATTCCCATGGTGGATTGAAAACTAATATTGTAAGTGAACTCCACCAAGGGTAAGTGCCTCATCAATTAACCTCCAAAATCAACAACACAATAGCATAACATGTCTTCAAGAGTCTAGATGGTTTGCTCTGTCTGACCATCCGTTTGAGGTTGAAAAGCAGTTCTAGGACAAAGTTGAGAACCAAAATCATGTTGGAGACCTCTCCACAGCCTTTAGGTAAAATGAGGATTTCGATTAGAAATGATCATCCTACGGACTCCATGAAGTCTCAACACCTCTTCTAGATACTACCTCGACAAAACATCCACTGAGCTCGACTCCTTGATCGCTATCAATTGGGCCGATTTTGTTATACGATCCACTCCCACCCAAATATCATCATGTATTTATAGAGCTCAAGGTAATCCTATAACAAATTCCATTGAGTTGGCCTCCCACTTCCATTAAGGAATATATAACGGCTGGATAAGACCACCCAGAACATGGTGTTCGGCCTTCACCTTTTGGCAGACTAAACATTGAGACACAAACTCTACAACTGCACGCTTCAGCCCAAGCCACCAAAACTGAATCCTCAAGGATCGGTACATATTTTTCATGTTAGGATGTACTGGTAAGGGAGAACTATCGAACTCTCAGATAATTGTCGCATGCATCATCAAGGGAACTAAAAGCCTTCCATGATACAACACTCAGTGTGGTTCTTCCTCTAACCAACCATCATGGGCCTCACCAAAAATAATTATGTCTGTCCAAACCTCCACCTTTCGATCTCCCAACTGGGACTCTTCCTCCTTCAGCACCAGGTATGACTATACCTTCATCTGAAAAAGACAACCTCTACCCCCAACTTCTCCCATATCAAGATGAAATGCTGACATTTCTTTCATTACTCTCCAGGAATCACCGGATTTACGCACATCATCACTACGTCACTTTCGGCTCAAAGCATCACCTACAAAATTCCTTTTTCCACATGTATATGATATTTCGAAGTTGTATTCATTTAATAACTCCATCCACTGATGCAATAATAATTTCATGTCACGCTGGTAGAAAACATACCTCAAAATCATATGATCAGTGAAAACCACAAAGTGCTCACCAATTAGGTAATTTCTCCACATCATCAGTGAAAACACGATGGCTGCCATCTCAATGTCATGGGTGGAATAGATGCGTTCATGGGGACGCAACTACCAAGACCCATAATAAACAACTAACATGTTTTTCATGAGGACAAAGCCTAACCCCAGATGTGAGGCATCACAGAAAACATCAATGTGGACTCCCTCAGCTGGAAGACAAAGGTATGGAGCACTTACTAAATTCTCATTTAGATACTTGAATAATGCCTGACTCTGATCCGTCCATATGAATGCCAGATCCTTCTTGGTCAAAGCTATCTGTGGAGTCACAACTCGTGAGAAATTGGATTTGAATCTCTTGTTTTAGCCTATGAGACAAAGGAATCATCGCACCTCTGACACTGTCTTGGGGGCTGCCCAAGACACAAATGCTTCTACCATCAATGGACCCACAACTACACCCTGTTGGGACACAAAATGCTCCACGAGACGGACTTCTTGAGCCCAAAACACACACTTCAACATCTACTCGTATAGTTGATGTTGGGAATGAACTCCCAAAATGGCTCATAGATGCTTTGCATGATCCACATCAGATATAGAGTACACAAGGATGTCGTTGATGAAAACTACAATGAATTTTTCTAGGAACACATGGAACACAGCATTCATCAATCCCATGAAGATAGCTGGAGCATTTTTCATGCCAAATGGGATTACAATGAACTCATAATACCCATGACGACAATGGAAAGAAGTCTTCAGAATGTCCTCGTCCTTCACATGCATCTGATGATATCCTGACCACAAGTCGATCATTGAGAACCATATTTCACCCTTCAGATGATCGAATAAATCCTAAATTTGTAGAAGTGGATAGAGATTAATTATTTTCACATTTTTTAAATGACGATAATCGACACACAACCACAAACTATCGTCAACCTTATTCATGGACAAAACTGGTTCACCCTAAGGAGACACACATGGCCGAACAGAACGGAACTACAACAGACCATAAAGATGTATACGTATCTCTCGTAACTCAAGAGGTGCCATCCTATATGGTTATATAGAGATAGGAGACGCTTTGGGTTGTAGCTTGATCCCAAACTCGATATCTCGTTGATGGGGTAATGCTACATCCTCTTTTGGAAAGGCATCGAGGTACTCATCTATGACCCTATGAAACGCCAACTGCTGATCCTTTGAATAACTCAGTATCATATCAGCCATCCTAGATGATAAGTATGGAACATGCCTATGACCCATATGAGGTTCTCTCTCACCAAGAAACACCACTTTCTATCCATCTTCACTAATGAAGATGATATTTTTCCTGAAGAAATTTACGATATCCTACACGAAATTAAACCAATCCATGTAGAGGATGACATAATATAGTTGTATTCATAAACCTAGGAATTCTCTCCAAGAGCAGTGTTTCCCCACCACTATCTCACACTCTATAAATACTTCAAAAAAGTTAGTGCGACCTCCAACTGGTGTAGTCAACGCCAAGGGCACTGGAAGCCTCTCTACCTCAAGTCCCAATGCATGGACATGGGTAGGTGATATGAAGGAGTGTGTCACTCCTGAATCCAACAAGGCATACAACAAGGTAGAAACATATGAAAAGGGTACCTCAAATGACGTCTGGCTTGCCTGGAGCTAGAAACGCTAGAGCATGAAGCTGACCACGACCTCCACCATGACCTCTCAGACTCTAATGATGACCACCACCACGGCTGCGCTCTGCACTTTGAGGATGAGGGGTGTCATGGGGATGTCCACTACCTGCCCCATCTACCCTCTGCTGATCTAAAGCTAGTGCATCAGACTGCTGTTGCCTCAGTTGGAACTGACTCAACGAAAGAACCTGGAGTGTAGAGCCCAGTGCATGATGACCACTCTGAAAGGTCAGGCACTCCTGCTTCTAATTCCCACAACCACCACATGAAAAAAATAACCCGATCCCTTGGCTTAGGCCTGAGAGTTACTGCCTCTAGTGAAACTAAATGTGAAGGTATATAACCTAACCCCAGCTGAACGGAAACTCTTATACCCTGGAAATAGAGAACCCAATACCAAAACTCTGCTTCATGAGGAATCATGATAATTCCCCTCTCGTGATGATCCGGTCCTGGATAAAGTCTCCTAGACAACCTCTGCCCTCTCCAGTACATCAAGATAGTTCATCAGAATAAATGGAGTGACCTGGAATTTGATATATGGATGCAAAACCTCCTCAAAATTCTTCACCCTGGCCTCCTCTTCTAGTAACAGGTCCGAAGAATATCGTAAAAGGTTTCTGAAACGGATTCCAAACTCTAGAACATTGCATCTCCCCTATCGAAGGGTAAGAATATCTTGACGATTGGACGCCTTTGCAGTCCAAGAACGAAACCCAACACTAAAAATGTCTCAGAACTCCTCCCATGAGATCGCTAACTCCTCATGATCCCTGAGGAACATGAACCACAAATGCCTCGCTGCTCCACGTAGCATTGTCACAAGCTAGGAACCCCAGTGATCTTTCCGAGCATGAATCAAACTGAAGTTGATCTCGACCACCTCTAACCAGTATTTATTGACTGCATCTGAAATGGTTCCCTCATACCTTTGCAAATGCTGGCACTGAATCTCTCAGAGTGTCTTCCTCCAAGTGTCGTCGTCGTCAACCTCTACCCTACGGCGACTGTTGGAACAGCCTCCTGGGCATTTTCTTCGCAAACCTGACGAGGGCGTTGACCTGGAGCCATACCTATAAAATTAAAACTATTAGAGTTTCTAAACATGGAATATGGAGGACTCAACATTAATTAATTATTTTTTTTTATTTTATTCATTTTAGATTAACCAATCCCAGGATCTACCCATTCAAACATAGGCACAAGGAAGAATGATGCATGATCCTTTCCTAGGTCTCTACCATGCAACATGTATCACCTTATTATTAGCAATTGTAATCTTAGTGGTATGTACATCAGATCATATGGGGCCGTAAATGCCTATGTCTCAACCGGTCCCTAGTGTTGACCTCACTTTATAAACATGAATGACATAGTCTCCCTACAAACCCATGCAACCTCACCTATGCCTAACACCAAACTCCATCATATCCCTTAACCATACCTCTGATATCACTCTGTCACGACCCCCACCCCATAAAGTGTACCCCTCTTGGGTAAGCAATATGAAAAGGGATATAATGACCCCTAGGTCCCACTTGCAGTAGGCCTCGGGAAGGCGACTATCATCGAGGGTATAATAAACACACAAATGAGAGCCATTACCCTCTAAGAGAACACATGCGTAAGAGGGAGATAAGATAGACACCAACCAACTCCAACTCAGAACTAATATATAATTGAATCCCACATGCACGTATGTAATGCCATGATAAATTACTACAACTAGAAGGGGAAAAACTACATGTACCCAAAAGAAAGTGAACACAGGAGCAAATACAATCCCGAACAGCTCCTGCAACCCCATGCTAGTGGAAACCAGCTTGATCTCCAACATGCTCCAAGTGACATGAAAAACAGTTTATATATACATAGGGTGAGTATAACAATATACTCAGTAGTATACTCCCTGAATACATTCATGCAACTTTGTGAAATCATGCTAAAGCACAGTGAAAAACAAGTGAAACTAACACATCACCTGAACAGGTATACTAAGTTCCCAACCATGCCATGGCTTCTCTCACCAAGTAACACATACTATAATATATCATATAATTAAGAATATCAAGGGTACCCCACTACTACTTCCCCAGTTCTTTTCATCTTTTCTCTAAAGCCGCACGTCCTAAGCATCTCTCTCCCAAAAGGCTTGCCCGCAAACACCTAGGTGAAGCACCACAATATGAACATGGTGCAACAAAACCACCACATCCACACACCAAAGTAACCAGGTAATTATTGGGAGCCACCACATCTCCCATATCATGTATTATATGTCAGTAATTATACCTCAAGCAATTATATCCCATACACTGAGTAAGGATCCTCAAGCCATCACAGTCTATACACGTTACACCTATAGTAGTACATAGAAAACTATATCCAGAATATATGTGTGTGAATAACCACAATCCATTAATGCCCTCTACAGACATATATGGGGAAAACTAACCAATGTTCCTGCCAGCACCAGTAACTACCAAGAGAAGAGAGTGAGGCCAAAGGGGGTTGTGAGACATCCATTCTCCCACCGGAATGATCACTAAAACACCCCAAGGGCTCAGAATCCCCGTGGTGTTAGTTTCCCTTACTGACAAGGTGTATTAGTGTATAGAAACAAAAAAATTACATTATATATTATATCTCACAACCACAATATGGGCATTACCTAGTCATAGAAACAACTATAGCTAATGTCTCTATGACTCTAGTGTGTTACTTCTAAGACTAGGTATCCTATAAGAACACAACCATTTAATGAGTTTTATTATATTAATTCATTCCTTTTTATCAGTTCTAGTTTAAATTAATTAATTCTATAAACATTAATTAACCATGAACAATTCAACATTAAATTTCATTAGCATCACACCCAAAGTCAATTTTTCCTAAAAAAAATTACAACCTCAACATTATTTTCCAACAATTACATCCTTATGCTTTAACACCAATTATTCAATTATTCTTTATATAAATAATTTCCCACATTCACAGGAATTATAGAACAACATTATATGCTACTAAACACAAGGGGTCTCAACACGGTGAGTAGATGTACTACCCGTCCAGTCTTTGCTGCTTATATCAACAGCATATACCCATCCTTCCTTGAGAAGCTAAACATAGAAAGCACATGGAATACCTTGCGTGTCGTCAACTCTTTAAAAAGAAGGGTAAGCAAGACCAGAAGGCTGGATCTGTGGGAAAAAGTAATGAATATTAACTACCAATCAAAATTACCAAGAATCCAACAATTACATCCACTCATTTCCATCATCCCTGGTGTCCTCCCTGACACCCAAAAGCATAAACCGACGAATCTTGCCACTCTATGTGTCATCTACTGCAACAACCAAAAGCCTCCATTCCCCCCTCATATCAAAACATCCATCTCGGATCACATCACATGACAAACAGATGGAAAACAAACACCGCGTTTAATTGGGAACTTGGACCTTTTACAATGAAGAGGGTAACTCAGAACCCTTTAAGGAATTATCAACTAATCAGTTATTTAATCCATCTTGAATTAACAGATTTGTTATTCATAGGATCCGAATTTAAGAAACCTAATCAGTAATCTGTCACAAATAATTAATCTTGGTTACTACACCAATTTAATTAACAGCAAATTACAACTAGAAATAGATTCGTTTACATGCATCTTTATCTTTAGCGAAACAATTATCAATTTAACCCTATTTATATTCTTTAATGATTTCCATCTTGAATGAACATCTAATCAAAGAAAGAATAGATATCACACTATCTTGAAAAACATGAGGAAATAAAATGTGAAAGATATAAATTTAATTATTCGGTTAAAATATTTATTATGTTAATTCCATTGTCATCTAGTGGGATTAATCAATCTAACAATACAATTTCACATAAAATAAAATATATTCAATTATTCCCCAACCTCGAAGAGTTTATGATGTTCTTTACCCACACAATGGGTCACGATCCACCTCTTGCGCCAACTACATCCACTAGAGGATGCCATGGGACGACCACACTAACCCATCCAAAAGATAAACAATATAAGTATAATGGTGATTACATGATATAATATAGAAGGGGAAAATAAGAGGAGATGATCTCAAAGTAACGACGATAAAACATAATTTATATTGAAGATTCATCAATAAATCTTGGTTTCATCAAAACAGAGAGGAACCGGTCTATGTAGTAATGCTTGATTGTGAAACTCCTATAGGATGGATTGAAATGTTCATGTGTCTCATAGCCGAGAACAAAGATAAAGAATAAGAGATGATGATATCTTGTCTCATTTGAAGGTTTAATGGGGCTACATTTCAAGATACACTTAATTCTCCATTAAAATAGGATGATATTAACCCACGCGGTTTTACTGAGTAAAAAGATCCCGATCCATTAGAATAATTAATATAGGATTTACAGTCTTTAAATCATCTGTCCTAATTTCGGGGTTGCAACGTCACAAACAGTTCACCATTCCGACACCATATGAGGGAGATATGTTTGATGCAAGATATTGTAATAATAGTAATATTATTATTATTGGGTGTTTTGTGGACCCTAGCCCCGAAACATAATTTAATATCCCACATTAGACTTGAATCGATCGTATTAATGACATGATCACATCACCACTGACGAGAAGTCAATCGGACGTCGCACACTGGAGTTATGGCAGGTCAAAGATTTAATAATAATATTAAATCTATTAATTCACGAGCGTTTTGGGAACCCGATTCGAAAACCTGAAAAAGAAATCCAATATTAGAGTAATAAATTCCATCTCAAAGCTTGGGTTACATTTCAGGTGACGGTTCGTGAAACCGAAGTCACACGAGGAATATACCATCAAAATTCAGTTTTCCAAATGAAAATAATAATGACATTATTATTATTATATTATTATTATTAATTTAATTTAGATTAATTCTTTATGTTATCACATTCAAAATCCACACACAAAATATCTCCAATATGGTGTGCATCACCCCATTCCACCTTGATTGATTTAATTTTTTAACTTATTTATTTTATTGCTTTAAATATTAAATATTTATTTCCTTTAAACTCTTTCTCTCTCCAATCTATTTCTCTCTTCCACAATTCCCTCACGCACTAAAAAAAGTGGTGCATCCACTTGATTGACTCCTATTTTGAATTATTTATTTTATTTTCACATTATTGAAATTAATATCATAATGATTGTTAAAAGTGAATAAAAGTTCAATCACTCACACACAACACTATTTCCATGCCACCACCTTCCCCCCATGCGCTACTTGTGTGTGGCACCCAACTCCACTCTCAAATCAATGTTATTATTAATAAAATTAATAATAATCACACCCATCATTAATGTTCTAATTTAATCCCATTATATTAGTTTACCATGGTTATTCTCATATTAAATTAAAACCATTCCATTTAATTAATCACACACTAAAATCCACCATTACCATTTATTATTAAATATAATAATAATAAATCATCAGACAATTTCATCAACGGGACGCCATCATTATCAGTAAACATTATTATTATTATTGACACCCATTATTATCTTATAATTACTCCCTCTCTCCCATCAACTATATCATTCTCCCACAAAACTCACGCGACATCTTGCTAACCCTAATTTTCACAAATTAATGGAACAGAGAGGTCTGTGCCATTACACGAAGTGAGTGTCGAGCCTTCTTGTGTAGATCATGTTGTATTTTTGTGGGTGAGGTTGTGTTAATGTAGAATTTCTCAATGCATTAGATGGATGGGTATGATTTTATCCTAGGAATGGATTGGCTGGTGGATGTTAAGGCCCACATCTACTGTGATGCGTGAACAATGGCTTTTACGACACATGATTAATTAGACATCTCTTAAGCGGATAGAAGCATGATAGATAGGGTGAAACGGGTTTGTTGGTACCAGCAGTGGGCACAATATCGTATCATTTGCTGGTGTTGTCATTGTAGTCAAAAGACGGTGTTGAGCAGTGTGTTATTCTAGCAGTGGGGGATCAGTTCATGGATGTTTTTCCTGAAGATTTCTCTAGGTTACCTCCCATAAGAGAATTGGATTTCACGATTGATCTCCTTCTGGGGACCAGTCCGATCTCACTTCTGTCTTACCGAATGGAAACTACTGAATTTGGGGAATTGAATGTCCAGTTTGGAGAGATAGAAAACAACGGGTTTATCCGGCCTAGAACGTCTCTGAGGGAAACCCCAGTGTTGTTTGTGACGAAGGAGGATGGAACATTGCGACTATGTGTTGATTATTGTAGAAATATCCAATATACGATAAAGAATAGATATACACTTCCATGAGTTGATGATTTTTTCGACTAGTTAAGGGGTGCCCAGTAGTTCTCCGAGATCGATCTGAGGTCAGGATGTCATCAATTTCGGATGAGGAATGATGATATTCTTAAAAATACTTTTAGATGTAGATATGGACATTATGAATATGTGGTTTTCCCTTTGTTCTAACGAATGTGCCAGTAGTGTTCATGGCATAGATTTATCAGATATTTTAGAGTTATCTTGATTCATTTGTGGTTGTGTTTGTAGACATTATTCTGGTGTATTCAATGACAATGGTGGAGCATGAGCAGCACTTGGCGATAGTGTTAGGGATTTTGAGGGATCACCGGTTGTATGCCAAACTGTCAAAGTGTGACTTTTGGATACAATAAGTTCATTTTCTTGGCCATTTGATTTTAGAAAGAGCTATTTCAGTGGATCTAGAAAATATAGAGGTTTTTATCTCATGGAAACCGTTAATGAATGTGTTTGAGATATAGATTTTTGTTTGTCTAGCAGTGTATTATCGACGTTTTGTTCATGAATTTTCATGTTTGGCTTCACTGATGACAGCTTTGATAATAATGAATCTTCCATTCCAGTGGAATGAATAGTGTTAGAAGTGTTTCGAAGAGCTAAAGGGTCGCCTTACATCAGTACCAATGTTGGTTTTTCCAGAACTAGGACAAGGGTACATGGTGTATTATGATGCATCATGATCAGGGATGGGGTGCGTTGTCTTGAATGGGAATCATGTGGTTGAATATGGATTATGGAAGATGAGGGTTAATGAGAAGAACTAGCCAACTCATTATTTGGAGTTAGCAGTAGTGGTCCATACTTTGTAGGTGTGTCATCATTATCTCTTCAGGGGGAAATTTAAAGTATATACAGATCATAAGAGATTGAAACACATTTTCTCGCAAAGGGAATTGAATTTGAGGAAAATGAGATGGATGGAATATCTATAGATGTCTGTTTTTGACATTATGTACACACCATGTAATGTAAATATGGTGGTAGATGCATTATGTAGAAAATCATATTCTTAGATGGTGAAACAGGCATCAGAATAGTGGCAGTTGATGTCGGATATAACCAATATGCAGTTGGAATGTGAGAACCAGAGCGATAGAGCGGTATTATTTCAGGTTTTGTTGATTCCTCTCTTGGTTGTCTTGGTTAAATACACACATATATATGATTCTGAGTGTGTGACCATGGGGTCGAGACACAACGGTGTGGAGACCATTAAGGATTGGCAACTGAAAATTTATTCGGTTTTGTTTTTTTGGAATCGAATGGTTGTACCATATTATTGGTAAGAGGATCTTCTTAGGGTATATCATCATTCTAGGTGGGCTGTCTATCCTAGAATTCCAAAAATGTATAAAGTTATGAATGCGTTGTTCTAGTGGGTTGGTATGAAAAGAAGTGTGGCTGAGTTTATTTTGAGTTGCTTGACATGCCAGCAGGTCAAGGTAGAGCATCAAAGGCTTGCAGGAATGTTGAAGTCTTTAAAAATCCCGGTTTGGAAGTGGGAACAAATAGCGATGGATTTTTTCACAAGTCTCCCAAGAATGGTCAGAAAGCACGTTTCCATTTGGGTGATTGTGGATCGGCTTACGAAGTCGTCTCATTTCATCCCAATATGTGAATATCATACGGTGGAGGAGTTGTCAAAAATCTATATCTGGGAGGTGGTAAAGAGGCATGGTGTACCATTTTTTATTGTATTCGATAGAGATTCGATAATTACATATCTTTTTTTCAAAATCCATGCAGAAAGCCCTTGAGACATAGAAGACTATGAGCATGGCGTATCACCCTCAGACGGATGGTCAATCCATGAGGACGATACAATCTCTGGAGGATATGTTGCAAGCTTGTGTCATGGATTTTGGTGTCTTGTGGGAGGAGGACATGTCGTTGGTTGAGTTTTCATACATTAATAGTTAACAGTAATCCATACATATGGCTCAATTTGAAGCGTTGAATGGGTGGTCGTGTCATTCACCACTGTGTTGGGTGGAAATGGGTGAGTCCTCGATGGATGGACTGTGCCTTGTCCAGGGACTATGGATATGATAAAGATTATCAGGAAGAGAATGGAGGTGGCTATAATTCATTAGAAATCATATATGGATCATCATTGATGACCGTTGTCATTCGAAGTGAGTGATCATATTTTCTTGAAGATCTCTCCTAGGTTGGGACATAGTCGGTTTGGGAAGTAGGGAATGTTATCTCCAAGTTATATTGGACATTTTGATACTCCTGAGTGGGTTGGTGAGGTGGATTATCATTTGTATTTTCCACCTAGGATCAATGCGGTGCACAATGTGTTTCATGTGTCGCAGTTGAAAAAGTAATAGTCGGACTGTGACCATGTGATTCGATGGGATCATGTTGAACTAGAACAAGATGCTTCATTAGTGAACGTGTTAGTGTGGGTTGTGGATTGGCAAGAGAAAGTCTTTCAAGGTAAAATCATTAGTTTAGTTCGTCTCTTGAGCCAGCATGACCAGATTTAGAGGAGACAGGGGAGCGGGAGAAAGAGATGGTCAAGCAGTGGCCTGAACTCTTTCAGCAAAGGGCGGGTTCACTACTTTTTGAGGATGGAAAGTCCAATGGTGGGGAGAATGTATTACCCCCATTTTGAGGTATGTAGCATTTGATTATGAATTTATATGTGTTTAAAGTTAATGGGATGAATTGGGAATAGGATGGGAGACTTTGGAATGGTTTTGAATGAGTTTGGAGGCTATTCTTAGGGAGCACGGTTTGAGCATGGTTAGTGGAAACCATGTGGATTTGCCAGGAAACCATGCAGGGGAGACAGTAGGCTTCCCACAGCATGCGCATGGTTTTCCAAACTGTGCGAGGCAACTATGAAGACCCTTTCTCTCGAGGTAGTATCTTGAACATGGTTAGAGCACGATTTTCCAAACTATGCGGACTAACCACACGACCACATAAAAATAGGGTTTTATAACTCAGGATCTCCCGAGATTACCTCATTCCACTCCAAAAATTCTCCCACTCGAAGCCCACTCAGGATTTATGGTTCTCAAGGGTTTTAGGGGCTCTTCCACTTGATTTAGAAGTGTTATGAAGTTGGTTCATGGTGGATTGACGGGTGTTTCTCCTGTGTAAGTCTCTCCTCTTGGTTTCCTTTTTTCCCTCTAGATCTACGTCCCTATCATTCATGGTTTTCTAGATATACTCTTGTTGCTTATAGATATATAGTTTTGGATGCGTTGGATTATGTTTTTAAGGATTATGAATTTTAGAGAAGGGGATCTAGAGAGGTTTTGGTGGTGCGTTCATCAGAGTGGAGGTGTGGTTTCTTGTGGGTCATTTTCTCGTGAACCGTAATGGTTGGTGGCATCTGTCTTGACTCCACATGTTTAGATATTGTGGTATTTAGTTACAATTAATTTGGTTTTTCTTGAAATTAATTTTTTTATTTGAAAAGTTTGTTGAAAATCTATTTGGAGGTTTTTGGGAAAATGGGGGTTTTATGGTGAAATGATTTTGTTGTAGATTTTAATATGATGATTTTAAAATGGGATACTATGGATGATTTATGAAAATTATTGATGGAAAATGTTTTTCAATAAAGATATTGTTTTATTGAAATGTGGTTTGACATGGAAAATGTTTTTCACTAAATGGGTGATTTATTGATATTGATTGATATGAAATGGAATTTGGTTGATTGCGTATTGTTGGGATCAGGGTGGGTTATATGTATGGTTTTGATTGATTGGAATGTGGTGTGGAAGTGGCATGTAGTAACACTATAAAAATGGGATGTATACTGGATGGAAGTTCCACCATCAAAGGATAAGTGGACGAGAAGTGCCACTAGGTGTGAATGGGTGAATGGGTTGGATAGAAGCTCCATCATTTGGTTGTTTTGGTTGTTTGTGGTGCATTTCATTGCAAGGTGGAAATTGTGGTGCTAATATGTACATGATGATATAGCTTGTGGAATTTCTGTTTGGATTTACCTTGGGATTTTGGTTTGGGTGAAATGGATTTGTAAGTGTGTGGTTGGATTATGGTAATGGTAGCACTTTTTATTATTTTATATAAACTGTTTTATATAAATGTGTTAATGGTTTTATCCTAGTGGAATGTGTATAGAGGTCATTTGGGGAAATCCTACTATGTTTTATTACTCACCCCCTACTTTGTCACAATGGTGTCTTTGTAGATATTGTGTACCGTGACGTTGGAAATGGTAAGGCATTTCCCTCTTTTAGTTGTGCATTGTGCTGTCTTGGTGGAGCTTGGAGCATGGATCTTGGTGTGGAGGTTTGGGGGTCTCATGGCTCATAGAGTTGGTTGTTGGTTTCCGATTATAATATGATGTGATGTAGACATGTATGGTTGTTTTTATTGGGTTGTATTGTTGAACAACTTTCTTGTCTTTTGGGAATGCATGCTTGAATGTTTTATTGACATACATCATATTGTGGTGGTTAATGGATGGATTGGTTGGATTTTTCGTTAGGGAAAATCATTCCCCAATTTAATCATTAAGTCATCGGGATTTGTTTCCAGCATTTGGCGTCTTGGGAACATCACTTAAGTTAAAGTAGCCCTCACCGCCTCCTCAAGCCAATGAGGTAGGGGTGGGGTGTTACAATTGAGCACCTGATCACACACTTTATTTTGTTTCCTTCCCATAGGTTATGAATTAAATTTATAAGTAGTGCATGTTTTTTTGAGTACTAAATGGGATTGTATATATGGGATTTGTTGAATATCCATCCTTATTCTATACGATTGTTTACATTGTCTCTAAAGTCACTATACTATTAAGGTCATTGGGAATGTAGTTCCTTAATGTATTGAGAATTGATCTAAGAAAATGCAATTAATATATATGAGATGTCTTAGACGTTATAATACTATTATCCCATAGTAGTGGTGAAGGTCACCATTCTCCCTTAACAATGAAAAGGGGTTCCATTAATAGATAATCAATCTATACATAAAGTTAACTAATTTCTAGTTATTTCAAAGTCTATAATATAATACAGATGTTTATAGGTAGAAACTATAATAGGACACTCTAAACACATATATAGATAATATACCATGTTTCCAAATTGTATTTTTAGATAATGTAACTTAGTTATAAATTATCCAGAATTTCTAAAACCTACCCATATTTATAGGATTTTAATTAATGAGAAAATCTCATATCAAATTAGGTAAAATAAAGGAAATACTCACTCAATAATAATTAGATTTGTGTCTATATATAATGAATATACATTCTACATTGATTATGTTTTTAGTGACCCAAAAGTTAAAAATTAATCTTGAGTTTATATTCATATTTTTGATATTCTAGAAAGGGGTCATTAAATATTTTGTTTTAATATGTTTCTAACATCGCCATAATAGTAGATAGTGAATTTTATATGGATTTTTATGATTTTTATTAGGATTACATCATATATTGAATGTTATTGATTTGATATGGTATATTTTCAAATGATTTATGACATCTGTATGCTTCTAATGGCCCGTGAATTTTTTATTATTTTCTAATTTTATAGATATTAAACAAAGGAATCATTAATTCTTCATTAGGTTTAGTTTATGTCTTTTTAAAACTATGAACCTATATTACATCATGGGGGAAAGTGGATTAAATGATTCTTCTGAAAATGTTATATGTTTTAGAACACAATTCCACCAAATAATTGATGGCCGAATTTATTTGTATTCCATCAGAAGGAACCTTATAAGAAATTATTTTTATGAACTTTTTCATTTTAAAATGATTGCATGATTTTGGTAGTTATATAGTTTTTTTCGAATAGATTATTCAGGACTCGAATAAGAACATATATAATTCTTATTATTTCATGAAGACTATATATGTTTTAAAATAATCATATTTATATTGAATAATAAGATCACCATATCATTATATTAGATATTATATATTTTTCCGAGTTACAAGATGATATAAAAAACAGTGGATTTTTCAAGTGTAGTTTTTTCACCCTGATTTAATCATCAAAGAGTTGAGATGCATTAGAATGGTTTCTTATTATTTTTTGAAACCGACTAGGGTATAAATGGTCAATGATTTATTGAATTAATATGAGCACAAAATATATTATCCTAATCTTAGAGATGTGATTAGTTTGAGTGATCCTATAATTCTGAAAGTTATATATTATATTGGGTAAATTGTATGATTTTATAATTTTAGGGATAAATTCTAAAAAATTATTAATAATTCTAATTTTTTCAATTCAATTGAAATGTGAGGTAAAAGATTAATGTTTATGAGAAATTGTATATAAATGGATAGTGAAATATCTATAAATATTTTAATTTTTCATATTTTATTTTATTATATAATATTATTGATATGATAAATGTCAGAATATTGGGAATGATTAAAATATTAAGTTAAAAGTATTATTATGTATAATATCAAAGATGAATGTTTTTATAGGGGTGTGTAATTCCAAGATACGCAAATTTTATGTTTTAGTATATGGGGTATTATTGAGGTAATTTTGGTTTTTTTGAACACGATGGGTTAAATGGTATATTTTCAATTATCATTGTTTTTCTAGTTTTCATTAGAATAACAATTTTATGTTGTAACATTGAGGAATTTTTAATGATTTTTCATTTTTTTGAGTTTATAAATAATTTTCGATATTTGAGAACCGGGAAATTTTAATTATTTTTTGTAATTCTGTTAAATTTTTTATTTTATATAATATGGTATAATAAGTTGGATAAAAACATGAAAAATTAGGAGGGGGAAGGATCATATTTTTCAATATTCAATGATATGTGGTGATTTCATTATTTTATTTAGAGGATTGAATAAAAATATTTAATTATGTAGATGTTTTAAGATAAATGGACTATTATTATTAGAAATTTTATTGAGTTATGTTTTCATATCTAGCATTAATTTTCAAATAAAATATATTAATTATATTCATTTTTTATTAACTCATATATAAAATATGTAGAGACCTTAATTTTTATATAGGAGACATATCTCCATAATTAGTTGTAGTGATCTTTGACCTATTTATTAATAATATTTTTAATTTGTCCATGATGATTACCATTGAAATATTTTTACTTGTTTTGATAATATATAGATGTTTTATTGACCACCAAATGTTTTTAATGAATTTTAATAATTCTATTTTTAGGGTATTTATTATATTTATTATATAATATGAAATTTATCCTTATAGGTAATTAGATTGGGATCTAGGATGATGATAAAATCTTTTATTAGTCTATTCTATCACTCTCATATATTTTGTGAAACTTCCATCTATTTTATACTACATCTATATTTTATGGGATAAAATTGTTTATTGTGTACTATATCATTAGGTTCCATTTCTAATATATAAAAATATTGTATAAATATGATAGGTATTAGTGTAGTTAGAATTCATGGGATTCATTCAGGATTATCTTATTATTGTGTTGTGGGGAGTGGTACATTATCCATTAAATTCAATATTATATTTTAATTAATGGTTTTGGGTTTATATAGGTTAGGGTTAGAATACCAATAAAATATTATTTAATTATTCATTAAGTGGGATCCTTAATTAATTACCAGAATTATTTATGGAAGATAAAAATACTATTATACACGATAGATTGATGCTTATACTCCACTAAGAGATATTCCTGCTTTATGGTTTCCACTTGGAATGTTAATGGCTTTGAGGATGAATAATTCATATTCTTCTATAATTTTTACTCCTTATAAACCCTTTGGTTTATTTTTCAATGAATATTTAATGTAAGATACATAAATTAAATATTATTACCATTTATATACTAAAATAATCCCCAGTTTTTCATGATATATGATATCTATGGTTATGAATTGAGAATACAGAGACATCTCTTAACAGTAGAGGCCTACAATTAAAGATCATATATAAATCGTTCATTATAATGATCTAAGATAAAATTTCATACTATGATTATAAATTAAATTAATTTCTTTTTCGTTTCATATGATCATTGTGAATTATACCTAGTATGACTATATTCACCAACATATAGATGTTGTTTACAAAAAATGTGATGGCAATAAAGATGGGTAATTATTTAGTGGTACTCTTAGTGCATGTGGAGAGATATTTTTACATTTAGGAAATATTCATTGTAAAACACAGTGTGGTATAGTGGGGTCATGGTGGTTCTCAATTATTTCTAAGAATACTTCTGTTATAGATCAGTCCAAGACTATCATTATCTTTTATAAGAATTATGGTGTCTTTCAATTTCCAAATTCATGGGTTAGTTATATTTTTAATTCAAAAAGTATTAATATATATCCTATTATGATTAAATTTTATTTCACTATAATTTTTTATCAATAATATTTTATAATATATATATATATAAATTATACTATAGATTTTGTATTTTCATTAAATTGATAGTTGTCTTTATGGTCTGTTAATATAGGATGAGGCCTCTTGAATTAATGGATATGCCTACAAACATCTAGTAAAAATTATTTTTCAAAAAATAGGTTGGATTTTGATGGAATAGTCTATTTATTAATTATGTGGTGGTTTTTACTAGTGTAGGATAGTATAGTGTTTTATGAATTTTTCAATTTCTGGAAATAAATTTTAGAGATAAAATTTATAGGGTAATTGTCTTTGAAATTAATAGAAATGATGATAAATGGATCTTGAGTATGGTATCGAACCATGGACATAAAAAACAATGTGATATCCAATATATTTATTCCCAAAAATATTATAAACAATTAGATTCACCACATATCTGAGATATCATTATATGGTACATGAATGTTAGTAAATTAATCATGTAGTTGTTATTTCTGAATTTTCATGAACATATTTAAAAATATTATCTAGACATAATCAAACACATTTTGGTCACCCTATAAAATATTTTCTGTTTTCTACTAGTTGCTATCATATGTGTATTGGTGGGGTTATGATGATCCTAAGCCTATAGATGGATCAGTCACTTTGTAATTATGAGTAAAGATTATTTTTTTTAAAGAGATATTTTATTAATGTTTTTTTTCAACATCCACAGTACAATATCCACCATTTTGGGTTACTAAATTCATTAATGAAATTTGTATTTTAGTTCATTCCAAATAAATGATACTTCTATTATAGATATGCTACATTGGTTGCGATGATAGATGCCTCATGGGTTAGTGACTAAATCTAAAATCTTTGTATGACTGATAACTTTATATACATTGTAACATTACATTATTTTTTATTTATCAACTGATTGTTTAAATGATTATTCTTACATTAATATCTCTTCTCAAAATTATAAATAGTTTTTAAATTATTATTTTTCTCAAACTCATAATAAAATTAACAAAGCATGGTTTGTGTTTTAGATTTTATTATGATGGAATAATAAATATGGATTTTGGTCCAACTATTGTGTAACACAATTCTCGATGAGTGAACATTTGTGCTGAATGAATGATCGATTTAGAGAATGTATATATTTCATAGAGTAATTTGTTGATCTCAATAGTAATATAAAAGAATCAGTAGGAGTAGTTATCGAGATGTGGTTGTTTTTTCACATAACAACACCTATACTGGAGACACTTGAGTGAGTGTTGGTAAGTTAATGTCTTCAAAATATATTTAAAATCAATATTTTAACTTGATAAAAATTATTCTAAATATATATATAGTTGTACTAAGGATAAACCACCATGTTGGTGATAATATTGAAATTAGATTCCCCCTTTTGTATAAAACACCTCTAGATTTTACTCTATATATTTCCATTCAAAAATCTAATATTATTGATAACTTACTCTATAACACCCCAGGTAAATACAGAATATGAAATTTTCATATTTATCCATATTTGTGAATAATGTATTAATATGACTTTAAAGGGGACTCTATGCTCGATGACATACCCAACACGCAACAACGAGTTTCTTGGGAATCTTATGTTGCACTCTAATAATAAAATAATATTATTTTAAATGGTAGTTAACATGTAGCCGTTGTATTGACGAGAATGGATAGAAATAACTAAAATATGATTATATATGTTTTTTAATGTTTTTACATTTATCCAATAAAAGATAAAGGCATAAAATATGGAAATAATTCGATTTTATGCGTATATTCCATAGTTTTCACTAAAGGTTCACTTATCGCCTTTTGATGGAGAACCGTCATTAAATATAGTTTTGATCACTCTTATACATTTTTTTGCACCAAATAAAACTCTTCTTTAGAATCGGGACATCAAATTTTACTTTTTGTAAATTTTTGGTATTTTTCCGATAAAGTTCATTTTTTAATGAATAGTGTAAAATGTTGTATTTTAATTCAAAACCTCTTTTTAATCTAATTTTTTATATGATTAGATTATATTTTGAATTTGTTTTAAAGTGAAATTAGAATATATTTTTACCATTAAATCAAATAGTGGTCGTTGTAATTAATTTCACTTTCAAATCAGACTTAAAGTAGTGTCAATCTTTTGATACTTATTGTTTCATAAAAACACGCTATTTGCTTTGACAGCTGGAATTAATTATTAAATTAATTAATCTGAATTATATGTTTTGAATTTTGTAAAATAGACTTCATTTTTGAATTAAAAATTTCATATATTGCTTAGGGTGAATTTTTGGGATTTTTCTGGAAAACTTCAATTTTTGATGAATAGTGAAACCACTAAGTGGTACTTATAAAAATTGACTTTTCCGTTTAAATGAAATTTTTCCATCTTTGTGTTTTGAATTTCAAAAATCCGACATACATGGTTTTCATTAAGATGTAAAATTTGGTTCAATGGGATAAAAATAATTTTTTGGTGAATAGTAACTTATTAAGTTTTTTATCGCGATTAGTGGTAATTAGTGTAGTTTAAGGTAAAAATAATGCTTTAATAAAATGAGATGAGCTTGAAACATGTCCTACCATCATTGGTTGTTTCATATCCGACCAAGAAAAGCCATGGGTCAACTTGGGCACCCCATGCAGCCACTTTGTTTGGAAAATGACATAAATACCTTTTATTTAATGGTAATGTAAAAAAATGGCACAAACATGAAATGTTTTACTAAAACAATTTTTAAATGGGGTTATACAAGTCAGATTTTTGATTATAAATAGTCGTTAGAAAGATAAAAAGATTTCCTACATCATAGTAGTTTTTTATAATTTTTAGACATTACATAAATTAAATTATTTATGACATAATAATGATGCATCGATGACATCATTATTTGGCGATTTAAATAAAATGGTAAGAAAATGTAAAATCTATGAACTACACATGTCCAAAACTTATTTTATGGGTGTATTGCGAACCCTTATCACCTTATACACGAATTATATCAATTTGGGACCTTTTATAACCGAAACACATTTTCAAATAAAGTAATATTTCTTACTTTCCAAAAGTGCCCCTCCTCTCCTATTACAAAAGGCCCCCACCTCTACCTCATTTCACACACTCCTCAAGCCTTTGGCTCGGCCAAACCCTGCCCATTTACTCTCTCCACATCCCTCTCCTAATCCTATAGGATTTCCTTTGGGCATAATCCTTTCAAAAGAAGCCTTTAGGGTCAAATCAAAAGGAGTTACACTTTTAAAGGTAATTCATTCTCTCATGTTCATTTGTTTTATTTTTCTTCTCCAACCCCCTAAACTCTTTTTAATTACTTCTTTTGTAAAAAAACCAGTATCTTAAATATACTAGGATTTTTTTATAAGATTTATTCTAGCTACACTCTCACACAACTACATCAAATGGTTAAAGAACATACGGTTTCCGTGGATGGAGAAATTCTGCCTCCCGAAACGATGATTGTTCAATACTCATTTAACACCTTCAAAGGTGGACATTATGATGTCACTATTTTTATATATGATATATAATATGTTTATGTTTTCTTTAAGCTTCTGTATTTTTCATTTTGGGCATACCTTTATGGTTTCCATTATGGGTAAACACGATATCTTCATTTAAGGAAGTGCGGACTACCGCCCCCTCAAAGTGATGTGATTCGTTAATGCCATATGTGGGACGTATAAAGGATGGATTTAAAGTTATTAAATATGATGTTATACTGGAATTATAATATACCTCTATATCATTATTATTTCTTTCCATTAATGTATGAGATAGAAATGGAAGTAGCGTTCATGCGTACGTACGGCTTACCGTCTCCATGAACGGTGCATTTCATTTCTTATCCCCAAATGTAATGTACTATTGTAAGTACATGTGTATAATGGATATATATGATGAATGATACATCTAAATGATGGATATAATTCTGAAATTAAAATATACATACCTCTCATTTAGTTTTAATTCCATTAATATGACAAAGAAAGGAAAGTTGCGTTCATGCGTACGTACGGCTTACTGTCTCCATGAACGGTGCATTTCATTTCTTACCTCTAAATGATTATGTAATATTATAAATACATGTATATGCTGGATATATATGATATATATGATATCCAAATCAGGAATGTCATTCTGGATATAAAGAACCTTTGACCACACGAACAACATGTAATTGTAAGAAGTCCACTTTCGACTTAAGAACCAAATATCGACAAAACAAACATTATTAACTTAAATGATTACATAATGTTTATAACATAGAAATAAGTGATATAAAAGGAATAATGAACTTGAAAAATGTTCTTAAGAAAATTTAAATTAACTCAAGTTTATTATTCAGGACGTTAAAGAAAGATCGAGTCAAGTCGGACCCGAGGTAGGGGATCCTACTCCTCTCTTTCTTTTTAAGTACACACTTTTATGTCATTCCTTTTAAAGCTCATATTTCTTGTTATTGGGATGATCTTTTATATTAAACTTAATGTACTTTTAATTTTCATGTGATGAGAGACCCTATTCTCTCTCATCAATCCATTTTGAATGTTTTGAGTGGCGCCGTTAGGCTACCGAACTTTCGTAAGAGATCTAACCTCTCTCTTTCTTTTTAAGTACTCTCTTTCATGTCACTTATTTTAAGCTCCTCTTTGTAATGTTGCGGGATGTTCTTTTATATTCCTCTTGCTGTAAATTTTATTGTAATGTGATGAGATACCCTATTTTATATCATCAATCCATATTTGGATGTTTTATGTGGCGCCGTTAGGCTGCCGAGTTTTCGTAAGGGATTTTTCATCTCACTTTTATTCCCATGAGATTTATGCTACATTTGCCACAAATTCACTTGAGTGGTGTATGTAATGAACATTATTCTACTCTTTCTGTAATATAATTTAGTTTATGAGTATTTACATCAATGATGTATTGTCCTTCTTTCATGGGGTGTATGTTTTGAAAGATACCCAAGTCAGTAAGGGAACCTTTCACCCTCCTCTTTTTTAAAAGAATTCTTTTGTTGGGACTGTTAATTTACATATTGTTATGTTAGGATATGTTCTCATATATCCTTATTGATGTAAATTATATGTCCAAGTGATGATATACACTTTTTATCTCTCATAAACTCATTTTGATGTGATGCCGTTAGGCTGTCAAGGGAACTTTTTAACCCAATTTCGATTTCTTTGGGTTCAACATGTAGTCATTGAATATGTCATCCATTGAATATGTGTGAATGACCTTTTATTGTTTTACACTTAATATCCACTTATATTGGGTGTACTTATATTTTTCACACATATTTTTGAGATTGATTTGTCCTTAATTTAAGGATACTTTCTCTATAAGGGATTTCATCACATTTGACATTTCTATTGAGGGTTCATTGTTGTTATTCCCCAATTCACTCTTATATGGGGTACATACTGTCCTTTGGAATATTATATCATGAATCCATTTATTCTCATGATATTATAAAGTTCTTACTAAATGTTATTCCTCAATTATTGTATTCAAGTGTCTCTAATTTTGGTAAAACCCCTTTCACCAAAATATCGTTTTAAATGTTTTAATTATTTGTTCTTATTAATATCCAGGTTTTCAAAATGGTTTTAAGGATTTATTTATATGGATATTAATGGATTAAAATTTTAAGCTTCAAGGTGGTATGGGACACTTTGATTCAAAAATCTCTTTATTAAATGTTTTAAATGGTTTTGGAAATGGTTTCTTTTTGAATGGATTCATTATTTCAATATAATAAAATGTTATATTGTGATTGAAATGTGGAAATGTTATGTTTCCTTTATGCATGTTTTATGTGATACATTTATGTTATGGTTCTCGGGAATTGTTATGAAAACGGGTGGTTCCGTGATAAACAAAGGGCGGGTGAGCCCGATATAGCTCTCCAATGCATTGGGTAACGCGAAGGAGTGAAACGTTAAGTTTTCTCCGAAGAGATTTAGGGAATATATTGTGATGGGTATTCCAAAAGTAACCAAGAGGGTTACTCCCTACGTAAGAATGTTATGAATGCCTCAAGTTACCTTTTATGTATTATGTTTTCTATGATTTATTCATGGTTTGATGAGGTATGTTAAAGTTCCTATGTTTTATGGGTAAAGTATGATTTCATTCTTAGGTATATATGAACTCATGTTTCCTTTCCATATTTTTATAACCCTTACTGAGCTTTTTATGCTCATCCCAAGTTTTTGAAATGTTTTTCACAGGTCAAGGGAAAGGTACATGTTGTGGTGATAGTGTCAAGGATGTGTCAAGAATGAATCCATGTTTTATTTTCAATATGTTTCCGTTGATGGGAAGAATGAATATTGTCTTTTATGTAACCACTTTGTTTAAATGTAGAATGTAATGCAAGTTTCATGATCTAATTCTCTAAAACTCTAAACCTGAAAAGATCCTCAATGTGTAATCTTGTAATAACTCAAGATTAAGTAAGGTTTAAGTTGGGGGCCTTATAGTTGGTATCAAAGGCCGGTTTAGATAACTTTAGAGGTTAGGGTATTCTTTAAGCATAAGTGACATTACCATAATGGTTAGGATTTCAGAAAGAGTCCTAGTTTTAGGTAAAGTGAATGAGTAAGTATATATTAGTGTTTACCTTCCTCATTAGTACATTATGGTTATGTTGATATACTCACACTGACCTTTTTGGTTTTAGTAAATGGCTGGATCTAGAAGGCACCAAAGTGACAATGGGTTTGAAGGAAACTGTGGTGGTTCTCTGATTAAGATACTGGATGAGATGGGGGGATTCAATGAGGAATCTCATGGTTGTTCTAAACCAACTATCAAGGAGTCATGATCAACCACTTGAACCTTGGTATGTTCTTTAATTCATAATGTACGAGATGACCAATCGATGTGGAAGTTCAGGTAATAATTATAAAGGTAACAATTAGAGTTTATATGATCCTTACTTTTGAGGTAATTATGGCTTACTATATGTTATGATGGAAGTGAAAGGCATGAGATAAACTTGAGGTTAAAATATGTTATGATTATTTTTGAAGATTTTATCTCATTTTGGGGAATGTTTTAAGAATTATATAGTTTTGGAAATAGGACAACACGCAGACCGTGTGACAACCCGTCGCGTCGGACAATGCTGCGGGAATCGAACCCACAACCAAAGTGCGATTGGTATTTAGTGCCTATCACTGGAAAACGTGAAGTCCCTTGTTAGTTTGACTGATTCTTTCTAGTTATATGATTTTATCAATTAAGAGTAAGTTGATTTTGGGTTATTTATGAAAATGATTAACCTATCATGGAGGATATGTGATTAGGTTAATTATTTTTCAATATGAGACTTTAGGAGCAACAGATGTTGTTTGGAGATAAATGTTACGATTTAACTTGGAATACTATATGACTAAATCCTTCAAATAATTGTGTTTCAATCTTAGATTGGTTTACTTTGAGGAATTTTATGGACAAATTGTTTATCTAATGGTCCTCGTTGAACTTTGGGTTTTGTTGGACAAATTTTGGAGGTTAAGAATAGATTTTATTTTTATAAAGGGTTATCCTTTTCTGGATTATCTGATCTTGTACTAGCCTTTTTGGTTTTGGTTTTGGTTAAAGTCTAAAGACATGGGAAGTATATAGTTCTCTTTTGTGTATTAGGTGATTTTCTAAAAGTTGATTATAGTAGTCATAATGCGAACAAGTATCCCTAAATACTCGTCTTTTGGAAAAAATATGAGTTTGTGTAAGGAATCTAGTAAAAGATGGAAGTCAACATGACAAGTAAGTATGTTTCCTTATGTCTTATTTAAGCTCAAAAATAAATTCCTCAATAAAAATTTACTTAAAGCAAAAATGTTGTCTATTAACTTTTCCTACTGGGGAACCCAACACCGGTTAACCCATCACAAGTTTGTGATTTTCTCATGGTTAACTTTCTCTTAAACATGTTTTCTATCACTCTCCATCAAAACATGACCCTATGTTTTCTCCTCCATGTCCATATTTTCATACTTGGAATCCTAGTATGGGTTAACTCGGGTGACCTTTGTACTTATCTTTCTTTATTTTAAAGTGATTGTTTTACCGAATCTTGTTCTGATGTGGGACTTTCACGGATGTTTCCAAGCGCAATTTTAAAATTGCGAGGACGCAATTCCCAAAAGGGGGGAAGGATGTAACACCCCAGGTAAATAAAGAATATGACATTTTCATATTTTTTCATATTTGTGAATAATGTATTAATATGACTTTAAAGGGGACTCTATGCTCGATGGCATACCCAACACGCAACAACGAGTTTCTTGGGAATCTTACGTTGCACTCTAATAATAAAATAATATTATTTTAAATGGTAGTTAACATGTAGCCGTTGTATTGGCAGGAATGGATAGAAATAACTAAAATATGATTATATATGTTTTTTTATTGTTTTTACATTTATCCAATAAAAGATAAAGGCATAAAATATGGAAATAATTCGATTTTATGCGTATATGCCATAGTTTTCACTAAAGGTTCACTTATCGCCTTTTGATGGAGAACCGTCATTAAATATAGTTTTGATCACTCTTATACATTTTTTTGCACCAAATAAAACTCTTCCTTAGAATCGGGACATCAAATTTTACTTTGTGTAAATTTTTGGTATTTTTCCGATAAAGTTCATTTTTTTAATGAATAGTGTAAAATGTTGTATTTTAATTCGAAACCTATTTTTAATATAATTTATTTATATGATTAGATTATATTTTTAATTGGTTTTAAAATTATATTAGAATATATTTTTCCATTAAATCCAATAGTGGTCGTTGGAATTAATTTCACTTTGAAATCAGACTTAAACTAGTGTCAATCTTTTGATACTTATTGTTTCATAAAAACACGCTATTTGCTTTTACAGCGGGAATTAATTAATAAATTAATTAATCTGAATTATATGTTTTGAATTTTGTAAAATAGAATTAATTTTTGAATTCAGAATATCAGATATATCTTAGGGTGAATTTTTGGGATTTTTCTGAAAAACTTCAATTTTTGATGAATAGTGAAACCACTAAGTGGTACTTATAAAAACTGATTTTTCCGTTTAAATGAAATTTTTCCATCTTTGTGTTTTGAATTTCAAAAATCCAACATACATGGTTTTCATTAAGAATTAAAATTTGGTTCAATGGGATAAAAATAATTTTTTGGTTAATAGTAACTTATTAAGTTTTTAATCGCGATTAGTGAGAATTAGTGTAGTTTAAGGTAAAGATAATGCTTTAATAAAATGAGATGAGCTTGACACATGTCCCACCATCATTGTTTGTGTCATGGCCGACCAAGAAAATCCATGGGTCAACTTTAGCACCCCATGGAGCAACTTTGTTTGGAAAATGACATAAATACCTTTTATTTAATGGTAATGTAAAAAAATGGCACAAACATGAAATGTTTTACTAAAACAATTTTTAAATGGGGTTATACAAGTCCGATTTTTGATTATAAATAGTCATTGGAAAGATAAAAATATTTCCTACATCATAGTATTTTTTTTAAATTTTTATACATTACATAAATTAAATTATTTATGACATAATAATGATGCAGCGATGACATTATTATTTGGCGATTTAAATAAAATAGAAAGATAATGTAAAATCTATGAACTACACATGTCCAAAACTTATTGGATGGGTGTATTGCGAACCCTTATCACCTTATCCAAGAATTATATCAATGTGGGACCTTTTAAAACCGAAACACATTTTCAAATAAAGTAATATTTCTTACTTTCCAAAAGTGCCCCTCCTCTCCTCTTATAAAAGGCCCCCACCTCTACCTCATTACACACTCCTCAAGCCATTGGCTCGGCCAAACCCTGACCATTTAATCTCTCCACATCCCTCTCCTCATCCTAGAGGATTTCCTTTGGGCATAATCCTTTCAAAGGAAGCTTTTAGGCTCAAATCAAAAGGAGTTACACTTTTAAAGGTAATTCATTCTCTCATGTTCATTTGTTTTATTTTGCTTATCCAACCCCCTAAACTCTTTTTATTTTCTACTTTTGTAACAAAACCAGTATCTTAAATATAATAGGATTTTGTTATAAGATTTATTCGAGCTACACTCTCACACAACTACATCAAATGGTTAAAGAACATACGGTTTCCGTGGATGGCAAAATTCTGCCTCCCGAAACGATGATTGTTCAATACTCATTTAACACCTTCAAAGGTGGACATTATGATGTCACCATTTTTATATATGAGATATAATATGTTTATGTTTTATTTAAGCTTCTGTATTTTTCATTTTGGGCATACCTTTATGGTTTCCATTATGGGTAAACACGATATCTTCATTTAAGGAAGTGCGGACTACCGCCCCCTCAAAGTGATGTGATTCGTTAATGCCATATGTGGGACGTGTAAAGGATGGATTTAAAGTTATTAAATATGATGTTATAATGGAATTATAATATACCTCTATATCATTATTATTTCTTTCCATTAAAATATGAGATAGAAATGGAAGTAGCGTTCATGCGTACGTACGGCTTACCGTCTCCATGAACGGTGCATTTCATTTCTTATCCCCAAATGTAATGTACTATTATAAGTACATGTGTATAATGGATATATATGATGAATGATACATCTAAATGATGAATATAATTCTGTAATTTAAATATACATACCTATCATTTAGTTTTAATTCCATTAATTTGACAAAGATATGAAAGTTGCGTTCATGCGTACGTACGGCTTACCGTCACCATGAACGGTGCATTTCATTTCTTACCTCTAAATGATTATGTAATATTATAAATACATGTATATGCTGGATATATATGATATATATGATATCCAAATCAGGAATGTCATTCTGGATATAAAGAACCTTTAACCACACGAACAACATGTAATTGTAAGAAGTCCACTTTCGACTTAAGAACCAAATATCGACAAAACAAACATTATTAACTTAAATGATTACATAATGTTTATAACATGGAAATAAGTGATATAAAATGAATAATGAACTGGAAAAATGTTCTTAATAAAATTTAAATTAACTCAAGTTTATTATTCAGGACGTTAAAGAACGATCGAGTCAAGTCGGACCCGAGGTAAGGGATCCTACTCCTCTCTTTCTTTTTAAGTACACACTTTTATGTCATTCCTTTTAAAGCTCATCTTTCTTGTTATTGGGATGATATTTTATATTAAACTTACTGTAATTTTTATGTTCATGTGATGAGAGACCCTATTCTCTCTCATCAATCCATTTTGAAAGTTTTGAGTGGCGCCGTTAGGCTGCCGAACTTTCGTAAGAGATCTAACATCTCTCTTTCTTTTTAAGTACTCCCTTTCATGTCACTTATTTTAAGCTCCTCTTTGTAATGTTGGGGGATGTTCTTTTATATTCCTCTTGCTGTAAATTTTATTGTAATGTGATGAGATACCCTATTTGATATCATCAATCCATATTTGGAAGTTTTATGTGGCGCCGTTAGGCTGCCGAGTTTTCATAAGGGATTTTCCATCTCACTTTTATTCCCGTGAGATTTATGCTACATTTGCCACAAATTCCATTGAGTGGTGTACGTAATGACCATTATTATACTCTTTGTGTAATATAATTTAGTTTATGAGTATTTACAACAGTGATCTATTGTCCTTCTTTTATGGGGTGTATGTTTTGAAAGATACCCAAGTCAGTAAGGGAACCTTTCACCGTCCTCTTTTTTAAAAGAATTCTTTTGTTGGGACTATTAATTTACTTATTTTTATGTTAGGATATGTTCTCACATATCCTTATTGATGTAAATTATATGTTCAAGTGATGAGATACACTTTTTATCTCTCATCAACTCATTTTAATGTGTTGTCGTTAGGCTGTCAAGGGAACTTTTTAACCCAATTTAGATTTCTTTGGGTTCAACATGTAGTCATTGAATATGTCATCCATTTAATATGTGTGAATGACCTTTTATTGTTGTACACTTAATATCCACTTATATTGGGTGTACTTATATTTGTCACAAATATTTTTGAGATTTATTTGTCATTAATTTAAGGATACCTTCTCTATAAGGGATTTCATCACATTTGACATTTCTATTGAGGGTTCATTGTTGTTATTCCCCAATTAACTCTTATATGGTGTATATACTATCCTTTGGAATATTATATCATGAATCCATTTATTCTCATGATATTATAAAGTTCTTACTAAATGTTATTCCTTAATTATTGTATTCAAGTGTCTCTAATTTTGGTAAAACCCCTTTCACAAAAATATCGTTTTAAATGTTTTAATTATTTGTTATTATTAATATCCATGTTTTCAAAATGGTTTTAAGGATTTATTTTTATGGATATTAATGGTTTAAAATTTTAAGCTTCAAGGTGGTATGGGACACTTTGATTCAAAAATCTCTTTATTAAATGTTTTAAATGGTTTTGGAAATGGTTTCTTTTTGAATGGATTCATTATTTCAATATACTAAAATGTTATATTGTGATTGAAATGTGGAAATGATATGTTTCCTTTATGAAGGTTTTATGTGATACATTTATGTTATGGTTCTTGGGAATTGTTATGAAAACAGGTGGTTCCGTGATAAACTAAGGGCGGGTGAGCCAGATATATCTCTCCAATGCATTGGGTAATGCGAAGGAGTGAAACGTTAAGGTTTCTCTGAAGAGATTTAGGGAATATACTGTGATGGGTCTTCTAAACGTAACCAAGAGGGTTACTCCCTATGTAAGAATGTTATGAATGCCTCAAGTTACCTTTTATGTATTATGTTTTCTATGATTTATTCATGTTTTGATGAGGTATGTTAAAGTGCCTATGTTTTATGGGTAAAGTATGATTTCATTCTTAGGTATATATGAACTCATGTTTCCTTTCCATATTTTTATAACCCTTGCTGAGCTTTTTATGCTCATCCCAAGTTTTTGAAATGTTTTTCACAGGTCAAGGGAAAGGTACATGATGTGGTGATAGTGTCAAGGAAGTGTCAAGAAAGAATCCATGTTTTATTTTCAATATGTTTCCGTTGATGGGTAGATTGAATATTGTCTTTTATGTAACCACTTTGTTTAAATGTGGAATGTAATGCAAGTTTCATGATCTAATTCTCTAAAACTCTAAACCTGAAAAGATCCTCAATGTGTAATCTTGTAATAACTCAAGATTAAGTAAGGTTTAAGGCGGGGTCCTTATATACTCTACATACAAAACCAAATAAAATCGATTCATGACATATTTGATGAGTATTTCCAATAAAATTATAATAATTATAATTTTTATAATAAATTAAATGATGCGATTCTTCTATAACAGATTACATTTTGATGATATTTAATTAACATAATTTAATATTGAAAAGGTTTATTCATTATCAAATAAATATATTTAGGTGTAAAATCTATTATTATTTTCAATTAATTTAACAAATTTTGAAATCAGTTTATATATAAATAAATATATTAAAATTTATTAAATTTGAAAATGATATGAAATAACAATAATGACACATAAAATGATATTTTTCAATTAAAAATTAAATAAATTTATATATTATTCCCATCATAGAGTAAATATATAAATTTTAGAATTATAATTTTATAAAATAATTAGAAAAAAATATTTAAATTTTTTAAATTATCATAGTATTATTTCTTAATTTTTTTGAATAAGTTTAATTGTTTTTAAAGAATAAAAAAATTATTTTTTTATAGACTGTCACTTTCATGAAATTTAATAAATAGTTTTTTAAATCATTATGAATCAGTTTTATATAGAAAGTATATATTTATAGATTAAAATAATTCATTTATAAGATAACTGATTAATTTAAAATACCCATGATTATCATTTTGATCAAAGTTGTTATATTTTACTCTAAAAACATCTAGTATGTTTCTTTTAACATACTGTGAAAAAAGTAGAATGTTTATTTGTCTTCTATTGAGAGTCATATAAAGCATATCCTGATAATAAAATAATACTGTCCTAAAAATAAATAATTTCGAAAATTTTATCATAATCATAATTTGTTTTGTATAAAAATTTAGTATTGATAAAAATTATGTCTATTCATTATGTTCACTAATATTAAAATTAATTTTTTTCAACATCAGAAATTTTATATGATATAGTATATTTACTATTTTGAGTAATTTAATGAAAATTATGTAATAAATAAAAATATGTTTTTTAGGTCATAATAATAAATTTTTTTGTGAAAAATTTAATCCCATGGTAAAAAACATAATTGGTAAAAGTGAAAAATATATGACTAAATGAGATTAAAAAAAGATTAAACATGATTTTATAATGCATTTATAAGTATTAATTCATATTACCCATTACCCAATCCATTGCATTCCATTATTGGATTAATTTGACATTTAATAATTACTTATCATTTATTGATATATAAATTCCATTGCACTCCCTTAATAAATGCTACATCAAAGCATATCTAATCATCAGACACCAAGAATCATTGATTAATTAAAAAAATTACTAGATAGCTCCTTAAAACATCTATATACATCCTATATTTTTCGGTCCTCTTAATATAAAAACTCATAATGTCTCAAAAATATTTGCAACGGAGCTCTTCTAGTTGGTAAAGAAAAATTATTAGTTTCTCTATTTTAATTTCATTTCAATTATTTTTATGCCACCTCAACTGAATATAATATAAAAAAAATAAAAAATATATATAATTATAATGAAAATATATTAATTTTTTTATGTTTATGGGATACCAGTTTTATAATTTTGGCCACCAATTTATGAAATGATGAAGTCTCTTGGGATACATATGGACTACAACCAAACTAAATGACAAGATTTATTTTCAACAACCACTCTACATTTTTGGTCGAAATGGTTATATAATTAATAAATAAGAAAATTTCACACTTATTAAATATAGGAAAATATAATCTATCCCCATCATTCAATCCCCTCTAAAGAAAACCATAAAATCACATATTCGAACGTGCAGATTACTACCTCTATCAATTGATATATTTTATATTCCATTAGAAAATTTTAGGGATAATTGTAAATACTTATTTAACATTTTAATATTTTATTTATATCGATTTTAATACATTATAATTTATAAAACATTACTTATTGATCATTTTTGTGAGAAAAATTAAACCAGTATCTATTTTTATGTTCAGACTGCCACCTCCATGAAATGAAAAAATTAATAATAAATCTCTAAAGTATTTTATCATTTCTATAATAATATTAAAATATGATTCAATAAATTATAATAATACAAAAAATTTCATTATCTTCCTATAATAATGATATTCTTCCAAAAAATAACTTCTTTTACCATGCCCCCATCAATTATAACATGTTCTAGTTTGGGCCAGTTTAACCTCCTATATGAAAAAATTAAATAATAATATATCATTGATGTATATGAAAAAGTATCTATTTGAATAGTAATCTATAAATTATAAAAAATTATGTGTATTATGGATTTTAAAGGTTATATAAATATGTGTTATATTATTATTTTACAACCATATTTTCATTAAACGATATTAATGGAAGCACACCAATGATTTCATCATCAATAAAATTCATATTTATTTTCCTAGAATAAAATTAATATATTATAATTCATAATGTAATTTCAATCTCTATAACAATGATAATATTCTAATATTGACATTAATATCAATGAATTTGGATCCACACAATCATTTCAAAGAAATCAAAAAACTTTTAACATTAGAAACATACTGTAATAAAAATTAAATTTATTTAGAAAATAATTTTGGGATATATTATTATAACTTAATAATATAATAGGTATTATGTATATAATGATCATAAAAAGTATAATTTATAGGAATTTTTAATATAAATAGTTAGAGAATCAGTAACCAATGTAAGGGATTATTGTCACATTTGTCGAACCTTGAGATATTTTTTATATTCAACAGAGAATATTTTTTGTGCTGTATATATTTCAAAAGTATGTGTTTTTATTATATATTAATAAAATTAAATATATTTACAAAGACTTAATTTTTTATAAATCATAGTTTTATTCAATTCGATAGAAAATGAAATTTTATGTATTTTTTATCTCAAAACCCCATTCATTACATGATAGTTCTTTTTCTATCTAATATCACGTATATTCATGTATTATTCCCTAATTTAAATTTATAGTGTACATTCCATTAATATCTCATGAAAATTAATTTTTTTTATAAAAGTTATACTTTATAAATTTCCTCCTCATAAAATTATGACATTTTATTTATTAAAATTTCTTTTATTCAAAGATTGTTCCTCTAACTGGTTTATATATTATCTACTAATGTGTATATATCTATTTTAAAAAATTAATATTTTATATATAATTTGACATTCATATTTTAGTGGGAGTATGCTTATAATTATTATCCAAAACACATTTTTAATTTTATTTGTTTTCAAAAAATCTATTTCATAATATTATGAATTTTTTCTATCAATTCATAATGAACTGTTTTATCTTCAACATCTCATTCACATTAGAAATATTATTTTTCTTTTCTTGTATCTATTATTGATACTTATTTCTAAAAGTAATTTGTTATCATTTTCACTTTATCTTTTCAAAAATGTATCCTTAATGTGATAGATAACTTATTCTATTATCATAATTCAAAAAAATTCATGAAACAGTCTATAGTTTATTTTTCATTTACAAAATTTTTATAAAAAAGATTTATTTTTATGATTTTATATTTCATATATTTCCATCTTAATAATGATTTCATTTTTTTGGGGATATAATATATAGTAAAAAATATTCCAATTCACAATACAATTTTATATAATTCTACAAAATGTGTTCTTATTATTTCATTTTTCAATATATTTCAATATACTCAAATTATTATTTTTTGTTTCGCAATGGATACATTATTGTAAAAATTTCATACTTTATTCCCTTAATGTCTTATGAAATTTTTTTAATAATTTTTTTAAATCATTTATTTTTTTATAGAAAAAATATTTGATGCTTTTGTTGTGAATGGTTTCACGCTCTATAAGCACACACATGTTTGGATAATTAAAATTAATATTATTTAGAGATTATATTTTCCTATAATACATTAGAAAATGATTTATTTCAAAATAAAATATTTATTTTTCATAAATGTGATCCATGTAGCATTATTTGGAATTTTTTATCATTATATGGGTTTCTTTAGTTACATATTTAGTGTTTGAATGTGATGTGGTTGATTTATTCAAATGATTGCTCTGTTAATATTATTTGAGTATTTTTTCAAAATTATTTATATTAATGTGACGTGGTCAGATTTTTTTTACATACTTATTGTATGAATATTATCATGGTATATTCGATTAGAAGTTTATTATATGATTTTGATAGAAGTATATTTGCTTACAATTTATTTCATAAATATGAATCAAATGTCACTATTCTCATGATTTTCATTTGAGCATCATAAAGGTATATTTTTATATTATTCTTTTCTATACTTAATTTTTTTACTAATTTAAATTATTATACCTTTACACATATTTATATTATATACTTATTATAATGAACTATAGATCATTTTTACAATATATTGTTCCCACACTCTTATCAAATGTTATTTTTTATTAATTTGAGAATACATGTACTTCATTCATGACATATCGACAATTCATGTTATCCAACCTACTATTTAGAAGTATATTTTCATTTTTCTCATGTTTTATCATATGATTCATATCTATCTCTAGTTGATATGTCTTCCATTATTTTATATTTCATCACACCACATTCACTAGTTTCTATTTCTATGATATGGGATTTGAGTAAATCGTTTGTGGGGTTTATAAGGGGTAATTTTTCTAGTTCATTTAATAAGATAATAAAACCCACAAACATTACATTCTCATTATTATGTGATATTATTTTGAGAAATAATTTTAATATGAAATATAATAAATGTGTTCTTCGGTTATAAACATTTACATGAACTCCAATGTTTAATGTTTTTTGTTTTTTAGAACTGGATCTATATGTGTGTTTGTGGTGGACCTCATTTTTTATCAACGAAGTTTATTGTTATTATTGGGGATTAGATTTAATATTTTTGGATATTAGGATGAGAAAAAATTAGTGAAACCCCAAGGTATAAGACTTTTTGTATGATTATATACTATATTTTAATGTATTGATTATATGGTTTCCATGAAATCTCATACCATTCAGAATTAAATTTTTATTATGAACGATATAGAAAAAATGAAATAGGTTGTAACAATCATAAACTAGTGGGTTTTGTATTAACTTAATCTTCGCCCATTGATCAATAGAATTATAATTGTAAAACTCATTTGAAATTCAATTGATATAATTTTTTTTATCATTTTCAATATATTGTTCATTTTTTGCATTAGAGGATTAAGTTAAAAAGGTATTAGAGAACCAAAATTACAGTTACCATGGTAGAAAACATAGTGTCATATATTGAACACAAAAACAATAGTTTGATATCACGAGAATAAAATATTATGTGTTTTTTTATTATAAATAACTTTTAATGTTATTAAATTTTTTTATATATAGATTTTATGTAATATTAATATTTAAATTGAATATTTACAATAATGGATGAAAAAGATAAAGAAGTACATATCTTAAGTAGACAAGATAAGACATTATAAGGTATTTTAAATATTATTTTAAAACCACCCCAAATTTCTATGTAATGGGTGACAACATGAATATAGATGAAGATTATAGAAATCCATATAATATAAGGATATATTTTCAATGAATTGTTTATGGTGAAGATGATGAAGAATAAAATATTTAAATTTCATTGTGAAAATGTTGTGGGAAGAAACAAATAAGGGAATTTCTCGACAGAGATAAGCTAAATTAATTATGTGTTGAATGGATGCCCGTGGAACAAACTATTATATAAAATTGATGAAGTAGATGATGAATACAATAAATATAAATGGATAATGCTTCAGATTATAGGATTTTGTTCATTTTCAAAATTTATTATCAAACATAATGCCTAATTATAAGAATATAGACTATTAACATTATATTATAAGATAAGAAGAGAAATATTGTGTTATTTATAATATTGAATGGCATCATGAAAACAAAGGTAAATTAATCACATTCCCCAGTGACTCCAAATTTTTTGATATCCTATTGGAATGTAATTTTAGAAACCCTGGTATATATATCATGTTCTCTAAACCATTATAAAACATAATTGAGGATATGAATATCGATGAAAAAATCTGGTTATATGTATATGGTATATTATATTAATGATTATGGAAATGAGATTCTTTATTATTTTATTTACCTTCCATTTGTTTAATTTGAGGTCTTTTTAGAAATGGACAGGTAGTCTCATTATAAAACTCATATTAATGACTAAAATTGGGAAAAAAAATTAAATTTTCCTATAAACTATTATTATATAAAAGTTAAAGAATGACTAAAATATATTATAGATAATTAATTTCATTTGTATGAGTCTTAACACCCTCTCTTGTATGTTTTCGAGATCAAATGAGTAGCAGGGAACTCAATATGTGTGATATACATATAATGTCTCCCAGTCTAACCTATGATAGAGTGGTTGATAAATCATTATAAATTATATATTGTGTCAATTATATCATTTTGATAAGAATATAAATTATAATTGTTGAGAGATAATTAAAATTGTGAGGATGATATTTATTTATGGGAGAAAATTTAATTCCCCACAATATTACAAAAAACATTCCATTAAAAAAATTATCTATTCCATTTATTTTTACAAACATAAAAATATTAAAAAAAAAAATTATATATTAGATGAATATTATTAATAATATATTATTAAAAATAAATAATTTGGTAAAAAATTGTAACTCATCAACTAAAATTTCTTACGTTTATACAATCAACAATCTATATAATATAATATTAAAAATTATTGTTCTTTCTCATAAAATAGTTTGTATATTGTTTAAATTTTTTCATAAAAGATTTGATTGTCTACATTTCAAATATTTTATAATATGAGATAATATATTGACTTTATTTAAATTAAAATCATGATATGAAATCCTATTAATAACACAAAAAAAAATATTATTTTAAATAAAATAATGTTTTAATCATATTTTTCACATTTATTTTAAAAAATAAATTCCTTAATAATAGAAATTTAATTAGATAATGTACACTTCTAATTTTTACACATAAATATAAACATAATAGTGAAATTTTTCTTCTATTTTTCTAAAAATGTTGATTTTAATGGTGAATAGTGAGAAATATTTATTTTTCAATTATTGGTGTTTTTTATATTATTAAAAAACATTAATTATATAATTTTTTTAAAAAAATTAATAAATATTAAATATGTATTTATTATTTAAAATAAATCATTGAATAATATAATGTTGAATATTTAAAACCCATGTTTATCAATTTTTTACTTATATAAGATTTTACGATAAAAAAAACTTTTTCATATCTATTTATTTTTAATGACTATATAAAAAAGTGAATTTAGATTTTAATTATTTAAAATATAAAATATATTTATCTCAATAATAATATACCAATTAATTTAATATTAATAAAAACATTTGTAATCATATCTTAATTATATTTGTTATTCTAGAAAATAGACTATTTAGAAAAAAAATTCAACTCATTTTTGCTTAAATTAAAATTCATTTATTCACCCTAATAAATTTTATTATAAAAATATATTTGAAAAATGGAAAAAATATTTTTGGATTCTTTAATATGTCCCACATTATATCTTATGATTAATATTAAATAAAATTTTAAAAAATTTGTTTCAATATTAAAAGAAAAAATGTAAAAATTCAAAATGGTAAGATTAAAAGGAAAATAAAATAAAACATGATTGAAAATATATGGTGGATAATTTGTAAACCATAAAACATTACTATGATTTTTTTTTGACATTATTGTATCCAATGTACTTTTAAATAGTGAGTGTTCCTTTTATATCATAAAAATTCCATTTTTCCTTCCTATAAACGAAATCATCACTTACAAACATCTCTTCACACAACAATCATCCTTGATATAAAAAAAACTATAAAATGGCTCCAAATAACTATTAGAATCATCCAAGTGGTTTTTTCCTTTTAAAAATATAACTATTAAAATCAGTAATCTAATATTTTTATTGAGCTCTTCAATAAAGTAAGTTAAAACTCTAAATTACATTTTTTTCATTTCTTTTCATTTATTTCTTCAAATATAACCTATAAATGAATATTAAAATGTTGAAATATTAAAATAAATATAATTATTATATTTAAATATTATTATGTTAATTATATAACCATTTTAAACATACCACCCAACCATTAAGCAAATAAGCATTTCTCTTGTTTCATGCGAATACCACCACCTCCATATGAAAAATAAACAATTTTTCATTACAAAATTAATAATCTATGTAAAAGTGTGAAATAAATGAAAAATTATTTTATTTATAAAATTTATAATATTTTAAAAATGTAATCCAAATAAAGAATTGTTTTTGTTTTTTAGAAAATGAAAATGTTTCTCGAGTGTACATGGGGACAACGACCTCATTGAAATGAAATGATTTTAATTCATAACCACAAAACCTATATTATTATAAAATTTTATTTAATAATTTAATATTTTATTTTAATAATTATATTTTATTATTTAAATCATAAAACATATTCTTTTAGTATCTCATTTTATTGGAAATGATAACATCACCCAGGTACACCAGCTCACTACCATCACCATATATTTATATAATCCACTCTCATTCTAAATTATATGTTATTATATAAGAAAATATATTAATATATGATTTAATTCATCTACATAGAAAAACTAATATCACTATTTCTTAAAAATATTGACAATATGAAAATGGAATCACTTTCTTAACAACACCCACACATCAATTATAACATGTTCTTATTTTGGGATTATTTATCCACCTACTTAATTAAAACTATAAATTTATATCAATAATGAATATAGAAGAAAAGGTAATAGTATTATTTTTTCTCCATCATATTATAATATGTTTTATACTTTTTTAATGTTTATACTCATATTTACATTATTAATCTTATAAAACCCCCCTTTCAGAATGAATTATCATAACATTAATAAGAGTGATTTCGTCTCTATGAACCTAACAATGACTCTAATTAGGAAATATTGAAAAAAAAATTCATTATAAAAAAAATACTATACTAAATTAAATCCTATTGAAAATATGGATGTTGTATTAATATATGGGATGAAGATCAACATTAGAAATCCTAATAAATAAAATTTAAATTACTTTATTTATATATAAAAAATAAATTGTAACAAACAAAAAAATTTACAATAAAGAAATAAAATTTTATAATATTAAAATCTATTTTAGGAATAAGGTAAAGAAATAAGTGACTAATAGAGGGTGATCTACTATGAAGAATTTCATCATAATGGATTCTTAACTATATTTTTGTTCATTTTGAAACAACTATAATCACTACATGTTTAATTTTTAGGGTATATTTATATATATAATTTATGTTACATTTTCATTCATGAAATTATATTTTTATCAAAATAAATTTTTTAATAATTTTAATAGGGATATGACTTGAAATATATTTAAATTATTATGGATTTTGTTAACTCAAACACCTGTTAATTGAGTTAGAATGTTTTATATTAGTATTATTAAAAATATTATAGGATTACTCCACAATAATAATTTGTGTGGAATGTTCACATTATCTCAGTGGAAAATAATTTCTTTTATTAAAATCAACATACCTGATGAGTTTCTTCACCAAAAATGTTTTACATTTTTAATAATTATTTTCATTAATTTTAATGATGATTTATCTTCCACATTATAATGTTATCTTATTACTAATGTTATATGTTATGGAACCTATTATTTTTTTATCCCATGTGACCATAATATTTATCTTTTTCTTTTTAACATTGAATTATTATTACACTTGTTTTAAGGGAGTTTTCATAATGACAATTAAAAAATTTAATTTTACATCCATTCATAATGTGATATTTTATTTTCCAATACAAATACTATTTATGTAACTATTTTTCATTTTTAAAACTCTATTATTACATTCAAAATTTATTAATTTTAATAGATTTATCTTTCACTTGTTGAAAATTTATTTCAAAAGTGATAAAAAAATTATATCTTACAAAAATGTCAAAAAAATATTATATAAAATAATTTAATTGTTTTTCTATTTTACTATTTATTTCAAACTAATTATTTTTATGAAAAATTATATTTATAAATTACATTATAAAATAACTTATACGATATTTATTTTGGGGGAATGAATATTCCTTAAAAACTTCTCTAATTCTTCATCAATTTTAATGTGGTACTATTCAATGATTTTATCTTATAAATGTATTTTTCAAATGTGTAATAATCCTTTAAATATTAATTTTCTTATCATATGATATATTATTATGAAAAAATTATTCTTTTTCTATAGATTCATTATGAAATATTTTGTTAATTCATTCATGAAAAATAATCTATTTTAACAAGGTAATTTATGTAATGATTTATATAGAAACATATTCTTCCAAGATATACCCACATGTGTTTTTGTGATTATTATAAATATGTTATAATTTCTATATAACCCTCTAACTCATTCATTAATGTATTATATAAAATTATATAATGATTTTTTTTATGATTTTTAATGATTCCCGAAATTTTCATATATAGGTATAACATATAAATAGATGACTAAACTTCTCATAATATAACAGTTCACACTATAATCGTACACCTATGGTTTTTTGGTAACAATGAAACAAAAATAATTGATTCCTAATAGTTCTATATAATATCGCCCTTATATTTTTATAACATTAGATCATCGAATACATATCACATGTAATAAAATTTTTTATAACCTAGGGAAATGAATGAAATTCATTTCATTATAAGTGATGGTTAATTTCCAATAAAATTAATGAGTAACATTCTATACTATCATAGTAATCATATTTTTTTAGAAATTCTATCATAGTACACATAGTCTGTTACTGAGCATGGTTGAATAAAAATTCATATATTGTTCATCTCCTAAGATATCAATCATTACATAATGCATTGGATGGAGATATATGTCAGCCACATAATATGATGAAAATAAAAAATATGGTTCCAATTATGATAAATCATTTTTCATATCATAACCCATTAAAATAAACGAGTCTCATAAAAATTTCTTCCTTTCATATCCAATGAAAAAGAAAAGGAAATTATATATATTTGATCATTTCTTCACAAGATAACACATTTGAAGGAATAAGGTTATATAAAAACTCTAGATATATAATAAGGACGGTAGCCTTATATCATATACACTATAAAAAAGTAACAGAAATACCATTAAAATATTAATTAATTTAATGCTAAAAAATTGACCTTATCATATTGATATAATTTATTTAAAAATTTATAAAACTTTAATGGAAATAATTTTCCAAAAAGAACATGATAAATTTTAATGAATTTTTAATATAAAAAAAATTATTCAGAGGGAAAATATGTTCCCTCTATAATGTTAAAAAATATTACTTTTATATTTATTTAAAAAATTTCACAAAATACCTCATTTGAAATACAAAAAAAATATTAATTTAAAAACAATTTAAATAATGCATAAAAATGTTTTTCCAAAAAAATTGAAATATCATTAACTAATTTAAAATATTTTTATAAAACAATGATATTGATGACAAATTACCTTCAACTAATGAGTGAAATGAAGTCAATTTTCCTTGAAAACATATTTTCATTCTGTTAAGAACATAATGTGAGGTAATTGATAGGAAAAAATGAAATAAATTAAATAACCATAGGATAAAAAACATTATATTACAGAAAGATAGATAATATGATTTTATAATTCGGAACATATTTGTATAACATAATGATAAACAATGATATTATTATATGAAACCCCTATGTCTAGTTCTCTATACATTTGTATAACTCTAAAATCCTATGAAATAAATTTAAAATTTTTATTTTCTGATAAAAAATTAATTTCCTTTAATAGAATATGATTTATTATCCATTTATAATATTTCAACACCACCTTTTATCAATAAATCATTAAAAATCAATATTTTTTATAGTTAAATATTATGATAATAATTTGTATTTTTGATCTGTAATTCTAGTGGTTATACATTTAACTAGGATATATCACCACCATAATGTTAATAATAATAGTTATAACATATCAATGGATTATATAAGTATTTAAATTCATCCATATAAAATAGTGACAAAAAAATTAATTATATTGTTCATGGATATGGTATGTTGGAAATACACCGAAATGTTGTTTTAATTTTTCAACTGATGGAATGAAAGAAAGGTAAATATTAATTCCCATTTATAGGAACATTTTTATATAATTTAAATCATATATTTTCATATATCTATATTATTAAGTATATTCCAAGTAAAATATAGTTGAAAAAAATCAGATAGACTTTTAGAGGATTTATTCCACTCGTTCGCACAAATGATGTAATCATTTCTCAAAGGAATTTATGAAAAGTACATAAATGTGATATTTTAATACCAGAAGTATAATTATGTTATAATTATCATATATAGGCATAGACTAGTTAAAATAAAAATCCATAAAATATTTTCATGAATAATGAATCGTATCATTATCTGGGGATAGTAAACCTTATGTACGCACGAGCAATGCATTCAATTCTTGTTTGATGGGAATGAAGGTGTATAATCTTTTTTTAAATATCAATAATTATTTATGAATAATAGGGATACATAATTTAGTATTTTATCTAAAATATAATATATTTATATGAGGTAATGTATAGTAATAAAGAATGTGATTGGTTAATATGATTGCCTCTTTTGTGGAATGATTCCTTAATATATCACATATTGGGATATAGGTTTGTTTTATTCGGAAGAAATAAAAACATCTATAATCTGGATATGGATGTTTATAAGATAATATATCAAAACAATTGACCTATAATGATTAATGTGGTGTAAATAAATGATGTAGGAGGTTTAATTATTTTAATTGTGGTGAGGGGTACTTCTAGAATCTCAAAACATATTAAATTAAAATAGTTATATTATTAATCCAAATTTCTATAAATGGATAGGGGTTTAAAGATATGGAAGGATATAATTTTAATCCTATCAAAAATAGAAGTTTGGCTGGTTTTTTTTTCATTTCAAACATTATCATTTTGATTAACCCTTATTTATCACATTTTAATTTCAAAAATGGAAAAAAATTTATCAATATTAAGTGGATCTATTTTTTCACCTTATAAGGTAGAAATTAGACCATAATTGTCTATTTGTTTACATTTCCATCCATTCCCCAAAAACATTATATTATTTAATTTTTTAGGATTTTATTTTATTTAATATATATTACTTTTATATAATGTATTTATTTTATTTTTTAAAAATATTCATATAATTTGCATAATATATAAATATACATTGTTATAATTGAAATATAATATTTTCAATCAAAAATTATATGTTAATTTCTCCTAAAAAATATTATAACTCTCTAAATTACTCTAATTATGTCAATTTTATTTTTTTCAAAATCAGTTATTTTATATTTTCTGTTAATTGAGTAAATTCAATTTTTTGTGCATAAGAATTCAATTTAATTATTCAATACAAAAAAATTTGAAATAAATTAACATAATGAATATATTTTCATAATTCACAAAATTACTACTATTATTCATTCATAACAAGTTTTTGTCTATATATTAATACACAAAGGATATTTATACTAAGAGCGTTATATTTTATATGTTTTTTGATATAAATTATATATTACTCCTTTCCATGGATAAGTATCCATTAATATAATAAAATTACATCCTCAAGTGATAAGGTTCCAATTATAATCATCAAATAAAAATTTGGATGAAATAATATGGACTTGTCATTTATTTTTAATGCATGTTAATCTGATTCACCCTTTACCGATGTGACAAATTTTACCGTTATTTTTCATATTGATCAGCATTAAAATTAGTATATTTTGAAGCATTTGAACCACTTAATTATAAACATATAATATTATAAATTTAATTAAATACCAATAAATGTTGTATTTTAAATTTTAAACAATATTTGTTCATAGATCATGAATGAAATTTATTTATAAAAAATAACATTTTATCAGAAATGAAATTTATTCTTCCCATACGTCTACATAAATGTGGTTTTAATATTTAATATAAATTGTTCATTTGATTTATATATTCATTATATTATAATCATTCACCAATAGTGAAAAGATTAATTTAATTATATAAATATAGTTTTTTCACAAAAATAATTTATAAAAAATAATTTTTATTTAATATAATTTTGGTTTTTAATTCCAATCATTTGATACCTAATTAATTCATTTGATAAATCTTAATACAATTTTTTTAATAATTTATTTATTATTATTAATACCTATGAATCCAATGAAAAACATCAAATATAAATATAATATTTTAATTATATGACATGGTTCTTATAAACTTATTAATTCTTATAAAGGATGTTATCGATGGGAAAACGCTATTTAATGTAAATTATTATATAAAAATCATGCCCAGTTAAATAATAACTCCCTTAAAATTATTTTCCCCCTAGGAATTAAACACTATAATAATAATATATGATGATTATTCTTACTTATAATATCCTCATATTACCACTTATCTGAATTTAAATTTGTGGTTTCATCAAATATATTTGACTTGTTTTGTGGTAAATTTTATAACATGTTCTCTATAAGATAAATAATCATTGAAATTTTTTTTTCATATGAAATAAAATATTAATTGTTATATCCTTTGAGTTTAGTAAATTTGAAGGATCATTTTTTACACCATCAGAATAGATAAATAGGATACATCCTAAACACGAGAGAGATTCAGTGGAAGAAAAAAAATGATATGTTACCATCACAATAAAATCATGATTTTAATTATAAATGAATAAATAGGGTTTAGATTTCATTTCTATCAATATATTATCACATTCTTCCATGGAAATATTCATTGGAATAAATTAATAAAATCATTTAACTCCAGATCATTCTGATGATTATAGGTATAATTGTTATTTCAAATCTATGCTTCTATTTTGTGACATAGAATGGATTTGACCTTTTATAAAATTACAATATCTAGATCATTTAACGATATCTTTCATTATCCAAATTTCTTCCTTCATTTTGTTTTTTGTTAATTTATACCATAGCCGAAATCAGATAAAGCCAACTGCCACCTTGTTTGCTTTCGGTAGGTGGTTATGTATTGAGCATTCATAATATTCAATCAGATCCACCAATATTATTTGGTCCATGTTTATATATTTTGGGTTATATAAATAATTTGATATTATGTAATTAGTATATATTTGAATCCATAATCTATATAGAAATGTATTCTATATTTTTAAGGAAAAAGTTATGGCAGTGAACTCTTAGTAATGAGTTGGGTAAATTTCCTCAATGAAGATCATTTTTCATAAGGAATAAGATATAAAAATAATGTTCTATATGAAGATGAATCCCATTATATTAAATACTATTACTATTTTCTGGTACTACAAAACCCCTCTTGGGATCACCCATTAGCTAGGTAATGTTTAGGTATTATTCGGCTTAAATTTGATAAATTGTTTAGTGATTTTGTGTTATTCACGGTTGTCATATGGTTTTACAAAAAAAATTTCATAATAGTAAATCCACGATAATCATGATAGTGAGGGTTCTCATAGTCTGTGAATGGTTTAAAAAAATTTTCACAAAATGAGGAGGCACAAGGATTGGTTTCAGGGTTTACTTAACCATGTGGCCCATCCAAAAAAAATGTGAATAAGTATTTAAATTATTCTAAAAATTAATAATAAATTTCTAAACCTACATTTTTCATATCCCTATTAGGACTAACTAAACATATAGCATTTCCCCTTGGGTTTGGGGTTCCCAAGAATGGAATTTATATCCCCCAAAACCTCTCTATGGAACATTAAATCACGGATATATTTATTTAGTCCTTCCATTGTACGATTTCTCTCGGCATTCACTATATATACACACACTTCTTCTCTACTCCAAATGGTTTATTAGATAATATTTTTGGGGTATCTCCTACCCATTTTTTGAATCTTTATTCTTTGTTTGATTCAAGTATCATCATTAATGACACTCTTTAGTTGAGATTCCAATCTATTGAAATTTTATTCCTGATCCTATGATCGTTAATAGAGAGCATAAACATATTTTGGAGAAATTCAAAAAACCCTAAATTGATTTATTTATATTAAATTACATTCAATTAAATTTTTAAACCCAATATTTTTAGAAATTTTTGTTTGGAATATTAATTTTTGTGAAATTAGGGGAAACCCCCAATTCTATTGATGTTGTCTGTGGTTATGGAAATTGATGGGCTTTGAAAATTTTAATTTGGGAAATAAAATTGAGGAATCTAAATTGGAAAATTAAAATTATGAAATTTATTTTGAATTTTTATTTTGTGATAATTGATTATGTTATTTTGGTAGAAACGTAATAGACTTATCTAGGAGAATGTAATGAATTCATTAAAAACACAATTATATTTTTCAAATGGAAATTGGAACAATGAAGTTGAAAAAATATTTAATTATAATTTGAATATTATTTAAATAAATTTAACATTGTTGGGTTTTGGAAAAACAGTGTAAACCAAGGTAGTTTGTGATTTTTTTTGGAAAACACTCTATTGACACTTTATAACACTAATAGAAAATGTTCAGAAGGTAACATACTATATGGGATGGTGATGAGATCATCATTGTCAAGTGTCTAGGAGAAATGTGTACACATATTGTCGTGATAACCATTAGATTGTGTTGTAGTCCCATAACCGAGGACTATCATACATATTATAAGATAACAGTGTTTCTCATTATTAATTATTTAATATATATATAACCCAATGTTTTTAAATTTTTATAAAAATACCTTATGAATTTATATAAAATATTTTATATAAAATGTTTATTTATAAAGGTATTTAATATATTGTCATCAATTTAAATTTATAAAATGAATTTTTAAATATTCATTTAAAATTCCATAGAGGTTTGTTCCAAATTTAATGCTTTACTTTGTTAATCATTATTGGAATCTTATTGTGAAATCCACAGTGATAACCTAGTGGTCTTTTATCTCTCACCCCACAAATGCATTCATGTGTTATTATATTATCTTTATCCATGTTCAAGAATGATTATGATTCACATTAATGTGGATCATGTTTCTGATCCTTGGGATTATAAACATCTATCTTGTTTTCATATCAGATGTCTATATGATTTTTTGGTGTATATTTATTCTATCATTTGGTTGTTCGACCTATATGAATATTATTATGGTTCTCCCTAAATAGATTTATTTTATGAATAATTAATTTTTTCTCTTACTTCCAGGGTGTTTGTGACAATTTTTTCTAGTATTTGATACTGTATGATTCCAAGTGTTAGTTCGAATTCCATTGGGAAAATTAATTCCCTTCGAGATATGTTAGGATCTATACAATTATTAGGTCACTAGATAATCCAAGGTATTTCATATCAACGTGATATAAAAGGTAATGGATAATCATGATTCCTTGATATGAGTATGGAGTATGAGTAATACTATAAGGAAATAAAAGGTAGTTGTGATTGAATTCTATGATATATCTCATACCAAAGAACCCTATTTCTCAAGGGTTGGATTGTGAAATTCATTTTGAGGAACAGTTCTAGTTTTTTTCTAGATATTAATTTGGATAAATTTAAATTGAAATCTTTTATCCTTTTCTCTTGGGATTAATTTCCCTTTTTACTCAGTTGGAGTGTTAATCTAATCTTATATAGCATCATGAATCCAATAATATGGGAAAATTTGATCCAATAGGAAGATTATGATGAACCAAAGTGACCACATAATCCCATATACCAAAATCATAAGGACGTTATTGTTCATGATCTCTACGATTAAGGATTTCAGCCTTAACCAATTCCCATTTAAGGTTCCAACTATTGATCAATAGAGAGATGACTTCAGGATTCATACACAAGATATTATATTCTAAAAGACACAAGGATTTTATGTATCTAATAACAATAAACTATTTTAGTATTTCCTTAGATATATCGAGTATCTCTTTGAGTTCTTGGAATCAATGGTTGAAATCAAGGTGGAGTATGATACCTTATAGATAAAGGGACTTATCAGGAGTTGGTGTGAAATTATGGTTATATTGAAATAAGTATGAGATCTTAGAGTGGAAGGCCTATATATTTCATTTCAGAACCATGTGTAGCCATATTCCATGGCATTGGCTATTTCACTATTGTTTTTTAGACTCAAGTAGGCTGACATGACTGTCACTAAATATGAAAAATGTTTTTCTATCCTATTGTAGTATACACTAAAGAATACATCTATTGAGAATATTATGACTCAATAGTTTGAGATGAGAATTCAATATGATATTCACTATCTGGTTTTTTAATATAACTTCTTATGGTAATGTGATTTATAGATATTTGATATTTGAAATAGAACTGGTTGGATATTCAGGGTGGTTGATTGTTTCTTTCTCATCCAATGGGGGTGAAAGAACCTTTATTGGAAATATGGAGTTTAATGATTCTAGTGGTGGTACATAAATCATTGTTTCTATAGAGATCATATATTTCATAGAAGAGGCACATTGGTTTGTTACAAGTGTTTAAAATATGTGCACTCAAAACATGTTTTCAAATGGTCACCAAATAAATATGTCTCATGCAGATGCATGAGTAACCTAAATAATTTATTCCATGTATTTTAAACTCTATTTAGTGGAACAATATTATATGATCCCACAAAAAATGAAGTGAAATCAGATGCGTTATGTGAAAAGGGTTTCCAGCCACATGAATCTAGAATTTAACTTCTTCCTGCATTGAAAGAGTCTCTAGAGAATAAAGACACATTTCCAGTAACTGTGATATGTATCATCACTCTATTTTTTTCATCGATGGCATTGTTATTAGATAATTGTGCACTTCATAAATTTATTTCAACATGTATTCTGAATAATAAAATCCATCAAAATGAGATTTTATCTTTTTTGTTGGCACTGTGGATGAAGAGATAGTGGGATATTTATAGTTATGATTGTGTTTCATCATTATCACATATATAACTTCAATGGGATATTCTAGGTCTCTATATAAACATATTGATTTTGTATTTGGGATGTACAATCTCATTTCTAATATATATCAGACAGATTTTTGTCTTTTATCAGTCTCTATCACTACACATGATGATGTGTTCAATATCATTCAAGGTGAATGGTACCAAAGGTCTAGTGGATCAAAACATTCATATATAGAGTTGGGGAATGTAATATTTTTGTTATCTTTTAATAGGGAGATATGATAATTGGGTAGTGATCTGCCCCCAGTTTCCATTGACTTCCCTAATGTTTTCCCTTAATAGTAATATATTTTTCCATTATAATGGGGTATAGTTTTCAATCAATTATGTTCCTACTATTCATAAAATATCTATTCTATCATACCACATTGAAATAGATGATATGAAATCATTAAGACTCAGTTTTATGATCTGATTGATAAAGGATTCATATGACAATGTGTGTGAATTCTGGTGCTTCTAGGTATATATTTTATGATATCATATTGTTCACTTCCACTTTCTGTTCATTAATGAATACTAAATTAGGCTATCATAATGAAGAAGTACATGTTTCAACATATTGATATTCTATTTGAATAGTTTAAAATGTGGAAATGGTTATTGATTAATGATCATTGATAAATTTAACATTATATTAGAATAAAACAAATTTCCGATATGAAAAATCCATTTTAGGGAAGGTATAACAATTAAGTGTACCTTTTAATTAACTTTTTTCGAGCCAACGATACTTAAATTTTTTTGATATAATATTCATCTTATTCCATGGGTATCATCATACATTCGGTGTAGAATTTTTGGATTGCATCTTGTATACTCTAAGGAAAAGAATATCATTTCCATCATCTTATAGAATATCTAAAATTGTTGAGAAACCACTAATTTTATGCAAATATTTTTAATTATGATTTATATATTTTTAAAGTGTTGTATTTGGGAAAACTGGTTTTAGAACAGTATATATCAGTTATTCCAGAGAAGTTTAAGTTTGATAAGATATGGGATCATACAATGAATGTTTTTTAGATTGATAGCTTCATCAGTTTAGAGGGATATTATTTAATCTTTTAATTTATTTCTCAATATATGCTTCTCAGACAACCTCTCTAACTCATAAAAGAGTAATGATATCTGGAGATGAAATTTTTTTGGACTCATTTGTTTAGATGAAAATAATTATGACTATCAAATCTGTGTTGATTCCTCTAAAGGCTGGGTAAGGATACATGGTCTTATGTGATGCACCATGATTAAATTTTTCTTAAATTCTTTTGCATGGAGATCATGTTGTTTTTTATGGTTCTATTTATCTTTTTCCACATGTGAAGAACAATAGAATCTATTACCTTGAAAACAAAATGTGATGAATGAAAATAAGAGTTGGTACCAGTAAATATTTGGAGAATGTTTACCGTGTATTCCAAAACAAAGAGCAGGGGTTATATCTTATCTCAAAATGATTTGAATTTCCTCCGAAGACAGTGAGTGGAATACATAAAATAAGTTGATCTAGATACCACCTATACCATGGGGAAATAATATTTCATTAAAGATTACTCGAGAAGGAATCATCCAATCAATGACATGAATGATTAATTTGATAAGTGATTCATTATCTCTAAATTTCAAAAATTTATATTGGAGTTCCGGAATCTATGAATGAAGTTATATTGGACAATTTTTAGTTGACCTCTGATTTTATCTAATTGGTTATTCAATAAAAAAAGGTTGGTTCTATATCATTTTCTTTATATAATCTCTTTATTGTTGGGGGACCATTTCAATATGGTTATTCTATACATAGCTAAATAAATGTTATCAGAATTATTCTATTTTTTATTTGGATGAAAGTAATGCTATTATATGGGATTTCAATAATTCATAATAGAATTATGACGATATTTCTCAATGTTAGTGTAGGGATAAGTAGGTATATATATTAAAATATTTTTAAATGGGGTTTAAAATTCATTGTTACCTAATATAAAATATGTTATATAAAATTTTGAATAAACAATTTATTTAAAGTATTTAAATTAATAGAAATGTAAACAATGTTGTTTTTAAATATTAGTTTGAACTAATATACTAGTTTATTTGAAGTTTAAATCATTATATGATATGAAATTTTTGGAATCTTATTATGAAATCATTGATGAGACACATATGATATTTTAGCTGATAAACAACTTGTGCCTTCAAATGTTTTTAGATTATCTACTTGTATATTCACTAAAAGGAATATAGAAAATTTTATGTGGTTCATTTTTCTGATCCTTCGGATTGGAGTTTTTTTTGATTTCACATGAGTAATTTTTAAAATTTTTATGTACATTTATATTATTCCATTTTTTTTGTTTTAATGTTTGATTTCGAGTATAGATCTATTTGTGGAGTTTTTTTGTTGATGTTGAATTCTTTCTCTTAATTCCATTGTGTTTACAGAAAATTCATTCCCACATTCATATTTTATGATTCTAGGTTCTAGTTACCAATATTTGTTGATTGAAAATTCCCTCCAGGCAATGTCATAACTGCCATAGTTATTAGGATACTAGGGTATCTTGGTTGGATGAGATCACAATACCTTAATTCCATGCATCACTATACATCAAAAACCCCTCTCCACTAATGGGTACTATAAACATTGGTCTACAAAGATAGAATAGTGTCCATCCAAACTAAGAAAACTGTTGATGTTAATCATAGTGTATTGTTATGGAAAATTATAAATGACATATATCTTTGAAGGGTGTACTAATATACGACAACATTATATTATATGACCCATTATTTAATCCTTATAAAGATAGAATTCACACATTTTAAAGTATTCATAATGACAATTGATCATTATAGAGATAAAAACAGTACTCAAATGTTCTCTATTCTCTTCCATAATCTTTGAAGAAATAAGTATTTCTCAAATAATAAAAACATCAAACAAATCAAGGTAATCTATATATATAAAAAAATTAAATCCATCATTTAAATGGGGTGTTGTCATAAACAAATGGAATCATTATTAAGTAATATTTTCTATAACTTGTATATAATGATTCATTGGGTATATCCTCCTTCCTAAATATCAATTAATGAAATAAGAACCCAATATCAATATGGAATTTTTATTTAGCTCCTCATCATTGATCATATAATTCAACAATACAAGTTAATGGGTATTAATTCATGACTGTTATCTCGTTATGTTATCAATAATAATTATATAGTCACAATGATATGTAATGATTATTAATAAATCGAAAAAGTTCACCCATGGTGATGAAAATGGAAGAATAAATTATTTATCATGATTCTCTAAGAGATTCTTATTTAATTATTGTACCTAAATTGACTTCATCATATATGGAGTTTTGGAAATATGTCTAAAACCATATACGATATATTTTAAAAACATGCCTTCAAAATTTAGTGGAAGATCTAGGAACTCATATGAAATGAAATCAATTAACTCATACACAATATGTATATCATTTTTTTCTTTGATATTCAAAAATGATGTTTGAAAAACACCCTTTTTGTATCAGAATAAATATCAATAATATGGATGTAATTTACATTCAGTGATTATTTTTTCATAAAATATGATATGAGATCATAGGTTGGTAGATAATATCATAAAAAATACCTTCCTCAATAATTAATGTTGTATTTTGACAAATGTATCCAATCCACGACCAATATGACATCAAAATCATATAGAGGATGAATGAAACAAATTTAAAGGTAACACATTCCCATAGACATTAATTGGAAGAGAATTATAGTCTTGGGATGTGATCACCATACCATTAAGTTTTTTTAATACTATCACAAAATCTAATTTTTCATGTGGTAATATGATACCCATTAAAAAATATAGTTATAAAATACCATATATATCCATAATCAAAATAAATTACATTAGTTCTTGAAAGGAAGGTAAGTGTACATTTCACCGTGTAATTATTATACCCCTTTGAATAAAAGATAATTATATTATATTTTACATTATCTCTTGGATTAAGAGGTTTCTGAAATCAATCATCATTACGAGCCATCATATTTGGGAACTACATATATTAATTCAAAATTTATATTAATTGTAAAAAATGGACAATTGGTGGTTCATTATATGTAAATTTTACTATATTTTCATCATTAGTTATCTTCATCCTTTCACTTATGAAATTGATTACCCTTTGAGATACTATTGCACACATGATGTATTTACCGATTATCTTAAGATACATTCACCAAAATTTTATTTCACACATCGAGTAAAAAGAGAGGACCATATTTTTCGTTATATGGATTTTTGAATACACATTGATTTTTGTTTTTCATTTCCAATCAAAAGCATGAGATTGATGGTTAATACTAATCTCCATCACCACCTTGAGGGAACATTGAAAAATTTCATTATATATTTTGAAGTACCAGCGACTAACACCCATTGATGACTTCATTTTAAGCCATTGAATAATTTGTGAACCTAATATTCAAGATAAATGATAATAGAAAAAGAATAAATAGCAAGCCTTTTTAAATTTTCATCACATGTAAAAAAAGATTGATAATCATTTTATCTACACCTCAATATATTTTATATATATTTTCATATGTGGAATACAGGGAATGTCCTAGTTAAAAATAATCTATTAAATACATCCCACTACATTGTTTTATTTTTATTTATTATCTTGGGATTTGAAATACATTCCACTACAAATATAATCATTCATCATAGTGATAAACATGAAGGATATTAATCACATATTAGAAAAAAAATAATGAATGATATATTTTTAATTGTATAGTTACATTAATCAAAGACTAGTGGATATGTGGACCCACAAAAAGGACGTTGACATTTCTATTTATAATAACACGATGAAATGTGGTTCAATAATTTTCTCAATTGGATGCTCATCACTATTCATATCATGATATTTATTTTTTGATTATTGAACCCATAATTGTAATTTTAGATCAATGATAATTTATATTCTAAAATGGAAAAGTATTTCATTGTACATGACATTCACTATTTTTATGATTCATTTAGGTTCATTCCATTGACTGAAACTTTAAAAAATAGTGTGATAAATTACATTAATTTGAGATAAAACATAGCAAAGAAAAATAGTTTATATAATTTATTAATCATGAAACAATATATGAAACAATATATTTATCAATGGCCATTACTTATCATTACCAAAACATTATGATTTTTTGCTATAGGCAGACATATCCATTATGTTCTTACAAACGTTTTCACATACTAAATTTAAAGGATTAATAAACCATTCCCTGATACCAACTATAGTGACCCATAATTTTCATACAAAAATACTAAATATAAATAGATGAATATTCATTATATACTATGTAGTTACCCTGACCTAATATTCCAGGAACCGGTGCCTACATTATTACATTATAATAATTTACAAGGAATCAGATCTTGATGATCCAAATAGTATAGTTCTATTGGTAAAATATATATATAAATTATTCCCATATTACATTAGACAAAAAAATTATATCACATTCTTTTCGATATTAAATTTATTCCATTTATAATATCCCTAAATATTAATCAATGTAAACTTCTTGGATTCATGGGGAATAGAAATAATACATGTGTGCGTATAAATTCTCAGTAGGGGTTATGTAATGAAGAAACTATCATGTATCAATAATTATAATCATCATAGAAAGATAAATAACTATTAACAAAATCTATATAAATAAATGGATATAGAATAATTAATATATCATTGTAAATAAATAAATATACGTTCAATTTAAACTATAAATCTATAATGAAATACATCTAGAGATAATTTTATATTGAAAATATAATTAATAATAAAAAATAAATTATTAATCAAAGAAATGATTTACTGTTAGATATCATGTATTATAAACATGATACCAATACTGTTATGACCATTCAAAAGTCATTTTAATATTAAAATGTGCTAATAGATTCAGTTCATCCAATTATATCTCTACTATCAATTCCATTAAAATTAAAATATAATACTACTATATTCAAACTCATACGGTGCGACTAACATGTAATTTCTCACAAGACTTTTGGATTTATTATGGGTCTATATAATTTTTAGAAATTTCCAATCACTTGATGTCTAATAAATTACTCTTATATATAATAATCAATTTACGTCATAAAAATTTTCTTTATCATAAAATATCTATATTGAGTTAAGGATAAATATTTATTAATATTTCCCCACATTATCAACATAATATTTAAAGTATACAAATCATATAAAAATAGAAGAAAAATTATGAAATTGAAATTTCCATAATAAATTAATAAATATATATAATATTTTTTTAATGACTTATTGAAAATGGTCACAAGAAAAAGTTAACAACATAAAATTAAGAAATATTATACAATAACATGTAAAAAAGTATATTTTTATTGGAAAAACACATTCAATGAAAAAATTCAATGAGTAACTTAAATATTTACTTAATTATGTATGAATCATTATATATATTTTTATAGGGAATGTATATACACCACACAAATGTGAATTGGTAAATAATAACAAATATGTCTGAACAGAATGTTAATTGAGAATAAATCCCAAACCTGAAGATTATTTTTTTTTTAAACATGAAATCACATAATGTATAATGTTTATAATTATGTTATTAATTTATATCAGAAACATATTCAAACTTATCATATATTATATGTTTCTTTTATTACATTTTCCCTTATATTTGATAATCAAATTTCATTATTTTCATTTTTTAAGATGTTAATTTTCTAGTTTTTTCATCAACATTTTTTCACGAATGTTACAGTTCATTTTCATATAAAATATATAAATAAAAATATTAATGTTAAAATTATAATAATTACATAGTTGTAAAAATATCAAAATAATTTATTAATGTCGAACCTAGAAAATTAAATGCATCTCTTCGTGGAGATGATAGGTCATCGGTATGAATCTACGACAATATCATTCCATTAATTGGGGAAGGGTTTAAGAAGTTGGAGATATATTTAATTTAAATAATAAATATAATATTATATATATAAGTTACATGAAATGTTTTTTCCAAATTTCATTCCATCTATTTCTTATTTTATAAATGAATCACATCAATTCATGTGGAGGTAGTTTTCTATACACATGAGAAACAATATCATGTTATAAAAGACATTGAATTTAATTCGTTATATGATATATTTGAATTTAAAAAGTGTAATAATATCATATATATCATATAAATTTGTTAAATACATCATTATATCCATCGATAAGAGATGCAAATTTTAAAATGAATGAAATATTTTCACAAGGTGGTAGTCTTCTATACACAGAAATGAGGGTTTCGTAACCCATTTGATAGAAGTGGAGAAAGACAATTTTTATTACAAAAAAATTATATCATATTACTATATAGAATATATATTAATTATTATATAGGATGTACTTATACATATTATAATCTGGAGTATGAATTTTTAAATTGAATGGTATTTGTAATGACAATTACATTCTCTATGAGAAACCTTCTTTGGATCTCTTCTTTAGGAACCAAGGGATGATTTTTAGGAGGATAAAAAGATCATGAATTATAGCAATGTTTTTATCCAAATAACATGGATTATATGAATAAGTGAGGTAAGGGTGTTACCTTTTATATGTGAGGAATGGTCTCCCAATTTTAAAGGATAATTAATTTTCCCAAAAGAATAAGGAATGTTCATTTAATTTTCATGAAAAATGAAAGAATATAAATAAATTATATATTGAGAATTATAATATGTATATATGGCCAAAAAATTGAGTTTTTACACGTTTTTTGCCATTTAAACCTGTAATCATTTAGTTTAATAGCTATGGGAAACCATTTTTACCTTAAAAAATAAATATTTATTACTCTTCCCATACCCATTTTCATAAAAATAATATGTTGATAGTATAAGTTAATATAGAATATTTAAATAATTAATATTGAATAACATTTTTAAAATTCTATTCACTGATGTATAATATTTTTATTTTAAATAAATCACATATACATGATTAGAAAGTGGGTTTTCAATGAGAAAAAAATCAAATGATTATAATTTTTATTTCAAAATAAAAAATAAAAATGACAAAAATGATATAAATATTATATATATATATATATATATATATTAATTTGAAATAGTTTTAATTTAAGACCAATTTAAAATATTATATATCATAATAATTTATTTAAAATATGTTTTGTGTTTCTTTTATAATTCATTGTTTTTTACAATTCATTGAAAAAATGAATCATTTTTGAAATTTCCAAAAAATCTATCATAAGATAATTTTCATATATTGATTTTAAAAAAAATTAATTATTTCAAATAAATTTTCATAAATTGATAAAAAATATATTTTAATTTATGTATATAAATCATGAAAAAATGTATTTTAGAAAAAAAACATCAGTTCTTCTAGAAACATTACATTTTAATTAAATTGATTATTATTTTATTTGTAATCAACTAGAAACCCATAATTATACAAGTTTAGTATGTTATATTCATAAAATAAAATTTCTCAGGATGGTAATAACTAACACATATAATATTAATATTTCATTGTTATGTCACATTTAATTTAAACGTGGTGTTTCAGGTCACATAAACTAAACTAGGTGTTTCAAAAATACATATGAAATCAGTGTTGTGTGTAATTAATGAAATTTAAGAGATCGAACATGTTTGAAAATAAATATTTTTTAAATATATATGCAATTATTTTATCTTCTATAGTTTTAATTTCATGTCATATATGGTATAAAAACTAATTTTTTTATTTTAAAATTTTGGGGTGTTAAATTATCCCCACCATAAATAAATTAGGTCCTCAAAACATAATCTTGTTAGCACTATTAAAGGGTTAGATATTCGGAAATTATTGTCTTCAAAACCAACATTATATGAATGGTTAAAAAATATCCTCTTAATGAGAACGGAATTCATGTATAAAGATCATATGTAATAATACATAACTACGATTCTACATAAGAGAATATTATTAGAATTTAACGATATAAACATATTGGAAAATTATAAATATTTTTAAATATTAATTGATTTCATATTTCTTAATCAATTAAGTGATAAAATGAATGTTGAGGCCATAAAGACAAAAAATTATTGATTATTGGAAATAACATCTTATTCATCATATACGATTTTTATAGGATAACAATTTCTTTCAAGATAATTTTCCTATAGTTGAGGAATTATAATGAAATATAATTACATAATTTGATTATATTTTAATAGGATAATTTTATTATTTAGATATGATTTGAAAATATTATAATTGTTTTCTTAATCTATGAAATTACTTACCATAAATGATCATTTTTATTCCTAAAGGAAAGAAATTCACATTAAAAGTATCATAATAACTATAAAAGACAAGCATGCATTTTTTATGTCTCAATTTATTTTAGAAAACCAATATGGTTAGAAAAAGTAATCAAATATTCATATAAATTCATATTTTGATGTAACACATTAATATTTAAAAAACTAATCCATGTTTAAATATTATCCATTTCATAAATGGTTAAGCATATGGACCTTAAAAACGATTATGATCTATAATATCAAATATAAGGACAATAAATTTATAAAATGAAATTATAAGTATTCCCTTAATAAATATGAATTTGTTTTTAATAATAAAATACCGAACATGTTAATAAATTTATCATTTCTTCTAATGAAATATTGTAATAATATTAATAACTATAAACCCTTATTAAAAACATTCATTCATCATTATTTGATATATAAAAAATAAATTTTTTGATATAATCCTTAAATAATTTTTTTTGTTAAGTCCATTAATTAAATAATTAACCACCTTATCAAAAAAAGTCATCAATTTGTTATAAAGTAGTTAGTGCTATCCAAATTAAATTATCCATATAGATCAAATTGGTATCCAAAAATCATTACCTCAATTTCAAGAATATATTAATGAATACATTTTCAGTAATAATGTTTTTCAAAATAAATTCAATGTCCACTAAACTATTTATCTTAGTGCCATTCAACACATTCTTTTAAGGAATTTTTAATTTAGAACTATATTTTAATACATATATAATTAATAATTTTTATAACCAAAATATCATTAAAAAAATCCACATACGACATTTTTAGAAGATCCAAATACTCATGAAAATAAATAGTTCCACTTTAGTTATTTCAATAACATAAGAATTACCTTGATAATATATATAATTTTTGGGTATATTACCATCACATTTAGGGAATTAATTTGTGTATTTCCCCATCCCCATATAGTGGAATCATTCTATATTAGGATTTACATTATTTCACTTGAAAACATGATCATGGTGGCCTTTCAATCCACACATGTTACAAACTTTCATTCCCTTAATGAAAGTAATATGGTGTATCCTTCCATAATTATCACATGTGGTAAAATCCCTCTTTATATTATTATCCTTTACTATTTTTCTCTATTCTTTCCTCTCTTTTTTTTTCCTCCCTTATAATCGATAATACTGAGACAAATTTTTCAATATCTTGGTAGAACATAATACTAATTAATCAAATAATGATTTTTTATAGACTATAGCTCTTGTAGACATTCCTTAATCCTTTAAGAAATCAATATTGAATTTTGTGTCAAATATGTACTCTTTAGAATATGTACCCAACCGTTTAATGTTTTCCCCATACTGAAATATGCATTCTATTCATTTTACTCTAATCTATTGAAATTTATATTCATTCCAGTTTATTTCACATGATGGAAATGTTTTTTGAAGAATATATCATTAAAATAATTATATTCCATGAGTTCTATATCCTCTTGAAACCCATTATTATGTATTAATGAACAGTATTTATCAACATCACCTTTTATTGAATATCCTTTAAGGGTAATATTAAACTTTTCACTGCATCCTAGTGCCATAAAAATCATACCATTGAGAAAATACATTGTTACGCTACCCCTGGAGTAGTTGTCCCAATAGATGATGGGAACTTCAATTCTATAACAAAATACAATATTTGAGAATAACATTGTGCAATATCTTTCTTCATTTAGGAAGGCTTATTTTTCATAATGTGATTTAGAAAAACTAATTTAGATTTGATTTTCATTATTCTAATAAATGTGTTATTGGCTTCCTCGTCTAGGAAATTTCAACATTATTCATGATTATTAATACCATTCTTCCTTAAAATAACTATTTATAAACAAATTTATATACTATATTACCTCATAAAATAATGATATTTTAATCATAATGTGTAAATTTAAATATTATTTAAAAACTAGTATATATTATATATTTTGCATCATTATTCTCATCATTATATTCAGGGTTCCATTTAGGATATATTTATCTTCAAAAACGTTTTAATTGGTTTTAACGATATTTGATTCATCCAATGCATATAATGCATGAGTATCAAACAGGTTACATTATAAGGAATGTTTCAATGCACTATGTGATGATCGGGTCTTTCCAAATGTACCATTTTAATATTTATTACTCCTTGGTACATATGTGATATAACATAGACCACTTTTGTTATACAAATAAAGAATTATTTCTATAAAACAGTATAATATATTAATCACCAAAGCATTATAATGTTCTTTTATAAAAATAATCAATATATTTCGTATGGATATGATCACTAATCACGCATTCCTAAATATAAATCCAAATGTTTATGACAAACATCCTATGATACCAACTATAGAAACCCTAACCATAACAGACCAAAGAGGTTACCTACATTATTATATTGGTATAAGCTACATATATTCTCATCCAAACAAACCAAATTGTTTATTATTGTTCGTAAAAAAGGTATATACGTGATTCCAATATAATATTTGAAAACACCAATTTCATCAAAAAATTATTTTCTTAAATATATTTATTTCATTTAGAATATTAGATTTTATTTATTATAGTAAAATTCATGGATTATTCAAAAAATTAATCAAAATAAGGGCTATCTCAATTTATTTGTCATGGTTATGTATAGTGGATACTATCATGAATCAATAAAAATAATCAACATGATATATTAAATAACTAATCACATAAGAAACATAAATAAATAGATAATATATAATGAATTTTACAGGTTAAATAATTGAAATAAAAACATTCCATTTAATCAATAATTGAGACTAAAATTCATCCAGGGATAATATCATATTAAAATATCATGGATATAAAAAATAAATTCTTAAAAATAAAAATGTTTACTTATTTGATTTCATATATCATGAAAATGAAACCTATTGAACAAGGATAATTCATAAGGTTTTTTAATAATAATTGGTTCAAATTTATCTGGTTTTTCCAAATATATATCTACTATCAAGACTGTTAAAAATACAATTTAAAACTACTAGGTAAAAATTCATTGGGTTTAGAGAGCTTGTATTGCTTAATGTGACCTCTAGTCAAATCAAGGTTATATATAAAGTATGGGACCCAACACTAATAATTGTACAAATTATTAATAATATACTAAATTTATTATTAAATTTATAAAAAATGTTCCTTACCATCAAATATCTATATTTAACAAATGATGTGGATTTCTCAACATTGCCAGAGATAATTATAAAATCAAAGGAAACACTATATGTAAAAAATTATTTAATTTTATTAAATAATAATATCCTAAATTATATCATATTTCAATTTAAAAGAAATATATTGAATAATTAAAAATGATCACATAAAATTCATTGTTTCAACATAATGTCACTAATCATAAATGAAAGTGATATTATATAGTAACATTTACCAGTTGGTAATTTTCATGTCAAATCTCCTAGGGTAAAATGATTTAATGTGAAACAAAAAATACCATGATTTATTAATGAATCATGACATTAATTGATAATTGGAATGTATTTACACCACATAAAAATGAATTACATTATAATAAAAAATAATTCTTAATGGAAAGTATATTGATATTAATTCCCTTACCTCGTGCTTCCTTTTGGATGTACATTATTACTCCTCTAGAATAATTGTTTTAATAATTTATATAATATATAAGATTAATATAATAATACTAATAATATTTTTTATGACAACTTTTTAAAATTTATCACCAAGTTGTTAATAATATTTCATTATTTTCACTATTTCATATCTTATTTGGCTTGTTTTCTCATGCTTGTTTGGTCATGAATTTCCTAGATATTTTTAATATAATGTAAATACATATTATAATGAATGATTATAATGGAATAAATATAATATTTACCTAGTATATAAATTATTATAACCATTTATTAATGTCAAACATGGAATATGGATCTCTTTGCTTCGTTGAGGAGATAAGGGGTACGTATTCACAAGTGATGAAATTAGTCCATAAAAGTGTGAAATGGTTATGATATTGGTAGTCCTCCATACAAAAAAGTTACTTTATAATTTTTTGAATAAAATATAATGTAATAATTTTTTGCATAAAATATAATGTAAAAAATAATATATAATTTTAATATTTTACTAATTATATTTATATCGTAATTATCATATAAAATTTTTAAATCCTTTATTATTTCCAGTCATGGGATGTTCTAATGTAAAAAAGAATGACATCAGTTCGTAAGGTCGAAGTCCATCGTAAACATGACTACTAATTTCATAACACCTTTGATAGAAGTAATGATGGATAATTATTAGTCCATAACTCAAATAAAATTTCTGTATATATTATATATTAGTTCCATTATTTTTTCAGATTTAATAAATTATTTAATATTTATTAATAAGAATGAGAATTAAAGTATTGTGTTAATAGAATTACCTTTTCTAAGAGAATTTCATTTGGATATCAATATAAAGACCTTAGGGTGGTCTTTTCAGTGGAACAAATTCTCTAAAATGTTATTAATTTGTTTTAGATAATTGGGTATGTTATGGTATTGAAAAAGGCATTGGCGTTTTTAATAACACCAGGGAGGTATATCCCTTTTATATATTGGGAAATGTAACCCTTTGGGAAATTACATAGAAATTTAAAAAAAATCATAATGTTATCCATTCTAATTATAATTTCTACCAAATTAACACATTTTCAATATTGGAATATATAAGTCTGAAAATGTACATACAATATATTTTGACATGTGTTTATTCCATTTTAATTATTATCCTTATTTATTATCCATATAATATATCCATTTTTACCATAAATACATTAAATAATTTTTTATTACATTTATTACTCATTTTGGTAAATTGTAATGTTGTCCATATTAGATTTTAAATTTTATTAGTCTATTAATATAAAAACTACATTTACATTTAAATTAAATAAATTAAAAAAAATAATTTAATATTAATCCCATCAGAATGAAAAGGAAGCTGGTTTTCAATTTAAAATTATTGAATCCTTTACATTGTATTTATATCCAAATTAAATATAAAAATGATTCCACCTAACTAAATTGTATTAAAATAAATATAATTTTTATTCTTTTACTTTAAAATGGAAAAATACTATTTTACATTATAAATAATTTTAAAAACTAGGCATTTCTCAATTAAAAAATATTCATTTTACTATTTATAAAAAATGATTGATGTCAAAAAAAATTAAAAAACATCTTATATGATAATTTTTACATAATTATCTCAATATTTACGTTAATTTTATCAAATAAATTTTATAATTGTGATAAAAATTAATTTTAATATATCTATTAAAGTCCCCATAAATATATATTTTAATAAAAATATAATGCTTCCAAAATTAATTTCTCTTTTCATTTGGAATGATTGTTATTTTATTCCCAATCAATGTACAATAATAATGTTTATAATTATGTTAGTACTATTAATACCCTCTACATTATAATCTATATGATAAATATCATGTAGAATATTAATATTGTAATAATATGTCACATTTCTTTTAATAATTATGTTGCACGTAACATAATCCAAACTTAGTGTTTCATGTAACACAATCTACAGTCACTATTGTGTGTAATGAAACCAAATGATTTGAGTGAATTTCATTAAATTTACATATATCTGGATGTATTTTGGCTTTATATATTTTAAAAATCATTGTGTCACATTTTGTATATTCGATCAAAAATAATGTTTATATTTTATAATTTTGTGGTGTTAAACCAAATAAAAATGCATACCAAAACCATGTATGTCTAGTATCATTATAAACATGCATACATTAACAAATGGTTCATAATATTACACAAATTATTCAACATATATTATAATTACTATACCCATTAAAATACATATCATACAAAATACGTTTTTTCATAACATGGGGAACATATACAAAATAAAAGGGTGAGATCAGAATCCCATTAAGGATAATCAATGAACATATAATTCATCAAATAAGTGTAACATGAGAAAAATTCTATGAGAACATGAGATTAAAATTTAAAAAATATCCACTGCATATCATTGATCTAAATATTGATTCATAAAATATTTCTTGGTTGTTTATAAGACATGAATCATAAAATAATAAAAAACATGAATCATTCAAGAATTAAAGAACATGCACCATGGAATATTATAATAAAAATAAGACAATGATGTGTGTTATTCAGAAAAATAGTCAAAATCATTACATTAGAAGTCAAGGATATTTAAAAAGTCTATAAGAGTATAACTAGTTCACTAACCCATCCATCATAGTTGTAAATATTCTCTCCAAAGAATATAATAGTAGACATAGTCCCTTACTAAACTGGTTTCACTCCCTATTATAGTCATGCTTATTTTATGAAATTCCAATTTTTACCAAATGAATTGGAATATGATAAAGGTATCACCCATCTAATAATGAAAATTTCATTTATTTATTGCAAAAACTTATAAATAATTGATCATATTACAACTTCTGAATTTATATAAAATCTATAAAAATTTTATTATTTCCAAAACAAAATAAATGTAATGCGTTTGATAAATATTCCATCATATCATCACATGATAACACATGTAAATGAAACAAGATTGATAAATTTTATACAATGATTTTATAAAATAATCCATAAAAATAATAAGGATGGTATATTTGGAGAATATCCTCAGTTAACCATAAATCAAATAAATGGTTGTTTTATATAAATAATATAAATAAAAGTAATATATCATTTCAACATTCATGAAAAAATAAATATTATGTTTTAAAATCAATCCTTTATTAGAAATAAATTTAAAAGAAATAAATTTCGTTTAAAAAGAATCCTATATGTGTATAAATTAATGATGAAATTAAAAAGTAGTTATAACATTGATAAAATATGTTTAATCCATATAATGTGAAAATATTCTTTCTATACTTTTATCTATAAAGTAACAAAGTGAATCATTCGGAATACTAAAAGAAGATTATTTTCACACTCTATTAGAAACTTTAAAATTTATTTAAATACAAAAATATACAACTATAATATAATTCATAAAAAAATCTTTAAAACATATTTAAAAACATAGATATAGAAGATAAATCATTACCACTAATGATAGAAATGATGTATATATTCCATTAATAACATTTCATTATATTGAGTACTTAAGGTGAGGGAAACTAATAGGAAATGTTAATTATAAATAAATAAATATATGGTAAGAATATAAATGAGTTTGATCAGATATATATAATAATATTTTACCATTGAAAAAATAATTAAAAAATAATGTTCATAAACAATGATATTGTATCATAAAATTATTACCATGAGTTTTCCTTTCTTTTGAAATAATTGTATCTAAATATATATAATAAATTTTAATTTATAATAATTATATAATAAATACATTTTGATACCTATAACATCTTATATGAACAATTTAAAACAATTCATCAACCCTTTTTACAGTAATTAGATATTAAAATCATCAATTCTAGGTGTAAACTATTTTATTTATCTTAAGTAATTTAGTTTAGTAATTTCAGTAATAATACATTTATCATAGTTACATTTCCTAAATATTAATCATGATATAAGTATTATATATATTACTTATATACCTATTTATTGTCATCCATAAAATTTTCATAGAAATATTAATTACAGTGTCCATGTGTATAGTAGGATATACATGCGCCTTAAATCAATGTTCATTTACAGAAAGATGGAATGAAATAATGTTAAATATCAATTAATATTTCTTGTATAATTTTTATACAATATATATAATAAAAATTCCTAAAATTATTCTTAATAACAAACCATTTATAAGTTTAATAGAAAATGAATCACATCGTTTCGCGTAGCTGGTAGTCATCACATACATAGGAACAACGTTGTTTTTTTTCTTCAAAGTATTATTTTTTTGGTATGATGATGACATATTATAATTAAATAAGTAAGCAATATTTCATATATAACACATATAATATTTAAACCCATAATAATGACCATTCTTAATTCATGGCGATGAAAAAATGATTGTATCACTATGTAGAGATGGTAAGCCACCAGTATGGACTAGTGATACTTTTAGTTCTTATTTAATGTGAAAGTGGTTTTATAATATTTTTTCATAAGAATAATATTATTTCCTAGTATTTATTATAATTATTTTAATATTTTATGTAAAATACCATATATTTATAATATGTAATAAATATTAGAAATAATGTGATTAATTAAGGTGATTACCTTCTCTGTGAAACAATTAATTTAGATATCCTATAATGGCCTCTATCGATGTGTTTTGGGAAGACCATATCCTCTATAAAGAGTTTATGTATTATTATAAGATTACATTTTATAGTATGGTGGAGGTATAAATCCAAATATGGTGAAAATATGTGGGGTATGAGGTTTTGATTATGTAATTCAGGCATGTGAAACATTTGTTTGTTATTGGAACTATTAATTTTAATAAATTCATTCCCATGAAAAATTAATCAAAATTTCTAGGTATTTTAAGTTAATGTATTTTATAATTCTTTTAAATTAAACTAAAAATATATATATATTTTTTTTCTCATTTTAAAAATTATTATTTTGATTAACTGATATTTAACCAATTTTAAATTTAATTATGAAAACAATTTTTCCACTATAACGGGTCGTTATTTTTATATATATGGTGAATGTTGGCCCATAAATTTCCAATTAATGTAATATTATACTGTATAATGTTCATATTATCTTAATTGTTTAATTTTGTGGTTATTAAGTAATTTAATAAATATTAAATTGATAAAAAATCATTATTGTCAATTTTGAAATTGTTTAGTTAATATCACATCAATGACATAAAAGATATGTTTTAATTAAAATGTAAAAATTATAATAAAAAAAAATTTCTTTATAACCTATAAAATTATAATAATAACTAACTTACTCAAATTGGATAACATATAATATTTTAAAACATATTTTTTTTAATTTCATTATTGAATAAATAGTGATTTATAATTGTGTATGCCTTTAAGGTAATTATATAACTCTTAAACTTTTTAAATAAATTAAAATAATTAATATAATTTTTTTATAAAAAAATTGATATTAATATTAATTAGTAAATAGTTTTTTCACCAATTTGAATGAATATTATATATTAAAAACAATGGGAGAGTAATTTTTTGAATTTACATTGATTCAAACTGTTTATAAGATTGATTTATAGAAAATTATACACTAATAAAAAACATAGATCCTAAGGTTGAAATGTTTTACTTAAATTTATCCAGTAAGAATTTGGATAAAAAATTATGTCATTATAAGCTTTTGTTGATCATGATTGGCCCGATTTATGCTTTACTAAGGTGATAAATTTTCCTACGAGAATTATACATATTAAGAAATAATAAAAGGGTCATATTTAAAAAATTTAAACCTTATGATTTGAAATAAATAATCCATTTTATTAAATTCAAAATTTATAAGTTAAGAAAACTAATTTTTTTTAAAACATGTGACCAAAACATAGTGAAAACTAATTTTTTATAAAAATATAATTCTATGTATAACCCAAATTTACCTCTATTCTATGACCGTAAAAAACTAATTTAATTAATCATTAGACCAAGTAAATATTACTTTTATTTAATTAAAATAATTTATGTGTACTAATTAATTTTTTTATTAAAATAAATTTACAAAAAAAATATTTTCTCATAAAAAACCTCACTTTTATTCTCAAATAATTTTAGATTCTAATTCTAATTTTTTCATAAATAATGAATTCATTTTATAAATTTATAAAAAATATATAGAGACATATTTGATGTGATGCGTGTATCATTTTTTAATTTTTTTTAGAAAATGGTATATATAGACATATTTGTAATGTTTTTGTATGAATTTTATACTAGTATCATTGTTTAATAATTTTTTTATGAATTTTATATAGGAAGAATTATTGAGTTTCATTGTGAATGTGATTTAGGTAGCTTTGGTCACATGTTGGTGGTGTAAATATGGTGCATGTATCTTTGCTCATTACTTATTACATTAATTATTTGTAGATGTATTTCTTCATGGGGTTATTGCATTAATATGATGTGGGTTTCTTTATAAACATTATTTTCAATATTTTTTATTAATAAATAGTTCTTTGTTATGATTTACAATATCATTATGTTTTATTTTTATGATTATGACCCATGTATCATGCTTATTATCAAGATGTTACTATAATTTTATTTCATGATATTTTTTTGTTTTATTATAGTTACATTTCTCAACATTCATTTAGAAATAAAACAAAAATGTTCACTCTGATGTTATTTTAATTATTATATTTCCCACTTGATCATATTTTGAAATATATTTTTTTTATAAACATGGTTATAATTTCCCCCTTATTGCGAGATTGATGTCACCCATTTTCTATGATTCCATTCCATGAATATAACATATTATTTGTCTTGAATGAAATCTACTGAGGTTTTATTACAGAGAAACTTTTACTACTTTTATAAAAATAGATTGTTATATAGTTGATCCATATAGACATTAAACCTTATATTCTGAAGATTGTGTGAGGATATTAAGATATATAATTTTATTTGAACTATATTCAATGTTATATATGGATATATTACTTTGAATCACAAACAGTGTTTAATGTAAGTGTTTTTACTAATATATCCATATATATGGGTTTTAGGTGCCCAATTATAGGCTCAATTTCATATTATTATTATATTCCATAAATGGAAATGTAACATGCAAACTATAGTAACCCAAAGTAAAAATTAAATCATATATATTTTTGCAAAAAAAAATTATATTTACTCTTAATGGATAACATAGTTTAATAGTCAAGGGTGACTAGATACATACATGATTCTGATAATACATTTGAATACCTAAAATACTACATTGAAAATGATATATCGGTATCATTACATTAAAAATATCCCTAAAATAATTCATAGATACCATCATGGTACCATGCATAAAGGAAAAAAATAATATTTCAGCCAAGATTATTAGTAATGGAAATAATACAACAGAATTAATCGTATAATAAATAAATCATGAATAATATGTATGTGATTTAAAATATTAAAATATTACTTATAAAAAAGAAAAAAAATGGAAATAAAAATATGACTGAACAAATAATATTTTCAATATCATGGAAAAAATAACTAGTTTGATAATAATATTATAAATTTTTTGGACACTAACATATTCACAACATTGAATATCCTAAAGTAATCACACATAAATATTCCATCCATACAAAAAATACTGAAAATATTATGTCTCATTAGTCAAAATAAATCATTTTGGGTATGTGACAAGCCATGTTCATCAGATATTATGTCTACTGAATTCTTAATATTTAAGTAAATGAATAAAAATTCAATAGATAATCAATATAATAAATAATATTGAAACTATCAAATGAAGATATAATATTTTTCCAAATCAATATATAGGACAACGTAATCAGGAGACATAAATAGTGATAATTTAAATGGTATCATTATTATATATCCCTATTAAATCATGAAAATCCTTAATTATTATTTGCATAGATGTAAAAAACATTAAAATATCATTTTATCAATTATTTATAAAGATAATAATAGTGTTATATTATATAGAAAATGGTCAAAAGAATACATTTAATATTAATAAAAAAATATACACTTGAAAATATCCATGTTATAATGAAATGAATACGTCAAAAAGAAATAATATTAATATTGGTTTTAAATTCAATTCATTTAGAAAATATTAGAACAATGATTCAATTTAAACATTTTGTGAAGAGTAAAATGTTCCGTATATATAAAATGTCCAGAGAAATATTTATAAAATATTTTTAATAGTTTCCTATATAAATTAATATAATAGTTTAAATCAATATATAATAATTTAAACATTAAATACAATATTATATTGGAAATATTGATATTATAAAAAACATTCATAGGCCAATGATTAAATAAGATTCACTTTTCATAAAAAAATAATATTTTATCTAATTTTTTATATAAACAGGTGAGAAAAATGAATAGAAAACATATAAACTCAATAGACGTCCAAATAGATTAAAATTAATGGTGTTTTATGGAGAGTGATATGGTAATTTCATTCAACATAATCACAAATAGTCCAGAATAAAAATGATACTGTAGGAAAAACATATACTCACCATTTTTCATAGTCATATGAAATATATATTTATTAATAATGAAATAAAATTTATTGAATTATTTTGTAAGAATATTTTTCAACAATATTACTTTTTTATGTCCTTTTATAGTCATTTTCCATATACTCAATGATTAATTCTTTCTTATGAATACCAATTAAGGTTGTTCAGTAGCATTATCCAAAAATAAAATTATTTATTTTCCATTGTTAAATGTGTTTTAAAACCATTTCATCAATTTCATAATTATAATTATCTCATAAATATAATTTCATCATTATATAAAATTTAATAGTCATCTTAACATAGTGTATATAGAGAACCAAATCGCATCGCTTCACAGAGGTGGTAATCGATGTATACGGATGAATGAATTTACCATTCTTCGTTAGATAGAATATTTGGATGATAGATGATATCAAATAATTATTGAATCAAAATTCTAAAATAAATATAATATAAATTAATTAATTCCATTTTAATATACATATATTTAATATAGTGATGGAAATGTGTTATGCTGCTATGTCGGTACAGTCTTCTATACGAGAACATGACTGATGTTTTCATATTCTATAAAATTAAATTGAGAATGAAAATTGATGAAACCTAAAATATAAACAATATTTTGAATATCTTAATATAATTGATTTTATTTGGTCATTGATTATTTTTATTACATTTTTGAATAATTTATCATTAAAATCAGAGTAATAACTCATAAATATTATTTTGCAATCCCTGTTTTGAGGACATATTATACATTAATAATGTGACCTTTTGGGGGTATCGAATATATTCTTCAAAATATTGAACCATCTATTAGATACCATAGGTTCATCTAATCTAATAAATGATGAGGGATTTTTCCAAAAATTATTCTCTTTACAATAAATGTTCCTTAATATTCTATTGGGTCAACATTATCTTGGATACCACAACTATTAATCAGTTTTTTGAACATATCCATCATTGTAAAACTATTTTATTAAAATTTAATCCATCATAGGATGCTAATTTCAATGGATATTATCTCCATGGTTGTATATGAATACATATTTCTTCTCTTCTATATGTAAAACAATTAAAAACAAAATAATTTATTCAATGAAAAATGGAAATAAGTAAATTTTATATATTTTGACTTAAAAAATGTATAATTTATTAATGAAATGTAATTATCATTATTTTATCCTATAATATATTCGAATCCAAACATTTATACAATATATCAGGCATTGTAAATTAGTATTTCATAATCATTAGTTTTAGTAATGAATTCACATTCCTTCAGATTATGGATATTTTTATGTATACTATTTTAGATAATTATTCACTAAGTTAGACATTACAGAACCATAAAATACTAGGTGGACACTCCAAATATATTACCATTGTTTCCACCATATAAAAATCTCATAAAAAATTATTTATTTCATGAAAAAACATAAATAATTTCAACACGACTTCTTTATTTCCATTACACATCATTTTAGAATGATTTATAAATATGGGATGTAAATAAAAGTGCAGTAATAGAAATAAAAGAAAAAAATCATTATTTTAATGAAAAATAATAAAATCATATAATATATAACTTTATATTTCATTTAAATTGATCATCTAAAAATACCATTTTATTTTTAAAATAACACTCTTTTTTCTCAATAAAACCACTAGACTCATAATAATGAATAAAACCACTTTTGGTGAATAGTAGTATCATATATGTAAAAGTCTCTCAATACCCTTTTAATTAGAGTTACCAATATATAAACTTCCATAATTTTAATCAAATAATTTATTGGAGAGGAATATGTCCTCACCCATAAGATTATTTATTACATGTTTACACAACACTATCTGAGCCACCACATGTTAATCAGTAACAGTTTATTTCAGTACTATCTCGACCACCCCATATTAATATGTAAACAAAATACCCAGTGATAATTGGTTGCACCCATTTATTATTTATAATTATCAAGTTTCATATAATTTATATAACATGGTTATGATTTCCATATGCTCATTATAAAGCAATTCAAAAACAATTTTAGACTCATAAAAAATAAATATCGAATATCAAAATATAGTTTTCTTTTAAAATAATATTTTTAATACCATAGTAAATTTTATATTGAAAAGCATTTTAAAGAATAAAATTAAAAAAAGTGGATATGATTTTTCCTTGATGAAAAAATGAAATCATTAAATTAAAATTTAAAATAAAATAACTATTATGATGGTGTACATGTTATTTTCTCAATCTATCTTAACAATAAAACATCCCATTGATCATTTACCATAACGTTCAATTTAGGAAAGGTTAAAATGTTCTCTTTAAAAATATTTTAAATAATTTAAAAAATAATAAATATAAATTATATAAATTTTTTTCAATATAAAATAATTAATAAAATGATTTTTAATACATGGAAATGTGTTTTACATAGAATTTTAGGGAGTAACATTTAAAGATAAAATTTTTGAAGTAAAAATCACTTACCAATTACGAAAAACATTAAACATAAAACTCATTAAATTAAAAAATTAAATATAATTAAAATATAGTTATTTTGGATATAAAATTTCATGTTGTTTTATATAAACATTATAATATATATTATTTTTTCAAAATATGAATATTTGTGTCAACTGAAATAAAATTAAGATGAATTCCCTCAAACTGAGATTGACATATCATGTGTACCTCTATCTTCCATAAAAAAAATATTATGCCATTTACTGACTTTCTTGATAACCTTTTTAACTATTATTGTTAGATTAATTTCCATTATTAACATTTTATGTAAAACCATTTAATTTGTTTACTTTATGTCGAGAGTTTTGATGATATCCATCTTATGTCTCTTAATTGACAATTTTAAGTAGATTAATGCAAATGAAGATATCATTTAAACATATTTATAATAATAAAAATGAAATAGATATCATACATATAAAAAAAATTTATGCATGTAAATAATTAATGAAATATGTTTATGAAAAATGAACAAATTTTACAATCATGGAGACGGTAGGTCTTACAAAGGCATGTATAATGGTAAAAAATTTGAATATTGATTTTCAAAAAAAGGTATATAATAGTATATAATTTAAAACTATTAATTTATAGTAAATATCATTATATATAATTTTAAATAATTATATATATCATTACTCTGTTGTAGGGAATAAAAAATGTAGAATCGCATCGCCTCTAGGATGTGGAAGTCAATACCTCCACTTATGACGTTATTACTTTTTATATGTATGAAATCGTAAGAAAAAATGATAACTAATACTAAAATAAATAAATATATGTAATTAATATTGTAATTATTTAACTTATATAATATATATTAATTATAGTTACTGTTATTATTATATATGTAACATGTTTCTGAAACACACTTCACGTATCTTCATGTGCCAGAAGTCCTCCATACACATTAGTGACATTATCATGCCCTCTATGGTTTGAATCCTAAAAAGATATATTTGAAATAATGAATAAATAATAAAAATAATGTGATAAATATCATTAAAATCATATATAAATAGAATTTCTATAATTATTCAAATCCATGAGATCTGGTAATTGAAAAAAGTACAACAATAATTCATGATGTGGGAGTCTTCTATACACCCAAAGAATGATTTAGTATACCATTTGATGGATGGGAGTGAGTGTATTAGTCAAAATATTAACATAAAATATATAATTATACATAGTATAAATTTTTTTTTATATAATTAATGTATAATAAAAACTGAATTTGGCAGTGAATGAAATAAAATCAAAACACTCATTGGAGAATGATACCTCTTCTTTAGGTATCTACTATTGGTTTTCCATAAAGAAATTCCTTTGTTGGATTTATGACCCAACTAAGTATTATAATATCGGTGGAGGTAAGTGGATAGGTGATTTAAATTTTTTTCATACTAAATGGTAATTAGATGTCTGAAAATAGGTTGAGAGGGGGAGACTTCATACATGGTAATTGAGTGGACCTCTTATAATGTATTGAATAAATAAAATACACATATTTCTTTTTGATGTATCATAGATAGAAGAATACAACAAACTATATAATATAGGGTAAAAAGTAAAAATATGGCTATAAAATTGTTTCTTTAAATGTTTCTAGGTCATTTTCTCCTTATGTTTAATGTTTATTCAATTAGTAAACTCATTTTTACCTTAACCAATATGAATAATTTTTAATTGTTTTTAATAATAATTTGGGAAAAAATTAAGATGTTATTATTATAAATTATTATCATTTTAACATAAAATATGAAATTAATTATTTCAAAATCAATATACATAAGTCACAAAATATTATTTAACATTAATCAAGAAAACATTATAAGACAACATATTTTTTATAAAGTGTTTTTTTTTAAAAAGTTATATTTTTTATTAAAATTGGGACTAGTAATATTCAATTTATCAAAATAAATAAATATTTACTAATATATAGTGTATAAAATTAATTTTAAACATTTAATACTATTTATTATTTTTAATAATTTAAATTAAGGATCATTATAAATTTTAAACAGTTTTTAGAAAAACCATACTTTAAACCCATAATCAAATTTATATTAAAAACTAATATAATATTAATTAAAATTTTATTGAATGGAAAAAATGTTAATAAATAAATCATATGTTAATTAATAAATATTCAAAAGTTATTCAAGATTATAAAATATTTAACTTATTAAAATGAAATTTCTTTTCAATATATATTAGTATTATTCAATCTTCAATGAAAAATAAATTATACAAAAAACTCCCATAATTTGAATGACGGAAAATTATGATATTATGATATCAAAAATTATTTTATTCATATAAATTTATAATTATGAAATTTAGAAATTATTATTTTGAATTAATAATTATAATAATCGTGATTAATGAAACTATTTCATTTTTTTATGAAATATTTCATAATATTTTTATAAAAATGTATCTATATAATTTATATTATTTAATATAAAAATGATTTATTTTGTTATTTCCTAGGATGATACCATAATTATTCATATATCCAAAAAATAATTGTCGAGTATAACATATTTATCAATGAAGTAAACGTGAGATGATAAATTATTACATCAATTTTAACTTCCTCGAAAGTGAATCTAACATCCATGATAATAAATATTTATTTATCATAAATATATAAATAATATATATATATATATATATTCATTCATTGTTTATTTATATCATTTTCACCCATTTTTTGTTAATATTTTAATGTTGTCATTATTTCTGGTGTTAACTACTAAACTTATAATGAATGCTTTGATACATAAGTCTCTATACATGAATATTTATATTATTTCAATCCTATAAATTTTTGTATTAAATATTTAAATTTAATATTATATATATTTATATATTTATAATCCTTCATAAAAGATTGAGATAAGAAAATGAATTGCACAATTAATGGAGACATTAAGCCATATGTACGGATGAAAGATGTTCTTATTTTCCAATTGATGGAATGAAATAATGGTAAAGAATAATTTACATTTACATAATTACTTTTATATCATAAATATCATATATAATCGTTTTTTAATTTTTATTATCATCCATGTACTTTGGTGAAGAAGAACGTATTATACCGTTATGTTGAGATGGGAAGTCGTACATACCCATAAGATATATTATCACATCACATGGGATTAAAAAACATTTAATATTATTTTACTATAATAATAACAAAATATACATATATATATTATACTAGATATATTAATTTTAGATGGGTATAACACATTAATGGTAAGTAGAATAAGAAACAATTTTGAGATAATAAGTAAAGAAAATCACTTCTTCTTTGGCAGACTCCCATTATATCTTTTATTATCGGAATTGGGATTTTGAATTATTAGTGGAAAAAATCACGATCTTGTATAATGATGTCTAGAAGTGTATTGGATATGTTTGGTCGATTTATAAGTCAAAAATTTGTTTAATGTAGTATGGTATGAGGTTCCCTTTTATAATTGAGGTGAGGGGTACATTGAGTGTTTTGGTACATATCAAAAGTGTAAATATTATGTTCTATGTAGAAAAGGGTCAAATTGAAATTATATGATAAAAATGTAAAAACATTTGTAAAAAAATTGATCCAATCACATTTTTTAGGTTTTGGATATGTTTTCTCTCATACCTTTTAGTCTCCATATCCCATTAATCGTTTTTTTAATTACAATACTATTAAAATTTTATACCCACAAAGGGTTAGTATTTTTACAATTAATTGAAAATATACTGAAAAATTGACCATTTAATATGCCTTTAACCATATCCCATTACATGTATAAATATTTTAATATTTTAATTTTCAATCATTTTAAAAATATTGTTTTTTTGAAATATAAATAATATCAATTTTAGAAATATTCATTTGTTTGAGTATAATAATATAATGAAAAAATTTTAGAGTTGTGTGATTATTTATGGTAATGTATGGTTAAATAAAAGTTATAAATAAATTACCATGATGAATATTATTTATTTTTAGTTCTAAATATTATTTATATATGATCAATCCCTTTGGTAACTCATATATAAAAATTATTATAAATATTAAAAAAATTGTATCATTTTGATTTTCACTATATAAACATTTATATAGGTCATAATCTCAAAAGAAAAATAAAGTAATATAACTAAATCTGAGATGATTGAGGTTTAAATTAAGTCATTACATATAATTATTTAAATTATCAGATTAATATTTTTGATAATATAATTTTATTTTTAGAGATTATTATTCAATTAAAAATTTACTAATGAAAAAATTGTCACAACAGCTACTGTTCAAAATGAAAAAAAATTAAAGGGAAATTTTTAGAAAATTTATACCACTTGATTCCATATATTTTAACAATTTTTTAATTTTTAAATCCTATAAGTGTTAAAAGTAAATTTATTATTAAAATGAAATTCTTAACAAAATTTAGTCTTTCTAAAAATTACATTTTTGTATAAATATATTCTATTACAATTTAAGTCATAAAAAGGATTCAAATGAACATAGATGGATTATTAATGATATTTATGGGATAAATTTAATGTAAAACCATTTTTATAAAAAAATTACTTCCAAAACATTTTATAAAAATAATATATATTGGTTTAAAAATCATTATTTTTCTCTATTCACAAAAAAAATAAATGATTTTAAAAGAATATCTAAAATTCAACCTAATGTAATATTGATATATTGATTTCAAAAATTATAATCATTTTCTATGAGAAATATTAAAATATCGATAAAATAGTTATAATATTTCCTTACAAAAACTAATAGAAACAAGTTATGATGAGAATATATTTTGGAAGACTAAATTTATTTTAATAAAAAATGAATACTAATTTAGAAAAAATTAATCATTACCTTTTTATTTAGTGGATTATTTATATATATATAATAATATGTTTAATCATACTTATTCGCATCTATTTAACATCTAGGTTATAACAATCACGTCACATAATAATATTTTAATAGTGTATCCCACATTGTTTAATCTCAGTTGTAGATATCATGATTTTCCATGTCACATGTTGAAATATTTCAATATATATTTCCAAATATAGGTGCTGAGATGTTGTGAGATCTCAGGGATTGTGTGCAAAGAATGAATTTTATAACAATATTAAGCATATTTTATACTATGCACATGAAGAAGGATAGATAAATTTCAAATGGAAGCTCAGATCCAAAATCTGAGGCAATTGTTGATTCCATAACATTATATTTACCAAAGAAAAGAAATAACATTTGTCGACAGGGTCATCTATAGAAAAATTCATCGAGGATGTAACTGTAAATAAAATAATTGTTTTGTTTTTTTTTTCAGATTTTGATTTGAATAACTCTTTAATGCGGAATCAAATATTATTTCTGAGACCATTGTTCAATTCTTAATGCATCATTTTACCTATATGCGACCTAAGGTGTAAGGGTGGGGGATGTTTGGATCCCAAGACCATTGGCGGGAATAGTTAATTGTTTACCCTTGACATAATTTCATATAATAATTATGTGATTATAAGATCATCATTAGGGGTGGACCCTAATCCTCCCACAACCGATGAAGAATCTCTCTCCTTCCTCCTATAAGGAATCATTAATGAAGCTTCATAGGATCATAGTAGAAGCAAGGTGAAGACATTGTCGGTGGTGAAAAGATAAAAACAAATTTTTATTCATTATTTCCACATCCCCAATTATAATTATTGATTAAATATTCATCAGTTTTATTGTCCTATATGAATATCATCAGTTGGTGCAAAACTATAATAGTACATTTGATATCCAAGCTATGGAATGTAGATCCCCTTACTATCTAGTTTGGGTTTCTTTTGGCTGAGTATATATATATATATATATATATATATCATTTTCAATACCCATTTTATCGGTTTTGGTTACTCTACTTCAAGGGGAGGATAAAATGTGTGGGGCATGACTCGTGCTTTCTCGGTCTAGCTTCTCATGATTGGATGAGATTTATCTTCAACAATAGTTATTGAATACTCGACTATAAGTTCATATTTTCACCATTCCTATTTCCTTATGTTTTTATGAGATGAATTCTCACTCTTGTTGGGTTGCTCTGCACTCTTCCACTATAGATTTTTCTATATGCTGTAACTCTTTTTCTATTATATCACTAGCAGCTCCCCCTTCAACTTCAATGGTATCAGACATGGTACATTTATACTCACCCCTTCATGATCGTTGACCGCACATATCATTCCATATACTACTGATGGACATGATGATCGTGACTTTATATGAGCTTTGGAATATCAGATCTAGGACTGCCTACAGTGGTTATATATTTAGATCCATGAGTGGGGATCTCTCATCAATATTACATTTCTAGTTTTTTATGGGGTCATTCCCAGGGATGATGATCTTGAAGAGGAGAAGGAGGATATAGATGTGGGGTACGACACTATATGGTTCTTCCACCACCACCACAAGGTAGCCCACCTAAGGCTTTTGGAACTGGAATCTAGGGCCAGGGACAGCTCCATGTTAAGGATGTATTTGATCTAGTAGCAAATGAGATGATCTGAGGTATGATTTTTTTTATTATACACATTATTTATTATTAATAGACCCATGTTTCGATCACTATTTTATAGATATAATCCTCGTATGGGAGATGAAGCTCAAAGTAGTGGCACTACCACATCGTATTTATCTACAGGTTATTAGAGGGTGTGATTATTCTATGTCATTAATCTACTATCAATTAAAAATATCACATAGAGGATAGAGGTTAATTTGGGACATATTGGCCATCATTATGGAACCATAAGATTTTATCTTGGGCATCCATTGGATTTCCACGGTTTGAGTCCAGATTGGTTGTCATTGCAGGCTAGTCAGATGTATGCAGACTGAGAAAACAAAGTTATCTTTTTACAGTGGAAGATAAATCATAGAACGGTAGGTAGATGTTGTGATAAGGAATCTACAACCTATGTCCCATATGTTATATAGTTTAACCTTTGGTTCAAAGGACTCTTCATGCATATGGGTTCTGTTAGTTGTGGAGGATTATATAGGCCTATTCCCTAATGACATTCCAGGAATACATCTGAGGCAAGATTTGTTGGTCATCAATGACAAGAAACTGAGTACTGTAAATATATCATTTATGGAATATGGAATGGAACCCCACATTATGAGGGAAAAATGAATATATTTGTAGGATTTTATAATGGTTTATTTCATCAACCCGAGTGTTCCCCCCTGGGAAGCTTCATTTCTATTCATAAATAAGGCATATGGGATCTTACTGATTTTCACATTTCTCATCACTTGAACAAGGATATGATAAAGACTAATTACCCCTTGTCTAAGATCAATGAGTTCTTTGACTAGTTCTGAGGTGTGAGATGGTTCTCCAAGATTGATCTCAGTTTTGGCTACCTCATATTGTTGGTTCGAGAAGATGATATTCCAAAATTGCCTTTCTAATTTCTCAATCGGAAATACAAGTTCCTAGAAATACCCATTGGTGTAAAAATAACCCATCTATTGTAATTAATTTGATGAAATAGATCTTCCATATATACAAATACCATTTTTTTGTTTACTTCATCGATGATGTAATTGTTTACTATACAATAGAGGAAGAGCACACAAATCTCTTAAAGATGGATCTTGATTTACATCAAGAGAAACATCACTATGAAATTCTCTATAAGTGGATGTTATAGATACATAATGCTCACATTTTTGTTATTTTCACATCTAAACAACATTTATCCATTGATATAGCAATGATCAAATCATTTCATTCTCAGGATCCACTGCAGATTGTGTAAGTGGTGTAAAGATTACTTTGGTTTGTAGGGTCCTATTGGATATTTGTGGCAGAATTATTTAGGATCACATAACATTAAAATATTTTATATGGACAGGAAAATGGTTTACCTAGTCTGATTAGTTTTATAATTCCTTCAAAGAGGTGAGGAAGAGGTCGTCAAGGGCTGTAGTATTAACACTATGAGAGGAGGGTTTGGAGTTTGTAATGTATTGTGATGCCTAAGGAGATGGTCTTGGTCGCGAGTTGATTCAATGGAAGGAATTCATCATGAATTAGTTAAGGTAGTTGTGGAACCTTGTGAAGAAATATGTAAATTATGAATTATAGATAACAATGGTACTTTTCACCTTATGGATGTGGATGCACTACATTCTAGAGACTAGTTTGTGGTTTACTCAATCAACCAGATACTCAATAACGATTCAATATAGAGATTCCTCAACCGGATGTATTGAAACTCATTTGAGATACAACACAAAAATGGATTCGAGATAGTCTATTATATAAGAGAGCTAAATATTGTATCGAAGTCACATAGTTGGAAGTCCTAGGCTTAATTAATATTGGATGATTCAGCGAATTTAGCATCCCTATAGCTGACCCTGGTCGAGAAAGAGGGAACAATTTTTCAATAGTCGATGGTGATGAATCATTCCCTCCTTGAGCCTATGAATGTGTCCCAAATGGGAGACTTAGACTCCATAGTTCTACAAGAACATATATTCATAGGGGACACACCATATGATTATTTTGATGGAGGTAATCATTAGATATTCTTCATGGAGAGAATAGTGGTTCTAGTTGTGATGTGGGAGGAGGGGATTTGGGAGTTCCACACTTCTCACATTTTCATACATCACAGTGTGGGGAATATGTACATGGATATTCAATAGACATTTTGGTGGTCCTTTATTAGATTAAGAATAAATTATTTCATCTCATAATGCCTAAATTTTTATTAGGTGAAGGCTAAGCACCAGATTATAGTGGGGTTTTTTCACCCTCTTGAGATCCCATATTAGAAATCAGAAGGCATATCCACGGACATTGTAAAATAGATTCCATTCATAGTAAAGGTACGTGACACCATCTGGATGGGAGTAGAAAAAATAACGATTTTAGAACCTTCCCTTTTTATCAGGGAGAAGAATTTGATTATGTGTTTGAGGCAGTTGTTCATATATGAGATAGTCTACCTTCAAGGGATATCCTTGTAACGTCCCGGTTCCGAGTGCCACTCAACGGGGGGCCCAAACCCAGTTCGGCACATGACCTCAAGTGCATTTCCCCAAATTACAGAGGCTGCTGACTAGTAGTAAGGGCCCAGGTTTGATAGTGGAGAAACTATGCCCTAATTTGTAAAAGTGTAGCACATCGGAATACAAAATAAACATACAAAAAACAACGGAAGTAGTAATCTATACACAACTAAAATAAACAACAGTAGTGGATATAACCAACATTAGCTACCTAAGGATGATACATGTCTTAGGTTCTACAAAAAAAGCCATAATATGTTATACATCAATACAGTACAACAAAAGCAGAGTACAAGCAAAACAACTGGAAGCAGCATCATGACCCTAGGCTCAGTCTCATGCCCTCCTACTCCTCAGCAGTAATCATGTACCTGTATAGTGACTCTTTCCCCTATCTACACTTGCAGCAACATAATCAGTTTGGGCCAAAAAGCATGACCGAAATAGGGTGTGAGAAATATATCTCAGTAGGAACCCACGAAAGGCTCGTTCCCAACTACATATAAGCATGCAACAACCGTGTGCAATAATAATAAAATGCTATAAACAAAGAAGTACTCAAAAGTAACTAACATACCAGTTATATTGCCATTTAATTATTTATTTAATCCATTTAATTTAGTATCATTCTGTGCTCAACAGCACCAAGCCCTCAGGCCAACCAGTATCTCGCCCACAGGCTAATATAGTGAATCATGCCCTCAAGATATACAGAATCCAACCCACAGGTATTGCCCTCAGGCATAAAAGAAATTTCCCTCAGGTGTAGGATGTGTCACCATTAGGCACAGAAGTCATGCCCTCAGACACGAAAGGTTTCCCTTAGATGAAATAGATCATCGCCCTCAGGCTAAAACAGTCACGCCCTCAGGCTAGTACAGTACATTTCCCGCATGCTAATCACAACAACGACCTCAGGCCAAAAAGGTAACCGGGCCATGCCCAACATGTAAACAAGTAGTAACAAGCAATACCTCTCAATGAAATTCTACAATTACTACATTAAAGGAATACCCATGGGTACCCTGGCCAAACGGCTAAACAGTGGGACACACCCCAGGGGTAGTTCCGGATCCAAGCAATGATCCCAACCAGCATTTTATTATCACAATTTAATCACCTACGCAATTCTAGGCATTAAATATAGCAACAGCCTTAGCCACACGACACCCCAACATTGGTTCGTGGAACAAAAACGCACAAAACACAAGGCAGTTTAAAAAAAATAACCAAGCCACCTACCTTATACGCCAACGAACGTTATACCCAAACGCCGACTCCCGAAACGCCCAAGATTGGCGTAGATCTGATGAAGAAAAAAACCTGCTTAACCTCAAATAACTCCCGCTACAGATATAATTTGTAAGAACCAGCCAAGGAGATGAAATCCCTTACCCATGCGGATCCAATAGGATCGTCCAAGGTGGCAACCGATTCTAGACGAACACTCGATAGATCATCAATGGTTCAGCCTCCTCCATTGGCTCCAAAATGGCTCAAATGCCTCCTCTACAAAATGAGGAGGCTACTCCCTATTTTAAGCCGAAATAAAAAAGTACACGACACATACTCCTTTCATTTTACTATTCCTCTGGCGGCACTGCCACACTGTTCATCCATCGACCTGACTACACAGTATGTGCTCCTGAGTACACAGTGTGTACTGCTGCCCAGTTGGCAACTACTCCACCGCATTACTATTTTGGCAAGCTGAATGACTACACGGCGTGTAAACGACCACTACACGCTGTGTAGTCGGTTCCTACACCCTTTTTCGGCGACATGGCTACACACCCTGTGTACTCATCCCAACACGACCAAAAGTACACAGCGTGTGGAAAAAGCACACGGCTTGTATTTCCAAAATTTAGGATTTTCCCCATTTTCCATAATTTATTAAAAACACTTAAGGAAAAGGAAAAATAAAAAGCCTGTACCTCAATGAGAAGAACAAGGTTCTTATAAAATTCCCCCTTTATAGAAATTCATCCCCGAATTTCCCTTTCAAGGGTGGAGAAGATATAGCCGTGAACAACTCCGACCACTGATCACGTATGTCAGCCTCCCACTCTATGGTATCATCCTGCACTCGGCTAGGATGCCATAGCACCCATATGAGAGGAACTGTCTTGCCCCGGAGAACCTTCATGCTCTTTTCAACGATACGAATCAGATGCTCCTCAAAACATGCATCTGCCTCCAGCTCAACCTCCTCGAGCTGAATGATGCGAGATGGGTCTGAATGATAGCAACACAACTAAGATAAGTGGAAGATTTCATGCATGGCTCGGTACTGCTATGGTAACTGCAACCGATCATCAACTAGCCCGACTCTCTTAGTAATCTCAAATGGTCCCACATACCGTGGTGAAATTTTACCTTGTCTCCTGATCCTCTTTTGTCCCAGCCTCGGCGAAACACGCAAGAAAACCTGATCTCCAATCAAAAACTCCAAAGGTCATCTGCAGCGATCAGCATAAGGATTTTGATGAGACTTCGTTGTATCCATCTGCTTCTAAATCAACTGAAACTACTCAGATGTCTCCTTCACGAGCTGTGGCCCCAGTAAAACTGCCTCACCTGCCTCTATCCAGCACAAAGGTGATCGACACAGCCTACCATATGAAGCCTCGTATGGTTCCATATCTATAATTTCCTAGAAGCTATTTTTATTAGAAAACTCGACTAATGATATATGATTCTCTCAAGAGCCCCCAAAGTACAGGACGCATGCTCACATCATGTCCTCTACCACCTGTATCGTACACTCTAACTGGCCATCGGTCTGAGGGTGGAATATTATGCTCAAAATCACCTGTGTACCTAGCGCCCTCTGAATACTCTGCCAGAAATGAGACGTAAAGCATGCATCCCTATCTGAAATGATATAATGAGGGACCCCATGAAGACTTATGATCTCTCAAATATACAACCTTCTGAGCTCGTCAACACCGAAGGTCTCCTTGATCGGCAAGAAGTGAGCTACCTTCGTGAGTCTGTATACAACAACCCACACAGCATCATTACCTCTAGGTGACCTCGACAACCCTGTCACGAAATCCATTGCGACATCATCCCATTTCCACTCCAGAATGGGTAACTGTTGTAATAGTCCAGCTGGTCTCTGATGCTCCGCCTTCACCTGCTGACAAGTGGAACACCTCGTAACAAAACTAGCTACATCTCTCATCATACCCGACCACCAGTACTAACGTATCAAGTCGCGGTATATCTTGGTAACCCCGGGATGAACTGCCCAAGCTGACGCATGAAACTCCTGCATCATCTCCTCGCGTATATCCCCTGGGACCCATACTCGTTCATGGAAACACAAAACCTCATCATTGCCTATCGTCCAACCTAGAGGAGGGTCTATACTTTCCACTGACTCCCATTGAACTAGGCCTTCTAAATCAGATAGTTGTTTCATCCTCACTCTATCTAGGAGGGTAGAATTCACAATTAAAGAGGAACGATATGTCTGCCCCTGACTGTCGTGCACCTCCTAATGCATTTCAGAGAACAATTCCATGAGCTTCCACTTGCAACGGGCCTCCTTCACTGCATGTATTTGAGTCTTTCTGCTCAGTGAATTAGCTACCACATTACCATTACAGGGTGTATAGGCAAGCTCAAAATTGAAGGACTGTAGTTACTCGACCCATCATCACTACCTCAGATTCAGGTCATGCTGTGTAAATAGTTTCTTGCGGCTTTGGTTGTCAGTGAAAACCACAAAATTCTCCCCCAATAGATAATGTCTCCAATAGCGCAACACTTGAACAATTACTGCCAACTCGAGATCATATGTCGGGTAATTCTTCTAATGTGGCATCTACTACTGAGACCCGTACGCAACAACTCGATCGCCCTTCATCAACAATGCTCCCTGCCTAATACATGATGCATCATAGTAAAATGTATAGCTCTTCCCCTAGTCTAGGAGTATCAGGAGTGGTGATGATGTTGACCTTCCCTTCAGGTCTTGAAAGGATACTCTCAAGCTTCCGACTAAACGAACATTACACCCTTCTTAGTCAATCTCATCAATGGCGCTGCTAAGCGGGAGAAGTCCTATATAAAATTCATGTAATAACCAGCCATCCCTAAGACACTCCATATCTCAAACATGTTCTTAGGGTTCTCCCAGGAAACTACTCCCTCACCATCTCAGGTTCTACTGAAACTCCTTCCTCTTAGATGATATGACACTGGACGTAAATCTGGTCCATCCAAAAGTGGATCTTTGAGAGCATAGCATATAGATGATGCACCCTCAGTGTACTCAATATGATCTCATGATGGGTGTCATGGTCGTGTCGAGTGTGAGAGTACACCAAGATGTCGTCCATTAATACTACCACAAAAGAATTAAGATACAGATGGAACACATGATTCATCAGAGCCATGAAAACTGCTGGCGCGTTCGTGAGTTCGAACGGCATAACCGTATACTCATATAGACCATACCTACTATTGAATGCCATGAGTGGTATATCAGATGGTCTCACACGCATCAGATGATATTCTGATCTCAGGTCAATTTTCAAGAACACTCGTGCTCCATGAAGCTGATCAAAATGATCCTCAATCCTCTGTAAGGGATATCGATTCATAACCATAATCTGGTTCAGCATCTGATAATCCACACAATTTCCGAGGGTACCATCCGCCTTTTTGCAAAAAGGACTGGAGAACACCAAGGAGAAGTATTGGGTCGGATAAATCCCTTTACATGTAACTCTTCTAACTACCTCTTGAGCTCCTGCAACTCAGGTGTAGCAATCCTATAAGGAGGAATGGACACCGGTGCTGCTCCAGGAACAAGCTCAAAAGAGAAATCCACCTCTCTCTCTAGAGGTGGACCCAAAAAGTCATCCATGAAGACATCCCTGAAATAATCAAGAACAGGATGGAAATCCGTCTGACAAGTCCCACGGTCATCCAGATATAAGCTCGCAATCTGGGATGTGACTCCACCTCGCCCATGATGATCTGGTCCATCTTGACTCGCCTGAACATCCCATTTGCCCTTATATAAAAACTCTCTTCCCTCTGGTGATGTGTAACTCACCCTGTGATGATAGCAGTCTACAAAGGCACGAAAGGAAACCAACCAGTATATCCCGAGAATGACATCATAGTTCGTCATCTCTAGGACATAGACGTCCCAAAGGATGTGACACCCACCAACCTCAAGGGGGGCACTCCTTGCACTGACGCACACCAGCCGTTCTAGTACCCAACAGAGTGTCTAGCGTCATGATATCAGTTGATGTAGAAACACAGACCCTAAGGCTCTCCACAATGGGCACAGATATAAAACTATGCGTAGCACCCATATCGAAAGTTCTGAAGATAAGACAGAAGCTACTAGAATAGTACCTCTGACTGTAGAAGGTTCGGGATCCTGCTCATGCTGGGTCTGATGCACCGCATATGTCTGCCCAGTGCCATGGTCCTGTGACACAGTCTGACCACCCTAAGCTGTCTCGCCCTGCAGCCTCTGTGATCCTGGTGTCTGGCCACCACAACCATGACCACCATCTCTGCCTGCACACCCTGACGTATTCCAGTTCCCCGACTGGTAAGAATCCACTGGCCCTTCTCCCGTACACAGAGTCGGCACAGAACCTCTCTCACTAGACACTGGTAGAAATGACCTGAAAAAGTACTGCAGATGACCCATCTTGTCGCAAGCACGACACTCCACTGGATCACGTGGACACTGCAGTCTCTTGTGCCCCTCTCTGCCACACTGGTAGAACCTGATCGGACCACCTGAAAAACTTCTTGGCTGGTACTGCCACCCTGAGAGAAATCCATCTGTCTCTTACTTTTTCCAATAAAAATAGTACCAGTAACTAGTGATGAACCACCCTGGCATACACCGCTAGCTTCTCGCAGATTCCTCTCTGAAATCAGCGCATGATTTACAATATCATGGACAATAGGAAACCGAAAAACATTCACCAATTCTCAGATGTCATAGAGAAGACCATCCTTAAAATGTCTGGCTCTCAACATCTCATCACCCACCGGCACGGGTGAAAATCGATGATGCTCCGTAAAAAGAGCAGAATAGTCCATCACTAACATAGCGCCCTGTTGTAGATTCATGAACTCTCGAGCTCTATCTGCTCTCAGAGTCTCCAAGAAGAAAATTTCGTAGAAGACTGCCTGAAATTCTTCCAACGCCATGTCTTTGTGATCCTCTGACTGGGTGGTAACGTCCCACCACCTCTTGGCGGAATCACGCAGCATGTAAGTCGCAAGATTGACCCTCCACCCTGGAGGCGTCTTAAGATGCTCGAAAATATTCTGCATCGACCCTAGCCAAGAATCCCATCCCTGTGGTCCTCCATCCCCTAGAAACGTAGGCGGATTCTGCTGCTGGAAGATACGTGTAAACTCGACCATAGATGTGGCAGCCTGCGGAGCTCCCTGAAAGGTCTGAATGAACCGCAATGATCCTTTATTGAACTGTGCCGCCACGCCTATGTCTGGTATAGCAGCTGGTGCTGCATCTGGCTCTGCTGAAAGATTAAGTGGTAGCCCATGGCCCACCATCTCTGGAGTATACTCGTTGCTGCTCTCCTGAAAAACAACATGCGGTCGTCTAGCCGGAATGACACTACAAGGTCAAAAACACGCCTTAGAAAATGATTAATCAAAGTCCGAAAGTGAAGAAACCCAAAAGGAAATATGAAGAATAAGGCATTCAAAATTTGCAAAACAAGACTACATGGTGTGTACACTGACTACACGGTGTGTAATTGACTTCCCTTCCCCTGCTCGGGTCCTTCTGCACGGCTAAGCCACACGGCTCCCGTTTGAACAAAAACTACATGGCATGTATTTCATATACATGGCATGTATGGTGTTATTTCCAACTCCATGTGTCGTCTGTGACACGGCCGACTACTCGGTGTGTTACACCCGCACATGGAATGTACACCACCATGTTTCCCCAGGCACATGGAAAAGTCCACATGGTCTGTCCTCGGACAAGACAACACAGAGTGTCCCAAAATGTCCACCGCGTGTTCAAGGAATGGTGACATCAGCCCTTGTTGTTAGTTACACGGCCGAGTCCCCAGGCCACACTACACGGTGTGTTCATCATTGACACAACATGTTCTATACATGAGTTCACCGAGCCGTGTTGTTAGTGACATGGTTGGACTCTCGGTCGACCCTACAAGGCATGTACATACGCTACACGGCGTGTTCTCCCAAGCACTTACCGACCCCATGTCGCCGCCCACACGGTTTGTGACATGGGAAGAGACTACACGACATATAGTCAGAGTACACGGTGTGTACATAAAAAGTTCATTTTTCTTCCCGAACAGAAGGACATACACGGTGTGTGTAAAAATACTACACGGCGTGTATACTGGGTTTCTAGAAAGTATGTCTCAGAAACTTCTCTGGAACCTAGAAAATACCAAAAACCAACACCTAAGTGTCAAATTCCCACCCGTGAGGGCCCATACATCCCACGAATCAATGTTTGACATCTTATCTATGTTATAACTAATAAAAAATCGATGATCTACCAATGTCCGGTAAAAAGGGGGCCATACTCCCCAAAAACCAATGTTTGGCGTCCATTCTATGAACATCTCACAAAAAAATTACCCTATCAAATAGCAGGTGTTCTATAAGTGCAGCTATCACAACATCATGCTTTTCTTGCACAAGAAATATCACAACAACATGCAATTTCTCTAATTCACCTACATGCTTGGAATCTATCCATGGCATGTGAATCTAGCATGTGACTAAATAATGCATGAGATGCCATAACCTCATCTGATTGGGTTGCAACTAAATAGAACCCATAGATATGGTATAAACAGCACAATAAAAGTTTGTCACCCAATGGTGAAATCATATCAACTGTAAAATTTTCAAAATCAGAAAAATTGCAATACGAGGAAGACTGGATTTTCCCTATACATCGGTTAGCTACACCCGGGCACAGCTTATTACCAATTACCGTTCGCCCTATCCCTCACTACGGCTATAAATAGTAAGTCAAAAAAGAACACCTCTGATACCACTTTGTAACGTCCCGGTTCTGGGTGCCACTCAACAGGTGCCCCGAAAATGGTTCACCACATGACCTCAAGCACATTCCTCCAAACGCCAGAGGCTGCCAACTAGAAATGATCGCCCAGGTCGGATAGTGGGGAAACTATGCCCTCATTTGTCAATGTGTAGCGCAGCGAAATACAAAATAGACATACAAAAAATAATTGAAGAAGTAATCCATAAACAACTGAAATAAACCAAATTAGTGGTTATAACGAACAGTAGAAAACTAATGATGCTACATGTCTTAGGTTCTAAGAAAATAGCCAGAACATGTCATACATCAATATAGTATAACAAAAGTAATGTACAGAAAAACAAGCAAGACAACTTGCAGTGGCATCGCGAGCCTAGCCTCAGTCCCATGGCCTCCTACTCCTCAACAGCAATGATGTACTCGTATAGGGAATCTTTCCCCTATCTACAACTACAGTAACATAATCTTTTTGGGCCGAAAAGCGTGACCCAAACAGGGTTTGAGAAATATATCTCAGATGGCACCCACCAAAGGCTCGTGCCCAACTACGTGTAAGCATGAAACAACTGTGTGCAATAATAATAAAATGCAATAAACCAAGAATTAATCAAAAGTAACTAACTTACCAGTTATATTTCCATTTAATTATTTATTTAATCCATTTAATTTAGTATCATTATTTTCTCAACAGCACCAAGCCCTCAAGCCAACCAGTATCTCGCCCTCAGGCTAATATAGTGAATCATGCCATCAGGCTATACAGAATCCAACCCGCAGGTATTGCCCTCAGGCGTAACAGAAATTTCTCTTAGGCCTAGGATGTGTCACCCTCAAGCACAGAATTCATTCCCTCAGGCATGAAAGGTTGACCACAGGAGAAATAGAGCGTCCCCCTCAGGCTAAAACATTCACACCCATAGGCTAATACAGTACAGTGCCCACAGGCTAATCACAATAACGCCCTCAGGCTAAACAGGTAACTGGACCATTCCCAACAGGTAAACAAGCAGTAACAAGAAATTCCTCTCAAGGAAATTATACAATTACTACATTAAATTCATACCCTTGGGTACCCTGGCCAAATGGCTAAATAGTGGAACGCACCCCCGGTTTGGTTCAGGATCCAAGAAATGATCCCAACCTGCATTTTATTATCACCATTTAATCACCTACGCAATTCTAGGCATTAAATATAGCAACGACCTCTACCACACGACAACCCAACATGGGTTTGTGGCACAAAACGATGCAAAAACACACGGTAGTTGGAAAAACAAACACCAAGACACTTACCTTATACACCAACGAACGTTGTACCCGAACACCGACTCCAGAAACACCCAAGAACGACATAGATATGATGAAGAAAACAACCCACTTAACCTCAAATAACTCCCTCTAGGAAAAGAATTTGTAAGAAGCAGCCAAAGAGATGGAATCCCTTACCTGTGCGGTTCCAACGGGATTGTCTGAGGCAGAAACCGATTCCAGACGAACACCCGATGGATCTTCAAAGGTTCAACCTCCTCCTTTGACTCCAAAACGGCTCAAATGCCTCCTCTGCCAAATATAAAGGCTACATCCTGTTTTAAGCTAAAGAAACAAAGTAAACAACGTGTACTTCCAAGTACATGGCGTGTACTCCTTTCATTTAACTATTTCTCTGGCGGCACCACCTCACTGTTCATCCGTCGACATTACTACACGACATGTACTATTGAGTACACGGTGTGTACTGCCACCCAACTGGCGGCTGCTGCACCGCCTTACTATTTTGGCCTACCGACTGACTACACGGCGTGTAAAGGACCACTACACAGTGTGTAGTCAGTTCCTATACCCTTTGTCGCGGACATGGCTACATGCCCTGTGTACAGATCCCAACACGGCCAAATGTACATGGCGTGTGGAAAAAGTAAACGGCGTGTAGTTCCAAAATATAGGATTTTACCCCATTTTACATATTTTATTAAAAACACTTAAGGAAATGGAAAAATAAGAAGCTTGTACCTCAAAGAGATGAACTGGGTTCTTACAATCCTAAACTATTATATTCGGTTGTGATGCATGGATTATGTCAGGATTGTGGAGATTTCTACATGAGGAATTAATGAACCAAATGAGGATGACTAAAACAATCCACCCAAAGACCGATGGGATGAATTATTGCACAAACTAGTTGTTGGATGATATGAAGAGGGATAACATGTGGGATTTAGGCCGAATGTCGGACGATCATATTCCTTTGGTATAGTTTCCATACAACAAATACTACCACTCTACATTTATCATGAAACTATTTTAGGCCATATATGGTAGACCATGTTGGTCACCTTTGTGTTGGATAGTGGTTGGGGAGTCATCCCTCATGGGACAAGATTTGGGGAAGGTGACGAAATAAAAAGAGAAGGTCATCTGTGAACAGGTAATGAAAGCTCATAGTAGATAGTCATCATAGGCCCTTAAAGTACAAATAATTTGATCAAATATTTTAGATAGTAACCCTATGAATGATAATGTTGTGGTTTGGAAAATGATTTAATCTTTCTGAATGTTTCATCATGAAATTAAGGATTATGAATAGGGTTGGAAATGTTTCCAACTGCCATGCTCTACCCCACAACTACAATAGTTTCATGACATCTTCCATGTGTCCCAACTGAAGAGATATGTGCATGAGAAAAGAAAAAATATTGAATGGGAAAATATCTAAATTTAGGATTTTCCCACCATTTTAGATCACAATTTTGTGACCATGGATCGACAATAGTGGACCTTACATGGACAAACTATCCATTTGGTATATTTTGTGGAAGTATTGAAACGAGCATGAGAGATCCTTGAAATGTGAGATCCAAATTCAGGCTCATTATCACAATTTTTTTTTCATTTTTCTACTTTTTTGGGAAGAAAATTGTGAAGGAGGGAATTATATAGAGATATTTTTTCATTGTTAGACATTTTAATTATTACATATATACTTACAAATCTATCCACTGAGACGATGCGCAGTTGTTTGTCCTAGTGTTCCCAAAATAAATTTTTTATATATATAAAGTTTGTTTTATACTATTCAATAGATGTATGTGAGATATCTCTCATGAAAAATATCAGATCATAAATATTAGGCTACTTTTTAATCCATAGAATGGCGTTTATCCTATGTGAAAGCTAACGAGTGTCATCATCGGTTTCTGTAGAAGAAACCAATAAGGACAAAAATAAAAATAAAATAATTAAATGTAGTGATTTTACTTCTATTGTATATTTGAATAACAATTGAATGTGGATTCATATAAGAAATATAAGACTATAATTCATTTTATAATGCATTTTTTTTACTTATGTTAATCCTAAATTGAAAGGGTGCAAGTTGTTTGGAACCAAAAAACATTGGCAGATATGATTATGTGTTTACCCGTGACTTATTTACCCATTATAAATAGGTGATTATATATTCCTCATTAGCGTTAGTAAATCATTCTCCCACCACTGATGGAGAATCTACCCTTCATCCCTTAGATAATCGATGATGAAGAATCAAAATATTGCTGGGAAAGAATGGAGAACGTGTCGTTGACCATGAATGGATCAAAATGATGGAAGATTATTCATTTCTTCATCCCCAATTTTGATTATTTTGTTAAATTGAATCCATTGTTTCCATGTTTTAATATCATCTTTGATGGAAAAACTAAAACATCCATCAACCCATCTATATTTTGAAGTCCATATTTTCATCTTCTTCATATTTTCTTCACGGATTTCAACATCAACTTTTTGACACGTTGAAACATCAACAAATCATTAATCGAGGATTAGATCAGTGTAGATCCCAATCGAAGGATTTCATGGTTAAATTTTTTATGAAATATTGGGAAATCAGAGTAGTACCGGTAGTCCGTGGAAGGAACCATCGGCACGACAAAAGTGTGGTGGTGGTGTGTAGAAGCTACTACATGCACTAGCGGAAATAGAAAATGTAGAACAACGATAACTAGGGCATGTGAGGTGTTTTGTGAGTGGAAATGTTAGGTGGTTAGAGTACACTTATGCAAGAAATCCATGTAGATACTGGATCCACAAAGAAGAGGTGGTGTTGTGGTGTGTGATCGAGCTACAGAAGGTGGCCGGGGAATGTGGCGGGAAACCATATTGGCCTATGGTAGTCGGTAACTCCTCTATCCGATGTAGTGTGGGCCGAGGTGAGAGGTACTTGTGTTATAGAACGAAGATGATGGTGTGGGCCAGACGAAGACAGACCTCGATCGGACCTAGGGCAACCAGTGTAGAAGTAGGTTGCGATCAACTAGGGAGGTCGACCGCATGGATGGAACCGGTCATGTGCAGTCAACTACGGAGGTCGATTGTGATATATTTTCATTGTATCTAGTGGACTAACAGCAGTGTTCCATCCATTTTTGAATAGTAACAAGCCCTGGATGATCTTCATGCAGTGACTTCAAACAACTATATCTTCAAAACTAAATGTATTTTTGGACATGGTGGATTTAGATACATTATCTTTTTTTCAAGATTGACTTTTTAGGACAATTTTTATACATGAAATTATAGACTAATGCGGGGGGGCCATGATATCCCATTTAGACCTATTGCGGTGAAAATTACACTTTTCACCCATTACCTGAGTATTGAAAATACATAGACTGTGATACATGATTTTACCTATAGAACATGATAGTGAACTCTAATGGTGCTTTCACGTTCCGATTCAAGGTTATCCACAAATGAAATATATTTTAGGTAGTGTTCAGGCAGGTTATTGAAGACTTCTTTCTGGGTGATGATCCCCCTGATATACTAGTGTATAGATTAATGATGACCAGATTGTTGAACCCCCATCCACATGGGCAAGGGTTATCTATAGCTACATCTATGTGTTGATCCCTCTTATTTAATATGGTGTGGATCCCTGATGAATATAGTGTTTTCTCCCATCAACATGGGTGTGTGAACATTGATTTTATTTGATGAAAAATACTCTCCAATGTATACCCATAAGTGGGGCTGGACAGTGGTCCCTATCATCGTTTGGGTGTTGGTTCCCATGAAGTAATAGGGAGTGTATCCCTAATGGCTAATGTATCCCCTAACTTAATAGGGTTAAGTTACACTAGAGGTCATGACCCCTTAACTGCGTGGCATAATAACGAGGCATGGTTTGATGTACCATTGTACTCACAAGAAAGAGGGATGCTTTCAACACTGATATGTGGTATTTTTGATATGATCTAAAACCAAGGTAATAAGTTAATTATTTTCAAATATAATAGTATCTAGGTGTGGTGACTGAGCCCCATTAAGTTGTATGTTCATGGAAGAAGGGTGGGATTTTTGTCATCATTGATAGAAACTCTTTGAACTATTTGTGAACTTATTTCTTGGGCTGAGCTATGGGATATATAACCCCTTACTCTCTAATTTGAGTTTCTATTAACCTATAATATGTATATATATATATATATATATAAATTATCCTTTTTTAGTACCCACTCATTGGGTTTTTGTTACTATCCTTTCAGGGGAGTCAAAGACATGTAGGGTATGCCTCATTTTTTTGTGTCTATATTATTATGTTTGGGTGATCCTTCTCTCCTAAAAATGGCATTGGAAACTCAATAATAGGTATATCTACTAACCATTTCTATCTCCTTGTGTCTATATGAGTTTACATCACTCTCTAGTTTGGTCGAGCTGGACCCTTTCACTATAAATTGTTCTAGTTATTGTATCCAATTTTTAATTGTATCAATTTCATCTACCCATTAATCATTTAGGCATTCTTATTGGTATTTTTATACTCACCCCTCCCTAGAATTCTCAAACACATTTCATGAATTATGAAAATGACATACTTATGATATAGATATTAGAGAAGTTTAGGGATATGAGTTCTTGGACTTCTTATGGAGGTTGTAGCATAGCATCCTAGAGTCGAGCTCTCTAATCTATTTTTTTACAATTTTCATCAGGTTGGGTTATTATTCTAGTTGGGTGTGTATTTTATTTATTTTTTTAGTTTAAATTGCAATTATTTTAATATTTGGAGGTTTGTGAATGTTTGTTTTGTTTACAATAGTATATATTCTTTTAATTCTTTCCCTCTACACTTTTGTAGTAAGTTGGCTATGTGTGTACATGTATATATGAAAATACGCCACCCCAGTTTTTTGTGCCATTTGTTCTTATCACAACCCATTGACTATGGAGGTAGGATTGAGGTAGTTGCATCTTGAGCTCTGACATGGGTCGGGTAATGAAATATGTGTTCCTTGAAGTTCACTCTATCGAACATAGTGTTATTTTAAAAAATATAGGATTCACATAATACCATCAATGAATAAATTAATCCTTTAAAATGTATCATTTGATCAATAATCAATGGTTTTACATTTAAAAATATAATTTTGTGAAACCCAAATATATGAAATGGTTAAAAAAACATCCTCTTAAAATATGAAAAATGAAATTTGAAAGCCGTAAAAACAGTACATCTATATTTGAGAACATTACTTTTGATATAAAAATATGGACATATAAGAAAATATATATATCCATTTATTAATAGAGAGTGATACAGAAATAGTCATAACAATGTCAACCATCACAAAACCATTAGACTATAATGGTGTAAAATGAAATTTCATTCTCTCTATGAAAATTAAAATGATACATTTTTTTAAGGAATTTTTTTCTAAAGTAATTAGTTGATTTCAATACCAAAATAAATCCCTGGAGAAAATAATCATTCTAATTTAATTCATTACAATAAGAAAAATCACATCCATTGGGTGTTCTTAGGTCTATTTGTGTTTCACATCTTACTTGACAAAATGGCTATTCCAGATCAATTTTTAATTATTAATCACTTCTAAGGAATCAAAATATACATAATACATTTATTCATCCTTAAAATAATTACGAAAACTAAAATGGTTACCATAGGATATCCAATTTGATAAATCATATTTTAACATAGAAAATAATTTATAAAGTTAAAACTAATCCTTTATATATGTTGTTAACCTTAATATTCCTCTCAAATATTATCAACCACATTAAAGAACATAAAATTTGATCAAAAAAATATCCAGAGAGAACCAAAAAAGTTTATATTGTCACTTTCCAATCATGTGAATACCTTAATCAGTAATAAAAATAAACCAAATCACTAATAACAGTATCCTTATTAAAAATATCCCATAAATAAAATAATGAAGTGAACATTATCATAAATTAAATTATCATCAAATCAATAATTACTTTTAAGGTAACCAATAAAAAAAATTTACTTTCATCTCAACATCAAAAACTTATTACCATTATCTTTTACTTTTTCATGTATTATCCAAATATACTACCCTTCCAAAAATTTATTTTAATTTTTATTGGTACCATTTTAAATATTCATTAAATTAATTGTGAAAAAATTATATAGTACAATATATACACATTTCATGAATCTTGTAACCTGATTTTTTTTAGAAAAAACCCTCTATAAACATAATTCATGATTCTAAATTCAGAATAACTATAATAATTTAACATTAGAAGTAGTAATAACATATTATTTACATTTTCCTTATTCTTATATGGAATATTCCATTGATAATTTGGGAAATAATTTTCATAATTATTTATATCATTAAAGTTGAAACACTGAATAATAGAGGATTCTTTTTTAACCAATAAATCAAGTTCTTAATTTCTTGTCTTTTCACGCATTATGAAAACTCACATTACTGTAATGAAAATACTAGGGTGTTTCTTCACACAACTATAAAATTATGGAACATTAATCAATCCCTTATTCCTAATATCTATTATTTATCCACCATCATTTTACTCTATTTCATTCCATCGAGTCTATAAAATATTAATACTTAATCTATATCATGATAACAAATAATACTATATTCTCTTACGCTGTGAAATTTTGGGATATTAGTTCCCTTGAAAAGATTGTAATAAAAAACCAATGAAATCATCAATATTACTCTTTGTATTACACATATAGTGAATATTATTCAATAATAACCTTGTAATGATGGAAGCATATAAAAATCATTTTTATTTGTCTAAACCACAATAAATTACATTTTATATTCACATTTTTTATAAAGAAAATATTTTCCACAAGCTTTTTATAAAAATTATTTTGTTTCATCCATGTTATTTCTTCTATATCCTTATATTTTTTATAAAAATACCACCATTGATCTGAATCCCATGAAAGATGATATACTGACATAAATACTATATCTTATTCCTTATATCTTTATAAATGAAATATCTTATCTAAGAAACATATCCATTTATCAAATATAAATATATTTTTAGTTGTATTGAGTAATTGGGTTTCTTATGTGTAATGTTGTATAGTACTGTTACACCATGTTGTATATCAGTAGGTTTCTCTATATGGGAAATGTTATTGTGCATAACTCTATTCGGCTGCATGAATATAGGTTCGTTTTTAGCTCCAGCTGCTCATCTAGTTTTAAATTCAATATCTTTATAAGGATGGAAATCCATACATTGATTTCATTAATTGATTAATCTTCTATTCCATAAAATTAGAGATAATTCATCATAATAGAATATATTATATTGGATCACAATATTATAAATCATAATTTATAATTTCAAAAAAATTAAAACACATTTCATAAATTAAAATTTTTATTTACACCTAACATCAGAAACTTAATCCTAGTTTAGTTGATATTATTCTAAATACCCATCAGTGGGATAGGTTCTTTTATGTATATTTTCATAAATGTACATATCAAGGTTTCTAATAATATTTACCTAACACTAATATTATGGACCCCAACTCCAGTGGCCCAAAATTGATCATTACCTTATTATCATGGAATATGAAACATGATACAATTTCCTAATGGACTGAATAATTTTTTTATTGAAAAAATATATACATACTAGAATTAGATACCACATTAGAAAACCTGAAATTCAATATTATATTTTCTTTGAGGGAACCATTTTTTCTGTATATATAACTCTTCACATCAAACATAATACATTTATTATCTTCTTAAAAAAGATAAACTTATGAAAGGTGTGGCCTTAGAAAATCTCTATGTGTATTCATATAGTAAAAGATAATTAATACTTGATTAATAAAGAAAGAATAAAGGATGAATAAATAATCCCATATAAGTAATCACATTTGTTAGAAACTAATCCATCAATATAAAAACAAATCATATTATCACATAGATATCAATAACTTATTTCATAATGAATTAAATTATAAATTATAAAAAATGAAATTAGGTATCGAGGAATCCTCCAGGATATATAAAAATACTCCCAAGGAATTGTCCCAGGACATCAACATATATTTTTAAGGACTCATCCAATACCTAGGATATATTTTCTCATGTGTCCTACTGATTCATAAAGTGGCTAATGTGGTCCCCACTATTAATTTAAAAAATATAATTCCTTTCCCATATTAATAAACAATACAAAAAAATAATCATGCCTTCAAATAGTATAAAGAATTGTCTTTATAGGATGAACTAGTCATATTTACTAAAAATAATTTCCTAATTAAAAATGACAATAAGTCATCCAATAAAACAGACACGAGAAACCCTTACCTAAGGATCTAATAGCCAGATAAGTAATTTTTCCCATTTATAACAAATTTATATTTATTATAATATATTAAAAAAATTGATATATATATATATATAATATCATAGAATAACGTATTATAATATATTATCACCCATTTGATAATAAAAGTTTTATTATTATCATTATTTCAAGTGTTTACTGCTTCATTTTTCATGTACATTCTGATTCATGAGTCTCCATCCTAGCTTACTACTCATGGTCAAAATATATAAATATATATTTAATTATACAATACTAAAATATCATATATTTTCAAAATATATATATTTATACAAATATATAAAATAATGATATATAATAATGTATTACACCGTTCGTTGAGAGATAAGATCATACGTACATAGAAAAGCTATTTTAATTTTTCAATGGATGGAAAAAACAATGATAATTAAAAATTAATCTATATAGAATCATATTTATTTCATAAATATATTATATATTCATTAATTCCATATCTATAACCATCTATTCAAAAAGGTGATGTAAAATAAATTACATCACTAAGTGGAGATAATAAGTCATACATACAAATGAGGGAAGTTCTCACTCTATGTACAATTGAAATGAGAAGGAATATGGTAATAAAATAACTCTAACAAAAATGTATCTATATTTTTATTATAATATAGATATTACCTCTTAATGGGTATAATACATAAAGATTAAATAGAATATGAAATTAACATGAAATGTTTTTTAATGATGTTTACCTCTTCTTTAGTTGACTCCCTTTAAATCAATTATTAAGGGACCTAGGATTTATATTTAGGAAGTAGATAACCCTAATGAAATTTTAGAATACTATTTAGAAGATTAATTTAAATTTATTGATCTCTATGTATTAATTTGGTTCAAATAATTAATGAGATATGATCCCTTTTATAATTGATGTGATGGGCATTTTTGAAAATTTTGCAAATATTAAATTATTATAAATTATATCTCAACTCAAAATGGATCCAAATATTTATAATTAAAATATAAGGTGATAATATATATAAATAATATCATCGAATAAAATTTGTATGTGTTTTTTATTTGTTTTCACACTTATCTTTTATTGGTACTTGTTGTTAATGCTTTTGATAATTACCAAACTATTAATATTTTATACCATTAAATGGTCAATAATGATACTATAAAATTACAAAAGATGCATAAATCCTCCATGGATTATATAATTAACCATATCCAATTAATTTATGAAATATAATATTTTTATGAATTCGAAACTTCTGATTATAATATTATTTTAACAATATATCAATAATATAAATTTTAGAACTATTTATTTAGTTTGACATTAATACCATCATGAAAACTAAGGAATGTGAATATAACCCATAAAAAATAATAATATATCATTGTTATTATTTAAATTCACTGATAAAATTAATTATTGCGAATTAAACAAATTATAAAGTTATTAAAGTCATTTAGATTATTTTTACATTAATTAAATAATTTTTGCATTAGGTTTTTGTAAGCATTTATGATACATAATTTGTGAAAATTATTAATGAGTAAATGTAAATGAAAAATATAAATCACTTATAAATAAAAATATTATTTAAAAAAATAACATCTTGTTATACTAATGTAAAAAATATTATTTCTATTCAAAATAAGAGTTTGACTTTTTTTTATTTATCATTAAATAATATATTTTAAAATTCATAATATCATGTAAATAAACAAATGATAATATTACAAAATATTGGTTGTGTATAGAATCATTTTTCTCATCTAATATAATTTTACGAGGCGTTTGGTTAATTTCGTAGACCTAATCGTTTTATTTTTATATATAAATACACGAATTATCGTTTATCGTGAAAACATAATTTACTAAAGTAATAATTTTGAATGATGAAAAATATAAAGGAAATTTTGATAAAGTTGTAAATATTTCATTAAAATATGTAATAAATTTTTAATTATTAAATTTACAAAATTTATATAAATTAATTTAATATTAAAATTAATAGTGCAACAAAAAATTGCTTTTCAAAAGATACCTTACTAAGTATACATTTTTTATATATAATTGAATCATAAAATTGATTCTAATGAAAACAATTGTATTTTTAATATCATTTAACAATTAATTTTAATTATAAAAATACTTTTAAAGAATATTTTTACTTTGTAATGTTCCAAAAGGAAAATATATCTTGTGATTAAAAATGTTTTTCTCAATATTCACTGGTAAATAAATATTTCCATCAAAAATAAAAAAAATTTATCCTATGCTGATTTTTATATGATAATTTATAAATCAAAACTCATTTAATGAAAATTTTTAAATTTTATAAAAAAAATTAAAATTTCTTCATAAAAATAATAAAGATTATTTTTGACCAAAAATTGTTTTTGAAAAATAATATGATTTTAAAAAAATGTATGTTCTTATTTCATAAGAAATAATAAATACATTTTCATTTAAATGTACCCATACATATATTTTTTAATATGGTCAATATTATTCCTACCCTCTAATTTAATTAAAATTTATAATAGTTTTTTTTAAATAATTACCTTCTTATTGTGTATCATTGTTCGTTTAATATCGGTGTTGTATTTTGTATATGCTATCAAAAATACTATTATTTTTCTATATATAGGTGTAACAACAACAATGTTTTTTTACTTCCTGGGTTTAAAAAGAAATTTGAATCATGATATTCATCTAATAATTCAATTGTTTGCTTACGTAGAAATGAAACGTGTTTCCTCTTTAAAAAGATAAATATGCCATCTTCAAATATGTTGTCAACCAACAAATAATTAACCATGATTTACTATTATTATTCTTATTATCAAGTTGGGAACGATTTATTTTCCTAAATAACTATGTTTTGGAAAAAAAATAATAGTAAATGTGATTTTTTTCATGTATAATGATTCACATAACAAAAATTATTGAATTCATGTATATAAGATCTATTTGAATATACATTTTATCCATAAATCTATGATCATTCAAAATCAATGCATTATCCACCTATTTTCCTTACCAATATGTTATTGTAATATGAAATAAAAATCCATGACTATATCTAACCATCACCTTTCAATCATGTTGATATATTTATATGACAAGATATATTGACATATTTTTTTATTCCACTTATATTTCTTATCTATAACACCCAATGATATTAGAATATATTAACCTTTTAAAAAAATTATTTATTTGATTGCTGTCATTACATGAAACACATCATTTAAACGAACCACAATATATTATCCATGTAATATGATTCAATGTTATACTTAAAGAATATTCATTTTATTGGACCTTATGGATAGGGATTAGTAAATTACATATTTTTTTGCATCAAACATTTATAAAATAAATTTATTTATTATAAATATATTATAAATAAACATAAATATATTTTGAAAGTAAAACAAATATATTTGTCTAATTTTTTTTATGCAACTTGAGTGACTTTATCTAAATAATTAAAATCAGTCACTATTGCTCAATGTTTTTAATTAAATTTAAATATTATTATATTCTATAAAATATTTTATCTTTCAAATAATATTTTTTTATCCATCTATAGGAACAAATTGATTTTTAGGATAACAAACTATATTTTTTCAAACAATGATTACGTTGCATTTTGGGAAATTAATTCAATATTAATTTTTACAAATAATAAAAATGTTTATGAAATGATGAATATAATATTTGAAATAAATATTATAAAATTATAATTTAGTTAATTTTTTTATAATTATTTGGAAATATTGTTTTATTTATGAGAAGTAAAAAAATATACATTTTTATTGAAAATTGATTTTTCATTTAAATAATTTTTATAGTTCAATTATGATTAAAGAAATGTTTAAATATAAATATTGACAAGATAAATTATTATTATCTTAATTTAGGTCATTATAATAAAAAAAATTATTTAGAAGTATAAACCATTGGTTTATTAAGAAATCATTTTTATTAGAAAACTGTATTTCTATTGTTCTAGTGAGTTTAATTTAAAATTATATTTTCCCCATATGTGAGTTTAATTTGTAAAACATTATAAAATATTTTAAATAATCATAAATAATATTAGATATTTAGAAAAAAAAACTTATTTTTGGTAATAAAAATTATTAATGTACGGAAAATTTATTTACCATGGTTAAGGTTTTAACATGATTTTGTGCATTACATTATTTAGTGCCAAAATAAATTTTCCACAAACATTGGGAAAATATTTGAAATTTTTTATTTCATAATTATAAATTTTTAGTATATATTTTATAATAAGGTTTATTTTGTTTTACTCTTCATTGGTATATGAAGTAGGTAAATAAAATACAAATTGTATTGGTGGTGAAAATGAAAATTATAATGGTATGTGATATAAGATGAGAGGGGAATAATATTATTAAAATATATAAGATTTTAATTGTGGAGTTTTGGTTTGAAAATGGCCACCCATGATCCATTATCAAAAAAAATCTAGGAAAATGGGTTGACAGTGTTATCCCATTATTGAATAGTTCTGGTTATTTACAAACATTACAGTCCTCTATTATAAAAGTAAACCACCTCCTATCACTTAATCAGATTTATTAATAATTTTTTCTCCACCAAGCCTATAACGACCCATAATTTACATACAATGTTAGTACTTTAAAATTTAAGTACACTTATTACAACATATAACAAAACCACGAAAAGACCGTATAGGTATAGTGTCTTTAGAAACTGGGAAAAATAAACAACTTGTTCATAAAGTGTCTACACTGACCTCATTTATTTCATCATATCTATAGTCACTTTTGGAATATCTTACTTAATAACCTTCTTCTTGACCTGGGGAAAGAAAACATACAAAATGGTGATCTCAAATGCTCATTAAGGGTAAACAAAAGAAATATCAATCATATATTATTCATAAGAACATAACATTTTGGAAATCTTACCCTGCAAAAGTGATCATAATTTCTTAACATAGGATAAATAATGGTAGTGAAATGTAGTCACAATAATCATAACATAAAACATGAATCTTTGTGGCATATTCACATAATCATAGAGAATCATTTCTTATTAGTCAAGACTCATTTCCAAGACTATCTTAGTGGACAATGTCCATTTCTGAACCGAGTTCAATCCTCGTTTCAGTCCTATTTCACTGAACAGGTTTAACCTGCCGTTCCATCCATGTCTATATCATGAGATATAAAATCTTTACCCAATGCATTGGAGGGAGATATATGTCCCACCTATCTCATAATGATACCATTCTTATGTGTGCCACAAAATAATAAACCATAAATTATAGCATAACCCATGTAATAAAAATGGGATTCTTAAACATCGTGACATCATAAACAAATTCATATAAGATAAAGAAATTCATAAAAATAATTCCATCACAACATAATCAAATCAATGTAATAATAGGGATAGAAACACAGTATTTTATTATCATAGATGGAAAATAATTATGATAAAACACTTGAACTCCATTCTTGAGGAAAATATTCGTTCTCCTTCAAAAATAGTATTCCTTTCTTGACATATCATACAATTCTAAACTAAAAGAAGTTGATTAAAAGTAAACATGAAAACTTGTAAATGAAGCTTCTTGGAAATAATGTTTTAAAAATCCATTCATACCCTATATGTTAAAAAAACATTCTTCTCATACTTTTGTCAGAAAAGTCAAAAAATACCTCGTACGAAAAACAAAAAAATATTCCTTTCATATCTTTTACTATTAACTAGAAAAATGGTAAAATTGGATCTAAACAATTGTAGGTGGATGGAAATAATATTACATATTGAGGAAACATGGATGTGGATGATAAAATACACCCCAGTAAATTCAATGTATAAACAATCTCGGATAAAAATGAGATTGTGATATTTCCATTACTATAGATCTGATTTGCTTCATATGTATCCGAACCTCATGTATAATGATTTAAATAATGTCATTTACTTATTCCAGAATCATACTCATTGTTATGATATCATATATTGTCATATTCTTAGCTTATTATTAGTAATATTTCATTGCTACTTGTTATTCGGGTGTTTATTACATTGTGTTCTTATGCGTGTTTTGTCGAATAAATTATTCTTCTTCATTTTAGGTTATATATACCTCATTTACAGATTTTTATTAGTGTAATATATATCATATTTATTCACTCAATTCATTTATGAAATCATTATGCAATGAAAATCATGTAGAACGAGTCACATCACATCGTGGAGACGGTATTCCGTACATACGCACGAGTGATGATATCATTCTCATGATCGTGTAATTGTATTGGAGTGTATGTATACTATTTCAGAATCAATATCACTTTAAAATAATATTATATATTCATTCTTTACACCATTATACACATACAAGTATGGTGGCAGTGGAAAATAGATTACACCATGGTGTGGAGAAGAGAAATTGTTAGGGGTTGTCCAAGCATGAAGGCTCAAAGTGGTGTGAGGAAGGGAGGGAGGAGGTGCCCTTTTATAAGGGAGGAGAGGGGCTCCTTTGGAAGAACTAAAAATATTATTTTATTATAATGCCATATTAAGTTTTAAATAGCTCCAAATTGATTTATTTCAAAGTTAAGGTGGTGATGGGTCAAAATACACTCATCCAATAGAATTTGGACAAGTTTAGTTTAATATTTTAACCTTATCATTTAGATTTAACTTTATGTTAGATAATTTTACTTTTACCATATCTTTTTGCGTTCTTACACTATAAGGTTAATAAACATACTATAACAAGCCAAAAGAACCCCAAGTTGTTTATTATAAATATATATAACCTTATCTATGTCATTTGGCCAAAAATTAGATTTTTAGTAATAAAATAACAATTAATAATATAATATTTTTTAAAAAAAACTATTTGATGTCAATTTTGACAATATTTAGTAATTGATTTTTTTGAAAATCATAACAGAATGACTTGTTAGAAAAAAGTAAATAAAATCAATACTATCATGTCATATTAACCTAGAAAATTAGTGGAATTCAATAAAATTCTCAAATTACATTTATTTGGGTATTAATAACATCAATTATTTCAATATTTCATTAAAAAGATAATTACTGCATCATCATTGTGTCATAAAAATATTAAATTATATAATGTCTAAAAATTAAAAATAAACTACCATTATGTAGGAAATCGTTTTATATTTCTAATGAATATTTATAGTCGAATTTATCTTATGTATAACCCTATATTAAAAATTAGTTACTTATTAAAGTTTGATTTTAACTATTTTAACCCTTCTTTAAATAAATTAATAATAAATTTCCTAATCTAATACAAGTGGGACTAAATGGACATATTTTATTCCTAAAGTTGTTTTTGGATGAATTACACTTATAAAATATAATTAGGACATGTTTTAGGGTAATAATAATATCATTTTTACTCTTAATTACTCTATTTACTTCTAACCGTGGTAAATAAAAGTAAAAAGTAACTATTCACCAAAAATTATTTTCATCTCATTGAACCTCATTTTACTTACTGATATCAACCGTGTCTATCAGATTTTTTAAATTCCACTCAGAGAAGCGTTAAAATTATGTTTTTTTAAATTATCAAATTCTCCTATGAGGTGGGTAAAAGACAGTGAAAAGTTCAATAAAATTTTTATATATCTAAAATTATTATAAAATTACTCCAATGAATTATATTGAACTTATATAGGTATTATGTATCAATTTTTACCTAAAATAAATTTATATAATATAAATAATTATTTTAATAAAAAGTCGGTTTTAAATAGTAACCTAGTGTTTTCACTATTCATCAAAAATTGAAAGTTTCAAGAAAAATACCAAAATTTCATCCTAGAATAATTTCGATATTCTGAATCTAAAAATGAAGTCAATTTTGAAAAAGAAAATTTACAAAATTTCAAAAAGTGGTTTTTACTATTCATAACTGCTAGTTTTAATATTATTTTAATAGCATATCGTTGTTTAGTGAAACTCAGTATTGCATACGACGCAAGCTATCAAAGAAGGGCATGATTGAGTGTAAAGCAAGCCAAGCTAGTGTTGTGTGTAGTGAAATATTTCTTTGATGATTTATATAAGATAAAAACAAAATATTTCTTACAAAAGTCTCGGGTGTTACATTCTACCCCCCTTAAAATGAATATTGCCCTCAAAATTTGTCATTTGTAACAAACAGATGAGGATACCTCTCACTCATCATATCCTCAAGCTCCCATGTAGCTTCTTCTAATTGGTGGTTCCTCCATAAAAATTTCACCAAGAGAGTGGTCTTGTTCCATAGTACATTTTCACTACGATCGAGACTCTCTATCAGCTATTCTTCATAAGAAAGTTCTTGTTCCAGTGGTAAAACTTCTGAGCTGAGTACATATGAAGGATCAGGTATGTACTTTCTCAAGAGAGATACATGGAACACATCGTGAACTTGAGAGAGATTCGGTTGATGCGACAATCGGTAAGCTACCTTCCCAACACGATCCAATATTTCGAAAGGACCGATATACCTAGGGCTCATCTTTCCCTTCATTCCAAATCTAATTACTCTCTTCCAATGAGATATTCGTAAGAACACTTTATCACCCACATCAAACTCTATGTCTTTTCTTCAGTTGTCGGAATAAATTTTTTATCGACTTTGAGCTACTCTTATGTGTTGATGAATAGATCGGACCTTTTCTACCATCTCATCAACAAGATCAGGTCCTAATAGCTTTCTTTGCCCGACTTCATCCCAGCAAGTTGGAGTCCTGCATTTCATTCCATATATAGCTTCATAAGGATCCATCTGATTACTGGAGTGAAAGCTATTATTATAAGATAATTACACCAAAGGTAGGTTTTGATCCCAACCACCTTTGAAATCCATAGAGCAAGATCTCAACATATCTTCTAGAGTTTGAATTGTCCTCTCAGACTGACCGTCTGTCTGAGGATGATAAGCAGTGCTGAAACACAACTCTGTATCCAGAGTATGCTGAAGACTTCCCCAGAACGTTGAGGTAATCCTCAGATCCTGATCAGATATAATAGAATGTGGTACTCCATGCAACCATACCACTTCCTTTATATATATCCAGGCACGTTGATCCAGAGATAAATCCTCTCTAATAACAATGAAGTGTGCAGACTTTATAAGACGATCAACTATGATCCATAGTGATGTTTTTCCATTTCCATTTGGGTATGGGTAATGGTTGTAACTTCCCCTTAGACTTCTGTCTCTCAGCATTAACTTACTGACAAACCATGCATCGAGAGACATATTAAGAAACATCTATTTTCACGCCATCCCTCCATAAGTACTCTTTCAGGTCCCTATACATCTATGTTCTTCCAGGATGAATAGAGAATGAAGAACTATGAGCCTCATCCAGCAGCTCCTTCTTTAATTCGGGGATGGGAGGAACACAAACCCGATTCCTAAACTTTATTATTCCATCACAATGAAGGTTTAATTCAGGAACCTTCTTTTGTAATTCTACATCTTCTTTTTGTGCCTCTTTAATCTTCACATGTATAGATGGTTGAACATTCATTTGAGAAAGATAAGATTTTTCCCGTTCCATTATAATTCTAAGATCCATCCACTGTAAATTCAAAAATATTGGATCTTTTGTGATCCTTATCATGGATAAACTTGCATGGTCTTGTCATCTTAATGCATCTGCCACTTTGTTTTCTTTCCCAGGGTGGTAATGAATTGAGCAGTCGTAATCCTTAATCAGCTCCAACCATCTTCTTTGGCACATATTCAGCTCGTTTTGTGTGAAAATATACTTTAAGCTTTTATGATCAGTATAAATGTCACACCTTTCTCCATATAGATAATGCCTCCAAATCTTTAATGAAAAGATTACCGCAGCTAACTCCAAATCATGAGTTGGGTAATTTTTCTCATGGATTTTCATCTGTCGTGAGGCATAAGCTATCACCATATCATTTTGCATAAGAACACACCCCAATCCCTTCTTGGATGAATCAATGTAGATCACAAACCTTTCTCCACTACAATGCAGTGTGAGCACACATGGACTGGATAACCTTCATTTCAACTCCTTGAAATTCTCTTCAGATTCCTCCTTCCAAACAAACATAACTCCTTTCCGAGTCAACGTGGTGAGTGGATTAGATAATCGTGAAAAATCGTTCACAAAAAGTCGATAATATCCAGCCAAACCAAGTAAACATCGGATCTCAGTTACTTTTGTTGGTCTCGACCATCTTTCGATGACCTCTGTTTTTGCTGGATCCACAAATATCCCCTATTTTGAGATTATGTGACCCAAAAATGAATCTTTTTGAAGCCAAAATTCACACATGGTAAATTTGGCATAAAGCGTATCCTTTCTCAGGGTCTTCAATATAATTCTCAAGTGATCTTCATGTTCTTTTTTTCTCTATGAATATACAATAATATCGTCTATAAAGACTACCACAAACTAATCAGATAGTCTCTAAGAACTCTATTCATCAGATCCATGAAGATAGTAGGGGAATTAGTAAGACCAAATGGAATCACTATAAATTCATAGTGTCCATACCTTGTACGAAAATCCTTCTTTGGTATATCATCCCTTTTGACCCTTAATTGATGATACCGTGAACCAAGATCAATCATGGAAAAGTATTGAGCTCCGCATAGTTGGTCAAATAATTCATCAATGCACGGGAGAGGATATTTGTTCATGATGGTGATCGTGTTGAGTTGTTGATAATCAATGCAGAGTCTCATTGATCCATCTTTCTTCTTAAAAAACAGAACAGGTGCTCCCCAAGGTGATGCACTACGGCCTATGAACCCCTTATCAAGATTCTATTGGATTTGCTTCTTCAATTCCTGCAACTCAATTTGGTCCATTGAATAAGGTGTCTTTAAAATAGGTAAATGACATGGAAAGAGTTCTATTGAAAACTCAACTTCACGATTTGGTGGAAGTCCCAGAAATTACTCCAGAAAGACATTATCAAACTCCTGTACAATGGGCCTATTCTTAATCGTGAGTTTCTCACCAACCATTTGAGATAAATAACCTTTATTTATTGGAATTAAGACCCATAAGATGGAAGAAATTTCCACTGGAAGGTTATGTTAATCCTTGCATCGATAGACGATCAACGATTGATCTGGAATATGAAATGTGACTTCCCTTCTTTGGAAATTGATATGAGCTCCATATAGAGAAAGCCAATCCATGCCAAGAATCACAACAAATTCCACTATAGGAAGGATCACAAGATTTTCCGGATGCACTTTCCCACAAACTTCAATCAGAGAAGAATTATAAATTTTGATGAAACTATTGTGCCATTAGGGGTTGTCACAGCTAACTCAACATCTAATTGTTGAGGTAATATGGTGATACCCTTAGAAAATTCTTCAAAAATAAAGGAGTGGGTGGATCCAGAATCAAATAAAACATTTTCTACTTTAGAGTGGATGGTAAGTGTACCTTTCACCACTTTGTTATTGTACTCCAGATTGCTGATAGAAATTGCATTTGACTTTCCATTGCCTTTAGCCTTAAGAGTTTGTTGACATCGATCATCATCATCAACCCTTGGATTTGGGAATTGATTGGCATAATTCCGAATCTCCTTGCACCTGAAACATTGATGTGGAGTAGGTTCATTCAGTGTATCCCTTCCTTTTTTGCATCATTAGACATCTTCATCCCATCATTGCGGCATTCAAATTTTCGATGACCTTCTGCTCCACATTTGAAACATTTACTTCTCCCTTTAAGAAAAATCCCTCCATGTTTCTTTACACACATTGAGCATAAGGGAAAGCTCATCTTCTTTTTAGTGTTCTCTTTAGATTTTCCTTTGAATTCCATTTTCCTCTTCTTATCAAACACATATGACTGATGGGTTACTCCAATATCCATCTCAACTTTGAGAGCACATCGAATGATTTCCTCCAAGCTATTGAAGCCCCTTATGGATAACTCCCTTTGAAGAATTGGTTTTAAGCCACTGAAGAATCGATCGATCTTACTCTCTGGTTGGATAATAATACCAGAAGTGTACCTTAAAAGTCCTGTAAAATTTGTTTCATAGGTACCAATAGATTCATCATCATTTTTATTTAGTTAACGAAACTCCTTCTCCATATTTGTTTGGAGAATACGAGGGAAGTACTTATTGAAAAATAAGTTCTTGGACTTGTCCCATTCCATGGACTCAATTTCATCTCTTGGCCATGTATTCTCGATAAGATTCCACCATTGATCAGCATCACCTTACCAACGATACACTGCTAAGATGACTTTATAATGATCAGAACATTGAAGAACTGAAAATAAATTTTCAGTAGTACTGATCCATTGTTCAGTAACTAAGGGATCAGTAGACCCGCTGAATGAAGGTGGACACTGTGTCAGGAAGGATTCAATAGAATGTTTCTCCTTCCTTTGCTCGTTTGGATGTCTTTCATGATTCATAGATTGAGAAAGTTGTGTATCCGTGGCTACAAGATTTTTCATTCCAGCTCCCATAACGTTTGGTGGCTCAGGGGGACAATCGTTGCATTGCCCGTCGCATTCCGCATTAACACGGTTCCTTCGGGTTCCAGCCATTGACTAAAACCAAGAAGAAAAGTCTGAGAAATACAAATTATAATAGGAAAACCACATAATCAAGAATAAAATTTCACACTTAAGGTCTTATAATATGTTATTCATGGCCATTTCTAAAACACTAATATTGTGTTCTATGCTTAGACTTATCCTTAGGGTTCTTAATAAGGCTTTCACATCCTAGTTTCCAAAGTTTGACTGTACCTTTCCTCTGATACCAACTATAACAACCCATACATTATATAAAATGTTAGTACTTCAAAATTGAAGTACACTTATTACAACATATAACAAAACCACGAAAGGACCGTATAGGTATAGTGTCTTTAGATACTGGGAAATATAAACAACTGGTTCATAAAGAGTCTACACTTTCTCCCATTTATTTCATCATATCTATAGTCCCTTTTGGGATATCTCACTTAATAACCTTCTTCCTGACCAGGGGTATGAAAACATACAAAAGGGTGTGCTCAAATGCTTAGTAAGGATAAACAAAAGAAATATCAATCATATCATATTTATAAGAACATAACATTTTGGAAATCTTACCCTGCAAAAGAGATCATAATTTCATAACATGGGATAAATCATGGAAGAGAAATGTAATCACAATAATCATAACATAAAACATGAAGCTTTGTGGTATATACACATAATAATAGAGAATCATTTCTTATTAGTCAAAACTCATTTCCAAGACTATCTTAGTGGACAAAGTCCATTTCTGAACTGAGTTCATTCCTCGTTTCAGTCCTGTTTCACTGAACCAGTTTAACCTACCGTTCTAGCCATGTCTACCTCATGAGATATAAAATCTATAGCCAATGCATTGGAGGGAGATATAAGTCCCACCCATCTCATAATGATACCATTCCTATTTTTTCCACAAAATAATAAACCATACATCATATCATATCCCATGTAATAAAAATGGGATTCTTAAACATCGTGACATCATAAAACAATTCATATAAGATAAAGGAATTCATAAAAATAATTCAATCACAACATAATCAAATCAATGTAATAATAGGGATAGAAACAGAACCGTTTATTATCTTAGATGAAAAATAATCTTGATAAAACACTTGAACTCCATTCTTGAGGAAAATATCCTTTCTACTTCAAAAACACTTTACCTTTCTTAACATGTCATACAATTCTAATGAAAAATAAGTTTATTAAAAATAAACATGAAAATTTTTAAAGGAATATTCTTGGAAATAATGTTTTAAAAATCCATTCATGCCGTATAATTTAAAAAAACATTCCTCTCGTACTTTTTCCAGAAAAGTCAAAAAGTACATCATACGAAAAACGACAAAAGATTCCTTTCATAAATTTTACTAAAAACTCACCGAAGGGTAAAATTGGATTAAAAAAATTGTAGGAGGATGGAAATAATATTACATATTGAGGAAAAATGGATGTGGATGATAAAATACACCCCAGTAAATTCCAAAGTATAAACAATTTCGGATAAAAATGAGATTCTGATATTTCCCATACCTTAGGTCTGATTTGCTTCGTAAGTATCCGAACCTCATGTATAATGATTTAAATAATGTCATTGACTTATTCCAGAATCATACTCATTGTTATGATATCATATATGGTCATATTCGTATCTTATTATTATTAATATTTCATTTCTACTTGTTATTCGAGTGTTTATTACTTTTTTCTCTTATGTGTGTTTTGTCGAATAAATTCTTATTCTTCTTTTTAGGTTATAGATACCTCATTTAAAGAATGGTATGAGTGTAATATATATCATATTTCTTCACTAAATTCATTTATGTAATCATTATGCAATGAAAATCATGTAGAATGAGTCACATCACATCGTCGAGACGGTATTCCGTACGTACGCACGAGCGATGATATCGTTCCAAGGATCGTGTAATTGTATTGGAGTGTTTGTATAAAATTTCAGAATAAATATCACTTTAAAATAATCATATATATTTATTCATTACACCATTATACACATCCATGTAAGGTGGTGGTGTAAAATAGATTACACAATAGCGTAGAGACAGTATTCCGTACGTACACACGCGCGGTGATTTCGTTTTCTGTAGGATGGATAGATGGTGATATAGGGTTGTTTCATACTTATAATAACATATCAGTATATGAGTGATACTGATGTTATTAATTCATAATGAAACAACTAAATAAGAAGAAGTGGAAGAAGAAATAAAGTTGAAGGAATCGGTAACAAACATTACCTCTTCTTTGAAGCACTTCTTTGGGACCTCGTTTTAGGACACTAAATTAGTTTTTGAAGAAGATCAGGACCTCTACGATGTTAGTAGAGAAGTGGAGAAGAGAAAATTTCAGGTTTTGGCAGAGCATGAAGGCTCAAAGTGGTGTGAGGAAGAGAGGGAGGAGGATCCCTTTTATAAGGGAGGAGAGGGGCTCCTTTGGAAAAACAAAAACTATTATTTTATTATATAGCCATATTAGATTTTAAATAGCTCCAAATTGATTTATTTCGAAGCTAAGTTGGGGATGGGTCGCAATACTCTCATACAATAGAATTTTTACAAGTTTAGATTACTATTTTAACCTTATCATTTAGATTTAACTTTAAGTTAGATAATTTTACTTTTACCGTGTCTTTTTGTGTTCTTACACTATAAGGTTAATAAACATACTATAACAAGCCAAAAGAACCCCAAGTTGTTTATTATTAATAAATATAACCTTAACTAAGTAATTTGGCTGAAAATTAGATTTTTAGGAATAAAATAACAATTAATAATATAATATTTGTTTTAAAAACTATTTTATGTCAATTTTGACACTATTTAGTAATTGATTTTTGGGAAACTCATAACAGAATTATTAGTTCCAAAATAGTTAATTAAATCAATACTAACATGTCATATTAACCTAGGAAGTTAGTGTAATTCATTAAAAGTCTCATATTACATTTATTTGGATATTTATAACATCAATTATGTCAATATTTCATTAATAAGATAATTAGTGCATCATCATTGTGTCATAATTAAATTAAATTAGTTATAGTCTAAAAATTACAAATAAAATACCATTATATAGGAAATCGTTTTATCATTCTAATTAATATTTATAGTCGAATTTATCTTATGCATAACCCTATATTAAAAATTATGTACTTATTAAACATTGATTTTAACTATTTTAACCCTTTTTTAAATAAATTAATAATAAATGTCCTAATCTAATTCAAGTGGGCCTAAATGGTCATATTTAATTCCTAAGGTTGTTTTTGGTCGAATTACACTTATCCAATAGAATTAGGACATGTGTTAGGGTAATAACAATATCATTTTTACTCTTAATTACCCTATTTACTTTTAACCGTGGTAAATAAAAGTAAAAAGTTACTATTCAACAAAAAATATTTTCTTCTCATTGAACCAAATTTTCCTTACTTACATCAACTGTGTCTCTCGGATTTTTGAAATTCCACTCACAGAAGCGGGTAAAATTATGTTTTATGTAAATTTGCAAATTCTCCTAGGAGGTGGGTAAAATACGGTGAAAAGTTCAATAAAATTTTTATATATCTAAAATTATTATAAAATTACTCCAATGAATTACATTGAACTTATATAGGTATTATGTATCAATTGTGACCTAAAATAAATTTAAATAAAATAAATAATTAACTAAATAAAAAGTCGGTTTTAAATAGTAACCCAGTGTTTTCACTATTCATCAAAATTGAAAGTTTCCAGAAAAATCCAAAATTTCACCCTAGGATAATTTCAATATTCCGAATCCAAAAATGAAGTCCATTTTGAAAAATAAAATTTACAAAATTTAAAAAAAGTGTTTATTACTATTCATAACGGCTAGTTTAAATAATATTTTAATAGCATATCATTGTTTAGTGAAACTCGGAATTGTGTATGACGCAAGCTATCATGGAAGGTCGTGATTGCATGTAAAGAAAGCCAAGCTAGTGTTTTGTATAGTGAATGATTCCTTTGATGATTTATTTAAGATAAAACAAAATATTTCTTATAAAAGAATCGGGTATTACATTCTACCCCCCTTAAAATGAATTTCACCCTCGAAATTCGTCACTTGTAACAAACAGATGAGGATACCTCTCCCTCATCATATCCTCAAGATCCCATTTAGCTTCTTCTAATTGGAGGTTCCTCCATAAAACATTCACCAAGAATGTGTTCATGTTCCGTATGACTTTTTCACTACGATCGAAAATCGCTATCTGTGGTTCTTCATAAGAAAGATCTTCTTCCAGCGGTACAACTTCTGAGCAGAGTACATGTGAAGGATCAGGTATGTACTTTTTCAGGAGAGATACGTGGAACACATCATGAACTTGAGAGATATTTGGTGGAAGCGCCAATCGGTAAGCTACCATCCCAACACGATCCAGTATTTCGAAAGGACCGATATACCTAGGGCTCATCTTTCCCTTCTTTCCAAATCTCATTACTCTCTTCCATGGAGATATTCTTAAGAACACTTTATCACCAACTTCAAACGCTAAGTCTTTTCTTCAGTTTTTGGAATAACTTTTCTGTCGACTCTGAGCTTCTCTTATGTGTTGTTGAATAGATCGGACCTTTTCTGCCATCTCATCAACAAGATCAGGTCCTAATAGCTTTCCTTCCCCATCATCATCCCAATAAGTTGGAGTGCTACATTTCTTTCCGTACAGAGCTTCATAAGGATCCATCTGAATACTAGGGTTAAAGCTATTATTATAAGAAAATTCCACCAAAGGTAGGTGTTGATCCCAACCACCTTTGAAATCCATAGATCAAGCTCTCAAAATTTCTTCTAGAGTTTGAATTGTCCTCTCAGACTGACCATCGGTCTAAGGATGATAAGTAGTGCTGAAACTCACATCTGTATCCAGAGTATACTGAAGACTTTGCCAGAACTTTGAGGTAAACCTTGGATCCCGATTAGATATAATAGAAATTGCTACTCCAGGCAATCTTACCAGTTCCTTTACATATATCATGGAAAGCTGATCCAGAGAGAAATCCTCTCTTATAGCAATGAAGTGTGAAAACATTTTAAGATGATCAACTATGACCCAGATATAATTATTGCCTTTGGATGTTTTAGGAAGTCCTATGACTAAGTCCATGGTGATGTTTTCCCATTTCCATTCAGGTATGGGTAATGGTTGTAACATCCCCTTAGACTTCTGTCTCTCAGATTTAACTTGCTGACAAACCAAGCATCGAGAGACATATTCAGAAACATCTCTTTTTATTCCATCCAACCAGAAGTACTCTTTCAGGTCCCTATACATCTTTGTGCTTGCAGGATGAATTGAGAATGAAGAACTATGAGCCTCATCCAGCAGCTCCTTCTTTAATTCGGGGATGGGAGGAACACAAACCCGATTCTTGAACTTTATTATCCCATCACAATAAAGGTTGAATTCAGGAACCTTATTTTGTAACTCTACATCTTCTTTCTGTGCCTCTTTACTCTTCACATGTATAGATGGCTGAACATTCATTTGAGAAAGATAAGATTTTTCCCCTTCCATTATAATTCCAAGATCCATCCTTTGTAAATCCATAAATATTGGATCTTTAGTGATCCTCATCAAGGATATACTGGCATGGTCTTGTCGACTTAATGCATTTGGCACCTTATTTGCTTTCCCATGGTGTTAATTAATTGAGCAGTCGTAATCCTTAATCAGCTCCAACCATCTTCTTTGGCACATATTCAGCTCATTTTGTGTGAAAATATATTTTAAACTTTTATGATCAGTATAAATGTCACACCTTTCTCCATAAATATAATGCCTCCAAATCTTTAATGCAAATATTACCACAACTAAATCCAAATCATTAGTTGGGTAATTTTTCTCATGGATTTTCAACTATTGTGAAGAATAAGCTATCACCATATCATTTTTCATAAGAACACACCCTAATCCCTTCTTGGATGCATCACTGTAGATTAGAAACCTTTCTCCTCTACAAGGCAGTGTGAGCACAGGTCCACTGGATAACCTTATTTTCAACTCCTTGAAATACTATTCACATTCCTCCATCCAATCAAACTAACACCTTTCCGAGTCAACTTGGAGAGTTGATTAGATAATCATGAAAAATATTTCACAAAACGTCGGTAATATCCATCCAAACCAAGAAAACTTTAGATCTAAGTTACTGTTGTTGGTCTAGACCATCTTTTGATGACCTCTATTTTTTCTGGATCCACATATATCCCCTCTTTTGAGATTATGTTACCCAAAAATGAAACTTTTTGAAGCCAAAATTCACAGTTGGTAATTTTACATAATGCTTCTCCTTTCTCATGGTCTTCAATATAATTCTCAAGTGTTCTTCATGTTCTTCCTTTCTCTTTGAATATACAAGAATATCATCTTTAAAGACTACCACAAACTGATCAAGATAGTCTTTAAAGACACTATTCATCAGATATATTAAGATAGTAAGGGAATTAGTAAGACCAAATGGCATCACTATAAATTCATTGTGTCCATACCTTGTACGAAAAGCTGTCTTTGTTATATCCTCCTTTTGACACTTAATTTATGTTTCCAAGAAAGAATATCAATCATGGAAAAGTATTGAGCTCCGCGTAGTTGGTCAAATAAGTCATCAATGCGCGGGAGATGATATTTTTTCATTATTGTGATCTTGTTAAGTTCTCGATAATCAATGCAGAGTCTCATTGATCCATCATTCTTCTTAACAAAGAGAACATGTGCTCCCCAAGGTGACGCACTAGGGCGTATGAACCCCTTATCAGGATTCTCTTGGAGTTGCTTCTTCAATTACTGAAACTCAATTTGGGACATTCTATAAGGTGTCTTTGAAATAGGTAAAGCACCCGGTACGAGTTCTATTGAAAACTCAACTTTACAATTTGGTGTAAGACCCATCAATTACTCCGGAAAGACATCATCAAACTCCCATAAAATGGGAATATTCTTAATCATGAGTTTCTCACCAACCATTTGAGATAAATAACCTTCATTTAGTTGAATCAAGACCCATAAGATGGAAGAAATTCCCACTGGAAGGTTATGTTCATCCATGCATCGATAAATGATCAAATATTGATCTAGAATATGAAATGTGAATTACCTTCATTGGAAATTGATATGAGCTCCATATAGAGAAAGACAATCCATGCCATGAATCACATCAAATTCCACTATAGGAAGGATCACAAGATGTGTAGGAAGCACTTTCCCACAAACATCAATCAGAGAATAATTATAAACATTTGATGCGACTATTGTGCCATTAGGGGTTTTCACAGCTAACTAAACATCTAATTGTTGAGGTAATATGGTTATACCCTTAGAAAATTCTTCAGAAGTAAAGGAGTGGGTGGATCTAGAATAAAATAAAACATTATCTACTATAGAGTGGATGGTAAGTATACCTTTCACCACTTTTTTGTCGTACTCCACATCACTGATAGAAATTTCATGTGACAATCCATTGTCTTTAGCCTTAAGAGTTTTTTGACGTCGATCATCATCATCAACCCTTGGATTTGGGCATTTATTGGCATAATTCCCCATCTCCTTGCACTTGAATCGTTGAAGTGTAGTAGGTTCATTCTGTGTATCCCTTCCTTTCTTTGCATCATTAGACATCTTCTTCCAATCATTGTGACATTCAAATGCCCGATGACCTCCTTTTCCACATTTGAATCATTTACTTGTCCCTTTAAGACAACTCCCTCCATGTTTCTTTCGACACTTTGAGCATGTGGGAAAGCTCATCTTATTTTGAGTGAGCTCTTTAGATTTTCTTTTGACTTCCATTTTCCTCTTCTTTTCAAACACATATGACTGATGGGTTACTCCAATCTCCATCTAAACTTTGAGATCACATAGAACGATTTACTCATAGCTATTGAAGTCCTTTATGGATGACGCCCTTCAAAGACTTGGTTTTAAGCCACTAAAGAATCGATCGATCTTACTCTCAGGTTGGATAATAATACCATAAGCATACCATGCAAGTCTTGTAAAATTTTATTCACAGGTACCAACAGATTCATCATCCTTTTACTTTAGTTAAAGAAACTCCTTCTCCATCCTTTTTCGGAGAAATCGAGGTAAGTACTTATTGAAAAATAAGTTCTTGAACTCGTCCCATTCCATGGACTCAATTTCAACTCTTGGCCTCGTAATCTTGATAAGATTCCACCATTGATCAGCATCACCTTACACACGATACACTTCTAAATTGACTATCATGTTAAGAATATTGAAGAACTGAAAATATCTTCTCAGTAGTATTGATCCATTGTTCAGCAACTAATGGATCAGTAGTCCCGCTGAATGAAGGTGGACGTTGTCTCATGAAAGAGTCAAGAGAATGTTTCTCCTTCCTTTGCTCGTTTCGAAGTCCTGCATAATTCATAGCTTGAGAATGTTTTGTGTGCATGGATACATGATTTTTCATTCCATCTACCATAACATTTGGTTGCTCAGGGGGACAATCATTACATTGCCCGTCGCATTCCGCATTAACCCAGTTCCTTTGGTTTACAGCCATTGACTGAAACCAAGAAGAATAGTGTGAGCAACACTAATTAAAATAGGAAAACCACATAATCAAGAATAAAATTTCACACTTAAGGTCTTATCATAGGTTATTCATGGCCATTTCTAAAACACTAATATATTGTTCTATTCTTAGACTTATCCATAGGGTTCTTACTAAGGATTTCATATCCTATATTTCAAAGGTTGACTATACCTTTCCTCTGATACCAACTATAACGAACCATACTTTACATTAAATGTTAGTACTTGAAAATTGAAGTACACTTATTACAACATATAACAAAACCACAAAAGGACCGTATATGTATAGTGTCTTTAGGAAATGGGAAACATAAACAACTGGTTCATAAAGCGTCTACATTGTCTCCCATTTATTTCCTCATATCTATAGTCCCTTTTGGCATATCTTACTTAATAACCTTCTTCTTGACCTGGGGAATGAAAACATACAAAATGGTGAGCTCAAATGCTCAGTAAGGGTAAACAAAAGAAATATGAATCACATCATATTCATAAAAAAATAACATTTTGTAAATCTTACCCCGCAAAAGAGATCATAATTTCATAACATGGGATAAATCATGGCAGTGAAATGTAATCACAATAATCATAACATAAAACATGAAGCTTTGTGTCATATACACATAATCATAGAGAATAATTTCATATTAGTCAAGACTCATTACCAAGACTATCTTAGTGGACAAATTCCATTTCTGAATTGAGTTCATTCCTCGTTTCAGTCATGTTTCACTGAACCGGTTTAACCTGCCATTCCAGCCATGTCTATCTCATTAGAAATAAAATCTTTACCCAATGCATTGGAGGAAGATATTGGTACCACCCATCTCATTATCATACCTTTCTTATATGTGCCACAAAATCATAAACCATACATCATAGCATAACCCATGTAATAAAAATGGGATTCTTAAACATCCTGACATCATAAAACAATTAATACAAGATAATGGAATTCATAAAAATAATTATATCACAACATAATTAAATAAATATAATAATATGGACAGAAACAGAACCCTTTGTTATCTTGGATTGAAAATTATTTTGATAAAACACTTGAACTCCATTCTTGAGTAAAATATCCTTTCTACTTCAAAAACTCTTTTCCTTTCATAACATGTCATACATTTATAAACTAAAAGAAGTTGATTAAAAATAAACTTGAAAACTTTTAAAGGAAGATTTTTGGAAATAATGTTTTAAAAATCCATTCATGTCGTATAAGTTAAAGAAACATTTCTATCGTTCTTTTGTCGGAAAAGTCAAAAAGTACCTCGTACGAAAAATGAAAAAAGATTCATTTCATATCTTTTACTAAAAACTCACCGAAGGGTAAATTTGGATTTAAATAATTATAGGTGGATGGAAATAATATTACATATTGAGGAAACATGGATGTGGATGATAAAATACACGCCAGTAAATTTCAAAGTATAAACAATCTCGGATAAAAACGAGATTGTGTTATTTCCCTTACATTAGGTCTGATTTGCTTCGTAAGTGTCCGAACCTCCTGTATAATGATTTAAATAATGTCATTGAATTATTATAGAATCATACTCATTGTTATGATATCATATATGGTCATATTCTTAGCTTAATATTAGTAATATTTCATTGTTACTTGTTATTCGGGTGTTTATTAGTTTTTGTTCTTATGCGTATTTTGTCGAATAAATTCTTATTATTCGTTTTAGGTTATAGATACCTCATTTCCAGAATGTTGTTATTGTAATATATATCATATTTATTCACTCAATTAATTTATGTAATCATTATGCAATGAAAATCATGTATAACGGGTCGCATCACATCGTGGAGATGGTATTACGTACATACACACGAGCGATGATATCGTTCAAATGATCGTGTAATTGTATTGGAGTGTATGTATACTATTTCAGAATCAATATAACTTTACATTAATCATATATATTCATTATTTAAACCATTATACCCATCAATGTAAGGTGGTGGTGGAAAATAGATTACACCATGGGGTGGAGACGGTATTCCATTCGTATGCATGCGCGGTGATTTTGTTTTCCGTAGGATGGATAGATGGTGAAATAGGGTTCTTTCATACTTATAATAAAATATCAGTATATGAGTGATACAGATGTTATTAATTCATAATGAAAAAAATAATGAAGAAGAAGTGGAAGAAGAAATAAATTTCAAAGAATCAGTAACAGTCATTACCTCTTCTTTGAAGCTCTTCTTTGAGACCTCCTTTTAGGGCACTAAAATTGGTCCTTGAAGAAGACCAGGACCTCTAGGATGTTTCTAGGGAAGTGGAGAGTAGACATTGGTAGGTTTTGTCCGATCTTGAAGGCTCAAAGTTGTGTGAGGAAGAGAGGGAGGAGGTTCCCTTTTATAAGGAAGGAGAGGGGCTCCTTTGGAAAAACTAAAAATATTTTTTATTATAAAGTCATATTCGGTTTTAAATAGCTCCAAATTGATTTATTTCTATGCTAAGGTGGGTATGGGTCGAAATTATCTCATCTAATAAAATTTTGACTAGTCTAGTTTACTATTTTAACCTTTTCATTTAGATTTAACATTAAGTTATATAATTTTACTTTTACCGTGTCTTTTTGTGTTCTTACACTATAAGGTTAATAAACTTACTATAATATGCCAAATGAACTCCAAATTTTTTATTATTAGTATATATTACCTTATCTAATTCATTTGGCAGAACATCATATTTTTAGAATAAAATAACAATTAATAATATAATATTTGTTTTAAAAACTATTTTATGTCAATTTTGACACTATTTAGTAATTGATTTTTGTGAAAATCATAACGGAATGATTAGTTCTAAGAAAGTTAATTAAATCAATAAAAACATGTAATATTAACATAGAAAATTAGTGTAATTCATAATAAGTCTCAAATTACATTTATTTAGGTATTTATAACATCAATTATGTCAATATTTTATTAATAAGATAATTACTGCATCATTATTGTGTCATAAATAAATTAAATTATTTAATGTCTAAAAATTACAAATAAAATACCATTATGTATTAAATCTTTTTATATTTGTAATTAATATTTATAGTCGAATTTATCTTATTTATAAACCTATATTAAAAATTATTTACTTATTAAACTTTGATTTTAACTATTTTAACCCTTCTTTAAATAAATTAATAATAAATGTCCTAATCTAATCCAAGTGGTCATAAACGGTCATATTTTATTCTTGGTCGAATTACACATATCCAATAGAATAATTAAATGTGTTAGGGTAATAATAATTTCATTTTCACTCTTAATTACCCTATTTACTTTGAACCGTAATAAATAAAAGGAAAAAGTTACTATTCACCAAAAAATATTTTCATCTCTTTGAACAACATATTACTTACTAAGATCAACCGTGTCTCTCTGAATTTTGAAATTCCACTCACAGAAGCGGTAAAATTAAGTTATATGTAAATTTGAAAATTCTCCTAGGAAGTGAGTAAAAGACGGTGAAAAGTTCAATAAAATTTTTATATATCTAAAATTATTATAAAATTACTCCAATGAATTAAATTGAACTTATATAGGTATTATGTGTCAATTTTGACCTAAAATAAATATAAATAAGATAAATAATTATTTAAAAAAAATTCGGTTTTTAAATAGTAACCCAGCGTTTTCACTATTCATCAAAAATTGAATGTTTCCAGAAAAATACCAAAATTTCAACCTTGGCTAATTTCGATATTTTGAATCTGAAAATGAAGTCCATTTTGAAAAATAAAATTTACAAACTTTCAAAAAGTGGTTATTACTTTTCATAAAGGCTAGTTTTAATAATATTTTAATAGCATATCGTTGTTTAGTGAAACTCGGTATTGCGTATGAGGCAAGCTATCAAGGAAGGTCACGATGGTGTGTAAAGCAAGCCAAGCTAGTGTTTTTTGTAGTGAAAGATTACTTTGATGATTTATATAAAAAAACAAATTATTTCTTATAAAAGTATCGGGTGTTACAAAGCGCTACTATGTTCTTTTAAAAATATATAGAAACATTATAATATTGTGTTCTTAACAAAATAACAACTCTAGGGTTGATAATAAGATATCCGAAGGAGGATTTTCTATTCAAAGGAAATTATCATTAATATGATCATTCTTTTTATATATTTATTAACATGAATCATTCATGTAATAATAAATAAAATTTAATAAAATGAATATATAACCCTTACTAAGATTTCATTGTATTTTTTTGAAAAAATATATCTATTTTATCTTCAATCAATTAAGATATAAAATCATCAATCGTGTGGATGGTGGACTACCACCTAATGAACCAATGTCATTTATTTTACATCACAAACACTGAAAGATCAGTACGGTGATGGAATTTATATATATATATATATATTATTTAGGGAATGATTTTACGTTTATAATTATAATATCGTATTTTATTTTTTACCTTCCAATTCATTATAACCAAATAATGTCACTCGTGAATATGTGTGGACTACTGCATCTATGAAGTGATGAAATTAATTTTACATTTCCACTTTACACTGTTGAAAAAAAGGATATATTTGATGAAAATATATTATATAAATAAATTTATAAATTTTATGGGATGGGAAATTATTATTTACATTTCATTTATTCAATCCATCAATTAACAAAAACAACTTCCACACATACATAAAAACTTCCATTTCTATGAACAGTGTGACATATATATATGTCACGAACAATTATCAATTAATAAAATAAAATATATAATTAATATTAATTATTTTTATATAATGCTAAAATTATTTAGAATATGATACCATGATCAAATTAAAATGAATGAAATTATCATCTGAAAACATAAAATAAAACAAATCAATTATTACTTAAAATAAGGATTTTTAATAAAAAAGTATGTTATGATACATATGATTACAGCTGTAGAAAAAAATTATTACAGATATAAATTTATTATACATTATCTTTTAACATGAATGAAGGATGTTAAACATGAGGTAAGGTATTTCCATCTCGCTTTTATTTCCATGGGATGCATTCCATATTAACCACCTGTTTCATTTATGTGGTTTATATAATACCTTTTATTTTATATTATGATTAATCTCGTGTTATTTATAAGATATACATATCTATATAATTTCATTTTCCCTCATTGTTCTTATGATTCAAAATCATCAAATCATGTAATGTTTTATTAAACAATATCCTTATTATTCTAAAAATATTCTTTTAAATTATCGATTGGGAAATTCTAATATATTTATATATTAAAACAAATATATTTCATTATCCTCATTTGTGTATTTAAAATTATATTTTCTTTCTTTAATTTTAATATTTTATGTATTAATCGTATCGAAAAAAAATTTCTAAGGAAAACAAACTTTATTTCCTCTTTAGTTAAAACTCTTTTTCATATATATCTATTTTCCCTATAAATATTTTATTGCACGATTTCAAAATTCCTATATTATTTTTTAATTTAATTTTTACTAATGATATACTTGGTCAAAAATATTTTCAAATGAAAAACAATATAATTCAATAAAATATTTCCTATTCACTTTTTATTATAGTGGGAATAAAATAATTTATTTCCTCATATTTTTTTTGAATTTTATTTCACACAATCTTGATAACTCAATGATTTTAAAATTTCATTATATGGTTCCGTGATCCTTTTCATTGATTTTTTACCTGATAATAAGGAAAACTACATTTTTTTAATAGATAATTTTAATGTGAAAAGATTATATTCCATAGGGATATTATTATTTCGATTTTAAAATATTTATATTTCTAAATAACAACATCTCTTACCATACTTATGCAGGAATATGGATATTACATAATGATACTATCACTATTTATTCCTGATATGTTTAATGATTAGTTTCATGTGACATATAAAAGTTTTTACCATTAAATATATTACACTCAATAGATTATGAATACATTTTTTCATTAGTGAAATTATTAATATTATATATTCAATTTTTCAATATGAATTTTACGATGATTCCCCCCCCCCTCCTTCATTTGAGGATTTAATTAGACATATATGTGATTGAAGGTTCTTGTTATAGCCCCTAAAATCATCAATATTTATCATGATACAGACCAGATTGGGTATTTTTTAAATGAAATACCCATTTTATGTAAGATATATTTGATGAATCCCATGATTGTATGTTTATGGTTTATGAAAAAATTCATTCCTTTATTATGATATTATTTATTGATATCCATGTGTTTTTGGAAAAGTTATGATATCCATGGATAATTCTCAAGATCATTTTATTAGTTATATAGTATTATTTGACCATAATTTATGCCTTCAAAATGATTTGTCATGGTCAAGTAATTAATTAAATGAAATGTGTTTTCTATACATTATCATACATTGATGACCATTAATTATTTATGTGTGATACATTCCACAATATTCCTAACCATAAAATGGATATGAGAGAACCAATTATTTAAAATTCCTTTCCAATGGATGATAGAAAATGTAATATGAATGGATATACAAAATTGAATAATGGGGTTCTAAAATAAAATTCTATGTTTTGTTTTATGTTTTCAAATGAAATTAGATATTCATGTATGTGTCTAGTATTTTAGGCCTAATAAAAAAATTATCCAATGGGATGTGATCACATATATTTTTCACTATTTTAGTAAAGTAATAATTGAATCAAGGATACTAGTTATGGGTTAATTAAAATTGGTTTTTCATAATGTTTAGTCAAGACATGGGGAACATGATTTAGAAAATACATATTATCTATTATAGCCCTATGATTAACTTTTATGATTATTCTATGTATATGATAATCCCTTCTAATTTTTTAAATGTACATATTATAGAGATTTCCATGAATTTGAACCTTGCCTATATAATAAATGTTGTTGGGAATATGGATGATTATTACTGAAGTTTAATAACTATAAAGGGAGAATTGGGATTTTTTTTGATTTCCACGTGCTGAACAAATACATGCTTTTCTTATCACCATGTTTGGCTATCATAGGGGATACACATTCATTAATTATGATATTTTATAAACCATTATTAAATATTTGAATAAATAATGTCCAAAATTCTAACATCCCATCATTGGTATCACAATAACTGATGTCCCATGTCTGAAGATTTTGTATCCTTATGTGTTTCATCGTGTATGTCAGAGGATATCCACTAGAAGGAAAGATATAATGGATATTTTTGGGATATAATACCGTATTTAACAATTTATAAAAAATTGTAATTCAAAGTAAAAATCGACGTGTTTTAAAAATAAATAGAAAAAAAATAACATAACCCCTTCCTAAAGAGATGATGTACACACGAACCAATTTAGTAAAATACATAATCTCTTGAGAGTCTAAATTTTTTTTAGTAAATCATAAGAATACTATAAATAAATCCCAAAATAGATCCCTAAAATCATATCGTGTCCCCTCATCCATGCTTCATCCCATATCTAATATCAACCATGTAGTATACGAAATTTACCCTTATAATGAAATTCAACCGAGAGGTCTGATCAGGTTCCAATTTAATGCCTAAGAAGGGTTTGATTACAACAGAGTGTACCATGAAAAACATTTTAAATAATAATATCCAATAAATCCACAATATATTCATATGTACAAATATGAAGGTAAAGGTTGTAATTAAAAATCATTATTTAACAAAATTTAAATTACAAACCCATGATCTTAGTTTCCAGTGTCACCCAAACTCATCAAATCATATTCAACAAAATAATGGAAATATAAATCTTGTTTCAATGAGAACCAATATTGGAATAGAAGGATAATCATACCAGTTACACATATTTTATTCAAAACACAATGTATTTTTATCCCAACCAAGATATTTAATAGTGTTTCCCTACCCATTGAGTCGGTATTTTCAATCATTTATATAAATATTACTCTAAATAGGGGTTCCTAGATCATCACAATAGTCCTCCTAGGTTAGAGGATTATTATTCAGCCTTCCCAAACAAACAATTTAAGAACATTTTCATAGGATCATCATTACTATATGTTTTATCAAAAATATAGATCACTGGTGAACCATATCATTTATGAAAGATACACGATTCATTACAATAAATATACCATCCTTTCCAAAGGTTAGTCCATCTCTCCATGTAAGCATCATTTCAACCATTTATCTTATACTTCGTTCCTATTAACCAAATTTAAATTCCTATTTAACCATTTTTCACATTTACCAGGTAATAAGACATGAATTATTTAACATATTCAAGTAAATAGAAATGTATATTTTTCCATTACAACATATAGACCACAATTATAATTAGATTAACTCATTAATAGTAAAATTAATTATTTAATAAAAAACATGATTATTGAACTGATACAATCCATTTTTTTCTATAGGCCTGTTCTAATGAACCTCAATGAATATGATGAGAATTATGAGGAGTTTCTCACACAATTTATACACCCAATTTTTCATTTCATTCCAAGGAATCAAAGGCGAAACACAATGAAAGAAAGGCAAATCCACATATTGATAAATTAAATATCATGATTATGGGATAAAACATATAGACAACCTACATCATTTTATTAGATGAATTATCATTCAAACATGACTCTTTATTGAAGTACATACAACCCCTAGATCCTAATTTACGAATCTGTTGGAAAAAATGCTTTTCATTCATTAAAATTATAATAAGAACTATAAAAAACCACATCTGGAAAATAAAATAATTATGTGTTTTAGACTCACCTAGTGCATATATTCTTAAAGAAAGTGGCTTCAAACAAAACAATATTAACGGTGAATCACCCTTGATGCAGGAGGGAGACATTGGTTCATTACTCTAGATGAATAATGTGAAGAGTGGATATAAAATGTTAAGATAATATAAATGAAAATAGTGAAACATGGTAAATATCCAGTTTTGATGGAAAACACAGTTTGGCCACACAATTGGATAAACATTAAACCAATTGGGTGACATCCTCTACTGAAGAGGGGGACTACAATGCACAATCTCTTAGAGAGGCCATTATATTTTCCTAAACAATACAAGGGATGTATACATAGATCAAATTAATGATATATTGTTTTCAGGATACCACTACATAGTTTTAAATATCGCACCCTCCACTAATATGATATAAGTTTTAGGTCCACCAATAGTTCGTAATTTGAACTAATACTCTACTACGCATAATATATACTCATTTCATCCTTTTTTATCTCTTCATCTCATGTGACACCCTTAAGTCACAATATAATCCTAGAATGTATTTAATTATACATTACAAAGGGAGTGAAATCAGAATTAAAAAAACTACATACCAAATCAAAATTCAAGGATCATACACCCCCCTCATTATTATTTTTCACGGTCTACACTCCGTGAAATTTCATTGCCTCCAAGGAAAATAAGGTCATCCCACTATGTGTACATATAAATATCCAAATCCTATGTTTCCTCTATGACTAGACCATGATGACACATTACATGGGCTAATAGAATGAACTTACCCAAATGCGTATTCTCCTTTTGATACACAATATGATTCAAATTCACATTGAAGTACACATCAGCCTCAAACCCAACATTATCAATATAAATCATATGAAATGGGTTAGGGTGCTATAATTGAATACATGAAATAAGAAAAAACTCAAGCATGGAACTATTTCACTATTTAAGATCCAATCATTATTATTTGATATGATCATATTAATTATCGTAGATGACCCATATACGTGGATATCATGTTTCATAATTCCCAAATTTCATTGTGAACCATCCTAAAAAGCGCCCAATTAAATACAATGTTGCAAAAGAAACACAATATATTGACCAAATCCACCCATTAGAGGTATATATACTCTATTTAGTTTACATACACATTCAATGAATCAATTATAATATAATTTATGATGCATGTTACATAGTCCCAACATGTTTGATTTCCCTACTTCCTTCCAACTTAATAGAGATCTACATCTCCTACCATAGATCACCTCAAACAATTTAATGTGAATTTTTTCCAAATTAAATTTGTTTTATGAAATATCAATGTGCTCTAATTGTATCTCCCATGGCCTACATTGCATATGTTACATGCCCCTAACATGTAACCAAAATCATATATATTACACTATGACTTCCCAACCGTCTTGAGGTGGAAATTTATAATAAAAACACATGGGTACCAAGAACCATATGTAACCCTTTATAGAAGTGAAATGTAAAATGTAGATCTTGGTATGAAGTAATATTTTGAAGTAGGAAGTGCAACAGTACTACCACTCAGTCAAACAAGTCACATGATCATTCCATGCTGAAAGGCTCTCATACTGGTAAGAATTGAGCTAAATTTGGTAACCAAACAAAAATCAACCAATGTGAAATATCATTCTGAGTCTCCCATATAAGTCCTACAAAACAATTCAAGGTATCATCATACCATTTCTATTATTTAAGGGGAATCAACTATAACTGACGATCTGGTGCACCAATGCTCATATTTCAACAAATGAAAAGTGTAAAATAATATCACCAACCGTAAATTCTAGTTTTTCATTCCCTTTCAACAATTAATTTTTTCATATCATAGAAAATATTTTTGAGAAATGGGATCACTTTAAAATTATAATTAAGAAACTCACACATCTATTCTTCTCATATAAATGTGTGAAAAAAACAGGAAAATGGGTGTAAATAATGTAATGATCATCGATAATCCTATCAGAATGTGCCACGCCACAGTAAAAACTACCTATATAAAATATATATTATATATCCTAAATTTTTTCTACTCTTAATATAATTATAGAGATATGAATAAATATACAATGACATATGTTCCATCATCTAATTCACCTCTTAAACCACTAGATGGATCTCGAGAATCAAATCCATCAAATTAAATTCAGAACAACAATCTTAAAAAGAATAATTCTTCTTCTTCTGAAAAAACACATCTAAAACACTATTTTCATACCATGTAGTATAATCTAGATCAATATAAAAATATATTATGTTCAAAACCCATCTTAAATTCCAAAGATAAAAATCACACATAGATAATATTTACTTAATTATTTTATGGTTGGTATAAAAAAACTCGCTACCAAAAGATAATTTATCCAATAATTATATTCTTAAGAAACTATGGATTATCTTATATGATAATATGAATATTTCTATTCATGAGGTCTCATGTACAGTCATACTTATTCCACTACTCAATCTAACATTAACAATATTACCCTATGTAAAATCATAGATTCATAACAAAACAAGGAATTATCAATAACTAGAATAAGAAAGATCAAACCAATGTAGTAGTCAGAAATATCATAATATCATGAAAACTGTTATTATAATCCCCATAACACTCACACATTACCCCCTTCTTAGTTTCACCCGAATAAAATTTTCCTTCCATGAAAAGTATTTGTTGATTCTTCTATATTTACATCATAACACCATTAATTATTAAAGGGGTCTATTTTGGATTTCTCATATGAATCTGACACTAGATCTAAAAAAGGTACCACTAAAACACCATAAATAGAGATTATTTGACCCATGAAAAGTACATTTTCAATGTAAAAGTGTCACATTTATAGTTTCAAATATACCTGATGCTCTCTCCTTTTACTTGTGTGAGTGAAAAGATGATGGAAGTCAGCATTATGTGTTTGGTATAACAACAAAAACTAATCCATATAACAAATATGATCTGATCTAGATATGTTTGAATTATTTTGTTATACAAATCTTTGAATATAACAAGAGTATTATTCAACATGGATGAAAATATGATGAACATATATAGACCACACATTATTTAAAATGTAATCAGTGATATATGAGGTTCTCTCACACATAGTTGATGATAACCAATCCTAAATTATATATTTTATCCCTCACAAGAACAGGTCATCTATTTAAATTGATCATTAATATACGAAAGATCAATTTGGTTCTTAACATTCATCTGATTCAACGTCATGAAATTAACACGCTCCAATAATTTCTCATCGACCATCTTTTTAAACAAAAATATAGATCCCCATGGTCATAGAATCAGATGGAAAAATTGATTATTTTACTATTATTCAAACCTTAATTTATGTTCTAGGTGATCCTTTGCTTTCATTACATGAAACACATCATTTAAACGATCCAAAATATAATATCCAAATAATATGATTCAATGATATAGTTAAAGAATTGTCATTTAATTGGTCCATATGGATAGGTATTAGTAAATTATGGATTTTTTTCTTTAAATATTTATAAAAAAATTCTTTTATTATAAATATATTATAAATAAATATAAAAACATTTTGAAAGTAAAACAAATATATTCGTCTAAAATTAATTTTTTATGCATGTATTGTTTCCTTGTCTTAATAATTAAAATCAGTCACTTTTGGTCAATGTATTTTATTAAATTTAAATATTATTATATTGTATCAAGTATTTTATCGTTCAAATAATATTTTTTTACCCATCGATTGGAACATATCATTTTATTGGATTCAAAACTATATTTTCTCAAACATTTATTATGTTGCATTTTTTGAAATTAATTAAATATTAATTTATAAAAATAAAAGAAAATGTCTATGAAAAGATGAAATTAATATTTGAAATAAATATCTTAAAATTATCTTAAATTAATTTTTATATAATTACATGGAAATATTATTTTAGTAATAACTTGTAAAAAATATAGATTTTTAGTGAAAATATATTTTTCATTTAAATAATTTTTTAGTTCAATTATGTTTAAAAATAGGTTAAAATATAAATATTGACCGAGTAAATTATTATTAATCTATATTAGGTCATTAGAATCAAAAAAAATTACAAGTATAAACAATTTGTTTTTTAGAAACCATTTTTATTAAAAAATGGTATTTATGTCATTCTTGTGAGTTTAATTTAAAATTATATTAACCCCATATGTGAGTTTAATTTTAAAATCATGATAAAATATTTTGAATAATCATAATTAATATTCTATATTAATAAAAAAAATTATTTTTTATAATAATTATTAATGAAAAGAAATTGTTTTAACATTGTTAAGGTTTTAACATGATTTTGTGCTTTACATTGTTTAGTGGTAATATCAATTTTTCACAATCATTGGAACAATATTTGAAAATTTTTATTTCATAATTATAAATTTTTAGTATATATTTTATAATAAGGTTTATTTTATTTTACTTTTAATGGATATATTAACTAAGTAAATAAAATACAAATAGTAATAGGGGTGAAAATAAAAATTTTAATGGTATGAAATATAAGATGAGAAAGGAATAATATTTTTAAAATATGTAAGATATTAATCGTGGACTTCTGGTTTGAAATTGGCCTCCCACAATTTATTATCTAAAAACTTTCTACGCACATATGTTGACAGTGTCTTCCCATTTTTGAATAGTTATAGGTATTTAAAAAAATTACAGTTCTCTATTATAAAAGTAAACCACTTCCCATCACTTAATCACATTTGTTAACAAATTTCTCTCCACCAAGCCCTACTATGTTCTTTAAAAAAACAATACGTAGAAACGTTATAATATTGTTTTCTTCACAAAATAACAACTCTAGGGTCGATAATAAGATATCTGAAAGAGCATTTTATATTAAAAGGTAATTATCATTAATATGATCATTCTTTTTATATATTTTTTAATAGGAATAATTCATGTATTAACAAATAAAATGTAATAAAATGAATATACAACACTTACTAATATTTCAATGTTTTTTTGGATAATATATATCTATTTTATATTCCATCAACTGATAAATAAAATCTTCAATCATGTGGATGGTTGACTACCACCTAATGAACCAATGTCATTCGTTTTACATCTCCACCAGTCAAATATGGATACAATAATGGAATTTAAATATATATATATATATATATTATTTAGGGAATGATTATACTTTTATAATTATAATATCGTATTTTCCTTTTTTAACATCCAATTCATTAGAACAAAATAATGTCACTCGTAAATATGTGTGGACTACTGCCTCTATGAAGTGATGAAATTCATTTTAAATTTCCGCTTTACATTTTTGGAAAAAATGATGTATTTGATGAAAATATATTATTGAAAAAAAATTATAAATTTTAAGGGATGGGAAATTATTATTTACAATTCATTTATTCAATCCATCAAATAACGAAAGCATCTTCCAAACGTACATAAAAACTACCATTACTATAAATGGTGTGACACATATTTATATCACTAACAATAAATGACTAATAAAATAAAATATATAATTAATATTAATTATTTTTATATAATGTTAAAATTTTGTAGAATATGATACGAGGACTAATTAAAATGAATGAAATTATTATCTGAAAACATAAAAGAAAACAAATCAATTATTAACTAAAATAAGTATTTTAAATAAACAAGTATGTTATGATACATATGAGTATAGTTGTAGAATAAAATTATTAAAGATATAAATTTATTATACATTATCATTTAACATGAATGAAAGATGCTGAACATGAGGTAACGTATTTTCATCTCACATTTATTTCTATGGGAAACATTCCATATTAACCACCTCTTTCATTTATGTGGTTTAGATAATACCTTTTATTTTATATTATCATTAATCTTAGGTAATTTATAAGATATAAATATCTATACAATTTATATTTTCCCTCATTGGTCTTATGATTCAAAATCATCAAATCCGGTAATGTTTTGTTAAACAATATCATTATTATTCTATAAATATTATGCTAAATTCTCAATTGGAAAATTATAATATATTTATATATTAAAAAAATTTCTTTAGCCTAATTTGTGTATTAAAAATTATATTTTTATTCTTTTATTTTATAATTTTATGTATTAATCGTATCCAAAAAAATTTCTAAGAAAAAATCATTATTTCCTCTTTAGTTAAGAATCATTTCCATATATATCTATGTTCTCTATAAATATGTTTTTGACTGATTATAAAATTCCTATATTATTTTTTAAATTAATTTTTACGAATGATATACATTGTAAAAAATATTTTCAAATGAAAAACAATATAATTCCCTAAAATAATTCCTTTTCACTTTTTATTATAGTGTGAAAGGAATATTTTATTTCTTCATTTTTTTGAACTCTATTTTACACTATCTTGATAACTCAATGATTTTATGATTTCATTATATGGTTACTTGATACTTTTCAATGCTTTTCCCCAGATAATATGGAAAAATAAATTTCTTAATAGATAATTTTAATGTGAAAAGATTATATTCCATAGCGATATTATTATTTCGATTTTAAAATATTTATATTTCAAAATGAAAACCTCCTTTACCATACTTATGCAGGAATATGGATATGACATAATGATATTATCTCTATTTATTCATGATAAGTTTAATGATTAGTTTCATGTGACATGTAAATTTTTTTACCATTAAATATATTACACTCAATAGATTATGAATACATTTTTTGATTAGTGAAATTATTAATATTATATATTCAATTTTTCAGTTTGAATTTTATGATGATCCCCCCCCCCTCATTTGAGTAATTAATTAGACATATATGTTATTGAAGTTTCTTTTTATTGCCCCTAAAATCATCAATATTTATCATGATACAGACTAGACTCGATATTTTTCCAATTACATACCCATTTATGTAAGATATATTGGATGAATCCCATGATTGTATGTTTATGGTTCATGAAAAATAAATTTCTTAATTATGATATATTTATTTATTTCCATGTGTTTTTTGAATAGTTATGATATCCATGGATAATTCTCAAGCTCATTTTATTAGTTATATAGTATTATTTGACAATAATTTATTCCTTCAAAATGATTTATCATGGTCAAGTAATTAATTAAATGAAATGTGTTTTCTATACATTATCATACCATGCTGACCATTACTTATTTATGTGTGATAAATTCCAAAATATTCCTAATCATACAATGGATATGAGAGAACCAATTTTCAATACTTCCTTTCCAAATGATGATAGAAATTGCAATATGAATGGATATACAAAATTGAATTATGGGGTTCTAAAATAAAATTTTATGTTTTGTTTTATGTTTTCAAATGAAATTTGAGATTCATGTACGTGTCTAGTATTTTAGGGCTACTAAAAAATTTATTGAATGGGATGTGATCACATATATTTTTCACCATTTTATTAATGTAATTATTCAATCAAGGATACTGGGGATGGGTTAATTAAAATTTGTTTTTGAGTATGTTTACTCAAGACATGGGGAACATGATTTTGGAAATACAAATTATGTATTATATCCCTACGATTAACTCTTATGATAAATATAAGTATAGAATAATGCATTATAATTTTTTAAATGTACATATTATAGAGATATCCATGAATTTGAACCATGCCTATATAATAAAATTTGTTTGGCCTATGAATTATTATTACCGAAGGGTAATAACACTAAAGGGAGAATTGGTATTTTTCATCATTTCCACTTGGTGGTGAAATACATGCCTTTCTTCTCACCATGTTTGACTATCATAGGGGATAAACATTCATTAATAATGATATTTTATAAAACATTATTAACTATTTGAATAAATAATGTCTAAAATTATAGCATCCCAGTATTGGTATCACAATATATGATGTCCCATGGCTGAGGATTTTGTATCAGCATGCGTTTCATCTTGTATGTCAGAGGATATTGAATAGCAGTGATGTTAAAATGGATATTGTTTGGATATTATACCATATTTAACGATTTTTTTAAAAAAAAAAATCAGAGTAAAAATCGACGTGTTTTAAATATAAATACAAAAACATAACATAACACCTTCCCAAAGAGATGATGTACCCACAATCAAATTTAGTAAAATACCTAATCTCTTGAGAGTCTAAATTTGTTGTAGTAAATTATAAGAATACTGTAAATAAAATCCCAAAATAGATCCCCAACATCATTTCATGTCCCCTCATCCACGCTTCATCCCATATCTAATATCAACCACGTAGTATACGACCTTAACTGTTATAATGAAATTCAACCACTAGGCTTGATCAGGTTCCAATTTAATTCCTAAGAAGGGTTTGATTACAACAGAGTATACCATGAAAAATAGTTTAAATAATAATATCCAATCAATCCACAATATATTCATATGTACAAATATGAAGTTAAAGGTAGTAATTAAAAAATCAATATTTAACAATTGTTAAATTACAAACCCATGATCTTAGTTTCCAGTGTCACCCAAACTCATCAAATCTTATTCAACGAAATGATGGAAATAAAAATCTTGTTTCAATGAGAACCAATATTTGAATAGAAGGAGAATTAAGAAATTACGCATCTTTTATTCAAAACACAATGTATTTCTATCCCAACCATGATATGTAATAGTGTTTCCCTACCCATTGAGTCAGTATTTTCACTCATTTATATAAATATTACTCTCCATAGGGGTTTCTAGATCATCACTATAGTCCTCCTATGGTAGAGGACCATTATTCAAGCATCCCAAACTAATAATTTAGGAACATTTTCATAGAAACATCATTACAATACTTTTTATCAAAACTATAGAACACTGGTGAACCATATCATTTATAAAAGATACATTATTGATTACATTAAATATATCATCCATTTCCATGGTTAGTAAATCTCTCCCTGTAAGCATCATTTCAAACATTTATCTCTTACTTTGTTCCTATTAAGCAAATTTAAAATCCCATTTTACCATTTTTCAGATTTACTTGGAAACAAGACATGAATTATTTAACATATTCAAGTCAATAGAAATGTATATTTTTCCATTAAAATATATAAACAATAATTAAAATTGGTTTTACTCATTAATAATAAAATTCATTATTTAATAAAACAAATTCAATATTATTGATGTGATACAATCCATTGTTTTCCATACGCCAGTTCTAATGAACCTCAATGAATATGATGAGGATTCTGAGGAGCTTCTCACATAATTTATAGACCCAATTTTTCATTTAATTCTAAGTAATCAAAGGTGAAACATAATGAAATAAATGAAAAACCACATATAGATAAATGAAATATCATGATTATAGGAAATAACTTATAGACATCTACATCATTTTAGTAGATCAATTCTCATTCAATCATGACTCTTGATTGAAGTTCATACAACCCCCAAATCCTAATTTATGAATCTATTGGAGAAAATGGTTTACAATCATTAAAATTAGTATAAGAATTATAGTATACCACATCTATAAAGTAAAATAATTATGTGTTTTAGATTCACCTGGTGCATTGATTCTTAACGAAAGGGGCTTCAAATCAACCATTATTAATGGTGAATCACCCTTGATGGAAGATGGAGACAGTGGTTTATTACTCTAGATGAATAATGTGAAGAGTGGATAAAAATATATTAAGAACATATAAATGAAAATAGTAAAACATGGTAAATATCTAGTTTTGAAGGAAAACATAGTTTGCCCACACAATTGGATAAACAGTGAACCAATTGTGTGTCATCCTCTACCGAAGAGGGGGACTACAATTTACAGTCTCTTAGAGAGGCCATTATTTTTTCCAAAAAAATACATGGGATGTATACATAAATCTAATTAATGGTATATTGTTTTCAGGATACCACAACATAGTTTTAAATATCGCACCCTCCCCCAATATGATATAAGGTTTATGTCCACAAATAGTTATTAATTTTCACTAATACTCTACTATGAATAATATATACTAATTTCATCTTTTTATATCTATTTATCTCATGTGAAACCCCTAATTCCCATTAATATCCCAGAAAATATTTCATTATCAATTATAAAGGTAGATAAATAAGAATTTAAAAAAGTACATACTAAATCCAAATTCCAGGATCATACACCCCCCTCATTATAAGGTTTCACGGTCTGCACTCCCTGGAATTTCTTTGCCACCCTGGAAAAAATTGTCATCCCACTATGTGTACATATAAATATCCATATCCAATGTTTCCTCCATGACTAGACAAAGATACCATATCACATGGACTAATGGAATGACCTTACCCAAATGAGTATTCCTCTTTTGATCCACAATATGATTCACATTCTCATTGAAGGACACATCGGCCTCAAACTCAACATTATCTATATAAATAGCAGGAATTGGGTTAGGGTGCTACAATTGAATACATGAAATAAGAAAAAAATCGAACATGAAACTATATCACTATTGAAGATCCAATCATTATTCCTCTGATAGGATCATATCAATTATCATAGATAACCCATATACCTAGATATCATGTTTAATAATTCCCCAATTTCATTGTAAACCATCCTAAAAAGCACCCAATGAAATAAAAAGTTGCAAAAAAAACACAATAGTTTGGCCAAATCCACCCATTAGAAATATATCTACTCTATTATGTTTACATACACATTCAATGAATCAATTATATTATGATGTATGTTACATGTTACTTAGTCCCTACATGTTTGATTCCCCTAATTCCTTCCAACTTAATTGAGATCTACAAGTCCTACCATAGATCACCTCAAATGATTTAATGTGATTTGTTTCCAAATAAATTTTAATCTATGAAATCTCAATGTGCACTAATTGTATATCCCATGACCTACATTGAATATGTTACATGTCCCTAACATATAACCGAAACCACATATATTACACTATGACTAACTGACTGTCTTGAGGTGGAAATCTATAATCAAAACAGATGGGTATCAAGAACTATATGTAACCATTTGTAGAAGTGAAATGATAAATGTGGATCTTAGTATGAAATAATATTTTGAAGTAAGAAGTGCAACGGTACTACCACTCGGTCAAACAAGTCACATGATCAGTCCATGCTGAAAGGCTCTCATACTGGTAAGAATTGAGCTAAATTTGTTAACCAGACAAAAATTAACCAATGTACAATATATTTCTGAGTCTCCCATATAAGACCTACAAAAAAATTAAAGGTATCATCATACCATTTCTATTATTTAATGGGAATCAACTATAACTGATTATTTGGTGACCAATGCTCATATTTCACCAAATGAAATGTGTAAAATAATATCACCAACCCTGTAGTCTATTATTTCATTCCCATTCACCAAATAATTTTTTTATATCATGGAAAATATTTTTAAGAATATGTATCACTTCACACTAATAATTAAGAAACTCACACATCTATTCTTCTCAGATAAATGTGTGAACAAACAGGACAATGGGTGTTAATAGTGTGATGATCATCGATAATCCTATCAGAATGTGCCATCCCACTATCAAAACTACCTATATAATATATATATTATAAATCCTAAAATTTTCCTACCCTTAACATGATTATGAAGAAATTAATAAATATACAAGTATGTATGTTCCATCATCTCATGCACCTTTTAAACAGCTAAATGGATCTCGACAAACAAATCCATCAAATTAGTTTCAGAACTACAATCCTAAAAAGACTATGTCTTTTTCTATTGAAAAAAAACATCGAAAACACTATTTTCATACAATGTAGTATAATATAACTCAATATAAAAATACAATATGTAAAAACCCCATCTACAATTCAAAATATAAAAATCACACATAGATAAGATGTACTTAATGCTTTTATGGTTGGTAAAAGAAATCGCTACCAAAAGATAATTTATCCAATAATTATCTTCTTCAATAACTATGGATTATTTTATATGATAATGTTGATATTTCTATTCATGATGACTCATGTAATGTGATACTTATTCCACCACTCAATCTACCATTAACAACATTACCTTATGTAAAATCATAGATGCATAACAAAACAAGGTATTTTCAATACCTAGACTTAGAAAGATCAATCCAGTGTAGTAGTCATAAATATCATAATATCATTAAAATTGTTATTATAATCCCCATAACACTCACAAATTACACCCTCCTTAGTTTTTCCTGAAAGAAATGTTCATGGCTTGACAAGTATTTGTTGATTCTTCTATATTTTTATCATAACCCCATTAAGCATAAAAGGGAAAAAAATTTGGATTTCTCAAATGAAACGGCCACTAGTTCTAAAAAAGGGACCACTAAAACGCCATAAATAGAGATTATTTGACCCATGAAATGTATATTTTCAATGTAAAAGTGTGAAATTGATAGTTTGAAATATACCTGATGCTCTCTCATTGTACTTGTGTGAGTGACAAGATGATGGAAATCATCATTATGTGTTTGGTTAAGAACAAAAATTTATCTATAAAACAACTATTATCTTATCGAGATATGTTTGAATTATTTGGTGATATAAATACATGAACATAACAAGAGTATTATTCAACATGGATGAAAATAGGATGAACTTATATAGACCACGCATTCTGTTAAAAGTAATCTGCGATATATGAGGTTCTCTCACACATAGTTGATGATATCCTAACCTAAATTATATGTTTGATCCCTCAAAAGAACCCTTCATATATTTAAATAGATCATCAATATAAGAATGATCACTTCAGTTATTAACATTCATCTGATTCAACGCCATGAAATTAACATGCTCTAATAATGTTCCATCGACCATCTTATTAAACAAGAATATAGATCCCCATGTTCATAGAATCGGATGGAAAATCGATTATTTTACTATTATTCGAACATTAATTTATGTTCTAGGTGATCCTTTTCATTCATTACATGAAACACGTCATTTAAACGAACCAAAATATACTATACAAATAATATGATTCGATGATATAGTTAAAGAATAGTAATTTAATTGGACCATATGGATAGATATTAGTAAATTATGGATTTTATTGTATCAAAAATTTAAAAAAATTCCTTCATTAAAAATATATTATAAATCAATATAAAAATATTTTTAATGTAAAACATATATATTGATCTAAAAAGAATTTTTTATACATGTAGTGTGTCTATGTCTTCATAATTAAAATCAGTCACTTTTGGTCAATTTTTTTTATTAAATATCAATATTATTATATTCTATCAAATGTTTTATCATTCAAATAATATTTTTTGTTATCCATCAATATGAACATATCATTTTTTGGATTAAAAACAATATTTTTTCAAACATTTATTATATTGCATTTTTTGAAATTAATTCAATATTAATTTATAAAAATAAATGAAATTTTTTATGAAAAGATGAAAATAATATTTGATCTAAATATCATAAAATTATATTTTAGTTAATTTTTTTATAGTTATTTAGAAATATTATTTTACTAATGAATAGTAAAAATATAGAATTTTATTGAAAATAGATTTTTCATTTAAATAATTTATCTAGTAAAATTAGGTTTAAAAATAGGTTAAATTAAAATTTTTACCAAATAAATTATTACTAATCTAATTTAGGTCATTAGAATCAAATTCTCTTTTTACAAGTGTAATCAATTTGTTTTTATAAACCTTTTTTATTAGAAAACTCTATTTATGTCGTTATTGTGCGTTTAATTTAAAATTATATTAACCCCATATGTGAGATTAATTTATAAAACTTGATAAAATATTTTGAATAATCATAATTAATATTATATATTAAGAAAAAAAAATTGTAATAAAATTTTTTCAGGAATGGAAAATTAATTTACCATGGTTAAGGTTTTAACATGATTTTTTTCTTTACATTGTTTAGTGCTAAAATAAATTTTTCACAAACATTGGAAAAATATTTGAAAATTTATATTCCATATTTATAAATTTTTAGTATATATTTTAAATATGGTTTATTTTGTTTTACTCTTAATGGATATATTAACTAGGTAAATAAAATACAAATAGTAATGGTGGTGAAAATGAAAATTTTAATGATATGTAATTTAAGATGAGAAAGGAATAATATTTTTAAAATATATAAGATATTTATCGTGGAGATTTTGTTTTGAAATTGGCCTTGCACGATTTATTAACTAAAAATTATCAAGGAACATAGGTTGACAGTGTCTTCCCATTATTGAATAGTTATAGGTATTTAAAAAAAATACAGTCCTCTATTATAAAAGTAAACCACCTCCCATCACTAGATCACATTTGTTAATAAATTTCTCTCCACCAAGCCATACAATGTTCTTTAAAAAAATATGTAGAAACGTTATAATATATTTTTTTCACAAAATAAGAACTCTAGCGTGGATAATAAGATATCTAAAAGAGCATTCTCTATTCAAAGGTAATTATCATTAATATGATCCTTATTTTTATATATTTTTTAACAGGAATTATTCATGTATTAAGAATTAAATTGTAATAAAATGAATATATAACTCTTACTAAGATTTAATTGTTTTTTTGGAAAATATATATCTATTTTATCTTCCATCAATTGAGAAATAAAATCTTCAATCTTAGGGATGGTGAACTACCACCTAATGAACTGATGTCATTCATTTTACATCACCACCATTCAAAGATGGGTAAAATAATGGAATTAATATATATATATATATATTATTTAGTGAATTATTATACTTTTATTATTATAATATCATATTTTATTTTCTTACCTTCCAATCCATTAGGACCAAATAATGTCACTCGTGAATACGTGTGGACTTCTACCTCTTTGAAGTGATGAAATTTATTTCACATTTCCACATTACATTATTAGAAAAAAGGACATATTTGATGAAAATATATATTTTACATAAAATTATAAATATTAGGGGATGGAAAATTATTATTTACATTTCATTTATTCAAAGCATCAAATAACGAAACCATCTTCCATACGTACATAAAATCTACCTTTTCTATGAACGATGTGACACATATTGGTATCACTAAAAATTATCGACTAATAAAATAAAATATATATTTAATATTAATTATATTTATATAATGTTAAAATTTTGTAGAATATGATACCATGATCAAATTAAAATGAATGAAATTATCATCCGTATACATAAATGAATACAAATCAATTATTACCTAAAATAATTTTTTTAAAGTATGTTATGATTCATATGAGTATAGCTGTAGAATAAAATCATTATAGATATAAATTAATTATATATAATATTTTAACATGAATGAAGGATTTTAATCATGAGGTAAGGTATTTTCATCTAACTTATATTTCCGTAGAACACATTCCATATTCACCACATGTTTCATTTATTTGTTTTATATAATACCTTTTATTTTATATTATGATTAATATCAAGTTATTTATAAGATATATGTATCTATATAATTTCTTTTTCACTCATTGGTCTTATGATTCAAAATCATGAAATATGGTATTGATTTGTTACATAATATACTTATTATTCTTAAACATTATGCTAAATTCTATATTGGGAAATTATAATATATTTATATATTAAAACCAATATATTTCTTTATCCGTATTTGTGTATTAAAAATTATATTTTTTTCCTTTTATTTTATAATTTTATGTATTAAACGTATCCAAAAAATATTTCTAAAAAAACATTATTTCCTCTTTAGTTATGAATCATTTTCATATATATCTATGTTCTTTATAAATATTTTGTTGACTGTTTTTAAAATTGATATATTATTTTTTAAATTAATTTTTACAAATGATATAATTCATCAAAAATATTTTCAAATGAAAAATACTATAATTCTATAAAATATTACCTTTTTACTTTTTATTATAGTGGGAATGTAATATTTTATTTCCTCATATTTTTTGAACTGTATTTCACACTATCTTGATAACTCAATGATTTTCAGATTGAACTATATGTTTCCATGATCCTTTTGAATGATTATTCCCTATTAATATGGAAAACATAATTTTTTGATAGATAATTTTAATGTGAAAATATTATACTCTTTACGGATTTTTTTTTATTTTAATATATTTATATTTCAAAATGACAACATCTCTTACCATAAATATGCAAGACTATGGAAATGACATAATGATACTATCACTATTTATTCATGATATAGTTAATGATTAGTTTCATTTGACATATAATATTTTTTACCATTAAATATATTAAACTCAATAGATTATGAATACATTTTTTCATTAGTGAAATTATTAATATTATGTATTCAATTTTTTAATATCAATTGTCTGATGATTCCCCCCCCCCCACCCGCATTTCATTTAAGGAATTAATTAGATATAGTAGGTTCTTGTATGTTCTTTTTATAGACCCTCAAATAATCAATATTTACCATGATACAGACTAGATTTGTTATTTTCCCAATGCCTTACCCATCTCTTTATGATATATTGGATGAATCCCTTGATTGTATGTTTATGGTTCATGAAAAAATGCATTCCTTAATTATGATATTATTTATGGATATCCATGTGTTTTTTGATTAGTTAAGATATGCAAGGAAAATTTTCAAGCTCATGTTACTAGTTATATAGTATTATTTGACCATAAATTATGCCATCCATATGATTTATCATCTTCTAGTAATTAAATAAATGAAATTTTATTTCTGTACATTATCATACCATTCTGAACATTACTTGTTTATATGTGATACCTTCCACAATATTCCTAACCATAAAATGTATATGAGAGAACCTTTTGTTATACTTCCATTCCATTAGATGATAAAAAATGTAATATGAAGGGATATACTAAATTGAATAACGGGGTTCGATGATAAAATTATATGTTTTGTTTTATGTTTTCATATGAAATTTGAGATTAATATATGTGTCTAGTATTTTAGGGATACTAAAAATATTTATCCAATGGGATGTGATAACATATATTTTTCAACATTTTAGTAATGTAATAATTGAATCAAGGATACTAGAGATGGGTTTATTAAAATTGGTTTTATAGTATGTTTAGTCAAGACATGGGGAACATGAATTAGGAAAAAATATATTATGTATTATAGACCTATGATTAATTTTTTTGATAATTCTATTTATACAATAAACCCTTAATATTTTTAAAATTTACATATTATGGTGTTTTACAAGAATTTGAACCAAGCCTATATAATACATGTTGTTGGGCCTATGGACGATTGTAATTGAAGGGTAATAATTATAAAATGAGAATTGGGATTTTTCTTCATTTCAACTTAGCGAACAAAAGCATGCCTTTCTACTCACAATGTATGACAACCATAAGGGATACACATTCATTAAATATGATTTTTTATAAACCATCATGAACTATTTGAATAAATAATGACCAAAATTATAAAATCCTTGCATTGGTACTACAATAACTGATATCCCATGTCTGAGGATTTTATATCAGCATGCATTTATTCTTTAATGTCAGAGGAAGTCAAGTAGAAGTGAGGATATAATGGTTCTTTTGGGAAATTATACCCAATTTAATAATTTAATAAAATTTTAATTCCAAGTAAACATCGACGTGTTTTAATAATAAATAAAAAATAACATAACACTTTCCCAAAGAGATGATGTACCCACAAACAAATTTAGTAAAATATTTAATCTCTTGAGAGTCTAAATTTATCGAAGTAAATCATACGAATACTATAAATAAAATCCAAAAATAGATCCCCAACATCATGTCTTATCTCATCATCCATGCTTCATCACATATCTAATATTAACCATGTAGTATATGACCTTTACCTTTATCATGACATTCAACCACCAGGACAGGTCAGGTTCCAATTTAATGCCATATAAGGGTTTGATTACAACAGAGTATACCATGAACAACAGTTTCCATATTAATATCCAATCAATCCACAATATATTCATATGTAAAAATAAGAAGGGAATGGTAGTAATTTAAAAATAAATATTTAACAATTGTTAAATTACAAACTCATTATCTCAGTTTCCAGTGTCACACAAACTCATCAAATATTATTCAACCAAATGATGGAAATCTATAACTTGTTTCAATGAGAACCCATATTATAATAGAAGTATGTTCAGACCAATTATGCATCTTGTATTCAAAACACATCGTATTTCTATCCCAACCATGATCTGGAATAGTGTTTCTATACCCATTGAGTCAGGATTTTCACTCATTTATATAATTATTACTCTCCATAGGGGTTCTTAGATCACTACTATAGTCCTCCGAGGGTAGATTATCATTATTCGAGCATCCCAAAATAACAATTTAGGCACACTTTCATAGGATCATCATTACAATAAATTTTATCAAAAATATAGAACACTGGTGAACCATATCATTTATAAAAGATACATGATTCATTACATTAAATATATCATCCCTTCACAAGGTTAGTTTATCTCTCCCTGGAAGCATCATTTCAACCATTTATCTCTCACTAAGTTCCTATTAACCACATTTAAAATCCCATTTAACCATTTTTCACATTTACCTCTATACAAGAGTTGAATTATTTAACATATTCAATTAAATAGAAATGTACATTTTCCCATTACAACATATTGACTGCAATTAAATTTTTTTTCATTAAAAATTACATTCATTATTTAATAAAAAAATTCAAGATTATGGAAGTGATACAATCCATTGTTTTCACTGGGCCTATTTTAATCAACCTCAACGAATATGATGAGGATTATGAGGAGATTATAACACCAATTATACACCGATTGTTTCATTTCATTCCAAGGATTCAAAGGTGCAACACAATGACAGAAAGGAAAAACAATATATTAATAAATTGAGTATCGTGATTATGGGATACAACTTATAGACAACCTACCTCCTTTTTGTAAATGAATTATCATCAAAAAATGACTCTTGATTGATGTCCAAACAACCCCAAAATACTAATTTATGAATCTGTTGGAAAAGATGGTTTTCATTCATTAGAATTATTATATGAATTATAAAATACCACATTTGAAAAATAAAATAATTATGTGTTTTAAACTCACCCAGTGCATTGATTCTTAACAAAATGGGCTTCAAACCACCCAATATTAAGGGTGAGTCACCCATGATGGAGGAGAGAGACATTGGTTCATTACTCTAGATGAGTTATGTAAAGAGTGGATAAAAATAGGTAATGAACATATAAATGAAAATAGTAAAACATGGTAAATATCACATTTTGATGGAAAAAAAAGTTTGGCCACATTATTGGACAAACAATGAACCAATTTTGTGACATCCTCTATCAAAGAGGGGAACTTCGATGCAGAGTCTCTTAAAGATGCCATTCAGTTTTCCAAAACAATACAGAGGATGAATACATGGATCTAATTAATTATATATGGGTTTCAGGACACCAATGCATGGTTTTAAATAGTGCACCCTCCCCCAATATGATATAAGGTTAAGGTCCACAAATAGTTTTTAATATGCACTAATAATGTACTATGAATAATATATACTTATTTCATCCTTTTTTGTCTCTTGAACTCATGTGACACCCCTAAGTCACATTATAACACCATGGAATATTTCATTATACATTATATAGGGTATTAAATCAGAATTTAAAAAATTAAATACCAAATCTAAATGCCAGAAACAGACACCCCCCTCATTAATATGTTTCCACGGTCTGCACTCCCTGGAATTTATTAGCCTCCCAGGAATAAAAGTTCATCCCACTATGTCTACATATCAATATCCATATCCTATGTTTCCTCCATGACTAGACCATGCTACCACATCACATGGACTAATGGAATGGCCTTACCGAAATGTGTATTCTCCTTTTGATCCACAATATGATTCAAATTATAATTGAAGGACACATCAGCCTCAATCATAACATTATCAATATAAATCATAGTAAATGTGTTATTGTGGTACAATTGAATACATGAAATAAGAAAAACATCAACCATGGAACTATATCACTATTGAAGATCCAATCATTATGCCTCTGATATGATCATATCCATTATCGTAGATGACCCATATACCTGGATATCATGTTTCATAATTCTCAACTTTCATTGCAAACCATCTTGAAAAGCACTCTATGAAATACAATGTCAATAAAAAAACACAATAGGTTTACCAAATCCACACATTATACATATATCTACTCTATTATATTTACATAGAAATTCAAACCAATCAATTATAATATGATGTATGCTGCATGTTACGTATTCCCTACAAGTTTGATTCCCCTACATCCTTATAACTTAATAGAGATCTACATGTCCTTCCACAGATCACCTTGAATGTTTTAATGTTAATTTCTTCCAAATAAATTTTGTTTTCTGAAATCTAAATGTACAGTAATTGTATCTCCCATTACCTATATTACATATGTTACATGACCCTAAGATGTAACCAATACCTTATATATTACACTATGACTACCCGACTGTCTTGAGGTGGAAATATATAATAAAAACTCATGCATACCAAGAACCATATGTAACCTTTTATACAAGTGAAATGTTGGATTTGGATCATTGTATGAAATAATATGTTTAAATAGGAAGTGCAACTGTACTACTACTCAGACATAAAATACACATGATGAGTTCATGTTGAAAGGCTCTTATACTGGTAAGAATTGAGGTAAATTTGGTAACCAGAAAAAAATCATCAAAAATACAATGTTTTTATGAGTCTCCCATATAAGACCTACCAATATATTAAATGTATCATCATATCATTTCCATTCCGGATGGGGAGTCAACTATAATTGACGATCTGATGACCAATGCTCAAATTTCACAAAATGAAAAGTTTAAAATAATGTCACCAACCCTAAGGTCTATTTTTTAATACCCATTAACCAATTAATTTTTGTATATCATAGAACTATTTTTGAAAATATGGCTCACTTCACACTTATAATTAAGAAACTCACACATCTAATCTTCTCAGATAAATGTATGACAAAAATAAAACTATGGATGTAAATAATGTCATGATCATTGATAATCCTATCAGAATGTGCCACCCCACTGTCAAAACTACATATATAATATATGTAATATAAATCCGAAAATTTTTTGACACTTAAATGGATTATGAAGATATGAATAAATATATAAGGACATATGTTCCATCATCTCATGCACCACTTAAACCCCTAGATGGATCTTGACAAATAAATAAATCAAATAAGATTCTGAACTATAATCCTTAAAAGACTAAGTCTTTTTCTACTGAAAAAACACATCCAAAACACCGTTTCCATACAATATCGTATAATATAGCTCAATGTAAAAATAAATTCTGTACAAAACCCTTCTAGGTTTCCAATGATAAAAATCACACATAGATAAGATGTACTTAAGGATTTTATGGTTGGTATAAAGAAAAAAATCGCTACCAAAATATATTTTATCCAATAATTATCTTCTTAAATAACTATGGATTATTTTATATCATAATATGGATATTTATATTTATGAGGTCTCATGTACATTGATACTTATTCTATGACTCAATCTACCATTAACAACATTACCCTATGTAAAATCATAGATACATAAAAAAACATGGTATTTTAATTACCTTGACCAGGTAAGATCAAACCAGTGTAGTAGTAAAACATATCATAATACCATGAAAGGTGTTATTATAATCCCCATAACACACACACATTACACCGTTTATAGTTAATCCTGAAAGAAATGTTCAGGGAATGACAAGTATTTGTTGATTCTTTTGTATTTACATCATAACCCCATTAAGCATAAAATCTAAAAAAAATTGGATTTCTAATATTAAAAAACAAATATATCTATAAAAGGAAACACTAAAACACCATAAATATAGATTATTTGACCCATTAAATGTCTATTTCCAATGTAAAAGTGTCACATTGATAGTTTGAAATAAAACTGATCCTGTCTCATTGTACTTGTGTAGGTGAAAATATGTTGTAATTAAACATTATTTGTTTGGTAGAACAACAAAAATTTACCCATAAACAACTATGAACTGATCCAGAATGTTTGAATTATTTGGTTATATAAATCCATGAACATAACAAGAGTGTATTATTCAACCTGGATAAAATTATGATGAACTTGTATAGACCATGAATTCTTCTAAAAGTAATCTGTGATATATGAGGTTCTCTCACACATAGTTGATGATAACCTTGTAGGACCCCGGGACACCCTCAGAGGGGAGGGGTGAATCAGGGTGGTAACTTTTTCTTCTATTAGTTGTGGATCTTGTTCCCACGTTGGTAGGAACTACTTAAACCTGTATGATGGATATGAACATCAATTAAACATTCATATGCAGAGAGATGACACAGCTATTTTTACTTGGTTCACCACTAAGGGCTACGTCCAAGGAGCATAGGCCGACAGGTTGTCGGTCGTACCTAAATCCACTATGCTTAACTAGCTGCAGATTACAAATGTTCGGGTACATACACTCTGTCCCAGGCTCACTGCCTTTACAATTTTTCAGGGATAGCTCACTGCATCCCTCGGGTCACTCCCGTTGATTCCCCCTGGCTCACTGCCGTTGGTGAAGTCTCACTCAGTTTATAGACGTGAAGGTCTCTTCAATAGGTGTGCATTGAAGTTCTTCGTCTCCAGTTCATCATGAGACATTGCTTGCATCAGGGTTCAGATTTGATGCTCCTTTTAGTTCAATCCTTCTTCTTTAGTGCAATGAATGAATGCACTAGATCCCCTTGTCTTCGTTTGCCTGAATCACAATCACTGATGTGATTGCTTACTTAATGAACCTCAGCTTACTCGGCGTTGTCAGAATCAGTTCTCCATGTATGCATGAGATCATGCATGTATCATTTAGATTTCTTCTTCAATCTCACTTTGCACCAGAAGTATCAGGAAATATTTCATCTCTTGTGCAGCTCCAGAAAGGCGGGCGTGCTTTAACAATATCTGGCTCTTCTTTTCAAGCTCGGCGCGCAAGTCTCCCCCGGCGCGCAAGTCTTAGGCGCGCAAGTATAACCTGGCGCGCAAGTGTCACCAAAGCACCTGCGCGACTCCATCTTCTTGAACTTCAAACCTGCGTGACTCACTTCCTTCCTTGCCCAAATCACCTGAGGCGCTAAACCATCAGTCGGCGCACAACCTCTACTTGCGCGACCCAACTACCACTTGCGCGGTTCAACCACCTGCGTGACGAAAGCTCGAACAATCTCAACGTCTTGAGCTCCGTGAGAAATGAGGAGGGGTGGTCCAGTATTTATAGGCAAACTGGACCCCCTGCGCAGCGGCACGCAAGTCATCCATCTGCGCGCAAGTCTCGGCCCCTACTAGGCACTTGCACGATCAACATCAAAACTTGCGCGAACATCTTGCCTTTGCCAAATTTGGATCTTCTGATCTCGAAAAACCATAGGCGCGCAAGTTATAATGCATTCAAGGCATCAGCGCGCAAGTCTCTTCCCGGAACATAATTCACCTGCGCGACCTCAGCAAAACATGTGCGACCCTTATCCCTTTGCCATATTTTGATTCTCTGAACTTCAAAAACATATGGCGCGCAAGTTACCTATCCTCCAAGAGTATGGCGCGCAAGTCCCTTTTCCAAAATCACTCTTCTTCATTTGTTGATTTTTAGGCCCTGATATTTGGAAAACACTGGAAAACGGCACCACCTTTTATCTGCTCTTTTTGTACTGCCTCCAGATCATCCATTCCTCTGTTGATGTTCTTGAATCAAACATAGATTCTTGACTGCAACTCTTGAACTCGACATGTCACCATGGAATTTTCTTTGTCAACAAATTTGTATGTCATTTCTTTGCTTTGTCAACAAGTACGATCACCTCAACAGAACTTCTTCTTGGTGATCTGTATCCTTCAGAAACTCTTATTCTTTTATCACAAACTCCAATATTGTGATATGTATTCATTGAAGGCATAGCATTAGCATAATCATCTTCCATGACAATGTGATGTGCATGGCTATATCAGAATTCCAACCCTTGCACGGCCATCTTAGAATTCCAATCATTGGCACATTGTATTCTTCATCAATTGTCATGACCTACTTCATGAAAACCATGTGATTCAATTCATCAAGAAGTCTATTGCATGGTTCTCATGCAATCATGAGTAATTGCATGGTCATCATCCAAAACCCCTGGTTCTCATGCAATAACGAGGAATTGAATGGTCTTCATCAAAACCCATGGCTCTCATGCAATAAGGAGGAATTTCATGGTCTTCATCTGAAAACCCCATTCTTCTTTAATCATCCTCAGATGGATCATTCCTCAAATTATTCATTGTTGTAAACAATATATCACCTTTGACACATGTTCTTTGAACTTAAGATCAGCACAACAATCATCTGAATCACCACTCCTCTACTTCATCGGAGTACTTCATGATCTACTTCATGATATTCTTCATTTTTATCTGCATTGAAAACTATTGAAAACAAATACAACCTTATACACAAAGTGGTTCCAACAATCTCCCCCTTTTTATTTTGTTATCAATACCTTATACATCTTCTGAAATGAATCTGTTAATGTCAAAATGAGAATCTTCTCAACAAATCAATGTTTCTTTTCATTTCACATTCTCTCCCCCTTATTGACAAGAAATACAAAGCATATAGTAGGGGGTATAAATCCTCATTTATGCAATGTTTCATTAATCATTTCACTCTAAGTCTACTTGAGCAAAGCTCGATGTAGAAAACAAGAGGATTTGATTAAGCCAACAAGGCTGTCTGTAATCCACAGATCATGATACCAACATGAGATGATAACTCATGTATCTTGTCTTCAAGGGTTTACCACTTTTATTCCAGGTAGAAAAACAAATATGGTAGGGAATAATCAACCTGAAACTCCTGCACTCACATAAGAAAATAGACCAAGAATATTCAAGTGAAATAGGCAGGATAAGTGACCTTGGGGCACTTCCATTCTCTTTATGTCACTGATCAATTCAGTTACTCTCCCTTTGTAGAATAATCTTTTATCTGAGTAACCATGGGATAGAGTTTGAGAAATGTCATACATTATCCATTGGTGTGTTCTTCAAGTAATTCACAGAGTAACTGCTTTTGAGTCCAGTTGGAGTTGATATTGATTGAAACAGTGATTATGGAAGCATCATCATTCTTCTCCCCCTCAAGGGAAACACTCCTCATCATCTTCATCAAGAGTGATCCTTCATCATAATAATCTTTGAATATTAATTGAAGAATCTACTAAGGATGGAAACTTTATCAGATTGGCTATCAAGAGTTGAAAACATTCACGACTTCTTAGGTTCTCCCCCTGAGAGCATGCTTCACCTTCAATTCCCTGCATTATTAGCACAAATACAATACACAAATGATTACAGGAATAAGGTGGTTCCTTCTTGCTTTATCAAGAAGATTCTCTTGGTTGAGGTTCTTTTCTCAACCATGTTCCTCTGTTCACTCCAGTCTTCATGCCTGCACATTTGAACATATGTCCTGACATCTGTCGATGTGGCATGGCTCTGTTCACATTCTCTTCTGCTTTGTGTGGAGAATTTTTCTGCTTAGCAGCCATCATGAATGATACATTCTTACTCCTCATAAGGACAGCTTCTTGATCTGGTATTAAGTTTAGGAAACCTTTTGAAATGTGACCATATTTCTTGAATCTCTCACACAGAACTTCTTTGACACGTGTGTTTCTCTTAGTTTGTAAACTCTCCTGCACTGTGTCTTCATCATGTGAAAGTTTTCCTTTTCCTTTTTCACCAGCCTTGGCCTTCTCATCTTCAAGTTTCCTTAATCTTTTCAAATATTCTGGCCAGATAACAAATATGTCATTTTGAACATTTGCAGCTGGTTTAGGTCTTCCACATGGGTTCATCCGAGATTCATCCCACTTAGTGTTTCTTTTGGATGAATGACCCTTCAATTTCATGTATCTAAAATGCTGGGTCTTCTCAGCTTCCCTACTTGAGATCTTCTTGGGGAAATGTGTGTTCACAACATTCTTCTGATTTCCCCCCAAGGTAGTTGTTTCATTCTTTGACGGCATCAGAGGTCTTCTATTCTTATCAGCTCTGGTTATCTGTTGACCTAGGCATGCACCATTCTTGTGACCACTGTCATTGCATACATCACAGATGTTATCAAGCATTCCAAATCTGTATGCTATAAACAGATGCTTCTGGACATGTGGATGTTGCTTCTTCTTCTCTGGCTTCCTCCCCTTTGATATAGGCTTTCCATGTGCTTTTCCATGAAAGGGATTATAAAAACAATCTAGTGCACAGTGCCCAAATCTATTAAAGCACCAACATTCGCCCACAAATCTTTTCTTCTTTGTTTCTTCAGTATTAAGTTGTTGGGCCATCTGCTTAATCGTTTGTGCTCTATTTGAGGAAGAAGCTTCCTCCTTTTTCTTCCTATCCACACTAGTCATGGTGGTAGGTTTCTTCTTCTCACATATCCTCATCCATACTTGTTTAGAGCTTTTAATCCCACCTGCACTTATTGTCGGAGTGTATTTAGAAACATGAGTGCAACATGGTCTGGATGGTACCTTCACTTTCTCAGTTGCCTGTGATAGATCAATGAGCGAAGTCATGATCTTCTTATCACATTTTGGATGTCTTTTGACAATAGAATCCTCCATTGAGCATTGAGTACCGACAGCAACTGATGGTTGACGTGGATAATCAAGAGCTGTCATAATCTTCTTGTCACATGTTAGAGGCATTTCAGCTTTTGACTCCTCCAACGAACATTGAGTGCAAGAATCACTCATTTCATTCTTTTGTGAAGTCTCAATATGTGTGTTATCAATCTTGGTCAATTGAGCTTCCAATTTTTGACCCACAATATTGAGGATGGTCTTCTGATCTTCAATTGTGATCATCTTCTCTTCACAAGTCTTTTTCAACCTTTCAACCTCATCTTCATGCATCTAAACTTTGTTTTGTAACAAAGAGTCAAGTTCCCTGAATTTAATGGACGTTTATTCCAAACAAAAATTCTTGACTTCATTGCTCCTCTTCATCTCAGCTTCAAGTGCATGGATCCTTTCTTTTAGAGTCTTATTGACTGCCTCGTTTTCTTCAAAGACTTTCACCTGTTTGGTGAGCTTCATACTTGCCATAATTTTTCCTTCCATCCCCTTTTCCATATTGTCCGCTTCCCTTTCAAGTCTAGTGATCTCAACCTGCATAGATTGAAATAGGCTACAGATGATAGCAACCCTTTCTTCTGGAATATCATGCAGATATGTTCTAAGTTTTTCCTGAAAGCTTGAATTAGAGGTATCATCCTTTCCTCTGGATGAGTTTTGAGCCTTCTGATCGATACTTTCCAAGCCTGGTGTTTCTTCATTATTGGAATGGCATGAAGAAAAAGACATTGTATCTTCTTTGGATATGAGGGACTTCTTCAACTGCTTCTTCTCTTTCTTTTTCCTGTTTGTCATGGGCTTTCTAGATGTAGACTTCTTCTCATAAATGACTGTGTCATTATCAAGACTACTCTTCATTGTTAACTTTAAGAAAGAAACTCAAATCCTCTTCTCTATAGAATTACTGGAGAATATCCAACATAAGTCAACCCTTCCCTCTGATACAACTTGTAGGACCCCGGGACACCCTGAGAGGGGAGGGGTGAATCAGGGTGGAAACTTTTTCTTCTTCTAGTTGTGGATCTTGTTCCCACGTTGGTAGGAACTAGTTAAACCTGTATGATGGATATGAACAGCAATTAGACATTCATATGCAGAGAGATGACACATCTATTTTTACTTGGTTCACCACTAAGGTCTACGTCCAAGGAGCATACGCCAATAGGTTGTCGGTCGTACCTAAATCCACTATGCTTCACTAGATGCGGATTACAAATGTTCGGGTACAGACACTCTGTCCCAGGCTCACTGCCTTTACAATTGTTCAGGGATAGCTCACTACATCCCACGGGTCACTCCCGTTGACTCCCCCTGGCTCACTGCCGTTGGTGAAGTCTCACTCAGTTTATAGACGTGAAGGTCTCTTCAATAGGTGTGCATTGAAGTTCTTCATCTCCTATTCAGCATGATACATTGCTTGCATCAGGGTTCAGATTTGATGCTCCTTTTAGTTCAATCCTTCATCTTTAGTGCATTGAATGAATGCACTAGATCCCCTTGACTTCGTTTGCTTGAATCACAATCACTGATGTGATTTCTTACTTAATGAACCTCAGCTTACTCGGCGTTGTCAGAATCAGTTCTCCATGTATGCATGAGATCATGCATGTATCATTTATATTTGTTCTTCAATCTCACTTTGCACCAGAAGTATCAGGAAATATTTCAGCTCTTGTGTAGCTCCAGAAAGGTGGGCGTGATTTAACAATATCTGGCTCTTCTTTTCAAGCCTGACGCGCAAGTTTCCCCTGGCGCGCAAGTCTTAGGCGCGCAAGTATAACCTAGCACGCAAGTGTCACCAAAGCACCTGCGCGACTTTGTCTTCTTGAACTTCAAACCTGCGCGACTCACTTCCTTCCTTTCCCAAATCACCTAAGGCGCTCAACCATCAGTCGGCGCGCAACCTCTACTTGTGCGACCCAACTACCACTTGCGCGGTTCAACCACCTGTGCAACGAGGGCTCGAACAATCTCAAAGTCTTGAGCTCCGTGAGAAATAAGGAGGGCTGGTCCAGTATTTATAGGCAAACTGGACCCCCTGCGCGGGGGCGCGCAAGTCTCGGCCCCCGCTAGGCACTTGCGCGATCAACATCCAACCTTGCGCGAACATCTTGCCTTTGCCGAATTTGGATATTCTGATCTTGAAAAACCATAGGCGCGCAAGTTATAATGCATTCAAGGCATCAGCGCACAAGTCTCTTCCCGGAACATAATTCACCTGCACGACCTCACCAGAACATACGCGACCCTTATCCCTTTGCCATATTTTGATGCTCTGAACTTCAAAAACATATGGCGCGCAAGTTACCTATCCTCCAAGAGTATGGAGCGCAAGTCCCTTACCAAAATCATTTTTCTTCATTTGTTGATTTTTAGACCCTGAAATTTGGAAAACACTGGAAAACGGCGCCACCTTTTATCTTCTCTTTTTGTACTGCCTCCAGATCATCCATTCCTCTGTTGATGTTCTTGAATCAAACATAGATCGTTGACTGCAACTATTGAACTCGACATGTCACCATGGAATTTCCTTTGTCAACAAATTTGTATGTTGTTTCTTTTCTTTTTCAACAAGAACGATCACCTCAACATCACTTCTTCTTGGTGATCTGTATCCTTCAGAAACTCTTCTGCTTTTATCACAAACTCCAATATTGTGATATGTATTCATTAAAGGCATACCATTATCATAATCATCTTCTATGACAATGTGATGTGCATGGCTATCTCAGAATTCCAACCCTTGCACGGACATCTTAGAATTCCAATCATTGGCACATTGTCTTCTTCATCAATTTTCATGACCTACTTCATGCAAACCATGTGATTCAATTCATCAAGAAGTCTATTGCATGGTTCTCATGAAATCATGAGTAATTTCATGGTCATCATCCAAAACCCCTGGTTCTCATGCAATAACGAGGAATTGCATGGTCTTCATCAAAACCCATGGCTCTCATGCAATAAGGAGTAATTGCATGGTCTTCATCTGAAAACCCCATTCTTTTTTAATCATCCTCAGATGGATCACTCCGCACATTATTCATTGTTGTAAACAATGTATCACCTTTGACACATGTTCTTTGAACTTAAGATCAGCACAATAATCATCTGAATCACCACTCCTCTACTTCATCGGAGTACTTCATGATCTACTTCATGATCTTCTTCATTTTGATCTGCATTGACAACTATTGACAACAAATACAACCTTATACACAAAGTGGTTCCAACAAACCTGACCAAAAATATATTTTTGATACCTCACAAAAACCCTTCAACTATTTAAATATATGATCAATATAAGAAATATCATTTTGGTTCTTAAAATTCATCTGATTCAACGTTAAGAAATTAACACACTCCTCAAATGTTCCATATAACATCTTATTATAAAATAATACAGATCCCCATGGTCACAGAATAGGATGGAAAAATCAGTTATTTTACTATTATTCAAGAATTGATTTATGTTCTTGGTGATTCTTTGGATCCATTATGCAAGGAATAATAAAAAAGGATCCCACTCAAGTCATCAACTCAATTGTGAACTCAATCTCCCTCTAATGTTGAATTCATGAAATGTACACAAGAAATAATTCATAGAACTGATCTAACTCTAGAGGGAATACATTATTCTCTACTAACCCATCATCTAGATGAACACTAACAACATGTTCCATGAGCTCACCTAGTTGCAAAAGAAATGTCCATGCTTTTCCTTCAATGATATCTCATTCCCATCTGTGGACACTAGTGTCACCTTCTTGTTTTTAGAAATAAACTCTCCTATGATAAAATACAATGTGTCACTATTATGAATATAACATCTCCACCATTATGTTTGGTGAAAACCATACATCTCAAGTACATATGTGACTTAAAGGATATAGTACGGGTCAACATTGAGGGGGTAGACCATGAATTGTCATATTTTTATTAATGTACTATTTATATAGTGTAAATCGACATTACCCCACATTTATAATCCAAAAATAAACCCAAATCATTGAATAAACCAAGAAAAAATAAATGAATTTGAGGCCTCATTGTCCAATAATGCACTTGAGAGTGTAGTATGTACACAGATAAAAAATCTAATAGTTAGAGGCATAGCCTCACCACTGCAAGGTGCATGTTGATATACATGAAGCTGAAAATCCCCACTACCCTATAATAAAGTGCTTGTTCCTTGTGACATACTATCATGCTAATATGAATTCTACTTTCCTTTAGTAACATGTCCCCCACCAAGAGTAGTATATCTTTTTGTAATCCTGTATGCTGATTGATACATTATAGAAGACCTAATTACAATGGTAATTAAAAATATATATCCTCCACTAATTCCATAATTTTGTGGGTACCTTTAGAAACTCTCTATATAACCCATTCTTTTACATGGAAAACCTTACACCGGTTGATATGTAATCTATATTTACTTGTGGCTTCGTCTACCATACTGATTGTTGATGAATGAAATACCTTCATGATAGATATATCCTCTTCGATAAACACATTTTCCACAAAATATCTAGATGAAAGTCTTACACCAATGCATCATACTATAGGAAGGAAACCACTAGATCATTAAAATGACATGATATATCCTCCCCTAGAATAATCCTTGTGGTTTATTTATGATATGATATCCTCTTGCAAAAAATCACTAAAACTCATCAAATAAAAGTTCATTACTTGGTACATGATCTCAAATGTTTTTCTATCCTAAAATCGTCTACCTATAGTAACTTCTTATCTTATCAAAATCTACGCAAACTACTACATGACTATGATGTGACCAACAAAAATAATATCCATCAAATATCCCTTAGTGAAGTGCATAAGATATACATATTCCTTGTACCTCAGGGTCTCGTGATTAATTTTCTCTATGAACTTATATTATACATAATTCCATTCCATTCCCTCCATCTTCTCGTCCTGAGAGTAGAAAACCCTCGAGTGATTCACTGGTCCTTATAACATATCTGATAATATTGCAACCCGTTTATCAAAAGGCATCTCTACGTGATCGATAATCATCTGTATAGTTTCAATCAATAACTATTCTACCTTATGTATAATATCTATAGTAAAGATTATAGGGAATTATAGAAGAAATTATTTAGTTATTCTAAACATATTTAGGGAATACTACACCAGGTCTCACTCCATATGTTACATTAAATGAGAAAAGGCCTCATTAAAGTATTCATCCCCTCTATTATCTAGAACGAACATGATATATTTCCCCTATACTGGATGATAATTCATAACGATGACATCCACTCACCCAACTAATAGGCGTCGTCATTGTGGCTTCTATCTATAAAACCAAGGAAAATTAGTAGAACACATAAAGAATGTTTCAGCAATAAGGAAAATAGAGATCAAATCTATTCATAAAAAATTACCCCACATACATTATCTCAATCGGTGAAAACACCACAAAATCAATTCCCCAGACCATCAATATTAGTTCCATGGTAGAAAAAGTGTGGATCAGACATACCTAATAACAAACCATTCATTACAGAACCTTTAAAAAATATCACTTTGAAAAACATAAATAATTCTAAAATATGAACTATTTTTTTCAATACAATTCAATACTAATATATTATAACAATTTAATTCTATTTATTTTGATAAAAAGTTATCCAATTATATTTTTTTACATTTCTTATTTAAAAAATTGATCCTTTTCACCAGTAACCAATTCATTAATTCCACAATGAGACCAAATGTGTTATCTATTCTCATAAACCAACTACAACCATATATTTGTGTGTATGAAACAATATTTATGTTAGACATATACCAAAGAGAATAAATTGATGCATATATACAAAAAACTAATTCCACACCCACCCATGATTAATTTATTTGAAAATAAAAACATCACACCTCATTTGGATCACCCATGTCTAAATAACATAAAAATATAACAAGATAACAGCAAGAAAAATAATTAATACCCACTGAATTACTATTTCCCACATAGAGAAATTATATACTCTGATGAATTAGATCATTTTAAATACACATTAAAAACTAATCTCTCATCTGCCATTACATTTTCTTAGAGAAATATAATAGAGAACATCTCAGACACCACTTTGTAATGTCCTGACATAGGTTCCACTATAATTGATGACCCAACACAAAGTGGTACATGGCCTGAAGCATGAAAACACATATTAAAAGTATTTAAACTAGAATTTTTGATCTAATGGATCTTGTGGGGATGATATACACACTCTAATAGAGTAAACAAATAATATAATTCAAAATAAACATCATCTTTCAATAATAATAAATTCTGGAAAAATCACACACCACATTCGAAAACTGAGGATGTATATTCATAAGTAATATAGTTAAATATTAAAAAATTACTATTATAATGTTCTATATGTAAATAAATGTATGAAACTAATGAAAATCAAAAAATCATGTCCAAAAATCGGGTAATGTCCCTTCAGTCCCATCTCAATCCCATATCCATCATCAACAACCAAGCAATGAGAATTTTACCATCTCTTGACATGCAACAATGATGTATTATTCGGTATTCAATGACATTAATAGAATGGTGTAAGTAAAATTCCATATTCCAATACCATTGGTGTATATAATTAGATTTATTCTAATCACTTGGTATGAAGATGTAAAAAACCAGCAGGGGATGTAATTAGAACGCTTTTCATTATTTATAAAAATTTTAAACTAACCACTCAGGTTCTTAGTTACCGTTGTCACCCATACACATAAAACCTATGTAGGTCCAATTTTTTTCATATGAACCATGTGTAAATGGGGTCACATGTTTGAGAAAATGTTGATAAGACCACGTAACATACTATGTTTATCTGTCTAACAATAACAAAATTGATTTGGAACACCATGTAAAAAACCCTAGAGTCAAGAGTGTGATTCCTTCTGTTGAAATATACCTTATAAAGGTGTTTATTGATGATCATTATGGTCTTATCATGGGGTCGTGACATGATTCCAACATCCCAACAAATTGTTTCTCTCGTTGCCAATGGTTAATCATTATTAATCTTTTAATAAAAAACACCATTAGTGCACCATTCAATATATCATAATTACATGGTTAATTACATTCAACATATTCTCAAATACCATAGTTGCGAAATTTCATAATTATAAATATAATAAGAATAATTTATCTCCCCATTCAATAAATTTAACCACATAAAAACACATTTAACCATTTTCCTCATTTACCCATCTATATGACATTATTATTTTAGCTTGTTCATGTTAATCCAAACACACATTTATTCAATTCCATCACTATTACAAAAAATAAAATTTATTACATGTTTTAAAAAATTTATTTCATCATTAAAAACATAATTATTATGTTGAAGAAATTTTTTCACCCCATCGGTGACCATTAGTCATATATAATCAATCTCATCAAATCAAACATGGATTATGAGGGGATAAAAACATCATTTACACAGATATGTTGTTATTTCATACAAATGGTTCAAATAATCCATAAAATTTACCAAATTCAAAACCAAAAAATAATAAAATAAAATTCATTATAATTTGATATTTCTTCTACAACAACTATCAAAAAATTTATACAAACTCTCATTGACACATAAATCTTGATTAAATACCAAAAATACCTTAATTAAAAATATATAAATCTTATAAAGAAATATTTTTTATAAATCATAAGGATGGGATCCTTTATACAATCTATCTTCATGAAAATTGAATACATTTTAGTAATAGACTCATCTAGATATATGATTTTCAACAAAAATCCCTTCAAATGACATATGATCTAGGGAGAATAAGCCTTTTATGAAGAGAAAACCCATAGTTTATCACTACATTTTCTATATGAATAAAAATAGAAATTATTGTAATAACTAAAAATACATGAGAGATAAAAAGGAGAAATTACATATTTTAATGAGGTTAATGGTTCATCAAATCACATTTTTATACGATACTCAAAATATGCACTACACTCTATCCATGATTTATCTTAGGTCACACAGTCTGTGGGGGGTCGCACATAGTTTATAAAACCATCAAGGGGCTTTTTTTAATATCGTTCTATAAGCAGATATTTTTTTTAATCAATTTTCAATTTTTGACAACCATTAACACCTTATTTTATGGCTACAATATTAAGGTGAAAAATTTGTTGTAACTTTTATAATACTATCTTCCCTACATAGATGAGCCTCTTTTTTCCCTTATCATGACCTAAATCCTTAGTACACATCCAGTCCCCTCATTTACCCTGGAAACATTATAAAAGGTGTTAACATAAAATAGTAACAAGGGAGTATCTCATTGAATTATCACGAACAAAAAACTAATAACATAGTTTAAAACTTATGTTTCCAAGATTGAGAAGATATATGATTATATTTATTTTAACTATTACAATAATATATCTCATTATTATTATTTTAGTTAATGAATATAACACAAATAATGATTGAAAAATTTACTGTGATAATCAATGTGGTGATTTTGAGGAGCCAATTTTTATGATGGCACGATTGGAAGATATCATGATAATTAATAATTAGTTATAATAATATATTTTTTAAAAAATTAACCTTAACTAAATCATGAACTCACTAAGAAGATAATAACAGAGTTCTTTGAGATATTGGTTTATGGATACCATAGATGAATGGAGGGTTAATTAAATTCAGGTCAGTAATTTGGAAGTAGTTATACATGAATATATCACAATGTTTTGGGAAAGAGATTTATTTTTTTAAATTAAGAGAAAAAAGATATGAATTGATAAAAAAAGAATATCACAGAAAGAAATAAATTTCCTCCTAGGTATCCATTTATTTTTTATTTTCTTAATAATGTGGAACTGAAGATTTATCTATGTCAATTTCAAATAAAAGTGCATAAGACCTAGACCATTGAAGGTTATATATTATGATAATCATTGAAATGTAATTATTGAATATTTTATGATTTTTTATTTATGAATTATGTTTCTATTAAAAGAATAATGAAACATCTACGGACTATTTTAATTTTTTGATGAAAATAATTACTAAATTAAGATCAAATTACGAGTTACAGATACAGTAATGGGTTATGAGATTAAGTTTTTGTATTAGAAACCCCGTTTGAGGTTATAAGATATTCTTTTTTCGTTATAATAATGGAATTTTTTGAGTCACATTATTTGGTTGAGGTATATATAAACAATATTTTTAATATAAAGGATTACGTGGGGAAAAACGGTTACATTTTATAAGGATTATGATAAATGGTATGAGATAACCATTATGGTAAAACATTATTTAATGATATATTTATTTGTTTTGTTTGGATATATTAATATTAAAGTATGTAATGGCCTATAATGAACCATTTGTGTGTGTTTTTTAATATTTGATATTAATGCACGGCATTAGATTCATTTTGATTATTACCGTACATTGTGGTTACCATTTTGGATTTGGTAATGTGACGAATAATGTAATGTTTTTATTTTTTGGATTAGATTTTTGGATAGAGATTATTATTTGTGCCTCAATAGAAATAAATTCATATTGTATTTTTATTTATTAGTGTAAAAAAATGAAGTTTAAATTAAACGAATCACAACCAAAGGTTGGAATTATGCATATAAAATTAAAATATATAATTTGGGTTTATTTTAAGGTGTTCGGTATCCTTATATTAAAATAATACCTCATTTTTATAATAAGGAAATTGAAATAAAAAAAATTTATCCTTATACGTTCATTTGTTATGGACTCGTTACCCCTCAAAATTTTATGGTCTTGTGGTTCCTAATATTCTCCAGGCCTTGTTTCTTATAAAACTCTATCTATACCTAAGCATTAGTTTTCAACCGCTTGTACAAATATTTTCTTCAAAATAATGTTTTAAAACATGGATACATAGTTAGGTGTTTTTCAACATGACCTTTATGCTTCCCCTTCACTCTTATCAAGATGATATGTTATTAAATCATTTATGATGTGGGTTCTTTTCACAAAGGCATGTCCTCTTGATGGCCAAAATATAATTTTGAGGGAAAGAATTCATTAATGGGGTACAATGCATCAGCCAAATAATTTATAAATATTCCATATTAAAAAAATAATTTGATTTATAACTATTGTTACAAACAACATCGAGTATAAACAACCCATGTTATATAATAAAAATTATATTATTTAACTTGATAGTTATAAACTATTTATGGAATTTGTGTTTAATAATATGAGTAAATAATTTTTAAAAATTATATATTTTACACATGTATAATATAAAATAATTTTTTACCAATTTATTATAACTGAAAATATCACATCAATGTAATATAATTTTTTTTAAACAATTATGTGCATAATTGTTTTTTATCTAAATAAATTTAATTAAAAATATTATTGAAATTTTTCAATGAAATATTTATAAAATTTATTCAATAATATATTATTATCATTAATGTAATATTTTTTAATGAAAGAGTTAATAATAAATCCAGTTTATTCTTAATAATGTATTACTTAATCATGGATTCATTATATTTAGTGAAATTATTTTAAAAATAATTGTAATGTGTTTTAGAAAAGTTAGTTAAAAAATATAACATTATTTTTGAAACATACAGGGAATGTTTTCCTCGATTTAATGTTTTAATTTTATGGAAAGAGTAATTTTTGATGAATATGGAAAAATTATATTTTTCATTGAAAATTGGTATTCTATATAAAGTATTAAAAAAGATAATTTTTTCTAAAATGGGTTTAAAATAAATTTTTGTTAAAGATATTATAATTAGTTTAATTTAGTTAATTCTAATATATTTTATGATTGATTTTGATATTTAATCATTTTTTTTAGAAAAAAATTTCTTTGAAAATTGTATCATCATTTCCCATTAATGTATAATTTTAAAATAAATAAAAACATTTATTAGAAATGAATTTTAAAAAAGTGGATTCAAAATTTTGTATCATAATAATTAATATATGTTATTAATAAAAAATTAGTTTTATTCATATTTGTTATTACTTATATTAAAATTTGATTACCATTGTTATCATTAAAATGTGTTTTTGAGTGTTACATGCATCCATTGTTAAAATTTATCTTACACACACTAAGTGTTCTAATTTAGTAATTTGTTTGAAATTTAATATAATTTGGTTCAAATTATCTAAAATTATAATTTTATTTTATAACTAATGATTGCATATCTTATGTACCTAAAAACCTTATTATTGTGGTGAGAACTAAAATGAAAAAAGTAATTTAACATATACGTAATGATAATATCATGTTTAAAACACAGTTCAAATTTTTTTTGTATAGGTGTGTAAAGAAAGATAAATTTCATAAAATATTTTATTTAAAAGATTTACAGTCACTAGGGTTTAGGTTTCCATTCCATTCATGAAAATTTCTTGGTTTTTACAAAAATTACTATTTCACCTCAATTATAAAAGGGAACCTCTTCCCCTCACATATAAATACCTATTAATAAATTATAATCATTAAAAAAAATAGAAATATTCAAACCCAAAAATTTATACATTATTTATAGCTTATAGTATTCCAAAAAAACCAACCCTGTGGTTTTCAATAATAGATATAATGTTGGGATTTATAAGAAAAAGTAATTGTCTTCTCTAATCAAATTATTCTTTATTTATTCTATTTACAAATCCAATTATGTATTAAAATTTAAAATATAGAAATGAAAATTTCTAATATATACCTATATTTTATTAGGATTATTTCATATATTATATATATCTCCACTTCTATAAAATGGAAAACAAAATCATTAACTATGTGTATGATGGACTTTCGCCTCATTAACTGACGTAATTCATTCTACATAACAACCTAACATTTATAGCTTTAACGATTTATTTTATATATATATTTATAATTATGGATGAAAAATATCAGATCTTCCTTTTTACTTCAGCATCTATTGGGAAGTGATAATGTCGCTCATGCGGACACGTAGATTATCTCTTCCACAAAGTGATGTGATTTTTCATTCAATTAATCATAAAAATGTTAGTAATAATTATAGACTTGAGAAACATTTATGATTTATATGTAATATTTATTAATATTGATATGTGAATTTTTTTTATAGTTCATTTTTACCATCTGAGAAAAAAATAAAACAAATTCATGTGTACGTACGACCTACCATCTCAAGAAAGGGGGTAACATATTTTTCTATCCTTATATTATTAGTATTATTATTAATTATTATTTTATAAATATATAAGAAATTTATATCATTTCTAACATTATATATATTATGTATTCGTCGTATATATTGTAGGTGTGAAACTACTAGACCAAAAAATATATTAAAAATAAAGAAATTCTTACATGAAATAGTAAAAGTAATAAATAATTAATAATAAATGCATCATAAATGATTATAAGTAAATATTTTATGGTATTATAATTATGATTATTAATTTTGAATATTTATAAGAAAAGTATACATGTATTATATCGGATTTCCTAAAACAAAAAACGATGTCACACACTTGGTAAGGCATTTCATATCACATTAATTTCTATGGGACAAATTCTATATTACCAAAATATTTATTTTATATAGTGTATGTACTATCCATTAAAGTACATTTTTTGGATAATATCGTTAAATTTATGCGATATATATATATATATGTTTATTTCTTTTATGGGTCTTATGATTCAAATAATACAAAAATTTTGAGATGTTATTTCACAATCTAATTATAATTTTGGATTTTATATATTATAATCTCAACTAATATAATTATATTATAATTATATCATAAATATTCATTAATTCATTCTCATATATCAATTTATAAAAATTATACGTTTTCCTTTCATTTGTCTCTTTTAATTATTGAAATGTTCAAAAATAATATTAAAACAATATGATGTATTTCCTCTTTTGTCATTATTAATTTTCTTCAATCTCTAGGTTTCATAAAAATGTTTTCAAAAATGTTTACTTTATTCTAATATAACTTTTCAATGTATTTTTTAAAAATTATAGAATTTCTTAAGTGTGTGTATATATGTCTATTCATTTAATTTGGTTAATGAGTTACTTTTGGAATTTCCACAAAAGTGTGAAAGGAATGATTATATTATTAATTATTTAGTATGAACTAAATCTTCCATTAACCAAAATAGTGATTGATTTGATTCCTCAATTACATGATTAAAAGAAAATTTTCAACAAAAATGTTCTTCATAATACTAAGGATATTCATATTTTTTAAAATCGCAATTCTAAAGTGATAATTCTATTTTACACACGAATGTTTTTTATTAATTATATTTTATTCAAATTCCTTAATTTAAATAACACTTATCTTACATATGATTCACTAGGGACATGATATTTTGATAAAATAATTATTATTTATCTAGATTCATTATGGTTATTTTGATGAGGGATATACTATTCTGATACCATTATATTTATTACTCAAAATGGATTATGATTATTTATATAGTTTGAAGATACTATTAACATTTCATATGCATGTTTTCAATACCAATTTTTATGTTGATTGTAGTTCACCCATTTCAAATGAGTAATTATTTTATCTTTTTAGGTGAGGAGTTGGGATGATATATAACCTTAGTATATCATTTTCTATAATGATACAAAGTAGATTGGTTATTTTCTAGAGGTCGTACAAATTTATTTAAGATATCATGGAACATGGATTTGAGGGTCTATTTATGATTTTAGAAATTACAAATTCCCTCATTATGAAAACGTTAATTGTTTTACATGTGATTATTGGAATAATAATTAATATATCTGGATATTATTCAATATCATGTAACTAGTCATAAGGAATTATTTTTTATCATTTATTCATACCATCTTTTTATTCATTTTCTTGTTATTGATTAAAAAGATTGTTATTTCTATTATTTAACTATTAATACTATTTATGCTTTTTTATTATTAATAAATCACACAGTACACATACCCATAAAGAGAATTTCAGAACACCCCCTTTTTCTATTCAACATGATCTTGGGAACAGTATTATGAATGAAATGTAGGGTTATTCTAAATTGAATTGTTGTTTTTTGGAAGGAAATATTTTATATTATATTATGATTTCATATGTAATTTAATTTTCAATTATATATTGAGTAGTCAACACAACTAAATTATTTGGTCATTTGTGAATTTATATTTTTTTTCTAGAACCACTTTTTTTGTAACCATCGATAAATGGCCACATGAATCAGGGTATTTTCAATATCTTTTACTTTATATTTAATTACACCATATCTTAAATTATATATTATAGCCTCCAACACAATATCATTGGTTTGATAATTATAATCATAAGTCATTTAAAACCTTATTTAGTTGAAAAAACTCATTCATTCTGTTTAACTGCACATCTATGTCCCTTCATTGATGCATCACTATATATCAAAAATACATCCCTTATTGATATAAAAGTAAATATTGTTCCATTAACCAATGTCCTCATAAAATATTCTTAACATTATTTACAATATACAACCCATATGAACTTAAAACCTATATTTTTCAGAAAGGATAATTGGATAGATAATTGATATGTTTTTAGAATAACTCATCAAATAGAACATAACAATCCATGTAATCTATATACCTTCTTTATATTCAATATTGTGGTCCATTCCACTGCTACCATTTTATCTCATCCATCAACTAATATTGAATCCTCAAATACAACATCGAAATGAAAATAAAAATCTTTATTATAATTTTTTAAAAATATTTAATATATATCAATTTTTAAAAGTTTTTTTAAAATGATTCATGAATGACTGTTTTTCTCATCAAGAAATATAGAGTGCACAAAGATGAAAAATAAAATATACCAATATAATTATCAATATAGTAATTTAATATTATTCTAATAATATAAATAATTAATGGGTTCATTATTTAGAAAATGGAATTAATTTATATTATCATTTTCTATAACTCATAAAATATTTTCATTGGAATATCTTTTTTCCTTTCATGTAATTAATGACAAAAATAATGAAGATCAATATTTGAAAAATTTGGGGATCCTTAATGCTGATCAAAAAAGAAAACAATGAATGATATAAAATTGTTTTCATTTATATTAATACAATTTATTTTAGTGTAATCAATTAAAAACCTCAATGAACCATTATGCATATTATAAAAAAAGTCCCACCCAATAGATAAACACTAGGGTATTAAAATCCGTTATTGCACATCTCATACTATATTTTAATATTTTTTAGAAATCACACTATATACATCTTATATGGAGTTCTACTTATATTTTTCCCTCGTTTATGAGATAAATTGATAAATAAACCACACACAAAGGTGGATATTGATATAGAAAATTCGGAAATAGGTCAATGTTTTCATGTACATAATGTATATAGTTTATTCTCTGGATTCAATTACCAAGCAAAATATTTGTGTGATATTCATACACAAAAATATAATTAAGTAGAGATAATATATGTGGCTATTGTAAAAACTATTTAAATTTTAATAATAAAATTATCCTTTAATTTCTTTTAATAAATATATTTTAAATATTTTTATGAATTAAATGAATACCATGTAATTTTTCAATGAAGAAGGAAATAATTTTATTCCTTTTATAATAATTTCCTTATTTTATAATGTTTTATTTAGGAGATAAATTTAAATATTTTATAATATTAATTGTAACTATATATATATACTTATTTTAAATCAACATATACAAAAAACTACAATGAAATATTGGTGTATTTTTGATAAATAAATTCTAAGCGAGTGGTGGAATGTAATGAATTTTTAATAATTTTCAATATTTTAAATAAAAATAAGTAATTTCATATTTCATATTGTTATTAAATAAATATGTGTTTCCCTTATTTATAAATAATAACATTAATTATGTTTTAATCAACATTATATCTAGATTTTGTATAAGTTCATATTCGGAATAAAAAATGAATTTCTCTAATTTTTTTCACGGTGTTTTCTAATATATTCTAATTTTATACCACATATATAGAAATAATATTGAAACATGGATCAAATATGTCTATTTATTGTATATAAATATAAATAATTATATTACCGTTGTTTTTTATCATTAATTGTAACTGTAAAAAATATTTTTATCCTTGTAAAGGAAAACTTTTTATATTAATGTTAAAAATTATATGATAAGGACTAAAAATTAATTAAAAAATCCTATTTATATTTGATTATTGGGGATCAACCATAATCAATAAATATTCTTAATTTTTAATGTATTTTCTATTTTCATTCCAAATGAGTCATATATTATTTTATGTCTTTATAATGTCAAAAATGACACACCCTCGAAATTCAGATCTATATAATTCAATACACGCTAAAAAAATTCAATTATAATTGTTCAATTGAGAGATTATTTTTTATTATGGTAATATATTAGTATTATTTTTTGGGAAAATAATTACCATAAATTCTTACAAAACCTGGATATGTGGGTTGTTTATGTAGAAGAAAAACCTTGTAACCAATTTTAAAAAATATACGAGGAATATTTTTTAGATTCATTATAGTGTACCACTTATTTTATTGATATATATAATATATCACGAATATATTTATTTATTATATTAAAAATTAGTTTCTGTAGTTGTATTTTTATTTTATAATTAAATAAATATTTATGAAAATTATATTACAGATATTATATATTCTAAAATATTTTATTAAATGAATTAAAATTTATAAAAAATACTATATTCGGCATAGTGATTATTTTATGGATGGAGAATTCATACATATTTCATTTATGATTCATTATATCTATTATAGCAAATTTCATGACTCTTAAAAAGAAAAAAACATTGATATTTTCATTATTGTGAAAACATTTATCTGTGGGTTAAAACAATGAGATAATGGTAGAAACAGAATATAAAAAGTCAATATTTTATTGTGTGATATAACTTTAACACATAATCACTCTTACATCAAATTAAATTAATTTTTTTTCATTATTCAATGTAAAAAACATATATTTATTTAATATTTTAAATAAAATCACAGATTACCCAACCCACGCCAATAAAAGGGAACCGAAAATTTAATCTCTTTTTGACAATTGGAGCACTTCAACTCATCCAGTAACCACAAAAATAACATCTCATCAGATCTCCAGATATCCTTAATTAATTTGATAGATCATAATATCATCCTAATATTTCTTTGATCAAATCCAAAAAATAATTTCCAAAGAAGTTGTTTCATTACTATTTGAACATTTTTATTTTATTTAATGTTCTATATAAATAATATCATATTCATCTATTATAAAAAAAATCATTCATATAAAAACATATTATAATTTAAATATAATAACCTATATCTATATCTTACTTGATATAATATTCCTATTGTATGTGATATTATAAGGGTTCTATGAAGGGAATGTAAAAAAGGCACCTCAATGACCTTATTATATAAGTTAATGAGTTTTCAAAGAAATATTTACATTTAGAAATGTATTATAATTATATTTTTAATGAAATTGTTAGTCAAATTTGTGGTAAAATTTATGGTTTTTATAAATTCTTTTAATTAGATTACATGTAAATTTAGAAAACCTTAGGGTTATGATTTTTAATTTATTTATTTTTAACATTATAAACATTATTTTCCTGTAAAAAATATTTCAAGACAAAGTAAATGATTATTTGATTAAAATATTATTACATTAATGATAATATATGATTTATTATATAGTGGATTTAAAATTACTAATCATTTTCTTTATTTTTTTCAATGTCCCTTACTGATCTTTTTATGGTCAACCAACATTTTCAGTTGTTTTCCATTGGGATTAAGGATGAATCAGAACAATGAAAATATAAATATAAAAATCATATTGATTTTTCCATGAAAATAATACATTATTAATTTTAAAATCTATATGTTTTTGTATAAAGGGATAATTATTTGAATTTTTCCACTTGTTCTATATGGGGTTTTTATTTAAGAGTTATGACTTAATTTTCCAAAAAAATATAGATCTAAAATTATTATTAAAATTAATGAAATATAATTATCTCTACAAATTATATTTATAGATTAATTATGTCAAAAAACATAGAGATGGTAACATAGGATGGTAAAAATAACATTTAAGGATTTGATATTGTATATAAATACACTTAAAATAGTACAGGTTTTTATTATCAATATATATAATTTGAATACTACATTGTCTCTTATTATAAAAATTCAATGTTCAGAATGAATTTATATATATTAAATCATTATTATGATTTTGGAAAGAAACAATAGGGTTATATCCTTTCAAATATTCATCCTATTTTTGTTAGAATTGGAATTTAGAATCTTGTTTCTATAATGGTTCAATTGACACTTGATATTAATAGTGGGGGAATCCATGGGAATATGAAACCACAAATACCATCATTGAATGTGTATACAGTAAATAATTTCTTAAAAAAACTCTCTAAGAAATTTATTTTTTCATATAACCCTTTCACAAATGAACGATGTATCAAAGCAATATATTAGAAATTTGATGTCATCGGGTTTTCAGAAAAATAAAAGATAAATAATTATATTTTCTATTTTAAATGTGAATCATATCTATGGAATTCTATGGTTAGGAATGCGAGAGAAAGAGAATAGAATGATTCCATTGAATGATATAAACATAATGATATTTTCCATAAATAATATTTTCCTATGGTTGTTCAACATATGGTGAATGTGAAATTTTATGAATGGAGATATAAGGAGGATGATTGATTGGCCTCTAATATAGAAACATAAACCTATTGGCATAGTTTAAAACAAATTATTTCTAGGATATATATGAAAATTTATTTATTTACTTCATATTGAATTAATGATATCAAATGGAATTGTCATCCTATGAGTCAAAAGGTTATGAAAGACTTATTCAGTGCGCCATGTACGGTGCAAATAATTTTTTTAATGATCATGTGATATAATATGAGAATAAGTTAAAAAATAATATAAGGAATTTAAGGGGTTTGAATCCACCAATTAAATATGCAGGTAAGAAAATAAAATATATATCTTGAAATAGGTGAATTAAAAATATCCCTGGTGAATTTTTTATTCATCTTGGTAATTTTAATGATGTAATATTTTTTGTATACATAGATCATTACATCATATATAATGTTCAAAAAATGATAAAAACATGATGGTAAGATTCTTATATTTTATTGATATGGGTTCTTATGAAAGGTCCTTCCAATATAAATGAACTAATAATCAAAATAATGATGATCACAAATAGAAAGTAAGGGATAAATCTATTGAGACAAATTTATCATATGAAAGACCATCAGATAAAGTGGAATGGGGTATGCCTCATGTCATTTTGGAATGTGATAAAATATATTTTGACTCTGGGTCTACACACTATTTTAAATTTTGAGAATTTTTCTAATAAAGTATAAATTTCACATAATGAAATAAAGATAGTATATTTGATAAAACAACTTGGAGAACAATTAATGTAAAAACACAATATATGATTATATAATGTTTTTTTGTGGCAATGTTGTCCTTGAAAACATTTTCGTCATCATGCCTATGTATAATTATTTTTTTCTATTTATATATTTTCTCTATGTTCACCATTATAAAATATATTGTAATTATAATGAATTTTTTTTGAATGTTTTTTAGTTTATATCAAATAATAAATTCATACCTTTTATAAAATGTTAAGATACTAAGTAATGGTTTGAAAATGGAAATGAAAGTTATATTGAACATATCATTGAGAAAATGGAGATAATTAAAATCAATGATGTCTATATAGTAATTGAATATCCATATTTATTTCTAATACACATTCAAGGTATTATTCCCTCTTGGGATGTTGATTTTATTGTTTCTATTATTCCAGATTATATGCCAATTTCAATACCCCTTATCTAATAAATCACGTTGAACATTATCTAGTGATGTATATATTATTGTTGTTTCAAGATAAGGGATTTATTTGTTGAATCAATTCTCTAAGGTGTTCACATATTCATTTTTTTTGAAATAATATAGGTTTACTGAGACTTTTTATATATTATATATCCTATCATTACATTACTATTATGAACTTGTATCGTTGTACTCATAACAATGATTTGATTGATCATATTTAGGGAGTGATGTATTTTTTAAATTTTGATATCATGTTTGGACATTTTAACTTCTAACTGTTTATGTTTTTTTTCATATTTTCAAAAAATTAATATCATTTTAATGATACACACCAATGAGTTTCTCAGATAGGATGCATGAAGCATAACACAGAGTATCAATAAACTATGAAATAGTATTATTCTGACCTAGATATAATTTATGATTTTGTGAATATTATAAAATTATTTATGACAAACATATCAAAATTTCCTACTATAGATAAATTTATTTATAAATACATTTTAAATAATCAATCAATTTTGAGAACAGTGATTATATTCATCAAACATATGTTTTCGTCTAAGATTATTTATAAATATTTATATGAGATAAATTTATAACAATTTTCGGAAAATAATTTAAAACAAATATCATTAATATTTAAATCATCATCATGAAATTAACATATGGGTATATTGGGGGATTTTTAAGAAAATATTGATTTCATAATGTAAAAATTAAATATACATATTTTTTATTTCACGACCCAGCCCCCGGGGCCCATGATGTGACTACCCCAAGACCTCCTTCCAAAGGCCAAGGGCTGGAGACTAGAACCAAAGGCATAATTCCCTAAAACTGGGAAGGAATTTCCCTTATTATTAATAAATGCACGCAATAGAGCACACAACTAGAAACAAAACACAATGTAAACTGTTTATCAAAAGAGTGATGAAATGAAAATGGGGCTGGAAATACCAGCCCAACTATAAAGTACAAGGAACTGAAAGTACTTGTACAACTGATGAAAGGAAAAAAAGATGTTGGGTCATCATTCAGGATTCCTTCCTGAAGGGTAGTTATAGATAGCCTCCTCAGCAATCCAAATATTTCAGTCTCCTCCGTGTACCGACTCATCGTAAGGTCCACTTCTGGGTTCCGTCTAGTCCCGATAATCTCTATCTCTGTCAGCGATGTCCATCGTCAGCAACCAACACAACATGGTGCAGGCATAGAATGTGGAGGGGTGAGTATAATGATACTCAGTAGGGACCCCGAGACCCTCTAGGTCTCAAAAAATCCAACAAGGATAATCCACAAAGTCTGAAATCAATAGATATCCATACATAGGTATATTCCCATAAATATACCTATGTTATTAAGTGATCTATATCAATCATGAGGAAAACAAAAAAGTACTTACTCAGCTGAACTATGATTTTATTCACATTATCGAAATGATGGGTGTTGGAGAACATTTCCTCTATCGAGTATATTGGTCCTGTCGTGACAGCAAGCACGCTTCCCACTATCCTTGAACTGGTGAAGTACTCCTCTTGTTGAGTACCATGGTTCTACTGCCACACCCCGACGCTCCCAACCGTAGGTTTTCCGCCATACCCTGGGACTCCCCCTTGTAGCATGCAGGGGTACTCTTCCTGCCAGGTAATGTGGGTCTGCCGCTTCAAAAAGATCATGAACCTCTATTGTTGGTCTGCCACCACAACCTGGCGCTCCCCATAGGCTAGTAGAGTCTATCCGAGTCAAATGGTCAGCGGTCTCCAGGTCTAAACCAGCTACTAGTTCTCCGCACACTGCTCGCTCTTCATTGGATGGATCCGCTCCACAAGATACTATTCGATAATTCAAATGTCACGAGTTCCATGAAGAAGTATCTCAATGGTCTGCCACTTCATCGGGGTCTTAATGCAATAGAGGACATGTCAATCAGACGTATTCTCTGTGAATTATTATCCTTTAAGTCATGGGGGCCCGATTAGATTCGTGATTAACCAACCTAATAGTATCTCAACTATACACCAATCTCCAGTGGGGTATACACAAAGGGACCATCATGTTCTAAGATTACTAGGGCCGCTGACGGTTCGGGTTGGCTCAGCATGACCGGTTTGATTTGTCATGGCCCGTTGTGTTCGGCCCTGGCCGATGGGCCCAGCCCATCTTGCCACGAGGGCGCAGACTGGTCACGAGGTCGCGAACTGGCCATTGGTCGACGTGAGGGTGGCACAGCCCAGAGGGAGCCGTGAGGGTGACTTGTCTTGGAGGGTGCCGTGAGGGGCCGATTATACTAGGGTGTCTCTAGGGTGTGGGCTGGTTCGTTCAGGGGGCTATGAGGGCGCGGTTTCGGCCAGGGTCTCGAGAGGCTGGCAGGATGGCGTGGCCAAGGAGGCTCAGGAGGCTAGTGGGAGAGCGTGATCATGGTGGCTCATGAGGGCGCCGCATGGCTGGTCCAGCTGGGAGGCGCGGGAGGCCGGGAGCTGGTTTGGTCGGGAGGCCTGAGCTGTTGGGAGCTAGGGCGGGGTGCGGTTGGGGTGGACTGTAACTTGAGCCGGTACTGCCGGTGGGCAGCGCGGGTTGCGGAGTCCTCGAGTAGCACGGTCATTACCTTCGTCACCTTCAATGCCATTTTTTCCTTCCTCCATTTCGAAGAACATAGCAAATCAACACAATGGTTACGGAGAGTACGAGACATGTTAGTTTGGCATGTACTCTTCGCATTAGAGCAGTAGCGTGAGGTTAACAAGAACATAAACAAGAACGATCATAGAAGATATTTTCAATTCCTATAATCAATCATTAATTTAAATTCCCAACCCCACATAGGAAAAAGAGGGTAGAACATTATATGTGTTAATCAAATAATGAATTAACGCCTACCTTGATCGTTGTTCGTCAATGTTGGTGTGAGAAGGAAGACGTCGATTCATTGTACCAAACACCTACAACATAGAAGGAACTTCCGATAAAGGAAGTCTAAGTTGAGGTCGTTCTTCATAATCTAAGGTGTTCCTCATCGGTGTTCTTCGATGGTGGAGTGTTCTTCGTGTAAGAACACGTTCATCGTTGGAGAGTGTAATCCTCTAAGAGTAGGGTGTCTGGTCACATTACCAGCACTTCACCACTTGGTGAAGCCATACCAAATAAACCTCTCAAGCTATATATATATAGGATATGGGGGAGGTAGGTAATGATCATTGGAATTTATGATGGTTCATTTATTAGGAACCTTCCTAAATTCCAACGATGTTGTTAAATAATTTTAAAAGGGGAAAGCCAGTTAATTTACACGGGGGAAAATATTTGGTGCATTGAAAAGATTAATGGTATATGTTTTGGCCCAATTAAGGTGCTGGAGGTCAAGAGGCTCTCTCTCATTAATTGTGGTTGTTGAGGGTTTCTCCCAATTAAATGGGGTTTTCATCCCGGGTGGTCCCCACCACCAAAACCTATCATGGGTGGTTATGGTTCGGGTGGTCCCCACAACCTTATCCACTCATGGGTGGTTAAAGTCTGGTGGTCCCCATTTCTAATTTCCACCTAGAGGTGTAGTTCCGATGGACCTAACCTGAAATATCCAAATGGACGTTCAAAATAAAATTAAATTGAAGTTAATTTATTTTATTATTTCCACGAAAAATAAAAAAAAACTAACTTTCTCCCACGTCCATCTTCTATCGAGGTGAAAGTATCCTTATGATAATATGGGCGCTGCGTTTTGAATGGATCCTACGGATTTCAATTTTGAGCACCAGTTTAAATGTTATAAAATGCCTCTCGCGCGTTTACTAAACGTACCCAAAACAAATTTCGAAAAATTATTATCAGTCACCCTTGACTTGCAATCGGTCAGGTTAGGATCTTCCTAGGTGAGACACACCCCAGCGAACCCAATGGTACTTTCGGATTATCAATCCGAGTTACCATTTTGATGTTATGAATTTTGAAAGAAAATAATTGTCACTTAATTATTTTGTTTGCGGAAAAAAACTAACATTATCTGGTGACCCGTGCCTGTCAAATTTAGTATCTTCATAAAGAAATAATCCCTCACAAGTTTAGTTGTGGTCTCGTATTTTTAATCTGAGTTACCATTTGTGAGTTATAAGAATTTGAAAAATAAAAAAATATTTATTTAATTATTTTTTTGGATTATGCCATTTTTGGGTTTTCGAATAGGAGGCCCACACCGACTAATCTAAAGTTGCTCCTAGAGTAATCCCGCCATCTTGAGCACAATAATACCCTCATATTTCATATCTAAGTAACCGTTTAGGAGTTATTTAACTTTTTCAGGAAAACTACTTACCCGCATTAACTTATGTTTAACAAAACTTCGACGGATCATTCTGGGCACTCCGGGCCACGGAATCAAGTGTTGTTATATTTTTCGGACTCATAAAATTCCCATTTATTTAAAAAAATCATGTATATCTTGGGTCGTTATTTTATCCCCACCTCAGGGATCTACATCCCCATAATCCACAACTCATATAGGTAAACATGTGGGGGTACTGAGAACCCATCTGATCCTCCCGCTCCCATGTGCTCTCCTGGAGGTTAACGTGTTGCCAATGAATGTGCACTAGAGGTATCGACAATACACAAGGGTCCCACTCTTATCAATCTTAAATCTAAACAAGAACATCTGTAAAAGTCGCCCCATTGTCTAGGTCTATCTCTACATGGTCAGTGATGTGAGAAGGGTCATGCATGTATCTCCTTAAATGTGATACGTAGAAGACGTCATGCACCCGGTGCAACTAAGGAGGAAGAGATAAGTAGTATGCCACATCGACAAATATGCAACAGAACTGGAAATGTCTGATGAACCTCATAGATTACTTTACACCTCGGCCAAATCTCCACAAACATCATCGTGGTGAGACCCATTGAAAGACGTGGTCGCCATCCCTAAACTTCGGAAGTCTCTGTCACCTATTGGCATAAATCATCTGGGTTCTCTATGAAGTCTTCATCTGCTCCTAGATGATCTGCACATTTTCTATGGTAGCATGTTTCATCTCTAGTCCCACTAGTACTGATTCCCCGGGGTCAGTCCAACACAAAAGTGATCTGTAAGGTCTCCCGTATAACGCCTCAAAAGGTGCTATCCTAATTATGGAGTGATAATTTTTGTTGTATGCAAACTCCACCAATGGTAATTGATCCTCCCAACTACGACTGAAGTCGAGTCCATAATCACGCATCATGACCTCGAGGGTCTGAATGGTCCACCCAGTCAAACCATCTGTATGCAGATGGAAGGCGGTGCTCAGATGAAGCTACATTCTGAAAGCCTCCTACAACACTTCCCATATCCAGGAAGTAAAACGCCTATCACGATCGAGTACAATTGTTATGGGTACTCCGTGTATCCACACAATATCGTGTACATAGCGGTATCCCAAGATCTCTACTGAACCATTTTCTCTAATCGGTAGGACGTGGGCCAACATGATGAGTTGGTCAACGATCACCCAAATCGAGTCGTGTCCCCTAAATGTACATGGAGGTCCTATCACAATGTCCATGGATATAACATCTCATTTCCACTCCAGGACCTCTAGAGGCTGAACCAAGCCTGCTGGTACCTAATTATCCACCTTCACTTGCTGAAAAGTGAGGCACCGAGAGACATACTGAGAACTTTCTTTCTTCATTCTTCGCTTCCAGTGTTGTCGTCAGATATTCGGGTACATATTTTCTACTCTTTGATGTACCGCTAGAGGGTATTCATGAAACTCCCTGAAATCTTTGACTTGAAGTGACACTGGTACCATAGTACATCCCTTGAAGAGGATAACGTGCTCCCATGCTTCATAAAATCCATCAGGTGATTGCCCTGTAGATATCTGAGCACAACGTTTCTCATAGTCAGATTCCCCATGTTGGCCATCCCTGACTCACCGAAGAAGTTGGGGAGTGACTGTAAGAGACTGAAGGAAAGATGCTCCATCTCAATCCACAAATGATATCTGTAAAGCAGCCAGCTGCCCTATCGCCTCGCTAAACAGATGCAGGTCAGACCTCCTACTGAGTGTGTCTGCTACCATGTTCCTCTTCCCAAGAGTATAGACTATCTAAAAGTCAACTTCTGTTGCCATGAGGGTGTGGTTGGCCAACTCATGAGTTATTTGCAGCACTCTCCTATGAATTATTTTATCATGTGCTTCCTCGGATTCCTTTTTTGCCGAACAAGGAAAAAACCCATCCCAACATTGTAGATAACCCACAACTTCTTTGCCTAATACAGTCGATCTGAGTGTGAACTTTGGATGTCATGTACAAACCCAAAATAATGTCGCACGACCTTAATGCTGGCACAAATAAGATCCAACAGAAACTCTATCATCAATGTTCATATAACACCATTAGAGTAAGTGTAATTATTGAGTCTCCTCATAAAGGTATCTCCTGACATGAGGGTCAAGTCAACAGTTTAACAAGAAACTCTAGGTCCTGAAAAATATTCTTGGAAGGACGAAATGATTAGTACCTATTTATAGTGATACAACAACTAATAGTAGACATAGACCATAACATGAATCATTCCTATAGCCCCTAGGTCGCCTTCTGTGACCTTATGCAACAACTCTCTTCCCCTGTTCTCTAGCTCCCTAAGCCTGGTGGGGTCTATAAAGGGGGGGGGGGGTTGAAACATGATGAAAAACACACCACCACATGCTACACTCCTAGCTATGCTTCCTTGTCTTCTATCCTGAAGACACATCTATCCCTAACACTTCTTCCTCTCATAACATTTTACATGACCTTTTCTCTCAGACTTGTGCTAGTTTCCTACTTTCCCACTGCTAACATTCACTGGCTCTATCCGCTCAACTAAAGAACATTCAACCACAAAGGTTCTCTCAAGCACCCTAACATAAGTATGAATTCATATAAGAATATTGTTGGCTCAGATATCCATTAAACACATCTCTCTTGGAATTTCGAGCCCCAAATCAAGGATCTTATCGTATTAATCGAGTACTAGGAAATATCGGTATGCCTCAATGAATAATTAGTTAAAAACATGTCTTCTTGATGAAGCTATAGAATTTCTAGAGAAATCTCATCCACCTTCTGGAGTAAGTCGTCAGATTCCTGTGAGTCAGGATCACCTCGGAATCTGATAGGTATCTGATATTGAAACACATGTAAGATAATAAGCCTACATGTGTCTTCTACCGGTATCGCCGATTGTAACTGCTGACCAATGGGTAGTGATATAGCTGGCACACTACCAGAAGGTAATATCTCAGGCAACGGTCCACGTACCGAAGCCTCATCACTAAGAGGACCATCCTCATGGTCACTCACTAAAAAAGAATAGTAGCTAATATCACCATATGCTCTACTGGTGTCTCAACAAGATGGGAAACTTTAGAAATTGCTTCTAGCCATCCCCCAGCAGCGTGGAAATTTGTCTTGCATAAAAACCTCATAGGCCTCTGTTGTTATAACTCGTGCAACGTGCTCAGTCGGTGTGCATCGTCTGCCACTGTGGCTGGTGGAATTTTCTACCCAAAAGGTGGTGGTGCGGCCAAAACACCACATGATGGTGCCTACATAGTAAGAGGGTCATGCACCGGGGCCTCGTCGCTCGGTGGACTATCAGTGCAAACAACTCTCGTAACTTTAATTGTATGCCTACGTAGAGGCATCCTATAATAAATATATGCAACACGGTAAAAATATTATACCTGCTGAGCTGACCTGGTTGAGGTGACTTATAAATCACAAAGAAAACATACACGCTATTATTGTTTTTGTGTACTGAGTTGGAAATCAAAAGTCAAGGTCCTGGTGTAAGGATACATCAGCCGATGCACCAACAATGGACTCCCGAAACTTGAAACTGCACTGACTAAACATAGAAACTATTTCATTATAGAAAATATCAGAGTCCTAAGTTCTGTAGTAGATCCGACTCCTCTGATACCAATTTGTGAAGACTCGTCCCCCCGGGTCCCATGTCGTGACTACCCCAAGCCAGCATTCCATAGGCCAGGGGATGGAGACTAGCATCAAAGTCATAATTCCCAAAAATTGAGAACACATTGACTTTATAACCTATAAATGCATTCAAAAAAGCACACAACTGAAAAAAACACTATGTAAACTGTATAACAAAAGAGTGCTGAAAAGTAGAAGGGGCGGGAAATACAAGACCAAGATTAAAGTACATGGAACTGGATGTACAAGTATAACTGAAGAAAGGAAAAACAAATGATGGGTTTTCCTCCAGGATTCCCATTGGAAGGGTATGTACAAATTGCATCCTCAGCACTCCATGTCCTTTAGTCTCCTCTATGTACTAACTCATCGTAAGGTCGACCTATGGTTACCGTCCAGTCCTGGTACTATTAGTCTTTAACAGGGTTGTCTATCATCTGCATCAAACAAAACATGGTGCGGGCATATCCCATGCAGGGGTTAGTATAACGATACTCTATATGGACCTCAAGACCCTCATGGTCTCACTAAATACATCAAGGATAAACCAAAAAGTATGAAATCAACATATAACCATACTTATGTTTATTACCATCCATATTCCTAAGTTATCAAGTGATCCATCTCAATCACGGGGAAAACAAAAAAGTACTGACTCAGCTCAACTAGGATTTTATTCACATTATCGAAACCACGGCTGCAAGAGAACTCATCCCCTACCCAGTACAGTGGGCCTGCCGCGACACCAAGCATGCTTCCCACTAACCTTTCACTACTAAGGTACTCCTCTTGTTGAGTATCGTGGGTCTACTACCATACCTAGGTGCTTCCCACCGTCGGTCTTCCGTCACACCCAGGCGCTCCCCCTTGTATCCTACAGAGGAAATCCTCCTGTCAAGTACCGTGGGTAAGTTCCATCACAGAGATCACACTCCTCCAACATGGGTCTACCTCCACAACCAGGTGCTCTCTAATACACCAGTAGAGTCTCTCCGAGTCAAATGGTCAGCAGTCGTCAGGTCTCAGCCAACTACTAGGGTTCTGCACTCTACCAGCTCGACACTTGAAGGATCTGATCGATAAGCTACTGGTTGATAATCCCACTATCATGAAGTCCCACGTTTAATTATAAAAAATTTCCACCATGACATAGGCGTCACAACACAATGGACGGTGCATCAATCCGACGCACGATCTGTGAGTTATTAGCCTTTTAGTCTTGGGAGCCCGGTTGGATTCGTGCACGATCCAACCAGACCGTATCTCAACTATACACTAATCACAAGTAGGGTATACTCAAAGGGACCGTCATGTTCCAAGATTACCAGGGCCGATGACGGTTCGTAAAATTTATATCTAATTCCAAACGTATGGCCAAAAGAAAGAAAAGCGTCAGAGTGGGCTCAGGTCCGGTCTGACCCGGTCGGAACGACCCGGCCCGACCCTATCTAGTTTGGCCACGTTTGGGTCGGCTCAGCCTACTAGAACTAACCAAACAGGCCCTGAGGTTGTAGACTGGTCGCGAGGGCATGGACCTGCTGCGGGTCGGCGCGAGGGCGGCTCAGCATGGAGGGCGCCGCGATGGTGTATCGGCTCGGAGGGCGCCGTGAGGGGCCATTTTGGAAGCGGTTCCCTGAGGGTGTGGGCTGGTTCGTCCGGGGAACCACAAGGGCGCGGGTTCCATTGGGGGATCGAGAGGCTGTCTGGCAGACATGAAAGGGGTGGATCGGGAGGTCAACGGGCTGGCACGGCCGGGGGGTTCGGAAGGGCACCACGAGGCTGGTTCGACAAAGTGGCATGGGTGGTCGGGAGCCTGTTCAGTCGGGAGCCACAGGTGGTCGAGAGACGGGGTGTTGTGTGGTCGGGGCACAGTGTGTCTAGTGCCAATTCAGCTTGTGGGAGGTGTGGCCCGCGGGTTGTGCGGCGGGCGTGGCTCAGAAGCCAGCAGGCGGCGCGGTGGGGCCCGTGGTTGGGGTGGCAGATCCAAGTGGCCGGAGCACCAGAGCATCTTTGGGGTGGTGCAGGTTGTGGAGTTTGAGGGGAGCACGGTTTTTGCCTTCATCACCTTCTTCGCCTTCAATAACATTGTCGCCTTCAATAATGATGTCAGTTTCCTCCATTTTGAAGAACATTGCAAATAAACACAATGTTTAAACAGAGGATGGGACATTTTAGTTTGGCCCGCACTATCCACATTTGGGCGGTATCATGAGGTTTACCACGAACATATCCAAGAACAAGCACAGAATATATCTTTCATTCCCATAATCCCTTGCCAATTTCTATTCCTAACCCCGAATAGGAAAAATAGGGGAGAACATGGGATGTGTTAATCAAATAATAAATAAACTCATACCTTGATCTTTGTTCGTCGACATTGGCGTGAGAAGGTGGATGACAATTCGTTGTAGATGAAGATGTCCTACGTCGAAGGAAGTTCCGAGAATGGAAGTAGAAGTCGAGGTTGTTCTTCGTAGTCAAAGGTGTGCCTCATCCGCGTTCTTCATCGGTGGATCATTCTTAATGGAAGAACATGTTCTTCATTGGAGAGCATAATCCTCTAAGTGTTGGCCCTCATGTCACTTTACCATTTCTTCATCACTTGGTGAAGCCATCCCAAATCCTCCTCCAAACCTCCATATATATAGGAGAGGGGGGAGGTAGGTAACGGTCGTTGGAATTTATGACAGCTCATTTATTATGAACCTTCCTAAATTCCAAAGACATTGTTACTTAATTTAAAAAGGTGCAATCTAATTAATTCATGCTGGCGCAATGATGCGGTGCGTTGGCAAGATTATGGTGGAGGAGGTCAAGAGGCTCTCCCTCATTAATTGTTGGAGATGAGGGTTTCCCTCAATTAAAGGGGGGTTTCTTCCTTGGTGGTCCCTACCACCTCAACATCTCATGGGAGGTTAAAGTTTTGTGGTCCGCACTTCCAATTTCCACCTGAAGGTTTGTTTTTTGTGGACCCCACCTGAAATATCAACATGGATGCTCAAAATAATAGTAAATGAAGTTTATTATATTATATTATTTCCATGAAAAATGAAAAAACTAAATTTCTCCCTTATCGATCTGACATTGAGGTGAAAGTCTCTTTAAGAGAATATTGGCACTACGAGTTCAATGATGCCCTCATATTTCAATTCCGAGCACCGGTTCAAAATTTATAAAATGCCGCTCATGCGTTTACTGAACATACCCAATAAAAAGTTTAGAAAATTATTATTAGTCACCCTCGACCCACACCGGTTGAGGATAGGCTCTACCTAGGTGAAACACGCCTCAACAAACCCAACGGTACTCTCAGATTTTCAATCCATGTTACCGTTTAGATGTTATGAATTTTACAATATAATAAGTGTCACTTAATTATTTCATTTGCGACCAAAAACTGACATTCTATGGCGACCCGCGCCAGCCAATGTTAGTATCTCCGTAAAAAATCATACCCTCATGAGTTCGGCGGTGGTCTTGTATTTTTAATCCGAGTTAACATTTGTGAGTATTAATCATTTAAAAAATAAAATAAATTATTTTATTATTTTATTTACGAGTATACCATTTTTGTGTTTTCTCACAGGAACCCTGCACCGACTAATCTTAAGTCGCGCCTGGGTATACCCGCCATCCTGAGTGCAATGGTTTCCTCAGATTTCTGATCCGACTAACCGTTTAAGATATATTCAACTTTTTTAGTAAAACTTCTTACATTCATCAACATAAGCATATCAAAACTTTGACAGATCATTACAGGCCCTCCGGGCATCGGAATCACACATCGTCAGATATTGTGAGCTCGTAAAACTCCTATTTATTTAAAAAAATTACATGGACATTCTGAGTCTTTACATTTTAAACTATATTTTCATTCCCTTAAATTTATTATTTATAATTATAACTATTTATTAAATTAACAAAAGCAATTTTATTAATATATAATCCCATTAATTAATATGTAGTAAATTTTATATTGGAATTTAGTATAATTTTTTAATAATCTTTAAATGGTTTTTTTATAAAAAATGTTTTAAAATTAATAATGCTTCTTATTTTTAATTAATTAAAAAAATAACCAATGATGAATTTTTTCAGTGAATTTTATAGATTATATATACGTAAATTTTGTTTTTAATTCCAAAAATGATTATTATTAGAGACATAGTTAATATAAAATCATATTATGCTTGAAAAAAATACAAATATAGAAAACACATTTTTTCATCATGTCATCAATATTTGTTTCAAATTATGTTTCTTCCAATTTATGAAATATTAGTTAAAAATATAAATATAAAATTTTATTAAATAATTCTATATTTGTATTTGGATTTATTTATGACATTTTTCTGAAATGATTATTTTTTAATTAATATTTATAAATAATGATTTCTAATAGAAAACTATTATTTAATTTATTTTATTTTTGTTAATATATTAAATATATATTTTATTTAAATTAAAATGAATTAAATTTAAAATTATAAAATTCTACTTATGTCATTTTTATAAATTAAATATTTAATTTTGAAATTATAATATTCTAAATTTTTGGATATTTTCTCTTTAAAACCATCCATTCTCATCACATTTATTGGATTAATTTGAAATTATATTTTTTCAACTTCAGTGAATGGAATTATGAAATACAGATTCCATATTTTTTGTCATTAAATATTAAACTATCTATTATGGTAAACATAATGTCCAAAAAAATCAATAGTGAAAATGGTTGAAAAGTCTTTTACATGGTTTGGATAATAATTAGATTTTCAGGGAGTTAAACAGAAATGATAAGGGTAACTAATAGCCCAAAAAAGGTATTAATGGAATTTGACTTCCGTATTTTGAATATATATTATAGATGATCTATAGTTTTTTGTTATTTTAGAAGCGTTGAATAAAAAACATGTTCATTGAGTTCTTTCATTCATAAAATTTTTAAGTGTACAACTAACTTCACAAGTTAAATGTTACAATTTTTCCTCTCCTCTGAAAACATTTAATGCATTTTGTTTCATCCAACCTTATAAAAATATATTTATAAATTATGTCATATAATATATGAATCCTAATTTTTTATGGAAATCAAAACTATTAAATATTTTGTGAATACCTAATGAGGATACCTAAATTATTGGAAACATTCATTAATTAGAATATTAAATTTACTTATTCATCAACATAAATCAAATAATATTTCATCTTGATTATATAATAAACATTGTATCATATTTACATAAATACATATATATATTAAGATAAATATAATAACTTACAACCATCTCTACTTTAGTTAAATGGTTTATGGAATCATTGTTTTTTTGTATGACATCCTACAGCCTCATGAACGACTCCCAATCATTTTTTCATTATAAACATTCAATGCTTGGTACAAAAATATATATAATTTATTTATATGACATTAATAACATAATTATACCAATATATTCATTATAACATATATATATATATATATATACATTTCATTATTTATGGAATATGATAATGTCGCTTGTGTGTTTTTAGGACTATTGCCTCACAAAGCAGTGTATTTTTTTTCAAAAATTCTTTATATGGTATATAATGAGGATAAGGTTAATAATAATAAAAGATATAAATGACATATTTATTATATTTCTGATATAATTTTATGTTGAATATATAAATATTGTTTCCTTTCTATCATTTTCAATCACTGAAAGATGATAACATTGTTCACGTATATGTGAACAACAACCTTCCAAAATAGGTGTGACTTTAACTATACATTAACAAAAAACATGAATGATATATAAAATAATATTTGAATAAAAAACTTATTTATGATATTATGACCGTTTCTTAATTATAATATATTACTTATAGACATTCCATAATTATCTTCAAAAAATTGAAATGTGACTCGGACGTACATATGACATACCGTCTCCTAGATTGCTAAAATACAAGTTTTCAGAAAACAATATTTCATGATTAATATAAAATTAATAATTGCTATATAAATATTATATTAATTTCATAATTATTATTATATAAATTAGGGAACAATGATGAAATTAATATAAGAACAAATAACCAATAAAAACATACATGAAGAACCTAACAGATATTTCTTCAAACGTAACCTTAAAATTGAATTGTGAATAAAAATTTTTAAAATTATTTAAAATATTATATATGGTATGAGATATATAAATAATTTTCTTTGATATATGTGTAATAATTTTTTTTAGTATATAGAAGTTTTTAACGTGTATAACATAATTTAAGAATTAAGTTAATGGATTTTTTAAATTAATTTCTCTTAACTAGGTTAAACATATACTACATTGATTATTTCATTCCATGATTATGTGTGTAAATCAATTGATTATTTGTGTTATATATACGCTATATATATATATACTTTTAAATTGAAATACTATTTTTTTTTATCAATCATAATATCAATGTTATTATATTTGTTTGACATTTTTGTTTATATATTCCATCTTTGAGACATTACTCATATAATAAACCAACATTACTTTATGAGGTTTATATATAACCCCTTTGTAATTTAATATATTTAATTTTTCAATTTCCATGATATGTCATATTTAATTTTATTTTATTCTTCTATGGGGTTTATGATTCCATGTTACAAATGTGGTACAACCTTTGTACTATATTCTAATTGATTATAAGGATTGTTTATGATTATGTCTACAATGGTGAAATAATAAGATATAACTCTCAAATATTCTAATTATTTATCTTCTATTATGTTTATTTATGATAATATCAATTAATTGTACAATATAATCAATAATTACTACATACATTAATGGAAAAATATTTTTTTATAAATCGACTATATTTATATATTCTTTCATATTCATATATTCTTAAAAACTATTGTTTACTAAAAAATTCTTTAATTTTTTTGAATTATTAAAATAATTTATTAATCAAATTTTCCCATTTTTTAATTTTTAAATTTATCATCAATGGATCATAAATACATTTTTCTAATAATACCATTTTGTATTTTTCTAAAAATTTGATTGGAATACTTTTTTATCATTTATGGAATAAAAAAAATATTCCACAGTCATACCATTATATTATATTAGGATTACCTTATATGTTTTCAAGGATATTATCAATGAAAATATTTTCAAAAAAGATTAAAAACCATGTTATTAAATGGAATTAAAAATTTCTTCTTGAAATATTTTAAATAATTTTTTAATATTTATTTATATGTTTCCAAGGTTAAATTAATTGAAAGAAAATTTCAGGTATTTTTTATGTTAATAGTTTTTTAAAAATGAAATATTTTAATAAGAAAATGTTATATTCCTAAACAATTAAATATAGATAAATTAATGGTATCAAAATTTATCAACTTCGATAACATTTTTCTACATATAATTTAATCATGATATTTAATAATGATACAATAATGTTTCATTATTTGGATGGGTTAATATTATATCGAATGTAATATTATAGAACATGAATAATTTCCACTGGATAATCTTATTTTGAAGAAATTATAGAACCAATTCCTCTTCTAGGGATTTTACATGTTTCAAAGTGACTGTTATAGAATCCATTTCAATTCCACTGTTAAACCTTGATTCAAATAAATTATTTTTAAAACCATATATTAACTATGGGGATTTCATGTTTCAAAAATATTAATATGTTACCCATTTATTTCACATTGGTTAATCTATTTATTAATTTAATGATTATTGTTTTATGAGCCTTATGGTGATGTATATGATTTTTGTACTTTTTTTCAGTGTAGACATTATATAAGATAGGTCCACTGAAATACCAGTGGGGAGGCTATTATATATTATATTATGGTTGAACCTAGCTAGTTCCGGATGAGATTTTATCCCCATCCAACATGAGGGAACAAAGGATGTAATGTAGATCCTTAAGGTGGTATAGTGGTCGATCTCCCAATCATAAAACATTGTTAATTTCATGGTGGACATCCTTGATATTATATATTATATACATATCCATATAATAAAAACTGATTCATTGTTCTATTTTTATGCTCTTAGGGGTCATGTTATTTTAGTCTGATTTGATTCATGATTATAAATTTCAACTTATTATTCCATGACTCAAAATTATTATCTTTAATATGTAATATGTGGTTTTATAATTTTTTTATCTATTATCATAACCTTAAAATCATAATATAAATAAATATCTCCATTTTTTTACACTTATTAAGCATTTGAATTCAAACAATCTTATGTATTTATTCCACAAGTAATAATGAATGGTTTCTATAAGGTATGTTCATTAAAGATTACTAAATGTTAATGTCTTTATTGGAGACATCAAATATATTTCCGAAAATGAGATGTTATTAGTATAATTTTGTAATCATTGAAAACTATTAAAGTCTATAGACATGTTTTTTAATATATTGAATATTAGTCTAAAAAGATATAATTTCCATGTATGACAAGATTGGTAATCTATAGTTGGTTTAAGAGTACATGTTTATTTATCCTCATTCATCTAGGGTGAAAATAATTTTTTATTAACCCATGGGATGTTTCTAAGAATATTTCTAGGGATGACTCTAAGGATAAATTCAAGTAGGATTCAAGATATAAGAAATTGTCATCAAATATTGTTAAAGGATGAAGAATGTGGTTTTCAATAAATTACATCCATGTATTGAAACTGAAATATAACGTGGCTCTGGTATAAAGGTTCCATACCTTAACGACTCTAAATATGATGCATTTAAATGGACTCGATTGTAATCAGGTGTAAAACAATGGTCCTTAACGCACTTCTAGTTTGACACTCTCATGGGATATTTATTAAAAATTCACATAAAACATTATGAACCATTATGGAAGATTTAAATATATGGTTATTATGAATGACCTAGTATAAACACATGGAATCATATATAAAAAACATTTTTTGGTTATTTATATATCCTAGAAGTGATTTTTTCTAAATATATGGTTTTCCACAAAGAATAGTTTTTGTCACACTATTCTATTTTGTATAAGTTAATGGATCATACCAGTAGTAATAATGTTAACATTTAATTTAATGGAATATTCAATGACTATGAGAAACCAAATTGTTAAATGACTTGATAGAATGAGATTTTACTAGAGTTATTCAGTTATCGCAATATATTATTGACAATGTGACCTTCATTGGGATTCATAACACATAGAATAATTGGATGGTGTAAATTTATGAACATTCATGTAGTGATGACTAAATAAGAAAGAAGATTCAAATTTATAGATGATAAAAATGTGGTAAGAGTAAACTATATTAATATCTCCAATAGTAGAGCTGATATTATATCTTTAGAAGAGGAGGTCATAGATTGAAAAATTATCAAGGAGTTTAATGTATTATGTGTGTTGAAATGAGGAATTATCCATCTCAATTCCATTATATAATAAATTAAATTCTAAAATTAAGAATGTATTATTACATTCCCATTATTGATGTTGAATTGATGAATTTATGTATTATATTCAATTATTTGTTTATGAATTATGAAATATATAAAGATTGTAAAATATTTTTTCCATTGTTTATTTGAATAAATATGTATACTGATGCAGAAGGACTACAAAACTGATTTAATGGAAATGATATATTCATGTGAAACATATGATTAAGGTAATGATTACCCATAATATGTTTCTAAAATTGAAATAATGAATTTTGGATAAGGATATTTTTTATTTAGATAATGTAAATTATATAGTATTGATAATCATGAATCTGGTTAATGATTTGTTGAAAATGTTGATTATGATATCCTTCATGTTGTATTCAAAATATCTAGATCTAAAAACCGTATAAAAATATATTTGGTTTTATTTAAGGAATGATAAATCATGATTTTTTCATTGAGGTTTTATTTTACTAAAGGTTATTATCATGATTCAAGAGAATACATGAAGAGGGTATTTTGATGATTTCTTTGAGAAAATAAATATTTTTTCCTGATATACGGGATATTAATGTTGAGTAGAATTTAAAAAAATTTGTAAACATGTTTTTAAATATTGAATTTTAGAACATTTATAATGATAACCATTTATGGAATTGTATATGTTTATCTTTATATATGGTTTTAGATATTATTTTATTACATTACCATATTAAGATTTATCCATATTCTATAACTAGTGTTATCTTTTATTGTTACTGTTGAGTGTTGAAATGAATTATCATTAATTTATGAAATTTATTTAATACTTCATATATGAAAATAATCATATCTCAGTGTGTGATATGATGTAGAAATTTAGCAGGGAACAACCAACATCTAAAATTGTTCTTATTAAATAAAAAAATACCATGAAAAAAAATATCCATTTGTTCTAAGTATATATAGAAATGGAATTCGCCATTATTTTTAATAGGATCAAAAAATAAACTTTTATCTTATTATTATCATTTTGGATTATATCACGTGACTTTTAAAAACAAATTTAATTTATACATGTTTGGTCATGTACCATCTATGGATCACCCAAATATTTCTCAACAATGTTCTTTATGCATATACATTTTTATTTGGGTGTTAGTATTCTCTCTTATTTCCATGTTCCCACTTCACTCCTATGTTCTCTAATTTGGAAACCTTATAAGTGTTATTATCGATTAATTACACACATACAATTTTTAACATCCTAGGTAAATAAAGAATAAGAAATTTTTATATTTATTAAAATTTGTGAATTAAATATTAATTTTACTTTAAAAGGGTTTCCATGTTCGACAGCGTACCCGATATGAAACAACGAGTTTCTTTGAAATCTTACGTTGCACACTAATAATAAAATAACATTTTTTCAAATGGTAGTTAAGACATAGCCATTTTATTGGAGGTAATGAATAGAAATAACTAAAATATGATTATATATGTTTCTTAAATGTTTTTACAATTATACAACAAAATATAAAGGCTTCAAATAAGAAAAGAATTCAATTTTAAGCATAAATACTCTAATATTCACTAAAAGGTCGATTTCTCACCTTTTAATGGTGAAACCTATTTAAAAATATTTATGTTCACTATTATACATTCTACTGGAAAAAATAAGATCTTTCTTTAGAATCGGGACATCAAAAATTACTTTTTGTATGTTTTTGTTATTTTTTCGATAAAGTTCATTTTTAATGAATAAGTGGAAAATGTTGTATTTTAATTCAAAACCTCTTTTTAATATAATTTATTTAAATGATTATATTATCTTTTGAATTGGTTTTAATGTGAAATTAGAACATATTTTTACCATTTAATCCAATGGTGGCCATTGGAATTAATTTCACTTTAAAATTGGACTTAAACAAGTGTCAATCTTTTGATAGATATTGTTTCTTAAAAACACGCTATTTTTTTGACAACAACAATTAATTATTAAATTAATTAATTCAAATTATATGTTATTAATTTTGTAAAATATACATCATTTTTGAATTTGGAATATCAAATATAGCTTAGGGTTAATTTTTGGTATTTTTTTGAAAAACTTCAATTTTCGATGAATAGTGAAACCACTAAGTGGTAGTTAAAAAACTGATTTTTCATTTAAATGAAATTTTACCACCACTGTGACTTGAATTTCAATAATCTGACATACATGGTTGTAATTAGGATGTAAAATTTTGTTCTATGGGATGAAAATAATTTATAGTGAATAGTATCTTTTAAGTTTTATTAATCGCGATTAAAGGTAATTAGTGTAATTTATGGTAAAAATAATATTATAATAATATGAAATTTCCTAGACACATGTCCTACCCTTATTGTATGTTTCATGGCTGAACAAGACAATGCATGGGTCAACTTTTGGGATCCCATGGAGCCACATTGGTAAGGAAATGAAATTAATAACTTTTTATTTAAAGTTAAAATAAAAATGTCACAAACATGTATTGTTTTACATAAACAATTTTTACATGGGGTTTTACAAGTAATAATTTTGACTATAAATATTCATTGTAAATCAAAAAATATTTCCTACATCATAGTATTTTTTTATAGTTTTGAGACATTAAATAAATTATTTTATTTATGACTCCATGATGATGCAGCGGTTACCTCATTAATGAACGATTTAAATAAAATGATAAGATAATGTAAAATCCAAGACATACACTTGTCAAAAACTTTTTGGATGGGTGGATTTCCAACCCTTATCATCTTATTCTTGAAATATATAATTGTGGGACCTTTAATATCCAAAAATCATTTTATAAAAAAAAGTATCTTTTCGAGACTTTCCAAGAGTGCCACTCCTCCCTCTTATAAAAGGGCCCCACCACTACCCACTTACCCACACCTCTCAAGCCTTTGGATCTACAAAACTCTGGTCATTTTATCTCTCCAGATCAATCTACTCATCTTAGAATCCTTACCTTAGGCGAAAGGCTCTTCAATAAACCCTTTTGGTTCAAACCTAAGGGAGTTACCTGATTTAAAGGTAATGTCTTCTCTTAGGTCCTTTTGTTTTATTTTTCATCTCCAACCCCCTAAACAATTCATATTCCTTTATTTTGTAACAAAACCAGTATCTAAAATATACTAAGATGTTTTTATGAGAAGGATTTGTGATACACTTACACACACCTCGGTCTAATGGTTAGAGAAGAAATTATTTCTATGGTTGGCGAATTTCTACCTCATGAAATGATGATTGTTCAATCTTCTTTTAAAACCATTCTTGGTGGCCATTAATATGTAACTCTATTTATATATGATATATAATATATTTATTCCCTATATATGATTCTGTATTTTATATTTAAAACATACCTTTATGCTTTTCATGTAGTGCAAATATGATAATTTCATCTAAGGAAGTGTTGACTACCGCCCACTCAAGGGATGTGAATTGTTAATGCCAAAAATGGAATTTATAAAGAATGTAATTAATGAACTTCTGTTAAATATATAACATATATATTATACTGCAATTATAATATATATTTGTCTCATTTAGTTTTAATTCTGTTAATGCGGATTAGAAATGAAAGTAGTATTCATGCGTACGTACGACTTACCGTCTCTATGAATGGTGCATTTCATTAATTACCTCTAAAGGTTATGTACTATTATAAATATATGGATATGATGGATATATATGATATATATGATACCAAATCATTAATATAATTCTGGATATAATGAACCTTTGACCACATGAACAATATGTAATTGTAAGAAGTCCATTTTTTACTTAAGTACCAAATATCGACAAAACAGACATTAATAACTTAAATGATTACAAAATATTTATAACAAGGAAATAAGTTATATAAAAGGAATAATAAGCTTGAAAAAGGTTCTTAAGCAAGTAGTAATTAAATCTAGTTTATTATTCATGAGATTAAAGAGCGATTGAGTCATGTCGGACATGAGGTAAGGGACTTTGCCTCAATCTCCTTTCATTAAGACATATTTTGTTTTAATACAAGACATTCTTTTATACACTGTATAAACACATTTTACATTTAATTTCATTCAAAGGGAATATTTTTCGACAATGCGTTTTACTAAACGACAAAATGGAATGTTTCATTTAATGTACGTGGTGACAACGACCTTTTCCGCCGTCACGAGTGTTATTTGGTCTTTGGCTTCTTCAATAAGCCATAATGTTTTTAAAATGAAATAAATACCATATACCATTTTCTATATTTTGGTATTGGAAATGGTTTTTAAAATTTATTTTTTATGTCAATATATTTAAGTGATATATTGTGATCGAAAGTTGGAAATTTTTTCTTTCCATTATATTTGTTTTATATCTTAATATATTATAATGGTACTTGGACATTTGACGGGTGGCTACGTGATAAACCATATGATGGGTTGTGCCGTGAATACCAGGATAGGTGGTTACATTATAACCTCCAATGCATTGGGTATTGAATTTGGCCGTATGGCTATTCCATTAAGTGATATGTGTGGAAGTCGACTGTATGGTTATTCTATTTAAGTATGTTTATGTCCCAAGTTACCTTTATTTATTATGTGTTGTTTATATGGGTTATATGGTAATATTTTAGTTACAAAAGGGCGAATAATGATCTTTTATTCAATGAATAGTATTTAATACTTCATAAAGGTGAAAAGTGTTACTTTGATAATGTATTCATGGTTTATTTGATGTTTTGAAAAACTAAGAGTTTTCCTTATTTGTGTATCCCTTACTGAGAATTTTATGGTCACCCCATTTTTTTTGAAATTTTTGTCATAGTACATAATGTGGAATAGGTTCATGTAGGGGATCATGGAAAATTATTGTTGTCTTAAACATGGAACTAGATATGACTCTTTTTTTAAGAGTTCATGTTTTTTAAACTAATGAATTTTTGTAGAAGTGTCTTCTATGTAATCTTTTGAGATGTAATAGTTATGATCTAATTCTCTAAAAATCTAAACTTGAAAAGATAATCAATGTGAATTATTCATTTTATTCAATATTAAGCGAGGATTAAGGCCGGGACATTATAGTAGGTATCAAAGGTCTATTTAGACAACATTAGGAGTTAGAAAAATTGTTAAATTTTATGTCCCTAAATTAATTTATGCTATGCTTGAAATGATACAGAATTTAAAGATTACCGTGTTGATTTTCCTAAGATATTTCTGTGTTCAGAATGGTTTTCCGTAGAGGAAACATGGAAGTAATGTTGGTACATCATCAGGAGGAAGACAACCTTCCAAATCAGAAACCTTTGATAGTTGGAATCCGAACTGAATAGTTTTTTGCAGTGATGGAACAGTTGACTCAGGCTATAAATGGTCGTGGAAACCATGCACAAGATCAGCAAGATCAATAGCACAGGAACATTTTCGTGGTGGAACATTTCATGAGCTAACATCCCCCATCATTCAGAGGATCATCTCACCCTGTGCTAGCATAAGGGTGGATTAAAGAACTAGAGATGATTTTTGATGTCATGGGGCGTTCATAACATCAAAAGGTTAGTCTTGATGTTTACCGTTTTGAAGGTGAAGCTGATCAGTGGTGGTTGATGGTGAAAAATATCAAGGATAGTGATGAGATTAATGTTCTTCTCTGGGATGTATTCAGAGGTTTGTTTCTTGAAAAATATTTTCCTAAGGTGGTTCGTCTTAGGATGGAAAAATGAGTCCTAGAATTGAGGCAAGATGATGTCTCAGTGGCTACATACAATGCAAAGTTCACTTGACTAGCAAGGTATGCTCCAAATTTCATATGAGATCTTGATAGTAAAATCATCCATTTTTACTCAGGGTTAAAGCCAAAGTGTCGAAGGGCTTTAGATTCTCGTGTGTTCAAAAGTTATGAAAAACTTGTTTGATGTGTGGAGAATGTGGAAATGGAGTTTTCTGATGATCAGGTGTTCTTTGACAAACAACATAACAAGAGGTCAAGTTGGCAGGAAAAGGGAATGAATTCATCAAAGAAACCAAGAGGTTAGAAAACCAAAAATCCATCTTGTGAAAAGTGTGGTAAAATGCATCCTGGAAAATTTTTATCCAAGTCTAGAAAGTGGTTTTGATTTGGTAAGTCTGGTCATGTTGCTCGTAACTATAAGTAAGATGATCAATCATGCAATAAAAATCCATCGAAAAGACGTTATAAGTGTATTGAAATGGGTCATTATGCAAATGAGTGTCTAACGAATAACTCAACTGAGGGAAAGAAGCCAGACTACAAGAAGAAAGGGGTGGTGAAATCCTTTGCAACTACATCAGCAGATGTTGGGCCATCGAATGAAGTAGTATCATGTACACTGCTTGTTTGTTCAGATTATGCCAATGTGTTGTTTTATTCGGGGTCTACACATTGTTTCATTACTAAGAAGTTTTCTAGTAAATTTGGAATTACATCTCAAGATATGAATCATGAACTTATAGTAATAACACCCAGTGGAAACGTTGAGAAGAAAAGGAATTATAAGAACCTTCCTATCTTTGTGTGCGGAAAGAATCTACCCGAAAACCTTATTGTTTTTCCTCTAGTAGAGATTTATTTTATTTTGGGAAAGGATTGGATTTCCGTTTATCATGTTAAGACTGACTGCAGAGCTGAAGAGGTTTCTTTTCAGAGCGATCTTCAGTTTGTGTACAAGAATGAACCCTGGCTTTTCTAATATATCAAGAAGTTGAGAAACTAGTAAAAGAAGGAAATGAATTTTACCCTGCACATATTGTTGAAAATAAAGGAACTGCTCAGATTAATGATGTTCCCATGGTAAATGAGTATCTTGATGTTTTTCCTGATGAGTTTCCTTGTACTATACATGATCGGGAAGTTGAATTTACTGTTGACTTAGTTCTTTATTCTAAGCCAATTTTAAAACCCACTTATCGAATTTCTCAAGTTGATATTTTAGAGTTAAAGAAGAAATTGCAGGAGTTATTAGATAAAGGTTTCATTTGACCTATCACATCACCATGGGGTGCTCCTGTCTTGTTTGTTAAAAATAAATATGGTTCAATGAGCCACTGCATTGATTATAGAGCATTGAATAACATCACTGTTTAGAAAAAGTAACTTTTTATTCCTATCGATTATTTGTTTGACCATCTCCAAAGAGTTTAGTATTTTTCAAAGATTGACTTGAGGTCGGGGTACCATAAGTTGAAAGTAAAAGAAGAAGACATTCTGAAGACTGTGTTCCGTACTAGATATGTCCATTATGAATTTGTAGTTATGCCTTTTGCGTTAACCAATTCACCTGCTGTAATATCCCAAGTAAATAAATAATAAGCCATTTTCATATTTATTAATATATTTGAATTAAATATCAATTATACTTTAAAGGGGTTGTTATGTTCGATAGCATACCCGATATGAAACAACAAGTTTCATTGAAATCTTACATTGCACACTAATAATATAATAATATTATTTCTAGTAGTAGTTAACACGTAGCCATTTCATTGGCTGGAATGAATAGAAATAACTAAAATATGATTCTATATGTTTGTTAAATGTTTTTAGATTTATCGAAAAAAAGATAAAGGCTTAAAATTAGAAAAGAATTCAATTTTAACCATAAATACTCTAGTATTCACTAAAAGGTCTATTTATCACCTATTGATGGTGAAACCTTTTTAAAAATACTTTTGGTCACTCTTATATATTTTATTAGACCAAATAAAATCTTTCTATTGAATCGGGACATCAAAATTTACTTTGTGTATGTTTTTGTTATTTTTCCGATAAAGTTCATTTTTAACGAATAAGTGGAAAATGTTGTATTTTAATTCAAAACCACTTTTTAATATAATGTATTTAGATGATTAGATTATCTTTTTAATTAGTTTTAAAGTGAAATTAGAATATATTTTTAACATTTAATTCAATGGTGGTCATTGGAATTAATTTCACTTTGAAATTGGGCTTAAACAAGTGTTAATCTTTTGATGGATATTATTTCTTAAAAACATGCTATTGGTTTTGAAACTGAGAATTTTTTATTAAATTAATTAATAAAAATTATATGTTTTTAATTTTTTAAAATAGAAATAATTTTTGAATTTGGAATATCAAATATAGGTTAGGGTTAATTTTTGGTATTTATCTGAAAAAGTTCAATTTTGATGAATAGTGAAATCACTAAGTGGAAGTTAAAAAACTGATTTTTCATTTAAATCAAAATTTACCACCTCTCTGACTTGAATTTCAAAAATCTAAAATACATGGTTGTCATTAGTATGTTAAATTTTTTTTAATGGGATAAAAATAAATTTGTTTAATATTAACTTTTATGTTTTATTAATCGCTATTAAATGTAATTAATGTAATTTAAGGTATAAATAATGTAATTATAATATGAAATTACCTAGACACATGTACTAACCTTATTGGATGTTTCATTGAAGACCAAGAAAATCCATGGGTCAACTTGGGGGACCCCATGGAGCAACTTGTGTAAGAAAATGACATTAATAACTTTTTATTTAAAGATAAAATAAAAATGTCACAAACATATATTGTTTTAATAGAAAAAAATTTACATGGTTTTTTACAAGTCATAATTTGATTATAAATATTCATTAGAAATATAAAAATAATTTCTATATAATAGTATTTTTTTTATTATTTTTAGACATTATATAAATTAATTTATTAATGACACCATAATGATGCAGCGATTACCTCATTAACGAACGATTTAAATAAAATGAAAAGATAATGTAAAATGCAATACATTCACTTGTAAACCTATTTGATGGGTATATTTCGAAAAATTATCACCTTATACTCGAAATATATAATTTTGGTACCTTTAATATCAGAAAATCATTTTATAATAATGTATCTTTTCAAGACTTTCCAAGAGTGCCCCTCCTCCCTCTTACAAAAGGCCTCCACCTCTACCCCCTTACCCACACATCTCAAGCCATTGGAATGAACAAAATATGCTCATTTTGTCTCTCCACATCCCTCTCATCATCTTAGAATCCTTACTGTAGGCATAATGCTTTTCAAGAAACCCTTTTGGTTCAAACCAAGAAGAGTTACCCGATTTAAAGGTATTGTCTTTACTTGTGTTCTTTTGTTTTATTTTTCTTCTCCAACCCCCTAAACTATTTTTATTAAATTATTTTTTAACCAAACTAGTATTTTAAATATACTTGTATTTTTTTGTGAGAAATATTTGATTTACACTTACACACACCTCTGTCTAATGGTTAAAGAACATACTGTTTCTGTGGATGGAAAATTACTGCCTCAAAAATCGATGATTGTTCAATATTCTCTTAAAACCTTTCATGGTGGCCATTATGATGTCACTATATTTATATATGATATATAATATATTTACTCCCTCTATATGCTTCGGTATTTTATAATTAAAACAAACCTTTCTGCTTTTCATGTTGTGCAAATGCGATAATTTCATCTGAGAAAGTGTGGACCACGACCCCCTCTAGTGACGTGACTCGTTCATGTCAAAAATGGATTTTATAAAGAATTTAATTAACGAACATATGTTTACTATATAACATATATTATACTGGAATTATTTTAAATATTTTTTCTCATTTAGTTTTAATTCCTTTAATATTATATAGGAATGAAAGTAGCGTTCATGTGTACATACGGCTTACAGTCTCCATGAACCGTGCATTTAATTTTTTACCTCTAAATGTTATGTACTATTATAAATACATGTATATGATGGATATATATGATTTATATGATATCCAAATCATGAATATAATTCTGGATATAATGAAGCTTTGACCACATGAACAACATGTAATTCTAAGCAGTCCATTTTTGAATTAAGAACCAAATTTCGACAAAGCAGACATTATTAACATAAATGATTAAATAATGTTTACAACATGGAAATAAGTGATATAAACGGCATAATAATCTTAAAAAAGGTTCTTAAGAAAGTATAAATTAACACTAGTTTATTATTCAGGAGATTAAAGTGCGATCGTGTCAAGTTATACATGAGGTAAGGGACTTTGTCTCAATCTATTTTCATTGAAGAATATTTTGTTTTAATACAAGAATTTCTTTTATACGATGTATAAACACCTTTTAATTTTAATTTCATTCAAAGGGAAGTTTTTTCTACGATGTGTTTTACTAAATGACAAAAAAGAATGTTTGTTTTAATGTACACGGGACAATGACCTTTTCCGTCGTCGCGAGTGTTATTTGGTCATTGGCATCCTCAATAAGCCATAATGTTTTTAAAATGAAATTAATACCATATACTCTTTTATGTGTTTTGGTATCGAAAATGGTTTTTTAAATTTATTTGTTATGTAAATATATTTAAGTGATATATTGTGATCGAAATGTGGAAATGTTTTCATTCCATTATATTTGTTTTATGTCTTATGATTTTATAATGGTACATGGACCTTTGACAGGTGGCTACGTGATAAACCATATGATGGGTGGTTCCGTGAATACCAGGATGGGTGGTTATGTTATAACCTCCAATGCATTGGGTATGGAAGTTGGCCATGTGGCTATTCTATTTAGTGATATGTGTTGATGTGGACCATATGGTTATTCCATTTAAGTATGTTTATGCCCCTAGTTACCTTTATATGTTATGTGTTCATTAAATGGGTTTTATGGTAATCTTTTGGTTACAAAAGGGTAAGTAATGATATTTTATTCTATGAATAGTATTTACAACTTTTTAAAGGTGAAAAGTGTTACTTTGATAATGTATTCATGGTTTAATTAATGTATTGATAAACTAACAGTTTTCCTTCTTTGTGTATACCTTACTGAGATATTTATGTGCCCCCCATTTTTTTGAAATGTTTTTTATAGGACAAAATGTGGAATAGGGTAAAGGATGGGATCATGGAAAAGTCATGTTGTCTTAATCATGGAACTAGACATGAATATTTTTTTAAGAGTTCATGTCTTGTAAAAAAACTTAGTAGAAGTATCTACTATGTAAACATTTGAGATGTAATAGTTATGATCTAATTCTCTAAAAAACTAAACCAGAAATGATACTCAATGTGAATTTTTTAGCTAATCCAACATTAAGTGAGGTTTAAGGTCGGGTCTTTATAGTTGTTATCATAGGTCGGTTTAGACAACATTAGGAGTTAGAAAAATTGATAAATTTTATGTCCCTAAATAAATTTGTCGTATGATTGAAATGATAGATAATTTAAAGATTACCATGTTTCTTTGCCTAAGATATTTCTGTGTTCAGAATGGTTTTCCATAGAGGAAACAGGGCAGCTATGTTGGGACGTCATCAGGAGGAAGACAACCTTCCAAATCAGCCACTTGAGATGGTCGGAATTAGAACTAAATAGTTTGTTGACGGGACGGAATTGTTGACATAGGCTATAAATGGCTGTGGTATCCATGCCTGAGATCAGCCAGATCAACCGCAGAGGAACATGTCAGTGGTGGAACCTTTCATGAGGCAACATCTCAAATCATTCAGAGGATCTCCTTACCCTGTGCTAGCAGAAGGGGGGATTAAAGCACTGGAGAAGATTTCTGATGTCATGGGTTGTTCAGAACATCCAAAGGTTAGTCTTGATGTTTACCGTTTTGACGGGGAAGACAATCAGTGGTGGTCAATGGTGAAAAATATCAGGGATAGTGATGAGATTTATGATCTTTACTGGGATAAATTAAGAGGTATGTTTCTTGAGAAATTTTTTCTTAAGATGGTTCGTCTTAGGATGGAAAAACAATTCCTAGAATTGAGGCAGGAGGATGACTCAGTGGATACATATGAAGCAAAGTTCACTCGACTAGCAAGGTATGCTCCAAATTTCATACGAGATCTTGATAGTAAAATCAACCGTTTTTACTCAGGTTTAAATCCAATGTATCGAAGGTCTTTAGCTTCATGTGAGTTCAAAAGTTATGAAAAACTTGTTCGATGTGTAGAGAAGTTGGAAATGGAGTTTGCCGATGATCAGGTGTTCTTTGGAAAAAAACATAATATGAGTTCTTGTTTGCTGGCAAAGGGAAAGAATTCATCAAAGAATCCAGGAGGCAAGAAAACCAAATATCCATAATGTGAGAAGTGTGGTAAAATGCATCCTGGAGAATGTTTATCCAAGTCTGGAATGTACTTTCGGTGTGGTAAGTTTGGTCATATTGCTCATAACTGTATGGAAGATGATCAAGAAGGCAATGAAAATACAGTGGTATGATGTTTTAAGTGTAATGAAATGGGTCATTATGAAAATGAGTGTCTAACGGAGAACTCAATTGAGGGAAAGAAGCCAGACTACAAGAAGAAATGGGTGGTGAATTCCTTTTCAACTACTTCAGCAGATGTTGGGGCATCGAATGATGTAGTATCAGGTACATTGATTGTTTGTTCAGATTATGCCAATGTGTGGTTTGATTTAAGGTCTACATGTTCTTTCATTTCTTAGAAGTTTTCTAGTAAATTGGGAATTGCATCTCAATATATGAATCCTTAAATTATGGTAAAAACACCCAGAAGAAACGTTGAGACAAAAAGAAATTATAAAAAACATCTTATCCTTGTGTGCAGAAAGAATATACCTGCAAACCTTATTGTTTTAACTCTAGTAGAGCTTGATGTTATTTTGGGCATGGATTTGCTTTTCATTTATCATGCTAAGATTGATTGCAGAGCTAAAGAGGTTTCTATTTAGAAAGTTTTCAGTTTGTGTATAAGAATGAACGCTTTATTTTGATAACATATCGGGAAGTTTAGAAACTAGTAAAAGATGGAAATGAATGTTACCTTGAAAATATTGTTGAAAATAAAGGAACTATTCAGATTAATGATGTTCTAGTGGTAAATGAGTATGTTGATGTTTTTCCTGATGAGTTACCTTAATTATACAGGATCGGGAAGTTGAATTTACTATTTACTTAGTTCTTGATTCTAAGGCAATTTAAAAACCCCCATATCGAATTGGTCAAGTTGAACATTTAGAGTTAAAGAAGAAATTGAAGGAGTTATTAGATAACAGTTTCATTCGACCTAGCACATCACCATGGGGTGATTCTGTATTGTTTGTTATAAATTAATATGGTTCAATGAGACATTGCATTGATTATAGATAATCGAATAACATCACTATTAAGACCATGTATCCTTTTCCACATATAGATTATTTGTTTGATCAGCTCTAGGGAGCTCATTATTTTTCAAAGATTGACTTGATGTCAGGGTACCATCAGTTGAAAGTAAAAGAAGAAGATGTTCTGAATACTGTGTTCCATACTAGATATGGCCATTATGAATTTGTAGTTATGCCTTTTGGGTTAACCAATGCACCTGCTATATTCATTTACCTTATGAATAGAATTTTCCATGAGTTCTTGGATAAGTTTGTGGTTGTTTTCATTGATGATATTTTGGTGTTTTCTAAATGTAAAGATGATATGAATGTAATTTAATAGTTATCTTGCAAACATTAAATGAAAAGAAATTGTATGGAAAAATCAGGAAGTGTAAGTTTTGGTTAAAAAATTTTTATTCCATGTCCACATTGTTTCAAAAAATCGCATAACTATTGATCCTGCTAAAAAAAAGTTATTGAAGAATGGCCAAGACCTGCAAATGTAACCAAGATCCATAGTTTTCTTGGATTGGTAGGTTATTACCAGAGGTTTGTTGAAAACTTTTCACGGTTATCTAGTCAAAATACTAATCTAAATCGAAAGTGTGTTACGTTTATCTGGACAAAAGAATGTGATGATTGTTTTCAAGAGTTGAAAAGAAGATTAGTGAATGCTCCATTTTTGGAACTTCCTTACAGGAATGGTTAGTCAGTTATCTATAGTGATTCTTCATTGAAGGGACATGGTTGTGTCCTTATGCATAATGATCAGGTAATTTCTTATGATTCACATCAGTTGAAAACTCATGAGTTAAATTACCCTACACATGATTTGGAATTAGCTACTATTGTTTTTGCTCTAAAAATATGGAGGCATCATTTTTACTGAGTAAAGTGTGAAATATATACCTATCACAAAAGTTTAAAATATATATTCCCTCTGAAAGAATTGAACATGATACAGAGGAGATGGATGGAATTAATCAAGGATTACGATTGTACAATTCATTACCATCTGGGAAAAGAATATAAAGTGGATTATGCTTTGATTGGAGAATGTAATGCTTCATTAACCAGGGTACATTTGGAATGAGATCCATTGGTTTTTGATTTGATGAAATTTGGCATAGAAGTTGTTGGTGTAGGAAATTTTTCTGTTTTGTTTCTGGTGTTAGTGAGATCATCCCTATCAGACAGAATTAAGCAAGCATAGAAGAAAGACAGTGGGTTGTATAAAAAGGTAGATTTGGTTTAGAAGGGTATGTTTCCTGAATTTAACATTGATAATGATTGTGTTTTGAGGTTTGGAAAGAGATTTTGTGTGCCTTGGGATTCACAGTTGAAGAATGATTTTTTATGTGAGGCTCATAGTTCTACGTTTTCAGTTCATCATGGTAGTACTAAGATGTATAGAGATATGCGGGAGTATTACTGATGGGATGGAATGAAAAGAGATATTTCTGATTTTACTGTGAAGATTTTGACTTGTCAGTAGGTTAAATTAGAAGGGTAGTTACCGAAAGGGATGCTTCAGTTATTACCAGTGCTAGAGTGGAAATGGTAAAATATATCCTGGGACTTCGTTGTGGGATTACCAAAGACATCTCAAGTTAATAATGCAATCTGGGTAATTGTGTATTTATTGACTAAATCTGCTCATCTCCTCCTATTTGAGATACATTCTCTCTATATCAACTTCCCCGATTGTATCATAAAGAGATAGTCAGGTTGCATGGAGTTCCCCTCTCCATTGTATCTGATCATGATCCCAGGATTACTTCTAACTTTTGGAAGGGCCTTCAAAATTCGTTAGGTACTGAATTAAATTTTAGTACATCTTTTCATCCTCAATCATATTGGCAGTCAGAATGAGAAATTCAGACTTTAGAGGATATGCTACATGCTTATTCGATGGATTATCATGGAATTTGGGACCATTATCTGTCTTTGTTTGAGTTTTCTTATAATAGTAGTTTTTATTCCAGTATACAGATGGATCCATTTGAGGTATTAAATGGGAAACAGTGTTGAACTCCAGCTTTTTGGGATGAAGAGGGTGAATGGAAGTTGATGGGACTAGAATTGGTGGAAGAGTTGGCAGAAAAATTTCAGCTAATACAGAAACACATGAGAACAACTCAAAGCAGGAAGAAAAGTTATGCAGATAATAGGAGGACGGATCTATCTTTTGTGGTTGGTGACCATTTCTTTCTCAATGTTCCTCCATAGAAAAGTGTGATGCATTTTGGTAAGAAGAGAAATATGAGTCTGAGGTTCATTGGACCTTATTAAATCCTTAAAAAAATTAGATCAGTTGCATACAGAGTGGCATTACCTCCATGTTTGTCCCAGGTACACAATGTTTTTCCTGTTTCGATGTTGAAAAGTATATTCCAGATCCATCTCATGTTTTGAGCCCAAAGGTAGTGGAGTTGGAGGAGAATCTCTCTTATGAAGAAAAACCATTCCATATTCTTGATCGAAGAGAGAAAGTGTTGCGAAATAAGGAAATTTATCCAGTGGAGGTTTTATGGAAAAACCATATGGTGGAAGAGGCAACGTGGGAATCTAAAAATAATATGATGGATAAATACCCCCACTTATTTTGATAAGTGAATAAAATTGTGAGGATGCAATTCCCTAAAGGGGGGAAGGATGTAACATCCCTGGTAAATAAAGAATAATACATTTTCATAATTATTAATATTTTTGAATTAAATATTAATTTTACTTTAAAGGGGTTTTTATGTTCCAAAACGTACCCGATATGAAACAACGAGTTTCTTTGAAATCATATGTTGCACACTAATAATATAATAATATTATTTCAAATGGTAGTTTACACGTAGTCATTGTATTAGCGGGAATGAATTAAAATAACTAAAATATGATAATATATGTTTGTTAAATGTTTTAACATTTATCCAATAAAATATAAAGTGTTAAAATAAAAAAAAATTAATTTTAAGCCTAAATACTCTAATATTCAATAAAAGGCCAAATTATTGCCTTTTGAGGGAGAACCCTATTTAAAAATTGTTTTGGTCACTCTTATACATTATATTGGACAAAATAAAATCTTTCATTAGAATCGGGACATTAAAATTTACTTTGTTTTTAATTTTTTTATTTTTCCGATAATGTTCATTTTCAAAGAATAAGTGGAGAATGTTGTATTTTAATTCAAAACATATTTTAAATATAATGTCTTTATATTATTTGATTATCTTATTAATTATTTTTAATGTGAAATTAGAATATATGTTTAACATTTAATCTAATGGTGGCCATTGGAATTAATTTCACTTTGAAATTGGACTTAAACAAGTGTCAATATATTCATGGATATTGTTTCTTAAAAACACGCTATTTGTTTTGACAATAGAAACTACTTATTAAATTAATTAATGCAACTTATATGATTGGAATTTTTTAAAATAGACATCATTTTTTAATTCATAATATCAAATATAGCTTGGGGTTAATTTTTGGTATTTTTCTAAAAAACTTCGATTTTTGATTAATGGTGAAACCACTATGTAGAAGTTAAAAAACTGATTTTTTTGTTTAAATGAATTTTTACCGACTCTAGGACATGAATTTCAAAAATCCAACATACTTGGTTTTTATTAGGATGTAAAATGTTGTTCAATGGGATGAAAATAATTTTCGGTGAATTGTAACTTTTATGTTTTACTAGTCGCGATTAATGATAATTAGTGTAATTTAAGGTAAAACTAATGTCATAATAATAAGAAATTACCTAGACACATGTCCTAACCTTATTGGATATGTCATGGCTGACCAATACAATCCATCGGTCAACTTTGGGGACCCCATGGAGCCACTTGGGTAATAAAATTCCATTAATGACTTTTTATTTAAAGTTAAAATAAAAATGTCACAAGCATGTATTGTTTTACTAAAATAATTTTTACTTGGGGTTTTACAAGTCATAATTTTGACAGTAAATATTAATTAGAAATAAAAAAATATTTCCTGCATCATAGTATTTTTTTTATAATTTATAGACATTAAATAAATTAATTTATTTATGACAACATGATGATGCAGCGATTACCTCATTAATGAACGATTTAAATAAAATGAAAAGATAATGTAAAATCCAAGACATACAGTTGGAAAAAACCTATTGGATTGGTGTATTTCAAACCCTTATAACATTATCCTAGAAATAAATAATTTTGGGACTTTTAATATCTGAAAATCATTTTATAACAATGTATATTTTCAAGACATTCTATGAGTGCTCTGCATCCCTCTTATAAATGGCCCCCACCTCTACCCCCTTACCCACACCTCTTAAGCCTTTGGCTCGAACAAACTCTATTCTTTTTATCTCTCCACATCCATATCCTTATCTTAAAAGCCTTACCATAGACAGAAAGCTCTTCAAGAAACCCTTTTGGTTTAAACCAAGATGAGTTACCCGATTTAAAGGTAATGTCTTCAGTTGTGTTCTTTTGTTTTAATTTTATTCTATAAACCCCTAATGTGTTTTTATTCCATTATTTTGTAACAAAACTAGTATCTTAAATATACTAGGGTTTTTTTATGAGATTTATTTTATTTACACTTACACACACCTCCATCTAATGGTTAAAGAATATATTGTTTCTATGGATGGAGAATTATTGCCTCACGAAACGATGATTGTTCAATCTTCTCTTAACACCATTCATGGTGGCCATTATGATGTACCTGTATTTATATATGATATATAATAAAAAAATTTCCTCTCTATGATTCTGTATTTTATAATTTAAACAAACCTTTAGGCTTTTCATGTTGTGAAAATGCGATAATTTCATCTGAGGAGGTGTGGACTACCACCCCCTCAAGTGATGTGACTCGTTCAGGCCAAACATGTTTTTTATAAAAATGTAAATAATGAATTTATGTTAACTATATAACATATATTATACTGTTTTTATGATATATATTTGTCTCATTTATTTATAATTACTTTAATACGAAATAGAAATGAAAGTAGTGTTCATGCGTACGTACGTCTTACTGTCTTCATGAACGGTGCATTTCATTTCATACCTCTAAATGTTATGTACTATTATAAATACATGTATATGCTAGACATATATGATATATATTATATCCAAATCATGAATATAATTATGGATATAATGAAACTTTGACCACATGAACAACATGTAATTGTAAGAAGTCCATTTTTGACGTAAGAACCAAATATCAACAAAACGAACATTATTAACTTAAATGATTACATAATGTTTATAACATGGAAATAAGTTATAAAAAATTAATAATAAGCTTAAAAAGGTTTTTAAGTAAGTATAAATTTACACTAGTATATTATTTAGGGGATTAAAGAGCAATCTAGTCAAGTCGGACACGAGGTAAGGGACTTCGTCTCAATCTCATTTCATTGAGGCATATTTTGATTCAATACTGGACTTTCTTTTATACACTGTAAAAACACCTTTTACTTTCCATTTCATTCAAAGGGAAACTTTTTCTATGAATCATTTTACTAAACGAAAAAATGAATTTTTCTTTTAATTTATACGGTGACAACGACCTTTTTCGCCGTCGTGAGTGTTATTTTGTCTTTGGCTTCGCCAATAAGCCATAATGTTTTTAAAATGAAATAAATACCATATACTCATTTTTTTATATTGGTATTGGAAATGGTTTTTAAAATGGATTTGTTATGTCAATATACTGAAGTGATATATTGTGATCGAAATGCTGAAATGTTTTCTTTCCATTATATTTGTTTTATGTCTTGTGATTTTATAATGGTACTTAGACGTTTGACGGGTGGTTACGTGAGAAACCATATGACGGGTGGTGCCGTGAATACCAGGAAAGTTGGTTACATTATAACCTCTAATGCATTGGGTATGGAAGTTGGCCTTATTGCTATTCCATTTAGAGATATGTTTGGAAGACGACCGTATGGTTATTCCATTTAAGTGCGTTTATGTACCTAGTTACCTTTATATGTTATGTGTTATTTAAATGGGTTTTATGGTAATATTTTGGTTACAAAAGGGTAAGTAATGATCATTGATTCTGTGAAGATTATTTATTACTTTGTTAAGGTGAAAAGTGTTACTTTGATAATTTATTAATGGTTTACTTGATGTTTTGAAAAACTAACAGTTTTCCTTCTTTGTGTATCACTGACAGAGCTTTTTATGCTCACCCCATGATTTTTGAAATGTTTTTCACAGGACATAATGTGGAATAGGGTCAAGGATGGGATCATGGAAAAGTCATGTTGTCTTAAACATAAAACTAGATATGACACTTTTTAAGAGTTCATGTTTTGTAAAAAAAAAGAAACTTTGTAGAATTGTCTATTATGTAATCTTTTGAGATGTAATAGTTATGATATAATTCTCTAATACTCTAAACCTGAAATGATACTCAATGTTAATTATTCATTTAATTCAATATTAAGTGATGTTTATGGCCATTTCCTTATACCTGCTGTATTCATGGACCTTATGAATAGAATTTTCCATGAGTTCTTGGATAATTTTGTGGTTTTTTCATTGATGATATTTTGGTGTTTTCTAAAAGTAAATAGGATCATGAAAGTCATTTAAGGGTTATCTTAAAAACCTTAAAAGAAAATAATGTGTATGTAAAATTCATCTGGTGTGAGTTTTGGTTAAAAAAATATCTTTTCTTGGCCACATTGTTTCAAAAAATGGCATAACTATTGATCCTACGAAAACAAAATTTGTTGAAGAATGGCCATGACCCACAAATGTAACTGAGATCCATAGTTTTCCTGGTTGTGCAGGTTATTACCAGAGGTTTGTTGAATATTTTCACAGTTATCTAGTCCAATGAATAAGCTAACTCGGAAGGGTGTTATGTTTATCTGGGAAAAATAATGTGATGATTGTTTTCAAGAGTTGAAAAGAAGATTGGTGAAAGCTCATGTTTTGTAACTTACTTCCAGGAATGGTGAGTTTGATATCTACAATGATTCTTTGTTGAAGGGACTTGGTTGTGTCCTTATGCATAATGATCAGGTAATTGCTTATGCTTCACGTCAGTTGATATCTCATGAGGTAAATTACCCTACACATGATTTGAAATTAGCTTCTGTTGTTTTTGCTCTAAAATTTTTGAGGCATTATATGGGAAGCAGTGTCGACCTCCAGCTTCTTGGGATGAAGTGGGTGAAAGAAAGTTGATGGGACCAGAATTGGTGGAAGAGTTGGCAGAAAAAGTTCAGATGATACAGAAACACCTGAGAACAGATCAGAGCAGGCAGAAAAGTTATGCGAACAATAGGAGGAAGGATCTAACTTTCGAGGTTGGTGATCATGTCTTTCTCAAAGTTTCTCCATGGAAAAGTGTGATGCGTTTTGGTAAGAATGGAAAGATGAGTCTGAGGTTCATTGGACCGTATGAAATCCTAGAGAAAGTTGGATCAGTGTCATTCAGAGTTGTATTTCCTCCATGATTATCCCAGGTAAACAATGTTTTTCATGTTTCGATGTTGATAAAGTATATGCCCGATCCATCTCATGTTTTGAGACCAGAGGTAGTTCACTTGGAGGAGAATATCTCTTATGAAGAATAACTTGTCCAGATTCCTGACCGAAGGGAGAAAGTGTAGCGAAATAAGTTAATTTATCAGGTGAAGGTTTTATTGAAAACCCATATGGTGGAAGATGCAACATGGGAATCTAAAAATGCTACGAGGGATATATACCCCCACTTATTTTGATAAGTGAATAAAATTGTGAGGACAAAATTCCAAAAGGGGGGGAAGGATGTAACTTCCTAGGTAAATAAAGATGAAGACGTTTTCATATTTATTTATATTTTTGAATTAAATATTAATTTTACTTTAAATGGGTTTCTATGTTTGATTGTGTACCCGATACGAAACAATGAGTTTCTTTGAAATCTTATGTTGCACACTGATAGTATAATAATATTATTTCAAATGGTAGACAACACATAGCCATTGTATTGGCAGGAATGAATAGAAATAACTATAATATGATTATATATGTTTGTTAAATGTTTTTACATTTATCCAATAAAATATAAAGGCTTAGAATAAGAAAATGATTCAAATTTAATCATAAATACTCTAATATTCACTAAAAGGATGATTTATCCCCTTCTGATGGAAAACAATCTTTAAAAATAGTTTTGGTCACTCTTATACATTCTATTAGACCTAATAAAATCTTTCTTTAGAATCAGGACATCAAAATTTACATTGCGCATGTTTTTGTTATTTTCCAATAAAGATCATTTTTAATGAATAATTCGAAAATGTTGTATTTTAATTTAAAACCACTTTTTAATATAATGTATTTATATGATTAGATTATCTTTTGAGTTGGTTTTAAAGTGAAATTGTAATATATTTTTACCATTTAATACAATGGTGTCCATTGGAATTAATTTCACTTTGAAATTGGACTTAAAAAAGTGTTAATCTTTTGATAGATATTGTTTCTTAAAAACATGCTATTTGTTTTGACTATCTGAATTAAATATTAAATTAATTAATTCAACTTATATGTTTCGAATTTTTAAAATAGACATCAATTTTGAATTCAGAATATCAAATATAGCTTAGGGTTAATTTTTGGTATTTTTCTGAAAAACATCAATTTTTGATGAATTGTAAAACCACTAAGTGGTTGTTAAAAAATGATTTTTCGTTTAAATGAAATTTTACAACTTATGTGACTTGATTTTGAAAAATCTGACAAACATGGTTTTCATTATGATGTAAAATGTGGTTCAATTGGATGAATATATTTTTGGTGAATAGTAACTTTTAAGTTTTATTAATAGCGATTAAAGGTAATTAGTGTAATTTAATGTAAAAATAATGTTATAATAAATTTAAATTATATAGACACATGTCTTACCCTTATTGGATGTGTCATGGATGACAAAGAAAATCCATGGGTCAACTTGGGGGACCCCATGGAGCCACATGGGTAAGAAAATGACATTAATAGCTTTTTATTTAATGTTAAAATAAAAATGTCACAAACATGTATTGTTTTACTAAAAAAAATTATCATGGGGTTTTACAAGTCATTATTTTGACTATAAATATTAATTGGAAAGATAAAAAGATTTCCCACATCATTGGACTTTTTTTATAATTTTTAGACATTAAATAAATCAATTTATTTATTACACCATGATGATGTAGCGATTACCTCATTAATAAACGATTTAAATAAAATGAAAAGATAATGTATATTCCAAGATATAGACTTGTCAAAAACCTATTGGATGGGTGGATTTCTAACCCTTTTTACCTTATCCTCGAAATATATAATTGTGGGACCTTTAATATCCTAAAATCATTTTATAATAAATTATCTTTTCAAGACTTTCCATGACTGCCCCTCCTCCCTCTTATAAAAGGCCCACACCTATACCCCCATACCCACAACTCTCAAGCCTTTGGCTCGACCAAAATCTACTCATTTTATCTCTCTACATCCCTCTCCTAATCCTAGAATCCTTAACATAGTCAGAAAGCTCTTTAAGAAACCCTTTTGGTTCAAATCAAAGGGAGTTACTCGTTTTAAAGGTAATGTCTTCTCTTATGTACTTTTGTTTTATTTTGATTCTCCATCCCCATAAACTATTTCTATTTTTTTCTTTTGTAAAAAAACCAGTATCTTTAATATACTAGGATGTTGTTATGAGATGGATTCAAGATACACTTACACACACCTCTGTCTAATTGTTAAAGAACATATTGTTTCTATGGTTGGCGAATTTCTGCCTCACGAAATGTTGATTGTTCAATCTTATTTTAACACTATGCATGGTGGCCAATAAGATGTCACTATATTTACATATGATATATTATATATTTATTCCCTCTTTATGCTTCTTTATTTTATATTTAAAAAATACCTTTATGCTTTTCATGTACTGCAAATATGATAATTTCATCTGAGGAAGTGGGACTACCGCCCCCTCAAGTGATTTGACTCATTCATGAAAAACATGCAATTCATAAATAATATAATTAATGAACATATGATAAATATATAAAATATATATTATAATGGAATTATAAAATATATTTGTCTCATTTAGTTTTAATACCTTTAATACGAAACAGAAATGAATGTAGTGTTCATTCTTACGTACGATTTACCGTCCCCATGAACGGTTCATTTCATTTATTACATCTAAAGGTTATGTACTATTATAAATAAATGTATATTCTATATATATATATGATATATATGATATCCAAATAATTAATATCCTTCTGGATATAATGAACCTTTGACCACATGAACAACCAATAATAGTAATAGTCCATTTTTGACTTAAGTGCCAAATAACGACAAAACGAACATTATTAACATAAATGATTAAATAATGTTTATAACATAGAAATAAGTGATATAAAAGGAATAATAAGCATGAAGAAGTTTTTAAGCAAACAGGTATTAACACTAGTTTATTATTCAGGAGATTAAAGAGAGATCGTGTCAAGTCGGACACAAGGTAAGGGACTCTGTGTCAATCTCCTTTCATGGAGGCATATTTAGTTTTAATACAAAAATTTCTTTTATATGCTGTATTAACACCTTTTACTTTTCATTTCATTCAAAGGGAATATTTTTCTACGAAGCGTTTTACTAAATTAAAAAAGGAGTGTTTATTTTAACGTACGCGGTGACAATGACCTTTTCCGCCACCGCAAGTGTTATTTGGTCTTTGGCTTCTTCAATAAGCCATAATGTTTTTAAAATGAAAAAAAATATCAAATGCTATTTTATTTATTTTGGTATTGGAAATGGTTTTTAAAATGGAATTGTTATGTCAATATATTTAAGTGATATATTGTGATCGAAATGTGGAAATTATTTCCTTCCATTATATTTGTTTTATGTCTTATGATGTTATAATGGTACATGGACATTTGACGAGTGGTTACATGATAAACCATATGATGGGTGGTTCCGTGAATACCATCACGGGTGGTTATGTTATAACCTCCAATGCTTTGGGTATGCAAGTAAGCCGTATAGCTATTCCATTTAGTGATAAGTGTGGAAGTCTATGTATGGTCATTCCATTTAAGTATGATTATGTCCCATGTTACCTTTATATATTATGCATTCTTTATATGGGTTTTATGGTAATTTTTTTGTTACAAAAGCTACGTAATGATCCTTTATTCATTGAAGAGTATTTACTACTTCTTAAAGGTGAAAAGTGTTACTTTGATAATGTATTCATGGTTTACTTGTTGTTTTAAAAAACTAAAAATTTTCCTTGTTTGTGTATCCCATACTTAGATTTTTATGCTCACCCCAAGTTTTTTTCAAATGTTTCTCACAGGAAATAATGTGGAATAGGGTCAAGGATGGGGTCAAGGAAATGTCATGATTTCTTAAAAATGGAACTAGACATGGATCTTTTTTTAAGAGTTCATGTTTTGTAAAAAAACAAAGAAACTTTGTTGAATTGTCTTCTGTGTAATCTTTTTGAGATCTAATTGTTATGATCTAATTCTCTAAAACACTAATCATAAAACGATCCTCTATGTAAATAATTCATTTAATTCAATATTAAGTGAAATTTAAGGCCGGGTCCATATAGTTGGTATTAAAGGTCGGTTTAGACAACTTTAGGAGTTAGAAGAATTGTTAAATTTTATGTCCCTAAATTAATTTATAGTATGATTAAAATGATATAGTATTTAATGATTACTATGTTTCTTCTCCTAAGATATTTCTGTGTTCATAATGGTTTTCTATAGAGGAAACATGGCAGCTTTGTTGGGATGTCATTTGGAGGAAGACAACCTTCCAAATCAGCAACCTGAGATGGTTGGAATCAGAACTGAACAGCTTGTTGCAGTGATGGCACATCTGAATAAGGCTATAAATGGTGGTGGTACCAATGCATGAGATCAGCCAGATCAAGAGCAGAATAACATGTCAATGGTGGAACATTTAATGAGGCAGCATCTCCCCTCCTTCAGAGGATCATCAGACCCTATTCTAGCAGAAGGGTGGATTAAAGAACTGGAGAATATATTTGATGTCATGGGTTGTTCAGAACATTAAAAGGATAGTCTTGTTTTTTACCATTTTCAAGGTGAAGATGATCAGTAGTGGTCGATGGTGAAAAATATCTAGGATAGTGATGAGATTAAGGATCTTCGCTGGGATGAATTCAAAGGTATTTTTCTTGGGAAATATTTTCTTAAGGTGGATTGTCTTAGGATATAAAAACAATTCCTAGAATTGATGCTGGAGGATGACTCAATGGCTACTTATGAAGCAAAGTTCACTCGACTGGAAAGGTATGCTATAAATTTCATACGAAATCTTGATATTAAAATCAACTGTTTTTACTCAGGGTTAAATCCAATGTATCGAAGGGATTTAGCTTATCTTGAGTTCAAAAGTTATGAAAAACTTGTTTGATGTGCAGAGAAGGTGGAAATGGAGTTTGCCTATAATCAGGTGTTCTTTGACAAACAACATAATAAGAGGTCCAGTTGGTAGGCAAAGGGAAACAATTCATCAAATAATCTAGGAGGTAAGATAACCAAATATCTATCCAGAGAGAAGTTTGGTAAAATGCATCCTCGATAATGTTTATCCATGTTTGGAATGTTCTTTCTGTGTGGTAAGTCTGGTCATATTGCTCATAACTGTAAGGAATATGATCAAGCAGGCAATGAGAATCCAGTAGTAAGATGTTTTAAGTGTAATTAAATGGGTCATTATGCAAATGAGTGTCTAATGAAGAACTCAAGTGAGGGAAATAATCCATACTACAAGAAGAAAGGGTTGGTGAAATCCATTGCAACTACTTCATCAGATGTTGGGTCATCGAATGAAGTAGTATCAGGTACACTGTTTTTTTGTTCAGATTATTCCAATAAGTTGTTTGATTCAGGGTCTACACATTCCTTCATTTCTAAGTTGTTTTCAATTAAATTGGGAATTCCATCTCAAGATATGAATCCAAAACTTATTGTAAAAACACCCGGAGGAAACGATGAAAAAAAAATTATATGAACCTTCCTATCCTTCTATGGGGAAATAATCTACCTAAAAACCTTATTGTTTTTCCTCTATTAGAGTTTAATGTAATTTTGGGCATGGATTGTCTTTACATTTATCATGCTAAGATTGACTGCAAATCTAATGAATTTTCTTTTCAAAAAATGTTTCTAGTTTGTGTACAAAAATGAACCCTTACTTTTGATAACTTATCTAGAAGTTGAGAAACTAGTAAAAGAATGGAATGAATTTTACATTGAACATATTGTTGAAAATAAAGGAAATTTTAATATTAATGATGTTCCAGTGGTAAATGAGTATATTTATGTTTTTCCTCATGAGTTTCCTGATATTATACATGATCGGGAAGTTGAATTTATGGTTGACTTAGTGCCTGATTCTAATCCAATTTCAAAAGCCATGTATCGAATGGATAAAGTTGAACATTTAGAGATAATGAAGCAATTGAATGAGTTATTAGATAAAGGTTTCATTCAACCTAGCACATCACCATGGGGTTCTCCGGTGTTGTTTGTTACAAACAAAAGATAGTTAAATGAGACTTTGCATTGATTATAGATCATTGAATAACATCACTGTTATGAACAAGTATCCTTTTCCTCATATCGATGATTTTTTTTTATCAGATCCAGGGGGCTCACTATTTTTCGAAGATTTACTTGAGTTCGAGGTATCATCAGTTGAAAGTAAAATAATACGACATTACGAAGACTATGTACCGTACTAGATATGGACATTATGAATTTGTAGTTATGCATTTTGTGTTAACCAATGCACCTGCTGTAACAACCCAGGTAAATAAAGAATAAGACATTTTCATATTTATTAATATTTTTGAATTAAATATTAATTTTACTTTAAATGGGTTTTTATGTTCGATTGCATACCCGATATGAAACAACGAGTTATTTTTGAAATCTTGCGTAGCAGACTAATAATATAATAATATTATTTCAAATGGTAGTTAACACATAGTCATTGTATTGGCGGGAATGAATATAAATAACTAAAATATGATTATATATGTTTGATAAATGTTTTTACATTTATCCAATAAAAGATAAAGGCTTAAAAAAAGAAAATAATTCAATTGTAAGCATAAATACTCCAATATTCACTAAAATGTCGATTTATGACCTTTTGATGGAGAACACTCTTTAAAAATAGTTTTGGTCACTCTTATATATTCTATTGGACCAAATAAAATATTTCTTTATAATTGGGACATCACAATATACTTTATGTATGTTTTTGCTATTTTTCGGATAAAGTTCATTATTAATGAATAAGTGGAAAATGATGTATTTTAATTCAAAACACTTTTTAATATAATGTATTTATATGATTAGATTATCATTTGAATTGGTTTTAATGTAAAATTAGAATATATTTCTACCATTTGATCCAATGGTTGCCATTTAAATTAATTTCACTTTGAATTTGGATTTAAACAAGTGTCAATATTTTGATAGAAATTGTTTCATAAAAACATGCTATTTGTTTTGAAAACAGGAATTAATTATTAAGTTAACTAATTCAACCTATATGTTTTGAATTTTTTAAAATAGAAATAATTTTTGAATTCGTAATATCAAATATATCTTAGGGTTAATTTTTGTTATTTTTCTAAAAAACTTCAATTTTTGATGAATAGTGAAACCACTAAGTGGTAGATAAAAACTAATTTTTCATTTAAATGAAATTTTACCACCACTGTGACTTGAATTTCAAAACTCATAAATACATGGTTGTAATTAGGATGTTAATGTGGTTCAATGGGATGAATATAATTTTTGATGAATAGTAACTATTATGTTTTATTAATCTCGATTAAAGGTAATTAGTGTAATTTAAGGTAAATATAATGTTATAATAATATGAAATTGCCTAGACACGCATCCTACCCTTATTGTATGTGTCATGGAAGACCAAAAAAATCAATGGGTCAACTTGGGGGACCCCATGGATTCACTTGGGTAAGAAAATTACATCAATAACTTTTTATTTAATGTTAAAATAAAAATGTCACAAACATAAATTTTTTTACTAAAACTATTTTTACACAGAGTTTTTCAAGTTATAATTTTGACTATAAATATTCTATGGAAATATAAAAATATTTCCTACATCATTGTATTTTTTTTATAATTTTCATACATTAAATAGATTAATTTATTTCTAACACCATGATGATGCAGCGATTACCTCATTACGAACGATTTAAATAAAATTAAAAGATAATTTAAAATCCAAGACATACATTTGTCAAAAACTGATCGGATGGGTGAATTTAGAACCCTTAACACCTTATCCTCTAAACATATAATTGTGGGACCTCTAATATCCGAAAATCAATTTATAATAATGTATCTGTTCAAGACTTTCCAAGAGTGCCCATCTTCCCTCTTATTAAAGGCCCCCACCTCTACCCATGTACCCACACCTCTCAAGACATTGGATCGACCAAACTCTGTTCATTTTTTCACTCCACATCCCTATCCTCATCCTATAATCCTTAACATAGGCATAAATCTCTTCAAAAAGCCCTTTTGGTTCAAACCAATGGTTGTTACCTGATTTTAAGGTAATGTCTTCTCTTATGTCCTTTTGATTTCATTTGCTTCTCCAACACCATAAAATATTTCTATTCCTTTATTTTGTAACAACACCAGTATATTAAATATACTAAGATGTTGTTTTGATATGTATTCGAGATACACTTACATACACCTCTGTCAAATGGTTAAAGAACATACAGATTTTTTAGTACATGAATTTCTACCTCACGAAACCATGATTGTTCAATATTCTTTTAACACCTTTAATGGTGTCCATTAAGATGTCACTATATTTATATATGATATATAATATATTTATTCTCTCTCCATGCTTCTGTATTTCATATGTAAAACATTCCTTTATTCTTTTCATGTAGTGCAAATATGATAATTTCATCTGAGGAAGTGTGGACTACCGCCCCCTCAAGTGATATGACTCGTTCATGCCAAACATGGAATTTATAAAGAATGTAATTAATGAACTTATGTTAAATATATAACATATATATTATACTGGAATTATAATATATATTTGTCTCATTTATTTTTAATTTCATTAATTCGAAATAGAAATGAAAGTTGCGTTCATGCGTACATACGGCTTACCGTCTCCATGAACGGTGCATTTCATTTCTTACCTCTAAAGGATATGTACTATTATAAATACATGTATATTACGGATATATATGATATATATGATATCCAAATCATGAATATCATTCTGGATATAATGAACCTTTGACCACATGAACAATAAGTAATTGTAAGAAGTCCATTTTTGACTTAAGTACCAAATATCGACAAAAACTAACATTATTAACTTAAATGATTACATAATGATTATAACATGGAAATAAGTGTTATAAAAGGAATAATAATCTTAAAAATGTTCTTAAGAAATTATGAATTAACACCAGTTTATTATTCAGAAGATTAAAGAGTGATCGAGCCAAGTTGGACTCGAGGTAAGGGACTTCGTCTCAATCTCCTTTCGTTGAGACATATTTTGTTTTAACACAAGACATTATTTTTTACACTGTATAAACACATTTTACGTTTCATTTTATTAAAAGGAAATATTTTTCTAAAAAGTGTTTCACTAAACCACAAAATGGAATGTTTCTTTTGATGTACGTAGTGACAACGACCTTTTCCGCCACCGCGAGTGTTATTTGGTCTTTGCTTTCTCAATAAGCCATAATATTTTTAAAATGAAATAAATAACATCTACTCTTTTATGTATTTTTGTATTGGAAATGGTTTTTAAAATAGATTTGTTATGTCAATATATTTAAATGATATATTGTGATCGAAATGTGGAAATATTTTCTTTCCATTATATTAGTTTTATGTCTTATTATTTTATAATGGTACTTGGACATTTGACGGGTGGTTACATGATAACCCATATTACGGGTGGTGCTATGAATACTGGGATGGGTGGTTACATTATAACCTTTAATGCATTTGGTATGGAAGTCGGCCGTATGGTTATTCCATTTAGTGATATGTGTGGAAGTTGACCGTATGGTTATTACATTTTATTATGTTTATGTCCCAAGATACCTTTATATGTTATGTGTTTTTTGTATGGGTTTAATGCTAATATTTTGGTTACAAAATGGTAAGTAATGATCTTTTATTGAGTGAAGAGTATTTACTACTTATTAAAGGTGAAAAGTGTTACTTTGATAATGTATTCATGGTTTACATGATGTTTCGAAAAACTAACAGTGTTCCTACTTTGTGAATCCCTTAATGAGTTTTTTATGCTCACCCCATGTTTTTTTTAAATTTTTTTCACAGGACATATTGTGGAATAGTGTCAAGGATGGGATCAATAAAAATCCATGTTGTTTTAAACATGGGACTAGACATGACTCATTTTTTAACAGTTCATGTTTTGTAAACAAAAATAATCTTTATAGAAGTGTCTTCTGTGTAATCTTTTGAGATGTAATAGTTATGATATAATTCTATAAAACTCTAAACTTGAAAATATCCTCAATGTGAATTATTCATTTAATTCAATATTAAGTGATGTTTAAGTCCAAATCCTTATACCTTTCTCATTTTAAACTGGATTTTTTATTAACACTTTTTATGATTTGGGGTTCTATGGTGAAATTTTAAATAGATAAAAAATTGATTATTTAGAATAATTTTGATGGAGGAATTCATTTTAAGGGGTCAGAATGTATCTATCCATGATTTAATAATTTCTTTTCATTTTTTCAAATCAATTTATATATATATATTATTATTGTTATATACAATAATGAGTTTCATTTGAAGAATGAATTATATGTGACATCATACATTAGTGAACCCGGGAATTATATTAATATATCCTTGCTGTTATGTAGGCTTGCATGAATAAAATTAAATAAATTGTGATATATATATCTATGTATATCATATTCAATTAAATTATATTTATAATTGCATTGTAAATTAATAATAAATATTTAAAAAAGTGATTAAATTCATCAAAAGTATATTTTATTCAAAAAAAATTATTTTTCATTAGGATAAAATATTAAATTTACATTAAAAAAATTGATATTAAAAGAAAATTGTTTTTGGAATAATCATAGAAAAATTACCTATTAGTGAATATTGTAAATTTTAAAAAAATATAGATATTTCATTTAATAGTGTATGATAAATATTTTTATAGTTAGATAATTTATTTTCAATAAATAAAATAATTTAAAACCCCAATTAAAGATTAATGTTTTAGATGAGTTATTTATTAATATTGAATACACTAAATTAAATTTTATTGATCTTTATATTGGATTTTTATATAAGATAATATGTTTTATTTTAATATTGGGTTTCTCTGAAATCTATTTCAAAATGAATAATGATTATCTATTTTATTTTATAGAAATAATCCCTAATGATGAATTTTTTTAATTAAAATTATATATTATATACCATTAAATTTTAAAAAATATAGATACAATTTTTTTATTAAATATAGCCTTCATATGAAATAATATTATTTTTATGAATGGAAATAAGCATCTAAAAATACCACCTTTTCATTGCATCTAATGTTTTTGTTTGAAATTTACTTTTTCACTATCAATGTATTAATATGATAAAATAAATTTAGTTTTTTTTTCATTATAAAGGTGGGTTTTTTTATAAATTTTCCAAATTATTGGTTTTTTTGAATTATGAAAAAAATATAATTATAACTGAAAGCTCCCATTTCGAATAAATTATATTTAAAGAAAAATTATATATTTAATTAGAATTAAATTATAATTATTTAAATTCTACATAAATGTATCCAATTGATTTATTTTGGATAATAATAATATTTAATTTTTATACAAAACATTTGTAAAATTTTGATCATTTTTTCATTAAAATCATGTATTATTTTCAGGTCTATATAATTAATTTTAAATTAAAATTTTCCAACTATGTAAATGAAATTATGATGTATGAATTTTTTATTTTTTATTAAAATAAATTTTAATATATAATAATGTCATAATTTGTTTTTACTAAAATTAATTTGATAAATTGTACAAATTATTGAACGTGAATAATGTAAAAATGTGTATACCATTTTCAATTAAATTAAGAAGATAAATGATAAAAATAACAAAAAACGTTTAAAATTCTGTTTTTGGTCACTATTTAATATTTATAACCTATATTATCGAAATGTGTCTATTTTTGGATCCTTGTGAGATAAAAAAAATTTGGGTAGATTTCTTTCATTCAAAAAATTACAAGTGTTCCACTCAACTCACTTATAAATGGTAACACATTGTACCTTACAATTCACACATTCAGAACATTTTGGTTCAGAACATTACAACCCAAATTTTTTTTCAACATACACAATATAATAATTTATGAATTATTAGTGACAGAAACCCATCCTTTAAATTCCATTGGTGAAAACCTAAGGAAGATGCCTAAATAAAAAGAAACATTCTCTAACACTCATTTCAATTTTATTTCTTCATAAAAATTATTAAATTCTAATTTAACAATGATGATATAATAAATACATTACCATCATTATAGTCATATATTGTAATATTAATTCAATGATCCAAAACATAATCCAATTAAATAAAATGGGTGATGTAAACATTTTTTTTGGTTAAAGCAGACTGCATCCCGAGCAGATGTCATTCATTTTTTTATTACCACATTAAATGATTGGGTATGATGATGAATATAAAGTGTATATATGATATTTATAACATAATTATACCACCATATTCATTATATCATATATATATATATATTTCATTCTAGTCAGTTGGGGATATGATAACGTCACTCATGTGTTTGACAGTCTACATCCTTATGAAACAATGCGACATTTTTCACTAAAATATTTCATTAACAATAGTAATGATAAATTTTAATATATCTGATATATAATAGATAATTATGATATTAAAGAAACAATTATATGTTTTCACATATAATATATCGTCATCTTTCTTACCTTTTCACTCAATAATATAATATAGCATCGTTCAGGTATTTATGGATTACTGCCATCATAAAGCGACTTGAAACACTCTTTTCATCACCACAACACATAGATGACCTGTATAATTATATTTACATAAATAATATGGTATTTATTATATTATGAACAATATTTATATATTATATTTTAATTACTTCCATTTTATATAGATTATTGATAAATGGAATCAATAGACAAGATTTTGTACAGACTATCTTCTAAATTATTATAACATACATAATATTTAAAATACATCTTCCATGATTGATATAAATTTTTTTATTATATTTATAAATTTGATTATAATTTCATTATTATTATTTTAGTGATTATTGAACAATGATCAATGTATGAATCAAAAAATAACCAATCAAAACATACTGACGAACAATTTGGTTAGTTCCTGAAAGGCACCAGGAATCAGTAATTTTCAAAAAATAGAGAATAAAAAGTCATTGTAAAATTATATATAGTATTATATACATACATAGTTTTTTAATATATTTATACTAATTATATATTTTTTACAGGTTTCTTGAATGTGTTTATATGAACTCAAAAATTATGGGAATGGGTTTCATAACTCATTTTCCATTAGTTGTGTTAAAAATATAAATCAGTGATTAGGTCATTATAGGATTATGTGAGTAATTAATTTTAATTATCATTTTATATATTCACATGTTTTAATTTTATTTAAATTTTATATAGATAACTAATTACCTTATTAATCCCCACATCAATTATATGATCTTTCAAAGGATTCTTAGTCTCAATTGTCAGGACCCAACCCTACCCGGGCTCAAGCCGCAACTACCCCAAGCCCGCCTCCATAGGCCAGGGGCTGGCGACCAATGCCGAAGGCACAACAACTTGGGAAGGCCTTTTCCAAATCACCTGTACACACACACACACACACACGCATCACACTCTATGAAAAAGTCCATATTAAAAGAAAAGACAAGCAGATTAAAAGAGAAACTGCTATATAAAAACCACAAATGTGCATCGACCACTATTCAGTACAAAGTAAAAGCTGAATGTAAACTGAAAAAAGGGGAAAAACACGTGCCCAACCAAAAAAAGTGCCAGAACCTGATAACAGGTGAACAAAAAAAACAGCTGGAAGGGTCCCCCCACCGGGAACCCAACTATGACCACCGCACGTGGTCCAAGATCCCGAAATACTGTTCTGCACTGAAGTCTTGACCAACCTGTCTGTCGTCTGCAAGGGCACACCAAGTGTAAGCAACGCCCAAGCAAGGGTGAGTATAAAAATACTCAGTAGGATACCTCGAAGGCTCAAGGGAGCAACAAAGGAGGTACTGAAGGGTGAGCAGTAGAGCGAACAGGAAAAGTGGAGGAGTACAACTGAAAGTGTAGTAAAGAGTAAAAGTAGAGAGTCCAGATCAACCCAACAAGTGGAAGAATGTAGACTCTTTCAAACTCAAGGAGCTGGAAATGCTGAGAAGATGATCTTACCTTCGAGTTTTCGCTACCAATAGGAGGAGAGTAGACTCGTCCAACCACGAGAAGCTAGACACGGAAATCACGTGGCATACCCCATGCATCTTCGCCTCTCCTGGAGGGAGAGTAACCAAACCCACGAAGTGGGTACTGAAACAAGGCATATACATAACCTTAGGATCAATAAAGAACCCCGAAAAACGTCATATCTGGATCTCCATATCGTAGCTCAGCCCAAGAAAAGTGAGTCGCCAACAGTCCCAGAAGTAACACCATCGATGCCCAACATCCCGCACGTATACCCCGAACTACAAGTCAAGGGCTCAATCACCGCACCTCAATACTATCCGCTTTGGGTGGCACAGACTCACCCACACGGTTTTATGTCGCGTCACAAGGATGCATCTCGGTGGGGAATGCTCCCCTCGTACTTGAGAGTTCTAGGAGAACTTCAAACCATAACTCATCATTGCCCCACAGTCGAGAGGTCTCCTCAAAGTCAAGTCATACCATCACCGACCCGTACAACCAAAGGTCCCGCTCTGATAATCACGGAGGAATGTCACAGACTATCCTAGTAGAAAAGAATGATTCTGGAATGTCAACGGTTGTCCCACTGCCCAGCCCTGCTGGAGGGTAATTCATAATATGATATCGGGTGACCCATTGCCCATCCCTTCTAGAGGGTAAACCATAACAAGATATCGGGTGACCCACTGCCCATCCTGTTGGAGGGTAAACCCTAATACATCATCAGGTGACCCACTGCCTAGCCCCACTGGAGGGTAGACATGGAATAAGTCGACAGGAGACCCACTACCCTGCCTTTTTGGAGGGTAGACCTGGAATAGACGACAGGCGACTCACTGCCCAGTCTCGGCTAGAGGGTAGACCATAAGAGGTCGTCAGGTGACCCACTGCCCAGTCTCCGCTGGAGGGTAGACCCTAAGTGCATCGGGTGACCTACTGCCCAGTCTCTGCTGGTGGGTAGACAATAGAATTCAGTGAGCAACCCACTGCCCAGCCCTTCTGGAGGGTAAACCCGAAGAAGTCGATGAGTAACCCACTACCCAGCCCCGCTGGAGGGTAAAACTCAGAACTGCTCTGGCCATCTCTACTGGAGGGTAAAACACTGGACAACCGAACACAGAGTGGGTATCGTGCATCCACCCAACTCTGGAACAAGAACAGGAGAAACCACTCAACCATACTGATCTAAACCATCGAGCACAGAGCCGCCGAAACAACTCACCCCCGCTAGTCAACAAATGAGAACTGAGGGACCCTCTATGTCGCGAGAGGTCAAAGGTACACAAAGAAGAACACATAACACTCATGGGGCCCACACAACATGTGGCCCCATGTCAATCCCCATCCAAGCGCACAAACAATCTCAGGTATAAACCACACATACCTCCAAGTACTCCTGTATATTCCTAGAGTATACCACATTTTTAGCCCAAGGGATATCGTGCACATGGCACCCAACGTCAACGAGAAGGCCTGGCGTAACATCTCCAACTCAAAGGCCCCGGCACGGCGGACCACATCTTATGAAACATTTAAATCTCTCTCCCAATAGTGCACACGATCACATGCCTTGGGTCCGCTATGACCACAGTAGAAGAACCACCACTCGGGCACCTTTCACATTTCCACAATTAATAAGATCACATAAGAGGCTCTGCCCACCTGAACAGATTACACCGTTGTAATCCTCGTGGAAAGACACGCCAGACAGACTACTCACTCGACAGAAATGGTATACCGGTGAAACAGGTATTATTCACCGTAACCAAACCCATGTGGGGCCCACCCCAAGATCCTGAAACATAACAAACGGATCATGCCACTGCGATCCCCTCAAAAAAACACACGGGATTGAATACTCAATCGCCCAAAATGGATACCCAGTTAAAAAGGTACAATTCACCGTATCCGGGTCGGGTGGGACCCAAACCACGTCACCGAAAAAGCTCGGGCGAACTGCGCCATCGCAAGGCTTCTCGGAAAAACCCATCAAAAGCACAAATCACTTGAGTAGAACTGATGTCCGGAGAAAATGATTCAGTGCAACTTACCGCGCATGAGTGGTACTATGCGGGACCCGCATCCCGGTCCCGAAACTCAATGGACGGATCGCACCGTTGTGATCCTCTCAAAAAAGCACACAAGATGGACTATTCACTCGTCAAAAACGGTCGCCCGGTGATAAAGATGGAAAATCACCGTCGACACCCAAATGGATCTCATGGGCCCAACACTATCGTGCCGAATTAGAGCTGGTGGATTGCACCATTGCAATCCCCTCGGAAAAACACCCAAAAACGACTGCTCACTGGCCCCGATCGAACACCCGATGAAAACGTTACTAAACGCTTCGCGCAGCTCAAAAGACGGGCCGTGGGGCCTGTGCCTCAACTTTGTCCTCAGCTCCTAAAAACACCCTGGAAGGCTCCGCCTCAGTGCCAGGGTTCCAACGCCACTGGCGGCGCTCAAAATGGACGTCAGATGTGGCTGCGCCGCTCAAAACAAGAACCCCGAAAAAATGAAAATTCACTTAAAGACGTGTCATGCCTCCGAGGCCCATCTTTTCGGGAATTTAAAAATTCTTGAAACTATCTGAAACATTCCCCACAATCCAAGGAATGTGGCGCCGCATTCGGCATGCAAAATGGATGCCCGTAGCGGAAAATACGGTCGTCTGAAACCTGAGGGGCAAGGCCCCCTAGGTTTGGACCGGCCTGGGCCGGCCGGTCCACCCAGTCTAGGTCGGCCCGTGATGTTCGGCCCGAATCGCTAGGCCCGGCCCGCGGGCCTGGTCGACTGGATGAGGCCGGTCAGCGCGCGACGACCCCCGCTTCCCGGGTCGTGCTCCCCGTGGGGTCACATGCCGCGACCCCGGTCCACTGCGGAGCGCCGCGGCCGCCCGCCGCCTACCGCCTAAAGCGCAGCCCCCGCGCTGAGAGTCGCCGTCATCGAAGGGCTCCCGCCGCCTGCACCCGGGTCCACTGCGCCGCCTGAATCCTGAACCGCCGTCACCTGAAAATGCCGGAAACCACCGGAAACCGCTGGAAAACCCCCAGAACTTCAGAAATTCCCGTAATCTTCGCCGGACCGCGGCGTCCTCCTCGTAACTCAGATTTCAATTCCAAAAGAAGCGATAGAAAGAGTAAAATGTGTACTACACAACCTTGGTATTGTTGCAATGATAAAACAACAAATTGATGCTAAAATATGGGTTCAAAGGGGGGTTCAGGATTTTAAACTCAAACGAACCCCGCCTACCTCTGGGGCATAGCCCGATGCTTCGTCGTTGACCCGTCGGAGTGGCCGCACCTCACCAGAGTTGCCTATCCGGAGCCGTCTCGCTGGAGTGGTGGAGGAGAGGGGAGAAGCTCACCAGGGGAGGGGGAAAATTATGGAGAAGGGAAGGGGGTTGGGTTAATTATATAGATTAATTAACTTAAACACCCTCCTACGGCCACGTACCCATACTCCCGACGAGGTCAAGATTAAGCCTCCCCTAAGATAAAAACCACTCTCTGAGCGCAACAGATGTCTCAAAATTTTAATCGGAGGCCCTGTTCAAAAGTTATAAAAGCAATGCCACGGGACGCTAAAATACCAAAACGCCCCTGGGGCCATTTTTCACAGACGGGCCGCGCCCGCAAAACATACACCCCTCCTAGGGTAAACAGCACGTTCCGGACTCAACGGTGCCTCGGTTTTTGAATCGGATCCCCTAATTAAGAGATACTTGAGTTTAACTATTAAACGAATAAATTAATTAAATAAATTATCCGTTTAACATTCTGGGAGCGGGCGAGGGGTCCAAACATCCTGCGCCGACATTTTTTATGTCGTTCCTAGGGTAAAACCCCCATTCCGGTTTCATCCATACACTCAGATCTCTGATCTGGATAACCGTTTAGGAGTTATCCAATTTATTTGGTGTTTCCAGTGTGAACGCCCTAAAAATTTAATTCCGGCCACTCCGGGGCTCGGAATCGCACGCCGTCTGAAGGCGCTGCTCTAGAATAACATCAAGAATATTAAAAAGTATTTCGCAGAAAAAAACTTGGTTCATACATCATTCCCTACTTCAATATTTTTGTCCTCGAAAAGAAAAACATGGGAACTACTCAGGGTACTAAGAGCACTCCTGACTCTCCCGTACCCAGAAGAACTCACGTCCAGCTCTACGCCATCGTAAACAGACCAAGGTATTTGATCTATTTACGCACGGTCGGCCCTTGCCGATGTCGTGTTCCCACTCCAGACTTTGGGGTTAGGGCAAGGTGGTAGGGAACCTCGGAATCTCTTTACACGGTTTCAAATGGTCTGAAGGCTCTCGGGGGTAGCTCACCTCCCCGACCGAACCCTTACGTCGCACGCCGCGACTGAAATCACCACCCGCACCTGGAAAAAGGCATGTTGATTCCCTCCTTCTGAATATCCATAGCTGGATCACCCAAGGATATATGTTCACGTAAGATTCCACAGTCGATGTCTCACAGCCAAGGCCCTCTTACATGCTCGGAAGTGAAGGAGTCAACACCCTCGACTAGAGAAAAAGGTCCCATGCCTTTTACCTTACCATCACAGGGTTACACCTGACGCCCTGCACCACCATGGTAAAACCTCAAGCAAGGAGCAGGGTGTAAATAATTGCACACCCAGATTCTAACAATTATACTAAAAAAAGTAGAAGATCTATAGAGCATACCTCTTGCCACCTCATGCTCTGTAGGGTCGTAGACATCCAAAGTTCACGGCTATCCACAGTCCCAACTGTCAGCTCCTAGAGCCTAATGTGGACTGCCTAGTGGTGATGGGAAGACCTCATAAAGTTGTCCCCCACTACCAGCTCCTCCCGCTCCTCTGCTAGCACCACCTCTCTTGGTACTACTCTGATCACAGCGATGCCTCCGTCATGGTGGTGCACCTGCTGCGTCCCTGAAGCTCTCTGCACGCCTAGTTGGGCAGTCTCGTGCCAGGTGATATCTCCCATCAAAAGCACAGCACCACTGCTCCCTGAGCTGTAATGGTGCCCTCCAGCACCATTGTGGTGTATGACCATGGCCCGGAGCCCACTCATAGAAGGGAACCCTCGGCTGAGGCCCTGCAATTTTCCGCCACAGTGGTATATGACCACGTCTCCGAAACTGGCAGTGTAAAGGCCACCTGCGTCGAGGCCCTGTCCTCCGGCCCCTACTAGCTACGACAGATGTCTCGACTCCGTCACGGCCACTGCCACTACCAACTGCAAAACATGACATGACGCTCTTTGTCACCAGCGCCTGCTCTGGCACCCCGACATATGTGGAGATGCCCAAGGGTACTATTATAGCATGAATCTCTCGGCGGAGACCCTGCTCAAACTTCTGCGCTCGAATGTTATCATCATGGACCATGTTCGAGTAAAAGCATGCACGGTCTGCAAAACTAGCCGTGTACTTGGCCACTGTCATCCCTCCTTGCTAAAACTGCAGGAGATCCTGAATCCGAACGGAGTGTAAGAAAGAGGGGCAAAGCTCCTCACGAAACAACAAATGGAAGTCACCCCACAAAAGCGACGACTCGTTAAGAAACTGAGTCACCAGACTCCACCAACGCCGAGCTTCTCCACGAAAATGTTTGTCTACCAGAGCCACTCTCCGATATGTCAGTGTATGTATAAGCCTGAAAAGGCGAACCACGGTCTCTAGCCAAACCTCTGCTGCCTGAGGGTCTGGCTCACCACTGAACCATAGAGGTATCTGCCACTGGAACACATGGAGCGCGCTCAACCTACGCTCAAACTCAGCCTGCTCTGCTGAAGTTGTCTACTGCTCAATAGGTGGGGGCGCTGCTACCGACCCACCTAGAGAAAGCGGCTCACATGATGGGTCCTGGACTGAGGCCTCGTTGCTTACATTGTCATCCTCACGCACCAAAACTAGTATCATGGCTGGCTGTCTTCGTGGGGACATCTTGAGTATTATCAAGGGGTGTCACGATCAGATGATCATATATGTATATACCAATAACAACGATGGGGAGCTGACTGAAGACGAATAGACAAAGACTCAATTCTATGTCATGAAAAAACAAATGTTTCCCTGCAACAAGTGTATCAGCATGCCGAGTCGACAAGCGGGTTATCAAGGTCCTGGTGAATGGATACGTTGGCCGCCGCACCATCACTGGACTCCCTGGCATGAGAGCCGCTATCAGGACACATTAACACAATTTCCCTAAATCCTAACCAATTAATTTTTAGGGACATCTGCATAACGCCCCAAGGAACGAACCACCTCTGATACCACTTTGTCACGACCCGACCCTACCTGGGCTCGAGCCGCAACTACCCCAAGCCCACCTCCATAGGCCAACGACTGGCGACCAGCACCGAAGGCACAATAACTCAGGGAGGCCTTTGCCTAAACACCCGTACACACACACGCATCACACTCAATGTAAAAGTGTAGAGTAAAAGAAAATACAAGCAGAGTAAAAGAGTAACTGCTATATAAAAACCACAATTGTGCATCGACCTCTAATCAGTACAAAGTACAAACTAAAATTAAACTAAAAAGAAAAGGGAAAAAACACGCACCTAACCAAAAAAGTGCCACAACCTGGCAACAGGTGAACAAAAGAAAACATCTGGAAGGGTCCCCCCAACTGGAACCCGACTTCGACCACTGCCCGCGGTCCAAGATCCCGAACTCCTGTGCTCCACTGAAGTCATGACCAACCTTTCTGTTGTCTGCAAGGGCACACCAAGTGCGGGAATATCCCAAGCAGGATTGAGTATAAAAATACTCAGTAAGATACCACGAATGCTTGGGGGAGAAATAAAGGAGGTACATAAGGGTGGAAAATAGAGAGAACAGTAAAAGTGGAAAAGTACAAATGAAAGCTTAGTAAAGAGTAACAATAGAGAGTCCATCTCAACCCATCATGAAGAAGAAGGTAGACTCATCCAATGGCAAGGATCTGGAAACGGTGAGAAGATGAAATTCCCATAGAGTCTTCGCTACCTATAGTAGGAGAGTAGACTCGTCCAACCATGAGAAGCTATACATGGAAAGCACGTGGCATACCCCGCATGTCTTCGTCTCTCCTGAAGGGAGAGTAACTAAACCCAAGAAGTGGGTACTGAAACAAGGCATATACATAACCTTATGCTCAATCAAGAAGCACAAACAACGTCGTGAGGGGATCTTCATCCCGTAGCTCAGCCCAAGAAAAGTGAGTCGTCAACAGTCCCAGAAGTAACACCTTCGATGCCCATCATCCCACAGTCTGCCTCGAACGACAAGTCAAGGGATCAATCATCTCACCTCGACACTATCCACTTTGGGTGGCACTGACTCGCCCGCATGGTTTTATGTCGCGTCACAAGGATGAGTCTCGGTGGGGAAAGTGCCCCTCGTACTTGAGAGTTCTGGGGGAACGTCAAACCACAACTCATCACTGCCCCGCAGTCGAGTGGTCTCCTCACTGTCATGCCGTACCATCAATAACCCATAAAACCAAGGGTCCCACTCCGATAATCACAGAGGAAAGTCACAGACTAGCCGTGTTGAAAGGACTGAGTCTGGAATGTCAACGGGTGTCACACTACCCATTCCTACTGGAGGGTAATTCATACTATGATATCAGGTTACCCATTGCCCAGACCTGCTGGAGGGTAAACGGTAACAAGATATTGGGTGACCCACTCACTAGCATGATGGAGGGTAAACACGAATACATCATCAGGCGACCCACTGCCCAGCCTCGCTGGAGGGTAGACCTGGAATAAGTCGACATGCAACCCACTGCCCATCCTTACTGGAGTGTAGACCTGGAATAGATGGCGAGCGACCCACTGCCCAGTCTCTTCTAGTGGGTGGACCCTTAGAGGTCGTCGGGTGACCCACTGCCTAGTCTCTGCTGGACGGTAGATCCTAAGTGCGTCGGGTGACCCACTGCCCAGTCTCTGTTGGTGGGTAGACCCTAGAAGTCAGTGAGCAACCCACTGCCCAGCCCTGTTGGAGGGTAAACCCGAAGAAGTCGATGAGTAACCCACTTCCCAGCCCCGCAAGAGGGTAAAACTCAGAACTCTTCTGGCCATCTCTAATAGAGGGTACAATAGTGTCCAACCAAACACAGAGTGGGTATCGCGCAGCCACCTGACTCCGGAACAAGACCAGGGGAGACCACTCAACCCTGATGATCCTCACCATCGAGCACAGAGCCGGGGAAAAAACTCAACCTCGCTAGAAAAAAACAAGAACTGAGGGACCCTCTACGTCGCGAGAGGTCAAAGGTACGCAAAGCAAAACACAACACGCACATGGGTCCCACATGGCGTGTGGCCCCAAGTCAATCCCCAACCAAGTGCACAAACAGTCTCTGGTATAAACAACACGTACCTCCAAGTGCTCCCGTATACTCCCAGATTATACCCCATTTTCAGCCCTAGGGCTATCATGCACATGACGCCAACATTAACGCGAAGGCGTGACGTAACATCTCAAACTCAAAGGCCCAGGCACGGCAGACCACATCTTATGAAATATTTACATCTCTCTCCGAAGAGTGCATGCGATCACATGCCATGGGTCTGCTATAACCACAGTAGAAGAACTGCCACTAGGGCACCTTTCACATTTACACATTTAATAATATTGCGTAAGAGGCTCTGCTTTCCTGAACAGATTACACCATTGTAATCCTCACGGAAAGACACTTGAGATAGTCTACTCACTCACCCGAAACGGTCTACTGGTGAAAAATTTACTATTCACCGTAATCAAACCCGTGTGGGGCCCACCCCAAGATCCCGAAACTGAACAAACGGAACACTCCATTGTGATCCCCTTATAAAAACACAAGGTATTTAATGCTCAACCGCCCAAAATGGATACCCAGTGAAAAAGGTACTATTCACCGTACCGGGTCGGGTGGGACCCACAACACGTCCCCGAAAAGGGTCAGGCGAACTGCGCCATCGGAATGATTCTCGGAAAAACCCATCAAAAGCACTACTCACTTGAGTGGAACAGATGATCGTAGAAAAATATTCATTCCAGCTTACCGCGCACGAGCGATACTAAGCGGGACCCGCATACCGGCCCCGAAACTCAACGGACGGATCACACCATTGCAATCTCTCGAAAAATCACGCAAGATGGACTATTCACTTGTCCAAAACGGTCGCCCGGTGACAAAGATGGAAAATCACCATCGATGCCTGAACAGCCCTCGTGGACCCCGCACTATCGGGCCGAATAAGAGCAGGAGGATTGAACCATTGTAATCCCCTCGAAAAAACACCAAAAATGACTACTCACTCGCCCCGAACAGACGCCTGATGAAAAATTTGCTAAACGCTACACGCAGCTCAAAAGATGGGTCGTGGGGACCATGCCTCCACTTCAGGCTCAACGCATGAAACCACCCTGGAAAGCTTCCCCTCGGTGCCAGGGTTATAACACCACTGACGGTGCTCAAAACGGACGTCGGATGTGTCCGCGCCGCTCAAAACAGGAATCCCCGAAAAAACGACAATTCACTTAAAGATGTGTCACATCTCCGAGGCCCATTGTTTCTGTATTTTAAAAATTCTCAAAACCATCTCAAAAAATTCCCCTCGATCATAAGAATGTGTCGCCACATGCAGCATGAAAAACAGATGCACGTAGAGGAAAATACGGGCGTCTGAAACCTGTGGGGCAAAGCCCCTGGGGCTGGACCGGCCTGGGTCGGCCGGTCCGCTCGGTCTGGGCCGGACCGCGCTGGCCGGCCCGGCTTCCCAGGACTGTCCCACGACATGGCCACGTGGGCTGGCGGTGGGCCCAGTCCACCGCCTGGTTGATCGGCCGTGGCCGGTCGCCGCGCGCCGACCCGCACTGAACGGCCCGGCTTCCCAGGCCTGGCCCACGGCATGGCCACGCGGGCTGGCGGTGGGCCCAGTCCACCGCCTGGTTGATCGGCCGAGGCCGGTCGCCGCGCGCCGACCCACGTGACGCGGGTCGTGCTCCCCCGTGGGGTCACATGCTGCGACCCCGGTCCACCGCAGAGTGCCGCGACCGACCGCCGCCTGCCGCCTGATGCATGGCGGCCACACTGAGAGACGCCACCACCGAGGGGCTCCTGCTGCCTGCACCTAGGTCTGCCGCGCCGCCTGAAGCATGCAGCTGCCGGAAACCGCCGGAAACTGCCGAAAACCCCCCAGAACTCCCAAAATTCCCGTAATCTTAGACGGACCGTTGTGGCCTCATCGTAACTCGGATTTAGATTCTGAAAGAACCGATGGAAAGTGTAAAATGCGTACTACACGAGCATGGAATTTTTTTGAAGAAAAAGCAACAAATCATGCTAAACTTGGGGTTCAAAGGGGGGTTCAGTATTTAAAACTCAAACGAACACCGCCTACCTCTTGGGCGTAGCCCGATGCTTCGCCGTTGACCCGTCGGAGTGGCTGCACCTCACCGGAGTTGCCTCGTCGGAGGCACCTCGCTGGAGTGGAGGAGGAGAGGGGAGAAGCTCGCCAGGGGAGTGGGAAAATGATGGAGAAGGGAAGGGGGTTATGTTAATTAAATAGATTATTTAACTTAAACACCCTCCTGCGGCCTCGTACACAAACTCAAGACGCGGTCGGGATTTAGCCTCCCCTAGGCTAAAAACCACGCTATGAGCGCAACGGCGGTCTCAGAATTTTCATCTGAGGCCCCGTTAAAAATTTATAAAATCAACGCCACAGGCCGCTAAATTACGAAAACACCCCTGGGGCCATTTTTCCCAGATGGGCCGCGCCCAAAAAACTTACACCCCTCCTAGGGTAAACAACACCTTCAGGACCCAACGGTGCCCTTTGTTTTCCAATATGATCCAATGTTTAAGAGATACTTGAGTTTTACCATTAAACGTATAAATTAAATAATTAATTTTTCCGTTTAACGTCCCAGGACCGGGCGAGGGGTCCAAAAATCCAGCGCTGTCACGAACCAACCCAGGTCGACCCTGAACCAGTCACCCGAGCCGGTCCGCGACATGGCCCGAGAGGCGTTCCCGATCCTCCCGGGCTGGCGACAAGTGCCAGGGCATCAACAGAGGCTCTGGGAACGATTTCGCCCAATATAAATAAATAAGACAACAAAAATAATACAGAGCAGCACAGAAAAGTTAAACCAAATAAAGTGACTAAACAGGTACAAACAAGAATCAAACTAACCAAACACGATGTGCGAACAAACTCCGTGCGACCTCGCGGGTCGCTCTCCGACTCAACGATCAAGCGTCGCCCTAGGCGAGCGCACTCAAGCTATAGCCTGCACAAACACTAAAATCAGAAAAGAACTATAGGCGTGAGTATTAAAAATCAGTAGGCTAACCCGATATCTATTCCCAATGCACTACCTTTAAAATAAAAGAAACATCATTTCACGTTTGAACTACAATTTATGAAAGTATGTTTTTCTAAGCATTTTACTTAAAAACAAAGTATGAACCATTGCCCTTAGCCATTTCAAAATTTGGGTTCATTTCATTAGTGTCAATGAAATTTCAGGAAAGGGGGAAAGTGATGTTTAAATTTTCAAATTTGTACAAAAGGGATTAAACACTTCCATTTGAAAAAAAAAATTTAGAAACCTATTAAAAAGGGATTTATCACTTTCCCAGGAAAACAATACACCAGAATGCACAAGTAAAGCATACAGCAAGGGCAATTTAGGTATACATGTGAGCATCACAATCCTTACTGCAAGCTACAAAAGCTAAATAGACATGGGTGAACCTAGGAGATCGAGAATAAACCAGAAGACACCAATACATGAGAAATCATCCTTATCGACATGTCACGATGAAATCAAAACGCACAATACGCTCGACCATCCACTCACGGGCAGGTCGAGGGCAAACCCCATAGTAATAAACCCAATATATCCACCTACTATGGGCCACTGGTCAGTACCATAACCTACCAGTGCATCAATCGTTCTTAGAATATTCTCTCAATATGCCAGATTCCCATGTCTCAAGTGTTTGAAAAAGGGGTGAGCCAACTAATGCCAACCGAGCATCCAATCATATACATATATATATATATAAATCACAACAAGCATCACCCCGAGCCACTCTATGGAACAACCTCTTGCCTTTAACTACTCAAGTACCCGGGAGCCTCTAAACGTGGCCTCCCAAACAATCAATCGCAACCAATGATGGAGAGTTGTCTTAAGAGGGTTTTAATAAAAACATTTTTATCGCTTTCCATAAAGTGCCAAACGGGCATTTAGTACAGTTCACAATCACTACCAAAACCAGTTTAAAACTATTTAAAGAACCCACAAAACACTACTTCACAGGTTGCTAATATTTTTATAAACCAAACCAAACCATTTTCTTTTTCCCAATAAACTTTAAGAGCCAACCGGGAAATTTCTCAAACGAACCAAAGTGTTTGTCCACGCTTCAAAAGAAATCATTTCCCATTAAACCAGAACTCTATTTTATATTCCATGAATTATGTTTAAAAGCCAAACGGGCATTCTTTCATTTTTGGGTGTCCGCCCGTGAAAAGGATGTTTCATGTGTCCTGTATAAAATAAACGGCTCCTTTTGACATTAAATAACCATTTAAAAATTTACCCTCTTATACTAAAATTTAATTATCGTATATTATCTCATATTTATCACAATTAATAAAATGTTGATTTTGAGCAATTAGGGTGCGCAAACAGCATGAAATAATATAACATAAATTTTAAAAGAAGTGCAAAGGGGACCTACCTCAAGATCAAAGCGCGACGACAACACAACTCTGGAACCATGGCGCGATGACACAACATGTGTCCGAATCCACGTGATAAAGTCCGACACTCTCGAAACTGAAACACAACAATGAAGGAACCTCGGAAACAAGGCGCGGCGGCGGCGCTCACTCAGAAACGCCCTGCGCGGGTCCTAAAAGTCATGAGCCATCAAATAACAACTCACCATCGATTAAAACCCACACGATGATGATAAAAATAATAGTAATAATAAAAGTAATAATAATAATAACAATAATAATAAAAGCAATAATAAGAAGAATAACAAGATAGTAATAGTAATAATAATAATAATAACAACAAAATAATAAAATGAATAATAATAAAAAAAAGAATAATAATAATAATAATAAAAGTGACAACAAAATAATAATACTAATAATAGTAATAATAATAATAACAACCATAATAAGAATAATATGAATTATAATACTAATAATAAAAGTAAAATAACAATAATAATATTGATAATAACAATAATAATAATAAAAGAAAAATTAAAATTAAAACAAAACAAACCTTCAGGGGGGAGTGTGCTGGCCGCGACGTGCAGGGGAGAAGTAGGAAATGCAGGGTATCGCTCGGCCTGCACATGTGCAGCAAGGGGGGGAAAACGTCGAGTCGCTGGAAGCAGGGTTCACCGCGTGGAGAAGGAAGGGCCGGCGGGGAGGGAGGGTCCCCTACTTGCGCTGCACACCAGTGGGGAAAAACGGTGGGGAGAGAAGGGTGCGAGAGGCTCTGCCGCTAGATGGGTGAGGATGAAGGGGGGAGTTGGGTGCGTGAGGATGAAGGAGAGCAGGAGGGGGGCTAAGTGTGCCGGCTGCGCACTGAACAGGGGGCGAAGGGGGGGTTCTGTTTGCGCCGCACCTAAGGGAGGTGACGTGGTAGCCGGAAACGGGAGGGGTGCGCTGGTGGTGTGTTGAAGGATGGCGCGGGGATGATGCCGTGTGAAGAATGGAGGAAAAAGAGAAGCAGGGGGATCCACTAGAGATGAGGCGGGGAAAGGTGTGGCTACTGCAATGTTGCGGTTGGGAGGTCGGGCCTGGACCAGATAACAAGGGAGGGGGGTGGCGGCGTGCTAGGAAGAGGAAGGATCGGGAAATGGGGGCTTCTGCAAACCCTACTAATATATATATATATACAAGAATAAAATAAATAATTTAATAAATAAATAATGAAAATAATAATAATAATAATGTTGGTGATCAAAAACTTTAATAATAACAACAAAAAATGATAAAATGACAATTCCAATAACAAAAATTCTTAAATAAAAAAAATAGTATTATTATTCATGACCCAATAATAATATTATTATATTAAGTTATTTATTTAGATTATTTTTAACTTATTCAATTCATATTCATTTGGCCGATACAGATATCGTAATCATGCAGTATCCGGGCTAACCGCACGGCTTCACCTAGTCGTGCGGTGTGCTTGCATAGGCCTAGAATAATAATATATATCAAATCTCCTTTAAAAATAATTATAAAATTATCAAAAATAATGAAAAATTTAAATAACAGAATAAATCAAAAAGTTCACTCATTTTTGTTTTCTGATGGCAGGAGAACTGTTCCGTTGCGTGGGTGAAGCCACGCGGGGCTACCAAAACGTGCTCCTCTCGGGTGCTCAACGACGTCGCGTCAAAAAGCGCACTTTTTAACAAAAACTCAAAAACCTAGTCCGATACTGAACACAAACCACAGCAAAAATAATTTAAAGTCAAATAAATCATAAAATAAAATAAACGTGCGTGTCGGGGTGTGACAATTCTCCCCACCATAATGCTTTCCGCCCCCGGAAAGCCACCACACCAACCAGTCGATCGATCAACACCTAAGGATTTCACAGAACACGATCCAACCTCTTATCTCAAGGATGTCACAACGACTACCAGCAGGACTGAACCTCATTGCCCAAAGTAAATCACCAACAGAGGGAAGGCCTGAACGGCTCCCCACCATAAGAACTCAACTAGCATTTGATAATGACTTAAGAGAAAACCCAAAAGACTCATGGTGGGTCTCCCCACCATAAAGGACTGACCTCTTAGCGGCCAACCAGAAAACTAATTTGGACCTGCATCAAGCCTTACGCGAGCTAGAAAGAGTACAATAAGAACATTTCAAACGCTTACTCTCATCCGAAAGGTGTAGAAGCTTAAATGGATACTTAGCACAACTAAAAACCCTAACCCCATGGGCAGGGAGGGTGGGCCCAAGGATCAAATCACTGAAACTATGACGTATGACTACTCACGACCCATCACTTCGGGATGGACCCAAACCAGGGCCGCAACTGATTTACATCAGTGGCCCATGAAAAGTCACTGGTCAGCAACTTACATACAAGAGGCACGATTCCCGACACTACGTGAGGGATAAGTCCATCACGCGGTTTGCGACAAGAGGAAAACTACAACGACAGAGAAACCAGAGCAACAAAACCAAAACTATCTCACCACGACGATAGAGGCGCGACTTTAACCGGACTCTTTAAAATTTTCCGCTCGGGGGTTCCTGACTACGTGATGGCTTTACTCCGAGACCTTTTGGCTGGAGCTCTGATGGATGAAGCATCTTCTGCCTCGCAGTCAGGTTCTGATAATCCCAACAAGAAACATACATCTTTTGATTTGACAAAAGAAAGGACAAGATTTTAAAATTTAAAAACACACCAGCATTGAAATCCGAATTTTTTCAAAAGACCCATGACATTTCCATACATTTCAAACCCAAAACACCATCAGTACAACTACAATGATAAAAGATCCCTTAAACTGAAAGGAAAGTTACACCCGAAACTTTGGACAAAGACCCAATAACACATTACTTCTGAGAACTTCCTCTGCGACGCTTCCTTGCAACGCCCCGACAAAATCGTCGCAAGTGACCCAGGCGTCAACATGCCTGGTAGGGCTTCGGAGCGCTTGGGCATGACGACTTCTTGTGACCCCACTTGCTACACTGATAACACACAATAATCTCTCGCTCCGAAGAGGTTGATGAAAGATCTCGAGGCCTCTTGATTCCATGACCTACTCCATTCACATTCATTTGCTTACTCATCTCCATTCCAGAATCTTCACCACTGCTCTTAGGGATCGAAGGAGGGGGGACTACTTCGAGCACTCCTGCCATCGCGGCTTCGACACGAAAAGCTTGTCTCGCCACATCGACAAAAGAAGTCGGGTTGGACTCTGAAACCTTCGACTATAGATCAGGGCGGAGACCTGCCTCGAAGCGTCGAGCCTTCACGAGGTCATTTGTGGCATACTCTGAATCATAAGGTATTAGATCTACAAAGCGCTGGAAATATTCCCACACGGATCTGTCACCCGGCTGCAGACAACACATCTCCATCCCCTTTCTCACCCTTTCTTCCTCAGAAAAAAACTGACGATTGAACGAGGCCTTGAAAAATTCCCAAGTAATCTCTTGACGGGGCTTGTTCTGAGACACCGACTTCCACCACATCCACGGTGAACCTTCAAGCATGAAGGTCGCAAACTTGACCTTCAACGAATCGGGCAACTCAATGAGGCTAAAGTCCCTTTCAACCTTCCGCATCCACTCCTCTGCCACGGAAGGGTCTACTTGACCATAGAATAGAGGTGGATCGAGCTTCCGAAACTCAAGAATAAAATCCTTAGGTTGATCAACCGCACTACGATCACCCTTCAAAGCTTCAAAGGGATAACCACTGGACAATGAAAAGTCAAAAACCCAATCAAGGCCAACTCAATGAGTGAATAAAAACCTCAAAATCAACCACTGCATCGGTGATAAGTTCAAAACACAAGGAAGCGAGTTATCATAACATCAAAACTTTTCTCTTTGAAAACATCATTAATTTAGAACAAGCTTAATGGGTTAAACCCCTGCCATTGGTATTCTTAAGAGCCTCACTCACATGCATGTATCCGTGCCACCCAGGGCATCCATCCACCGTACCAGAAATCCATCCACATTTCCAACATACCACAATGAATGTGAGCACTCATCAGAACACCAAGGTCAAAACAAAGCAAATTCATTTTTCAAAGACAATTTACTCATACCACTTCTTTTAAAACAAATTACAAATTAAACATGTCATTTCAAACAACATTTTTTTCCTCAAACCCAACTTTTCTAATTCAAACCACTTTCAAAAATCAAGGGGAACCCAAGACAACTCAAACAAGGGACTAGTTTCAGTGGGTGGCTTGACCATATGGTTGGCGGCCACATGCCAAATACGTCACTAACATAGAGAGCCTTCTTGGACCATGCCCCCATCTCCACATGGCTTGCCAGGCCATGCGGCTTAGGACTATTAGCCCAACTCCATTTGTCATACCCCAATCGCAAAACGTTTTTCCATAAAAAAAACCCAAACTAACCAATTAAACTGGACTTCCCATGGAAACCTGAGGATCGGTACGGGAAAGAGTTCGCGACGCTCTTCTCGTACCTACCCCTCACGTCCCGACAATCCTACTCCATCTACCTTGACATCCCAAATAACAAAGGGCGCTCTGAAAAGTGAGGTCGCTAAGAGCTGACCTCCTCTGATACCATTTTGTCACGAACCAACCCGGGTCGACCCTGAACCGGTCACCCGAGTCGGTCCGCGACATGGCCCGAGAGGCGTTCCCGATCCTCCCGGGCTGGCGACAAGCGCCAGGGCATCAACAGAGGCTCTGGGAACGATTTCGCCCAATATAAATAAATAAGACAGCGAAAATAATACAGAGCAGCGTAGAAAAGATAAACCAAATAAAGTGACTAAATAGGAACAAACAAGAATCAAACTAACCAAACACGACGTGCGAACAAACTCCATGCGACCTCGCGGGTCGCTCTCCGACTCAACGATCAAGCGTCTCCCTAGGCGAGCGCACTCAAGCTATAGCCTGCACAAACACTAAAAACAGAAAAGAACTATAGGCGCGAGTATTAAAACTCAGTAGGCTAACCCAATATCTATTCCCAATGCACTACCTTTAAATAAAAGAAACATCATTTCAAGTTTGAACTACAATTTATGAAAGTATGTTTTTCTAAGCATTTTACTTAAAAAAAAGTACGAACCATTGCCCTTAGCCATTTCAAAATTTGGGTTCATTTCATTAGTGTCAATGACATTTCAGGAAAGGGGGAAAGTGATGTTTAAATTTTCAAATTTTTACAAAAGGGATTAAACACTTCCATTTGAAAACAATTTTTAGAAACCTATTAAAAAGGGATTTATCACTTTCCAAGGAAAACAATACGCCAGAATTCACAAGTAAAGCATACAGCAAGGGCAATGTAGGTATACATGTGAGCATCACAATCATTACTGCAAGCTACAAAAGCTAAATAGACATGGGTGAACCTAGGAGATCGAGAATAAACCAGAAGACACCAATACATGAGAAATAATCCTTATCGACATGTCACGATGAAATCAAAACGCACAATACGCTCGACCATCCACTCACGGGCAGGTCGAGGGCAAAACCCATAGTAATAAACCCAATATATCCACCTACTATGGGCCACTGGTCAGTACTATAACCTACCAGTGCAGCAATCTTTCTTAGAATATTCTCTCAATGTGCCAGATTCCCATGTCTCAAGTGTTTGAAAAAGGGGTGATCCAACTAATGCCAACCGAGCATCCAATCATATACATACATATATATATATATTCCACAACAAGCATCACCCCGAGCGACTCCGTGGAACAACCTCTTGCCTTTAACTACTCAAGTACCCGGGAGCCTCTAAACGCGGCCTCCCAAACAATCAATCGCAACCAAGGCTGGAGAGTTGTCTTAAGAGGGTTTTTATAAAAACATTTTTATCGCTTTCCATAAAGTGCCAAATGGGCATTTAGTACAGTTCACAATCACTACCAAAACCAGTTTAAAACTATTTAAAGAACCCACAAAACAGTACTTCACAGGTTTCTAATATTTTTATAAACCAAACCAAACCATTTTCTTTTTCCAAATAAACTTTAAGAGCCAACCGGGCAATTTCTCAAACGAACCAAAGTGTTTGTCCACGCTTCAAAAGAAATCATTTCTCATTAAACCAGAACTCTATTTTATATTCCATGAATTATGTTTAAAAGCCAAACGGGCATTCTTTCATTATTGGGTGTCCGCCCATCAAAAGGATGTATCATGTGTCGTGTATAAAATAAAAGGATCCTTTTGACATTAAATAACCATTTAAAAATTTACCCTCTTATACTAAAATTTAATTATCATATATTATCTCATATTTATCACAATTAATAAAATGTTAATTTTGAACAATTAGGGTGCGCAAACAGCATGAAATAATATAACTTAAATTTTAAAAGCAGTGCAAAGGGGACCTACCTCAAGATCAAAGCGCGACGACAGCACAACTCTGGAACCATGGCGCGATGACACAACGTGTGTCCGAATCCACATGATAAAGTCCGACACTCTCGAAACTGAAACACGACAATGAAGGAACCTCGGAAACAAGGCGCGGCGGCGGCGCTCACTCAGAAACGCCCTGCGCGGGTCCTAAAAGTCTTGAGCCATCAAATAACAACTCACCATCGATTAAAACCCACACGATGATGATAAAAATAATAGTAATAATAAAAGTAATAATAATAATAACAATAATAATAAAAGCAATAATAAGAAGAATAACAAGATAATAATAGTAATAATAATAATAATAACAACAAAATAATAAAAGGAATAATAATAAAAAAAAGAATAATAATAATAATAATAAAAGTGACAACAAAATAATAATACTAATAATAGTAATAATAATAATAACAACCATAATAAGAATAAAATGAATAATAATACTAATAATAAAAGTAAAATAACAATAATAATATTGATAATAACAATAATTATAATAAAAAAAATTAAAATTAAAACAAAACAAACCTTCAGGGGGAGTGTGCTGGCCGCGACGTGCAGTGGAGAAGTTGGAAATGCAGGGTATCGCTCGGCCTGCACATGCGCAGCAAGGGGGGAAAACGTCGAGTCGCTGGAAGCAGGGTTCACCGCGTGGAGAAGGAAGGGCCGGCGGGGAGGGAGGGTCCCCTGCTTGCGCTGCACACCAGTGGGGAAAAAACGGTGGGGAGAGAAGGGTGAGAGAGGCTCTGCCGCTGGATGGGTGAGGATGAATGGGGGAGTTGGGTGCGTGAGGATGAAGGAGAGAAGGAGGGGGCTAAGTGCGCCGGCTGCGCACTGAACAGGGGGCGAAGGGGGGGTTCTGTTTGCGCCGCACCTAAGGGAGGTGACGTGGTAGCCGGAAACGGGAGGGGTGCGCCGGCGGTGTGCTGAAGGAGGGCGCGGGGATAATGCCGTGTGAAGAAGGGAGGAAAAAGAGAAGCAGGGGGATCCGCTGGAGATGAGGCGGGGCAAGGTGCTGCTACTGCAAAGTTGCGGTTGGGAGGTCGGGCCTGGACCAGATAGCAAGAGAGGGGGGTGGCGGCGCGCTAGGAAGAGGAAGGATCAGGAAATGGGGGCTTCTGCAAACCCTAATAATATATATATATATATATATAAGAATAAAATAAATAATTTAATAAATAAATAATGAAAATAATAATAATAATAATGTTGGTGATCAAAAACTTTAATAATAACAACAAAAAATGATAAAATGACAATTCCAATAACAAAAAATTTTAAATAAAAAAATAGTATTATTATTCATGTCCCATTAATAATATTATTATAGTAAGTTATTTATTTAAATTATTTTTATCTTATTCAATTCATATTCATTTGTCCGATACAGATATCGTAATCATGCAGTATCCGGGCTAACCGCACGGCTTCAGCTAGCCGTGCGGTGTGCTTGCACCGGCCTAGAATAATAATATATATCAAATCGCCTTTAAAAATAATTATAAAATTATCAACAATAATGAAAAATTTAAATTACAGAATAAATCAAAAAGTTCACTCATTTTTGTTTTCAGATGGCAGGAGAACTGTTCCGTTGCATGGGCGAAGCCGTGCGGGGCTTCCAAAACGTGCTCCTCCCGGGTGCTCAATGACGTCGCGTCAAAAAGCGCACTTTTTAACAAAAACTCAAAAACATAGTCCGATACTGAACACAAACCACAGCAAAAATAATTTAAAGTCAAAGAAATCATAAAATAAAATAAACGTGCGTGTCAGGGTGTGACAAGCGTCGACATGTTTTATGTTATTTCTAGGGTAAAAACCCCATTCCGGACTCATCTGTACACTCAGATATCTGATCCGGATCACCGTTTAAGAGTTATCCCATTTATTTGGTGTTTTCAGAGAGAACGCACTGAAAATTTAATTCTTGCTACTCTGGGGCTCGGATTCGCACGCCGTCTGAAGGCACTCCTCTGGAAAAACATCAAGAATATTCCAAATTCCTTCGCATCAAAAAAATGGGTTCTTACTTAAATTTTCATTCTTTCATACATATGTCATCTTATTCACTTATGTTATTTTATGATATAGTTGTACAACCACTTTGATAGGTAAAATGATGAATTTATTTATCATAATTATATTTTATGTCTAATTAAATTTTATCCATTCCTGGGGATTATGATTCATGGTTACATATGTGGTAAGTGTTTTATGTTACAATTTCACTGATTATCAGGATTTTTTATGATTGTGTATCCAATAATGAAATATTATTTTTCTAGATATAAATTGATAACATGAATTTTATAATCCTCTTCTAATTCATGAAATTTTCAAGAATTATTAACATTTTACCACCATTTTTAATTTAAAACTATTGATGATTTTTTTAATTAATATTCTTTTTTATTTATCACTTTGGTAAAAAAACAAAGGTAAAGAATCAGAACTGTGTATTTCATTACCATTGGTGTATATATTACCTTTTTATAAGATACAAGGAATTTGATCTTGCGGGATAAATAGTTTAATAGTCATAGTAAACTAGATATATACATTAATGCAATTTTATATTTGATGATGCATGTTACATCATAATTATTTCAAGAATAAAATTATTCCATTTCGACTATCCATACTTGTGAGTCATTATAAATTTTATGGATTCCATGGGAAATGAAAAAATAAGGGTGATCTCAAAAGATAATTAAGGCTTATGTACATGGGAATATATCAGGATTCAATATTCATTATTAAAATGTAAAATTAATTAAATGAACACACAATCAATTTAAATAATTGGATGATGAAAAATAAATATGAAATGGTAAATAACTATAATCACATTATATTTAATTAATATAATGAGACTAAAGTTAATTCATAGATAATTTAACAAAAGAAACATCATATATAAAAATAATATAAATCTTAATAATGAAATGACTAATTATATGATTTCATTTATTAGTCACATCATCCCTCAAACATAAAGGCATTTAATAATTCTCTTTAAAAAAATGGTTAAAAGCCTGATCCTTTTTATACAACTATTTATATATAGTTTAGATCATTCAACTGGTATTTTAATAGAAGTCGGCACTAACTCCTATGTTATGGCTGAATAATATTTCTGGATGATTACATTTAATACATTAAGGGGGTATATAATAAAATTTACACACACTTCATTTCATGTCAAAATAATTTCTCATATATCAAAAAATTGATTTTATTTATAACCAATGTGCTTTATCATCAAATATCAGAATTGAGTAAAAGAAACGTATTTATCAATACATTATCGGTTTATTAATCAGCATTCAAAGTATAAACCATATTTAAAAATTGGATATTGTTTAAGAAATTATAATATCCTTATAAAATACTATATGTATTTATGATATAAGTACTGAAAAATGAAAAATTATCACAAGAAATTGATTATTTCAAATGAAATATAACAATCACTAATGAATGTGAGATTATAATATAACACTTACCACTTGGTAATTTTTATGTAAGTCACATCAGTTGAAAGTATTAAAATGGAAACATAAAATACAATAATGTATGAATGAATCATGATATTAAATATAATATTATTGTTTATACACCACATAATATTTAATTTGTGCATAATAACATAGAGTTCTACATGGAATGTAAATTGAAATGAAATCCATTATATCATGCTTCTATTTAATTGAATTAAATTTAACAAAATTTTTTAATGTTGTTAAGAATGTTAGTAATTTATTTGAAAAATCATATTTATACTTATAATATCATATATGATACTTTTATGAAATTTTACTTGTTATATGTTAATTATATTTCATTATTTTAATTATTTTGTGTGTTAATTTTCGTCTTTTTCTCAAGAGTTTATTTTCATGAAAGTCCAAGTTCATTTTGATATTAAATGTATCTATGATATCCAGAATGATATTTCTAATATAAATAAAATATTTACATAGTATATATATTATTACAACCATTTATTAATTATGAAAAGGGAATGGAATCATATCTCTTCATGGAGATGGTAGGTCGAACCTTCGCAGGATGAACTATATCATTATTTTATTTAGAGAATGATTAATGAATTGAGTGATATGTAATATTTTTAGAAGAAATATAATATATAAATATATATCAAATATATTATTAATATAATCTTTGTTACATTCCATGTGAAGAAAAAATTGATAAATGGATCACATATCTTCGCGTGACGGTACATCACCATACACATAGGTGACATTATCACATTTTAAACAACATGTAATGTAATGAAAAAATATATGAAATTAAAATTAAATAACTCTACTAATATTTTAAATATAATATAAATGTGGTAAATCATCGACTATATCCGACAATGATATCGGGTAAAGGAAAAATGAATGACATCTGTGTGTGAGATTGTAGTATGAGATGCACACAAATGATGATTTTGTAACAAATTTTTTGTATTGGATAAGAAAAATTACTATTTTATAAAAAAAATAAAAATATATTAATTTAGAAGCTACATTTTTTATTTTATTTCCTGTTTAAGACATAATTTTATGTTGAAAAACATGAATGAATATAAATGTTCATTTTGATAATGATTAAATTATCTCTAATAAACCACCTTTGGATCTCATCATATGGAACCTCATGAATGAATTTTGGCAGAAAAAATTATTAATAGATTATCTAACGATTTTGGGGAGAGAATTATGTTGGGGTTGGTTGAGCTAATGGACATGGGATGTGTGAATTAGTGGGGGAATGGAGTTTCATTTTTATATATGGGGAAAGGGATACCTATTTTATATTACAAGGAGACCCCCACTATCATGGCATTCACAATTTTCAATGGAGGGGCCCATAGTTTAGGAAAACCATATGCATACCATTGATAGAAAAAAAACTTAATTTTGGTTCAATAATTTTTTTCAATGATACGATATAGAATATAAATATAAAATATTACAAAAAAAGATCATAAAATACCTGAAAAAATGCTACAAGAAGTTACATCCCCTCCACTATAATAGAATTCTATCCTAATGAAAATCATTCAAGAAGATTCTATATTAAAAATACGTAGAAACTACTTTCTCAACTATACCTCAATATCACATGTCTCATGATCATTATAAAAAATATTATATAACACATACTCTAATGGTTTATTCTCCCCATGAATTAACATTGACTCAGAATGTACCATCCTGACTGGATGGTCAGTCCCATACAAATTTGGCTCAACGTCATGATCACTATAGATTAAAATAGGAGAATGACTAGAATATTATTCTAATTTTATGATACATTGAAAAAATTATGTGTTAGTTTTAACTATGGATGATGTTCTAAAATCTAATCCACTTTCCCAACCTTCTAAACAACAATAGAATGTCCCCCAAAATAAGGATCATGCTTTCCTTAACTCTCAAGTGGTTGATGAAAAAAATTAGATGAATTATTCAAGAACACTAGGACAATAACTGAAAACACCAATGGAATATGAAAATAATTAAAATAATATTTATTCAATCTATGTGATTACAAAATTATCTTCTTGAAAAAAAGAATCATTTATAAAATATCCTAAACAAAGCCATAAATAACAAAGAACTATAACCAATCTATGAATAAAAACATTTATTTACAAGTATGGCCATAAAAATACTCAAAGGGGGCCATTATGATCACAAATTTATAAATGATGTCATATGAAATTTAAACTACTCTCAAATGTTCTCCCCATGAATCGTAAAAATGGAGGACAAAGGAATGAAGAATATCTCCATTAATATGTACAACTAGATATATCTTGCCATTCATCTAAAGATGTAACCCATACTAAAAAATACTGAGATTCCATCCCCTCTTGATGGACATGATAAAAATGTTTGGTAAAACATGGATATGTATATTAGTAAATCTAAGATGTAACATCATACCAAGGAAAATCTCATTTCTTATATCTATTTCCCAGTTCCCTATATTTGGTCATATCACTATTGGGTATAATGTTATCTAATATGGCCAGTAGATTGATTTCAGCTAATATCACATTCATTTATAGAAGGGAAAGTAGAAACCTAAGAAAAATTGCCATAGAAAGATTATCCCTATAAGGACCCGACCTTAAAACATTACATAATCTTGAATAAAATGAATATTTAACAATAAGGATCTTTTTAGGTTTAGAGTTATAGATAATTAGGAAATAAATATAACATATCAAACTGAAAATTACATGTAGACACTACTACTCAGTATCCATTTTTTTCATAAAATAAAAACTCTTAAAAGGAAACATGTCTAGTTCCATGTTTTGGACAACATGACTTTTCCATGGTCACATCCTTGACCCTATTCATATATATGTCTTGTGGAATTTTTTTTTGACAACATGGGATGAGTATAGAAATCTTCTTAAGGGTTATAAAATTATTAAGGGAAACAGTAACCCATCAATAAATACAAATAAATAATACTATACTTTTTGATCATAACACACCTCCTGAAATCATAAGATTTATGAACAACACATATAAATCATAAATCAAAAAGTTAACTTGTCGAATTAATAACAGACATACATTATAGCTATCAAAACAACATAGGGAGTCACATTTGGGATACCCATCACAGTATATTCCCTAAATCTCTTAGAAGAAAAATTAACGTTTACCTCTGTCACGTTACAAAATGCATTGGAGAGCTATCTTGGGCTTACCCGCTCAATGTTTATCATAGAACCAACCATATATGTAAACAATGCCCAATAACCATAACATAATCATAACACATAACCCAAGAATAATATAATTATATCATTTCCACATTACAATCACAATATATCAATAAAATATATTTAAATAGTGAGTTCCTTATCAAACCATTTTCAAAACCATTTAAGACATTTAATAAAGAGATTTTTGAATCCATGTGTCCCATACAACTATGATTTTTTTAAAGAAATTAAAATTTTAAAACACTAATGTCCATATAAATAATTACTAAAAACCATTTTGAAAACTTGTACATTAATGAGAATGATTTAGAAGTATAAATCATTAAAACAATATTTTAGTAAAAGAGTTCTTAACCAAATGAGATATGCTTGAATAAAAATAATTGACGAATAAAATTCAATCAAAACATTACCAAATCTTGAGAATAAATGTATTACTGTAATAATATTCCAAATGAATGTATACAAATCATATTAAATTGAATTTGTGTATAACAACAATGTAATCTAAATGGAATGTAAATTGACACAGATTTCTTTATAAAAAATGTATCCTTAGAATAAGGAAAAATAAACTACCTAATAAGGTGTGAAAAAAAATACACTCAATAGGATTGGATATTCAGTGTAAATAAATCATAGTACATTAACACATGTTCTTTTTATAACAATCCCAATGACTTGGATGTTTAACTCAAGGAATGGAAATTGCGTTAAAATTACTCTTATCATGTTTATATCGATGACTTGAGAATTTATCAATGGAGTGATTATGGGTATAAAAGGTATATACACACAAAGGGGAGTGGAAATCATAACATAAATTAATAAATATTGATTCCACTCATAATCATATAATGACATTATTATGAATTTGAAGACTAACCCAAGGAATGGAAATTGGGTTAAAAGGTTCCCTTGGTGATTTGGTAACTTAAAAAAAACAACCAATGAAAAAAGTATAGTAAAATGAAAAGGTAAATACACATAAATTTAAGTATATTAAAAAATGAAAAAAATCATGGTATGTACATATACCACACAAAATGATATAGTGGAAAATATATCATTAATATCACGGGAATAAAAAGTGAGAAGAAAATCCCATACCGCGTTGTAATCAATTGATTCGTATAACCAAATGTTATTTAACACCAAATGATTCACAGATTAACTTGAATTTAATTGGAATCATGTTAATATTTATCAAATGTCAGTACACAGTACACCACATTTATTAAATTAGTAGCGTACAATGGAAATCACATGAAATTTAATGTGAGATATGAAACCCCTTACCTCGTGTTAGACATGACTTGTTTGTTCCTTGTTCTTCCTGAATAAAAAATGCACGTTAATTTATAATTGATTAATAACACTTTATCAAGTGTATTATTCATTTTATTTCACTTATTACCATGTTATAAACAATATGTAATAATTTAAGTTAAAAATGGGTTTTTTCGATATTTTGTACTTGTGTCAAAAATTAACACCTTCTAATTACATGTTGTCCAGGTTGTCAAGAGTCCATTATCTCCAGAATGATATTCATGATTTATATATCAAATATATCATATATATCTTTTATATATATATATATATATATGTATTTATGACTGTACATATCATTTGGAGATTAGAAATTAAATGCATCTTTCATGGAGATGGTAAGTCGTACATACACATGAACACTACTTTCATTTCTATTTTGTATACAAATTGAATGAAAACTAATTAATAAATTGTTAAATTATTATTACAGTATAATATAATTTATAATTTCAATAACTCCATCGTTTATACGTCCCACTTATGGTATGAACATGTAATATCACTTTGATGGGGCGGTAGTCCGCACTTCCTCAAATGAAATTATCTTGTTTACCTAGAATGTAAACCATAATGGAGTGATATAAATGAAAAATACAAGATAATAAAGAAAAAATAAACATAATATATATCATATATAATTATAGTTCTATATTAATATCCACCATCATATGTAGTTGAAGATAATTGAAAAATCATCGTTTCCTGAGGTGTTAGTTTTCCATCTACAGAAACAGTATGTTCTTTACCCATTTGATGGAGGTGTGTGAAATTGTAGTTTGAATCCTTCTAATAAGAAAACACTAGTATATAGATTGTATAGGTTTTGATATAAATTAAATTAATAACAAGAGTTTAGTGGGTTGGATAAGTAAAATAAAACAAAAGGACTTAAGAGAAGACGTTACATTTAAATTGGGTATCTCCCTTTAGTTTGAACCAAAAGCTTTACATGAAGTTTTTCTGCATGTGGGAAGGAATATATGGGGAAGAGAGAGCTCTATAGAGATTATTTGGGAAGGATATGAATGAGACAAATGGCTTGCGAGGTGTGAGGAATGGGTTAGAAGTGGTGTCCTTTTATAAGGGGGTGGAGGGGCTCTTTAAGATTATTTTAAAATTATTATATTATTATATAATGATTTTCGGTTTTTAAGGGTCCAAAACTTAATAAAGTAAAAGAAAAGATGAATCATGGTCTAAATAAAATTATACAAAAATAGTTTTAAAGGTTTTGTATATTATTTTAATATTTATAATCATATTTATATAAATCATTTATTAATGAGGTAAAGACTGCATAATTAATGTGTCATAAATAATATTATTTATTTAATTTATAAAAATTATAAACAAAATACCATGATGTAGGAAATATTTTCAATTTTCTAAATAATATTTATATTCTAATGGATAACTTATATAAACCTATGTAATAATTAATTTACTAAAAGGTATTTTTTTATGTCAATTTGGTTTGCACTTTAAAATAATTAATATAAAGTGCCATTATCACTCTTAAGTGGCTCCATGGAGTCCCAAAATCAACCCAAAATGCCAATGGTTGGAAATATATCAACCAATAGGATTAAGAAACATGTTAGTGAAATTTTATATTATTATAAATATATTTTTTTATCCTTATTTACTAGATTTAAGTTTTAACAATGGTAAATAAATTTTTTGCTGATGTAAATTTTCATATTGTCTAAAAATAAAAGTAAAAAATTCACACAATTTAGTCCTTATGATTCCAAATATGGAATACATTTTTAAAAATTCAAAAATACATAAGTGGCAGAAATTAATTTAAATTTAATTCTTGCTATCAAAATAAAAAGTGTGTTCTTAATAACTAATAACTATTGAAAGATTGATAGATATTTATGTACAATTTCAAAGTGAAATTACCTTCCAATGACAAAAATTGGATTAAATGGTAAAAAAATAATCTAATTAAAATTTAAAACCAATTAAAAATATTATATAACCATTTTAAAAAATTAGATTAAAAGGTTGTATTGAATTAAAATACAGTATTTTTCACTATTCATAAAAAATGAATTTTATCAGAAAAATAACAAAAATTCACCCAATGTAAATTTTGATGTCCCAATTATAAAAAAAATTATATTTTTTCAAATAGAATATATTAAAGTGACCAAAACTATATTTAATGAGGAAACTCCACTAAAAAGAGGTAAATTGACACTTTAATTATTATTATAGTATTTATGCTTAAAATTTGATTCTTTCTTATTTTAGCCCTCTAATATTTATTGGATAAATGTAAAAACATTTATCAAACATGTATATTCATATTATAGTTAGTTCTGATCATTCCCACCATTACAATGGCCAGGTGTTAACTAACAAATTGATTAATAATATTATTATATTAATTTTCCGTACAACTCAACATTGTGTGAAACATAAGATTTCAAAGAAAACTATTATTGTGTATCAGGTATTCCATTAAACATAGAATACTATTTAAAGTGATATTAATTATTAATTTCAAAATATTAATTAATATGAAAATGTCATATTCATTATTTAACTACGATGTTACATCCTTCACCACTTTTGGGAATTGCATCCACCAAATTTTAAAATTGGGCTCGAAAAATTCATTGAAATCCCTACATCAAAAAATTGGTAAATATAACTATCACATTAAAATAAAATATGATAATTAAAAAGGTAACCCAAGACAACAGATATTAGGATTCCATTAAAACATTGATTTGGAGGAGAAAACAATCCATCGTGTTCTGATAGAGAGTGGTAGAAAACATGATTATAAGAAAGTTAACCACCAGAAAATCAAAAACATGTGATAAGTTAAATGGTCTTTGATTCCCCATTAAGAAAGGTCAACAAAAAATGTTTTTGTTTAATGTTACTTTTAATTATCTTGAGGAATTAATTTATGATCTTAACTAAAAACATAAGGAAACATACTTACTTGTCATGAATATATTCATTCATTACTAAATTTCTAACACAAACTCATCATTTCTCTAAATGATGAGTATTAAATATAATGTGGTCACATTAAAAGTGCTAGAATCACATATAGAGTATCACATAATCCACAAAAGATGAACTTCATATTTCCTCTGTCATTAGACATCAACAAAAACAAATATGGTTAATGTGAGATTTGATGATACCCATATAGGATTATCTTTTAATAAAACTACTCTTAATTTCCAAATTTTGTCGAACAATACACAAATTTCAACAAAGACCATTCTATAAACAAATTTCAATAAAATTCATCAAATTAATCAAAACTAAGATTGAAACCCAAATCTTACAAGGATGTAATCACATAGTCTTCCAAGAAAAATCATAACAATAATCTCTAAATTAAATATGATACTCTTAAAGTCTCATATTGAAAAGTAATTAAACTAATTACATATTCTCCATGAAAGGATAATAATTCACATAGACAACCCAGATAAAAATTATTCTTGATTCATAAAATCACCTAATAAATAATTAGTCATACAAACCAGGGACTTCATGTAGTCAACTGGTATATGGTAAATCCCAATCGGAAATTGTTTGTGGGTTCGATTCCCATAGCTTTGTCTGGTCCAATGGGTTTTCACGCAGTCTGCATGTTGTCCATTTTTCACAAAATATATAATTTTCTAAAATTCCCAAAAAGATATAAATTCATCAAAAATAACAATAAAATTTCTTAACAACAAAGGTTATCTAATAACATTCATTTTGCATCCTAAAATGTATTAACCTGTAATTACCTCAAATTCAAGGATCGTATAAACCACAATTGTTCTTTATATCTATATCCACAAAATAAAATACAATTATTCCTTGAATAAAATTTTCATATATCAATGTTTACGGTTTCACAAACAATAAAAAGTTTTCTAATGTAATCTCATCATCCAAAGATCCCTAATACTATTAAGCATTTCACCATCCAAAAATCTATGCCAACACTTGAATCCATTATATGTTTACTTCTTACTCATTCAACGTTCTTCATGATATATGAAGCATTCATTTCAAACTTATTCTTTAATACTTTTTTCCTAAAAACAAAATCATTAATCATTTCCTAAGATTAAATAATACCTAAAAATTGGTTGAGAAGTAATATATACCTTTCATTAGCCATAGTTAGTTTCTTCATCCTCAATTGGAATGGCATTAGGTATTGGTAATCATATATTTGAATTATATTGGTAATACCAATCAAGAACCTTCTTCATAGGACATCTATTGGAATAATTACCATGCACGACACATTTAAAACATTCAATTGATCCCTCATAAAGGACTTCTTTCCCTTTCTTAGAGTTAAATGGAAGCTACCTTTTTCCATGTCAGGTTCTTTCTTTATGACCTTCACTTCTACAACTATAGAATCTCACATTCCATTTGAAATTTATTCCTATGTGTTTCTTTCCACATCATTTACACATATTTTTTTTGAATATTCATACCTTAATGATTATTAACTAAACTTCTGTTGGGAGTTTCTTCTCACATATACAATGCCGTATAAAAATCACCATGGTTCAGTTAGTTAATCAGGACTCCATATAGTTACTTTGGTGCCGGATAGATCCATCCATTTAGTAAAACAAAAAAGGTAAGTGTAGGTAAATAAGTAAAATCATCATATAATATCTTATGAGGATCATAAATACTAAGATATAATTATTCATTTTATCTTAAAATCATTAACTTTATCTAAAATAACTATGACTCTTTCTAAAATCATAACGATTATGGCAATGAAACTTATTCTTAAAGAACACCCTAACCTCTAAAGATTTCTAAACAGACCTTTGATACCAACTATAAGGACCCAGCCTTAAAAAATTACATAATATTTGATTAAAAGAATAACTCTCATTGAAGATCTTTTCAGGTTTAGGGTATTATAGAAATAGGACATAACTATTACATATCCACTTGAAAATTTAATGTAGAAACTACTACTCAGCATCCATTTAATTATAATATAAAATCTCTTAAAAAGAATCATGTCTAATTCTATATTTTAGACAGTATGAATTTTACATAATCCCATCCTTGACACTATTCATCTTTTTGTCCTATGGAATAAATTTCAAAAACATGGGATGAGCATAAAAAGCACAGTAAGGGAAACAAAATAAACAAAGGAAATATTAACCCATCAATAAATACAAATAAATGAAACCATAATTTTTGATCATAACATATCTCATGAAATAATATGATTTATGAATAACAAATAGAAATAATAAATCCTAATGGTATCTTCTGGTATTCATGACATACTTACATTGTAGCAATCACAACTACATATGGAGTCACATTTGGAATACCCATCATACTATAGTCCATTAATCTCTTAGGATAAACATGAACTTTTACCTCTATCACATTACCCAATGAATTGGATAGCTATCTCGGGCTCACCCGCCATAGGATTATCATTGAACCACCCATACATGTAAATAACACACAATAAATATAACATAATGATTACACATAACAAAAGCATAATAGAAAGATAATATTTCGAAATTTCAATCCCAATATATAAATTCAAGATATTTAAATAGACAATGCTTTATCAAAACATTTTCAAAACCGTTTAAAAAATATAATAATGTGATTTTTTAATCAAAGTGTCCCATTCATCTTTGAAGTTTTGATTGGAATTAAAATTTTAAAATATTAATATCCATATAGATAAATACTAAAAACAATTTTTAAAACATGGACATTAATGAGAAAGATTTAGAATAATAAATCTTTAAAACGTTATTTTAGTGAAAGAGTTCTTAAACAAATGAGATATGCTTGAATACAAATAATTGAAGAATAAAATTAAATCAAAACATTTTAATATCATAAGAATAAAGGGATTGATTATATAATATTCCAAAGGATAATATATATACCATATGTAACTCCCTGACCCTAGTTACCTAGAGTTGGTTCATTATTACATAACATTGGCATGATCACAAGAAAGATCATATCTCGAAAGACCGATTGGTTTAGTAGCCGTGGAAACACTAGATATACTCATAAAGTTTTACATTACATCATAAAGTAAAAAACTACTACAACAACATATTGTCTCCATAGTCCACACTATTAACCCCTCATAATATCCCTGAAAGTCATTCATAATTTACTTCTTCACATCCTGGGAAAAATAAAACATAGAAAAGAGGTGAGCTCAAATGCCCAGTAAGGATAACAATATAGCGAAAACGTTCATAAATAAGAATAAACATTTAAGGCAATGTATAACTAAAACAAAATCCTTTTAAACTTTAACTTTCAACATAGTATGCCATGAATAAAATGAAATAATTCCATTTACTTATTCACATGGATATTCTACTAATTGAATAATCACATGCAATATCAATAACCACTTTCATAGTGATGGAATGCATAATGCCAGACTATCATAACCACATAGCCAAGGCCTTGTGCCAAGACTACAAAAATGATTTTCTCAAGGACTTGTGCCAAGACACTAGTTTGTCTCATGAGACCTACCGATGCATCTAGGTGCTATAGCGGGCTCCACTCGTCACATATTAAGTCCAATGAATTCCTATATGAAAAGGTTTAAACATAACATAAACATTCGTATTAAAACTAGCATACGTAATGTCAATACTTTCATCATAAACTATGAATGGTATAAAAATAGCACATCCACAGTCAAAAATATCACAAAACCTTCAATACAATATAGAAGTTTTGTATCATAATAAATCAACTACAAATAAGCATAAAATCCATCAAAGGATGTTGACATAGATGAAATCAAAAATCTTTTTAGAGAAATATCTCTTTTTATTTTTGAAATCATTTAAGAGTCATATATTTATAAAATAAAACATTTTCTTTGAAAATATTCTTATAAGCTTGTAAGGGAAGCTTCGATGATTTTATAATGGTGGAAAATAGCCGCACCCACCGTATAAGTTAAAAAAACATTCTTACCTTAATTTTGTTGAAAAGGTTAAAAAGCACCTTGTTTGGAAAACGACGGAAGGATTCCTTTATAAACCTCTTATAAAAAGTCAAACAAGGGTATAAATGACTTTAACCCATATTCTTGTAAATAGTTAAAATGTTTTGAAATACATTTTTAAGAAACCTGGATGTGGATGATAAAGAGATCCCAGTAGATTATTACGTATAAACAACCTCGGACAATGAAGAGATTGTGAAATAACCCTTACCTTGTAATTTTCCTACGTTGGGGTAGGTTAAACTCCTGTATAATAGTGAAATAATTGTTCTTAAATTATACAAGAATCATATGCATTCATATGATATCATATATGATCATTTAACATTGCTTTGTTAATAATATCTTAGTATTATCGTTGTTTCGGGTGTTAACATACTCATTTTGTTTTATATGTTTTATTACGTAAGCCATGTTTGTAATGGATAGGTTGTATATTATTCATATACATAATGATATCAAGTCCTTAAAAACATCATTTTTAAATCAGAAAATGATAATTATACTGGAATGGATACGATGGAGAATGAATCTCATCGCGTTCATGGAGACGGTAGTCCGTAAGTACGTACGAGCGACAATATCATTCTTTTGATATTAAAATAATATATAAGTTGATATTATATCATATATAAAGAATAATTATCATGTTATATTTATTATTTACATGAGTTACACATCATTATTATACCCATCCAAATAATAATATATTGAATAACAATTACACCACGACGTGGAGACGGTAAGCCGTACGTACGCACATATGTTGACATGTTATTCAAAGGGTGGATAGAATACTGAATATGGCTGTACCATATTTATAATAACATCACATTATATATAATATACTGGAGTTATTATTTTAGAATGGTAATAACAAAGAAAGAAGAAGTGGAAGAAGAAAGGAACTTGGAAAAGGGTGGTGAAATCATTACCTCTTCTTCGGGTTCTTCCTTTTGATTTGATCAAAAGGGTTCCTTATGTTGGCTTTATGATCAAACTAATTCCTCTAGGTTGTAGTGAGGGATGTTGGGAGACTATTTGGTCAGATTTTGGCCGAACCAAAAGGCTTTTAAGGTGTTAAGAAATGAGAAGGAGGAGTGCCCTTTTATAAGAGGGGTGAGGGGCACCTTTGGAAAAGCTAGAAATATTAATTTATAATAAATTCATATTCGGTTTATAATGGATCCAAAGTTGATTCTTAAAAGGTTAAGGTGCTTCTAGGTCGAAAACAACTCAAACAATAGAATTTAGACAGGTTTGGGTACTTATATTAACCTTATCTTTAAGTATTAACTCTTAGTTAATTAGTTTCACTTTTACAATGTCTCTTTGTATTTTTTTATTATATGGTTAATAAACTTACCATATACATCCAAGATACCCCCAAGTGGTCCATTAATGATAAAGATATCATGATATAAGTATCTTGGATGAACCTTAGATTTTTGGGAATTTAATTCCAATTAATAATATAATATTGTTTTTAAAAACTCTTTTATGTCAATTTTGACACTATTCAATAGTTGATTTTTGTGAAACTCATAACAGATTGATTGCTTCTAAAATAGTCAATTAAATCAATCCTAATATATCATATTATCCATGAAAATTAGTTTAATTCAATAAAAGTTTCAAATTATATTTATTTGGGTATTTATAATATCAATTATTTAAATTTTATTCTATTATAGTAATTACTGCATCATCATTGTGTCATAAATAAATTAAATTATTTAATGTCTAAAAATTATAAAAAAAATATCATTATGTAGGAAATAGTTTTAGATTTCTAATGAATATTTATAATCTAAAATCCAACATATATAACCCTATGTAATAATTGTTTTCCTAAAAGATATATGCTTGGGTCATTTTTGTATTCATTTTAACTTAATTAAAATAAAGTGTCCCTATCACCTAAAAGTGGCTCCATGAGGACCCAAAATTGACCCAAAGATGCCCATGGTCGGAAATGTATCTACCAATAAAGTTAGGACACGTTTTAGGGTAATTTTGTATTATTATAATATTATTTTTTAACCCTTATTTACCGGATTTACCCTTAACCATGGTAAACAAAATATTTACCGCAGTAATTTTTCGAAATGTCTAAAAATAAAAGTTACATATATACACAATTTGAACATCCTGATTCCAAATATGGAATCCATTTTTCCAAATTCAAAACACATAAGTGGCATAAATTAATTTAAAATTAATTCCCGTTGTTAAAACAAAAAGTGTGTTTTTAAGAGATAATAACTATCAAAAGATTGGCATTTGTTTATGTCCGGTTTAATTGTAAAATTATGTCTAATGAAAAACATTGAATTAAATGGTAAAAATATATTCTAAATATACTTTAAAACCACTCAAATTCATAATTTATCAATATTTAGTATTTTGATTAAAAAAGTTGTTTTTATTTAAAAATTTAGTAATTTTCACTATTCATCAAAATATGAAAGTTATCTGAAATGTACCAAAATTTCACCTTAGGCTAAATTCGATATTCCAAATCCAATAATGAAGTCCATTTTGAAATATAAAATATATATAATTTCAAAAAGTAGGTATTACTATTCATAACGGCTAGTTTGATTGGTTGTGGTGTGTTAGAACTCGATGTTGCGTACAACACACGCTATCACATTATTCAAAGAGAATCGTACCGTAGAAGCTTGGGGTGTTACATTATACCCTAATTCAAATAATTTCGTTCTCAAAATATCTATAATACTTTTCACATGAAAAGACTCTGTGGTTATTCATCATAAGTTCCTCGGGTTCCCACGTTGCCTCTTCCATCTTATGGTTTCTCCACAAAACTTTTACCAGACGCTTCGTCCAGTTTCTCAGTACTAGTTCTCTTTTATCAAGAATCTTGACGGGATCTTCACAATAGGACAGATCGGGTTCTAGTTCTAATTCTTCATAGGTGATTACATGCGTTGGGTCAGAAATGTATTTCCTCAACAGAGATACGTGGAACAAATCGTGAACTTTGGAGAGACTTGGCGGCATTGCCAATCGGTAAGCTACAACCCCAATTCGTTCTAGAATTTTGAAAGGTCCGATGTACCTGGGAGTTAATTTACCTTTCTTACCAAAACGTAGGACTCCTTTCCATAGAGATACCTTCAGGAAAACATGATCATCGACTTGAAATTCCAAATCCTTCCTTCGATTATCGGCATAGCTCTTCTGCCTACTTTGAGCTGCTTTGATGTGATTTTGGATTACCATTACCTTTTCCACCGTTTCCTCCACCAGTTCTGGGCCTACAAGTTTTCTTTCACCAACGTCATCCCAACAGGTTGGTGTACGACATATCTTTCCATATGACGGTTCATATGGTTCCATCTGAATACTCGAATGGAAGCTATTGTTATAAGAAAATTCTACCAGAGGTAAATATTGATCCCACATACCCTGAAAGTCAAGTGAGTAGGATATCAACATGTCTTCTAAGGTTTGAATAGTTCATTCTGATTATCCATCCGTTTGAGGGTGGTAGGCAGTGCTCAAATGAAATTCAGTATCCAAGGATTTCTGAAGACTTTTCCATAATCGTGAAGTAAAACGGGGATCACGATCAGAAACAATCGATAGGGGTACACCATGAAGTCTCACAACTTCATTAATATATAGTCTTGCTAGACATTCCAGTGGTAGATCTTCTCTTATAGCAAGAAAATGTGATGACTTGGTAAGACGATAAAAAATAACCCATATTGCATCGTTCCTTCTAGGAGTCTTTGGTAGCCCCATGACAAAGTCCATCGTAATATTGTCCCATTTCCACTCCGGTATGGGAAGAGGTTTCATGACTCCCCCAGGCTGTTGCCTTCCAACTTTCACTTTTTGACAAACCATACATCTTGACACAAAATCAGCAATCTCCCTCTTCATGTTGTCCCACCAAAAATGTTCCTTCAAATCTCTATACATTTTGGTGATCCTAGGGTGTATAGAGAAATTGGAACTATGAGCATCATCCAGCAATTCCCTTTTTAGAACAGGTATATCGGGAACACAAAGTCTCTTCCCGAATTTCAAAATTTCATCTTCATACACAAAGTCTCTCAGTCTCCCATCATTCACAGCTTTAATCTTCTTTTGAAATTCTTCATCATCTGTCTGAGAACTCTTAATCCATTCTATTAAAGATGGTTTGGAAACCATTTGAAAAAGCATTGATGTTTCACCTTCCCTGGTTATTCTGATGTCCATCTTCACTAGATCCATCAAAATTGGATCCCTTTCAATTCTCATCACGTTCAAAACACCATGGTCTTTTCTGCTCAAAGCATCTGCCACCTTGTTTTCCTTCCCTGGCTGGTAGTGTATTGTGCAATCATAATCCTTGAGTAATTCTAGCCATCTCCTTTGCCTCATGTTGAGTTCTTTTTGTGAGAAAATATACTTCAAGCTCTTGTGATCAGTATAAATCTCACATTTTTCACCATAGAGGTAGTGCCTCCATATCTTCAAAGCAAAGATCACAGCTGCTAACTCGAGATCATGAGTAGGATAGTATTGTTCATGAATTTTTAACTTTCATGATGTATAGGCAATAACCCTATCATTCTGCATATGGACACAACTAAGTCCTTTCTTCGATTCATCACTATAAATAATGAACCCATCATTCCCTGATGGTAGAGTAAATAGAGGATCATTGACTAATCTTCTCTTCAGTTCTTCGAAACATTCTTCACACTCTTTTTTCCAACCAAATTTAACCCCTTTACATGTGAGATTCGTTAATGGGTTAGCCAATCGGGCAAAATTCTGGATGAAACGTCGATAATAACCTGCTAAACCAATAAAACTACGTACCTCAGTTATACTCGTAGGTGCTGCCCATTCTTGGATCACCTTGGTCTTAGAAGGATCAACAGAGATTCCATCGTTAGAGACAATATGTCCAATAGAAGAAATATCTTGAAGCCAGAATTCACACTTGCTAAACTACCCATATAATTCATGTCTTCTCAAAGTCTTCAGGATAATGCACAAGTTATTTTCATGATCTTCGTATCTTCTGGAGTATACCAAGATATAATTAATAAATACCACCACAAATTCATCGAGATACTCCTTGAAAATTCTATTCATCAGATCCATGAATACAGAGGGTGCATTAGTCAATCCAACAGGCATTACAGTAAACTCGTAATGCCCATACCTGGTTCGAAATGCTGTCTTCGTAATGTCTTCCTTCTTTACACACAACTGATGGTATCCAGATCGAAAGTCAATCTGTGAAAAGTATTGAGCTCTATGCAGTTGGTCAAATAAATCTTCAATTCATGGTAGGGGATACTTTTCCTTTATCATTATAGCATTGATCTCCCTATAGTCGATCTATAACCTCATAGATCCATATTTCTTTTTAACAAAAAGAACGGGGGTTCCCCATAGAGAAACACTAGGGTGAATAAATCCCTTATTACTCAATTCCTCTAGTTGTTTCTTTAGTTCAACTAATTATACACTGGCCATTCTATAAGGGTTCTTTGATGTAGGCCTTGATCCAGGAATTAAATCAATGGAAAACTCAACTTCTCGTTCTGGTGGATGTCCAGGTAAATCTTCCGGAAATACATCTAAAAATTCTTTCACAATAGGTACATCCTCTATTTAAACATTCCTTTCCTCACCCATAGTTATTTCATTCTCTTCCTCCCCAATAATTGAATTTAGTTGAGCTAATGGGGGTGGATCTAAATAAGAATTTGGTGGTGACGATTCTGCTCTAAAGATAAGGTGTTCCTTATCATTATAATCAAGAATCGTAACCTATCTCTTCTTACAATAAATCTTCGCATCATAGTCTGAATGCCAGTCCATACCAAGAATTATATCAAACTCAATCATAGGTATGACGATGAGATCAGTAGATAAAGAACATTTATGTGCTCTAATGGGGACTGATTCACAAAACTTTGTTGCAATGATACCTCCCTTAGGAGTTTTAACTGACAACGCCCTTGTTAAATTAAATTGGAAATATCTAATTTTCTTGGCAAACTGGGAAGATATGAAACAATGCGATGATCCATAATCAAATAATGCATTTGCTAAACTTGAGGAAACCATTAAATTACCTGCCACCACATCTTTCGGAGCTTCTACCTCAGCAGTAGTGATATCATAAGCTTGGCTTGATCCCGTGGCCTTTTCTGAGGTAAGTTCTCCTGATTCCTAGGACATTCATTTGCATAATTCCCCATCTCCCTGAAATTGTAGCACTGAACATTGGTATCTTCCTTCTTCCCCTTGCAATCACTAGCTTGGTGGCCTTTTTCACCACACTTGTTATAGACTCTCATTTCCTTCAAGAAAGTACTTGGGCGTTTCTTCCCACATTTACCACATGATGGATATTCAACCTTTCCCTTCTTCCCCTTATTTCCATTCCAAGATTGATCAGCAGGTCTCTTATTCCCTTGCTTTGCTTTAAAGTCATAAGACTTAGATAATTACTTTTCGGTCTTGATAGCACATGAGACAATGTCTTCGTACGACGAGAAGGATTGTGAGACTGATACTCGATGGAGAAATGGTTTTAACCCATGAAAGAAACGATCAATCTTACTTCTTGGGATATGTATATAATCTCCAGAATACCTTGCTAACCTTGTAAAGTTAGCCTCATACTTTGTGACATTCTCATCCTCCTTTAGTCTCAGACTCATAAATTGCCTTTCCATATCTGCTCGATGGTCGCGAGGAAAGTATTTTTCTAAAAACAGATCTTTCAACACTCTCCATTACATATTTGATACTCCATCATATTCCTTCGTGTTTTGAATCAATGACCACCATTGATCATCATCTCGAGTGATTCGGTAAACTGCAATGATAACTTTTTCCCTTTCACTACTCCCCAAAGCCTAAAAAGTTTTTTCTAGGGAAAATATCCATTTCTCAGCTACTAAGGGATTTTTACTCCCATTGAACGTTGGTGGATGTTGCCTCATGAATCGATCTAACATTGATCCTCCACGCTGCGGATCAGGGTGCTCCATACGGGTAAGGTTATTATTCATAACCTGAGTGAGTTGTCACAGTATTTTGATTAGCTGATCAGCACCAGTTGCATCACCAGCTCCACTATAATTATCTTGAGCAGGAGGGAAATCCCTACATGGAGTGCGTGCATTGATTCGGTTTCCATTTCTTCCACTAGGCGCCATTTCTAAACAATGGCATAAACTAGATCAGTTTATGAATCAAAATACATAATCCCATACTTATAAAACACTTAACATAAATTGAACTATTTATAGATATAATCCATAATCATAAGAATGTTTTCTTTGAGAAAGTATATACTCAAAAACCCTTCATAATGATTTGTAAAGAAAATGGGAGTTATCCTAAGCATATCCCCCGGGAGTGTCGTAACCAAGAGTGCAGCAAGGCCCGTTGTCATGCACCAGTTCCCGTTCGAGTCTAGCTCAAAGCGGTGTTTTCGGGTTTTACCCCTATGTACATCTGTGCCAGAGCTGCCTCTACCTGCTCGTATCCAGACAGGGATGTATTTCTTGGAAAACTCACAAAATCTCTACAATACCAAAAATCTAGGATGTTCTTCTATACTAATCCTCAAAGTTAATCATAGGTCTACGTGCTCTAATCAGAGTTTATCTAAATCTAGCTTCCAAGGTTTGTACTAAACTTCCTCTGATACCAATTGTAACGCCCCGACCATAGTTACCTAGAGTCGGTGCCTAATTACATAACATTGACATGATCATAAGAAAGATCAAATCTCGAAACACCGATTAGTTTAGTAGCCTTGGAAACAATAGATATATTCGTAATGTTTTACATTACATCCTGAAGTGAAAAACTACTTCAACAACATATTGTCTCCATAGTCCACACTATTAACCAATCATAATATCCCTGCAAGTCATTCATAATTTACTTCTTCACATCCTGGGAAAAATAAAACATAGAAAAGTGGTGAGCTCAAATGCCCAGTAAGGATAACAATATAGCGGAAACTTTCATAAATAAGAATAAACATTTAAGGCAATGTATAACTAAAACAAAATCCTTTTAAACATAAACTTTCAACATAATATGGCATGAATAAAATGAAATAATGCCATTTACTTATTCACATGGATATTCTACTAATCGAATAATCACATGCAATATCAATAACCACTTTTATAATGATGGAATGCATAATGCCAGACTATCATAACCACATAGCCAAGGCCTCGTGCCAAGACTACAAGTAAGATTTTGTATAGGCCTTATGCCAAGACACTATTTTGTCTCATGAGACCTACCGATGCATCGACGAGCTATGGCGGTCTCCACCCGTCACATATTAAGTTCAATTCATTCCCATATGAAAAGGTTTAAACATAACATAAACATTCGTATTAAAACTAGCATAAGAAATGTCAATACTTTCATCATAAACTATGAATGGTATAAAAATAGCACATCCCCAGTCAAACATATCACAAAACCTTCAATACAATATAGAAGTTTTGTATCAAAATAAATCAACTACAAATAAGCATAAAATCAATCAAAGGATGTTGACATAGATGAAATCAAAACTCTTTTTAGAGAAATATCTCTTTCTATTTTTGAAATCATTTAAGAGTCAGATATTTATAAAATAAAACATTTTCTTTGAAAATATTCTTATAAGCTTGTAAGAGAATCTTAGATGATTTTATAATGGCAGAAAATAGCCGCACCAGCCGTATAAGTTAAAAAAACATTCTTACCTTAATTTTGTCGAAAAGGTTTTAAAGCACCTTGTTTGGAAAACGACAAAATGATTCCTTTATAAACCTCTTATAAAAAGTCAAACAAGGTTATAAATGACTTTAACCCATATTCTTGTAAATATTAAAAATGTTTTGAAATACATTTTTAAGAAACATGGATGTGGATGATAAAGAGATCCTAGTAGATTATTACGTATAAACAACCTCGGACAATGAAGAGATTGTGAAATAACCCTTACCTAGTACTTTTACGTGGTTGGGATAGGTTAACCTCCTGTTTAATAGTGAAATAATTGTTATTAAATTATACAAGAATCATATGCATTCATATGATATCATATATGATCATTTAACATTGCTTTGTTAATAATATCTTAGTATTATCGTTGTTTCGGGTATTAACTTACTCGTTTTCTTTTATATGTTTTGTTACGTAAGCCATGTTTGTAATGGATAGGTTGAATATTATTCATATCCATAATTATATCAAGTCTCTAAACATCATTTTTAAATCATCAAATGATAATTATCCTGGAATGGATACGATGGAGAATGAATCTCATCACGTTCGTGGAGACGGTAGTCCGTACGTACGCACGGGCGACATTATCATTCTTTTGATATTAAAATAATATATAAGTTGATAGTATATCATATATAAAGAATAATTATCATGTTATATTTATTATTTACAGGAGTTACACATCATTATTATACCCATCCAAATAATTATATATTGAATAACAATTACACCACGACATGGAGACGGTAAGCCGTACGTATGCACGTATGGTGACATGTTATTCAAAGGGTGGATAGAATACTGAATATGGTTGTACCATATTTATAATAACATCATAGTATATATAAGATAATGGAGTTATTATTTCATAATGGTAATAACAATGAAAGAAGAAGTGGAAGAATAAAGGAAATTGGAAAAGGGTGGTGAAATCATTACCTCTTCTTCGGGTTCTTCCTTTTGATTTGATCAAAATGGCTCCTTAGGTTGGCTTTCTGATCCAACTAAGGCCTCTAGGTTGTATTGAGGGATGTTGGGAGAGTATTGGGGCAGATTTTGGCCGAACCAAATGTCTTTGAAGGTGTGAAGAAATGAGAAGTACGAGTGCCCTTTTATAAGAGGGGTGAGGGGCAGCTTTGGAAAAGCTCGAAATATTAATTTATAATAAATTAATATTCGGCTTCTAATGGCTCAAAAGTTGATTTTTAAAATTTTAAGGTTGGTATAGGTCTAAAAAAACTCAACCAATAGAATTTATATAGTTTTGGGTACTTATATTAACCTTATCTTTAAGTATTAACTCTAAGTTAATTAGTTTCACTTTTACAATGTCTCTTTGTGTTTTTATATTATATGGTTAATAAACTTACCATATAAATCCAAGAGACCCTCAAGTGCTCCATTAATGATACATCTATCATGATATAAGTCTCTTGGATGAACCTTAGATTTTTAAGAATTTAATACCAATTAATAATATAATATTTGTTTTAAAAACTCTTTTATGTCAATTTTGAAACTATTCAATAGTTGATTTTTTTGAAACTCATAACAGATTGATTACTTAGAAAAAAGTCAATTACATCAATCCTAATATATCATATTATGCTAGAAAATTAGTTTAATTCATTAAAAGTTTAAAATTATATTTATTTGGGTGTTTATAATATCAATTTTTTTAATTTTTCACTATTATAGTAATTACTGCATCATCATTTTGTCATAAATAAATTAAATTATTTAATGTCTAAAAATTATAAATAAAATATAATTATGTAGGAAATCGATTTATCTTTCTAATTAATATTTATAATCTAAAATCCAACATATATAACCCTATGTAATAATTTTGTTTCTAAAAGATATATGCTTGTGTCATTTTTTATTCATTTTAACTTAATTAAAATAAAGTGTCCCTATCACATACAAGTGGCTCCATGAGGTCACAAAATTGACCCAAATATGCCCATGGTCGTACATGTATCTACAAATAAGGTTGGGACTCGTTTTAGGGTAATTTTATTATTATTATAATATTATTTTTTAACCCTTATTTACCGGATTTACCCTTAACCATGGTAAATAAAAAATTTACCGTTGTAATTATTCAAAATGTCTAAAAATAAAAGTTACCTATTTACAAAATTTTAACATCCTGATTCCAAATATGGAATCCATTTTTCCAAATTCAAAACACAGAAGTGGAAGAAATTAATTTAAAATTAATTCCCGTTGTTAAAACAAAAAGCGTGTTTTTAAGAGATAATAACTATCAAAAGATTGGAATTTGTTTATGTCCGGTTTAATTGTAAAATTATGTCCAATGAAAAACATTGAATGAAATTGTAAAAATATATTATAAATATACTTTAAAGCCACTCATGTTCATAATTTATCAATATTAATTATTTTGATTAAAAAAGTTGTTTTCAATTAAAAATTTAGTAATTTTCACTATTCATCAAAATATGAAAGTTATCCGAAAAGTACAAAAATTTCACCCTAGGATAAATTCGATATTCCGAATCCAAAAATGAAGTCCATTTTGAAATATAAAATATATATAATTTAAAAAAGTAGGTATTACTATTCATAACAGCTAGTTTGATTGGTTGTGGTGTGTTAGAACTCGATGTTGCGTACAACACACGCTATCGCATTATTCAAAGAGAAGCGTACCGTAGAAGCTTGGGGTGTTACACCATATATAAGTGAATTGGTGAAAAATGATAATGAAGTATGACTAGAATGTAAATTTATATGAAATCCATTATAAATACGGTAACCTTAGATTAAGGATAAATAAAATAAATAATAATGGGTTAAAAATTTAAATACACTCAACTTGATTGGATATTTTCATTAAATCAATCATAGGAAATTCACACATGTTCTTTTTAATAAAAAACCAATGACTTGGATGTTTATCTCAATGAATTGAAATCGAGTTAAAAATACTCTTATCAAGTTCATATCGATTACATGTGAATTTATCAATGGAGTGATTATGGGTATTAAAAGTATATCCACAAAAGGTGAGTGGAAATTACAACATAAAAAAATAAATATTGATTACACTCATAATCATATCATCAAATAATTATGAATTAGAAGATTAACCTATGGAATGGTAATTGGGTTAAAAAGATCCCTTAACGATATGGTAACTTACATAACATACAACCCATGAATGAAGGATCATTAAATAATGATGTTAATACCCATAAATTTAAGTATATTACAAAATGAATACAATAATGGGCAGTACGTACACCAAAATTCACAGTACACAACACACCACATGCAATAAATTTTTAGCGAACAATGGATATATCATGGAATTAAAAGTGAGATAACAAACCCATTACATCATGTCTGACTTGACATGTTTATTCATTTTACATCATGAACAATAAATATAAGTTTATTTGTAGTTGATTAAGAACCCTTTTTCCTGTTTATTATTCCATTTCTACCACTTATTACTTATAAACATTATTTAATTATTTTACCTAACAATGTTTGTTTTGTAGATATTTAGTACTTGAGTAAAAAATGAACACCTTATAATTACATGTTATCCATGTAGCCAATTGTCCATTATCGCCATAATGATATTCATGATTTAGATATCATATAAATCTAGTATATATATATGTATTTGTAACAATAGATAACATTTGAAGATACGAAATGAAATGCACTGTTAATGGAGACAGTAAGTTGTACGTACTCATGAATGCTACATTCATTTCTCTTTCTTATTTAATTTTGAATGAAAAATTAATGCTAAATAGTTACATTATAATTCAATTATAATATCATATATAATTTCAGAAACTATATCCTTTATAAATCCCACATATGGTATGAACGAGTCATATCACTTTGAGGGGGCTGTAGTCCGCACTTCCTCAAATTAAATTATTGCGTTTACCCATAATGGAAACCTTAAAGGTACAGTATTAATGAAAAATACAGAAGCATAAAAAAAACATAAACATTATATACATCATATATAAAGACAGTTCCATCTTAATTGACACCAAAAGAGGCGGTAGGAGATAGTTGATCAATCATCATTTCGTGAGGCGTTAGTTTACCATCCATAAGAAATAGTATGTTATTCCCCTTTATATGGAGGTGTGTATTAGTGTAGTTTGAATACTTCCCATTATAATAACCAATTATATTTAGTATACTTTTGTGGTTATAAATTAATTGTAATAAAATGTGTTTAGGGGGTTGGAGAAATAAAACAAAACAAAAGGACTTAAGAGAAGACACTACCTTTAAATCGGGTATCACCCTTTGGTTTGAACCAAAAGGTTTATTTGAAGAGGCTTGTGCATAAAGTAAGGCATATAAGAGAAATATATGGATCTTTAAGGATTATTTGGGTAGGATTTGGGAGATCCACATATCGTTACAGTTATGAGGAATGGGTTTTAAGTGGTGGCCTTTTATAAGGGGGTGGTGGGGCTCTTTATAAAAGTTTAAAAATATTATTTTATTATATAATTATTTTAGGTTTATAATGGTCCAAAACATATAAATGTAAAATATAGGATGACTCATGGTATATATAAAATCATACAATAAGAATTGGACAGGTCATGCTTATTATTATAATCTTTATAATATTATTTATTAAAATCATTTATGAATGAGCTAAACACTTTAAAATTATTGGGTCATAAATAATTTTATATATTTGATATCTAACATTTAAAAAGAAATACCATGATGTATTAATTACTTTAATCTTTCTAAATAATATTTATAGTATAAATGATAAATTATATAACCCTATGTTAAAGTTATTTTTGTAAAAGATATTGGTTTATGTCATTTTTGTCTTTGCTTTAAATTAATTCATATAAAGTGTCATTATCACTCTTAAGTGGCTTCATAGGGTCCCAAAGTTGTTAGAAGGATGCCAATGTTTGGACACGTATCAACCAACAGTATTAGGACATAGGTTAAAGTTATTTTATATTATAATTATAATAATTACTTTGGCGTATTTAACATATTTACCCTTTAACTATGGTAAACAAAATCATTACTAATGTTAATATTTATATTTTATAAAAATAAAAGTGAACTATTTACACAAGTTTGACCTCCTGATTCCAAATATGGAACCCATTTTTATAAATTCAAAACATATAATTTGAAGGAATTAATTTAAAATTAATTCCCATGATAAAAATAAAAAACATCTTTTTAAGAAATAAAAACTATCTAAATATTAACACTTATTTTTGTCCAATTTCAAAGTGAAATCACATCAAACGACCAAAATTGGATTAAATGATAATTTTTTTATCTAAATTTACATTAAAACTAATTAATATGATAATATATTCATATAAGTAAATTAGATTAAAAGGCATTTTTGATTTAAAATATAATTTCTCACTATTAATAAAAAATTGATTTTTACGAGAAAATGAACAAAAATTTACCCAAAGTATATTGTGATGTCCCGATTCTAAATAAATTTTTTTTGTCAAATATAATATATAAAAGTTACCATGAATAGATTTTATGAGGATTCTCCTTTAAAAGAAAGTAAATCGACCTTTTAACATATATTATAGTAGTTATTCTTAAATTAAGATTCGTTCTTATTTTTAGCCTCTAAAATGTATTAGATAAATGTAAAAAAATAAAAATTCATATATTCATATTGAAGTTAGTTTTTTTTCATCCCCACCATTACAACGACTAGGCGTTAACTACCATTTAAAATAATAATAATATTATATTATTATTCAGTACAACTCAACATTGTGTGCAACGTAAGATTTCAATGAATTCTGTTATTCTGTATCAGGTACTCCATCGAACATAGAATCCCCTATAAATTGAAATTAATAACTAATTTAAAAACATTAATAAATATGAAAATTCTATATTCTTTATTTACCTCGGATATCACAATCCCATTTTTATGTAGACATTGGAAGATGATGAAGAAAACACAGGGTTCTCAATTTCTCTCCCATGAACCATTGGATAGGAAAACAATGTTAAATAAATTCATAGATGTCTCTCCTCATACCATTCATCTAGAATAAATATTTCATTTCCTAGAACCACAATTTAGTTCTTGGGTCTAAAAACCATTTTTATTTGTGTAAATCCCATCATCACATCTTTTATCAAATATATTGACAAGACAAAATGATTCTGAAAAAAATTCAATACCCTCTGTGGAGATCAACCACTCATCAATGGTCTCAACGTGATAAAGAGAGACTCAAATGAAATAAAACTCTTCATTGAGCTATTTCCCTTGAACATTAATCTATGTATGTGTAGAGGTCAGTGTAACTACTTTTGAGAAAACATTTTACCATGCTTCCAAAACTCATACATGAAACTCTGCCAAATGATCCATCGAATTCCACTTTTAATATGATTATTTAACAAATATATTAAAAGTTTATTTATCAATGAATTAGTAATGATTTTCCATTTCCTTAGGATATAGGTAATATATAAATAAAAATATTTTAGGTACTCAACACAATTAAACTGGTGGAGATTCAAATTTTTTTTAGGGGAAATATAACTCAAGATCTCTTGGTTAGAATACATCGATAAGAATTCTAAAAAAAGTAATTCCACAAACTCCTAATCTCATACATTATGACTGCATGTTCATGGTCATGTGTTAGATAATATTTCATGTGTCTATTAATCATTTAAGAACCATAGTCAACCAATTGATGACCCTAAATAAGAATACACACCAAATAAAAACAAGACGTTTCCTAGAAGACAACATATCCTCATCCATCCTCTTGAAGAGTCAACACAATCGTATAAGTCAAAATATGTATCAAATCATTAATAAAACTCTAAAATTCATCATTCCAATCATGAATTTTTCCTATATGAGTTAGAGTGGTCATCCAGGACACTAACATTGATAGTTCCTTTATTATCTAGCACTAATAAACCAAAAAAACACAAGATTCAGTGAGTATCAAAAACATTATAGGATTTCTCCCATGTCATATCAGCTTTCAAATTATCATGATTAAATTAGATACCATGTTCTGAGATAATATATCAAACTATATTCACTCCCTAAATCTAGAAACCAAATTCAGATATATTTTTCATATGGTCAGTGATTTCTCAACATTTCAAGAACTACTAAATGAAGATGCACATAATCATCCCCAAACAAAGTGTAAATTAGGATTTAATCCAAAAATACCAATATTAATGTATCAAGATACTCATGGATTATATTTTTCATCACTTACATGGATACATCATGTGAATTATTTAGATCAAAGTGCAATAATAGATAATCATAATGTACATTCATGCGTTGTTGGTCGATTTTCGAATGATATATTATTTAATTCTCAATTTGTGATAACCATATAGAATATCAATATTCAAAATAAAATTTTATATTTCAAATATTAAAATATGTCATTAATCAATGTAAATAGATACTTATTCATTATCATAAATCAGTTGAGTTTTAGATAGTCGACACATAGGTGAATTTATCCAACAAATTTCATAATAAAGAGAATTGAAGCTTCCTTAGGTGACACACATGGGAATTAAAATACCATCTAAAAGAGTCCATCAACTAAATCATCCACTATTTCTTTTCAACTATGGACATATGGTAAGTACCTATAGAAACCATCTATGTATGGGAAATTTTATCAATATATAACTATCACTCAATAATTGGTACTGATCTATGTAAATAAAAAGGCAATATATCATGAAACTAGAAGATGAATTGATTGATATCATAGCTCAATAATTCCTTCTCAATATTAGGGGAGAACGATGACATTACTTCCCTAAGTCAAGAAAAGAAGGTTTGTATCTACTCATCCATTGGTCTCATTCTCCCTAAATGATTTGACACACCACATTAGACTTGGAAAATGATACCCATCTAAGATAGTATTCAATTAATGTATTATTTCAAATAATACAATCCATACTGAAAATAAAACCATTGGGGTTCAGTTCAATAACCAAAAAAATAATATTATGATCAATCACTGATAATGATAATACTCAATAAGAATAATATAGACTCTATCATATCATTGTTCGATGCAGTATATTAATATCCATCACATAAGATAGAATATCCATAGGAAAATATAGTAAGATAATAATATGAGTTTATATATAAATATTAAATGAAATAGAATCAAATAAAAAATTAATTGGATATGATGTTATGGTGATGGTACCACTAACAATCACTGTACCAGTATCATCTAACTATGGAGACTATTTCACGTCATGAAGAAGCATCATCTTGGAGGCATGTGGTGAGAACGCATTTTTCCTGAATCATATTAATAAACAATAATAATATTATGTTTTTATGTTCACATTCCACTATGTTGGGTAGAAAAGACATAAAATAATATAAAAAAGTGTTCTTATTTTCCACATTTTCTCCAGATCAAGGGTACCTTAGTGAAACCCCATTTCGAATACCCATGTTTTCATCATTGTAACCATATAAATGGATACTGCCAATCAACTACATGGGGTTTAATAGAACCCTAATATTGATAACAACAACTATAATTATCAAACATCTTCAATATATTGATGTAACTAATAAAATAAAAACTAGGGAAAAAATAACTATCACTATCCATAACATTCCAGTTAGGTCATTCTTATCTATCAATTCCCTATCGATCATGTCGACACTAGAAGAGTGATTCTTTATGAAAAACTGATAATAATTTTCCAATCGAGGACCCATAATGATATATCATGTCTCCATCTTATCCATCAAAAAGATTTCTGGGACAATTAAAACAAATCTCAATGTAGTTGTTTTTATTCTTTTTTATGGTCTAGTCTACCTCCTCATGTTTGAATAACTCTCTACCCTCAGTTGGAACTATAGTCAATTTATATAATGGTCAATTAAATGATGATTAATTTAATTCCACTCAAAATAATGATGCTTATACGTATTCAAAACCATGTCATTCCATATCCTTATATGTCTCACTAGAATGAAGGTGGAAGGTTTCACCTTAATATAATGTGGAGACTACAAGAACACAAAACAAATCTATATCTTCCTCACTAAATAATCAACATATTGAGGTTTATTTAAGACTTTGAATGTTAGTGGATTGTATTGAATATACTCTTGAACATGATTCTATTGTACTTCCATATACGATTATATTTTTTGACCCTAAATGAGATATAGTGTAGGTGCTTGTCCTATATATTGGACAACATTCAAAATAATCGCAAGTAGATGCTGGTCCATGGAACGAATTATACACTATGGCTCATCAATTTATTCTTCAAGGAGCATATACACCTCACTTCACATAGGCATGATACTGAAACGCCATAAAAACATTATTGAATACATTAGATGATTACCCATATAAAAATATTCAAACAATATAAATGAGGTAATTAATCTCATTAGATACGATATTAATATTTTAATTTCAACTTATCTAAATTAAAATCAGGTAACAAGAAAAATCATGATCAAATTATTCCTCAGGATACCTTTCCCTGACAACCCATGATTACTTAGTGATGGTCATGGAGATTGATATCCACATAATCACTCGTAACAACCTTATATTCCCTAAAAATATATCCAAAAATTCATACAAGAATCTAGAAAAAATAGTTAAACTCTCATTGATACAACTTTTTCAATAAATATTACATATTATTTGATAATATGATAAGCAAAATACCTCTGAAATACCCTAAAGGCAGCTCACACTCCCAATGGGTTGGTGACTATCAACTAGAATCATTCATTATATAAGGAGAATTAATTTTCCATGAAATAGTGTTAGATGAAAAAAGTATGTATGCTCATATATCCATAGATAGAAATTATGAGAATCTTACCTGGTATAAAAAAAACCCAAAAATTTCGATATTGAATTTTATTAGCCACTATAAATATAAACTCAAACAAATAAATGTGTTCATCACTCCAAACCCATTGGATCAATAACATACACCACCTCAATGATAGACAGTCCTTTCACTGAACATTGTATAATAATGTCTACAAATTAATAAAGACAATATAAGGGTTTGAGATATGAATCCATCAAAGGTCTAAATAAGCATTTCACAAAATATATGACAATAAAAAACCTAATCTAGATATAATTTAAAATGGACCATGAAATGTGAATAAATTTTCATAAATAAAACAAAACATTCATTCTTTTCAAAATGGTGGAACACATTCCAGAAATTGTGTAAATAAACATTTTACATAAAATATTTTTTATATGTAAAAAAATATTGAGTAAAATAAATCAATGTTCAATTTATTATACAAAAAATAAATCACAACAAGAACCATGGTCAGCATACCTATGGTACGATTGTTTTTACATATGTAATCCTCACATATAACATATTAGTGGCCATGGAATGTATGTTTACAAATATCCCTCCAACTCACGATGAATAGGGATCATCAAAATTTGATTGGAGATAATATTGAACTAAATATAATTTTATTATATTTGTCATTATAAAACAATTTATATTGAATCATCATCCAAGAATTCTTTCCCTATGGAACCGAATAACAATACAGACTCTCATGGGCTCCATTGATAATTATAAAAAGGGAAAGTCATATCATTTCAAATATAATAATTATTCACAATTCAATTTCCGAATTTTCAATTTCTATAGTCCAATTCGAGTTCAAATCCAAATACACATGGCATTCATCTATTCATTTATTTTGGACATTTTTTTATCACAAAAATTTAAGTAATTTTTATCAAAACTAATTTTCCATAACATTCATTATTTCCATCAACAACAAAATAATCCCCAAATCTCAATTACATTAGAAATGTTGGTTCGAGCCAAATTACAAAAAATATAAAATATCAAATTAAAATGATTATAAAATATTTTTTTCAATAATTAATTGAAATATAATTCAAAAGAATCTTGAAAATCATAGTTTTATTATATGATAAATCACAAATGGAACAAACTAAAATTAGTCATAAAAAACACAGCGCATAATTCCCAACACATGATTTTCCAAAAAAAGATAGAAGGTGATAGATAACATGAAACAAAACATAGTTTCAATATTCAATTTAATATAGTTATGATCCATCCACAACATTAAAATTTTTCATTCTCTATAGAGGAGACAAAGAGAGAGTATTATAGAACACACGAGAGGAAATTCACTTAGCTCGAATTGATCAAATAGAATCACCAACAAATTTATCATCCATGGAAATTTTCAAAAGGAGGAAAAATCACCCAAAGAATGATATACTATCCATTAAAACCATTTATGTTCTAATTGGGGTCGATAATAATCATAAACAGAATTTTGGGAAATTGTTAATAAGATTTCATAATAAACATATCACGTGCACATGGTTAGTTGGGTAGGGTAACGTTGTAAAAAAATTCACCCTATCTAGAATCCCCAAAATCATGGTTAATGGTTTCTATTTGTTTCGAACATTGATTTCCAAGCCATCCACCAACCATAAAAATCATTATAGTCTAGGTATTCATGGTTTTCACATGAGGGGAACACTATTTAGGAAAACTATGTTCCAACTATGAATAGTTAGAATAACTCTATTATTTTATATGTTTATCCTTTATTACACCTAAATAGGATCCAACAGAATTGAATACAAAAATGGTCATGGAATACAAAAAATATATTATCAGATGGTTACATAGATTTGAGAATCCACCAATATATTGCAATAAATTATGAATCCTATATTCATGAAAAAACTTATGACTAGATCAAGTTATATTAACAAATAGAAAAACCATGCTTGAAACATATTGATGCCATTATTTTTTTCCATGATTTATTGATTCTTATAAGGATTTAGGAATCATAATTTTTTATAATACATTCATATAAATCCCCTATTAAAATATTTCATTTCCATTGCATTGTTATGGATTTTATATGATATTATGTTGTCGTAATTGATCATTAGAATACCTTCTAGTAATTATAATTCATTCATTCATGATTATGAAATATAATGTAATCTGTTGATTTCAATTTAATTAGTCCCTATGGAACTCTATAATGAACAAAATTATATGAGCATACATTTTTGTATAGATATTATGGTGATCAGTATTGATATTGATCATGACTCTACATGTCGAAAATTATTCCTTCCCCAATGATGGAATATATTAATATCCTTCATCATTGTCGATAGATCAAGGAGTATATGTGAATTAGGAATGAACTTCACTGATATATGATGATAATAGCTGATGGGGAAGATGATCATAATGTAAACATAATTTTTTTAAAGACACAGTGGAATGGCTTTAATTGAGGAATTGAAGATATATTTCTTGATTGTGTAATCGGGGTAAGGGAATCATAATGAAGGACCCTTAGTGGACTTGGACATTAATGGGTGGCACACTGTCATTAGTGGAGATTATTCTAGGATGTAATGACATGATATTTAGTAGAAAATTTTTATGGTTTGAAGAAAATTATTACATTACATGTATTAAACAAGTACACATGTAGTGTTCCACCCTATAAGAAATGGAAATATTTATAAATGATTATATATTTAACATATAATATTGTGTCATATCAAAATACTTGAGAAGGTTCTATGGAACTCATTATATGAGTTAGAGTGGTCATCCAAGACATAGACATTGATAATTCTATTATTATCTGGGAATAATAAACCAAAAACAAAAGATTCTCTAAGTATCTTAAACATTATGTGGTTTCTCCCATGTCATATGAGATTTCAACTTATCATTATTAAATTTTATACCATGTTTAGAGACTACATATCCAACGAACTTCAATCCCTAAATCAAGAAAACACATTCAGATATATTTTCATAAGGTCAGTGATTTCACAACATTTCTAGAACTACACAATGAAGATGCACATAACCATCCTCAACCATAGTTTAAAATAGGATTTCATCAAAACATACCACCATTAATGTATCAAGATACTCATGGATGATATTTTTCAACACATACATAGATACATCATGTGAATTAGTTAGATGAAAGTGCAATAATAGTTTATCATAATGCACATTCATGCTTTGTTTGTCTATTTTTGAATGTTATATTATTTTATTCTCAAATGGTTATAACCATTTAGAATATCTATACTGAAAAACAAAATTTCTATTCCAAATAGTAAAATATATCATTAATCCAAAAAAATAGATACTTATTAATTATCATAAATAAGTTTAGTTTTTTATAGTCAACATAGGTGAATTTATCCGTAAGATTTTATAATAAAAAGAATATAAGCTTCCCAAGGTGACACACTTGGGAATTAAAATAATATCTAAAATAGTGCATCAACTAACTCATCCACTCAGTCTTTTCAACTGGGGCCATATTGTAAGTACATATACATACCATCTATGTATGGGGAATTTTATCAATATAGAACTATAACACAATTATTAGTACTTATCTATATAAATAAAAAGAAAATATATTAGGTAACTAGAAGATGACTAGATTAATATCATAGATCAATAATTTATTTTCAATATTAGGGGAGAATGATGACATTACTTCCCTAACTCTAGAAAATATGTTTTTGTATCTACTCGACTGTCGGTCTCATTATCCCTAAATTATTTGACACACCACATCATACTTGGAAAATGATACCCATCTATGATAGTATTCAATAAATGTCTTATTTCAAATAATACAATCCACACTGAGAATAAAATCACTGGGGTTCAGTTTAGGAACCAAAAAAATTTAAATTCCAATCAATCGCTTATAAACATAATACACAATAAGAATAAAAGAGACTCTACCATATCATTTTTCGACGCAGTATATTAATATTCATCGCATAAGATAGAATATCCATTGGAAAATATTGGATGTTCAAAATAAGTGTTTATGTAAAATTATTCGATGAAATAGAATCAAATAAACAATTAAGTTGATATGATGTTATGGTGATGGTACTTCTAACAGTCATTGTTCCAGTATCTTCTACCTATGGAGATAATTACACCGCATCAAGAAGCATCATCTTGGAGGCATGTAGGTATAACACATATTTCATGAATCATATTAATAAACCATAATAATATTTTGTGTTGATGTTCACATTCAACTATGTTAGATAGAAAAGACATAAGATACTATTAATATGTGTCTTGAATTTCAACATTTTCTCTATATCAAGGGTCCCTTAGTGAAACCCCATTTTGAATACCCATGTTTTCATCATTGGAACCATGTCAATGGACCCAGCCCATGAACTACATGGGGTTTATGAGAACCTAACTATTGATAACCACAACAATAATCATAAAACATCCTCTTTATTTTGATGTAACTAATAGAATTACAACTAGGGAAAAATAACTAACTCCATCAATAACATACCAGTCAGGTCATGCTTATCCATAAATTCCCTATCGATCATGTCAACACTTGAAGATTGATTCTTTATAAAAACTGATTATAATTTTCAAATCGAGGACCCAAATGATCTATCATGTCTCCATCTTATCTGTCAAAAAGATATCAAGGAAAATCAAAACAAATAGTAATAAGGTTTTTTCAGTCTTTTTTTATGGTCTTTCCAGCCTCCTCATGTTTGAAAAACTCTCTACCCTCAGTTGGAACTAGATACAATTTATATAATGGTCCGTTATATGATGGTTAAAGTAATTCCACTACAAATACCCATGTTAAAACATCATCAAAATCATGTATTTCCATATCCTTATATGTCCCACTAAAATGAAGTTGGAAGGTTTTCATTTTAATATAATGAGGAGATTATAGGAACAGAAAAAAATATTATTATTCCACACTAAATAGTAAAAATATTGAGGTTTATTTGAGACATTGAATGTTAGTGGATTCTGGTAAAGATACTCCTGGTCATGATTCTATTTTACTTACCTATAAGAGTTTTTTTTTGGAGCCTAAATGAGAGATAGTGTAGGTTCTTGTCCTATATATTGGACAACATGAAATATAATCACATGTAGATGTTGGTACATGGAAGGAATTACTCACTACGGATCATCAATGTCTTCTTCAAGGAGAATATACACATGAAATTCTCATAGACATGATACTTTAATCCAACAAAAAACATTAATGAAGACATCATATGATTACCCTAAAAAAATATTCAAACAATATAAATGAGGAAATTAATCTCATTAGATAAGATATTTATATTTTAATTTCAACTTATCTTTATTAAAATTAGGTAACAGGAAAAATCTTGATCAAGTTATTCCTCATGAAACCTTTCCCAGACTACCCATGGTTACATAGTGATGGTCATTGTGATATATATCCACTGACTCACTTGTAACTAACTTTTATTTACTAAATAGACATCCCAAAATGCATACAATAATCTAGAAAAAATTGTTAAACTGCCATTGATACAACCTTTCCAATAAATAGTACATATTACTTGATACTCTGATACACAAACCACCTGTAAAATAGCCCAAAGGGAGATAACACTCCCCATAGGGTGGTGACTATCATCTGAAATAATTCAAGATATAGAGAGAATTAATTTTCCAAAAAAATAGTGTTAGATGAAAAAGTAAGTATGCCCAAATATCGATAGAGAGAAATTATGAGAAGCTAAACTGGTACATGAAAACCCAATAATTTCTATCTTGGACGTTATTAGGCACTATAAATATAAACTCAAACATCTAAAAGGATTAATCACTTCAAACCCAAAGGATCAATAACATACACCACCTCCAAGATGGGCACTCCCTTTTACTTGAAATCATAGAACAAAGTCTACAAATTCATAAAAGAAATATTACTGTTTCAGATATGAATCCATGAAAGGTCTTAATAAGAGTTTCACAAAATATCTCACAATAAAAAACCTAATCTTTGTAGAATTTAGAATAAACAAAGAAATGTGAATACATTTTCATATATAAAACAAAATATTCTTTCTTTTGAAAATGGTGGATCACATTCCAAAAATTCCACAAATAAATATTTTACATATAATATTTTATATAAGTAAAAATATATTGAGTAAAATAAATCAATGTTCAATTTATTTTATAGAAAAACCAATCACAACAAGAACCATGGTCATCATACCTATGGTATTATAGTTTTTACTTATGTGATCATCACACATCTCCTATTAGTGGCCATGGAATATATGTTTACAAACATCCCTCTAGCACATAATAAATAGGGATCATCAACATTTGATTGGGTATAATGTTGTACTAAATATAATTTTATTATATTTGTCATTATAAAACAATTTATATTGAATCATCATCCATGAATTCTTTTCTGATGGAACCCACTAACTACATTGGCTCTAATAGGCTCCATTGACCATTATAAAAAGGGTATGTCATCATATTTCAAATAAAATAATTATTCATTATTCAATTTCTCAATTTTTAATTTCAATATTCCAATTCATATTCAAATCCAAATATACAGGTTGTTCATATGTCCATTTATTTTGGAATTTTATTTATTTTATCACTTCAATTTAAGAAATTTTTCTCAAAACTAATTTTCTATACCATTAATCATTTCAATAAACATAAAAATAATCCCCAAATCTCAATTCTATTAGGATTGCTGGTTCTACCCAAATTACACACCATCTCAAATTCTAATTAAAATTCATATAAAATATTTTTTTAATTAATTAATTGAAATATAATTCAAAATAATCAAGAAAATCATAGTTTTATTATATAAAAAATCACAAATGGAACAACCTAACATTAATCACAGAAAACACAGTGCATAATGCCCAAAACAAGATTTTCCAAAAAAGATAGATGATGAAAGATATCATCATTATAACCAAATATTCAAAATTAAATTTACTATAGTTAGTATCCATCAACAACATAAAAAAATTTCATTCTCTACAAAGGAGACAAAGATATAGTATTATGGAACACACGAGAAGAAATTCACAAAGCCAGAATTGATCAAATGGAATCACCATCACATTGATCAACCATGGAAAGGGTTAAATAGAGCCAAAATCACCCCAAGAAAGATATAATATCCATTGAAACCATTTTAGTTCTAATTGGGGTTGATAATAATCTTAAAAATATTTTTATGAAATTGTTAATAAGTTTTCAGAATAGAAAATTCACATGCACATGGTTAGTTGGGTAGGGTCACATTGTTAAAAAATTTCACCCAATCTAGAATCCCCAAAATTGTGGTACATGGTTTCTATTTGTTTCGAACAGGGAATTTCAAGCCATCCACCAACCATAAAAATCCCCATAGTCCAAGGATTCATAGTTTTCACATAAGGGGAACACTATTCAGGAAAACAATGATCCAACTGTGAATAGCCAGAAAAACTCAATTATTTTATATGTCTATCCTTAATTACAAATAAATAGGATCCAAATGAAATGAAAACAAAAAATGGTCATGGAATACAGAAAATATATTATCATTTAGATATATACTTTTGAGAATCCACCAAAATATTGTGACGAATTATGAATACTATATTCATTACGAAACATATGATTAGATACAGTTATATTTACAAATAGAACCATGACGCTCGAAACATATTGATGCAATGATTTTTTCTCCATTATTTATTGATTCTTATGAAGGATTTAGGAATCATTATTTTTCATAATAGATTCATGTAAATACCCTATTAATATATTTCATTTCCATTGCATTGTTATGGATTTTATATGATATGATGTTGTCGTAATTGATCATTAGAATACTTTCTAGTGATTATAAATTATTCATTCATGATTAAGAAATATAATGAAATCCATTGATTTTAAATTAATTTGTCCCTATTGAACACTATAATATAAAAAATTATATGAGAATTTATTTTTATATAGATATTATGGTGCTCAGTATTGATGTTGATCATGCCATTACATATTCCCAATTCAACCTTCCCCAATGCTAGAATATATTAATATCCTTCATCATAGTCGATAGATCAAGGAGTATATGTGAATTCCAAATGAACATCTATGATATGTGATGGTAACTAGTGATGGGGAAGATGATAATAATGTAAACATGGCATTTTTAAAGACACTTTAGAATGGCTTTGATTGAGGAATTGAAGGTAAATTTCTAGATTGTGTAATGTGGATAAGGGTATCACCATGAAGGAACCTTAGTGGACTTAAACATTAATGGGTGGCGCAATGGCATTAGTAGAGATTAATCTTGGATATAATGATATAAAAATTAGTAGGAAATTTTTATGTTATGATGAAAATTATTACATTACATGTAGTTACCAAGTACACATGTAGTGTGACACCCTATAGGAGGAGGAAATATTTATAAAAGATTATATATTTAACATATAATAGTGTTTCATTTCACAATCATTTTATGAGAAAAATCAATCGAACTCGTTATATTATTCTTTGATGGAACATCATATAGTATGGAACTACTTAATATTATGACTATTTATTAATGCATTATTTTCCTTGGTGGTGTAATATAAAATGTACCACCTTGGGAATTACCAATACCCCAAGTCTATAGATACCAATATATATAATATATATTATAAAATCCACCTCGGTTACACAAAACATGTTATATGTAGTCTAGACTATATTGTTTTAATCCATGTACTATATAGAGATTAGTAAATTATTAGGTTTCCTTATATGTGAAACAGTTCATGTACCAAAATAAAAAGATGCAATGAAAATTTTTTCCTTAGTGTTTTATCATATATCTGTTCATAAAACTCATATTTTTGCATAAAACTAGTCCATAATGAGTGTATCTTCTAGTATATACCAATAGTATGGTCTGTTTTTTATTTAATAACTTTATTACGGAATATGGAATGTTATATGGTTGAAATTCATCATGAAGATAAAGGTTTTAATCATTTCAATATGATTGATTCAATGTATAGTAACTCTTTCTCGGGTGTTTTGTGCCATTTTTATCTAATGTGTTTCATATCCCATTATTTATCTCAATCCAAATATACTATTTTCAATAAAAAGTTGATTTACTTTTCTTTGGTTACTAAATATGGTCTAAGGCTATACTACTTTTGATGTCCCGATTCATAGTGATCTGTTATGATTCAATAAAAGATTCAAATTATAATCCTCAATTTCTTATATATAAGTTCTCGAGTAAAAATTATATTATTATTGTTATAAGAACATGGGTTTTCCTTTAATATAAATTTAACCTGGGTAAAGGTGTGGGTTCTCCATTGCATTCATCAAATTATAACATGATATCGATAGTGGAATTTGATGAGGTATTATAACTCATCAAATTAAAAACTTACATTAGTTGGGAAAAACTATATTCTTATAGTATTAAGTAGTGAGGTTAAAATTATAGACTATTTTTATGTAAATATTTTTGGGGATTTCAACTCATTAAGAATATATTTGTTTTCAATTGATATGTAATGTAATAATATGAAATCAACTATAGACTTCTTGGGAATTTTAGTGGTTATAGTCCTTTTACATTTATAATGGTTCTATGAAATAAATAATATGTATCATGGTATATATCTAATATATAATAAATATATTTATCTATATATATATAATTAAATTCATATAAAAATTATAGTGATTGAATGATGAATTACATCGTTCGTGGAGAATGTAGGATATATGTATGCATGTACATTGTTTTCATTGTTCAATGAATGATAAAATATAGTTAAATAAAAATTAAAAAATAAAATGTTAATATTTTGACATACATATCAAATATATTTATTAAAATCATCCTCATTAACATCCATGTAATGTATATAAAATTGTACAACATCTTGGTTTTGGTAGTCCCCATGTGTGCATGCACAATGTTATCATTTCCTAATGGATAGGATTTTATGATTTTAAAATGGATTTTAGAATCCAAAACATATAATTATTTTATAAATATAAAATATATATAGTACACCCATCATTTTACAAATCAATATAATATGGTGATGAAAAATGTGAATTGTATCTCTACGCGAAGTCATATAGTCATGTTTAAGCATTAGAAATAATTTCACTTCAAATAAATTGGAATGAGGGTTCATAATGGTATTTTAATAATAATGATAACAACTAATAATATTTTCAATACACATGTTATTATTCTATGATAGATACCATATATTTAGGGGAGTTAATAATGAATATAAAAGGTAGTGATTGGATTAAGTGATTACATCTTTTTGGAGACAACTCTATTATATATCCTCTAAAGGGATCTAGTGATGATGTTTTGGGAATACCAAAACCTATATAATTTGGATACGGAAGTTTAAAATTTTAATTGGTAGATTTACGATGTTTTATATGTTTTAATTTGGTGTTATTAAGTGAGCTAGGAGTTACCCTTACATAATTTATGGGAGGTGCATATTTTGAATTTCTCAGATGACTAAATTTTTATAAATGAATTCTCACTAGAAATGAGTCCAATTTTCAAGGTAGTCAAATATTTATAAGGATATAATTTTAATTACATTAACAAAATAATACATATGATATTTTTATTCTTCCATTTTAAACATTATCATTTTGATTAAGCTATAATAAAAAATACAGTAAAATTTATTTCATTTATAATGGTTTTAATTTGTACATATAAGGTGAATGTTGGAAAATAAATTTCAAATTTATTACATTTTTGACCATATAAAAACAACCAAGAATTATTTAATGATTTTTTTTATTTTTAACAAATTTAATAACATATTATTTTTATAAAATATCATTATTCCTAATTTTGACAATTTTCTTTTAATATATCATAAAGGACCAAAAAACATTGGAATTTAAATATAGAATTTTAACCCATTTCTAATATGTCATATAAACCTATAAATTTTAGATAATGATATAAAACGTTCAAAATATATATGTTTTACAAGTTTTAAAATAAATTATATTATTTTATCATTAGTTGAATAAATAATATTTTTCTGTTGTGTAAGAATTTAACGTACATATATAACACATTAATATTATAAATAAATTTTAAAAAAATTAATATAAATTAATAGTGAACTAAATTACTATTACTATTCATTCATAAATTATTTTATTCCTTATGTGAACACATAAAGGAAATAAAAAATTTGGAAATATACCATTTTTATGATTCCATTATTTAAACAATAAATAATTAATTATCTTGGTAAACTATGATAAAATTATTTAAATTAAATTTTATGGTGATGTATTTGAAAATAAATAATTCTAATAAAAATATTATTATCAATTATTTTCTTATCTCTTATTCTTATTCTCGAATAACATAACTCACACTTTGTCGAGGAGATATATTTTACCACGGTTACAAATGATCGTGACCAAAAATAAAATGGGATTATTTTACCAAATTGTTCCTCCAGCAGATAAATATGAATTAAATTTTATCAAATTTAACACCGATAAATGGAATAAATAAATTATAAATTGCGTGACAAAATTATATAAAAATAAAATTTTTGAAAAAACACATTTTTATTCATAAAACATGATTCATTCTTATAAAAGTATTATAAAAATACTTTTTGTCTATATGAATAATTTTATAAAGAAAATATTAGACAAACTTCTTTCGAATAGTTCATTGTATTATTTAATTAAATTTATTGACATAAAATAGAATGTCCACATAAACACACTTTTTTAGAAAAAAATATATTTGTTTTTAAATATGATTTTTCTTCAATTATGAAGATTGGATAACTAATGTTTTCAATTTTCTATTGTTTATCAAATGGTTTTTTCATAATTTTTTCATTCTTATTCATAACAAAAAATCCAATGTCTATTCAATAACTAAACAAATATCATTTTAATAATTTTAGGTAATTCGTCTGAATTTATTATTGAATGTAATCGAAGCTATCAAAGAAATGACATTAATTGAATACCAAAATATTATAAAAATTATAATATTATTATCGGGGTAGTTCATGATTTTTTCTTCATCATAGGGCTTGTTGTGTACATCATTGAATAATATCATATGTGCATTGTCTAGGAAGTATCATGTACAGTCTAATATGAATAGTCTATATCTCTCTAGGAAGACGATTTGAATTCTTTTAATAAGTAAATATTTTTCATTTAATTATATTCTATGTCATATATATATTAAAATATTCCTTTTCCTAAAAGTTCTATATATGATTCAGTATTATTTATTAAAATTAATGAAACTTATAATACCATTATCAATGGAAAATATTAAAAATTTGATAAAAAAGTTAAATCAAAAGAATTAATACAAACTATTTATCGATAAATCTAATATGACTCACATCAAGACAATTGTTTTCTATGTGTATCATTATAATCACCCATAAAATAGTTTATGTTTTTTTGTCTATCATAGAGTGTGAATTTCAAAACAAATATCCATACCATTTTCATAATAAAGTAAAATGTTACATAATTTATGTATAATGAAAAATTTATGAAGAATGAAGAAACACATTGAAATAACAAGGACTTATATAAGGACCAGTGAACAAAAATTCATTCAATTACATCGATATAAATTAAAACCTGATCTATAGTTCATTGTTCCTCGATGATATCTATCATGATGAAATTATGAATTACTAGATTCTATGGGACTATACCATTTCTTTAGACTTGTTGACCCTTATAAAATTGATTAATCGTGGTCAAGGGTTAAAATTTATTTCATAAGTAATCTATTTAAAAAAATTCTTATTCAATTAACCTATCCATGATTCCATTTATTCAGTGAATCTTATTTCATAAAAGGTTATATGCCCCTATATAATTATCCCTTTATAGAAATACATTTTGAATATATTTTCCCATCTAAATCACTACATTAGAGAAATCAAATTATTCATGAGAATTCATGCATCACCTAAAAATATTATTTATTTACATAATATATTTTTATTCAGACCTTATCGGGATTTTATTTCCATGAAATCTAAGATTGCGAGAAAACATTGCACATCTAAAACAATAAACTTATCATAAATCTTTTCTATGTTCTTTTTTGTGGGTAAAATTGCTTTTTCTAACTAGAGGGAACAAGATGTCTAAAAAAGGTATTTTTTTTGAATAAACTAGAAATAAAATAAATTTTACTAAACAATTCAACAATATATGAATCTTCTATAACTTATAGTTTTAAATATATTAGCTAACCTACAAATAAATGAAATTATATCCTAATAAAAAAGAATATTAAATAAGATATAAGAAATTTTTCATTATAAAAATATTTTCTGAATATATATATATAATATTATTTAGTTCTTTTTTTATATATGTTTCAATTATAAGATTTCGCATCAAATTAATGTTTTATATAGAAATTAATTTCAACAGGAAATTTTATTTTACTATAAAAATTTATTATAAAATATTTATACATATTTTATCATTATATATAATATCTAGAATACATTATAAATGAAATAAATAAATTTAGATTGATATAAAATCTTATTTATGATATTGAGTAATATTAGATAACTAATAAAAAATAATCATTAAGAATGAGTTGTTTTAAAAAAACCCTGTATGCGTGATGTGAGGAAAGGGAACACTCTTATTTACAATACAAACTACCCTTTTGATAATTAAATTGATTTTCTTCAAATTTTCAATTAATTTCTCATTTTTATGATATATATATATATATAAATAATCATCATAAATAGTATTAACAAGAAATAATACAAAATAAAATCATAATTTTTTAGGAAACCTAACTATAAAATGTAGTAGAAACTTAATAAATAGGTACAATTATTTCATATCATACATTTATTTCATAAAATAATCTAAATTAATACATATATATATATACATATTTTACTAATTGTTTCATACCCTTGAAATAAATTTTTAGTATTTTTAAAATGTAATTAGTTGGTATGAAATTTATGATAAAATTATAGTATTCAAGAATCATGTTTCTCCCAAAATTATTAGTAGATAATTTTAATACAATATTCATAATGAATTATAATGTTCACTATTTTAATGTTTTAAATAAAAAATTAATTTTCAATCAAATTTATGGTGTCATGTAGAGTAATAAAAACACATAAATATTTTTCCCTTAATAAATATCTAAAAATAATACCATAATTTGGGAGACTAATTAAAATAATTAATTTTATTTATATTATATAAGGATGAATTATAATAATTATGAATGAATATATATTTTAAAATAAATTTTTTATGCAGATCCCTGTTGAATTTAAATATCAGTCAACAGTGTGGCTGGGGAAATAATTTCTACATGTTTTAAAATTTTATTTAATTTATTAATATTTTACTTTTTTATTTGTATATCAAAACAGTATAAATAGTATCTACCTCAATATGAAATTGTTTTATAAAATAACTCATAACAGAAAATATTTTCATATGTATGGCCCACACTGTTAGATCTAAATCCATTTCATGATCATTTTTTTGGGGTACTATAACTACTGGTTTGTAGTGATTAAAAGTATAGTTCAATTATTATATAATTTCTTATTGGTAGTTTCAAAAAACATTGGAAGATATTTCCTATATATCAATAAAAATAGTGTAGTATTTAAAAATGAAAACATTTTTTTAAGAATATAATCAAAAAAATTTCTGAATAATAAATTATAGTATTTCATGATTCCACTATATCTAAAGATAATAATTTTTCCCAAACCAATATTGTCTACAGAATCTTCATTTTTTAATAAGAATTCCAATATGTTTTCTTTAAAATGACCACATTAATCACCCCATATTATTAATATAACAATCTTATTTCGTAAATATTATTTATTTTTTCTTTATTTGATATAATATTTTTTCAATTTAGTAGATTTTTAGCTAATATTACTATTTATATTAGTTGTTCCTTATTTATCCCTTATATATTAATATAAACTCATAAATAATATTTACATTAAATATTATGGAAACTGAACATAATTATCATCTTCATGGTTTTCCATTAGTCAATGAATTCTAGAGAAATAAATACATTTATTTAAAACAACAATTTTAAACATCAAAAACAAAAATAATTATGAATTTAATTCCATTATTTTCTCAATTGATCTCTATTTAAATATTGAAAAATAATGGCTTGGATTATGAATTTTAGATACCATTTTGATACTAAGGAATTTTAGTGCAATGCAGCTTAATAAAATTTATTCTATTAAAATTTCATAATTTTAATTCAACGTAACCTTATGAAGTTATGTGTTCTTTATTATGTATTTTGGACAAACATATGAAGACAATTAACCATAAAAAGTACCTAAAGTGGAACCTATAATGTTAATATACCTTATGATCTACAAAGGAACCTTACAATTTTCTTAATATAAAACAAAAAATTACAATTTTCCCTCAAATACTAACCTTATGAATTTAACAAGGTATGTCACAAAAAAATTTACATTGTCAAATTTAAAATTAAAATTTGATAAATTATCCTCATTATGTTTAACATAAGCTTAATAATTCATGTATCCAATTTATGGATACTTAAAAGTGATCACTAAAATTATTTAATTTTCCATTTTATACTTTATAATCAATTGTACAATGACATCATAAACATAATGGTGTCCATGATGTTTAACTTTTTTTATACTCCTTCGAATTATTCTGAAATTTCTATGATCTAACATAACGTGTATAAAGGGTTTTAATGGATTTTTAATTAAATCAAAACAATAAGAACAGTGATTGATTAATCTCAACAAAAACAGTCATATATCAATCATTTACGCAAAAAATCATCTCAAACGCATCTCAAACCATGTCCAAAACATCTTCCACGTGGTTGAAAAGAAATTAATCCTTATTCAATAATTATGATGGGGTTATAAGTCTCATACTGTTTAATAGTTTTCAATATTTTTCAATAAAATTAAAAATCCATTATATAATTCATCAAATGAAACAGAAAATTCATTCTCATATGAGATGTTTCATTAAGTCACACTATATGATATTTTAGTTTCATTAAATAACTAAAAAACTCAATGACATGAAATAATATTCCATGTAAATATTAGTTCCTTCTCAGAAAATTCAGTCATATTTATCCTTATATTTTACTATCCCTTTATTATAATATTATCAACCATTGGATTCAAAATAGAGTAAGATAATCATCACCTTCCACAAAAAAATTATTTCACATTTTATCCCCCTTCAAAACCAGATACATTGTTATGTGGGGTACTCATCTAATTATCCTCAATGGTGAGCTAAGGGATTAATATTTATTTGATTCCTAAATGAATAAAAAACTACCTTTTGTCATTTCATTAGATAAATATAAATCATCTAGTCATGTGTAAAACATAATTCCATCTTGATACCATCATTATAAATTCATTATTTGATGAAGTGAAACCTAATACAAATATTCGTAGATAACGAATAATATATAATATTTTATGGAGATATCAATGCCTCTTTTATTATAAAATAAAATATTTAGTGTTTTTTCAACAATAAATATAAATTATCATAAATTTACCTTCATAAAATTAATATAGAAGAAATAACTAGTAGTAAACGCATATTAATCATCTAAATTACCTTAGGATGTAATATTTTTCATCTTATATTTTTTACATACATAGATTTATCCAAATAGTTCAATTACAAATGATGTATATATTTTGTCATAATAATTGTAACGCCCTGACCCCAGTTACCCAGAGTCGGTGCATTATTACATAACATTGGCATGATCACAAGAAAGATCAAATCTCGAAAGACCGATTGGTTTAGTAGCGTTGGAAACACTTGATATATTCATAATTTTTTTACATTACATCATGATGTGAAAAACTACAACAACAACATATTGTCTCCATAATCCACACTAGTATCCCCTATTAATATCCCCGCAGGTCATTCATAATTTACTTCTTCACATCCTGGAAAAAATAAAACATAGAAAAGGGGTGAACTCAAATGCCCAGTAAGGATTTCAAAATAGGGGAAACTTTCATAAATAAGAATAAACATTTAAGGCAATGTATAACTTAAAAAAAGCCTTTAAAACTTGAACTTCAACATTGTATGGCAAAAATAAAACGAAATAATTCCATTTACTTATTCACATGGATATTCTACTAATCGAATAATCACATGCAATATCGATAACCACTTTCATAATGATGGAATGCATAATGCTAGACTATCAAAACCACAAAGCCAAGGCCTCGTGACAAGACTACAAATACGATTTTGCCAAGGCCTTGTGCCAAGACACTATTTTGTCTCATGAGACCTACCGATGCATTGATGAGCTATAGCAGGCTCCACCCGTAACATATTATGTCCAATGCATTCCCATATGAAAAGGTTTAAATTAAACATAAACATTCATATTAAAACTAGCATACGAAATGTCAATACTTTCACCATAAACTATGAATGGTATAAAAACAGAACATCCATAGTCAAACATATCACAAAACCTTCAATACAATGTAGAAGTTTTGTATCATAATAAATCAACTTCAAATAAGCGTAAAATCCATCAAAGGATGTTGACATAGATGAAATCAAAACACTTTTTAGAGAAATATCTCTTTCTATTTTGAAATAATTTAAGAGTAATATATTTATAAAATAAAACATTTTCATTGAAAATATTTTATAAGCTTGTAAGGGAAGATTCGACGAATTTATAACGGTGGAAAATAGTCGTACCCGCCGTATAAGTTAAAAAAACATTCTTACCTAAATTTTGTCGAAAAGGTTAAAAAGCACCTTGTTTGGAAAAAGAAGGAAAGATTCCTTTATTAACCTCTTATAAAAATTCAAAACAAGGGTATAAATGACTTTAACCCATATTCTAGTAGATAGTAAAAATGTTTTGAAATTCATTTTTATGAAACATGGATGTGGATGATAAAGAGATCCCAGTAGATTATTACGTATAAACAACCTCGGATAATGAAGAGATTGCGAAATAAACCCTTACCTTGTACTTTTCCTTAGTTGGGATAGGTTAACCTCCTGTATAATGGTGAAATAATTTTTATTAAATTATACAAGAATCATATACATTAATATGATATCATATATGATCTTTTAACATTGATTTGTTAATAATATCTTAGTATTATCGTTGTTTCGGGTGTTAAATTTCTCGTTTTCTATTATATGTTTTGTTATGAAATCCATGTTTGTAATGGATAGGTTGTATATAATTCATATCCATAATTATATCAAGTCCTTAAACACCATTTTTAAATCATCAAATGATAATTATACTTGAATGGATATGATGGAGAATGATTCTCATCGCGTTCGTGGAGACGATAGTTCGTACGTACGCACGAGCGACAATATCAATCTTTTGATATTAAAATAATATATAAATGGATGGTATATCATATATACAGAATAAATAAGATGTTATATTTATTATTTACATGTGTTACACATCATTATTATACCCATCCAAATAATAATATATTGAATAACAATTACACCACGACGTGGAGACGGTAAGCCGTACGTACGCACGTATGGTGACATGTTATTCAAAAGGTGGATAGAATACTGAATATGGTTGTACCATATTTATAATAACATCACAGTATATATATGATTCTGAAGTTATTATTTTAGAATGGTAATAACAAAAGAAGAAGAAGTGGAAGAAGAAAGGAACTTGGAAAAGGGTGGTGAAATTATTACCTCTTCTCCGGGCTCTTCCTTTTGATTTGATCAAAAGGGCTCCATAGGTTGTCTTTCTGATCACAATAAGGCCTCTCGATTGTATTGAGGGATGTTGGGAGAGTATTTGGGCAGAGTTTGGCCGAACCAAAAGGCTTTTAAGGTTTTAAGAAATGATAAGGAGGAGTTCCCTTTTATAAGAGGGGTGAGGGGCACCTTTGGAAAAGCTATAAATATTAATTTATAATAAATTCATATTCGGTTTCTAATGGCTCCAAAGTTTATTATTTAAATTTTAAGGTGGGTATAGGTGGAAAACCATTCAACCAATAAAATTTTGACAGGTTTTGGTTACTATATTAACCTTATCATTAAGTATTAACTCTTAGTTAATTAGTTTTACATTTACCATGTCACTTTGTATTTTTATATTATATAGTTAATAAACATACTATATACATACAAGAGACCCTTAAGTGGTCCATTAATGATACAAATATCATGATATAAGACTCTTGACCGAACCTTATATTTTTAGGAATTTAATATCAATTAATAATATAATATTTGTTTTAAAAACTCTTTTATGTCAATTTTGACACTATTCAATAGTTGATTTTTTTGAAACTCATAACAGAATGCTTACTTCGAAACAATTTAATTAAATCATTACTAACATGTCATATTAACTTATAAAATTAGTGTAATTCATAAAAAGTCTCAAATTATATTTATTTGTTATTTATAATATCACTTATTTTAATTTTTCACTATTATGATAATTACTGAATCATCATTGTGTCATAAATAAAATAAATTATTTAATGTCTAAAAATTATAAATAAAATATAATTATGTAGGAAATCGTTGCATCTTTCTAATGAATATTTACAATAGAATTTATCTTATGTATAACCCCATATTAAAAATGTTTTAGTAAATAAAGTTTGATTTTAACTCTTTTAACTCTTCTTTGAATTAAATAATAATAAATGTTCTAATCAAATCCATGTAAACCTAAATGATAATATTTTATTCCTAAGGTTGTTTTTGTTCGAGATACACTTGTCCAATAGAATTAGGACATGTGTTAGGGTAATATTAATATCATTTTTACCCTTAATAATCCTATTTACTTTTAACCATGATAAATAAAAGTAAAAAAGTTACTATTCACCAAAAATTATTTTCCTCTCATTGAACCACATTTTACTTTTGGATATTGACAGTGTCTCTCAGATTTTCTAAATTCCATTCACAGAAGTGGTAAAATTATGTTTTATGAAAAATTCAGTTTTTTAACTACCACTTAGTAGTTTCACTATTCATCAAAAATTGAAGTTTTTCAGAACAATGCCAAAATTTCACCCTAAGCTATAATTGATATTCCAAATTCAAAAATGATGTCTATTTTAGAACATTCCAAACATATAAGTTGCATTAATTAATTTTATAATTAATTCCCGCTGTTACAACAAATAGCCTGTTTTTATGAAACAATATATATCAAAAGTTTGACAATTGTTTAGGTCCAATTTCAAAGTGAAATTAATTATAATGAACACCATTGGATAAAATTGTAAAAATATATTCTAATTATACTATAAAACAACTAAATAATATAATTTATCACTATAAATTATTTTGATTAAAAAAGTTGTTTTTAAGTATTTTTCACTACTCATAAAAATTGGACGTTCTCAGAAAAATTCAACTTAGGATAATTTCGATATTCTGAATCAAAAAATGAAGTTCATTTTGAAAGATAATATATATATAATTTCAAAAAGTAGGTATTACTATTCATAACTGCTAGTTTGATTGGTTGTGGTGTGTTAGAACTCGATGTTGCGTACAACACACGGTATCACATTATTGAAAGAGAAGCGTACCCTAGAAGCTTGGGGTGTTACATTCTCCCCTCATTCAAATAATTTTGTCCTCGAAATTTCCAGAATACTACCACATGAAAACACTCGGGTGGTTCTTCATCATAAGTTCCTCTAGTTCCCACGTTGCCTCTTCCATCTTATGGTTTCTCCACAAAACTTTTACCAGACGCGTCGTCCGGTTTCTCAGTACTTGTTCTCTCTTATCAAGAATCCTGAAGGGCTCTTCGCAATAAGACAGATCGGGTTCCAGTTCTAATTCATCGTAAGTGAGTACATGCGTTGGGTCAGGCATGTATTTCCTCAACAGAGATACGTGGAACACATCGTGAACTTTGGAGAGACTTGGCGGCATTGCCAATCTGTAAGCTATAGCCCCAATTCGTTCTAGAATTTCGTAAGGTCCAATGTACCTGGGACTCAATTTACCTTTCTTACCAAAACGTATGACTCCCTTCCATGGAGATACCTTCAGGAAAACATGATCACCGACTTGAAATTCCAAATCCATCCTTCGATTATCGGCATATCTCTTCTGCCTACTATGATCTGCTTTGATGTGATTTTGGATTACCTTCACCTTTTCCATCGTTTCATCCACTAGTTCTAAACCTAGAGGTTTTCTTTCACCAACGTTATCCCAACAGGTTGGTGTGCGACATCTCTTTCCGTATAATGCTTCATATGGTGCCATCTGAATACTCGAATGGAAGCTATTGTTATAGGAAAATTATACCAGAGGTAAATACTGATCCCACATACCCTGAAAGTCAAGTGAGCAAGATCTCAACATGTATTCTAAGGTTTGAATAGTCCGTTTTGATTGTCTGTCTATCCTAGGGTGGTAAGAAGTGCTCAAATGAAGTTTAGTATCCAGGGATTTCTGAATACTTTTCGAGAATCTTGAAGTAAAATGGGGATCACGATCAGAAACAATCGATAGGGGTAATCCATGAAGTCTCACAACTTCATTAATATATAGTCTTGCTAGACATTCCCGGGGTAGTTCTTCTCTTATAGAAATAAAATGTTCTGACTTGGTAAGACGATCAACAATAACCCATATTGCATCGTTCCTTCTATGAGTCTTTGGTAGTCCCATGAAAAATTCCATCGTAATATTGTCCCATTTCCACTCCGGTATGGGAAGAGGTTGCATGACTCCTCCAGGCTGTTGCCTTCCAGCTTTCACTTGTTGACAAACCATACATCATGACACAAAATCAGCAATATCCCTCTTCATGTTGTCCCACCAAAAATGTTCCTTCAAATCTCTATACATTTTGGTGCTCCTAGGATGTATAGAGAAATTGGAACTATGAGCATCATCCAGCAATTCCCTTTTTAGATCAGGTATATCAGGAACACAAAGTCTCTTACCAAATTTAGAAATTCCATATTTATACACAAAGCCTCTCAATCTCCCATCATTCATAGCTTTAATCTTCTTTTGAAATTCATCATCATCGGTCTGAGAACTCTTAATCCTTTCTAGTAAAAATGGTTTGGCAACCATTTGAAAATGCATTGATGTTTCACCTTACCTAGTTATTCCCATGTCCATCTTCACTAGATCCATGAAAATTGGATCCCTTTCAATTCTCATATTGTTCAAAACTCCATGATCTTTTCTACTCAAAGCATTTTCCACCTTGTTTTCCTTCCCCGGGTGGTATTGTATCGTGCAATCATAATCCTTGAGTAATTCAGGCCATCTCCTTTGCCTCATGTTGACTTCTTTTTGTGAGAAAATATACTTCAAACTCTTGTGATCAGTATAAATCTCACATTTTTCACCATAGAGGTAGTGCCTCCATATCTTCAAAGAAAATATCACAGCTGATAACTCGAGATCATGAGTAGGATAGTTTTGTTCATTAATTTTCAACCGTCGTGATGCATAGGAAATAACCCTATCATTCTACATAAGGACACAACCTAGTCCTTTCTTCGATGCATCACTATAAATAACAAACCCATCATTCCCCGATGGTAGGGTCAATATAGGAGCATTGAATAATCTTCTCCTCAGTTCTTAGAAACATTCTTCACACTCTTTTTTCCAAACAAATTTAACCCCTTTACGTGTGAGCTTCGTTAATGGGTTAGCTAATCGGGTAAAATTCTAGACGAAACATCGATAATAACCTGTTAAACCAATAAAACTACATACCGCAGTTATACTCGTTGGTGCTGGACATTCATGGATTTCCTTAGTCTAAGAAGGATCAACAGAGATTCCATCTTTAGAGATAATATGGCCAAGAAAAGAAATCTCTTGAAGCCAGAATTCACACTTGCTAAACTTCCCATATAATTCATGTCTTCTCAAAGTCTTCGAGATAATGCGCAATGGATTTTCATGATCTTCATAGCTTTTTGAGTATACCAAGATATAATCAATAAATACTACCACAAATTCATCGAGATACTCCTTGAAAACTCTATTCATCAGATCCATGAATACAAAGGTTGCATTAGTAAATCCAAAAGGCATTACAGTAAACTCGTAATGCCCGTACCTGGTTCGAAATGCTGTCTTTGGAATGTCTTCCTTATTCACACACAACTGATGGTATCCAGATCGATGGTCAATCTTTGAAAAGTATTGAGCTTTACACAGTTGGTCAAATAAATCATCAATTCGAGGTAGGGGATAATTGTTCTCTATTGTTATAGCATTGATCTCCCTGTAGTCGACACATAACCTCATAGAACCATCTTTCTTTTTAACAAAAAGAACAGGGGCTCCCCATAGAGAAACACTAGGGCGAATAAATCCCTTATTACTCAATTACTCTAGTTGTTTCTTTATTTCAACTAATTCTATAGTGGCCATTCTATAAGGGGTCATCGATATAGGCCTTGATCTAGGAATTAAATCAATGGAAAACTCAACTTCTCGTTCTGGATGATATCCAGGTAAATCTTCGAGAAATACACCTACATATTCTTTCACAATAGGTACATCCTCTATTTGAACATTAAATTCCTCACCCACAATTATTTCATTCTCTTCCTCCCCAATAATTGATATTAGTTGAGCTATTGGGGGTGGATCTTGATAAAACTAAGGTGGTTATGATTCTGCTCTAAAGATAAGGTGTTCCTTATCATCATCATCAAGAATCGTAACCTCTTTCTTCTTACAATAAATCTTCGCATCATAGTCTGAAAGCCAGTCCATACCGAGGATTATATCGAACTCAATCATAGGTATGACGATGAGATCAGTAGATAAAGAACATTTATGTTCTCTAATGGGGACTGATTCACAAAACCTTGTTGCAATGATACTTCCCTTAGAAGTTTTAACTGACAACTCCCTTGTTAAATCAACTTGGAAATATCTAATTTTCATAGAAAACTGGGAATATATGAAACAATTCGATGATCCAGAATCAAATAATGCATTTTCTAAACTTGATGAAACCATTAAATTACCTGCCACCACATCTTTCGGAGATTCTACCTTAGCAGTAGTGATTGCATAAGCTTGGCCTTGATCCCTTGTCCTTTTCTGAGGTATGTTCTCCTGACGCTTAGGAAATTAATTTGCATAATTTCCCATCTCCCTGCAATTGTAGTACTAAACATTGGTAGCTTCCTTCTTCCCCTTGCAATCACGAGCTTGGTGGCCTTTTCACCACACTTGTAACAGACTCCCATTCCCTTCAAGAAAGTACCAGGGTGTTTTTTCCCACATGTACCACAGGATGGATATTCAACCTTTCCCTTCTTCCCCTTATTTCCATTCCCAGATTGATCAGTAGGTCTCTTCTTATCTTTCTTTTCTTTAAATTCATAAGACTTATAGAATTCATTTTCGGTCTTGATAGCACATGAGACAATGTCTTCGTACGATAAAAAGGATTGTGAGACTAATGCTTGACAGATAAATGGTTTTAACCCATCAAAGAAACGATCAATCTTACTTATTGGGTTACGTATATAATCTCTTATATACCATGCTAACCTTGTAAAGTTAGCCTCATACTTTGCGACATTCTCATCCTCCTTCTGTCTCAGACTCAGAAATTGCCTTTCCATATCTGCTCGATGGTCGTGAGGAAAGTATTTTTCTAAAAACAGATCTTTGAACTCCCTCCACTCCATATTTTATACTTCATCATCTTCCTTCGTGTTTTGAATCAACGACCACCATTGATCAGCATCTCCAGTGAGTCGGTAAACTGCCATGATAACCTTTTCCCTTTCACTACTACCCAAAGCCTGAAATATTTTCTTTAGGGAATTTATCCATTGCTCAGCTACTAAGGGATTTGTACTTCCACTGAACGTTGGTGGTTGTTGCCTCATGAATCGATGTAACATTTATCCTCCATGCTGTGGATCAGGGTGCTCCATACGGGTAAGGTTATTATTCATAACCTGAGTAAGTTGTCCCAGTATGGTGATTAGCTGATCGGCACCAGTTGCATCACTAGCTCCGCTATAATTATCTTGAGTATGAGGGAAATTCCTACATGGAGTGCGTTCATTGATACGGTTTCCATTTCTTCCACTAGGCACCATTTCTAAACAATGGTATAAACTAGATCAGTTTATGAATCAAAATACACAATCCCATACTTACAAAACACTTAGCATAAATTAAACTATTTATGGATATAATCCATAATCATAAGAATGTTTTCCTTGAGTAAGTATATACTCATAAACCCTTAATAATTATTTGTAAAAAAAATGAGAGTTATCCTAAGCATATCCCCCGGGAGTGTAGTAACAAAGAGTGCAACAATGCCCGTTGTCGTGCACTAGTTCCCGTTCGAGTCTAGCTCAAAGCGGTCTTTTCGGGTTTTACCCCTAGGTACATCTGTGCTAGAGCCGCCTCTACCTGCTCATATCCAGACAGGGATGTACTACTCGGAAAACTCACAAAATCTCTACAATACCAAAATTCTAGGAATTTCTTCTATACTAATCCTCAAAGTTCATCTTAGGTCTACGTGCTCTAATTAGAGTTTATCTAAATCTAGCTTCCAAGGTTTCTACTAAACTTCCTCTGATACCAACTATAATTCCCAGACCCTAGTTACCCAGAGTCGGTGCATTATTACATAACATTGGCATGATCACAAGAAAGATCAAATCACGAATGGACGATTGGTTTAGTAGCCTTGGAAACACTAGATATATTTATAATGGTTTACATTACATCAATAAGTGAAAAACTACTACAAAATCATATTTTCTCTATAATCCACACTATTATCCCCTCATAATATCCATGCAGGTCATTCATAATTTAATTATTCACATCCTGGGAAAAATAAAACATAGAAAAGGGGTGAGCTCAAATGCCCAGTAAGGATAACAATATAGTATAAACCTTCATAAATAATAATAAACATTTAAGGCAATGTATAACTAAAACAAAAGCCATTTAAACTTGAACTTCAACATTGTATGGAAAAAATAAAATGATATAATTCCATTTACTTATTCACATGGATATTCTACTAATCGAATAATCACATGCAATATCGATAACCACTTTTATAATGATGGAATGCATAATGCCAGACTATCATAACCTCAGAGCCAAGGCCTCGTGCCAAGACTACAAATAAGATTTTTCCAAGGCCTTGTTCAGAGACACTAGATTGTCTCATGAGAACTACCGATGCATCGAGGAGCTATAGCGGGCTCCACCTGTCACATATTATGTCCAATGCATTCCCATATGAAAAGGTTTAAACAAAACATAAAAATTTGTATTAAAACTAGCATAAGAAATGTCAATACTTTCAACATAAACTATGAATGGTATAAAAATAGCACATCCACAGTCAAACATATCACAAAACCTTCAATACAATATTGAAGTTTTGTATCATAATAAATCAACTTCAAATAAGTGTAAAATCCATCAAAGGATGTTGACAGAGATGAAATCAAAACTCTTTTTAGAGAAATATCTCTTTCTATTTTCAAATAATTTAAGAGACATATATTTATAAAATAAAACATTTTCTTTGAAAATATTTTATAAGCTTTTAAAGGAAGCTTCGTCGATTTTATAACGGCGGAAAATAGCTGCACCCGCCGTATAAGTTAAAAAAACATTCTTACCTTAATTTTGTCGAAAAGGATAAAAAGAACCTTGTTTGGAAAACGACGGAAAGATTCCTTTATAAACCTCTTATAAAAAGTCATAAAAGGGTATAAATGACATTAACCTATATTCTAGTAAATAGTAAAAATGTTTTGAAATTCATTTTTAAGAAATATGTATGTGGATAATAAAGAGATCCCAATATATTATTACGTATAAACAACCTCGGATAATGAAGAGATTGCGAAATAAACTCTTACCTTGTACTTTTCCTTGGTTGGGGTAGGTTAACTTCCTTTATAATGGTGAAATAATTTTCATTAAATTATACAATAACAATATACATTAATATGATATCATATATTATCTTTTAACATTGATTTGTTAATAATATCTTAGTACTATCGTTGTTTCGGGTGTTAACTTACTCGTTTTCTTTTATATGTTTTGTTACGTAAGCCATGTTTGTAATCGATAGGTTGTATATTATTCATATTCAGAATGATATCAATTCCTTAAACATCGTTTTTAAATCATCAAATGATAATTATACTTGAATGGATACGATGAATAATGAATCTCATCGCGTTCGTGGAGACGGTAGTCCGTACGTACGCACGAGTGACAATATAATTCTTATGATATTAAAATAATATATAAATGGATAGTATATCATATATACAGAATCATCAAAATGTTATATTTATTATTTACATGAGTTACACATCATTATTATACCCATCCAAATAATAATATATTTAATTACAATTACACCACGACGTGGAGACGGTAAGCTGTACGTACGCACGTATGGTGACATGTTATTCAAAGGGTGGATAGAATACTGAATATGGTTGTAAAATATTTATAATAACATCACAGAATATATATGATACTGGAGTTATTATTTTAAAATGGTAATAACAAAGGAAGAAGAAGTGGAAGAAGAACGGAACTTGGAAAAGGGTGGTGAAATTATTACCTCTTCTTTGGGTTCTTCCTTTTAATTTGATAAAAAGGGCACCTTAAGTTGGCTTTCTGATCAAACTAAGGCCTCTATGTTGTAGTTAGGGATGTTGGGAGAGTATTTTGGCAGAGTTTGGCCGAACCAAAAGGCTTAGATGCTGTGAATAAATGAGAAGGAGGAGTGCCCTTTAATAAGAGGAGTGAGGGGCACCTTTGGAAAAGCTAGAAATATTAATTCATAATAAATTCATATTCGGTTTATAATGGCTCCAAAGTTTATTATTCAAAGGTTAAGTTGGGTATATGTCGAAAACAACTCAACCAATAGAATTTAGACAGGTTTGGGTACTTATATTAACCTTATCTTTAAGTATTAACTCTAAGATAATTAGTTTCACTTTTACAATGTCTCTTTGTATTTTTATATTATATGGTTAATAAACTTACCATATACATCCAAAAGACCCCCAAGTTGTCCATTAATGATAAAACTATCATGATATAAGTCTCTTGACCGAACCTAATATTTTTAGGAATTTAATATCAATTAATAATATAATATTTGTTTTAAATTCTCTTTTATGTCAATTTTGACACTATTCAATAGTTGATTTTTGTGAAACTCATAACAGAATGATTACATCGAAAAAATTTAATTAAATAATTCCTAACATGTCATATTAACATAAAAAATTATTTTAATTTATAAAATTCTCAAATTATATTTATTTGTTTATTTATAATATCAATTATTTTAATTGTTCACTATTATGGTAATTACTGCATCATCGTTTTGTCATAAATAAATTAAATTATTTAATGTCTAAAAATTATAAATAAAATATCATTATGTTGTAAATCGTTTTATCTTTCTAATTAATATTCACAATAGAATTTATCTTATGTATAACCATATATTATAAATGTTTTAGTAAATAAACTTTGATTTTTACTCTTTCAACTCTTCTTTGAATTAATTAATAATAAATGTCCTAATCTAATCCAAGTGGACCTAAATGATAATATTTTATTCCTAAGGTTGTTTTTGGTTATGATACACTTGTCTAATAGAATTAGGACATGTGTTATGGTAATATTAATATCATTTTTACCCTTAATTATCCTATTTACTTTTAACCTTGGTAAATAAAAGTAAAAAGTTACTATTCACCAATACATATTTTCATCTCATTAAACCATATTTTACTTCTTGATATTAACCGTGTCTCTCGGATTTTCTAAATTCCATTCACAGAAGCGGTAAAATTATGTTTTATGGAAAATTCAGTTTTTTAACTACCACTTAGTAGTTTCACTATTCATCAAAATTGAAGTTTTTCAAAACAATGCCAAAATTTCACCCTAAGCTATAATTGATATTCTGAATTCAAAAATGATGTCTATTTTAAAAAATTCCAAAAATATAATTTTCATTAATTTATTTTATAATTAATTCCTGTTTTTACAACAAATATGGTGTTTTTAAGAAACAATATATATCAAAAGTTTGACAATTATTTAGGTCTAATTTCAAAGTGAAATTAATTATAATGAACACCATTGGATGAAAAGGTAAAAATATATTCTAATTATACTATAAAACCACTAAATAATATAATTTATCACTATAAATTATTTTGATTAAAAAAGTTGTTTTTTAGTATTTTTCACTATTTATAAAAATTCGACGTTCTTGAAAAAATTCAACTTAGGATAATTTCGATATTCTTAATCCAAAAATGAGGTTCATTTTGAAATATAATATATATATATATATATATATAATTTCAAAAAGTAGGTATTACTATTCATAACGGCTAGTTTGATTGGTTGTGTTGTGTTAGAACTCGATGTTGCGTACAACACACGCTATCGCATTATTAAAAGAGAAGCGTAGCGTAGAAGCTTGGGGTGTTACAATAATCACCTACGCATTCAAAATTATTATACATATAATATTTATAGTGTCTTTGCCTTCTATAAATTTATCCAAAACTAATTTTTAAATTGATATATTTTGTAACACTGTGTTTCAATTAAATTTGATTATTTTTTCACATTGACACCTATCAAATAAGCATTTAACAATACATATATAATTTCAATATACAGTGAGGTTGTGTATAGTGAAAATAAATCTTCTAAATTGATTTTTATATAATATATTCTATTTAGAATCATTTAACTATTTAAAAGAGAATGAATATGTGAAGATACTACCTTGGATTATAACATGACAAACATTCAAAATATTGTTCTTTTTCATATTTTCAGGGGAAAAATACTTTTTTTATATATCTGTAATATTAGAAAATATTAAAACTATCATATCATCGAAATATATAAAGGTTTCATCATTTAAAATGTACATTTAAAGACATTATATTTTTATGACCTTGAGAAATTATTTTGAAAACATAAAAATATACAATTACAGAACAATTTTTAATTTTCAGCATGAAAAGTATTTTTTTTTCAATTTTTTTCTTTTTTAATATCAAAAATCGTTGTAGATATCATGATTTTAGTACATTGATCTAAAATACTATTTTAGTACATAATGGGACTTTTTAATATTTCTTTTATTATTTCCATGTTCCTCATAAACATTTCTAACAGGTTTACCATTATAATAATCTTACTATATTTCACCATTATATAGGAAATAATTAAAATACATTTGATAAATATTATAATCACTCCATTGATCATTTAGATATTAACTATTCCACCATATGAGTAACCTTCTAAAACAATTCAATCTGAATAACTTATGAATTCATATTAATTATTCAATTTATTTCGAAACACATTGTTTCATTAAAAAAATAATTATATCAAGGATAAATATTCTATCTAAAATTCATATCTATTTTTTGATTCTCATCATTAATTTCCATGACCTGCCATTCATGTTTGATATATTCTCCTACCTAATTTATATTAATTTTTGAGATATGGGATAATTGATAGTTGTATCACCCCAAGCATCCACGATATGTTTCTTTTTTAATAATGTAGTATCTTGTATTATACGCAACTTCGAGATTTAACACACCACGACTAAACAAACTAGCTGTTATGAATAGTAATACCCAACTTTTGAAATATTATAAATTTTATTCATCAAAATAGACTTAATTTTTTGATTTTTAATATCAAAAATTTTTTAGGTAGAATTTTTGGTACTTTTCTAAAAACATTCCCTTTTTTGAATAGTAAAAAATATAATATTTTAATTAAAACCATCTTTTTTAATCGAAATAATTTACAGTGTTATATTATGAATTTGAATGGTTTTTAAGTATCATTATATTATATTTTTATCATTTAATATAAATTAGGTCATTGGATGTAATTTCACATTTAAACTAGACATATACTAGTGTCAATCTTTGGATATTTATTATTTCTCGAAAACACACTTTTTGTTTCGAAAAACGGGAATTAATATTAAATTAATTTTTTTTCATACTTCTATGTGTTAAATTTGGAAAAATGGATTCTATATTTGTAATCAAGAGTTCTAAATTTTTTAACTAGGAATAGTTTTGTTTTAGACATTATTAACATTTATTTCAGTAAATATTTTATTTACTTTGGATAAAGGGGTATGTCCGGTAAATAATGGTAAAAAAATATATATTATAATAATATTTATTTACAATAACATGTTTTACATTTCTACCAGTTGATAAATGTCCAAGAATTTTCATTATTGGGTCGATATTGGGACCCATGGAGTTGCTTGAGAATGATAATGACACTTTATATTAATTAATTTAGAGTAAAAAAAAGGACAAAAACATATATCTTTTAGTAAAAAAATTTTTCTAGGGTTTGTTTAAGTTATATCTTCGACTAAAAATAATCACTATAAATATAAGAATATTTCCTACACAATGGTATTTTATTTTTAAGTTTTAGACATTAAATAATCAAATTTATTTTTGACACAATGATGATGTAGTAATTACCTTATTAATTAATGATTAAAATAATTAATTTTATAAATTTCCATATAATTTAATTTGAGACATTTGATGAATTAAACTATTTTTCTAGTTTAATATGACATTTTATGGTAGATTAAAAAAATATTCCAAGTGATAATGTTTTTATGTCTTTCGAAATAATAAAATACTAAATAGTGTCAATATTGACATCATTGTGTTTTTAAAACAAATACTATATTGTTAACTGATATAATATTCCTAAATGTAAAATTCCCTACCAAAGGACATAGATAAGGTTTTATATATTAATAATTAACCACTTGGGTTTCTCTTGGCTTGTTATAGTATGTTTATTAACCATATAATATAAAAATACAAAGAGACATGGTAAATGCCAAACTATTTATCTAAAAGTTAAATCTAAAAGATAAGGTTAATATGGTGACCTAAGTTGTCTAAAAAAAATTTATTATAGGTTTTCGACCAATTCCCAACTTATCCTAGGAATTGGTCATTTTTTAACCATTAAAAACACAAAATGATTTTATTGTAAAATAATATTTCAAAATTTTCCTAAAGTGACCGTTACATTTCTTGTAAAAGGGTACTTCGCCTTCTCTTAATTTCACACCTCCAAAGCCATTCGGATCAGTCAAAACCTACCTAAATTTCCTAAAAACATCCCTAATGTCAACCTAGAGTCCTTACATTGATCAAAATTCCATCTTATGGGGTCCTTTTGATCTACTCAATATGAAACACCTGAAGAAGAGGTAATAATTTCATCACCCACTTTCATGTTCATTTCTTATTCAACTTCCTCTTTCATTGTTGTTTCCATACCCAAATAATAAATCCAATACCTCCTACATACTCTGATGTTATTATAAATATGTTACAACTATATTAATTATCTTATCCATCCTATAAAAGAAAAAGTCACCATATGTGTGTACGTACGGCTTACCGTCTCCACGTCGGGGTGTAGTTTATTATTTAAACACTCCATTATTTGGATGGGTTTAATAATCAGTATAACTGATTTAAATAATAAATATAACATGCTAAATATTTTTTATATATGATAGGACATAAATTAATATATGATTTCCCCACCAATATAATGATTTTTTCACTCTTGAATACGTACATTTTACCGTCTCCACAAACGCTATGAGACTTATTCCCCATCATAACAATTAAAGAATAGTTTTTATTTTACTAATAAAAATAATGGTTATGAACATAATATAATTATGCATATGAATAAAATACATCATATCCATAACAAACATGGCTCACATAGACAAGCATATAAATTAAAACAGATCAGTTAACACGTGAAACAATGATACTACTAAAATATTATTAACAAAGAAATATTAGAGGATCATATATGATATCATATTTATGTATATAATTCTTGTATAATTTAAAAACAATTATTTATCAATTATACATGATGTTAAGTTACCCTTGACCAATGAAAAGTACAAGGTAAGGGTTAATTCTACAATCTCACTACTTATCTGAGGTTGTTAATACGTAAGTATCTACTGGGACCTCTTTATCATCAACATCAATTTTTTCATTTAATGTAATTCAAAACATTTTTACTATTTACTATACTATATGTTAAATTCATCTATACCCTTATTTGATGATATATGTTTTGAAAGGAATCTTTTTTTCATTTTCCACACAAGGTACATTGTGACCTGTTCAACAAAATTTAGGTAAGAATATTTTTTAACATATATGCTGGGTGAAACTATTTTCCACCATTATATCATCGTCAAAGCTTCCCATGCAATCTTATAAGAAAATTTTCAAAATAAATGTTTTATTTTTTTGTTATGTTACTTCTAAATAATTTCAAAATATAAATAGGTATTTATTTCAAATAGTTTTAATTTCATATATGTCAACATTATTTAATGGATTTTAAACTTGTTTGAAGTTGATTTATTATGATACAAATCATCCATATTATATTGGAGGTTTTTTGATATTTTTGACTGTTGATCTGTTATTTTTACACCATTCATGGTTTATGGATAAAGTGTTGACATTTCGTATGCTAGTTTTTATATGAATGTTTATGTTATTTTTCATCCTTTTCATATGAAAAATGTAATGGACTTAGTAAGTGACGAGTGAAACCCGCTATATATCCAAGATGCATCGATATGTCGCATGAGACAAACATGTTTCCTAGTACAAGGCCCTGGCAAAAATATTATTTGTAGTCTTGGAACAATGCATTGACTACGTGGTTAAGAAGTCTAGCATTTTACATTCCATCATTATGAAAGTGGAAATTGATATTTCATGAGATTATTCGTCTAGTAGAATATCCATGTTAATAAGAAAATGGAATTATTTGATTGTATCATTTCAATATTATGAAAATGTTTTAGTTTAAAAGGCTTTTGTTTTAGTCTAATACATTTCCTTAAATGTTTATGCTTATTTATAAAGGTTTCTTATGTATTGTTATCCTTAATGAGCACATGAGCTCACCAATTTCTATGTTTTATTTTTCCCAACATGTGAAGAGGTATTTTATGGTTGACCTACAAGGATAGACTAAGGATATAATTGTGTTCCAAGGGGACAGAATGTTGTTGATGTTTTTATTTCATCATGTAATTTAATTCTTACAAATGGTTCTAGTACATCCAAGGCTATTAAACTGATCGGTCTTTTGGGACATGATTCCTTGTATCATGACAATATTATGTAATAATGCACTGACTCTAGGATACTAGGGTTGGGGTTTTATAGTTGGTATTAGAGGAATTTTAGTTCAATCCTTGGAAACAAGATTTATAAAAACACTAATTATAGAACACTACCCTAAGATTGACATTGAGGATTAGTATAGAAGAACATCCTAGAATTTTGGTACTATAAATATTGTGTTAGTTCCCTATGAAATACATCAATTTCTTGATACGAGCAGGGAGAGGTGGCTCTAGAACAAATGTAACAAGGGGTAAAACCCAAAAATAATACTTTGATGAAGACTCAAACGGGAAATGGTGAACGACAACGGGGTTTACTGCACTCCTGGTTATGACACTCTCATGGGATATGCTTAGTATAATTCTCAATTTCATTATAAACCATTATTTAGGGTTTATCAGTATATACATCCTCAGAGAAAACCTTTTTATGATTATAGATTATATCCACAAACTGTTCAATTTATGATAAGTCTTTTACAAGTTTGGAATTATGTATTGTGATTCATAAACTAATCTACTGTATTCCATTGTTTAGAAATGATGCCTAGTGGAGGTAATTGAAACTGTATCAACCCACGTAATCTATTTAGGTATTTCCTTCTTACTCGAGATAAATATAATGTAGCTAGTGATTAAACTGATGCTGATTAGCTTATCACCATAGTAGGACAACTCACTCAGGTTATGAATAATTAGCTTACACATATGGAGCACCCTGATCCACAACGTGGAGGATCAAGGTTAAACCACTTCAAGAGGCAACAACTACCAACATTCAATGGGAGTACAAATCCATTTGTAGCTGAGAAATGGATAAGTTCTTTAGATAAAATATTTCATGTTTTGGGGAGTAGCGAAAAGGAAAAAGTTTTCATGGAAGTTTGTTGTCCCATGAGAGAAGCAGATTAATGTAGGTCATTAATAAAAAACACCAAGGTAGATGGAGAAGTATAGAACATGTAATAGAGGGAGTTCGTAGAGATTTTATAATAAAAATACATTAATCGGGACCATCGAGTGGATATGGAAAAGAAATTTATGAGTCTAAGGAAAAATGAGGATGATGATATCGCAAATTATGATGCTAACTTCACATGGTTATCAAGGCATGCATCATATTATATATGTAACCCACTGTGTAGGATTTATCCATTAATTTGATGGTTAAAACCATTTCTATGTCGACCATTAGTCTCATAATCTTTCTCATCGTAAGAACATATTGTCTCATTTTCAATCAAGATAGAAAAGAAATTCTTTATGTCATATGACTTTGAAGTAAATCAATAGAAGAAAATACGTGATGAACACTATGAAAATGGAAATAAGGGGAAAAATGGAAAATTTGAATATCCATCCTACAGTAAATGTGGAAAGAAACAAACCAATCCGTGCCTAGATAGAATAAGAGTCTTATACAAGTGTGGTAAAAAAAACAATAATGCTCTTAATTGCAAGGGGAAGAAAGAGGCTGTCAATGTTGAATTCTACAATTTTAGTGAAACGGGAAATTATGCAAAAATATTTATTAAGCGGCAAATAAACAAACCCTAGAAATGTCCATGGGAGGTAGGCCATGCTTATGTGATCAATACTGCTGACGTTGAAGCTCTGAAAGATGTGGTGGCAGGTAATTAAATGGTTTCCTCTAGTATAGACATTGCATTATTTTATTCTGAATCATCACATTTTTTAATATCTTTCTTTTTTTATATCAAAAGTAGATATTTTAAATATGACCTAACAAAGGAGCTGTCAGTTAAAACACCTAAGGAAAGTATCATCACCATAATTTTTTGTGAATCAGTTCCCATTATGGTATATAAATGTTTGTTATCTGCTGATATCATCATCATACTCATGATTGAATTTGATATAATTCTTAGTGTGAATTGTATTTCAGACCATGATGTGTAAATTGTTTTTTAGAAGGAGGTTACAAATTTCTATGATGATAAAAATTACGTTATATTTTTAGCAGAAACGTTGCCACCTGATTATTATCTAGATCAACCCCCAGTAGCACTAAAAAATTAAATTATTGGGGAAAAAGAGAATGAAATAACTATGGGTGAGGAAAAGTATGTTTGAATAGTGGATGTACATATTGTGCATGAATAAGTTGATGTGTTTCCAAAGGATTTACCTAGACATCCTTCAGAAAGAGAAATTGAGTTTTCCTTTGATTTAACTCCTGGTTCAAGGACTGTATCGATGACCCCTTATAGAATGGCCACATTGGAATTAGTGGAACTAAAAAACAATAAGGAAAATTGAGTAATAAGGGACACCCTAGTGTTTATCCATGGGGAGCCCCTGCCAGGTTTGTTAAGAATAATGACAGGTCTATGAGGTTGTTGGTTGATTACATGGAGATCAATGCTATAACAATATAGAACAAGAATCCCCTACCTCTCATTGATGAATTATTCTACCAACTTTATGGAGCTTAGTATTTTTCAAATATTTAACATCAAAATGAATATCATCAGTTGTGTGTGATGAAGGAAGTCATTCCAAAAACTACATTTTATACCAGGTACAAGCATTATTAGTTTATAGTAATGCCTTTTGGATTGACCAATGCACCCTCTATTATCATGGATCTAATGAATAGAGTTTTCAAATAATGCTTTGATGACATCGTAGTGGTATTTATTGATGATATATTGGATTATTCAAAAATCTATGAAGATCTTGAAAATCAATTCTGCACTATTTTGAAAACCCTATGAAGAAATGAATTAAATGGAATGTTAAAAAGTGTGATTTCTTACATCAACAAATTTCCTTCCTTTTCCATATTTTCTCTAAATGTGGATTCTCTTTTGATCTTTCAAAGTCTGGGGAAATCTAGGAAAGGCCTTCACCATCTAGTACAACTGAGGTATGCAATTTTATTGGTATAGAAGATTATTAACAACAGTTCTATCAAAATTTTTCCTGGCTGGCTAACCCATTAACCAATCTCACATGTATAGGGGTTAAATTCGATTGGACAATAGGGTGTTATTTTTTTTTGAAGAACTTAAGAGAATATTAGTCAATGCTTATATCTTGAGTTTACCAATGGGGAATGATGGGTTTGTTATTTATATTGATTCTTCAAATAAAAGACATGGTTGTGTCCTTATGAAAAATTATATAGTTATTGCATACACATCCCGACAAATGAAAATTCATGAACAAAACTATCCCACTAATGATCATGATTTAGCATATATAATCATTACATAGAAGATTTAGATCCCCTTCTCTATGGCGAAAAATGTGAGATATATATCGATCACAAGAGTTTGATGTATATTTTCTCACAGAAAGAACATAACATGAGGCAAATACATTGGCTTGAACTACTCATTCATTTTGATTTCACTATACCCTACCATCCTAGGAAGGAAACTACAGTGGTAGATTATTTGAGCAGAATGGATCATGGATTTTTGAATAAGTTGAGAGTTGAAAGTGATCTTATTTTCATGGATTTAGAAAAGATGTATATGGGAATAACCATGGAAGGTGAAACATCAATAATTTTTCAAATGGTTTCCAATCTATCATTACTATAAAGGATAAATAATTCTACGACTGATAATGAGGACTTTCAAAAGTGGATTAATGTTTTGAATGATGGGAGATTTAGTGACTTCTTATATGAAGATGGAATATTGAAATTTGGGAAGAGGCATTTTGTTCTAGACATATCTTATATAAAAAGGGAATTGTTTTATGATGCTCATAGATCAAATTTCTCTATACACCCAAGTAGCACTAAGATATATAGATATTTGAAGGAACTTTTTTAGTGGGACAACATGAAGAGAGAGAGATTTCTGATTATGTGTCAAGATGCATGGTTTTTTCCACAACAGAAAGCTGGAAGAAAACTTCCTAGAGGATTCATGCAACCTCTTCCCATACTTGAGTGAAAATGGGATAATATTATGATGTAATTTTTCATGAGTCAACCAAAGACTCAAAGAGGGAATGATGAAATATTTGTCATTGGTGATCGTTATACCAAGTCAGCCCATTTTTGTGCTATGAGAGAAGATTTACCACGTGAACGTCTAGAATGAAAATATATTTATGATGTTGTGAGACTTCATGGTGAACCCCTATCAATTGTTTCTGATTGTGATCCCGGTTTTAAATCATGATTCTGGAAATGTCTTCAGAAGGCTTGAGATACTGAACTTCGTTTGAGTACTTCCTACTACCCTCAAACCGATGGATATTTAGAACAGACTATACAACCCTTAGAAGACAGGTTGAGATCTTTCTCACATGGCATTCATGGTATGTGGGATAAATATTTCCTTTGGAAGAATTTTCTTATAATAATAGATTCCATTCATGTATTCAGATGGCACCATATGAAGAGTTATATAGAAAGAGATGTCACACACTAACATGTTGGGATGATGTTGCTGAAATAAAACTCGTAGGCCTAGAACATGTGTAGGAAACAAAGGAAAAAGTGAAGATTATCCAAACCCACTTTAATGAAGACCAACGTGAGGAATATATCTATGCTGATAAACGAAGGAAGGATTTGGAATATCAAGTAGGAAACCATGTTTTCATTAAGGTATATCAAATGAACGAAGTTATAAGTTTCAGTAAGAAGGGTAAATTTATTCCCAAGCACATCAGACCTTTCAAAATTCTAGAACGAATTGGAGTTTTAGCTTATCATTTGGAAATTCCTCCAATTCTATCCAAAGTTCATGATGTGTTCCACATATCACTATGGAAGAAATACAAGTCTTACCCAATTCATGTAATCACCAATGAAGAAATAGAACTGGAACCTGATCTGTATTACTTTGAAGAGCCAATCAGAACTCTCAATTCCAGATAAGTATTGTTGAAAAACATGGACGACTCGTCTGTTGAATTTTCTATAGAGAAACCATAAATTGGATGAGGCAATGTGGGAACCCAAATATGTAATGATGAAAAGCCACCCAAATCTTTTAATGATGTAATATTCTATAAATTTCAAGAAAGAAATTATTTTTGAGGTGGGGATAATGTAACGCCACATGATTCCATAGTATGTTTCTCTTTTAATAATGCAATAGCTTTCATTGTACCCAACTTGGAGATTAAACACACCGCGACCAATCAAACTAGCCTTTATGAATAGTAATACCGTGTTTTTTAAATTTTATAAATTTTATTCATCAAAATGGACATCATTTTTGGATTCGCAATATCAAAATTGGATTTGGATAAATCTTTGGTACTTTTATAAAAACATTCAATATATGATGAATAGTGAAAAAATATAAATTTTAATTAAATATAATTTTATTAATCAAAAACATTTACAGTTCTAAATTATACATTTGAATGATTTTTAAGTATCATTAGATTATATTTTTATCATTTAATATAATTTAGGTCATTGTATGTAATTTTACATTTAAGCTATACATAAATTAGTGTCAATCTTTTGATAGTTATTATTTCATAAAAACACAGTTTCTATTTTGACAACGGGAATTAAATTTTAATTAATATCTGCCACTTCTATATTTGGAAATTGGAAAAATTAATTAAATATTTGGAATTAGGATGTCCAAATTTTGTAATTAGGTAACTATTATTTTTAGACATTATGAATATTTACTTCAGTGAATATTTTATTTACCGTGGTTAAAGTTGTAAATATGTTTGATAAGGGTAAGACAATTTGTTATTATAATATTAAATTAATCTAACATGTTTCCTATTTCTATTGGATGATGAATTTCCGACCATGGGTATTCATGGGGAAATTTTGGGACCACATGGATCCACTTGAGAGTGATAATGACACTTTATAATAATTAATTTAAAGTAAATACAAAAGTGACAAAAACATATATCGTTTACTAAAAAAATTACAAGGGGTTATATAAGTTATATATTTGACTAAAAATTTTCATTATAAATATAAAATTATTTCCTACATAATAGTGTTTTATTTATAATTTTTATACATTATATAATTAAATTTATATATGACACAATGATTATGCAATAATTACCTTATTAATGAATGATTAAAATAATTGATATTAGAAATATCCAAATAAATGTAATTTTAGACACTTAATGATTTTGTATAATTTTCAGGGTTAATATTACATTTTAGGGATTATTAAATAAATTTTATTCAAAGGTATAATGTTATTATGGCTTCTAAATTAAATACTAAATAGTGTCAAAATTGACATAATTGAGTTTTTAAAACAAATTCTATATTATTAATTGATATAACATTCCTAAAAATATATGGTTCGGAAAAAGAACATAGATATGGATGTATATATTAATAATGAACAACTTTGGGTTCTCTTGTCTTGTTATGGTGTGTTTATTAACCATATAATAGATAAATACAAAGGGACATGTTAAATGTCGAACTATTTAACTAAGTGATAAATCATTAAGATAAGGTTAATATGGTGAAATAGACCTATATAAAACCTATTGGATGAGATGATTTCGACCCATCCCCAACTTATCCTCAAAATAAATCATTTTTGAGCCATTAGAAACTAAATATGATTTTAATATGAAATAATATTTCATTCTTTTCGTAAAGTGACCATCACGTGTCTTATAAAAGGGTTCTTTGTCATCTCTTAATTTCACACCTCCAAAGCCATTTGGATCGGCCAAAACATTCCCAAATATCCACCCACCTTCCCTCATATAATCCTATAGTTCTTACTTTGATCATGATGCCAACCGAATGATCCCTTTTGATCAACTCAAAAGGAAGCACCCAAAAAAGAGGTAATAATTTCACCACCCTCTGTCATGTTCTTTACTTATTCTACTTTCTATTTGTTAGATGTTTCCATAACAAAATAATAACTCCATTTCCTCCAACATATTGTGATTTTATTATAAATATGGTACAACCGTATTTTTTATTATGTCCATTCTATAAATGAAAAGGTAACCATGCGTGGGTACGTACGGCTTACCGTCTACACGTCGTGGTGTATTTAGTTATTCCAACACTTCCTTATTTGGATGGGTATAATAATGTGTATAACGAATTTAAATAATAAATATAACATGTTAATGATTTTATATATATGATATACCATCCAATTACATTTTATTTCTCCAATAATATACTGATATTGTCACTCGTGCGTACTTATAGCTTACTGTCTCCATTAACGCGATGAGATTCATTCCACATCATAATAATTCAAGAATAATTTTAATTTAATGATTAGAAATAATGTTTAAGAACATAATATAATTCTGTATATTAATAAAATACAACCTATCCATAAAAAAACATGGCTTATGTAAGCATGCATATAAAGGAAAACATGTCAGTTAACACCCGAAAACAATGATACTACTAAATTATTATTAACAAACCAATTTTAGAGGGTAATATAAGTTATCCTATTTATATATATATATTTATTTTATAATTCAATAATAATTATTAAACTAATATACATGATTTTAATGTACCACTGACCAAGGAAAAATACAAGGTAAGGGTTAATTGTACAATCTCTTTACTTATCAGAGGTTATCAATAAGTAAGTATATATTGGGACCTCATTATCATCCAAAACGTGTTTTCATAAAAATGTAAATCAGAACATTTTAATATTTAATATACTATGGGTTAATGTAATTTATACCCATATTTGACCATATATGTATTGAAAGGAATCTTTCCGTCGTTTTCCAATCAAGGAACTTTATGAAATTTTCAATATAATTAAGGTAAGAATGTTTTTTAACTAATACGGTGGGTGCAGCTATTTTCTTCCATTATATAATCATCAAATATTCCTATATAATTTTATAAGAATAATTTCAAAATATATGTTTTGTTTTATAATTATGATACTTTTAATTTATTTCAAAATAGAATGTGGTATTTATTATAAATAGTTTTCATTTCATCTATGTCAACATATTTTGAAAGGTTTTAGACTTGATTGAAGTTGATTTATTATGATACAAATATTCAATATTCTATAGAAGGTTTTGTGATATTTTTCACTGTGGATGTGTTATTTTTACACCATTATTGGATCATGGATAATGTATTGACAGTTCGTATGCTATTATTAATATGAATTTTTATGTAATTTTTAAAACTTTTTCATATAAGGAATGAATTGGACTTAGTAAGTGACTAGTGTATCCCTCTATAGCTTATCAATGCATCGGTAGGTCTCATGGGACAAACTAATGTCTTGGAACAAGGCTTTGAAAAAAATATCATTTGTATTCTTGTCACAAGGCCATGACAATGTGGTTATGAGGTCTGGAATTATGAATTCCATCATTATGAATGTTGCTATTGATATTGCATGTGATTATTCAATAAGTAGAATATCCATGTGAATATGTAAATGACAATATATTATTTTATATTTTCCATATTATGAATAAGTTTTAGTTTAAAAGACTTTGGTGTTAGTCATATACATTTCCTTAAATTCATATGATTATTTATGAAAGTTTCCACTATATTGTTATCTTTACTGAGCATCAGAGCTCACCCATTTCTATATTTTATTTTTCCTAGGATGTGAAGAAGTATTTAATGATTTACCTATAGGTATATGATAAGGATATAATTGCATTTAAAGGGGACAACATGATTTTGATGTTTTTATTCAATGATGAAATGTAATACTTATGAATGTATCTATTATTCCAATTCTACTAAACAGATCAGTCGTTTGGGACAAGATTCCTTGTATAATTCCAATATTATGTAACAATGCAAAGACTCTTGGTGAATGGTGTTGGGGTATTACAATAGTCATCCTCAAACTATTAATTTTCATGACTAGAGAACTCTGATCATAACAGATATTTTCAGCTTACATAATATCTTCATATTATAATATTACTCATTATAACATATACTAGTCTATCATTCTTCACTGGTCATTTTTTATTTCTTATAGTAACAAACTCTTCAGTTCGAGGCATATACCTTTTCGATTAATCAAAATATTACTAATTGATTTCTAATTCATCAAAAATTACTTTATCAAATACAAAATTTGAATTCCCCAAAGTTATATTAATGTTAAAATTATAAAATAATTTGATCCTTCTTTTTCATTCATATTTATCATCTATATTGGATTGGTATAGATGAATGAAATTATCATTCACAATATTATCATTTTTTATTGGATTTTATTGTTTAATTTATTTGATACAATTGTTAAAAAATTTATGTACTTAAAATATAGTTTATTATTAAATAACAACTCATATGAGTTCATGTTTGTGTTTTAAATTATTAATCCTCTGTTTTGAATGTGTACTCGTATTCTAGTAGCTTCCCTCTGCACGAATATTTTTCTCTTAAGCTGGTATAGCATAGTTTTAGCCATTTCTACAATGATTTTGTTCATTGGATCTTTTAATATATTATAAATTTGAGTCTAAATATCTTTTTATTATTGATATTTCAAATTCTTATTCAATTGGTATTAAAATATTCTCAGTAATGTCATATAAATTATTAGTACCCATATTTTAGATTTGATAGAAAATTTAATATTTTAGAGTCTCATATCTAAATACAACATGAATACATATAAATATTTTTCATGAACAATAAAAATCTAATTATTATGTAGTAATCAATTAATTTTTTAAAATAAAATTAATTTTTACATTATTTGTTTCTCATTTTCTCTTATAATGTCAAGTGGAATGCATCTATAAATATAGTTCATTATATATAATTCGTTTAATATTCTCATGAACCATATACCCCCATTAGATTAGTTATAAAAACTTGTTCATTTTCATTACTCCAATGGGGAATATCTATAAAAATATAATTTTATATTTTACTCACACAGTTTTTTGAAGGTAAATTCCACATTTACAAGATATTATTACCTTCATGTGTACTACGGTATAATGATTTTTTGGATCTATAATCAAAAATTTATACCTAATAGTTAATTAATTTTTTTTATTAATACCTCACATCGTATTATTTTTGTAAGTTATTTTTTAAATTAAAATTATTAAGACCATTACATAACTGAATCACATTCAATCAGTAATGTCCACAACTGGTAGTAAATAACACATATACAGTAACTAACACACGAGTATTGTATTTTAATTGTTAAAACACTTTGATACTCAATGAATCATCATTACTAATGATCAATTGTAACATCCCGGCCCCGGGTGCCATGCAACGGGTACCCCGTGCCCGGTTCGCCATGTGACCTCAAGCGCATTTCCCCAAACGCCAGAGGCTGCTGACTAGCAGTGAGGGCCCAGGTCTGATAGTGGGGAAACTATGTCCTCATTTGTCAAAGTGTAGTGCAGCGGAATACCAAAATAAACATACAAAAACAGTGGATGCAGTAAACATACAAAACTGAAATAACTACAGCAGTGGATATAGACAACATTATAAAAGTGATGATGCTACATGTTAAAATTCTAAGAAAATAGCCAGAATGTGTTATACATCATTGTGATACAACCAAAAGAAAAGTACAGCAAAACAAGTAAATAGCTGGCAGCGGCATCACGAGGCTAGGCTTGGTCCCATGCCATCTTACTCCTCAACAACTGTCAAGTACCTGTATACGGACTCTTGCCCCTAACTATACCTACAACAATGTAATTTGTTTGGGCCAAAAAGCGTGACCAAATAGGGTGTGAGAAATATATCTCAGTAGGAACCCACAAAAGCCCCGTGCTCAACTATGTGTAAAACATGCAACAAGTGTACAATAGTAAATGCAATAACTAAGCAGTACTCAAATGTAACTAACTTAACAGTTAAATTGCCATTTTATTATTCCTTTAATTCCTTTAATTTAGTAACGTTTTTGTGCTCAGCACCAAGCCCTCAGGCTAACCAGAACTGTGCCATAAGGCTAAAATAGTAACCACGCCCTCAGGCTTGCCCTCAGGACAAACAGAATCCAGACCGCAGGTATTGCCCTCAGGTGTATTAGAAATTCTCGCCCTCAGGCTTACGAAGTGTCGCCCTCAGGCACAGAAATCAAGCCCTCAGGAACGAACGGTTGCCCTCAGGTGGAATAACGACAGCCCTCGGGCTAAAACAGTCACTCCCTCAGGCTAATCACAACAACACCCTCAGCCTAAATAGGTATCCGGGCCATTCCCAACATATCAAAATGCAGTAAACAAGAAATTTCTCTCAAGGCAATTCTACAGTTACCACATTAAGGCATACCCTCGGGTATCTTGGCCAAACAGATAAATAGAGGAACACACCCCTCGGGATGGTCCTAGATCCAAGCAACGATCCCAAACATCATTTTATTATCACCATTTAATCACCTATGAAATTCTAGGCATTAAATATAGAAACGGCCTTAGCCACACGACACCCCAACATGGGTTCGTGGCACGAAAATGCACAAAAACGCACGACAGTGGGAAAATAAACACCAATCCACCTACCTTATGTGCCAACGAACACTATACCTCAATGTAGGCTCCAGAAACGCCCAAGAATGGCATAGATATGACGAAGAAAAAAACCCATTCAAACATAAATAACTTAAGTTGGGAGAAGAATTGGCAAGAATGGTACTAGGAGGAGGAAGGGCTTACCCGTGCGGTTCCAACAAGATCATCCGAAGCCGAAACGGATTCCAGAAAAACTCCCGGTGGATCTTCAAAGGTTCGGCCTCCTCATTTGGATCCAAAATGGCTCAAACACCTCCTCTGCCAAATGAGGAGGCTACTTCCTGTTTTAAGCTGGAATAACAAAGTACACGGCCTATACTTCTCAGTACATGGCGTGTACTTCTTTCATTTAACTGTTCATTTGGCGGCATCGGCACTGTTCACCTGCCGACAAGAGTACACGACATGTACTCTAGAGTACAGGGTGTGTACTTCCGCCTAGATGGCGGTGACTCCACCGCCTTACTTTTTAGCCTACCGACTGACTACACGGCGTGTAAAGGACCACTACACAGCGTGTAGTCAGTTCCTACACCCTTTGTGGCCGGCGAGGCAACACGCCCTGTGTACTTATCCCAACACGGCCAAAAGTACACGGCATGTGGGAAAAGTACACGGCGTGTAGTTTCAAAATTTAGTATTTTCCCCATTTTTCCATATTTTCTCAAAATCACTTAAGGAAAAGGAAATGAAGAAGCCCATACCTCTAAAACAAGAACCAGGTTCTTACAAACTCCCCCACCCCACTTATAACAATTCGTCCTCGAATTGTCCTTTCGAGGGTGGCAAAGAGAAAGCTCAGAACAGCTCTGGCCACAGAGCACGTACATCGGCCTCCCGCTCCCAGGTCTCATCCTGCACTTGGCCATGCTACCATAGCACCCGTACGAGAGGAACTAACCGGACTCGGAGGACCTTTGTGCTCCTGTCAATGATACTGATCGGATGCTACTCAAAGGACACATCATACTAAAGCTCAACCTCCTCAGGCTGAAAGGTGTGAGATGTGTCTGAATGGTAGTGATGCTACTGAGACACGTGGAAGACGTCGTGGATGGCTCGTTACTGCTGCGGTAACTGCAACTGATAGGCAACCAGCCCGACATTCTCCAGAATCTCGAATAGCCCCACATACCTCGGTGAAAGCTTACCCTATATCTTGATCCGTTTATGTCCCAGCCTCGGAGAAACACGCAATAAAACCTGATCCCCAACCACGGACTCCAAAGGTCATCTGTGGTGATCAACATAAGACTTCTGAAGAGACTGCGGGGTAGCCATCCGCTTCCGAATTAACTAGACATGCTCAGATGTATCCTGCACGAGTTGTGGTCCCAGTAAAGCTGCCTCACCTCCCTCTAACCAGCATAAAGGTGATCGGCATGGCCTACCATATAATTCCTCATATGGTACCATCTCAATAGTTTCCTGAAAACTATTGTTATAGGCGAACTCGACTAAGGGTATATGCTTCTCCCAAGAGCCCCCAAAGTCTAGGATGCATGCGCGCATCATGTCCTCTAGTACCTGTATCGTCCGCTCTGACTGGCCATCTGTCTGAGGTTGGTATGCTGTGCTCAGAAGCACCTGTGTACCCAGTTCCCTCTGAAAACTCTACCAGAAACGAGAAGTGAAGCGGGCGTCCCTATCTGAAACGATAGATAGAGGGACCCCATGAAGACATATGATCTCTCAGATATACAGCCTTCCAAGATCGTCCACACCAAAGGTCTCCTTGATTGGAATGAAGTGAGCTACCTTCGTAAGTCTATCCACAACAATCCATACGATGTCATTACCTCGAGGTGACCTTGGAAATCCCGTCACGAAATACATCGCGACATCATCCCATTTCCACTCCGGAATGGGCACCTGCTGTAATAGCTTAGCTGGTCTCTGATGCTCTGCCTTCACCTGCTGACAGGTGGAACACCTCGTAACAAAACCAGCTATCTCTCTCTTCATACCCAGCCACCAGTACTGACATCTCAAGTCTCAGTACATCTTGGTAACCCCGGGATGAACTTCCCAATCTGAAGCATGAAACTCCATCATCAGCTCCTCGCATATATCCCCTGGAACCCATACACGTCCATGGAAATGAAAAACCTCATCATAGCCTATCGTCCAACCGGAAGGAGGGTCCTAACATTCCACCGACTCCCGTAGAACTGGGCCTTCTGAAACCGATAGCTGCCTCATCCTCACTCTGTCCAGGAGGGTAGAAGTCATAGCTAACGAGGAAAGATAAGTCTCTTCCTGAGTTCCATGCACCTCCAGATGCATCTCAGAAAACAAATCCATAAGATGTCATTCACCACTGGCCTCCTGTACTGCCTGTATCTGAGTCTTCCTGCATAGTGCATCGGCTACTACATTACCTATACCAGGTGTATAGGCAAGCTCAAAATTGAAGGACTATAGGTACTCGACCCACCTTCTCTGCCTCAGATTTAGGTCATGCTGAGTAATGATATACCTGAGGCTTTTGTGGTCGGTGAAAACCACAAAATGATCTCCCAACAGGTAATGTCTCCAATAGTGCAACACATGCACAACTACAGCCAACTCGATATCATGCGTCGGGTATTTCCTCTCATGTGGCCTCAACTGCCGAGACCCGTATGCCACAACTCGGTCACCCTGCATCAAAACAGCTCCCAGCCCAATCCTTGATGCATCACAGTAAACTGTATGGTTCTTCCCCTTCACTGGGAGTATCGGGATCAGTTCTAATGTAAACCTTCCCTTCAGGTCCTGAAAAGCTGTCTCGCAAGCTTCTGACCAAAAGAACTTCACACCCTTCTTAGTCAGACCTGTCAACGGTGCTGCTAAGCAGGAGAAGTCTTGTATAAAGCGTCTGTAGTTACCAGCCAGCCCTAAGAAACTTCGTATCTCAAACACATTCTTGGGCTGCTCCCAGGAGACTAATTTTCTCACCTTATCTGGGTCCACTGCAACTCCTACCTCTGAGATGATATGACCCAGGAAGTGAATCTGGTCCATCCAAAAGTGGCACTTCGAGAGCTTAGCATATAGGCGATGCTCTCTCAGTGTACTCAATACGATCTCAAGATGGGTGGCATGGTCGTGTCGAGTGTGAGAGTGCACCAAGATGTCATCCACGAATACTTCCAAAAATGAATCAAGATATGGATGGAACACACGATTCATTAGAGCCATGAAAACTGGTGGGGCGTTCGTGAGTCCGAATGGCATAACTGTATACTCATATAGACCATACCTGCTCCTGAATGCTATGAGAGGTATATCAGATGGTCTAACGTGCAGCTGATGATATCCGGATCTAAAGTCAATATTCGAGAACACTCGTGCTCCACGAAGCTGATCAAATAAGTCATTTATCCTTGGAAAAGGATATCAGTTCTTAACCGTCAACTGGTTTAACTTCCGATAATCCACACAAAGCCTATGGGTACAATCCTCCTTCTTCACAAAAAGGACTGGAGAACCCCAAGGAGAAGTACTGGGTCAGATAAAACCATTTTCCTATAGCTCCTCTAACTGCCTCTTGAGCTTCTGCAACTCAGGCGTGGCCATCCTATAAGGAGGAATGGACACCGGTGCTGCTCCTGGAACAAGTTCGATAGAGAAATCCACCTCACACACCAGAGGTAGACCTGAAAAGTCGTCCAGGAATACATTCCTGAAATGATCGATAATTGGAGGGAAAAACGTCTGACGAGTCCCTTGGTCATCCGGTTATATGCTCGCAATATGGGATGTGACTCCACCTCGCCCATGATGCTCTGGTCCAGCTCGACTCGCCTGAACATCCCACTCGGCATTGTATAGAAACTCCCCTATCTCTGGTGATGTGAAACGTACCCTGCGACGATAGTAGTCTACAAAGGTTCGAAAGGGAACCAACTAGTCCATCCCAAGAATGACTTCATAGCTCATCATCTCCAGGACATAGAGGTCCCAAAGGAAGTGACACCCACCAAACTCAAGGGGGAACTCCTTGCACTGATACACAACAACCGTCCTAGACCCCAACGGAGTGTCTAACGTCAAGATATCAGAAGAAGTAGAAACACAGATCCCAAGGCTCTCCACAATGGGTACTGAAATAAAACTATGTGTAGCACCCGTATCAAAAATTACTGAAGACAAGACAGAAGCTACTAGAGTAGTACCTCTGACTGTCAAAGGTCCGGGATCCTGCTCCTACTGGGTCTGTTGCACTGCATATGCCTGACCAGTGCCGCGGCCCTGCGACACAGCCTGGCTACCCTGAGATGTCACACCCTGTTGCCTCTGAGATCCTGGTGTCTGGAAACCACGGCCATGACCACCATCTTTTCCTACACTCCCTAACGTATTCCAGTTCCCTGACTGGTAAGAACCCATTGGTCCTACTCCCGCATGCGGAGTCTACACAGAATCCCTCTCACTAGCCACTGGTAGAAACGCCCTGCAAAAGTGCTGCAGATGACCCATCTTGCCGCAAGCTCGGCACTCCACTGGGTCTCATGGACACTGCGGCCTCTTGTGCCCCTATCTGCCACACTAGTAGCACCTGATCGGGCCATCGGAAGAAGTTGCCTGGCTGGTACTTCCACCTTGAGAGAAGTCCATCTGCCTCTTCCTCTTGACAGTAGAAATAGTACCAGTGACTGGTGTCGAACCTCCTTTCCCAAACTACTAGATTCTTACAGGTTCCCCTCTGTAATCAATTCTTGGTTCACAATTGCGTGTACAGTAGGTAACCTGAAAACATTCACTAGCTCTAGGATTTCATACCGAAGACCATCCTCAAAACGTCTGGCTCTCAGCGTCTCATCACCCACTAGCACGTGTGCAAAGCACTGAAGCTCCGTAAAATGAGCAGAGTAGTCCATCACCGACATAGTGCCCTGTTGCAGATTCATGAACTCTCGAGATCTATTTGCTCTCAGTGTCTCGGGAAAGAAGAAGTCATAGAAGACTTTCTAGAAATCCTCCCACGCTATGTCCATGTGATGCTCTAACTAGGTGGTAACATCCCACCACCTCTTGGTGGAATCACGCAACATGTAAGTCGCGAGCTTGTCCCTCTGCCCTCGAGGCATCTCAGGATGCTCGAAAATAGTCTGCATCGATCCTAGACAAGACTCTGCAGCCTGTGGTCTGCCATCCAATGAAAATGTAGGCGGATGCTGCTGCTGGAAGATACACGTCATCTCGGCCATAGATGTGGCAGCCTGCGGTGCTCCCTGAAAGGTCTGCATAAACTGCAATAAGCCTTCACAGAACTTCGCCTCCGCGCCTGTGTCCGGTATAATAGCTGGTGCCACATCTGGCTCTGCTGGTGGATCAACTGGTATCACATGGCCCACCATCTCCAGAGTATAATTGTCACCACTCTCTTGTCGAACAACTCGTGGTCGTCTAGGCGGCATGAATCTACAAGGTCAAAAGAACGCCTCAGATTCATGATTATTAAGACTGAAATGAAGGAACCCCAATGGAACAAGAGGAAGAAGGCGGTTCAAAATTTTAAAAACAAGACTACACGGCGTGTACACGGACTACATGGCGTTTACTTGAATTCATTTCCCCTGCCCGGGTCCTTCTACACGGCTAAGCCACATGGCTTCCGTTCAACAAAACTACATGGCGTGTATAATATCTAAACGGTATGTACGATGTTATTTTCCAACTGCTCGTGTCGTCTGTGACACGACCGACCACTCCGCTTTACTCTACACGGCGTGTTACACCTAAACACGGCGTGTACACCATGCCGTTTCCCAGCCACACGGATAACTCCACACAGTCTGTCCCCGGACAAGACTACACGGCCTATCCAAAAGGCACACGACGTGTTCTGAAAGAGGTGACACCGGCCCGTGTTGTTAGTTACACATCCGAGTCCCCAGGTCACACTACACGGCGTGTCTATAATTGACATGGCGTGTTTTGTCTAGGTGTTCACCGACCCGTGTTGTCAGTTACACGGCCGGACTCCGGGTCAACACTACACGATGTGTACAAAACTACACAGCGTGTCTTAGACAACCCCTTTCCCTACCCTGTGTCGCCGCCCACACGGTTTGTGACATGGGAAGAGACTACACGGCGTGTACTCAGGGTACACGGCGTGTACTCAAAAGTTCATATTTCTTCTCGAACAGAAGAACACACACGGCGTGTATAAAAACAGTACATGGTGTGTATAATGGGTTTCCAGACAGTATGCCTCAGAAACTTCTCCGGAACCCAGAAAATACTAAAAACGACACCGAAGTGTCAAATTCCAACCTGTGGGGGCCCATACACCCCACAAATCAAAGTTTGACATATTATTTGTGTTATAACAAATAACTAGTCAATGATCCACCAAATTCTGGTCAATGGGGGCCCATACTCCCCAAAGACCAAAGTTTGGCATCCATTCTATAAACAAGCTCAAACAATAATACCATATCACAAGGCAGGTATTTATCAATCAGCTATCACAACAGCATGCTTTACTAGCACAACAACTATCACAACAACATGAAAATTCTAATGCACCTACATGGCATGGAAACTATGCATGGCATGTGATATCTAGTATGTGCCTATATGATTCATGAGACGGCATACCCTCATCTCATCGGGTTGCAACTAGATATAACCCACAGATAAAATATAAACATCACAATCCAAGTGTGTCACCAAACGGTGAAAACATATCAACTGTAAAATTGCAAGATTAAAGAATACAAAGTACAAGGTAGACTGGCATTTCCCTGTACACGGGTTAGCTATGCCTGGGTACAGCTTATTACCAACTACCGTTCATCCTAACTCTGACTACGGCTCAAAATATTAAGTCAACGAAAAGAAACCGCCTCTGATACCTCTTTGTAACGTCCCGGCCCCAGGTGCCATGCAACGGGTGCCCTCAGCCCGGTTCCCCACGGGACCTCAAGCGCATTTCCCCAAATGCCAGAGGCTGCCGACTTGCAGCGAGGGCCCAGGTCTGATAGTGGGGAAACTATGCCCTCATTTGTCAAAGTTTAGCGCAGCAGAATACCAAAATAAACATACAACAACAGCGGAAGCCGTAAACATACAAAACTGAAATAACTACAGTAGTGGATATAGAAAATAGTATAAAAGTGATGATGATACATGTTCAAATTCTAAGAATATAGCCAGAACATGTTATAAATCACTGTGACACAACCAAAAGAAAAGTACAGTAAAACAAGTAAACAGCTGGCAGGGGCATCGTGAGCCTAGTCTCGGTCCCATGCCCTCCTACACCTCAGCAATTGTCAAGTACCTATATAGGGAATCTTTCCCCTATCTACACCTGCAGCAATGTAATCTGTTTGGGTAGAAGCGTGACCCAAACAGGGTGTGAGAAATATATCTCAGTAGGCACCCACCAAAGGCCCGTGCTCAACTGTGTGTAAAACATGCAACAAGTGTGCAATAGTAAATGCAATAACTAAGCAGTACTCAAAAGTAACTAACTTAACAGTTAAATATCCATTTTATTATTCATTTATTTCCTTTAATTTAGTAACGTTTTTGTGCTCAGCACCAAGCCCTCATGCTAACCAGAACCGGGCCCTCAGGCTAAAATTGTAACCACGCCTTCAGGCTTGCCCTCAAGCCATACAGAATCCAACCGGCAGGTATTGCCCTCAGGCATAACAGAAATTCTCGCCCTCAAGCTTACGATGTGTCGCCCTCAGGCACAGAAGTCAAGCCCTCAGGCACGAAAGGTTTCCCTCAGGCGGAATAACGACAGCCCTCGGGCTAAACCTGTCACGCCCACAGGTTAATAACAACAATGCCCTCAGGCTAGACAGGTAAACAGGTCATGCCCAACATATCTAAATGCAGTAAACAAGCAATTCCTCTCAAGGCAATTCTACAGTTACTACATTTAAGGCATACCCTCGAGTATCCTTGCCAAACGTCTAAACAGAGGAACACACCACTCGGGATGGTCCTGGATCCAAGCAATGATCCCAAACATCATTTTATTATCACCATTTAATCACTTGTGCAATTCTAGGCATTAAATATAGCAACGACCTCAGCCACACGACACCCCAACATGGGTTCGTGGCACGAAAACACAAAAAAATGCACGATAGTTGGAAAATAAACACCAAGCCACATACCTTATGTGCCAACGAACACTATACCTAAACACCGGCTCCATAAATGCCTAAGAACGGTGTAGATCTGACGAAGAAAAAAACCCATTCAAACGTAAATAACATACGTTGGGAGAAGAATTGGCAAGAACGGTACCAGGAGGAGGAAGGGCGTACTCGTGCGGTTCCAACAAGATTGTTCGAAGCCGAATCGGATTCCAGATGAACTCCCGACGGATCATTAAAGGTCAGGCCTCCTTCTTTAGCTCCAAAAATGGCTCAAATGCCTCCTCTGCCAAATGAGAAGGCTACTCCCTGTTTTAAGCTAGAAAAACAAAGTACACGACGTGAACTTATGAATACACATTGTGTACTTCTTTCATTTAACTTTTCATTTTGTGGCACCGGCACTGTTCACCTGCCGACAAGAGTACACGGCATGTACTCCCGAGTACACGGTGTGTACTACCGCCCAGCTTGCGATGACTCCACCGCCTTACTTTTTAACCTGCCGACTGACTACACGATATGTAAAGGACCACTACATGGCGTGTAGTCGGTTCCTACACCCTTTGTGGCCTGCGAGGCTACACGCCCTGTGTACTTATCCCAACACGGCCAAATGTACACGGCGTGTGGGAAAAGTACACGGCATGTAGTTTCAAAATTTAGGTTTTTTCCCCATTTTTCATATTTTCTCAAAATCACTTAAGGAAAAGGAAAAGAAGAAGCTCATACCTCTAAAACAAGAACCTAGTTCTTACATTAATACACCATTTTATTAATCTTATTCTTTTAACAATCATCTTATATATTCTCATGTTTGATGACCAACCACTATTAGGTTTCCATGTCTTAATTCTTTTACTAGATTTGAGATCGACATCAACAAGTAGTGAATTTTATATATTAGTCTAATTATAAATCTTATTTTTCCTTTAAATGATACTATTTTTACCACGAATCATGTTCATTAACTCTTTAAAAAAATGACCAAACTAGTCTCATTGAACACTAAAAACCAGTTATGATTACCTACAATAGATAAATTTCATTATATAGTATACTTAATCACTTGTTATTAGGTATTGTATTTGAGATCTTTCTCTCCCGTCAACATGGTTATTTCTTGTAACGTTGTAGGGTCATAGTTCACCTAAAACTATATTTATTATTTATAAAATATTACAACACCAATAGTTTTATTTAAACATAATACTTTATATAATATTCCAAATCATTATACCATATTAAATATGATATTTTAATAAACTCAAACATACCATTAAATTGATAGTGATGGACTAGACCATTTCACAATATCATATTGTTTCATTCATATATCTGTTATCATGTGGTGGTTATTCTCAATCTAGTATTCTCATAAAGCCTAATAGAACCTTTACTATGAGCTAATGTAATCTTTTTATAATCTTGTATCATATGTTTTGATCTTAATTCTACTTGAGTAAAATATTTCTTATAATTTTTAGATGAAATTTCATTTTCTTCCATATCCATATCATAGTCATAATTCAAATTTTTTCTAATGGCTTACCTACCATATATAGAACATTTACTATATTATACATACTAGTTTCCCATTATCCACAATTGTTTCCCAAACTACTCCATTATATATTTTCAATCAAAATAATTTATAACGATAATTTATAATTCCTTAGTGTAATCTATTTTTAAGAATAATTTTCCTATTTATGTACCATTATGTTTGTTTTTTGTTTCATTAATGACACATGTCACACTAAAATTTCGTCACTTTTTTAGTATATTCATGTTCAGTTTTCTCATCACTAAATGATCTTTGTTAATTCATATATATATGTTCCATGATGTTAGAATGTTTTACAGAATATCATTCTTTGAAATCACTGCATAATAAAGGAAAATCCATTCATTCATTTCTCAACAAAATATTCTCCCTTCTCATTTGAATGTTATATTTTCTCTCTATATTTATTATTCTCATAGAAACATGTTTCTCTTTATCATATATATAGATTAACTTCACCATTCACACATTCTTATTCTACAATATTTTTTTCACAGATAATCATGCATAATGTTTGAATTTTCCGACCACATAAAGCAATTGTTTGGGAATATCCCCATTAAAATTAATTTAAATAGAGGTAATAATTCTCCTTTGATTCACATAAATCTATTATTCTTCATCTGAATAAATTAATAATTAAAATTCCACATCCCTGACCTTTAAATACTAGTTTTATTAGAAATAAATATCATATTTTGGACATTTCACATTACATAATTATGATGTGTATTGTGAAATTAACTAGTTGAAAGATATTTCATTTTTTTAGAAAGATATACTAAATGAAATCGATTTACAATGTTTATATTGATTTTTTAACAATATTAAAATCATCTTTATTATTAAAAAATACCTACATGGGACTGACTATTTTAATCACCCTGGTAATATAGTAATTAATATCCTCATCATTGGACAATTTTATATCTTACAATTTATCTCCACGTGTTTTTATTTTGAATATTCTATCTTAAAATTTCCAAAATAAATGTTTTAAATGTTGTCTCATGTACTAACTTCGTTTAAGGTACCATACATTTATTTTAGTATATTAAATATATAATATTATTGGGTTATGTTTTGAGATGTTCAAAGGCGTTTTGATTTGTTATTTTGAGTTTTATTCAGGATCATGGTTTGAAAATATAAAGTAGAAACTGTGGAAGAACTCCCAGGTAACTGTGACTCTAAAATAGTGGGAAATGGGTAGGAAATAATTTTATTTCAAGGATTAGAAAAAACTTTGTGGATCACCAAGAGAAACCATGAAAGGACATATAGAGGGTAATATAATGGTTGGAACAATTTTTGTTTAATAATGTGAAACTACTATGCTATCTGTGTTAAGATAAGTAGTATCATGCATGGTTAGTGCATGGTTTTCTAAAATATGAAATCTAAAAGAACACCAAGAAAAATTAAATATGAAAATCATGGATCAAATCTATTTTCCTTTCGATAAATAATTTTCCCCCTTAATAAGACATATGTAGATTCATTCTCCCGCAAAAGGCAATAGAGACCATTCCATTCAATTTAGGAGTGATTCTGAACTAAAACTATGTGCGTTGAAAGCTCAATTTTGTCTACAATATTTATTTATTGATCCTTTTCCTTAGTTTTCTTCTTATTTAATCTCTTTGATTAATGGATTAAGAAATTTTATTATAGATCCATTTTTTCATAAAAATACAAATAAGATATGGATTTTTATTTAAGGGAAAATATCTATGTAAAAAATTAAGAATTTCATCCCAGGTTTCCAATGTTTTTTATTTTTATTCATTTTCACCAAATTTTGAGTGTCAGTTGGCTTAACTTTTAACTCCTATTAAGAGACATTTTATATCCTACTATTAATTATTTTTTGAATATCATGAATTAAATCATGAAATTGATGTGTTATTCTTGATGGAAAACATCTTAAAAATGGTTATATAAATTTTTAAAATTTCGTTGGTTTTATAAATGTGATTTTCATAATTTATTTTAAAATTATGGTTTTAAATTATTTTTTTGAAGCATCGAAATTTTTTCAAAAATGCTTACAGTAAAATAATTTTTTTATTTAAATAGATTTTCATTGATGGGTTGGTATAATATTTGGCATATTTGGTTGGTGTGATTTCACATTAAATATATGAGACCCTGAGGAAGGGGTTCATACCATTGGAGAACCAAGTAAATGGTATCATTTTAATGACATGGTAAATCAAAAATATAATGTTCATGAGTATGTAACTGTCACATGGATATGCATGTGTGGATGGGTGAAATAGGTATGCCAAATAGATTTTAAATTTTTTAATGATTTTATTCTATTCTATGGAAAACAAATTTGGTTCATATAGTGATTTGGATTTGATATAATCTTAATTATATTTCTTTTAATGTATTTTATATAAATTCTCCAACATGTTTATTCTTATTTGAATGAAATGATAATTGATTGGGGAAATCCAACTATGTTTAGACTCACCACTACTAAAGATGCTTTTAAACTATTTATATGTAATCTATTAGTGTAATATGTAATGTCCATGAATCATTGTTATTTTCTTTATGATTCTTGCTTCCATTGTATTTTCATAATGGTATGTTTCTTGAATCATGTATTGAGTTGTTGAGTTAATGTCTTTGGTGTGCTTATGTTTTTTTGGTTTTGGATTCTACATTGTAATCTAGTATTGTTGTTGGTTTGTTACTGTTTGAGTCATATTTCATTTTACTCATACATAATATAGTTTTTTTCTTTGGATTAAGATTATTAATGTTTTGGTTTATATTCAATGGAATATTCATCGACCAATTGTTTTTTAATTCCATTGATTTTTGTTCTAGCCTTTGGTGTCTTCTATATGTCACAATAATCTAATAACACACCCATCACATCTCATTCCTATAAGGAGGTGTGGGGTGTTTCAAATGGTATCACTTCTTATGATATTTTATATGTAAAATCATCCATGTTAGACCATGAGTAAGGTTGGGACTATAATGATAAATTTTCATAACATGTAATGTAGAGAATAAAAATGAATATAAAACCTATTTGTGATGAACATCATGTTACTAAGGGGTTTTTGTATATAAGTCTTTTGAGACACTTCAATTAATTTCCACCTAATTTTCATGGGGTTATCCGATGATAAGATCGTGACATTTATTGATAGAAATGAGTTCCGAATATGATTAAAAAATTAATTTGAGTGATGATTTATGATTGAGTGAAATATTGTATTCGTTTAATCAGTTCAAAATGGTTTAATTTTCCAAATTCATGGCGAAATTATAAAAATTGTTTTGATGAATGATATTTTTGGATTTTTGAAATAATTATTTTTATATTTCTAACATGGTGAATTTTAAATTTATAAGAGTTAATTTTCTAAATTCTAACACTAGAAATATTGTATATTTGTTATTTATAATTGAACCGGGTAGTAGTTAAAAAAATTCAAAATGGGATAATGAGGATTAAGTTTCACCTGAGCTATAGGAGAATCAATAGCTGGTGCGTAGTATTATTCAATATTTTTATGCTATGTATAAGGTCAATATACATGATAAACCCTGACAATTGGACAAAAATATTTAGTTTAGAAACAAGAACCTGGCCCTCTTTAGGGGTGATTTAGATCCAGATTAAAAAATTATATTCAAATTAGATGAATCAAATCCTTTATTTCCTTAGCACACCAGATGATTAGAAATTTATTTTTGAATCAAATATACTAGAGGATCTATCAATAAAATGGTATGATTTATAATTTCAAGAAAATTTATCCCCAGGAACTGTATTGGTAGATTTTAATGACTTTGTCAAAAATAATTCTATTATCACGCGTTATTAATTTATTGAAAAATGGACTTATTTATTTTTGAGGACAACAAAATATCGGTAAAAGATAATTGGGATGAATTTATAAATAGATTCCACCTTGCATATGATGTTTCTTCAAGTGTGTATTTGATGGAATTTATTTTATATCAATGTTGAAACTAGAAAATCACAAAAATAATTTTGTGTTTGTAAAATGGAATATATTATAGATTCTCAATAGAGTCATGGTGGATGAAATGGATATAACATGATATAAATTTAGTTGAAGAATGTTTATTCTTATGAGATTAGGTTGGAAATACAATGTTAGAAATATGTATAGGATGTAAAATTATACTCAAGGGAGAGATGTATCTTAGAATCAAATGGAGAGTAATAAATTTTCCTCATAGAAAAATGGGTAAGACATGATTCTTTTAGTGTGGATATTTTTATCATATTATGAATGATATATTAACACCATAATTGCAATGTAAAAACTAAAAAAATAGGGTAAAACTTCTTCACTATTATCATAATTCTCCATGGTTAGGTGCCCGGGGGCATCTCACACTTCTCAGGCCTTATATAGTTCAATGGGATGAGTGTAATAGAATTGGTCTAATCCTCAGAATGATAGAATCTGAGGTGATTGTTAGAGTACCATGACTCACCAACTAGTTTAATATAGATAGAATAATAATTATAAAAGTGTATCCAGAAAAGAAATTTAGATTAAGTAATGTATTATAGATGATAAGTCTAGACCATTTATGTTGAGAGGTATGATTATTTAGAATTATACCCATAAGAAATATTTGTTTGATATACATGGACACTATTAATTTATTTTGTTTTTTATCTTATGGGTTTTTATGTTTATATAATTCCCTCTATATGGAATCTTCAATCCCCACCTTTATGAAAAAGAATTCTGAACCATTATATAAAAATCATGTTCACTAACAATCAAAGGGTCTGAATTGATTTTGGATTCCCAAGTGAAGTGGATTCATTTCTGTGACATAATCATATTTATGTGTTGGTTGGAAATTTTTAAACCTCGTATTGTAATACCATGTGTTTTAATGAATTATTTTTTCAATTTATTTTAGTATTTTTGTTTTTTTTCATTTTACCCAACAATGAATATTTCTTGTGTTTTTTGAAAGAAAAAAATTATTATTTACTTTTATGAAACACCAATTCAATATTTCACAACATGTAAAAATTATATTAGATTTATTTACAATAAACACTATATTTGGATTTTTTATCACATAATGTGGAGTTACATTCATACCTTGAGTAACATATAAGATATAGTATTAATAAAAAATAATATACAATTTATAACAGTTATAAAATATTATTATAGTTTTATCCTTGTTATTTGAATGTGGTTTATGACTATGAGTAATTAAATTAAATTAAATATGGTTTGAACATGTATATAAGAAGAATTTCTGTTGAAAATTTAACTAGAAATGAAAATTAAACACTTTTGGTAATATATAAAAACTACTGTTGGAAAAAAATATTTATTAAATAAAACACTTTTTAGATAAATAAATAAATTAAAAAATAATTAGAAGATGATTATCATAATATATATATATATATATATTAATTCAACTATTTAACTCTCATCATATGAGTTTTTCGACAGGATATAATAATGAATCCAATTTTACTCGTAGATATATATACTCCTTCTGAAATGTAATTTTACCACCATATAATAGAGCCATAATTTTTAATTAAATGTTTGAAAGTTTTTTAAATAATATTTCAAAAAAATAAACTTAATTTATGAAAATTAAATATCAATAATTAAATTGTTTGTGTTTTTTTAATTTCTATGGGAATTTGTTTTTATTAATTGTAAAAAATAACTGAATATTAATAGAAAATTAATTTTTCAACTAATTTATATATATTTAGATTTTAATTTAACATTTATAATGAATAATTGGATAAATTATAAAATTTTAATCTAATATAGTTTATGGATTAAATTTTAAATTTAAATTGGATAAAAAAATTCCCGATTTTTTGATCTTTTTCACTTTAAAAACTCATTTTCTTGTTACGTTTGTGGGATTAATTTTAAATTAATATTTTAAAAATATTTGTTTTTATTTTATAAAAAAGAATTGCATAATTTTAATAATAATAATATATAATTTATATTATGTTAAGCATAGTTATTGAAAAAAAATGTTACTGAAAGTAGATAAAATTAATTAAATATATTAAGGTAAAAATGAGTTTAGTTAAGGGTTAAACATTAACTTTAGTGGACAAATAGCATACATACATCTCTAAAATATATTTTTAACACATATTTACTCAATATACTCCCTTTTTTATAATATTAAACATTATTTTAGGCACATTATTTATTAGAGATCTTTCAATAGTGTTTGCCTTTTTATATTTTGAATAATTCCACTCCTCATCAACTATAAACGGGAACTCAAACCATTAAATTTTAACAACTATATCTCCAATTTTCTTGGCCAAAAAATTCCCATAAAATATCCAAATGTCAATTATGTCATCTTATAGTCCTCAATTTGGGAAAAAATTTATCCAATTATTCACTTGGTGGAAACAAATAGGTGTTACCCAAATTGGTGGTAGTATTCTTCCCAAAGAATTTTTTTCATTATCCCCCACTAATTTATTCATTAAACAATGTTAAATAATAAATATTTTATAGTAAATATCTCTATGGAATGTTATATTAAGGGTTACACCTACACTCAAACACAATTCTTTCAAATAGGATACATGATCATCGTTCTTGTGTAAGACGGACTACCGCCTTACAAAGAGATTAGGTTTATACTTCGATTACAACATTTAATGGTATTGAATAATTATGTGGTTATTATTTTTATATGATATATAATTTATTTATGTTTTCTAAATACTTATTTGATTATTATATAACAAATACCTTTATGATTTGTTTCCTTTTTTGTAATATGATAACATAATATGTAGATGTGTGGACTACTGCCTCCTAAAAGAGATATCATTCTTTCACACATTACATGGAATGTAGTAAATAGGGATATAGTAAGAATATATTATATATATGAAGTATTAATTTTACATTAATTAAGTTATATTTATATACATATTTTTTATAAAAAAATGTTATTTCAATTCCATAATAAAACAGAAATAATGTTCATAAGCACATATGACCTATTATCTCCATAAATGATGCATTCAGTTTAATATTTCAATATTATATATATTAATATTAATAAAAATATAATTGAAATATATGATATTTAATTAATTTTTTACCTTCATTAAATAATTAAATCATGATCTACGTAAGATTATCAAAAATTACATGTCAAAACATATTAAAAAAGTGGTTGTTACCCAAAATGTAACTTTAATAAAAATTATTAATAAAAGTGTAATAGAAAGATAAAAGAAAATAATATATGGTAGGATATATAATTATATGATTTATTTTAGATTTATAATAATCATATAAATATTATAAAGTTGTTTTTAATGTGTATGAAAAAAATTCTATATTTAATTATAAAGGTTTTTTCATCTAACTTTTATTTCTCTACGATGTATTCTATATTAACCACTTATTCTTATTGTGAGTTATATATACATAGAAATTAAATTTTATTTAATGAATGAAATTAATCTCTTGATATTAAAATTTTCTTTTATTTTTATTCTTTTATTGATCAAACGATTCAAAAGTTACTCAAGTAAGAAGGGGATTTTAAGTGTCGCATTTATTTCTACAAGACAATTTCAATATTCAAAAGTTATTTTTTTCTTCCATATATATACATAACATGATTTTATTATATTATTACTAAAAATATATATTTTTTATACATATATTTTTTATTTTCACCATTTAAGGGGTTTTTGGTTCAAACGTTACAAAATTGGAAAAGTAATTTTTTCTCAATTTTACTTCTATATGATACATGACATGTTATATACCTATATTTATGTATGTGGTGTATATAATTCACATTGACTTTGTATATATGAAATATCATTGTTTTTATGATAAATTAAGATTCATTTAATGTAATTTAATCTTTTGGATTGTGATTTAATGTTACAATACTACAAATAGTTTTTTGCTACAATATCATTTTTATTGATATTGTTTACGATTATGCTTCTATTAATGAAATCTAATGATCTATATCACAATAAAAATCAATGATTTTTCTCTTATTTTTATTCAATAATATAAATGATAGGGGACCTGTTTCTACTCTTTAGTAGCCATGAAAATTATGAAAATGTATTTTAAAATACTATACTATATTTACCTCTTCGGTAGAAAAACATTTTTATTCAAAAAACATGTTTTATAAAAATAGTGAAAAACTAATTTTGAAATGATATTTTTATATAAATTTTTCGGAAAATTAAAATTAAAATATTTTTATATTTTAAAATGATTTTAAAATAATTTTCTTCCTTCCATTTAAATTTTTCATGGGAAATATTTTTAAAAATGTTATTGAAGATTTATATATATTTTTTCAAAGAAAAATTAATTAATTTTTTTTTCAAGCATCAATAAAATTCATTCACTATTCTTCATTAATTTTTAAAGGGAAAATAATTTCAAAATGTTTTGAATGTTCCTTTATTTGTTTCATGGAAAAAATTTGTAAAACTATTTACATTCATCATTTATAACTTTTCCAGGTTACATATAATGAAAAAGGTTTATGAAATGATTTAAAGATTCATTAATATGTTATTTACAATAATTTCAATGAAAATGTTTTTTGATTTTTTTCATGATTTCTGTATAATTTTTAAATGAATTTTTTTAAATTATTTCCATTCATCTTTCATTTATTTTCAAGTAAAAGGCTAATCGAAATGTTTTCAAGATTACTTTATATGGTTTCAAGAATAATTTCAGTGAAAATATTTTTCAAAAGTTATTTTGTTTTAATATGAGTTTTCAATGAATAAGTTTTACATTCATAAAAAAAATTAAAGATATTTCATAATTAATTTCCAACTATGTGGACTTCTTTTATTGTTAATCGTTATTTTTTGGGACACCGTCAAAGGTTTCCATTCAAATTATTTATTTTAGTTGTTTATATTTTGATGAAATTATTTTTATTAATCATTATTCTCTATACCAAAATATATGTTTATGAAACCTATTTATATTTCAAGGGATATATTCTTATGAAAACTGCTTGGTTTAGTGGATAATGATTTGATTATTTCATAATGAATTGTGTCTATTTCCCGCCATTTATGATATGATTACATTTTTTCGATGGCCATTTTATTTCAATTGGTATGATATGATTTTTATGACCTGGTGGGAGGTGCTTGTATGATTTCATTAGAAGATTTTTGGCACCTATATCCCTCTAAAATTCAATGGGTGAATATTTATATCTCATAAAATAGACACGACTAGAACAATGAGTCAAAATTGATTCATTGAAGTATTATTTCCACTTAGATGGTATCGAGATCAATCCATGACTACTAAGATGTACATGATATTGAACCTTGACAACAATGATGGTATAGGGAGCGAATCCATTCGACTAATATATCCTATAAAAAATATTTCACCACTTTGGAAATCATTTTATATGATTATTTTATACCATAATTCCATGTCTTAATCCTATGTTATGCCTTCATGGATTATGTCCCCAATTCCATTAGGAATTTTTTATTATTTTCCAATATTTATATCAATGTTCATTTATATGTTCTATAATATATATTGAATGATATTAAAATAAAATTATACTATTATCATACTCTTATTCTCATGTTTTGATTATGTATCATCTTTAATTACCCTTACCTAGAATCTTATCTCATCTGTTATTATGTTTCTTTTCTTCTGGTTATGAAGAATGTCATTACATAGGAATACTACATTTGAAGATCGTTATTGGAATCATTGATGATCATTCACTAGTTAAAATATTTTTCGATCCAAAGTTTATAATACAATAATCTTTTATGTTTATTAGGAAAGTGTTTCTTTTTTATTTGAAGACTATTCATAAAATATGATGTAATAAACAAGTATGTTAACCTTGGGATGATATATATACTATAAAATTAAAAAATTTGTTATCCATTGGAAACTATGATATAATAATTTTGTGAGATCCCTAGGGATATTTCATTTCACATGTCGAGGGACGTCTCTATGGATACGCATAAGGTGACATACATTAATGTAGGTTTCATAGATTATATATAATATAATTGATTTTTATTGTTTATGTGTTTTTACCCAATGATTATTATTTAACACATTATTCTTTCTGGTATTAGTCAATGGAATGAACAAAAAAATTATTTTAACATTGAATTCAATGATGAATTTCATAAAGAGCGGTCAAATTTTGTGATGAATGGAGTAATTGAAGATATGATCATGCCAAATAATTTTTCATGGAATAAGATAACCAATTTTTAACTTAATAAAATCAATTACTCACCAAAGACCAAAATAAAAGAGTTCACTTAGAATTAATGCAATGGATTCCACATAATAATGATGATTCAATTACCTACATATAAAGAGTATTGGAAGAAGGACCCAAGTGATTATTTTAAAGGAACATGATGATGTTTTTACTATATAAAATAAGTAAATAAAAAAAGTAACATCAATGGAAAAAATGAGAAGTTCAATTAATGTAATTGATGGGAATAATAGCCACCCAAATACATAAAAACAGTTGAATGCATTAAAGGGGGTATTAATTTGCATTATGAAAATCGATGTCTTAAATGGAAATCCAGTGAAGTGAATTAGCATTGTGGTTTGATTAATAGTTATATTACTGATTATGATGGGTCTATAGGTGAACTGTGAATATAATAGTTAATAATTAAATGAATAAAGTATAATTTTATTGGATTTAGGATGAAGTAATAAATGGTTTAATGTATTTATATTAATGAAATTTAAATTTAAAAAAAATATTATGGTTGTTGAGTTTATGTATTATGAAATAGATTTAAAATAATTTGTTTAATTGTTCCTATTGACTAGAAAATAAAATTTATTTTAAGTTAGTAATCAAGTAAAACATTAGATTAAATGAAATATTACCCATTTTAGGTTTCTAATTTTTAGATAATGTTATATATAGATATGTGGGATATTTACATGAAAATTGGAAGGTACTGATTAATTTTTTACTAATTAAGGATTTTTTATTTATTTTTTATATTTATAAATCATCGTTTTTATAATAATTTTATTATTGTATGTATGATCATGTTAAAATTGATGGAGGGTATTCAGTCATCTATAAGAAACATTTAAATATCCCAAAGGTCACTTTAGAAAACAATGGTTTATCCCCCCACCCCCCCCCCCCCCCCCTTTGATTGAAGTTAGAAATTTATATTAGAAGTACTATTAGCTTGGTTGTCTACTATAGAAGTAGTCTTCTCTTCAATCCACATTTTGCAGCCATTCTCTGGATGTGGTTCTGAAGTAAATATTGTGGTTCATGGAAAAATTGAAAAGGCAGTAGTTATTTATCCTAGTTTATTTGTTCATTTGGGTGCTAGGTCACATGGTCATGACCTCGACACCTCCTCTTTTTTTGAAGCAACTGTCTCCTCAAAAGATCAAGCAGTTGACCAGGACACTTCGTATTGGGGTTTTTGTGTCTCCAAAATCACCACCAATCATGAACAAATAGTCAGTGGTCCCATAAGTACTCATAAGACCTTTTTTTTGATTTCCAACAGACATGAAGATACCAACGATTATCGAGATGGTGATAAAGGCATTCTTTTTACTCAAACTATTTAGATTTCAGATAATGGAGTTAGGCCTTGGACACATTACAACCCTTAAGTAAGGGTAATACACATGTGTGGTAGTGGTGGTCAACAATTTCATCATTGTATGTGCACTCACTCTCGTGGGAGATGAAGACTTACTTGTTTTTAATTTTCTTATTTGGTTGTTCCTATTTTTTGTTTTGGAATATTAGTATTCAATAAATGGGACTTGGAACCTCAATCATTAACAAAAGAATGTTTTATGGAAATTATGTTTATTACCATATTTCAATATATTTTCTTATAAAGTTATTCACATGATTGGAATGTCCTTACTAAGATAAACATTATGATATATTTAGGATCAATTATAATCTTATTTAGGTACATTGATTTTAATGATTTGGATTTTTGTATTTTAGAATTTTTAGAAGCAAGACCATTTATGGAATGGTTTATGTTAAACATTGGATTAAGTTTTAGAGAATAAATTATTATCTCCCAATATGAGAATGTATTCATATTGGATGACATATCCTAACATTTTTTTACCATTAATAAATATAGATGTAATGACTTACCATTCTACATATGGATATTATGATCTGCTAATGATTCCTAAATAACCAAATAATCTTAATTTTTTAATTAAGAGATAATTTTGAAATTTGTTAAGACAAACCAATATGGTGGGGTTGTGCTGAAATCATGTAATTATATCTTCCCATTAAAATCATTCATATTTAGGAAAAGGGTCTTGAAAATCATTGGTGTCTCATTATCAACATTTTTTATGAAATCAATGACCCTTTTGATGCTTCATTGGTTTTGGATTTGATTTATTTTACTTTCACTTAACTAATTTTTCTGTCACTCTCTATTAGAACATGATTGAGATATTTCTCTTCTATATACATGTTTTTACATTCAACTGATGTTCTCTTATGTCGAAACCCTGACAGAAGGTTCTTTGGGTAACAGTTATGTTTCCACATTTCCAATTTTAATAGGATTTTTGTACTAATTTTTACGATGTGGGTTTTTATAAAGGAAATTTTCATATATGAATAATTTGATAATTAAAATTATTTAGACGGTGATATTAATTTTAAGATGGGTATAATTTAACAAAATTATTTTTTTTAATTTTGATTAAATTTTTTATTTTTGATATTATATATTTTACACAAAAATCTATATGCATTTTTTATACGAAAGAAACTTGTTATTATTTATTTGTACAAACAAGAATTAGATATTACACTACATGACACACATAGATTATTGTGAGGTACACTGAATAATATGTTTAATTTTTTTAACACAGAATGACAGTTTTCCTTTGATAACATGCCAGATAAACCATAACTAGTTTTAATAAACTAAAATGTATAGTTAATATTAATAATATTTTAATATTGTTATAATTGTAACCAATATATTGGAATGGTGGATATAAATAATTTAAATTAAATTATGAAAATATCGGTAACAAAATTATATAATAATAATTATTTGGTGACCAATTGAAATTAAATGATAATCAAACCACTTATATAATATAAAAAATATTTAGCTGGAAAACAATATTTATACAATCAACTGTATTTTTTTTGCAAATAAATTAATTAAAAAACATATGATATTTAATTTTACAGATATATATATATATTAAATCCATTATAATATATAACTATTATCTTTTTTGTTTTCTAGAGAAGAGATATTAATAAATACCATTTTACGAATAAATGTATATATATTCTTTCTAATAGGTAATTTACCACCATTAAATAGAAAAATTATTTTATTTATAATTTTTGTAACTATTAACTAATTTATTTGAGAAAATATTCATAATTTTTTAAATAGAATATCAAAAAAATATTCTCATCAATTTGTGGTATTTTTCTAAGAATTTACATTTTTGGATGATTAGTGAAAAATAGTGAATTTACATTAAAAACTACTTTTTATCAAATTTATATTTATATTAATATTAATATTCATTTAGTTTTAAAATATAAATAGATAAATTATAAATTAATTAATAAAATTTAGTTCATTATTACCCATTTCACATTATTTTTGGATATTAAAAACATTCCATATTTTGAACATTTTACATTAAAAACATGTCTCATCCGATCTACATGATTAATTTTAAATTAATTGCATAAAAATATATTTTTTTAATTAAAAAATGGATTAAATAATTATAATAACAATAAAATATAGTTTCTTTTAATGCCAACATTGTTTTTGTGAAAAAATTATAAATAAATTAATTAATATCAATTAGAGTGATTATGGTAAATAAAAGTTTAATTAGTGGTTAATCATTAACATAAGGGGCCAAAAACCATGAAAAATTTTCAAACACCAATATTCTAGTAATATTTCAACCATATCATCACATGAATTAGAAACAAACCATTATTAGAGTCACATGATATAAGGGAGTCCTTTTAATATTGAATACAATTTTTATATTTACAAAAATACAACTCCACCTAAACTATATAAAAGAACATCCCACCCTCACTTCTTCAAACTTAAAGAGTCCATTAGATTGATAAAAAACAACAATATATCCTCGAAAATCACCTCCCTTAATCCTAGAGGACTAAATTTTGGCCAAAATTTAACCAAGAAATCCATTTGGTGAAAACCAACATGAGTTTCCCAAGTAAAAGGTAACATTTTTCAAAAATCACTTTTTAATTTTTTTTTTTAATTTTTCAACCATAAACCCTTATTATTATATTATTATATAATATATGAAGTATCATAAATACACTAAGTTCTTTTTATATAATGGTTTTGACCTACACTGACAAAAAATTTCATGACGTCAGATATTCAATCATTGTTCCTGTGCAGGATGAACTATCGACTCGCAAACTGATGTTGTTTATTCTTCCAATACCACCATTTAGGGTTCGGAACTAATTATGGAAAACATATTGTACCAAAAAATTCAGGAGTCAGGATAACCTCATCTGAAATTATTTTTTTTAAAAAAAATGAAAAAAAGAGACATTCTTGGGTAGATTTACAATGGTGGGTATGATAGTCATTACACAAGTTAGAATCAATCAAATCAGAACAAAAAAATGTTAACAAAGAAGATCAGCTCGAACTAAACTTCAAAATTTCCCTCTTAGAAAGAGCATCAACACCATTATTTAGATCTCAATATAGGTGAGTGAAATTAAGCAATAGACACTCAACAATATGAATAAAATCAACTGATGAGGAAAACATTCTCCATGGTACTTTTTGAGAAGGATCTTTGATAATTTTCACACCAATATTTTTGTATGATTCAACAATAATGCACACTATCCAAAATGGATAGCATATTTGACCACTTTGTTCATCACCAATATCTCTACTTCTATAGAATATCAATTTTCAAAACTGTGATAGAAAAAACCATTAACGAGTCCCCAATGGGTTTGAAATATGACACCACAACCTAAGAGACCTGGTGAACCTAATGCCACTCAATTAACATTAACGTTCTTAGACCTCAGAATTGGGGGTTTCCATTGAATGGATCTAGCCAAAGGTGGCTTCATCACCCTTCTAGAAACACCAAGAGACTACAAAGTTATAAAATTAGGTAAATAATTAATTATCACTCCCATATGGATCTTTGAAAAAAATAATAATACCTATATGTATCTCCAAAATTCTTCCACAAATAGAAGGCAGATGACTATTGAAAAACAGCTCATTCTATTACTTCCAAATATAGGATAGATGTTCGGCTGTAGTCGCATGTAGAAACGCATGAAAAAATTCACATAGTTTGATCCTTCATAGATAGGAGACTAGGGATTCCATGTTCTAATATTTTATTTTACAGTGAAAAAATTCCTAGTTATATTTCTCTAATGTGGCCATGAAACATCAATAACCAAACAAATGATATATAGACTCATCATGTTTCAAATATAAAAACATAGTAAATAAAGATTAAACACTATTATTTGAATAATAACATCATTTGGTAATCTATTCCTCCATATTTTATAGATTAGTAGCTATCTATTAGGATAAATAATCTATTTTCCCATACCTTATATCTATATTGTATGGTTTTGGGAACACCAAATTGATACCAATAAAATTCTTTGGTATTTAAGCAGCCATACAGAATATTCATCTGTATTATAATATCATAATAATTATAAAAATATTAGGAGAACTCCATATAATGTTATAGAGGTAATATATTATTCATTTCAGGATTTACATAATAATGAAATTTTTTAGCAGTCCTCATATGATTAGTAATAAGAAAAATATCACAAATTTTCATTGATAACTAATGTGAACCCCAATAGATAAACTTAGAATTATTGTGTGCCCCCCATTTTTGATTAGGACATGATCTCTTAATACGTTTTCGTGAATTAATGTCAATGTAGAAGAATGGATATATATGACATGTGCACATTGAATTTTATTAAACAATTTATTATTGAGATACTATAAAGAAAAAATTGGGCTGGTTAAAAGTATCTATGTAATGTTCTTATGTAACATGTCATTAATAATCATGAGATCATTTAATCCGATTCCAACCATGTAAACAATATTAACACTGAACACCCTAGAAACCATTAACAAATTTCTATCATGAATGTTAAAACTTAAAAAAACTATAAATCATTATTTTCTACTATTTGATAAGTGTTTTTTCTATATCTATTGAGAAAAGGAACAAACAAACTTATATGTAATGAAAGGAAACCAAAAAATTCTACTATCTTATGACATGGTCTTACCTTTACAGGTTGCCAACTGATTTGAAATTCTCAAAGAGATACAATCCATGTGACGCCTTTTAAATGTGCCCTGGAATTGGGTTACACTACGATAGATAATGGGAAAAGAGACTCAATTCACACCATGTTTTTCCCCACCATAATCTAATTAGTAGTAAGCACACCATCTCCAATCATGACTGAGGAGTTTCCCCAACTAAAACCCTAAATAAAAATATCATCTTAATGGAAAAAATACATTTGATATGAGAAATCATAACATTGAAATCCATCACAAAAAATATTTCATTCGCATACAACATGTCATAAAAAGAAAATAAATCCGTCCCAACCATCATTATCTGAGAGATAAAAATATTAAAATGTTCTGAAATTCATTGAATTAAATACTCCTCATCTATATCAAAACATAGTCCATATATAAGATCCATATTATTTACCCCTATAGAACACTAAAATAATCCCCTTGGAGATCCATTTATGAGGAAGAAAAATATATTTTACTTTTGAATAGACTATAATAAATTAATGAATCCCAGAAAAAATTTATTCATTTTTAAAACATAAAAACTAATGTTACATTTTATTGTATCAAAGGACATAGATATTTCTATCTTCATATACATATTACCATCTTTTATATATTTATTTAGAGTGTTCACACACTATGAAGAAATGATTACTCCCATGAACAAACCGAAACTGATTTGGTGATACGAAATACTTTACAATCACACCCAATATGTGAGTAATAATTTAAAAAAACACAATCTGAATAGAATTTCCAACAGATAAAACCTGTAATCTTTAATATGGGGAGAATTCTCATTTTTTGGAATAATGGAAATGAAATTAAAATTCATTCAATGAGGTATATATTCTTGATTAATTAATTCACTCATGTCATTAGACACATAAATGTGGAAAATATCCCAGTAAAACATGAAAAGTGTGTTGGTGAATCCATTAGGACTAGAAGTCCTGTCAACAATTAAGTAGAAAATCACTGCATGAATTTCTACATTATTTTTTATCTCAATAAGCTTCTTATATTCCATGTAATCAATGAAAGTATCAAATCATTTATACATTTTGATTGTTTTCGTCCACTTTATCAGTATTAAGGTCATCAATGTAAAAAATTACTACATTTAACATCCAATTCATTGTGTTTTAAATCTCCCATAAACATTTAAATCATTGATATTTTTCATGCCCTTTTTTTGACTATGTATATAGTGAAACAACCTTTATTTTCCCCCTTCTTTGGCCACGTAATTCTAAATTGATTAATAGAAATATTTTCATTGAACATCAACATTATAAGAAGACAATTCAGAAATTTTTTTTAATAAAAAACAATATTATTTCTCTATTTATTCAATAATCTATCTTATTAAAAAAAATTGTTCATTAAAATGATTTTTAAAAAACAGTTTCTACAATATATTTGAAGCCCCTTTTTTTAATATAATAATAGAAAATATTTCTCCTTTAATATTATTTTTAAATTACTTTAATCTTTATATTTATTTTTCGATGGTAAAATGTTTTCAAAATGCTTTCAAAATTCCATTTTAGTATTTCAAATAAAAATGTTCACATGTTTTTTTCAATAATCCTTAATAGATTTACAAAGAAATTGTTTTTTCAAATGATTTGAAGCTTCTGTTATATGTATGGAATGATTTTGTTTAAAAATTATATTGGTAATACTCTTTATTTTTTGAAGGGAAAAATAATTTTGGTAATATTTCAAGATTCCATTAAACATTTTCCATGTAATTCTCATAGAAAATGGTTTTGAAAAATGTTTTAAGAGATATTTTATATTTTTAACGATTATTTCTAAAGGAAAAAGTTTTTTAAATACATTTAATCATCCTTTATAATTTTTCAATGAATTTTTTTTTCAAAATGATTTCATGCATCCATTATAACCATTAAATTTTATATTTAAAGAAAAAAATATTCAATTGGTTTTATGTTTAAAAAATTATTTTCAATGTAGAAGTCATATTTTCCTCAATAAATGTTATTAAAAGATATATAAAATTTATTAACATATAATATAATAATTGATGCGTTTACTCAATCTTTTCTATGTATATGATCCAACGGTTACATTCATATTATTAACTTAAATGGTTTATGTTTTTATAGAATAATGTTTATGTGACCTATTTATCTATAATGGGTTATATATTTAATAAACGCGACACTATTTGATGATTTATATGCTAATGAACCCTTCTTTATTTATGTGTTATGATTTGATGAAATGTCTTTGAAACCCATCTCTTTTTCAATTGATATAATATGACTAAATTTTTATGATACCCATTTCATAACATGGGTTATTATATGGTTATTTATGTTACTGTCTTTCATGTATGTATGATTTAATTATGTGTTATTTGAGACCTCTATCTCCCACCAATTAATTGGGAAATTATTTATATATCATGAGATAGTTATGTCTGTAATGGGGATCGAATTTAATTCATTAAAGGACTCTTTCTACAAAGATGTTCTTTGGAAGGTCCTTTACTACTACGATGGTCTTGGGATTGAACCCCGACTACCAAGATTTATTTGGGTTTGAACTTATACTACTAAGATGGGATTTGAAATAAGCCTTGATTACTATGGTAATCATTTTATATTTTTACGGTTCAACCAAAATTTCATGTCTTATACCTGTGTTATGCTATCAATTTATGTGATCCCATAGGTTTTATTAAATTATATTGAATTCTGGATATCACCTACTATAAGTTCAGATTGAAAATATTCCAACAATAACTTTTAAAAGTATATACGACCATTATCTGTTAATTATTATACCTATTGGTCGTAAAATTTCACAAAAAATATGTACAATATTGATGGATCGTAAATTTAAAAGTTATCTACAAATATTCAGTAGTAGTTATTTTAGACAACATAGTGGTGTATTATAAGAAAAATGCTTAGAATTAGAAACACATGGTGATGGTATTTGGTATCTCAAAGGATCATCATATCTATTAGTCGTTATTAAAGTGTGATTTATTTATATTAGTGTTATGTTTACATGGATGTGTTATCTATGTAAAAGGTGTTCTATGGATCCTTATAAGATAGCAGTTGTGATATATCTAAAATTGAAAATGTCTATGTTTTAAATACATATTTTCCTTGGCCAGGATGTTTATTACAACTGTTTTGTCAACGAATTTTCACAACTATATTTACCAATGGGATCTTTGACTTGAAAAAATGTATCATTCTAATAGAATGATTAATGTTAAAAATATTTTCAAGATAATAATTTCCGCCAAACACCAATAGGGATATTGATATTTATAAAATCATTACATGGTTATGAGGTGTATTATATTGATTCGAGATATGGGTAGTGTTGTGTTATTATAAAGGGATATCATGGTTTTTATTATATATAGAAATTGTTATAGTTTCTTGATAAAAACTACTAAAAAATTATTTAGAATTTGACACTATCATCCTTCATTTGAAGACTTGATGTCATTACATCTTTAAGGATAAATTTAATGTTTTTAATAATCGTATTATTTTGAAACACATTTTATCAAATAATATATTTGAATATATGATAGACAATATGAATGATGTATCTTTACATGTTTGAATATTACATAATTTTTATGTTTGGTAATGGGAATTCCAAGGTAGATTAATTATGAAGGAATTCATATTATCAGTTAGAGAAATAGGATTCAGATAAATTGTTGTCAATATTATTGATAACCGATATTCACTTTGATTTTGATGGATTAGGTACTACTTCAGTTTAATTTTCAAATTAACTTTTCCATGATTTGGTAGTGACATTTAAATAATAATTAATATCTGATTCTGATTGTGTTTCTTTATGTTCAAAACTCAATGTAGGGGATACCATTAATGGATGGAATATTTAAAAGGCATCAGATTTGTGGTTTCATGAATAGAGATTATACCATTATCTTATTATAAAAATTTAATTACGGATTATGACCATTCATGATGGTATGTTCATATTGGAATATGAAATATTTATAAGACACTTATATCTCAATTTTGATGGATTATAATGAAGCAAAAAGTGGATGAGTTTGTTTTAAGATGCATCACCTGTCTCTAGGTTAATGTAGAAACCAAGTGACCAGTGGGTATATGGTATTCATTATAGATTTCCATATTTAAATAGTAGTAAACATCGATGTATATTCTGACATGTCTCCCATGAATGGTTTAGTAACACAAAACCATATTTTTAATTGTGTATCAACAAAAACTTTTAGTTAATTTTATACAAATTTTATAATTTTATATGGTGAATGAATAGTCAAACATTTATGTTTGAGAAGCTATCAAGAGGTGTGGCGTACTAGTTACAACATTATTAGACTGAGATGTGAGGTGTTTTCATATTTTTTTGAAGTCCTTAGAGAAATTACACATGAATCAGTTAATGATGAGAACAATGTAAAAACCAAAAATGATTGTTAAATGCAAGGGGATTATCCCAATTCTAGAATACATGATATGGGATTGTGAAATGTATTTTGGTGGATCATGGGAGGATCACATAAAATTTATGTTGTTCTCATACAACATTGGTTTTTAAGAATCAATTCATTTTTTTCTTTTTTAAGGATTATATTAGAATATTTTTTACATTACTTTTTTGGGATGAAACAATTGAAAAAACCCTCGTAGGAATGATCCTTATGTAAGAGACCATGGAGAATATTCTATTGGACAATAAAATGGTGTAGATTACATAGTCTCCTTAGAAATTGTATGAGAATAAATATTAGTGGACCTTTTCATTCTATATGAGTGATCATGTGTTCTTTGAATTCTATCTAAAGATTTTCCATCATATTTTTTAGAATCTATGAAAAATTATCTGTTAAACATTTATCCACTTTTAAAATAGGTGAATGAGTTGGATAGGTTTAATATTGGTTGTATTTCCATGTTACTTATGTTTAGTGAGTAATTTGTATCTGTTATCTTAAAAAAATTGTATCAACCCGGTACTTACCATGGAACTCAATGTGATCTCATTAACCAAGAGCCAAATGATATTTTGGTTCATGTGTTGGTTTGTCTTGTAAAGAAACAAGAGGGGTTATTTCTTTGGAAATAATCTATGTAGAGAATGTTTTATAGAAACATGGTATGAGTCATGAATAATCATAGGATCATGAGAAGGAAATGGTAATGCAATGTATGAAACTCATTTTGGACAATTGTAGTTTTATTATTTTTGAGTATAGAATTAAAATTTTTTCTACAAATGTTTCACCCCCATTTATGTTCCCAACATTTTATATATTTATATTAAATTTATTTTTTTATTGTGTAACATTTGGGGTCTTTAGAAATATATTTGAATTGTTTTCGGTGATTTTTGGAGGTAGAAGGTTTGATGGCTATTAGTTGACATTGTTCATCTCATATAAGGATACCATATAACTGAAATATTGAGAGATTAATAGGGGCATGGTTTGGATAATGTATTGAGTGAACCATGAAGAGTCATATGATTAAACATTCAATGGTGGATAGTGGGGAATCCCATAGTAGGTGCACCATTTGTCAAACCGTTTCAACCAACAGTTTGAGGTGTGTTTAGAAAAAATATCTCATGCATGGTTATATCATTATTCCACTAACTATAAGGCCCCAGCCTAAAACATTACTTAATATTGAGTTATTACTATATTACACATTGAGGATCTTTTCAGGTTTATAGTTTTAGAGAATTAGATCTTAAATCATGCATTTCATTCCACATTTAAACACTACGGTTACATAAAAGACAGTATTCTTTTTCCCTTTAAATGAGACATATTTAAAACAAAACATGGATTCTTTCATGACGCTTCCTCAGCACTATTAACACATCATGTAATTTTCCTTTGACCTGTGAAAATCATTTCAAAAACCTGGGATGGGCATAAAAACCTCAGTAAAGGATAAGAAAGTATGAAATGAGAACATCAATCCATTTATACATAAAAATTAATGAAATCATACTTTACACATAAAACATAACCACTTTAACATACCTCATCAAATCATGAATAAATCATAGAAATTATAATACATAAAGGTAACTTGAGGCATTCATAACATTCTTACGTAGGGAGTAAGCCTCGTGGATACGTTTGGAATACACATCACAATATATTCCCTAAATCTCTTCGGTGAAACCTTAGCATTTAACCCCTTCATGTTACCCATGAAATGGAGATCTATATCGGGCTTACCCACCATTAGTTTATCACGGAACAACCCGTATTCCTAAAAAATTCCTAAGAACCATAACATAATCGTATCACATAAAAAATGAAAAAAGAAAACATAACATTTCCACATTTCAATCACAAGATTTCAATACAACATATTTATATAATAAAAACATTATCAAAACCATTTTCAATACCAATATAAAATAAATGTAAAACATGATTTTTCTTTTTCATTTAAAAATTTTTATGGCTTGTAGAGGAAGCCGAAACTCAAATAATGGTATCGGCGGCGGTGAAGTCATTTTCGCCGCATACGTACAAACAAAGCATTCCCTTTTTCTTTTAGTAAACCTCTTCATATAAAAATATTCTTTTTGAATAAAATTAAATGTCAAAGTGTTTCGTACACCGTATAAAAGAATGTTGTGTATAAAACAAAATATGCCTTAATGAAAGGAGATTGAGATGAAGTCCCATACCTCGTATCCGACTTGACTCGATCATTCTTTAATATCTTGAATAATAAACTTGTGTTAATTTATACTTTCTTAAGAACTTTTTCAAATTCATTATTCCATTTATATCACTTATTACCATGTTATTAACACTATGTAATTATTTATGTTAATAACGGTCATTTTGTCGATCAATGATACTTGAGTCAAAAATAAACTCCTTATAGCTACAATTTTTTCATGTGGTAAAATATCAATTATATATAGAATTATATTAATGATTTAGATATCATATATATCATATATATCCAGTATATACATGCCTTTATATTATTAAATAACGTTTAGAGGTAAGAAATGAAATGCATCGATCATAGAGACGGTAAGTTGTACGTACGCATGAACGCTACTTTCATTTTCTATTTCATATTTAATGGAATGAAATCATAATGATATAAAGGTATATTATAATTCTAGTATAATATCATATATAATATCATTAACTCCATCCTTTATACGTCCCACATATGGCATTAAATAATCAAATCACTTTGAGGGGGCGGTAGTCCGCACTTCCTAAAATGATGATATCGCATTAACCCATAATGGAAACCATAAGGTATGCCATAAATGAAAAATATAGAAGACTAAGAAAAACATAAACATATTATATATCATATATAAATATAGTGACATCTTAATGGATACCTTAAAATGTGTTAAAAGAATATTGAACAATCATCGTTTCGTGAGGCAGTAATTCACCATCCACAGAAACAATATGTACTTTAACCATTAGATGGAGGTGTGTGTATGTGTAGCTAGAATACTTATTATAAAAACATCCTAGTATATTGAAGATACATTTTTTGTCACAAAATAATGAAATAAATTGAGTTTAGGGTGTTCGAGAAGAAAAATAAAATAAAATAACATTAGAGAAGACTTTACCTTTAAATCGGGTAAGTCCTCTTGGTTTGAACCAAAAGGATTTCACTAAGAGAATCCTACCTAAGTTAAGCCTTCTATGATGAATATAGGGATGTGGAGAGATGAATGGAGTAGAGTTTTGCTGATCCAATGGCTTGAGATGTGTGGGTAAGGAGGTAGAGGTGGGGGCCTTTTATAAGAGGGAGGAGGGGCACTCTTGGAAAGTCAAGAAATGTTACTTTATATTAAAATGAGTTTCGGATTTTAAAGGTCCCAAATTTAAATTTTTTTAGGATACGGTGATAAGTGTTTGAATTATACTCATCCAATAGGTTTTAGACAAGTGTAAGTCTTATATTTTACATTATCTTTTCATTTTATTTAAATCGTTCCTTAATGAGGTAATCGCTGTATAATCATAGTGTCATAAAAAATTTAATTCATTTATTGTATAAAAATTATTAAAAAAATACTATGATTTAGTAAATATTTTTAGATTTCCAATGAATACTTATAGTCCAAAAGATCATTTATTTAGATGAAATTGAAATTGTTTTACTTGGGTGGTACATACTTTTGTTATACATTTCTTTTAAAAAACATCAAATGATAAAGTTTCACTATCACCCAAAGTGATTCCATGTGGTCTCAATGTTTGGAACAAAGCATCCCATTGTCCTCCATGACAAATCCATTAGCATTGGAACACATGTTGGGGTCATTTGTTATTATTATGATATTATTTTATTATCCTTAACTACCCGATTACTAATTATTATCCTTAATTAAATAATTTAGACCTTATGATTCCAAATATGGAATCTATTTTACCAAATTCCAAACACATAAATTGAAATAATTAATTTAAAAAATAATTCCCACTGTCAAAACAAATAGCCGGTTTTTTTGAAACAATATTTATGAAAAGTTTGGCACTTTTTTATGCCCAATTCCAATGTGAAATTAATCTTAATGACCACCATTGGATTAAATGGTATGAATATATTTGCATTACACATTAAAACCATTTTATAAAGATAATCTATCCATATAATTAAATTTTATGAAAAATTAGTTTTGAAGTAAAATGTTGTATTTGTCACTATTCATTAAAAAATGAACATTGTCAAAAAAAATACCAAAAATTTATCCAAATTAAATTTCCATGTCCCAATCCTAATTAATATGTTTTTATTAACAAATAGAGCTTATAATAGTGTAAAAGTTTGATTTAAAAATTGATTTCTACCAAAAGGCGGTAAAAAGATCTTTTTAAAATATTAGAGAAATCTATACTTAAGAATGGATTTATTCTCATTTTAAGCCTGTAAAACTCAATATTATTTATAAATAGACCTTGATATGAAAACCCATAATTCTTTACTTATATGGGATGTTACATCCTTCCCCATTTATAAAATTGTGCCCCGCAATTTATTTACTTATCGAATAAGTGGGGGTATTTATCCCTCATTGCATTTTCAGATTCCCATGTTGCCTCTTCAATCATGTGGTTTTTCCAAAAAACCTTTATTTGTTGAATAACCTTATTATAAAATAATTGATCCTTATGGTCTTTAATTTGAATAGGTTGTTCCTCATAAGATAGGTTCTCTTCCATCTAAACTACCTCTAGACTCAAAAAATGAGATGGATCTGGCATGTACTTCCTTAACATTGAATCATGAAAAACATTGTGTACGTGGGATAAACTCGGAGGTAAAGCCACTCAATGTGCCACTAATACAACTCTCTCCAGAATTTCATGTGGTCCAATGAACCTTTGACTCAACTTTTCTTTCTTTCCAAATCGCATCACAGTTTTCCATGGTTAAACTTGGAGGAATACATGACCACCTACCTCAAAAGAGAGATCCTTCCTCATGTTGTCTGCATGACTTTTCTGCTAGCTCTGAGCTGTTCCCTTGTGTTTCTGTATCAGCTGAACGTTTTCTGCCAACTCTTCTACCAATTCTGGTACCATAAAATTCCATTCACCCTATTCATCCCAAAAATCTTGAGTTTGACAACGCTTCCCAAATAATGCCTCAAATGGTGCCATCTGTATACTGGAATGAAACTGATATTATAAGAAAACTCAACCAATGAAAGATGTTGGTCCCAAATTCCCTGATAATCCATCAAACAAGCACGTAGCATACCCTCCAATGTCTGAATTGTTCGTTCTGACTGCCCATCTGATTAAGGATGAAAAGATGTACTAAAATCTAATTCAATACCCAACGACTTATGAAGGCCTTTTCAAAAGTTATACCTGGGATCTCAATGAGATACAATGGAGAGGGGAAATCCATGTAACCTGGCTATCTCTTTATGATACAAATGATAAAGGTTATCTAGAGAAAAAGTATCTCATATATCATGGAAATGAGAAGATTTAGTCAAGCGATCAACAATAACCCAGATTGCATTATTACCTCAAGGTGTATTCAGCCATCACATGACAAAGTCCATGGATAAATTATCTTATTTCCACTCTGGTACTGGTAAAGGCTGAAGCATCCCTTTCGATAACTTCTGCTCTGCTTTAACCTATTCACAAGTCAAACACATCATAGTAAAATCAGAAATATCTCTTTTCATTCCATCCCACCAGTAATACATCTGAAGATCTCTATACATCTTAGTACTTCCAGGATGAACTCAAAATGGAGAACTGTGAGTTTCACATAACAACTCTCTCTTCAACTGTGAAATACATGGCACACACAATCTCTTCTCAAATCTAGAAAAACAATCATTACCAATGTTGAATTCATGCAACTTACCCTTCTGAACCAACTCTACCTTTTTCAAGAACTCACTATCTTGCTTCTGTGCTTGATTAATTCTGTCTGATAGAGAAGATTTCACTGATACATAAAACAAAATAGAAGAACATCTTTCATCAACAACTTCTATGCCAAATTTCTTCAAATCCTTAACCAAAGGGTCATGCTCCAAACACAACCTGGTTAATGAATCATTACTTGTTCAACTCAAAGCATCAGCCACTTTAATTGCTTTTCTTGGATGGTAATGAATTGTACAATAATAATCCTTGATTAATTCTAGCCATCTCATCTATCTCATGTTCAATTCTTTCTGAGTAAATATATACTTTAATATATTGTGATCATTATTTATTTCACAATTTACACCATACAAATGATGCCTCCACATTTTTAAAGTGAAAAAAACAGCTAATTCCAAATCATGTGTAGGGTTATTTACCTCATTAATTTTCAAATGATGTGAAGCATAATCAATTACCTGATCATTTTTCATTAGGATGAAACCAAGTCCTTTCAATGAAGAGTCAATGTAGATAACAAACTCAGTATTCCTGGAAGGTAGTTCCAAACGATCTCTAGCGATATGGCCTTATCTTCTTTTCAAGAGAACACGCCTCACACGCCCTGTTTTTTTGAATCTATTTCAACATTAACTTTCCCGTCATCCTGCCCATCGGCAACGCCAGCTCCGGTGCCTCTCGATCCTGGCTCTGAGAGGTTGGATGGTGCTCCTTCTCCCTACAAGGGGCCAGGATCTCGTGTTGTTCCCCCTTCTGGTGGGCAGACGTCTCTGTCCTTCAGGGATGCTCTTTGTGGGAAGAAGACCGGTGAGACGGATCTGTGTTTTTCGGCTATTTCCCCCTTTTCTCATTCGGTAGTGCAGGAGGGAGCCCGGATTTCACTTGTGGCACCTGTCGCGGCGTACAACGAGGCGGTTGCTGGTCTGAAATGGACTCTTGTAGCGCGCTTCGGATCGGACAAACCTTCTCTCTCGGAGTTCAAGAGTTTTGTGGCTTCCTGGGGCCTTCGGGACGAGTGTAGGGTCTCAGTGCTTCACAGGTTTTCTTTCGTTATCGTGATTAATTCGGAGGAGGATTTTGTGAAGGCTTTGTGTGAGGCCCCTCGCACCATGGGACGATGGCGCTTCAATCTCTCTCGTTTGTCGATGGAGACCCATCAGGGGAGGGAAGGTCCACGAGTGGCTATTTGGGTGGGGTTTCCTGGTCTCCCTTTACCGTTTCAGAATCTTACCTTTCTGAAGGCCCTGGGGGATTCGCTGGGAGGGTTCCTTTGCTCGGCGGCGAGTAATCGTGGCGGAGAGGAGGTTTTGGTGCCCCAGATATGCGTCGAGATGGATCTATCTTCTACCGTTCTGGAGTCGATCTCTGTGCAGGTGCCGGACTCAGTTTCTTTGAAACATGATTTAGTTTTCCCGGTGTTTCCCAGGTCCTGTTCGTCTTGCCTTCTTCGAGGTCACTCGGCTGTTCTGTGTAGGCGTGGCCGTCAGGGGCCTCGTCCGAAGCCTGCCGGCCCTTCCAATACCAGAGCTTCGTCGGCCCATCGCAATGGGGGTCCCATGCCTGCTCTAGGGGCCTCAGATGCAGTTTCTGGTTATGAGGGTTCAGGTTCTTCCAGGTTTGAACCTGCGTGCAGGAGTTTGGTTTTAGCTTCTAAGAGTCTTCCTTCGGGGTCGGGAAAGAAGCTGGTGTGTGGTTCCTCGGGTCCCAGGGGGCGGAATGGGGAGGGCTCTGTGTTTCCTTTTCTTTCTCCCACAGAGCCCTTCAAGGACTGGCTGCCTTTTTTTATGTCCTGGCTGCCGAAAAGGTTTAGGTGTGGAGCTCGGGATCTATCTCTTCTGCAGCACTTTGAGGTCGATCGATCTGCTAAAGAGTCTACGGTGTTGCTGGTTTGTCCTTTGGGGCCGCCTGTTCTCTTTCCACCGGCTCTTAGTGGTGGACCGGTTAGCAAGGAAACAAGAAGTAAGAAGAAGGCGTTTTTGTTGGAGTGTCCCTCGGGGCCGTCTGCCTCTCCTGCGGCTATCGAGGGAGGTACTCTAGTTTCTCCAGTGTCAAGCCCGGGGGTCATCACTCGGGCACAGTTGCGAAAACAGAGAGTCGATTCTTCTCCTATCAGTAAGAGGACCAAGCTGACTGGGGCCAAAGCCGGGCCTTCTGGTTATTAATGTCTTCTATTCTTGTCTGGAATGCCCGTGGCTTGGGAGCACGGGTGAAATCATACTTCATTGCCTCGGAAGTCAAGAAAAACAAAGTATGTTTCGTTGTGGTTCTCGAGCATAAACAGAGGGTTTCTAAGATTTGTTCTTTTCCATGGAAAATGCGCATGAGTAGTTCCATGCATGCTGACCCAATCAATAAGCACATTTGGATCTTCTGGAATAAGGAGTGTGTAGTGTATTTTATTGATGCAGGTCATCAATTTATCACGTCGAAAGTAACGAAAGGGGGGGACTGCTTCTTTGTCTCGTTTGTGTATGGGAGCAGTAACTTCCAGGAATGGAAATGCCTTTGGCAAGGACTCGGGGCCTTTAACCCAATGGACATTCCCTGGCTTGTCTCGGGGGATTTCAACTCTTTACTGGACACTGAGGATAAAAAGGGTAGAGGAGCGTTCCCCAGAAAGGCGAGCCTGGACATTGCTCAGTTCCTGGAGGATAAGGGCCTCCTTGACCTGGGGTTTTTGGGAGATAGTTTCACCTGGTATAATAATCAATCCGGCAGGAGGAGATGCTGGAGAAGGATTGATCGCTGCTTGGCTGACAACAACATGATGTGCAAGTTCCCGGATGCAAGGGTCAAACACTTGGTACGTGGTCTCTCTAATCATTCTCCAATTCTGGTTTCTTTGGTTCCCATGCAGGATCGTCAAGAAGCGTTCTGTTTGAATCAAAGGTGGGCCCAAATGGATAGCTTCCATCGTCTCGTAAAGATCTCATGGAAAGAGCCTATGCAGGGGCACTCATGGGTTAAAATTCATAATAAACTGAGGCGTTTGAAACTCAATCTGATGTCGTGGGCAAGGGAGCTTCCTCCGTTTGATCATAATCTGGAGAACCTGAAGCAGAGTATCGAAGGCCTAGAGGCTAACTTGGAGGAGGAGTGGGATTGCATTGTTTTTGATAACCTCATGAGTATTAAGGAGTGCTGGGCCGAGGAGCTTCTTAAACATGAAAGGTTGGCTCGGGATCTCTCCCGGGTGAGATGGCTTCAAGAGGGGGACTGTAATTCGGCTTTTTTCCATGCTTGCATCAGAGAGAGAAAACGCCTATCCACACCTAACCTCCTGTTAGAAGACGGCTCTTATTCGAATAATCGGGACACAGTGGGGGGTTTAGCAGTTTCCTTCTTTAAAGATATCCTTGCTGGACCTAATACGGGGATGGCTACGGGATATCCTAGTGGTCAGTGCGAGCTGTGGGAGGCGATTCCCAAGAGGGTGACTCGGGCGGATAATGAGGTCCTTGAGGCCATTCCTATTGTGGAGGAAATTCAAGCAGCCATGCAACACCTTAATCCAGATAGTGCCCCTAGGCCTGACGGCTTCCCAGGATCGTTTTACAGAGGGGTTTGGGACAGGGTTAAGAAGGATATTATTGAGGCGGTCCAAGACTATTTCCGGGGTGGGAGCATTCCAAGGGTGGCTAGTGCAACAACTATGGTGCTCATACCAACAATTAACAACCCTTCTTCTCTGTCTCACTATAGGCCAGTGAGTTTATGCAACTTCCCCTATAAAATCTTGGCGACAGTCATTAACCAGAGATTAACCATGTTTCTTCCGGACGGGATTTGTTTGGAACATCATGGGTTTGTGAAAGGGTGATCCATTCAAGGTGTGATAGAGACGGCTCAGGAGATGCTAAGGGATATTAATATCAAGACCCATGGCTCGAACTTGGCAATCAAAGTGGATATGAACAAGGATTTTGACAGAATCGAATGGAGCTTCATTAATAGAGTTCTCTCAAGAATTGGCCTTTCAGATAAGGTGGTGGATCTCTTTTTCCAAAGTTTCAGTTCCCCATGGATGGAAGTGGCTCTTATGGGCAAGGTGCATGGCTTCTTCAAGGCTACTAGAGGCCTTAGGCAAGGAGATCCCCTATCTCCCAGCATCTTCATCCTGGCTCAAGACACTCTAAGCAGGCTCATTCAAAGAGGTCTAAATCAAGGGATTATAAATCCTTTTAAGAGGAGGATGAATGTACCCTCGGTTTCTCATCTGATGTTCGCGGACGATACTATCATATTCATCAACGGTGGGAAGAAGTCGGTTCGAGGTATTATGCACATCCTTCAAACTTATTGCCACTGGAGTGGCCAGATCATTAGCTCCACCAAGAGCAGTTTCATTCTTCCAAAGCAGAGCACTGCTAGCCAGGTGGCCTCATTGTGTAGACGGCTAAACATGCAACATGGGGATCTGCCTCTGGAGTACTTGGGCACACCAATTTCCTCGGGGAGACTCCGGGTACGTGACTTTGATCCAATTGTGTGTAAGATAACTAACTGAGTGCTGAACTGGAAAAACAAATTCCTATCGTTTGGAGGCCGTATTACTTTAGTTAATAGCGTTCTTTCTTCCATCCCCATGCACACGGTGGCTGCTTCCAATGTGCCTCAAGGTGTGATCAAAACGATTGACAGGATCCTATGTAACTTTGTTTGGGATGCAAAAGCCGAAGGCAAGAGGCACTGGGTCTCTTGGGATAAAATGGCAAGGCCAGTGTTAGAAGGGGGAGTTGGTGTCAGGAGCCTTCGCAGCTCGATTAACTGTATGCATGCAAAGCTTGCCTGGGAAGTTCTGGAGGAAAGAACACTTCGGGGAAGAACCATGTCACGGATTGGTGGGGTTCGGAAAGATGAAAGGCATGGCTACAGATCTCCTCTATGGGGGAAGGTTTTCCCCCTGATTCAGTTTCTGCTCCCGCATGCCAGATGGATTGTTGGTTCAGGGGACCTTTCTTTTTGGCACAAGAACTGGGCTGGTAACTCTCTTGTTTTCCCAGGGTGCCCTGCTCCTTTGATTACAATAAAAGAGGTGATGCTGTTTCCCAAGTTTATAGAGGTTGTGCTGAACACTGATCAACAAGACCTTCTGGCATCCATCGAGTTAAACACAAGTCCGGATATCTGTATTTTCTCTCCCTCGACATCTGGAGTCTTTTCCAGCAGAGAGTATCGAAGGTTGGTTTCCGAGCAGAACCACCAGGAAGAATGGAATGGCGTGCTGTGGTGCAATCTCATCCCGACTAAATTCAACTTTCTTCTTTGGCGTATTAGGAGGAAAGTATTGGACATGGATGATCGTGTTAAAAACTTGGGCACGAACCTAGCATCTACATGACACTGTTGCAGGAATAAGAAGGTGGAGAGCGTGATTCATCTGTTTTTTGAAGGGGACTGGGCAGCAGAGTTGTGGAAATGTTTCGGTGGTTCTGGTTTTTCTTACCCTCGACAATGGGATGTCTGCTCGTTCCTAGAGGGCTGGTTTCAATGGTCTCTCGGGATGGAGAAGGAGCGTATGGCTCGGACGGCGATTCTGAGTACAGGGTGCTGGTGTTTATGGCAGGCCAGAAACCAGGCCCGCTTCGAAGGTGAGGTCTCTTCGACTCGATCCATTTTAGCAAGGATGAGATTCTTGCTACTGGACTGGTCTTCTCTTCACAAGGAGTGGCGGGATGCTCCTTCGTTTGGTAGGCTGCAGATTAATATCCCCCATCCTATGACTGCTTCAGAAGAGGTGCGGGGAAGGTGGGTTTCCTGGAAGCCACCTAGTTATGGTCTCAAACTCAATACTGACGGGTCATGTGTGGTAGGTAGAATGAGTGGAGGGGGTGTGGTTAGGGACACCCAAGGTGATGTTGTTCTAGCTTTTTCCTCTTGTTTTGGCATGGGTAACCCTCTCATAGCGGAGACCAAGGCTTTGCTCACGGGCCTACTACTCTGCTTCCATAAAGGTGTGGTGATAACTCAGGCCGAGACCGACTCTCTCATTCTTCATGATGCTCTGAGGGGATAGGGCGGCTCCCATTGGTCCATTACATATCAAGTTAGGAAGTGCAGACCACTGATTCGGGACTCCATTCATGTTTCCCATACAAGGCGGGAGGGCAACAAAGTAGCTGATCATCTGGCCTCCTTGGCTGAGCAGACTACCGGGCACACTTGCCTCATTCTTATTTGCAACCTGAAACCTGAGGCGGTGAACTTAATTAGAGGGGATTCCCTCGGCTTACATTATTTCAGACCTCCTTAGCAATGGGATGCCCTTGATTTGGTGTGTTCCCTTTTATGAATAAAAAAATTTATCTTGGATGGAAGGTAGTTCCAAAACTGGAGCATTCACCAATCTTCTTTTCAATTTTTGAAAACAATCATCCATTCTCTTGTCCAGATAAACTTAACACCCTTCCGAGTTAGCTTAGTCATTGGAATAGATAACTGGGAAATATTTCTAACAAACCATCGATAATAGCCTGCCAAACCAAGGACGATACAAATCTCAGTTACATTTTTGGGTCTTGGCCATTCATCAACAACCTTGTTTTTCGCAGGATCAACAGTTATTCCATCTTTAGAAATAATGTGACCAAGGAAAGAAATTTTGTGCAACCAAAACTAACGGTTGCTGAATTTCCCATAAAATTTGTATTCTTTTAAGGTTTGAAAAATAACCCTTAAATATCATTCATTCTGATATTTACTTTTATAAAACACCAAAATATCATCAATGAAAGCTACCACAAACTTATCCAAGAACTCATGGAAAATTCTATTCATATGGTCCATGAAAATAGAAAGTGCATTGTTCAACCCAAAATGCATTACTAAAAATTCATAACGGCCATATCTTGTACGAAACACAGTCTTTGGAACATCTGCTTACTTTACCTTCAACTGATGGTACCCCGATAGCAGGTCAATCTTTGAAAAATACAGAGCTCCCTGAGGCTGATCAAACAATTCATCGATATGACCCAAAGGATATTTGTTCATAACAATGATGTTATTCAAGGCTCTATAATCAATGCAAAGTCTCATAGAACCATATTTCTTTATAACAAATAAGACAGTATCACCCTATGGTGATGTGCTAGGTCGAAGGAAACCTTTCTCTAATAAATCATGAAATTACTCCTTCAACTCTAAAAGTTCAATTTTAGCTATTTGATAAGGGGGTTTTGAAATTGGCTTAGCATCAGGAACTAAGTCAACAGTAAATTCAACATCCCGATCTGGAATTATTCCAGGAAACTCATCAGAAAAAACATCAGCATACTAATTTACCACCGGAGCATCATTAATCTGAACGGTTCCTTTGTTATCAACAATATGTGCAAGGTAAAATTAATTTCAATATTTTACAAGTTTCTCAGACTCTTGATATGTTATCAATAGTAAGGGTTCCTTATTGTACAAAAACTAAAATTATTTTTGAAAATAATCTTCTTTAGCTCTACAGTCAATCTTAGCATGGTAAATAGAGAGCCAATACATACCCAGGATAACATCAAACTCTACTATAGTCAAAAAAATAAAGTTTTCAAGTAGGTTCTTTCCACGAATAAGGATAAGAAGATTCTTATAAATTCATTTTGCATCAACATTTACCCCATGTGTTTTTACCACAATTTCAGTAGTCATTTCTTAAGATGGAATTCCCAATTTACTAGAAATGTTTTCAGAGAGGAAAGAATGTGTAGACCCTAAATCAGACAATACACTGACAAAATATGAAAAAACAATCAATGTACCTGATATAACTTCATTTGATGGCCTAACATCAACTGAAGTAGTTTCAAAGGATTTCACCACTCCTTTTTTGCTTGTATTCGGACTGCTTCCCATCATTTGAGCTCTTTGTCGAACACTCATTTGCAAAATGACCAATCTCATTGCACTCAAAACATTTCACTAACTATAAATCAAATTTGGTCTTACCATCACCGTGATCTTTTTCAGGGCAATCACCAGCCTTATGTCCCATCTTACCACATCGGTAGCACTTTCCATAATTCAGAAGACATTCCCCAGCATGCCTTTTACCACATTTATGAAAATTGAAAACTTAGTTTTCTTACCATCAAACCTTTTTGAAAAATTCTTCCCTTTCTCATGCCACCTCAGTCTCTTCTTATGTTGGTCGTTATAGAACACTTGATCATCAACAAACTCCATTTCCACCTTCTCAGCACATCGAACAAGCTTTTCATAACTCTTGAACTCGTGAGAAGCTAAATCCCTTGGATATTTTGGCTTTAATCCTGAGTAAAAATGATTGATTTTACCATGAAAGTCTCGGATAAAATTTGGAACATACCTTTCCAATTGAGTGAACCATTCTCCATAAGTTTCCACTGAGTCGTCCTCTTGCCTCAATTCCAATAATTTTTTTTCCATCCTATGCCGAACAGCCTTAGGAAAATACTACTCAATAAACATACCTTTGAATTCATCCCAGTCAAGAGCATCAATCTCATCAGTATAACTAGTATTTCTAACCATCGACCACCACTTATCTACTTCACCCTTGAAATTTTAAATTGAAAGACTAACCTTTTGATTGTCTGAACACCCCATGAAATTGAAAATCTTCTCCAGTGTTGTAATCCACCCTTCAGCTTGCACAGGGTCAGATGATCTCTTGAATGATGGGGGATGTTGCCTCATGAAATGTTTCACCACTAACATGTTCCTCTGTAGTGAATCTGGCTGATCTCATGCATGGATACCACCACCATTTATAGCTTGAGTCAACTGCACCATTACTACATCAAACTATTCAGCTCCAATTCCGACCATCTCAGGATGTTGATTCGGAAGGTCATTTCCTTCTGTATGCCTTCCTAGCACTGATTCCCTATTTCATCTGTGGAAAACCATATTGAACAAACATGTCTTAGATGAAGCAACATTGACATCTTCAAATTCTATATCATTTCTATTTGACAATAAAAAAGATTTCTGGATGATCATTTAATAGAATTATTACTCCTAAAGTAATCTAAACCAACCTTTGATACCAACTATATGGCCCAAGCCATAAACATTACTTAATCATGAGTTATTACAAGATTACACATTGATGATCTTTTCAGGTTTAGATTTTTATAGAATTATATCATAAAAAATTCATCACATTCCACATTTAAACAAGGTGGTTACATAGAAGACAATATTATTTTTTCCCATAAAAGGAGACATATTAAAAACAAAACATGGATTCTTTCATGACACATCCTCGACACTATCAACTCATCATTTACTTTTCCCTTGACCTGTGAAAAAAATTTCAAAAACATGGGATGAGTATAAAAAGCTCAGTAAGAGATATGAAAGTACGAAATGAAAACATTAGTCCATGTATAGAACATAATTATTAAAATCAAACTTTACTCATAAAACATAAACACATTAACATACCTCATCAAATCATGAATAATTCATAGAAATCATAATAAATAAAAGTAACATGAGCCATTCATAACAGTCCTACATTGGGAGTAACCCTCATGGTTACGTTTGGAATACCCATCATAGTATATTGCCTAAATATCATCGGAGAAACCTTAGATTTTAACTCCTTCGCGTTACCCAATCCATTGGAGAGATATATCAGGCTCACCATCACTTATTTTATCATGGAACCACATGTCTTCATAAACAATTCCCAGGAACCATAACATAATAGTATCACATAAAATATGCATAAAGAAAACATAACATTTCCTCATTTCATTCACAAGATATCAATACAACACATTGATATAATAAAAACATTATCAGAACCATTTTCAATACCAAAATAAAAGAAAATTAAAACATTGTATTTATTTTTCATTAATAAATAGATACGGCTTGTAGAGGAAGCTAAAACTAAAATAATGGTCACGCCGGAGTAGAAGTCATTGCCACGACATACGTACAACAAAAACATTCCCTTTTTTAATTTAGTAAAAAGCTTCATATAAAAATATTTATTTTTAATAAAAGTAAAATTCAAAGGGTTTCATACACCATATAAAATAATTTTGTGTATAAAACAAAATATGCCTAAATGAAAGGAGATTGAGATGAAGTCCCATACCTCGTATCTGACATGACTTGATCATTCTTTAATATCCTGAATAATAAACTTGAGTTAATTTTTACTTTCTTAAGAACCTTTTTCAAGTTCATTATTCATTTTATATCACTTATTACCGTGTTATGAAGACTATTTAATTATTTATGTTAATAACAGTCGTTTTGTCGATGATTGGTACATGAGTCAAAAATAAACTCCATATAATTACAAGTTGTTCATGTGGTAAAATATCCATTATATCCAGAATTATATTCATGATGTAGATATCATATATATCATATATATCCAGTATATACATGCCTTTATAATATTACATAACTTTTAATGGTAAGAAATGAAATGCACCGTTCATGGAGACGGTAAGCCATACGTACGCATGAACGCTACTTTCATTTTCTATTTAATATTTAATGGAATGTAATCATAATGATATAAAGGTATATTATAATTCCAGTATAATATCATATATAATTTCATTAACTCCATCCATTATACATCCCACATATGGAATTAACGCATCAAATCACTTTGAGGGGGCGGTAGTCTGCACTTCCTAAAATGATGATACCACGTTTACCCATAATGGAAACCATAAGGTATTCCATAAATGAAAAATACAGAAGCATAAAGAAAACATAAACATATTATATATCATATATAAATATAGTGACATATTAATGGCCACCTTTAAATGTGTTAAAAGAATATTGAACAATCATCATTTCAGGAGGCAGCAATTCGCCATCCACAGAAACAGTATGTTTTTTAAACATTAGACGAAGGTTTGATTAATTGTAGCTCGAATAATTCTTATAAAAACATCATAGTATATTGAAGATACTGTTGTTGTTACAAAAGAAAGGAATAAAAATATATTAGGGGGTTGGAGAATATAAATACAACAAAAAAACATTAGAGATGACTTTACCTTTAAATCGGGTAACTCCTCGTGGTTTGTACCAAAACGGTTTCTTATTGAGATTAATGTATAAGTTAAGGATTATATGATTAAGAGAGGGATTTGGAGAGATGAAATAAGAAGATATGGTCTGAGAAAATGGATTGAGAGGTGTGGGTAAGGAGGAAGAGGTGGGTGCCTTTTATAAGAGGGAAGAGAGGCACTCTTGGAAAGTCAAAAAATGTTACTCTATATTAAAATGAGTTTCAGATTTTAAAGGTCCCACATTGATATTTTCGAGGATAAGGTGATAAGGGTTTGAAATATACACATCCAATAGTTTTTTGACATGTTTATGTATTCAATTTTATATTATCTTTTCATTTTATTTAAAACATGCATTCATGAGGTAATCGCTGCAAAATCATGGTGTCATATAAAATTTAATTTATTTAATCTCTTAAAAGTATAAAAAAATACAATGATTTAGGAAATATTTTCAGCTTTCCATTGAATATTTATAGTCCAAGAGATATTTTATTTATACATAACTAAAATTGTTTTACTTGGGTGATACATACTTTGGTTATACATTCCTTTTAAAAAACACAAAATGATAAAATGTCACTATCACCCAAAAGTGATTACATGGGGTCCCAATGATTTGCACAAGGAATCCCATGGTCAGAAATCACACAACCAGTAGCATTATGAAACAGTTTGGAGTCATTTGTTATTATTATGATATTATTTTATTATCCTTAACTACCCGATTACTAATTAATTGCGATAATTAACGATAATTACCGTCGTTACTATTCATAATGTTCAAAAACAAAAGAGTCTTAATTACATAATCATGACCTTTTGATTCAAAATATGGATTACATTTTACCAAATTCGAAACACAGAAATTGCAATAATTAATTTAAAAAATAATTCCTGTTGTCAAAACAAATAGTGGGTTTTTTTGAAACAATGTTTATGAAAGGATTGGAACTTGTTTATGTCCAATTACATAGTGAAATTAATTATAATGACCACCATTGGATTAAATCATAAAAATATATTATAATTACACTTCAAAACTAACTGTAAAGATAATCTAACCATATAATTAATTTTTTTGAAAAAACAGTTTTAAAGTAAAATGCCGTATTTTTCACTATACATTAAAAAAACTAACATTGTCAGAAAAATACCAAAAATTTATCCAAAGAAAATTTCAATGTCCCAATCCTAATGAATAGTTTTATTTTGAAAAATAAAAATCATGAAATTGCCAAAAGTTCTATTTAAAAATGGTTTTCTATCAAAAGGCTATAAAGCAATCTTTTAAAAATATTAGAAAATTCTATGCTTTAGATTGGATTTATTCTAATTTTAAGCATTTAAAACTATATCTAATTTATAAATAGACATAGATATGAAAACCCTTAATTCTTTACTTACTTGGAATGTTACACTAACTGTGTTCCCAAATAATTCCCACCAAAAATTTAAATATGAATCTTTTGGAACTAAATCTATTAGAGACCATTCAGTTCACATATAAAGGTCATACATTGAATTAAACTCCATTCCACAGCTTTGGAGACCATTTAGTTCAGTCCATGAGCTATTCATAGGATAGTATCTGTGTGTTGGAGGCCTATATTCATTTATATGTGTTTATTATTTATCATTACCTTATTTTTTTCATATATCTATTTGAATCATCTATTTATTCCAATGGGGATAGATCGGTTTTATTTTTTAACAATATATATGAGATTTGGTTGATTTGTTTCTAAAATTAATAGGATCTAATCAACTATAAGGAATTTCTAGCCATTTTTTATATTTTTATGGTTTTATTTTTAATCTCTAAATATTGAGAATTTAGTGGATTATCTCTCGAATACTCTTGATTAGAACATGAAGTATGACTTTCAAATAGTTTGAAATTAGTAATTGAATCAAGAATTAGATGTGTGATTATTGATTGAAGACCTCTTTATTTATGGTTTTGTTCAACTGAAAAAAAATTATGATTTTTGGAAAGTGGTTTTGGTACAATATTTTGAAATTATAGCTTCAAATTTATGATTTGGTTCTAAATCATGTAAATTTGATAGAAAATGTATTCAATAAAAATAAATTAATAATTAAATTTTTTTTCATTTTTTGTCTGGAATAATATTTGGTATTTGTTTGTCAGTTAATTTTCACTTGATGGGACCCTATGGAAGGGGTGTGTTGAATTAGGGGACCTGCTATTCATTTAACTTGTGATAACTTGGTGGAACAACAACTGAAAACTCATGAGTATGGAACAATAACATTGAAATGAATGTATGGATTTGTGAATGTGTAAAATGGGTATGCAAAATAGATTTGATAAATTTTTTAAGGTGGTTTTATATTTCTTTCCATTCAAAAATATTTCATTTTGGAGAGTTTTTTAGATTTGATATAAACTACATTAAATTGATTTTAACCTATTTTAAATAAATTTTGTAACATGTTATTTCTAATATGGGTGGGATATAATGTCATTTGAAAAATCATATAGATTTTATACTCACCCACTAATTTAGAAATATTGAGTGTTGTATGTTTTTATATATCAAGAAATATGAAAAGGAAAGGAATCAAAAATCAATATTGATTAGTATTTATTATGTCGCAGTTTCATGTTGAGTAAGATCATGGATCATGTTATGACATGATAAGTGTATGTATTTGGGGTCAGGGAGTTATTTTGGTTGTGTTTTCCACATTATACGAAAATATTATCGTTTTTTTAACACATTGAGTATTATTTCGTTGTACTCATGAATCATATAGAGGTTTTTCTAGTTTCATATTTTTAATGGGTTTCTTTATATTCATATAGAAATTAATCCCCCAATTAATTATGAAGAACATGGTATTTATTTACATCCACTTGTGTATTTGGAATTTCACTCAAGGCTAGAAACAGACCTATCACTTCTCTATATAATTTTGAGTGGTGGGATGTTACATATCACATAAATTTATTAGTCATACACCCAACATAATTATTGAAAAAATATCTTTATAAGGTTATTAAAAAATCATTTTTGGAAATCCCAAGTACCTCAATGTATATATAGTCATTTATGGGAATGGAAACATGTCTCCTTGGATGTGGTAAACCTACATCAATAATATCTATAACATTCAGACATTATGAAGCCAAATAAATAATAATTTAGTTTAAAATTATATAAATTTTAATCTCATCGAAAGGATTGACTAAATTTATATAAAAATAATGTAAGTTCTACTTTCCATTCCTTTTAAGGATTATATATATAGGGGAAATTGGGATAGATTTGATACCTGTAATAGATCATTCATCAATAAGAGTATCATTGATATATGGTTGAATAAATTCTATGATACTAATTTATATTTTTCTCTATATTAAACCACTATGAAAATCTATGGTCAATGTACACATAATTAAACATTATCACATAGGTTATACAAAAGTAATAGAAAAGAATAAATATAACGTAGTATTTTATGATTGGTTCAACCTCAATGTGAGATCTAACTCCCTTCCATGTAAAAAAATTCCTAATTCATATAAATTATAAGTATAATTGGATCGTAGTGATTATATATATTGTTCAATTCCAATATAATGTTTTTTATTTGTTTTATTTATATCCAACTTATTTTATCATCCATTTTGAGTGAAATATATTATGTAATTTATAAATGTACAAATATACATGAATAATTGTGTCACTCTTGGTATGAATAATATTTCAATTGTATTACTGTATGTATTTACATCAAATGATAAGATATTATATATAAAGTCCCAGAAATTCTATGGAAAATTTTTTCTTAAATACATGGGAATTTTACGAGACCACGGTTTCTGACAGTGCCTGATTCTGAGGCCTAGTGTGCCCAGAATAATTGTTTTATGTTTTGTTCAGTTATGTTCAGTAAACGTATGTGCGTGATTTTATATCTCTTGAAACGGTACTCAGAATTGAAATCCTAGGCACCATTGAACTTCCAGTGCAGATATTCACTTAAGGAGGACTTTACTAGAGTTGCTTTTCAATGTGAATGGAAGTTATAAATTGGGGTTTCTATTTTTAATTAAAAGTTAAATAAAAATGCATGTGTAAGACATTTTTATTTAAAAGGTGGTTAAAGTCTCTAAGTGGAGGTTAGGGGTGGGGCCAACCACACCCTAACCTCCCTTGGGAGGATATAACTAGTGGTGGGGCCCACTAGTTTAAACTCCACTTAAACTCCCCATGTAACTCTCAATTAAATTGAAGTGGGTATCTTAAATTTACCTTAACCCCTTTAAACACAAAAAACTCTTGGACTTCTCCTTTATAGATCCAACACATTGAACTAATGTTTTTATTAATTGATTTGTGTTTTTAAATTATTTTGAATTGATTATGCCAACATAATAATATGCGATATATTATTATGGTTGGAGTTTGCATAATTTGGCTTGGGTTGGTAGAATTGGGAGGAACTTTTGGAGGAATAATACCCTCTTGACGAAGAACACCATTTTCCACTGAAGAATGATGACGCGACTTATTTCTTTCCAATCTGGGAAAGAAAAGGAAGATGCCACCCGCAAAGAATTCCGCCAACGATAATGTCATTACCTACGATGTTGACGGAATGACGTTCATCTTCCGTGACACCGTCTTTCGCAACATGGACCACAAACCTTGAATCAATGTAGGGGTTACAATAATGTTTGATTCCACTCTCCATTCTACATCGTTAAATTGGAGTAATGTTGTCGTGATTGATATCATATGATGATCTGGGTTTGGGCCGCACGATCATGGCCTGAACCAAAAATTTGTTGCTTCCATTTGATGATGTCGGAGGCAGAGCCTAAAGGGCGGGGTGAAGTCGCACCGTGCCGGAGAATAACTGCTGCCAGGAGGACTGTAACGGACAGAAGAGGAACCATGGCCGAGAGGGCCACGGAGGAAGAAGAGGCACGGCGCCGTCGCGACGCGCTATAGAGCTAAAGGTCGCGGCCAGGCTGGGCCGCGACAGTGGAGGACCAGCTCCGTCGCACCTGCCGCATAGAGGTGGAGGATTTGGCTCACTTTTGTGGGCTGCTCAGCTAAACTGAACTGGTCGGTCTCTTGTTATCTGGGCTGAAGAACTACGGCACCCCAGCCGGGATGGACCTTCCGAGCCAGGTCGGGCCGACTCGCCAGCACACTGGGCTTTACAGGCAAGGCCCCTCTACGCTTAAATACAAATATCTCCTAGACCGCAAGCCCGATCGACGCACCGTCTATGTCACTGGGACCCTCGTAACTAGGAGTTCCTTTTGCTACTCTAAGTGAGTTTTGGACATATATTGAAGATGGTCGAGTTTAGAATGAGCATAAATTCAATTGATCCCCTTGAATGAAATAGCCAATAACTCTCAGACTAGGTATCTGATTGACGCACAATTTATCATGTTGGGTTCCTTTTGATGAGACAGATCATCGGGATACATCAACATAGGACATCTTGATAGTTGATGTATCGACACTTTACTTGAGGAGGGGACCCTCCCGGAATCAAGCGTGTTGTGTGTGGGAACCAAAGAGCTGGCTGCGACGACTATTGTACCGAAATCCTACGTGGTTTCTACGATGATGACTATTTTACCGGAAGCCTACATGGGTTCGAATGCAATGACTACTGTACCGGGATCCTCCGTTGGTTGGACAGTTCTGACTTTAATTCTTGTATCCTCTCCGGGTCCGACAGAATAGCTAGTCTTGTTCTTGTGTGGGTCCGACATCTTAGCTGGTCCAATATCCTATGTGGGTTCGATAGAATAGATGAATCAGTGACAACATCTGATCATATCTATCAATTTATGAAAGATTTATACCTATTTAATATGAATCATTTCTTTAAACAATTTTCATCGTGGGATTGACTTTACTTCCTGTATGGACTGGGTTGTTCTTGAGCACGACAGTTGGAGCCATACTATGAATTGTAACATAGTTATATGTATGGGCATGTACCTAAGTAGGGTTGGTTGATACTTTGTGATTGTATACTTATACTGTGGTTTATCCTTTTTGGATTCTGGGAGACCTTCGGGGGTCTCGGGGTCCCCTACTGAGTATTGTTATACTCACCCTTGTATGGACTTCGCCCGCACCTTGTTGTGTTATGTGTAGATGATGGAAAACAATGATCGAAGTTGAGGGTGACAGAAGGGAGACTCCTCATAGTTGGACTAGATGGGATGTACCACATGGATGATTTTTTCTAGTTTTGTAACTACACTTTAAGAAGGATTTCTAGGCGGACGATTCAGGAGCTATTTGCATTTTTACATGTACTTGTTCTGATTGTTCAATTGGGTTTGTATACTGGCCCACTTACATTCAGCACACCTTATTTTTATATTTTTAGTACCTGTTGCCTCTACTGCTTGTGTTCAGACTATGTGTGTATTACAGGTTAAAAGGAAATGCCTTCCATTTTTATCAAGAATTTGCCTTTGGTGCAAGTCTCCAGCCCTTGGCATATGGAAGGTGGGCTTGGGTTATTCACGGGACGGGCCCCGAGGATGGGTCGTGACAAATTGGTATCATAGGAGTCAGTTCTACCGCAGAACGTGGACTCTGATTCTTTTAACAGCAATATTGTTATGTGTTTTGGGTGTGGTTATCAGTTTAGGGAAACCAGTGTTGGTGCGGCGGCCGACGTATCCATTCACTATGACTCTGACTTCTGATCTCCGACTCAATGCATGAAAACACTTATTGCGTGTGTGTTTCCTTGAAAACGTTTTCTTCGTGATTACATTGTGTCATCTCACTAGGTATATCGTTATAACCATGAGTCACCTATTTCTTTTCATAATGGCCCCATGAAGGCGGCCAACTAGGGTTTCAAGTCGGTTACGAGATGGTATCCCAATGAGTGACAAGGCCTCAGTGGAGGGACCCATCACAGCGGAGGTACCACTACCCGCTGGGCCACCGATACCACCAGCCCCAGCAGCACAAAGTGCATGCTGCCGGTGTGCGTTTAATGAGTTCCAACTCTAGAGGCCACCCAGGTTCCAGGAAGAGACGGACCCACAGGTAGCTGAGGATTGGCTGGAGGCTGTCGTGAGAGTTTTTAGATTGGTTGGGACACCAGCCGACCTCATGGTGATTTTTGTCGTGAGTCTCTTGCATGCGGCGACAAGAAGATGGTGGAGCCTGATTCTCCCGGTGTATAATGAGGAATCATTACTTTTTATATATTTATAGATTCCTTTCTGCTCATAGTTTGTTCCAGCCACCCTTCATGAGGTGCGGATTCATGAGTTAATTCATCTGTAGCAGGGTATCATGATAATAGCTCAGTGATCATCGAGGTTCATTAACCTCTCGCACTACTACACATATATGGTACGAGACCCATTATTCAGTCCTCAGACCATTGACTAGGGACTCATTCATGAGATCAGGGCTTTGATGATTCCCCTCATCATTCTTACATAGTTAGGGGTGCTGGAGAGACCACTTCCAGTGGAGAGTTTTCTCACTAAGGAGACACCATCGGCGAGACCCACCACAGGGTGACACATAGTGGATTCTTCTGCAGTCAGCAATAGAAAAATGATGAAGAGGTCTAAGTGGACCAGGCCATCAATTTGGAGACCCTGGAATGCAAGTTCATTTGTGCGGGGCACACAAGACAGAGCCACCTATACGAGTATCAGGTAGTGCTATGCATTCAGTGGGCATGGCCACATGTCTCGTGACTGCACGAACCGTCTTGAAAATGAGCACCGGATAGTATAGGTACCTCCTAGGTAGAGGCATAGGTTTGACTGTGGTGGTCTGCCGGGAGTGGGCGAACATGGCCGAGGAGCTGGCCGAGCAGCGGGTGGTGGACAATGTTTCAAGGCTCTACCACCAGAACCACCGAGATGTCCAACCCGACCACAGGGTGCTGGAGGAACGAGGCAGGCACAACACCAGGTAGTCGAGGCCTATGACCACGGCTTACCTGAGATGATTTAATGTTCTATCTATGTCTACTCCACCCTTGATGCAGTACATATAGACACAGGTTAGAGTCATTCTTTTATTGTCCCTGCCCTCGTTCGGAGGTCAGAGATTCCGACCGAGCTGTTGGCTCGATCCTTATGACTCGAGACTCATACGAGAGAAGACGTGACAATTACGAACTAGTGGAAGCAGTGTGAGATTACTCTAGGAGGTGATAGCTTTGGCTGGAATCTTCTTGAAGTGGTGTTGAGGCCTTACAATGTCATCTTGGGTATGGATTGGTTATCCACAGTTCATGCTCAGATTGACTGTATTAGGCACAAAGTGCGGTGTACCCACATGGATGGGACCAGGTTTACCTTCACCGGTGAGAAGGATTCCTTAGAAATGTATAATGGACATACATAGAGAAGGGAGCAGCAGGTCACACATTAGCTGGCTAGTATTATCCTTGGAGCAGTTGATGTGCAATGTTCGAGTTTACTTGTTGTGGTGGATCAGTACGCATATGTTTTCTCTAAAGACGTTCCAAGACTACCACCACACATAGATGTATACATGTATATTGTTCTATACCTTGGGAAAACACCGATATCTACTCCAGTATATCGGATGTCTCCTGCCGAGCTTCGTGAGATAAGGGTACAACTGGAGGACTTGCAGGGGAAAGGATTTATCTGAACTAGGGTTTCACCATGGGCATCTCCGATTACTCCCGATGATTGATGACCTCTTGGATCAACTCAAGGGAGCACAATGGTTCTCGATGATAGACCTCAGGTCAGGCTATCACCAGCTCAGAGTTTGAGATGAGGATGTCCAGCAGATAGCCTTTAGGTGTCGGTATGGCCCCTATGAGTTCTTGGTTATGCCCTTCGGTGAAACCAACACACCGACAATGATCATGAGTCTCATGAACAAGATATTCCATCCTTAACTCAATTTTTTTTTGTAGCCTTAATTGAAAAAAACTGATTTACTCGACTACTGAGGAGGATCACACCTACTATTTGCGGGTAGGACTGGACACACTTCGTGAGAACCATCATTACGGTAAACTCTCGAAGTGACATTTCTAGATTCCAGAGGATCAATTCCTAGGACATGTCATCTTAGAGGCTGGATTTTTAGTGGATCCATCAATGATTGAAGAAGTACTTGTTTGGGAGCCACCATGGAGTGTGACCGAGGTGTGAAGATTCCTGGGACTGGATGAGTACTATCAGAGATGTGTGCCCGGCTTCATCAGAGTGGCAGCACCACATTCATCATTGATGATGAATGGGAAACCCTTCATGTGGATAGAGAGATTCTAGTAGAGATTTGAGGAGATGAAGTAGAGGTTGACCAGTGCACCCATCTTGAGGCTACTAGAGGAGGGTGTAGGGTATGTAGTTTACTATGACACATCAGGGACCCGACTCGGGTGTGTCCGGATTCAGGAGCGAGCAGTGATAGCTTATGGCTCTTAGTAGTTGAGATAGCTTGGGCTGAACTACCATGCCCATGACCTAGAGTTATCAGCAGTGGTATTTTCCTCGATGTTGTGGCGGCACTATCTGATGGGTGAGTGTTTTACAGTCCAATCTGACCACTGGAGTCTCAGGTAAATATTCTCGTAGAAGGACCTGAACCTGAGACTGTGACGATGGCTTGAGTTCTTCCAGGACTATGACTCCAATATTGTCTATACTCTAGGGAAGGGGAACGTTGTAGCTGATGCTCTCAGTAGGAGATCATGCATTCGGCTGCTAGGATAGGAGACAGATATGTTGGCCGAGTTATAGATATAAATTGTGGATAGAGATAGAGCAACCTTTCTACAGTCTCTCATAGTCACTACTCCACTTCTTCTACGAGTCAGAGAGGCACAATGTGGGGACATTAACAGTGACATGCGACATGATTAGATATCTTTAGGGCAGGCATCTGAGGGGTTTTCTGAAGGTGGGGAGCACGTCATCCTCTTCAGAGGATGTACCATGGTACCAGTTGCACTACAGGAGGAGGTGTTGAGTGTGTTGCACATATCCTCTCTAGCGGTATATCCAAGAGGGGCGAAGATGTATCAGGACCGCAAAAGACAGCACTGGTGGCTAGGTATAAAGAAGGTGGTAGAATATTTTGTCTCGTGATGCCTCACATGTAAGCAAGTGAAGGTAGAGTACCAGGTTCCAGCAGGATTGGTTCAGCCCTTAGAGGACCCAAAGTGGAAATGGGACTGGATATCCATGGATTTCGTGATGGTACTTCCACGTACATCCATAGGACATGAATCAATCTAGGTGATTGTCGACCGACTCACCATGTCGACCTACTTCCTACCGATCATAGAGTAGGGCCCAGTAGTGAGCATGGGACACCTCTACATGAAGGAGATCGTATGGATTCATGGTGTTCCATTGAAAATCGTCTCTGATCGAGATGCATGTTTCACTTCCTCGCTATGGAAGTGGTTGCATGAGTCTTTTGGGACACAATTTCACTTGAGCACCTACTTCCATCCTCAGACAGATGGCCAGACTAAGAGGACCATTCAGAATCTCGAGGACATGCTCCCTGCATGTGTCTTTGACTTTGTTCATAGATGGGAGGATCACTTACCCTTGGTGGATTTTGTGTACAACAACAACTACCACTCTACCATCGGGATGACACCTTCTGAGGAACTTTACGGCCAACCTAGAAGATCGCCACTGTGCTGGACAGACCCAGGGGAGTCAGCACTTGTAGGACCAGAGATGGTTTAGGCTATGACGGAGAAGGTTCAGATCATCCAGGATCGGATGAAGACTCCACAAATGAAATTAGAAGTCCTATGCTGATAGGAGACAGAGACCACTAGAGTTCGAGGATCACAACCGAATCTTCTTACAGGTCTCACCTCGATGAGGTATATGGAAATTTGGTCGGGGCGGCATGTTGTCTCCATGATTCATTGGACCATTCCAGGTCCTCAGCAGAGTAGACGAGGTGGCTTATGGCATGGCCCTTCCTCCTCAGTTGCACCGAGTGCACATTGTCTTTCACATATCTTAGCCAAGGAGATACGTGCATGACCCGTCCAACATAATCGACCATGGGGAGATAGACATCGATGATGTGGAGACATTCATGGATGTTCCATTGGAGATTGGGGATTTATAGGAGAAGTTCAAACATGGATGGTCGATTCCTATGGTGCACATTCGCTGGCAGCATGGGAACATCAAGGACAGCACATTGGAGAGGGAGGCTCAGATGCGTGATCAGTGCCCCCATTTGTTCCCTTAGTGTGTGTTATAGCTTATAGGGAACTAAAGTCCTAAGGTGGGTAGAATGTAAAGACTTGTAAATTCAGTGGAATTTTTTTCTTCAATACATAAAAATTTTATGAGACTGCAGTTTCTGACGACGCATGATTTCGAGGGTTGGTGTGCCCGTAATCAATTTCTGAAGTTTTGTTTTGGTACGTTCAGTAAACTTATGTGCGGGATTCTATATCTTATGAACCAGTGCTCAGAATCGAAATATGAGGGCACCGCTGAACGCGCAGTTATGGTATTCACTTAAGGAGGCCTTTAACACAGTTACGTTTCAATGTCAATGGAAGTTATAAATTGGGGTTATAATTTAAATTTAAAAATTAAATAAAAAAGTGTGTGTAACAAATTTTTATTTGAAAGGTGGTTAATGTTTCTATGTGGAGGTTAGGGGTGGGGCCCACCACACCCTAACCTTCCTTGGGTGGATATAACTAGTGGTGGGGCCCACTAGTTTAAGCTCCCCTTAAACCCCCCATGTAACTGTCAATTAAATTGGAGAGGGTCTCTTAAACTTCCCTTATCCCCTTTAAACCCCTTAAACTCTTTGACTTCTCCTTTATGGTACCAAAACATTGAAATAATGTTTTAATTAATTGATTTGTGTGTTTGAATTATTTTGAATTGATTATGCCAACATAATAATATGTGATATATTATTATGGTTGGAGTTGGCATAATTTGGCTTGGGATGGGAGAATTGCGAGGAACTCTTGGAGGAATAATACCCTCTCGACGAAGAACACCATTTTCCACAGAAGAACGACAATGTGGTTCGTTCTTTCTAACCAGGGCATGAAAAGGAAGACATCGCCCGCAACGAACTCCACCAATGACAATGTCATTCCCTTCGACGTTGATCAAATGGCGTCCATTTTCCATGATATCATCTTCCACGACTTCGACAATGTGCCTTGAATCTAGGTAGGGGTTACTTTAATGTTTTATTCTACCCTCTGTTATACATTGTTAAATTGGTGGAATGATTTTTCAATTGATATCATATGATGAGGTGGGATCGGGCCGCACGAACACGGCCCGACCCTCCCCTTTTTTTCTTCCATTTGATGACGTCGGAGGCGGATCCAAAATGGCATGGTGTCGTCGCACCGCGCTGGAGAATAACCATGGGTCGGAGGACTGTGGCAGACAGAATAAGAACTATGGTCGGGAGGGCCGCGACGAATGAAGAGGTGCGTCGTCGTCGCGCTACGCTGTGGAGCCGAAGGCCGCGACCAGGGTAGGCCACGACTGTAGAGGACCGGCCCCGTCTCTTTGGCCGTGTGGAGGTGGAGGAAGCGGCCCGCGTCTACGGGCCGCTTGGCCGAATCGAACCGGTCGGCCTCCTGCCGGCCTGTCTGATGAACTGTTGCACCTGAAGGCGCTGCGTGGAGGAGAATTACGGCCCGCAACTTCGAGCCGCTCTGCTGGGCGAACAGGTCGGCCACCTTCCGGTCGGGCTGGAAAACTGCGGCGCCCGTAGGCGCCATGTGGGATGAACCGTGGCTTGTTTTGCGGGCTATGTGCATATGGCAGAATCAGTCTACTACGGCCAGCCGAGCAGGGGAGAGGCGGCACTGCTGGGCGAACAGGACCAGCCCGCTATGCGGGCCGGGTCTACAGGTGGACCGCACCCCACCGGTCTGGGCCTGCCCCATAGCAGGTTCGGACCCGCCAAGACGGGCCGGGCCGACCCCCAGCCAGGTCAGACCTACCAAGCCGGGTCGGGCCGACCCGCCAACCCACTGTGTTTGACGGGTCGGGCATGTCTCCGTTTAAATCCGAATATCTCATAAACCGCGCATCTAATCGACACGCTGTGTGTGACACTAGGAACCTTGAAATGAGGTGGTACATTAGTGATACTCTAAGTGAGTTTTGGACAACCTTCGAAAACGGCCAGGTTTAGAATGAGCATAAATCCAACTGGGCCCCTGGAACAAAAATGCCAAAAACTATAAGACGGAGCGTCCGATTGATGTGTCGTCTGTTTCATTGGGTTCCTTTTGATGAGAAACAATTTAGGGATACATAAACTCAGGAATTCCTGATAGTTGATGTATTGACACGTGTCTCGTGGAGTGGACCCTCTCGGAATCGATTGTGCTGTGTGCGGGCACCCTAGAGCTGGCTGCAACGACTATTGTACCGGAATCCTACATGGGTTCGACAATGATGACTAGTGTTCTAGAATCCTACGTGGGTTCGAAAAAGATGACTATTGTACTGGGATCCTCTATGGGTCTGACAGTTCTGACTTCTGATCCTTTATCCTTTGTGGGTCTGACAGAATAGTTGGTCATGTATCCTGTGTGGGTTCGACTGCTTAGCTGGTCCTGTATCCTGTGTGGGCCTGACAACTTAGATTAATCAATGACTACATCTGATCAACTCTATCACTTTACAAAAGATGTATACCTGTGTGATCTAAGTCATGTCTTTCAACCATTATCATCGTGGTTATTGAACTTAATTCTTGTGTAGAATGAGTTGTGCTTGGGATAAAGAGTTGGAGTCGGACTGTGACTGATAACATAGGTATATGTTTGGGCATGGATCTAAGTATGGTTTGTTGATTCATTGTGGTTGTATCGTTATACTTTTTTTATCGTTTCTGGATTCAGGGAGACCTCCAGGGGTCTTGGGATCCCCTACTAAGTACTGTTATACTCACCCATGCACTGTCTTCGCCCGCACCTTGTTGTGTTCTGTGCAGACGACGGACAACAGTGATCGAGGCTGAGGGTGACGGACGAGAGACTGCTCTGAGCACAGGGACATGTTTTTCGATTTCTATACCAACTCTTCAGGTATGATTTCTTGAGTGGACGATTCAAGAGATGTTTTCCCTTTTTACTTTCACTTGTATTTGTTGTTCAATTTGGTTTGTATATTGGCCCACGTACTTTAAGCACAACATACATTTCTATTTTAGTACGTTTTGCCTCTAATGCTTTTGTTCAGACTGGGTGAGTGTTACATTTTAAAAGGCAATACCTTATCTTTTTATCAGGGATTCGCCTTTTGTGATAGTCTCTCACCCTTGGTATATGGAAGGTGGGCATGGGGTAGTCCCAGCATGGGCCACAAGGACGGGTCATGACATTATACTACTAACCCATGCATTAGACTGGTAGAAAATTATTTTTAAGGTTAACTTATCTCCAACCCAGCTCCACAATATCACATAATTTTAAATGAATTAAATAATATTTCAACATGAACACCATCATCTACCTCTTTGTCACCATAAAGACTACATATGCTAGTTAATGAGGCCAATTTAATTGAAATTTATATTGAATTAAATAACAATCACTAATCAATCATTTCTTATTATTACTAATTGATAAAGTAGTTATTCATCACATAAATGTGTAATTTTATCTTTACATGTTTTTATAATTTTATAATTATTTATTTTCCCAAACAATATTAACTTAAAATCATGGATAGAGTTTCTAGAAGTATAAAATAATTTTTTTTATTCGTAGCTACATATTGTTTTCTTCATCAAATTCTTCTTATGAAATATATTCATTGATCGAGGAAAATATTTAAAATATTAACATTTTATTCCACATTAAATTTTATTTCATGATCCTTTCATATAATATATATTAAATTACTAGATTAATGGCTTTATTCATTGATTTTTACAACAACTACAATATTTTATATTTTTAGAGTAATGCCGAATTTTCTATTAGGTTATTTTAAATGTTAATAAATTATATATTTTACAATACTATAATTTTTTACCATATGTTTAATGAATATATTATTTTAATGATTTATAGACATAAAATTTACCTTTGATAACACATATAATGTCCATAAATTTTTCCAGTTATCATAGAACCTCATAATGATCATGATATTATATTTTTAGATTTCAATTTTCCTCTAAAACAAAAATTAGGGAATAGAAAATGAATGTACAAATGGTTTTTATTAAATATTACCAATAATATGGTTATGTGATACATAAAAATTATGATATTATATGGAAACTTTTAATTTTAGATATATATATATCATAAAATTTTGAATATGAACATGACTAATATCTCCTTTATTTTTTTCCCACATTAGTGTAATCCTTACGATGTTATTATGAAATTTATTATGTCTATATCATTTTAAAAATTACATTATCCTTCTAACCAAACATAAATTAATAATTTTGGAACCATTAAATGTCTAATGTAGTTCAATAATTTTCTAGTTTCATCAGTCCAATAAAAACAAGGATTGAACCACCTCGACAAAAACTTTCATAAAACCATATTTCACATTTAAAAACGCATCAAACTCTTATAAATTCATCACCAATAAATTCATAAAATTTGTATTAAAAGTAGTAAAAATTTCAATATTTCTATTGTATAAATGAAATTATAGAAAAAAAATTATTTATATGGAAAATATTTTTCAAAAAATCCAACATTATTTTGAGTGATTATTAGAAATTCCAAAAACTCTATTTTTTATGAAAGTAATTTTTCAAAAAGGTATGTAAAAATTTATTTTTTAGAAATTTAATGATACAAGTAATACAATATTTAAGACTACAGGATGTAATATTTTTTTTTATCAAAGGGTAATCTTTAGTATTAGTAAGGATTTTGTTACTTTACCTTTCATCCAATAAGTTCATTTTATATATGGTCTTTTTGTGGTGGATGTACATACATAAGGATAAAAAATTGAATTTATAGATAACCAATATTTTACATTTTATAATTTATATTAAATTTCATAATAATTTTCATTTCTAATTTAAATTAAAAAAATATTGGGAGAGGAGAACTATTATGTTGAAAATATGGAAACCATTCTCTAATACCATTTTAATTAGTAAATGTTGTTTTTTTATATTCTTGACCACACCAATAAATTATTATATTTTTAAACTATTTTATCCTCCAAACAAGATTATTATTTATATTCTATGAATAGAGTTTCCTTTCATATATTTCATGATAAATAGTTATTGATGATCCATCCAACCATATAATAAAAAATATAATGAATGGAGTATTGTTTAATCACATTCAATAGTTATTTATTTACATATTATATATAAATATATCATTAACTCCAAATACATATTAAATTGAATAGGCCCAACGATTTAAAAATATGTTTTCATTGAAATAAATGAAACCCTTAATGAAGTAACAACACATTACCTCCTTAATAATATAATATACATGATCTTAATCAGTCCAAGAACACTTGCATTATCAAATTCTAAATTCATCTATTTTTACAAGTATACATTTATATTTCATCAAGACACCTTTGATTGAAAATACATACTTATCTTATAATATATGCATTAAATTAAATTCAAAAACTACATAATATGCATAGTAACTAAAACATTACGAAAAGGTCATCAGTTAATACCAACTACCATACAAGGATACATTCCCATGAGAATTTTATAGGATGTATTGAAATAAAATATTAATAATGTATTAGGTATTTTGAATTGTGATTTGACTCAAGCATCAGTATTATCGTATGACATTACACTTTGTAGAAGTGTTAGAATTTTCATTTTTGGATGATCAATGATCCTTGGGATTTGGTTTGGTATTTGGTGATTAAATTTTATAATATGTTTTCACATGTGCATTATTGGTACGTTGATGATTGCTTATGGTGTTGGTGGTATTTTTAATGCCTAAAAATGATTTTTACTACGTATTTTGGAAATTAAATCTTATTTTTTTAAAATTATGATGTACCCTGTTAATAATTTAATAATGATTTAATATGAGTTCCTTGATTATTTATTAATTTTTTATGTATAAAATTCTGTAATGCTTTAATGATTATGAATTTTATTATTTAGAAATTAAATTATCAATAAATACTCAAGTATGAATATGTTGATTAATCGTATATTCTGGATTCATTAATGATATAATTAATTCATTGGAATTATTACTATGAAATTATTACTGAACTAAATTATTATTTTACGAGTCTTAATGAGAAATTATATCTTCAAATGTGCTACAATAAAAATTTTGACTTAATGATTTGTAGACATCAGAACTCCTTCTAAAAATGTAAGACAACATAAGATTAACTATTTATATAATATTATTACATGTTGTTTAAAAAAAATCATATATGTAAAACATGTTCATAATTATATTAATTATTAATAAATGGTAGGAAGATAGTTTTATATCAAATCGGTGCTCTTACACACACAAAAATATATTAATGCATCAAAATAGGCTATCTAATCCCACTCATCAACTACATGTGAGATTTCTATAATTTCTTACATAAATTCAGTTGTTCCTATAACATGGATTCACAATGGATATTTATAATAATATAGATATAATTAATTTCTATATTTCTTTATATTTATTCATACCTCACTAAAAAAACTAATTTCATTTTTTTAATATTTATTAAATAATTTTACTAAATCCAAAATAGTCATAGTGTATCAAGAGCTATAATCATAAATTTCATAGGTATATAGTATAAATATATTTAATATTTAATTATGTATTATTCTATATTTAATTAATATGTGTTGGTAAATTCATAATTGTTTGGCCATGAATATAACTACATCAAGTATATATTTATTATAGGAGACACTAGGGGTAGTCCCATGTATGATGTGGGGATGATTCACATAGTTATTTTTTCTATAGTATTTTGGGTAAAATTTCAAAACATAATGAATTATTATTTTATTATTCTATCATTTCATGGTTTTCTAGTTTGGGGTAGATTTTGATAACCATTACCATAGTTGGTGAGGAACGATCCATTATGCTGTCTTACATCAAATTGGTTATTTATAATGATTTTGATTAGTTTATCAGTTTATAGGGAATTTTTAACATTTAGAATCACTTATGAATATGGTTGGCCCACTAATTATGGGTTTTTAAACCATATATAAAGGGGAATGTATGGAAAAAAAATTCCATGTATATAGAGGATGTTCACAATACCGTAGATACCATAATTTTTTGTTAGAGAGACAACCAAATTGGATAATGTCACTCACATTTTTGAGTGATGTATTAGCTTGAGCTTAAGTTATATTTTTGTATATTATTATTAGGAATCATATTGGATGTATGATGAATTTTTATTTCATGGTGTATGTATATCCTATGTGAAAACAATTTAACCAGACAAACAAATTATTTTTCATCATGATAAATTATTGATTTACCATTACACACTGTAACAATATAAATTTGGAATAGTCATATTGTGGATTTATTTTAATGGGGGAGAGAAATTTATAATTAATTAATAATGAATATTTAAAAAAATTAAAAAACAGGGACATGTATGGACATTTGATATCGACAGCATTTGGGGTTCGCATACTATGTTCATATAAACACCATGCACATGTCACAAACCAACCTGGGTACTCGGGTAACTTGATAACTGAGCTATCATTAACATATTATGAAGGGAATTTTCAAACCCCAAGGGTAGGCGACTAACACCTATCATATTAAAAAATGAATTCTTGAATGATTTTTCCACAATCATTTCAAAATATATTAACAATATCAATATACATACAAGAAAAATTAAATAGAGTGTAGAGTACATGAATTCAAATAGATAAAAAAATTTAATGAACTATAAAAATGTAGTTGAAAAAAGTATAAAACAACACGTCTTAATGGATAAAATTCTCCATGACTAAGTATCTATAGGAATTACCATCTACATGTGGTGCCTCATCCCGAATCAAACATGGAATAAGATAATATAAAAAACACAATGTCATAGGTAATTCGTGATCTAAAATACACATAGAGTATCACTATAGATTCCATAAGATATGACATCATTTAATTATCCAAATAAAAAGATATCAATGTTAGAGAAAAATATTTTAATATCAAAATCATATTTAAAAAATCATTCTTTACATTTCAAATGATTGAAAAAATTTAATCAAATGCTTTGCATTTCATGTTATGGAATACATCTAAAAATGGATTAATAATCGATTTTTATAAAAGTGTTTATATAAAATCCAAAGGAATGTAAAAATTTTATTCCAATGTTATATATTCATTTCAAATGAAAGAAAGTGTGAAACATGTTCATATAATTAAATGATATTATTATTCAGGTCTATTGGACTCCATATAATCATGTTGACATGGAAATATGACTATACACATTCCCCATTCGACACTGTTCTATATGAATTTGTTATAATCCAAGAGAGGATCTAACATGATACAATTATGTTTTAGAATGTTTTAAATCATAATTTTCTATCCAAATAACTCACTAAACAACCAAGGATTTAATGTTCACTAATAACAATCAAAATATTGTAAATTTACTTTAATAATTATTAAAGTAATATTCAACCGATTCCCAAATTAAAATATTCCAATTTTCAATTAAAAATAAAAATGGGTTTTTAATGAAATCATTCAATTTTCCATTATAAAACCCAAATAACTCAATTAAATCTATTTACACCATTTTTCACAAATACGAATTTTAAATAAATTCCTTCCATTTAAAAATTATTTTTTCACAATTAAAATTCAACAATTTTAATCACATAAAAATTCATCAATTTAACAAGTACACACAAATTCAATGGAATTAGCGTTTTTCTGAATTTCATGTAAAAATATAATTTCAAAAACCAAATACCTTACTTAAATAGAATTGGATACTAAAAAAAATTTATATCATAAAAATAAAAACCCACACATTCAATTGAATGAAATTTTATCAAATCAATAAAATTTAATTTTAATTAAATTTGAAAATAAATATAGAACCACCATCATTTTCCACAAAAACACAATTCCAACAAAAGAAAATGCCAACATAGACAAAGGTGGAGAAGATCATAGGACTCAACCTAGAAACATGATTTATTAGCACAAAGTCTAGATCCCTAAATCCAACAGTGATATATCAAAATCAAAATAATGGAAGATAAATAGATGAAGATATAGGGAGATAGCTTAACCAAAATGTCACGTCACTACTATAACAATGATAAATCACTAAATGAAACAATCCAGAAGGGTTTTAGGGATAATAAATTGATAGGATGGGTCTTGGGTCAAGAGATAGTATGTATGGAGAGGATGAAGTATAATTTTATTTCAATAACCATGTTAAAAAAAGACTCAAGACATTACTTAATGTGTAACCTAATTACATGTCACATAATTGGAAAAAACCAAAATCCCCAAAAACCCAAAACCATTTATAAAAAAATGGATTTATTATTATTTTAGAAATTAATTTTAATGTATCCACATGAATCAATGTGTAAATCCCAATAAGGATACAAACACCATACATCTTATGGTGAAAAATATAAAAATATGTAACTTGCACATTATAGGTATCCTTACAATTCCTTCTCAAGCCTACCCCGATAACAAAAATGGAAAAACATAAAATGGTAATAAATATACATGAAATAATGGTTGTGAGATATTACATCATCCCAATCATTAAAAAATTTCTCCATTGAAATCTAGTCAAGAAGAAAACATATAAAAAATGTGAGCCCACTACTCTCCCATCATTGCCTCGTGCTTCTATGGAACATAAAAATATGAAATGTGATACAATAGAACTCGAACCAATTGTATCTTCCTACCTCTATATTCCATAGTTTTATTATGAAATATCATGACTGGTCATTAAGTGACAAACTAATTAGGTTGAATCTCAAGATCGATCTAGATCAGAACAAGATTTGGATAAAATAGATACATTCATAGATGAGATACATGTAACACATTATTCATCGACATTGTCTTCGGTTAATGTTCTTGATGGTAATAAACGTGTTACCGCATATTCAACAAACTAAAAGAATCCCACAAATTGAATTGAATGATTCAATTTCCTCCAAAAATTTCGATGACCCAACAATGATGAGACATTAAATAAAACCTTTTCACCAACTAATATTTCTAACCGTCTACAGTGATGATCAACACAATATTTTTACAGGCTCTATGTCATCAACATTCTCGGATGAGTAAACTAAATCATTGAGGGCATTCCATGAATACTCCCTAGACCAACCAAGTAACATTCACCAATCTCTGACCAACACAACAATGATATAGAATCTTGGCCATATAAGGCCCCAAAATAAGCCATTTCTATCACAGAGTGGTAAATATTAATATATATAAACTCATCCCGACGTAGATTTTCATCCAAAGACCAAAAAATTGAGAAAACAGGCATGGAGAATATCCTCAATAATATGTATTTCTATTTCTATCTATCTAGTTGATAGCAGATATTTTTCCATTCTCAAATGGACCTTAGATCCATGTACCCACTGAAGGTCTCTCTAAAAAACGAGAAGTGAACATAGGATATCTATTTGAGACATTATTATATTGAAATCCTTGATGATAAACTATATTATCCACATTGATATTTCCCAACTCCCCAATGTTGGTAATATCATGAATGGTTATAATGTTGGATGATATTGTAAACCTACCAATCACAAACCATATCAATTTATTTATTCTATAATGAGTTGGGGAAACAAAGAATATGTCTATTTAGATCTCATACCACATCCACATTATGAATGGATGTTTCTAAATCAAACCCAAAGGTTTTTGGTGCACGTAATTATCATGTTTGAATGTGTAAAAATGATTGAAATTTTTAAAATGCCCCATCTCATACAATGTCGCGACTTGTGATAGATGGGCTTGTACCATGACTCCCAAGGCCTGGTCCATATAAGACAGGGGATAGAAGCTAGTGTTGAGAAGTAAAAATACTAAAATGGGAAGACTTTTCTTATTTACCTATAAACATGCACACATCTCCAAGAATATAGAACGAAGACTTGTAAAAAACTATAACATTGTGCATGCATATATCTAATTCCATAACTATAGTATGATATGATGTAAATGAAATTAATCATGTCCAAATAAAATCTCAACAAAAATATTATGAAAACTAATGTACAACCTGAATGTAATTACTATGACTGCAGTCATAAAGCTATTGGAACACACCTCAGTTTGTTATGTCTCACTAACCATCATCAGGTCCTGATCCACCTAATACTCTATCAAATGGCTGATCTTGGTCACATGACATGACACGTGCTAGGAAATCACATCACAAAGTTAGTATCACAATGCATTGTTAGAAAACCCAAGTCCACAAATCATACCATAATGGAATCAAATTCATATATACATAATTATATGTTTAATTTACATATTATATGAAAATCCATGTATAGTCAAAAAAGACACATAGTGTAGAGGAAATTCACTACCATAGTATATCATCCTAGGATTTCCATCATGATGACTTCCACATAGGACGTGTCTAGGAGAAGACACTCCTAATAATGATAGAACTGATGAAGTCCTTATAATATATATTTATTATTGGGTCCCTTAATGAGATATAAAATATGGATTTTCCTAAGAGAATATGATACATGGATGAGGATCACGTCCAAGGACATGTGGTACTACCAAAAAATGAATCTGTATTAACCCCCTATGCAGGGGGATCGATTCTTGTGTAGTGTTTTTCATGAAGATACCAATAACTACATCTTGATAATGATGATGAATATAGGATCTCACTAGAGGAATATCAGAGGGATTGTAATGACTCTATCTAAGAAGTCCTACTAAAGGGATCATTGTTATAAGAGTGGGATAAAATTCTATAATAACCATATTAGAATGGATAAGGGGAACAAAACCTAACAAAAAAATACCATGATATATATTAAAAGAAAAATGATCCGTTTATAAATGAGTTCAAGATATGTAGTATGGGTCACATGTCGTGCCCCTTGAACACTTTTACTATATGTGTAAAAAGTATGTGTCACCACGTTGTATCCACATATGGGTGTACAAACCAAATATAATACTAGGATATCCAATATGTGTCTATGTACATTCCTTAGAACACTTTGAATTCACCTTGGAGGGACCTCATGTAGTGTGATATATTTCACACATCATGATATTCTTAACTTTCACCTGAATACCAACCTGCCACTCTGGGGAAAACACACTATGAAATCCAAGATTACACAGTGTGTTGATCAAGATTTTCCATAACTCTTCTTTTATTTATAAATTCCATATAAACCTTGGATTCTATCTGTCACATACATGACTTATTTTGAAGGTAAATTTCATTTATTTTCCCTTCATTCTTTGTTTTGGATGGTTTCCAAAGGTTTTATGGAGAAATAGATGAGTTTTAATGAATTGGGCCAAACCGTGAGCCCAATTCCAGATTTAAAAATAAATTTTGTTTCCTTTATAACTTTTCATTTTTTAATATTTCTCCCTCATTCCAATTCCTAAATGGTATACGCTGACCTATTAACACCAAAATATAAATTTGGAGCCTTTATAAATCCATAATCATGGTGGATATGGGTTTTTATTTAAGATATTGGGCCTGCTCAAAGGCCCATTTCCTGCATTAAAAATAATTTTTAAATGTTTTTATATCTCCTTAACTATTTGCGATTTTTCAGTGATTCAACCTCCCACTAGACCCTAATAATCCCAGGCACGCTCCCATTTCCTTACCCCCCCTCCTTGGAGCTCTTTGATATCGAGAATTAGGGCTGATCTTCATAGGGTGTCTCAAATCGGCCAGAATTGAAGAGGTAACTTCATCCCTTCTTAACTCTCTCATTTCATACTCTTTTCCCTCCATTCCAGTTCCTAAATAACCTCCTAAATCTTGTTCGAACAATCCCTGAATTTGGGCTATTTTAAATTTAAGAAACTATTGTTTTTGGAGTGATTAATTCAGGATACTTCAAGTAGGTGAGTCTATTTCTTTCCTCTTTCAAATTGCTTAGTGTTTCTTCCCTAATTCGTGAATTATAAAAATTCCAGAACTTAGGGTTCGTTCCTAGGTTCTAATATAATGTATTTTGGGTGAAATATTGAGGTTTTAGGTTTCTTTTAACTTACTTGATGTGTGGCGGTCGTGCGGTTGATGTTTCACCCCAATATTTGAGAGTTTCGACACATTCGGTAGGTGATTCCATGGATAACCATTTAATGATGAGTTAGTTTGCTTGATTAAATAATTTTACATGTTCCTTATGTGTTGTGAATTATGAGAAAACCATTTCTGGTAGCAATAGTAAATCATTTGTTTTTAAAGTTACATTTTTGCTTGAAGTGTGTATTTTTCAAATGTATTTCATGTGTTATCTCTTGTGGTAGTTTTGTAAAATGTAGAAGTGGTTTATTAGTTGTTGAAAGGGGCTGACAATTATTGTTGGGAAATGATATAGTTCCCTGTGGGACTAAATAGGGGGTGTATTTGAATGGTTTTATTTGTATAACCTTGTTATACTCCTTGAAAGTGTTTTATGGATTTGTGTGTTCTCATGGGTATCTTTTGTGATATTATTAACGGTGATTATATAACATTTGAAAGTGGATTATTACATGTTGATTGGGCTTCCAATTCTGTTTTGGTAGGGTCTTGGTGTGCTTTTGGCTGAAAAAGAGGTTTTTGAAACGGATTTTATGTCCAAAGTTTGGGTATACTCTTTATAATTGTTTTATGAAAGTTTTGAATGGTTTATTGGGTTGTGTAATAGGTGAAACTATATCAGCAAACTATTTTGGTAGGAGTATATTTTTAAAAGGTACATTTCATTTGTGAAAATGTTGTTATGTGATATTTATCATCCTAGAAATATATTATTAAATTTTTTGAAGGAGATATTGAGGAGTGAAAGTGATGTGAAAGTGATGTGGAGTGTTTTGTGTGAGTGTGATGTGAAAAATTGAGTTTTTGATTATGAAATAAGTGTTATATTCCATGTGTGTATACTGTTATAAAAGTTTAAATATCTTATAATTGTTTTATAAAATTGTTTAATGGTTTTGTGGAAGTGTTGAAGAAATTTGAAACGAGTTGTGGGCTATTTTGGTGTGATTCGGATTTCAAAATCATTTTGAACGAAAAAGGGATTTTTGTTACTTGTGTGGTATACATATGGGCTGTTTGGTGAATTTGAGATGTGGAAATGATATTTTCATGTTCAATGTATATTTCTTAACTTGTTTAACTTGTTTGAGCACAAGGGGAAAACCTGGGTATCTAGGTGGGTGGATGTGTACTAGTATGCTAGTGAATCCGTGGGTTTTGGCCTCAGTTTCACTTAGCAATATTGACGCTTACAACTCTAACTAGACCATGATGATGATTATTGGGGACCACTAGGTTATGGGTATGTTCCCTACTAGTGGCTCGTGCATGAGAATGGATATTTGTGATGATTACTCTCACCGAGATACGAATTACCTAGGACCCACAGCTCGCTAGTGCCTAGGGGTTACTTCCTATTTCTTATGCTCATTATTTACTTTGTACTTACCGTCGGCATACGGTATAGTTGGCTGGAAAATTCAGTAGTGTTGAAATTATTTTTAAAAGTGTTGATTCTTAATGATAGCCCACTTGAAAACTGTTTTTATTCAAAGTTGCATCTTTTAGAAATTGTAACTAGCTTTTCATGTTTTTGAAAACATGCATGTTTTTCATCTTTAAATGTTTATCACATGGAATATATTAGTGGTGGTCTCCTACTGGGCATTGGATCACACCCTACTTACACCCTTGGGTGTAAGTAGACATGGTTATTTGTTTTGTCGCAGGTTGGGTACAGTTTTTTTGTTCCAGTGGTTCGGGTTTCTAGTAGGTCCTTGGTGGTGAAGTCTTGTGGAGGTGGCTTGAGGGCGGTTCCCCTTGCCATGAGGGTTCCTGGGATGTCATTATTTGGATTTTTACCTTTGGTATAGACCTTTTGAGTTGTTTTAAGCCATGTAATTCAGTTCTTAATTTTTCTAAAAGATTGCTTGGTTTGAAAAATCCAGATCTTTTTCATTGGATTCTTTTATTGTTTTATGTTTATAAACTCGGGTAAATCGTTCTCAATTTTCAATTTATTATACCCGGGAACTTGTGGCAGCCCGTGGGGATCGATAACGCCCTTCGGGCCTTGTCACGGCCTGGGTTTGGTGCCATTTTTGGTGGCGATCAATTCGGTTCGTGACAAAATGGTATCAGAGGAGGTTCAGGTTAACTCTTTGGGTCATGTTATTTGGGGAAGAGTCAGGATAGTCTGGAGTTAGGATTTTTGGGACATGGAATTATAGTTATGGGTAGTGTGCCTGATCCCCACACCTCATAATGGGATTCATGTTTCGAAGAGAAGTCAGGATTTATCTAAGTCCTTCGGTTTTCGTGGTTCGATGATGATTAAGGGAAATGAAAAGAGAGTTGGGTTAATGGTCCTAGTGAGCTCGAAAGGCCTGACAAGCCATGTGGAGCCATGGATATTCCCTAGAACACTCTCTGTGATAGTGAAGTGATTGGAATATGGTTTCCAACCATATTTCCAAGTCACCCACTGAAACTAGTGTCCTCTTGCACTGTTTTGTGCTTAGGTTTTGAAACCTTAACACTTTGGTTCTAAGAAGTGTAAAGTTTTTGTGAAATGATTTTCAAATAAAGAAGGAATGGTTTGGTTTATGAAATGGAAGAACTTAATTTTCAGAATGGTTTTCAAATGTAAAATGGTGTACTTACACCTCTTTGAAAGCAGGAACTATATTGAAGTTGGTTTTGAAAAGTGTTTCCAATAGAGTTTTCTAAACAATCAGAGTGTGTTTTAATGGGATGAGATGTTTTGAAATTGATGTGAATATCTTGAAAGTGAGTTATTTTCTAAATTTTTGTGTCTTTCTGAAGATTTTTGTAATATGTGAGTTGGAATTTTGATCTCATGGTTAGCAGTTACGAGAAAAAAAGGATGTGTTGGTTAACCGTTTTGGTTTTGAAAAGTGGAAAGAATTTTTGTTTTAACCTTTGGTATTTCCATTAGCGACCACATGCATGGGGTTATATGGGATGATGGATAGTTGATGGCACGACTGGATGTGTGCCAGGATGGATATGAGGAGGGTGTCTGGTGTGGCACAAAAACATGCATGTGTGAGGCCCATGGGGTACCATTGGTGGATATGCTTACTGCTAAACTGTTTGTTCTCAAAGAATTACTTTTAAAGAAAAACACGATGTCTTGAGGAATATATTTTTATGGTTTGTATTATGGGTTTTTTGAAAATGTTTTTGTTGTGGGATGTTTTGATTCCAAGAACCCCTTCTGTTTGAACTATGTTTTGGGTTTTTGTTTGATCGGTAAGCTGTGTTGTAGGGAAGGTTAGTGGTCTCTTTTGAAAAATGTTTTGGGATGCCTTTACGGTAGTTCCCTTCATGTGTTTGGAGCTGGTTTATGGATTTTTTTGACCAATGGACCAGATTGGTTGGGTCCTTGGGTTCTTTCATTGGATAAGGTATTCCCCCATTAAAGGTTAATGCATAACTGAAGTGCAACCCAGATTGTTTCTCCATTGGAAAATCCTCCAGTTGATCAATATAAGGAATCTATTTCTTGAGATTTTTAGATTGAGTATACACCCTTTCCTATATTGGTTTTGTGTATCCTCTTGTAGTGGGATATTGATTATAGATGGTTTAAAGTGACATTAGCCTCTTATGTTTCCTAATTTTTCGAAGGTGGAAGTGTTCTGGGTTTGTTAGCATGGATGAGTATTTGGATAGTGTCTAAGAGGAACTCTCGGTCCTTCATAGTCTCTTCGAATAAGGAGTTCATGTTAAACTACTATTGTGGGAAATCTAGTCATGAGAGGATATTATGGACACTTTCTAGAATTGTGTGTTGTTTAGGGATGTTGTACAAGTTCCTTCTCTATTCATTTTATATATCAGTCGTAATGGTCATGTTCGGTGATTCCTTGTGATGGCATGTGATCGATTGACTGTAAAGGTGAAAGTTGGGAAATCATCTGAGAGTCTCTATTATTTTGGGAGAATGTCTCCCTTGAAAAAAAAAACTAAAAAAATTCCATTTTAGAGGAAGGTGAGTATAAGTGTTCTTTACTTATATTGTTTCTCACCCAAACAAACAAGGTGTGATGTGTGTACATCTTCTAATCCCTTGTTTCAGTGAAATATCGATTTAGGGTAAAGTGAGTTTGGAATGTGTTATGTCTTGGAAAAAACTTTTCGAGGGGAATGTGGTGTAGTTGTTGTTTGCAATGAAAAAAGAATTCTCATACAGGTGGTTTCCAAAGCCTAACTGTGAGGCCGAAGATGCTTCAATATTTTGAGCTCCAGCCATAGGTCCCGGAGAGAAGCTAGTGTGTAGTCAGGGGAAACCCCAGTGTAATTTAAACCCTTGTGCAAAGTCCTATACTCAATATGAAAGATAAGAAGAGTTTAAACCTATGGTGTCATTATATTTCTTATGTTGTTCCCATTCGGTGGAAATAGGTGGAGGGTCTTGTACCCATGTCATCACACAATGGTATTCCCTCCCTCTTTGATTTCCATTGAGTCTTTAGAGAAAGGTTTGAAGTTTGGCTATACAGGTTGACCACACGGTTTGCACTTGGTTAGTAGTGACCATGCCCCCCCTAAAAAAACCATGTAGATAGAAGAATCTCCACTGTTAGTTCATGGTTTCCCAAACCATGCAGACTAACCATGTGGTCATCCCAACACTTTATATTTTGGTGTCTTTCTGTACCAACCCATGCTGGTCGATTAAGATTGTTGGTTCTTATGGTGGGGAGCCTATTTTTTTCCCTGTACCAATAACATAGATTTATCCATGGTCAAGGATTGGTGGTAGGTAGTCTCATTCAGATCTATCAATCTACCTAAATCTTCTTTGAGTAACCATTGAGATTGGAGAGTGCCCAATGGTTTAGTTATAGCAAGGTATGTGTAACCTTGTTCGATGTTGGTGTTCGTTTGAGTGAATTTCTTGAGTCTTGTTCTGATAGTATTTGAGGTTTTTTCCTTTGGGATAAAGCCTGAATGTGATTCATTGTTTCAGGAATGTGGTGTATAATTTATTTGTGAATTATTACTTCCTTAATTGATCAATGGAGGTGTTTTGTCCTTTAGGGGCGAAACCTGTAAAGGGAGTACATCTTGGTCTATCAGTTCGGTTTGGCTTTCGTATATGGCCTTTCTATAGCATTCCGGGGGCGGAAAGTTTTCATGGAGGGGAGAATTGTCACATACATGACTTATTTTTAAGGTAAATTTCATTTATTTTCCCTTCATTCTTTGTTTTGGATGGTTTCCAAAGTGTTTATGGAGAAATAGACGAGTTTTCATGAATTGGGCCAAACCGTGAGCTCAATTCCAGATTTAAAAATAAATTTTGTTTCCTTTATAACTTTTTCATTTTTTAATGTTTTTCCCTCATTCTAATTCCTAAATGGTCTCCTCTGACATATTAAAACCAAAATATAAATTTGATGCCTTTATAAATCCATAATCATGGTGGATATGGGTTTTTATTTAAGATATTGGGCCTTCCCGAAAGCTCATTTCCTACATTAAAAATAATTTTTAAATATTTTATATCTCCTTCAATATTTGCGTTTTTTAGGTGATTCAACCTCCCACTCGACCCTAAGAAACCCAGGCGCGCTCCCATTGACTTACCCCCCTCCTTAGAGCTATTTGATATCGCGAATTAGGGTGGAACTTCATAGGGTGTCTCAAATCGTCCAGAATTGAAGAGGTAACTTCATCCCTTCTTAACTCTCCCAATTCTTACTCTTTTCCCTCCATTATAGTTCCTAAAATACCTCCTAAATCTTGTTCGATCAATCCCTGAATTTTGGCTATTTTCAATTTCATAAACTATTGTTTTTGGAGTGATTAATTCAGTATACTTCAAGTAGGTGAGTCTATTACTTCCCTCTTTCAAATTTCTTAGTGTTTCTTCCCTAATTCTTGAATTATCAAAATTCCAGAAGTTAGGGTTCATTCCTAGGTTCTAATATACTGTAATTTGGGTGAAATATTGAGGTTTTAGGTTTCTTTTAACTTACTTGATGTGCGGCGGTCGTGCGGTTGATGTTTCACCCCAATATTTGAGGGTTTCGACACATTCGGTAGGTGATTCCATGGATAACCATTTAATGATGAGTTTGTTTTCTTGATTAAATAATTTTACATGTTCATTATGTGATGTGCATTATGAGAAAACCATTTTTGGTAGCAATAGTAAAGCATTTGTTTTTAAAGTTACATTTTTTTTGAAGTGTGTATTTTTCAAATGTATTTCATGTGTTATCTTTTGTGGTAGTTTTGTAAAATGTAGAAGTGGTTTATTAGTAGTTGAAAGGGGCTGACAATTATGGTTGGGGAATGATATAGTTCCTTGTGGGACTAAAAAGGGGGTGTATTTGAATGGTTTTATTTGTATAACCTTGTTATACTCCTTGAAAGTGTTGTATGTATTTGTGTGTTCTCATGGGCATCTTTTGTGATATTATTCACAGTGATTATATAGCATTTGAAGGTGGATTATTACGTGTTTATTGGGCTGCCAATTCTGTTTTGTTAGTGTCTTGGTGTGCTTTTGGCTTAAAAAGAGGTTTTGGAAACGGATTTTATGTGCAAAGTTTGGGTATACTCTTTATAATTGTTTTATGAAAGTTTTGAATGGTTTATTGGGTTGTGTAATAGGTGAAACTATATCAGCAAACTGTTTTGGTAGGAGTATATTTTTAAAAGGTCCATTTCATTTGTGAAAATGTTGTTATGTGATATTTATCATCCTGGATATATTTTATTAAATTTTTTGAAGGATATATTGAGGAGTGAATGTGATGTGAAAGTGATGTGGAGTGTTTTGTGTGAGTGTGATGTGAAAAATTGAGTTTTTGATTATGAAAAAATTCTTATATTCCATGTGTGTGGGCTGTTATATGAGTTTAAATATCTTATAATTTTTTTATAAAATTGTTTAATGGTTTTGTGGAAGTGTTGAAGAAATGTGAAACGTGTTGTGGGCTATTTTGGTGTGATTCAGATTTCAAAATCATTTTGAACGAAAAAGGGATTTTTGTGACATGTGTGGTATACATATGGGCTGTTTGGTGCATTTGTGATGTGGAAATGATATTTTCATGTTCAATGTATATTTCTTAACTTGTTGAACTTGTTTGAGCACAAGGGGAAAACCTCGGTATCTAGGTGGGTGGACGTGTACTAGTATGCTAGTGAATCTGTGGGGTTTGGCCTCAGTTTCACTTAGCAAGATTGATGCTTACAACATTAACTAAACTATGATGATGATTATTGGGGACCACTAGGTTATGGGTATGTTCCCTACTAGTGGCTCGTGCACGAGAAAGGATATTTGTGATGGTTACTCTCACCGAGATACGAGGTACCTGGGACCCACAACTAGCTAGTGCCTAGGGGTTACTTCCTATTTCTTATGCTCATTATTTACTTTGTACTTACCGTCGGCATACAGTATAGTTGGCTGGAAAATTCTGTACTGTTGACATTATTTTTAAAAGTGTTGATTCTTAATGATAGCCCACTTGAAAACTGTTTTTATTCAAAGTTGCATCTTTTAGAAATTGTAACTAGCTTTTCATGTTTTTGAAAACATGCATGTTTTTCGTCTTTAAAAGTTTATCACATGGAATATCTTAGTGGTGGTATCCTACTGGGAATTTTCTCACACCCTACTTAGACCCTTGGGTGTAAGTAGACATGGTTATTTTTGTTGTCGCAGGTTGGGTACAGTTTTTTTTGTTCCAGTGGTTCGGGTTTCTAGCAGGTCCTTGGTGGTGAAGTCTTGTGGAGGTGGCTTGAGGGCGGTGCCCCTTGCCATGAGGGTTCTTGGGCTTTCCTTATTTGGATTTGTACCTTTGGTATAGACCTTCTGAGTTGTTTTAAGCCATGTAATTCAGTTCTGAATTTTTGTAAAAGATTGCTAGGTTTGAAAAATCCTGATCTTTTTCATTGGATTCTTTTGTTGTTTTATGTTTATAAACTCGGGTAAATCATTCTCAATTTTCAATTTATGATACCCGGGCACTTGTGCCAGCCCGTGGGGATCGGGAACGCCCTTCGGGCCTTGTCACGGTCTGGGTTTTGTTCCATTTTTGGTGGCGATCGATTCGGTTCGTGACACTATCCTCGATCTCATTGTGCATAATCGATATAACTCATATAACAATCATCTTTTCCTTCAATCAGATTTATGCCTTCTCATTAATCCAAAAAATGGATCCAATTATTGTTTTTCGTTGAATTCAAATGAATTTTGAGGAAAATGAAATAGGGTATCCACCATCATCGAAATTTCTCAATATCCTTTTTAACCACATTATTGTCTTGGTGATAACTGATCATCAATATTGGATTGGTGAGCTGAAATATTGGAGTGCAACAATCAATCGATCTGGGTAAGACAAACTGCATGACAAATGATGAACCTGTGCAATGAACAATGAACTGCGGGAGAAAATAAAGAATATTTCAAGTGTAACATACCTCAATCATTTTTCATGTAAATTTCATTTTTATTTCATTAAAAATAAATGAAGGAAAATCAAAATCCATACAGATATTTCTACCTCTAAATCCCTTTAGAATAAACTAATTCCACATAATGATCAAATCAAGGATCACTCTTTTCATTATTTGATTCACATTATAAAGAGAAAGTATGAATGGTTAATGAAAAATCAAAAAATATTCTGTACCATTATTCGGATCAATAATTTATGGAGAAAAATGTTGTTCTCATTCTTTGGAGATATCCATTGGAATCCATGGTGCGTCGATCATTGATTCACGATCACATTGTCATTTGCAAAAGAGAATTAATTGATGGTATCTCAAAGTTCCCTAGGGTTATAATAGTAACAATAGTATTAAAAAAACATATATTTATTGAACCATCAATCAATATATCCTCACAAATAGAAAAAAAAAATGTATTTAATTATTCTAATCTTTTTCGCATCCACAATAACTATTCCAGAAATGAATCTTGCAGACTAATGCTAAATTACCCCTAGGGTAAACCTAATGATTTGAATTCAATGGATCCCTTGGATTTACGATCTAGGGCCCCATTTATATGTTATTCCACTTTATCATGAAAATAATTTGAATTTGATATTTAATATATTTAATATATTTGATACATTTATTCTAGGCATACTGGGCCTCAATATCACACACTATCTCGGCTCTGGGTCTTAAATTTAATCCATAGAATATCCTAAATTAATTCATATAAAATTGGATAGAATACACTCTCCCCAACATGGGGTATTATATCCCCGAACTTCTAGAAAAGTGGCTAATCAAATGGAATTGGGTAATGTGCATGAATCAGAGCCTCCCACCCTAATATACCCTCTTGATGATTCTCGTGCGGCCATAAGACAGACACTAATGGAATCGATCACACATGAAGGATCCACTCATTCTTAACATTGATCTCCACTAGGTACACATAAATGGTCTCTCCATCATCAATGTCCATCTCACCATATTTGAAAATGTGTTATGGGTCATACAGGTACATCCCCAACTGTGACACATGGAAGACATCATTTAAACGGATTAATTGCAGTTGTAGATCTTACAATTTTTCCACCACTCTGTCTCTATAAAGTATCTAGAATGGTCTTATGATCATTTAAGATATATTTCATCCCAAAAAAATTAACCATAATCTATATCGATATGAAACCCATAGGAACATATGGACTCCTTCCACGAAATTGTATGTTTGTCATGAACTGTTATAATATTAATTATAAATGATCTGTGTAGTCTTCATCCACACTTATATGATCTAAAACATCTATTTTATATCTCATCCCTACATTGGGCCCACTAGTTCTTAACCTACTGGGTCACTCGAGCAATGTAGTGACCTATAGAGTCTCCCATTCAAAACCTAAAACTGATCCATACCATTGGTGGAATGATAACTATTATTGTATTCAAACACCACCAGTAGTAGTTGATCCTCCCACCGTTTTCTATAGTCCAACTTCAATTATCACATCAGTTAATCCATTACATAAATGGTCTACTTATATTTTCCATAGTTTATGGTTGAAACACTTAGCTTAGGAATAACTAAGTCCCAAATTGCTCATGTAATCCCTTTCATAACAATGATATGAAGTGATCACCGTGACTAGAAACGATCATCAAGGGAACTCTATAGATTTATAATGTTTTTTTAATATAGAGGTGTCCCATGATCTCTTACAAACACTTCAATCATATAATTAAGAAGTCGGCTATCTTGGTTAGTCAGTCTATGGTCTTCCAAAATGCATATTTTTTCTTGACATATGTGGTAATTCTATAATGAATTATATGGAAATATCATCCCAATTCAACATTATAACATCAAGGGGTTTAGCCAAACATTTCGGAAATTTTGGCTTGACCTTTACTTGATGAATATTAATGCATCGAAGGACAAACTCGGTAACTCCTTACTTTATCAATGGTCACCAAAACTGACATCGGAGGTCTTACTATATTTTCCCCACAGTTGGTTGTACCAATAAAGAGGATGAATTAATATATTCTAGAAACTCATCTTGTAATTTCACTAGTACCATTCTGCATCATAGGAAAAAAAAGACACGCTCCCCACATTTAGAATATTTATTAGAAGCATGTTAGGTGTATATCTGAATATGTAAGGTCTGATAATCGATATCCACATGTTGTTCCTCCCTAACTCACTAAACGTGGGGATGTGTGAATACCATCGACAAGATGTAATTTTCACTGTCTCAATTAAAAAAGGATAATTGTAACATAAAAAACTAATATGACTCTTTATTTATAATCTACAAAGAAGATATACTACTGAGTGAATTTATTACCATGTTTCCCTTCCCGGGAGTATTGTGAATTTTAAATTCATAATCCCATAGGAAATATAGAAATATCATTCATCTAATATCTAGATCCATCTAATTTAATATATACTTTAGAATCTTGTTATCAGAGAAGACGATAAACCGATAGCCCATAATGAAGTATAGATAGATATGCAATGCAGATAAAACCAATTCTAAATCAATATAAAACCAATTCTAAATCAAAATCACAAGCCGCGTAGTTATTCTTGATTCATAAAAACATGAATGAACCAATGAAAATCACTGATTTCTTATGTATCATAGAACAAAAAATCTTATTTCTTAATTAATCAGAGAACACTACATACTCAACCCCCTCTTAAGGAAATCTCAAGATGGGAGATCTCGTCAAGCGAAACCTCACTGGATAAAAATCATACTAAAGACTCTCCATACACATAATAGTTTACCCCATCCGAGTCAACTTTTTTCATGGGTTATGATATCCTGGATTACATAGGGATGAATATTCGGTAATATCCAAAAAACCCAAGTAATTTCTATATTTCATTCTTGAAATTAGTTACATTCCAAGATAACATTTCCTCAAATTTGATATGGTCCAATGCCACTCCATATATTGAGATAACATGTCCCATAATGTTTATCGCATGAATCTATAACATGCAATTTGAGAGATTATCAAAATTTGATGCTCTCAAAAAACATGCAGAATAATCCTCAACTGTCTCTCATGATCCTCCTCAAATGCTGAGTGCCAATGGATATTATCGATTACAACTACCTAGAAACGGATTATGTAAGGTTGAGAGATCTATTTCATGTTTCCCTTTAACACTGATGGGGTTTTTTTCAAGATAATGGGAATTAACATGTACTCATAGTGACCATTGTGACATCTTAACTCCATGTTAGTTATGACCTCAACTCTTACACACAACTAGTGATAACCTAATCTGAGGTCGACCTTCAAGAACTATATCATCCCTCTAAATTGATCAAAGTGGTCAATGATATTTAGTAGTGGATACTTGTTCTTCCTAACCATATGGTACAATCAATGGAAGTATAAAAACAACCTGAATCATACTTCTTCATTATTGGAAAACAAAAGTCCAGATACCCTATTGGAAACACTTAGTCGAACAAATCCATTTCTCGTTATGTCCTCCAACTACACCCTAAACTTGTGAAACATTTAGAGAGACATCAGATACTCTATAGTATATATCTATTGAATCCCATAGTGTAGAACAATGAATAAATCTATATATTGGTGGGGAGGTAAACCTGGAATGTTACTATGGATGATGTCCTCATACCCCACCACAATTGAATTAAAGTTGGAAAAACTAACATCCATCGCACCAAGGGTTAGGCCAGTCAAAAAATGGGAAATCTACATCTCATTCCAATTCATGATTCCATATGTTGTTCATGGGTTTAGTTATCACCTAATAAGGAGAACATGGTACCATCTTTGTGGAAACATCAAAACCATCACCTAAAATAGTCAATCTGGATATGAAATGTACAAAAACATCCATAATAAGAAGAGAATAATAAGGACTCAATGATGCTTCCATGATATTTCAATAAAATATATCACCTCCAAGAATCATATAACATTGTTGGAAGATGTATTAGATCACCGAGTCTTCACAAGTAAAATCAAACAAGCGTATCTGTTGTTCTAAATGTGGAACTAGAATCTTTATGTCTCACACAAGGTGTGTGAAGAAAAGGAGTGAATAGAACCAATGAATATAAGTAATGCATATATAGTTGAAAAAGCCACAAATCATACATGAAATTATTCTTGTTTCTTCTGTAGCATATCATTCGACCAACTACCACAGTACCCACCACTTCCCACAAGCTCCCTGAGCATTCTTTGATCCACTTGAGGGTGGTGGCAGAAATAGGTCAAAACAAAGATCACCTTTTGCTGCTCTCCTAGATCCTCCCCTCCATCCAAAACCATAAAAACCCTTATGATCATACCACTATTTCTACCATAGTGGTTCATTCATATTCCCTCTTTCAATTATATGATGGGTCAGAAAATCTCATTCAATAAGACCCTTCCACCACATGAGTAGAAACACCTCCCTCAAGATTACGTAGACCCTCACTACAAGACCTCACTATTGATCCTATATCATGTGACTTTATCTTGAAACTTATCACATGTATATGTACTTGAGAATAATTTCATTACCCTACATACAAGGTCCATTCACCATCATTCCCCCTACTGACGACCATTGACAATATTTTAACTTCAAAGAAACTCTTGACCACAAATGTTCTCTCTATCACCCTAGGATAGATAGGAATGTATATATGGATAAAATTAGATCAAATTTCTCTAAAGTGACCTCACTCAAAGGACTAATCCATGATGAACCATTCTCTAACCATATCCACTGTTTACATTAAAAGATTTGTTGTCCTCGGTGAATACTCTATAACTATCATGCTACTATGTTGGAGTTGTAGAGGATCGTAGATACATACATACCTCAATGTAGAGGGTGAGAAATTGTATATGAAAAATAAAATGAACTGTATCCATTAATGAGTCATATAAAAGTAAAACAAGGATACTAATCCATTCTATCTACCTACTGAACTATAATGTAGTCTCTTCTCCAAGACCACCATCTGATCATTAGGTGTCCTGACTGGATAGATTTCTTCGGTCACCACGTCAAGCTATCCCTTAACTGCCTATCTACCTGGAACACCTCAGAAACAATGAAGTCTCTGTCACTGAAATCCGTGAATCACACTCAACCTTCACATATCTTCTACTACTATAACAAGTAACCCATTTTTCTCTAAATGTTGTGTTATGGGTCATGAACCACATAGAGGTAACATCTTAAGAATGAGTTCCTTTATTGACACCTCATCACTTAGGGAATCCTCCTCATGATCAACATTCTAAATCAAATATGGAATATGTCATAATGTAATCTTGAAATAAATAAGATATACCATATTCAAGGACTATATATTGAGAGGTGACTAGAGAAATACAAGGAAGCCACAACCCATTCCTATATGATGCATGTACCAGTGTTTTCCTTGAAACCTGTGTTCTCATGTAATGAGTTGAAAAGTAAGTGATCCACATCCTGGTTTATATATTCATCATCCACTACACAAAAAATAGAGTCCCTAGCTTTAAATATCATATCTAAACACCTAAAATTGTTCCCCAAAACTAATCTCATAGAATTATTCTCTAAAGGAATAATTAACGTCTCTAATACCACTCTCTCATGACCAATCCAAGGGGATCCAATGTCATTACTCCCAAGGATTGCCTCAGATAGGCCAGGTGAAACAGACTACTACGGAGAAGCTATATCACTGAAATTGGAGGTCTTATCCTATGTACATGTACATGCACACATCTCCAATATTATACAATGATTAAATGTAAAAATAATTGAATAAACATGCATGAATATGTATAATCTTATTCCCAAAGTACATAATGATGTAAGAATAAGTAAATGGTGAAACTTACATTCCATCACAATGTGTATGAAATCACATGTCCATCATGAATGTTTTCAATAAGAATTATATTATATATCCATAGGAACACAACTTGGTATATTTAGTCTCACTGATAATTGTCTGATCCTAGTCCAGCGTGGAATATTTAAAAATGTTGATCATCTGAATAAGCCATGACATGTATAGGGAATCCCCTAGTAGGGGAGAGTATAAAAATAATCAGTAAGACACCCTAAATCCAAAAAGGACAAATAAATAAATACGGTCTTCTCTACATAGGTATATATCAAAGACACATATTACAAGAATATAAATATATACACAACAAGTACAAGAATTTTAGAGGTAAGTCACTTCTATTGTATACCAGCCTTGGGTTTATAGCTTGAAGGATTCCGCAAAACTCTCAATTGAGGGAACACACAACTCTTCCTAATAGAACTAATGACATATGTATGATTGGAAGTGTTTGTGAGGTCTCATCATGAAAAAGAAAGTGATGATAGTCTATATAGAATATGATACACATATGGGGTTCATGTCCAAGGATTTGGGGTGATACCAGCAACTCAATCTAAATTAACCGCCTAGGTAGAGGATGAATTCCAATTTTGTGGGGTTCATATTGATATTCTGAACTCCAACCTGGGAATGATGATGAATAGAGGGTCTCACTCCGGGCCTCTCATAGGGATTCCAATGAATCAATTTATTATGTCCTAATTAAGGGATCACTCTCATAGGGGTAGGAAAAGATTCTATTATAACCATCAATGAAATGATAAAGGGAATAATCTATAATAAAACATTTCAAAAATATGTAGGATAAGAGATCAAACCTTGTATAAAATTTCACATGGCGTGTAGTAGTGTTCACATGCCATGTTCCTTGACCCATGGTTCTACCCATTTAGATGGCCCATGCCATCAATCATTGCCAGTAGAATAGAGTACACAACATGTAGGCCTCCCACGTACTCCACCTCATGTATGTGTACTTTTTGAGGTAATTTTTGAGTTCATCAGAGAGATACCACATGTTTTTTATAGTGTTAACACACCATGAGATACATAAATTCTTCCATAATTTTGTTAAACCACTCAGGGGGGCCACACACTATGTAATCCTGGATTATAGGCATTGTTGATCAGATTTTCTCAGAAAGACATTTTCCTTAATTTGTTCCATTTATACCCCTTAATACATTTTTAATCGCACTAGGATTCTTAAATATACCGTGGATGAGAGTCACTATTATCTTCCATTGGGTTTTATCTATAATTTTTCAAAAAATTGTATCAAATCTCCATTCTTCACAAAACATTAACAAATGGTGAAGAATGTAAAGTTGTGTATTCACTATCATATGAAACACTCCATATCAATTTTCACACCACTTTAATGTAATGTTGATCCCATATCTACGATATTAGACAATTACAACTAGAAATAAGTATGCAATGTTCCCTCAATCAGGATATGTCATCACACATTCCAAACGCATAACTCCTATGACGAATGATGAACTGAGTGTTAAAATCACAAAAAAAATCAGGATGAATAGTACTCAATAAATTTTTATGTTGATCTCTATTCATTTCCATTATAAAGAAAATATAATTTATTAATAGTCATAAAAAAATTTCTCCCATTAAATTCCCATAGAATAGACACATCTTGAAAAATTGTATAATTGAGGATCAATATATTCATTGATCGAATTATGATTTTTCTATAACTCAAACAAGAGGAATAATGAAATGATAACAGAAACCCTACCTATTTTTGGATTGACCATTGACAACGAATGATGTTGTGACACATTTATTGGTGATATTCCTTTGAATCTGAGGTGCATCAATCGCAAATCCATGATTCTAACATCGTACTCGTAATAGAATTATATGATAGTATCTCTATGGTCTACATGGGTGTGCATGTAATCCTATAATTATAACATAAAAATATATCTAAAGATGAATCAATATTTATGTCATCACAAACTAAAATAAAATAATTTATTTAATTATATTATTCATTTCTACACTCGTGAAGACTCTTCTACAAATGACACATGTTGAATACGGTTAAGATGCTTCAAGAATAAATATTCTTTTATTATATCAACGGTTATTGAAGGTTTATAATCTAGAAACCCATTGAGATGGTATAACTCTTTGTGATGAAAATGTCCCATGCGTTCAATTTAATATATTCAATATATTTGAAATATTTGTTTTCAGTAGTGCAGGCCTTGGAATCACATGTCATCTCAGTGCCTAGTCTAGAAAATAATCAATATAAAATCCAAAAAAATACAATAAATATAAGTGATATTACATACAAAGCCAATAGAACTATAGCTGTATGTCATAGAAAATCTCTATAGTTCCTAGGTTCATTTATCAGTGAGAATGATAGGAATCCCCATCTCATATTTCATTTCATCTAACTTCATAAAAAACAATTCTAATAAATTATAATTCCCTCATTTAAAAAACAACAAAAAATAATGGTTTCCCTCCCTTAAAGTGATTCTATAATGTTATGGAAGTCATCATCAAGCAAATATTCCAAAAAAATAATTTCAAGAAGAGAAGATTTGAATTGAACAAAATCTAAATAAAACACATCCCTTGATTCTTAGACTTCAATATGAAAATATCCAAAGGATATTCAACAAGTTCCACTCACCAAATGATTATTTCATTTCCTAGGTTAGAATATTCCAACACAATGCATCTACAAGGGCATTTCCTTTCCTCAAGGTATATATGATTTCAAATATTAATGACTGTTGATATTCCACCCAATGCCTCTTACAAGGATTCCATTTTTATTATAAAAAGATATTACTAAATATTTTTTGGTTGGAAAACATGGTAAAACATTCAAAAAAATGCTAATGCCCCCAAATCTTATGTGTATTTGGCATAGACAATAGTTCATGGTATATGGATAGGTAGTTATTCTCATGTGGCATCTATTGATGATTTCTATATTAAACAACATGATCACCCTACATAGAAACACATTCTAATCCTAAACATGATGCATCACAAAATACCATGTATCCCTACCTGGTCTTAGGGAGAGTCTACACTGGTGTAGTATTCAAAACACATTGCAACTCAATAAAGTAATATTGAAATTTTTTATCCCAATAAAATATTACACTATTCTATGTTACATAATTTCTCTAAGAGTATTACATTGGAATATCCCTTACAATCTAGAGATAATATCTATATAGACAGAAGAAGCTTCTGATTGTGAAAATATTTTCTGGTTGTTCCCATGTAATAAGAGAATTTACCTTTTATGATCAACTATAATACCATATTTTGATATCATGTTTCCTATGAATTTCACCTCTAAAATCAAAAAATAACATACTGACATCGTTGAATAAATATTATGATTAAAGAACAAGTTCATAACTATTCTCGGTTATGAAAAGACCCTCCATGGACATAGAGTAAACAACGATGTAATCTAAAAATAATACCATGAATTTATTTAAATAATCATTTTAAATTACTTTCTTCAAATATATAAAGACTATACAAGAATTAGTTAGGTCATAGGTCATAACAAGGTAATATTAAATGGAGAAAAAAAATTTAAAATGTGGTTTTCTAAATATCATATTCTTTTATCCTCAACTGATGGTAGATAGACCATGGATCGATATTTGAGAACCATTTAACCCATTCAAATGATAAAAAAGATAATAATATCATGGAAACATATAATTTTTATTTATCATAACATGATTGATAGTTAGATAATTAACAAAGAGGCATAGTGAACCACCAACCTACGTAAAAAGTGAATAGGCGATTCCCATGTTGAAACACTCGGGCACATAATACCATTCTCTACAATATCATCCAACTGAGTCTTCAAATCATTAATTTCAATTATTACCATATGGTAAGAAGAAATTTACACTGGTTTAGTACTAGGAACTAATTTAGTAGAATGCTATACCTCTATTTCTGGTGTAAAACTAGAGAGGTCCGAAGAAAAAACAATTGGAAACCTGATGACAATTGGAGGGAGATATCATCTAAAAAATTATAAATCTGGATCAGAAGAGATAAATTATAATAAATTCCCCAACAATAGATATGTTATTGATCTACTCAACATCGGGGCCCATTCTACTTTAAAAATATGTAAAACCCCATCATGCGTGGAAAAGGATGCATGTTATGGAAAAAAATCAATTTGGCCATTATTATCAATGAGTCAATTCATCATAAATATGACATCATGTATTTTCACATCGAGGACCAGAAACCCCCCTGAATGATAAAAATTTGAATGTGATAAAATAGAAGTGGGACTATAGATACCCTTCTCTCTCTTCATTCAAATGATTGTATTAATATCAATTACTGAAGATAAAAGCTCCATAGGATGGTTTAACATATTAAAAGTTTATTATGAATTAAATGAATAAGATGAACTAGTAAAAAATAATCTATTCACTAATGAATAAGTTATTCCAATGATATCTATCATGGTTGAGGAACCCGTATCTTCTTCCTTTGGAGACTCTTCCATTGTTTGAATAATATTAGTTCAACATTCCCATGGCTAGAACCCTATTATACACGATTCATACATTTTACCCATCGTTATAGAAGGAGATAATGATATCATTCCACTGCGAGGAACATAAATGATATGGAAGAAGTAGTATTGGTGATTTCACCAATTGTAGGAGCAAATTTTATTGGGTGCATTAGTGCACAACCACTTTGCATTCAATGGCTTACAACAGTGGTTACAAATCTATGGTCCTATTCTAGGCACTGGAAGAGGTTTATAAAAACAATGATGACAAGAACCATCATGAGAATCATAAAACATCCACATTAAATTGAATGATATTTTACTACAACTAGGAGAGAATGAAACTCCAGAAAACCATAAATTTTCAAACATTGATATTTCAACCATTTGTGCTCTATCCAACACATCAGCATAATAAGGTAGCATATTTATTAAAAATTGAGGACTAATATCCTATCAAATTCCCAAATCTAACATTTGATCCTTCATTTTCTCATTCAATAATATTTCATATACATATTTAATAATCTATGAAAAATAGTTTTCATACATTGTCATTGTCTTTTCAACCAACTCTAGTTTGAAAAACTATGTAGCCTTATTCAACGCAATCGACATTGAACATAATTTTTCAGTGACATTGAATTTTAAATCATTAATCTAAAAGACCTCATGAAAATACACTATCATCATTATGTCCTAAAATCACATGCATGGACCTTCAAGCACAAAGGTGGAACAATTCACCTGGTTTTTTCTAGGTGTCTCAAAAAACCCAACTAAATGATCCATGAAGCTCAACCATTCTTCAAACACATTATAATAATTTGGTTAATCTAACAATGTAGGCTTCTGGAGATGGAAATAATGAGAATGATTATGGATATCTACAATTTGAGAGTTTAGAGCTAGATCCTGAATGGTTACTTTTGTAAGTTCCTATCCAAGAGTTTGGAAAATTCACACTATAAACTCAATAACATTCTGTCCCATGAAAGGATTATGTCACTGTGTTTTAATAGCATCTTCAGCTTGGATTCCATTTTCACATCATTCTATATGCATGGTGCTAATACCCATCAGCCGAAAATAGTGAAGACATCATATTAAGAAAAAATAGAAAAAAGAGGAAAATCAATCCCAATAAACAGAAAACCTTATTTGGGGTTTAAATTATCCATATTGAAATAAAGGAAATTTTTGGAGCTAATTACCTTGATTATTTTCTAAAGACACCCTTGGTGACATAATGTTCGTTGTGGTGATAGATGGCCTAGAACAAAATTGAACTACCTCCTATGATTAAATAAGAATACTCAGGTACATACTGAGAGAGAAGTTACTAGTTTACCTGATACCCTGGTACACTGATAACCAAGCCATTATTGACTTATTTCGAAAGGAATTCCTGATCCCCACAGTTTGGTTACTAACTCCTAGAATCATATAAAATGAATTTGGGAAGAATTTTAAAACATACTTTGTTTATGAAGATAAAAATGTCTATATAAATATAAGAAAACACTATAGAGATTAATTTACCAAAATTGAAACAATTATAAACCACTCATGGTACTAGAAAAAGTAGCATAAAATAGGATAAAAACTCAAGTCCAAATGGACACAAATCTCCAAGTCCAATGATCAATAGCTACTACCACATCCACGTGGCACCATACCCATGTACTAACAATGAATAATATAATATAAAAACACACGAAGGCCCTTGTATTGTGTGAAACGAAAGAAAATTTTTGTCTCACTGAGGACCCTATAATATATGTGGACCTTATATTATCCAATAAATGGTCATTTGATTTTAAATAATTAGTGGTGGAATTTAAGAAACATATTTAAAATTACTATTCTTTACATTTGAAATGATGGAAATACTTTTAAAAAAAATTCATTATAATTGATGTGTTGTTTTTAAAAAATTGTCATGATAATTTTTTTAAATGATATAGTTTACAAAAATTCACAATGAATCTATGTAGTTTATAAAAACACCATATATTCATTACAAAATAACAGAAGATAATGACATGACAATATGGCTAAAATTAATGATAGTTCTTGGATATAGGTATCTACACACCCAAGGTGACATGGAGATATATTTATACACAATCCCCCTTTGAAAATTGTGATGTGTAATTTATCACCATCCCAAAGGAGATGATATGTTCAATTTTTTGGTTTTAGAACATAACAAGTAGTACATTTTTTTCCAAATAACTCACTAACTACGGATTACATGTTATCAAAAAACAATAAACAGTATGATTTTTTATCATACTACTTAAAATTAATATAAACCCATTATCCATTTCAAATTTCCCAATTTTAATTTACAAAAAGAGGTTTATAATCAAAACATTCCATTTTCCAAAATAAAATCCAGGTGTTTCAATCCAAACCATTTGAAGCCATATTTGAAAAATATTATTTTGCTATCAATTCTTTCAATTTCACAATTCACATTATAAATTTAAATTAAATCATTTAAATTCCACTAAATTCAATCCATTTATGAATTACACCTCTATTCAATGGAATATGGGGTTTCCCCAATTTTACACCAAAATCCATTTTCTAAAACCCATTCCTCAAATTCAATGGAATTGGGTTAAAAAATCAATTTAGTAAAAATCAAATTAAACACAATAAATTAAAATTAATTTAATAAAATCATTTAATTTTGGATTAATGAAATTGACCAATAAATGAAGATAAACCTACATTTTCCAGGGAAACACACAACCGACAATGGAATCCAACAACATAAACAAAGGTTCATAACATATTGGGACTAAAACAAGAAACACGATTGAACATCATGGTGTATAGATCCACTAATCCCATGTAAATTTATGATACTCCATGGATCTAATTATAATTATATTAAGACACATGGAGTGAGTTTACATGAAAATTCACTCCACAACAGCAAAAAAAGATCAATCACTAAACTAAAAGACCCCAAATGGGAGGTATCATGGATTGAGATCAATGATATCTAGAGAAGATGAAGTACAATTTTCATCCAATATTCATGTTAAAAACAATACATGTTAATATAAATGACGTATAACACAATTACACTTCATGTAATTGGAAAATCCAAAAATAACTAAAACCCCCATAACCATTTATTAAGAACATATTAATTATTATTTTATATTGTAAATAGTGTGTAACCATATTACATGGTGTTTAAATCCTTATTGAGCTATAAAAAAACTATGTTTTAATTCCAAAAAAACCCCAACTTCACCATTATTGGTATCATTCCAAATCCTTAAAATCCCTTCCCAAATAACAAAAAAGTACAACAACAACAACAATACTTAAAACATAAAAGAAAAAAATTAATTTAATGTTACGTCACTTTCACTAAAGGTTGGTCATATAATTTCTAGTTCTTGTTATAAGATATGGGAAAGTGTTTAAAATTAGAACATAATGGACATGTATGTGTTGATAGTGAATGACTTGATGTAAAATTATCTAGATGGTCCAATTTGTTCATTAATGTTGGATAATGTTTTAATTTTATTATATTGTACAGATATATATTTTATGATCACCTAAGAGAACCTCTATAATATTATATAAATCCATTATCAGTATGATTATTTATCCTAGTTGAAAGGTTTTTTTTACACGTATTTTGTTGTGATTATATAATATTTATAATTATGATTTATAGAGATTTTATTCTTTACAAAATTATATTATAGAGAATCTTATCTTTTTAGAAGGCCTTATAATATAGGGGGGAAATCCTACAGTTTAGTATAAATCAATTCTAATTATTTTGGACTGATCACAGTTGGGGAATTTTATAGTTATATAATGTATCATGTAAAAAAAGGTATGACTATATAGGTTGACCATAATGTGGGAAAAATTATAACATATATCAGTATGGTATAATTGTTGGGTAATGATACCTTGTTTTTTTATTTTAGGTGTGGTAATGTAAGATTATAGGATGTGTTCGAATAGGGGTATGATGTCATGTTGTGTATTTTTCATGCATCAGCCTGAAATAGAGTAAATGTTACCAGGTAAACTAGTATTTTTTTGGTAACATAGATATGTTTGAGATAATTGAATTTGATTAATTTTAATTTCATGTTATTTATTTATATTAAAAAAATTCCTCATGTTTTATGGGGTAGTAATAATTAATCATAGTTTAAATGTAGGGATCACATGACATATGGGTATTGGTTGTGATTTTTATTAATAGGAACATAGAAAAAATGATTGAGATTATCAATTTAAAGTTTTAATAACAAAACAAAACATTTTTTCCTATGTGGTCTCTTGGTGGAGTTATAAAGAGATTACCAAATATTGGTAGTGGTTCTAAAATTTAAAATTTATTTCTCATTCTAAGTTATTATCAATAACAAATAATTCCTTTTTATCTATATATTATTGGTTAATTTAATTATCATCGTCTAATGTATTTTATTTATTATATATGTTGTGTGTTGTATATATACATAATATGGGATGGTGGGTACATGATATTGTGGGAGTGGGACATTGTATTATTAACGCAGAATATTGGTAGTGAGTCTAAATTTATGTTATTTTTTAATATATTTTTTGTATTATAGATATGAAAATTGTAAAGAGAATGAATTTATTTACAAATAGTGACAACTACTTCAATATAGTGATTGTATGAGAATTATAGCACGTGATTGATGATTATTATATATATAATTGATCACGGAGTATAGTGAATTGATCCATATATAGAATACTTGATGTGTAAGTTCTACATAGACTGTCCACCTTTACGCTAGGGTGACAATGTTCTTCAAGAAGTAGAGTACTGGATAATATTTGGGTATATGATATTCAACAAGATTCAGACAGCCCTAGTTGGATGGTGAAATATTAACTATATTTTCTTAGAGTTTTATGAAAATATAATTATTTCATACCATTATATGTAGAAATGAATGAATAGTTGATGTTGAATGACATCAAGAAAAGGATTTTTTAGATCATCTTCACAAACGGATCGAGCCCACGAGTATTGAGACTTAGTATTTTCATACATAAATATTAAATCATTTAGTTGAATGATTAATAAATTACACAAAAAATCATTTTAAGGCTATAATTGTTTAGAGTCTTTATAGTTTAAGTAATCAATCATAAAATTTAGTGAATGATCTTTATGATTTCCCATAATGGTCTTCCCCCATTATTTCTATTGACAAACATTTCCTACCTAAAATAATTATTCATATCTTTGTGAAAGGAAACAAAACAAAAGTATGACATTGTATGCTTAGTATGGGAATTAAAGTGTGATATCAATGATCAAAAATTAATGAAATTATTATAATCATTTTAAAACGTGATATTTACATTTGAAAACCTTTCCATACACATCAAATATTATAATATTAAGACATGGAATATAAATTAGTAGTTTGTAAGTCATGAAACACAAATATATCAATGAACATGAACAATAAGATAATAAAAATGGTATAAAACATTGAATTTGTGGGAAAAATTAAGCCAATAAAATCATCTATATAGTAGTCAATGATCGCATTTAACACTATCATAGTGCATTTAGTTTATTACTAACCCATTATAGATATTATGGTTTACTCCAAAGACAATCAGAGTTAACCATTTCCCTTAATTAACTATGTTTACTCTCAATTCTAGTATAATCTATCACGTGAGATTTAACTATTTACATAATTTATTGTGGGGAGATATAGGACCCACCTGTCGTATAATAGTAATAATATATAAGTGGGCCACAAGAAAAAAAACATTAATAATATCATAAAAAATGAAAAGAAATTGGTTTCATTGAAATTTAATCATATAAAAACATTTGGAAAAGGGATTGGATTTATAATCATTTCATCATTTCATCATAAAATTTTCTACAAAAATTTGTCGTTTTAATATGAATTTTATCAATATAAAATCCCATGACGACGAATAGGTCATGCAATAATATTTTAATCCTATACAGAAACCCAATAGATAAATAATAATAGTGGTATTATTGGATTATTTCACCATTAAATCATATGTAGCATCATATGTTTCAAACTTATATGAAAAATGATTTTGAAAGAACACTTTGAACAATTCTTGAGGAAAAAAATCTTATATAATTCAATTTTTAAAACAAAAAATTATAAAAATATGTTCTAATTACTTTTCATGTAAAATCACCATTAAAAAACAAAATAGAATATTTTAAAATTATTTAAAACACTACTTTCAGAAATTATCTATTCTTATTTGGAAAACAAATTTTAAAACATTAATCCTTTTAAAAATAATGTCCTTCAAATATAATAATGAAAATATATAAAGGAAGATTTAAAAATAATTAAAAATAATTCTATAATAAAACATCCTCTCCATAATGAAAAACACTTTTTAAAACATTAAACATTTATAAAATACTTTTTTATAAAAACAATCATGATAATAAATAAATTTAAAATTTAAATTAATTTATAACATTTTGTGAGGAAAATATTATTTCCTCTTGTAAAAAAATCATTAAATTATTTTAAAATAATTATTAGTTGAATAAAAATTTTGAATATTATAAATGAATATTCAAATAAATTATTGGTTTTTATGGTGGAGAATTTCATTCAGGTCGTTCCGGTTAAAATGAATTGTACTTTTACATTTTCAGTAGAATTTAAGTGTACTATATTTCGTAAAACAAAATAATTTTTCATTAAAAAAATTTTAGTAAATATTAATCATTTGATATAATGACCTTTAAAAACAGTATGATATGATAATAACATTTGATGAAATCATGTTTTTAGAACATGTTTTTTGAATGAAAAAGTATTTTCGATCAAATAGAAAAATATTGATGCCTTTTCTTAATTTATTTTTCAATATTTTTGTACATAAAAAGAGACAATTTATGGGTAAAATAATATTATAATTTAATAAAAAGTGTATAAGAAATTTCCCCAAATTCATTATATATGTATGTAATATTTCCTTATATGAATCATAATTATATAACAATCTATATAATCAATACGATTATATAATAGAATCATTTCCACATTGGTATATGTTGAGTCATTAGTATCATTAATGATTCATATCATATGAATCATAAAAAATAATGAAAATTTATATATTCAACATAAAACATCTAATATTTGTTGTCCATACACCACATAAGATAATATATGTTCATAACATTACATATGTATCTAATAATGAAAAATGAGATAAAAAAACATGTTACAAAAATATTAACTTCTCAATGATAAAAACCATGAACGAGAAACAATAGAATTGATATTTAAATAGAAATAATATCCAATACAGTTATAATAAAATATATTCATCAGAATTATTTAAACCTTGTTGAAGAAATATGTGGTAAATATGGCACGTGTTCCACAAAAGTAAAGAGTGAGGCGAAAATATATTACATTAAGTCTCGTCATCCTTCGTACATGTATAAAAATAATAAATGATATATATATACAAATATATATGATTACTATACATATATTACATAAAACATAATCCTTATATATATATATCATACAATATATGATGTTTATATCAATTTACTTCCCATTTATCTACAATTCTGTGTTAAAATAATGTTTCCAGCAATAACTACATTATTTTTTGTGTGTTTTGATTTTCTATATTCTTTTATATTTATTTCATTAAGGATCTATAAGATCAATCATTTTAACCATAATATATATATATGTATGTATGTATTTATATTTTGAGTAATCCAAAAATTTAATACAAATAAAATCAAATATACTGTTAATGCAGAGGGTAGGTCTTATGTACCCATGAACATTGTTTCGATTTAAATGATAAATTGAAACCAATAAAGGTAAACAAAAAATATATAAATTAAATAATTATTATTATGTTATATATATCATGTATATTAATTTCATTTATCAATAGTATAGTCAATTTAATGCATATAATAAAATGAATCAAATAACATCACGAGGTGGTAGTCCACCATACAAATGGGTGATTTTATCATATCACTAATCTAATGGAATGAATGAAGGAATGTATATATTATATTATAATAAAATAATTATATTAGTTTAAAAAATATAATATTAATATGTAAACTATATCATTTTATCATAAAATTAATTTTGGTATTAGAAAAAAAACTATATTAGTTTGTAAGGCGGTTGTCAGACGCACACCCAATCAGCTATTTTTTCCATTTTATAGAAGAAGTGATGGATATCATTTATTACATTTACATACTAACATATAAGTATATAAGATATACTATTCATTTATATTTTATGTTTTAATATATAATTTAATGAGTAAAATTAAAATATTCAAAATAATGTGCTTAGTGAAAAAAATTACATTCACTTAGAAGAACCTCCATTGGATATATTACTAAGGAGTATAGTTTGGTCCATGGAGGGGGGACCAAAAGATATAGAACACAAAAGACTATTTTTAGTGATTTTTTCAGGTGTTAGAATTAACATGTGGCTTCTTAAGTGTGAACATATTAATGGTGGTGGTCGGCATTTATAATTGGGAGAAAAGAACACATGTGGAAAAAATATGAAAATTTACCAACAGAATTAAAAATATCAAATTCAGTCACTATAAAAAATATTACTAATAACCATATATTAAAAATTATGGTGGTTAATTTTGAAATATTATCATCAAATGGAATTTATTTCTATTTGGTGGACATTGTAATCCTTATATTCTTAGTTAATCCCCCAGTAAACCCATTGTTAACATAACTAAGGTAATTAATTTTCTATTATTTTTACTATTCAATCCAGTAATAAATGAATTTAACATTATTAGATAATATAGATTATTATTATTCCTAATATGGAATCCATTTTTCAAATTATATTCCCATTAATAGAAACTTTTAATTTAAATTACCACCACAAACACAATGATAATGTTATTTTCCAATGAAAAAAGTTCAAACATTTCAGAAGTTTTTATATCAAACAACAATATGAAATTTATTAATATGGAATGAATTGGATAAATAGAAATATTATTGAACAAATAATAATTTTATAACCAAAATTATATATTTTTTTTATAAATTATTTCAAAAATTTCAATTCTTCAAAAAACCATTATTTATAAATAATCATCCAAAAGTTTATCCATTCAAAAAATTAGGAACACAATAGTAGATGTTAAATTTGAAAGTTTGATTTTAATATTATTTTTTATTTAATAAATATATTTTTTAATGGTTTAAAAAAATATTTTTTTCAAAAGTGAAAAAGATGTCTTTTTATAAAATGATTTTAATAATAAAAGTATATATATTCTTATTTCATATCTAGAAAAACACAATATCTAAATGATCAAATTTTTTATTGAAGGTATAAATAATAAATGTAATCATATTAATCCCTAAAATTGATTTTGTCAAATTTTTTATTTAATGAAAATATGTTAAAAAACAGTTCTATAAAAAGGGTTATCATTTATTTTCAGAATTATTTTCTCTTCAATTAGAATTATTTGGTCAAATGTTAATTATTTATATAAAATTTTATAGACCATATTTTAATTTTTTAGGTAATACTATTCATACCATCCATCTTAATGGTTATTCGATCATTATTATATTAAATAATATCATTTCATTACTGGTATTTGATTTTTTGAACTCGGTAGTTTGTTTAATACCAAATACAATAATTGTTCTATAAACTGAAATATAAAATAAGTTTTGTGTGAAATTAAAGATTTATTGGTTGTTCTATATAATGAAATATATCTAATAAATTATACTTATTTGAAAAAAAGTTTTCACAATATCATGAGGTGTTTTATTCTACACATGTTAGGATTAAGGTTTATCATAAATATCAACACTTTGGTACAAAAAAATTAGGATTCTTAATTCTCATCGCATACACTATTCCATTATAAAATCATTAAGATAGTATATTCACCAATAAAACATTGACCATGATATTTGTCTTTTTTTTTGAACACTCTCTATTCGATCCATAATATGTACTCTTTTTTTATAAGATGTATCATGCATCATAGGTATGACCTCTGAGATTAGTATGTGTTATGCATCATATTTTTCATTCATCGGAAGATATAGAAGGAAGAAATCATGAATGTGAGAGAGGTTTTTTGAAGCACCCATCAACATAAAACTATACAAATATGGTCAATAATTTCAAATGGATAGATATAATAGGGCCTTATTTTTCATTTTTATTATAAGTAAAATATCATAATAATGTTATGATTTTATCAATATACACAAAACCATTTACACTAGGAAATAAGGATGAATTGTTTATTCATTAAGAACTAACAGACCAGAGGTTCTGTAATAATATGACAATTCATTCCTTATAACATTAGTTGTTAAAAAATTAATATGATTGATTACACAATATTGATAAATCATAATACGGTGAAGTAATATAGTCATATCTAAGATCACATAAAATTATAAGCCTAAATCCTTTTCATAAATGCATAATATTAAGACCCTTCAAAATGTTTAATTCCAAAGCATTGTAAATAATGCTTTTAAATTTCCATAATGTTTTTATCAATAATCCCCCAAACAACACCTGATAGTACATTGTTGTAACATACCAATCACGTGAATACCTCTATAAATTATTATATATATCGTTTTTATTAAAATCAGTTACCATAAAATGTTATTGAAAACATACATATTTCTTATTATAAAAATAAACATATATAATTTCATATAATCAAAAAATCAAAAAATATTATAATCTCCATCACAGATTTCATAATATAATTTTCTATATAATCATCAATCAGTTACAAAGTTATGAATATAATATAATTTAAATTATCCATATATTTTATCCATTATCCAAATAAAATTATATCAACATTAAGAATATAGAAAATGTTATGGTTCTTTAATTATGTGTTCTTCATAACATATCTCATAGAAGGAAATTAAATTTATCGGTCATCAACACCATTAAAATTATTATTATAAATAGTTATGGAAAAAATTATACTAAATAATAATTACATATTACCCAATTTTTCAAATCTAATACAATTTCACCTTTCTCATTCAAATTCACTCAGAAACCATTAACTAGGATTCACCATCATATTACTTAACAAATCATTCCATTATTTTTGAAATTTTAGAGTATTCATCATAGAAAAAAATTACTTCCACCACCTCATTAACTATATTCTCGAACATTACCACTAGGTAATTTATTTTTTATAATTCATATACATTTCACATTTAAACCATTCAAAAATTAATAAAACTGTATAGATCAAAATACTACCATCCATTACCTAAAATTAACTCTTAATTTTCCCATTGAAATGACTTTATCTATTAACTTATTGCACAAAAAACCATATTTTCATCCCTTTAAAATAGTTCCATGAGTTCATCTTTCTAAAATAATGAGAGATAAAAAATTGAATAAAATGTCCACTGTTTTCCCGACAATATAAGATCTCCAATAACTCTATCCTACTCCTCTTATTTCGGTCATAGTATTTATTAAAGTGCATGTTCTTATTCATATATTGTGATATTATATTAAGAATAATCAAAATATGATTTTTTATTATTATTATAGAAATTGGTTTTCCATCATCGAATTCTCTATCAAATTCAACTTTAATGTATATAATTATGTTTTTTTACAATGATTAAAACCAAAATACATAGTGTGAGAAATAATAAAACATTTAGGGAACCACGTAATAATGAAAAAAACTTACATGTGGTTTAAATCATGAAAAATGAATATAAATATATGACACCAATAGTTTATCCTAGGTTTATAATTTCAAATATATATTTCTATTTTTCATGATAGAATATGGCATGTTTGTGAATTTCCAAATCATATCTCTCAGGTCTATCAAACCTAGTGTAAATCAAGATTCGTTGAAATTTATTAGGTCACGATCGATTCTATCTTAATGTATAATTTTCGATTTAATTACCCTTATGTACTTATATGATAGTGAAAATTTCTCTTTTATAATCTATACAAGGATGTAATTTATAATAAATCACATTCTCTATAATTTTACAAAAAATCTGGCTGTTTTTCCAAAAACATTGAATTATCAATATAGTTATCCTTATAAATATTCCTAGACATAACCTTAGAAATATACATTGGGATATCATTAACGTTTCTTCAATCTAATTTGAAATGATTATATAATCCTATCCTCTAATACCAACAATAGTTAACTGTGTTTTTTAACATATATATTATGAGATTGATTACTAGATAACTTATATATATGTATGGGAATAAACCTAAGAAAGGTTATATGTTGATTTCATCATTTTTATTTTATCCTTGTTGGATTTTTTTGAGACATATTGGCTCTCGGGGTCCATACTAAGTATCGTTATACTCACCCCAGCATGGGCCATGACTATACCTTATTGTGTTGGATGCAGAAGATGGATAGTGCTGACTGAGGCAGAGAGTAATGGGACTGGACGAAACCCGGAGGCGGACCATACGATGTGTTGATAGGTAGAGGAGACAGATGGATGTGAATTGCTTATGAGGCGATATGTACCAACAAATCAGGTAGGATCCTCGGTGGATTACTCTACAGCTGACTTTCCCTTTTCATCAGTTTTATTGTATCACAATTGTACTTGTAATTTCCAGTTGGGCTTGTATTCTAGAAACTTTTTTACTTTCATAACTCTTTTGTTGTACATTTTACTTGGTGTTTCATATTAAGCTGTGTGCATGCTTTTGTGTGTGTTTGTAGGTTATAGAGGCAATGCCTTCCCAGATTTAGAGAATTACTCCTTTGGTGCTAGTCTCCAGCCCCTGTCTTATGGAAGGCGGGCATGGGGTAGTCATGGAATGAGTCTCAGGGGACAGGTCATGAATAATTGGAATCATAGGAGTCAGTTCTACTGCAGAACTATGAATCTGATATTTTCTGTGAAGTAATAGTGTTAAGGATAATGAGTGAGGCTTTTAGTTCTAGAAGTCTAGTGTTGGTGTGGTGGCAGACGTATGTATACACCAAGACCCTGAATTCTACTTACAAACTCAGGGAAATAAAATACCAATTGCGTGTGTGTTTTGAAAAGTATTATTTTGAGTCAGCTCACCAGGTTTAACTTATTGATCATTTCATCTCACTAGGTATACCCTTTTGATAGTGGAACACCAGTTCCTTTTCTAGATTCCCCCAGAAAGATAGCTAGCTAGAGTTCCATGTGTTTTACGCACTAATAGCCCATCGATTGATGAAGCCTCGGTGTAAGGACATTTTCTAGTAGAGGCACTAGCGGAACCATTCCCCTTTGGGCCACTGATGCCATTATCCCCAGTAGTAGATGGTGCAAGCAGCTTGAGCACGTTGAACGAGTTCCGGTGCCAGAGGCCACCATGGTTCAGGGGAGATATGGACTCACAGGCGGTTGAGGATTGACAGGAGTCGGTGGTGAGAGTTTTCCGATTATTAGGGACACCAGCTAATTTCATGGTTATCCATGCTGCCAGCCTTCTACAGGCAGTGGTAGGAAGATTGTGAAGCTTGATGATGTAGGTTCATGATGAGGTGACGCTTCTCTAGGTAGACTTTGAGAGCCTGTTTCGGGAAAAGTTTTTCCTAGTGACTCATCACGCAATGCACATACTGGAGCTTCTTCGTCTGTAGGATTGCATAATGACTATAGATCAGTACTCAATGAGGTTCACTGACCTCTCATGTTACTCCACAAATATGGTGTGGACCCTTTCATCAGGGCTCGAACCTTTGAGCAGGGGCTCATGTAGGAAATCTGGGCTTTGGTGACTTCACTCAACATCCCAACATAGGAAGGGGTGTTAGGGAGAGCCCTCCTAGTGGAGAGTTTCCTGGCTGAGCATTCTTCTGTAGTGATATCCATCACCACTCGACATGTAGCATAGTCTTCTACTGCTAGAAGCAGATAGACGTCATAGAGGTCCTGCTGACCAGAGCTATAGGTGGACGACCGCATGACTCAGAATCTATTGTGTGGGGAACACGAGAAAGAGTCAGTCATGCTAAGGGTGGGTAGTGTTATGCATGAAGTGGGCAGGGTCACATGGCTTGTGACTGTCCAACCCATTGTACAGATGATCAGCATACGGTCGAAAGACCGCCCATGCAGATATAGATATTCGACTGAGGAGGTCCACATGGAGGAGGTGGACGTGACAGAGGAGCTGGTCGTGCAGCTGGTGGTGCGTGAAGATTCAACATATTACTACCACCACCACCAAGAGGTCCACCCCGGCCACAAGGAGTAGGCGGAAAGGTGAGAGACCATCTCCAGGAAGCTATGTATTAAGATCATGGAGCTCCGGAGATGATATGAGGTACGATCCTTGTCGACTCCTCCGTAGTTGCAGTACTTATAGACACGGGTTCCAGTCATTATTTTATTTCCACCACCCTTGTTCGTAGATCAGAGATTCTGACTGATCCGTTGGCTCGATCCTTACTGCTAGAGACACCTATAGGATAGGATTAAATGATTATGCACTGGTGCCAACAGTGCGAGCTTACTCTAGGAGGCAAGATCATTGGCTGGGATCTCCAAGTTGTAGAGTCGAGGCCTTACGGCATCAACTTGGGTATGTACTAGTTATCTACAGTCCATGTTCATATTTACTATATTAGGTGCAATGTGTGGTGTCTCCACATAGATGAGACCAGGTTTACCTTCACCTGTGAGAAGGGAGTATTTGTAGTGCATGATAGACTTTCCCAGTAGAGGGTGAAATCGATAACACATCAGTTGGCTAGGATAACCCTCGTAGCTATTGATGTGGAGTGTCTGAGAAATCCTGTAGTGGTAGAACAGTTTGCGGATATTTTCCCTGATTATGATTCTGGTCTACCTCCTCGCATAGATGTGGACTTTTACATTAACTTGTTCCATGAGATGGAACTGATATCTACACCAGCGTATCGGATGGCTGTCGTGGATCTTCGAGAGCTACAGTACAACTAGAGGACTTACAAGGGAAGGCGTTCATCTGGTCCAATGTTTGTACTTTGGAATCCCCAATTCAATTCTCCAAGAAGGTGGATGGGAGCATGATACATTGTGTTGAATATCAGCGCATAAATCTTGTGACCATGAATAACAAGTACTCACTCTCGATGTTTTTCCACCACTTTGATCAGCTGAATGGAGCATGGTGGTTCTCAAAGATAGACATGAGATCAGGTTATCACCAACTCAGAGTTAGAGATGAGGATGTGCATAAAACGACATTCAGGTGTCGGTATGTCCATTATGAGTTCTTGGTTATGCCATTAGGTGTAACCAAAACTCCTACAGTGTTTATGGGACTCATGAACATGATCTCTCAGACATACCTTGATCGCTTTGTAGTAGTCATAATCAATGACATTCTGATCTAATCGAATACTGAGGAGGAGCTTTCCTATCATTTGCAGGTAGCACTGGACACACTTCAAGAGAACCATCATTATGTTAATCTATCGAAGTGCCTGTTTTGGATCAGAGAGGTTCACGTTCGGGGACATGTCATATCGGAGGCTGGAGTTGCAGTGGATCCTGCAAAGATTGAAGTGCTACTTTCTTGGGAGCCACCCAGGAGTGTGAAGGAGGTACATAGTTTCTTGGGATTCACTGGATACTACCAGAGGTTTGTGCCAGACTTCTCCAGAGTTTTAGCACCACTGTCATCCTTGACAATGAAGGGGAAACCCTTCATTTGTCCAGAGAAAATCCAACCGAATTTCTGGAGATTAGGAAGAGGATAACTCGTGAACCCATATTGAGGCTACTAGAGGAGGGCATTGGGTACGTAGTCTATTGAGACGTATCAGGGACCACACTCGGATGTGTTCTAATGAAGGATTCAGCATTGATTGCAAATAGTTCTTGATAGGTGAGACAACATGAGCTGAACAATGCTACCCATGACCGGGAGTTATCAGCAGTGGTCTTCGCCTTGAAGATGTGGCAAAAATATCTGATGGGAGAGTGTTTTACCGTGTACTCTGATCACAAGAGTCTCAGGTATATCCTTTCCCAGAAGGACCTGATTTTGTGGATAAAGATGAAGCAACCTTTCTAAAGTCTCTTACATTCACTCCCCACTTCTTCAGTGTTTCAGAGAGGCACAATGTGGGGATGCTGAATACTAGACACAATGTGCTCAGATATCCACAGGACATGAACCTGATGGATTTTCTGAAGGTGGGGAGCACGCCATCCTCTTCAGAGGATGTACCATGGTACCAGTTTCACTTCAAGAGCGAGGGATGAAGGGGTTCCACACATCCCCTATAGAGGTAAATCCATGAGTGTAAAAGATATATCTGGATCTTCGATGATAGAACTAGTGTCCAGGAATGATGAAAGCAGTTGCATTGATTGTCTCTTAGTGCCTCACATGTCAGCAAGTGAAGGCGGAGCATCAGGTACCAGCAGGCTTGGCTCATCCATTAGATGTCCCAAAGAGGAAGTGGGTTTTGATATCCATGGACTTAGTGACATGACTTCCATGTACATTCAGGGTACATGACTCGATTTGGGTGATCGTAGACCGACTCACCATGTCGGCCCACTTCCTACTGATCAAAGAGCATGGTTCAGAAGAGTTCTTGGGACGCCTCTATGTGTAAGAGATTGTGAAGATACATGGAGTACCTTCGATGATTTTCTCTAATCATGAACCATGTTTTACTTCCTGACTATGGAAGGGGTTGTAGGAGGAATTCAGGATGCACCTTCATTTGATCTCCGACTTCCATCCTCAGACGGATGGAAAAACCAAGCGGACCATTCAAACCGACAAGGACATGCTGTGAGCTTGTTTCTTCTATGTCAGTTTCATCTCAGAGGATAACTTTCCTTTGGTGGAGTTTTCATACAAAAATATCTATCACTCCACCATTGGTATTGAACTTTTCGAGGCGTTGTACGAGAATCCTTGGAGATCATCTTTGTGCTGGACTGACCTAGGGGAGTCAGCATGAGTGGGACGGGAGATGTATGGGCCACCACAGAGAAGGAGCAGATCATCCAAGAGTGGATGAAGACTGCACAGAGTAGGCAGAAGTCGTATGCTGACAGGAGACTGAGACCTCAGGTGTCCGAGGATGGTGGCCACATCTTTTTACGGGTCTCACCTCAACGAGGTTTGAAGAGATTTTTCTGAGGCGTAAATTTATCTCTGAGGTTCATCTGACCTTTTTAGGTCCTCAGCAGAGTTGGCGAGGTGGATTTCCACTTATAGCTTCCACCATAGTTGCGCTGGGTGCATGACATCTTCCACATATCCCATCTGAGAAAATACGTGCATGACCCTTCTCACATCATCGACCATGGAGAGCTAGACATCTACGATGGGGTGAATTTTACGGAGGTTCTAGTAGACATTGAGGATCGACAGGAGCAGGTCCTTCATGGACATTTGATACCTCTGGTTCGTGTTATCTGGAAGCATGGGAACCTCCAGGAGATCACATGGAAGCATGAGGCTTAAATGCATGCTCAGTACCCCTACATGTTTACCTAGATTGAGTTGTGGATTATGGGGAAATAGTGCCCTCAGGTGGAGAGAATGTAAAGGCCATAAATTTCCAGGTATTTTTTTAAAATAAATAGAAATTTTACGAGTCCTCCAAAATTTACTGCATGTGATTTCGAGGCCCAAAGTCCCCGGAATGAATTTATGAACTTTTATTTCAGGTAAGTTTAGTAAACGTGCGATCGGGGTTTTCTATCTTTTAAAATGATACTCGGAATTGAAATTAGAGGGAACTATTGAACTCGCAATTCCAATATTCACATAAGGAGACATTCAAATAGATGGCAGATGGTCAAGGTTAAAAGTTAGTTTTTGGTTTTTCGTGTAAGAATAAAATAAAAATAAAAGCGTGTGACATTTTTTTTATTTGATACTCCCATGTGGGTGTTGGGAGGTGGGGTCCACCGAAACTAAACATCCATGTTGATGTTGAGATGCGGGGACCACCAACCCATAACCTCCCATTAGAGGTTATGGTGGTGCGGACCACCTGAACCTAACCTCCCATGAAAGGTTATGGTTGTGGGGACCACCCAAGGCTTAAACCTCTTGAAATCCCCTCATTATAGAGAAAAACCTCTCAACCCCCTCATTAATGTGAATGAGCCTCTTGACATCCACCACATTAATTGGGCTAACAGACATACATATAAAATGCCAACCTAGTTAATTGATTAGGCTATTTTGAATTTGTGCCAACAAACTAAATAGAGAACATAATCTATTACTCTTGGCATCTTTTCTGGAATTGGATGGATGGAACTCTTGTGAGAATGCTCTTGACCGAAGAATGCATTATTCCACAAAGAACACTCCACCAATGAAGAATGCTCTACCAATGAAGAATGTCGACCCCCTTCCAACTTCTTCCTTGAGACTTCTTCTGATGTGGGACGTCCTCATCTACGGCGAATCGATGACCGTACTACCTTCTCGAGCCAACGTCATCAAGAGAATGAGGTAGGGGTTTATTTATATTTGATTATCGCTTCCCATGTTTTCCTCGTTAAATTCTTTGGTGGTATTGGAAATAGATATTGACGAGGGTTCTGGAAAATAATGTTTACAAATATCTTCCTTAGACGTTCATGTTGTGTTCTTTATGAACTTCTTTATATCACTCTAAATGTGGAGGGTGCGGGTCAAAAAAAATGTCCAGACCCCTCCGCCATTCCTCAATGATGTTTTCTTTGATATGGAGGAAGGCAGAAAAGGTGACGAAGGCAACGGAGAAGCCACCCGCAACCTCCACGACCAGTACTTCCCAATGGCGCTTCGCCCTCCAAGACGAACTGGCCCCGCACACGACCGAGCCACCAACGGTCAGACCAAGCCGTCGCGCCGCCACCGTCTGTCATGCCAATACACTACGCCACTTCTTGGATGAGATGTTGTGCAACCACGGGCCGAAACACCCTCGACACGCCCCAGCCGAGCTGAGCTGATGTTCCCCCGCTGCGCCGAGATGCCATGTCGCCGATGTCCACTACGCCCAGCTACCATGCCACTGTCGTCCACTAAGCCGCACCGCCATCTTCCAAGCCGCACCACTGTCCGGGCTGAGTTGTCATGCCACCTCCATCTATGTAGCCACCATTTCACCCGTGCCCACGCAGTGGCCCTCCAAGTAGCCCGATCTTCCCTCGATGTGGCCATGCGAGCCGCCCTAAGCCAAGAAAGAATGGAACTTATAAGTGATGACTTCTTTTTTAAAACTAGAATCTCCTCTTAGTGAACGTGAATGTCCAGCCTTTTGTGTAGATCATGTGCTATAATTATTGATGTAGCTAATCAAGAATGGTACATATATTTGATTTGCATGCATTTATATGATGTAATCCTTGGTATAGATAAGTTGAACATGTTCAAGGCTAACATCAACAATTATAGGAGAACATTTAGTTTCATGGAGGAAGATAGCATTGATCCTCTCATTAGAGGAGAGACTATGGTAATGAAAGGTCAAAAGTGATTGTAGGCACCAATGGGTGGAACAATCTAATATCTATAGTAAGCATTGACTTCCTAATCAATGGAAGAGATCTAGGGAGATTTTTTTCCAGTAGTTTTTGATCAATTTCTAGATGTATTTCTCAATTACTTATTAGGGTTACCAACAAAAAGGGAATTGGATTTTACGATTGTTTGGCTGCCATGGAATAACCCTATTTCCCTTCCATATTATAAGATGGAATCAATGGAGTTAGTGGAATGGAATTTTCAGTTGGTGGAGTTAGAAAGAAATGGTATCATTTGGCCAACTATGTCTTCATGGGCATTACAAGTCTTTTTCGTGAATAAAGAATATGGAACTCTTTAGCTGTGTGTTTATTACCATAATCATTACCATGTTATGATAACGAAAATTTACCCACTTTCATTAATTGATGACATGTGTGATCAATTGAGGGGAACTCAGTGTTTCTATAAGATTGTTTTTTGATTAGTATATCTCAAATTTTGAGTTCGGAAGGAAGATATTCCAATGACATATTTTATATGTAGATATGGCCACAATGTATATATAGTCATGAATTTCGATCTAACAAATTCCCCATCAGTCTTCATGGATTTCCATAATTTTATATTTCAATGATATTTGGTCTCTTTTGTTGTGGTGATTGTTGACTACATCTTGATGTATTTATAGACAAGGATTGGCAGTGAGTAATACATGGAAACTGTGTTACAAATCTTGAGTGATCAAGGATTGTATTCCAAATTATAAAAGAGATTTTTTTAGAGACATGAAGTACCATTTTTGTTCTATGTGATTTCTGAAAAAGTTGTTTTAGTTGATCCATAAAAGAGAGAATTTTTTATCTCATGGAAGCCAGCAAAGAATACCTTTGAGATATGAATATTTCTTGGTCAAGCTGGCTAATAATGATGGTTTGGGTGGTACTTCTCATGACTAGTTTCTCCAATGATATCTTGGACATTATTAAATGATCCATTCTAATGGATAGACGAATTACATAATCTCTCCATGAACTAATATGTATTCTTACATTGTCACCTATCATTATTTTTACCTAATAATGACTGGGGTATGTGGTGTACTGTGATGCTTCGATATTAGTATTGGGGTTGTGTTATCATGCAAAGAGACCATGTGGTTACATTTTGGTCAATATAGTTCAGGGATCATGAGAATAATTACCCAACACACAATTTGGAGTTAGCTATTATTTTACAAGATATGAAAACATGGATACCTTGTCTCATTGCTGAGAAATTCATTGTGTTTTTGGATCATAAAATCATGAAACATATTCTCTCATATTGAGATTCGATTCCGAGGGAAAGGAGATGGATGGAGTATCTCTATATGATTGACGTTGATATGATGTATACATTGGGAAAAGTGAATTCAGTGGTAGATGCATTGATTATAAAGTCAAATGATTATTTGGGAAAAGAAGCTTAGATTAATTGTAGTTGATATCGATCCTAACCAACATGCATGTGAAATGTGAAGTCCAAGGTGATATTGTGGTACTATTTTCAATTATGCTTGTTCTTGATTTTGTAAATATGGTAAAAAGGGAACAGGAATTTAATGCATAATTTCTAGTAATGAGTTCAAAACTCAAAGTTGGGGAGACCATTGAGGGCTAGAATCTTTATCAAGTTCTTTTTTAGAGATTGAATGTTTGTACTTATGGTTTGTTAGGAACAACTCTTTCATGCTTACAACCATTCTATATGGGTTGTAAATACAAGAACATAAAATATGAATAAGGCATTTAAGGTGTAGTTTTGGTGGATGCAAATGAAAAGAAAGGTGTCCAAGTTTGTCTTGTGGTGCTTAACTGGTCAGTTGGTTAAATTAGAGCATTAGAGACCAGCGGGTATGTTGCGGTCTTTGTGTATCCCAATGTAGAAATGGTAGAAGAAAGAAATGTATTTTTATATTGGTATCCCAATAACTATTCATATAAAAAATTCCATATGGTTGATAGTGGATTAGCTTTCCATGCTAGACCATTTCATCCATTATCCTGAAACACATACGGTGGAGGATCTGTCCAAAATTTATATCTAATAAGTGATAAAGATATATAGAGTACTAGTTTCAATATTTTTATATAGATATCCATGACTTACACATCATTTCTAGAAATCCATCGAGAAATTCCTTGGGACAACGTTGACTAAGAGAACAACATATCATCCTCAGATAGACAACTGATCTAAGAGGAAAATAAAAATGTTGTAACACATGATGCCAGCTTGTTTAATTTATTTGGGTTGCTCGTGGGAGGACCCCCAACAACATCGTACACCGAAATTCCCTTGAGAATGAGTTTCTTGCTATGGAGGGTCAGTAACAGGGTGGTGCCTATAGAGGAGAATATCCAACGGAATGGTATTGCTATGGATTCTCATTGCTACTGTTGCAAATTTCCGAAGACCGAATCGACCCTCCATCTTTTTTTATAAAGAAAATGGGCTGACTATCTTTGGTCCTTCTTCAGACCACAACTGAATCCCGATATTGAGTCTCATTCTCTATAGGATCTCATGGAGGAATGGTTTCGGGATATAGAGGATAAAACCATGGAACGTAAAGCTCGTATTATCATTCTTGCATCCATTTGATGGGTTATCTGGGAGGTGTGAAATCATGTTAGGCTTGGATCCAAGTGATCAATCTTGTTCCTAGAGATACGGATAAGATCCCTCATCGCTGAGCTGGTGGTACAGGTTAAAGGAGGGATCACATCCGCCGCAATCTATAACCTGATGAATCTACCATGCATGCAGATCAGAGGAGACGGTCGATGGGTCAATTGGAAGCCTCCGGTCAGCTATTCGAAACTGAACATTAACAGATCCTACAAGGATGGGTCATGAGAGGTGGAGGGGTTCTCAAAGATTCTTGGGGTTTGGTTCAAGTTTCTTTTAGTGCTTATTATGGTCTGGGTGACTCCTTGGGTGCAGAGGTTCAGGCCCCACTCTCAGGTTTGATAGTTTGTAGGAGACAGATACTTCAGGCGAAAGAGATTGAATCAGACTCAGATGTCCTTGGGAAGGTTTTACAGGGTCAAGAAGCAGTTCCTTAGATGTTGACGTACCTCATTTGCAGATGCAAGGCACAGACCAACCTGGGAAGGATGGTTCATCACAGTTATAGTGAGACCAACTGTGTGGCGGATACGCTGGCCCATATGGGTAGACAAGATGAGGAACTCATGGTTTATAGCGGTCCTAACTCTCTTCTAGTGGAGTGTATTAATGTTATACAAGGGGATGCCCTTGTCCTTCATCATTTTCTCCCTCCATGAAGGATTTGATGCTGTAAGGTCCTATTTATTAAATAAAAATTATAATTTTAGTCCTTATCGTTCTCCACTATGTTGGATGGAAACAGGAGAGAAATCACAATTTTGGATGCGCATTGTCGAAGAAGAAATAGAGAAGATCTAGTTGATCAAAAAATAATGGAGATGGATTTCAGTCATCAGAAATGTTATGAGGATCCCCATCAATGATCGTTTTCCTTTTTAATAAGTGATCATTTGTTATTACATATATCTATATGTCTTAGACATCATTGTTTTTTGTAGAAGGCAGCGTTATATCCAAGATACATATGCTTTTTTTATATATTGGATCTGGTCAGAGAGGTGGAATATCGGTTGGAATTACCACCAAGGTTTATTTTAGTGCATAAGGTGTTCCATTTATCACAGTTGAAAATGTATCATCCTGATCCTAACCATGTGACCAGATGGTATCACGTTGACCTAGATATGGATTCTTTTTTGGTATATATACAAGTGTTGATTGTGGATAGAAAAGTGAAAGTATTTCTAAGAAAAATCATCGGGCTGGTGCGGGTTTTATAGAAGAATTTTCATAATCCGGAAGAGGCATGGGAACATGATAAGGAACTTAAAGAGAAATGGCTGGAACCCTTTCAGGGCATCCAGGTTTTTCTACTTTTTGAGGACAAAAGGACAAATGGTAGGGATAATTTAGTATTCCCATTTTTTGGATTGTGACATCCTATTACATTGATCAAGTATGTATTCCACCATTTCAATATTTCCATTTAGTAAAAAATGCATAAAATTATTTTTTTGGGGTTTACTACATGTTTTTGGATAGGTACACAATGTCAACCTATAGTACACGACATAAACTAGGGGATGGATTCAAGTCATGAAGTGGGAGTTAGGTCGTGGGATGGTACACATCGTAAAGGGTTGGAATAATAGTTTTTTACCTAAGGCGATGGATTTTTCAGCATACTTATGCCCTGTGGACTTTACGCTGTAACCAGGGGTACATGTCCAATGTCAGACCACACCCTGCATAACGTAACACATTTCGCAGTTTTTCTCAGTCAAATATTTTCAAACATCCCATATCATGAACCAAGAGTATCCCAATTTAATTTAATGAGGAACCCCTCTTCTAGATCGATCCCCATAGATTTGGTCCATCATTGCTTTGGTGGTACATCTCTTTTAGTACGTGTTCCTTATGATCTACTTCTCCTCACCCATTGGTTCTATGATCTATGCCCATTATGGGTAGATCAAGATTTTTTTTGAAAAATAAGTTGAGATTTGAATTTTTTATAGGAGAATATATCAAAGGCTATTTAATTGAAGAATAATCACATTATTTGTAAGAATTATTTAGCTTTTGTCATTTTTCATCAAAACTATTGAGGTAGGAGGCTTCACATTAGACTCCTCTTATTATAACTGATAGGAATGATTTCAATTTTCTGAATTTTTCTAAATTCATTTTTACATGATTGTTGAACAATTGTTTGAAGAATTCATGTGTGATGGTTTGTGAAATCATGAAAATTATGTTAATTTGAAAAACAAATTCAATTTTTAAATAGTCATTTTAATATCAGGGTTTTTTTCAATGTTGACAAATGAATTGGATTTTATATTTTAAATAAAAGGGAAAGTATTATATAAATGAAATGGTTTTTTGAAATTGGTAGTTATTTGGTTCTCAATAAAATATTAGTTTTGTTGATGTGGTCTATTTTGGTAATGGAAATATTTGGAATAGATGGTGTTATTGTAAGTTCACAATTAACGGGTCCTAAATAAAAGACGAGTACCATTGGGATATAAAGTATGTGACTCTTGATCGGGGGGTTGTTAGTGCGACACAACATGATTACAAAATAGACCACTCATGAGTATAGAACTATCAAATTTAGCATTCATGTGTGGTTGTGTCATGAAAAATGGAATGGATATTCCCATGTAATAATTAGAATGGGTTTTTAGGTCTTGATTATTTATTTTAATGGAGATGACTTACTAATTTTTTTTCATTTTTTTTTGTTTGAACATGGCTATAATTGTTTTTCAAACTTTTAGTATTTGGTTACAAACTATTTTTGAAAAATTATTTTATATAATCTATTTTACATAATGTGATAATCGTTCTTTCTTAGTGGAGTGACAAGGGATGTCATTGCGAAAACCTACTAAGTTGTATACTCACCCCAACATAGGATATTTTGTGGTTTGGTAGATTCTACCTTCCATGATATGGAAAAAGGTAAAATATCGAACTTATTCACCAACATGTTGTGATATATTGGACTACATGGTGATGATAGAGCATGGAACATGTGGAGCATGGAGTCTTGGTGTTTTCATGGAGTTTATTCTTTGTCATTCCGCTATTTAAATTTACATAGGGTTCTCTTCAACTATTGAATACCATGGTTGGTTTTTTAAAGAGATTGATTTGAAATTTCGTAATTAATTTCATTAATCATATAGTGAGATGCCTATGGATTGTTTTTTTCATTTTTTTGAGACATTAAATTTTAAATCATCCCCCACATTCTTTGAAACCTTTGGAATTTATTTCCAACTTTGAAATTATGGGAATGTCGTTTAAGGCCTAGTAATGACTTGTTGTACACTCAGGCCAATGAAAATTTTCAGTTCATTACCTTTAATGATGGTATATATTTATTTTTAATTCCCAAGGTCACTATAACATATAAAAAGCACTGGTTCTACCATGGAATCATGATAATTAAATGGTTTTTTTGTGTATGAAACATTTAAAAACACTATTATTCGGTGATAGATATCAATGATTATTCGTAGCTGATCAAGGGATGCCTCATATGGTAATGGATTTATGGTCCATTAATTTTGATGTTTTGATTAATGTAGAAAATATTTTCAAAAATAATTTATCCTGAGAGGCTCAACTATATGTTCTTTACACAGATTAAAAAATATGGCTCAAATCCTTACTCATAAAATCATATTGGAAATGATGGATGTGTCTCAAGTCTACCAAGGGATTCTTAATGTCCTTGTAATGTAATATTTTATTAGTGATGATCATGTTTCTTGTCATGATATAATCAATGGTAAACTAAAAGATCCTCGGTTATATGCCACAAAACTTGACTAGCATTGGGATTGATAAATAGAAACATCTTGAGTATCACTCCAGAAGAACGTATCTTTATTACTGTGCATTTAGTCTAGTGTGATATAGTTGTTACTAAGTAGAGAACCATGGATAACCTCATAGATACTAATATAATATTTTTCTTGAATAACATTGGGCTTACTAAGTGTTTTGATGAATTCATATTTCAACTATGTACCGATGTCTCATTTGTAAATTCTAGAGCACATACTACCTTGGATGATCTCATTGGACTCTTATTGGTGACTCCAACTTTACCCATGTTTTTTATTTTTGATTATATGTCATGTTTTAATCATTATTATCTATATGTGGTAGATGGAGTTTGTTCTTATGATTTGGCTATGGCACCACAACATCAATTTATGTTTTATATAGAGACATCACAAGAACCAGGTTATGGGTTTCGATGTAAATGCTCAGAACAAATATCAAGGTAATATAGTTTCAACTTATCAATATCTAGTTTCTGATATACTCTATCCATCAAAGACAATAATTTTTTAAGAATATCATGTTGACAGTGGTTTGACTTGTTTTCCACTTGTTTCATTAAATACAATCAGTGAGGAACCAAATCATGAATTTCATCATATTTAGATGAGTTCAGTTCTTGGGATAGATGACACTATAAAATAAATGTTGTCATGATAGGGATAAACTTGGTCGATTATAAATCACCCATATGATTTTGTTTAGAATCATGATACAACATTTTTATAGAGATAAAGAAATTTAGGAATGTGAAATTTCTACAGTGGATATACCATGTATCATAATTGGTTGTTGGATTATGAAACCAATAGGTGAACTCCTTATGATAGATGATAAATATAATCCATGGTTGGATAATGTATCCAATTTAATGGGACAAATTATTATCCATATTGATGTATTAGTTTATAAAACCAGAAATGGATCATTTGTTAATATCTTATGTATAGGTTGATTATCCGATTCATGAGGTGCATTCGGAATATGGGAACACAACATGACAGTTAGTATGAAACGCCACAACCTCGGTAGTCAGGTGTTATTTTTTATAGTTCCTAAAAGCTTCTTGGGGATGTTATGTTCATTATTGGGATGGTTGTAATGTCATGTATTTTGGACCATGTAATAATTCTTTTAGAATTTGATTTTTACCATTTAGAGGAATGTATGTTCTTTAAGTCATTCCTTTTAATGAAATTTCGATCTTCAGGACAATTATATGTGTTTTGTTTTTACATTATTTAAGGTCTGAGAAGTGTATATGGTGTTCTATTTAGTTTTGGTAGTGTCGAACCCCAAATAAATTTATTTGGAAACCAATATCTTGGGAATATATTTTTATGAAAACGTGAAGCCCTCTTGGATAAACAATGCTATATGTCTAGTGGGGTTGAGTGTGTTGCGTGGATTAGTATAATCGTGATCACTGAGACAATTTACCATGATATTTATATAGGATTCTTAGTATAGGGAAACACATAGTTTTCACACAATTAGTCAAACCATGTCCATGAATCATTTGATCCCCCTTCTTATATAGTGGCACAATATTGTTTGGCATAGGATTTTTCCTTTTATTTTATATCCCCTTGCATGTTCATAGATGATATCATTTCAATCTCCCCCTCTACTCATATGGGAAAAGGGAGAGATTCTTTAATTGACCTCTATTTTGAGATTCTTTTTTCACATTGGAAGCATATTTGTGATCTTAACAGTCCTCTTACATATAGACAATGTATTGTTTTCTTTCTTAAATGATATTTTGGTGTTTCCGATTTTTTTCTATTTTTAGTTAGTATATTTGTTTCTTATATTTCCCTAGAAATGGATTTATTGAATCCATGATATTTTATCTATGGACCATCATTGGTATAATGATGGTGGTCTGTAGGATCTCACTTGAGCTTTTTTAATTATAACATTACTCCACCGAGAACATAATGATATTTTATAAAGTGACTCTTAAATATGTATCTGAATAGGTATAAGTAATTTTTATAATTATATTATTCATTTAATATTAATGTTTCATCATTGATGGTATTTGATATCATGTTTTACACACCCCTTAAGGGTGATTTCCTTGAATTAAATTAAATATCATTTATTTTACAATCATACCACATGTAGAGGTGATATATACTAAAAAATGTAATCGTCTTGATAAATTGGATTTTGTAGGGAAGTGTTGCCCCGATATATAATTTTCCATTGCAATGAAACTATATCCTTAGAGTTTCTGGCCTACCATCTAATTTAATTAGCATGATGAATTATTATGGAATATATGTCAACAAGGCCTATCTCATACCATTTTCATGTATGATGTTTAATATTTTTGAGTAATGATCATATCCCTTATGAATTGTATTAGTACGTGGCCACCCTTTTCATATGGGATGATATTGGAATGTAATTACACCATGAATTCTCTATTATAAAAAGAATTGTGATTAATGAAGTGCTTAGTTGGACTTAATTTTTATACCTAATATAGTGAATTGGAATGGCTCCTTTATTGTGATCATATAATATGTTATGGAATGTTTATGGGGATGGATATATTTATTACATTTATCTAATATGATATATGAAAATATTATCCATGATTGTTAATTGGGTTTCAATTTTTATGGAATGTTAAGGAATGATTCATATGTTTCATGATTTATGTTGGGACTTGAGTCAAACTCAGATTCCAATGTATTAATTCCATGGATGGAAACATAGGATAATAGGGATTATTTTACCTATGACAGGAATCATTACCCTAGGGGATTGAATTTATGCGATCTTGAAGGAATGATGGTTATACCATTCCATGGTAGATACATGGTCTCCAATGTATGATACATTGGATAGACTGAGTGGGATGAACATTCATATCATATGTAGAGTTGTACATGGTAAACCAATTCATGGATCAACCGGTATGGACTCTTATGGTGTTGAGTAATTAATATTTTCTAAGATATATATAAAGGATTAATATTTATAGACCTCCATGAATGGGAACATGATTCATTTTGAATTATAACCATAATGGTTCTTTTTAATAATCAAAAAAACTGTTCTTTATATGATAAAGGACCCATGCTCCAAGCTGAATGAAATTATTGGGTTCATTTGAAATTTTTAATCATCATTTATAAAAGTCATAGTTTTTTTAACTTGTGAATATACACTATAATTATTTATGTACAGACCATAAATGCACAAGGTGAATGCATATCAAGTTATTCCATTATTGGTTGAAGCATGTAAGGTTAGCCAGGTGTGTGTAAGGAACCATTACTAACATGTTTATTTTAATTAATCGACATAGTTATTATACATACAGTAACACTAGTTTATATTATATTCATTGATTAAAAAACTATATAACCATTATTAGTGTCCTACTGATTGTATTTCACATCCTTCTTAAGACTCAGTTGTACTGGGATACCAAAACATACCTCATGATTAATAGTTAAACAATAAGGATTATTATTTTGTTGTTCATTTATACATGTGTGTTTATAGTGTATGATTGTGTTGTCTCTGAGTATTCTCATAGAGACAGTCTTGGAATTTTTTTCATACATTTAATATATTTTATCACATTCTATATAAAATCTTCATTACATAATGTAGTCTCATCCGAATATGAATTTATATATTTGTATTTGACATTGTTCATATTATTGGTTATTATATTTATCATATATTTTTTATTATTTATTTATATATATTACAATAGAGAATTGATGTAATTATTGTCGCACAGATGTTCAAATCTGATCTTGATGTTATTTTCTCCCAACTGTACCATCATTTGTCCTTCGACACTAGTTGGATGCCTCTTTATTACTAGTAGTCACACATTAGACCAAGTTATAAACTAGATAGTGGTACTATTTAAATGGATTTTGGGTCAGGATATTACATATGTGTAATGGTGAATTCATACGAGTGATATATCCTAGAGGTAAAATTCAAGGATCACTTATTTAATAATATCTTGAATCATCGACAAATGTATTTAACTAGTCCTCACCCGTGCTTATGCACGACATATTAAATTAATGGTTTTTCATTGATAAATATAATTGTATTTGTAAAATTCACCTAGTAATAGTAATATACTTTAATTTTCAATCAGATAGTATTGGTAGATATTAATGGAATAATAGGGGAAAAAATCTTGATGCAAGAAAATAAAATTTGAACATAGAATGGATACAAGAAAAGCCTTTTTCGTTCTATAAAGGATGTTTATAAGTAATTTCAAAATTTATACAAGTACTACTCCCCTTCCATTGCTGGAAGAGGATTAATTTTAGTAAAAAATGTCTGAACCCAATCTACAATAACACAATTGACTATGAACTCCATGTTTGTAAATGTTTTTCATGGTAAGTGATTTTCGATAAGTGTTCCATGATTAATGTGTTGTTTCAACATATCTTGAGGTTCATTGTCTAGAAATTTAACTCTATAGATGAAAATTTAATAAAATAGATAAATAAGTAGTAGTGAATATTTAAATATGAAAATCCAATATAACAATTAAACATAAAAATTTATTAATTGAAGTTAATTTTCTGGAAATTCAAATTATACTGGATCGTAACAAAGTAAAAAAATATCAATCATTGTGTTGTCATAAATTGTGAAGATATGAGGCAAACACATTTTCGTATTTGTAATGTAAAATTATTTAGGCAATGTAAATTGATCACCTATAAAATAGGATAAAGAAATGAAAAAATTCTTTCTATGGAGAAAAATTAATTTGAAATAATGTTTATGTCATGTAGATAATGTAATTATTATTTCACTTCAAATAGGAATTCGAAAAACAGTAAAGAAAACAAATTAAACAATGAACATGTATGTTTCCCATTGGTTTCCAGCATCACATTTCAGTATGATTTTATATTCTACAGTTTACATTTCCCTTCATTCAGGTGTGTATTTCAACAAAATGTATCAGTGTATCCTTGTTGTCTCAAAACATATGGATAGTCTGGAAGTTCAATCTCTTTATCAAAATCTTGTGACCAAATTTTCTACATAGAAATTTTTGCTAGAGGATTTGATGATAGAATTTGCAGCAATTCAATATAGTGAAACACATATCAGTGATTTAACAGTTAACTGTAATTTAACAGTATATAGGTCAAGATTGAAAGGAAAATGTTATTAAAAATAAAAATAAAAAATAGAATATAAATTATTTTATACAATTTTTTATTGTAATAATTAAAATAATTAAGATCATAGTAAAGATAGTAGTTATATAACCCAGTAGAAGACATGATCGATGTAGACATATAAAATATTGTTCCAATATATAATATCCTATGAGAAGAACTAACACTTTGATGGCCCTATCAGGAAATGTTAAAAAGAATGCTAGTAGTATGATATAAATTCTTTAGAGAATGAAATTGAAACAATTGTTTTATATGATATTTAGATATAATCAATGACACTTCTTACTATTGAACACCCACTGGTTTGATCTTCCTATATAGTAATAAAAAAAACTAAAATGTTTTGGGATAGTCTGGTTTCAATGAAAATCAGTAATAAACCCAACATAAAATTACCCCATTTCAAATCTCAAAAATTATTAATGAAAATAACTAGTATATTTATAAATTTAGAAAAATAAGAAATTTAAAAAAAATGATTAATATCTGGAAAAATTGGGCTTTCCAAACATGTACAACAAGTTCACTATAAGACATTATATAATGAGCACAATTCTACAAAATTATTAAAAAAATGGCCAAGATATATAGAAATTTTCTAAGATAAATAATTTTATTGATATTATTTAAAACTATGAAAACTGGGCTTGCCAAACATGTTCAACATGTTCAATTTAATCCCGCATAAGATTACCAACTTTCTAATCACAAAAATATTTAATGAAAATAACAATCGTAATTCAAAAGATAAGGAGATAAGAAACATCATTAAGATTATGAAAAAAATATAAAAATAGGCTTACAAAAAATGTTTAGTGAGATTAATTTTTATCTAAAGTAAAATGAAATAAAAATTAAGGAAATTCGAGCATTAAATTTTGAATATTAAAAAGAAAACCATGCATGCTGAAAAAATATATTAGATAATGAACATTTATAAATAAGAAAAAACCAAAAAACACCATACCTTCCCAAATAAGTCATATTCAAGTACTGTCTTCTCAAAATGAAGAACCACCTGATTATTGCTGAATCATTATCTCCTTGAGTTCTGAAAAATATAAAATTTTTCAGTCCTTATCCATAATTCAAATCCATATGATGAATGAATTGGAAAAAAACATGAGGATCAAACCACCTTGATCCATAAGTGATGTGTATGCTATATTTTTCCTCATGCATGTATGTAAATAGAAGACATTCATTCCATAAACCCGTGCACATTTATCAGGAATATTGTAATTTTCTATGTGGGGATGAGAATAGTAGTCACGAAAACTGTAAGAAGTAAATAAAACTAATATTAAAGTCACATAAATGAGAATAGAACATTTAAAAACCACAACCTCTGATAAAACTCATAACGATGAAAGAGTGAAATGTGTAGGTGACACTTCAGATCAGATCAATGTGTTATGAAAAGAAACACAACTATGCATAAAACTATTGAATAGAGGATGAAACTATGTAAAAAATGATTAAAAATGATGACACCCTCCCAACCAATAGAATGATAGTATTGTTTTATAGTATAAGAATGTTGCAAAACATCATTAAAAATTTCTAAAAAACAAACAGTTTCAATTTATATGAGGATCATTTAAAAAATGACCAATCCTATGTAATGATCAATTGAAAATGGTGTTGGATAACGAAATCAGAATCAAATAAATGACTAACAATTAAAAATATGTAAAAATGAATATGAAACAAAAATAACCATCATTGTAAAGACCCGTAAATTTATACAAAATTTTTTTCTTAATTTTATTTGGAATTTTACAAGAACGCAGTTTCTAACGGCACCTGATTCCGAGGCCCAGTGTGCCCGGAATCATTTTCTGAAGTTTAGCTTAGGTATATTCAGTGAATGAACGAGCGGGTTTTTCTAACTTATGAACTGGTGCTCAGAGTGGAATTCTGAGGGCACTGTTGGTATCACAGTGCCGGTATTTTCTTAGAAACACCTTTTCTGGAGTTGCGTTTTCTCGGGTGTAGTTTTTAATTTTCAGGGGTTGAGTTATGAAATAAAATAAAATGGGGTGCGACAATTTTATTTTATTTCACTTAAAGCCGCTTAAGCTATGTTAAGAGGATAAGGTGGAACCCACAATATCCTACCCACTACGTAGGATATTTGTGAGGTGGGTCCCACACGAGCCCCACCATTTCTTCCCTCCTAAGTAACGCACCTGCAACCCCCCTTTTTAATAAAAGTCAACCCTTACGTTTTTCTTGTTAAGAAACCTCCCATTTAATTGGGCAGTTAGGTCATCACAATTAATTACTGGAATTAATTGTACGTTTCTTACTTTTGAATTTCAAATTGTTGGCATGGGGAATAAAGTAAGACCAACACTAGGTTTGTTGATGGGTTGCTTGTTGTGAGGATTTGGAGAAACTCTAAAGCTTGAAGATCTTCATCCTCCTTAATTGAAGAACGCGAAGAACGTGAAAAATGCGATGAACGCATCGTCACCGACGAAGAACACCAGCCTTCGACGAAGGGCGACGAAGAACACCGAACCCTAGGAGATCGTCGACGCGACGATGCGACGCCGTGTACCGCGACGCCGACGATCCTCCTTCCGCGACGTTCCTTCCCCGCAACAATCTTCGATCAACAACCGATTGAGGTAGGGGATTTAGGTTCTTTTAATTCGTTGTGAATTATATCCTCAACATGGTTTAATTGGTGCAATTAAATCTGTGTGATTTTAATCCTCGGAGTTTAACTAAGCGACGCCTCTTCCGCGATGCGACGATACTCTTCTTCCGCAATGGTCAATTCCGCGATGAACTCACGTTCGACGACAACGTTGAGGTAGGGGGTTTTGTTCATTTTAATCAATGTGATTATTTCTGCGGTTTGTTTAAATGATTGTTGAGAGACATTTAAAACAACTAACGCGGTGGGTGCGGACCAACAAACAAGTCCGAACCCACCGTCTCTTCGTTCTTGGTGAGCGGATTGGAGGGTGACGACAAAATAAGCCACACGGGCGATGTGAGGTCCTCGCAGTGAAGGACGGGCCCCGGGAGGGCCATTGGCAAAGACGACTCGCAATTACGACCACCTGAACTCGTCCTGTGGTCCGCGGAGCAGCCTGCAGGTGCGCCTCGCCGGCAGGGAGAGGTCCCACGACCCCGTGGGACCGGAGGGGGATGGGATGTGGTAGTCGGCTGCGTCCACTGGCAAGGGCGGCCCCACGCGGGGTTGTGGCTCCTTCACACGGGGGTAGCACGCCCTGTAACGCCCTGACCCCAGCTACCCCGAGCCGGTGCATTACTTCGTAGCATTGGCATGATCACAAAAGATCAAGTCTCAAAAGACCGATTAGTTTAGTAGCCTTGGAAACACTAGATACATTCATAAGTCTTACATTAAATCATAAAGTAAAACAAAACTACAACATCTTCTCTTCATATCCCCTTATATTATCCCTGAAGGTCATTCATATTATACTTCTTCACATCCTGAAAAATATTAAAACATTGAAAGGGGTGAGCTCAGATGCTCAGTAAGGATAACAATATTGCGGAATGCATAATGCCAGACATTCTGAAACATTTTGTCAAGGCCTCGGCCAAGACGTCTAAAATGATTAAGGCCTCGGCCAAAATCACAAATCAAATTGGGATAGGGCCTCGGCCAATTCCACGTCTAGTTGTATTATTAGACCTACCGATGCATCGAGGAGCTATAGCGGGCTCCACCCGTCACTTATTAAGTACAATGAATTCCTCATATGAATAGGTTTAAACATATCATAAACCATAACATAATCATATCACATAAAACATGCATAATGGAAACATAACATTTCCACATTTCTATCACAAGATATCAATACAGAACATTGATATAATAAAAATGCTTTCAAAACCATTTTCAATACCAAAATAAAAGAAAGTTAAAAATTTGTATTTATTTTTCATTAAAAAAAATGATGGCTTGTAGAGGAATCCGAAACTCAAATAATTGTCACGGCAGTGGAGAATACGTTGTCGCCGCATAAGTATGGAAGGAAAAACATTCCCTTTTTGTCGTTTAGTAAAACGCTTCGTATAAAAAAAGATTCCTTTTGAATAAACGTAAAAGTCAAAGGGGTTTATACACCGTATAAAAGAAATTTGTGTATAAAACCAAATATGCCTCAATGAAAGGAGATTGAGACGAAGTCCTTACAAAGATAATTTTTAAAATAAAATAGATCTATTATGTGTATTCACTATAATTACACATAAATAAATTACAAATACAATATATGACATAATAATATCATAACATAATTGGAAAGTAGGAGATTAACCCAAAGAATGGAAATTGGGTTAAGAAATTCCCTTACCTCGTGTCTGACATGACTCAACAGTTCTTTAACCTCATGAATAATAAACTAGAGTTAATTTCTATTTACATAAGAACCTTTTTCATGTTCATTATTCCTTTTATATCCCCTATTACCATGTTATGAACATTATGTAATTATTAATGTTTATAATGGTCATTTTGTCTATCTTAGGTACTTGAGTCAAAAATAAAATTATTATAATTACAAGTTGTTCATGTGGTGATATATCCATTATATAAATAATTATATTCATGATTTAGATATCATATATCTCATATATATCCAGTATATACATGCATTTATAATATTCCATAACGTTTAGAGGTAAGAAATGAAATGCACCATTCATGGAGACGGTAAGCCGTACGTACGCATGAACGCTACTTTCATTTCTATTTCGTATTTAATGAAATCATAATGATATAAAGGTATATTATAATTCCAGTATAACCTCATATATAATTTCATTTACTCCATCCTTTATATATCCCACATATGGTATTAACGATTCAAATCACTTTGAGGGGGCGAAAGTCCGCACTTCCTAAAATGAAATTATCGCGTTTTACCCATAATGGAAATCATAAAGGTATGCCATAAATGAAAAATACAGAAGCTTAAGTAAAACATAAACATATTATATATCATATATAAATACAGTGACATCTTAATGGCCACCTTTGAAGGTGTTATATGAGTGTTGAACAATCATCGTTTCGTGTGGCAGAAATTCGCCATCCACAGAAACAGTATGTTCTTTAACCATTAGATGTAGGTGTGTGTAAGTGTAGCTCGAATCCTTCTTATAACAACATCCTAGTATATTTATGATACTAGTGTTGTTACAAATTAAATGAATAGAAAGTGTTTAGGGGGTTGAAGAAGAAAAATAAAACAAAACAACATTAGAGAAGACATTACCTTAAAATCGGGTAACTCTTTTTGATTTGAGCCAAAGGCTTGCTTGAAAAAAGTTCTTCCCAAAGTGTGGCTTCTAGGAGTAAGAGGGGTAAGTTGGGAGAGTATTTGGGCAGAGTTTGGCCAAGCCAAATGGCTTGAAAGTGTGAATGATGTGGTAGAGGTGGGTGCCTTTTATAAGTGGAGAGGAGGGGAACCCTTGGAAAGTAAAGAAAAGTCACTCTATCATAAAATGCGTTTCGGATTTTAGAGGTCCCAAACTTATATAATTAGAGGATAAGGTTATAAGGGTTCGAGATCTACCCATCCAATAAGCTTTGGACAGGTTTAAGCCTTGGATATAACATTATCTTTTCATTTTATTTAAATCGTTAATTAATGAGGTAATCGCTGCATCATCATTGTGTCATTAAAAATTTAAATTATTTAATGTCTAAAAATTCTAAAAAAATAAACATAATGTAGGAAATTGTTTTAGATTTATAATGAATATTTATGGTCAAAATTTTAACTTATATAACCCCATGTAATAATTGTTTTAGTAAAACAACTCATGTTTGTGACATTTTTATTTGAACATTAAATAAAATGTTTTTAATGTCATTTTCCAACCAAAGTGGCTCCATGGGGTCCCCAAGTTGACCCATGGATTTTCTTGGTCGGCCATGGCTCATCCAATTAGGGTAGGACATGTGTCAAGCTCATCTCATATTATTAAAACATTATTTTTACCTTAAACTACACTAATTACCTCTAATCGCGATTAAGAACTTAAAAGTTACTATTCACCAAAAATTATTTTAATCTCATTGAACCACATTTTACTTCTTAATTACAACCATGTATGTCGGATTTTTGAAATTCAAAACACAGAAGTGGTAAAATTTCATTTAAATGAAAAATTAGTTTTTATAAGTACCACTTAGTGGTTTCACTATTCATCAAAAATTGAAGTTTTTCAGAAAAATCCCAAAAATTCACCCTAAGATATATTTGATATTCCAATTTCAAAAATTATGTCTATATTACAAAATTCCAAAAATATAAGTTGCATTAATTAGTTTTATAATTAATTCCCGCTGTCACAACAAATAGCCTGTTTTTAAGAAATAATATATATCAAAATATTGACAATTGTTTATGTCCAATTTCAAATTGAAATTAATTCTTATGAACACCATTGGATAAAATGGTAAAAATATATTCTAATTATACTTTAAAACCACTCAATAATATAACTTATCACTATAAATTATTTTGATTAAAAAAGATGTTTTAAGTATTTTTCACTATTCATAATAATTTTGAAGTTCTCAGAAAATTACAAAAAATTCAACATAGTCTAATTTCAATATTCGGAATACAAAAATGAATTCAATTTTGAAATATAAATTGTCTATAATTTCAAAAAGTGGTTATTACTATTCATAATGGCTACTTTGATTAGTCACGGTGTTTTAGAACTCGAACTTGCGTACAATGCAAGCTATTGCATTATTAAAAGAGAGGCGTATCGTGGAAGCTCGAGGTGTTACATTCTCCCCTCCTTAAATAAATTGTGTCCTCGCAATTTCATATTTTTCTTTGATAATAAAAGGTTGAAAATATAAAATACCTTTGTGGAAAACCCACATTGGAAATAAGGTTAATAAAATTTAGCCTTAATAAGAGGGAAATGGAAATAAGAAAGTCACCACCAAATTATGATCTCGATAAGGAGAACATTGGTGGAAATTAGAGATATATAATTGGAGGAAAAAAGTAAATATTTGTAGGGAGTGATTGAGTTCATCAATCACAATCAACTGTCAAATTTAGGGCCTCAAAGCCTTCAATCTATGTTGATTTAAAATATCATAAGTTCAATAAGACATAAGGTATTAGAATAACACATTTTTTTGTTTTAATATCCCTTTACTAAAGTTTAAGAATTAATTTATTCATTTAATAAGAGATAGGTATATATATATTTATGCTTGACAATTAGAGTTTCAACCTTCAACTCATCTTTCACTCAAAAAGATAATAGAACTCAAAAATATTATACTTATCCTAATTGTATAAGGTTCCAAATGTTAACACATACCATTTAGATTATTAAAATTATATTGTAATAACCAGGGACTTCCTGTAGGCTAGTGGTAGGGAATAAAGGCATGTCACACTATGGTTGTGGGTTCGATTCCTACAGCTTTGTTCGACGCGACGGTTTATTCCCCACCCTCTAGGTTGTCCTTTTCCTAAAACTATAGTATTATAATATTCCAAAAATAATCTTCAGAAATGTTTTAACCTTAAACAATACTATCCAAAGTTCAACTTATTCCATTTCAACCTTTATAGTTATCCAAAATACCTCCGTCCAGACATTCTCTAAAGGGTCCTTAAATTCCAAAATCAATTGTAACATTAGATTCCCTAAACAAAGTAAAGTTTATATTATTTTCACATACTAAAAATATGATTTCCTTCATGATATTAAAACCTTAATGATAACCAACAAGTACGGCAGTACAATCCTTATATATATATATCACATTATTCTAATAACCAGAATATAATCAATGAGTCCAAAAGCACCCATACATTAATTATTCTGCTTCAACTGTAGTAACAGCATAAGATTGTCCTTGATCCCTTGTCCTTTTCTGAGGTAAGTTCCCCTGACGCTTAGGACATTCATTTTCATAATGCCCCATTTCCCTACAATTGTAGAATTCAACATTGATAGCCACTTTCTTTCCCTTTCAATCACGAGCCTGGTGACCTTTTTCTCCACATTTATAACAAACTCCCATTCCTTTTAGGAAAGCACCGAGGTGATTCTTCCCACAATTATCACATAATGGAAAATCCTTCTTTCCCTTTTCCCTTTATCCATCTCTTGTTCCACCTTTCTCTTAATCTATTGCTTTACTTTGTTTTTATAAGACTTAGAGAATTCCTTTTCTATCTTGATAGCACATGAGATAATATCTTCGTATGACGAGAAGGATTGTGAGAATAATGCTCGACGGAGAAATGGTTTTAACCCATAAAAGAAACGATCAATCTTACTCCTTGGGTTACGTATATAATCTGCAGCATGCCTCGCTAACCTTGTATAGTTAGCCTCATACTTTGCGACATTCTCATCCTCCTTCTGCCTCAGACTCAGAAATTGCCTTTCCATATCTGCTCGATGGTCATGCAGAAAGTATTTTTCTAAGAAAAGATCTTTGAACTCTCTCCATTCCATACATGATACTTCTTCATCTTCCTTTGTGTTTTGAATTAATGACCACCATTGATCGGCATCTCCAGTGAGGCGGTAAATTGCCATGATAACCTTCTCCCTTTCGCTACTCTCCAAGGCATGGAATATTTTCTCAAAGAAATTTATCCATTGCTCAGCTACTAATAGATTTTTACCCCCATTAAATGTTGGCGGTTTTTGCCTCATGAAGCGGTCTAACATTGATCCTCCACGTTGCGGATCATGGTGCTCCATATGAGTAAGGTTATTATTCATAACCTGAGTGAGTTGTCCCAGTATGGTAATAAGTTGATCAGAACTAGTTGTATCTCTAGATCCACAATAATTATCTTGAGCAGGAGGGAAATCCCTACACGGAGTTCGTGCATTGATAGGGTTTCCATTCCTTCTACTAGGCGCCATTTCTAAACAATGGCATAAACTAGATTAGTTTATGAATCAAAATACATAATTCCATACTTGTAAAACACTTTACATAAATTGAACTATTTATGGATGTAATCCATAATCATAAAAATGTTTTCTTTGAGGATGTATATACTCATAACCCTTCAGAGTGTTTTGTATTGAAAATGAGAATTATCCAAAGCATATCCCTCGGGAGTGTCGTAACCAAGAGTGTAGCAAGGCCCGTTGTCGTGCACCAGTTCCCGTCGAGTCTAGTTCAAAGCGGTGTTTTCGGGTTTTACCCCTAGGTACATATGTGCCAGAGCCGCCTCTACCTGCTCGTATCCAGATAGGGATGTATTGCTCGGAAAACTCACAAAATCTCTACAATACCAAAATTTTAGGAAGTTCTTCTATACTAATCCTCAAAGTTCATCTTAGGTCTACGTTCTCTAATCAGAGTTTGTCTAAATCTATCTTCCAAGGTTTGTACTAAACTTCCTCTGATACCAATTGTAACGCCCCGACCCCAGCTACCCCGAGCCGGTGCGTTACTTCGTAACATTGGCATGATCACAAAAGATCAAGTCTCGAAAGACCGATTATTTTAGTAGCCTTGGAAACACTAGATACATTCATAAGTCTTACATTACATCATAAATTAAAACAAAACTACAACATCTTCTCTTCATATCCCCTTATATTATCCCTACAGTTCATTCATATTATACTTCTTCACATCCTGAAAAATATTAAAACATTGAAAGGGGTGAGCTCAGATGCTCAGTAAGGATAACAATATTGCGGAAGCTTTCATAAATAAACATCAACATTTAGGGAAATGTATAACTAAAACAAAAGCCTTTTAAACATGAACTTCAACATAATATGGCAAATGTAAAATGAGATAATGCCATTTACTTATTAACATGGATATTCTACTGGTCGAATAATCACATGAAATATCAATAACCACTTTCATAATGATGGAATGCATAATGCCAGACATTCTGAAACATTTTTTCAAGGCCTCGGCCAAGACGTCTAAAATGATTAAGGCCTCGGCCAAAATCACAAATCAAATTGGGAAAGGGGCTCGGCCAATTCCATGTCTAGTTGTCTCATGAGACCTACCGATGCATCGAGGAGCTATAGCGGGCTCCACCAATCACTTATTAAGTCCAATGCATTCCTCATATGAATAGGTTTAAACATATCATAAACCATAACATAATCGTATCACATAAAAAATGCATAAAAGAAACATAACATTTCCACATTTCAATCACAAGATATCAATACAGATCATTGATATAATAAAAACGCTTTCAAAACCTTTTTCATTACCAAAATAAAAGAAAGTTAAAACTTTGTATTTATTTTTCATTAAAATAAATGATGGCTTGTAGAGGAAGCCGAAACTTAAATAATGGTCACGGTGACGGAGAAGTCATTGTCGCCACATAAGTACGGAAAGAAAAACATTCCCTTTTTGTCATTTAGTAAAACGCTTCTTATAAAAAAATATTCCTTTTGAATAAACGTAAAAGTCAAAGGGGTTTATACACCGTATAAAAGAAATTTGTGTATAAAACCAAATATGCCTCAATGAAAGGAGATTGAGACGAAGTCTTTACAAAGATCATTTTTAAAATAAAATAGATCTATTATGTGTATTCACTATAATTAAACATAAAAAAAGTACAAATACAATATAGGACATAATAATATCATGACATAATTGGAAAGTAGGAGATTAACCCAAAGAATGGAAATTGGGTTAAGAAATTCCCTTACCTCGTGTCTGACTTGACTCAACCGTTCTTTAACCTCCTGAATAATAAACTAGAGTTAATTTATATTTACTTAAGAACCTTTTTCATGTTCATTATTCCTTTTAAATACCCTACTACCATGTTATGACCATTATGTAATTATTAAAGTTTATAACGATCATTTTGTCTATCTTAGGTACTTGAGTCAAAAATAAAATTCTTATAATTACAAGTTGTTCATGTGGTGATATATCCATTATATCCAGAATTATATTCATGATTTAGATATCATATATCTCATATATATCCAGTATATACATGCATTTATAATATTCCATAACGTTTAGAGGTAAGAAACAAAATGCACCATTCATGGAGACGGTAAGCCGTACGTACGCATGAACGCTACTTTCATTTCTATTTAGTATTTAATAAAATAATAATGATATAAAGGTATATTATAATTCCAGTATAAAATCATATATAATATCATTTACTCCATCTTTTATACATCCCACATATGTTATTAACGATTCAAATCACTTTGAGGGGGCGGTAGTCCTCACTTCCTAAAATGAAATTATCACATTTTACCCATAATGGAAATCATAAAGGTATGCCATAAATGAAAATAAAGAAGCTTAAGTAAAACATAAACATATTATATATCATATATAAATAAAGTGACATCTTAATGGCCACCTTTGAAGTTGTTATATGAGTGTTGAACAATCATCGTTTCGTGAGGCAGAAATTCGCCATCCACAGAAACAGTATGTTCTTTAACCATTAGAAGTAGGTGTGTTTAAGTGTAGCTCGAATACTTTTTATAACAACATCCTAGTATACTGATGATACTGGTTCTGTTACAAAAGAAATTAATAGAAATTTTTTAGGGGTTGGAGAAGAAAAATAAAACAAAACAACATTAGAGAAGACATTACCTTAAAATCGGGTAACTCTTTTTGATTTGAGCCAAAGGCTTCCTTGGGAAAAGTTCTGCCCAAAGTGAGTCTTCTAGGAGTAATAGGGGGAAGTTGGGAGAGTATTTGGGTAGATGTTGTCCGAGGAAAATGGCTTGAAAGTGTGAATGATGTGGTAGAGGTGGGGGCCTTTTATAAGTGGAGAGGAGGGGCACTCTTGGAAAGTAAAGAAAAGTCACTTTATCATAAAATGAGTTTCGGATTTTAGAGGTCCCACACTTATATAATTTGATGATAAGGTGATAAGGGTTCTCGATCTACCCATCCAATAGGCTTTGGAAAAGTGTATGCCTTGGATATTACATTATCTTCTCATTTTATTTAAATCGTTAATTAATGAGGTAATCGCTGCATCATCATTGTGTCATTATGAATTTAAATTATTTAATATCTAAAAATTCTAAACAAATAACCATAATGTATGAAATCGTTTTAGCTTTCTAATGAATATTTGTGGTCAAAAAGTTAACTTATATAACCCCATGTAATAATTGTTTTAGTAAAACAACTCATGTTTGTGACATTTTTATTTTAACATTAAATAAAATGTTTTTAATGTCATTTTCCAACCAAAGTGGCTCCATGGGGTCCCCAAGATGACCCATGGATTTTCTTGGTCGGACATGGATCATCCAATGAGGGTAGGACATGTGTCAAGCTCATCTCATATTATTAAAACATTATTTTTACCTTAAACTACACTAATTACCTCTAATCGCGATTAAGAACTTAAAAGTTACTATTCACCAAAAATTATTTTAATCTCATTGAACCACATTTTACTTCTTATTGACAACCATGTATGTCGGATTTTTGAAATTCAAAACACAGAAGTGGTAAAATTTCATTTAAACGAAAAATTAGTTTTTATAAGTACCACTTAGTGGTTTCACTATTCATCAAAAATTGATGTTTTTCAGAAAAATCCCAAAAATTAAACCTAAGCTATATTTGATATTCCGATTTCAAAAACGATGTATATATTAAAAAATTCAAAACATATAATTTTAATTAATTAGTTTTATAATTAATTCCCGTTGTCACAACAAATAGCGTGTTTTTAAGAAACAATATATATCAAAAGATTGACAATTGTTTATATCCAATTTCAAAGTGAAATTAATTATAATGAAAACCATTGGATAAAATGGTAAAAATATATTCTAATTATACTTTAAAAACACTCAATAGTATAACTTATCACTATAAATTATTTTGATTAAAAAACTTGTTTTAAGTATTTTTCACTATTCATAATAATTTTGATGTTCTCAGAAAATTTCAAAAAATTCAACATATTCTAATTTCAATATTAGGAATACAAAAATGAATTCCATTTTGAAATATAAATTTTCTATAATTTCAAAAAGTGGTTATTACTATTCATAATGGCTACTTTGATTTGTCGTGGTGTTTTAGAACTCAAACTTGCGTACAATGCAAGCTATTTCATTATTGAAAGAGAGGCGTATCGTGGAAGCTCGGGGTGTTACATGCCCCCCCTACTTTGCTCGGCCGTAATGGCCGAGCCAACCTGCTGGCCACCCGGCCATTGCCCGCCGGGTCGCGCCCAGGCTGCGCCGGGCCACGCCGACCGGGCCGGGTGGCGCCCAGGCGGGTCGGGTCACCCCGGTTCGGGCCGGCCCAAGGGGATTGGGCCGGGTTGGTCCAGGCCCAGACCCCCCGTTTTCAGACCCCTTTCAGTATTTTGCCCATATCATGGGCTACGGACCTTTGATTGATGCACCGTCAGTGCAGATGCGATCTTTGGATCGAGACGGCAGTTTTGATATATTACAGTCAAGGTTTTGCAGTACTTTGGGTTCAGCCGGGTTGGTTCGTACACGAAACTAACCGGGCCCTCGGAGCAGAAACACTCATAACTTGATCTCTAGACGTCCGATTGACGTACCATCAACTTTGGTTGATTGCTATAAGTGAGACGGACCTTTTAGATTACTCCGCTTGAGATTTGGAATCAGTTGGAGTACGGTCGGGTTGGTTTTGACATAAAAATCAACTGAGCCCCTAGGACGAAAAAGCCAATAACTTCCAGACCTGGCGTCTGATTGATGTGCCGTCTGTGACAGTGAGTTCCTCTTGGAGATACAGAACATTTGGATACATCAACTCTGGACATTGTGTCAGTTGATGTATCAGCCCTCGGCTCATTGAGCGGACCCTCCCGAATGAGCTTGCTATATGTGGAAACCCTAGAGCTGGCTACAACTGCGATGACGACGACGATTGTGCAGAGATCCTCAGTGGATTCGACAGTGATGGCTACAACACTCAACGATCCTATGTGGATCGGTCCTACAGATCTTGTGTGGGTCTGATCATGTGTGGGTCAGATCCTTTTTGGATCATTGCGGGGGTTAGTTACCTATAGATCATGTGTGGGTCAGATCCTTTGTGGGTCATTGTGGGGGTTAGTATCTATTGATCCTTTCTGGGTCTGACGACATAGATGAATCAGTGGCTATATCTGATCATCTCTATCGTCATATGAAGAAGTATACCTGTGTGAGCTGAATCATGTTTTTCTTTCCTTTGTGGATTTATTTGTGCTATCCTGTATGGATTACGTTGTGATTTCCTGTGTGTACTAGGTTGTACTGGGGCTTGGATGCTGGAGTGAACTGGAATTGATGACTTAGGTATATGTATGGGAATATACCTAAGCAGTTTCAGATGTTACTTCGTGATTTTATCTTTTCTTTGTGGATTATCCTTTGTGGATTCTGGGAGACCTTCGGGGGTCTCGGGGTCCCTACTGAGTAGCTTATTCTCACCCCTGCACGGGCTATGCCCGCACTACGTTGTGTTGGTTGCAGACGACGGACAACGCTGATCGTGGTTGAGGCTTGCAGAGCAGGACGGTACCAAGAGGTGGACCACTGGGCGGGATGTACTCGGAGCGGACAGCTGGACCGAGGAGCTGTGCAGGCTATCTGTACACACCCTTCAGGTGGGACATCCAGTGGACGACTCAACGATGTGGCTTTACTTTTAGTTGTTTTTTTCCCTTTCCAGTTGTACTTTACTTTCAATTTGGGTTTGTATTCTGTCCCACTTACTTTTCCGCACTTACAGTTGTACCCTATTTTTACTTAGTGTTTACTTTTTCTGCTTTCTTTCTTTGTGGTGTTTGTTGACTTTACAAAGGCAATGCCTTCCCTTGTTACCGGGAATTACGCCTTGGTGCTAGTCGCCATCCCCTGGCCTATGGAAGGCGGGCTTGGGGTAGTCACGACACGGGCCCCATGGACGGGTCGTGACAAATTGGTATCAGAAGAGTTCGGTTCTACCACAGATCTATGGAATCTGATCTTTTTTTTGTATGTGAAGCACTAGTGTTAAGCGTATTGGGTGTGGATATCAGTCCAAGGAGTTCAGTGTTGGTGCGGCGGCCGACGTATCCGTGCACCAGGACCCTGACATCTGATTTCTGACTTAAAGCATGAAAACATTGATGGCATGTGTGTTTCATGTTTTCTTTGTGATTACTATATGTCAGCTCACCAGGTATACTGTTTGACCGTGGCGGACAATTTTCTTTTCCGGATGGTCCCACGACGGCAGCCAGCTTGGGTTTCGAGAGTTGTACGTGGCGACAGCCCACCGAGCGACGAGGCCTCGGTACAGGGCCCTTTGACAGTAGAGGAACCGCTGGAACCTCTACCCGCTGAGCCACCGATGATACTAGCCCCAGTCGCTGACGATGCACGTCGCCTTAGTGCACTGCACGAGTTTCAGCGCCAACGATCGCCGGGGTACCACAGGTAGACGGACCCCCAGGCACCCGAAGACTTGCTGGAGGCTGTTGTACGGGTTTTTAGGTTAGTGAGGACACCAGCAGACCTCATGGTGATCCTCGCAGCGAGCCTACTGCACGCGACAGCAGGCAGATGGTGGAGCTTGATGCTCCAGGTGCACGATGAGGCATCTCTTCTATGGTCAGAATTTGAGAGCCTCTTCCGCTCGGAGTTTTTCCCAACCACCCTCCGTTCGGTGCGCATCCTGGAGCTTCTTCAGCTGTTGTAGGGAAACTTGACGGTTGCCCAGTACTCGGCAAGATTTACCGATCTCTCGCGCTAATCAACAGACATGGTACGTGACCCATTCTTCCGGGACCGGATCTTTGAGTAGGGATTGAGGCATAAGATCAGGGCATCGCTGATCTCCATCAGCATTCCGACTCAGGTAGGAGTACTGGAGAAATATCTTCTGATCGATAGCTTTCTTGCTGAGTCTACATCAACAGCAAGACCCACCGCAGGGCGGTATGTAGCAGAGTCTTATGCAATAGGCAGTCGACGGATGACTCATGGGTCCAGGCAGACCAGACCCTCAGGCAGACGACCTCAGGATAGTGGCTTAGCAGTGTGGGGCACACAGCACAGAGCCAGTCTTTCGAGAGTCAGACAGTGCTACGCATGCGGCAGGCAGGGCCACATGGCTCGTGACTGCCCAACCCGCCATGCTGAGGAGCAGCAGAAGGTTGAGGGGCCACCCATGAATATGTAGAGGGTGGATCGTGGCTATCCGCAGGGAGCAGGCGGACGAGGTAGAGGAGCTGGCCGAGCAGCAGGTGCTGGGCGACACTTTGAGACTCTATCGCCACGACCACCAGGAAGTCCACCCCGACCACAGGGAGCTGGCGGGCAGAGACATGCATAGCTCCAGGCAGCGCAGGCCTACGACCACGGCACGCCCGAGATGATTCGAGGTACTATCTGTGTCTATACCACCCGTGCTGCAGTTTTTATAGACAATGGAGTGAGTCATTTTTTCATAGCCACTGCCCTTGTTCGGATCTCGGAGATTCTGACGAAGCCGTTGGCTCGATCCTTATAGCTAGAGACTCATATGGGAGCAGACTCGACGAATAATCAATGGTGCCGGCAGTGTGAGCTTACATTAGGATGAAAGAGCTTTGGCTGGGATCTTTTTGTAGTGGCGTCGAGGTCTTACGGCATCATCTTGGGCCTGGATTCGTTTTCTATAGTCCATTCTCAGATTGACAGTATTAGGCGCAAGGTGCGATATGTACGCACCGACGGGAGCAGGTTCACCATCACCGGCGAGAAGTGAGCCTTCGCATCACAGGATAAACTCTCTCAGAGGACAGAACAACCCATCAATCATCAGTTGGCTATCCTCATCCTAGGAGCAGTTGACGTGTGGAGTCCTGGTTTTCCTGCAGTGGTGGATCGGTATGCAGACATTTTTCCCGACGACGTTCCAGGACTACTCCTCGCAAAGAGGTAGACTTTTAAATCTACATGTACACTGGGACAGCCCCGATATCGACTCCAGCGTATTGGATGGCTCTCGCTGAGCTTCGAGAGCTACGGGTATAGTTGGAGGACTTTCATGGAAAGTGATTCATCCGACCCAGTCTTTCACCCTGGGCTTCCCCGATTTTGTTCGCCAAGAAGGCGGATGGGAACTTGTGACTTTGTGTCGAATATCGTCACCTGAACTTGGTGATAGTGAAGAACAAGTATCCACTACAGATTATTGATGACCTCTTCGATCATCTCAAGGGAGCACGATTGTTCTCGAAGATAGACCTCAGGTCAGGCTATCATTAGCTCAGAGTTCGGGACGAGGACGTGTAGAATATGGCCTTAAGATGTCGGTATGGCCACTATGAGTTCTTGGTTATGCCCTTTTGGTGTAACCAATGCTCTCGCAGTGTTCATGGGCCTCATGAATAGGATCATTCAGCCATACCTCGATCTATTTTTCATAGTCTTCATCGACGACATTTTGATATACTCAACGACTGAGGAGGAGCACGCCTACCACTTACGGGTTGTACTAGACACACTCTGAGAGCACCAAATTTATGGAAATCTCTCGAAGTGTTATTTCTTGTTATGTGAGGTCTACTTCTTGGGGCACGTCATCTCTGAGGCAGGAGATGTGGTGGATCCTGCGAAGATCGAGGCAGTGCTAGCTTGGGAGCCGCCCAGGAGCGCGACAGAGGTGCAGAGTTTCTTAGGACTAGCTGGATACTATCGAAGATTTGTGCCAGACATCTCCAGAGTTGCGGCACCACTCTCATCTTTGACGAAGAAGGGGAAACCCTTTGTGTGGTCAGATAGATGTCAGTAGAGCTTCCAAGAGCTGATACAGAGACTGACCAGCGCACCTATCTTGAGGTTGCCGGAGGAGGGAGTAGGGTACGTAGTCTACTGCGATGCATTAGGGACCAGACTCGTATGTGTACTGATGCAGGAGAGGGAGGCGATCGCCTATGGATCATGCCAGTTGAGGCCGCATTAGCAGAACTACGCTACTCATGACCTGGAGTAAGCAGTAGTGGTCTTCACTCTAAAGACATGGCGACACTACCCGATGGGTGAGCGCTTTACAATCTTTTCTGACCATCAAAATCTCAGTTAAATCTTCTCTCAGAAGGATCTGAACCTGAGACAGTGGCGATGACTCGAGTTCTTTCAGGACTATGACTTTGAGATAGTCTATACTCCTGGGAAGGGGAACGTGTTAGTCGGTGCTCTCATTAGGAGGACGGGCATTCAGCTACTTGAGGTGGCGACAGAGGAGCTAGCTGCTTTGTAGATATTATTCATGGATAGAGATGGATCAGCCTTCCTTCAGTCTCTCACAGTCACCCCTCCACTACTGCAGCGGGTCAGAGAGGCACATCATGGGGACGCCGACTGTGAGACGCGGCATGCGCAAATATCCTCAGGACAAGCACCTGATGTATTCTCTGTAGGAGGAGAGCACGACGTCCTTTTCAGAGGATGTACCTTGGTACTAGTTTCTTTGCGAGAGGATGTGCAGAGAGAGTTTCACACTTCCCCTTTGGTGGTACATCCTAGAGTAGCGATGATGTACCAGGATCTCAGACGACAGCACTGGTGGCTGGCCATGAAGAAGGTTGTGCAGAGTTCGTTTCTCGATGCCTCACATGCCAGCAGGTGAGGGAAGAGCACCAGGTACCAGTAGGATTGGTACAGTGCTTGGAGGTCCCAGAGTGGAAGTGGGACAGCATATCTATGGACTTCGTGACTGGAATTCCACGCACTTCTAGAGGTCACAACTCCATTTGGGTGATTGTCGACCGACTCACCAAGTCGGCTCACTTCATACCCATCAGAGAGAAGGGATCAGTGGAGATCTTGGGACGTCTCTACGTTCAGGAGATTGTATGGCTTCACGGTGTTCCATCATATATCTTCTCCGATCGAGATGCTCACTTTACTTCCTGGCTTTGGAAGGGGTTGCCGGAGGTGTTCGGGATGTAGCTACGTCTTAGCACCACCTTTCACCCTCAGATGGATGGTCAGACAGAGAGGACCATTCAGACTCTTGAGGACATGCTCCGCGCATGTGTCCTCAACTTTGGTCGTAGCTGGGAGGACCATTTTCCCCTGGTGGAGTTCGCGTACAACAACAACTACCAATCCTCCATCGGGATGACACCATATGAAGCATTGTACGGCTGACCTTGCAGATCTCCTCTGTGCGGGACAGACCCTGGGGAGTCAGCACTTATGGGACCGAAGATGGGCCAGGCCATGATGGAGAAGGTCCAGGTCATTCAGGAGAAGATGAGTATAGCTCAGAGCCAGCAGAAGTCTTATGCGAACAGGAGGCGAAAGCCACTAGAGTTTGAGGATGGTGACCACGTCTTATTGCGGGTCTTAACTCGACGTGGATTATAGAGATTTGTCCGAGGTGTCAAGTTGTCTCCATGCTTCATTGGACCATTCTAGATCCTCTGTAGGATTGTTAAGGTGGCTTATCGCCTGGATTTACCACCTCAGTTGCACTGGGTGCACGACGTCTTCCACGTATCTCAGCTAAAGAGATACATGCACGACCTGACGCATATCATTGACCATGGGGAGATAGACATTGATGATGGGGAGATGTTTGCGGAGGTCCTGGTGGAGATCTAGTATCGAGAGGAGTGGGTCCTACGTGGATGATCGATTCCTCTAATGCGCATTAGATGGCAGCACGAGAACCTCCAGGAGAGCACTTGGGAGCGGGATGCTCAGATGCGTGCTCAGTACCCACATTTGTTTCCCTAGTTTATGATGTATCTTTACGGGGAAAAAATCTCTGAGGTGGGAGTGATGTAAAAACCTGTAAATTTTAAGGAATTTTTTTTTTGGAATTTTAGAAGAACGCAGTTTCATGAGGGCACCTGATTCCGAGGCCCGGTGTGCCCGAAATCATTTTCCAAAGATTAGCTCGGGTACATTCAGTGAACGAACGAGCGGGTTTTTATAACTTTTGAACCAGTGCTCAGAATAAAATTTTGAGTGCACTATTGGTATCACAACACCTGTATTTTCTTAGAAACGCCTTTTCCGGAGTTGCGTTTTCTCGGGTGTAGTTTTTAATTTTTGGGGTTAAGTTATTAAATAAAATAAAAAGGGGTGTGACAAATTTATTTTATTTCACTTAAAGCTGCTTAAGCTAAGTTAAGCGGATGAGGTGGAACCCAATATATCCTACCCACTTGGTAGGATATTTGTGAGGTGGGGCCTGCACGGGCCCCACCATTTCTTCCCTCATAAGTAACGCACCTGCAACCCCCCTTTTTAATAAAAGTCAACACTTATGATTTTCTGGTTAAGAAACACCCCATTTAATTGGGCATTTAGGTCGTTACAATTAATTCATTGAATTAATTGTACGTTTCTTATCGTTGAATTTCAAATTGTTGGCATGTGGAATAAAATAATACCAACACTTGGTTTGTTGAGGGGTTTCTTGTTGTGAGGATTTGGAGAAACTCTAAAGCTTGAAGATCTTCATCCTCCTTCATTGAAGAACATGAAGAACGTGAAGAACGCAAAAAATGCATCATCTCCGATGAAGAACGTCGGCCTTTGACGAAGGGTGATGAAGAATGTTGAACCCTCGGAGATCGACGATGCAACGCTGTGTACCGCGACGCTGGCGATCCTCCTTCAGCGATGTTCCTTCCCCGCGAAAATCATCGATCAACAACCGATTGAGGTAGGGGATTGTGGTTATTTTATTTCGTTGTGAATTATATCCTCAGCATGGGTTAATTGGTGCAATTAAATCTGTGTGATTTTAATCCTCGGAGTTTCACTAAGAGACGCCCCTTCCGTGACGCGACGATCCTCTTCTTCCGTGATGGTCAATTCCGCGATGAACTCACGTTCGATGAAAACATTGAGGTATGGGTTTTTGTTCATTTTAATCTATTTGATTATATCCGCGGTTTGTTTAAATGATTGTTGCAAGACTTTTAAAACCACTAACGCAGTGGGTGCCGACCAACGAACAAGTCCAAACCCACCATCTCTTCGTTCTTGGTTAACAGACTGGCGGGGGACGACAAAACAAGTCGCATGGGAGATGTCTGGTCCTTGTAGTGATGGACAGGACCCGATAGTTCCATTGTCAAAGACGGCACACAATTCAGTCCACTGGAACTCGTCCGGTGGTCTGCGGAGCAGCCCACCGGTGCGCCCTGCCAGCACGGCGGTGCTAGAGGAAGGTGGTGGCGGTGCCCGGCGCGCCGCTGTGAGGAGCCGCTGCGACTGAAGCCGTGACGGGAGGGCGCAGCCCCGAGACCACGCGGGACCAGAGGGGGATGAGACGCGGCAGCCGGCCGCGTCCGCTTGCAAGGGCGGCCCCATGTGGGGTCGCGACTCCTTCACGCGAGGGCAACGCCCCCCCCCCCCCCCCGATTCACTCTGCCATATCGGCTGAGCCGACCCTCTGGCCAGCGCCAACCGGGTCGCGCCCCAACCGGGCCGGGCTGCGCCGGCCGGGCCGGGTCGCACCCGGTCAGGTCGGACCCGGACCCGGGTCGGGTCGACCCGGTTTGGGCCGACCTAGGAGGGGTTGGGCTGGGTCTGTCCAGGCCCAGACCCCCCATTTTCGGACCCCTTTCAGTCTTTTTCACATAACTTGGGCTACAGACTGCCGATTTATGCACCGTCAGCAGTGATGCGATCTTTGGATCGAGACAGTTATTTCGATATATTAAACTCAAGGTTTCAGAGTACTTTGGGTTTGGCCGGGTTGGTTCGTACACGAAACCAACCGGGCCCTCGGAGCGGAAATGCTCATAACTTGAGCTCCGGACGTCCGATTGACATACCGTCGACTTTGGTGGATTCCTCTAAGTGAAAAGGACATTTTGGCTTACTCCGCTCGAGGTTTGGACACAGTTGGAGTACGGTCGGGTTGGTTTTGACTTAAAAACCAACCAGGCCCCTGGGACGAAAAAGCCAATAACTTCTAGACCGGGCATCTGATTGACGCGACGTCTGTGACATTGAGTTACTGTTGGCGATACGGAACATTTGGATACATCAAATCCGGACTTTGTGTCAGTTGATGTATCAGTCCTCAGCTCGTGGAGCGGACCCTACCAAACGAGCTTGCTGTGTGCGGGAACCCTAGAGCTGGCAGCGACTGCGACGACGATGACGACTATGGAAAGATCCTCAGTAGATTCGACGGAGATGACTACAACACTCGGTGATCCTACATGGATCAGTGCTACAGATCCTGTGTGGGTCTGATCTTGTGTGGGTCAGATCCGTTGTGTGTCATTGTAGGGGTTAGTTACCTATCGATCCTATGTGGGTCAGATCCTTTGTGGGTCATTGCGGGGTTTAGTACCTATCTATCCTTTGTGGTTCTGACGACTTAGATGAATCAGTGGCTATATCTGATCATCTCTATCATCATACGAAGAAGTATACCTGTGTGAGATGAATCCTATTTTTCATTCTTTTTTGGATTGTTTTGTGCTTTCCCATGTGGATTACGTTGTGATTTCCTGTGTAGACTGGGTGGTACTTGGGCTCGGAGGCTGGAGAAAACTAGAATTGATGACTTAGATATATGTATGGGAATATACCTAAGCAGTTTCAGATGTTACTTTGTGATTGTATCTTTCCATTGTGGATTATTCTTTGTGGATTCTGGGAGACTGTCGAGGGTCTCGGGGTCCCTACTGAGTAGCTTATACTCACCCCTACACGGGCTATGCCCGCACTACGTTGTGTTGGTTGCAGACGACGGACAACGCTGATCGTGGTTGAGGCTTGCAGAGCAAGACGATACCTGGAGGTGGACCACTGGGCAGGACGTACCCGGAGCGAATGGCTGGACCGAGGAGATGTGGAGTCTATCTGTACCCACCCTTTAGGTGGGACTTCCAGTGGATGACTCAACTATGTGGCTTTAATTTTAGTTGATGTTTTCCCCTTTCCAGTTGTACTTTACTTTCAGTTTGGGTTTGTATTCTGGCCCACTTACTTTTCCACACTTACATTTGTACCCAGTTTTTACTTAGTGTTTACTTCTTCTGCTTGCTTGCTCTGTGGTGTTTGTTTACATTACAAAGGAAATGCCTTCCCTTGTTACCAGGAATTATGCATTGGTGCTAGTCACCATCCCCTGGCCTATGGATTTAGGGCTTCAGGTAGTCATGAAACGAGCCCTGAGGATGGGTCGTGAGAACCATGTGGTGGTACACATCACCAATATTCATCGCATTCCTGTTTAATGCAGCTCTCATAGGAATACCTATTGTTTATGGAAACCCAACTCCTGAAATAAAAAGAATCCACACATCAGAAGTTGAACAAATAAAACAAGTAGAAAAATAGTGGGAAAATTTCTGGTAATCAATCGCATTTATAATTCGTCTTTTATGTATTCACATGTACTTAGAAAACAAATATGAATGATATACCAACTCCCAGTTTCCATGTAAGGACAATATTAATATCCCTACACCTCATTTTGAACTATAGTAGAAAATAGTATATCATTACATTATCAATCCATAACATATAGATTTATATTATAAAAAACAACAAAAACATCAAATTAATTCATCTAGAAAATAAAAATATAATAATGATGAGAAGAAATGTTGAATAAAACCAATAAAACATACCACAAAAAATAAATATATAGAGAAAATCAATCATAATTTAAAAAATAAATCATGTATTCATTAATACGTATCTGACAACTAATTTCTAGGTGTTCCCTTGGTAGTCTCCACATATACTGCTACCATATTATTTGTGAAAATTTCTGGAATAGGTCCATGTAAAATCATAATGAGTTGGAAGCCACTTGATTGCTAGGAGGCACACATTAATCCAAGTGATGGACTAGCTAGATGAACTATTTAAATAAATTCTGGGTTGGGATGCTACATATGTGTAATGGTGAATTCATACAAGTGATATATCCTAGAGAGAAAATTCAAGGATCGCTTATTAAATAATATTTGGGATCATGAACAAATTTATTTAATATAATACACCCAATTCCATGATCAATATTATATGAACCCCCACATCTAGATCTTTACAATTTCTAAGATCATATACTGATGAATCTATATTCATCTGAAAAGGAAACAACAACAGTGTTAGTTTATAACAACAAACATTTGGTTTATAGAAAATACCATCCTACATATCTTTAATCCATCTTCAAACTCATAAAATATAAGTTCATTGAATATAAAAACTAACATTAATTATTAATAGGAATAAACATAATAAAAATATACCAACCTTAAAAATTATCTCCCTTTTCCATGAGGGTCGGAAACTATATATACCTACATTGGCCAATGTGTAGATTTAATGGAAATGATATAAAGATGTGAGGGTATAATTAATATTTTGTGTAAATTAAAATAGTGTAAATATATATGGGGAACTATTAAATTTTTTTAGAAAGGGGAAAGGAGTAAAATAATCCATGGAGACATGATCCCATCCCATATTTCTAAAAAACTACAACAATAAATTGCATATAATAATTTTAAATTTATAATATTGATATTCCCATTACACCATGATCAACACAGATCTAATAGTATTCTTGAATAGTTATTAAATAAAATTTTTGAACCTATATAACAAAATTTAGAAACAAACTTTTTTCATGAAAAATATATTTTGTTATTCCATGAGTAATCATAATATTCCGAAAATAAAAAAACTACATTTAAACATTCAATAACATAATACATTAAAAATAAAAAAACCAATATCATAGGATAATAATGTATACTTTAGTTAATATAAATTTAATAAGGAATATCCATTTAACTACCTGGGATTTTATTACTAATTAATTTATTATCAATCTAATAAAAATCAAAATAGACATTCATTAATTATATACTTTTCTTCATAATTCATATTACTCTTACACTTATCTATTTTAGAAAAAACATAGTTAATATAGGGAAGTGAAGAGGGGAAACATTATAAAACATCATTGAAACCAAACTTCACCTCCAAGTAGATGATGTAATATCAGCATTTTATGTGTTAAACAAACCTAGATTAAATATACCCATGGTATTTTCCATGTACTGAAGTAATAATATAAAGATGGATTGATGGATAATTTTTTTCCCTCTAATTAACAATGTATTAACATACATGGTATCTTTGTTGAAGAAATCATAAAGTATAAATTTTTATTTTTAGAAACAAGAAAGAATATTTAATGAAAATCCTACTACCATTTAGAATAATGATAATGATTTATATTAGAGTAGTCAGCTGCATATTCCATTCCACTGATGAAAATTAATGAAAACATGGATGCCATCAATACAGTATTCATAGAGGGACCTACATTAATTATGAATAATAAAAATAAATGAATGGTGGCAGGGGCATGAAAGAAATGAATTATAAAAGTCATTTTGTGGTGATTAAATATTTTTCAATATTCTGAAATTCATTCATTTAATCCCCATTTGTGAGAACCTATAAATATTCTTCCTAGTATTTATTGAATGAATATTAATTTTCTAATGACTAAATTAAAAACAATTGTCAATCATCAATTTCCACTATGTTCCCAAAAACCATTCACATGAATCTCAGTGCTTCGACTATATATTATTCCCATGATAACATCATGAAACCCTAGTATATTCCTCCAACCACCCATAATATCAAAATTCAATCAACTGATAAATTAAATTTAAAAATTATAAAAGTAAAAATATTATATAACTATTAGAGTTATAACATGAAAAATTCATGTGGATAATAAATATTAACAAATAGAAAAACAAGCTGTAAAATATATTGTGACTATGAAAAAAATATCATTATGTAAATAAATATTTTATTTATTCTCATAGACCCATATATAATAAATTAATAATAATATTTATTATACATAATAAATATAACTTAAATTCAGGTTATTTATCTCTATGTAATAATATTCAGCAATATAATCCATCAAAATAGTCATATTTTCATATCTATTTATTTCATAGTATACATTCAAACATATTCATTTGAGTAAACAAAGAAAATTAAATGGTCATGAGATGAACATAATCATTCATTTGAAAATAAATATAAATATTTTTTATTTTTTATCATTTTTATTAGATTTTAGAGACATTCATGTTTTTCAATAAAAGTAAGATGGTTTAAAATAATATATACTCACTATTTAATATGAACTCAATCTACACCATTCACTATAAAAAAATTCAAAAAGGCATATTATAATTTGGAAGTACCATAAATATTAAATCTATTAATTTATTCATCTATTTTTAAATGTAAACAATACAATGATCATCATATATAAATATATAATATTTTAAGAAGTAAATTTTGAATGAATTTTTCATCTTATACTAATCAGTTGAATCTCGACAATGTAATATACATTGTTGTAGAATATGTTGAATAATTAAAACCAAATTACTTCTTTTTGTATAGGTTATTTTTATTTTTTGGATTAATATCACTTATATCCTACCATTATTTTTAGGAAAATTAACATAAATTTTTAATATAAAATTTAAATTTTCCATATTGAAACATTTCATTATCTGAAATATCTTAAATAAATTTTTAAATAAAAAATACATGTATTAAAATATTTACAGTGAACAATAATGTCATAAAAAATACATTGATGGATTCAAATTTCCGTTTTATGAATAAAATGATTATTGAAATATAGAAATAAGGTGGATATATTTGGATAACTGAAGAACCTTTTTTATTTTACCTGTTCTTATGGGTTCTTTTAAACACCACTTATCCATGTCATTTTTCGTCAACTAAATTTTTTACATATAAACATAAACAAAAATAGGTCAACAATAATCATTAAAATATCTAGTATATAAATTTAAATAGAAGTTTTCCTATATGTATTATTTCATTGAGCATGCATTGACTGATAAACTAATCCCATGTGACTATTTCATGTTCTACAAGACATCAAAAATATTTCAATGATTATATTATTTATAATAATTATATAATATTTTAATAAAAATTATTTCTACATTTTTTATATCAATATAAAATAAAAATAATCAAGGTTTTATTTCATTAATTTAAATTTTAATTATGCATTTCCTTTCACATTTCATCATTTACCACTAGTAGAAAATTTCAATCCACAATGAAACATCATTCATGAAACTTATATTTTTAAATATTATTTTTTCCTAAATTTTGTTCATGCAAATAGTTGATGATTTCATATATATATGGTTGACTAGGATTACAACATGAATTAATTATATAAAAAAGTTATTTATATTATAAATTAATTTTTTATTCTATTATACTAGAAGGTATCCAGACAACATGAAATATTTTATGTGTAGTTTATATAATGAAAATATATTCTCATCGTCAATAATTTGAAATGAGTGCATATGAGAAAAAGGAAAAAATATTGAAAATAAAGATAAGAATTATCATTTCAAAAAATTATCCCAAAATATATCTCAAGGGATAGTGATGAGTTTCATATTGTAATAAATTATCAAAAAATTATCATGATATATCATCTCATTTATAGGTTTTTTTAATTATTACACAATATATCTCACTTTTAGAAATCATAGGTGGTTGTGATATTGTATCATAAAATTTTCATATAACAATGTTGATGAAGTAGATAAAAATAATTTTTATAGAGACATGTTAGTCTATTTGTTTTTATAAAAAAATCTATTGAAATTTGTTGAGGGACATTTTACATGTAATAGTATGTAATTTAACTAAATGTAAATATTTTGAAAAATATTAAATTAATTCACTAAAAATTTGAAAAAATATAATATTAATATATATTATGTAATTTTAGATATTAATTATATAAAATAGTATTCTGAATTTTTGAATGAAAATTATTATTAGAAAATAATTTAGTTTACTTTTTTGGGACCAAGATATTATATTCAAGTAGTTAAAATTATTTAAATACATGTTAATATTATGATCCACAAATTATAAAATATATTTATTTGAAATTATTATAAATTTTAAAATATTTATTAATCATTTTATGTTTTCTAATAAATTTTTAAAGAACTAAAAATAGTTGATAAAATAATGTGTTTTAATGAAAAATAATGTTAATGATATAATTATTTAAATCAAAAGAGAATCAATATAAACAAGGTTATTATTTAATGAATACAGATAATATTATTGGATAATTACATACCATTTAAATTATAGGATACTAAATACAACACAAATAATGTCATCTACTAAAATTTATATTATAATTTCAACCCATATTAAGCAATAAAGCACACATCACATGGTCAATTCCATATATGTTTAGTAGAAGATGTTGATATTATAATACATTTTACTCAATTATTTATTATTGAATATGTTATAACAACAACCATATCAACTTTTAACATTCCAATTTCTAGAATATGTGATTTTTTTCATGGAAAAATAAAAAATAGTGTTATTTATATACTTTATTTATGAATTTACTGAAAGAATACGTAGTCTGAAATTTCTAAAAAAATAGTATAAATGAGAAATTCTTTAAGAAAAAGAGTAAGTTTTAAATAATCTATAAATGTTTCATTTCTATAATAATAACTGTTTTATTTCCACCCCACACCAAATTTTACATATGTAATAGTTTCAACCTATATGTCTGATATTCAACTACTATACATTGAATAATGTTGGTATATTTAATTTTCCATATTATTCCAATTATTTAAATAGATATGTAAGATATTTAAAATTTCTATAAATTATTGTTTAATGAAATAAAAAATTTAACTATGTTTTTTGTTATCCATTTACATTAATTACATTTATATTATAGATCAATAGTTAATAAAGAACATTTTCATTTTAAATCTATTAAATGATCCTATTTAAAGAGAATAATACATTATAATTTTCTATTATAAATTATATGTATGTTGTGATAAACAATCCAAGGTACACTTGAAAATTTAACCTATATGGTCTGCTACATGATGAGATATATAAAAGAACAACATATATCATTTAAAATGATAAAAATTTAATGTACAATGTGGAAGAATGCAATGCATATACAAGAGACATATAAATTCATGCCACATAAACAAAACCAAAATTCAAAATAACAAAAAACAATCTTGACTGTGGATGTGCTCTATTGATACCATTCACCATATTACTCCAAATGGTGAATGTTCATACTTAATATCTTGGGAATGTTTATTTATATTTCATATTCTAGTTTCAATATAAATGTATATATATTTAGGTTTATCCACATTCATACGAGGAATGAATTGGACTTATTATATAATGGGTGAGGCCCATTATATCCCTTGGATGCATCCACAGGTCTTTTGAGACAATATAGTTTTTCTCCTTTTCTCTATGGTCTTGGAATGAGGCCTTAATAGAATGAATATGATGTTCAGCATTATGCATTTTCTAATTCTGAATCTTGAGGTTGATAGTCCATGTTAATATTCAACTATTAGATTATCCATGTTTATGTATTATAAAATTATTTAATATTTTTTTATTCCTTCTATATTATGATATATTTTATTATAATGTCATGTGTTTTAAGGTATTCATCATCACCAGTGTTTATATAAATGATTAATTTTGATATTTTACATACCCTTACTAAGAATCTGAGATCACCTTTTTATAATGTTATATATATACCTAGGATGTAAAGATGTATATTATGATTGACATATTAGGATATTCTTTAAGTTTTTGATGTTTATAATGGATTTTACATATGGTATTTCCTTTCACGATGTAATATTGAACTTATTTATGTATATGGGTTTTTTAAAACTACTAAAATATTTTGTCCTCCCTGATATGACATTACTACAATAATTATAGTGTAATAAAATATTGAAAAAGATTTGGGAAACTGGGGTCTTGGAATTAAAGTTTGTATTATGGGACTTTTATTTGAATAAATGGAAAATAGATATAGAAAATGTAGATAAGGGAACATACCCCTAAGGTATAATTTGGGGATACATATAAAAGAACATACTATAATTTTTGTATGTAATAGATTAGGTTGATCTTCTTAAAAAATACATCATTTTCTATGTTGGTCGGAGTGGATACTCAAGATAGGGGGTGAATTGAGTTCCAATTAAAATTTCTGTTCAAAATATTTCTATTGAAATCCTCCAATTAAAAAATAAGTTAAACTATAGTGAATTTGTAAAATTGTAAGGGTTCAGTTAGGTTCTAAAAAGAGTGATTAGGTCTCAGGTAATTTAATCAAAAGATTAAATTATCATTTGAAAGTAAGCAATTGATTTACAATAGTTTCAAACACTTTCTAGATTAACTGTCAATGTCACATTAAAACAATTTTATATTTAAAAGTAGTTAGCTACCAAATATTCAATATAGATTAAAACCAAAATAATTAATCACATTAGATTTAACAAAAGAGGTTCAGTATCAATTTGAGACATAGTCCTCTCAATCAATTTATATAAATTTGATCAACACCCTGGATCGTGGTAAACAATAGTACAAAGACTGTCTAGGTACTAAGACCTCTACCATAGTTATTCGTTGGAAAACAAGATAATAGCACACTTGTTGTCCAGATCCAACTTGACCTCTACCACTATCCACAGTGGGATACAAGATAGTTATAGAATGATTGTGTGAGGATTTAAAAATCCTTTAGTTTAGAACATGAGGCAGTGTGTGTATAAAACATATAGAGTATATGAACTGATCAAAATGTAAATATGAGAATCACTGAGAGAGAGTGGATATGAGTTTTATAATGCTCTAGTGATTTTAAGTGCAGCTCTAGACTCCTCTGATTAACCAGGAGTGCATCTGAGTCCTTCTCTGGTTTTTTTCTGAAAAACATAGGGTTGTTTTCTTTAAGGTCAGTTTGATCAGATTGAGTGCATGAAGATCTCGTGTAGTTCTTCACTCTTTAGCTAAGGTGAATCTTGTGTTCTCTTCTTGAATGAATGGTTTCATGTATGGCCAGTGCTCTTCTAGTATGGATGTAGCCTTTCTTTTCTGTGTGTATTCCAAACTGTTGAACACTCTTCAGTTCTTATTTTTCGCACACTTATTCCCATCCCTTGTACTTCCTTTTATAGCTTTCCCCTCCGGTCAATAGGAATGATTACCTTTTTACAGGTATGAGGTACGGTTCCCTGACATTCCAACAAATATCATTAAAAAAATTAAATGAATTAAAATAATCAAATATGACCGTTACCATTATTTTAATAATATTGAAAAAGTATAGAGTTAAGTATCAGTGATTGGTTGTCTTTCATCAGTAGCTCTCTGTCGGTAGACTTGTAACCGTGGACTTTGTGTATCGGTGAGCTCATATCGGTAGCTCTTTGTTCTTTTATGGGTAGCTCTATGTATCTATATTAGTTATTCCATGTATCAGTAGATCTATGTACCATTGACTCAAATTGGTAGGTGTGGTCTATCAGTCAGTGGCTCATTGTATCAGTGGACTTATATCTGTAGACTTGAGTAGCAGAAATGTGTGCATACCGGTAGATCTGTTATGAACTAGTGATTTAGTGCATACCATTAGACTTACACTAACGGCAACTCTGCTTCTATCGGTACCTGTCTATATTGGTGGATGTTGTATCAATGGACTTTATATATCGATAGCTTGTCTTTCATTGTAGACTTGTTCTATAAGTGGCATTGGCTCACCAGTGGACTTATACGTACTGGTAGCTATGTGTATTGGTGAACTTTCTGTAATGGTAGACTTGTATATACCGGTAGACATATAAATACCGGTATCTATGTTCTGTTTTAGAGACAGTCTATTCATTATATCAGTATCCTTTGTCTATCGGTAGACTAAGTAAAAGTATCTTTGTTTGTCAGTATCAGTAGTTATGTGCATACCAATAGACTTAATACTTCTTTGTTCTGTGCAACATATAGTTTGATAGAGTCAATATATAGATAAATATTATTTGGGACTATTAAATCATTTGAAAACATAATTGGGATTATCAAAACATGTGAAGTCAAAAATCATCCCCGTTTTTATAATAAAAAATTATGTTATTATAATCCCAAAATAATCAGTAAATGGTCCTTAGATATCAATGTGAGTAGTGACACTTTCAAATGTGAGATTTATTGTTTTAAAAAAATCAGAGAATATAGTATTAAACCAATTGTATCAAAGAAAAAAATATTATAAAACACATGTATCAAAGGTAAAATATTAAACAATTGTACCATAGGGAAGTGAATTGTTCTCATAATGTATAATGATATTGCATATCCGTGTTCCCTGTTCTCCCTTAGATATTATTTCTCCCTAGACATTATTTCTCTTAGATAGTATTTCTCCCCATTTGTGATTAGAAAAATGTGGGAAAAAATGAAATACAGGAAAACAGAAGTAACAGAGAGTAAAAGAATGTAAGAGAATATATATTATTTGGAAAAAATAGATACAAAGAAATATATAAATGAAACAAAATAAATAAAGAAAGGTGATCACTATCAAAGATCCTATCCACTAATCAATCCCCATCCTCAACATTAGATTTTCCCTTGGTATTAGAAGGGGATTTATGTGTGGTGGATGCAGGTGGAGGCTTAGGAACACCAGAAATAATCATAGGAGGCTGAGCTACTGAAATACTTCCTGGCCTATACTGTGTAGCTCTCTGAGGGAACATTGGAGTAAGGTTGTGAATGGCTTGGACTGGAGTCATCTGAGTAGGAGAAGTATTAGAGGATGAGGAAGGTAAAGATGGAGGTATGATAAGTGTCCGAACATCAACATGATAGAAAAGAAATAAGAGATTTCTGAAATCCATAATGATTCATCCTCCTCTCTCCATTGCAGAAATGAAATCATCCTTGTTTTTCATAAATTTTTCTAGTGTAGGGGTCAAATTTCTATGTTTTTCTGACTTGCTCTATGAAGTCTTGATTTACTAGAGGTAGCATCATGTTCTATAACATAAGCTTGAAATGATTATTGAGATGATTCTTGGTGTAAACACTCTAGAAATAGTAATCTCCCTTGTCTTTCACTTCTTTATGAGAAGTAGAAGATTCTGTCATATAATCATGAATAATCTTTATTATATCTCTAGTGGTAGACACCACTTGAGTCATGGAAGTTGAGTCCACAGAGCTACTGGTTGAAGCTTAACCAAGCTCCTCCTTCATCAAAGCTCTAATCTGATCCAATTCTATTGAAGGTATCAATTCAAGAGGACCAATGGGAAAAGTAACAGTTTCCACGAAACTCTTAGTTAGCCCACTAATAAGAATTCTCATTGCAGAATCTTGGGTGCTAACATGATTTTTTATAGAATGCTTAAACTCCTAAAAATCTGAGACCATTTGGATAACACCACTCTTTACATTATCCAAATACTTGTCTTCTTGAGATTTAGAACTCATATAGGATTCCATAGAGACAACTGATCTCTTTAGAATATCAACATCTTCTACCATGTCAGTAACCTGATTCTAGAAAGCTATGAGTTCATCCACTATCTCTGCCACAAAGGATGACACATTACAACAAAGAGAGAGTTCAAACGACTTTTCCATATTTATCATCTCTTCAACAAAGTGATTCTTTCACTCTGCAACAGAATCATTAAAAAACTATTTCAATTCATCCTTCAAATATTTTAAGCCATCCCTTGTGATTATATTAGAAGGTGATCTAACAGGTGATCATTCAGATACTATACTAGCCACTGAGTCATTCATAACTGATTGATGGGATGAAACCAGTGAAACTTATATTCTCCTTACCTCTTCCACAAAACTGGCTTTCAGATCAGAATTTAACTTATCCAGTTCATGTTTTCTTACCATATCTTTAAGTAGTAACTCAGACTGAATATCATAGTTGGCTTTTGGTCTCCAAAGGGATGTCTCATTATTAGAATCTGGGTAATCTAATCCACAAACCACAAAACATGGGTCTTCTACCCAGTCCTCAATCTCAAAATCCACTGAAACACTTCCAATTCGGGTTGGATGCTCCCCCACAACTGGTGCATTCTCTAGTACAACAATAGAATCATCAGCTAGTCGATATTCCTCGTCTGAGTCCTTCACAACCATCTCTACTTCTTCAACAGAAGGAGGATCATCTGGGGTAGGAGTCGGTCTATGAACTTCTACAATAACAACCTCTAAAATAACTTCAGAACATCTAATCAGAGGACTAAAACTCAAGATGGCAGAAGAAGATTCTTCAGTCTCAGATTCTCTTTATTTTTCCTCATTCTATGGAGCAACCTCTTCCTAATATAATCTCTGCTAGTCTTCCTCATCCACCAGTTCCTCTTCACTATTTATAGCCAATACATTTTCTGTACTATATAGGGTCAATGAAACACTTTCCTTTTCTTGTGATACAATTTCAGGAGTTGGGCTAGGAGGCTAGTCCGGATCTCCTTCATCTGCTGCAGAGTTATCCTCCTCTTCTGAATCATCACTATACAATGGCTCATCCTCATCAGGTCCTAGACCTAAGTCACTCACATCCTTAAGCCTAGAAGGATGATCAATGAGATTAAACTTATCATATAAATTCTTATCATCTGTAACCCACTCCCTTCTCCATGGATTCCAGTTTATCTTCATGTACTTACATATTGTGCTTGTGATACAGAAGTTGTTCTTTACCACTAACATCTCATCCTAAGACTCAGCTACTTCTTTTACTAAGGTCAACTTGGAAATGAATAAGGAATTGGTTTTTGACTTTGGCCTGGTCATATCCTCCATTTGAATCATTAACAGCCTACACTGATTCACCTTCACCCCATGTATCAAGATATGTAAGAGATAGATATCTTGATATCACAAATTTGAAAAGTCCCCTCTTCTTGGACATAGCACATTTTGCAAAAATTTGAACAATAGTCTAATTTCTCCATCCATTTCAGCAGCCACCTCCTTCTTCTACTTGCCACTACCAGTGAGCTCCTCTAATGAAGTCTCATAATCAAATATGTCACATGTAGGTGGTAATTTCTTTGATGAATATCCAAAAACTCTTACATTGGGTACTCTCTGGTACTCAACCCATTAAACAAATGAAAAGGCTATCTCCTTTCCATTTACCCATGAAACTATTCTATTTTCCTCATCGAATTTATCAAAAGTCACAAACTCATAGAACTATTTTACTAGATTTTGATAGTAGGGGCCAGTGTTATTTGAAAATCATTCTACCCACTTCTGTTCGTCTAGCCCCTCGAGAACTAACTATTTACTAGACATCATCCATTCTGCGCATAACTCTTTCTCGATTACAATATCTCTATTTTATAAGTGTGGGTTCATTGGATTCCTTCCCGACGTTGTTCTACAAACACTGCTACTTTCTTCAGGTCTTGTTTTCTGCTTCTTTGCATTTGGCTCATCAATTTCATATCTGACAGTAGGGAGTTTGGTTTTTTCCTTCTCGGGTTCGAGGAACTTAGGGTTTTACAGAGATTAGTGAGCTAAGGCTTGTGGGTAAATGTAGAGTTCGGTGGATTGAAAAGTAACTAATACATAGTTTTATCATTTAGGAATCGTAAACTAAATAATTAAAATAAAATAAGTAATGTATAAATGATACAGATTCTGGCAGCTAAAGACAGAACTTTAAAGCAATGCATACTTAATGGTGGGATATACTGGTGAGAATTCCTAATAGTGAGGTTTATCTATTAGTGGGGTCCACTAATGGTGAGGTCCATACCAGTGAGTTATAATAGTATGGTTTCATACTGGTGAGGTATAAGAGTGAGGTTTCATATCGGTGAGGTATAACAGTGAGGATTTATACCTGTGAGGTATAACAGTGAGGTTTATCTATCAGTGAGGTTTCTACTGGTCAAGGTTAATCATTCCTAACTCATGTCTTATATAACTTAACTTATCTAAACATAAAGTATTGGTGAAAAAGTCATCTAATTGATGTTCAGGGCCTATAAATTCTAGAGTAATATCACCTTTTAGGTAATGATCTCTTAAAAAGTGGTGCCTTACATCAATGTGTTTGGTCCTAGTGTGAGATACAGGGTTCTTTGATATGTTAAATGCACTAGTGTTATCACAGCTAATACATACATGTCTAAAATCATAGCCATTGTCCAATAGAGTGTGTTTCATCCACATAATTTTTGCACACCAACTACCAGCAGAAATGTATTCTGCTTCAGCAGTTGACAAATCAACTGAATTCTATTCCTTAATACACCAAGATACTAAGGATTTTCCCCATAAATGACATGTTCTAGATGTGTTGTTTTTATCCAACTTATATCCAGATGATTCATCATATAAATAACTCAAAATTCACAAGATTTTCCTTTTGGATAAAACAAACCTAAAATTGCAGTATTTTTAATATAATTGAAAATTCTTTTAACAGCATGAAAATGAGATTCATTTGTATTAGCTTGAAATCTTGCACACATACACACAGTAAACATAATATCGGGTTGACTAGAAGTAAGGTAATGTATGCTACTAATCATATATATGTAGTTAGTTTGATTCACTGGTTTTCCAGTTTCATCAACATCCAACTTACAAATAGTACTCATAGGTGTATCACATTCCTTAACACTATCCAAACCAAATCGTTTTAAAAGATCTTTTGTATATTTAAATTCAATAAAAATAATACCATTTTCATTTTGAAAAAATTGAAATCCAGGAATATATTTGAGTTCTCCCATTAAACTAATTTCAAATTCATTTTGCATTCATTTTGAAAAATCAGTACATAAAGAATGTTTAGAAGATCCAAAAATAATATCATCAACATAGATTTCTGCTACCAAAACATCTTTAGAAATTGTTTATATAAAATGAGTTTGATCAGAAATCCCTTTTGTAAAAGCTTTTGAAATAAGAAAATTACTAAGTCTATCATACGAAGCTTGTGGAGCACGTATTAAACCATATAATGCTTTAGAAAGTTTAAAAACTCAATTTTGAAAATAAGGATTAGTAAATCCAGGTGGTTGTTCAAAAAAAAACATCTTCAATGATAAAACCATTTAGAAAAGCACTTTTGACATCCATTTTATATAACATGAAATTTAGATGGGTGGCATAGGCAAGTAGGATCCTTATAGATTCTAATCTAGCTACAGGGGAAAAGGTTTTCTCATGGTCTATTCCTTCCTCTTGACTATACACTTGTGCAACTAGACGTTCTTTGTTTCTAACAATATTTACTAAATCATCAACTTCATTTCTAAAAACCCATTTAGTGCCTATGGTCAATGTGTCCTTATTTCTGTCAACTAATTCCTAGACTCTGTTTCTTTCAAATTGGTTTAATTCTTCTTGCATAGCGATTACCCAAAATTCCTCATTGTTTGCACCATTGACATTTTTAGGTTCTAACTATGAAATAAAAGCATGAGGTTCAACCTGGTTTCATAGAGAAGCTCTTGTCTGTGTCCCTCTATCAATATTATCAACAACAACATCTAATGGATTATTCTTTAGAATGCTAGTTGATCTAGTAAAAGAGGGACTAGAAATTTCAGGCGCTTCTCAAAGTTCGGGTTCTATAGGATCAGATTATTTAATATGTCCAGAACTGGTTGTCTTAACAAAAAGATTATTGATTTCATCATTAAGGTCTAGAATATACAGATTTTCGTCAAGATTTTCAATGGAATATTTGGGTTCATGTGGATCAGTTTCATCAAACATGATGTGACCAGATTCTTCCAAACATTTGGTTCTTTTGTTAAAGACTCTATAGGCTTTTCTAGTTAAATAATAACCAAGAAAAAATCCTTCATCACTCTTAGAAGAAAACTTGTCATGATTATCCTTAGTATTGAGAATAAAAACATTGCATCCAAAAACTCTAAAGTAACTAACATTAGGATTCCTATGATTCCACAACCCATAAGGGGTCTTTTTGAGAGCAGATCTAATCGAGAATCTATTTATAATATATCAAGCTATGTTTATAGATTCATCTCAAATCTAAACAAGAAGGTCATACACATTAAGCATGGTTCTTGTAATTTCTTGCAGGGTTCTATTTATTCTTTCTACAACACCATTTTTCTGAGTTGTTCTAGGGGAAGAGAAATTGTGACGATTGCCATTATGTGAGAAATAAGATTCAAACTCATGATTTTCAAACTCACAACCATGGTCACTTCTCCAAGTCATAATCGTATGTCCACTAAGGTTATCTACAGAAATTGAGTATTTAATAAAGTAAGAACAAGCCACACTTTTGTGAGCTAATAAATATACTCCTGTGTACCAAGAATCGTCATCTACTAAGACATAGAGAAGTACTTCCCATTTAAACTAGAAACTCTAGACGGTCCAAACAAGTCCATGTGAACGAACTCGAGAGTTTGAGACATTTAAAATTATTTCTTTGATTTAAAAGAAACTTTATGTTTCTTACCCTTTTAACAGAGAGTACAAACTTTATCAGCTGGGAATTGAAGTTTGGGTAGGTCTCAAACTAAGTTCTTCCTATTCAGTTTTCTATGTGAATGAACATTTCAGTGTCATAATATTATGTGTTGTAGCCAAGATTCATTATGAAAAGCATTCATGCAAGTAATGTTTTGTTTATCTAAAGAATTCAAATCAACTGCCTAAACATTTTCCTTTCTCAAAGCAAAAAATACTAAAACATTTTTAGAATTAAGAACAGTAGAAGAATCATTTGCATATTTAACTTTAAAACCATCATCACACAATTGATAAATACATAACAGATTATATTTAAGTCCATCTACATATAAAACATTGGAAATTAAAACTGAATGCTTGATACCAATCTTTCCTAGGCTGATGATTTTTCCATTTGAGTTATCACTAAAGGTGACATGGCCTCCATCAACATTGATTAAACTCTTGAAGCATGAGTAATATCCAGAAATATTCCTAGAACATCCACTGTCCGTGTAACATAACTTCTTATGAGAACTCTTCAATGAAGTCTCTTACAACACAGGTTTAAACAGAAAATGATTTTGGTGCCCATATATTCGTGGGTCTGGACAGGTTAAAAATCAACGATTTAAGTACACAGATTTGTATTATGGGCCTCATATAATTTACATAATCAATATATTTTTAAAGATAAAAATTATTTTATTAATAACCATATGAATTACTAGTTGAAGCATATGAATTTCCAGAACTATAACTAGTAGCATTCTATCCAGATTTAGGAATAAATATTGTTTTAGTAATCTGTCTCTTTCTAGGATGATTGCCTATTCCAGTTGTATATTTTAGTGCCACTTGTTTACCTAACAATTTTTTATGTGTTTATTTTTCATTAGTGAACTTTTCTATGACCTTCCTCAGTTGCTCATTAGAAAATTTTAGTTCAGTATTTTCATTATGTAATTGAGCATTCTTTTCCTTTTCTATATCAAGGGAAAATTTAACAGAGATGGTCACAGAATGCTGTTTCTCTAAGGTCTTATACTTGTTCTTCAATTCATTACATGTTTCTTCTAGCACACTGAAATAATAAAATAATTTTTCACTAGACATATTTTCAAATTCAAAATTAGAATCAACTCCAGAATGATATGTGTTTAAAGCATGAGAATCCAATGTTACCTCAGATGTTTTTTTCATAAAACACATGTTATCTCTTTGAGATTTATCCTCATCAGAAGAATCAGAATCACTTGAAATATCTTCTGAATCACTCCAAGTTTCTTTCATATCTTTCTTGTACCTATTGTCCTTGTAGTCATATTTCTTCTTAAATTTTAACTTTGGAAAATCTACTTTTACATGTCCATTTCTTTTGCATTCATAGCAGACAATGTCATCACTTTTATCAGGCTTTTTCCAAACCCTCTTCTAATGACGATTGTTGTCATATTTTCCTTTGTAGTTATATTTTATGAAGAATCTCTTCTTCCTAAAGAATATGATAAATCTCCTGGCTATTTGAGCCATCTCTACATCACTGTCAAAATATGAACATTCACTTGTTGAGCTTTCACATGTTATGTATACATTATCCTTGTCCTTGCTCTTGGAGGCAGTAGACATAAATGGTACCGACTTCCTCTTTGGTTCATCATCCTCTTACTTGTTGACTTTCAGCTCTTCCTCACACATCATAAGCTTGCCAATTAATTCCTTAACTGGTAAAGCACCAATATCACAGGATTCTCTAATTGAAACTGATGTCCCTCTCCATCTGTCTGGCAGACATCTTAATATTCTCATGATCTTTTCTTTTGCAGGAACAACTTTTCCAAGAGAACTCATAGTGATGAAAATATCATTGAACCAGAGATACATGTCAGAAATGGGTACGTCAGGATTCACTTTAAATTCATCATAGTTAATAGTATAGGTATTCAATATCATTTCCTTAACATTGGATGTTTCCTCATGAGAAACACCCAGAGTATCCCAAATTTCATTATAAGTTTTACAAGAATATATTCTATTAAAATATTCATCTCCTAAAGCATAGTAAAGAGCATTCATTTCTTTATAGTTATTATTGTAGGAAATTTTAGTACGCTCATTCCATGTAGTTCTTTCAGTTTCTGGAATCTTATACTGAGTCTCTATAGTAGTCCTGATATCCAATCTCATACTCTCTAAGTGAAATTTCATTTTAAGCTTCCATTGAGAATAATTAACACCACTAATGAAGGGTGTCATGTTGGTAGCAACACCTTCTAGTCTACTATCCATATTAAGATTTTAAAAAATATATTTAGGAGATAAAATTTAGAACTAAAACAAATTTAATATCTTTAATATGCAACTAAAATCACAGTTGAAAAAAATAGTGTTTCGAACCCCATTAATAATAAAAAAATCCATTGATTACAAATGTAGGTTGGAGTGGATAATCAAGAGGGGGGTGGGGGTGAATTGAGTTCCAATTAAAATTTCTATTAAAAATATTTCTATTTTTTCTATCGATATCCTTTGTCTATCGGTAGAGAAATTACTAGTATCTCTGTTTGTCTGTATCAGTAGTTATGTGCATACTAGTAGAATTAACACTTATATGTTCTATGAAACAAAAATATTGATAGAGTTAATATATAGATAAACATTATTTGGGACTATGAAAGCATGTTAAATCAAAATTGGGATTATCAAAACAGGTGAGGTAAACAGTCTAGATACTACACACAAACGTGGTTCTAGCACAGATGTACCTAGGAGCGTTAACTCCAACAATGTGTTCCAAGATTGACTCATTGTAACAAGGTACACAAAATTAGGCCTTATTGTGCACCTGGTTTGGCAGTCCCAAGGGATGTGTTTAGGGTAATTCTCATATTCTTTACAAGCCATTATGATGTATTTAAAAGTAAAATTTTCCCATATGTAATCATGTTTTTAATTATGGGATTAGCTATGCATTGGAATTTAAGATATGATAGTTATCTGTCTAGTATATATTAGGAAATATGATTCATAACCTAATACAATGTCTTTCATTTCATAGAAATGGAGCCTACTGTAAGGAATTGAAACTGCAGGAACGGTGTGGATCCCATATAGGGATTTACCTGCGATTTAGGATAAGTATGTTACAACTAGTTCGCGGAAAATTATAACTATATTGGGAAAAATGAATCAGGTTTTGAATTATAAACTTACCCATATAGAGAATCTTGATCAAAAAAGTGGTACATGAATGTTAGAATTCTTTATGCGACAACAACCTATACCATTTAGTGGTACTGTAAACCAATTTGTATCATATAAGTGGATATCATACAAATATTATATAATTCGATCATTGGGATGTAACAAAAGGAAGAATGTTTTCATGGATTCTTATTATCTATCGGGAAATTTTGATCAATGGTGGTCATTTATGAAAAACACCAAGGAGTAATAAAATATTGAAAATATGTAATGGATTGATTTTAAGGAAATATTCATAGGAAAATAAATTAATCGTGAATAGCTAGATGATATAGAAAAGAAGTTTTAAATTCTGACATAAAAATAGGATTAAAATATTGAAAACTAAGATAGTAAAATCACAATGATACCAATACGTTCCATAGAACACATAAGTAATCCATGGAGAAATATTGAATGATTAATTTATTGGTAAAAAAACATTCATCAGATGAGAACTAGTCTCCAACAGTTTCTCATCATACGATGATATAATGTCATGTGCAATAAAGAGAGAATAATATATCTATTTAACACTCTAAAAAAAATAAATAATGAAAATTTAAATAAAGAAGGAATTTATTTTACATCATGTGATAATTTTTTGAATAAACACCTCATTACTTTCTTGATGGTAATGGTTGTATGTGAAAAGATTGGAGGAAAGTCCAAGAATCTTGTTATTTCAATGGAATTTATAAATCTACAAATGTTCAATGCTACAGTTGTAATGATATTGGATATTATAAAAATAATTTTCCAAAGAGTAAATTAACCATTACTAAAAACATCCATGTGGAAAGGATTTTCATATTGAATCATAACTACTATGTTGGAAGTTCTAAATGTTATGGTGGTTGGTACATTAATCATTTCTTAAATCATAATATATGATTTTTTTGATTCTATATCATCTCCTCCTTTTATGTTTTATCAGTTTTCCACTAAATGTTTACATTTCATATATGACTTAATAAAGTATTTTTCAATCATAAATCTTAAGGGGAGTATCATTACAACAATTATGGGAAAATGAGTACATCAAATGACATAAAAACATGCTTTAGTTGAAAACCATATCAGCATACCCATGAATAACATTGATATAATTCTTGGTTTGGATTTTAAATCGAACTATGATGCAAGAATCAATTAAAATTAGAATAAGGTTATGAATTTTGACAATGTTGAATAATCTCTAATATTTTGAGTAGAAACCTCTCCATGTGATTCTTACCCAGATCCACCACATATAGCTCCACCAGATGCAATTATTGTGGAGGATGTTAATGCATTATATATAAGTGAGGGGAGATATCTTTAAATTGAGGATCTATATATTGTGAAATAAAATATTTGTTTTTTTCAAGATGATTTACATGGACAACCTCTATAGAGGGAATTTGAGTTCACTATTTATTTATTTCCAGGTACATGGACAATAACAAATAATCCTCATAGAATAGCCATTGTGGAACAAGTAGACCCGAAGAAACTTGTAGTTGAATTGAGTGATTAAGGATTTATTATCCATAGTTTTTATTTACTGGGATACCATGTTAATTTATCTAATATGACATATATATCTATGGGGTTGTGTATTAACTAGAAGCAGATCAATACTATTATGATAAAGAACATGTATCACCTCCCTCACAATGAGGATTTATTTGTTCTACTTCATTGAGCCCAATATTTTTTGCAAATTGACCATAGGGATAAATATCATTAGTTGTATAAGATGAATGAAGATATTCCAAAGGCTAAATTTCAAACTAGGTGTGGGAATTATGAGTTTATAATATTTCCCTTTGTCTCACTAATGCACCCTCTGTTTTCTTGTATCTAATTAATAAATGTTTCATGGAATATCTTGATAATATTTTTGTTGTATTTCTTGATTATATGTTGGTATTATCCAAAATCTATGGATATCATGAGAATTACATGCACATTATTTTTAAGACTCTTAGAATAAATGATTTATATCAAATGATTTTAAAATGAAAATTCTGGATTTATGCTATTTCTATTTTGGGACATATTGTCTCTAAGGATAGAATTGTAGTGCATCCTTTGAGGGAGAAGGATGTTAAATAATATACTACACAAATTAACATCACTAAGGTATACAGTTTTATATGGTTAGTAGGTTATTAATAGTGTTTTGATCAGAACTTCTCCTGATTTGCCAAACCATTAACCAAGCATACTCATAAAGGGGTTAGGTTCATATAGATAAATGAATTTGAATAATGTTTTGAATAATTGAAGCGGAGATTAGTGAATGATTTGATTTAGACTCTACCATCATGGAATGGTGGGTCAGTGATCTACATGGATGTGTCCTAGAAAGGACATGGGTGTGTCCTTATGCATAATAATAGAGTTACTTTTTATGCCTAATGGTAGTAAAGAAATCAGGAACAGAACTAAAAAACGCCTAACATTGATTAAGTAGTTATTATATTTTCTATGAAGATATAGATCCATGGTCTCTATGGTAAAATATATGAGATATATACAAATCATAAGAACATAACATTAATCTTCTCAAAGAAAGAATTCAAAATTAAGCAAATGAAATGGTACAAGTTACTCAATTATTATGATTTGCCAATTCAATACCACCCATGAATGGTAAATAAGGTAGGTGATGCATTGAGTAGGAATGATTACAGTGTTTAAAATAATGATGAATGACAGGGATGCTATATACATGGATCTAGCCTGGATGGATATGTTATTTATTAAAGAATGATAAAAATCACTATTTTTTTAATTGGTTTCCCAATCATCTTTATTCTAATGAATTAAATGATCTCAGTCTAATTATGAGAATATTATAAATAAATTTAATTATTTGAATGATGGCAAGTTGGATGAATTTGTGTGTTAGGATGGAATAATAAAATTTTGGATTTGCTTATGTGTTCCCTTTTCCCTGAGCTAATAATAGATTTATTGGATTATTCCCACCATTCGAATATATCTATACAATCACGTATCACAAAGATGTATATAGATTTAATGGAATATTTTTTCTAGGACAACATGAAAAAATAAATTACCGATTAAATATAAATATGTTTACTATGTGAACAAGTGAATTCCTAAAGACAACCTCCTAGATATTTCATGAAATATATTCATATTCCACCATGGAAATCGGATGACATAACTTTTGATTTTATCACTGGATTACAAAAAACATTGAGGAATAATGATGTAACATGGGTGATTGTTGATCGACGTACCAAATCTTTACATTTCCTCACTATAAAAGAGGATTTTATACTATAGTTTATTACACAGATATATATTATTTAATTTTTTAGAAATCATGGATAACATCAATTTATTGTTTATGATCATGATCAATACAGTGCCTAAAAATTCTGGAAATTTGTTCTGAAGGCATTCTGTATTGTGCTTCAATTGAGTACTATGTGCCACCATTTAACTAATCGCAAATAAAAAAGGCTGATCTGTACATTAAAATTCAATTAAATTATCAAATGATTTTCAAGGTATATGAGATTTTTATTTACCCATTTTTGGGGTTTCATACTATAATAGTTTCCATTCTAATATTAAAAAGGAATTTAATGAATCATTGTATGGAAATAGATGCCATACCCCCACATGTTGGTATGAATTCGGTGGATGAAATCCAATAGGCCCGGATCTTTTAGATGAGACAACAATAATGGTAATGACTGTTCAAACCTATATCAAACCTTCTCAATGGTGGAAAAATGGCTATAATGATTATTGAAGGAATTAATTTTAATTTCAAGAGGGATATCATGATTTCCTAAATATATATCCATGGAAGGGTTTTATAGGATTTGGGATGAAAGGGATACTGATCCCCTTGTACATTAGACCATTTCAAATTATAGATATAATTGGAGATAAGTCTTATCACTTAGAAATGCCAACTAGACATTATAATATAAACAATGTATACCCCATCTACCTATTAAGGAAGTACATGATAGATCATACACATGTACTCACTTCTGAAGGTATGGAATTATAACCTATCATATCTAATTGTGAAAATCCATGAAGATTTTTGAAACTATAGAATATGTGTTAAAGAATCAAACAACATGACAGATAATGGTACATTGTAAATATCATAAAATTGAGGAGGTGACATGGGATCCTGAGTACAGTTTATTGAATGACTACCCAAATGTTTCTATGAGGTAAGATTTTCGTAATTTTAAGGATGAAGTTTTTTAAGGGGGGAATAATGTATCACCTCACAGAATTAAAAAAAGGTAAAATAAAATACATGAAACACTAAGTCTCAGTGAAAAAAACAATTTTTTATTATGGAAGATGTCTATATCCTAGCTCTTAGATATAATATTTCTTCTTCTGTGTTATGAATTATGAAAAAAAACATATACGATCGCAATCAGTTTGATATTTAGAGTCTGATATGATAAACATTTATTATTATTGAATAGTAAGTCACAATTATTAATAGTAATGTACCCTTACGTATATTAATATAACACTTACGAAGATTAACCACTACTATGTTAGTATAAATAATATTTAAGCACCTAACAAATGGGATTGGATGTTTTAAATATTAATAAATAAAAATTGAAATTTTATAAGTTACAAATATTATATTAGTATTCTAAATTAATAAATTTATTTAAAATTACATTCATTTTAATCAATCTTATACATAAATAAATATTTTTTTGTTTTATGATATTAGGATAAATTTAAAAGACCGTGAAATTTTTTTGAATATTTTATAAATTCAGTTTTAAATTTAAAATCTATATGTTTCATGTAAAGAATTATTTTTTTAAAAGGTTAATTTCACATATTTATAAAATTATTTTGATTAATTTGAATTAATTTTTTATTTATATAATTTAAAAATTTGTTACATAGAAATTTTTAGTATTTACAAAATATGATAAATAAATGAATTTCTGCATCATTCCTAAATCACGGCTGATGTAAATGGACATTCGTTCAAACACACATGAAATTTAAAGATTTTTATTCATAAAAATAAATAATATTCAATATCTAGGGAAAAAATAATAAAATAATGATTAAAATATCGGAAAACTGTTCTTCTCCTCCAATATAAATACCACCTCTCACCCTCTTTTCCTATCACACATCTCAAGAATGGATCCTTTCCTATGATCTTATAAATACTCTTCCCTAGTAATTCCCCATGTCCAGGATCTCTCGGTATTTCTAAAATACCAATAATACTTCCCATTATGAGATTATCAAGTTGGTGTATTCAAGAGGTAAAATCCACTTCGTTTTTCTTTTCTTTTCATTTCAAGTTCCTTTCATTTATTATCCTATACTAACCGCCTATGTCCAAATGACCATAATAACTCCCTTATAATATATATGCTTGAATGATATAATGAAAATGGAATATCATTATTCAATCTACTATATCTCACTATCTATTATTTTATAAACTAAATCGTCGTATGATTGTACTCATTTACCCCCTACATGGATGATGATGTGTTGTTCTTAAAATTATCCTTATATTTATTTATGAATCCATTTAAATGGTTGAGACAGATTTTAAAATATATTATATATCCTTTTTTTGTGGTCTGGAGGTAATATATTTACATAATACCAACAATGAAACAAAATGAGTTTGGTATGGTCAATAACCACCTTAAAAATCAAAATGATTTTCTGTAAATGTATTGTCTTATAATTCATACTCATAATATATAACCAAATGATATATATAACCATTTAATATTATGTATGTTCATTAGTTACATATAAATCAAATTATGGAGAATTACATCAAATCCACAAGAATTGCATTACATAAATCATGCAATCTGATCAAGAAATCAATGAATGAACTCTCCAAAATGACGTAATTTAATCATATAACCCATTATTAAGTAAGTAAATTATGTTAATAATACTACAATATTTTAAATAAATGTATACAAGGTTATAAATTAGTTAATTAATTTATTTAATTTGAATATCCAAGATGTTTATGTAATGTGCACAATAAATTCGTATATAAGGTAAGGGTTTTCTATGCAAACCTACATTTTAATTCAGGTTACTGTTATTCTATTAATACATAAATAAAATTATTAATTATTTTTATGTATTCGTCATAAATTATTTAGTAATTTTATATATATCTGTACCTATCATAATCCTTCTTTACTTTAAGGGTATTAAAATGTTTTAAAATGATTATTCAAAAAATCTTCGCGAAAAACAAGCATGTTTCAAAGGAACTACTAGATTTTTTCATATTTTCAAACAATTTCTATTAAATATTTTTAGCCACAATTATTTATATAATGTATCTAATTTTATTATGAAAACAATATATTAATTCACTTCTAGTTTTATGAAATGATAATTAAATAACCACTCTTCAATTCAAAGTAAATTATTATTTAAAGATTTTATATGAGTGTTTTCATCTATTTAAATTGTTGTGTTGATTCGTACTTTTAATTGGGATAAAACTTTTCTGATATAATCTACCAAATTTTTGAATGATTTTGCATTAGTTTGACTTTGGATGTTCTATCATGACACCATTGACCATATTACTCTAAATTGGTAGTGTTCATATTTAATGACTATGGAAACTTATTTAAATTACATATGTTATATTCAATATGATTTTATAGGTTGTTATTTCTATCCACATTCATATAAGTAATGAATTTTACTTATCTCATGGAGGTTGGGGGTCATTGTAGCCCCTCTATGCATTAGTAGGTCCATAAGACAAACTGGCTAGGTTTTTTAAACATCTTGGTATAGTATTGGAAAAGAACCTTGAAAAATTGTTATGATGTATAGAATTATTCATTACCAAATTATAAATCTATATTTTGATAGAAAATTTTATTATTCTACTAGAGGAATATCCATGGTTATATTTTTTGGAATTATTTAATCTTTTTTTATTTCTTCCATTTTTTGTTCATGTTTATTTTAAAGGCATGATTTTTTAGAAATTCATCATGCCTACTGTTTACATTTATGATTACATAAATTGTATTAATTAAACATACTAATAATTTGAGATCACCCCTCTGTTATTTTTTATATTTCCATAAGATTCAATGAAGTATATTATGAATGATGTTTAATGATAATCCAGATGTTATGGATTTATACAATGTATTTTATATATTGTATTTTCATTCAATATGTGATGTTAAACTTCTGAATATATAGTGTTTACAAAAATTACTAAATTATTCGGTTTATTATGATATAAATTTCATTTAATAATACATAGATAATAAAATAATGCACCATTATTTCACAAATGGGGTTGGCCAGTTACAACATTCCCTCAACAAACTAGTCAAAATCCATCGAGACAATGAATAAGGATGGAATCATTACAAACAGTACCCATAAAAGTATTTGTAAAATAACAGAGTTTGTTATTGATGAATAAAAATAAATTTGAAATAATTCTTTATAAAAAAACCCATTTTCATTATGAAAATTACCCTTAGAACACATATTTTTAAAAAAATTAGGAAGCCAATTTTCATCAAAATTTTACATTTAAAAACAATATGAAATCATGAATTATATGAGTACCCATGATAGTGGGAATGTCATAGTCATTTATAATATAATAAAAATTTGAATACATTCACTTTTTTTACCATAAGGCAAAGTAGCCTTTTTTAAAATTAAAAAGGGGATTTATTTAGAAATTTTTTTTTGAAAATAAAATTACATATAAACATGAATTTAATAAATATTAGTTAACCATTTTTTGAAATCCTTCTTAAAATACATGGATTTAGATAAAAATGGATTTTCAACTGATGAGAAAAATAATGTTGGATATTATTGAGAAAACATTGTCAATATTTTTTAGTTACAAAAAGTTATAATTTATACTTTATAATGAAAAAACTAATGAATAAATAGCGGGTAATAAAATTGAATATTTTTATTATAAAATGATTATTAAATTTCTACAAATGTAATGTCTAGTATAAAGAATCCCAATTAAAATGATATTGAAACATAAATATCTTACTACATTCATATCTATTGAATTATAAGTATCTTGAAAGGAATAAAATAAAAAGAAACTTTAAATACCAAAACCATAAATTAATTAATGATATAAAAAATCAGTGGTGTGGTATTTACACCTCATAATAAAATATAAGTGTATAACATTACACTTGTCCCAAAGAATACAATTGGAGATGATTAATACTTAAAACTATCAAAATTATAAATTGATAATAAATCATCAAATCATTTATGTCAGTAAAATATAAATCCACAAATAAATATTTATATAATATACAATAATTAAAATTTTATATAATGATTAATTATATAATATCAAATAAAATAAATATTAAATATTTCCTGACCAAAATATATTGAGTAACATATTCTTTACCACTTTGTGACATTCATGTAAAATATAAATAGATGAAATAATTGTATATTAATATTATTTTTCAATTAATTATGAAATATTGAATATATTTAAAGTAAAAGGGTATTTATATTAACCATTTTAAATGAATTAGGTTAATAAAATTTCAATATGACTCAAGGAAGTGAAATTGAGAAGAAGTCCCTTACATGTAGATTCCATGTTGTTGAACGTGAATCAAAATAATATATAATTCTTATTTCCATGTTATAAATTTATATCAAAAAAATATTTCTTCATACATTATCATATATGATCACCTTGTAACATCTTACCACCTATTTTTTTAAAAGTATTTATTATTGTTATTGTTTAGATGTTAGTTTTTTTTTTCTCATGTCTGTTTTTCAATAATGATCTGTTTAGTAGGAATATGTTATAATCTTATCATCTACTGAAATATAATAATGTTATATATATTATTTATACATTTTATATTAATCTTCAAAACCATCCATAATTTATTTATGTAAAATGAGATTCATTATTTCGTGAAGATGGTAGGTCGTAGATATACATTGGTGTTGATACCATTACATTAATTATTGAATGGTTAAATGAGTGGATATAATTTTAAATTTTCATAATTATTTACATGTCATATTTTTCATATATAGTCACTATTTCCATCATTATAACGTTTCGTGTGAATTTTTGATGTAAAACAATTATATCAATTCGCGAGCCTGTAGACCTCCAAACACACTAGTAATGGATTTCTCACCCATTTGATAGAGGAGGAGTTAGATAAATAATATTACATAAACAATATTTCAATTATTTATGTTTTATAAAAAAAAATTATATTTGATTACTTATAAAATAATTTAAGGTGAAAAAATGATGAATTAGTAAGAAATTACTTAGTGATGAATATTTACTTCAATTTAAATGTCCTCCTTTGGATATCGTATTAAGGCCCATTAGGTTTGTTTTCTTGGATAACCAACACCAATCAAATGTTTCTAAAATTATTTTTTTTGATTTGGTATGGTATAATACAAAAACTTTTTCTACATAGGTGTGGAATGGAGACAAGTTGTGCTTCTCTTTTAAATGTGTTGAGGAGTGACGTTCTCATAAATAACCATAACTATTCTATAATAGGAAGTCACTCTCTGTCCATGATCACCCAAAATTGAGAAATATTAAATTAGTGGAGATATAATTCAAATAACCACCTAAATAATTCAAAGTTATCATATTTTATACATGTTACTCCATTTATCTATTTAGTTTAACCTACTGTAAATTAGTTTTATCATTAACCACGATAACAGATTTTTAATTTTATTAATCGTCATAATGAGAAAAATAATTATTTCCACATTATATAATTTTAATTTAGTGATCTAAAATTTTTAATCCATTTTATGAAATTCTAATAATAGATGTATAAAAAATTAATTAAAAATCATACCAACAATGGTTTTGTGAAATCTGTTCTCATATAATTTAATTTCTATGTATAAGATGTTATTATAATAACAATTTTAAAAGTTCATAATAATTAATTGAATTCAAATTATTTTTTTTTCATATAATGTATATAATTTTAAAATAAATCATTCTTTATTTGGATTTATTTTATATACTGAAAATTGGAAACCATTATGCACTATAATTGGGTTTTTAGAATTAATGTGTTTTAATGCATAAAAAAACAAGGATTATTATATTATTTAATTTAAATGAAAAACATAACTAACTAATTGAAATATAAATAGACAATATTTTTTTTTGAAATCATATTTATATAATTAATATAGTTTTAAATTAATTAATTTTTTAAAAATCAATCGTTGTTTTACAAAAAAATTATTCTTTTTCAACATTCATAACAAATTAATATTTTTTGAATAAGACAAATAGTTCACCAAAAGATAATACTGGTCTGGTGATTAAAATATTTATATTAGTTTTAAATAGTAAAATTTCAAAAATATAATTATATAAATTTTAATATTTCAATGATAATAATATAAAAAACATTTTTGAAGGAAAAATATTTCATTATAGACTAAAATATATATAATAAAATTTGAGGGATTAATTAACATGAATTTATCAATAAATTATTATTGTTTTGGACATTTTTATATATTTCATAAAATAATCCATCTTAATCATAACCTCTTACTTAATTTCCCAGTACAATGGTGAAATTTATATATTTATTCTATGGTTATTTTATGATTATTTTTGTCTGTTGCAAATGAAATTGAACAAAATTATCTTCATTAAAAATATTGTAGTTGTGTGTAATGAAATCCACAATATAGATTAATTTTAATAATTTAAATAAACTATAAAATCATGGTCGATTATAATAATATTTCCACCCAACAATCAACATTGAAATAATATTTGGAATAAAAAAAAATGGTATAAAAACAAATATTAAAATAGAATCACAGAAAATAATTATCATTCCATAGAAAAATCATGGTTATATGTTCTACAAATATAACATTGACCAAATATACATCAATAGAATAATCTTCCTATCTGATACAAGGCACATTCCTCATATACCATCATATATACTAATGGAATCTAATTTTTATGTCATTAAGGAAGCTCTTCCAAAAAAAATAATTCAGTATGCAATTACCCATAACTACAAACTACTACAAATATTTTCAAACAATGCCCACTTCATCACATCCTATTCCATGAACCATCAAACAACCCAAACTCATAAACCTCTTCAGAAAAAATAGATAAGAACTCATAAGAAATAGAAATACATACTCAAACCATGTATAGAATGGAATAATAATTCAGGATAGAGTATCTCCGACACCACTTCATAATAGAGAAGGGTGCCTTGTAATTTTAATAAGATTAATAAATGTAATCTAGGACAACAAATCTAGAATCAAGAAAAAACTAAAAAATAAAGTGATCAGTATAAGCCGAAAATAATTTTTAAATAATACTAAAAATAAGGATTACACTCTCAAAAGACCTCACCACCAACACAATAAAAAAACCTGACAACCCTTTCCACCAATGAGGAGTACATAACATATTTTATAAATATTGTGTGTCTACAGCATCATTGATTCACTTTTTAGCTCCTTAAAAGAATAAATTATGTTTCACCACTAATAATCACATAACCCTGTGACAAAAATTAAATCCATCCACTACATATGGTTGATTGATATTCAACATTTAGAATAATATAAATAAGATGATGAAGTAACAAATTACCACAGTGAGACCTATCAGTGTGAAGAGTGTAAAATGATGCGTGGCATAAAATTATTGGTGTGTTAAAGTGAAACATGATAGTGAAAGTGGAGGGTGACATTCAAAAATTAATGATAAACATGTAATACACTGATATCTATGTTTGATAAAAAATTCATTAAATGACAGAAAAAAATGACATAATACATCTCTATGAATGGAAATAGACGTAGGAGTTTAAAAGTGGGGATCACTAATTTTCTATGAGAGGGACTAGTCATGAGCAAATAGAGAATCGTAAAATTTTCATTATTCCCTATTAAAAGTCACATAATAATAAATTTTAAATTAATGAAAGGAAAACAAATATCAAGTTATTTTATATATTCATACCAGTTGATACTTATTCTGCTATATGTCGCTCAATGAAATAAAACTAATTGAAAAATAGGAATATAAAGCCCAAGATCCGCTTGTAATTAAATATTCCATAATAATGATATCTGTTATGAATATTTATTTATAAAAACATTTTACTTAATAGTACTATAATGTTGAAAAATTCAATTCCACATTGCATTTATTTTCTCTAATATGAATTTATTAATGATACTAATTCAGATATCCCAAATTCAAGAATATCCAACAACAGGAACACCTCAGGTTCACATTACAATCAGCAATATTAAATTTAAACACTATGGGTGGAATAATATAAACTAAGATATGGGTTTTAATATTTAATAAAAAATAATATATTATCTATGTTGAATTATAAAAATATAGGATACCCATTATTGACATGGTACATGAACAAAATGAAATCATCTTCATCATGGGTCAAATTATTTATACTAAAAAATTCTATTTTAAATAGAATAATATATATAATCAAATATATATATATATATATAAACACATTATAAAAATTCTTACAGACCGTAAAACATACATAAAAAAAATAAAAACACAAAATAAAAATGTGTGAAGAAATGTACCAATAATTTGAAACATCCCTTGATTAAGACATTGTAACATTTAGAATTTAATTATAATTATAAAATTTTGTTGAAGGATGATTTATTGAAATTAATCTCAAAATGTACATTTAATCATTTGAAGACATGGATGTTTTGTTTCTAGACATGGTTTAAAGCATGTGAACTATCCTTAATGATCCATCACATTTTGTGAGTGTCAGACCCTAAAACCACATATTCAGATAAAGGTGGTAGGGGTTCATGGTTTTCATGAATTTTAAGTCAATCATAGAGAAAACATGAAGTCGTTTTAGTGGGGATGATGGTATTTCATAGTTTGGGCTAATAGTGTGCACCTAGTTACATAGACCATCACATGTTTTATGTTTCCAATTAGAGTGGAAACACATTGTGTGCACACTGTTTCTCAAACTATGTACATGAAATGTGCAATCGCAGACCATAGGAAGTTGAAAAATAATTGGAACATGGTTTGGATAACCGTGCATCCAAAACATGAATCTAATTTAATGGTATAATTATTTTTCTTACATGTCTACATTTATTTACTCTCCTCCATTTTATTTTCCCGTTAACCATACGTACTAGCTCTCCATAGGTGCTTCACCTATCATTCCATATGAATTTGGTGATAATCATTAACATTCTTGTGGTTTTATCACCATTAATCACATTTAAAGAATATCGGTTAGTCTAAGAAACAACTTCATTCCATATCATGATTATATCACTTTCATTAATTTTATATTTGTGTGAGCTTATTTACCTAATTTTCTTAGTGTTTTATCATTCCATCAAATTCTCTCAAATTGACTCAATTAAATACTTGATATATGATAGGTGGAGAATAAGTATTGTAAGATAGGTTATACATCTTTTCGATTGAGATTTTGTTTTGTTAATAAATTATCTCCAATTTTTATTTCAATAATATTCTTTCTGTATATGAAAATAAATATGTAGATCATAGAGCATCAATTCTAATACAACATTCATATTAATTTGGAATCATTACTGTTTTGGTCCTCATGTTTTACAAAAACCATAATGGTTTATTCATTTAGTTCCATAAATTAGTATATTGTTTTCAAATACAACCACCTCTGATGAGGGAACTATCTAATAAAATGTTAATGAGATGATTAATTGGAACGTTGAAGGATGTGAAACACTACTATATTATTTCCATTTTTTGAAAAATCATATTATAAGTAGTTGTGGCATGCCATCATATTAAATGATCATAATGAATCATTTAGTAATTATTTTTAGAATGGCCCATATCATTCCATTTTCTTGTTTTGTGTTCATTATTTAAAAACAATACACATACACTTTTATACTTTTATTTTTGCATGTCCACTATTGGTAAATCTAATAATATTAACATGGAATTCCCAATGTATTTACTTATTGCTATTTATTTAATTTTGATGTATGGTGTTATTATGTAAATGTTATTGACATTTTTTCCTAATATGGTGAATGGTAATTGAACACATAAAGTGATCTTTTAATATTTTATGACACATTATTAGACAGAGACATCATAATTATGATAATTTAAATTTTCAAATGATGTTATTTATCTTGAGTGATTCTTGGGATCCTTGTTAATGGAATTCCAATGAAGGGGTCAAATAATAATGTATTTATGTTAAAACATGAATGATAATCAAATTAAAATATTTGAATTCCATGTATGGGATCATAGGATGATTGATATTTCTATCATCGTGAGTGTAATTGGTACAATAGAAGAGTCGCCTTAGATGATATTTGTGTAAATGTGGTTAATCAATTTCTTCATAGATACTATATAACCTAGATATGATAAATAGAACATGATTAGTGGGTCATACCATTATAAAGTACTAAGAGTGATACTTAGGGTTCCACATTATGGTCATCATGGATGAACTCTGACAGTGATGGGTAATAATGGTAATCAAAGTGTCATTCTTGCGATTCTAATTTATGTATAACCTAGGATGGGTCTTGGATTCCTGTTGATTTAGAATCATAATTCATACTATAAAAGATTTATGAAATTAGAGTTTATTATATTAAAATACATTTATTAAATTCCAAAAAAACCTTTTTTGGATCATTCCATGTTTATAATCTTCAATTATGACATGCCTAGTTATGTTTCATTTTTAACATTCCCTATAATTATAAATATTAAGTTTATAGTTTCATAGGTTGACTAGGTTTCATGGAATTATGGTATATGAAGGATAATGTTTGGTTGACCATGTGTACTAGAGTAACCTGAGTTAACTAATGAATTATAACTGATCTACTAATTTACGAATAATACAATGCACACTGATATATTTTATATCCTTGAATTGTATAGATTCAGATTCCATCATTGGTGGCCTTATATGTATATATTGTAGAACCCCAGGATTCCCTTAGATGAGAGGGGTGAATCAGGGTGTCAACTATTTACTCTAAAGTGACGTATCTTGTTCCCAGGTTGGTGGGAACGTGTTAAACATGTATGAGGGATATGAAAAAAATAACAACAACATGTAAAGAGACCACCAAGCACTTTTACATGGTTCCCCACAAAGGGATATGTCCATTGAGAATATGCCGACATTATGGTGGTCTTAAAAAGTCCACTAATATTCAGTCGTTATGGATTATAAGATAGAAGTCATAGTCACTCTATGCCAGGAACACTACCTTTACAATAATTTAGAGATTGGTCACTCCATCCCTTGAAACTCTTCCATCAACTCTCCATTACTCATTCCCCTGGGAGATGTCTTACTCAGTTTATTGACATGATGGTATCTTTAATATATTTGTATTGAATCCTTAATCTTAGTCCATCATGAGACACTTCATACATCAATGTCCTCAAAATATTCACTTGAAATCACTAGTCACACAATCCAAATATTCAAAATACTTTCATAAGCATAACACCACACTTGCGCACAATACCTCAACATGAACACAAGATATCAAAATTGTAATAAAATATGACTTTCTCACAAAACCTACATTCCACGCAACACTTATCTTTCATGCAACCACACCGAAGGTTTCACATGGTCTTTTCAGACTAATGGAAAACCTTGTGCACTAGATTAACTATCTTCAATTCTTTAACGTGAAAATGTTTCACGCGGAAGACTGAGAAGATTTTCATTGGGGAAATATTATGTCTTCCATGGGGGTATCTACTTATTTATAGCCTTGAATAACCTTGTGAGTATGTTTTAATGCATCTTAGTCGATTCCCACAATATTCTTCAAGAGCACGGAATGACAATTTTAACGTCTCATTGGGCATGTAGGTTTCTTTCACACAACTTCATCTTTCATTCACATCTGATTCTTGTCCGAAATTTTTTCTGTTTACATATTTTGATGTGTTGATCCCAAATTAAACCATGCATTCATGTTCATAGACAACCTTCAATCTTGATCACGAATCCCTTTTACCAAAAAAATGTTTCTCCTAATTCAAAATTTATTACAAAATAATTTGGAAAATAGAGGGAAATGGCACCACCTATATTACTATTGCTCCACTGAAATGTATAATGTCGTTCTGGGAAAACATTATGAACATCTAAGAGGATGTACAACAAACACAAACCATTCTCCATTTCTAGCATAGAATGACCATGGCCACAACATATATCACAACCTCTTTTGGAGACCATTGCATTTGGTTACACAAATAGACATTATGTTGACAGGTTCAGGATTATTGATTATTCCTATGATGATCATTTATACATTTGATGAAATAGAAAAGAACTGATCTAGATCCTAGGATGATCATGCAGATATTCATGGATTGTTTTTTTCTTTTTTCATACGAGTATTTTATTTTATCACATGCAATATATTTTCAGATTTAGTTTATATAGTCTCATCTGTACATTCATTTATAGTCTTTTTGTTGGTGTTGGTCTTCTTATAAGATATTATTTTTATCATCATCTATATTTTTTTAATTTATATTAATTCATATGTTGATTTACGTTTTTATTTTATACAACAATTATACTCAAATTTTTATGGTATAGACTCCCAATTGTACCATCACTATACCCTCTCTATTACTTTACATGCTATTGTGTTTAGGGATGCACACATGAGGCAATGTGACTAACAATGTATGGGAATTATTTCAATGGATTCTGGGTTAAAAGATTACAAATTGGTATTAGAGGATTTATTATTCTTTTTGATACATACATGGTCTTGTAGATAGTATAATACAAACGTGTTAGTGCTTGGTCAATATAAATGATTGGGAGTGATCAACCCATGCATGACGAAAATTATAGATAAAAAAGAATCTATTTCTGATCATGTTGTTCTATGGTAAATTTGATTATGATTTCACCTTGAGTGATTGGTGTACATTACAAAAATTACTAAATTATGATATTTATATAATTTTAACCATGTTCAAGTATGTAATGGAGGTTGAATTACACAAATCATTCAATGCACATAGATATTCAGATTTCCTGAAAATACAATTACATATAACATCATTGATAATTGTCTCTATGTGATTATTTTACATTAATGTTTTTATAAATTGAAGAATATATTATTAGAATATATTCGTTTTTAAATCATTTTTATGATTATTATGTAATGTTAAAAGATCATTTACAAATATTATCTTCTCACCATGAATAAGATATTATTTACCATTATTTCTTACATTAATTGCATATGATCATATTCTTAGCTATAATTTTAATTTAGAAATTTTTATTAAGATTATAGTAGCTACATAAATGGGTATTTTTTCATAGATTAATGGAGGGTCCTTTTAACGCTATTCATGAAATGTTTGAGCCATAAACCATATCTTTCATGGGCAGAAACATATTAGTGGTGATTAAAAGGGTGATAATGAACAATTTGTAGTGTTTATAGATACTTTATAAAACATGAAATAGAATCATATATAATTGAAAAATCATAAAATTAATTTATATACATAGATAATGTTGTATATGTAATTTTATTGATACATTTATTTTAAATGAATTGGTAATTTTATGAAGGCTTTTAACTCCATCACTTGGATATGAAGACCTATATGACCAAATATCAAAATGAAAAACAAGACCCAATTAGCTCAGTTGGGTAATGTTCATAATGATATTGACCTAAATCAACCCAAAAATATTTTTTATTAGGATTTTTATTTATCAGATGAACCCAAAATGTGTATAATTGAATATTGGAATAATTGGTGGAACCCTCACAGTTTACCATTTATATGTTTTCCATAGTACATTACCCCAAGCGAGTATTTTTATGTTATATATGGACAATTATTTAATGTAATCTCAACTGTTTATATGGGAATACATATTTATGTAAAGTATTATATTACTTGGACATTCCCATATATAATTTATTAAAAAATGCAGTCTACTATTATACTATACATATATGAGGAGTTACTTAATTAAAATTCCAATTATAACCCATATGTGGTTTTTCCCTATATATGTTTATAGAAATTCTCATTAACATAGAAATCTGTGATAGATTATGCAAAAATAAATTATAATAAAAATGATTTATTTGATAAATTTATTAATAATCTTAGGTTTCTATTAAAATAAATAAATTTATGAATGAATGTTGATAATATGTATAGTGTTCCTTATAGATTTATTGTAATAATATACCACATATATATGGTTTTCATGAACATTGCATGAATTTAATTAAAAACTAAGAGTTGAGTTCTTTAGGTGATAAATATTATTTATTTTAATTCATTTGAATAAAAAATTATATAATCATTTTATCATAAACCCTCATAAAATGGGTAGTTAAAATTTTCCTATGATTTTCCCTGTAATTGGGATAAGTGAATCACCCGTATGTTTCATTTAATTTTCTTATTTTATGTTGATCATAATTGATTGGCAGTAGCTACTGGTATCATTTTAATGAATGACCTCTTCATATGATTGATTCATTATACATTTATAATGGTATACACCGAGGTAAGTCGAACTATTATAACTATAAAGAATATCATTTTTTTCTCTAATGAGATTTTAACCATGTGGTACTCTTTGGGAGTCATTTTTTCAATTTTGGACTCTTATTTTCTATAAATAAAACCTTTACTTTATTGGAGGATGTTAGATATGTTAACACTTACTATGGGTATGTGTATTATGAAAGGATCAGTTCCTTCATGTTTGTCTTGCCTACCGAATGGTTAGCTGTCAAGTGTGTTGTGAGACCCCACTTCATCTACAGTAATGGGTGACACGGTACTTTGTATTCCATATTATAGTCATATTGGATAATATGACACTAGTATATATCTTTTTATAGAAAATTTTACACTAATAGGAATACATATTATAATCCAGTAGATTGTATTAAAAAATGTTCCATTTTCATGAGAAATATTTGGGTAGTATGTGTTTATAGAAATTGTACCCTTCGAGAATCAAATATTGTTTAGTTAAATGTGGGAGTTTATTATTAATTTTTAATGCCTTGAACTTTAATACTATGTTCATTGGTCATCTCCAATGTATAGTGAGTTTGGAGTTAATGAAAAATTAGAATATTTATAATATCAGGGATGAAGTTGTAAGAAGGATGTCGTGTCTTGACAGTATGGTTAGTTGGTTTTTGATTATATGCATGATGTTATGGTTCAAGAGGAAAAGAAATTGTAAGAGTGTGGTGTTTGGGAATAAATTAGAATATAAACAATATAAAGATAATATTGTGTTGTTCATATTTATGACCCATTTCTATTTTTTGAAAAAAAAAAATTTCACGCGGTGTGTTCCCATTCTTAGTAAAGGACAGCTCGGAAACACCTAAGGTATATATCATTACATCCAATGTGGGGAATGGGCATCCTTCTTGGTATAAAGAACACTCTTTGGGATAAAAATTTTAGTATGGTGACTAATTATTTTTTATTCCGATGATGATTATGAGATATAAAAAGAATTGGTTCCTCTATGGAAGCATGACTATGAAATGGTTTGATGGGTGTGCAACCTTTAAGATCACTATTCTTTGGGGACGGAAATTGGTGGTTATTCATGAGTGAACATGGGATGTATCAAGTGGTAAGGTATTCATGGTCTATTAATGACGATGTGTTAATAGTTGAAGTAATAAATTTACAAAAGAAGTCATTATAAGTGGTTCAACTATATATTATTCACGCGGTTTGAAATAGTTGGATCAAAACCTTACTGATATATTCAAATTAGATAGGATGGATTTGTCTCCAATCTATCTAGTTATTCTCTGTGTTCTTCTAATGTACTCTTTTATTAGTGATAATAATATCCCCAATCATGATATCATCCATGATACACTAAAAGATCATCGGTATATGCCATCCAATTTGACTAATGTTGGGCCTGATAAAAAGAAACATCTTGAGTATCACTATAGAAGAATTTTTATTTTTAAATTTCCATTTAGTATTGAGTGATATAGTAGTTCCTAATTGGATAACCATGGATAATATCATGGAGACTAGTCGGTACTTTTACTAGAATACTTTTTGGAGTACTTAATATTTTGATGTGTTGATGTTTCAACTATCTACCACTGTCTTACTTCTAAATTTTACAGTACGGACTACCTTAGATGATATCATTGGACTCCTATTAGGGACCATATATTTACAATTTTATTTTATTATGCATATATCTTATGTTTTATTCATGATAATCCAAATACTGAAGATGGAGTATGTTTCAATGATTATGTTATGGAACAAAAACATAATTTAATGTTTTATCTAGAGACATCACGAGAAGAAAGTTATGGGTTTCTGTATGATTACTCAGAATAAATCTCAAGGTATCATATTTTCAAAATAATGATAGATAGTTTTCAATAATTATATCCATCTAATCGAATAATTTTTATAATAGTTAGTGGACCATGGAAGGAAATTTTCTCCACATGTTCCATTATATACAATCAGTGAGGAACCACATCAGGCATGTCATCATCTTGAGTTGAGTTCATCTCTAGGGTTAGATGAGACTTTAAAAAACTAGTTTTCATGATAGGGATAAACTTTTTCGATTGGAAATAACAAATCTAATAATATCTAAAATCATTATACAATATTGTTAGATATATAAAAGAATTTTTGAATGTAAAATTTCTAAGTTGGATATACCATGAATGTTAAATGGTTGTTAGATTGTAGAGACTTTGGGGTAACACAGTAGGATAGAGGGTCAAAATATTCCATAATTTGATCATGTATCCAATTTCATACGATCATGTAAGGTCCATCATGATGTTTTAGTTTATAAAACTAGCATTTCATCAGGTTTTAATAGCTTAAGTACATGATGATTATGTGATTATTAGATGTGAGTTTGGTATTTTCAAACACTGCAAGAAAATATGTATGATACCTCATAACCTCGGTAGGTTAGGTATTATTTTCATTATTTCCCCAAGGCATCTTGGGGATGACTAGTTATATGGTGGGGGGAGTGTAATGACGTGTGTTACAGACCCTATAATAATTTCATGGGAATTTAAATTTTTCTATTTCATGGAAGATATATTCTTTAAACTCAGTCTTGTATTGTAATTTAGATATTTATGACACATATATGTGGTGTTTTTAGAAATTATATATGTTTTATGAAGTGTATACGATGTTCAATTCAGTTTTCAAAGAATAAATCCACAAATTCTAAAATTTGGGGAAGGGTAGATAGGGCATAAAATTTAATGAAATCATACTATCCTCCAGGATAAACTATGATGTATGTTTATAATGATGAGGTTTTTTGTTTGATTAGTATAATCATGCTCACCAATCCACTTGGACATTAACATTTTATATGCATATTAGTAGAGGGAAATCTGATTTTTCATAAAATTTCTCAAACTATGTTCAATAATCATGTGCTCACCCTTCAAATTTAGTGGCCCAATCATCATTGGTGCATGATTTTTGAAACCATGAATTATAACCTTATTCCTCATTTAAATAGTTGAGTTTTTCATTTTCACATGTTTCATTTTATTGCATCACCACTTACCCAGGAATAGAAGAACTCATTGTCATTTCTCCCTCAACTCATTGGGTATTTGAAGATCTGTATCACCAAACCTCTATTTAGAGCATCGCTCGTCACATTGGAATCATATTAGGGAACATGACTCTCCTCTTCCATCATTCCTCTATTTTGTTTTTCCATTATTAAATTATATCATGATGTATGTTAATTTTATCTATTTTTATAGGGTTTTAATGTGTCTTATATTTCTTTAAAACTAGCTTTATTCAATCCTTGTTATTGGATCAATGGAGAATACTTTGTATATGGAAGGTGTCCTGTAGGATTTCCCTTGAGTTTCATCAATTTAAAAATTATTCCATTTGCACACACACTGATATTTCCATATAATACATCATAAATTTGAAATTAAATTTGTATATATATGTTTTCTAATTATACTATTATTTTCATTTAAATTTTTCATCATTAATGGACTTTTACATCAGGTTTTACACTCCCCTTTAGGGTGATTTCCATGAATTCTAATAACTAATCAATTATTTTACAATCAATCCACAAATAGAGTCATATATCTTATAAAATTTAATCGGATTGAATAATTGTAAATTGTATGTAAGTGACACTATAATATATATTTTTTCCATAATATCTAATCCAAATCCTTAGTGGTTTTATCCTACCTTGTTATGAAAATAACCTAATGAATTATTATGGAAGGTATGTAAATAAGGCCTATCTCACACCCTTTTCATGTATGTGGTTTAATATTTATAAATAGAGAACCTGGAATTTAATACTTATGGTTTTATGTGGAAACCCTTGTTATATTGGATGATATTTTCATGGAATTCCACAAGTACTTCTCTATTATAAAACAAATTTTGATTAATGGATTTCTTTCAAGGAAATAAATTTTATTCCTATGATGCGGAATGGGAATGGCTCACTGATAGTAATATTCTAATATGTTATGGAATGCTCTGGGAAATGGGAATATTTATTACATTAATATAATATGTTATGTGAATTTATTAACCATGATTGAGAACTGGGTACCTGTTTTTATGGAACATTACAGAAGGTCTTATAGGTTGCTTTATATATGTTTGAACACGTGACAAATTCAGATTCCCATTTAGTAATTCCATGGATGGGAACATATGCTGATAGATTTTGTTATCCCTATGAGTGATACCATTACCCTAGGGAATTAACATTAGATTATCTCGGTGGAAAGATGGTTATATCATTCCATGAGTGATACTCTGTCTCCAATGTATGATACCTTCGATGGGATGTGGTGGATGTGTATTTGTACCATACGTAGTGTTATACATGGGAATCCTATTTGTGGATCTCCATGTATGGATTATTATGGTGATGATTAATTAGGGTATTCTGAGATATATTCATTGAATTACTATTCTCAGATGTCTGTGAATGGGAACCAGATTCATTTTGATTATCAAACATAATGGTTCTTTTTTATAATTAGAAAATTGTTGTTTATCTGATGATTGGATAGATACACTAAGTGAATGAACATTATTTGATTTATTCTATGTTTTTAATAGGCCTTTATCAATGGCCCAGTTATTTTACCATTTGAATAAACCAAAAACTTATTTATATACAGATTATAACTATATAGGGTAACCATGGATCAAGTTATTTGTGCATAGGGTGAAGCATGTACGGTCAGCCAGGTGTGCCTAAGGAAGTAGAACTGACTTGTTTTTTAATTCATCTACATCATTACCTTATAATCCTTAACAAATCTATATTTTATATAATTGACTAAATAAATTTAAAATCCTTTGATGGTGGCCTACTGAATATATTTTTCATCCTGTCTTGGACTCTATTGCAAAGGGATACCATTACAAACCTTGTGTTTGGCAGTTTAGGATTATGGATTTTTCATTTGTTGTTATTTTATACATTAGAGGCAGGAGTGTATGACTGAGTTGGATCTCAGGATGCTAACAAAGACAGTCTGGGGATTATTTCATACAATTATTGTATTTTATCACCTAATATATGTTATATTCTTTACATTATGTAGTCTCATACGGATATGCATTCATTGTTTTTTGTATTTACCATTGGTTATCATATCAATTATTTTATTTATTTTATGCTTTTATCATTATTTATATTAATTACTATTGATGATTTATGTGATTATTGTTATAATAATGTTCTACTCTAATCCTTATGTTATTGTCTCCCCACTTTACCATCATTAGAACATAGATACAAGTTGTATGCATCTATATAATTATGAGGCATCATTTAGGCCATCTGACTAAATTTATAGTGTAATAATTTAAAGGTATTCTCAATTTGGATGTTACATAACTGTAAAGGCATTTTCCTATTTGTGAGACATCCAATAGAGGAAATTCAGGGATCACTTAATTCATACTATCTTTAATTATCCATAAATGTATTTAATATAATACACCCAAATTCCATGATTAGTATTCTATGAACCTCCATGTCTAGAGCCCTAAAATTTACATGATAATATAATAATGATTATATATGAATAAAAAATGTCACATCTACTGTGTTATTTTATAACAACCAACATGAGGGTTATACTAGATATCAACCTGCCTATCATAAATCAATGTTTACACTCTTATAATACATGGATAATGAACATAAAAACAAGGCAATCATAATTCATATGTAAAAACATATGGAAAATATAACAACCTTAAAAATTAACTCTCTATACCAAGAGGGTCAGAAACATTATATAACTAATTTTCACAATTTGTAAATTCAAAGGAAATGATATAATAATGTTGGGATATAATGTATTTTTAGATGGAATGAATATAGGGTATAAAGATATGGGAAACTATTATGTTTTTTAGAATGTGGAAATGAGTTAAAAATCCATGGAAACATTACCCCATACCATATTATTAAAAAACTACATCAATAAATTGCATATGAACATAAGAAATTTATAATAGTGATATAACCATTACACCATGGTCAACAATGATCTAGTAGTATTTTTGAATATGTGGTAAATACTTTCTGCAACCCTACATAATATAATTTTAAAAACACATTTTTAGAAGGAAAATATATTTAGTTATTCCTTGAGTAAAAATTATGAGAGGAAAATAAGAAAAGATCATGTAAACATTTAATAACATAATACATTAAAAACCAAAACATAATGACATTATAGGATAATCATTTATCATGTATGTAATATAAATTAAATTAGGAATATACATGTAACAAATGAATATATCATTACTAATTTATTTATTATATATCTACAGAGAATTAAAATACACATTCATTAATATTTTTAATGTATTCTTAATTCATAAAACTCTATCACTTATCGATGTTAGAACAAACATAGTAAACATATAGAAGAGAAGAGGGGTCGCATTATAAAATATTTGTAACACTAATCTCCATTTGAAAGAGGTAGATGTAAATACATCATTTTAGATGTTAAGCAACTTAGAAGAAATATAAAAATTGGATTTTCCATATACATTAGTAATAATATAAATATGGAATTTTATCCAATGGTGCTTCCATTAATTCAAAATAAATTAACATACATGGTATCTTAGTTGAATAAATCATAATGTATATATTCTGATTTATAGAAACTAAAAATTTGATTTAATGAAAGTCCTACTACAAATAAGAATTATTGTAACCATTGATATTATAAGATTCTATAACATATTCCATTCCAATGATGGGATTTCATAAAAACATGCAAGTTATCAATACAAGAATAATACATGACCATACCTTAAAGATGAATAATAAATGATAATGAAATCAGGAAGGGATATGGGGAAAATTAATTATAAATGTCAATTTGTGATTTATATATATATTTAATAATTGTGAAATGTATTCAATACATCACCATTTGTATAAACCTCTATATACTCTTCCTAGTATTTAGTAAATTAGAATATATTTATTATTGATTATAGTACACACACTTTTCAAACATGAATGGCCATTAGGTTTCCAATTACCCATTACATGCATCCCAGTGTTTCTTCTTTATAATACTCCCGTATTAAATTTCATGAACCCCATTATATTCCTCACACCACCCTTAATATCAATATTCAATTAACTAAAAAATAAATATAAAAATGTATTAAAGAAAAAATACAATATTTCGATGGGAGGTATAACATGAAAATGCATGTGGATAATAAATTTTAAATCACAAAAAGATATAGTGACTATGAAAAAAAAGAATCATGTAAATAAATGTTTTAATCATTCTCAAATTCACAATAGTATTAAATTAATCATAATATTTTTTATACATAATCCCCAATACACCCATTCATGCTATATATCTTTTTATAAAAAATATTTCTTTAATAAAAATATTCAAACAAGTCATATACTCATATCCATTTAATTTAATGTGTAAATTTATGCATATACGTTAGAATAAAAAAATAACATTAAATGAACATGAGAAAAACCTAATCAGTAATTTAAAAATAAAAATTAATATATTTTTAATTTTAATCATTTTTTATTTTATTTTATACATAGTTAATTTTTTTATCACAATATCCTAATTTAAAGGTAAATATTCTTACTTTGTAACAATAACTCAAACTTCAAATTCACTAGCAAAAAAAATTAAAAAAGGACCATTCTAGTTTGTAAATACCATTACTAGTGCATCTACTAATTTTATTCACCATTTTTTCATTTTATAAAATACAATGAACATCATATATAATTATATGCTCTTCTATGATAGAAGTTTTAATGGATTTTTGATCCTATAAAATTCATTTAAAACCAGAAAATATAATATATCTTGTAGTTGAATACTATGAATAATTAGAAGAAAATTAGTAATTTGTGAATATGCTATATTGTACATTTTTTGGGATTAATATCACTTATATCCAATAATAATTTAGAATCCAAAATAACTATACTTTTTAATATAAAATAAAAATTTCTCATATTTAAACATATTTTGTTTTTTGAAATCACTCAAATAATTTTTTAAATTCATATTATATGTATAAATTTATTTATCATGCACAATAATGTCACACAATAATATATTTATTGATTTACATTGAAATTTAATGGATAACAAAGTTCATGAAATATTGAAATATTGTTGAAATATTTGGAATCTTGAAGAACATTCATTGATTGGAAAAACTTTTATCTTCATTTGAACACCTCTTATCATGGTCATTTGTAGTTAATTGATTTTTTTAAACACGGATATACAAATAAAAAAATATGTCATTAATAATCATTCAAACATTTAATATATAAATTTTAATATAAATTTTCTGTTACCTATAATATCACTTAGCATACATTAACCGATACACTCAACCTATGTGAATATTTCATAAGATCCATGACAAGAATAATATTTCAGTGTTTATATTTATTATTATTATAATATATTATTATTTCTATATTTATTTCTATATGTTTTATTTTTAAATAAAATGAAAATAATCTTTGTTATATTTCATTATATTACTATATAGTTATGCATTTCATTTCACCTTTCATCATTTACAACTAATAAGAAAAATTAAACATTAATAAAACAACATTAATGAAACAAATATTTTTAACCCATTTTTATTTCCTACAACTATAATCAAAAAATTAGTTCATGATTTCATGTTTATATTTTTTTTAATTGAAGATTACATAATTTAATTATTTTCAAAATTTTTGTTTGATTATATAATGATTTTTTTCTATTATATGAGAAGGTATCCAGACAAGATAAAAAAATTATGTAATTTATATCAAAAAATATATATTCTCATCATCATTAAGGTGAAAAGTGTACATATGATAAAAAGGAAAAAAAAAATATTGAAACAAATGATAAAAAGTATAATTTAATGAAATAATACAAAAGTATATCTCTAGGGATAATTAGGTGTGTTATATTATAATAATTTATGAAAACTATTATAATAATGTATCAACTCATTTTGAAGTGTTATTGGTTTATTATTACCTATGATTCCTCACTTTTAGAAATCATATATTGAAGAGATATTTTTTCATTAATGTTTCATATAAAAAATTTATGAATTTTATAACATGAATGTTTATAGAGTCATGTCATTCTATTTGGTATGATAAAAACAGTATTGAAATTTTATGAGGGAGATTTTATATGTAAAAATATGTAATTTATTTTAAATGTCATTATATGTAAAATATTTAAATTAATTCAAAAAAATTTAAAACGTGTAAAAATAATATATATTATATTATTTTAAATATTCCATAATAAATAAAAATAGTTCTATGACATTCTGAATGAAAAATGGTATTATAAAATAATTTAACATGCTTTTTGGGTGGCGAATATAGTATATCGTAGGAGGTAAAATGATTTAAATACATGCTAAAATTTTCAAGCTAAAATTAGAAAATATATTCATTTGAAAATAAATTAAAATATCAAAAAAATTATATCTGATTTGGGTATTTTAATAAATTTTTAATGAATAACAATTAGTTGATAAAATAAAAAGTTTTAATGGAAAATAATATTAGTTATATAATTATTTAATCATAAGATAAGTAATATAAAAATATTATACAATTTTGTAAATAAAGATCATTTTATTTGGTAATTACATACCATTTAATTTATAGGATACTCAATTTAAACCGGAAAAAGTCACGTACGAAAATTTATATTATAAGTACAATTCATATTATATAATTAGGCACACGTCACATGGTCACTTCCATATATGTTTAGTTGAAAATACTGATCATATATAACATTTAACTCCATTATTTATGTATTTTAAATGTTATACCAAAAACCATACCTAATAATAACATTCAAAAGTCATGTACTGGTGGGTTATTTCATGAAAAGTTATAAAAAATGTGATATTTATAAAAAATATTAATGAATTTACTGTAAAAATATAGTTAGAAATTTCTATAAAATAGAATAAATGAAAAATTTATTTTGAAAAAGCATAATATTTTAATGATATATAATTGTTTTATTTCCATCCTTATAATTTTTTAATATCATCTCCCTTTCAATTTTACATATATAATCATTACAACCTTTAATTCTGATATTCAACCTTTATACAATTAATAATTTGTGTCTATTTAATGTTTCTTATTATTCCAATGTTTTAATAGAAACAAAAGATATGTACATTTGATAAAGATAATAGTTTTTTGAAATAAAATATTTTACTCATTTTGTGTTATCCATTTTAATTAATAAAATATAAAGTATTGATCCATCATTAATAAATATAATTTTCTTTCTATATTGATAAACTAGTCCTATTTATATTTAATTTAACTTATTAATTTCGTATTTTAAATAATACTTTTTCTATGACGAACTATCATAGGTATACTTGAAAATTCACCCAATATGGTCTGCCCCATCATGACATATATAAACGAACCCCATGTATCATGTACGCTGATGAAGATACAATATAAAATGTGGAAGAATTTAATATGTATCAATGAGACATAAAATGTTAGGCCATATAATCTAGACCATAATATTAAAGAAATTGAACCTATACAAGTCTCATTGTGACCATATGTCACCACCAATCCATCCCACTATGAATGAGATAGATGACATGAGTTGATGGAATGACACACTATGCCATTTCATTTCCCCAAGTCCTACAAAATAAATGTTCTAGAGCAGCCCAAAGGAAAATGAAGAGTGTGAGAATATAGCCTAGTTTTATATTACCAAATAATATATAAAAATTATCATATCAATAATAGAAAAGTTCTAACTTAAAAAACCATTTTTTAAAATAATTTTTATTAATAAATCAATATGTAAACATACATTTTTTCCCTTTTAATGTATTCAATTTAAAAAAAATCCAAAAATATACTACGAATATCAAATAATAGGTAAAATAAATAGGTTAGAAAATATCCATGAAATAAACCATCATGATATAAATAATGTGTAAATTAACAAGAAACCCATTTAGGATCAATCCTATATGAATACATAAGGGAAATAATTTAATCATAAACTAGGAATATTTTTTTACAACCAATATATTTTCCTTCCACAAACTATTGATAACAAATACGTAACCCCTAATGGTGTTATACACACTCTAGCAACAACTATGTCCATTTTTCAACAGACGCATGGTTCCGAATGTGATGTATTTCTAATAAAACTTAAAAAATCCCAACTAACTTTTAATGAATACCATTTTTACATAAATGAAAATTCATTTCAATGAGAAACCCAAATGGTTTAACATGAACATATAACAATTGAGAAATTAGAAACACTTTAAGAGATACATCTACCTCAAGAATAATGGTCCCATGTCTGCCTTCAACTGTTTATATTGAATATTAATGGATTACCAATATAAAGAAAATCCATTGAAAATGTAGTAATGGATTGATAGAAAGAACAAAATTGTCATGAATCTATAAAAACATATCCAATTCCACAACCATGACTAAATGAAATAAATATGCTGAATGAAATAATACTAAGGTTGTGTGGAATAACCTCCATTGTATTAAAAAATGTAACATAGTAATCCGAAAGTAGTGAGATTACCTGAAACCATCGTAGGGTTTTTGAGGAAGGCCTATAAACCAAATGAAGAAAGTTTTATGTGTGAAACATGATTAAAATAAACGGAACAGAGGAATTAATATCATTGACTACATTTATGGATGAAATCTTAGGAATTAAAATATGATGAAAATTATGTCACCACAAATTAAAAAAAAATCTTTATTGAAATATCCATTTCAGAAAAAAAATTCACAGCCTGTAATTTTTCCATCCCTTCCATGTGACCCAATGTTTCATTCCCAAAATAGATTGGGTAACCCATTCCAAATGTGTATGTTTCTAACATTTAGTGTTAAGCCCAGTTTTTAATTGGATACCTTTGAACCAAAACTCATGTATCATTAGTCCAAATTATAATCTTTTAATTAAACCTACACATTTATATTTAGTCTCAAATAAATATAAAAACACCCAAAAGAATGATTTAGATAATTTCTCATAGCAAAGGATCTCGATCCTCAGGAATTCGACAAAAAAAAAGGGAAAAAAACAAGATTCAAAGAATACCTGATGGAAGAAAACCAGATGTTACAAAATTCCACAATGAAGAACCTTTTCCCTCATAATGACTTCATGATCCTAGAAAAAGAAATCATTAATTCCACTATGAAGTGCACTGTGTTGCATTTGTTGTCAATGAGGTATGTTGTTGTCAAGGAATGAATGGATGGATGTCAAGGAGTTTCAATATGTGAATGACAAAGGATGTGATGGTGATGGTGATGAATGGAGAATGGCCATGGACCATAGAGGAATGTCCCTTAAAAGATTCACTAAGTGACATAGGAGATGATGGTTGAAACATTCTCTAGTGATATAAGACGATTGTAGATCTGATCTTAATGTTTCAATACATTTATCAAGGTGATACTAAGTTACAACAATTCAAGAATGAATGGTGATGGAGCATCATTAAATTAGATGATTGTGGAGCTGATCTTAAGTTCAAAGAAATTGTATCAACTGGATACAATGTAACAACATTGTTTAAAGACCATGTATTGTATTGACAATGCATGAGGAGTGGTAAATGATCCATCCACAATCACTGAGTGGATGAAGAGGTGTTAATGAAGTCCATGCACTATCACTTAGTGGATGTGAATTTGAAGAAGTTCTAATTTGATCTCTGATTGGATCAATGAAGAACTTTGATAAATTTTTTTGATTAAAGAGTTCTGTTGAAGAAGAATTCCATTTATTAGTGAGGAATACATATTATAGAAGGAGATGAGGAATCATGAAGAGGATGGAAGGAATTATTTTGAAGAATAAGAAGAATGGAGAAGAAAGGAGGAATGGATTTGCATTTAGAATTTTACAATTAGTGTTTAAGAAAAAAAAAATTAGCCAACCTAAAGGGCCAGCCTTTAAGGGTTCGACCCAAGGCTCTTGTGGGACTCAAGGTCACCATTCCCATGGGGATCCCATGGGGCCAGCCCGAGAGCTCAGGGGGCCATGTATAAGCCCTAAGGGCCACGCAGGGTTGTCAAGCCCTGTGCAGCGTGAGCGCAAGGAGCGTGCCCGTGACAAGCATAGTGGGCTCCAGTGGCATGCCCGAGTGGCAGGGGTTGGTGCAAGAGCGCGCCCGTAGAGAACACGGTGAAGGTCGACACCGTGAGGGGAGAAGATAAAATTGAAGGGATGCTGGCAGCGTGAGTTTGATAAACCACGAAAAATCTGAGGTTTGTTTCAATGTGGGATGTGGGATTTTGCGTGGAGCGAATCTTGGCCGCTCGATCGATCGCACGCCAGATCTCGACCGCAAGATGCATCCCGCACGGCACGATATAATCACAGCCGTTGCTGATCATTTAAACGCCGGATCCTACGGTCAAGGCCTCTTCGTCTACCTCCAGCCAGCTGAGACATGTTGTGTCTTCTCCCTCAGCCTTGCCATGTACCAGCGCCTCCCGTGAACAGAAGTCGAGCCTCCGGCCACCTCCGATCGAAGTAAAGGCTCCATCCTGTTCATCTGGACACACTGAACACGACCATGCATAAAAATTACCATGCATGTAACGTAGTGAGGAATTCGGCTGAGGCCGAGGCAAACGGAGTTTCCAAGGCCGTTCCACATCGCTCGTATGCTTAAGCGAAGCCATGCATGCATTTTCATGCTCTTGCACGTGAAGGAAACCGAAGAAGAAGGAAACCCACGGAGAACAGAAAATAAAAACGTGATTTGCGGCTTGCGTTCAAAGATTTTTAAAGAGACGAAAATCTCGGTGCTTCAAGATTTATATCCCGCAGATGATTTGAGGATTCCTCTGCCTATAAAAGGAGCACCCAAGACACAGAATTGCTTGCTGAATATTTGAAGTCCCGTGAGGCTTGTGCCTCGCGAAGAAAGAGCCATGCGCAACTACTTGCACAGCTAAAGGTTCCAAAGCCACCCGAGGCTCTGAAAGAGGTCCTTGCGCGCTTCCCTTGTGTGACAGGAAGATCCCTCACTGCCCGCATACTTGCGCGGCAGGAGGAGCTTGCGCGGCCAAGGTGCTTTTCACCCTGCGCGCCCTAGGTGCTCTTGCACCCAAGGCCTTGTGCGGCCATTGGGTTCCTTGTGACTTGCGCGGACCTTGCACCAAGACCCTATGCGACAGTGTTGAAGCAGAAGCGGCCCTTGCACCCATTTCACTTGCGCGCTTTGAAGAAGAAGGGAAGGCTGAGGCCTTAGTGCCTTCTGTGAAAAGTGAACAAGAGGAGGTCGTAGCCCTTATGTGGGAAAAGTGAAGAACAGATTTTGAGTGGGAGTGTGCTAGTCAAGAGAAGGATGCCGAGACCACACCAAGTGTGTGTGAAAAGTGGAAGAGCACATTTTGGGTGTGTTGAAAGTGAAGGAGGAAGGCCAAAGACTTACCTTAGTGGTGTGTGTGCAAAATAACAGAGGCCGAACATAGTGTGTGCACTAAAAGTGTATACACTTAGAAGAAGAAGGAGAAGACACTCACACAAAGTAAAACACACATTCAAGTGTGTAAGCAAAAGGAATAAAATGTTTGAAGGAAAAGAAGAAGGTGTGTGATAAAATTGTTACACCCTTTGTGGGTTTATTGCACCAAGAGAAGAAGAAGGGGAGTACATGCTTGTATGCATGCACATGCACTCGTAAACATGTACAAATTAGATCGTCTGCATATGAGGAGTCCAAGAACAAGAGTTATTGAAGAATTTGAGAAGCCATGCAGTCAGTGAATGAGGAAGAAGAGATGCCATGCACTCAGTGCATGAAGTGAGACTGGAGCCAGATTGATGTTAAAGACATCAGCTGTCTGAGTTTCCAGTAGTTGAAGAGAGAGGCCAGGTAATCCTTAGAAGAATGAGATAAAGCCTGAGAAGACGAGAAGACCTGATCAACTCATGTGATTAGAGGAAGAGAGCAAGTCCAGTAGTCTTTATCCCAGACTGCTGAATATACTTGAAGAAGCTTAAAGTGAAGAAGAGCTACTTGTGTGACTCGAGGAGCTAGGAGAAGCCCCCTGTGAGACTCAGGATGGAAGAAGTCTTCAGTGGGATTCTGGAGTAGGCCAGTGGGACTCTGGTAACACTGTGGGATGCAGTATAAAGACCCTCCTGTGGGACTCAGGAGAGATACTGTGGGACCATGTATCGACCATTGTAATTTTAATAGGTTATAATGGAGAAACCATGTTTGGGTGTTTAACCAACATGGCAAGGACGTAGGCCTTTGGAGCCGAACCTTGTAAATCCTTGTGTCTTGTGCCTTTACATTTACTGCATCACTCGAGGAAAGGATGAGAGATACAAGAAGAGTGGATCGAGGCCTTAACAAGCCATAGAGGTTTAATTGATAAAGAATCAATTAGTAAAAAGTTTTAAAGGATCACTGATTCACCCCCTCCCCCTCTCAGTGCTCACACTGATTCGGGCACTTCAATTGGTATCAGAGGGAAGGTTACCTCTAAAAGATCCAAGGGAGTCTTTATGAAGTGCAGATTTGAGTAAGTGAGTGAATACCCTCAAATGGAGATATCTTCCAAGACTCTGAAAAACAGGGAGAAGAAACAGGCAAAGAAGATGAAGAAATCATGTTCTAGCTGTGATGAAGTTGGAACAATGAATGATCTTCACAATGCACTCAAATATCTTCAGAAGACAATCCCCAAGGATTTGGAAATGTGTATTGCTACAGGAATCCTTGATCTTCAAGATGAAAAATTACAGCTAGAAGAAGAAGCCAATTCTATGGAAGATCAATTGGCAAAAATGGTTGGCATAACCAACACTCTCAAAAAGCTGGTGAAGGCTAAGGATGAAACATTTTCTCTTTGAAATGATAGATTTGAAGATAGTTGTGAAGTATTTCAAAGAAGCCTTTCTGAGAAAGAATTATTTAAGTGAAAGGTCAAGGAAGTTTTCCATGCACTGGAAAAATTGCACAGAGTGTCAATGATGGTCAAAGATGCTCAACATGAAGACAAAGTCAAAAAGGGTGAAGGATCTTGATAGTTCATTTCAAGAAATAAAGAAAGTGCATGAAGACCAGATGAAACAGCTGTAAGAAAATTGGGAAGGAAGGCTACGATTGGTTGAGGATAAGAAGAACTCCCTCAACATGAAATGCCATGAATTAGAGGTGATATTGAAAAATCTGCAATCACCCAAAGCTAAATCCTCCTAGTCAGCTGAAAGAAGAATTGTTGCTACTCAAGTATGCATTGAGCAGGATGATTCCAAAAGAAGGACATCCTCTAATAGAAGGGCAACAACTTCTAAGAAGAAGGTACCATCCATCCCATCTTGTATTGATGCTTCTAATTGTGTTTCCACAAAAAGTGCAGGATGGAAGAATAATTCCAAACAAGTATGGATGAAGACAATGAAGAAAGAGAGCTCTTCTAAAACAACACAGCAGGTCAAGAAAAGTACCCAACAATCAGAAGGACTGAAGAGGTCAAGATTTGTGGGTTAGTGTTGGTGTTGTAATAAGTATGGGCACTGTGAAAAGGATTTTTGTTACAATCCACTGAATGTCAAAGCACAAAGTAAGCCCATGCCAAGGGGGAGCAATCCAGAAGAAAAAAATCAACATCCACTGGTCCAGAGACATCATTTTACTGCTAACCGATTTGGATTGCTGGATAACATCTGGGATGTGTGAAAAAGTTGTCAAATAGTTACATGTCAATCTCCAACTGTATCCAGAGCTCAAAAGAAGAAAAGATCACAGAACCTGGCTCAGAGAGAATCCTTTGGAATCAAGATGAAAGTAGAAAATGCTCCCAAGAAGATGTTGAAAAATGAAGATAAGTCCTTGGATTTTAAATCCAAGAAGGGTGATGCATCCAGAAGGACCACCAAGAAGAAAACATGCTTCTACTTTGGAAAGAAAGGACACATCATGGATCATTGTAAATAATCCATGAAATTCAATAGAGGCAGACTGGACTAAAACAGACAATCAATCCAGAAGAAGCAGAAGGGATTGATTGAAAACTAGTTGCCTAAGAATGGTAGCTTAAAAGCATCGAAGGAACCATGTGGAATTTCCAGAACTGAGGCCACACTTCCAAGTGACTTACTTGTCATATGGCCAAATCAGTTGCAACTTGCCAATGATCTGCAAAGAGCTGAAGATGATGTTCTGGCAATTGCTAAGGCAAAAGGGAAGAAGAAGATTTCACAAGAATATGTATTGAGATCCACACCAGCACAAACATCATTGAAGATCAAATGTGCAAGTGTGAAGAATGGTGAAAATGGGACATCTCGGTTGAGAGAATCTTCTCAACCATGATGTTCACATTGGTGAACCAATGAGGTTCCATCTTATTCCCTAACCACTTGTATTTACATGTGCTAACATTTCAGGGAATTGAAGATGATGATCATTCTCATCTGGAGAGTGGTTTGGACAAAATGGAGTGAACCCATTGAGGGGGATCCAATCTGGAGAAGATGGTATTTTTAGATTTATTCCATCTTGTGAAGAATGAAGGTATTCCAATCACACTTTCATCCCTTGTTTCTTAATTGTATTTAATATTTCAATTAGGGGGGAGTGTTTGATTGAATACAAAAGGATGAAAGGGGGAGCTTTATCTTTGCACCTGAACTTTCTAATGAGTTTGGTGAAGTATGTGCAGGATTTAGCAATTCAGTGATATATCTGAAAAAATTTCAACCCCTTTATGCCTAAGCATGATCTCACATGTATAGTAAATTTTGGACAACATTGAGTAACATGGTTACATCACATTTGTTTTCTACACCGGGTTATCCCACATAGACTTTGATTTGATCTACTAAAGGTTCTTTGCTAAAGAGAACATGTGACATCATCCCTCTCTTGGTGATTTTCAAGAAAATACAATTCAAAGGGAGGAAGTGATTTTTGGAAGAGAACCACACCACACCTTTGAATTTGATTGCCAATAAGGGGGAGAAATATTGGCACACATATTGACCCATTCATATGTGCTCTAGTGTATTTCCAACAAATACAAAGGGGGAGATTGAATTGCACTGTGTTGCATTTGTTGTCAATGAGGTATGTTGTTGTCAAGGAATGAATGGATGGATGTCATGGAGATTCAATATGTGAATGACAAAGGATGTGATGGTGATGGCGATGAATGGAGAATGGCCATGGACCATAGAGGAATGTCACTTAGGAGATTCACTCAGTTACATAGGAGATGATGGTTGAAACATTCTCTAGTGATATCAGACGATTGTAGAACTTATCTTAATGTTTCAATACTTGTATCAAGGTGATATGAAGTTACAACACTTCAAGAATGAATGATGATGGAGCATCATTAAATCAGATGATTGTGGAGCTGATCCTAATTTCAAAGAAATTGTATCAACTGGATACAATGTAACAACATTGTTTAAAGACCATGAATTGTATTGAAAATTCATGAGGAGTGGTAAATGATCCAACCACAATCACTAAGTGGATAAAGTGGAGTTAATGAAGTCCATGCACTATCACTTAGTGGATTTGAATTTAAAGATGTTCCATTTTGATCTCTGATTGGATCAGTGAAGAACATTGAAGAATTTGTTTGATTAAAGAGTTCTGTTGAAGAAGAATTCCATTTATTAGTGAGGATTACATATTATAGAAGTAGATGAGGAATCATGAAGAGGATGGAAGGAATTATTTTGAAGAATAATAAGAATGGAGACGAAAGAAGGAATGGCTTTGCATTTGGCATTTTACACTTAGTGTATAAGAAGCCAAAAAAAATTAGCCAACCTAAAGGTCCAGCCTGAAGGGTTCGACCCAAGGCTCTTGTGGGACTCAAGGTCACCATACCCATGGGGATCCCATTGGGCCAGCCCGAGAGCTCGGGGGGGCGTGTATAAGCCCTAATGGCCACGCAGGGTTGTCAAGACCTACGCAGCGTGAGCATGAGGAGCGCGCCTATGACAAGCATAGTGGGTGCCAGTGGCGCGCCCGAGTGGCAGGGGTGGGCGCAAGAGCGCGCCCGTAGAGAACACGGTGCGGGTCGGCACCATGAGGGGAGAAGATACAATTGAAGGGATGCCGAAAGCATTAGTTTGATAAACCACAGACAATCCACTGTTTGTTTCGATAAGGGATGTGGTATTTTTCCATGGAGCGAATCCTGGCCGCTCGATCGATCGCGCACCAGATATCGACTACACGATGCATCCCGCGCAACGCGATATAATGACCGCCGTTGCTGATCATTTAAACGCCAGATCCTACGTTCAAGGCTTCGTCGTCTACCTCCAGCCGGCTGAGAGACGCCATGTCTTCTCCCACAGCCTCACCGTGTACCAGCACCTCCCGTGCACAGAATTCGAGCCTCCATCCACCTCCGATCGAAGTAAAGGCTCCATCCTGTTCGTCTGGACACACTGAACAAGAACATGCATAAAAATTACCATGCATGTAACTTAGTGAAGAATTCGGCCGAGGCCGAGGAAAACGGAGTTGCCAAGGCCGTTCCACATCACTCGTATGCTTAAACGAATCCATGAATGTGTTTGAATGCTCTTGCACGTGAAGGAAACTGAAGAAGAAGGAAACCCGCGGAGAATAGAAAATAAAAACGTGATTTGCGGCTTGCATTCAAAGATTTTTAAAGAGCTGAAAATCTCGGTGGTTCAAGATTTATATCCCGTGGATGTTTCGAGGATTCCTCTACCTATAAAAGGAGCACCCAAGACACAGAATTGCTTGCTGAATATTTGAAGTCCCGTGAGGCTTGTGCCTCGCAAAGAAAGTGCCCTGCGCAACTACTTGCGCTGCTGAAAATTAAAGAGCCACCCAAGGCTCTGAAGGAGGTCCATGCGCACTTCCCTTGAGTGAGAGGAAGATCCCTCACTGCGTGCATAGTTGCGCGGCAGGAGGAGCTTGTGCGGCCGAGGTGCTTTGCACCCCGCACGCCCGAGGTGCTCTTGCACCCAAGGCCTTGTGCGGCCCTTGGGTTCCTTGTGACTTGCGCAGACCTTGCACCAAGACCCTGCAAGAAAGTATTGAAGAAGAAGCGGCCCTTGCACCCATTCCACTTGCGTGCTTTGAATAATAAGGGAAGGCCGAGGCCTTAGTGCCTTGTGTGCAAAGTGAACAAGAGGATGTCGTAGCCCTTATGTGGGAAAAGTGAAGAACATATTTTGAGTGGGTGTGTGCTAGGCAAGTGAAGGATTCCGTGACCACACCAAGTGTGTGTGAAAAGTGGAAGATCACATTTTGGGTGTGTTGAAAGTGAAGGAGGAAGGCCAAAGACATACCTTAGTGGTGTGTGTGCAAAATAACAAAGAGGCCGAACATAGTGTGTGCAGTAAAAGTGTATACACTTAGAAGAAGAAGGAGAAGACACTCACAAAAAGTAAAACACACATTCAAGTGTGTAAGCAAAAGGAATAAAATGTGTGAAGGACAAGAAGAAGGTGTGTACTAAAAGTGTTACACCCTTTGTGGGTTTATTGCACCAAGAGAAAAAGAAGGGGAGTGCATGCTTACATGCATGCACATGCACTCGTAAACAAGTTAAAATTAGCTTGTGTGCATTTGAGGAGTCCAAGACCAAGAGTTCTTGAAGAATTTGAGAAGCCATGCAGTTAGTGCATGAGGAAGCAGAGATGCCATGCACTCAGAGCATGAAGTGAGACTGGAGCCAGACTGAAGATAAAGACATCAGATGTCTGAGTTTTCAGTAGTTGAAGAGAGAGGCCAGTTTATCCTTAGAAGAATGAGATAAAGCCTGAGCAAGACGAGAAGACCTGATCAACTCATGTGATCAGAGGAAGAGAGCAAGGCCAGAAGTATTTATCCCAGACTGCAGAAGATACTTGAAGAAGCTTAAAGTGAAGAAGAGCTACTCGTGTGACTCGAGGAGCCAGGAGAATCCCCCTGTGAGACTCAGCGTGGAAGAATTCTTCAGTGGGATTCTGGAGCAGGCCAGTGGGACTCTGGTAACACTGTGGGATGCAGTATAAAGACCCTCCTGTGGGACTTAGGAGAGATACTGTGGGACTATGTATCAACCATTGTAATTTTAATAGGTTATAATAGAGAAACCATGTTGGGGTGTTTAACCAACATGGCAAGGACGTAGGCCTTTGGAGCCGAACCATGTAAATCCTTATGTCCTGTGCCTTTACATTTACTGCATCACTCGAGGAAAGGCTGAGTGATACCAGAAGAGTGGATCGAGGCCTTAACAATACATAAAGGTTTAATTGATAAAGAATCAATTAGTAAAAAGTTTTGAAGGATCACTGATTCACCCCCTCCCCCTCTCATTGATCACACTGATCCGGACACTTCAATTGGTATCATAGGGAAGGTTACCTCTAAACGATCCAATGGATTCTTTATTAAGTGCATATTTGAGGAAGTGAGTGATTACCCTCAAATGGAGATATCTGCCAAGACTCTAAAAAAAAGGAAGAAGAAACAGGCAAAGAAGATGAAGAAAGCATGTCCTAGCTGTGATGAAGTTGGAACAATGAATGATCTTCACAATGCACTCAAATATCTTCAGAAGAAAGTCCCCAAGGAAGTGGAAATGTGTATTGCTACAGGCATCCTTGCTCTTCAAGATGAAAAATTACAGCTAGAAGAAGAAGCCAATTCTATGGAAGATCAATTGGCAAAAAGGGTTGGCATAACCAACACTCTCAGAAAGCTGGTGAAGGCTAAGGATGAAACAGTTTCTCATTGAAATGATATATATGAAGATACTTGTGAAGAATTGCAAAGAAGCCTTTCTGAGAAAGAATTCTTTAAGACAATGGTCAAGGAAGTTTTCCATGCACTGGAAAAATTGCACAGAGTGTCAATGATTTTCAAAGATGCTCAACTTGAAGACAAAGTAAAAAGGGTGAAGGAGCTTGATAGTTCATTGCATGAAATGAAGAAAGTGCATGAAGACCTGATGAAACAGCTGGAAGAAAATTGGGAAGGAAGGCTAAGATTGGTTGAGGATAAGAAGAACTACCTCAACATGAAATGCCTTGAATTAGAGGTGACATTGAAAAATCTTCAATCACCCAAAGCTGAATCCTCCCAGTCAGCTAAAAGAAGAAATGTTTCTACTCAAGTATGCATTGAGTAGGACGATTCAAAAAGAAGGACATCCTCTAATAAAAGGGAAGAAAATTCTAAGAAGAAGGTACCATCCATCGCATCTTGTATTGATGCTTCTAATTGTGTTTCCAAAAAAAGTGCAGCATGAAAGAATAATTCCAAACAAGCATGGATGAAGACAATGAAGAAAGAGAGCTCTCCTGAAACAACACATCATGTCAAGAAAAGTACCCAACAATCAGAAGGACTGAAGAGGTCAAGATTTTTGGGTCAGTGTTGGTGTTGAAATAAGTATGGGCACTGCGCAAAGGATTGTTCGTACAATCCACTGAATGTCAAAACATAAAGGAAGCCCATGCCAAGGGGGGGCAAGCCAGAAAGAAAGAAGCAACATCTACAGGTCCAGAGACATCTGTTTACTGATAACCGATTTGGATTGCTTGATAAAATCTGGGATGTGTGCAAAGGTGGTCAAATAGATACATGTCAATCTCAAACTATATCTAGATCTCAAAGGAAGAAAAGATCACAGAACCTAGCTCAGAGAGAATCCTTGGGAAGCAAGTTGAAAGTAGAAAATTCTCCCAAGAAGATGTTGAAAAAGGAAGATAAGTCCTTGGATTTTAAATCCAAGAAGGGTGATGCATCTAGAAGGACCACCAAGACAAAAACATGCTTCTACTGTGGAAAGAAAGGACACATCATGGATCATTGTAAAGATGCCATGAAATTCAATAGAGGCAGACTGGACTCAAATAGAGGATCAATCCTGAAGAAGATGAAGGGATTGATTGAAAACAAGTTGCCTAAGAAAGGTATCTTAAAAGCATCGAAGGAACCATGTTGAATTTCCAGAAGTGAGGCCACACTTCCAAGTTACTTACTTGTCATATGGCCAAATTTGTTGCAACTTGCCAAAGATCTGCAAAGAGCTGAAGATGAAGTTATGGAAATTGCTAAGGCAAAAGGGAAGAAGAATATTTCACATGAAGATGTATTGAGATCCACACCTGCACAAACATCATTGAAGATCAAATGTGCAAGTGTGGAGAATGGTGAAAATGGGACATCTCGGTTGAGATAATATTCTCAACCTTGTTGTTCACATTAATGAACCAAGGAGGTTCCATCTTATTCCCTAACCAATTTTATTTACATGTGCTAACATTTCAGGGAATTGAAGATGATGATCATTATCATCTGGAGAGTGGTTTGGATAGAATGGAGTGCACCCCTTGAGGGGGATCTAATCGGGAGAAGATGGTATTTTGAGATTTAATCCATCTTGTGAAGAATGAAGGTATTCCAATCACACATTCATCCCCTGATTCTTAATTGTATTTAATATGTCAATTAAGGGGGAGTGTTTGATTGAAGACAAAAGGATGAAAGGGGGAGGTTTATCTTTGGACCTGAACTTTCTAATGAGTTTGGTGAAGTATGTGCAGGATTTAGCAATTCATTGATATATCTGAAAAATATCAACCACTTGATGCCTAAGAATGATCTCACATGTACAGTGAATTTTGGACAGCATTGAGTTCCTTGGTTACATCACTCTTGTGTTCTACACCGGGTTAGCCCACGTAGACATAGAGTAGATCTACTAATGGTTATTTGCTAAAGATAACATGTGACATCATCCCTCTCTCGGTGATTTCATGAAAATACTATTCAAAGGGAGGAAGTGATTTTTGGAAGAGAACCACACCACACCTCTGCATTTGATTTCCAATAAGGGGGAGAAATATTGGCACACATATTGACCTATTCGTATGTGCTCTAGTGTATTGCGAACAAATACAAAGGGGGAGATTGAAGTGCATTGTGTTGAATTTGTTGTCAATGAGGTATGTTGTTGTCAAGGAATGAATGGATGGATGTCAAGGAGTTTCAATATGTGAATAACAAAGGATGTGATGGTGATGGTGATGAATGGAGAATCGCCAAGGACCATAGAGGAATGTCACTTTGGAGATTCACTAAGTGACATAGGAGATGATGGTTGAAACATTCTCTAGTGATATCAGACGATTGTAGAACTGATCCTAATGTTTCAATACTTGTATCATGGTGATAATAAGTTACAACACTTCAATAATGAATGATGATGGAGCATCATTAAATCAGATGCTTGTGGAGCAGATCTTAAGTTCAAAGAAATTGTATCAACTGGATACAATGTAACAACATTGTTTAAAGACCATGCATTGTATTGACAATGCATGAGGAGTGGTAAATGATCCATCCACAGTAACTGAGTGGATGAAGTGGTGTTAATGAAGTCCATGCACTATCACTTAGGGGATGTGAATCTGATGATGTTCCAATGTGATCTCTGATTGGATCAATGAAGAACTTTGAAGAATTTGTTTGATTAAAGAGTTCTGTTGAAGAAGAATTCCATTTGTTAGTGAGGATTACATATTATAGAAGGAGCTGAGGAATCATTAAGAGGATGGAAAGAATACTTTTGAAGAATAAGAAGATTGGAGAAGAAAGGAGGAATGGCTTTGCATTTGGAATTTTACACTTAGTGTTTAAGAAGCAAAAAAAAAATAGCCAACCTAATGGGCCAACCTTAGGGGTTCGACCAAAGGCTCTTGTGGGACTCAAGGTCACCACGCCCATGGGGATCCCCTGAGGCCAGCCCGAGAGCTCGGGGGGCCGTGTATAAGCCCTAAGGGCCACGCAGGGTTGTCAAACCATGTGCAGCGTGAGTTCGAGGAGCGTGCCCGTGACAAGCATAGTGGGCGCCAGTGGCGCGCCTGAGTGGCAGGGGTGGGCGCAAGAGCACGCCCGTGGAGAACACGGTGTGGGTCTGCACCGTGAGGGGAGAAGATACAATTGAAGGAATTCCGACAGCGTGAGTTTGATAAACCACGGAAAATCCGCAGTTCGTTTCGATGTGGGACACGAGATTTTTCCATGGAGCGAATCCTGGCCGCTCGATCGATCGCGCTCCAGATCTCGACTGCATGATGCATCCCATGCGGTGCAATATAATCACAGCTGTTGCTGATCATTTAAACACAGGATCCTACTGTCAAGGCTTCGTCGTCTACCTCCAGCCGGCTGAGACACGCCGTGTCTTCTCCCGCAGCCTCGACGTGTACCAGCGCCTCCCGTGCAGAGAAGTCGAGCCTCCGGCCACCTCCGATCGAAGTAAAGGCTCCATACTGTTCGTCTGGACACACTGAACATGACCATGCATAAAAATGACCATGCATGTAACATAGTGAAGAATTCGGCCGAGTCTGAGGCAAAAATAGTTGCCAAGGCCGTGCCACATCGCTCGTATGCTTAAACGAGGCCATGCATGCATTTGCATGCTCTTTCACGTGAAGGAAACCGAAGAAGAAGGAATCCCGTGGAGAACAGGAAAGAAAAATGTGATTTTCATCTTGAGTTCATAGATTTTTAAAGAGCCTAAAATCTCAGTTGTTCAAGATTTATATCCCGCGGATGTTTTGAGGATTCCTCTTCCTATAAGAGGAACACCCAAGACACATAATTTCTTGCTGAATATTTGAAGTCCCGCGAGGCTTGTGCCTCGCGAAGAAAGATCCCTGCGCAACTAATTGTGTAGCTGAAGGTTCCAGAGCCACCCAAGGCTCTGAAGGAGGACCATACGTGCTTTCCTTGCGTTATCGGAAGATCCCTCACTGCCCTTATACTTGCGCGGCAGGAGGAGCTTGCGTGGCCGAGGTGCTTTGCACCCTACGCGCCCAAGGTGCTCTTGCACCCAAGGCCTTGCGTGGCCCTTGGGTTCCTTGTGACTTGTGTGGACCTTACACCAAGAGCCTACACGATGGTGTTGAAGAAGAAGCGGCCCTTGCACCCATTGCACTTGCGCGCTTTGAAGAAGAAGGGAAGGCCGAGGCCTTAGTTCCTTGTGTGCAAAGTCAACAAGAGCAGGACGTAGCCCTTATGTGGGAAAAGTGAAGAACATATATTTAGTGGGTGTGTGCTAGGCAAGTGAAGGATGCCAAGACCACACCAAGTGTGTGTGCAAAGTGGAAGAGAACATTTTGGGTGTGTTGAATGTGAAGGAGGAAGGCCAAAGACTTACCTTAGTGGTGTGTGTGAAAAATAACAAAGAGGCTGAACAGAGTGTGTGCACTAAAAGTGTATACACTTAGAAGAAGAAGGAGAAGACACTCACACAAAGTAAAACACACATTCAAGTGTGTAAGAAAAAGGAATAAAATGTGTGAAGGACAAGAAGAAGGTGTGTGCTAAAAGTGTTACACCCTTTGTGGGTTTATTTCACCAAGAGAAGAAGAAGTGGAGTGCATGCTTGCATGCATGCACATGCACTCGTAAACAAGTACAAATCAGCTTTTGTGCATTTGAGGAGTCCAAGACCAAGAGTTCTTGATGAATTTGAGAAGCCATGCAGTCATTGCATGAGGAAGTAGAGATGCCATGCACTCAGTGCATGAAGTGAGACTGGAGACAGACTGAAGTTAAAGACATCAGCTGTCTGAGTTTTCAGTAGTTGAAGAGAGAGTCCAGGTCATCCTTAGAAGAATGAGATAACGCCTGAGCAAGATGAGAAGACCTGGTCAACTCATGTTATTAGAGGAAGAGAGCAAGGCCAGCAGTCTTTATCCCAGACTGATGAAGATACTTGAAGAATCTTAAAGTGAAGGAGAGCTACTCGTGTGACTTGAGGAGCCAGGAGAAGCCCCCTGTGAGACTCAGGGCGGAAGAAGTCTTCAGTGGGATTCTGGAGCAGGCCAGAGGGACTCTGGTAACACTGTGGGATGCAGTATAAAGACCCTCCTGTGGGACTCAAGAGAGAAACTGTGGGACTCTGTATCGACCATTGTAATTTTAATAGGTTATAATGGAGAAACCATGTTGGGGTGTTTAACCAACATGGCAAGGACGTAGGCCTTTGGAGCCGAACCTTGTAAATCCTTGTGTCTTGTGCCTTTACATTTACTGCATCACTCGAGGAATGGCTGAGAGATACAAGAAGATTGGATCGAGGCCTTAACAAGCCATAGAGGTTTAATTGATAAAGAATCAATTAGTAAAATGTTTTAAAGGATCACTGATTCACCCCCTCCCCCTCTCAGTGATCACACTGATCCGGGCACTTCAATTGGTATCAGAGGGAAGGTTACCTCTATAAGATCAAATGGAGTCTTTATGAAGTGCAGATTTGAGGAAGTGAGTGAATACCCTCAAATGGAGATATCTGCCAAGACTCTGAAAAATAGGAGGACGAAACAGGAAAAGAAGATGAAGAAAACCTGTCCTAGCTGTGATGAAGTTGGAACAATGAATGATCTTCACAATACACTTAAATATCTTCAGAAGACAGTCCCCAAGGAAGTGGCAATGTGTATTGCTACAGGCATCCTTGATCTTCAAGATGAAAAATTATAGCTAGAAGAAGAAGCCGATTCTATGGAAGATCAATTGGCAAAACAGGTTGGCATTACCAACACTCTCAGAAAGCTGGTGAAGGCTAAGGATGAAACAGTTTCTCTTTGCAATGATAGATATGAAGATACTTGTGAAGAGTTGCAAAGAAGCCTTTCTGAGAAATAGTTCTTTAAAACAATGGTCAAGGAAGTTTTCCATAAACTAGAAAAATTGCACAGTGTGTCAATGATTGTCAAATATGCTCAACTTGAAGACAAAGTAAAAAGGGTGAAGGAGCTTGACAGTTCATTGCAAGAAATGAAGAATGTTCATGAAGACCAGATGAAACAGCTGGAAGAAAATTGGGAAGGAAGGATAATAATGGTTGAGGATAAGAAGAACTCCCTCAAAATTAAATACCTTGAATTAGAGGTGATATTGAAAAATCTGCAATCACCCAAAGCTGAATCCTCCCAGTCAGCTGAAAGAAGAAATGTTGCTACTCAAGTATGCATTGAGCAGGATGATTCCGAAAGAATGAAATCCTCTAATAAAAGGGCAACAACTTCTAAGAAGAAGGTACCATCCATCCCATCTTGTATTGATGCTTCTAATTGTGTTTCCACAAAAAGTGCAGGATGGAAGAATAATTCCAAACAAGTATGGATGAAGACAATGAAGAAAGAGAGCTCTCCTGAAACAACACAGCAAGTCAAGAAAAGTACCCAACAATCAGAAGGACTGAAGAGGTCAAGATTTGTGGGTCAGTGTTGGTGTTGTAATAAATATGGGCACTGTGAAAAGGATTGTTGGTAGAATCAACTGAATGTCAAAGCACAAAGGAAGCCCATTCCAAGGTGGTGAAAGCCAGAAGGAAAGAAGCAACATCCACAGGTCCAGAGACATCTGTTTACTGCTAACCGATTTGGATTGCTTGATAACATCTGGGATGTGTGAAAAAGTGTTCAAATAGATACATGTCAATCTCCAACTGTATCCAGAGCTCAAAAGAAGAAAATACATAGAACCTGCTCAGAGAGAATCCTTGGGAAGAAAGATGAAAGTAGAAAATGCTCCCAAGAAGATGTTGAAAAAGAAATATAAGTCCTTGAATTTTAAATCCAATAAGGGTTATGCATCCAGAAGGACCACCAAGAAGAAAACATGCTTCTAATGTGGAAAGAAAGGACACATCATGGATCTTTGTAAAGAAGCCATGAAATTCAATAGAGGCAGACTGGACTCAAACAGACGGTCAATCCGGAAGAAGAAGAAGGGATTGATTGAAAACAAGTTGCCTAAGAAAGGTAGCTTAAAAGCATCGATGGAACCATGTGGAATTTCCAGAACTGAGGCCACACTTCCAAGTGACTTACTTGTCATATCGAAAAATGCGTTGCAACTTTCCAAAGATCTGCAAAGAGATAAAGATGAAGTTCTGGCAATTACTAAGGCAAAAGGGAAGAAGAAGATTCACATGAAGATGTATTGAGATCCACACCAGCACAAACATCATTGAAGATCAAATGTGCAAGTGTGAAGAATGGTGAAAATGGGACATCTCGGTTGAAAGAATCTTATCAACCTTGTTGTTCACATTGATGAACCAAGGAGGTTCCATCTTATTCCCTATCCACTTGTATTTACATGTGCTAACATTTCAGGGAATTAAAGATGATGATCATTCTCATATGGAGAGTGGTTTGGACAGAATGGAGTGCACCCCTTGAGGGGGATCCAATCTGGAGAATATGGTATTTTGAGATTTATTCCATCTTGTGAAGAATGATGGTATTCCAATTACACTTTCATCCCTTGTTTCTTAATTGTATTTAATATGTCAATTAAGGGGGAGTGTTGGATTGAAGACAAAAGGATGAAAGGGGGAGCTTTATCTTTTCACCTGAACTTTCTAATGAGTTTGGTGATGTATGTGTAGGATTTAGCAATTCATTGATATATCTGAAAAAATTTCTACCCCTTGATGCCTAAGCATGATCTCACATGTACAATGAATTTTGGACAGCATTGAGTTCCTTGGTTACATCACTCTTGTTTTCTACACCGGGTTAGCCCACGTAGACTTAGAGTTGATCTACTAAAGGTTCATTGCTAAAGAGAACATGTGACATCATCCCTCTCTTGGTGATTTTCAAGAAAATACTATTCAAAGGGAGGAAGTGATTTTTGGATGTGAACCACACCACACCTTTGCATTTGATTGCCAATAAGGGGGAGAAATATTGGCACACATATTGACCCATTCATATGTGCTCTAGTGTATTGCCAACAAATACAAAGGGGGAGATTGAAGTGCACTATGTTGCATTTGTTGTCAATGAGGTATGTTGTTGTCAAGGAATGAATGGATGGATGTCAAGGAGTTTCAATATGTGAATGACAAAGGATGTGATGGTGATGGTGACGAATGGAGAATGGCCATGGACCATAGAGGAATGTCACTTAGGAGATTCACTAAGTGACATAGGAGATGATGGTTGAAACATTCTCTAGTGATATCAGACGATTTTAGAACTGATCTTAATGTTTCAATACATGTATCAAGGTGATAATAAGTTACAACACTTCAAGAATGAATGATGATGGAGCATCATTAAATCAAATGATTGTGGGGCTGATATTAAGTTCAAAGAAATTGTATCAACTGGATACAATGTAACAACATTGTTTAAAGACCATGCATTATATTGACAATGCATGAGGAGTAGTAAATGATCCATCCAAAATCACTGAGTGGATGAAGTGGTGTTAATGAAGTCCATGCACTATCACTTAGTGGATGTGAATTTGAAGAAGTTCCAATTTGATCTCTGATTGGATCAATGAATAACTTTGAAGAATTTGTTTGATTAAAGAGTTCTGTTGAAGAAGAATTCCATTTATTAGTGAGGATTACATATTATAAAAAGAGATGAGGAATCATGAAGAGGATGGAAGGAATAATTTTGAAGAATAAGAATAATGGAGAAGAAAGGAGGAATGGCTTTTCATTTGGCATTTTACACATAGTGTTTAAGAAGAAAAAAAATTAGCCAACCTAAAGGGCCAGCCTTAAGGGTTCGACCAAAGGCTCTTGTGGGACTCAAGGTCACCACGCCCATGGGGATCCCATGGGGCCAGCCCAAGAGCTCGAGGGCCATGTATAATCCCTAAGGACCATGCATGGTTGTCATGCCCTGCGTAGTGTCAGCGCGAGGAGCGCGCCCGTGACAAGCATAGTGGGCGCCAGTGGCGCGCCCGAGTGGCAGGGGTGGGCGCAAGAGCGCGCCTGCAGAGAACACATTGCGGGTCGGAACCGTGAGGGGAGAAGATACAATTGACGGGATTCCGGCAATGTGAGTTTGATAAACCACAGAAAATCCGTTGTTCGTTTCGATGTGGGACGCGTGATTTTTCCGTGGAGTGAATCATGGCCGCTCGATCGATCGCGCGCTAGATCTCGACCGCACGATGCATCCCGCACGGCGCGATATAATCACAGCTGTTGCTGATCATTTAAATTCCAGATCCTATGGCCAAGGCTTTTTCGTCTACCTCCAGCCGGCTGAGACACGCCGTGTCTTCTACTGCAGCCTCGTCGTGTACCAGTGCCTCCTGTGCACAGAAGTCGAGCCTCCGACCACCTTCGATTGAAGTAAAGGCTCCGTCCTGTTCGTCTGGACACACTGAACACGACCATGCATAAAAATTACCATGCATGTAACGTACTGAAGAATTCGGCCAAGGCCGAGGCAAACGGAGTTTCCAAGGCCATGCCACATCGCTCGTATGCTTAAACGAAGACATGCATGCGTTTGCATGCTCTTCCACGTGAAGGAAACCAAAGAAGAAGGAAACCCGCAGAGAACATAAAAAAAATGTGATTTGCGGATTGCGTTCAAAGATTTTTATAGAGCCTAAAATCTCAGTGGTTCATGATTTATATCCCGCAGATATTTTGGGGATTCCCCTACCTATAAAAAGAGCACCCAAGACACAGAATTGCTTTCTGAATATTTGAAGTCCCGCGAGGCTTGTGCCTCGCGAAAAAAGATCCCTACGCAACTACTTGTGCACCTGAAGGTTCCAGAGCCACCCGAGGATCCGAAGGAGGTCCCTGCGTGCTTCCCTTGTGTGATAGGAACATCCCTCACTGCCCGCATACTTGCGCGGAAGGTGGAGCTTGCGTGGCTGAGGTGCTTTGAACCCTGCGCGCCCGAGGTGCTCTTGCACCCAAGGCCTTGCCCGTCCCTTGGGTTCCTTGTGACTTGCACGGACCTTACACCAAGACCCTACGTGACAGTGTTGAAGAAGAAGCGGCCCTTGCACCCATTGCACTTGCGCGCTTTGAAGAAGAAGGGAAGAACGAGGCCTTAGTGCCTTGTGTGCAAAGTGAACAAGAGGAGGTCGTAGCCCTTATGTGGGAAAAATGAAGAACATATTTTGAGTGGGTGTGTTCTAGGCAAGTGAAAGAAGCCGAGACCACACCATGTGTGTGTGCAAAGTGGAAGAGCACATTTTGGGTGTGTAAAAAGTGAAGGAGGAAGGCCAAAGACTTACCTTAGTGGTGTGTGTGAAAAATAACAAAGAGGCCGAACATAGTGTGTGCACTAAAAGTGTATACACTTAGAAGAAGAAGGAGAAGACACTCACACAAAGTAAAACACACATTCAAGTGTGTAAGCAAAAGGAATAAAATTTGTGAAGGACAAGAAGAAGGTGTGTGCTAAAAGTGTTACACCCTTTGTGGGTTTATTGCACCAAGAGAAGAAGAAGGAGAGTGCATGCTTGCATGCATGCACATGCACTCGTAAACAAGTAAAAATCATCTTGTGTGCATTTGAGGAGTCCATGACCAAGAGTTCTTGAAGAATTTGAGAAGCCATGCAGTCAGTGCATGAGGAACTAGAGATGCCATGCACTCAGTGCATGAAGTAAGACTAGAGCCAGACTGAAGTTAAAGACATTAGCTGTCTGAGTTTTCAGTAGATGAAGAGAGAGGCCAGGTCATCCTTAGAAGAATGAGATAAAGCCTGAGCAAGACGATATGACCTGGTCAACTCATGTGATTAGAGGAAGAGATCAAGGCCATCAGTCTTTATCCCAGACTACTGAAGATACTTGAAGAAGCTTAAAGTGAAGAAGAGCTACTCGTGTGACTCGAGGAGCCAGGAGAAGCCCCCTGTGAGACTCAGGGCGGAAGAAGTCTTCAGTGGGATTCTGGAGCAGGCCAGTGGGACTCTGGTAACACTGTGGGATGCAATATAAAGTCTCTCCTGTGGGACATAGGAGAGATATTGTGGGACTCTGTCTCGACCATTGTAATTTTAACAGGTTATAATGGAGAAACCATGTTGGGGTGTTTATCCAACATGGCAAGGACGTAGGCCTCTGGAGCCGAACCTTGTAAATCCTTGTGTCATGTGCCTTTACATTTATTGCATCACTCAAGGAAAGGCTGAGAGATATAAGAATAGTGGATCGAGGGCTTAACAAGCCATAGAGGTTTAATTGATAAAGAATCAATTAGTAAAAAGTTTTAAAGTATCATTGATTTACCCCCTCCCCCTCTCAGTGTTCACACTGATCCGGGCACTTCAATTGGTATCAGAGGGAAGGTTACCTCTAAAAGATCCAAGGGAGTCTTTATGAAGTGAAGATTTGAGGAAGTGGGTGAATACCCTCAAATGGAGATATCTGCCAAGACTCCGAAAAATAGGAAGAAGAAACAGACAAAGAAGATGAAGAAAGCCTATCCTAGCTGTGATGAAGTTTGAACAATGAATGATCTTCACAATGCACTCAAATATCTTCAGAAGACAGTCCCCAAGGAAGTGGCAATGTGTATTGCTACAAGCATCCTTGATATTCATGATGAATAATTACAGCTATAAGAAGAAGACAATTCTATGGAAGATCAATTGGAAAAAAGGGTTGGCATAACCAACACTCTCAGAATGCTGGTGAAGGCTACGGATGAAACAATTTATCTTTGCAATGATAGATATGAATATACATGTGAATAATTGAAAAGAAGCCTTTCTGAGAAAGAATTCTTTAAGACAATGGTCAAGGAAGTTTTCCATGCACTGGAAAAATTGCACAGAGTTTCAGTGATTGTCAAAGATGCTCAACTTGAAGACAAAGTAAAAAGGGTGAAGGAGCTTGACAGTTCATTGCAAGAAATGAAGAAAGTGCATGAAGACCAGATGAAACAGCTGGAAGAAAATTGGGAAGGAAGGTTAAGATTGGTTGAGGATAAGAAGAACTCCCTCAACATGAAATGCCTTGAATTAGAGGTGATATTGAAAAATCTACAATCACCCAAAGCTGAATCCTCCCAGTCAGCTGAAAGAAGAAATGTTGCTACTCAAGTATGCATTGAGCAGGTTGATTCCAACAGAAGGACATCCTCTAATAAAAGGGAAACAACTTCTAAGAAGAAGGTACCATCCATCCCATCTTGTATTGTTGCTTCTAATTATGTTTCCACAAAAAGTGCAGGATGGAAGATTAATTCCAAACAAGTATGGATGAAGACAATGAAGAAAGAGAGCTCTCCTGAAACAACACAACAAGTCAAGAAAAGTACCCAACAATTAGAAGGACTGAAGAGGTCAATATTTGTGGGTCAGTGTTGGTGTTGTAATAATTATGGGCACTGTGCAAAGGATTGTTGTTACAATCCACTGAATGTCAAAGCACAAAGGAAGCCCATGCCAAGGGGGAGCAAGCCAGAAGGAAAGAAGTAACATCCACAGGTCCAGAGACATCTGTTTACTGCTAACCTATTTGGATTGCTTGATAACATCTAGGATGTGTGCAGAAGTGGTCATATAGATACATGTCAATCTCCAACTATATCCATAGCTCAAAAGAAAAAAAGATCACAGAACCTAGCTCAGAGAGAATCCTTGGGAAGCAAGATGAAAGTAGAAAATGCTCCCATGAAGATGTTGAAAAAGGAAGATAAGTCCTTGGATTTTAAATCCAAGAAGGGTGATGCATCCAGAAGGACCACCAAGAATAAAACATGCTTCTACTGTGGAAAGAAAGGACACATCATGGATCTTTGTAATGAATCCATGAAATTCAATAGAGGCAGACTGGACTCAAACAGACGATCAATCCAGAAGAAGTAGAAGGGATTGATTGAAAACAAGTTTCCTAATAAAGGTAGCTTAAAAGCATCGAAGGAACCATGTGGAATTTCCAGAACTGAGGCCACACTTCCAAGTGACATACTTGTCATATGGCCAAATCAGTTGCAACTTTCCAAAGATCTGCAATGAGATGAAGATGATGTTCTGGCAATTTCTAAGGCAAAAGGGAAGAAGAAGATTTCACATGAAGATGTATTGAGATCCACACCACCACAAACATCATTGAAGATCAAATGTGCAAGTGTGGAGAATGGTGAAAATGGGACATCTCGATTGAGAGAATCTTCTCAACCTTGTTGTTCACATTGATGAACCAAGGAGATTCAATATTATTCCCAAACCACATGTATTTACATGTGCTAACATTTCAGGGAATTGAAGATGATGATCATTCTCATCTGGAGAGTGGTTTGGACAGAATGGAGTGCACCCCTTGAGGGGGATCTAATCTGGAGAAGATTGTATTTTGAGATTTATTCCATCGTGTGAAGAATGAAGGTATTCCAATCACACTTTCATCACTTTTTTCTTAATTGTATTTAATATGTCAATTAAGGGGGAGTGTTTGATTGAAGACAAAAGGATGAAAGGGGGAGCTTTATCTTTGCTCCTGAACCTTCTAATGAGTTTGGTGAAGTATGTGCAGGATTTAGAAATTCATTGATATATCTGAAAAAATTTCAACCCCTTGATGCCTAAGCATGATCTCGCATATACAGTGAATTTTGGACAGCATTGAGTTCCTTGGTTACATCACTCTTGTTTTCTACACCGGGTTAGCCCACATAGACTTAGAGTTGATCTACTAAAGGTTCTTTGCTAAAGAGAACATGTGACATCATCCCTCTCTTGGTGATTTTCAAGAAAATACTATTCAAAGGGAGGAAGTGATTTTTGGAAGAGAACTACACCACACCTTTGCATTTGATTTCCAATAAGGGGGAGAAATATTGGAACACATATTGACCCATTCATATGTGCTCTAGTGTATTGCCAACAAATAAAAAGGGGGATATTGAAGTGCATTATGTTGCATTTGTTGTCAATGAGGTATGTTGTTGTCAAGGAATGAATGGATGGATGTCAAGGAGTTTCAATATGTGAATGACAAAGGATGTGATGATGATGGTGATGAATGGAGAATGGCCATGGACCATAGAGGAATGTCACCAAGGAGATTCACTAAGTGACATTGGAGATGATGGTTGAAACATTCTCTAGTGATATCAGACGATTGTAGATCTGATCTTAATGTTTCAATACTTATATCAAGGTGATACTAAGTTACAACACATCATGAATGAATGATAATGGAGAATCATTAAATCAGATGATTGTGGAGCTGATCTTAAGTTCAAAGAAATTGTATCAACTGGATACAATGTAACAACATTGTTTAAAGAACATGCATTGTATTGAAAATGCATGAGGAGTGGTAAATGATCCATCAACAATCACTGAGTGGATGAAGTGGTGTTAATTAAGTCCATGCACTATCACTTAGTGGATGTGAATTTTAAGATGTTCCAATTTGATCTCTGATTGGATCAATGAAGAACTTTGAAGAATTTGTTTGATTAAAGAGTTTTGTTGAAGAAGAATTCCATTTATTAGTGAGGATTACATATTATAGAAGGATATGAGGAATCATGAAGAGGATGGAAGGAATTATTTTGAAGAATAAGAAGAATGGAGAAGAAAGGAGGAATGGCATTGCATTTGGCATTTTAAACTTAGTGTTTAAGAAGAAAAAAAATTATCCAACCTAAAGGGCTAGCCTTAAGGGTTCGACCCAAGGCTCCTGTGGGACTCAAGGTCACCACACCCATGGGGCCAGCCCGAGTGCTCGGGGGGCCATGTATAATCCCTAAGGGCCACGCATGGTTGTCAAGCCCTACGCAGCGTGAGCGCGAGGAGCGCTCCCGTGACAAGAATAGTGGGCGCCAGTGTCGCGCCCGAGTGGCAGGGGTGGGCGCCAGAGCACGCCCGTAGAGAACACGGTGCGGGTCAGCACCGTGAGGGGAGAAGATACAATTGAAGGGATGCCGGCAGCGTGAGTTTGATAAACCACAGAAAATCTGTGGTTCGTTTCGATGTGGGACACGGGATTTTTCCGTGGAGTGAATCCTGGCGGCTCGATCGATCGTACGCCAGATCTTGACCGCACGATGCATCCCACGTGGTGCGATATAATCATAGCCATTGCTGATCAGTTAAATTTCGGATCCTACGGTCAAGGCTTTGTCGTCTACCTCCAGCTTGCTGAGTCACGCCGTGTCTTCTCCCGCATCCTCTCCATGTACCAGCGCCTCCCGTGCATAGAAGTCGAGCCTCCGGCCACCTCTGATCGAAGTAAAGGCTCCATCATGTTCGTCTGGACACACTGAACATGACCATGCATAAAAATTACCATGCATGTAACATATTGAAGAATTCGGTCGAGGCTGAGGTAAACAGAGTTTCCAAGGCCTTGCCACATCGCTCGTATGCTTAAACGAAGCCATGAATGTGTTTGCATGCTCTTGCACGTGAAGGAAACCGAAGAAGAAGGAAACCCGCGGAGAACAGAAAAGGAAAACGTGATTTGTGGCTTGCATTCAAATATTTTTAAATAGTTGAAAATCTCGGTGGTTCAAGATTTATATCCTGCGGATGTTTTTAGGATTCCTCTACCTATAAAAGGAGAACCCAAGACACAGAATTGCTTGTTGAATATTTGAAGTCCCGCTAGGCTTGTGACTCATGAAGAAAGAGCCATGCGCAACTACTCGTGCAGCTGATGGTTCCATAGCCACCCGAGGCTCTGAAGGAGGTCCATGTGTGCTTCCCTTGCGTGACAGGAAGATCCCTCACTGCCCGCATACTTGCGCGGTAGGAGGAGCTTGCGTGGCCGAGGGGATTTGCACCATGCGTGCCCGAGGTGATCTTGCACCAAAGCCTTGCATGGCCCTTGGGTTCCTTGTGACTTGCGCGGACCTTGCACAAAGAACTTAAGAGACAGTGTTGAAGAAGAAGTGGCCCTTGCACCCATTGCACTTGCGTGCTTTGAAGAAGAAGGGAAGGCCGAGGCCTTAGTGCCTTGTGTGCAATGTGAACAAGAGGAGGCCATAGCCCATATGTGGGAAATGTGATGAACATATTTTGAGTGGGTGTGTGCTAGGAAAGTGAAGGATGCCGAGACCACACCATGTGTGTGTGCAAAGTGGAAGAGAACATCTTGGGTGTGTTGAAAGTGAAGGAGGAAGGCCAAAGACTTACCTTAGTGGTGTGTGTGAAAAATAACAAAGAGGTCGAACATAGTGTGTGCACTAAAATTGTATACACTTAGAAGAAGATGGGGAAGACGCTCACACAAAGTAAAACACACATTTATGTGTGTAAGAAAAAGGAATAAAATGTGTGAAGGACAAGAAGAATGTGTGTGCTAAAAGTGTTACACCCTTTGTGGGTTTATTGCACCAAGAGAAGGAGAAGGGGAGTGCATGCTTGCATGCATGAAAATGCACTCGTAAACAAGTACAAATCAGATTGTGTGCATTTGAGGATTCCAAGACCAAGAGTTCTTGAAGAATTTGAGAAGCCATGTAGTTAGTGCATGAGGAAGCAAAGATGCCGTGCACTCAGTGCAAGAAGTGAGAGTGGAGACAGACTGAAGTTAAAGACATCAGCTGTCTGAGTTTTCAGTAGTTGAAGAGAGAGGCCAGGTCATCCTTAGAAGAATGAGATAAAGCCTGAGCAAGACGAGAAGACCTGATCAACTCATGTGATCAGAGGAAGGGAGAAAGGCCAGCAGTCTTTATCCCAGACTGCTGAAGATACTTGAAGAAGCTTAAAGTGAAGAAGAGCTAATCGTGTGACTCGAGGAGCGAGGGGAAGACCCCTGTGAGACTTAGGGTGGAAGAAGTCTTCAGTGGGATTCTGGAGAAGGCCAGTGGGACTCTGGTAACACTGTGGGATGCAGTATAAAGACCCTCCTGTGGGACTCAGGAGAGATACAGTGGGACTCTGTATCGACCATTGTAATTTTAACAGGTTATAATGGAGAAACCATGTTGGGGTGTTTAACCATCATGGAAAGGACATAGGCCTTTGGAGCTGAACCTTGTAAATCCTTGTGTCATGTGCCTTTACATTAACTGCATCACTCGAGGAAAGGCTGAGAGATACAAGAAGAGTGGATCGAGGCCTTAACAAGCCATAGAGGTTTAATTGATAAAGAATCAATTAGTAAAAAGTTTTAAAGGATCACTAATTCACCCCCTCCCCCTCTCAGTGATCACACTGATCTGGGCACTTCACACTATTACATGGTAAACAATTCAATTCCCAACATCTCATGGAATTCTAATATTTTGTGCTATAATATAGGAACCAAATGAATCATTTTACCATGGTGAACCTTCCTTCAGTGATCTATAATCTACAATAATTTCTCAACTATATAGTTGTAGGGATTAATTTCAATATAACCCCTCTCAGTCAAAAAGTGTTTCTATTATTTATACATCCTTGGTTGAGAAAAATGAAACATGTTACAGATAAAAGTAAAAAAAATAAATATTTTAATACTAATAGATTAAATTTATAATTCATAAAATAATTTCAAAGGCGACCAAAAACATCAGTTCAAAATTATCTTACATAGAAAAATGATGATTTCCTAGGAGAGTTGAAAATATATGGAAGACCCTATCACCAACCACAATCTCAGGTGATTGGAAATGATGTTCCATATATTTTTTATGAATCTTTATTGCGATCAATCTCCTCTATATCAATTATACACCATACATTGTCTCATTAACATGAATTTTCCAAACCATGTGATTCTCCCCCAACATAGTTCATCACAAGGTATATCATTGTGGTGTACCATACCAAGACTTGAAGGGTTCCATTTTGTTCAAGGAATGGTAACTATTGTTTTAGGAAAATTGAACTAAATGAAAACTATTTTCCCAATTACCACTGATATCAATAAAACGGCCATAGAGAATATCCTTAAGAGTCATGATACCCTTATCCATATTTCCATTCATTGATTGATGATACGATGATCTCAACATCAACTGGGTAACCAATGTCTCTAAAAAACCATCCAAAACCCCTATAAGAACCAAGGGTCCCAATAAAAACAACCATTGTGGGATCCCTGTGACTTTTCAAGGACTCATTGACATAAATGTCCCAAAGATGTTCCCCATTCATCATCCCCAAGAAAGGACGAAATATAGTGATTTCATGAGTCAATCAATGATCCCCTAAATCTCATCCTTCCCCCTATGATATATGGTATACTATTAAAAAAATCTATGGAATTACAATATTATTTAAATATTGAAATGGGATATGGATGTAATTAAATAGTAGCACTCTGGTGTTCTACCATAACTCTCTAAAACTAAAGAATCCATGATACAATATCCACAATCAATCTTCTCATCTCTGGGCCAAAAAATTTAATTTCTCAAATAAATATGCATCCCTACTATAACTGGGAGTACAAAAAAACTAGAATATTTAGTACTATCCATAAAATAGTAAATATATGAAAATGAAACAACTAATAAATTTTGAAAATATGAATTGCAGCTGTGATTCTGATTCTACATAACCAAGGTCTCTCCACCATTAATAATTTTACTAAAGCCATGTATCTCAGTTGCAAATATCAATTCAAGCTGAACTGACACATCAAATGATGATTCATCCTTCATTGAAGTCAAACATATAAACAAACATGTTTGTTCCATTCCCAATATCTTATCATTACTATAAATCTTGAAATAATAGTTTTACATTGAATACTTAAAATATTGTTTTATGAATTTACATATCAATTCATCAATGACCACACTCAATTTTCTATAAGTATATGGAATATAAAAATCAATATTATTGAGATACTCCACCATGTGTCTCTCCTACAAGTTTAGATCGATTTAGATGATCAATACTTTGGTAACTCTTCTAATGATGATGTAACTAGTGAGAGACATGGGCTTACACCTATCTATATAGCATTAAGGAACACCCATACTCAAGCCTGGAGCAACAAATAAAACATCATAACCTAACCCTAGATCCTAAATAATTAAAATTGGGATGGAGGAAATACCACCTACACTTCATCAAAATATCTTCAAACCTAATAATTACACTAAATAATTATACCTTTATGGGATAAATATATCATCATAGATATATTATTGGATGTGTCCCAAATAAACCACATGTAATAACCACCCAACCATAAGAATCATTAGATATCAAACACCATTCCTAGAAGATCTGGGTGAAAAAATGTATGTACATTTTCAGTATCCACTAATATTTCTCTATTGGGTATAACATATCCAAAATTCCTTCATGAATCCAAATATCACATTTGTATGGACTAAAATATAGATGATGTTCCCTTAATGCTCATATAATGATATCCAAGTGGTCTTTGTGATCCTCCAATGACATAGTGTGAACCAAAATATCATAAAAAAACACCATAAAAAAGATTCTAGGAACCAACAAAATATTTGGTTCATCTATTTCATAAACATGATAAGAGAGTTAGTTATTTCAAATATAATATCGAGAAACTATAAATTTTCATACTAGATCTAAAACACTTTTTTAGGTATATTGTTTTCTAAGAATCACAATGTTATATAAAATAACTATATATAAATATTTTAAAACTAAAGAATCTTTATATGATTATAATATATATCACCAATCTCAAGAAATAGATATTTGTTCTTTATGGTCATAAGGTATAACATGTGTTCTACAAACTCAATATTCACTATATGGTACGATGTTATAATAATGGGCATCATAACAGGTAAAAGTTTAATTGTAAACATAACCACACACACATACACACACTCTCACTCTCTCTTGGGTGGTAAACTAGATAAATAATCAGAATGACCTCAGTGAACACACACTCCCTGCTAGTTGTATCTAACATAAAAGACAATGGTTAAAAACATCAACAAAATTCAACGAAATCTAGCATAAGATTTCCATAGTATAAAGAAAAACATTTCCCTCCCATCCCGGTCAAGAGAACCCCTCACCCTAAATAACATTTTCCACCCCATCACTAAGTAAAAACTAAAAATTATGTATAGAAAATTATATATATTTCATGATAGTTAACATCCAATCCATGTGGATAATCATTTCCATGATGTAAAAATTGAGTACTAAGGAGTCCCACACCACCTCATGTTTCACTATCATCACTCAATATGTTGGGAACATGAAACATTGTTTACAACACTTTTTGAATAGAATATAATTATCAAAAATGAATGCAATAACCTCCAAATAGTATAAAAATTTGTAAAATAGTTTTGACGTTATAAAAGAATGAGTTTCACCTATATCAAACCATTATAGCACAATAAATGTAAAAATAAGGAATATATGAATACATGTGGTTGGTCCTCCATAAAATTAATCTAGTGAATATTGTGACACATTAATTCTTCTAGACATAGATCAACTCAAAGATTTCATAGACACATGGACATCCCACTTTGACAGATAACAATATCAACCACTGTTTGAATCACCGGTTCATACATGCATGCCCTTGGTGAATATGGAGCCAACTGTACTACAATAGAGAATGTTTGTGTAAAAAATGATATAGATGGATATATTTTCTTCAATGATGAAAAGTCTTGGGATACTCCATAAAATTAGGAATGGTATGACAAAGCCAACCGCACTAATAGAAAACAACACATTTGTATCCACATGAAGCCCCCATAATGTGGCGTGAAAGAAAATCACTACCTTGAACTTCCATTTCTAGATTGATGATACCCACCAGGTAATGATAGTACCAACGAAATATCATTCTAAAACTATTTCCATCTATATTTATCTCATTCAATGAATACATATTGACTACATCAATAAAAGTAATAAGGGACATGAAAATCGAAATTCACCAAATATTGGAACTAAACCCAACTCAAACCTCTGATCATTTAATTAATAATTTGTTTAAACATCATATTAGAAGTTAACAAACCCAGAATAACATGAAGAATACTATTGAACCATATTCTATCCCTATTCTAAGTTCAATAACTCTCAGGTATTTTCCCTACATATGATCTTGGATTATAACTACTGGTTGGATATTTGTTTGAAAGATACCCAGGCTACATATTCATATAGTATAAATTTCATATTGGAGTTCAAAAATATATTTCCATTTCCTATATTAATATAATTGGAAAAGACCACAATCACTCAAAAAGAAGAAGCTCCTCTTAGTACACATATTATATTCATCAAATTAATGTGGTACATTGTAACCATAAAAAATAGGTGGCTAAGGATTTGTACATTATGGGATGTTATCCACTACTCATCCCTGGTTCCCTACACACTCATTACACATAATTTGAAGAGTGTAGATTACAACATCTCCCAAATAAGGTTTTGATAGATGATTTTCCTATGGAACTTTTCTCACATATTCCTTAACCTGATTCAGAATATCTCTTGTAGGATTCATTATTAAATAATCATATGGTAAAAACAAATTTGATTTGAGCAGATTTCCTAATCATACAATAAATATTAGGTATCTTTATTCTTATATTAAATAAATAGTAATTTAAAGAAATTATGAATTATTTCAACATGTATTATTCATTATAAATATAAAAAGTAATATTAAATAATCCCCAAATCATTATTAATTTAATAACCTCAAACACTAAGTATCGTTCATGGAATAATTTTCATATCCCTCTATGGTAACATAGATTCAATCATAGATGTTAGATGGCCAAGACCCATTTCTACACATATTATCCAAATATTTGTGGTCTTTACTCATATCTATAAAAAACATTAAAACCAAAACAATGAAGTTTCACTAAAGCCTATGTCTATGTATTCCCTTTATTATAAATATTCAGTAATGTTTCCCATGTTAACATGTCCAGAAACCCTTTTTGATTTTCTACATGGTGAGATATATAATGAAACCAAAATAATTCCAGAAAACTGAAGAAAAAACAATGTAAAATGTATAATAAATAAATGTATATCCATGATAAATAAATAAAGTAAATCCATGATGGACAAAAAATAATGGTAAACTAGAAAAAACCAAACAAGATTCCATATAACCATATGTTGCAAACCATATCGGATACCATGTATCCCTCATACCAAATTTTGTCTATGAAATAGCCCGAATGGAATTCTTGATCTACAAGGGACGGTGACTAGAACATGGAATCATACAAAATCATAGAAGGGATGAAATTATCAAAAAATAGCCGACGATAAAAGGACACATGTCAGTATGATCAAAATTAGAAAGGGATAATGTATGAGAAATAAAATATAATTATGAAATCTCCCAGAAGTACATTATCAATGTATTCATAAACTAGAAGGATAAAAATAAAAATTAAAAATTAAAAATCACCCCATTATATCAATAGATATACTACCTGAAAATCCACTCCACATCCTATATTATCATTGAAATCTACCACATCTAATTGGTGCTTTCCCATTACATGGACCTTGCTAAAAAATAATACAAATTCTCAACATAAAATGTAGGGTGTGAGATATAATACCCAGTATGGTCTCAATAGGTGTTCAATAATGGTTTACATAATAATAAACCCAATAATGATTTATATATATATATATTATATTATTAAAGGAGATATAATTTTCATATTTAAAAATTATTTCTTTTCCATAGATGGACAGTATTTCCAAAATGTCTTAAATAAAAATTTCATATCAAATCAATTGGAATGAGTAATATAATTCTATAATAAATTGAATATATAACCATATAATACAAAATAGAACCACGATATCATATATAATTTACATTAGTTTCTTGAAATAGGATCACCACAAGACTCAAATCAGTGATCATGGAAAAATATGTGCACATGTATCCGTAATCCACAGAAAATATATAACTCATCATAATATCATTCAAGATAATAATTTCAATCACTTTTTTTTAATAGTTTTAATTGTATATCAATTTCTAGGGGATCAATATCCCTGTGTGGGTGTCCAAAATAACCATCTAACTACCTAGGATCACATGATCTTAGTCAATCAATAAAAAATTCTAAAATTGTCTAATTTTAAATAAAATCATCATTGACAATTCATTTTCCTAATTTCCTGTTCCAATATTCCAGTTGATATAAAAAACAAAATCATTATTTTTTCATCATCCCATACCTTTCAATAGAAACTGTAACTAATTGTTTTATATTTCAATTTAATTCATTTTGATCAAAAAAGTCAAATCATCTCATCAGTTCAATTATTTTCAAAATTCACTCCCAAATTACATTTACATTATAATTCATGTTTTTATTTAAATAAAATACATTAAAATTCCATTAATATATTAATTTAACTCATGTTCTATATTTCAGTTGAATTTAATTTAAAAAAATCATGAATATAATGGATTCAATTACATATAAATTCAAAAAATTTATAACCTACCATTAATCCTAGAAATCAAAAAATCAACACCCTCAATGGGATCACTAATGCAGATCAACAAATAAGGAGATATAAATAAAATCATAGAATCTTGATATAATCAAAATTAATTAAAAAAAATGAAGAGAAAAAATCTTTCAAACACCAAGGATGAGAGAAATAGGGTTTATATGAGATCAAATGAGAGAACATGCACTTATACAGAAGATATTCTGCATCATCAATCATGATTTTATCTTTCAAAACAAGTGGTTTGAGGTTCCAAAACTACTTAGTGAGAGCCTCCAATATGATGAAAACTATGGTAGGTTTATATAGACAGATTATGCGTCTTAATCATGGGGTTGAGGTTTTTGAAAATATATTTTTTATGGGAAAAAACTATTGCACACTATTTCCTTTGTAGTGCCTCATAGTTACTCAGTCCATGCACATTAAACATGTTACCCTACTATTCAAGGTGCATGGTTTCTCCTTGATTGAGAAAAGATTTGGTTAACCATGCATCAACTCTGAAAATCACCAATGCTTGGGGATGAATGGTATGAAGGTTCAATCTAGATTTTTTCGATAACCCATGACCTCCCTTACATAAAAAAATCATAGGAATCACAATGTAATTACACAACCCATTCAATTTTCCATAACCACGAGCTGACCATTTATAACATAATGTTATTTCAAAATCCCCAAATTTATCCTAAAAAAAAGACCAAACCAAATGACGATATAAACAAGGGTGGGGGAGTACCTTAAAAAATCAATGGGATGATCAATATGAGAAATATAAAAACATTTTTTCTTTATGATAATTTTTAAAAAGTTTCCATAATAAAGGGATGGGACCACATATCACTCATTAGTGCCTCTTACTCCCTTGTCTCCTAAGAAACAAAATCATACTTCCATTGAACACATATCATAGATATCATCATTCCACAAAGTACATTTGTTTTTTCAAAATCAACAATCCTACCTTAATTATCAGGCATAGATAATTGAGTCTCAACATTATGATCCTCCTGACCCAGGACATGATACAGGTCCAAAAGATACCTATGATGTTGTGATACGTGGAACATATTATGGATCGATGTCAACTATTGTGAATATAAAAAAAAATTAAGACACATTCACAATATGATAAAAAAACAATAAACATTCCAAGAAATAAGGAGCAAGAATACATTTTCCCCCAAGGTGTTGGTGAACCAACTGAAATGAAACCCCCAAGAACCCCACGAGACAAACAGAAAATATCTATTGTTACCCATGAGATATAAAATAATATTATTATCATATAACATCCATAAAATTTATCTAATGAATCAACTAATGAATTTTCCATCATCTCTTGGACCACTCTTAGTCCAACTATGGATATTTCACCAAAATCTATCCAAAAAATTGAGAATCGCATGGCCTCTTGTGAAATGTATCAAACGTACCATTATTAGTTGTGGTCTATAAACTACTATTATTAGTGAAATCATTTATTCCCAAATAGCAATCTTATTATCCATCAAAGTTGAGGACATAGGCTTGAAGCATGTTTTATGAATTTGTATAGCTCTACATATCTGGCCATCCTAATGCATATAGATGTCATGCTCAAAAAACCCTAAGATCCCATCACCACCAGAGGCATTTCTAGAAACTAGATGGGAATTTTATATCTCTATTATATAATTTACAAAATTGAAATCCATTTAAAATAATAATATCATAAACATATAGATTTCCCAACTCATCAACATTGGTTGTATTATGAATTTCTATAAATTATGAATACTTCATCATAGGAAAAATCAGAATCTATATCCCAATATTATTTTTAAGGTTACATAAAAATCCTATACAAAGTAGGATACAAAACTCATCCCACATTCATGGTGTCAGAGGAAGTGTCTGGATAAAACACAAATGTCTCTTGTACTCTACTGTAACCTGTTACTAATTATAAAAATGAAAAACAATGTCTGTAATGTACAATTTCATTTATGGGTAGTAGAATCTTCAATAAATATCTAGAACATCATTGTGGTTCAATGGTGAATTTCTCAATGGTAATCATGATATGAATCTATTATAGTTTTCCTTGTGGAAAATGATACAAAATACTATTTATATACACAAAATACCATATGTGGATAATGATCACTCAGTAATGGTCTCCCCACTAAATTGAGAGTCCTTAATGCTAAAAAATTAATCATTATAAAAATGATACTGAAGGATATCCTTTATATCATAGGATTTTATCAAAACCCATTCCAAGGAAATGGTGTCCCCTTCTTCCTAGGATCTAATGTGAAACTAAAAAATGGATCAAAAAATTCCAACTATTTTGAGGATTATATCATGGAATGGGTCGGAAGATTCATACCAAATGTGTCAATAATAAAAATCTCTTCCCCCTGGGTACATGAAATTTCAAAATCAAGAGATTTCAGCTACACCATCTAAAGCCTCTGGTAGTGATTAAAATTTAATTGATATAAATTATAAATCCTCTATTATAGTTCAGTATAAATTTTGATAATTTCTACAAAAAAATAAATTCCAATAAATCAGAATAGAATGAATCATAGTTATGTGTTCGACATTATGGGTTTAGTAATTCTTCTAATGTGTATTATACCGCCTGGAAGTATTGGATACAATTTAATCAAACTACATAATATCATATCCCAAACAGGATTTGTGTGTATCACAAAATACCACATAACTATGCTCAAACTCTAGAAGAGTTAAAACATATGCATAACAAAAAATATGTTTCATCTCTACAAAATACTCTGAAATTTTTCATCTCAAACAAGCATTACAACATTAAAAATGATAGTAGTCAATAGTGAAAACAAATTAATTAAATCTTTATCAAATCAGATATAATTCCCAAATAGTCACAATAAGATCTAAATATCAAAAAACATTTCATTGATTCCCCTGTGGCAAAACAAATTTCTGCTATTCATGATCAAATGAGATTCCATGTTCTCACACAATGAGTCCCCATAACACCAATTCAAGAATCATGAATTCATGTATTTATATCATGTCATAAAGTTATTTATTTCATAACATTTCACGAATCTTTATAAATTGACACACATTATCCCAAACTGACTAAGAGTAAATCAGGATGTGATACAAGAAGACCACCATGAAATCATAAATATATTTGGGGAATATAATATTCATCAAATCAATAATGAATATTAGACCATCATTCACGACAAAGTACATAACAATATAATCAATGTTAATATAATATCTCTTAAATTAATTCATATCAAATATATATTCATTATTTCATAACTTCTTAATAATGATATTGAAGATTGATATTTTAGAAAAACATTAAACCGTTTTATCATTTAATGAATATAATTGATCCATGTAAATAGATACCAGTTCATTTCTGTAACAGGATTGAGTTTCTAATAATCAACACAAAGGATACCTGTTCCACATGTTTTATTACCAAATATTATGGATTCCACAATATGTGATGGACATGGACATAAAAATCCGTTCTCCAAGAGACCATCCAACGATTTCATCAACTATATCAATTAATTTGGTTCTATATTTTTTTGTTTTCTTGAGAATAGATAAGTAACATACACTAATGAAATATAAAAATGTACCTCACATACCATTCTGAAAGAAAATAAACTAGTATGAAAAATATATGGAAACAAGATAAAAATGGGATGGATATCATCATTAATGGAATACCACTCAAGCTAAAACTAAAAACAGACATTATGTTTTCCATATCTAGATACAAAGGTATGGCTCTACTCTTCCTCAAGTATACATCACTCTGAATGATATAGAGCTCCCCATCATGCATTGTATAGAAAAACTATCAAATATAATCGCTTCATTCCAATGGGTGGAATAATGCCCATCAAATTTGATAATATATCAAAAATAAGGGTTAGAAAATAAAAAATGGGATGATATGAATGAGTTTGACTCCACAGTATAAAATAACGTTGTCAGTAATGATGATGTTATATATTTTTTACCTCTCCCAATTACCAGACGCATACAAATATCCTCTCGAGACATGTCCACAAAGTGCTGATGCATTATTCATTATTCCATGGATAGAATACATTAGTTAGTGAAAAATCTAGTAACACTACAATTCTTTTAGGTGTTGATGATCCAATGCCATAGTGTGGTAAAAATAGATAAATTATTATTTTATTATGTATCTATTGCATCCACAAGAATTTAGAATTTTGGTCACTTTAGTGAAAAACTACTTCGAATGATGTAATTTGGCACACTACAAGCATGTATAAGAGATTATTCATGAACCTATATTAGGTATGAATTTACCATGATATCAAGATCCATCTTGTGAATCATCTAACTTTTTATTTCATAAAATGAACTCACTGAAAAGCCACAGGGAGAAAAAAACTCATATCAACCATAAATTACCAACCATGTCTTGTTAATCCATCAAATCACAATCAATTATGTCATAATATGAAATAATAATAAATAAAATATCCTAATAATATATTTCAAGTTGAAGAATGATCTCTACCCACCATGTCATAATCATATCATTCAACATAATCTTGGGTGAGAACCACCTCAAATAAAAAAATATCTTCTCTTACTCCATCACTTTCATTATAGCATGATCGATGTTAAAAAATTATATATCCTTGTACAAATCCATAGATTATGGATATAACTAATGAGTGAAAATAAATATATATTTCAACCACTAAAAAAATAATGCTTTTTTTGTTCACATATTTTCCCACTAAATCGTACTAAGAACTTCTTGCATTATGGAGGGACATTTCAACTTAAACATTTCAATTGATTCCACGAATTCAAATAGAATATCTATCTATGAATACCCTTCATAATTTTCTTATGGGTTATTTGATAATTGCAACAATAATAATTATATTTATGGATCTTTTGATAAGAATTATATGATTCATCCCTCTTGGTTTCCACAACCAGATCCATAAGGAAAATGATGGAATGTGCTAGTCCTAGAACATGGACTGAACAAAAAATATTATTAAAAAATAACTTTTCAAAATGAGGATCCTATCACTTTGGATAACAAGAAGATTACTTCTACTGATTATTCAATCATATTCTGGTAGTGATGATGTTACACAATATCTATATGCAACATTGAAGATGTCTAAATGTATATATAGATAAATAACACAAAAATGAGAAATGATAATATCATACACATTAGATCATATAACTTGATTTGGAAGTCAACATAACCAAATCAAATGCAGATAAAATACTTTAATCAGATTAAATTATTCTATATTATTCTGTCCCCAAAACACTCTAGGTGACTTAAGTATAATTATGAGAAGAGATGGTGAAGAACTCACTCATAACTTCCTCTTAAGTCTTGATATTACATCCCAAAGTACATAATAAAATTAAGGAAATATTCTTAACTTTCAAACAATATAAAACATAATCACAAAAATTCAAATAAACTCTAGTAAACTGATACATGATCTGGTTATATCATATCCCAAAGGGAATTTATGTACCACATGGGATGTCAAATAGAACCTATCACCATGCATGATTAAGGTGGAAATGAATTTTTAAGAAATAGTGGAAGATAAATTTTTATAAGTCAGTATGATCGATAATACAAACAAAATATTTATTGAAAATGAAAAAGGCATAAGAAACTAATTTTTTGAATCATCAAAGTACATAATAACTATTTTGTTATATTTAAAACATCCCAATAGAAACAATGTATCATGATGTCAAAAGATAAACCTATCACAAACCCACTCCATATTCCAAGGGATAAATAGAATATGCCACTTTCATGTGGATCACTCAATTTTACCATAACTATAATAATAATATATATTAATGACTGATGGAAAAGGTAAGAGTGAGCTATAAATTATAATAGGGTTTCAGAAAGTGTTCCAAAAAAATTACACTATAATAATCAAAATATTTATTTTAAATTATATAAATCATGGAATTGAATGAAATATTATTTTCATATTTAAAAAAAGAGATTATTTCTTTTTAATATATAACAATAATTTCGAACATTTTTAATCATATAATTACACATGGTCATATTCCATTATGTATGTTAGTTTCAATCAATTGTATCCTCACATTTATAAAATTATTGATCCTGGATACCTATGTGTACACTCATAAATCAGGATCAGGCCAAATACGACAAAAAAATAACCTAATTAGGATATTCATATTGAATTTGGATTTTTGATTTTTTATCATAATTTTATTTTTTTAGGGATAATGATCCGACAATGGTTGTCCTAAGTTACCCTCTAAATACCTAGGATCTCATCTTCCAAATAAATAATTTAGAATTGGAAAAATCATCACATTCAAAATGAAATCATATTTTAAAATTTAGTATTCCAATTAACAATTTCAATATTCCTAATAAATTACAAAAAGGTGTTGGATTTTCATCATATCATGCATTAAAAAAATTAACCTAATAATAATTTTTTGTCATTTCAATTGAATCAAATTTTTTTATGAAAATTAATAAATTAATTCATCAATGGCCACATTTTCAAAATTCACCCCACATGTCTAATTCTATTAGAATTGGATTTTTTTAAAAATACATTCTATTTAAAAATTAATAATAAAATATCATAAATCATGGTTTGATATGTCAATTTAATTATATTTAAAAAAAGTAGTGATATAAGGTATTTAATTTTATGGAAAATCTCAAATTGATCACCTAACTTTAAATGTAGAAATTAAGAGATCCACACTTGTAAGGAAAACACAAATGTATATAAATGTTGAATGATATGAAGAAACAAAACTGATAAATTTTATCTAATAAAAAAATAATTCTATATAGAACATGATGATTTATACAACTCTACATTTCAGAGAAAGAGAGATCAAAATAAACCTCCTGTGAAAATATCCACTTACCTTGAGGATCTAAAACATCATCATCGACACATTTATCCACAATAAGAAAATTATTAAGGATCAAAACCCCCTTATTGATAGCCTAAAAAGATAAGAAGAATGTTTTAGGTTCTAATTGTGTAATTAGGGGTCTTGAATAGGAGGGTTCAGTTTTTTAAATAAATTTTTGGAGGAATAAAAACTCATCTTAATGGTTTTCTAGGTAGGGACACATGGTTAATCAAACTATTTTAATCAACTTTTCTTCGATACTATCAAGAGTTGATAGTTTATCCTTGTTTTCCACACTAGTTATTTTATACACGTTCCTTTCATGAAATTTTCCAATTACCAAGGGTTCAGAGTTTGTAGGTTCTTTACAAATAGTTTGGACATACATTGTTCCCCCATATAGAGAACCATAAAAGGAAACACCTATTTCTAGGTAAAACTGTTTGTTTTCTCAACAAATGATTCAATAGTTCATATCCCAAATGGATTAGAAAATTCCCAAAATATAACCCTAAACAACTCAAAACATGACCCAACTGATGTACTATTAGAACTATGGTCAACTAAATCCTCAAAAATAATTTACACAACAATCTAATAGAATAAATATGGTCTGAGAAAAGATTATAGTATGTCATAAATAATTAACATCTTCATGTTATAATATCAAGAATGATAATTTTCTATAATTAAAAGAAAATCTATTTTATAAATTATTTTTATAAATAAACCCATTTGTAATCATTAAATTATTTTTAGTAAATTCCTATCATGTTATCAAATTAATTGAATATCATTGGAATAATATGAATATATTTAAAATAAAAATGAAATTAAATTTCAATGAAATAAACCCTTATTTAATAATAAAGGCATAAATGAAAAACAAAATAATTTATGATCTAACCAATTTGAATAAATAAAAGAAAAAAAACAAGAATACAACAGTCTTATGTTTTATCCAACCAGTATCATGTACTTGAATAGTCTTTCTATGTCACAAAAATTACTCTTAAAGGTGTCTGTTTCGGGTTGGTCTCAAAATTCCCAATGGTTCCGTATCCGATGACATGTGGACCTGCTTTCCAAAGGAAGGCATTCGCCGAATGGTCTAACCAGCGATGGCAACGAACTTATATTGGTCGAATGGATGGGAAGTCGGGCTCATCACACCCTTTTGGGGGGAATTATTGTATGTTCTGGGACACTCTTAAAGATTTAAGATGTATTCATATGTTCGCGAATCTTGGGATTATACCCAAGCATTGTATCCACGGATTTCTCATGGTTGGAATTAGTCAGCTGAACACAGGGGTTCAGAGTCATTTATGCCCAAGGTTTACCATCCCTTGTTGGATTAATGACCTCGAGGAGTCGGAACGCATTGAGGTGGCACTAGGAGTGGCATGGTGAACCGATGTGAAGATAGTCTGATCGACCAGTTGTTGGGCTTGAACCTCATGGAGGCTTCCTAAGTAACCTGCCTAGGGGACAAGGATAAAAGTACACGTAGTTAGAATGGGAGCGTCGGAGAACCGACATGAAGGTGTACCCAGGGGGTCTGCTGGATGTTGAGCATGAACATCATCGAGGCTACCTACGTATCCCTATGGTAGGGAATCAAAGTCCTCATAGTTCGCATTGCTTTGGGACATACACTCTGAGGCAGCCAAGTGTGATGGATTGGGTCTTACACTCTGAGGATGACCAGGGTGATGAATTGGGGCTTACACTTTGGGGAGGCCCATAAGAGGATGTCATGGTCAATGCTTACTCTAAGACCACGTGAGTCATGCTCGGTGTGAGAAACAAGAAGCAACAGGGACTAGAGGATCACGTCACAAAAGGTGTGTCCTTGAGAAGTGGATTTGGGCTTACACATGATGGTGGCCCATAATGTCGGGGCTTACTCTAAGATGGACGCCCATGGTGAAAAAGTGAATCGAGAGAGGGAAAGGGGATCTCCTATGCCCGTCACCTCTCTTGTTCCCCAGGTAAGTACCCGGGGAAGTACCTAGGTGCATGGGGATGGCTGCCTTCGGATGGGTATGTCGCCCCCTCTCTAGGGAGGGAAGAAGTTCCCGACTACTGAAGCGTGCAGTCCCCCATCCTGGCGAGTAGAGGCAGAAAGGGGGCTCTCGGGCTTAGACCCAGCATTACCGTGGGAATGTGAACCCAAGCATGCTTCGAGAATCCTACCAAGGGTCAGGGACACCACTTTGCCCCTATTTACCATGGGTATGTGAATTCAATATGGTGCACTGAAGCACATGAGGGTTACACCACATGGATCCGGTGGCTCTAGCGGAGGCCTCGGCTCGGGGCTGATGAGTAGGCCAATGAGGAGGTTGTGGAGGATCGGGCCAGATTGGAAGTATTTTATCTAGCTCGGGGAATGGGAACTCTGAAGGTTTTGGAATACCACACAGGGGTATGGGTGGTGGAGCCCTTCATGTAGGGAAGCGCTACGTGGCTGGAGAGGCCGTCTGCGAACCAGGTTGGTCCGCGGACAGAGAGGTCATCCGCGAACCAGGAGGGTCCACGGGCTGGTTGTCATCTAGCGAACCAGGAGGGTTTGTGGCTTCGGGTTCGGCCTGCGTAAATTTTTGGTACACAGAGGTTTCCTGTGAGCAGCACTGGCCAAGGTTGGCATCGGTTGGGGGTTCGTCTATGAGGCTTTGCCCACGTAGGAGAGTGTTACGCGGTGCGGTGGATCAGAAAAGAGGCATAAACACCCTGGTCCGCGGGGAGTGCATCCGCGGAGGGGATATGGTTTGTAGTATTATCTTTTTATTTTATTTTAAGTTCGCGGTTCACCAAATTATTATACATATTCGGTTCCGTATTAGTTCGTTCCCAGGATTATACCTACTCTGGTTCGCGAACTGGAAATTCGCTGTTTGCAAAATCCTAAGCCTTCCTTTGAAATCCTTCCACCCGAATCAGATCGATCTCCTATGAATCCACTTCCTCTGAATCCCTATTCCTTCCCCCCACCATCTACTTATATAGAGTGGGGAAGGAGATGTATCTGCAGTCACACAACACCTTTTGTGGAGGCCTATGACCGAAAACCCAGTTTATGGATGACTTGGTCAAACCATGACTTGCGGTGGGCATTGAGAACTTCTATAACCCCCCCCCCCCCTATCCCATGAACTGAACGAGGGGAGTGTCTTGTGTTCGTGGAGGGTTCCGCCACCATTTCGTGAATGACCGTGGAGGGTGTTCGGACAGGCTGACACTACTCGCGGATGGGGAAGTTTATGACGGTGAACCAGATTGGTGCACGCCCTACTTCGCGCCTATGGAAAATCTAAACATCTATTACACGAACAACAATGATCCGCGAAGGGGGGTCACTTCGTGGAACCGACTGTGTGTCATTAACATTACACCAGTCCACGGACCGGTTCCTCTTTCGCCATCTAAGAGTATTGTCCACATTTTCCCATCCCTTTGATGGGAAATTGGGTAGAATCTCCCTTGAGTTAAAGGGTATCATCCTTCTCCATTGTGGATTTTTCAGGACCCTAAAAATTCCCCAATTGGAATGGGGTCTAATCGGAAAAAAGAGGAATCTATTCCAATGTAAAGTGGTCTTAAAAATCGATGAGTGATTGGACAATGCTCTAAATTTTGCTGGAGCCAAGGGACACAACGAGCATAGTTCGACTATTGCGAGGATTTTATAGGAAAACCCCACAAACGTTTTGTCATTTTTTTCAATACCATAATTTTGCCTATGATCATTTAGTTTTCACCCAGCGGGTATGGCCTGACTTTTGCTTCGGTCACCCTTTTTGGGTTTTCGGCCTAACAAGCTTTGTGCCTCTTTTCTTGGGCTGTTTATTGTCCCACCATCAAGACTATCCTTACTGATGTTTTAGGTCAAACATCGTTGACCAAATATGATGGGGAAAGGGGCTCAATGGGGGTTGGTTTATTAAAAGATGTCTCAATACCCTTCATACGCACATGGGGGGGGCATGTTTAAATTTGAACGACATGTGGGGCATGTCTCAAGGCATGGGAGTCACGTCATTGTACAGAGGTAGGAAGAGCATTGCCTAAGGAAATCGTGCCTTTGGTAGACGATCCAGGGGTGATCAATATGCAGAGCTGCTGAGGGCATGGTATGCATAGTCTACAAAGGTGTCCTTAATTCAACGACTATCCATTTCTGATGGCCTGGGGACTTCATGGAAGTCTGGCCTATGGAAACCGCCATTGGTGGCTTGGAAAACTATGAAAACCCACCAGGGGTGGCTCAGAAAGGGAATGTGACATCTGAAAGGGTTTTGGGAACATCTGTACTAATCAAGAGCATGGTCAGGAGACCATTTCCTTACACATTTAGTTAGCGTAAGAGAAGGTTGAAGATTGGCACAGTTTAAAGTCTTGCAGTCGGGACATCATTTAAAATGGAATCAATTCTCTTGGTCCTTGGTAATATTGTCAGAGTCATTCCGCCATATTCAGGTAGGGTTGTGAAAGAGGTTAGTAAACTGTTGCTCAGAGGGTTTCTGAATCATGGGATAGACATGGGGGCTCAGAGGCCAAGAGGCGTACGGAGAGAAGCATTGCCTAAATAAATCTTGCCTTTTGTAGATGGGCTAGGGGTAATAAATATGTGGATCAACTAAGGGAATGGTATGTATATTCATGAAAAGCTGTGCTTAGGTTAATGATTTTATTCCCCCAATAGCCAAACAACTTCAGGGAAGTTGAGTTTTGGGACCACCAGGGGTGGCTTATGAGAGTCCGGCTTTTTCAAAGTATAGAGTATGTATTATGATGAGAGGGTCCCTTGATACGAGGGAATAATCTAGACTGAACTTCTCGAGAATGGGTGAAGTAATCCCTTTTCACATGGGTGTGAGATGGTGGCTTGTGCCGGTATGACCCGTGCACTGAAGGACAGAGAAAAGCCTTTGATCCTTAATAAACTCGTGGTGAGTATGACCATGTAGTTTAGCGTCATGTGGTAAAGACGAAAAGCATTATTAAAGGATGTTGTGCAGTTTAACATCATGTATCAAGGACGGGAGGAATTTTTCTTTCCTTTTCCAATGCTGCGCAGTTTAAAGTCGTGTTTCAAGGACGATTGACCATGTAGTTTAATGTCATGTGGTAAAGACGAAGTTAAAAAGACCTCTCTTGATTAGAATGTAGCTGGGCCTGAGTATCCTAGCATGTCCAAGACATGGAGGGGGGTTGATTGTGTAAATCGTGGTTTTGGGGCTTCTTGGATCATGAGAGATGTCACAAAGGCACTAAGGCCGGTAGGCGTACAGAGATTGGAAGAGTATCGCCTGGTGAAATCATGCCTTTGGTAGATGGGCCAGGGGCTCTCAATATGCAGAGTCGCTGAGGGCATGGTATGCATAGTCATGAAAAGATGTCTCTGGGTCAATGGATTTACTCTTCTGATGGCCATGAATGGTTATGAAGATCCGCAATTTTCCGGGCCACAAAGTCTGTCATCGGGGAAGGAAATGTCGGAAAATGTCGGGCATACTCGACCCTGATTGCTATTAAAGCATAGAGAGCTCCCTACGCTAATTTATTTTGCACACGGTGGTGTACCTTTAGTCCATGCAGTTTAACATTGTGCTGTAATGATGAGGTACTCCTAGTTTAGCGGTCGTAGAGCTCGGACCACTGGGTGACTATTAATACAGTCACTCGAAGGATAACGCAGTCAACATGTTCTGATATACTTGGAACAATGTGGGGGATGATGTTTGTAAACTTAAACTTTGATATTTCCCAGATCAGGAGGTGTGGTGTGGGGGCTCTGAGGTCGTTAAGCATACGGAGCTAGGAAGAGTACCACCTAAGGAAATCTTTTCTTTGATAGACGAGCAAGGGTCTATCATTATGCAAAGCCGCTGAGTGCATGTTATGCATAGTTGTACAATGGTGTCCCCAGGTCGATAACTTTCCACTTCCGATGTCCATGAATGATTATGAAAATCTGATATTGCTCACAATGTAGATTTCGACATGTGGGGATAATGGTGTCCGAGTATACAAGAATCATCTTCACTACAATTGTCCATTGAGTCAAAGTAGCCTAGTCCTGGCTTGATGTTCATTTATGCGGGTCACTAAGTGAACCACCAGAAGAATCATAGGCTAGCCAGATAGGGGTACACTGGCATCATTTGGATGTTAAAAGGGGAATGAACTTGTAAACCATTGCTCCATAAATTTTTGTATCACAAGATGCGATACAGGGGATCTGAGGCCGGTAGGCGTACGGAGCTTGGAAGACCGTCGCCCGAGGAAATATTGCCTTTGGTAGACAGGCCAGGGGTAATCAATATGCAGAGCCGCCGATGGAATGGTATGCATAGTCATGCAAAGGTGTCCACAGGTCGATGACTTTCCACTTCCGATGGCCATGAGTGGTTATTAAGATCCATAATTATCCGTGTAATAGAGTCAGATGTATGGAGAGGATGTATCCAAATGTTCAAGGAGTATCTCCATCTTGTTTCACCATGTGTCTTGGGTGGGTCGTGATGAATTCCATGCAGTTTAACGTCATGCATTGAGGACAAAGTCTATGAAATTTAATTTCATCCCCTGAGGGCGAAGTCTGTGTAGTTTGACATCATGCGGTAAGAACGAGGTATACACCTCATGCAGGTCCGGTCCATACACATGGGAAGGGGGAATTTTTAACATTATTGTTCGTGCAGTTTAACTTCGTGTGACAAGGACGCAAAAATACACCTCGTGCAGGTCTAGACCATACATGGGGAAAAGGGTGCATTTTTTAAATCTTCTTATCCATGCAGTTATACGTCGTGCGGTAAGTACAAGGAGAAAACCTCGTGCCGGTATTCTCCATACATGGGGGGAAAAGGAAATTTTATCTTTTATTCAGGGGGTTGGGCCAGGACGGAGAACCCTAGCATCACTACGTATCCTGTGAGGGCAGGAATCAAGACGCACGTTTTTCTCTAAAAGAAGTACACCCCGTTTAGGGCTGGACCATACACAGTGGAAGGGGACATTGTCTAACTTTTATTTTTTTTCATTTAAAGGTGGATGGGCCAGGAAAGGGAACCCTGCCATCACTACATATCCTGCGAGGGCAGGAATCAATTCATACGTAGTTCTCTGAAATAAGTACACCCCTACAGGGATGGTCCGTACACTGGGGAAAGAGACATTGTCTGCCTTTTGTTTTTTTTTATTTTGGAGGTGGTTGGGCCAGGACAGGGAATCCTGGCATCACTACGTATCCTGTGGGGGCAGAAATCAATCCATACGTAGTGCTCTAAATGAAGTACACACCATGCAGGTCTTGTCCATACACGGGGGGAGAGGTGCATTGTTAAAACATATTTTCTGTGAAGTTTAACATCGTTCATTGAAGATGATGGATACACCCTGTGTAGGTCTGGTCCGTACACGGGGGGAGGAAATCATTTTTTTCTTTTATTTGGGAGTGGTTGGGCCAGGATAGGGGGTCCCGACATCACTAAGTATCCTGCGAGGGAAGGAATCAAGACGTATGTAGTTCTCTGAAATACGTGATGTTTAAAATCATGCGATGAAGACGAAAGGAATATAGTTTAATGTCATGTGGTTAGGACGAGGGGAATTATTAGATTATGTGCAGTTTAACGTCATGCGGTAAGGACAAAATCAATGCAGTTTAATGTCATGTGGTGAGGACGTGATACTCTTAGTTTAAGGTCATAGAGTTTGGACCATTGGGTGCTTAGTAGTTTAATTTCATGCATCTTGGATGAATACCATACAGTTTAACGTCATGTGGATAGGACGAGGGGAATTATTAGATTCCATGCAGTTTAACGTTGTGCGGTAAGGACCAACTCCATTTAGTTAAACGTCATGCAGTAAGTATGTGATACTCTTAGTTTAAGGTCATAGAGTTTGGATAATTGGGTGCTTGGCAGTTTAATTTCATTTAGCTGGGACAAGCCATACACCTTTAGTTATTATGCTAAATACTTTTTCAGGAATCTCGCATTTGTAGGTGTTGTGGTTAATTGCCCGTCCATGGGGATCTGGGAATATGATCTATTGGAGTAGGCCTTGTGTACAACGTATGGTCCCTCCCACATGGGCTCCAGGTTTAGAGGTTTCATGCCAGGTATCATTGGGGTCCGGAGGACCAACACTAATTCCCCTTCCAAGAAAGTCCGAAGACGAACCTTTTTGTTGAAGGCTCGTGTGATCCGGTTCTGGTAGACTTCCAGATGGTGAAAAGTGTGCACCTTATTCAAATCTAGCTATTCCAGTTTACCTAGCTTCTTTTCTGTCTACTCATCATAGGATATTTGATCATAGATGGAAACACGGTGTGAGAGAAGTTGGAGTTCAATGGGCAGGACCTTCTTTGTGTCGTACACCAATGAGTCCGTGGTAGCTCGAGTATCAGTGCAGATTGTGGTTCGATAATCCCACAATGCATGGAGTAGTTTGTACGACCATGACTTCTTGTCTTTGTCCACCATTTTCTAGAGAATGCCAGGAATGGTCTTGTTGAAAGCCTATATCTATCTGTTGGCCATTGCATGGTAGTGGGATGAGTGGTTAGGCTTGATACCATACTCGCGGTATTGTTTCTCCAATTCAGCAGAGCAGAAGTTTGTGTCATTTTCTATCAATATGGTATGAGGGACACCAAATATGGTGATGATATTGGTCTTCACAATGCTGACAATATTTCTTGCCCTGACTTCCATGAGGGGTATGGATTCTGCCCATTTGGGAAAGAAGTCGGTTGCCGTTAGGATATACTTCAGTTGTTTGGCAGTGGCGGGAGGATATGGCCCCACAACTTCCATCCCCTAGAAGGAAAATGTCTAGGAGTACTTGGATTGATGAAGTAACTCCGGAAGATGGTGTATGAATTTCGCATGAATCTGGCATGAGTGGAATTTTGTGGTAAAACGCTCGCAGTCTCGTGCCAATGTGGGCCAGTAGTACCCAAGCCTTCGAACATAATGGGAAATCTTGGTCCCCGGTTGATGTGCTCTGCCTGCTTCAGGATGTACATCATTCATTACAGAAGTGTTTTATTCTACTTCAATTCATATGAGGATAAATCCGTCGAGGCCTAGTTTGTATAGGACCTCTTGCTAACCCACGCCGCCATATAAGAGATAGTGGATTTCCCTTCACCGTATTTGCTCTCATTCAGCCCTGTCTGAGTAAAGTTCTCCCCATTGAAAGTAGTTTTCTATGGGGGTCATCCAGCTGGTGGCAGGAGCATATGGCTCGGGGACAGGAAGGACTTCGTGGATTTCTTCTTTCTTGGTCTGAACAAATGTCAATACCATTCGACGGTGAGAAATACTGATATCCATTTCATCCCGGCCTGGGTTAGTTAGGGTTGTGGCCGCGTTGGCTAATACATCAGCCTGAGCGTTCTGGGACAGGGGAATATAGGTCAATGTTGGTTCTGTGGAGAACTCATCCATTAACCCTCATATATGTTCAAACAGGGGGATCAACTCCACATTTTTAATATCATAGTCACCATTGACTTTCTTGATAACCAGATCTGAGACACCTTTTACCTTAAGGTGTTGTACTTGTTCCTGGAGTGCAAGTTCCAGGCCTACAATGAGGGTTTGATACTCCGCCTCATTGTTTGTACACCCTTCTATTAGGAGGAAGGAATATGGAAAGACTACCTTTTCTGGGGACACTAGTGTTATCCCCAAACCCACTTTTTTTAATCTGGGATCCTCCATCCTCTTCTCAGTTGGGCTTCGGGATGCGCCGTCGAAGTACTTTTCCCATGCTGGGAAAACCTCTTGAACCGAGAAGATGTCTTCGTCAGGTAGATCATTGTCTGGTTCAGTGGTCCATGTCGAAGGGTGCTCTGCTAGAACGTCTGGTAATGCCGGGCCCTTAATGTCTTTCTGAGGAACGAACCGGATGCCGAACTGTTATAGGATGACCGCCCATCGGGATAGGTGTCTGGTTAAAATCAATGTGAGGATGTACATGAGCGGGTTACTCTGTGAGATAAAATGGACTTCATGATGCTGCAAGTATTGTTTCAACTTTTGAACTACGAAGACCAAGGCCAAATAGCTCTTCTAGATATTTGAGTATCGAGTCACAACATCAATCATGATTTGACTGAGGTAATAGAGACAATTTTCACTATCAGCGACATTATTTTGTGTGAAGAAGGCTCCTAGTGACTGATATAGGGCCATCATGCATATAATGAGAGGTCTTACTTCAACCGGGGGCATGAGCACTGGTGGTCTTAAGAGGTACATCTTTAAGTTGTTGAATGCCTCTTGGCAGTCATCCGTCCATTGGTATGTGACCCCCTTCTTCATTATCCTGGTGAAGGGAAAACACTTGCCTGCCAGGTTAGCTATGAACCACCTAATATAGGCCAGGTGTCATTGGAATCTCCTCAACTCAGTTAGATTTCATGGAGGTGGTAATCCAAGGATATCATTTGTCTCTTCAGGGTCGACTTCAATTCCACGATGGAGTACGACGAAGCCAAGTAATTTCCCTGAGGTAACCCCGAAGGCGCATTTCAAGGGGTTCATCTTCAAGCTATGCTGTTGGAGTTTTTTGAAGACGGTCTCAAGTTCTGACAGGTGATCCGAGTGATGTCTGGACTTGACCACCAGGTCATCCATGTAACATTCAACGAATTTCACCAGGAATGGTTTAACGATCTGATGCATGGCATTCTGATATGTGGCACCAGCATTCTTGAGACCAAAAGGCCGGACCCTGTAACAGAATACCCCTTGAGGGGACCTGAAGGCACTGGCTTCATCATCTTCTCAGGCCATCCTGATTTGGTTATATCTGGAATATCCATCCATGAAGGGCGAATCCTCATACTCATCCGTTGCATCGACTAACAACTCAGTGATTGGAACCGGGAAGCCATTATTTGTGCAATGCCGATTGAGATCTCAGAAATCGATGAAGATGCAGATTTTCCCGTTCTTTTTCTTGATAGGGACGATGTTGGCCAACCAAATAGGGTACTGAACATCCCGAATGAAGCCTTCTTTATTGAGATTATCGACTTCAACCACTATTTTGGCAGCATGTGAGGGGTGTGTCTTTCTGGCAACCTGTTTATAGCCTCAGTGGTCTTCTAGCTGACCTAGGTGGTATGTTGCCACTTCGGGATCGAGTCCCAGCATTTCTGTGTAATTATAGGCAAAAAAATACATATTTCACCTCAGGAAAGAGGTATATACCTCGTGCTCCACATGGGACATGGCTTCACTAATGATAGTAGGCCTCAGATCTTCCTCAGTGCCCCGATTTATTTTCTTGAGCTCGTCCATAGTGGTGGAGATACCTTCTTCAAATGCGAGAGGTGCATCACTGAGATCTTCCTCCTCTTCTTCCCCCAAATCCTCATCTTCTTGGTCCATCAAGGAGAGAGCTCCTGACACGAGATCCTGGGAGTCCAGAGGCAAGGTGTCTTGGGCGTCCTTACTCGAATTTTCGTCCCTAGATTGAGGGTTAGTGGACGTTCCCACATTGTCACATACGGCTATTCTGGATGAATTCATGAGGACATCCAAGTGTGTGTCTGGACATGAAATCCTACTCTCAAAGTGGTTGATGGGTAGGAAATAATCTCTGCCAAGATGCCTGAGGGGGTCATCATGAACAATTTCAAGTCCCTTCATAGTGGGGATCTAGTTGACACCATCGACCAAAGGATTCTTTTTCTTTTTCTCATAGAACTCGGCATCAATGTAATGTGACTCGTAGAGCTCAAAAGGGGACTTGTCGGCATGCAATGTTCCACTTTTTCCATTGATTCGGTACTTGATACATTGGTGGTAGGATGAAGGAACGACTATGTGCTTATGGCGCCACAACCTATCCAGCAGGGCATTGAATGTTGTGCTCTGTCGGACCACCAGGAATTACATGTAGGCTACCAGGTCACCAAAATGGGTCCTTATCTTATTTGTCACATTGGCTTCTGTTCATTCCTATCATAACCCAACAAATTTGTGGATGAGGGAATTATATCATCCTCTCTATAGTCCAACTTGTGGAGTGTTCATAGAAGAAAGAGGTTAACTCTAGAGCCATTGCCTATAAAGACATTCCAGATATCAATACCATCTAGAGTGACTGACACATATAGTGGTCAGATGTGTCCTTGCATGATGGCATCTTCATACTGATAGGTGAAGGAAATTACCGCATTTCATTCTGTCGGGTTAGTCTCCGTCTGTAAAATCTCGGCGGAAGCTACCTCGTCTTGAAAATCCTGGGGGCTGATCAAATATTTTATAAGCACCTCCTTAAATTCTGATGACAGACTTAGGGAATCAAGGATTGACAGCTTGGCTGGTACCGATGCCAGCTGCATATGGATATCGTATTTCTGCTCTAGCAGCTGACACTTTTCTGTTGGCAGGGGAGACTTAGCGGGTGCTTTAGGAATGGAGCATTTGATGAGGAGGGACTACATGCCAGGTTGGATGTTGCTGGTGTTCCCGCGTTTTGAGGACATGGCCCAGTCGGTCTGTTTGTGAGCACTAGGCGTCCAGACACATGCTCCTCCTCTGGTGGGTATCGCAGAACAACATGGCCAAAGTGGCTGCTTGTGGAGGAAGAGGGGCATTCTTTCTCCTGCCGAGTCTGTTGAAGGGCACTCCCACAGGTTTCTACGAGACTAATGGTTTGGGATGGGGTCCAACCATAGGGTTGGTTTCGTCCGCGGCGACGCCTCCCCTGGTATCCCCTACCTCTGCGATTCCTCCTCCCGGCTCCTCATGCAGGGAACTCGGGTTCATACCCATTCCCTTCCTCAGAGAATGATTCCAGAAGATGGATGACATTAATAGAACCAAATATTGGCTCTTCATCCTCTAACAGGTCAACCAGGTTGGTTGTCCCTGATGGTGCCTTTTGGTGGGTCAGTGCTTGTGGTGCCAAATTAGAGGGCATATAATCTGCTAGGGTTGGGACTATCTTTGGCCCCATTCCAGACTGCTCCTCTTGTGATTGTTTCCTCCTTCGATTACACCTGGATGACTAGCTTGTGGAGGACCATGACGTCGATGCTGTCGGCTCTACAACTTCCGGGGATGTTGGTGGCAACACCGTCTGTTGTAGTTGATCTCAGAGTATGCCCTGGGCTCGGTTGATAGTCTTTCGAGTCATCCAGTTGTCATATTTCTGCCTCTGCTTGCTGGTGATTTTCTTCCACCCCTCCTCTTTGTCTGTGTCGATGGTAGAGATACATGCCACATGTGCTGGGGGTGGTCGCAGATCGACCTGTCTGGAGTCTACCTTCCTCTACAGCACGTCATTGAAGATGAAGCATTCTCGGATTTTGTTCCCCAATATCTGATAGTAGGGGCAGTAATCTGGTCTGTCATCGCAGCCGACCTCTTCAGGTTTCCTCAGCTCCAGGAGGCGGACCAGGTTGCATTTCATGGCGGCAATGAAGTAGTCGCGGGCTTGATCGTCTCGGAACGAGTATACTTTCTATCTTCATTCCTCAAACTGGTTTCACTTCAGTCCTCTCTAGTCATCCCATTTAGGCGGAGGCAGCCGCTGATATGCAAGAGGCCCTTGACGATTTGTTGGAGTCCTGAGTGGTGGAGCGGGCATAGGGGTCGGCTTTAGTGTGACAGGAGATGCTTCACCTCGAGGGGCTCTTTTCGTAGAAGCCTGCGAGGCTATTCAAGACCTCAAATTAGTCCACTGTAGGGAGTCCTCAATTCTCTGGGCAATGGACGAGAGATTTCCAAATCCAGTGCTGCATTCCAGTAGTATGAGCAGTGTTCATAGATCATCTCAAAGATTATCAATGCATATGGCTAGAATTTCATCCAGAGGCATTGTCTTGTTCAGGGAATAGGTCAGACCATTCCATATGGTGATGAAATCTAAGACCCTCTCGTTCTACCTCTGCTTACAGTTCATGAGGATGCTGACTGTTGTTTTAGGAAACGTTGAGCTGAAGTGGAACAGGAACTGTTGTCGAAGGTCTTCCCAACTCTTTATTGACTGGGCTGGCAGACTCATATACCAGACAAAGGCATATCCTTGCAAGGTCCGTACATAGAATCTATGTTTCACTGCTACTTGTTGTTCCGTATTTCCCCTCATAGGGTCTCAATAGGATTCATAGTGCAACAAATTTTGTTCTGGATCGCCTGACCCATCGAAAATAGGGAATAGATGGCTCCCAAAATTGGGTGGAGGTGGTGTGTTGGTCACCCAATCTGGGTAGGGTTTCTGCTCTGGATGTATCGGAGCGCATCAACCTTCCATCGCTACCAATCAAGCTGTTAGTGCCTCGATGGTGTTGGTGAGACTCTGGTATACATCCTATTGGGATCGGTCCTAGGCATGAATAACTCGAGGCATTGCTTGAGGATCCATATTGGCCAGCACGAAGGGTGCATATTCCGTTCGGGGCACCCTCGAAGGGTTCATGCATACTTTCTCCGGTTTCCTCACAAGTGGAGGGAAATCATGGTATTCATTTGAATCTACGTTTAGGTAGTTGGGCCGGCCAGGTGCCTCATTGGATGGGAGCCCTGACCATGCTTCATTTGTCGGGGAAAGACTTAGCCTTTGAGGTGCACTTGTTGGGAGTGCATGATGTGGTTCCTCATGGGATGCACTTTAAATAAGGTGGTTCCTCTAGAGTAACTCGACGTTAAGCTTTCTCAATTCATTCATTTCCTCTTTCTGTCGAGTGAATATCTATTCAGGCGTGAGTGGATCATTTTTTTTGAGAGAAGGAGGTGGTTTAAGGGTAACCAATCCTTTATTATTATCCTTATTGGAAGCTCACTGGGGAGGCAGATGAGGGTTAGCTAGAAGGACGTACATATTTAGGGTGGCCCTCTGATTCCGGGTGTGCACACCCGGTGGTTCGTTGTGAGTCACATCCTGACTGGAACCTTCGTCTCCCGATCCATCCAGATTTACATTTTCCCCAGCGTCACCCATGGGGTTAGCCTCTATGGAGTTGATGAATGCATATCCTGGGGTGGAAGGGACTTCATCTTCCAAATAGGAAGAGGATCTACCGTGTCTTCTGCTGGCCTTCCCTTTCATGACCTGGGATTTCCATCATACTTCTTGAAAAAGAGTGGCGTGGAGAATTCTTTGATGTGACCTTATGGTGTGCCTTCCTCTTGGAGGGGGTGATGATTCAAATGATGGGATAGGATGTGAACCTCCTCTTCTGACTTTCCTCCCCAGACGAGAGAATACTGATTCATGTGGGGGAGGATGTTGTTGAGGGGGTAATAATGCCCACAGACCTGAGGGATGGAGATGACTTTGTTCCTTGGATGTTGAGCCTCCTCCCGTTTTTATTGGTCTTACGGGGGAATTTGTTGTTAAAAATCACCCCTGTCCTGTAGGCATGGTTTGACCCTAGATTGCGGTAGTGGCTGCTGCTATCGCAACCTTCTTGATCTCGCGTGCCCCCATTTGGGGGTGAATGAGATTTGGTACTGAATTCACCTATGGATCAATACTATCTGGGGAGGTAGGAAAAGATCGATGATTGGCCTCTCTTATGTGAGAGGCATGTTGTATTCTCTCAGTGTCATGATTCAGGAGTTCAAGAATGGCATGTTCCTGCCAGGTCTGACGCTTCTGGGACTTACTCAAGGCCTGACTCTGTTGGGTGTGGTGCCTTTCCTGAACATGGGGACCACTTGATTCCCATCTTGACATGATGATGTTGCAAGACACCATACCGAACGGGTTCTTCTGGGCGGGGAGTGGAGTGAAATGCAGAGCACCGTGTTCCCCCCATCCCCTAATATGGGCTCTCGTTAGAGTGTCACCAATTAGGTTGCGCAGTTGGTGAAGCACATGGAGGCATGATTTCTCCATGCTTCCTTTACGCCTCTCGGGTCGTTGTTTCCATGCTGAAGGAAGGGCCTTCAGGTCGTTGGGACGCATGAGGTCTCCTATCATCTTGACATGGTCCAGATAACCGTCATAGGGTAGGAATATCGATTTCAGGCAGCAAAGGGTTTTCCATATATTGGAGCGGACATTGTGCACGCATTCTTCTTACAACTCTCTAGGTATGTCGAACTGTGAGGTGGTCGTGGTCCAAAACATGACAGGTATATCATTCCTAGAAATTCGTTTCCTCAGGTGCAACATATTGGCATACTCCTCTACTAGTGATTCCTCTACTTGGTCAGCCCAACTGAGGTGCTCACCGATAGTGTGGTCAGAGGCACTGGGACTGGTTGGTATTGAATTGTCACGTGGGTGATTCTGAGGTGGTTCAAAGGATGAACGCGGCCCTGGACCATTTCCTGATTTAAGAAGGGTGTCATTGGTGACTAACTGAGAATCTGACATGCTTGATCCTGTCCTTCTGAGTGCCTCGACATATGAGGGCTCTTCTGTGCTTGATTTAGCAATGGGAGGACCTTCCTGTCAATATGGTATTTCATCGCGGGGAGGTCCTCTGCAACGGTGGCCGTAATGGTGAGGACTACCATTACTGCTCGATGCTTCACTGCATAGAGGACTTTTGCAGTGCACACCCTATGGAGGACCTTCAAGGTGTGTCGCAAAAAGGGGAGGACCTTCTAGCCGTGTAGTGTCATTATGGAGAGGGCCTTCACAACAACTACCATTATGGTGAGGATGACCATCATGGCTTGATATTCGATGTGCATACTAGGGAGGACCTCCAGGACACCCTGCTACAAGGGGAGGACCTTCTTGTAGCATGGGGCCAATATGGAGAGGACTGTTACAATGGTTGTTGCGGTGGTGAGGACAACCATCAAGGCTGCGTTAATGGCGAGGACTGCCATTACTGTTGCCGCAGGGAAAATATATGTGGGATACATGCTTGGGAGGGCCTCTAGAATGTACCGAAATGAGGCAAGGTCCTTCTTGTTTCTTGACGTTTCTATGGGGAGGACCTCTGTTATCAGGGTGGAGAGGACTACCACCGTGATCTGATTCCCGGCTTCACGGAGTTCCTTTGCAGCGTAACCCCTGGGGAGGACCATCAGGGTAGGCTACGACAAGGGGTGGACCTTCGTGTTGTCATGAGACATCACTGCGGGGAGGGACTCTGCAGTTGCGACTATGATAGTGAGGACTACTATCATAATCTATGGTCCCACTTCATGGAGAGTGTTTGTAGTGTACACCCAAGGGAGGACCTTCAGGGTGGACTGAAGAATGTGGAGGACATTCATGCTACTCGATCTTCTAATCACGTGGAGGGTTTCTATGACTCCGATCAAAAGAGGAGCTCTCATGATCAATAGTTATCTGCCCATGGGGGAAGACCCCACAGGTGCTATGGGGAGGACCAACAGAGCTTCTGGTAGCAAAATTGCGGGGAGGACCTTCGCAACTGCTACTGCCACTCCCATAATATGGTAATGGATGGGAAGGGCACTAAGCCTTCGTCATGTGTTTAGCAGAATTGGGAACCCCAACTTCTAGCATAGCGGACTCATGAACCTGCCCTTTATTTTTTGACTACCTTCAACACCTTCGGGGCACTTTCTTGTGGGTAGCCGGGACCGTCTACTATTGATAATGGCCTTCAACTTTGGGTCCCGATCTATTTCGGTCCCATGATGTTGTAGTGATATGCCGAAGAACATCTTGACTTTTATCAGGGATATATTCTTTCTCTGGATCATCCACCGTGATGGACGGGTGTCCCCTAGTTGGAAAGTGTGAAGCTTCTCGATCTGGTTACCCTTGCATCGCAGAATATGGATGGAAACCCTCCTGGGGAGAAGCAGGGATGCATATCTACTCTGAGGCGGGTATCTCATATCTTAGATGAGTCCCCTCAATTGGGGAGATGGGCTCACAGGCCCGATTCCTTTCTATTTCCACAGATGCAATTACATTCTAGAAAGTCTGCAAGATATCATATGGGATCGATACCTGCTCCTCCATCGTTTCTAAGATATGTACAGAGACATCTTTGGTTGTAACAGTTATGAAGGCCCATTTCGGTATCAGAGTAGAAATATCCTACTCCGGTCCTACGGTGGTTAGTGGGTACTAACAATTCTCCTGTGTCGGGGCAGGTAAACGAATCTGCCCCTGTACCGGGATACTCCGGTTTATCTCTCTGTTTGACGCCACATCGGGGTGGAAGACATTACTTTCATCTGCAAGGAGATATCCTTACGTTTGTTTGTATCCCACCATATCGAGTCGGTGGCCTTTGTTGACTGGGAGACGTGCCCTCCTATTAATTGCTGCCACATATGGGTGGTGGGATTTTTTGATCGCCACCATGTCAGGATGGCGGGCATCTGAAGCATCTGCTATGAGCTGGTCCTGCAGGAGCCAGGTCACCACCACATCAGGTTGGTGGGCTTCACGACCCTGGGAAGGGATAGGTGCCTGCCTAGTGAGTTCCATCCTATGTGAGCGATGGGCTTGATGAAGCTCGTCGGGGATGCGCGCCGGCTAATATGATGCCTCCATGTCTGGATGGAGGGCTCGGGAGGAGCGAACAAGTGTAGGTTCCTGTTCGTGGTATGTCTCCATGGATGGGCATCAGAGCTCCTCCTCATGGACCAGGGTGATGACCGGTCCCTGATTGTACGTCTTCTGCCCTCGTCGGGTGGTCCGGGGGGCCAGAGCTCTGGGAGCGTGGGCCTGAATCCTTGGGGAGACATCCTCCTCAACAAGAGGATGTTGGGTCGCAGCGTGACCATGATGACGCCTTCCGGTGGGGGCCTTGGAGAGGAACCCCCATTCGTTGGGGATGAAGTCCTCAATGTCGACCTCATATGCCTCCCTAAGATAAGGGAGGTACGCATTGTCCCATTCCAGAGATAGACTCCTGAAACGGTTGGAGACAGAAACAGGGGATGTCTGGATCTTCTTTTTCAGCTACTGTTGGGCAGGAAACTGGTGAATCGTGATGGATTGGAGGGCGTTCATGGCCGCCTCCACTATTTGGAGAGTACCATTCACGTGGTACTCACAGATCAGCGCATTCGAGACCCAGCGTTGAAGACGATGGGTGGGTGACGAGGTCCTCCGTAGGTGAGGACATCCGATCATTGTGTTTTTTGAAGTTCACACTTGTGAGTTCTTTTGCGATGCCATTGGATCTAAGGGAGTTCTGTGGAGTACCTGTAAAACATTTTAACAAATAAAAACAACAAACCCTTCAAAGAAGCATCTCATGATCCCATGCGTAACTAATGACCTTGCATGGACCTCCTTGAGAGTATAAGGGGGAACATTGTGAGATTAGGTTAAAACCGTCATGTTTTATTGAAGATTCACATCAAGTTCACCATTTTTGTTTCGGGTCAGTCTCAAAACTCCCAACAGTTCCGTATCCGATGACGCGTGGACCTGCTTTCCAAAGGCAGGCATTCGCCGGATGGTCTGACCAGCGACGCTTAAGAATTCACATTGGTCGAGAGGATGGGAATTTGGGATTATTGCACCCTTTTGGGGGGAATTATTTCTTGTACCGGGACTCTCTAATAATTTTAGATGTATTCATATGTTTGCGTATCTTTGGTTTTACCCAAGCATAGTATCCACAAATTTCTCATGGTTGAAAATGGTCAGCTGAACGCAGGGGTTCATAGTCATTTATTCCCGAGGTTTACCATCCCTCATTGGATTAATGACCCCGAGGAGTCGAAACACATTGAGGTGGCACTAGGAGTGGCAAGGTGAACCAATGTGATGATAGTCGGATCGACCGATTGTTGGGCTTGAACATCATGGAGGCTTCCTATGTACCTTGCCTATGGGACATGGATCAAAGTCCACGTAGTTTTAATGAGAGCGTTAATGATCCGACGTGAAGGTTTACCCAAGGGGTCTGCTGGTAATCAGGCATGAACCTCATGGAGGCTACCTCCGTATCCATGTGGTAGGGAATCAAAGTCCTCATAGTTCTCATTGGATTGGGAAATAAGATTTGAGGAAGCACATAGTTATGGATTGGGGCTTCAAATCTGAGGAGGCCCAGGGTGATGAATTGGGGTTTACACTCTAGGGATTCCCATAAGAGGATGTCATGGTCGATGATTACCCTAAGCACACGTGAGTCAGGCTCGGTGTGAGAAACAAGGGGAAGCAGGGACCAGAGGTTCACGTCGTGAAAGGTGCATCCTTAAGAAGTGGAGTGGGGATTATGCATGAGGGCGTCCCATAAAGTCAGGGCTTACTCCGAGATGGATGCCCATGGTGACAAAGCGCAGCGTGAGAGGGAAAGGGGTGCTCATGTGCCTGTCACCTCTCATGTCCCTCGAGGAAGTACCCGAGGAATTACCGAGGCGCATGGGGATGGATGCCTTCGGATGTGTATGTCACCCCCTCTCTGGGAAGGGTAGAAGTGCCCGGCCACTGAAGCGTGTAGTCCCCCATTATGGGGAATAGGGGCAGAAAGGGGGATCTCGGGCTAAGACCCCGCATTACCGTGGGAATGTGAACCCAAACAAGCTTCGGGAATCCACCCAAGGGTCGGGGCCACCCCTTTTCCCCTATTTATCGTGGGTATGTGAACTCAAAACAGCGGGCTAATTTGCCTGAGGGTTACACCACACAGATCTGGTGGCTCTGGTGGACACCTCGGCTCAGGGCCGATGAGTAGGCCAATGAGGAGGTAGTGGAGGTTCAGGCCGGATTGGAAAGATTTTATCTGGTTCAGTGAATGGGAACTGCAAAAATTTTGTAAGACCACACAGGGGTATGGGTGGTGGTGCCCTTCGCGTAGGGAAGTGCTACTCGGCTTGAGAGGTCGTCCGAAATCCAGGGTGGTCCACGGACTGAGAGGCCATCCGCGAACCAGGAGGGTCCGCAGACTGGTTGGCATCCCTTCGGACTAGGAGGGTTCGCGGCTTCAGGTTCGACCCGTGTACAAGGTTGGTATGCGGAGGGTTCCTACGAGTAGTGGCGGCCAAGGTTGGCGCATGTCGGGGGTTCTTCGGTGAGGCTTCGCCCGTGTAGGAGGGTTCTACGCGGTGCGACAAGTTAAAAAAGAGGCATTAGCACCCTGGTCCGCGGGGAGTGCATCCGCAAGGTGTTATGGTTCGCAGTCTTCTACTTTTATGTTATTTTAAGTTCACGGTTCACCAAATTTTTCTGAATTTTCAGTTCCTTATTAGTTAGTTCCCAGGTTTATACGTGCTATGGTTCACGAACTAGAAGATCGATGTTTGCGAAATCCTAAGCCTTCTATCAAAATCCTTCCACCCGAATCTGATCGATCTCCTCTGAATCCTCTTCCGTCGATTCCCTATTCCTTTCCCCATAGATCTCCTTTTATAGAGTGGTGAAAGAGATATATCTGTGTTCAAGCGACATCTTTTGCAGGGGCCCATGACCAAAAACCCAGTTTATGGCTGACTTGGTCAATCTGCAACTCATGGTGGTCATTCAGCGCTTCTCCCCCGCGAACCGAACAAGGGGAGTGATTTTCTAGCTCGTAGGGTCCCGCCTCCATTTCGCAAATGACAGCGGAGGCGGTTTGGGCCGGCTTACATGGCTCATGGTTGGGGCGGTTTATGATGGTGAACCGGATTGGCGCCCACCCTGCTTCATGCCCGTGGAGGATCTCCGCCTCCATTCTATGAACGACAATGGTCTGCAGAAGGGGGACGCTTCGCGGAACTGGCCATGAATTGTTAACATTAGACCGGTCCACAGACCGGTTCCTCCTTCACGATCAATGAGTATTGTCCACATTTTCCCATCCCTTTGATGGAAAATTGGGAAAAATATCCCTTGAGTTAAAGGGGACCATCGTTCTCCATTAAAAATTTTTCAGGACTCTATAGTGTCTCATAAATTATGATTATCTATTCCATTCCCCAATACACCCACGATTCCCATTATGCTGTTTTCTTACAAAACAATTACCACAATCCATGTTCACATTAAAAAAAATTACATAAAAGAAAATTTTTCTCAATGAACATAGTCAAGGGGTTAATAAGAATATATTTAATTTCAATAGTTTAAAAACCATTTGACTATTTTAATACATAAGGAATGACATGAAACTCTCCACCTTTGGAAAATGGATCTTGTAGAAACATGAATTGGGATTCAAATTTTAGGGAATGAATATATACAAATATGGATCAATAGATAAAACCAATTAGTCATGAGTATTAACCACAAAACAGACAACACAACTACTATAAACAAGGGAATTAATTATTCTAAAAGTACACTTATATTTGATACGTGACACAATATCCATAGGAGTAAAACACCATTTGAATTGATCTAGAAGGTGGGAGATGATGCAAATCCTTCAAAATCAACTCAGTGTATGAGAATAATTCATGAAAATTGAATGAATAATTATTCAGCAGTCCAACTATTTTTAAATTATTTATATAAGGAATTCAAATTGTGAAAACATTTTATAATCTGAAATTCCAAAAATTCAAAATATTATGAATAAAATGTTTCCTATTTTCAAATTAATTCACTATAGAAATTTTCATGCCTTGTGATGGTTTTATGGCCTATAAACGTTTAGTTCGTTGAATGAGAATAAAAAATTCTACACTATAATATATTCACATTGTGTTACCCATTGATGATGTGAATGTGCCTTTATTGTAATCCCCACCAATGTTTTCAGTATAAAACTAATGAAAAAATTCTTAAGGAACTCTCGGCCTATGGAGAACATATTATATTCATTCACACATTCAATGACATACTACATTAACACAAAAAATTTATACATCCCCTATTATTAGTTAATATTTCATAGCAAAGTCTCTTCAATCTAGAGAGGCCTACAATATACCCAAACAACAAAGGAAACCAAAAAAAGTCCACAATACCTAATGAATTCAAATTGGGTGAAAATATTTTTATATTTCTATGTAATAAATTTTCATATAAAACCAAATTAATTGATCCACATTATTTAAATTTTAAGAAGAATTACATTATTATGTAAATAATATGTTATTTGTTTTCAGTAATGATCACATGCAAAATAAAATATTCTGGGTAATATTAATAATATGATTTCATCTAATCATGATAAATAATTTATTATTTATTAATTTATATTTGATAACCCTGATATATATTGAATTAAAATTTATAATAATGTTAATCAATATATTTTTTACAAAAAAACCACAATAGTTGATCATGATAGAAATTCATCACGAAATAAATATAAAACCCCTAAAACATTATAATCCCACACCATAGTTAGTTTTTTCCCAAAAGAATTTGTAATTACATGGTTTTTACAAAGTTACATATTTTTTCTTGGGTAATATATCCCTATGTATTTTTTAAACATTTAAACTCATTAATCATTGACTTTATGTGTTAAAACTTAGTTTTGTATGCGTTATAAATGATTACATATATTTTAGAAGACAATATGTGGTGTATAGTGTCATCATCTTCCAAAAACACACACATTATAATTTTTAGATTACATGTACACAAACATTCCAAATGGAATGTAGATCAGATATGGATTCCAATGATTACATTCTTAGGTTGTTGGCATGCATTCCTGAATGTAAATGAAATGTAGCTACCAATCAGTAATATATGTATTTATATTCAATTATTATATTCATATGTTCCTCACATTAATTCTATTAGATTAACAATTTATTTTTTTCACTTGTAAAACATATAAATAGTTAGTTGTAATTAATTCGACTAAAATATACATTAAATACAAAAAATTGGTGAAATTGTCACATTTTAAATAATTTTTTTTACTAAAAATCCATTATAAATTTATTTTCATAACATTATCTCTCATATAAAACTTATTTGATCAGAGAGAAAATAATTTATATATTTTTACCAAAACATTAAAATATTTTCTAAAATACATTTCAAGAGTAAAATCATAATAATTTTTTTTGTCTTTTTCATATATTTTCAAATATATAATACATAATTATATTAATTTCGTTTTTATTTTCATAGATATAATTTATATTTATTTAACTAATTATTAGTTGTTGTATCTATCAATTCCTATTATATATAATAGAAATATTAATTTTTTTAAAAATTTTACGCTAATCAAAGGGTCAACTATGTTTCTATGACATTCCATTTTACCTAAATTCTACTCCAGCATTATTAGAAAATAAATGAATATTGGGGACATTCGAATGTAATGTATATGGTTGACATATGGAATGTGAATTTTAATTATATTGAACTCAAATGGAATTGAATCATTATAAAAATATTTAATTAATTTATTAAAAATAAAAATTAAATATTAGATATAAAACATTATATCACTATAATTAATTCATTTTGTTTGTTAATAAATTAACATAATATTTTCTATATTTAATTTTTTACATATAATATAATTTTTTTCTTGAATGATCCATCTTTAAAATATATATCTTCAGTAATACTTCACATGAAATATGGTATGTTGTTAATTTTTATTTTTATAAAATTAAATAAAAAATAAACATATAGGAAAAAGAACTATATTTATGTTAATTTAAAAACATATTATTTATAATAAATATTATTCTATTATTTTTTTAAAAAATTATTTCCATAAAATTATATTGTTTAAAAAAATATATTTACATGTAAGTAATTTATGATTTATAAAATGGTAAATGAAATGGGTATGTCTTCAAGGAAAAAATATGAACACTTGAGATACAATATTAAATAGTTACACAATTTAATTAATTAGATGTAATGTATTTAATGATAAATAATATAATATTTAATTTAAATTATTATGATATAAACTTTTGGTAGATTTTAAATTAATTTTTATTCCTTGTTAATAAATATGAATAAATGTATATTTTTCTAGTAATAATTTATTGAAATTAAAATCATGTGTCCTTTTGGAAGGATCTTTTAAAAATTATATAGACAATTAATAAAAATGTAATAAAATTAATATTAAATAATTGAAATCATAAAATAAATTTATTAATATAAATAATTTCTTCGTTAAAAATGGTGTTAGTAGTAATTATGATAAAAGGAGGATGAGTATTTAGAATTTAAGTTCAATTTTAAGGTTGTAAAAAAATTTCACGTAAATATATAAGAAATTGAATCGTGTGTACATGTGATTATTTTATTTTTAAATGATGTTATATCTGTGACATCTTGGTCCTAGATGCCACATAACTGCTCCCCCGAGCTTTGTGGGAATCCTGGACTCAAGTGAATCTCTATGAATTCCATAGGATACCAACTAGTAATGAGGGCCCAGGTAGATTATGTGGGGAGACTATTCCCATATTACCAAATGTGTAGCGTACTTGATGAATGCACACAATGGGATAAATTGTGGAATCAATATGAGCAAACCGAAGGCAAAATGAAAAATAGAAACAATATTAAAAACAAATATAATAACTATAATTACAATCATGAACTGACGATGATATGTCATGTCAATAGAAAACTGCATAACATGGATACCAGACAGAAGGAATAACATGTTAACCAAAAGTATAATCAAATCAAAAGACTATCACAATCACCCAATGATCAAACTAGGCCCTCTGAAATCAAGATCAATCTTAAACAATAAGAAATTATGTGTTCGAAACCATATTCTTCCATTTTTCAACACATGCGACCATGTAAACAATACTGGGTACCAAACAACACCTAGAGAGGGTGTGATATAAATCTCATTGGGTCACCACCAATAGTGTCTCAAACTTAGTAAAAATTTATTCTATCATGGGGCATGAGTTTAATCCAAATAGAATTGTACATGAATTCTACAATGAGATGTAAAACAAGTCCAAGGAGTTCATCCAAGGTAAAACATGGCTAAGCAATGATGGTGCACAATTGGATTTAACCATAGAACCTAAATGTAAATGAAGGATCCATGGAGTGTATCCAATGTATCTGGTAATTATATTTAAGGAAAACTAATATTTCATACTGGGAATCTAATGAATAGATAAGGATCCAGATCGATGTGGGTATCAACCTGAGAAAACTGTATCTCTTAATTGGAATGGTGTTCCCAAGTGCAAGTGGAATTCATCGATCAGAATCCTGGGTGAGCTCAAGTCAGTCCACTTCTATTTGATTATGAAGAAATTTAATATTCCATTTGGTTAAATTATTTCACTTAATTAGTGTGATAAGGCCATGTTTCATGAAAATATTTGTTCAATACTTTCCATTCATTAGTGCGATGAGGTCATGTGGCATAAAAACCTTTAAACAAGTCTTTTGGTATAATCCTTGCCTGTTATTAGTTTGATAAGTCTATATAACATGAAACCAATCATTTAATACATTTAAAACATAATCCATATTCACCGTTCATTCTTCTATCTTCCATTAATGTGTTAAGTGGTGCTACGGATATGCAACCTATAATAAATTAACATTTAATGTCATTTCTTGTCTTTTAAATACATGTCATTTCACATTACATTGTCAAATTTATTCACATACCTCAGGTTTGTCATGTGGTGAGCATATAGGGTACATTCCATAAATATTTATCATTATAAATAATTCATTTAATGTAGAAACTCTTACCCTCAGAAAGTCAAGCCAAGGTACACCCGAACACAATACCAAAAATGCCAAAAAACTAAACAATAATTATGGAGTAACTGTTGACATGTAAATGATGGAATTGTGGGTGTAACCACTAACAACCAGTCACATATTTGGAAATATTATAATCAAATGGTTCTAATGATTATAAAAATGGAATATAAATTCAGTAAATGGAATCTCATGAAATCTTTAGGGCCCATAGAACAAATCCAATGTAAGTGAACATAAGGGATGATTTATATACCACACACCATATGGTTGTAAGAATATCCTCATCCAATATTCATAGTTGATTTGGCTCTTACCAAAGTAGATCTATGAAAAATAATAATACACTCATACTCGGTCATCTAGGTTGATTGCAAGAGAGAATATGAATGCATTAAATGGAATCGAGTACTTACCATTTTGTATCTAACATGATGAATATAAGCTCAATCATATATTAGAAGAAGGGATCTCTTGATCCATATCATTGGACTTCCAAAATATCCAAATAGTGGGGAAAATGGGTTAATCTGACTAATTCTCATATTAGGAAGAAGAAATAGGGATAATTAAACATTATGGTAAATCTAGAAATATACCCAGAAAATTAGCCTATGTACGGTTTGCCCACGCAGTTTTAAAAACCATGTGTAAAATGTGCATGGTTACATAGGATGAAATGGAAATTTCATGGTTATGCCACATGGTTGTGAAAAAATCGTGTATGGTGGATCTGTCCAAAAAGCACCATTTTCATGGTGAAGCAAACCATGGACCAACCTTTTTCTAACCACGTAACGTAGCCAGATTTCTCAAAAAAAGGATTCCTGGTTTTTAATGTCTGAGGACATCCATGAGACCATTACTAACCCATTATAAATCTATATAATGTCAAATGTAATTATTTAGGCTTAAATTTAAAGTATCCATACCTAATTAAAAAAACAGGGTTATTATGACCTTCCCCTTTAAATGAACTTATCCTCCTATTCACCATTAGGGGAGTATAAAAAATTCCTGAGAATAACAGTGACCATTGGTCACGTATGATAGATTCCCTCTCCCATGTCTCATTCTGTACTCAGTTGTGCTGCCATAGAACCCGTACTATCGAGAAAAACTAGCGTTTTATAACCATCATGCTCTAATCAATGATCTGTACTGGATACTCCTCAATGGTAGAATCATAATCTAACTCAAATTCAATGGGATCAATGATATTATATTGAATATCATGATATAGGAAATGTTTTGAAACATGGAAGATGTGGTGTGTGGTGACGTACCTATGAGGTAGTAGCATCTAATAGGCTATCGACCTGAATCTCTCTAAAATATGAAAAGGCCCTACATAATTAGGCGAGAACATTCCCTATTTTTGTAACTATATTTTAACAATACTAGGATTTACCCAAATAAAAACACAACCCTTGACCTCAAACTCAAGAGGCCATCGACAATGATCTGGATAAGATTTGTGACTAGACTGACCAATAGTCATATGCTTTCTGATAAGATAATCCTTCTCTAAATTCTATAAAATGATATGAGGACCTATTAGGGCTTCCTCATCTACCTCTAGTTAGCACAAGGTTGATCATAATTTTCTATTTTATATGCCCTCAAATGTATCCATCTTAAATATTGCCTTTATTTTTTATTAAAGGAGAACTCAACTAGAGGGATATGATTTTCCCAAGAACTGCAGAAATCAAGGATATATTCTCAGATAATATCCTCTTGAACCTGTAGTATTCATTCTAATTGTCCATCGGTCTGATGGTGATGTGTTTTTCATAGAAGTACCAGAGTATCCCAAGCCTTTAAGAATCAATGTCCGAACCATGAACTGTAAAAAGAATCCCTATTCGAAAAGATAGTACGAATAACCTCATGTAGTCTTTTGTTAACATTGAAATACAATATTACCATATAATTAACATAGAAATTAATCTAAATAGGAATTTAGTATGATTATTTTCTTATGTGGTAATTAACATCCCATATAACATCGCTTCACTAGAGTTTCCTAGGTAAGCCGACTACACAATCTATTAGAACATCTTCCCATTTTCATTCTGGGACTGGAAGCGATTGTATCAATTCTACAGATCTCTAGTAGTCTACCGTCACCTATTGACATGTGTAACACCTTATGATAAATCCTATTATCTGACATTCCATCCCAGACCACCAATACTAGGGTCGCATGTCTCGATAGGTCTATAAGATTCTGGGATGAACTTCCAATTGAGAAACATGGGACTCACACATAAACACTCCTCTCATATCATTAAAAACCCCGATATGTCCACAAAAATGTAGGACATTATTTGTATCCATAAACCAGTCATGATGTGGGTTATCTCTAGATATACTCTCATAGAGAACCAAGCCTTAAGGATCGAAAAAATGTCCACTCTTCACCTCCGCAAGGAGGGAAGAGGTAATGATCAAGGATGATTGGTAAGACTGCTTGTGACTATCGTAAATATCTATAAGTAGCTCAGAAAAGTGGATTATTTACCTCCATTTATCATGGGATTATCATACGAACTGTGTTTCAGTTATCCAACTTATAGAATTAGGAATATTGGAATTCTAAAAATCACATTATTGTCGATATTAAGAACATTTCCAATGTCTTAGGGTAAAGTCATGTTATGAAAAAATATATTTTAGGATCTTGTGGTATGAGTTCACAAAAAATCACTCAACCAATAGGTAGTATCTCCAGTAACATAAGTCATGAAAACACATTCTTGGTCAATCTCATGCATTGGGTCATTTCTCTCATCTTACCTCAATTGCCGAGATCCGTACACATTGAATGTTTCCTCCTACATCAACCTGATACTATTCTGATACCTGATGCATCATATAATATGGAATAACCTATACTAGGCCACAAAAGAGTAATGATATGTGTGGATACAAGTATCTCTTTCAACGCATGAATGTATTTCTCCCAAGATTTTGACCATATGAACTCAACACCCTACTTTGTAAGACTAGTGAGAGGTGATGAATGGAAAGATAATTATTCTATGAAATGAATATAATATACAACTAGTCCCAATAAACTCTGTATGTCAAAAATGTAATTAGGCTACTCATAGGAAACTACAAAACTAACTTTTCTAGGTCAAACACTACTCCTAATTATGATATTATATAACCCATGAAGTTAAATTTTTCGAACCATAAGTGCCACTAAGAAATCTTGGCATAAACATGATACTCTCTCAGTCTATATAAAACGATCTCAAGTTGATTGTCATGGTCATTAAAACTGTGAGAATACACAAAGATGTATTCCACAAACACCATGAAAATATAATACAAAGATGTGTTGAACACACTATTAATAAAAGACATGAAAATAGTGGGAACATTCATAAGACCGAAAAACATAAAAATGAACTCATAAATACTATAAATGCTATATAATGTTATACGTGGAATGTTTAATGGCCTAAATCATACCAGATGTTAACCCGATATGAGGTTAATCTTAGAGAATGCCTTTGCTCCTTAGATCTGGTGTGAGTGATCATCAATTCTAGGTAGTGGATATCAAATCTAGACTGTATGTTGTTTCAATATTCTATAATCTACACAAAGTCCTTAGGTTCCATATGCCTTTCTCTAAAAAATCACGGGTGAACCCCATGAGGATGTACTTGGCATTATAAATTTGTTGGCCTAAAAATTATCTAACTACTACTGGATATATTGAAGATCTTTCGTTCCATCAAATATAGAGGAATGGACATAAGATATTCTCTTGGAACATTATTGATAATAAACTCTACCTCTTTATAAAGAGGTAGGCTAGAAATATCGTTGATAAAGATATCCTTGAAACGATCCACTACTCGATTCTTTTCATCTTGTCATAAATCATGAACCACTTTGAAGTGATTTTTTCTATGGGTGTTTACTCCACCTATACAATTTTGCACTGGTCCATATCTAATAGTATTGACATTCCACTCACCCTTATGTAGATAACTACTACCCTCTGGTGATGTAAATGATACCCTACGACAATAGTAGTCTATATAATAAAGACATTGAACCAACCAGTACATCCCATGTGTGACCTCAAATACCTTAATCTCTAAAAATAAGGGGTCCCATAAGGAAGGGTAACTTTCTAACTCAAGGAGACGTCCCTACATGAGAATATACCCTTTTTTTGTACCCCAAACATCATATCTAGGGTCATTCTACAATAGTAAACATATGTCTCTAGTCAGTGAATTTCCACAATATATATAGACACAATAGGTTTTGAAGTAACTATATCAAATAAAGAAAATACTATAGTAAATTCCACAAGAATAGTACCTGATATTTTAGATCATCATGTAACAGGATCCTCGGGTATCAGATGTAGTGCAATCAACTAGTAAGTTCTATATCCCTATGCCACATGTGGACTACCAGACTGATAACTGCACTTCTAGCACAACTGGTGATCAGAGGTCTCGATTCCATGACCACAACCACATTCTCATCTAGACATACTAGTGCAATTACAACTCCCCTGTTTACATGGCATAAAATAACCCGCTCCTAATGGTTGAGCTGGTGAAAATCATTTTCCACTCGATGTTAGTAGAAAGGTCATATAGAAATGCTAATGACACACTATACAGCGACATGAATGACACTTCATTGTGTATCAGTCACAATAATTCTTCAAATTCAATTATCAACCACACTGATGAAAAAAAAGACCTATAGAAATGGGAAATTTGGTTGTCACTATCCTGATGTGTGACCTTGAGAGATTTATTCCTACCACTGGATGCACTGCTGGCCCGATGTGACACTAGTCCTCAGTGACTGATATTATTGCAATTTATTAGGTTATGGTTATTGATTATATCCTGATTTAATATAAAAAAATAGGTTAGTGAAATACATTAACCTACATACGGATTTCATACTAGATCCCATCATCAAAATTCTTAGCACGTAAATTCTCATCACCAGCTGTAAGTAGTGAAAAGTGCTAAAAATCCTTGAAATGCACTGAATATTCCATAACAGACAAAAAAATATTTTAATGATTCATAAAATTTATGGATCTTTCAGATCTCAGCATTTGAAGAAAGAAATGATCTTAGAAGGAAGTCTGGAAATCATCCCACATCATGCTCGAATGACAACTAGACTTAGTAATCACATCCCAAGAAGGCATATCCAAATCATGAAGCATGTAAATGAAAAGTTGGATCTTCTTCTCTGGAGGTGTTTCCAGCATCATTAAGATATATAGGATGTCATTTATCCAATACTCAGCATATTGCAGACCACCATCCCCTAAAAAATTTGGAGTATGCTACTGCTGGAACTGATGTGCCAGATCTGCCATCATAGTCGAAAGCTATGAAGCACCATACATAGAATGCATCAGACATAGGAAACTATCAGGAACATGAGTATCTGTTTCCAGATCTCATACAGTTGGTGGTTCCTCAAGGTTCACACCTAGAGGTAAGAGTGGCAACTTAGAAACCACCATATCTAAAGCATGGTCATTGCCACCTTCCTCTCATACGACATGAGGACGTCACAACAGCTTTGATGTGAAAATTAAAGACACACTCATCCAAATAGGGTTAAGTAGAAAGATAGCATCACTAGGAGAAGATGAACATATGAAAACTCACTACCCAAGCCATACTAACCAATCTAACCTTGTAGATGACCAGGTATGAGTATATTCTCAAGAATAAGAATCATTTCTATATAAAATTATTTACCAGATTCAATCATTTACCATTCATAATCATAACAAGATAGAGTAAGGACGTGCATCAATTTCATTTCAGAAATCATGTTTTACTTTATAATTGATCGATATTTTTGGTTAATCAGTTCCCATACACCTATCACTATAAATAGAACCGAATTAATTATATAATGATGTATCGACTCAGTAAATTACACATCCCATCAAATGAGGGCCCATATTCATCATGAATTGTGAAAGGAAATAACTAAATCAAAACCATGAGTAATAAAAGAGTATGAAAACTATTACCGTATAACTCAACAATCATAGGAATGTTAAACAATGAAAAATAGTGCAATTCCCCTATATGGAATCTCAATGGTCATGATTAGATAATTATAGGTTTCTATAATGATTCATTAGATAATAATCATTTCCCCCATATCATCATTCTAAAGATGAAAGAAAATCCTAAAAAAGTGAAATCAATAACACCACACAACATGTAGATCACCTAAATGGTGAAAAAATTAAACTATAATAGGATAATGGAAAACAATAATTATATTTTAGAAACATTTTTTTCATGCAAAAAATTGGTTCGTGATTCTAAAGCATGGCATATGATAGAGCCCCATAGCATTCTTAGTATTCAGTCTATTATATCCAAATTGTAAAGAATGAATCGAACCACCACATATAAATCATTGTGATAGTCTGAGCCTAGATTCCACGTAACTTGTTTTCCTGGCTCGGTGGGCCAGATTTTCTCAAGCATATCTCCATTAATTCCAAATGTTGTTGACATGGACTGATGTCCTAGGATGTGTTCATCTAGATATTATTCCCTCATTACCAATGTGAAGTGCAACAGATGAAGGTAGTCAATGGGAAAAATAACAGAAATAGTATGAGTAAAAAGAAAGAACAATGGAAAATAAAGACAATAGTAACAAAAACATAAATATCTGTAATAACAGTAAATAAATAATGATGATATGTAATGTCAAATGAATATTGAAAAACATGGACACAAGATATATTTCATAAAATGTTCCTAAAATTATAATGAAACCAAAAATACTACCCCAAGCATTCCAGGATCCATCTCAAACCCATTCTCTCAATCTCTATCCCAATCAACAAGCAATCATGTTCTCGAATCTATATGCTTCTTGTTGTACACACCTACGACCATGAAGTCATCTTTTAGTACCATACATTTCTCAGATAGGGTTTCAGAAAAAGCTTAGTGGGACACTATCTATAGTGTCTATAACATCCATCCTGTGTAGTGGAAATGTAAAAGTGTGGAAGCATGCATATATAAAGTAAATTAGTACAATGAAATTAAATATTGAAGTTCCTGCTTCATCACATGGCTAGATTCTAAACATAAATATTCCTATAATTCATTATTACATGTTTATAAATATGTCACATTAATGAAATTTATCATTTTCAATGTTATAACAAGGCAACCTATATTAACTTTTAAAAGTGAATTCCGAAGGTAAAAACCAAGGTGATGTAGAACTCAAGGGCCACCAACTCAATAATAACTATGACATGGCTTGGGGAAAGATTGTAATCTATTGTTCATAGTCCAAGGAATTCCACAAAGAGATTCATATAGATTCCAGGGAATTCATCCAAGGTAAAATATGTCTATGAAATGAATGGGCCCGACAGGATTTAGCCATGGAATGTAATTATCAATGGTGGATCTAATGATTCTTTCCAAGGAATCCTATAATGGTATTTTATGGATCCTATTATGTCATACCGAGAATCCAAAGAATAGAAAAGGATCAAGATCTAGGTTTGTCTCATCCAAAGAGTGATGTATCCTTGATTCAGAATAGGGATCCTGAGTGCTCGTAGAATTCTCCGATCAGAATCCATGGTGAACATCAGTAAGTCCATAACTATTTGATTATGAAGTCATGTAATATTTCATTTGGATCAATCCATTATAATCATTTATTTGATAAGTTCATGTATCATGAAATCGTTGGTCCAAGAACATCTTTTCATTAGTGTGATAATGTCATATAGCATGAAAACTTTTAATCAAGTAACTTGTTTCAATCATTTTCATTCATTAGTCTAATGATCCATTGTATCATGCAAACATTGATTTAATCAATTTAAAAAATACTCCATATACTCTGTTCATTCTTCTACCTTCCATTAATATAGTAAGGGGTGTTACAAACATGCAACCAATTATTCATTTACATTTACGTCCAAGTAATATCCTTTGAATACATTTCAATTAGAATTTCACATTTCATTTTGAAATTGAAGGAATTAACATAGGTCAGTCAACTGGTTAGCATACATGGTACATTACTTTAGGAAAATCTATTTATAAACAATCCATTTAATTTTGAAATGCTTACCCATAGGAAGGTCAATCCAAATAACACCTGAATGGTGGCTGAAATGTCTCAAAACAGTAAACAAAATTTATGGAATAACATTTTATATGGAAGACATTGCATTTGGGGTGTAACCATTAATAACTAATCACATTGTTGGTAAGATCATAACAATATGGTTCTAAGGATTATAATCATGGAATATAAATTCTATAAATGGAACCCGTTGAAATATGTGGTCCCCATAGGACAAATCCATAATCATGGAACATGATGGAAGAGTTATAGAACAATGAACATAGGGTTGTATCACTCTCCCTTTATGGTATTGTCCCCTAATTTTGAAAGGATCATAGTAAATTGATGTAAAATAAAAAAAATCTCATACATAGATGTCTAGGTTGAGAGAAAGAGAGAAGAGGAAAGGATTAAACGAAATCAAATACATATTTTTTTCACATCCAACCTAAAAAATGGGATCTCAATCGGATCTCGTGTGAAGGATATCTCTTATTCCAGATAATTAGCCTTCAAAAAAAGATCTAATTTGAGATAAAATGTTGTCAATACTGCTGGTCCATGTATTAGGATGAAGACGGAGGGTAAATAGATCATTTAGAGATAAAATGGAAAATTAATTAGAAAATTATACTATGTGTGGTTAGTCCACATGATCCTATAAAGTCCATGTGAGGTGGATCTATATGAAAAACGTCATCCACACAGTTAGGAAATTAGAGTTCAAACCATGATCCAATTGTGCGCTAACCACGTGACTTCAACAGTATTCCAAAAATGATGTGTTCTAGACTTCAAACACATCCTAGAGACCCCTAAGATGATTACTAAATCATTAGGAATCTATATATGGTCCAATGTATATTTATAATAGAATTAATAGTACTGTTATCGGAGTGAAAACATCATTCTTATATGGTCGATAATTACTTGGTTTGAGTGTAGGGGATAAATATTTTATGATTCAAGAAAATCGCTAAGAAAAATAATCATTATACCATATTAATAAACACATATATTTTGTATATATATATATATGAAAATATAAATTATTATATGAAATATTTGAATCATATAGTTACGAAACATGGAATTTTTTTAACAACCACTGTCATGGAAGATTACTTTTTTCTATATTCTTTGGCAGGGACACACATTTAGACCTATTATGTTTGTATTGTTGTGTATATAATAACTACATTAAGGGTACCTCATAAATATTTTTTATTAATAGTAATATCTAATTCTTATAATAAATGTATATTCTTATCATAACTTACAGATTGAATGTTCATTATCTTAATATTGAGGATGGGTATACTGTATGTTATATCTTATGATATATTCCAATATTGAATATATTTTTACAGTACTCCACAATAATGATTATATTATCCCCTGTATCATATAATTTAATTTATCCTAATATCTGAAAGGTTGTGAGTCAAATTTAAGAATGGTCAATTATCATTATTATTCTTGTCTATGATAACAAGTTTATCAAAGTATAGAGAATGTTATATGATTATATAGTTGTGTTAAAAATAAATTGGTTCATAAAAGTTAAAGGGATATATGATTAAGGATCTATAAGAAAACAAGAAGTATATGTATTATATTCAAGGTCAAGGGTGGTAAAAAATAAATATTACATAACAACTATATCAATATCCCAATCAACACAACTACAAGGGGGTGCCCCATAGAATGAAAGTGTTCCACATATGTAGATAATCATTTGTGGTAAATCATATGAAAGACCATATACCAGGGCACACATAAGCTCAAATGGCCTTTTGAAATTGTGAATATTGTAGATTTACATCTAGTCTAGTAATATTTTGGGTGCTATTTTTTACACTACGGTTTGATAAATAGAGAGTGAAAATAAGAAATGTGAAAAAAAGATAGGGCATAGTTATATAACATGTACTGATATGTGAGTATAATTATATAGTTACTTTTAAAAAAAATAAATTTTCATATAATGGGAGAAGGATGGTTATAATAATGTAATAAAATATGTTGTATAGATGTGAAAAAAACATGATTCTTTTGTTATATGTTAGTACCCTGAAATTAGGATCGACACTCTCTATACTCTAGTTATCAATTAGTGTTGGACTTTGGGAGAAAGGGAATTTTTTACATAATGTGATGGAAATATCAGATTAATCACAACTTTTCACAAATTCATATAGTTTATATTATAATTATATTTATTTTATTTGAAAATAGAAGAAATTATTACTATCATTATTCTTGGCATGGTATTTGGGGACACTAAATACTAATACTACTACAAATTTGAAAGAGTTAATGCTATATAAGAGTACTGATCAAATAACAATTAGGTTAATGTACACCATGATATGAGTAATGATTAATAGAATACCAATGTACATCTGAATGAATGTTAACAAGGTATTTAAACAAAATATGACTCCACATCCCAGCATGCTCACATACATAAACACATACATAATTACATGTTTATTTATGTATTTATTTTCTTATTATTGTTTAATCATTTTATAAAAATATTTCTGGGTGTGTGTCAGTCTGTATGAAACATTACATAAGATAATATAACTAAATATTAACTCCCACATATGTATATGAATGAAAATAAAGATTATTCATCAAGAAGGAAAAATAATTAATATCATTAATAAATATATATATGTTTTATACTTATAGTAATCCAATATTTATATATATATATATAATGAATATATATTTTTAAAAAAATTCTATTTTATCTCATGGGAAGTATTTTTTTAACAACATTATCATAAAATTCTTATTTTATTAATTTCTTTATATGAACGAATGAAAATATATTAAATATATATCTATAGGGTATCTACATAGAAATGTTTATTGTCCTACATCCTTGATATACACTATATTTCTTCTTTCTTATATTAGATTTAATAATCGTTCCTTAGTGTCTCAATCTAAAGGAATAAATATCTCATCTTAACAGTATCTTTTCCTGAAAAAGGTTCCTAAATCCTAGACTAGATAACATTTCAATATATCTTTCAATAAATAGTAAATGTTTCCTATAAAATATTTATCTCATCCTCAATTACCTTTTGAAATATGGTTCACCCTTCTAGACTATTATACGCTTTTATTATATCATAATATTTATTTCCATTATTTCAGTTCAACCATTAACCATTAAAACAAATATCCATCATATAAATTAAATTACTTTATTACTAGTGGCATAGAATAAAAATCTTACAATCAAATGATATGATAAATATTAATCCCTATTATAAAACAAAAAAATACCAAGAGATTAAAGAAATATAAAATTTTAAGGTCTCAGATCCAAATGGACATTTCATTGTGATTTTTGGTTGGCGGAGTTACTCATGAGGTAATTGAAGATGATGTATGGTACTAACGCAGAAATATCATCTAAAATGTCACTACAGTGTGGATCCTTCAGATTCTTCTTATGGTGATGTGGAATAGATATCCCCAATATATCCTAAGGATGACTAGAGTAGTTTAGAGACACATCCAATTCTAATGTTTTTACAATATTGAAAAGCGATGAAACGTAGGCCATTTATTGGTTGTGGGGAAATGTTGGTATAGAGAGGTCCACCTATTACATAGTCCATCCACATAAAATTTTTTATTATGCCACTTTATAGGAAAGTGGGAAACCATAATTTTCCAAACAAAGACCATTACGTGCTGAAAGAACTCACAAAATTATAAAATACTAGACTATATTTATTTAAATCAAACACTCTATATGATTCCCAATGTAGAGTACTAACCTGGGTGTCTGGATTCTCCTTGATGAGTTCTTCAAGGTGAGAAACCATTATGTCCATTGTCTGGATGAATTCCTCCAGGTTGATTTTTCCATGGTTGAAGCCTTAGGTGATTATTTGGTTTTGGTTGTTGATCCACGCCTCTATCTCCTCAGTGGCCTCAACCTGCAACCTTCATTCATAAATCCATAGAATATCCTCATTTGAATCATTGTGAAGAAGGAATTGTTCAGTAATTTCTTCCTTGGAGTGGAGTATGAGACTCAGACATTCCCCTCCATATTCTTCCATCACTCTTGGTTCTCTGCTTTGATCTCCAATTTCCCTACTATGTGGGTCTTTGATTTCCTTACATCCCCATTTCATAGCTGACCTAGTTTCCATTGGTTTAGGTAAGTGAAATTTGTCTTTGCGTCCCTTTGGTTTTTCCCGTGGACTATAATGAATTTCCGTGACTCACGCTTTCCTTCTTTCCCCTTCTTCCTTATTGGGTTGTGGGGTCCATTCCCTCAGAAACAGTCCAGACTATAAACTGAAGTTGGTTGTAATTTTCATCACCTGAATTTTCTTCCCCAGATGTTAACATTTGTTCTTGAACATCCAGACCTTCAAAACAGGTTTTCATCTCTACATTTGGGACTTCTATGAGAGGCCACATCCTGCACGGAGAGTCCACCTTTTCCTGATTCAACCTCCATGTTATTAGTATTCTTCTCCTCACTCTTAGGCTTCTAATAGGATGGGTACATAGATGTAGTAATGTTTGGGTCCAAGGGCCCCAATACACTGGACACATCCTGCCTTCCTTAGCCCTTATAAGGTTTTGTAGTCACCATCTTGAAGGACTTCCCCTGCCACATACCAGATGGCTCTACCTCCTTGCTAGAATCACCAACAGAAACACCCTTGTCTCCTTTTTATTCCTCCACCGCCACCAAGGACAGAACTCCTATATCACTAGGTACCTTTGCATGAGGTGAAAGAAACCTGATGTCTAAGGATTCATAAATGCAAGCCTCATTATCTTTCTCTGAATCCAGCTGGTCATGCCTAGTCTGCTTACAATCACATAGATCATTCTTCAGGTGGGAAAAAATATCCACAACCTTGATTGCAGGACTTTATACTTCCACCACAGACATACCTCCTGTCTGAGCCGTTTCCTTAACTCTGTCAATCATCAGATCAACACCCCCACACCTAGCTTCATGGGGAATGGGGTCTTTAGTGTTGGGTTTAGGCTGCAAAGTAGTCCATTCATTTCTAAATTACACATTCATGAACCATGAAATTCCCATGAACATGACTGTAGAGGGAATAGGTTTCCACAACATTTCTAAATGTTCAGGTTTTTCATCACCAAATGAAGATAAAATGTTGCACCTTTTCATCCAAGGTGTCTAGGAGAAAACGTTTTATGGTGTACTAGAGGAATTCAATAGATCTGTGCGGGGAGTGTAGTGTTTGGGAGAGTTCATTCATAGATTGTTTAGTGGGTTGAGAAGAAATTCCATGGAGTATAAGGCCCAAACTATCTCCTTTTTGCCCAGTTACTGGTCCATTTTGTATTCATTCACTCATGCACACCTAAAATTGTTCTCTCTGGTATGGGACAACAATTCATGTTAAGGCTCTTTGTCTTTGGGATGATTCTGTGGGCCTCCTAAAGCACCATGATTATTCTCTCTACCCTATAATGTATATCACCATAGTTTCCCAATCTAAGGCACCCAAAATGGCATATTTGGGTTGATGGGTATGCTAGTCTCTTCCATCTGAATGAATTCTGTTAAATACTAATGGTACATGTAGGTGGAGGAAATGTATGGGGGTAGTGGTATGTGAAATCATGAGATTGATGTTTTTAATCATTAATGAATTAAATTTTACGGGAAACATCATTATAATGGAGAAAGGCTATGTACTATAGTCTAGATCTATTCCATACTCATCGCATCTCTTTGGATAGTGTGGATAAAGACTCCATAATTATATAGAGCTCCCTCAAATATATTTTTCCACCCACTAGAATATGATTTAATAAGAAAAGAAATTCCAAGTTTCTCATATAAAATTATGTATAACTTCTCTATACATTTCATAAAGGAAATCATGGTTCTTACATCCTAGACTCACATGCCTCCTATGACATTCCATTCGTGGAGTATGTCTCTCTATGGTCCCATCATTTAGGAAGTTATGATGTTTTAATGGGAGACTCTCTTGAATGAATTTTTATCCTCCCCCTAATGGCTGGGAATCTATTATATTATCTTATGAACTTTTATTTATATGATAAAAATATTTGTATATTTGAGGGAGTTCTGTGTTCTGAAAACAATGTTTTTCATTTTGGGTTGTACCATTTTCAAGGAAAACTACATCATGTTGTAGGATGACTATTCTATGGTTAAGAGGGGTGCTTTATATTCTTATAGTAGTTAGTTGGCCTATAAATACATGAAACACTTCCAAAAAAACATTTCTCACATTCTTCTCTGTCAAACCCTATGTCCCTTGGAGTCCTTCAGTAATGTATTAAAACACATTTTGATATGAAATAATCAAGTAGTTATCCATATTGATATTTGGTGATTTTATGGGAGAAATATAAAATTTAATGTTTTTAAATTTATTTTTAATATTATTTTACTCTCATTATTCTTTCAATTCTGTGGATGGTGGTGTAAATTATACTAATTCAGTGTATTTTTTTCTTCTCGTTTTGTAATGGAATCCTACAAGGGGGTGTTTATTTTTTGGAGAGGTGGTCAGAGATATGAATTCTTTTACTATTCTCAAGAGAAGAATGTTTAATATTTGAGGTAGTGTATTTATTTATCCTCTACTATAATAAATGAAATCATAAATTTATCTTTCTTTATCTAGTTTCAGTGGTAGTGGAATTAACCCCAATATATGATAAATTAGATATGAAATGATTTCTTATGGTTAGAGATAAAATGTCTTCATTCTCCATGGTAATTGATTGCCACTCAAATTACTAGATATTGGGTTACATAAGTTCTATTCTTTAGTATGATAGTTATGATTTTTTATCATGTGGAATTTGATAGAATTATTAACGAATGTAAATCCATAATTTATTTTTGAATTGACAATGAATGTAAATTTGTTTGTTTAATGAAACTATTTTTCATGTAATTTGTTCCTAATCAATTTAATACATAATGAATTTATTAAATATATTATTTTGATCCTTTTGTTAAGGAAATTGAATAAATGACAAAAATATTTTTATTTGTGATAAATAAATATAATATATTAGTTTTTTGAAGATTTTTTTATAAAACTATATATTATTCTAGAATCAATGTTTTTAAGAAAATTACCATTTAAGATTTTTCCTTAGGTTGCCCATTATTTTATCCTCGAATAATGAAGTAGTTAAATAAATATGGAAGAAAATATGATTTCTAATAAAGATAAATTATTTGGGGCCCTATGAGTATATTATATTTTGAACGATTAATTCCTTGTTTTTTGGGTTGATAGATCCCATTATGATGTAATAGATGAATGTTGTGTCTCTAGTTTCATGTCTTAATATTGACTATTTTTTGTCATTCCTTTCTTGTGATATAGATATGATCATTTATATGAGTTGTTAGTGTAGGATAACTAATTAGATATTTTATTGGAGTTTTGAGGGTGTGTCGGTAGTATATTGCATTGATGGTGAGATTCACTATGATGTGCATGATGGTGTTGGGGATAAACCTAGGAAAATGGAACATTATTCTTATGTGATTAACTGTTGTGATGATAAAATTTGGAATCATTTTTTCGAACTATTCAAAGGAAAGATGGTCAGTTTACTAGAATACCATGCATTATGAAATGTTAATGATTAAATAAAATAACACAAGTGATTTTGGATTATTATAATTTGAATTATTTTAATTATTAGAAACCATGTATTATGTTATATTATTTATGGAGGGTATAGAATTATTTTAGTGGTTTCAAGTATTTTAATAAAATTAATGACAACTAATGGATAATATCTTATTTTGAATAATATAAATTGCCTATATTTAATGTCATAATTTAATATATTCCTCCATAAATTATTGTGTGTATATTTAATATATAGTCCATATCAATGGTAGTTAGGATTATAATTAAGTAAATTTTTACTTCATTTTTTGATGAATTTAATAACCATAGTGTCATTATTAGATTTATTATATCCTCTATGATTTATGATTTTAAATTTTGTTCTACCCATATAGGTATGGGGATTGAAATAAATTAGAATTTGGGAGCATAATTTATGTGACATCTGGGTTAGTGAGGGATGGATATTTAACTACCACTTTTGGATGAAATCTTTTCTCTTGGTTATATTTATGTACGGGTATGCATGGTTGTCATTTTCCCCCATTTATGTGTATAATATGATATAATTACTTGTTTTTATTTAAAAAACATGTATATCTAGATATATTATGCTATGTTTTACTATTGTTATGGCGTTTTTGATATTTGATTTCGCATTGTGAATCACGTGTCATCTGGGATGTGATTACATGAGCTATAACACACAATATTGGGTAGAAAAAATATAGGTTGTGATGGATCTACAAATCTAACTGGGTGATATATGGATATGTGGAATGGGATGACAATATTATATGATATAGGATATGCATGTTAGAATTCATTATCCTAGGTGTCTTTTAATATAACTTCATTGGGAGTGTGATTTCTAAGGATGTATGATATTCGGGAAATGTAGAAAACCAATGGGGAAGCAGTTGCAGGGTACCACTATTTGATAATATATTTTATAATATATTTTATGTTATAATTATAAAATGATAACTATTTTGAGGTTGATAACATTGTATAACTGATTTACTGTTGAGTTAGACTAGCTTTCAGCTCACTAGGATTTAGTATCCTTTCTTTATGATTAAATAAAAAGTTTTGTATCTACCTAAAAAATAATCAATGAGTTTTTTCCATTATTATATTTATGATATATGGAATAGAACACATTCATATCTTAAAAATCTTAATTAAGAAACTATATTCATGAATTAATAAATACATAAGTGAAATAGTTATAAATTAATGAACCTATTATGATTGAATTATAACATGACCCTTAGAATAGTAACATGAACATTAGAAATACTAATCCAGTCAATTGAATAGTAGACCTCACCTATGAAAGTATAAAGAAATATTTAGACACCTCAAAAATAGTAATATGATAATTTATATCATACTATGAGTAAATAAATTTTTTAAAATTGATAAATTATGTTTTGGTTTATTTTGTAAAACCTATTTGTTAATTTACAATTATATAATTACACGAAAAATTAAATGAAAATTAATTATCACAAATAATATTCATAAATTATTAAGTTTTTTCTCTTTTTATTATAATATAATTTTCTAAGACATTAACTAATTTATCAATGTGCCATAAATTCCGTTATAACTTTTAAATAATTAATTTTTGAATAAATTATGATTTTAATTAAATATTTTATTTATCATATTTATAAAATAAGTTTTTTAAAAATTCAGTTCATTTTTATAATTATAGGAACCAAAAAATGGTTACGGTTAGCTTTTTGGGATTTTTTAAAATAGAATAATTTTTTTGAATAGTAAAATAATTTAATTTATCGTATATACCATCACTAGTTGATTACACTATTTCTAGAGTAATTTGAAATTTAATAACCATAATATAAAAATATTCATATATATTTATTATATTTAGTTATGTTAGTGAAAATATTAACAATCTTGATCCACATTAAAAAAATAATAATGAAAATAACAAATAAACACCCCTCTCTACCCCTATAAAAACCACCCATCACCACCTCTTTAATCAAACATTTCATGCATTGAAGGTTGTCCATATTCCAACTAATACTCTTCGCATGCCTCCTTTCACTTTTAGGAGCCTTGTTCATCAACAAAATTTCATATCAAATTTCTCTAAGGATGTTCTAAATGATAATAATTCAACAGTTAAAATTCATTTTCATTTTTTTAATTCCTTTTCAAATTCATTCATTTTCTTATTCTAGCATCCCTTACACTTATCCTTGTGTCATAAAAACTATGCTATATTATATATACATGAAATTAATTATGGTAATGGAACAATCCATTTTTAAATCTCTTCAACCATACAATTTTTTAAAAAAATGAGAATATCATCCGTGATATATCGAATTACCACCATCCTAGATGATGCATTTTCATTTATATATACTCCTTCAATGATGAACATAAAACATTTAAAATGGTTGATATTTAATTTATTATTTATGTTATAATTTTTTAATATTATAAAACTATAATATATTAAAAATAGTATGTAACACAACAAAACTAATTGTGATGATCGAAAAACCAACATATTTCTATTAATGATTATCATTAACGTTTTATCTAATGAGTCATCCTCATGTATACAAATAAATAATATTTAATAACAATTAATCCTATTTATGTTCTTTAATAACATATAATATCAATTCATATTATGTATCATCATTTTACACAATCATCCATAAATGTACTCAAATGAACTGATCATTAAAACTATGAAAACAAACACTCCTGAATGATTAAATTGAACATTATAACTCATCAAAGATACCATAAAAATTAATCAAATAATAATTAATAAAATAAATTTACAATAAGTTCTACATTTAGTAATTATATAATAAAATTATATTACCCAAGATATTAATGAGAAGAATGTATTCATACACATGGTAAAGGGATTTCCAAACCCAATTTCATTTTTGGGCTATTCCTCCTTTTTGAGAGATTTTTTGGGTGAATTTTCATTTAATTTTACTCATGTTTAATTTCTTCATTATTTTTTTTATAAATGATTTAAATATTTATAATATGGTTTTATAATAAATATACATATTTTACTAATGGATGTTTCTTTCCACATCACATTTGAGTCATCTTGTGATAATTTATTCTTCACTCAAGTGAGATGATTGTTATACCAAATATGTTTTTGTAGGATCGAAATATAATATGAGATGCTCAATATACAAGAGGGGGGGTGAATTGTATACTTTAAAAATTCCTTTGGAACCTTTAAAGATAGTTATGAATAACTATGTTTTCCTTAAGTAAAGGAAAAAGGCTAAGTTTAACAAAGTTAAACTAGGAAAATTCACAACACCTCAACACTGAACTAAACTAGCAAAGTGATTCCAATAGTAGGTTCCGGAAATATGGTTCCGGAATTTGAAACATAACAAAAGTTACAATATGAGATTCTACCTTACAGCGTATAGAATCTAAACTAATCATAGTAAGGAAGTATAAGAAAGTTATACTTTCCTTAAGATACAAAATACAGCGGAATAGAAACAAGTAGTAAAACTACAAGTAACAAGAATAAGTCTTTTAACCCAAAGAGAAGGGTATCCAACATCCTTGGATAAAGGTCCCTTGATTTATACTTTCAAGAAAGTCTGTCTTACCCACACCAGGGTAAGCCCTCGATACGAAGATCGGAGTCTCTGTCTTGCTATCCCCGCAAGCCCTCAACTTCAAGGTAGTTGGCAACCTCTGTCTTCCTCAGCAAGGAAGCCCTCGATCTTTAAGGTAGTCGGCACCTCTGTCTTCCTCAGCAAGGAAGCCCTCGATCTTTAAGGTAGTCGGCACCTCTGTCTTCCTATCCCCGGAAGCCCTCGAATGTAATCACCAACATTCGGAGTCGCACGAAGCTTTGAGAGTTAATAAGAGACTCTCTCTCTAGAAATCACTTCAACAACATGTAAGCACAAAGTCCAAATTGTTCATCCATCCGTTGTGAGCTTTTTCAAATGAGCTCCTATTTATAGGTAAGGTCGTCTCCTTCTCCAACGGTCATATTTTCCTTAATGATCGGAGGGACCTGTACACGTGTCACTTAGACAACGGTTAGTTTATAACAAAATGGATGACATCGTTTTATAACAAAACAAGTGTAACAGAATGTACGACATCGTTTTAAACTCTAACATAATGGTTCGGAATAGAAACTTCAGAGTGAAGGTTCAGAGTGAATAAATTCAAAGTGTATAAAACAATGATAATCAGATTCTGTTTAATAGGTGAATTCGGAATGAGAATTCGGAATAGGAATTCGTCATCAGAAATCGTAATGAGAATTCATCATCAGAATTCGTAATGAGAATTCATCATCAGAATTCGTAATGAGAATTCATCATCCGAATTCGTAATGAGAATTCATCATCAGAATTCGTAATGAGAATTCATCATCAGAATTCGTAATGAGAATTCATCATCAGAATTCGTAATGAGAATTCATCATCAGAATTCGTAATGAGAATTCTTTATCAGAATTCGTAATGAGATTTCGGAATGAGATTTCTTCATTAGAATTCGTAATGGGAATTCTTCATTGGAATTCGTAATGAGAATTTTTCTGCAGAATTCGTAATGAGAATTCTACTTCAGAATTCGTATCCTGAATCTGGAATAGAACTTAGTCAGAGTTCATATCCGGAATTCGGAATGAAACTTCCTTATAGTTCTTGTCCAGAATCCGAACCCTAAAATAGAATGCTTTATATCAATGTTTCAATGATTCCCAGAAAATGAATCCGAAAATCATACTTAAGAAAAATGTGGATGAAAATATGATAAGGATAATTTTTCTTATAAAAGCTATTTTCCTTAAGAAAGCAATTTTCCTTAAAAAAGCAATTTTCCTTAAGAAAGCAATTTTCCTTAAAGATAAGGTGTTTGTGATTTTCAAAACAAGAAGGAATGGAAAAGTCATAAGGAAAACCTTATTGACTCAACAATCTCCCCCTTTTTGGAAAGCACAAACATCCTTACGAAAAAGCTATTCCAAGAAGAAAGAAACACATTTAAGCTTATCTCCCTCGGTTTAAGGATATAGATGAATACGACTAACTCCCCCTTTAGCTTTGAAACTCTAAGGATCGTATTCATATTTCCGGAGTGATGTTTCATAAGAAGGTCTTCTTTAAGAAAAACTTCCCCTTAAACAAACTCTTATTGGAGTTCTTTTTCCTTGGGTATTTTTCTTTCTCCCCATTTGATAAACTCTTATTAGAGTTCCTCTTTTTCTTAAGGATCTTTTCCTTCTCCCCCTTTGTGATTTTCAAAAAGAATTGGAGGGAATGGAAAAACATAACAAAGTACCTGAAAAATTAGTAATGACAACAATAGAAACAACAAGTACCACTTTCATTAAAATTGGAATCTCAACAACAAAGGAAAAAAAATACAACAAAAAGATCGGATTGGTTATTTCGGATCTTTCTCCTTCGACATTAGCCCCTTAAGAATCGTCTTGATCTTCTTTAAGTCTTTGTGATCTTCCTCTGCTTGCTTATCTAAGACGACTATTCTTGCTGACTGAGCTTCAATTATTTCTTCCTGAGCCTTCAACTTTTCTTCCTGAACATTCATCCTCTCTTCCCGAGCCTTCATCCTTTCTTCAAACTCGATCCGATAATCCCTTTCAAATTTCCAACTTTGATTAACGGAATTGAGCTTTCCATTCAGATCTCTCACTTCCTGAATCCGAAAGTTCTTTTCCTCTGTCAATTTCTCTTCGAAGGATGCAGTCAGCTCATTAATCTTCTTGTCTTCGGTCTCAAAGGCATCCTTAACATTATCTTGAAACTCATCAAGCAACCTCATCTCTTCCACATTCTTCTTCGACCAGCTTGTCATCATCTTACAAGATCTTTTCTGAGCTTCGTAACCAACAAAGAATGTTTTGAACTGAGCTTCAATCTCAACACACTTATCCATAACCATCGATACGGAGTTGGTTTTCTGATTCAACGCATGTTGGAGCATCTGGCATCTAGAGTCAATACTAGAGAAGTTTGGAATAGTTCCTACCAACTTCTTTAAGGACTGAACAACAAAGTCATGCCCCAACGATGATGACTCCGAATCGGAAACCTTTCTAGGAGAATTTTCTTCCTCAATAAGCTCCAACTTCCTTTTAGAAGAACTACCAGCTTCCTTCCTCTTTCTTACTACTGAGCTCGGAGTCTCGGTAAGAATTTTCTTTCCCTTATCTTTTTCCGGAATAGAATCCTGTTCCGGAGTTTTCTTTTCACTGTCAGAAACTTGAACAACAAAATCTTCCTCATCAGCAACTTCTTGAACACCAACCTCTACGTTTCCCATCTGAGAAATATCTTGTAAAAGTTGTTCTTCTTCTCCATGATAGGAAACTTCTTCTTCTCCTTTCTCTTCTTCCATCGCAGGAGTAAGTAACTTCGAAGATTCAGCTTCTGATGTTCGTAGTGATAAGTGTTCCGAAGGAGTTCCCTTGTACTCATCAACTTGTTTTAGCACATCTCCTGTCTCACCACTTCCTTCAGCAGCCTCTTCAACTTGTTCCACTTGCTCTTATTCCTCAGTATTTGTGGCAACAGCCTCTTCCGGGGCAACAAGATTTCTTCCTGGAGTCTCAGGTAGAGATTCCAGAGAGAAAGTTCTCGGAACTAGAATTGTTGCAGAAACCATTTCGTTGAACTTCAACAACGCTTGCACAGCCTCGGCTTCTGAAATTTTCTTCTTCAGCTTCTTCTCCTTTTCTTGTTTCTCAAGCTCATCAGCCATTTTCTCTTTCAAAGCTTTAGCCTCCACATGATCCAATCCGAACTGCGGATCCCCTTCATTCCTCTTCTCTTTGTCAGCTCTCCACTTTGTAACAACCTCATCAGGATAGGTCTTCTTCTTCTTAGGCTTAGTAGGTGCGGAGTGGACTTCCTTAGACTTGGGTTCCTCGGCTTCGACTACCACTTCTTTCAGCTTTCTCTTCCTTACCGGCTTAGATGATTCCGGATCGGCAACTTTCGGAGCCACTTATCCTTGAGGAGGTAGATCAATAAACATTCCAGACTTCTTGTCAAAAGCTACATTCATTCTCTTAAGAGTGGCATCGCTAACTAGCAAGATCTTACACACCCTTGGTTTGGAACTACAAGCTACCTTGAAGGACTCAAGGCACCGAACTATGAGCTTTGATAATATTGTTGGGTACATCACGATCTGTGCTCTGAGATTTCCCTTCTTCAGATTTTCAATATTAAGAAGAATATGCTTCATCAAGTTGAACTTTCTTAGATTTATCAGGAAATCTATTCCTCGAAGAAAGCAACTGACTCATAAAACTCAACAAGAAAATCTGAGTACACTTCATCTTGGTTGCCGGTTTTTGATACCGCAACATCTTCCCAGCCATTTAACTTGATATTCTTCGAAATAATAGAATCGTAGTTGCTGAAGAAAGTCAGATGAACTAACCTTTCTCTGTATATTAACCACTGAGATATAGTCTTGGTTGAAGACATTTCTTGAGAAGCTAACTCTGCAGACATTCGGATTAGAAGTTCTTTGGGAAGTTCGGAACGGAGAAGACTGATGTTCGGAACAGCCTTAAATCGGAGAGTCAGAGCTTCAGCACGCGAGAGCTTGAAACCGATGTGGGACTAGGAATTAGGTCCCCTTTATATAGGCAACGAGATGACGGTTGACGTTCCATAGATGATCTAACGGTTGGAATGAGCTGCGATCAGATCTGATGGTTGAGAGCTTGAATCCGATCTTTTTCAGGTTTTATTAAAACAAGGATTTAAGATAACTAAAAACTGAAAACAAAATATAAGAAAATTCCATCAAGTAAAATATGATTACGAATACTTCAGTAAGAAAATCATACCTTTCGGATTAGCTTAGGAAAGTTATTCGTAATGGGTAATATAAAGATGACTACGAAAAACTCGATACGAAAAACTAAATACGAAAAACTCAATATGAAAAACTCAATACGAAAAACTCAATACGAAAAACTCAATACAAAAAAACTCAATACGAAAAACTCAATACGAAAAAGTAAATACGAAAAAGCAAATAAAAGACTTGTTATGGAAGATTTAGTACGAAAGTTCTTCATTCTGGAAATTTCCAATACGAATACTTCCATTCCAGAAGTATTCTGTACGAAAATATCCATTCTGGAAAATTTTCATTCCGGAAGTTTTCATTCCGGAAATCTTTGTTCCGAAAAATTTGAAAACAAATTTTGAAAAACTTTTTTAAACAAACAATAATATGTACTCCCCCTATGAAAAGGAGTTTATTACTGTAAGGAGACTTTTTCAACAGAAAGTTTAATTAAGGAAGATTACCTTACGGTTATCATTCCTAACTTCTGTTTAATATATTCAAATCTATCAGAAGGCAAAGATTTTGTGAAAATATCATCAAGTTGATCTTGTGTTCCGATAAATTGAAGAATAATAACTCCTTTAAGTGTGTGATCCCTAAGAAAGTGATGCCTAATATCTATGTGTTTTCCACGGGAGTGATGTGCAGGGTTTTTACTTAGGGCAATGGAACTTGTGTTATCACACAAAATTTGAGTTTTAGTAAAACTCAAGCCATAGTCTGTGAGTGTGTGTTGCATCCACAACACTTGTGCATAACAACTTCCAGCTGCTACATATTCAGCTTCAGCAGTGGAGAGTGCTACAGAATGTTGCTTCTTGCAGGACCAAGAAACTAATGAATCTCCTAAGAAATGACAAGTTCCGGATGTACTTTTTCTATCCATTCTACATCCACCAAAGTCAGAATCAGAAAAGCTTTTTAGAACAAAATCATTTCCAGAAGTATAAAATAATCCTAGATCCATGGTTCCCTTAAGATAGCAAAAAATTCTTTTAGCTGCCTTTAAGTGAGATTCCTTAGGATTGGATTGATATCTTGCACATAATAATACTGAAAACATTAAGTCTGGTCGACTAGTTGTTAAGTAAAGTAGACTTCCAATCATACCTCTAAAAGATGTTTGATCTACTGGTTTCCCAGCTTCATCAAGATCTAAAGAATTTGAGGTACCAATGGGAGTACTTATACTTTTAGTGTTGTCATAACCATACTTTTTAAGAAGATCGTTAATATACTTATGTTGAGATATATAAGTTCCTTCTGGTTTTTGAGAAATTTGAAAACCAAGGAAAAATGGTAACTCACCCATCATACTCATTTCTAACTCAGATTTCATTAGACTAGCAAAAGAGCCAGTCAAAGATTGCTGAGTTGAACCAAATATAATGTCATCAACATAAATTTGAACAATCAAAACATTTTTCTTATCTTTCTTTATAAAAAGGGTTGGATCTGCATTTCCCTTAACAAAGTTATTTTGAAGCAAAAATCCAGTGAGTCTATCATACCATGCTCGTGGGGCTTGTTTAAGGCCATACAAAGCTTTGGTAAGTCTAAACACATGATCAGGATGTTTTGTATCTTCAAAGCCAGGAGGTTGTTCAACAAAAACATCCTCTTGAACATAACCGTTAAGAAAACCACATTTCACATCCATTTGGAAAAGTTTGAAATTAAAGAATGCTGCAAAGGCAAGTAGAATATGGATAGATTCAAGTCTAGCTACTGGAGCATAGGTTTCTTGATAGTCTATTCCTTCTTACTGATTATAGCCTTTAGCAACAAGTCTAGCTTTATTTCTAACAATGATTCCATTTTCATCACATTTATTTTTGAAAACCCATTTTACTCCAATAACAGAAGTTTCCTTAGGTCTTTCAACCAAGGTCCAGACTTTATTCCTTTCGAATTCATTTAGTTCATCTTTCATTGCTTTGATCCAATCATCATCACCTAAAGCTTCATCAGTGCTTTTAGGTTCTAATTGGGAAAGAAATGCTAGATGTTCTACATCATTTCTTAAGGAACTTCTAGTCCTTACAGGTTGATTTACATCACCAATGATACTATCACTGGGATGATTCTTAAGAAACACCTGATTTGGGTTTTGTAAAACCTGTTCATCAACATAGGGTAGAAAGTCTTCTGGGGTAAATGTTTCAGAAGTATCTTCTAGAACTATATCCTTATCAGAAGATTCTTCTATCAAAGGTTGATAATCAGTTTTAGAAAACACATCCGATGATGTAAGTTGGGATGGTTTAAAAACAAAAGGATCTGACTCATCAAATTTTACATGTACTGTTTCCTCAACAGTACAAGTGTTTTTATTAAAAACTCTATAAGCCTTAGAGGTTGTGGAATAACCTAAGAAAATCCCTTCATCTGATTTTGGTGCGAATTTATGTAAGTTATCTTTAGTATTCAAAATGAATACTTTGCAACCAAAAACCTTGAAGTAGGAAAGTCTTGGTTTTCTACCATTCCATAACTCATAAGGAGTTTTATTAAGAAAAGGTCTAATCAAAACTCGATTTATAGTATAACAAGCAGTACTTACAGATTCAGCCCAGAAATGTCTAGCAATAGAATATTCACTCAACATGGTTCTAGTTATCTCTTGAAGAATTCTATTTCTTCTTTCAACTACACCATTCTGTTGAGGAGTTCTAGGTGCTGAAAAATTGTGAGTAATACCTTTCTTACTACAAAAAGATTCAAAATCTGAATTTTGAAATTCTCCTCCATGATCACTATGAATAGTTTTTAATGGAAGGTTTTTCTCATTTTTAACTTGAGCTCTAAAACTTTTGAAATAAGTAAAAGCTTCAGATTTACTTGCTAGAAAATAGACCCAAGTAAATCTAGTGTAATCATCAACTATAACAAACACATAGTATTTGCCTCCAATACTTCCAGTTTGTGTTGGACCGAAAAGATCCATATGCACCAACTGTAATGCATCGGTTGTTGAGGCTTCACCGATTGACTTAAAACTAGATTTATGTTGCTTGCTATATTGACAAGGATCAGAAACTTTAGAAGAATCAAATCTAAGCTCCGGTAGATCCTTAACAAGTTTCTTCTTAGAGAGTTTACATAGGTTCCTTATATTACAGTGTCCTAATCTTCTATTCCATAACCAAGAGTGATCTTCCATTGCACTTAGGCAAGGTAAATCTTGGCTTCTTAGGTCTTCTAAGTTTAAAGTGTAAACATTCTCTTGCCTATTGGCTGAGAGAATAAATTCTTCCTTGGAATTGTGAACTAAGCATTTATCATTCCTAAAATTCACAAGGTAACCTTCATCACATAAATGACTTATGCTAATGAGGTTGTTCTTAAGACCTTTAACAAAAATAACATTTGAAATCAAGGTTATACCTAAAAGAACAATATTACCAATACCAACAATCTCTCCCTTAGCATTGTCTCCGAAAGTTACCTTTCCTCCTTTCGTTTTGATAATATTTTCAAAAAATCTTTTGTTACCAGTCATGTGACGGGAACAACCACTATCCATGTACCATATATTGTTGCTGGAACTTTCTTTATTTTCCTGAAATTAAGAACAAAGTTAGATTTTCAGAATCCAAACTTGTTTGGATCCGAGATTTCCAGACAATAAAATTTTTGGAACCCACATTTTCTTAGAAAAATAAGCTTTATGAAAACCTAAGGATTGGGTTTTGTTTAAGGAACAATTTCTTGCCCAGTGACCACAACATTGACACTTGGTACAAAATGGGGCACTTTGAGGAACAAAATAATTGTTACTGAAAACAGGTTTTGCATGGGTATAACCAAATCCGGATTTATTTCTTAAAGGTCGTATTTGAGAATACATTTTATCAAAATTTTCCTTACCATGGGTAATGTTTGATAAACACTTCTTTAAGGAAAAAATTTCGGACTTGAGTTTTACAACCAAGTTTTTATCCTCAAAATCATTAGTTTTGGAACTAGAGTTAGGCTCGAAAACATTTTTCTTAGAAATTACTTTTTCTAATTCTTTAGAAAGTTTGTTCTTCTCAGAACTTACTTCCTCAAGATTTTTTGAAATATTTTCAAAATCAGCATTTTTCTTATCAAGATCTTTAGAAAGATCTGATATCTCTTTAGTAAGAACAGAATTTCTAGAGTTTGCCTTATCAAGTTTCTTGTTGAGTTTGGAATTCTCAATCTCAAGAAGTTCAGCAAACCTAGAGACTTCTTAAAAAGTAGGTAAAGTATTTTCCTCATCAGAAGATGATTCTTCATTAGAAGAGTTATAATATTTACTATCATTAGAATTTAAAGAAACATCGGTCAATGATTCAGCATTTCGTACCTTAGCCATAAGACAAAGATTATCAATAGGTAATCTGGCTATAAGACCAAGATTCTTCTGTCCTGAAGATTCATATTCAGAAGATTCATCTGAAGAGTCACCACCACTGGCACTCTAGGTGTCATTAGCTTTCAGAACTTTCTTAGCTTTGGCTTTATAATACTTCTTCATGTTTCTGTCTGAATGTCTTTCCTTCCTTTCTTTCTTTTTGAGCATAGGGCAATCTGGTCTAGTATGTCCAGCTCTTTTACATTCATAACAAGTAACTTCTCCATCTTTCTTATCATTCCTATCCTTCTTCTTATACTTGGATTGAAAATTTCTCTATCCAGCTATCTTGTTCATCCTTCGAGCAAGATTGGCTAGCTCATTTTCTGAAACTTCACTCTCACTAGATTCGGATTGGAAAACGACTTTCTTAGACTTGAATCTGGTTACTCTCTCAGGAGTCTTAGCTTTCATCTGATTAGAAGTTATAGTAAATGCAACAGTACCATTTCCATTCTTCTTCTTGATGTTGTCAGCATCTCTCTTCATTCTAGTTTCATGTTGTAGAAGAGTTCCAAAAAGCTCATCAAGAGTAATTTGAGTGACCTTCCTATTCTCATCTATAGCTGTTCTCTTGGATTCCCACTCATTGGGCATAATGTCAATTATCTTGTCCACAAGAGCTTCATCATCTAAACCTTTCTCTCCCATAGATTTTAGACTGTTGACAATAGTCATAAACCTTTTTTGAACTCTACAGATAGGTTCTCCATAAGGAAAATTGAAGCCATGATATTCTACTCTAAGCATAGCTCTTCTAGTCTCAATCACCTTAGAAGTCCCAAAGTGTGTAACCTCTAACTTCTTCCATATACAGTTAGCTGCTTCACAAGAAGAAATTTGGCTATATATATTTCTATTCATTGAACATAGTAAAGTGTTGCGTACCTTATAGTTGAGTTGATATTCTTGCTTTTCCTGGTTAGTAAAGGTTCTGACTTCCTTGTCAGGAATTTTATAATCACCAGTAAGCATGACAAAGTTATCTACACCAGTATTGATAACAAATGTCTTCATACGATCTCTCCAGTACTCATAATCATTACCATCAAATATAGGTGGTCTTGTAGGATTCCGATTTTCAATAGATCCAACATTAATTCTTGCCATACAAAAAAAATAACTTTGCACACAAACTTGTTAGTAGCAAAGATTCGTAATAACAAAGTTCGGAATGAGAAAAATTCGGAATGGATAAATCGGAATGACAATGTTCGGAATAGAAGAGTGAGCAAGAAAAACTTGTATGTGTGTACAAGTATTTCAGTAACCGTGGCTCTGATACCAAATGTAAGAATGGTATAGAGTTAGCGGTTTCCAACCTCTGATACCAATTGTAGGATCGAAATATAATATGAGATGCTCAATATACAAGAGGGGGGGGGGGTGAATTGTATACATTAAAAATTCCTTTGGAACCTTTAAAGTTAGTTATGAATAACTATGTTTTCCTTAAGTAAAGGAAAAAGGCTATGTTTAACAAAGTTAAACTAGGAAAATTCACAACACCTCAACACTGAACTAAACTAGAAAAGTGATTCCAATAGTTGGTTCCAGAAATATGGTTCCAGAATTTGAAACTTAACAAAAGTTACAATATGAGATTCTACCTTACAACGTATAGAATCTAAACTAATCAGAGTAAGTAAGGAAGTATAAGAAAGTTATACTTTCCTTAAGATACAAAATTCAGCGGAATAGAAACAAGTAGTAAAACTACAAGTAACAAGAATAAGTCTTTTAACCTAAAGAGAAGGGTATCCAACATCCTTGGATAAAGGTCCCTTGATTTATACTTTCAAGCAAGTCTGTCTTACCCACACCAGAGTAAGCCCTCGATACGAAGATCGGAGTCTCTGTCTTGCTATCCCCGCAAGCCCTCAACTTCAAGGTAGTTGGCAACCTCTGTCTTCCTCAGCAAGGAAGCCCTCGATCTTTAAGGTAGTCGGCACCTCTGTCTTCCTCAGCAAGGGAGCCCTCGATCTTTAAGGTAGTCGGCACCTCTGTATTCCTATCCCCGGAAGCCCTCTAATGTAATCACCAACATTCGGAGTCGCACGAAGCATTGAGAGTTAATAAGAGACTCTCTCTCTAGAAATCACTTCAACATCATGTAAGCACAAAGTCCAAATTGTTCTTCCATCTGTTGTGAGCTTTTTCAAATGAGCTCCTATTTATAGGTAAGGTCGGCTCCTTCTCCAACGGTCATATTTTCCTTAATGACCGGAGGGACCTGTACACGTGTCACATAGACAACGGTTAGTTTATAACAAAATGGATGACATCGTTTTATAACAAAACAAGTGTAACAGAATGTACGACAGCGTTTTAAACTCTAACATAAAGGTTCGGAATATAATCTTCGGAGTGAAGGTTCGAAGTGAATAAATTCAGAGTGTATAAAACAATGATAATCAGATTCTGTTTAATAGGTGAATTCGGAATGAGAATTCGGAATAGGAATTCGTCATTAGAAATCGTAATGAGAATTCATCATCAGAATTCGTAATGAGAATTCATCATCAGAATTCATAATGAGAATTCATCATCAGAATTCGTAATGAGAATTCATCATCAGAATTCGTAATGAGAATTCATCATCAGAATTCGTAATGAGAATTCATCATCAGAATTCGTAATGAGAATTCTTTATCAGAATTCTTAATGAGATTTCGGAATGAGATTTCTTCATTAGAATTCGTAATGGGAATTCTTCATTGGAATTCGTAATGAGAATTTTTCTTCATAATTCGTAATGAGAATTCTTCTTCAGAATTCGTATCCTGAATCTGGAATAGAACTTAGTCAGAGTTCATATCCGGAATTCGGAATGAAACTTCCTTATAGTTCTTGTCCAGAATCCGAACCCTAAAACAGAATGCTTTATATCAAAGTTTCAATGATTCCGAGAAAATGAATATGGAACTCATACTTAAGAAAAATATGGATGAAAATATGATAAGGATAATTTTTCTTATAAAAGTGATTTTCCTTAAGAAAGAAATTTTCCTTATAAAAGCAATTTTCCTTAAGAAAGCAATTTTCCTTAAAGATAAGGTGTTTGTGATTTTCAAAACAAGAAGGAATGGAAAAGTCATAAGGAAAACCTTATTGACTCAACAGTTTTTACATTTATTATTTAAGAACTGAATGGTTTATTTATGAATTTATTCTTTATGAAATGAAACCCATTCATTTTCATTAGTAATATTATGAATATGTTTGATACATGTTTCTTGTGGCATGTATGATTATTTAAATGTCTTGATGTGACTAATGCACCTGGAATTATATAACGCTTCAATGAAGTTTTTAGTGCTATTTATATCATGATATAAAGTGAATTACATGTAAACATGATTATAGGTTGTTTCATAATTATTATTTCATGATTATTCACAAATATTCAGTGTGAACATGATGAAAAATTTGTTCACAAATATGTGTTGTATTTCACTACAAATTCATGATGATTCATTTTAATATATTTCTATATTTAAATTCGTTGTATAATGATTCATCTCATGATTAATATAATGAAACTATTATTATTTTATGGTTATGAATATTATTATTCTCACTTATGTTTTATTGATTCATGTATTTATCTATCATTTTACTTGGATTTTAGATCACCTATTTCATTGATGTATATCATTATGTGATTACATATAATAATGAGTTAATTTGGGAAACTAAAAAATGTGATAAGAAGAAATAAAATAATTCTTATATTTTATTTTGTAAATTTGGAATATAATCCTAATATTCCCGATAAAAAGAACATTGGATCACGGTTGTGCAACTGTTTTTTATCATTAAATTGATGTAATATTTAATTATGAAAATTAGGAACACTATAGTTTGTATCAGAACACGATTTAGTTAATTTGGGAATTATGATTACAGAACATTGATGACAACCCATAGTATGATTCAAATTAGATTTAGAAACATATGAATATTTTTTAGAAACATTCTAAATATAGGGATCCAACATGAGATTTCTTAAGAGTTATTATGACAATGTAATAAATTTTTTATTCATCAATTGTTGCGATTCGTGGGAAACTAGGCCAACAATTCATACAAGTTAAAATGAATCACTTTCATAAACGACATCCCCATTGCCATGGGATTTAAATTACAAACATTCAAAATTATTCATACATATTTTCTAAGGAAATAATAAATCACATGAATAATTTGGAACATCCCCCATACCCAATGATAGAAAAGATTTCTATCATGTCTTCTATTGAGAAACTACCATTGGTGTTTAGTGGATCATTTGATCCTCTAGTTTAAAAATAGTGGATCAAATCAATGGATAAATTATTTTTTGTGATTTTATATTCTATGATGGTGATGGTGACTCTAACTAGCTATCATTTCGATGGAGAAGACAAAAAATTATGATAATCGATTAAGAAAACCAAAATGGATGATGAAATTTAAGAGAAGAAATTAGAAGACTATAAAAACATATTTCTTCATAGGTATTTACTTCAAATTTTTAACACACAGATTGATTGATAATTCATAGACATGAAGGGAAAAAAGGTTAATCAATAATGGAATATAAAGAAAATTTCATAATGCTTTCAAGGTAAAACACGTATATTTTTATCAATGATGACAAAAAAATAGATAGATTATGTTGTAGTTTCAGACAAAAGATATATAAATCACTAAAGATTTGAGACATTTGGATTATAGGAGATGTCGATCTATGTGTTCTCAAAACAGAGATGGATATCATAGATTTATTCCAATGATGTGGAAATAAAAAAAAATGATATACTTATAAAGATGTAGGATCTAATAAAAAAGGTGGAATGAAAAATCAAGGACTAACTTCTCAAAAATAGGGGAAGAAACTTCTCGGGAATTGAATCAGTGGGATGGGGAAATGATTCAAGTGTGGTAGATGAGTCCACTAAGCTCATGATTGTAAATGAGACATGATTAATCAAGACAATGTATTTGATGAAAAAAAACACCCATGGTTTTATGTTTTAACCATAGGTAGTAGTGGAACTACGAAAGGAAATACAATAATCATCATCAACTTGAGTGTAATTAGTATTAGAATCCACCATAGAAAAATGGGAAAGGAAAATCATAATTCATCACTACATCAACGGTGGATCCTTAAAATGGTTTGGTGATAGGAACACTTGTTATTCAATCATTATTAGAGAATTTACTATATGATTACGGTTATACACTGTCACTCCATAACCCCAGAATCTAGGAGCTGGTGATTTATTTTAATAAATTAGATTGATTACAATGAATCAAGTCCCGAAGGACCGACGATTTTAGTAGTATTGGAAACAAGATACATACATAAGTTAAACACTACAACATGAAAATAAAAACAATACTAATTTATTCCATTTGGAATATCCAAGCATCAAATATTATTACTGAATGTCACTCATAACTATCATCTTCATATCCTGGGAATATTAAACATGAGAAAGGGGTGAGCTCAAACACTCAGTAAGAGTAATCAATTCAGTGGAAGATAACATAAAAATTTGGCATGGCGAATAATTCAAAACACATGACTTGAGAAATAATAAACATGAAAACATTATGGCAAGAATATGAGCTGAATAAATAATACCAAAATAAAAAAAAGTCACGGGTATTTGACTAGTATAATAACAATAAGAAATATCAATATATAATCTCATAATGGTGGAATGCATAATGTTAGACCTCATAACCACATAGTCATGTCCTTGTTCCAAGACTACAAATAATATTTTTTCAAAGACTTATGCCAAGACATTAATTTGTCTCATGACACCAACCAATGCATCCAGGAGCTATAGCGGGCTCCACCTGTCACTTAATAAGTCCAATTCATTTATCATAATAATACTTTGAAACATAACATAAACATTCGTATTAAAACTAGCATACAAAATGTCAATACTTTATCCAAAACAATGAATGGTATAAAAATAACACATCCACTGTCAAACATAACTCATTTAATACAATATGGAATATTGTATTGTAAAAAATTATCCTAACTCATGAATAATGAAAAATATTGACATAGATGAAAATAATCATCAAAACTATTTGAGTGAAATAACCCCCTTTTCATGAAAACATTTAAAAGTCACACTATTTGGTTAGAGTTCCTAGAAAAAAGAGAGACAATTGAATACCAATAATTGAGGAAATAAAAATATTATAATATCATGAGAATAAATGGATTCATGATATAAAATTTCAGAGTACATTATATGCACCATATAAAAGTGAATTAGTGTGTAACAACGAAGAAGTCTCAATGGAATGTAAATTGAGATGAAATCTCTTATAAAGACTGTATCCTTTGGTAAAGGATTAATCAACTACATAATTATGTGTGAAAAATATAAATACACTCAATATGATTTGATATATAGTGTAAATAAATCATACAACATTCACTCATATTCTAGTTAAGACAACACTAATGAATTTGATGTTTAACTCAATAAATGGAGATTGAGTTAAAATTACTGTTATGAAGTTCAATTCGATGACTTGAGAATTTTTCAATGGAGTTATTATGTGTATAAAAAGTATATCCACAGAAAGGGGATTGAAAATTACTACTAAAAAAATAAATAGTTATTATACACATAATCATGGAGTAAAATAATCGATGAGTATTCGTAATGCCCAATGAGTGGAAATTGAAATTTGAAATTCCCTTACCGATTTGGTAACATATGAAACATAAAACCCATGAAAGAAGTATCATACAATGAAAATTTAAATACCCATACATTAAATTAAAATAAAAAATTAATTCAATTATGGGAAGTACATAATGCACACAAAAGTAAATTGTGGCCAATATAGCATGAATCTCACGGGAATAGAAGTGAGATGAAAAACCCTTACTTCGTTGTAATCAATCGAGTTGTATGAAAAAAAGTTAATAACCAACAAATTAATTACAGAATACCATGATTATAAATAGAATCATGATAATATATATCAAATTTAAGTACACAATACACCGCATGCAATAAATAAGTGGCGAATAATGGAAATCTCATAGAATTAAATGTGAAATAAGAAACCCCTTACCCCAAGTCCGACTTGTCTTCTATGTTCCATGTTCTTCCTGAATAATAAACATAATTTAATTTCAACATGATTAAGAACATTCTTCCGGTTTAATATTAAATTTATAAAACTTTTTACCTTGATATAACTATTAGTTAATTATTTGAGTTCATATTGGATCTTTTATCGATGTTCAGAACTTCAGTCAAAAATGAACTTATTATAATTAAAAATATTCCATGGGGTAAAAAGTCCATTATCTACAGAATGATATAAATTATTTATATATCATATATATATATATAATATATTCAATATAGATTTATCTATATATACCATTACAGAACATTTTTAGAAATGAAATAAAATGTACCATTCCGAGAGACGGTAAGTCGTACGAACACATGAACGCTAGTTTCATTTCTATTTTTTATTTTAAGGGAATTAAAAAAAATGATACATAAGTATATTATAATTCCAGTATAATATTATATATAATACCATTAATTCATACCTTTATATGTCCCACATAAGGCATTAATGATTCATATCATTTTGAGGGTGTAGTAGTCCGCACTTTCTCAAATGAAATTATCCCGTTTTACCCATAATGTAAACCATAAAATAATGATATAAATTGAAAAAATGGATGCATAAATAAAGCAAAAAAATAATATAAAAATCATATATAAATTTAGTTCCATATTAATGGTCACCATGAGAGGAATTAGGAGATAATTGAAAAATAATCATTTCGTGAGGCGTTAGTTTGTCATTCACAGAAACAGTATGTTATTCACCCATTAGAAGTAGGTGTGTGTAAGTGTAGTTTGAATCCATTCATAACAACATCATAGTATATTTAGGATACATTTTTTGTTATAGAAGATAGTAATAAAGGTGTTTAGGTTGTTGGAGAAGTAAAATAAAACAAAATAAAACAAAAGAATTTAAGAGAAAGCGTTACCATTAATTAGGTAATTTTTTTATTTGTTTGAAAAAATGGATGTCTTTAAGTGCCTTATGCCTACGGTAAGGCTTATAGGAAGTAGATTGGGAACTTTAGAGATTATTTTGGCTGTGTTTGGATGATCCAAGGGTCTTTAGAGGTGTGTGGAATGGGTTAGAAGTGCTGTCCTTTTATAAGGGGGGTAGGTCTCTTTAGAAAAGTGTGAAAATATTATTTTAGTATATAGTGATTTTCGGTTTCTAAAGGTCAAAAACTAATTAAAGTAAAATATATGATGACTCATGGTTGAAATAAAATCATCCCATAATAACTGGATAGGTTTTGGATTTAATTTTAATATTAATAATCATATTTATTTAAATCATTTGTTAAAGCTGTAAAGACAACATCATTATTGGGTCGTAAATAATTTAATATATTTGATGATTAAAAATTATAAAAAAAATTAAAATAATGTAAGAAATCATTTTATATTTCTACTGATTATTTATAGTATAAAAGATTATTTATATAACCCCATGTAAAATTTCATATACTAAAATATATTTGTTAATGTCATTTTTGTCTTTACTTTATGTTAATTAAAATAAAGTGTCATTATCATTCTTAGGTGGCTACATAGGGTCCCCAAATCGACCCATAGATGCCCATGGTCGGCAATGACTCATCCAATAAGGTTAGGACATGTGTTAAGGTAATTGTTTATTATTATAATATTTTTTTACCTTGATTTACCTTATTTAACTTTAACAATGGTAAATAAAAGATTAAAGTTACTATTCACCAAAAATTATTTTCACCTTACTGAACCACATTTTACCAAATAATAACATCCATGTATATTGAATTTTTGATGTTCAATTCATAAAAAAGGTAAAATTTCTTTAAAATGAAAACGCCGGATTTTTAACTACTACATAGTGGTTTCACTATTCATAAAAAATTGATGTTTATCTAAAAAATAAAAAAAATTAAGCCAAAGAAATATTTGATATTCTGAATTTAAAAATTATTTCCATTTTACCAAATTAATAACAAAGAAGATGGAATAATTAATTTAAAATTAATACCTATTGTCAAAACAAATAGTGTGTTTTTACGAAACATTAACTATCAAAATATTGATAGTTGTTTATGTATAATTTCAAAGTGAAATTAATTCAAATGACCAAAATAGGATTAAAGGGAAAAAAATATAATCTAATTACATTTCAAAAACAATTGAAAATCGAATCTATCCATAAAAATAAATTAGATTAAAAGGCAGTTTTGCATTAAAATACATTATTTCTCATTATTCATAAAAAATGAATATGATTAGAAAAATACCAAAATTTATTCCAGAGTAAATTTTTATGTCTCTATTCTAAAGAATAATTATATTTTGTCAAAATGAATATGTTAAAGAGTGAATTATTGGATTTAAAATGGGTTCTCTATTAAAAGGTGGTAAAATTGATTTTTTTTTGAAAAATACATTTTTTATCATAAAAATTGTATTACTTCTCATAATATGTCTATGAAACACATAATACATATGATAAAATAATATAGTGTAAATAACATTCAAACCCCAATTAATAATATTCATAACCACTTTTGAACGGCTAGTTTGGTAAGTTGTGTTGCGCTCAAACCTGGTGTTGGTTGTAGTGCAAGCAATTGAAGTTAAAGAAAATAACATACTATGAAATCTTGGGGTGTTACAATCTCCCCTACTTCAATAAATTGTGTTATTGCAATTTAAAATTGTTCTTCTAAAATAAAATTTTTAAAATAGAAAAATACATTGGTGGAAAACCTACATTGTAAATTGGGTTAATAAAATTTAGTCTTAATAAGTGGGTAAAGGAGATGAAAACGTCACCAGTAAATTATGATCTCGATTGGGTTAATCTCGGTAGAAATTAGAGACACATAATTGGAGTAATAATGTAAATATATATAATGAGTGATTGAGGTCATCAATCATAGACAAGTGTAAAATTGAGGGCCTCAAAGCCATCAATCTATGACAAAATATCAATGGTTCAACAAAACATAATGCATTAGAATATCACATGTTTGGTTTTAGGATCCCGTTCCTAATTTTTAATAATTAATTTATTCCTACAATAAGAAATCAAAAATATACTTGACATGTATAGTTTCATCCTTTATCTAATTCTTACCACAAACTCCTCTTTCACTCCAAATGAAGAGTATTAATGATGACATGGTCACAACTGAAGAACTAGAATCAACTTATATAGAATCACATAATATTCAATGGATGAACTATATATTTACCTTTTATTTAGCGATTAACCCAAACCAAAATGGTTAGTAATTGATTAGATGATCTGAAAAATTGATAATACTTTAGAGAATGAAATACTAATATTAATTTCAAAAATAAAACCAACAGTACCAATATTTTAATAAATACAATTCAATAAAATTTTCCAATAAAATATTTTAATATAATCCAAATTAATATTGAAACTCAAAACTCAGAATAATTTTCTTACATAGTTTTCCATGTTAAATTTTATCTCCAAATAATATCGACTACTCTTAAAGTCACATACTTGAATTTAATTAACCTAATCAAATATTATCTATGATAGGTTAATTATTTCCATAAATAACCCAAATAGTTATAAATCTATAATAAAAACATAGCTAAAAAACACATTTACTCTAAAAATTAAATCCCATAGTATTCTATTTTCCTTAGGCATATAGTAGTCCCAATAGAGAGAACATCTTACAAAATAATATTTATCACATAATCATTAAATAATTTTCCTATACTAATGATATCTATTTGACAAGGAATAAGGTCCAAAGAAAACTTATTATTGATCAATCAAATCATTTAACTAAAAATATTTAGTCACATTAATGAGGGACGTCACCTAGTCCAGTGTTAGGCGATAAAACCCAAAAGCTCTATGGTTGTGGGTTCGATTCCCACAGATTTGTCCGACATTACAGGTTGTTACGCGGTCTATGTGTTGTCCTTTTTCAAAAACTATATAATTTTATAATATTCCAAAAAATGATATTGATTCCTCAAGATAACCCTAACATAATTTCATCACAAATCTTATCTCATACCTTACATTTTCATTCCAAAATTTAATAGCTTTTAATTTCCTCAAACTCAATGATCATATAAAACCAAATGGTTATTTATAACTATGTCCATAAGAGAAAAGATGTTTCTTCCTGAAATATCTTTTTTACATGAAAAATTGTTGGGTTAAAAATACAAGGGAAAAATCATCCAATGTAATCCAACCAAAGAAGAGCACTAATACATTTTAAATATTTCACCATCCATTTATTTTAACATAGCTTCTTCCTTGACCAAGAGGATATCCTATAGAATATGGAATTCACAAAGGTAATGTCTTGGTTTCATACATGTATGACAAATGACTATAAATAGACTCTTAGTACCATTTTTATTTTCTTCCATTGTACTCTTCATTTTTCCTCGGCAATTCTTTAATTTATGTCCTTCTTTCCCACACATAAAGCATTTTTTTCCATTAAGACACCTTCTTGGGTGTCTCCTTCCACATTTACTTCATAATGGAAAATTATGTTTCTTTTCTCCATGGTATTCACTTCTGGAGCTCTTATCATTCATCACTTTTCTCTTCCTTGTTGAGTCCGAGAGTTGGTTAATATTTATGTTGTTGATCAATTTTTCTGAAAAATGATTCGGCATGAACATGATTTCTTTTACGCCTGTGAAAATTCAATTTTTATTTTCATTTCCACCACCAATCAAAAGTTGCACATCATGCTCAAAGTTAAAATTAATTTCATGGAATCTAACAATAAACTACAACCACAAAGCTTTGTGTGAGTAATAATCATCATAAAATGATTTAGAGAATATCATGACACCATATTTTCAAATTAAAATACCTTATGATAAACCATGGTCATTTATTCTCATATTATATTAAAATCTTTCAAATTGGTTTTTAAAGTGAATGTAAATTAACCTAAGAATATCCTCTAGGAGTGTCATATCCAAGAGTGCAACAATGCCCGTTGTCGTTTACCAAGATACCCCGGGTAATGCCCGACAATCTTTGATGGAGTTTTCCTTCCTAGGTATATCTATTCCAGAGCCGCCTCTACCTGCTAATATCCAGAAAGAGATGTACTTCATTGAAAATACACAAAATCACTAAATTACCAAGATTCTAGGATGTACTTAAATAATATTCATTAAATTCTATCTTAGGGTAATGTTCTCAGATCATATTTTGTCTAAATCTAGTTTCCAAGGTTGGCACTAAACTTCATCTTATACCAACTATAATAACCCAACCCCAGAATCTAGGAGCTGGTACATTATTTTAACAAATTTTCATGATTTCGTGGATTCAAGTCCTGAAGGACCAATCAGTTTAGTAGTCTTTGAAACAAGATAAATACATATGCTCAACACTACAACTATAAAAGAAAAACCACACAAATTTATTCCATTACGAACATCCAAGCTTCCAAGATTATTCCTGCATATCACTCATAACTAACTACTTCATATCCTGGGAAAATAAACCATGAGAAAGGGGATAACTCAAACAATTAGTAAGAGTAATCGATTCAGCAGAATATAAGATAAACATTAGGCATAATGAATAATTTAAAACACACGACTTTACAAATAATAAACATGAACACATTATGGTAGGAATATGAGCTGAGTAAGTAATTCCACAATAAAACATTATCATGGTTATTCTACTAGTAGAACAAACACATGAAATATCAATATCCAATCTCATAATGATGGAATGTATAATGTCGGACATCATAACCACATAGTCAAGGCCTTGTGCCGAGACTACAAATATTATTTTGTCAAGGACTTGTGCCAAGAGACTAGTTTGACTCATGAGACCAACCGATGCATCCAAGATCTGTAGCAGGCTCCACCCATTACTTAATAAGTCCAATGCATTCCATATATGAAAAGTTTGAAACACAAAATAAACATTCGTATTAAAACTACAATATGAAATGTAAATACATTATCCACAAACCATGAATGGAATAAAAATATCACATCCACAATCAAGCATAGCTCATTTAATACAATATGGAAGATTGTAATGTAACAGATTTACCTCAATCTAGTATAATGAAGGATATTGAAATAGATAAAAATAATCATCAAAACAATTTTAGATTAATATCCACCTTTTTCTTGGAAACATTTAAAAGTCACACTATTTTCCAAGAAGCCGTTTAAAAATAGATTTTTGAATCAAAGTGTCCCATGCCACTTTGAAACATTTAAAGGAAATGTTATTTTTAAAAATTTATTGTCCATATAAATAAATCCTTAAAACGATTTTTAAAACATGGAAATTAATGAGAAAGATTTAGAATAATAAATCTTTAAAACATTTAATATGATATTTTAGTTTGAGTTCCAAACCAAAAGAGAGACACTTGAATAAAAATAATTGAGGTAATCAGAACATTATAATATCATGAGAATAAATGGTTTCATGATATACTACGTAAATGTACATTATATACAATATATAAAAGTGAATTGGTGTATAACAATAATGAATTCCCAATGGAATGTAAATTGAGAGGAATTGTCATAAAAAGACCATATCCCTAGGTTAAGGAAAAATAAACGACATAATTATGTGTGAAAATTATAAATAAACTCAATATGATTGGATATTTAGTGTAAATAAATCATAGTATTTTGACACATAGTTTTTTAAAAACAACACAAATGAATTGGATGTTTAACTCAATAAATGGAGATTGAGTTAAAATTACTCTTATCAAGTTCATATCAATGAATTGAGAATTTATCAATGGAGTGATTATGTGTATCAAAAGTATATCCACAGAAAAGGGATTGGAAATTACTACAGAAATAGGAAACAGTGATTCAACACATAATCATGGATTAAAATAATCAATGATGTATGCGTAAAGCCAAATGAGTGGAAATTGAAATTTTTAATTCCCTTACCGATTTGGTAACTTTTGAAATATACACCCTATGAAAAAAGTGTCAAACACTGAATATATAAATACACATAAATTAATTTAAATTACAAAAATAATAAAATCAGGGTTAGTACATACTCCACATAAAAGGAAATAGTGGCCAATATAGCATGAATATCATGGGAATAAAGGTTAGATGATAAACTCTTACTTCGTTGTTATCAATCGAGACATATGAAAAGAAGTTAATAACCACCAAATGAATCACATAATACCATGAATATAAAGAGATTCATGATAATATTTATCAAATGGTAATACAAAATACAACACATGAAATAAATAATTTGAGAACAATGGAAATATCACAGAATTAAAAGTGAGATAAGAAACCCCTTACCTCATGTCCGACTTGTCTTGTATGTTATTTGTTCTTCCAAAATAATAAACATAAGTTATTTTCTACTTTTTTAAGAATCTTTTTCCAGTTAATTATTCCTTTTATATTACTTATTACTTTTCATTAACAATTAGTTAATTATTTGAGTTCATATTGGATATTTTACCAATTTTCGGAACAAGAGTCAAAAATGAAATTGTTATAATTACAATTTTTCCAGGTGGTCAAAATTCCAGTATATCCAGAAAGATATACATGAAATGCACCTTTGGTGGAGACGGTAAGTCGTATGTACGCATGTACACTTCTTTCATTTTTATTTTTAATTTTAATGGAATTAAAACATAATGATACATAGGTATATTAAAATTAGAGTATTATATCATTTATAATATCATTAATTACATCTTTTATAGGTCCCAGATAAGGCATTGATGAGTCATAACATTTTGAGGGGGCGGTAGTCTGCACTCTCTCAAATGAAATTATCGCATTTTACCCATAATGGAAACCATAAAACAATGATGTAATCAGAAAATATAGCAGCATACCTAAAACATAATTATAATATATATATATATATATATATGTCATATATAAATATAGTTCCATACTAACGGCCACCTTGAGAGGTGGTAGGAGATAATCGAATAATAATTGTTTCCTGAGACGTTAGTTTTCCATCCACAGAAACAATAAGTTATTCACCCATTAGATGCAGGTGTGTGTAACTGATGCTAGAATCCTTCTCATAAAAACATCATAGTATATTGAGGATAGTGGTTTTGTTATAAAAGAATGTAATAAAAGTGTTTATATGGTTGGATATGTAAAATAAAACAAAACAATACAAAAGAATTTAAGAGAAACTGTTACCTTTAATTTGGGTAACTTCTTTGCTTTGAACCAAAAGGACTTCTTGAAATTCCATCTTCCAAAGGTGAGAATCCTAGTAAGAATAGGGGGATATTAAGAGATTATTTTAGAAGGGGTTGGATCAGCCAAGGGGCTTGAGAGATGTGTGTAATGGGTTAGAAGTTGTGTCCTTTTATAAGGGGGAGGAGAGGCTCTTTAGAAAAGTGTGAAAAAATAATTTTATTATATATAGACATTTAGTTTCTAAAGGTCCAAAACTATTTAAATTCAAGGATAAGATGACTCATGGTCAAAATAAAATCATCCACTAATAATTGGACAGGTTTTGGATATTATTTTAATATTAATAATCATATTTATTTAAATCATTTATTAATGTGGTAAATACTACATCATTATTATATCATAAATAATTTAATTTATTTGATTCTAAAAATTATAAATAAAATTACCAAAATTAAGGAAATATTTTTATATTTCCAATTATTATTTATAGTCAAAATTATGACTTATATAACCACATGTAAAAATTGATATAATAAAAAATATTTGTTCATGTCATTTTTGTCTTTACATTAAGTTAATTAAAATAAAGTGTCATTATAATTTTTAAGTGGCACCATGGGGTCCCCAAATCGTCCAAAGAATTCCAATGGTCGTCCATGACTCATCCAATAAGTCTAGGACAAGTGTTATGGTAATTATGTATTATTATAATATTTTTTTACAATGAAATACCCTATTTAACTTTAACCGCGGTAAATAAAAGTCAAAAGTTACTATTCACAAAAAATTATTTTCATTTTATTGATCTAAATTTTACTTACTAATAAAAACAATGTATCATGAATTTCTAAAAATCAATTCAAAGAAGAGGTGAATTATCATTTAAATGAAAAAGTTGGAATTTTTAACTAATACATGGTGGTTTAAGTATTCATCAAAAAGTGATGTTTTTCCGAAAAATACTGAAAATTCTGCCTCTATTGTATTTGAAATTCAAAATTAAAAAATTATTTCTATTGTACCAAACTCAAAACATATAAGTTGGATTAATTAATTTAAAATTTATTCCCGTTTTCAAAACAAATAGCTTGTTTTTAAAAAACAAAAACTATCCAAAGATTGACACTTGATTATGTATAATTTCAAAGTGAAATTAATTATAATGACCAAAATTGAATTAAAGGATAAAAATATAATCTAATTATACATAAAAACTAATTTAAAATATAATCTATAAATATAAATAAATTATATTAAAAGGAATTTTTCAATTAAAATACATTATTTCTCACCATTCATAAAAAATGAATATTATTAGAAAAATACCATAATTTCATCCAAATAAATTTTGATGTCCTGATTTAAAATAGGAATTTTATTTTGTCAAAATTAATATGTAAAAGGGTCAAATATTGGATTTTAAAAGGGTTTTCTATTAAAAGGTGGTAAATTTTTTTTAACACAATTTTTATTTGAAAAATTGATCTTGTTCTTATAATATGTCTAAGAAACACATAATACATAATGTAAAATTATATGGAGTATATAAAATTCAAAGTCCAATTAATTATATTCATACCGCTTTTAAATGGCTAGTTTGGTAAGTCGTGGTGTGCTCGAATTCGGTGTTATGTGTAGCGCAAGATATTGAATTTAATGAAAATAATATACTATGAAATCTTGGTCTTTTACATACACATTCATTCATATCCTACATGTTTAGTAGAACTATAAAAACAAAAAATAAATATTTTAGGGATGAGTTAGCTGTGAAAATAAAAAATGTAGAAATTATTGCATCTAATGTTTATAACACCTTCTCGGTTATTGATTTTTTAAAGAACCATCCTAAAAATAAATATTATATTATTTGGTGGAGCTTCATGAAATATCGGTAATGCATTGGACATCATTATACAAAGCCAACATCATTTGTTGGGAAAAGGATATTACTCTTCACATCCCTAGGAATCCTCTAATTATTTACATGTGTAAGAAAAAGGATGATTCTCCCTCAGAATCATCATATCATTTGTGGAAATTATCACCTTATGATAAATAATATATATCGAAGTATTGAGAAAATTGAGAGAATTAGGATTGAATATATTCCAATTCGATGGAGTTAAATTTATGTGTTCTCCAATGATTTTCATGGCCATCCTCATAACCTATTAGTTGATTTCTCATTGGAAATTAATCCATGATCTTCTCAAATAACAATGAAACCTTATATAATAGTCATTAGTAAATTATAGGAGGTGAATAATAAAATACACGAGTTATTAGACAAGGGTTCTATATGCTTGACCACTTCACAATGGGGTTCTATAGTTATCATAATAAAAAAGAAGGATGTAAAAATGTGCCTCTAAATTGATTTTTGTGAGATCATCAAAATAAAAAAAATGAATAGGTATCACAATCCCCAAATAGAGGACTTATTTAATCAACTATATTGGGCCAAGAATTTCATAATTTCCAACCTTCATATAAGATGTCAGAAATATTTTTTGAGGAAGTAATATATTCCCAAGGAGGCCTTCCGGATGAGGTATAGACACTATGAGTTCTAAGTGATGCCTTTCAGAATTGTTAATTCACCATCAATATTCATGTTCTTAATTAATAGTACCATTAAATTATAAATTAAAAATTTTAAAGTATTATTTAGTAATTATAATATGATATACTATAAGATCCATGAAGTATATGGGGAGCATTAGAATACAGTGATAAAGGCCTAGATAATGGATACTCATTCTGATATTTATTGTAAATTTGAGTTTTTAATGGAGGATATATTATTCATGGGGCTTCTTAACAATAGTAAAGGAATATATATAAGATATTAGAAAACTATGGGTGTCCCATGCGAACATCTGTAATATAGATCCATAGTTTCCAAGGTCTAGATGGGTATTACCAATGATTTGTGAATAATTTATCATGATCATAATACCCACTAACCATAATTACATATATGGGAGTAATATTTTTATGGAGTAGTGAATGTGAAGAGTTCTTGAAAGAGATAGAGAGGGCTTATCACTACAAAAATGGTCATATTTATAAAAAAGGGTAACTTTTTGTGGTATATAATGATGATTCAAATAATTTACTATGATTATTACTAATGCAAAATGATATTGTGATAGCTTACACATCATGGTAGTTGAAAATTTATTATAAAAACTATCAAAACCCTAATATGGATTTGGCGTATTTGATAATATCATCAAAATTTTGGAGGAATTATCACTATTTATACAAGTGTGAGATATTTAATGAAAATAAGATACTCAAATATATATTTACATAGAAGGAGAATAATATATTATCGTTAAGCTGTTAGTTCTCATCAAGGATTATGATTACCCAATCCACTACCTTCCAGGTAAGGAAAATAATGTGGTCTATTCTCTATGGTGAAATAATCTTGAAGAATTATCAATGATGAAAATTAAAAAGGATAAAATCTTCATATGTTTTCAAAGGATAGACATGGGAGTTGTTAAGGAATAAACAAAATCAATCTATTTTCAAATGATTTCTCAATAATAAATTATGAAGAAAAAAAAATTCTCAACGAAATTGTTAGAAAAATCAGCAAAAGGTGGAATATATTAGAAAATATAATTCCGTAGTGTTCAAGGATGATGAGGATGGAATCATAATATATGGATATGTACTTTTTGTTCCATCTGATCCATAGATAATGAATGTGCTTATGAATGATGGAAAAATATCAACATTATCTATTCATATAGTGATAAAAAAGATGTAACGAGATATCCAAGATAACAATTTGGTGGGACAATATAAATAATGTGATATCAGAATCTACCTAAACATGCATAATATATCAACAAGTGAAGACTGAATGAAAATAGTCTAAGGTGATGATAGAATTATTACCCATACCAATATGGTAGTGGAAAATCTTCTCCATTGATATTACCACTAGACTTCCAAATAAATCCAGAGTAAAAAAAATTTATATTTTTTGTTTTGGATCGTCTTAATATGACAATTCACTTTATTGGAATTCAGTAGTACATATTATTTGATCAACTTGCACAGAAATACATTAGATAAGTAGAATGGATGAAGGTATCATTGCTATTATTTGTATCCGATTGAGATATGATATTCCCCACCATTCACCAAAATCTCTTGATCATTATCTAAACATTTGAAAGAACTTCTATATGGTTTCTTATCCTCTCCATTGTGTATATTCAGAGTATAAAATCTAGACAGTGGAATATATAATGAAATCATGTTTTATGGACATAATTGATGTTGGGACTAACATCTACCTCTAGTCGAGTTCTCATACAATAAAATCTTCCACTCGAGCATCCAAATGGATCCAAATGAATCACTTTATTGGAAAATATTACAAACACTGACATTATAGGATGGAATAAGTGGAAAGATGCTTCTATGACATGAAATTGAGGAAATATTTTATAAAATTTAAAAAACAATCATTATCTAATGAGATCATCCAATAGGGGACAAAATAGTTTTGCATACAATAAGTTATGAGATCTAGATGATAGGGTCCTAGACATTGTACCCATTCTCATATCTCCATGGAATATGATAATGAGATTCATTATGAAATAAAATATACAGTTTATGTACGTCATACCCTTTCAGATTCTGGATTCTGTTAGATTTGTGGCCTATCGACTATCACTTCAAACTATAGTGTATAAATTACACGGCCTATTCCATGTTTAACACTTGAGTATGTATATACTAAATCCATAACATGTATTTTATTTTGATGAGGTATGGAATGAAAATTATATCTCTTATGAGGTAAACCTGATGAAAATCTTATACCATAGAGATAATGTTCTAAGCAACATGAGTACTCACTTTTCAATGTTCCATGATGGATCCTTTATTTCGAAGAGGATTCATTGGAGAAATATGAATATATTATGGAAAATAAGCCTCCCTTTTTCTCATCTATGTATGTAAAATGAAATTTCAATGGAGAAATTTCAAAATGCGGTGGGAGAATATTCAACCCAAACATTTATCAATGAATATTTTTCACATATTATAATTTTTTATATGGTATAATACCCTTAAATATTATGTATATCTTAATAAGAAATACTTTTCACAAATTAAAAATTAAATATGTGAAATTTGATAAAATTATGTAACCTATACTGATAAAATAATGACATTATTCTTGGAAATGTAACTTGAAAATTTGGAACAGTAATCTGGACAGTATAATTGTTACCATTAATTTGAATTCATAATGAAAATTTTACCCTCCTATAAAAGATAATATGATATAATTATATCATGTTACGAGTAAATAATAGTATGAATTTTTCAAAATTAACTGTTGGTATTTTTTTAAAACAAAAATGTTTATTGGAAATTTTATAGTTAAATTAATTATTTTAAAACAAAATTATCATAAAATAGAGTTATAAATTAAAGATCTATTATATTATGATTATTTGAAATCTTTAGGAGTTATTAATTAATTTTTGAGAGTGTTATAAAATCAGGAATAATTTTAAAAACATTATTTCTTTAATAAGTGTTGATTTTATTTATAATTTCAATTAATAATATTTAGGAAATTATTTTCAATAAAATGATGTTAATTTTTATTTATATAAGCTAACAATTTGTAAGGGTGATTTGTTTTTTATTTTTATAATATACTGGATTTTTTGTGAATAGTACAATATGATAATATATTATACATAATTTTATAAGTTAAAATACTATTTCATTAGTCCTTACTATTGTAGAGAACATCATCTCAAACTCTCACAAGTTATTTACTACATTCTGTTTTATGGTTTAAACGATTGATAGTCTTGAGCCCAGATAACAACATAATGATTATGAAATCAAAAAACACCCCTCTCCTACCTATAAATATGTCTCCTTATTACCTCATCTCCTTATAACTTCCAAGATTTGAATCTTTCCGCAATTCTACCCAATATTCATTTAATTCCTCTAAACCACATCCATGATCCATTATTCTAAAAAAAATATCAAATCCAATTTTCTTATATATGTTCTCATTGAGAATAATTGAAGAGGTAAAATCCTTAGGCATTTTCTCATAATTTCATTTCTAGTTATTATCACTTCTTATTCTATCCTCACCTACTCTAATTAAATAAGAATTATAAGACAAATATCTTTTATATACTTTAGTTTTATTATGTTAATCGAATTATGAATCATAAAAAATCTTATCCTCACCCTTTTATTCAAAAAATTATAACATGTTCTATTATTTTCTAGTTACTACCATCTCGGGTAATGCGTTTTCATTTTATATTGATTTTTTAAAGGCTGGTCATTAATGAATTAAAATGGATTATAAATATTTTAAAATTTATTTGAGTTATTTTTTTATCTTCTGAAATAATAAAATTTAAAAAATATTCAATAAAAAAATATTTAATGAACATCGAAAAACCACCAAATTAATCTTATAGATTATCATTATAAATTTATTTGAAGAATTATCTTCATCTATGGAAGAAACTAATGAATAAGAACATTTATAGTTTCTTATTTTCATTAATAACATATATGTTCAATTCTGGGTACTTATTATCATTTTACACAATCTTCAATACATGTATTTTACTAAACTGATCATGGAAATGATGAAAACTAACACTCCTAATTGATTAAATTAATCTATATAACTCATTAATATGGGAATAAATACATAATAAAATTAAAATTAATTAAATAAATTTGTAAAATGATTTTTATTTTGTAATTAATGAATCAATATTGATTATCTACGATATTATAGAAAGGAATTAATTTTGTCATAATGTATGGGGATTCTTGAACCCAATTTCATTTCTTTTTCTCATTCCTCTTTCATTCCATATTTTAATTGTGGGTGTTCTTTTATTTTTCCTCAATTATAATTTCATTGTTGTTAAATATTAATTTCTCAGATATTCTTTTATCTACAATAGTTTTATTAAACAAATATTTTCCAAAAGAACCATTTTTTGGATTTCACATCATGAATCCTCTTGAAATTCTTTATTCATTACAATAGATAAATTATTTTTACATCAAAAATTCTTTACATTCATTATTTGGGAAACTATATTTTTATATATTAATGTATGATTTATAAAATGAAAAAATTTCTTTCCATCGACTATTTTATGTCTATGATTGTTATTCATTCCCTATTGCATGCATGATTATGAAAATGTTATGATGTTATGGGTGCCCCATGTACTATATATCACTCCAATGAATTGGTTTATTTGATTAATATCATGAGATAATATGAAATAATATTGAAAACGATTCTATATTTGTTCAAAATGATGATGTTATGATTATTCACAAATGATATGCATAAACGTAATGATATTAGTGTTCTCAACAATTTTTCATATTAGACAACTAATACTAGATGTTTCATTTTTATTCATTACCACGGTTCATGTATTTATATAATTCTTCATATCAGGATTAATATATTGATCCTACGATTATGTTTTTATAATGATGATTATGATCACCCAAGTTAGGTTGATTCTTGTCTTTCTCTTTCTTCTTAGTGGGATTTTACCTTACCCCTTTCTATTATGTGTATCCTCAAGTGATTAATTATAACAAGGAGTATAGGAGGTACATTAACAATCTATATATCAAGGAATTAAATAATGTTAATGTTTTATTCAGTACATGTTATATACAGTCCTAATTTTCCAAAAAAGGCTAAATCTTTGGATCCTGGTTTTGTAATCAATTATGATTGTTGTCCTTAAATTTATTTAATATTCATGTATAAAATCAGGAAGTTATATATAGGTTTATGGGAGGATTATATTGAGTATAACATTTCATATCACCCAATATTTATATAAACTAGTCTTTTAGTCTTCAGTTTATGCTTTATGATTAGGGTATATATTACTGGCTTGTGGTTGATATAATGATTTTTATGAAGAGTGGTGGATGAAAACGTTACCATTTTGTACTCTTAGTCCCATTATAATAGTTCTAGTCTTATATGACATTAAATTTATGTACATGGGATTTATTTTATCTTTTTTTGGGAATGAGTATATTGGTTAACATGTCTTGTGACTCTTTTACATATAATCTCTTAGAGTTTAATTTCTCCTATTCATATATTTGATACACCATCAACTCTTTTGGCATACCCATGTATATTAGGGGTTGGATTAGAGTGGTATCATTCCCTTTCCTATCATTGTTGTCCCAAGAGGGATACATTTATTTGGGAGAGAGTCATGAGAGAGTGGTATTCATCTATTAGGATAAAATATATCATGTAGTTTTTGTTATAATCATGGAAGTATCCCTGGGTTTGTTGGGGTAATATGTCTTCTAATTTTGTGATCTATGATAAAAATATTGTCTTATTGAGACATAGGTATTCTGGGGGCCCAATGATCTGATGCACAACCCTTTAAATTCCTTGAGCCAACTAAATAAAGTGATATTATTTGTGGGTTACATAACATGGAATGAATCATGTTTAATTATTCGTTGTACCAGTGTTTAAAATGGGTAGACCATGGGATTCGGGTAAACCATAAATAATAAATAATTAATTAAATAATTAATGTTAAGTATAATATTTTCCAGTGTTATGAGTCTAACATTTTTTCATTCACTATAATTTATCAAGGTCAATATTCCCATAAATTCTACATTGAGGATGTTTAGTAGGGTATGCTATCACATTATATTAGAGTAGAGGTTAGGGATGATGATACATAGATTAGGATGACCTATAAGTTTTAATACATTGTCTTTTAGACGTATAAGTGTACCATTTTAGGCTTAGTGCTAGAAGACTGTTTGGAGGAGTATTAGATATAATTTAGTTCTATATATTCATAGAATGATAACTGGGTTTTGTGGGATAATTTGATTCTCTCTGGATCAATGATGAAGTGGTGGATCTTATTCCTCATGGATATCAATGGGAAAGTGGTATTTTGGGATTAGTTACATGGACAATTTAAAAGTGAATAAATTTCTTCAACCTCAATAAAGATAATTAACAAGGTGATTTTTACATATTGATAGGGGAGTTACATTATGTATGAATTTGAGATCTATTTTATGACCCTTATTCATTACTCTCTATACCTGATACATGAAGAAGAGGAAATAGTGTGGTAGTACTAGTCATCTTTTCATCCAAATATCAAGTGCAATGTCAATTCATTTTTTGTATTTAACATATCATGTGCTACAATAAATAGTTATATTATTTTGTAAGACAATAGAAATAAAATCATCATCATAAGGGAGAGTAAACAGGATTCCTCATGAGGTATATATTCCATATACAACTAAATGTTACCTAGGAAAAATATCTTTTAGATAGCTTGGGGCAGGTCTCAGTACTCATCATCACATTTCTTTAATGTTGGATGTGCTCAGGCCCTTTCCATTGTAAAAGATTCTTATTATTGTCTATAGAGGCTTAGGTCATCCATAGAGTGAATTCCCATGTATTTTGAGTAGGCATCATCTACAAGTAGTTCGATCTTTGGATCATTGAGTAGTATATATGGTAGGCAGAGAAGATCCCCAAGATGTTCCTCTTCTTCATAGAGTTGATCATGACTAGGGAGGTTATAATAATAAAGGATAGAGAGGTGATGGAAAATGTCAGGGTGATATTTATTCCCAAGAACAACTTGGATTGGGTGGGAAAAAATCTTTTTGGGTAGCCTTTAAAGTAATTTTTCTTGGAGTATTTCCTTGTATGATTTAGGAGAAATATTTTCCTTCATATCACCTTCTGTAGTTGACACTTTGGGAAATAAGGTGTAGGAAATTGTAGTTCCCACTGAATTGAATATTTTAGTTTGAGGTCAGGCATAAACATATGAAGTATATAGATATAGTGATGTAGTGTTTGGGATGAAAACCCCTTTAGGATACATCATCTTTTTATAGATATATCTCTTTGATATCATTCAATGTATTTATAGTTATATTTAGATTTTTCTATCATCGAATGATTCAAGAGACATGTTATGTTATTTTTTTATAATATAGGACATGTTGTTTTTGTTGGTGAGAAAGACCCTCAGATTATTTAGTGTCTTTTTCATTTATTGAATTACATTATAGAAAACCCGATTTGAATTTCATTAAAAATTTAACTATTTGTGTTTCCTAGGGCTGTGTAAGAGTACACAAATTTTTTTTCTTAAGGTTTATATGGTGTTAAACACACTAAGATAGATAATTAATGATATATACCTATATATAGAGACATCATTAATCCTGTTGAGTGCATATATGAGTGTTATTATTCAGTTCTAAGAACAATTGGTATAGCTTAATGATATATTTTAAAATGGTTTTTTCGACTAAGTGTGTAACCTTTGGGTGAACCAGTTTTTTTGTGATGAATGATGGTGTATGTTTGTATTTGTATCAATTACCGTCACATAAATCTAGTGATAGTGAATAACCTATATAATTTTATGTGGATTGATTATTTGATCAATATAATAAAAATATTTACTTGTTTCCCAATTATCAATATGGGTTTGGAGTGTATTTATATTTTCGTGAAAGATGAGGATATTTTGATGGCCATATTTTTATATCAAAATGGAAATTAATAGTTTTTTTATACCATTAGGTGGTATAAATTCACCATCCATGTTCATGTTTTTCATAAACGTAGTGATCTAGGAGTTATTGGATCATTTCCTGGTGGGTTTCATTGATAACATCCTAATTTACTCCACAAGTAATGAAGAGGTTTAGTGAATCATTGTTTTATTTTGGGATTTCATCATCATTATTATCTATTTTAAAATTTAATAATGTTTTAGTTATGGGTGTGACATGAATAATTCTTACGGAATGTTATGTCCCAGTGATAAGTAATTATGGATAATTAAAATATAGATAGATAAATTTATTAGGAAAATCCTAATATAGTTATATAATTTTAGGGATTACATGGAATACTAGTTTATTATAGGAGGTTCTTAGCTGATTTCATGTGAGATTAATCTCTATTCATATCCTTGAGTAGGATGTATTAGGAGTAATTGTGGACAGAATTGTGTTTATAATCATCTGATTACCGGATGAATAATTAGATTGCTCGTTGTTTCTTTTTTTCAAGTATAGGTAGTTTAGTTTAACGTTTTTTGTGATTCTTCATTTTTAGGTTTTGGATGTATAAAAATGAATTAGAAATTAGTAGTGTATTATGGGGAACTGTAGTTAATAACTTTCAATTATATCCATCAAACCCATGATCATGAGTTTGTGGATGTTGTGTTTTATTTTATGTTGTGGGGTTATTACATTATTGACTATATTATTTTGTTCATACTATTACTAAGAGCCTGATGAATTTATTTTCACAATTTGTATTGAACTTTTGATAGTGATGCTGGGAATATTTTATATAGGATTATAGAATTAATAATTCAATATACCAAAAGAAGGAATAATTTTGTGGTTGTTCCTCTACGAGGAAATTAATGTAGTGATAATATTTTTGATATTAAATATTATTCGAGTATTATAGGAGATAACCTAGCAATAAGTCCTGATATTGGAGTGGTTAGAGTCACAAGGTTTACATTATAGGTGATAGTGAAATCATATTTTGTGTATCACATGGAAGAGAACAATCTGGGGGATACTGAAGTCGAGTTCTAGAGTGAAAATGTTATCAATTTGGATAACTCTGATGGTTGGTATGATGAAATTCAACACCAAATTTTATTTCAAAAAAGGATTTTTATCGTTTTACGTATGTAGAAGATAGTTCTACATCAGTTTCACAGCTCACCCATGGTGGTGCATGCTTCCATGGGAAATATGTACCATGAATTGAGAGGTCAATTTTGGTAGAATGGGATGAATCGATTAGTTATAGAGTTTCTTTAAGATTTTTTCCTACCATATTGTAAATTCCATGTAACGTTGTATGACCATATTATTTAGTGAAATTTTTATAAAATTAATTTAATTCTTCAATATTTTTTAGTAAATGAAAAATAGAATATATAATTTTTTATTTTAAATAACCATGTTATAATTTTTTTTATATTAATCCATGATATGATTTTGTAATATGATACCCCAATATAATCATTTTTTACATGCAGCACTGAGTTAGCATGCATTAAATGAAAGACCGGGTTTTATCGCCTTGAAGTGGGAAAGAAATATTAAATATGAAATTTTAAAATTTTATAAATATTAATTTTCAAAGTATTTTTCATTTTATAAAAACTAAAATCAATATTATGTTAGGATGACATTTCTTGATTTTTTAGAGTTGTTTTATTTTTTTTTGAATAGTATAAAATACATTATTTTAGTTAAAATCTACATTTTCGTTGAATTGTATATTAATTTTTACCATTTATAAAATTATTTTATAATATTAAAATAGAAAAATTATAGATATATTAATCCATTTTATTTCATTTTAGTCATTTTTTATATTTAATTTTGTTATAAATTCATATTGAGCTTTTGAACATTTTCACCCTAAAAATCTGCAATCTAGCCATGATGGTAGGATTAACATTAAATTTAATTCTTCCACATACGTTAATTGAATTATGAAAAATGAAAATGCATTGTTATAATTAGTATACTATTTTTTATAATAACATTGATATAGTTTTTCATTAAAAATATTAGTGTATGGAGAAGAAATTGAGTACATCGGTTAAGGTCAAATTAAGCATAAAAAGGGGAAACCTTAATATAAAGAGCCAAAATGTCCAATACAAATGTTCATAATCCATATTATATAACAATTATGACCATATCTCCTATTGGATATAATATTATGAGTTATTGGGATAATATTCCATCCAATTGACCAATATAATAAGTTATGTAAGGAAAATGATAAAAGGAACCTCACAAACATATAACATTGATAAAACATTAGAGTGTGGAAGAAGCTAAATAGATTCAATTATTAAAATTATTTTGAAATATAAATGAATTTTCTAATTATAATTTATATTTATTTTTTGAATATTATTTAATTACATTAATCAAAAAACAAATTAAAACAAATGTATTATTTAGTATAAAATTAAATAAAACAAATTATTCAAAAAAAAATAATGGTAATGAATATTTATTGAAATATTGTGTTAAATTATTTTTGTACTCAAATATATAATATTAAAATGATTTAACATGATAGTTTTAACTTCCAATGATAAATTTTTTTGTTTTAAAAAAAAAATTAAATAATTTCTACATTTCGATTAATGTAACTTTATAATATATGAAAATTTATGAAAACAATTAAAATTATTTAAACAAAATTCACTAAATAATTTTTAAATGTTAATAAATAATAAATATATCACAATAATGAGCCAATATCTATTTAATATTAATTATATTCTCATTTAAATAGAAAAAATATTGTTAGGATGGTTCAGGTTAATGTAGTGTTTTTTGCGAGTCACATGTGCTTATTTTAGAATTAATTTCCAACACAAATGGGATTTAATTTTTGTAATCTATATATAATATTTAAAATCTAATTTTTATTTTCATATAATAAATATTACATTAATTTAGTATTAAATTATAAATTAATAAGGCTGGAAAACCAGTTTCTGTAAAAAACTAAAATCGTAAGGATGGGGAAACATAGAAGTTTTAGAATAAGATTATAAAAATGAAATTATTTTCATATACAGGAAGTTTTTTAAGAATTAAATACCCTTATTTCCATCATTTATTTAATTTTGAAGCACATTTGATAAGAGAGATCCTCGAATAGTATTTACCTTTTGGTATTTACTAGAATGACACTCCTCCTCTATAAAAAAAGAAGTCAATATTCCCCTTTGATACACCTTTCATGACAGACTTTATTCTCCAAACCCTACAAAAATTAACTCCACAAATACCTCATTTCAAACTATAATCTTGTCTCTGTGCCGATATCCATCTAAGGATTCCTTTTCATCCAAAATAGAAGGAGTTACTCAAAAAAGAGATAACATCCTTCCACAAGCTCTTTTGTTTAATTTTAATTCCCCACCACCTCAATTAATAACATTAAATACATTAATAATAACCTCAGTATCCAAAATATACATATATGTGTTTTTTATAATTGTTTTACCAACACCCAAACACACATTCATCAAATGTTTAATGTAATTATAATTCGTGTGTACGGCGGTCTGCCGCCTCATGAATTGTTTTTGTTCATTTTTCATTTACCAACTCTCGTGGTTTGGAATTTGGATGTAATTTTTTTATATTTTATAAATCATATTTATTATTTATTTTTACATCTATAATTATTACATAAAACATACCTTAATACAATCTATTTTTTTGGAATGCGATAACTTCATTTGTGAACATGTGGACTACCACATATTCTAAGCAATGTGACTAATTAACACATTACATGGATGATATTAATGATTGGTTTAGATAATTTATATATTATATACTTATTACTAATTATTATGTAATTATATTATATATATATCATTTACCTTTTTCATTCATTATGACAGTAAAACAGAAATGACACTTTTGCGTGGATACAACCTACTGTCTCTGTGAACAATTTATTCCATTTCTTATTTATATATTTTAAATATTCTATTAAATAAATATATAATGTTTATATATATTATATTTATTCTATATAATAAATTATAGAAATAATTAAATCCTGATCTAGATAAAAGGACCATGAATAACATGGCCAATCACGAATGAAGAACAAAGCGATTATTATGCGAAACATAACCAAAACAAGGAATCATAATTATACATGTAATATAGGGCCATTATAAAATAAAATTTGTAATAATATATAAAAATATAGTAATTTGGTATTTTTTTAATAATCTCATAGTTATTATACAAGAGGTTTTAATGGGTAAAAATACTTTTATGGCATAAAGTAATGGTTTTTTCATCTCACTTTCTAAATCCATGAGATACATGCCATGTTCGCCACACAATTACTTTGTGTGGTGTATAAAAATCCCATTAACATATTTTATCATAATTATAGTAAAATTCCTTGTTATTTACATATCAATTTTATTATATTTATTTCATTATTTTCTTGTTCAAATGATACGAAATTAGTAAAGTAGTTTTTATCTCAATTTTCCGACTGTATGGTACATGTCATGTTATGTGACAACATTGTTCAAAGGGGTTTATATAATTACCATTAACATTTTATATCATTAATATAAATCATTAATGATATTATAAGCTTCATATAATGTAATTGTATCATGTGGGTTATGATACAATGTAACCAAAGTGGTAATAGATTATTGTTATAATCATATTTTTTACCATGATTATTTATGATAATGGTTCCATTAAGGAAATATTATGATCCATATCTCAAAAAAACTCATGATTTTCATCGCATCTGGTAATTCATTATATCTTCATGAATTCGATACACTTTCCCACTCTCTGTTACTTGTGACAATTATGAAAGTGTTTTTTAGAAAATGTTATGTAACCAGACTCTTTGATAAGAAATTTATGTAATTCAAAAACAATGTTTTCAAAAAATTAAATGGTTTAAATAATGTTTTATATATAAAAAGTGTATTAAATGTTTTGAGGAATATTTTTCAAATTTTAAGGAAAATATGATTTCAAAATGATTTGAAGCCTTCTTTATCACATTTAAAATATTTTCTTAATGAAAATAATATTCAATATGTTTTTTGTACTCATGAGATTATTTTATATAGGATAATATAGTGTTCATAAAAATATTTTAAATTATATATTAGTTATTTTTTATAAAAATATTATTTTTGAAATTGTATTATTAATTATATTTTCAATTAAATCATATTTTCCTTATGATTTGTTCTATACAATCCTTCAAAATCCTTCCCCATATAGGATGAAATAATTTGTTAAATTGTATTATTTACTATGGTAATGATCCAATAATACCATTCAAGTTATTTATTGATTGTTTTATATTTAGATAGAATGATTTATATGACACATGTTTCTATTTTATGGGTTATATTTGTTGGAATCAATATTTTTTTCACAGTTTCTGCTTTTCTGAAATAATTTTGATACTTGTATCTTTTCAATTTGGTGTGATATTATGAATTAGTATCCAATGCATTTTTTTCATTGGTTCTGATATGATGTTATTGAAACCCATAGCTTTTTATGGGTCATGATATCATTAATGTTTAATTATCTTATGCTATATATACATATTATTTGATTATGTGATAGTTTAAACCTATACTCCCCTCAAATGAATTTGTTAAAGATATATATCTCCCGATAAAATTATGGGAAAAAAGTAGATGGGATTCATCTATAATGGGAAACCGATGTGTCCTTATTGACAATGAGAAATATGTGTGTCTTGGTCAACTATAGGAAGATAGGGATACCCATCCATAATGGGAATATAAGGAAACCTAATAAACAATGGGATGATGAGGAAACCTATCCTATACAAGAAAATGGGAAAATATAATTATTTATGGGAATATGGAGAAACATGTTCCCTTATTTGTAATAGTCTATGAATTGGAATAGTTGGGTTTTTTATAGAGTGGGTGTAGTCCGCTTTTGTAACACCCTGACCATAATTTCCCAGAGTCAGTGCATTATTACATAACATTGGCATGATCACAAAAGTTCAAGTCTTGAAAGACCAAATAGTACAGTACCATTGGAAATAATAGATACATTCATATGTTTTACATTACATTATAAAATGAAAAGATAAAACAACATAGTCTCCCTATGCCATAATCATATCCCTTATACTATCCTTGTAGGTCAGTCATAATATACTTTTTCGCATCCTGGTGTAATAAATCTTAGATAGGGGTGAGCTCAGATGCTCAGTATAGATAATAATATAGAGGAAACATTCATAAATACGCATAATCAATTATAGAAATTTATGACTAAAACAATTGCATTTTAAACTTGAACTGCACCATAATATGGAAAATATATAATCAAATAATCCCATTTACTTATTCACATTGATCTTTTACTAGTCAAATACTCACATTCAATATCAATAACCAATTTCATAATGATGGATTGCATAATGCCAGACTTCATAGCCACTTAGTCAAGACCTTGTTCCAAGACTACAAATAAGATTTGAAAATGGCCTTGTGTCAAGACACTAGTTAGTCTCATGAGACCTTCTGATGCATCGAGGAGCTATAGTAGGCTCCACCCGTCACTTAATATGTCCAATACATTCCTCATATAAAACAATTTAAACAAAACATAAACATTTATATTAAAACTAGCATACGAAATATCAATACTTTATCCATAAACCATGAATGGTATAAAAATAACACATCCATAGTCAAACATATTACAAAACCTTCAATACAATATCAAAGTTTTGTATCATAATAAATCAACATCAAACAAGCATAAAGTCTATAAAAGGATGTTGACACAGAGAAAATCAAGACTATTTTAAAGAAATATCTCGTTTTATTTTAAAATCATTTAAAAGTCATAACATTATAAAAGAAAACATTTCTTTCGAAAATATTATTATAATATTGTAAGGGAATCTTCGAAGTTGTTATAATGGCACGAAATAGCTGCACCCACAGAATAAGTTTAAAAAACATTCTTAACGTAATTTTGTCGAAAAGGTCATAAGGTACCTTGTTTGGAAAACAACGGAAAGATTCCTTTAAAACCATTTCATAAAAAGTAAAGCAATGGTATAAATAACATTAACCCGTAGTTTAGTAAATAGTTATAATGTTTTGAAGTACATTTTTATGAAATGTGGATGTGGATGATAAAGAGGTCCGAGTAGATACTTACATAAAAAAAACCTCGAATAATAAAGAGATTGTGAAATTAACCCTTTCCTTGTACTTTTCCATGGTCGAGGGTAGGTTAACCTCTTGTATAATGGTGAAATAATTTTTTTTAAATTATACAAGAACAATACACATTAATATTATATAATATATGATCTTCTAATATTGCTTTGTTAATGATATTTCAGTACTATCATCATTTCAGGTTTTAACTGATTCATTTTCCTTTATATGTTAGGTTACATAATCCATGTTTTCTATTGATAGGATGTATTTTATTCATATACAGAATTATATTATGTTCATAAAATTTAAAATTAATCATAAAATTAAAATATTTATTGAATGATAAAATGGGGAATTAATCTTATATCGTTTGTGGAGATAGTAATCTATACATACGCCTGAGCGAAAATATCATTCGTTTTCTATTAAAATAATATATAATAGGATGATATATCATATATACAGAATCATTATCATGTTATATTTATTAATTACATCATTTATACTCATTATTATACCTATCCAAATGATGAAGTGTTTGAATAACAAACTACACCACAACCTGGAGATGGTAATTCGTACGAATGCACGTGTGACGACGTTGTCATTTATAGGATGGATAAAATAATGAATATGGTTGTACCATTTTAATAATAACATCACATTATATAGAATATTCTGGAATTATTATTTTAGAATGTAAACAACAACGAAAGAGGAACTGGAAGAATAAAATAACATGAAAGATGTGATGAAATATTTACATCTTCTTCAGTTTCTTCCTTTTGATTTGATGAAAATGGATCTTTAGGTAGAATTTATGTCTAAAAAGTCCTCTAGTATTATGGGAAGACAGCTGAGATGATATTTGGGCATGGTTTGGCTATTCCAAATGTCTTTGATGGTGTGAGTTCAAGAAAAGGGTGGGTGCCCTTTTAATAAAGAGTTGAGGGTCACTTTAGGAAAAGCTTGAAATGTTATTTTATAACAAGATAAGTTCCGGTTTCTAATGGCTCAAAAATTATTTATTTAAAGGATAAGGTCGGTGTGGTTATAAAACCTATCATGCAATAGTTTTTAGACAGGTTTGGGTAACCATATTAACCATATCATTTATATTTAACCTTTACTTAAATAGTTTGACATTTACCATATATCGTTGTATTTTTATATTACATAGTTAATAAAATTACAATAAAATTCCATGAGAACCTCAATAGGTTCATTACTGACATATATAATATTATTAATGCCCATTGGCCTATCCTTATATTTTTAGGAATATTATATCAACCAATAAAATAGTATTTGTTTTAAAAACCCAATTATGTCAATATTGACATTATTTAATAAATTATATTTTTTAAAATCATAAACACTTTTTTAATTAGAAATAAATTCATATTATCAATATAAACATGACATATTAACCTAGAAAATTAGTGTAATTCATCAATAGTCTCAAATTACATTAATTGGGATATTTATAATATCACTTATTTTAATATTTCATTATTAAGATAATTACTGTGTCATCATTGTGTCATAAATAAATTAAATTATATAATGTCTAAATTTAAAAAAAACATAATTATGTAGGAAATATTTTAATCTATATAATTAATATTTACAGTCGAATTTATATAATGTATAACCTTATATTAAAAATGGTTTAGTTATTAAACATTGAATTTAACTCTTTTAACTATTCTTTAAATAATAATCACTAGTGCAGAAAACGTTTTTAACGTCGGTTTCTAGCTGACGTTAATACGTGAGACGTTATAAATAAGGTTTTTGACGTCGGTTATTTAAAAACCGACGTCAAAAAGCATAAAATCGCGATGTTTATCACGTCGGTTATGTTAGAACTGACGTGATAAAGGGCCTGGAGAATGGTTTATCACGTCACTTATTTTAGAGACGACGTGATAAAAGGCCTGGAGAATGGTTTATCACGTCAGTTATCAAAGAACCGACGTGATAAACTGGGGTGAGGGTGGTTTATCACGTCCGTTCTATAAGAACCGACGTGATAAACCGGGCTGAGCGTGGTTTATCACATCGGTTCATATAACACCGACATGAAAAACTGGGGGAGGGGGGTTTATCACGTCGGTTATTGACTAACCGACATGATAAACCGGTGGGAGGGGGTTTATCACGTCGGTTAGTCAATAGCCGATGTGATAAACCCTTGTCCAGGCCGTTTAGCACGTCCGTTATTCAATAACCGACGTGCTAAACCATTCTCCAGGCCCTTTATCACGTCGGTTATTAAATAACCGACGTGATAAACCATTCTCCAGGCCTTTTATCACGTCGGTTATTTAATAACCGACGTGATAAACTATTTTACAGGCCTTTTATAACGTCAGTTATTAAATAACCGACGTGATAAACTATTTTCCAGGCATTTTATCACATCGGTTATTAAATAACCGACGTGATAAACCCAATTTTTTTTAAAACAGAATGCAGGGATCTTCTCTCCACCAGAATCAACCAGAAAATAAATCAAGAAATCATACAACAAAAACAGAAGTACATAAAAAATAAGCATGTAAATAGATAACATATAAAACTTACCCACTAGACAGCATCCACCCTCATTTATACCCCATGGACAGCCCTCCCCCACCCCGTTGGAGCCCTCACCCTCATGTATACCCCCTGGACAGCCCTCCCCCAACCCGTTGGAGCCCTCACCCTCATGTATACCCCCTGGACAGCCGTCCCCTACCCATTGGAGCTCCCACCCTCATGTATACCCCTTGGACAACCCTTCCCCACCCCATTGGAGCCCCCACCACACTCCTGGACTGCCCCCCAACCCCCGGACACCCCCAAACACCCCTCGACAACCCCCACCCGCCTGAATAGCACCTCCTCACCCCCTCACCCCACTTGACTGCCCCCACCACACCCCTGGACATCCCTGCCTCCCCAAGACTGTCCCCCACCCCACCGGAATGCCCTCCCAGACCGCTGGACACCCCCAACCCCACCGAACACACCCCCATACCATGGGAACCCCTCCCCCACAGACCCAAATCCATACCAGAAGAACCATCAAAAGTATACCAAAACAAGAAGTAGAGAAAAATTAAACATTCACTTATATAACATTCAAAACTTACACTGTCAACTTCAAAAAAAACTAAATCAAACCTAAACAACTACCAAATAGACAATTAAAACGACAATATTCAAAATAACATTTTACATTACAAACAACTAAAATTCAATAAAACCTGTAAAATAATTTGACCACTCCACTTGTACGTGTTTGATGTCTTCAGCAGTATAGGGTTGAGGGTCATCAAATAGCTACAAATGAAAATGAAGATAGTTTACGTGTATAATGAATAAATCAAATTGAAATATGATGGCAAAGTTTAAGAGGAAATCGTACCAGGTCAAAATTCACAACTGTCCCAGTTGTTATTATATCATACATAAATCTTAACATATAATATCCGCATTCGATGAGGCCTTGTTGTTCATGACAATTATGTTTTGAATGAGTGTAAATTCAATATATTATTTTTATGTAATAAATCAAAAAGTACAAATTATAAATGGAAATTTACCTTCGCCTTTACATATTTGATCTTTGAATTTCTTTTCTTTGTGTTTTTTTGAAAGTAGGCCCATGCACTGTTAGAAAATAATATGAATGGGGTAAATTTAAAATTTATTATAATATATAAAACTATTGAGAAATTGAAACTTACTTTTCCAATATATTCTTAAAACTTGCCCGCACATCACCATGAAAAGATCATATCCAATAAAGAGCTTTCTCCCTTGGGAAAAAAATCCCTAACATCCAATGATTACTGATAAAAGGAAATTTAATGTTAGTGGTTTTTTATGTTAAAAGATAATTAACTATTTGAGAGAAATGTGTTTCATACCTCTCACAAAAAGGCATCATCCAACATTGTTGGATTATATTCTTTTCAAATCTTTCAGCAATATAAACCATTATTTGTTCCTCAGTCAATTCACATGCTTCAGGGGAAATCAATTGCGGGTCCATGAATCCATATACTTCTGTCAGTTCATTCCTCTCACAAATTTTATAAAGATACCTAATACAAAACATATATAAGTATACATTTTTAATAAATATAACGCAGGGAGAAGGTGTTAAGACTTACATGGATAAAATTTGCACCACGTTGATGCCCAACTTATCTCTATTAACAAGCTCCATGATATCAGATTTTGTAATCCCCATAGTTATTTCACGTCCACAAACATGAGATTCCATTGGAAACTCATAAAAACCTAACAAAAAATGTGAATATCTTGACAATCTGTCAAGACCAATGGAATCTGTATCTGATTTCATAGCCTGTTGTCTTTGTTGTTGTCTATACAGTATGTATTTACCTTTGAAGTATTCCTGTGAGAAAAAAAATTGAGAATTATAGTAGTTTTCAAATGATAAAACAACTTTAATAAAAAAAATAAAATAAAAGATATAACATTCATACCTCTATGGTAATGAGTCGAAGAAGTATGGATGGCCAAACTAAAAAATGGCCGATACTCTGTCCAACTGTCGCCACCTCATCTGTAGGTATTGGTACCCTAGCTGATCTATCTATAATATCCTGTACAGTGACCCTCTGATTCTCTACCTCTAATTTTTGATGATGAACTGTATCTCCTATACAATATACCAACCCGTATGCTAATATATGATGTTGAGAATCATCAACATACAACTCGCAATATGTAGGAAGCTGCGGAGGAGGCGTAGGATAAAAAATGGGGTCCGCAGGCTGAGGTGGGGGAGTGGGAGCTACTGGCGGAGGTGGAGGATAAATAATGGGGTCTTCAGGGGGAGGTGGAGGAGTGGGAGATGCAGTCTGAAATTGTCTTTGCATTTCTGCAAACATAGACTGCACCGAATCTCTAATCTTGTCTTCCATTGTCGCATTAATATTTTGATCTTCAGCCTCCAAGGATTCTATTTTTTGTATAAACCCCCTCAATGTTAGAAGTTGAAGAACATGGAAACTCTTTTCTTACCGATACACCTGTCGGATATCCTCTTACACGACCAGGATGTTCGGGCCTTCCCAATGCTGCAAATAAAATATCTTCCCTCCCAGTAGCTGTAAATGTCCCCTCTGAACTTTTCTCCTCAAGAGATTCCTGTATTAATTAATTCAACATTTCTGTAATGATTGAAACTTATATGAAGAAAAAAGTTAACTTAAATAAATTAAATAGATATCTTACAATCCTCTCAGCTACGATTCTCGATTCTTTCGAAAGATATTTTCCTTTTTCCCTTCCAAGCTCTCTTCCATTTTTCATGTCTAGATGGAGGGGATGGAGGGGCCACCTCTCCAGAGCTTGAAGACTCAGCTCTTAGTTGTTGAAATTTTTCCGCTATCATTTTTTCTTCCAATAATGTATACCCTCCCCGAGATAAACTATGAGGGTATACATTATTAGATTGGATCTCCTGATGAGCTTTCCGTGTTTTCTGTAATTTAAGAATAAGAAATCATTAACAAAACATTAATAAAATCATTTATATAAGAAAGTATATAAAAGTTTACATTGCCCTTACCAGAAATGACTCTTTTTTTATACTTTCAAAAAACTGTCTCCATGTGTCTTCATCTATAAAAGGATATATACGACATGGACTGTCATGACTCCTATGACCATAAATGAAATCAGATATGAGGGTTGATTTGAAATCCCTCCATCTCCTGGAAGCCAACGATAAGCATTTCTTCCTGACTCCTCCAGTGTTAGGAATATCAAATTTCATCTGATAAAGAAGAGGTTAAACATATTATATATACCAGAAACATTAAAAGAATGGTCAAACAATGACAAAAGATCTTACCAAAATCGTCTCCCACAACTGAGAGATAATCGGTTTATCCACACCTCTCCAATCATCATACAGAATGCTTACTTTGGTCTTAGCCTGAGTTGCAACAAAACTCTTAAAATCATTGGCATTCGGACCTCTAGGAATATCATCATCATCATCAAACTCAACTACTATCCTCTGATCCTGCGTACGGGCAAGTGATAATTTTGGTAAACGTGTGCAACCACGTTTACCAACATTTGAACTCTTTGTCGTAATAGTAGCATGTGAATGTTCATCCCCAGAGGTATGACCAGCAATATGCTCCTCCCCAGAATCATGTGGTTGATCATCTGAATGATCTGTCATTATCCTCCAAATCAAAAAAACAAACGTCAGTTCACAAATATAAAAATTCAAATATTTTAATACTACTGTAATCAGAAAATAGAAAAGTGTACTAGGTTACATAATAGTAAACATTGGCAATATGGTAAGCATGTTAAACAATGGTAAAGATGGAAAAGATGGTCAAGATGGTCAAGATGGTCAAGATGGTAAAAAATGGAATAAATGGTAAACCTGGGTCCTCCGGCTGGCCGGTGGGCAAGAACCGGTTGGCCGGTGCCCATACCGGCTGGCCGGTGCGCTAACACCGGCTGACCGGTGGCTCTGGAAGAAAGAAATGCTTCTGCCAGAGACCACAGGCTGGCCGGTGGTCATCCACCGGTTGGCCGGTGTCACCAGGCAGTGGGCAAGCCTACTGCCTGGGTCCTCCGGCTGGCCGGTGGGCAAGAACCGGTTGGCCGATGCCCATACCGGCTGGCCGGTGCGCTAACACCGGCTGACCGGTGGCTCTGGCAGAAAGCAATGATTCTTCCAGAGACCACCGGATGGCCGATGGGAATCCACCAGTTGGCTGGTAGACTCAGAGAGTCCACTATCAGTCTTCTTGGGCCATCTCCTGGGAAACCTTTTTCCTAGCATCAAAACACATGAAAACAAGTTAGAACATGATGAGAGTGATTGTGATCATTAAAATCCAAGAGAGAGGGGTACAACAATAAACATGATAAAGTAAACTAAACAAACATAAAACAAACAATAACATATACTTATTTTATTTTAAAACATGTTTTAATAAATAAAAAACTTACAATATCTAACATTTATGGAAAAAATAAATGTAAACAAGAAATAAACATATGTTACCTATAATTTTAGGAATGTACAGATGGATTGTTTTCCCAAATTCCTTCGTCGTGATCGTTCCTTATGGCACAAACTATGTCTTCAACATGATCGTCATTATGTTCTGTTAATATTTCCATTGAAGTAGGGATCTCACATAAATCAGCATATTCATCAAGTTCATCCTCACCAACATACTGTTTTTTCCCTTGTAAAACAACAGCCCACTGCATATATGATTGATCTACTACATAAAAAATTTGTTTTTCATGTGTTTCCATTATAAAAGAATCAGCTGTGTCTTCCAATCTATTCAGATTAACAAGTGTCATTCCAAATTCATCGTGTCTGACACTGTTGTTACCGTTGAACCATTTACAGTTAAAAACGGGAACTTTAATTTTAAAGTAATCAACCTCCCATATGACTTCAATCACTCCATAATATGCATTTGATGCAGAAATTGGGTTTTTGTCCTTAGCACTCGAAAAATGCATTTCTTCTGCAAACACCAATACACCACTATTCTGAACTGCACTTCTGTTGTCCTGAGCTTTAGTATGAAATGTATAACCATTAATGTCATAACCAGACCATGTTATCACATTTAAACATGGACCACCCACTATCCATTTTAATGTCTATGATACATCTGATCTACCAAGCAAAGTCTTTTTAATCCATGACAAAAAAGTTTTGTTGTGCTCATTCAAAATCCACATTTCTTTCTTCTTTGGATGACATTTTTTCAACTCATTAATGTGCAATGTGATATATGGTTGATCATCAGCTATATTCTTCAAGATGTATGATTCTAACTTCTTCATCTGTTCAGCTGACAATGATTTGACTTTCAATCCGCGAATCCCTTTTCCCTCATTATTAACTCGTTCATGGCGAGATGGAGGCAAACCTATGTGTTGCGCCGCAGCCAAGTAGCTCGTACAAAACTTTGATACCTCCTCAGAAATATACTATTCAATAATGGAGGCTTCAGGTCGATATAGATTTTTAACATACCCCTTTAATATTTTCATATACCTTTCAAAAGGATACATCCAACGAAGATATACAGGTCCACAAAGCTTTATTTCTCGAACCAGATGAATCATTAAATGCACCATTATATCAAAAAAAGTTGGAGGAAAATACATTTCCAATTGACAAAGTATTAAAATTGCATCCTTTTCCAAAATGTTCAAAGCATTCACATCAATCGCCTTGTTACAAATTGAATTGAAAAAATAACACAACTTCATTATAGTCTTTCTGACACGAATGGGCAATATTCCACGCAATGCAACTGGTAGAATTTGTTGCATCATGACGTGACAATCATGTGATTTCATACCTATCAACTTCAAGTCCTTCATTGAGAAAAAAAATTTAACATTAGAAGAATAACCTTGAGGCACTTTGGTATCATGAAGACACTGACAAAAGCTAATTTTCTCCCTCTTAGATAATGTATGACAAGCCGGGGGAAGAAATGTTCGTCTTCCATTAGGAGTGGGAGCTAACTCCAAACGTATTCCCATTGATAGTAAGTCTAATCTTGCATTCAACCCATCTTTAGTCTTTCCTTTAATGTCTAACAATGTTCGAATCAAAGAATCACAGATATTCTTCTCCACGTGCATGACATCAATATTATATTTAACTTCATGATACCTCCAATATGGTAGCTCAAAAAATATTGACCTTTTTCTTCCAAATATGTCTATCATTACCAGATTTCTGTGTCTTTCCCAATGTCACGTCAAGGTTTTTCACCCTCTCAAAATACAGATCATGGGATAAAGGTTTTAGAGCCGTATCAAATTCTTGTGAGCCATTAAATGCCTTTTTTAGTCTTCTATAAGGTTGTTCCATAGGCAAAAACTTTCGATGACCCATGTACACTGTTTTCCTCCCATGATGCAATTGACAATAGGACGTCTGTTGTTCGCAAATTGGACATGCTTTATGCCCTTTAACACTATATCCAGACAAATTTCCATACGCTGGGAAGTCATTTATAGTGAACAGAAGCACTGCATGCAGTTGAAAATATTCCATTTTATAAGAATCATACACCCTAATACCATCAGCCCATAACAGTTTCAAATCATCAATCAACGGTGACAAGTAAACATCAATATCATTACCGGGTTGCTTTGGACCAGAGATCATTGTACTCAACATGACATATTTGCGCTTAATACAAACTTCAGGAGAGAGGTTGTAAATTACCAATAAAACAGGCCATGAACTATGTGTGCTACTGAGTGTTCGGTATGGAATCATTCCATCTGTGCACAACCCTAGTCTGAGATTTCTTATTTCATTTCCAAATGTAGAATACTGCGCATCAATTTTCTTCCATTGTGGACAATCAGCTGGATGACGTATTTTTCCATCACATACCCGCTCTTCCGCATGCCATCTTAACCTTTTTTCATCATGTGAATTAGCAAATAAATGTTTGAAACGATTAATTATAGGAAGATAACAAAATACCTTTGAAGGGAGCTTTGTAATCTCTACATCACCCTGTGATTTTTCTTTAACCTTATACCGTGATGTCCCACATTTTGGACACTCTAACAGAAATTCATATTCCTTCCTATATATAATGCAGTCATTCGGACAGGCATGTATTTTCTTGTATCCCAATCCCATCGGGCATAATATTTTCTTGGCTTTGTAATGTGAATCTGGAAGATCGTTATCTTTTGGAAAAATGTCTTTCATCAATTGTAGCAGCTCTGTAAAACATCTGTCACTCCATCCATGCTTCGCCTTTAGGTTAATCAATCTTAACACCACCGACAGAACCGTAAAATCTGTACAACCGGGATATAATGGTTTTTCAGCATCACCATATAGACGTGCAACTGTCGGTTCTATCTCAATTTGTTCTACTACAATATCGCGAATCATTTCTTCAATTCCATCGGAGTTACCATCTTGCGAATCATCATCATCAGTGACATTCCATCCAGTTTCACCATGCCAAATCCAAGGGCTGTAACTCAGATTAAAACCATGACATATCAGATGATATTTTATCTCTCTACTTTTCAACTTCTTCATATTCAAACATTTCAGGCATGGACAGAAAAAAATGTCACTACTTGGAACATTTCGTTTTGCAAATTCCAAAAAGGCATCAACACCTTCCTCAAATTCATTTCTCATTTGATGTGCCGTAATCCAACATCGACTCATTATTACCTATAACAAATATCAACAAAAAATATATATTTTTAAGATAAGACGAAACTTGTTTATATGAAAAAAATCATAATATGAATGTAAAACAATTTAAAATATAAAACAAATCTTGAAAGTAGTACTAGTTTTCATAAGTTCCCAACACCAAATAGCTATACATCGTAAGTGTCATGTTAAAAATATGAATATAGACCATTTTTTTTATGTTTAATAATATTGTCATATTATCTGATCATTCTGATTACATACTAGAATTACTATATCCTTTTGATCCGATATATAATCTAAGGACATTAATATTTCTTTAGAAAAAGTAGTGTTAATATCATGGTAATGTAAAAAAAAGTATATTTCGAACTATATATATGTAATACCAAAAAAAAATACATATGTGTTTGGCCTGGGTTTCACACATAAATCAACTCATCTCACAGATTAAATTTTTGAATCATCCTACATAATACTTATTTTTATAACTTAGGGAATGAAAATAATAAAATTTTGATTTATGATACTCATTATGGGTAAACATGATATATATAAATATAATATATAATCTCATAAAAAGATATCCATGGGGGTATAAGAGCATACACAAAGCACATGATCAAAAAGATAAGTGAAACAGTTCTATATAATCATAGATCATAAAACCTGAGTCCAAGTATAACAATTTTAGCATAACATAAGACATGATTTATATGATAGTGGGAACATGATTTAAAAAACCTTATTCACAAGATCACAACATTGGTATGTGGAATAACATAAGAGTGTGGCACAAACATAATCATATAAGTCATAACATATGTCAAGGGAAAACATAGTTTCATTCACCTCATATTGAGATATGTTAATCATCTTTCCTATAATTTATTATAATATTTCTTACCAGGAACATCACATAACACATTAAGAATGGTATAACCATCTGTATCCCATATTGATCTATGATATATAATGCATTGTCGAATGCATTTGAAGGATATTATGGACCCAAATGTCACATAATGACTAACCATATATATGGGTGAATCGTGATCATCAAATCATTTATAACACTTTCGTAGATCAATTAACTAACAAAAATGAAATGGGGGTCATAATTGTTTTTACAAAACATAATAATTATTAATACATAAAAATGTGTTTGGATGGTAAGATAAGATAATATACCTAATTCAATCTAATTATAATTAAATTATTTCTACCTAGATAGAAAAGACCTTTATAAAAAATATAATTTAACTTGAGAATGAAAAGAAAGTACCCTTTACCTTTTTTATAATGAAAAATCTGAAAAGGATGATAATAATATTTAGGTATTATAATTTTTTTTATGAATTATTAATAATAAAAGAAATCACCTCACTTGGTTTTGTTGAAAATCGGACATACCATCGTATTCAAGAAATCAGATACACTTTGCATGAAAAGGTCCATCATTTTTAGGAGATGACTGAAAGAATAAATGTATTATCAGACTCACCATGAGTCCAAAATGAAATATTTGATTGTAATAGGTATGAATTGATATTTTTATGAATTCAGATGAAAACAGATGATGGTTTTCTGATCTAGGAGTTCTAAAAATCATAATTTTTTGAAAAAAAATTATGATGTAAGAATGTTGAATGAAATTTTAAGGATACATATTACCGATTGTACCTGGTCCAATTTCATTCATGAAAATAATTTTCTGGACAATCATATTAAAAATATGATTTTAAGAAAATAAGTACTACCAATCTTCATCCAGAAAGACACATTCCAGCTAAGTAGGAAATAATAATGTTGTTGGAAGAATGGAACGTTACAGTACCACCCATTATTTTTCAGATTTTGCTGAAGCTAATCCACAATGTTTTAATAATCATTTGCGAGTTGAATGTTGCGAGTTGAATGAACATAATAACCATTTGCAATAAAAAAAATTCCACGAGATTCAAAAACGAACGAAAAGCACATCAAGAATCGAAACAAAAACGAACGAAATAAATTCGTGGAAGGCTTACTTGAATGTCGCGAGTTGAGATGATAGATCCGAGAGCAGTGAAGAAGATAAACAATGAATCCAAAATGAGTGTAATGCAGGCGATCGATGAGCTGATTAAGGTTTACCGCGCGAGAGAAAGACGAGCCGGCGACTGTCAATCGAAAAAATCGTAAATGACAGAACGCGGGCTTTAATTTTTTTAAATGCATTATAACGTCGGTTATTATATAACTGACGTTATAAACTATTTTTTTAGCTTTTTTACGTCGGTTATCTTAAAACCGACGTAAAAAGGCTCCCGTGCTTTGGTTTTTTACGTCGGTTTCCAAATAACCAACGTAAAAAAACCCGATATCGACGCGTTTTTTACGTCTGTTATCAAATAACCGACGTAAAAAACCAAAGCACCCGGGGGTTTTTTACGTCGGTTATAAAATAACCGACGTAAAAAACGCGTCGATATCGGGTTTTTTACGTCGGTTACAAAATAACCGACGTAAAAAACCCCCCGCGCATTGGTTTTTTACGTCGGTTATTTAAAAACCGACGTAAAAACCCAACAGGCGCGATTTGTAACGTCGGTTATTAAAATAACCGACGTGAAAAATCTACTCGCCGCATTGTTACGTCGGTTATATATAACCGACGTAAAAAATGGTGACATAAAAAACGATTTCTGCACTAGTGAATGAAAATCCTAATATAATCCAAATGGACCAAATAGAATCATATTTTATTCATAAGGTTTTTTTGGTCAAATTATAATTATCCGATACAATAAGATATGTGTTATGGTAATAATGATATCATTTTTACAGTTAATTATCCAATTTACTTTTTACCGCGGTAAATAAAATTAAAAAGTTACTATTCACCAAAAAAATATTTTTATCTTATTAAACAAAATGTTTCTTATAAATATCAACTTTTCCCTCATATTTTTGAAATTACACTCATTGAATCGGATAAATTATGTTTTATGTGAATTTGAAAATGCTCCTAGGAGGCGGGTAAAAGACGGTAAATAGTTCGATAAAATTTTATATATCTAATATTATTACAAAATGACTCCAATGAATTAAATTGAACATATATATATATTATGTATCTATTTTGACATAATTTTTTTTAAAAAATAATAATTTATTTAAATAAATTAGTTTTAACCAATAACGCAGTGTTTTTTCAAAATTCATCAAAAATTGAAATTTTTCAGAAACATTCCAAAAATTCAACCTAAGCTTATTTAGATATTAAAAATCCAAAAATGAAGTAAATTGTGAAATATAAATTTTATAAAATTTCAAAATGTGGGTATTAATATTCATAACGGCTAGTTTGATTGGTTGCGGTGTGTTAGAATCTTCAAGTTTCATACAATGGAATCTATTGAATTATTCTAAGGGAAATGTATCGTAGAATCATGGGGTGATACATTTTCCCCTAATTCAAATAATTTAGACATAAAAATTTCATAAATACAACCACACAAAAAAATCAGGTGGTTCTTCACCATAATTTCCTCTTGTTCTAATGTTTCCTCATCCTTCTTATGTTTTCTCCATAAAACTATTACAAGATGAGCCATCTGGTTTCATAACACTTGTCCTATTGTATCAAGAATTTTGACAGGATCTTCAAAATAAGATAGATCAGGTTCCAGTTCAATTTCCTCATATGTGAGTACATGTGTTGGGTCAGGCATTTATTTTCTCAATAGTGATATGTGGGACAAACCATGATCTTTGGAGAGACTTGGCGGAATTTCCAATCGATAAACTACAAATTCAATTCATTCTATAATTTTGAATGGTCCGATTTACCAAGGACACAATTTAACCTTCTTACTGAAATGTATAACACCCTTCCATAGAGATACCTTCACGAAAACATGGTCTCCTACTTGAAATTCCAAATCCTTTTTTTCGGTCATCTGCAATTCTCTTTTTCCTATATTGAGCAGCATTGATGTGGGTTTGGATAACTTTCATATTTTCCATTGTTTCCTCAATATGTTCTGGGCCTAAAAGTTTTTTTTTCACCACCATCATCCCAACAAGTTGGTGTGCAAAATCTCTTTCCATATGGTGCTTCATATGGTGCCATCTGAATACTTGAATGAAAGGTGTTGTTATAGTAAAATTCTTCCAGAGGTAAATATTGATTCCAAAAACCTTTAAAGTCATGTGAGAATGATCTCAACATGTCTTCTAAGGTTTGAATAGTCTGTTCTGATTTTCCATCAGTTTGAGCATGGAAGGCAGTGCTGAGATGAATTTCAGTATCCAGGGATTTCTGAAGACATTTCCAGAACTTTTATATTAAATGTCATAACGTTAAGAAACAATCAATAAGGGTACACCATGAATTCTTACATCATCATCAATATATATTCTTACAAGACATTCAAGTGGTAAATCTTCTCTTATAACATGAAAAAGTGATGACTTTGTATGATGATCAACAATGACCCATATTGCATCATTCCTTTTATGAGTATTTGGTATCCCCATGACAAAGCCCATCATAATATTATCCAATTTCAACTCATGTATGGGAAGAGGTTGCATGACTCCTCTGGGTTTTTTCCTCCCAGCATTCACTTATTGAAAAACCATACATCTTCACACATAATCAGAAATCTCCCTCTTTATGTTGTCCCACCAAATTTTTTTCCTTAAATCTCTATACATTTTTGTGCTACCATGGTGTATATAGAAAATGTAGCTATAAGCATAATCCATTAATTCCCTTTTTATATCAGCTATATCAGGAACACAATGTCTCTTCCCAAATTTCATAATTCTATCTTTTTATATGAAGTCACTCAATCTCCAATAATTCACATCTTTAATCTTCTTTTAAAACTTTTAATCATCATCCTATGAACTTTTTATCATTTCTAATAAAGATTATTCAGCAACCATTTGAAAAAGTATTTATGTTTCATCTTCCATTATTATTCCCATATCCATTTTCACAAGATATATTAAAATAGGACCCCTTTAAACACACATCTTATCCAAAAATCCATGATCCATTCTTCTCAAAGCATCTTCCACGTTATTTTACTTCCCTATGTGGTAGTGTATTGTGCAATAATAACCCTGGAGTAGTTCAATCAATCTCATTTGCATCATGTTGAGTTATTTTTGTGAGAAAATATACTTCAAACTCTTATGATCAATATAAATCTCACATTTTATCACCATATAGATAGTGTCTCCATATTTTCAGATAAAATATTACAGCTTATAACTCTAGATCATGAGTATGATAGTTTTTCTCATTAATTTTTAGTTGTTTTGATGCATAGGAAATAACTCTATCATTATGCATAAGGAGAAAACCATGTCCTTTTTTAAGGGTCACTATAAATAACAAACCCATCATTGTCTGGTGGTAGAGAAAATATTGGAGCATTGACTAATCTTCCCTAAAATTCATCCAAAAATTATTCACACTCTTTTGTCCAAACAAATTAAACCATTTTATGTGTGATCTTGGTTAATTGTTTATCCAATCGGGCAGAATTATGGAAAAAATGCCAATAATTACCTACTTATCTAATAAAATTGTGTACCTCAGTTATACACATTGGTGCTGGCCATTCTTGGATTTCCTTGGTGTTTTAAGGGTCAAGAGATATTCCACCCTTAGAGACAATATTGACAAGAAAAGAAATATCATGATGCCAGAATTCACCATTGTTAAGCTTCCCATATAATTCATTTATCTTGAGGGTTTAAAGAATGGTGTACAAGTGATTTTAATGATCTAAATAAATTTTGGAGTATATAAGGATATCATCAATAAATACCACTTTAAAGTCATAATGATATTGTTTGAAAACACTTTTCATGATATTAATGAAAACAAGGGGTGCATTAGTCATCCCAAGAGGCATTACTATAAACATATAATGCATGTACCATGACCGAAATGTTGTTTTCTGAGTTTATTCCTTTTTTACACACAACTGATGATATCCAGATCGAAGTTCAATATTTGATAAATATTGAGCTCCATGAAGTTGGTCGAATAAATCATCAATGTGAGTTAGGGGATACTTATTCTTTATTGTAATAGAATTGATCTCCCTATATTCAATGAAAAACCACATATATCTGTCTTTCCTCAAAACAAAATGGACAGGGGTTCCCCATAGAGAAAAACTAAGGTGAAAAAATCCCTTATTACTCAATTCCTCTTGATGTTTAATTAGATCCACTGATTCCATAGAGGCCATTCTATAAGGGTCATTTATATGGACCTTGAACCAGGAATTATGTCAATGAAAAACTCAATTTCATGTTCTGGAGGATGTCCAGGTAAATCCTCTAGAATCACATCAACATATTCTAGAACAATAGGTACATCCTCTATTCTAACATTCTTTTCTTGCCCATAATTGTTTAATTAACTTATTCCCAAATAATTGAATTTAGTAGAGCTACATGGGTGGATCTAGATAAGAATCAGGTTGTGACATTTCTTCACATAAGATAAGGTACTTTTTATCATCATGAAAAAAATTATCCTCCATCATCATACAATAAATTTTCGCATCATGATCTGAAAGCCAATCCATTCCGAGGATTATATCAAATTCAATCATTGGTATGATGATGAAATCAGTAGATAACAAACATTTACATACCCTAAAAAGAACTGATTCACAAAACATTGTTGCAATGATATACCCCTTAAGTTATTTGATTGAAAACTCCCTTGTTATGTCAAACTGAAAATATCTAATTTTCTTAGCAAACACAGAAGATATCAAATAGTGGGATGATCAAGAGTAAAATAAAGCATTGGATAAAGTTGTGGGTATAATTAAATTACCTACATCCACATATTTTTCATCTTCAACCATAGTAGTACTGATAACATAAGCTTGGCCATGCTCTCTTTTCCATTTAGAGGAATGTTCCCTTGGCTGTTAGAAAATTAATTTTCATTATGCCCCTTTTCTCTACAATTGTAGCATTCAACAGCCTATTTATACCCCTTGAAATCACAAACATGTTGGCCTATTTCACTACAGTTGTAACTGAAGCTCATTCCCTTAAAAAAAAGTACCAGGGTGTTTCTTCCCACATTTACCACATTATTAAAATTTATTTTTCCCCTTCTTCCCCTTATTTTCATTTCAATCATGTTCACTAGATTTCTTCTTCTTCTGATTTTCTTTTAAAATCGTAAGACATAGAGAATTCCTTTTTCTATTGATATCACATAAGAAAATATCTTCGTATAGTGAGAAGGATTTTGAGACTAATTCTCGATGAATAAATGGTTTTAGCCCATCAAATAAATAATCAATCTTAATTCTTGGGTTATGTGTATAATCAGCAGCATTCCTTTCTAATATTGTAATGTTAGACTTATTCATTAAAACATTTTCATCCTCTTTTTTCCTCAGACTCATAAATTGGATTTTCATATCCGCCCAATGTTCACGAGGAAATAATATTTCTAAGAAAAGATCATTACACTCCCTACATTTTATATTTGATACTTCATCATCTCCCTTTTTGTTTTGAATAAATGACCACCAGTTTTTTGCATCTCCCACAAGGTGATAAACTTCCATGACAACTTTTTTCCTTTTGCTACTTCCCAAAGTGTGAAATATTTTCTCTAATTAATTTATCAACTTCTCAGCCTGTAATGGATTTGTACTCCCATTGAATGTTGGTGGTAATTTCTTCATGAAGTGGTCTAACATTGATCCTCCACGTTGTGAGTCTGGTTTCTACATATGGGTAAGGATATTATTCATAACCTTAGTGAGTTGTCCCGGTACGGTGATTTGATGATAATTACCAATTGAATCACCAACTCTACAATAATTATATTGAGTAGGATAGAATTCCCTAAATGTAATGTGTGTGTTGATATGGTTTCCAATCCATCCACTGGGCACCATTTATAAAAAATGGAATACACTAGATTAGTTTATGAATCACAATACATAATTTAAAAATTGTAATACACTTAACATAAATAGAACATTTTATGGATATAATCCATAATCATAAAAATGTTTTCTTTAAGGATGTATATACTAATAAACCTTTCATAATGGTTTGTATATAAAATTAGAATTATCCTAATCATATCCTCCGGGAGTGTCGTAACCTAGAGTGCAGCAATGCCCATTGTCGTGCTCCCATTCCCATTCAAATCTAGCTCAAAGCGGTGTTTTTAGGTTTTACCTCAAGGTATATCTGTTATAGAGCCACCTATACATGATCGCATCTAGACAGGGATGTATTTCATGGAATACTCATAAAATCATTATAGTACCAAAATTTAGGAAGATCTTCTATACTAATCCTCAAAGGCTATCTTATGGTAATGTTTTCTATTCAGAGTTTTTATGCATCTATTTTCTAAGGAATTTACTAAAAATCATATGATACCAACTATAATGTCCTAACACTAGTTTCCAATAGTGGGTGCTTTATTAAATAACATTGGCATGATTTGAAAAGATCAAGTCTCGAAATACTGATTAGTTTAGTAGCCTTGGAAATACTAGATACATTAATAAATATTAAATTATATTATAAAATTAAAAAAGTACAACAACATAGTCTCCATAGGCCATAGTCATATCCATTATACTGTCTCTATAGGTCAGTCATAATATACTTCTTCACATCCTGGGAAAATAAATCATTGAAAGGGGTGAGATCAGAGCTCCGGAAGAATAACAACATAGTGGAAACATTTATAATAAGCATAATCATTTAAGTCAATGTAATATTGAAACAAAATCATTTTAAACATTAACTTCAGAAAAATATTGCAATGATAAAATCAAATAATTCCATTTAATTATTATCATGGATATTCTATTAGGGGAATAATGAAATTAAATATCAATGGCCACTTTTATAATGATGGAATGCATAATGCTAAACTTCATAACCACATAGTCAAGGCCTTGTGCCAAAACTATAAATAATATTTTGTCAAGGCCTTGTGCCAAAACACTAGTTTGTCTCATTAGACCTACAGGTACATCGAGGAGCTATAGAGGGATCACCCTTCACTTACTATGTCCAATGAATTCCTCATATGAAAAGGATTAAACATAGCATAAACATTTATTTTAAATCTAGCATTCAAAATTTCAATAATTTATCCATAAATCATGAATGGTATAAAAATAACACATCCACAATAAAAAATATCACAAAACCTTCAATACAATATGGATATTTATTTTTATAATAAATCAACTTCAAAATAGCTTAAAGTCCATCAATGGATGTTGACATTGATGCAATCTAAGTGTTTTTAGAGAAATATCTATTTTTATTTTGATATAATAAAAAAGACATATAATTATAAAATAAAACATTTATTTTGAAAATATTTTTATAAATTTTTTAAGGGAATCTTCGATGATGTTATAATGGCAGAAAATATCTGCAATAGTCGTATAAGTTAAAAAGCATTCTTACCTCAATTATGTAAAATAGGTCATAAGTTGCCTTGTTTGGAAAACGACAGAAAGATTTGATTCAAATATTTTTATTAAAAGTCAAAAAATAGAATAAATGACTTTAACCCATAGTATTTTAAATAGTTAATATTTTTCAGAATACATTTTTATGAAACTTGGATGTGGATGATAAAGAGGTCCCAGTAGATACTTACGTAAACACAACCTCGAATAATAAACCGATTGTGAAATTATCTATTACCATGTACTTTTCATTGGTCGAGGGTGGGTTAACCTCTTTTATAATGGATAAATAATTTTTATTAAATTTTTCATGATCCATATTCATAAATATGATATCATATATGTTCTTCTAATATTGCTTTTTTAATTATATTTTAATTGTATAATCATTTTGGGTGTTAACTGAGTCGTTTTTCTCTATATTCTTGGTTACGTAATACATGTTTTTATGGATATTATTTATTTTATTCATATAAATATTGATATTATGTTCATAAAAATTATTTTTAATCATTAAATTAAAATTATTCTTGAATGATTACGATGTGGAATGAATCTCATCGCATTCGTGGAGACGACAATCCGTTCGTATGCATGAGCGACAATATCATTTTTTGAAATTAAAATCATATATTATTTGATTTTTTATCATATAAACATAATCATGATAATATTATATTTATTATTTACATCATTTATTCTCATTATTATACCCATCCAAATTATGATGTATTTGATTAACAAACTATATCGACATGTGGAGAAGGTAATCTGTACGTATGCACATATGGTGACTTTGTCATTTATTGGATGGATATAATAATGAATATGGTTGTACTATTTTTATAATAAAATAAAAATATATAGAAGATAATGGAGTTATAATTTTTAAATGGAAAAAAATGAAAATGGAAGTGGAAGAAGAAAAAAACATGAAAGTGGTGATGAAATATTCTCCTCTTCTTCGAGTTCTTCTTTTTGATTTGATAAAAAGGGCTCCAAAGGATGGATTTGTGACTTAAGGAATGTCTCTAGGATGAATGGAAGAAAGTTGAAAAGATATTTGGGAAGGGATGCGCCAATCCAAATGGCTTTGATGGTGTGAGTTTGAGAGATGGTGTGGTGCCCTTTTATAAGAGAGGGGAGGGTATGTTTAGGGAAAGATTGAAATAATATTTTATAATAAAATAAATTTCGGTTTATAATAGCTCCATGATTAATTATTTAAAGTATAAGGTCGAGTTGGTTTGATAAACCACTAAACAATTGGTTTTATATAGGTTTTTGTCACCATATTAACCTTATATTTTAGATTTAACTCTTAGTTATATAGTTTGGGATTTACCATGTCTCTTTGTATTTTAATATTATATAGTTAATAAACATACTATAAACTACCAAGAGAACCCAAATAGGTTCATTAATGACATATATACTATTATTAAGGCCCTTTTTCGGAACCATAGATTTTTAGTAATATTATATCAACCATTAATATAAAATTTGTTTTAAAAACTCAATTATGCCATTTTTGACATTATATAATAAATGATTTTTTTAAATTACAAAAAATGTTATTACTTTGAAATAAATTCATATATTTAATCCTAAAAAGACATGTTAACCTATAAAAATAGTGTAATTTATCCAATTTCTCAAATTACATTTAATGGGTTATTTATAATATAAATTATTTTAATATTTTATTATTAAGGTAATTACTGTGTCATCATTCTATCAGAAATAAATTAAATTATTTAATGTCTAAATATTATATATATAATACAATTATGTAGGAAATATTTTTGATTTATAATTAATATTTATAGTCGACTTTTTATTATGTATAACCCTATATTAAAAATGGTTTAGTTATTAAACTTTGAATTTAACTCTTTTAACTCTTCATTAAATAACAATAAATGTCTTAATCTAATCCAAGTGGACCAAAGATAATCATATTTATTCCTAAGGTTGTTTTTGGTAGAATTATACTTATCAAATAGAATTTGGACATGTGTTATGGTAATAATGATATCATTTTTACCCCTAATTACAAAATTTACTTTTAACCGTGGTAAATATGAGTAAAAAATAACTATTCACCAAAAAATATTTTCATCTTATTGAACCACATTTTTCTTTATGATATCAACCCTATCTCTAGGATTTGTTAAATTACACTCAAATAAGTGGTAAAATTATGTTTTAGGTGAATTTGAAAATTTTCCTTGGAGGTGGGTAAAAGACTGTAAATATTTCGATAAAATTTCAAATATCTAATAATATTTCAAAATAACAATAATTAATTATACTAAACATAAATAGGTATTATTTATCTATTTAGACCTCAAATATTTTTAAATAAATTTGTTAATTATTTATCTACAATGTGGGGTTTAACCAATAACATGGTTTTTTTTATTCATCAAAAATTGAATGTTTTCAGAAAAATAAAAAAAATTCACCCTAAGATAATTTATAAATTCTAAATCCAAAAATGAAGTCCATTTTCAATGCTAAATTTTATAAAATTTCAGAAAACGGGAACAACTATTCATAACGGCTAGTTTGTTTGCTTGTGGTGTGTTTGAATCTCGATGTTGCGTACAATGAATGTTGTTGAGTTATTCAAAGGGAAACGTACTGTGGAAGCATGTGGTGTTACAAAATAAAGTGACTACATGATCTTTTAAATACCTGAAATTACATATATGAAATGATATTAACTGATTTATCAATAGTTACTTGTTTTATTCCTATGTTATAAATTAATGGATTATACTATCAACTACATTAGGAATCATGTCATATAAAGAGCCAATATTTATTCTATAACACATGATTATAATCTATAATATTAAGTGTATGATCCTATACTATTATGATAATTTTCACGTACCATAATTATAATGTTATTCATCCATATATCCATTATTTTCCCTTACATAGAATTAGATATATCCCATTTCTTATTATTCCATTCTCTGGGGTATGAATTAATGTTTTCATTGGGATTACTAATGCTGAATATCTTCCAGGGAGACATTGATTATCCCCCATAATGTTAGAATATTATGTTTTCATTTTTTGAAATACATAATCTATTAACATCCTCAAGATTTAATTATTTTTGTAATGTTGTGAATATTCATCTCAATTGATGTAATATCCATGTGTATTAAGCCCAGGTCACTATAGATTGTATTAAAGGATTGGATCAGTCATACATCAACAACTAGGATTGGAAAACAATATTGAAATCAGTAGGTATATTTATAAGGATATATCTAGGGATTTATATAACGATTATACTATGGGGGTATATATATAAAAGAAAGTGACGATATTTAGGAATAAAATAAATAATTTTTCATTCTTATATTTTTCCACTATAATAAATTTTTCTAACACTATCCATTCAGGTCTTATGTAATAGACGAAAGATGAAGGAACTGGGTTAAAATTGAATATTTCAGATGTGGAAAGTATAGGAATTATACAATGGATTTCCTAAGAGGAGATCTTATGATGTGAATATAGAAAGGGGTATAATTACTATTTATTATGTTCATTATAAAGATACCACAGAAAACATGTGAAATGCATGGGATGTTTTTATATTATTATTAAAATTAATATTAAGAAGCATGATTGGACTGAGGTTAAGGATCCTTAAAAAAATTATTCATATTTCATATTGTAGGAAAAAGATTTATAAGGATTATTTGAAGCATGAGTGAATTTTTATGAATAATGATGTATTAATGGTGTTTATATGTTTTTAAATTCAACGATTATGTTATATGAGTCATGATGTATATAAAGAATATTTGAATAACATTATCGTTAACAATTTTGAGGAACTTGTTAAGTGAAATGTATTAACTAGAAAATTGTTTTAATATAAAATTTTAATTTCGGAAAGGCAACTCATAACATTTTATTGAGGAAGTGAACATGATATTTTATATGTATAAATAGGTGATGATATAGATATGGTTAATTGGTTAGTACTTAGGACCTCATAACTAATAAATTATTTATTGAAAAAGTTGTATATGTTATCATGTATGATGTTTTCAACTTCTTGTATTTATGGAATATATGTAGTAATATTTGGAATGAGGAAGAATGAATATTTTCCAAAATGATTTTTTGGTAATTATGTTTATTACCATGTTTCATAAGAATACACGATGAGGGTTTTTACATGATTGGAATGAGAAAACTAAAATCTAATTTATGATATATATATATGTGGTATTAATTTCATACTTATTGAGTAAAATTCTTTTTAAAGTTATATACTTTCATCTTTCAGATGTTTTATAATGATCAAAATTAATGGTGTGATTAAAGTTTAATTTAAAACGATGTTTTAGATATTTTTGTATTATATAACCATATAATGATTTATGCATATTAGACAAAATAAGATAAAAATATAAGTGATAATGACAAATGGATTGACCAATCATAATATTTATGGATCTCATGATCTTCTAATTGTTCAATAATTAAACATTCTCCATCATTTTATAGAGTAAGAGATTAAGTGGGATGTTTGGAAGTAACAACCAATGGGTGAGATTGACCATATGAAACATAATGAAATATAGTATGTTTATATTGTAATGAAAAATTATTCAAGTCTATAAAAATGATATAGAAAAATATTTATCCTAAAAACCGCATTTTTTTACCTGATATTCTTATAAATCATCATATATTTATGGTTTTAGAATCTTAAAATTCCATTGTAAATTCACTTGGAGTAGATAAATTATATTTAATCAAACAGTGTAGTTATTAATTCTTTTCATCCATGCTTAATCTTCATGACCAACCTATGTTCTCCTGCGTGGAAACCATGTTATGAGTTACTTTGTGGAACCATTATGGTTATAATATTATATTTAAATGAATTTTTATTATTAATTATTATAATGTGAGTTTCTATGAAGTTAAATTTCAAGTAATAAACCTTTAATAAAAAAGAATAAGTTTGGGAATAAAATTATTTTTAAGGGGGTAAAATTTAGAAATCCTATTTTTTGTGTATTTCATTTTCGAATTAATTTATACATTTTATATTTTTTTCATTTCAAATAACATTAAATATAGATGATGTAACATTAAATCAAAAAACAACATGTTTATCATTTTTTATACACTACACCATTTAATTCCTCCACTATATGCAACATTGATTTAGCTTGTGTTATATACAAGATTGGGTTTTACATCCTTTTAGTGTGGAACCGATTTCAAAAAAATACCGACACTTTTTCAAAACAAAAATTATCAAATTTTAGTTTATTTCTTAATTTTTAATTTCAAAATTACATTATAATTATTTTTTGATATTTTTATGAGATGTTTAATGTTTTTATTAATGGGGAAAATACAACATCATAGTTAAAATATTTCATATCTTTTATAATGTTATTAATATTAAAATTTTGTTTATACTTGTTTTTAAATATTGTATGGATAAATTATACATCTATTAATCAAATTTAGGTCATTAAAATCAATTTTTTATTGAATAATTATATAAATTCTTGTTGAACTTTTGAACATTTTAACATTAAAAATCTACTTTCTCTCCACGTTTACGGGAGTAGCGTTAAATATAATTTTTTCCACATAAATGTATTACATTTTAAAAAATGGATTTAAAATATTGTAATTTGTATAATAATTATATTCTAATAAATTTATTTTATTATTTAACCAAAAATATTAATGTATGTAATTGAAATTAATTAAATCAATGACTGTAAAATTAACCATAACATGATGCTAATCCTTAAACATAATGGCCATATTATCCTATACACTTCCCCAAAAGCCATAGGATAAATATTGTTTGAAAATATCCCATACTGGTTCACATGATATCAATTTTTGGGGTACTATTCAATTAATGTGACCTTATAGTATGTTAGTTAAGGAAAATTGAAAAAAACTAATGTCCCATAACTTTAAAATTTATATAGACTTAGAGTGTGGAAGAATCTACATAGTTTGGATAATAAACAATACTGTAATGATAAATGATTATTTTATCATGGTAATTCAAATTTAATTTTTATATATTATATAATTAAATTAACCACTTAACAAACTATTATTAATGTATTATTTAGTAAATAATTAAAAAATTATTTTAAAAACAATAAAAGTATTATAAGGATATAGATATACTACGTTATTGTATTTTTTTAATGAATATATCATTTAAAAAATATTTTAAATTAACATATTTGAATTCCAATTATATTTTCATATTGTTTTAATCATAATAAAATAAAACATTTCATAGTTTACATTAATGTTATTTTACATTAAATGGTTGTTTATTAAAACAAATAAAATTAGAATATAAATAAATATTCATTAAATCTATTTTTAAATTTCAATAAATTTGAAATATGTTCTAATAATTGACTAATTTATCTTTGATAATTAATATATTCACCTTTAAAAAGGGAAAACATTATTTTCCTGATTGAGGTTAAATTAGTGTTTTTCCATGTTACATGGACATATTTTAAAATTAATTTCCACACGAATTAGAATTAATTTTATTACAAGAAATTATAATATATAAAATTTATTGGGTATATTTTTTCTACTAAATATCACTATAATTTGTTCATAATTTTTTAATTACTTAGGTTAGAAAAATACATTCTTTAAAAGAATCCATCGTGATAAAAGTAGGTAAACATATATTATAAGGCATAAATGAATAAAAATACACATATTTTGTCTTGTGGAGGTTTGTTTTTACCAAAATACTAATTAATAAATTATTATTCTATTTTTGAAGCTAATTATTAAATATAGACCTACAACTACTGTTTACCTTTTTGTATTTACATGAATTTCACTCCTTTAAAAAATAGAATTGGACATTCACCTTACTAACACCACTAATGAGACTTATTATCAGGTATGTATAACCCAAGTCAGTTAATAAATCTCTCATATCAACATATACTCCTCAAATTAGGATGAATAACAACCATTTAATCCCTTTTGTCCACACTAAGAAGTGTTACTAAATTAAGAGGTAATATCCTTCCAAAAGCATTTTTTAACATTTTTATAGTTTACCAACTCAATTCATCCTACTAAATTAATTATAATAAAATAAGTATCCTAAATATACTGATATTTTGTTATTATAAGTTTTATAACTACACAGATTCTAACATTAATCAAATAGGTAATGAAATTATTATTTGTTTGTACAATGGGATACCGCCTCGTGAAACAATATTATTATTTTTCCCTTTACCTCCTATCATGGATGGGAATTATGATGGAAATAATATATATATATATATGATACTTAGGATGTATTAAAAATTCTATAATTTTTATATTTAACATATCATCATAAATCAATATTTATGAAAAATGATAACTTCATTTGTGGATGTGTGGACAACCTCCACCTCAAAGCAACATGATCAGTTCAAACATTAAATGGATTTTATTAAATATGTGTTTAGTGAAATTATATGGTAAATATTATATTCTAATTTTTAAAAAAAATTATAATATATATATATATATATTTCATTTACCTTCATTTATTAAATAGGAAAATCAAATGGGAAAAATGATCATGTGTACGTACGACCTACTGTATCCATGGATGGTGTATTTAATTTATTATTTATATATTTTATAAATTAATATAAAATATATGTTCATAATATATATAATAATTAATCTATTTTTTAAATAATTTAAATAATTATATCATGGTCTATGAAAAAGGACAACGAATAACAAGTCAAAACCTGTTTATAAAATATTGCAGTAATTAACCAAAACATAACCTAAACATGGATTCACGAAGAAACATGTAAAATATCAGAATAATAAATCATATATTGCATTATATATAATGATATCGTTATTTTATATTTTTATAACAATATTATGCTTATTATAAATTATTTTTCAACATGTGTGATGAAATTAAAGACTTGATATAAGGGTTTTCTAAACTACCTTTTTATATCCATGTAATACAAAGGATGTTGACCACTAATTTATTATGTGGGTTGTATATAATAAAAATTAATGTATTATAGTTTACATAAAAATAAATTTTTATTTATAAACATATCCTTTTTTATATTTCTACCATGGGGTTTTTTATTTTAGAAAGATAACAAGTCATTTAAGTAAATTTAGTATCAATTTTCATTTTTTAGATATATTCTATCTTATGCACCTATATTTTTTGGGGAGTATATACATCAATTTGAAATATTATATCATGATTCACCTTATTCATGATATTTTATGCTTCATCTAATGATATTATCTCTTGTGGGTTATGACTCAGAGTTACTAAATTGGTTATAGTTTATTGCAACAATCTCATCGTTTATTAAGATTTTTTATGATTATGATGCCATTGATAAAATCATATGATCAATATCTATAGAAGACTCCAAAATTTTATTATATTATGGTTATTGAATATATATTTAGGTATTTTCTCCATTTTGTTAATATTTGGTACATAAGATAATTAAGATTATGTTTTTAATATAACATGACTTTTTCACTCTCTTCCGTAGTAATTTTTTTTCTTTTATAAAAAAGTAATTAATTTTTTTCCAAACGCTGTTTTTTGATAAAAATTTATTTTAATGGGTTTCAATATAATTTACATATTTTTATATAATTTTGTTTTAGAATTATTTAAGTTTTAAAGAGATTATTTCAATGAAGAAAATATATTTGAACCAAAAATATATTAAATTAAATTTAAATAATTTCCATATAATAATTGGATGTGTTATTTTGTTATATGTACGTGATATTGAATGAAACGATGTTTTCCTTAAGAAATGTTTCATGTGATCATTAAAAATAAATCACTGTCTAAGATGAAATACTTTGTTGTAGTTTACGATTAACTTGGGATGTGATCCTAGAATACCATTCATGTTCTTTACTAAATGCTTTATGATTTGATGTAATGATGGTTATGAATCTTATTTATCTTCAATTAGTTAAATGATTTTCAAAAGAAACTTATTTTCATTGGAAATTCATTGATGAATTATTATGGTACATCTCTCTTTTTAATAGGTTATGATTTGATTAAGTGCTTAAGATACCCACAATATCTCATGGGTTATGATATGATTTTTATGATACCAAATTATTTTTATACACCATGGTACGATGAATGATTAATTTTCCTCTAGAACATGTATATTTTATTTTAATATATGGTCGGAGGCCCTATATATCCATCTAATGCATTGGGAAGTGATTTATATCTTATGAGATAATTTTTGGAAGCTAATCAAAAGCCTTGATTTACAATGTGAAATAGGGTTGTCAGGATCTATAATGGGAACCAGTTGCATCCATATCCACATTGGTAAGATGATGAAACTTGACCCACTATTGGAAGAAGAGGAAACATGATCCACTACGAGAGATGGGGAAACCAGATCAACTATGGAAATATGTGGAATCCCAATACACTATGGGTATATTGGTAAACATGATACTTTATAAGGAAAGGACTCTGAATAGGGATGTTGTTCTATCCAGTCTAGTATGTTAATAGTACATGATGTTCGTATATAAGTTTTTAGAAATGATAATTGACATAAATGGAATGGTGTTACATGTTTTTGTCAGAATTCCTTGTATTATTCTAATGTTATGCTTTTATTACTTATACTCTTTATTACCATATTATTAATGTATTATGAACTTCTAATATTTATTATGTTACTCATAATTTTGAAATTTTATATATAGTGTTTTAACATATAATGCTATAATCATGTTTTCATACCATTTTTCACAAATTAATATTATATTTATTCATTTAATACCCATACTGAGCATCTGATCTCACCACATTAATATGTTTCTTTTCCATAGGTTATCAAGAACAGTTTTTTTAGGAGTAATGATGGGGAAGATATTAAAGGGATCTCTTGAAGATCTTTTCCCTAGTTAGAAGATTATATTTCGTTGTTTCTAATGACCCAAAACTATTATGGTCGTTATGAATGTATTTTTTTTATGGTGAATAATATTCAACTAAAATATCTTAATATACATGTATTTTAAGACTGGGTCACTATAATAATGAAACATTTCAAATGATCCATCCATTATATTTATGTTAGTTGATGAGGGAGGGAATTTTGATTGATTTTTTTTAATTATAATGATCAATTCGATTCATTGAAACTATGTGGGTGATAGTGTCTTGTTTTAAAAAACATCCATGATTATAGTAGTAGGGGATAATAAATCAAATAAGGTTTTTTTGATGTAGAACATGAATGAGGTGTTGAAACTACATTGACTAACTGGTATGGTCATCTCAGATCACGCTCCTTATTATACATATAGGGTGTTTATTGGTATCCGTTATGTTTTTGGATATTACCTATTTCATAGAGCACTTATTCATTTGATGATGGATGGTCAGATAAAGAAGACTTTTCAGACCTACAAAGACATGTTTATTTTTATGTTCAAAAATTTGGAGGTTAATGGATGATGAACAAAAATTATCAAATGTTATATAATAATAATACTATATACAACACAGTTAGTATAATGATATTTTATGATATATAATGCTGATGTTTCTATTCTTCATTGTGTTGGACTGGGGTAAGGAAGATAGTAATACTCGGGCAAAAACTAGTGTATAAGACGAAATATATGCTTTTTTAAATACATGAAGGTTTATATAAGGTAAGGATCATAAAATTTTCTATAATGAACAATATAGGTGACATATGGAGTTTTTTTTGAGATAATGTGTTCTTTAATATGAATACTAATAATGGGGAACCAAATATTAGTCATTGAAATAAGATTTCTCCATATATATTTAATAATTATAAGGTGTTGTTTATTTCTAAAAAAATGGAATATCATATATAAAACCCCCATTAATATATAGATACAAAATTTATTCCATAATCAAAAAACATTTCCTGTATTTTCAGGAAAATTCTCAGTTCATTGATTGTTGTGAGATCGATAATGATAATGTTACAACCTTCAAGGAGAGGTTTATGGGGAAACAAGACCCCAATGTGATGGTATTTACTAGTGACATATTCTCTTCATTTGTTTCATATAGTGGAATGATGATATGTATGATATTACCATGGAATATGAGACATAGATATTCTTTAAGAACCCATAGTTGCCTATCTTTCATATCACCCCTTTTAGCGACGTTGTTTATAGATGTAGAAATTTTTTAATAAGAAACGATTTCCTATTACTATTTTATTGGTTACATTTATATATTATGAGATGTATATCTAATGGAATATAATTTATGATAGGTTGTTTTGGTGTTTCATGTTTTTATTCTTTGTTCCTCTTATTGAAGAGGTTGATCACCTTTTGATCATGTGATATTTGAGAGGTATATCACATTTTTCTTGTTTGTAAACCCCATTTTATTCATAAATATTCAGATATAGATTTTCTTTCTTGAGAATGAGAATAATATTATAGGAATATAATGTATGTTTTTATATCTTTGTATATCTAAATTTCTATGTTTTGGGTGATGGAGGTGTCAAGATAATGATCAAGGAGAAAACAAGGTTGTTACGATGAAATCTCATATGGATGGTTTCAAAGATGTTTAAAATTAGGCTTCACCAAAGGATAAGATGATATAACATAGATACCATATCTATGGTCTATGTACATTTTATGGAGGATTATAGAAAAAAATCTTATTTTGAATGGTTAGTCCATGGATCATGGTTGTGGTTTGTCCTCATCATTACTGGTCGATCATTGTGTTGTGGGGATGCTCAGTTGTGGAATAGGGGTTTGATATGGTTTTGAAAATTAACGGTATCTATTTTTTAGTGGAGGGATGTGGTGTAGACACACTTCTTTCATATAGGGGTTTGTGGAATAGTGGTTTGGGCTACACTATGGTCCCATCGAGTGTAAATAGGACATATGTTGTAGTCGGTGAAGTGTTCATCAAATCTGGATTGACCTGGCATGTTACACCTTGGTCAAGAGGGACTGAACCACTGTTTAAGTGTAATTTACCATAGTCCAGAGGGTCATTCAATTTTCACAGAATCTTTATTTTTCATATAAATACCAGAACTCACTTTTCACACATCATTATATCTTGAACACTAAAATCTATTGAGTCTGTTTCAATATCATTGAAGCCCTTTTAACTAGAGTTAATCATAATATTATTGAGATCTATATATGTTGATCTATGAGAGTTATACATTTTTTAGTTTATGATTAATTATTCAGTAATAATTTTCCTCATATTATTTATTCTTTTTTATGGTAGTTTATTTCAAAAATTATAATGGGGTTTCTCTTGTTGATGGTGGTTCTATTGTAAACAACATCCTTGTATGGGTAATTTTTTCTTATGGGATATTTGATCAATGATACTTACTATTTTCTTATTAAAATTTGAATAATGTTGAATAATTTAGGTAGATGAATCATTTTTTATACTTTATATTACATGAAATTAAAAAATATCATGCTTTCACTTCTTTTTGTGGTAGACAAATTAAATATAGTAAGGGATAAACCAGATTAATAAATAACTAGTTTAGGATTATAGATCGTATGTGTTCATCCACCATAATAAGATTTTCCCACATGATTTAGAATATTAGGTGTCATCCTTGTTTTGTTTTTTATCCTATTTTTTATTCTTTATTTGGAATTTCTAAAATCTTAGAATTCGTAATGAATGTAATTCCAATAAAATTATTATTTGGCCAATGAATATAAATGTGTATGTTTAATGGAAACATTATTCTTATAATTTTATGGTGATTAATTTGATTATTAATTTTTTTCATTATTAATATATGTTCCACTTATTTTTAATGGAATTGGATAATTAAAATGAAGTTGTCCTGTAGTTAAAAATAATTAATTTCATTATTTGGGTAATTATTCCTAATAATTTTATTAAAAAATATGTTTCTATTGGAATCATTTTTTAATAAATGGTATATTATGATAGGTGATGATTTAGGTTAACTTTATATTTAATTGATAATAATCAATATTTTAATTCAATATCAAATAAAAATGGTTTTTTAATAAATATTAATGTTTTCAAAATGAGGGAACCCTTTTTATTATGATGGATAAATGCATTTTGTTTAGGGATCAGTGACCATATTTTCATGAAAATTATTATTTCCGTGATTTTTAGAAAAATTAATCTATTTAATAAGTCTATTTCATACTATATACGATATGATTTTAATATTTTCTATATTATATGTTTGCTTCAGGGTGGAAAAATAATATATGGCAGGAAAGTGTGTGGTTGTCGCAGATTCTTATTCTTGAGATGGGGATTCACATTATTATGTTCATGATCGTGTAAGGGTTATAAAATGGTTGATGAAAATATTTTAGTATAATGTTACCCTTTAATTTTCTGAAATTTCGATTCTATCATGTGGAGGAACATTCAAAAGGAAAGATGTCTATATTGTATGTTTTTTATATACATTTACCAAAATATTAATGTTGCGGGATGTGTTTGGTTACACATCTATTTAATGGTATATTAATATGATTCCACAAATACCTATAATTATATAATGATAATGATTAAATAAATTCACCAATGGGGTTATGATATTTTGGAATGATGAATATGTTTATATAGAGAAATAATAGACTATGTTCGATTTTGGATGGAGGGAATAGACATCCCTCAATGGATAATGTAATATAATTAGAATAATATTGATTAATGGGTTATTTATTAACTAAAATATGGTTAATTACTAATAATTATTGATGCAATATATCTCAATTTCCATTAAATGATATTTTACATATTGGATATCAATTCCTTAGAAGTGGAAATAAGGTTTTTCTATGAAAATTCATGTACTAGAGTCTATAACATAGTTAATTCCATAGTGTGATTGTGATCTATATTATATCGATTATGTTTTAGGATATTAAAAGATACATGAACATTGTCTCTATGGTGACTAAGACATAGTGGACTCTAAGGTGGACTTTTCTCCCTTATCCAAGTTGGAGATAGATTTATGTCTGACTACCCTAACATCATTTATTCTCATATCTTCATAGTAATATTATTATGGTATAAAAGGTGGTTATTTTTACAATATATGTTTGTAGATGTTTTTAATGTTTTTTAGTAATTTCACACTTATGTTTCTACAAATACAGTGTTCAAAGTATTATTATACGTATGGAGTTCTAGAAATGTGAATGATTATTGTATGTTACTCAATAAAAGGGATGTAAAGGATTTATGTATAATACCTAGTGTAGGATAATTGAAATATGGTATTTGGTTGATCCCATAATTTACTTGGTTACTATATAGAGTTGTTTCATGCGATGATAAAATTATACGACGTATATGATGTTTGTTGTGATACTCCGACTCATGTGTTTCTTGGATGGATTATATTAGAGATAGATGAATCAAGAAGTATGATTATGGGGTAGGGAGGAGAACCGGTGGTGATGTATTAGAGAGATAAATTTAGTTAACATTAAATTATATTATCTCTTCTATGTGATACATGGAGATAGATATCCATTGCGAGGATAGGTACTTCATAAACTTGTTTATCTAATGAGTTAACTATTATTTTTTTGTTATTCATTATTAGGATATCATTTTCATTATCATGTGAGGATCAAGATAGGGTCCAGTTAATTATAGCTATTATGCTCACCCTACCTATAGATAATCCATTACTCTGTTAATAAAATGATGGTTGGTGATAGGATTGGTTATTTATACCTTGTGGTTGTTAACAAATTTTTTGGAACATTGGTTACTATCATGGTTACATTTTTTGATAGTGGTTTGTTTATTGTTTATATATTCTTTTATGAAACCACATGTATGAAATGTGGATATATTGTTTAACTATGTAAGTATGAGATTGTTGGTGAACATGTATTATATCAATTGATTTCATGATATCGTTGTGGTTAAAACCACACTTATGTATTTACAATAAACCCTTGCATCATGGTTCTAACTAATGACCTATTGGAGGTGGTATTTGGGTGGTCACCATTTACTTTATCTAAAATCAATCATAGGAGGGGTACTATATGGGGGAGGTGGTTGTGATAGAGTGGTATTATAGGTTCATAGTGAGGGATATGATAAATTTATATTTAGGCATATGTGCCACTACATGGGATTATAGGGATACAATTTCATTTATAAGTAATATGAGAAATGAAAAATGGAGTATATATGAAACATAAGTAATTATCCCCCCTCATATTTTCTAATACATGAAATATTAAAATTAGTGAACCTACTGAAAAAGGAAATTTTTTGTGGGATATAGACCTAGGAATAGATCATTCATAATTCTTCTTTGTACTAGTGTTTAAAATGTGTAGACATTGGGGTTATATGAAACTGTAAATGAAATATTGATGTAGTTTATTACATACTATTAAATATAAAATAGTCTATATTTATGAGTATAAAGAAATTTTTTCTTTTGTAAGTTGGTAACAAGGTTTACTTCTTAGTTAATTTTTTTGTAGAGGATATTTTGAAGAACACACTTGTAGATCATTACAGATTAGTGATCAGCGAGGACAACACATGGATAATTTCACTTGGAGATTTTATATAGAAGAGTCAAAAAAATAATGAGGTAAGTGAAAAAATAATTTTTGGACTACGTTGAGATACAATTTTGTTTGAATTGTGGTTATAATGAGTAGTAGAATGTTTTCAATAGAGATGTCTCTAGGATTAGTGAGGTAGTGGTGGATCTTTCTCCTAATGGATCATGAGGTGTATTAGGTCTCATGTGATAATTTTAGGGATGAGTTATGTTTATTGTTTCATTATTTGAATACAATGGTAGCTATTATCCATGTTAAATTTAAAAATCCATAGATTAGTTCCATTATATGGGAGTTTGGTATAAATATATGGATAGTTCTCTAACATCATTCAGACCTATTTTATGATAGAGATACATGGACAAAAAAATTTGAATTGGATTTTAATTTCTAGATCTATATCCTTATTATATATATTTTTTGTTTTCAGATTATTTAAATATTTTATAATGTTTAGAGGTTTTTGAAATGATTATGGCCATAAATGGGTATTCATGATAGTGTAATCATTATGATTTATAAAAAAAATAAGCCTTGTGGAATTTGTTTACGAGTTTCAATGAAAAACGTTCTCTCATATGTCCATGGGTAGTTCACATGCCCCATTTAATCATTTATTTAGTTGTGGATGCTATCAATCCATTATAAAGGGAATACAATCTTATTTATCATGAGGAAGTTGAGGTCCTCATCTTCAAGAGAGAATAACCATTCTAGAAAAGGAATAGTGTCCTATGTGGTCCAGCTTTTTATTAGTATATTTTCCTTGGGGAAAGAAGATGATACCTCTATGTTTTTCATTATCCTTATATTTCTATGTTTATCCATGGAAGTGATTATCATCAGGATAAGTGAGTCCACTGTGAAGGTTATAGTAAAATTCATTCATGGAGTAACCAAAACTGGGTGAGAAGGACATTTTTTGAGGTACCTAATTATTTTAGTAACTTGGATTTATTCTATATTTGATTTATCATCCACGGAATCCTTAATATCCCAGGACCTAGTCAATTATTTCTGAAATATGGTGGATAAAAATAATTTTCCATTGGATTAAATATCAAATATATTGGTAATGTTTTCAGTAGGATATTTATAGAGATTGTGATCTTGTTTGATGGTATAACCTCTCTCGAGGATACTTCCTATGTTTATAGTTATATCTGTATGACATCAAACATGGTATAGAGTAGATATATTTGGTGTTGTCTACTATGGATTGGTTCTGATGATATATTATTATTTATTATTTTGATCATGTTTTTATAGTTTTAATTTTTTGTAAACACCCTCTGATGTGTCATAGGTGTATTACGTCCTTATAAAACATGATTGAAGAGAAGATACTCAGTTCTTTGTGGGGTTATCCATCGATATATCATAGGGTTGTGAATGAGTACCCTAATAGTTTTTTCAAATATAGGTTTTGGAATTAGTTATTATTTGAATGAAAAATTATGTGACTGAAATATGGTTTGGTTCTTCTCTAATCATGATGTATCATTATAGGATGCCACATTATGAGTTGTGGGAGATGTTGGTAAAACACAATGGCATGTTTCTGTGAGTTTATTTCTATAGATTTTATCACCATGGATATCACCATTTTTCTATACGATAAATGATGAAAACATTATTTATATTTTTTTCATTAATGCTAAAATTAGTCTGGTGAATGTGACGATGAAATATTCTATAAAAAAATTATGATTTATTTGATCAACAAAAAAAATCTAGTTGGTTCTCAAATATATTATATTGGAATGGGTATCATCATTTTTAGGTAAAATATGGTTATATTCCTCGTATATTTATTAGATGGAACTATGGGAGATACAATTTTTGAGGGATTTTCCAAGTGTGAAAAATTGTATGAACTATTCATGGGTTTGCTTATTACAATGTTTAGGGATTTCATGCATCAGTTAATTGTGGGTTTGATCGATGAAATATTCATATAAACCTCATTTTTGGAAGTGTATATAGATAATCTACATTCTATTTTGTAATATCATTATCATCAAAAGTTCATCATGATGTTTTCAATTCCATGTTTCATTTATTTCTATGATTTTTTTTCATCAGTTTTTTTATTACATGTCATAGAAAATATGTGGATCCTTTGAGAAATAAATTAGTATTTTCATAGGAAAACCCCAAAAGTGTTTTCAAGGTGTGGAGTTTTCATTTCCTCATTGGATATTATAAGAGTTTCATCATAAATTTATCTATAGTTTCATCACCAATAATATCATAGTCTAAAAAATTATTAATTCATCTTATAGACTAACCAAGGACATGATGCTTTCAAGTACCCATAGAAAATATTATTCAACACTTTATTCCATTATTTATTTAAGAAAGTGTTTATGAGATTCTGATTATTCCTTTATTCATGAGTTGTTATATGTTTTTATGATAAATATATCGGTTTTTCATATGGATTTCATTAGTTATATCCTTATGATTTTAAATATAACACCCTTAATCTGAAATTAGTAATAGTTGTTCTTTAATTGATGTTTTGGTTACATTACTTCATTAATGATAAATTTAGAGTTTTTACCCATGATATGAGCCAGATGAATATCTTCTCCCAGAATTTCATGAAATGTTGTAATGATGGAAGATAGTGTATATGTAGAATCATATAATCGAGATTCTATATTATTTTGAAAGGGTAATTTGTGGCTGATGTGCTAAGAATGATTCCCTATAGTGATTCCAGTCCTGAATGTAGAGATTCATGTAGGGTGAAAGAAGATATCTGAGTAATGAAATTTATAATCAGAGAGGTTTGAGGGATATTATAGACATTTCATATGATATTGTTGTCATATTTATTTCATCTTGTGGAGGATTCCATGTTGTGGTATGTTTAGGTGGAGAAATAGAGAAACAATGTTATCCAAATGGATGCCAATAATGGTTTCTCTAATGATGATACAAATTGAGTGTTGATTTGGGAAAGTATGTTTTGTCACTTTGGTGTTTCATGAGATGTTCCTCCATTATTTACTTAGATCACCATGGCTAGAACATCATTTTTGATAAAGACATAATGAGTTTTAGTGGAATTTTTTGATACAATGGTTGAAAAATTTAGTTGTTTAATTTGTGTCTTAATGTTTTGTTTCCTATATATTGACAGAATAGAACCTTGTTCCAGGTGTATTTCACAATAATTCATATGTTAATTAATATAAGTCTGAGTAAATATCATTGGACTTCATTAACTGAGTACAAGAAACATAGTGGTTTTTTAATTCTATATTAGTGATAGTTGTTCATTTGATGAAATTATACCATTCTAGAGTGATTAAGGAAAGGAGGTTAGTGGAGCTTTTGTTTAGGAAGTACATAAAGGATTTAGTGATACACCATTGATAGTCAAGGAAGATATCCTTTGATAATGGTTTTAGTTTTACTTATAGGATGTGGATATTTCTTCATCATTCTTTTCGTTCTCATGTATTGGTTGAAATGCATTTCCATCAATAGATGACTGGAATGATAGGGAATACTATATAAAATCTTGAAGAAATGATGAATTATTAAGCCATGGTATTTAGAGGTTCATTGATGAAGGAATTACATTTCATATAGTTTTCTTAAAACAATTATTTTCACACTACCACATGTTTCAAATAATTTGAATCATTTCACATCCTAACATTCCATTCCATGTGGTGCTAGAGGTGGTGAAGAGATTATCAAATTATCATGACATAACTAGTAAAAAACAATACATACATAGTTTATGTAATTCGTGTAAGGATTATGGTAGCATAATATTATTGATAATCCTACACTGATCCTATTATGAGACCTCTCGAAATAAATGTTATTGTTCATGTGTTATAGAATGTGACTACTCGTCATTGGCTAGGAAGGATAGCTTGTTAGAGTAATATTTCTCTTAATTTTATTGGGCCTCATAATGTATTTTATAGTGTTGGAGCAACAAGATATCAAATAGTACATCCCCTATATATGATCCATGTAAAAACTTTATTCAACTTTTCATAGTTAAACTGCTCCCTTCATGAATATTATTACACAATATATTAAGATAAGATCAATTTTTATGATGATGAAACCTTTCATTTAGTGACCTATAATGATAAATCACCACCCATAGATGGTGTTTCATGAGGGAAACAGTCCATTGCATCATGTATTATAGAATTATAGTGGCATATAGGTAAAAACCTAAGAACTTGTGTCATAGATACGCAATATATACCATAACCTGTTTTCTGTTTAGCATTAATATTATAGCTTTTCACTTTATGGATATAAATAATTTATTATTATAAAATGATTTTTATATATTATTATTATGATGACCATGATATTTTTTGAGATTTATATCCCCCAATATATCAATTAGAATACAGTTATTTATGTTACAACATTTAATTCATTTCTTTTATATGTGTTTAGTTTGAGCACCTCTGATGGGGATATTATTGAGAGATTTTTTCTAGGGTGGTTATTTAGAAACTCCTTTTTACTTTTTATCACTATATATTTTTTATGGAATATTTTGGATGATTACAGTTTCGCAGTTATAATATTTCACTAATAAGATCTATGTAGCATTTCAATTATGTGTTTTGGGTGTTCGAGTTGATGATATGAGGCTCATAGTGGAACCGGGGGAGTGGAGCTAGGGCATAAACCTGATCATTTCAATGGAGTGGATCCTTAGGATATGTCATCGGGTAGTCCTTCACATCATGGATGTCCTAATTATTTCATAAGGATTATTAATGATTTAATTCTGTGAATCTTCTTATTCGTATATGGATGTACCAAATAACATGATTCCCAGGTATTCCATTCACTGGTGGCTGAGCACTACTTTATAGAGAATACCAATTATAGCTTAACAATTTGTAGAATATCATCTAATTTTTTAAAAATATGTTTTTTTCAATGGTTTAGGCAACACCATACACCCTCCCTAGGAAAATATTATTTTTACCAAAGTCAACATTATGTTCTTATGATTCATTTTAAACATGAAAGATACTACATGTTGTAACACTACTATGATATTGTCTTGGTGGTTTGCACCATTATCTAGAGGGTTGAACAATAGAAATTGAATTTTTAGGATGTCTATAAATACCCAAAGTCCATAAAAACCTACTATTGTAACATTCTTATCTCTCGAAACCCTTGAGCCTTATTATGCTTTTCAGAGGCATTGAATCCTTATTAAACATGGATTAATCCTTGGATTCCAATGATTAATCGTCGGTGACCAGCATTGAGTCCTAAATCTTTTATTGATGTTTATTCTCTATAAGGTCTTGTTTTCAACTCATTTTACTTCAAATTATATATCTATTTATTTTCATTATACATATGGAATTTGAATTATTGTTGTTAGAATGTTTTTGGTGTATCATTCATGGAGGTGTGTAATTTGATTTCTTGAATGTTTATTGGAGATTAATATCAATGCATCATTCATGAGAGATTTTCATTGTTACTTTTAGGTAGGATATTTCTTTTATCCATTATATTTGGTACAATAATAATGTTATCATGTATTATCTTTTTTGGTGGCAGTGGAATTTACCATAATAAATAATAAACATGATAAAAATAGAATTAGATTATGGTTATTGATCATATGTGTTATTTCTCCATGATAATATTTTTCCTCTTTATTATGTGGAATATGTTTTATCTATGATTTTTTATTTAGTATGGTAGATATTATTTTAATAACATGTGTAATATTAAGGAATTGGACAATAAATAAAATATGATAAATTTATTGTTTGGATAATTAATGTAATGATGTATATTTAATAAAACTATTATTCTTGTAATTTTATAGTAATAAATTTGATTCCTCATTCACATATATATATATATATATTAAATTATGTTATTCAATATATTAATGAATATGGATAAAGAACGTAAGGCTTATAATGGTTTTTGATAGTGATAAATAAAAGAAAGATATATTTTTTTCTTCTATAATTTTTTACAAAATTTTATGTGATGTTATGTCGAATGTTTTAATAAATGATAACTTGATATTGTTTATTCTTTAGGATACCCATGTATACAACATATAATAATGAATCAGTTAATTTATGATGGAAGAAAACTGTTTATTTGATAATGATAAATGTTTTGGGGTTGATTGTGCCCATTAACTTATGATGGTTGGATCCATATTTTTTTGGAAAGAGGGATCCCATTTTCATTGAAAGGATGAATTTATTATTTCGATTTAAATTTTCCCTTTTGAATATGTTTGTTTATTTTCTTCTTTTATATGATCTTGATATGAGCACGAGATGTGTCATGCTATTTATATTGGGAGGCTTGAGGTTATGGTAGAAGATGACACCTCTAATGATGACATGCATGGAGATGTGCATTGTAGTTTTGAGGATGAAACCATTATGTTGGAATGGGATGAAGATGGTCATAACCATTATGGTGATAAATGTTATATTCACTCTCTTTTATGATTTGTTCAAAAGAAATATGGTTCAATATATTTTTTTATTCTATAATTAATCATCTACTACTTTGGGTAGCAAGATGTTTTTGGTTATGAATACCATTAATTGTAACATAGTATGTATCATAGAGTAACTATAATTATTTAAAGATAATAATTAAAAAAGCATAACCTATGGAGATTTTACTTTTTGTAATGATAATGCGGATAATCATAAAAAAACTATTGACTTAGTTGTATTATGACGGAAGTTCATGGACTTAACATGGTAATGTAATGTAAAAAAAAATAATTTTTATTTCTATTGAATTAGTTAACAAAATATTAATTTAAATAAAATTATTGTTGAAATTTTATTCATGCCTTCATAATTTATTTTGGAAATATATGATATTTAGTCCATACTAGTGGCTTTCTAGTGTCTGAGTGATCATAGACTATATTGATCCAAGGACTCGGTTTATGCCCATAGTGTTGTATTTTTACATTTTATACCCTATATGATTATGATTGTATATGATAACCCATACATTTATGTAGGGTGGCTGACACCAAGTGTACTCTTAGATAGTGTTTTCCCCTTATTCAAAATTATCTAGGGATGGATGGATCATTAAACCCTCATACTCTGCCCAAATTCTTTGGTAGTATTAAAGTGATGGTATCAAAATTTTTTAGTTTCCCCCACCTCTGTGCATAGTGTCTTGTAATGGAATTTTTTTATTACATATACAATTATTTTTATATATATTATAGAACGAATTATTAATTTTATAATGTGTATGAGTTGAGATGTGACTAGGTGTGTTACTCAGTGTATTGTATGTGATGGATTCAGGTGTCATGAGCCCTCTATCCAAAGTTACCCCTTCTAGGATTGAAATTATTAAAGGGAGACAGTGACCACGAAGTACCACCTCCAGTAGGCCCCAATGTGGTGAGTAGAACCAAGGGTACAGAATCTCACAAAAATGAGAGGAATTTCAATTTTTTTGAAAACAAGGTTGGGGGATAGGATGGTATATCCCAAAACAACTATAATATATATATATATTGAAACCAAAATCCATCTGCAAATCATGTTTTGAATAACTATTACAAAGGAAATAAAAACTCTAAAGTATGTTCCAAAAGAAATATAATTCATCGACTCGGGAACTGACCCAAATCCCATGCGAGTAATTTCGAACACGGTCCGCGTAATCCTATTATAAACCTGAAAATATTATTATACATGTTGGATTATCCTAAAAGTATATTCAATTTGAAAAAAATAATTCTCTCAGGCAGTAGTGAAGGGGAGCATACAAATGGCCATGTGAGAAAACAATGAAACCATACAACATCTAACAAGTATAAATACCATCCCAGTCGTCACGAATGAATAATAACCATATAACAAAATTAATGTAATGAAATATTTTATTGAAATTGATTATTTGGTCACCCTCACCACTTACCACTACATTGACCACTCTAGACATATGAAAAACATCTTCACCCTCCATCCTCTTCCGAAAGAGCCACGTCAGCACCCACCAACACACACCTGGTCCACACAACCACACCTCATCCTATCACCTAGGAAATGAGACACATCACATCACACACACTAAAAATTAGAATTCAAACCACGTCACATCCCACTCACATACACTTTGTATACAAAAAAAATTATATCCCACCTATAGACATTGGGTCAAAAAATCATATTACATCCCACTCGTAGATACATGGGCCACATTACACAACTCATAATAATGACACTTGTGATGAACAAAACATCACATCCCAAAGAAACATAGGAAAGAATATATCTCCCTCACACACATGGGTCTCACAATCCACATCCTTCATGTTTAATATAGGGATATCACCACCTAGAAGAGATAGCTGGGAAGAGAATATGGTTACTCATCCATCCTCCCATCGTGATTTTTTTTGGAATGACACCCTCCGCTATGATGAAGGGGGTGTTCAACACATAATTCTCAACTACGGCGGGGGGTGTTTGTTAATAATAAATAAAAATAAAATTGTGTAAAAATATGATACCAATAACTAAATCCAAATCTATGATTTCTAAATAACCAACTAGCTCACAAAATTGCCAACTTTGTAGCTACCCCTTAATGAAATACACCATACATCATGCCACAACCACTTTTCAATTTCCATATAATTTAATTAACCATTAAAATTATTTATTCATAAATAAATATTTCATTATGTAAGCCATACCATCCCAAGACCGTTCCGAACATTATTGACAAATTATTTATTAATTTATTCCACTACATTTGGGGAAACTACCAAGCACAACACACAATAAGAAACACATCAACAAATCTATACACAACGCGATCAAAGCCCTTCTACACATCACATCTAATATATTACACAATCTATCTATCTATAAACTTGAGATACCATTAAATGGACTTGTTGATGTATCATATACATTTTCCTCAACCACACAACAAAAAAGAACCCACATAACACACATGCACATCAGAAATGTATGAAATCACAAACAATAGAGAATCCACACATTAAAACATATCCAATTCACATTCCATCTATCCCACACACACAACCATAGTATCCCACACAAAAAATCACCAATAATACAAAATAATAACACAATTAAATATTTAAAAAGTCATCCCTTAAATAATTCCACTTGTTAATTCACAAGTTTTCACAGAAAAAGGGAAAACCTATGGCATAGGTTTATTCACCAAGTGTACATGATTTAAAAATTTCTATATATAAGTGTTCAAAAGGAATCATCCAATATGGGGCATTATTCCGTATAACCATGGACCACTAATAACCATGATTTCCAGTGGGTTGTTTTTCATGTATAATTCAAAACATCACAATAACATCAAATTGAAGAAAACATGGGAATTGGATCCCTCTATCCCCATTTAATTCATTTACCAAGTTATTATTTTTGATTAGTGTGGAATAAATATGATCCATAAGAAAACAAAATTATATCCCCTACACATGATGAAAAATTAATGATATATGTAGTAAAATTCTACTTTGAAGAATATTTTTAACTCTTCAGTGAACTACAGGGTGAAGAAGAATTCCCACATGCAACAACTTTACTGCTAGGTATGTGAATAAACTTATTACCCCATATAAGATAATATAAATGCTACCAAAACGTCCAAATCATGCCTACCCATACCACTGAAGTAGATCTCAGAGGTAGAACTTTAGTAAATGGATGAGAAACCGGAGAAAATCTCAATGGATTGATCAAGGATCACTAACAAACAACCAGTAGGGTTGATATATAAAGGAGGGAGGAGTATGTCCCAATAGACTCTTTAGAGAGCATAAGATTGACATGGATGATTAGGAAATGAAAACCATGAACAAATAAATATAGTTTTGGCCGAATATAATTAATTAAATTAAATTTTATCAGGTTATTAAATGAGTTTAAATACCATGTCATTTTTTCTAATACCCAGGGTTTCGTTTCTGCCAAAAAACATGTCGCCTATAGTTTTTTTGTTTTTAAAACCCTAAAATTTTAAAATTTGTGTCACTAATATTCAAAATATGAAATGTCTCATTATATCATGGGAAATCCTTTAAAATATGTGAAATATAGTTTCTTGTTGTGTAATAGAATCACGTGATGTGTAATCATCTTGATTCCACCATTTATCAACCAAACTTACCCAAAATCCTTCCGAGCCTCCTCCAAAAACATCAAACCACCAAAACTGAAAAAATAATGGACCAGTTGGACACAGAATATTACATTAGATATCTATGAAATTATTCTCACCATCAAGAATCAAAAACCAAGCCCAAACTAAATATGGGTCCGAAAAAACACCCTAAGAGTTACCTCTAAAGGATTGTTCGAAGATTAAAACGCTTATAACAACCAAACACAATAAATTTCAATGATAAACCACTATATATATTTTGAAATATAAATTGGAATCCTCGACCTCTAATAAAACATCCTAAAAAAGATCCCACCTAGAATCATCAAGGGACACCACACAAGCACAACAACTCTGCTCGAACATATGAATCAGTGAAATCTGTCCTCAATGTCATGATATTATCTACTCTAGGAATAAATCACTTGCCCAATCATGTTTAATCACATAAAAATTAATGTGTATCAATTAGGAATCATGTATTCCCCATTTCACATGTAATGAAATTGTCCCACATTGCATCACACACATCCCAAACCAAGGTAAAACAAATCATTGCATACAACAAGGTTAAAAATTTTCATTTAAAAATAAAACAAAATTAGCAAAACACATAACAACTATGGGTACTTGGTATGAATCTTTGATTTCTGCTACCAAGTACTCTCCTCCAGTAAACCAAGCCTCAATAACACATGGACTAAAAAAATGGACTTTCAATGAAACACATTTTCTAGAATATCCTAGACCACTAATGGTCTCTCCACCAGTGGAATTTTGTCCCCAATATCCAACTCTACCACGTTTAGAAAGTGGGAGTCATTGTGTTGATATTGATAATGTTGATAGATATGGAATATGACAAGGATCCTTTAAAACTGTATTAGAAAAACCAATTGTTATGTCACCTCAGCAACTCGTCCCAACACGTCGAAGGGTCGAACGAACATGGGACAATGTTCACTACCTCTGCCAATACTATATTTTCCACATTGAGGATAGATCATTAATAAAACATGGCCACAATATCTGACTCCAAAGGAATGCTTCTAAGATTGGCATGTAACTTATACATGTCCATGCCTACTTTCATTATCTCAAAACAAGTTATACCATCTATAGCGTGATTTTCACTAACTCGGGGCCAAGAACAACTATATCCCCATCCTCCATCCAAAAAAATATAATTACATTGTCTTATGTACAATGATTCAAATGCATCCATGTCAATAGAACGGTGATATAAATTATTATATGAAAACTTTTCTATGTTTAATTGATATACCCAAGATCTTCAAAAGTCTTAGACGCATAATCACAACATATATTCTGGTATCCTGCTTTCCATTCAATCATCCCATCTATCTTAGGGTGTAAGGTATTGCAGTGGTGTAACAAGGTTCTAAACTCATACTGCAATCCCCAAATACTCATGAGGTAAAACATGCATCTCTGTAAGAGATAATGGATCATGGAACTCTATAAAACCGCCCCACCTCATCCACATACCACATAGTCAATGCATGCTTTGCTCACGACTCCTTGTTCACTATGAAGTGAGACAATTTCATCGACTGATCTAGTGTCACCTAGATAAAATCATATCATTCCTAAGCTTCCAGTTAATTTTTTTTGAAATTCATGGATATTTCTGACCACATCAACTCTGTGACATACAATGGTGACAAAAATCCACTAGGAACAGGTTGGTTATATTTAACTGTATAGAATACTAAGAACCTTTCCACAAACATGGAATCGACCTATTTCATCTTGGGCCACCAACAATATAATACCATGCCACGATACATCGTATAAGCTCATGGGTGTGACCCTATAGGTAATATATGAATCTCACAACAGACCCTATCATGAACCACTTCTAGAACAAAAAACACTCCATAGAATAATATCAGGACCCGACCATCCTCTGACCGTTCCTTCATAGCATCACCAAAGCCAACGTGATCTTGCAACACCTATGCCTATGCATATCTCCACTAAGTCTCTCCCACATTTATCATTAGAGAATACAACACTATATTCTGAAACAAACAAAACATAACACCTTTCACTCATCTGTATATGTGAAAGGAAATGAACTCTTCCATCTCTCTCCAAGCGGCAACTGATTCCGGAAAAACCACCTTCTGTGACATTCTAATCAAAGCATCAGCCACAAAATTTCATTTTATTGAGGTGTAGAAGATCTCAAAATATTTTTCCTAAAGAAACATCATCTAGAATTACTCCAGTATATTCAGATCTCATTGTGAAATGATATACCTAGAACTATTATTTTATGTGAAGACCACGAAGAGTTCCCCATTGATGTAATACCATCAAAACATTAGCACAAAACACAACCGTAGCCAGATCCAGATCATGGGTGGAATAGTTATGCTCGTGGGGACCTAAATTCATGAAAACATAAGAGATTACATCTCATTTCTACATCAAGACACATCTCATGACCCACTGGGAAGCATCAGAAAACACCTCAAACATCACCACACCATTCGAAAACAAAATCACTAGAGCACTAACCAACTTCCCCTGCAGATATCCCAAAGCTCCCTAACAATGATAACTAAAAAACAATGGTCTTTCATAGTATGAGCTATAAACAGAGCTGCAACTCAAGATAAATTGGGTACAAATATCCAATAATATCCTATAAGACCAAGAAAATTGTGAACTTCCAACGCATTCTTTTGTTCTTCCCAAGAGAAAACATCAAAACCCATCAACAAGTCCATACCCACACCCTGTTGCGACACAACATGCCCAAATAAATGAACCTATCATTCCTAGATATTACACATGGACAATAATCCATAGAGCTAGTGTGTTTGATGAACTAGTAATGCAGTCTTGATATACAGAGCATGTTCCTCAAAATTGGAGTAGATCAAATTTTCATCGATGAACACGGTGATGAAAAAGTATAGGAACTCATGAATAATGGAAATCATAAGACCCATGAACAAAACTAGTGCATTCGTAACTCATAATAACATGAATACAAACTCGAAGATCCCATACCTTCACCTAAAAGAAATCTTCATGTTATCTCCCTCGTTCACCACAACTTCTGGTATCCAGATTGTATATTGATCTTCAAAACTAAATTTCCCCTTGTAGATGGATGAAATGATTATAAATCCTTTGAATATGGTAACTATTCTACACTATAAATAGATTAAACCAATGGTAGTATATGCACAACCTCAGACCACAATCCTCCTCCTTTGATAACTACAATAAAGCACCCCCATAGTGACACACTAGGACGGGTATACCCCTCCTTCATTAGATAATATATCTGAATCATAAAATCCCACAACACAGAAGGATTCATATAATAAGGAGGAATAGAAATAATAAAATAACATGGATTTAGGTTAACCCTGAACTCAGACTCACGTTGAAGGGGTAGTGTCACATCGTCCTTAGAAAAAAATCCAAGAAATCCCCACAAACATGGTGAACCTCCGCCATCAAAACTTCTGTTGATTTAACTGAATGCTCAGTAAATATGGATAAAAGATGCTTTACTCACTGAATTCTAACATGATAACCCACTCTAAAATGACAACTACACACTAGACATCCCGATGAAAAAGAGTAAATCTCATCTGGAAGCATTAATTAACAAAATCCATAGCATACAACTAGTCGATGCCATGAATTATATCGTATGGATGCATCTGTAGAAAGGAAATATCCATAGGGTTCTAATGTAGTCCCATAATTAGTCTACTTCCCCGACACATATCATACAAAGAATTCATTCCTTTAACTGGCATACTCAACTCTTGGAAAACATGAATCCTATTTATGTCTATCCCCATAGAATGGTCTAACAAGGTGCCAATATATAGTGAGAAGCTACTATATCGAACAATGAACAAGTAGGGGTACTAAACAGACTGATCGTACATCTAACACTATCTGTTACTAGGTAAATGATTCATATTCTATGTGAAAATGACCACACCCAACTCCTATTATCCTCTATTTATGATTTTATCCTTGAAAAAACCAAGTTCAAGTCCCATAAGAGAAATCAAGAGGGCATCCCCTACATTATCTATCTCCCCCTAATTGAACATGAGCAAGATGTATCTACTACCAAAGCCTAAATGGATACTATTATTGACCCTAAATATAAACCTGAACATTCAACCATAATGAGCTTGAATGGACACTATAAACTAATTCAGAAGATTATTATAGGCTCCAAAGATTAAACTACATAGTCATAGGCTTGCAGAAAAAGAATGAGGACCAGATGGTCGAAGGGGAAAATGACGGGGTATACTCCCTGTAAATCAAAACCTAGAAGTTCTAGGCACTTGAGACATTTCACTAGTCACCATGCCACTCAAAGAACCCATCTGGATCCCCCCTCATGTTAAAACTCCTCTTGTTTGAATCTTCTCTATCATAGACAGGTTTTTATGGACCTCAATGTTCATTGTCAAAAAAATGGGAGTAACCACGTATTAGATGGAAGGACAGAATGATACCTCTAGACATCATTCATGAGACTCCTCATCTGAATAGTGATCTAGGTAAATATAATGAGATCCTTGAGCTTGATCGTTAGCTCTCGTACATATATACTCCCCTACTAGAGGGAGATTTTCTCCCACAACTTTTAAAACATCATGGTCGATGAAAGGAATTCTTCTCAGAACTCCATCTCTAAATAAACCCACAGAATGTCAGCCTCCATCATCTGCCCCATGCTTAGTGTCCACCAATAATGTGCATCTCCTCGCATCTAACTTACCACTAGTGGAACCCAGTACTCCATTGGGTCCCAGATCTAGCTAATGGTGATCTAAATCTCTATAAGATAGCTCTCAGTATCCATTTTTGAAACACTTCCCTCGTGATATACCCAATCCTTACAATGTAATAACTGTAACCTTCTATTCCACTAGTTTTCCCCCTCCACAAGATCAGCCCTCTACTGATCAATATTATCAAATTGATAATCGTCAACTACCCATGCCACATGTGATAATCACCAGGTTCCATACCTAAAAGGTAAATAATGAAATATTAAGCATCAATAGTACATGATTTCATTTTTTATTCATTTTAACTCATTTATTGTCATTCATTCCCCACTTTCCAAATAATCCAATCCATACAAGAAAATGATCCATTATGATGCATGTATCTTTCATAGGGCCCCAAAAATTCCACCGGTTTATCCTCATATGGTCATTCAGTGAGCTAAGTGTCCTTGCATCAGATCATGGGGGGCCCTAAACTCTCAAATCATAGATGGTCTTCCTTGGCCAATATCATGCACTATAATCACCAAACACTGTTTCCCTACCAACTGATGCAATCCTCACAATTCCTAAATCCAAACTATATCTTATATCTCATCCACCACCTCTAATACCATTCAATAATAACACCCTACACCAATGATACCCCTCTTGGGTTGAAAATGAAGAAACAAATATAATGACCCCCTGAGTCCCAGCTCTAGTGGGGCCTGGGGTTGTTACTACAACCAAGGGTATACAACATGAAAAAATGGTATGCATTTACATTATTAGGAAAACAATATTGGGGGATAAGATTGTTCATCCCAAAATAACACCACATTAAATAAATATATATAAATATATATATAAGGAATCCAAAATCGATCTCATGTGAAGGATTAAAATAAATATTACAAGTGTTATAAAAACTCTAATGTATATACCAAAAGAAAACTAAAGCATCAACTCTACAACTATCCCAAATCCCATGCTAGTAATTCCCAACATGGTCAAAATAATCCTCTTGGAATCCTCTAAATAATTTTATATAATTAGGGTGAGCATACAAGTATACACAGTGAAAAAGACCTATGTCTCAAATGCAAAACTGAAAGGTATAATACTAATGACCCTCTGAGAAAACCATATAACCAAAGACCACCTAAAATGTATAGTATCCACTATATATCTCACTGGGGAATGCTGACAAAGTAACTAAAGTCATGTAATGTAATATATTACGAACATAAATGATTTGGGTACCCCCACACCACTTACCACTAGTTTAGTTTCTCTTGCCTATCAAAAATTACCCGACGCTCTTCAAACTTCTAAAAGAGCAGTGTCACAAACAACCCACACTCACCTAGGCACCATAAACAAGCCTCTTCCAATCCCCTGGTCCACAAGCCAGATCACATCTCACCTATAGAATCCTGGGCCACAAATCATGTCGCATCCATCTTATAAACACATGGGCCAACAACCACACCTCATCCTAGATACGCCAAGGAAAGAACCACAGATCACATCATGAAGACAAATGGGTAAGCTCATATCTCCCACATACACATGGGGATCAAAAACCAAACCCTTATAAAAGAATATTTTACTATCACCACCTTGAAGAGGGTCTAGATAGGAGAGTGTGTCCAACCATCCATCCTCCCGCTGGTATGTTTGGGAAATAAACCATCCCCCATGAGGATGTGTGTGGTCAGCACTTAATGCCCAACTACGGTGGTGTGAATATACAAATCACAAGCAAAAATACAATTATATACATATATGATACCAAAAAATAAATTCCAACCTATTTGTTCTCCACAAAAGACCATCTCACCACACTTTTAACATTGGTGCTACCCCTAAATGAAAACCACCACACATCAAGCCAAAAAAATCCATTCTATTTACAAAAAACTAAATTAACCATTACAATTATTTACTCACTAATAACTTATTCATTCCTTAATAAAATGTCTGAAACCAGTTCCACCACATATTTATTCAATTATTACACAACTATACATGCACCTTCCAAGAACCTCACACAATAAGGAACACCTGAATACATAAACACCCAACCTGATCGTAGACTTGTTATGTGAAAAATATAATCCATTCCACCGTCAATAACTCTCTCTACCTAGGATTCAATTACATGGTCAGGTTTACGTATCATCAAATATTTCATCAACCACAACTCAAAAACCAACCCACAATACCCAACTGTGTTTGACAAAAATACGACATCACAAACTAGAGTGTATCCACACACCACAAAAAATCCACATAACATTATATATGTACCACACACACAAACACACTACCCAAATGACACATAAACCCCACATACTTATTTATAACACAATTCATAATATAATTATCATCCCTTATTTAATTCCACTTATTAATTTATATTTTTCATAGAAATTGGGTATCCCAGGGGAATCAGTTTTTAGCCACATGTACATAATTTAAAATTTTACATATAAAAGTGTTAAATATGAATAAACCAATAAAAAGTAGTTTAGTTCACAACCAATGACCACCAATGGCCATGGTTTTTAGTTTGGTGTTTATCCAGTATATTTCACAACATCACAATAACATCAATGATAGAAAAACATGTGCATTATATCCCTTTATCCAATTCAATTTATTTACTTGGTTTTTATCATGTATTAGTGTGGAATTACAATGATCCACATGAAAAGACAATTATATCCCACCAACATGATGCTAAATCAGTCATAAATGATGGAAAAACCTACCTCAATGATGCTTTTCAATTCGTTCGTGCACCGTATGGTGATGAATAATTCCACACGCTACAAAAACAATGATATGAATGCAGATCAACCAGTTATGTACCATATGTTTATAAAAACACTTCCTAAATATCCAAATCAATAGAACATCTACCATGATAGAAAATCCTTCAGAAATAACAAGAGTAAATTGATGATCATGGGTAGAAAATGAACTCTGAATCGATCATAGATTTCCCTTGATCTGGTATAGATAATTATAGATCAATGAGGGAGGATTAGGACTTGATAGACTCCGTATGGTGAATAGGCCACATCTGGAACAAGAGTAAAAGAAAACCACATATGAATGAATATTGGTTTGACTTAAAATACTTATTAAAAATTCATATGTCTAGGGTATTACAGGATGTGTAACACCCCATTACAATGTTTAATACATGTGGGTTTTTTCACAGAATATTTATTCATCTCTCACTTTTAATATATTTTTCAATCCTAGAAATATTAAAAATTATGGTTCTCTTTTTCACATTGTGTAAAATATTTTCACGTCTGCGAAACTCCAACAAATATCGTGAAACTATGTTTTACATCAAGTAACTTGATTAGATGACCATTAATTACACTATGTCCAACCTTTAGCAACTGAACCTCTTTAAAATTTATCTAAGCATCCTCATAAGACTTCAAACAAAAAAAACCAACAATGTAATGGATTGGGATGACACATACCATTATATAAGGTATAATACATGATGTAGGATATGTGAAATATTGGGTTTTTAGGTACTTTAAAACAAATAGGTTTCTATAACATGAAATGAAATGGGATTGTATGATAGTTTGATGCTTGAGATGCATGTTTTAATACATTATCCATTGTGTTATTTTGATGGATTATTTTGGAAAGATATGGATTATGAAGTAAGAAATTAGTGTATAGTGAAATACTTGTTGGGAAGCGATATTATGGTACCTTTATTTGATATTTTTTTATAAAATATCTTATCTGAGATACATGGTTATAAATATTCATGTTGAGGCTAGGATATTTTTATTGAAGTTTATGTGACATGTTTTCTTCACCTAATTCTCACTAGTCATTATTATACTTTTTTCTTTTATAATATAGTTCATGGAGAGATTACTAATGATTATAACTATTATTCCAACCATATGTATACATAATATTATTTTCAATTTAGTGGTATAATGTTGTATAATGAGATCGATATTACATGCTTACAATGATTCATGAGCTATTTTGTCTTTTTGGTTACTACAATGTTTACCTTTGGGTACTTAAAATTCTTTTCAATTGTTTTTATACTATTGATTGAAATTAAATATATCTATTTGGGAATTGATTTATCATTATATTATCCATATTTGATTGGTGAAAACTAATTATTTCTAGAATCCACATAATATATATGAGGTTAATTCATCTCATTTGTATTCATGATTCTACATGAGTTCTTGTCACCATCCAATGGAATATTGGATACAAGATTCAGGAGGATACCATCTCCCTTATCCCATTTCTATCATAGGAAGGGTACCTACTTCGAGGAGAGGGTTATAAATATACATAAATTGTTATATATTATAGAGTAAAATAAGGTTCCATGGTTGATTTAAATTCCCATTTTATTTTAGGTCTTAATTTTTTCACATTATCCAACTACAATTTTATATGTAATTTAGAGAGAGTTATGGTTTCTAATAAAACTAGATCACATGAAGAATTATAAATTTTTTAATAATTAATAATGACATGGTATAATGAAGCTTTATTTTATATCTATTTATTGATAATTGATTTCTTGTATATCCTTTTATTATTTGATGTGTAAAAACTAGTGGTAAGGTTATATGTTTCTAGGATCTTTTTCAAAATATATATTATTAGAGATGATTACAAATGAGTGACTTCCTAATAAAATATTATTATAGTATTATAGATAATTTACAAGCTATCCCTTATTATTTTATGTTATATATGTTTTCATACTCTTCATTTATATAGTGATCAAAATATTCATCATTATATATTATTATGGAATAGATCTTTTCATTCACTGTATGGTTAGTTATCCTTTGTCATTTCCATATACATGAATCTAAATTAGTCATTAGGCTCTAGATAATAACAAATTGGTTCATTCATATATATTGGTAGGAATAATTAATTATTTATCATACATATTCTTATGTCATAAATTTTTAATTAATATCATCAAATGATATGCATAGGTCCTTATGAGAATTTATAAATTATTTTTTTTCTAGTATCCTATTTGAAATGGAAAAGTTTATTGATATTAAAATGATACATGAGTATATGAGGGTTATTGTAGTAATTTTTATCATTCCTTATAGAATAAAAAATTCTTCTGCCTATTTTTATTATATGATTTATAATTTTCAATTTGATATATTTTACATAATGATATTTTCCTCATCATGTTTTTATATTTTAATCTATTGGAATTACTTATAATTTTTTTTTCTCATTAATATAATGAGTTTTAATATATTTATATTTTTTTCATTATTCTTATTTATGAATCATATATTTTTCAGACAATGTCATTTTTAGTAGATAATATCATAGTTTCATTAATGAGGTACATGGCTCTTTAATTTTTTAATCTTTTAGAATCCCTATATAACTTTTTTAATGAAATATAATACAAAAAAAATTATACTCGATAAATTTATTTTTTATAGTACTTCCTCTTATATATTATTATAATATTAAATGGATTTAATAAAATAATTCATTATTAAAAGTATATAATCAAATTGAATGAGGAATACCAAGATCCTATGGACCCCATATACATTATTATCTAATAAATATAAGACTGACCTACCTAGACAAATAAATATTTTTATCTTCTTTTGTAGTTTTCATAATATAGGTTAGTTAATTATCGAATAACACATAGAATGTGGAATTTAAATAGGTATTTTTACATGTATATAATTCAATGATTTGATGAAATAAATGAGAAAGACACCATCCATCCCAAATGAAGAGGTATATAACCAGATATTAGAAGGACAATTTTTAAACATGAAGGATTATTGAGTAGCATTCATCCAAGTGATGATATCTATTACAATTAAACCTCCATTTCAATCTAATAATTTTGAGATCATGGAATTAATGGTTCAAATTTTCAAAAGAAAAAATAAATCATAGAAACTCTATAAGGGTATCCAAATAAACACATATAAAATACAATTAAAAAATATAATATCTTATTGTACATTAGAATTTTTTTATATGCAATAAAATACCATTTTCTCAAATGAAATGATAAAATGTTATCATGATTTATCACCACAAATTATATGTTTTGTCTAATTTGAGATTTTAATTTACGATATTTTAATTACATTGATATATTTTATTTTTTGGGGTCAATGATATATTTATTAGATTGTATTTTTTGTTTTTCATTTTCAATTCCACAACTATTTATTTGAGTGGTTCAAATAATGGATTTTAAAAAACTAAATTTATTTTACTTTTTATTTAGTATTAAAATAATGTTGTTTCTCATAAATTTAAAAGATGAAATATTAAAAAAATATATATTTTAGTACAAAAATTAAAATTTATATATTTATCATGATTATTTTGATGAATATCTATTTATCATGAATATTTAATTGTATATAAATTCTAATATCAGATAATTTTATGTATGATCTGAATTGAATGAAAATTATTTTTTATATTTTTAAAAATAAAACTAATACATATTTATCAATGTCATCTAATCTATACTTTGATGTGTTTCGGTCCTATTACATGTCTATTTAATTATATCATTCATTTTGAATATGGGTATTTAAAAATTCATTATAATACAATAATAAAACAAATTTGGAAAAAAACAAAAAAATTAATAAATCAAATTATGAAATTGAATTATTATCCCATAACACTATTATTATAGTTTTTATCATATCAGGGGAATTTTAATCAAAATTAATATAATTCACACTTATTTCTTCGAAAATTTATCATTGAAATGGTTGACTTATTGGTAGAAATATGACCAAAAAAATTTTAGATGAAACTAAAAGAGAACCTAAATTATTATAATAGTACACCAACTGTATAGTATTAATGATTAAATATCATTTTTAATAATTTATCACTTATTTTTATTTTTATATGAATTAGAAAAAAAAATTATTTTTTGTTTTCCAATGATATATTTATCTGTTTTTTTAGATGAAATATCAATAGCCTTTATCTTTTCCGAGAAGAGGTTACTATTATATATTTTACATGGTATATGAATAAAAATATTGAATTAAATCTACTAGACATGTTTCCATCTATATAATTTCAAATAAATAGTTTATTTATTTCCCAAGACATCTATGCAAATTCTATCCATTTTAACTTTTATAATGACATTTATTTTTAGAAATAAGAATAATTATATTGTAATATAATTATATATAATACAAATTTAAAATATTTCAATAAAAATAATATAATTTAATTATCAAACTAGTATCATTTTTTCCCAAGGTGGTATATTGACACCCCTTAACCCCACTCAAGAAAACTGACTTCTGAGATTAAATTTTTTTAATCCAAAAAATTATCAATAATAATTTGTTTCTCCGAATAATTTCATCATATACATCCACTTAGTTGATTTGTATTAATGATATTTATTATAATGTTGAATTAAAATTTTATTTAATATTAAAATACATTTAAAAAATATTAACTACACACCATGTGAGCTATGATACATGAGAAGATAGTTAAACATTTTGTGGTCTTTATGTACCTATTAATTAAAATATCATGTTAGGGGAGTTTGAAAATAATTATATTTATTTTTTATTATATTCTGTATAAGTTTAAATACTATTTGGTAATAATCATTGTATGTAGAAATAATTAATTAATATAATATCAGAATTATATACATGAATTTTTCTAATATCCAATCATAAAATATTAAAAAAAAATTAGATGCATTAAAAATTCATACATTACAGTTATATAGGTAATGGGTCATCAAATTATAAATTATTTATAATATTAATAACCACTATTATATATTTATTGTTTTTCATATTTAATATTATGTTATTTTCAATGTAAATATGATTGATTGGGATAGCTATTACTCACATAAGAAGCGCTCATTTACAAAATAAATTGTTGAGATTATACAAAAAATGATATATGATATATCCATTCGATTGATTACATTTAGTGTTATGTTGTTGGATATACCTACAACATTGTAAATTATCATCATTGAGATAATATAATAGACCCCCATACTGACACTCACTCTTATAAATCATTATTTTTTCACTATGATTGTGTTTATCATAATAAATACGCAAATACATATTACCATATGCATATTAATATTTTATAGTTCTTGTGGGGATAATTTCTATCATATTACAAGATAAACATCATCAATTATAGATACTTATGTGTTTTTATTGCTCCACATTAACATCCTTTAGTAGTTATGTATATTAACATCCTAGAATTAAATTTTTATGAAAACGCATCTAATAAATCTATTCCTTATTAATACACATACATTTCATGGGTTATTACTTGAATGTATGTATATAAATAAAATATATAAGCCCATCTAACAAGAATAACCTAGTTATATAAATCTCATCATCATCTTTTATTATATAAATGTAATTTTCAATGTATTTTTTATATTGATAAAGTGAATGTTTTTTAGTCTTTCTCATTTATCCATAATCCAATATCCTCATTCTATATCCAAAAAAGCCAATATTATTAAATCAATATAGAGGGACACTCTAAATTTGTCTTTATAGACACTCCTACATAATAGTGGAGCACCGTGATTATTCATATAACCTCCACTGCATTTAACGCTCACCAATCCCCACTATTTTCTATAAAATGGGGTAAAATGGAATATTCACTTAGAGGGACATGTATAACTCCAAAGTACCTAAAATGTGACTGGAATAACCTTTATTTTTTTGTGATATTTTATTTCTTATCCATTTATAATTATCACCAGGGTAACTAGATCATTGAATTCTATTCGATGTGACTATTTATTCTTTATATATTTTTTTAATATTCGTGAGCCCATAGAGAATATAGGTGTACCATTTTGGATGGAATCTATTATTAATTTCATCATGTATATGGTATTGGCGTAAGAAAATTTATATAATATTTATGGGGTCACTCTTTCTATAATTTAGGAGTAAGTATATTTTATTCAATCAGGTGAAGTGGATAAGTTGATACATATACCCAAATATAAATTAATATATATAATCCATCCATATAATAAAAAAATTTCCTTGTATTTTATAACATTATATATAATAATATACCTTATTGAATACTACATTAACTTCTACCCAACCCTCCATTTTTTGACCATGAATTTCAGTAACTAGAACTAAGTAATTTAAATTTCACACTTTTGAAATAGTTTTTTATGAGTTGATACTATATATATGAATTTAAATATAATAAAACAATGATTGAACACAATTAAGGAGAGAATGGAAAATATAGATGTACCACTAGTACATATAATTTAATAGATTAATATGTTGTATCATTTTTAATAATAAACTATAGTGTACATATTACCATTTGATAATCCATAAAATCACCAACATTTTTTGAATAAATTAATATTTATTATATAACATATAAACAAGTCAAATAATTATTTAATTTTAGGCACACATATACTTTCTTAATATTACAATAAAGATATCCATTCTTTGTACGTTACCAATAATTCCACTCCGAGGGAGTACCACTATATATATTTTGTTTATTTGAGCGGAATCATTGAATGATATATTATATTGGATAATGTTTATTTTTTTCTTTTATATATATTTTTATGGTTCTATCAGGTTGTTATAATGTTTATGATTTAGGAAATGTCTCTCAACCAACACACCATTAGAAAAATTTATCTTTAAGAAATAATTATTTACAACACTAATTTTATTTATTTTTCCTTAATTTTCACCCACCATTAATTTGTATACCTTTTGGAAAGAATAAATTATTGTAATCGATGAATTTAAATGATATTATAAATTTTCACCATCGTTATGGGGGAATTAATTGTAATAAGTTATGCACTATTGCACACACTCTAAAAAATATTATGTATTTTACTAGGTGAAACCCTAAGACTGAACTAGGTTATGCTCTTATAAAGGAAGTGAACTATGATTAGGATAATATGATTTGACTGAGAATTAATTTTTTTTTCTAAACACTTTTAAGGGAACGTGAGAACCCATGACATCAAGACATAAACACAAAGAAGTCTCAAAATACCAATGCTCAAGTTCAAAAGCAATGCTCGTCACAAAATTTAAGCTCCTCCCGGAAACTAAAAACCATAAGTAATTAAAATAATTGGAATAAGTAATAAATATTATCATGGAGGTGTGTGTGGTTGTTTGGTTGATTGATTTTGGATGAAAATAACATTTATGAAATAATTTTATTAGAGTCTCTAATTGGATAATACCTAATCAATACCATATACCCCTTCACCATCCATCCATTTATTATCCCATATGATTAAAATCAATTTCATTTTATCGCAAAATATATTAAACCTACAATCCCTATTTAAATTAACACAACCAGAATAATTGGTAGGAATGAGAAATATGTTAACATTGGGACATCAAATCATAGCACCCTTATTTGATTATGATCCAGAATCCAAGTTATGTTAAATGTACAATTAGGTATGTATATCCGCCCTAATAATGGGAATTAATTGATTCTAGGAATTGGAAAAGAACCCCAAAAATCACTCACAATATTATTATATATTGAGAATAATGATTGTCTCTTATTATTCACACATGTATGAACTCCGGATAAATGTGGAAATTTACTGACTTACAAATAAATTGAAACTAATTTAATTTATAAAAATATAAAAATTAAATTTCACAAATGGATTAAAAACAAATATATGATATAAAATGGATTGTATTGGTTATGATTTGAAAAACACTTCCATGGATGGTGTTTTCATCATGGATATAATTTTTATATTAAACTGATTCGAATGAAAATATTAAATATCATCACAACTATTATATTATATAAAAAACTCATAATAAATAGAAGAGAAAATAACATAATATATATGTTGTTGAATAAAAAGGGTTGTGAAAATAAACATTTTATTGAAGCCAAAACAGAAGTGGGAGAGGTGCACAATCGAGGAATAGATCATTACACAAAGGCTTAATTATTCCAAGTGGTTAGATTTGTTTCCCTGAACCAACCATTCATAAAAAAATTCTAATATTTATTTCATTCCTCATAAAAAGTAAAAAAAATAATTTTAATTGAATGTGACATGTTAAGGGTTTTATTTTTTATCATGGTAACATGCATAATATTTTCATCATATGTTACTAGATATCGAGAAACTGCATTGACTGAGTTCCCCTAAAAAATGACATTAATCTAAATTAATAAATTTTATGGAATTAAATATATAAAAACATGAGTTTTTTAGTACATTCCATATAAGAACAAATAATTTATGACCCACATAATAATAAAAGTTCCCACCAATAAAATCATACCAACTATTCAATTATTTTCCATTTCTGTCTGTCAAAATTTGTGATCTATATTACATAGAAAAAATAGAAAATATTTCAAATTCATTAAAAAGTATTTTCATAAATTATAAAATCAAAATTAATCACATGTTTTATTTTATAAAATTAAATAATTAAAATGAAAATCTGTGATCATAATTTTCAATTAATTATTACTTTCTTGCTCAAAACAAATATTTTTTCATAAATAACAATATAAGGATCAGTGTGTGGAAATTATATCAGATATTATCATCCTAATACTTATAAAACCATGTCATATCAAATCCACCTCACTTAAATGTTTTAACTCTTATTAAAAACTCATTGGCAAGTAATCTAGAAATATTGAATATTAAAATATATAAATCAATGATGGATAGTTGAGAATAACAAGGTTCAGAAAAAAAAAGTCCATATAAAAAAATAAAGAAGTTAATATCACGACCCGTCCTTAGGACCCATGTCGTGACTACCCTAGGCCCGCCTCCATAGGCTAGGGGCTGGCGATTAGCACCAAAGGCGTAAATCCCGATATAAGGGAAGGCATTTTATTTATGTATGAAAACAAACACCACAGACTATGCAAGCTGACGTAAACACTAAGTAAACTGAGTACAAAAGTAAGTGCTGGAAAGTAAATGGGCCAGAATACAAACCCAACTGAAAGTAAAGTACAACTGAAAAGAGAGTATAGCAGCAGAAAATTAAAGCAGCAACACTGAGCCGTCATCTGGAAATCCCAGCTGAAGGGTGGGTACAAATATTCTCCTCCGCTCCTCGACTCCAGCCATCTGATCCGTGTATGTCTCATCCAATGATCCACCTCCATGTACCATCCAGCTCCACGAGCTCCTACCTCGATCAGCGCTATCTGTCGTCTCCATCCAACACAACGTAGTGCGGGCATAGCCCATGTAAGGGTGAGTATATGCTACTCAGTAGAGACCCTGACACACCTGAAGGTCTTCTAAAATCCACGAAGGGTAATCCACAAAGGAAAGATACATTCACGAAGTAACAACCAACTCTACATAGGTATATTCCCATACATATACCAAAGTCATCAGTTCTATATTGGCTCCATCACACGAGCCCAAGTGCAACCCAGTCCACACATGAAAACATAACCCATTCCACATAAAAATTCATAACCCAATCCACATAATAAAGCACAACTCAATCCACATAGGAAAGCACAACAATCATATCGATAACAATGATTATAAGTTATGAAAAATATCACATCGGTATACTTCTTCGTAAGACGATAGAGATGATCAGATGTAGACACTGATTCATCTATGTTGTCAGACCCACATATGATACAAGACCAGCTAAGCTGTTGGACCCACAAAGGATACAAGACCAGCTACTCTGCCGGACCCACATAGGATACAAGTACAGAGTCAAATACTACCAGACCCACATAAGATACTAGAATAGTAGTCATCCTCATCGAACCCACTGAGGGCTCTCGTACGGTCGTCATCGCTACCGAACCCACGGAGGATCCCAGTACAGTCATCATCGTCGTCGCAATCACACCCAGCTCTAGGGTTCCCGCAAACAGCACGATCATTTCTAGGAGGGTCCCCTCCACGAGCCAAGGAGTCAATACATCAACTATCACAATGTCTATAGTTGATGTATCGCAAAGTTCAGTCTCGTCAACAGGAACTCAATGCGACATGAGGCGCATCAATCGGACGCCTGGTCTGAGAGTTTTTAGCTTAAAAATCCACCATGGGCCCGGTTGATTTTTAAGCTCAAACCAACCTAGCCATATTCCAGCTACGTCCAAACCTTGAGAAGAGTAAGAAAAAATAAAATTCTCACTAAGGGAATCAAAAAAAGTCATAGGCACGACAATCAGACGTCTGGAGCTCAAGTTATGTGTGTTTCTGCTCCGAGGGCCCGATTGGTTTCATGTTCGAACCGACCCAGTTGTACCCAATGTTCTCTAAAACCTTGAGTATACTATACCGAAACAACCGTCTCGATCCAAGGATCCCAATGCAACTGATGGTGCATTGATTAGTGGTCCGTGCCCATGTTATGGGTTTTTTAATGGATTTGTCTGAAAGTAGGGGGTTTGGGCCCAGTCCGACCTGGCCCAATACCCCATGGGTCGGCCCGAACCTGTTCGACCCGTCCCGGGTCTAGGTCCAACCCTGTTGGACGTGGCCCGGCCTGGCGGGCGCGGCCCGACCCCACCTGCATGACCCCGCCCGGAGCGGGCGGCCCGGTCTGGCACGGGCCGACCAGTGAGCTGCCGCGGGACCCCCCGTGGGTCCTGCCTCCTGATGCGCCAGTGGTCGGCCGCCTCCTTCTATTTCATCGTGGCCAAGGGCCTTGGCCCTTGTCCGACTGGTACCACGCATCGGCGCCGCGCCCCTACACCACGGCCCTCCCCAGCCGCGGCCTCCTGGCGCTCTAACGCAGCGCGACAGCACCACACTCCTCCGCCACGGCCCAGCTCAGGCCGCTTCCTTTTTTGGACTCATCGGTGTGGCGCGACAGCACTATGTTCTTCCATCGCGTCCCGCTCCAGCCATGGTTCTCTTGACCTCGCACGGGCAACGGCTTCGCCTCAGTTTCAAGCCACAAAAAAATCAACAACAAAAATGGATGGAAGTTTGGTAGTGTTCATGCAGTCCGACCTCCTCCCATTATATATTGATAACATGCGGCCAATATTAACGATGAACGTTGAAATATTCTTGAATGTAAAATCAACCCCTACATCGATTCACTAAGGTTGATCTCTTGGGGAAGAAAGGGAAAGCTCCACTATTTTGTAGACGTTGCCGCGGAATGACGGCGTCGCTTCGTTAAGCGTCGAGAAAAAGGAAGTCGAGGATGGTACCGACGTTTTTGTGTTCTTCAACGATGAGGAAGATGAATTTCTTCAAATAAATAGAGTTTTCTTCCTGAAGCCTCCACACAACGAAACTACCAACCCAAAAATAAAATAATTCTCTTTCCATATTTTTTTTACTTATGCCAACATTTCTAAACATCAAAAGTTGAAATTTGAAATCACTTAATTAATTAGACTTGTGTTGTCAAATTATACGGAGAGATAAGTTGGAAAGAATTAATGTGGGGGAGAGCCACATAATTTAAGCAGGGGTTTTAGAGGTGTTAGGGAATTGAAAATGCGGGGGCTCATGTGGGCCCCACCTCCCTCAGAACCACACATGGGAAGTTGGGTGGTCGTGGGCCCCACTAACAACTTCCCATGAGAGATTCTAACCATGACGGATTAAATAAAATTTGCACACAATTGTATTTTACTTATCATTTAATCCTTAGTTTTTTTACAACTCCTCCTGTGTAAACGCAACTCCAGAAAAGTTCATCTTAAGAAATTACCAGTGCTGCGGTTTATCGGTGCCCTTAGATTTCGATTCCGAGCACCGGTTCAAATGGTCGAAAAACCCGGTCGTTTGTTCACTGAACATACCCAACCTAAACTTTGGAAATTAACTCTGGGCACACCGGGCCCCAGAATCAGGCACCGTCAGAAACTGCATACTCACAATAACCCAAAGAATTTAAGAAACAAAATTCCTGGAAATTTACGGGTCTTTACATTACACTCACCTTAGGGATTTACGTCCCTGTAAAGATACATCACAAACTAGGGGAAAAAATGAGGGTACTGATCACCCATCTGAGCCTCCTGATCCCATGTGATCTCTTAGAGGTTCTCGTGATTCCACCTGATGCACACTAGAGGTATCTATCGTCCATGTAGGACCCGCTACGGTCGATCATTGATCTCCACCAGGAACTCCGCAAAAGTCGGCCTATCATCAATGTTTAGCTCCCCATGGTCGATGATATGCATCGGGTCATTCACCTATCTCCTTAGCTGAGATATGTGGAAGACGTTGTCCACCAGGTGCAATAGTGGTGGAAGAGTCAGGCGATATGCCACCTCGCCTATCCTACTCAGAACCTGGAATGGTCCGATGAAGTGTAGAGATATCTTACCGCCCCAACCAAATCTATGTAATCCACATCGAGGTGAGACCCGCAAGAAAACGTGGTCTCCATACTCGAACTCTAGTGGTATCCGGCTCCTTTCAGCATAAGACTTCTGTCAGCTCTGAGTTGTCCTCATCTGCTCCTGGATGACCTGAACCTTCTCCGTCATGGCCTCAACCATCTCTTGTCCAACAAGTGCTTACTCCCTATGGTATGTCCAGCATAGAGGTGATATGAAAGGTCAGCCATCCAATTCCCCGTATGGTTCCATCCCGATGGTGGAGTGATAGCTGTTATTGTACGAAAACTCCACCAAGGGTGGGAGATCCTCCCAGCTGAGACCAAAGTCGAGGAAACATGCACGGAGCATGTCCTCGAGAGTCTAAATGGTCTTCTCAGTCTGACCATAAATATGAGGGTGAAAGGCGGTGCTAAGGCATTGCAGCGTCCAGAATGCCTCCTGCAACCCCTTCCAAACCTGGGAAGTAAAACGAGCATCTCGATCGGAGACGATAGATGATGGCACACCATGAAGCCGTACGATCTACTAAACGTAGAGGTGTCCCAAGCTTTCCACTGAGCCCTGCTCTCTGATGGGTAAGAAGTGGGCCGACTTGGTGAGTCGGTCGACAATCTCTCAAATGGAGTTGTGTCCTCTAGAAATATGTGGATTTCAAGTCATGAAATAATTAGATATCCCATCCCACTTCCATTCCGAGACCTCCAAGGTCTGTACCAGGACTGTTGGTACCTGGTGATCCGCATTCACCTGCTAGAAGGTGAGGCATCGAGAAACGAACTCTGTCATAGCCTACTTCATACACGGACACCAGTACTGTCATCTGAGATCCTAGTACATCTTTTCTACCACGGGATGTACCGCCAAAGGGGAAGTGTAAAACTCTCTCAGCACCTCCTCATGTAAAGAAATTGGTACCATAGTACGTCCACTAAAAAGGATAATGTGCTCTCCTCCTACAGTAAATCCATAAGGTTCCTGTCCTGTGAAAATTTGTGCAGATCGTATCTCACAGTAAACATCCCCACAATGTGCCTCTCTACCCCACTGAAGAAGTGGAGGAGTGACTGTGAGCGACTGAAGAAAGGCTTCCCCATCTCTATCCATGAAGGATATCTGGAAAGCGGCTAACTGCTATGTCTCCTCTCTATGTAGCGTAATGCCCGTCCTTCTACTGAGTTAATCGGCTATTACGTTCCCCTTTCCTGGATTATAGACTATCTCAAAGTCCTAGTCATAGAGGAACTCGAACCATCGTCCCTGTCTCAAATTCAGATCCTTCTGCGAGAAGATTCACTTGAGACTCTGGTGGTCAGAGTAGATTGTAAAGTGCTCGCCCATCAGATAGTGCTGCCACATCTTCAAGGCGAAGACCACTACTGCTAACTCCAGGTCATGCGTAGCGTAGTTCTGCTCAAGATGGATCAACTGTCGTGATCCATAGGCGATCACTTCCCTCTCATGCATCAGGACACACCCGATTTTGGTCCCTAATTCATCTCAGTAGAATACGTACCCTACTCCCACCTCTAGTAGCTTCATGATGGGTGCACTGGTCAATATCTGTCTCATCTTTTGGAATCTCTGCTGACATCTATCTGACCACAAGAAGGGTTTCCCCTTTTCTTCAAAGCTGAAAGTGGTGCTGCAACTCTGGAGAAGTCTGGCACAAATCTCCGATAGTACCCAGCCAGACCTAGGAAACTCCGCACCTCTGTCACGCTCCTGGATGGATCCCAATCTAGCACTACCTCGATCTTCACAGGATCGACCGCAAATCCCACCTCAAGATGACAAGTCCCAAGAAGTGGAACTCTCGAATCCAGAAATGAAACTTAGAGAGCTTACCATAATGCTGGTGCTCTCAGAGTGTGTCCAGTACAACCCTCAAGTGGTAGGCATGCTCCTCCTTAGTAGTCGAGTAAATAAATATGTCGTCGATGAAAAATACAACAAATTGATCGAGGTAAGGCTGGAAGATCCAGTTCATGAGACTCATGAACACTGCTGGAGCATTGGTTATGCCGAAAGGCATAACCAAGAACACATAGTGGCCATACTGACACCTGAAGGTCGTCTTCTGCCCATCCTCATCTCGAACTCTAAGCTGATGATAGCCTGACCTGAGGTCTATCTTCAAGAACCAACGTGCTCCCATGAGCTGATCAAAGAGGTCGTCAATCCTTGGAAGAGGATACTTGTTCTTCACGGTCACATGGTTCGGGCAACGGTAATCGACACACAGTCGCAAGCTCCAATCTGCCTTCTTGGCGAAAAATATTGGGGAATCCCAGGGTGAAACACTGGGTTGAATGAATCCATTTCCCTACAAGTCTTCCAGATGTACCCGTAGCTCATAAAGCACATCGGGAGCCATCTGATATGCTGGAGTATAAATCAGGGTTGTCCTAGGGTATAGGTAAATTTAGAATTCTACATCTCTATGAGGAGGTAGTCCTGGAACGTCATTATGAAAAACGCCTACATACTGATCCACCACAAAAGGAAAAATTCGACACCACACGTCAACTACTCCTTGGATGAGGCTATCCAACAGATGTGTGATTAGCTGTCCTCTCCTCTGTGTGAGTCTGTCCGGTGCTACAAAGGCTACCTTCTCACTGGTGAAGGTAAACCTACTCCCATCAGTGCAGACACACCGCACCTTGCGCCTAATACAGTCGATCTGAGCATGGACCATAAATAACAAATCCATGCCCATGATGATGCTGTAAGGCCTTGACGCTGCTACAAGATGATCCCAGCTGAAGCTCTCGCCTCCTAGAGTAAGCTCACACTACCAACACTAGAGCGTAACCATTGAGTCTGATCCCGTATGAGTCTCTAGACGTAAGGATCGAGCCAACGGCTCCATCGGAATCTCCGAGCTCCGAACAAGGGGCATCAACAATGAAAGGATTACTCGCTCACGTATCTATAAGAATTGTAGAAAGGGTGGAGTAGACACAGATAGTACCTCGAATCATCTGTGGTGTGCCGCGGTCGTAGGCCTCCACTGCCTAAAGCTAAGCATGCCTCCATCTTCTAGCTCCCTATGTTCGGGGTGGACCTCCTAGTGGTGGTGGTGGTAGAGCCTCAAAGCATCGTCCACCACCTGCTGCTTAGCCAACTTCTCTGCATCGTCCGCCTACTCCCTGTGGACCACCACCGTCAAACCTCTGCCTCTGGCTGGGTAGTCTCTCAATCGTCTATTGCTCCTATGAATGGCAGGTCGGGCAGTCACGATCCATGTGGACATGCCCACCGCATAACACTGTCTCCTCCTTAGAAGGTTGGCTCTGCTCCATGTGCCCCGCACCTCTGAGCTAGTATCCTGAGGTTGTCCGCCTGATAGTTTGGTCTGCTTGGACCCATGTGACATCTGTGGACTGCCAGCTGTAGAAGACTCTGATATGTGCCGCCCTACGGCAGGTCTCGCTATTGGTGTAGGCTCAGCAAGAATTCTTTTTACATGAAGGGATCGCTCCAGTACTCCTTCCTGTGTCGGAATGTAGAGGGAGATCATCGATTCCCTGATCTCATGCCTCAGTCCCTGCTCGAAGGTCCGGGCTCGGAAGAATGGGTCTCGTACAATGTATGTGGATTAGCACGAGATGTCGGTAAATCTCGTTGAGTACTGGGCTACTGTCATACTGCCCTGTTGTAGCTGTAGTAGCTCCTGAATGTGCACCGCATGGAAGGTGGCAGGAACGAACATTGAGTGGAAGAGGCTCTCGAAATCCATCCAAAGATGAGATGCCTCATCACGCACCTGGAGCATCAAGCTCCACCATCTACCTACTGCCGCGTGTAGGAGACTCGCCGCAAGGATCGCCATGACGCCAGCTGGTGTCCCTTCTAATCTGAAAACTCGAACAACAGCCTCTAACCAATCCTCGGCTACCTGAGGGCCCGTCTCTTCGTGGAACCCGAGCGGTCTCTGATGGTGAAACACGTGCAGTGCACTAAGGCGACGTGCACTCTCAGATGCTGGGGCTGGTGGCATCGGTGACTCGGTGCTTAGAGGTATCGACAGTGCCTCGACTATAATGGGGCCCTGCACTGAGGCCTCATCACTCGGTGGGATGTCGTCTCGCACAAAGCTCAGAACTATAGCTGGATACCATCGTGGGGCCATCCTGAAAAAATACAGGTGCGCCATGGTCAATACAGTATACCTAGTGAGCTGACACAATGTAATCGCAATGAAAACATTTGAAACACACATGCAATCAATTTTTTCGTGCACTGAGTCGGAAATCAGAAGTTAGGGTCCTGGTGTATGGATATGTCGGCCGCTGCACCAACACTGGACTCCCTGAACTATTAACCACACTCAATACCATTAACACTATTGCTTCACAAAGTATAAAGATCAGAGTCCTGAGTACTGCGGTAGAATTGAACTCCTCTGATATCAATTTGTCACGACCCATCCTCAGGACCTATGTCGTGACTACCCCAAGCCCTCCTTCCATAGGCCAGGGGAAGGCAACTAGCACCAAAGGCATAAATCTCTATATAAGGGAATGAATTGCCTTTATATAAGAAAAAACACCACAGAGAATGCAAGATAAAGAAAACACTAATTAAACTGAGTACAAAAGTATGTGTTGGAAAGTAAATGGGCCAGAATACAAACCCAACTGAACGTAAAGTACAACTGAAAAGAGATTACAACAGAAGAAAAGTAAAGCAACAACACCGAGATGTCCTCTAGAAATCCCACCTGAAGGGTGGGTACATATATTCTCCTCCGCTCCTCGACTCCAGTAGTCCGCTCCGTGTATGTCTCGTCTAGTGATCCACCTCTAAGTACCGTCCAACTCCACGAGCTCCTACCTGGATCAGCGTTTTTCGTTGTCTGCATCCAAAACAATGTATTGCAGGCATAGCCCGTGTAGGTGTGAGTATACGCTACTCAGTAGAGACCCTGAGACCCCCGAAGGTCTCCCAGAATCCACAATGGATAAACCACAAAGGAAAGATACAATCACGAAGTAACAACTAACTCTACTTAGGTATATGCCGATACATATACCTAAGTCATCGGTTCTAGCTCGGCTCCATCACATGAGACAATGTACAACCCAGTCCACATAGGAATTCATAACCCACAACACATAGGAATTCACAACCCAATCCACATAGGAAAGCATAACCCAATCCACATAGGAAAGCACGACATTCATATCGATGATGATGATTGTAAGTTAAGACTCATCTCACACAGGTATACTTCTTCGTAAGATGATAGAGAGGATCAAATTTAGCCACTGATTCATCTAAGCTGTCGGACACATATATGATACAAGACCAGCTAAGCTGGCAGACCCACAAAGGATACAAGACCAGCTACTCTGCCGGACCCACATAGGATACAATTGCAGAGTCAAATATTGTCGGACCCATATAGGAAACAAGAATAATAGTCAATTACTGATGGACCCACATAGGATACACGAACAGTAGTAATTGTCGTCGAACCCACAGAGGATTCTAGTAAGGTCGTCGTCGCTGCCGAACCCATGGAGGATCCCAGTACAATCGTCATCGTCGTCGCAATCGCAACCAGCTCTAGGGTTCCCGCACACAGCACACTCATTTCCAGGAGGGTCCACTCCATGAGCCAAGGAGTCGGTACATCAAATATCACGAAGTCTAGAGTTGATGTATCGTAAAGTTCAGTCTCATCAATAGGAACTCAACGCGACAGGGGGCGCGTCAATCGGACGCCCGGTTTGAGAGTTTTTGGCTTTTACTTCCTAGGGGCCCGGTTTGTTTTTAAGCTGAAACCAACCTGGACGTACTCTATCTACCTCAAAACGTCGATCAGAGTATGAAAAAAGAACCCTCTCACTATGAGGAATCCAACAATGTCGACGTCACATCAATCAGTCGTCCGGAACTCACGTTATGTGTGTTTCCGCTCCAAGGGCCCGGTTGGTTTCGTGTTTGAACCAACCCGGCCGTACACAATGTTCTCTGAAAACTTGAGTGTAATAAAATAAAACGACCATCTGGATCCATGTGTCCCAAAGAAACTGATGGTGTATTGATTGGAGGTCTGTAGCCCATGCTATGGGCGTTTGAACGGATCTGTCCGAAAGTAGGGGGTTTGGGCCTAGTCCGACCCAGCCCAATACCCCCTAGGTCAGCCCGAACCGGGCGACCCGACCCGGGTCCGGGTTTGGCCCGGTCAGGCGCGTCCAGGCATGGATGGTGTAGCCTGACCTAGCCGGCATGGCCCCGACCGGACGTGGGGGTCCGGCCCAGCGCAGGCGTCCCGGCCCGGCGCGGGAGGTCCGACCCGGCGCGGGCAGCCGACCCAACGCGGGCGGACTTGAAAGGGGGGGGGGGTGCCACCCCTAGTTTTTTCCAAAACGGTGGACCCCTCTCGGGTCCGCACAAGGTGGCTTCCGAGGGTTTCAAACCCCTGGTTTTCATGGAAACATCCAGCCGTTTTGGCTGACTGGTGAGCGGCCACGAGACCCCCTGCGGGTCCTGCCTCATGATGCGGCGGCTGCCGGCTTGGCCGGCTGCCTCCTACTGCTCCGCCGCGTCCCTTGTCCGACTAGCGCGACACGTCAGCACCACACCCCTCCGCCACGGCCTTCCCTAGCCACGGCCTCCTGGTGCTCCGACGCGGCACGACGGCGCTACGCTCCTCTGCCGCTGCTTGGCTCCTGTTGCGGCCTTTTTCACCCTCACCAGCACGGCGCGATGGCACCACACTCTTCCGCCGCGGCCTGCGCCAGCAGCGGTTCTCTCGAACTCGCGCGAGCAATGGATTCTCCTCAGTTTGAAGCCACCAAGAAAATCAACAACAAAAACAGAAGTAGTTTCAACTATGTTCGTGCGGTCCAACCTCCCCTCGTAATATATTGATAACAGGTGACCAATATTAATGATGACCGTCGAAATAGTCTTGAATATAAAATCAACCCCTGCATCAATTCAAGAAGTTTGATTGCTTGGTGAAGAATAGGAAAGCTCCACTGTTCCGTAGACGTTGTTGTGGAATGACGGCGTCACTTTGTCAAGCGTCGAGAAAAAGGAAGCCGAGGTTGGCACCTTCGTTCTTTGCATTCTTCAACGATGAGGAAGATGAAGTTATTCAAAGACTTAGAGTTTTCTTCCCAAATCCTCCACACAACGAAACAACAAACCCAAAAATTAAATAAGGCACTTTCCATTTATATTTACATATGCCAACATTTCAAAACTCCAAAAGTTGAAAATTGAAATCACTTAATTAATTAGAATTGTGTAGTCAAATTAAATGGAGAGATAAGTTGGCAAGAATAAATGTTGAGGAGTGCCATATAATTTAAGAGGGAGTTTTATAGGGGTTAGGGAAATAAAATGTTGGGGGCTCATGTGGGACCCACCTCCCTCATAACCACACATGGGATGTTGGGTGGTTATGGGCCCCACCAAAAACTTCCCCTGAGAGAGTCTAACCACCATGAATAAAATAAATTTTCCACACAATTTTATTTTACTTTTCATTTAATCACCAATTTTTTTACAACTCCTCCCGTGAAAACGCAACTACAGAAAAGGTCATCTTATGAAATTACCAATGCTGCGGTTTCATCGGTGCCCTCGGATTCCGATTCTGAGCACAGGTTCAAAAGTTAGAAAACCCCGCTCATTCGTTCACTGAACGTACCAGAGCTAAACTTCGGAAATTGATTTCGGGCACACCGAGCCTCGGAATCAGGCGCCGTAAAAAACTGTGTACTCGTAAAAACCTAAATAATTTAAGAAAAAAATTTCCTTGAAATTTATGGGTATTTACAGTTAATTTGTCATAAATTGTGTGAAAATAATCTAATAAGATCAATGAAAACAATCACGTGGAAACATTTAATGAGTTATCAATGTAGAAAATTCTATATGTGTATATGAGCTAATAAAATAAAAATTATCTTTCCAACAATTATTCAGTATTTTTTTCATGTAAAATTTTTCTTCATTAGTGATTCTATTCCTCCAAACCTATTCAACATTCACTGTAATTAAATTATAATACCCCCTCATTCATGTGTTACTATAAGTCAATCCATAATATACCAAACTATATATCACAATATAAGGTACATTTCATCACTCACATATTTATGTTATTTATTAATTTTATTTATTTTCATAATGTAATAACACGTTTTGAATGTAGGAATACACACTAAGTCCAATTTTGTATTGTAATAGAACTAATCAAACGAGAAAAAATTATATATATATATATATATACATAATTTTATAAGCTGAAAAATATTATTTAATTTGATTATACCTTCAATTTGGTATGAACTCAAAATTCATGGTTGTGTAGGATGTTTTTTTGGATATTAGGTGAAATAAATATCCCAAAAAATTCCCAAAAATTATTTATGAACAAATATCAAAGGATTTATATTTTCACGATCAAATATTTTATTTCCCTACTTCCATTTTCACTAATATTTACAACCAATTATGAAATCATAACCATTATTATCCTCCTTCCCCTAAGGTTGGAATAATAAAACATACTTTATTAATATGTTCCATAGAATTGATGAAAAAGAAACAAATTATAACATTTATTTTTTTATAATCTCATATATTTTTAAAACAATGATTATTGAATGATTTAACACAGAAAATGAAAAATCATAAATAATCTACTGAAAATGAAATTATTTGACAAACAAGTGTATAAATTAAATCATATTCTTCTAGGGGATGTGTTAAATAATAAAGAGAGTTACAATATAAATATCACCATACCACACATAGATTTAACTACCCATATGAATTAATAAATAAATATAAAGTGTACATATTATGTTATATATGTAGTAGAGATATAATTTTATTTTCATTTTTTGGATTTGAGTTACACCAAATTTATCACATTATACAATGTAAAATATGAATGAATTGAATAACAAATTATTAATGAATTATTTAAATTTGAAAATTCAATGAAAATATTATGTTATCCCCTATGTGATGATGTGTTTATAATACCTATATATTAGAAATAATTTTTTGTCTTCTAATATCTTAAGGGTGAATATTTTTATATGGAATGAAACACTACAAGTTATCTATCATAATATCCATAGGGTGGTACCATGAGTGGATACACCAATGAAAATATAACAATTATTCCACCACTAGAATAATAAAAATAACAATTATGGATTTGGGTAAAGGGTAATAAATAATCTCTTCTCCTAGACCACAATTTTCTTGTCTCGTTCTATGGATGTGAATATTTGTGTAGTGGATGAAAAAACATCACAAAAGAATTATTTTTTCTCTATTTTCTTTATCAATAAAAATAACTAGTTATTTTCCCTTGACACCATCTATAGATGTTTAAATAGAATATATTCTCTATGAAATACATTACAAAAATAATATAACAATTCAATTTAATATTGAAATATTATGAATTATTCAAATAATCATGACCCCATTAATTAATATATTCATTCATGTTACTTTTATTAACACATGGAAAATAATCATCCCTAAATTATGAAAACATAAACACCATGGTGACAGTCACTAAATCCTTATCATCATCATCCTTCAGGGTAAGCATATTTGTCAGTTCATCAAAACAAAAAAGGGCATAGTGACTTCCATTGGTAACAATGTAAAATGAAAAATAAGCTAAACTAATTTTTCACCCACTACCTTTAGTTATTCAACATCATGTGCATATTCCTCTAGGTGGGCCATTTTGAGGATGTATAATGGAAATTGAATTGAAGTACTCTTCAATATAGTTCCCATTTGACTAATTGATTCATTAACAAAAATATCTCATTTTTATATTTATAATCTTGTTGAAAAAATAAGGAAAATATTTTAGGTATTCATTTATTTAATTTCCATGACTTCAATATATTTGTACTCAAGATCTTATTTTTCATCTCAAATGAATTAATTGATAAATTATCCTCTACAATAATACTTATAAAACCCTCTTATTTTTTTAATAAAATTAATACTTTTCAATTAAGAATGGTTCATAAACAATTAATTAAATTTTTTAATATATGAACAATGAAAATATTGTCAAATGAAATCATAAATAGTGTTGAAGAAACCAATTTGAACAGTATGAAAAGTTTTTAGTTGGGTTTTGGATGAGTTATTTCTAAAAAAAGATTTAATCCAGAAAATAATTTCTTTAAATATTTCAATACGAGGAGAAAAAATTGATCTAGTGTACCCAAAAACAATTAATTAATTATTTTACAATTCCAATAATATATATAAATTTATGATCCAAAATTCATTTAATCCTCAAAACCCTATTGATATTAACATGACATCATTGATTAGATTAAATGAAACCTATGCAAAATTATAGATATTCAATTGTAGAATCTGAATTTGATTATGATATAAAATACAACATATGTTCTATTTATATTATGGAAAATATAACCCATTTCTAAATGGTAATTATCTAATTATTTGGAGAAAACATGAACTCCTCTATTCTATCGAAATTTTATTTGATTTGGTGTGTAAAATTTTACTTTTATAATTCACACAAGGTTGGCATCAGGGTCAAAGTGAAAATAAATCATGTTCCATTGAAATTAAAACTCAATTAATTCCAGAGAGTTTACAAATTACTTTTTTAATGGATTCAAAAAAATTAAATCAAGGGTGGTAAATTATATATACTATAAAAATAAATTACTCTTATATGGGTGGATTTGTCATCATGGAGTTGAATTAAATAAGTAATGGATTATATGGGAAACAAAAAATCATATCCATACATATATTTCAAAACATAATTGAAAAATAATTAGATGAAAAAGGAATAATACAAATGATTATGGATGAAAAATGGAATTTTCAAGAGCAAATGTCCTTAACATAATATATAAATGGGGGAAGATCGCCTTCCTCGAAGAGAAATTTGAAATTATACATACATTTTCCATGATGATATATTTATTATACAGAACCAAATTTCATTAAGCACCACTAATAATTTTCGAACAACCATACCAAATATTGATAATAACATTTTAATATATCATAGTTGGGTTAGGTTTTTAAATATCAATAAAGAAACCTATGGATTTATGGTTATATGAGTTAATTCATCATTAAATTAATTTTCCAATGAGTCCACATCATTACAAACAATTTTTATATTTAATAGAATCCATTGAATTTAATACACTAACATCTAGAAAACAATCATCCCATTTCATGGATGGGTAAAATAGGTAAGACCGAAATAATGATGGATAGTCCAATATATAAGATACATGGTTCAAAATCTTTAAATACATTTTTTGAAATACAAACTTTTGATCCAGCATCCCTAGCATAATGGAAATGGTAAACAAATTATAGAAAAATAAATCCATTAAATTTAAAATAAAAATAGGGAATCGAAGTTAGGTTATTTAATATATACTATGCTATATTTAAATGGGAAAAATAAAATTTTCATGGAATTTTCTATTTCAATATCAACAATCTTATTTCCAAAAATACCTTAATTAAGGCTCAATTTGGGTAAATAATATAAAATATAGTGACTAAAATATTAAAAGAATTTCCTTTTATAATACTATATTTTTAACTTATTTATTTATAAATATTATCTTCACATTATAATTACACATTTTTAATATATTTGTATCATATTAAAGAATTATAATGTCATTTATAAAATTTACACACCCACTCTACTAAAGAAATTTATTCTTAGCATTATTGATTTAAAAATATTTATTTGTTTTAGTATGATACAAAAAATAATTTTTTTATTTTTTATTTTTTTACAGATAGAAAATTGAATTAAATTAAAGGATTCAATTTTATATTAATTATTACATATTTAATGATTTTATCAAAATTTAATGGAAAATTCATTATATTATACTACCTTGAATATTTTACATATTGTACACTATTTTGTGTCCAAAATAAATATAATTAATGACATTGTTATTTTTTATTATATTCTTTAACTACTCGTTTATTTATCAAAAAAATAGTGTGGGGTGTATGTTAAATTTTACGGCAATACGAATTATTAGTTCTTAGAATAAGAAAATGTATTATATGGGTTATAGAAATTAGTTTGTACACAAAAAAATTCAGTATTTTTTTCAAAAAAAGAATCATATAATTTAATAAAATTAATTGGGTTCATCTCCTAAAATTGTTTTTAATTACTAAAATTAATTATAATATATATATGAATTAATGAATAAGTTTAAAAAACTAAAAAACTAAAATATAATTTATTGAATGAAAATATATGTATTATGGGAATGAGATGAGTGCTCTTTTAATATCAAATGAAATATTTTTTTAATGAATAAAATAATTCTTAGTGATTTTTAATTAATATATGTATGCTCACCCTCATCCTATAAAATTTCATAATCTATTTCGTTGATTAATTTTTTTCATTATATTGATAATATAGAATTTTGATAAAATAATTGGTTATTGAAACATTTATGACTATTTGGTAAGATAATAACTCATGTGAAATTATATGAGTGTGTTATTTTCTATGAGAAGATATATTTTTTTAAGGAACTCAAAATGAAATGAAATTATAATAAATAAATTAGATGCTAATGAAATTTAAATATAAAATTATATCAGATTCATAATCAGATTCTAGAAATAAAACAAGTATGATGGTTTTATACAACACCTGTATTATTATAAAATCCATTTATCTACTAGTTAGAAAACATATATTATTTTCAAGGGATAAAAAAGTTATCTCTATGTAAAAATTTAATAATAATTTAAATTTTATTAATTTTGGGTTCATTTTCATCAAATATTTGATACATTTTACAAATATATTTTTCATTTTGAGATTGTATTTTTTAAATTTATGAAAAATTGATCACAATGGTGTTTTGAGTAAATTAAACACAATTCGATTATCTTATAAAACCAAACAATATAAATATGACAAAAGAATAAAAAATTTTGAACAATTAAATATAAAATTAATTTATATAAAATATACAATAGATAAATTGAGAAATATTAGGATTATAACCCTCTTCAATTGACAACCCATAACTAGTGGAAAAACACAAATTGTGTACAACCTAATTCATAAGTCTGGTGGATGGTGTTGATACTAAAATCCATGTAATATAATAATCGATTTATTTTCCAAAACAATAATATTTTGTATTTTTACCATTTGGAAGAGGTCAGTTCTTTATCATCGTTTTTAGGTATTATATGGCCATGTATGGATATGAAACTATGTTTGGGGGCTATAAAATACTAAATAAATTTATTCTTGTTATTTATTATCATCATTTAGATTATATTTTTAATTAATTATTTTTATAGAATGTTATTTACTTTTTTGATGATTATTTTGTTTAAAAAATATAGACTAACTCAATTTACTGGTCACAGAACAATATAATGTCATTAATAATATTTAACAGGACATGATATTCTATATTTTCAATATTTAGGAAAAAATAATAAAAAATATAAATTAATAAATATTGGTCATAAGAATTATTTAACAATGGATTTAACAAGAAAATTTTCAACCATAATGATAATATTTACTGTTTATCATCATCGGGGATATATTTTTTAAAAGTTGATAATGAAATATTAAAACATATATTATTTAATCATTTAAATTTCTTACCCCAAAAAATATTGATTATTTATATTTTCCAAATAACTATCTATTTTTTAATAAAAAATATTTTAGACCACAAGATTTATTAGATCTGGACTCAATGACTAAAAACTAAAGAAACTTCAATTCATAACAAGATTGATCGTGTTACCACAAACTAATTTGACTTCATATGTAATGATCCAGGTATATATAGAATAATAAATTTCCATATTTATTAATATTAAAAAATAATATATTAGTTTTATATTAAAAAGAACACTTTTTCAGATATAATACACAACCCGCAACAACAGTTTTCTTTGAAATCTTATGTTTCACACAACATTGACTTATACCAAAAAACTATTATTAAAATATTATTGTTTTATATGATAGTTAACTTCGAGAAATTTTATTCATGGTAATTAACATAAATATATAAATATTATTATTTAATGCCTTTACACTTAACCTATAAATTTCACAGGCTTAAAATAATAATGAATCTGATTTTAAGCATAAAAACTCTAATATTTTTAAAACGTCATTTTACCGCCTTGTGATGGAGAACCATTTTTAAATATATTTTTTCATTATTATATGTTCTATTTGAAAAAATATTATACTTCTTTAGAACAGGGATAACAAAATTTTCATTGGATTAAATTTTGGTACTTTTTTTAAAATGTTCATTTTTTAATTAATAGTGAAATGTAATGAATTTTAATTCAAAACTTTCTTTTAATATAATTTATTTTTATACATATATTTTAATTTTAATTCATTTTAAAGTTTAATTTTACTTAATTTTTATATTTTAATCCAATTTTGGTCATTGGATGTAATTTCACATTGAAATAGGACCTAAACACATGTCAATCGTTTTGTAGTTTTTACGTCTTAAAAACATGCTTTTTGGTTTTAGCAACTAGAATTAATTTTAAATTAATTTATAAAAATTTGATGATTTGAAATTGGAAGAATGGATTCAATATTTGGTATTAGGATATCTAAATTGTTTAAAAAGGTAACTTTTATTTTTATAATTTATGAATAGTAACATCAGTTAGTATTTTAGTTACCATCGTTAAAGGGTAAATATGGTAAAATATGCTAAACAATAATATTATAATAATATTAAAATATGCAAAAACATGTCATAACGCTATTATATTAGATATTTATGACCATGGGAATCTGTCGGACTATATTAGGACTCCATGGAGCCACAAGTATTTGAAAATGAAATTTAATTACTTTTAATTTAATGTTAAGGAAAATATAACCCAAAACATATATCTTTTAGTAAAAAAAAATTTATATAGGGATATATAAGTTATATATTAGACTATAAATAGTAATTAGAAAAATAAAAATTTTTTCTACATAAATATATTTTAATTATTATTTTTAGACGTTAAATAAATAAATTAAATTATGGCATGATGGTGATGTAGTGATTGCTTCATTAATAATGGATTCAAATAAATGATATTATAAATGTTAAAATAAATATAAATTTTTTATTTCATAATCATAAAATAATTATTTGGTCGATAGTTACATGTTATATTTTTATTAATGGAGTTTTTTTATTAATAATGTTTTTATTGATTTTAAAAAAGTCATGATATAAATAGTATCAAAATTGACATAATTCATATTTAAAAATTTAAAATATATTATTAAATATTTTAAAATTCACAATAGATATAATATTATGTCGAAAAGTTATCATAATTCTACATTTTTTTATTGAATATTTATTTGGATACTTTACATTTTTTGGTAACTTTTTTTATTCTCAAAGTTTTAAATTCATGATAAAACGGTTAGAGTAAAAAATGGTTAAATAAAACAATAAGGATTAAAAATTATCCAAAACAATTATAATTTTACTTGGATGATTTTATTTAGACGTATTTTCATCTTATATTAGAACTAACTTAATTTTTTATCATTTATAATCAACAAATAATTTATAATAAAATAATATTTCAATATATTTCAGAAGATCCACTCCTCCCTATTATAAAAGGCCACCACTCTAACCCTTACTCACAACTCTCAACCCCCTTGGCTCATCCATCCACTTCCAAAATGAGATCCAAACATCCCTATCTTCATCATAAACGCCTTAAATTTGGAAGAATGAAATTCATGATGGCCTTTTAGCTTAAATCAAAAGGTGTTACACGATTTAATATAATGTCTTCTCTCTAGCTTCTTCATTTTATTTTCCCTTCTCCAACCCCATAACTCTCTTTAATAAATTGTTTTTTTAACCTAGTATATGAAATATATTAGTTTTCTACTCTAATATCTATTCGACTTACACTCACACACACCTCCATCTAATAGATTTAGATCATATTATTTCTATGGACGGCAAACTACTGCCTCAATAAATGATGATTGATTAATTAAATCCTACCGCCTCTCATGTTGACAATTATGATAAAATTGTAATTAAATATTATTTTTATGATTTTTATTTTATCCCAATTATTCATTAATTTTCATTTTTAACATTTCTTTATTATTTTCATGTTGTATAAGTACGATAATTTCATTTAATGAAGTGCGTACTACCACCACCTCAAAGTGATATGACTTATTAATGATATATATGGAACATATAAAATATGTAGTTAATGAATTTATATAACATATTTATCATATATATAATACTATATTTATAATATAGATATGTATAATTTATTTTTCAATCCTTTAAAAATGAATAATAAATTAAAGTAGCTTTCATGCGTCTGTATAGCTTATCGTCTCCATGAATACTGCATTTTATTTTCTTATATTAAAATTTTATATAATATTATAAAATAATTACATAATGGATATAAATAAATATAAAATCTATATTTATGATATTTAAATCATGATTAAAATTATTTAGTTAATTGACTTTTGACCACATGGACAATATTTATTATAACAAAATCATTGTCGACTAAAGTACCGAACATCGACCAAAAACCTGATATGAACTTGAATAATTATATAATTGTTATATAAATGGTAATAATTTGTAAAAAAGGATTAATATAATTGGAAAATATTCCTAAGAATGTAAAATTAACTTATTATTGTTATTCAGTATGATAAAGAACGAACAAGACAAGTCAGACACAATGTAAGGGAACCGTTCACCCTACTCTTTTAGTCAATGACTTCTTTTAGGTTATGTATTTAAATTTCCCTTTTATTATGTTAGGATATGTTCTTCTATAAATTTATTGATGTATATTTTATTTCCACGTGGTGAGATACCCTTTTATTCCCATCAACTCCTTTTATGAGTTTTAAATGACATTGTTAAGCTGCTGAATTTTTGTGAGGGAGTTTCTAAACTCAATTTTCACTTTTTCGGTTTTACACCTACTTTGTTTACTATATTATACCAAGATTATGTGTGAAATCACAGATTATTTATTGATTTTGTAATTTCTATTTCGTTTTGTTTAGATATACTTTTGCTAAAAATAGTCACCCCATTTATAAATTCTTCTGTCATTTATACAATCTTTGTAAGGGATTTCGTCTCAATTTATATTCTATTGATAATTATTTACTTTTCAGCGATAATTCAATTTTATATAGTTTGTATAATTATATTGTCATATTATATCAGGAATATCCTTGTTCCCATGATATTATATGTATTGTTTAATGTTATTCTTTAATTATTTTTATTCAAGTATTTTCTCAAGTGGTAAAAGACTCTTTAACAAAAACATCATTTGAAATGTTTTAAATATTTTGATTTCTCATTAATGCACATGTTTTCACATGGTTTTAATGATTTATTTAAAAGTAAATTAATGTTTTAAAATGATAATTTATTTCAAAAGGTTCAATGTGGTATGAGACACTTTGATTCAGAAATATCATTATTAAATGTTTTAAATGGTTTAATAAATGGATTGAATATTTCAATATAATGAATGTATTTCTTTTGAATGATCGTTGGAATATTTATAATTTCAATATTTTAGGTGTTAATATTATGTAATTTTAATTGGAAATTTGACGGGTTGTTATGTGATAAAACAAATACGGGTGGTTCTGTTATAATCATAGGGCTGGTGAGCCCGAGATAGATCTCTAATTCATTAAGTAACATGACATTAGTAAACGTTAATGATTCTCCTAAGAGATTTATGAAATATATTGTGATGGGTATTCCAAATGTAACTCCCTATGTATATGTTAATGGTACAATGTAATTATGATATGGATGAAAAAATTTACGTTTATGATTTATCATTTCTATGTGTTATTCATAAATATTATGATTTCATTAGGTATGTTAAAGATCATGTGTTTTGTATGTATTCAATAGCTAATATTATCTTTCATTATTTTATAACCCTTATTACGTTTTTATGCTCATCCAATGTTATTGAAATTTTTTTCATAGATTATATGTAATGAAATGGGAATGGAATAATTATTAATTATTTCTATCAAGAAAAGAATTCTAGTTTTATTTAAAGAGATTTATTATTATGATAAATTTTGGATAGAGGATAAGTGACTAATTTGTAATTTTTTATATATAGTGTAATATCTGTGAACAAATTTTCTAAAAATCTGAACTACAAAAGATCATCAATGTTAATTCTTGAAATAACTAAAATTTATGTAATGTTTAAGGTTGGGGCCTTATATCTGGATTCATAGGTCAGTTTAGATATCTTTACAGGTTAATGTGTTATCTCGGTGAAGGTAAAGGATTGTATATAACAAAGAGGATTATTACCATATGAGAACATTTGGAGGGTAATTGTATAATAGGTTGTTTTAATTAATAACCTATACAATGGTGATATAAAGAAGTGTTGGGAAAGACGGGAAAGCGACGAACGCGCAAACAAAACTAAAAGCGAACGCGCAGCGGAAATTGAATCTTTCCCCCCCAAATAGAAGCGGATGTGCAGCGACAAAATTAAATGTGCAGAAAAAATAAATTTGACACCGGAAATTTTTACGTGGAAAACCCGAAAGGGAAAAACCACGGGACCTAGTCCAGAAAGAGGGATCCACTAAAATCAAGAAGTACATGGTAGAGACTCCCCAAAATGGAAGGGATCTCAAAAGTAATACTCAAGAATAAAAGTATGGATCAAAAGGTGGAGAGAAAGAAAGATGATCGTCAAAGAAAGGCGATCACCAAATGGGATTTGCTCTCGGTGTTGTTGCTGCCGGTGATGATGAAATGCCTTGCCTCTGCCTCCTTATATAGGAAAAGAATCAGCGTCAAAATAATGTCGCCGCGTCAAAAGAGTGTCACCGCGTGAATTAATTCACGCGGTCTTGGCCCGCATTAAAACACCACATTAAAACAGATACCGCATGTGCACCATTTGAGGAGGCGTTGCCCAGTGCGCCAACCAGGAAGGCGCCCAACAATCTCCCCCTCCGACTCAAGTGGGGATCACCGCCAACCCTGCAATCTGTCGGCAAGTCTCAAATTTCCCTCTGGGTAAACTCTTGGTCAACATGTCTGACCCGTTGTCATCAGTGTGGATCTTCTCAAGCTCTAACTGTCTCGAATCAAGGACATTGCGAATCCAATGATATCGAACATCGATATGTTTCGACCTGCCATGAAAAGTAGAATTCTTTCCCAAACAAATAGCACTCTGACTATCACAAAATAAAACATACCTGTCCTGATTTAAATTGAGCTCTCGAATAAATGTTTTCATCCACAACAATTCTTTGCACGCCTCTGTAGCTGCAATAAACTCTGACTCTGTGGTAGATAAAGCAACACATCTCTGTAATGTAGATTGCCAAGATACAGCTCCCCCTGCAAAAGTGATCAAATAGCCTGAAGTAGACTTCCTCGAATCGATATCTCCTGCCATATCTGAATCTGTAAAGCCACAAAGCATAGGTTCCCCTTTGCCAAAACACAATCTCAGATCAGAAGTACCACGAAGATAACGAAAAATGTACTTCAATGCTCTCCAATGCTCTCTACCTGGATTTGATAGAAAACGACTGACCACACCAACTGCATGAGCTATATCAGGTCTAGTACATACCATTGCATACATCAAACATCCAACAGCAGATGAATAAGGTATGTGTTGCATCTCCTCTCTCTCTTCATCAGTAGAAGGTGACTGACTGGAACTGAGCTTAAAATGTAAAGCAAGAGGAGTACTAACCACTTTCGCTCTATCCATAGAAAATCTCTGAAGAACCTTCTCAATGTATCTCTCCTGAGATAACCACAACTTCTTGGCCTTCCTGTCACGGGAGATCGTCATGCCAAGAATCTGCTGTGCTGGCCCCAAGTCTTTCATCGCAAAAGACTGACAAAGATCCTTCTTCAATCTGTCAATTCTAGAAGTATCATGGCCAACAATGAGCATATCATCAACATAAAGCAACAGTATAATAAAATCATCATCAGTAAATCTCTGAACAAAAACACAATGATCAGAAGATGTCTTCCTGAAACCCTGATGAGAAATGACAGATTCAAACTTCTTATACCACTGCCTCGGAGCTTGTTTCAAACCATACAAGCTCTTCTTCAACTTGCAGACATGATTTTCTTTACCTGTTTCAACAAAACCCTCTGGTTGCTCCATATAAATCTCCTCCTCTAAATCTCCATGGAGGAAAGCTGTCTTCACATCCATCTGCTGAATCTGCAGATCTAAACTGGCAGCCAAACCAAGAACAACCCGAATGGAAGACATTTTGACAACAGGTGATAAAATCTCATCAAAATCAATACCTTTCTTCTGACGGAAGCCTTTTACAACTAACCTTGCCTTGTATCGTGGAACAGAACTGGATTCTTCATTCTTAATCCGATAAATCCACCGATTTTGCAAAGCTCTCTTCCCTGTCGGTAACTTCACCAGCTCAAAAGTGTGGTTGTCGTGCAATGATTTCATCTCGTCATCCATTGCCGCAACCCATCTATCCTTCTGTTCACTCTCCATTGCCTCATCAAATGATTCTGGTTCTCCCCCTTCAGCGAGGAGCACATACTCATCAGGTGAATATCGAGTAGAAACGGTGCGATGGCGAGATGACCTCCGGAGTGGAACTGCGGGTTCATTAATAACCCCTGGAACCGGATCATCAGAAACAAAAGGTGCATCGGAAACTTCAACTCCAACCTGTTCACCTTGAGCATTATTAAAACCATCAGAAGTTGGAGAAGCATCTTTTTCTCCCTTATCAATGTCTGCAATAGTCTGATCCTCCTTAAACACTGCATCGCGGCTTCTGACAAGTTTCTTCAAAACAGGATCATAGAACCTGTACCCAAACTCATCGTGTCCATAGCCAATAAAAATACACTGGCGTGTCTTACCATCCAGCTTGGATCTCTCATCTCTAGGCACATGAACAAAAGCCTTGCAACCAAAAACACGCAAGTGATCGTACCTGATCTCTTTGCCATACCAAAATTTGTCGGGAGTGTCTGTCTGCAAAGCAACCGCAGGTGACAAATTGATAATATAAGCAGCAGTAAGTAAAGCCTCACCCCAAAAATGTCCAGGCAACTTTGCTTCTGAAAGCAAACAGCGAACTCTTTCCAGCAAAGTTCTGTTCATCCGCTCAGCTACACCATTCAGCTGAGGTGTCTTGGGCGGCGTCTTCTGATGCCGAATACCTTCCTGCCTGCAATACTGATCAAACGGACCACAATACTCTCCTCCATTGTCAGTGCGAATACATTTTAATTTCTTTCCTGATTCTCTCTCAGCAGAAACATGAAATTGCTTAAAAACACAGAGCACCTGACTTTTGGCTTTCAAAACATAAACCCAGAGCTTTCGTGAGTAGTCATCAATAAATGTAACAAAATAAAGACCGCCACTAAAGGTCTTTGATTTCAAAGGACCACAAACGTCAGAATGTACCAATTCAAGTACCTGTGACTTCCTGTGTGGAGGATGACTGCTGAAACTCACTCTGCTCTGTTTTCCAGCCATGCAATGATCACATGTGTCCAACTTGACACTCTTCAAATCTGGAAGAAGATTTCTCTTGGCCAAACAACCGAGACCTTTCTCACTGATGTGACTGAGCCTCTTATGCCACAACTTGGACGAAACACTGCACTCAACAACACAAGCAGTATCACAAGAAATAGAAGCTCTAGTCCAGTACAAACCTGATTGCTTCTTCCCTCTAGCCACAATCAAAGAGCCCTTGGAAAGCTTCCATTGGCAATCACCGAAAGTGCTGATAAACCCTTCATCATCAAGAACGCTGGTAGAGATAAGATTCAAACGAACCTCGGGTGCATGTCGGACATTCTTCAAAATCAGCTTACTTCCTGTACTGGTCTTTAAACAAACAGTCCCGATGCCTACAACGTCAGCATGTCCATCATTTCCCATCTTCAAAATCCCAAAATTACCTGGGCTGTAAGATGTAAAGAACTCCTTCTTCGATGTCACGTGAAAACAGGCACCACTATCAACAACCCAGCAAGAATCATCAGAAGCAATGTTAATGGAATCATAAACAATAACAAGATCACCCCCTGTAGCAGCGGCAACATGATCCTCTCCATCGCCATTTTTCTTCTGTTGATTTTCCTTCAATCTGTTCTCTCTTTTCAGCTGATAACAAAACTTCTTAACATGCCCCTTCTTACCACAATGATGACATTCAAAATCTCTCTGATTCAGTCTGGATTTGCTTCTGCCTCTGCTCTTATCTCGACTGCTCTGCCCCCGGTCCTGGCTTCTCCCCCTGTTCTCTGTGACCAAAAGCTCGGAAGAAGATTTCTCCTGAGTACGTCTCCTGACCTCTTCATTTAAAATAGCAGACTTGACAAAACTAAATGTCACAGCACCATTAGGAGCAGAACCGGTTAGAGTAACACGTAAATTTTCCCAAGAATCGGGTAAAGTGTTAAGAAGAAAAAGAGCTAAAACCTCATCTTCAAAATTGATACCCATGCCAGACAACTGATCAAAACATCCTTGATATTCACTTAAATAATCAGAAATAGACGTACCTTCTCTGTACCTCAATTTCATCATTTGCTTGAGAAGAAACAGTTTATTGTTTCCCGTCTTCGAAGCGTAGGTCGTCTCAAGCTTCTCCCACAAAGTTCTGGCGTGACAGATGTTGACAATGTGGTTCATCACGTTGTCTTCGACCCATTGACGAATGAAACCGCAAACCATCTCATGCTCGAACGCCCATTCTTCGTCTGACATTCTCTCTGGCTTCTGGGTACTAAACACTGGAAGATGCATTCGCTTGACAAAAAGCAGATCCTTCATTTTAAGTCGCCACATATGGTAGTTGGTACCATTTAACAAAATCATCCGACTGTAGTTGGCCTCCATAATAAATATGAAAAGAAAAGAACCAAACCCTCTGATACCAGATGTTGGGAAAGACGGGAAAGCGACGAACGCGCAAACAAAACTAAAAGCGAACGCGCAGCGGAAATTGAATCTTTCCCCCCCAAATAGAAGCGGATGTGCAGCGACAAAATTAAATGTGCAGAAAAAATAAATTTGACACCGGAAATTTTTACGTGGAAAACCCGAAAGGGAAAAACCACGGGACCTAGTCCAGAAAGAGGGATCCACTAAAATCAAGAAGTACACGGTAGAGACTCCCCAAAATGGAAGGGATCTCAAAAGTAATACTCAAGAATAAAAGTATGGATCAAAAGGTGGAGAGCAAGAAAGATGATCGTCAAAGAAAGGCGATCACCAAATGGGATTTGCTCTCGGTGTTGTTGCTGCCGGTGATGATGAAATGCCTTGCCTCTGCCTCCTTATATAGGAAAAGAATCAGCGTCAAAATAATGTCGCCGCGTCAAAAGAGTGTCACCGCGTGAATTAATTCACGCGGTCTTGGCCCGCATTAAAACACCACATTAAAACAGATACCGCATGTGCACCATTTGAGGAGGCGTTGCCCAGTGCGCCAACCAGGAAGGCGCCCAACAAGAAGTTGATAGAATATAGTAATCTAAATATTTTAGGTTATCTATGACATATAGAGGATTATTTTTTAAAATTATAATATTTTGTTTCATGTTACAGTGTTTATTATTTTCATCATATTATGTATCATTTACCAAGATTTATAGAAAGATATTTTTCACAACCATATTATCCATACCTAACTATTTGATCATCATAATTATGGAAAAATCATGTTCAAATGATTTTGAAACATTCATGAATATTAAAATCACTTGCATGAAACTCTTTGAGTTATCAAAGACCTACTCATATCTAAATCAATTTTATTGGTCATGGTGTCTTTATAAAATGATTTTAAGATCTCAACATTTAAAATTCTATCCAAAGGTGAAATTAAATAAGTTGACAGAATGATTACTTGTTGAATGACCGAAAACATGCCAAATGACGAAGGGAATATCCTATAGATCATTATATCAAGATTCAAGGTAGGATTTATATTCTTATCCATAACAAATGAATCAACTCTAGATTGATATTTTAAAATGATTAGGATATTATATCTACATGAATTCTATATTAATAAATAAGGTGGAAATACATATTTAATGGATTACATAGAGTTATGAATTAGTATAAAGTAAAAATATAATTGATTCAAGAGTTTTGGTGGATTATTGGTTGATGAAATGTTTAATAGTATTAATTCTCTTTGGATGATGGAATTAATTTGGGAATACATTTTCTAATATGTGAGACACTGATTTCTAATATCTGAAATTGTTCTTCAAGGAAGAATTACTTCTTCATATGTAGACATAATGGATAACATTAGTGTTTCAATTGATATTTTTTTGAGTTTATTAATGGTTATTACATTTTGGAATGCAAAATGAATGGTATTAGATAAAATTTGAGGATAAATAAGTGTATGGTAATTTTTTAATAATTTTCCTTATTTTTGATAATGTTATAAGAATGATGTGGTTTTAGAAAAAGGAAAACTCATAGTTTCGGATTCAACCCATCATGTCTAGCAAGGTAATAGGAATCGAACCTAATATCGATGGGTGACAAGGGTGCATCACATACCACTGGCCTACGTGAAGTCCCTAATTAGTATGGCGTATTATTCTTAGTTAAGTGATTTTATGGATCAATAAAAAGTTTATTTGGGATCTTATGATTTATCAAATGGATATCGTAATTATAATAATGTTACATGGTGATTATGTGATAAAGGTTATTTTGGATGACGTTTTCTATTTTTTTAACAGTCTATTCTTATGGAAAATAACATACATTGGGATTTAAATTAAGGAGTAATGGTGGAATATTATTTTGGATGAATTTATTTTAATATTGTGGAAATATAGTGATTTGGGTTTTTATGGAAATGATTTTCCTATCATAGATATTATGTTAATATGATAATAACTTTTTAGTATGAGACATTAAGAGTTGCTGATTTTGTTTGGAGATAAATGTTAAGATGTTTATGAATAAAATGTGATCAAATCCTTCTGAATTGTGGGTTTCAAACATATTTTTGTTATTTTCAATAATATTAATAACAATTGTGTATTTAATTATCTTTTATTTACTTTAGGAATTGTTTTATAAATTTTTGTGATTAAGAGTAGTATTAATTTTTTATAAAATATTATCCTTTTTGTGGATTATCTGATCTTTTATTAACCATTTTTGTTTTTTGTTAATGTCTAATGATAGTGGATATATATGGATCATCTTTGGTGGATCATTTTATTTTCTAAAAGTTTATTATAGTGATTTAGGGGTGACTAGGTCATCTTGAATACTCATTGTTTGAGGAAAAGATAAATTTTTGGTAGAAAATTATTAAAGGATGAAACTCTACTTAGAAAGTAAGTATATTTCCTTATATTCTTTGTCATTATCATAATTAAATTCTCAAACATTAAGAATGGGATCCTAAAACAAAATTCTTTGCACGTTTACTTTTTCTACAAGTGTATCAAAGACCGTTTAACCTATCAATTGTATGTGGTTTTTTTGTGGTTTATTTTCTATTGATCATGTTTTCTCTCACTCTCCATCATAACATGACACTTAGTTTCTCCTCAAAATCGTTATTTCATGGAATACTAGTATGTTTTATCTCGAGTGACCTTTTTTAATTATATTTATCTCTTTTAATGTGACAGATTTTTTGACTCCATTTAGGATGTGGGACATTAAATGAAGTTTCCAAGCCTAATATAAAAATTGAGAGGATGCAATTTCCAAAAGGGGGGAAAGATGTAATGAACAAGGTATTTATAGAATAATATATTTTCATATCTATTAATATCTATAAATAACATTTTAATTTTATTTTAAATAGGACACAATTTCTGATATCGTAATCAACATGCCACAACTAGTTTCATTGAAATTTTACATTGCACACAACATTGTGTTATACAAAAAAATAATATTATCACATTATTATTTAAAATTATAGTTGACTACTAGCCATTGTATTTGTGGGAATGAATATACATAACTATAATATGATAATTATATGTATTTACACTTATATATTAAATTTATAAGGCTTAAAATAACAACGAATCTGATTTTATGAACAAAAAACTCTATTATTTTTAAATGGTTGTTTTATAGCCTTTTGATGGATAACCCTTTTTAAATCTAGTTTTTGTCACCATTATATGTTCTATTAGAAAAAATAATATTTTTATTTATAATATTGACATAAAAATTTAAATTGGATGGAATTTTGGTATTTTTTTGCTAATGTTAATTTTTTAATGAATAATGATAAATTTTTATTATTAATTCAAAACATCCTTTTAATATAATATATTTATATAAATAGATTGTAATTTTAATTATTTTTAAAGTGTAATTGGATTATATTTTTATCGTTTAATCCAATTTTGGAAATTTTAATTAAAATATAAATGAAATTCTACCAAAACACATGCAAATATTTTGGTAGTTTTTACTACTTAAAAACACTCGTTTTGGTTTTAAAAACTAGAATTAATTGTATATTAATTTTTACAAATTCTGAGCTATGAATTTTGAAAAATGAATGCTTTATTTAAAATCATGTTTTCCAAATTTTTTAAATATGTAACTTTAATTTTTAGTTATTATGAATAGAAACTTTAGTAAATACTTTATTTACCATCATTAAACGGTAAATCTGATAAATAAGTGTAAAAAATAATAATATAATAATATTAAAATACCCTAGACCCATTTAATAACCCTATTTTATGAGATATTTTCAACCATGTGCAACCTTGGGTCAATTTCAGTATCACATGGATCCACTTGTCTGTTAAAATGTCATTTTAATACATTTAATTTAATGTTAAGGACAATATAACATAAACATATATCTTTTAGTTAAAAATATTATATGGGGTTATGTCAGTGATCTCTTTGACTATAAATATTCATTAGAAATATAAAATTAATTTATACATCAAGAAATTATATATATAATTTTTATACTTTATATAAAAAACTTTATTATCACACAATGGTGATGTAGTGATTTCTAGATTAATAATGGATTCAAATATATGATATTATAAATGTATTTTTGTTATCTTCATATCATACAATAATTTTTGGGATTATAGTTAATTTTTTTATTTGTATTAATTATTTTTTTCGATGAAATCAAGTACTTATTGATTTTTTGAAAAAAATCATGATATGAATAGTGTAAAAATTGATATAATTGATATATTAAAATATAAAATATATTATTAAATATTAAAAAAATTAAAAAAAAAATTACGATTTAGAATAATAATTATTAAAATTATAAATGTTTATTATTGAATTTTTAATTGAATATTTTTCATGTTTTTCACTATATTTTAATTCCCAAATTTTTAACTACTTGATAAAACAGTAAGAGTACAATCGTGTTAAATAAAAAAGATAAGGATTAAAAAATATCAACAATATTTCTAATTCTTATTGGATGATTTTATGTTGACATATATTCATTTTACCTTATAAATTACTAAATTTGACTCATTTATAATTGGAATATAATTTATAAAAAAATAATATTTCAAGATATTTCTTAAGTGCCCGCTCCTACCTCTTATAAAAGGCAACCTCCTTTAACCCTCACTCACTCCTCTCAAACCCCATTGGCTTATCCAAACTCAGCATAAATAAGATACCAACATCCTCGAATTTATCCTAGGAGCATTAAAATTGTCATAAGACATTTAAAAAGTCCATTTAACTTAAATCAATATGAGTTACCCGATTTAAGGTAATGTCTTCTCTCATTATTTTTCTATTTATTTTCCATTTTACTAAACCATAACTATATTTATTAAATTATTTTATCCCAAAACTAGTATCTTAAATATACCAGGTAGTTTTTTGAGAACTATTTGACTTTCACTTTCACACATCTCCATATAATGGATTTAAAACATACTATTTTTGTCGATGGTGAACCACTGCCTCACGAAACGATGATTATTCATGTATCTCCGACTATATCTCATGGTTGCTATTATGATGGAAATATAATTAAATATGAAATTTATGTTATTTATTTTTTACTTTATTCTTATTTATTTATCATTTATAACATACCTTTTTCATTTCATGAAGTATAAATTTGATAATATTGATTTTATAAAGTGCGGACTTCCGCCCCCTTAAACTGATATGACTCGTTCATTCTATAAGTGTAACATATAATGGATAGAGTTAATGAACATATGTAACATATATAACATATATATAATACTTGAATATTAAAATACGTAAGTATCATTTAGCTTTCATTCCATTAAAAAAGAAAAATAAATTAATACAACGGTCATGTGTACGTACGGCTTATTATCTCCATGAATGGTGCATTCATTTCATATATCTATATGTTATAGACTATTATAAAATACATATATAATGGATATAAATAAATATATACTTGATATATCTGATATTTAAATCATGAATAAAACTCTAGAGATAATGAACTTTTGACCACGTAGACAATTTAAAATTATTACACCTTCATTTTTTACATAAGTACCGAACATCGAAAAATTTACTTATATAAACTTGAATATTTTTATGATTGTTATGGAAAGTGTTATAAGTGATATAAAAGGATTTATTAACATTAAAAAGTTTCTTAATCAAGTATAATTAATGGAATTTTATTATTCATGAAGATAAAAAACGAACAAAACTAGTCGGACACAAGGTAAGGGAACCTTTCTCCCTCCACTTTTAGTTAAAGACTTCATTTATGTTATGTATTTTAATTTACATTTTATTATGTTGTGATATGTTCTTATATATCCTTATTACTGTAAATTGTATTTCCATGTGATGAGATACCATTTTCATTATCATCAAATCATTTTATGAATTTCTATGTTACGTCGTTAGGGTATCGAATTTTCTTAACAGAATTTCTTAACTCACTTTCCAATCATTGGGTTTTACACATAATTAATTGATTATATTATTCCAGGATTATGTGTTGAATCAATATTTATTTATATATGTTGTTATTTCCACTTACCTTTTGTCATTATACATTTTATACACATAATCACACCATTGATAAATTCTTATGTGATTTATATGATATTTGTAGTGGCTTTCATCTCAATTTACATTCCATTGAGGCTTATTTGTTATTATGCAGAAATTCACATTTACATAGTGTGTATAATGCCCTTTGAAATATGATATCACGAATATCCTTAAGTCTCATTATTTTATAAGTATTTATTAATGTTATTCTTTGCTTATTTTTATTCAAGTATTGTCTCAAGTGGTAATGGTCACTTTAACTAAAACGTCATTTTAAATGTTTTAATTATTTATCTTTATCATTGAGGTCCTTGTTTCCAAATGGTTTGAAGGATTTAATTATAAGGAATTTTTTAATTGATAATTTCTTTCAAATGATTCAAAGTGTTTTGGGGCACTTCGATTCAAAAATTAATTTTTTAAATGTTTTAAAAGGTGTTTGAAATGGACTGTAAATTTCAATATCTTGAATTGATTTCTTGTGATTGATGAGTGAAATGTTGAAAAATTCAATATTTTAAATGTTATGATTTTGTAATTGTACATATACATTTGACGGGTGGTTATGTGATAATCCAAATTTGGGTGGTTTCTTGATAATCCTCAGGAAGGTGATCCTGTGATAGCTCTCCGATGCATTGGGTAATGTGAAAGAAAGATAAAAATTATTGTTTCTCCTAATAGATTTACTTAATATACTATGATGGGTATTCCAAACGTAAATACCTATGTATCTATAAATTATAAAATGTAAATATTATATGGATTCAACTATTTAATTTTAGGATTTAGGATTTCTATGTGTGATTCAAAAATATTATATTTTCATGAGGTATGTTAAACATCTTTTTTTTGTATGTATTGATGGACTAAGGTTTTTGGTATTTATTTTATAACCCTTACGGATATTTTAATGCTCATAAATTTTTTTTGTAATTTTTTCACAGGTTATAAGGATGGTTAATGGAAATGGAAGAATTCATGAATATTTATATCAAGAAAATAATTATTCATTTATTTATATATTGTTATTTTTCTAAGAAAATTTGGATAGAGTAGAAGTGTCAACTCTGTAATTTTTGAGACGTAATATAATAGTTATGGCCTAATTATCTGAAACACTAAACCCGAATATATCCTCTAAGTGAATTCATGGAATAACTCAAGATTACGTAATGTATATAGTTGTGGCCTTAAATCTGAAGAGAGTGAAATAGTAGTAAAAACAACATATTATATGAGAACAGAATATCATTATTGAATTTTTTTGAATACCATGTTATATAAAATATTTAATAAATTTTATAATTTTGTAATTGTCAATGAGTATGGTTATATTACTTATTAAGACTCCTTAATAAGTATATATTAAATTAATATTTATGATAAAATGTGTGTAAAATTTAATATAAAGTTATATTATATTTTTCAATATATTTATAATGAAAAAAATGAGTATTTTTATTATCATAAACACAATAAATATCCATCTAAAATAATTTTTAGTGGGGATGTTGGTGGATTTATTACATAGTATGATAACAGTATCATATTGATGGAAATATGATGTGTAGATTTTAAAAATTAAATTCATCATAATTTTTCTGAAAATATAGAAAATTTCACCATTCAGCTTATCAAGTTTGATATTTAAAATAGATTGTATATTAGACATATAATGGATTTAAAATTAAAATATAGAAATTGAGACATTAATTGAGATAAATAATGAAAACTAAATAAAAGTATCATAATTTATTGAATAAACCAGACAATAAATTTTTTTGGGATCATCCTGTATATATTTTACACAATGTGTATATTTTTTGGGATATTCTGATGTATTATAAATATGTTGTATACATTATGGGATATTCCTTATATTATTCACGTAATATTTAACATTTAAAAATAAATTTAATAAATATATCATTTATTTATAAACAATTCTCATATAAATTCGTTTCATACCTAACATGGTTAGTAGATGATACATACAGTAAACTCCATATTTTTCAATATTTGGTTATCCATACATCATATAATCATATTACACCATTAACTGAACAATAATAATTAGATAGTAGTTGGATATGATTTATAGAAATAAAAATAAGATACGATAAACATGAAGGGAAAAATTAATTGTTTGATGAATAATAATAAGTATTTGAAAAAAATATTATATATTATGGGTTGAAAATTTTAATCATACATAAAATTTATTTGGATTATTCATGGGTCTAGGGAAATAAATTATTATTATAGTAAATGAAATTTAAATTCATCCTTTGGTTGAGAGTTGAACATTCCATTCTATAATCATCAACAGATAATCAGAGATTAATGTATCTTATATTAAATCCCCCTAATAAAAATAATCCACAAAATTCATTCTAGTATATAATTATACACATTTTAATTCCTTCATTAGTATAACATAGTTCTTCAATACACATTCATTACACTATAACTAACATGTTATACAACCAAGGGACATATATAATAACCATTGGAATAAACAAGTTCAAATGTGTATTTAAATTATCTAATGGAAATTATTCAAATTGTATAGTAAATAAAAATGTAGCTAATTTCAACAAAATAAGTAAAGAAATAACCACAATATTAATATTTAGCATACCAAATTCACATTAAGAGCCATAGAAGAGAGTCTATTTCGAATATTAATATGAAAAAATTAAATAGAGTCCCTTTAATATTCATATTATACATGATCTTCCACATTGCACCAACTCCATTTCACCCTTATTTGAACCAGTGGTAAACTCTTAATAAAATTTAAATAAAGTGTTCATATGGATCCTTAAAAGGGAACAACAAAACTATATATATGAAAAAAAATTTCATAGGGTGTGGGTAAAAAATCATTATTAAACTACCATGATCGCCCAAACTTCCATTAATATTATGTACTAAAAATTACAATTATAAATACATTATTGAAATACAATTTTTTCTTTTGTATATTTTTGTAAAAAAACTAATTTACTCTTTTATTCAAAAATCAGATTAAATAGATGATATTACAATAATGAAACAAAGGAGAAAAAGTCACATGGAATTATAAGGGCATATGGAACAACATGTAATTAATAATATAATGTTAAAATACAATTTAATTAAAAGGAAATAATATGTAAAACATTTAATAATGAATCCAAAACCTAGTATAAAACAAAACATAGGATAAAAATATTTAATTTAGTAGGTCAATTTAATAACTTGTTAAATTTATATACACATACTAGAAAAAAAATGTGATACTGTTAATCATAGACCATGATAAACCTCATTGACCCATCTTATATAAATTCACTAAACATGGTAGAAAAAAAACATGAGAACACTATGTATTTCATTATTTATTCCACTATAGAATTTGCCCTAATTAACAATATTTCAAATAATTTTAGTATTAATAAATAATCCAAATCCCAATAAACACACCCTTCAACTAATTCATTGTCAAAATAATAATTGTCACAATATATAATATAACAACTGCAGCCACAAATCTATATCACAAGAAAAATATTCCAGATAATATGACAAAAATTTTATTAAAATAAAACATTTACAATAAGACTTTATAAAAAATTAAATAATATAAATCCTTGAAAAAACATTTATAGAGAGTCAAAAAATATTCTATGTATTCATTTGAACCCCAATAATCTATAAATACATTTCATTATGAAACTATAATACATAAAAAAATGATTTTTTATGTGAATACATTAAGAACAAGTGATTTTCCCATTATAAAATACTATATTTATTAGAAGATTGACATAAAATTTTACATGGTTTAATATAACTCCCTAAAACATTTAATAGAAAAATTGAGTGGTGAAAATAAATTTTGAAGAATTATATATAATTATTTCATTGGAAACAACTCATCATAAGATGACTCTTAAAATGATTCATCAGAAACATAATATAAATAAATATAAAAAATTTATATGAGTTTTTATTGGTATGGAAACACTTTTGGAAATATTATGTACAAAAATTTTATCAAATAGAAGGAATTAAATATATGCACTTACCTAGAAACCATTGTAATGATGATTCTGTCATTAAATATAGATAATTCATTTTTTGTATGGTTATTTACATCACATATATTTGTAAATTTACTTGATAATTAAGGGGGTTTCACCGGTATAGAAAAACCATGCATTTCCTTTAAACTTGCTTGGGGAAAAATTTGTTGTATAGGTGGAATTGTGGAGAGAAAGAGAAATTAATGGGTTATAACTAATATAACCAACCGTGGACCGTTAATAGTTGATTATTATTTAAATATTAAAGAATATATTAGAAGAAAATGTTTTACCCACATGATCTATGAATGGTCCCAAATATGTGGAAGGTGTGGGTTTTTTCAATTTATACATATGCCAAGATGAATAAAAATTTTAATATTTAAAAAATATACATTCAAGAGTCATAAAATCTATCATAATAATAATAATTATACAAAAATTTAATATGTAATAAAAATATAAAATCTTCTCTATTTTTAAGAAATAAAAACATTTCACAAAATTCACTTGAAACTACACATATGTATAAGAAAATTTAATATATAATGACACATTTTAACGTTATTACAAATCAATTAAAAAAAGGTGTGAGGAAAATAAATAGTATGTAAAATTTTTAAAATCATCGATAAATAATTTTTGAAGGATCACAAGAAGTTGGATTTTAAACTATGGAGTTTTAGGTAAACTATTGGTATTGAAAAGTAACATTCTTGGATAATAATATCTATATTTTATTATTAATTTTTCAATATATAATCTATTAAATGGCACATTAATTTCTTTCAATACATCCCATGACCATGATCAAATTATTTATCATTATGTTTTCCCAAAAATTCAAAATTTTAATTCGAATATTACACATATTATAAAAAATTATATAAAAGGAAAGAGAAGATTTTGGGTTTTTACAACCTTACCCATAATAACCATTTTGGCCAATGGAAATCATCAATATCTTTAGTTATTTTATGAAATTGTATCTCTATTTAAAAAAATAAAAATTTCTAAAATAAAAATACGATAACATTGCGGGACCCTAAACCCGTTATTCTTGTTCTAGTGATATAAAATTATAATTTCTTGCTTTATTAAATTTAAAAAGATTTATAAGAACTAAAAAAATAACAATATCACATTACAACCTCAAATTCATTTAATGTTCCACCATGTATTCAATTATATTTTTTTGTATATCATTTTACAAAATTATGAAAATCATATAAAATTTGGAGACATACTAATCTGTTTAAAAAATAATCCTTTTATCATAATTGTATCTTCTATAATGATACTAATATATTTTTAAATTGTCATACTTATTTATAATACCTATTAAGAACTTTTTTAAAATATTTGGTGAACCATAATTTTTTCTATGACTTTTTTCATAAATTCAACTTTTCAAATAATAGAAAACTGCATTAATATATTTTCATGAAAAAAATTAAATATATTTTTATTAAATGAAAAATAAATTAACATTTTCATCTTAATAGATAAATAGTATTTATAAAAATAGTTTTTAAACTATAACAAATTGATAGATCTATTGAGATAATTTTAATATATTCTAATACAAATTGAAATTTAAACGTTTAATAATCTTGAAATTCAAGAAATCAGTTTTCAATTAAAAATTTTACATTTGAAAATAAATTTAAATATATTTTAATATAGAAAAATTTCTATGATTTTCAGAAAAAAATTTTGTAGAACATTAAAAAATTTATCCTTGTAGAAATAAGGATTAGTGAAGACTATATATGGAAAACCAATCACTTGGTGTGTAATATCTTATGAGCGTCAGTCTCACTCCCCATTTCCAATCTTTAAACAATAACTGATTTCTAAATACTACAAAATTATATAATATCATTCTATATTTATTTTTGGGATTTCTATTATCACGATATTTAAAAATATACACATCAGTGTTTAAAATTCATTAATTTAAAGAGAATTCCAAAAAATCATTACATGTTGAATCAAGGAAATATAAATAGTGAATACATATTTTTTTAATTAAGTAACAAAAATTAAATTAATGTATTAGAGGGTCTAATTTCATGAATTATTTTTGTTGAATGTAAATATCAAAACTGAAAAATTATGATAATTGATTTTTAAAAACAAGGAACCCCTCTGAGAACAAGGTATTCATGTTCATACAATAATTCAATCATAAATGGAATCCTCGATAAAAACAAATTACTGTTGATAGATCCCTTCAATTTTAAATTATTCGTAGATTAAAATATTTTTTATTTAACATATTATTTTGAAGTTGGATTCACATTACAAAAATATTAAAAATATTCTTTAGAAACTTTTTTGAAGAGAAAGAATCGATTAACTAGTGAACAATTATTGAAACATATAATATAAGATTTTAAAAAATTCCCCTATACACATTATTTGGAAACATAAAAAACAAATAACTTAACATGAAATTATAATTACATTTTAATATATGTAATTAATCTATAATATATTAACCTAGATAATTTGGAATAAAATATCTCATACATGCAATGTTTTGAAATTTTAATAGACATTTTTTAATAAAATATTTCCCCTTAAAAGTAATTTCTTTTTAATATCATAAAAATTATAATTATAATTTTAAATAATAACCCTTAATGATAAACACCTAAAAATAGATATTATTATTTCATTGTTTTCATAGACTACATTATAAACATAAAAAATAGTTTTGAAAACTATAATTTAATATTTAGAATAATAACATGAAAACATAATTTTAATTAATAAAAAAAATGTTTTGTTTGAAAATATAAAATAGGATGAAAATTTTATATACAAAACCCTTTCCAAAAATATGTTATTTATTTTAAAAAATAAAATTAAACACCATTTTATATGAAAATAAATTGATATTTATAATCGATGTTTGAAATGGAAAGTATTTTAAAACATAAAAAATATTATAATATTTATGATAAAAATTTCTCACAACATTTTCATTTTCATGTAGTTTCAAAAATAATTAAAAAATATAATTATTTTATTTTATTTTAAATACATATTTTTCATTCCCTTACTTTCCTTTATTATCACAAACTCTATAAAAACCATTACAAAATAAAACATTTTACCTCATAGTACTCATTTGATTCCATCTACCGATATATATATATATATTCTTCAAATAGAATCTAATGAGTAAGAATATAGTGACTCATATATAACGTATTATCATTTTATCTCTTTTATTTTCCCATTTTATTCATACATTACATATCACACCATTTATTTTTTATCATCTAAAGGAAATGAGATTGACGATATCTAATTGTATTACAGATCTCATGTTGTTACAAATCATTGAGAATTAAACTACATCAATATAAATTGATAATCATATATTTATATGTAAATATAACATATTAATACCCTTATTACATTATCATGTTCAACAAGAAGTTAATGTCTAATGTTATTATTTTTTTATGGGGGCTTATTCTGATATTTCTTCAAGAGAATCAACTTCCTCTCAATTAACATTAAATATAAAACAAATATCATTATATGCCAAAAAATAGTGTATAGTTATCTCTTAGATAAACCTACATGACCCTATTTATGTATGTATCTTTAATGAAAAATTAAATGTAGTCTCATTTATCTTAATCCCACATTAGATTTCATTGCAACCAGATGCATGTTATATTACATGGATTGTATAAAAATTATTATATAATATGAATGGTATTAGAGGTTATGTATACTGACATTATAAGACTCTAGAGAAAGTGTCACGACCCGTCCTCAGGACCCATGCCATTACTACCCCAAACCCGCCTTCCATAGGCTAAGGGCTAGAGACCAGCACCAAAGGCGTAAATCCCTAAGATAGGAAGGCATTGCCATTATAAAAAGTTTACACACACAAATATAGTACACAACTGGATGAAAAACACTAAGTAATACTGAATACAAAGGTAGTGTTGAAATTAAAGGGGTCCGAAAATACAAGCCCAACATTAAAGTACAAGGAAAAGAAAAAACAGGTACAAGTAAAAGAAAAATAGCTAGAAGGAGTCTAGAAGCTCCTGGATCATCCACCGCAGATCCTACATGAAGGGTAGGTACAAATAGCCTCCCCAGTGCTCCACATCCATCCGTATCCTCTGGGTACTGACTCATCATGAGTTCCACCTCTGAGTACCGTCCAGTCCTCGTACACTCCGCCTCGGTCAGTGGTGTCTATCATCTGTATCCAACACAATGAGTTGCGGGCATAGCCCATGCAGGGGTGAATATAATGGTACTCAGTAGGCACCTCGAGACCCTCAAGGCCTCACAAAATCTAACAAGGATAAGCTAAAAAGTATTAATCAACAGATAACCATTACATAGTTATATTCCCATACATATACCTAAGTAATCAAGTAAAGACATATCAATCTTTTGATAGTTTTTACCTCTCAAAAACCGGCTTTTTGATTTTGACAATGGAAATAAATTATAATTTAATTAATATAACTTCTATGTTTTGAATTTGGTAAAATTAACTTCATTTTTTAATTTGTAATATAAAATTTAGATGATGATGGATTTTTTGTATTTTTCTGAAAAGATGAAATTTTTTATGCATAGTGAAAAACATTTTTTTTTTGATTAATACTAACTTTTTATTTAAATAATTATTTTTAATTAAAATTATTTTAAATTCAAATAAGATACGCAATAACTATATTAGTCTAATTTAATTCATTAGAGTCATTTTATAATAACAATAGTCATATAAAATGTTATTTAAATATTTATAATCGTTTACCCACCTTCTGAAACATCTAAATATTTGTATAAAATGTAATTTTACTGCTTTTGTGATTTGAATTTTAAAAATCAGAGAGACATTATTGACATCAGTATGTAAAATCTGGATTAATAGGGTCTAAATAATTTTTTATGAATAGTAACTTTTGAATTTTTTTTACCAAAATTAAAATTAAATACGGTAATTACATGTAAAAATGATATTATAATTTCACTAACACATGTCCTAATTTTGTTCTATAAGTGTATATAGGATTAAATAAACCATAGGAATAAAATATTGTCCTTTTTTATCCACTTGTATTAGATTAGGACATTAATTAGTATTTTTTATTTAAGAGTTAAAAGTGTTAAATTCTAATATTAAAAACAAAAACATATTTAATATAGAATTATTCATAAGATAATTTCGATTATAAATATTCATTAGAAAGATTAATATATTTCCTATATCATGGTATTTTATTTTAAAATTTATACAATAAATAATTATATATTTATAAATGACACAATGATGATGCAGTAATTAACTAATTAATGAAAGGATAATATAATTGAAGTTTTAAATATTAACATAAATGTAAATTGAGTCTTTTGATTTATTCATTGATTTTTTAGGTTAATTTTACATGTTATGGTTTCTTCCAATATTATTTTTGAAGTTATAATGTTTTTACGACTTTCACAAAAACCAAGTGATAAATAGTGTCAAAATTGACATGAATGAGTTTGTAAAACAAATAATATATTATTAAATTATATAGTAATCCAAATAATATAATGTTATAATAAAGGACTTATATAATGATATATATTTCATTAATGAAATAGATGAGGTTCTCTTGGAAATTTATAGTATGTTTATTTACCATGTAATATAAAAATACAAGAAGACATGGTAAAAGTTAAACAATTTAACTAAGAGTTAAATCTCAAATATAAGGTTAATATAGTAACCTAAACATTTTTAAAACCTATTGGTTGAGATGATTTAGACCCATAACCACCTTATCCTTAAAATAATTCCATTTTATTTCATTATAATCAAAAATGATTTTATTATAAAATAACATTTCAAGATTTTTGTACAGTGACCCTCACCTATCTTATGAAAGGGTACTTCTACATATCTCAAAATCACACCTCCAATGTCAATTGGCTTAGACAAACCCTGATCAAATATCCTCCCACCTACACTCAAATCATCTTTGAGTCCTTACTTTTATCAGAAATCCATCTTAAGGATCACTTTGGATCAAATCACTAGGAAGCACCTGAAGAATATATAATTATTTCATAACCTCTTTCAAAGTTCTTTTCTTATTCCAATTACTATTTATATGTTTTTTCCTTATCAAAATAATAACTTTAGTAACTTCTACATAATGTGATGTTATTATAAATATATTACAACCATATTCATTATTCATTCCATCCTGTGAATAACAAAGTCACCATATATGCGTACGTATGGCTTACCGTCTCGATGTTGTGGTGTAGTTTGTCATTCATCGCATTATTATTCGGATGGATATAATAATCATAATTATTAATATAAATAATAAATATAAAATGTTAATTAATCTGAATACATAATATATAATCCAATTACAGATGATTTCACCATCAATAGAATGATATTGTCACTCGTGCATATGTGCGACTTACCGTCTCCACGACGTCATGAGATTCATTTCCATGATAACCATTCAATGCTGATTATAAAAATATATATTATTAATATGTATCTAATATATGAAATAAAAATTGTACTATATATATATATACATACATATATCCATTCACTTACATCTATTCAATACGGTACGAAAATGAAAACAATGTTTATGCATTCGTACGGCCTACTGTCTTCGTAAAAGGTGTTTTTTATTTCATATATATTTCCATTATAAAAATTTATATTCTGAATATATATGATATGTAAATAATCTTTTATATTCTGGAATCAATTAAATCATGATATAAGTGAGACAATCAATAATTACAAGTTAAAATATGTATGATAATGAAAGTGATTATTACCTGAAATGTTATTTTAACATTGAAATTATTATTAGATAAGTATTATAAATTCATAAATGAATCAGGTATGAAATAATAAATATGAATATTATTTTGGTATTATTTAATAATATACTATGGCATTATACAAGAGGATAAACATACCCTCAAACAAAAAAACATATAAGGTAAGGGTTAATTCCTCAATTTCATTATTATCTGAGATTTTTTATATGTATGTACATACTAGGACATATTTATCATCCATGTCCATGTTTCATAAAAATATTTTCTAAATTAATCCTTTAATTTTTTATGGATGGTAATCGTTAATTATATTTACTTTTTAACTGTTTTAATGATTTATTTTTCTAAATCTATTTCATTAATGTCCATGTTTTCAAAATGATTTTAAGAATTTATTTATATGGACATAATTGTTTAAAAATGGAAATTATTTTCAAAAGATTCAATTTGGTATGGGAAACGTTGATTCAAAAATCTCTTTTAAAAGACTTCCATTATAAATTTTGAGACATTTAAATGCTTTCATGAAAAAAGGGTATTTCTATCAAAGGGTTTTTCTGATGATATTCAACTATGTAAACATCCTTTTTGGATATTATTCGTGATTGAGGGTGATTTATTATGAATAAAATGTGCAATATTTTATTGAATAAGTTATGACATGTTTGACTGTGAATATGCTATTTTTATACAATTCAATATTTATGGATAATTTATTGAAATTTTGTATGCTAGTTTTAATATGAATGTTAATTTTATGTTTCAAAATTATCATATGATGAGTGAATGTGAGTTAGTATGTGATATATGGATCCTGTTATAGCTCTTAGATTCATCAAAAGGTCTCATATAACAAAATAGTGTCTTGGGATATGGTTGTGACAAAATATTTATTGATAGTTTTGGAACGAGGCTTTGACTATGTGGTTAAAATGTTCGATCCAATGAGCTCGTACTCAAGTTGTAAGGGATCATTCTTGGAATCCCAGAGACCCTGGTTCAATACTGGGTGTATGCGAATTTCCGAGTAAATGCAGCAATTCTATAGCTGTTACTATAGCAGGTATTGTTCAAAACTGTAGCAGCCGGAACTATTCACTTTATTTGGGCCTTCGAGCCACCAGTTTTGGCCTACGGGTCTCAAGGGCCTTCGTTCCATCAATGGCATTTGGGCCATAGGGCCTTCGGGCCATTAGAGACCAGGAAGTAACCTAGTTCACAAAAAGCATGCCCTATAATAGGATCAAAGAAACAATAGCAGTCACCAGATGCAGAGCTAATCTTATTGGAAGAATGAGAGGGTATGGAAATCACCATTGGGACCAGGAACCATGAAACTTTGTATGGGGAAATTCTATCAAATCAACAATGCCTATGGGGAGCTATAGGCGATCATTGATGCTGAAGCTGGGGTGGGTCAGTTCTGTTGGATGGGCCTACGGGTCATGTAATGGTCATGGTATGCCTCTAGGCCTTTGGGTCATGTATTACGGGTCATGTCAGGCCTTTTTCCTTCGGCCTATGGATCATTTACGGGTTCCCCATAAACCCTTAAAAGGGGGATTATCTATAACATAATAATAAAGAAGGTCGTCAGGCCATTTGGAGTGGTTATGATGTTTGAAATTATACATTCCCTCAATTAAAATTATTTTTTACATGTGATTGTTGGACTAGTAGAATAACTATGGGCATGTTTATATGGTAATGTTTGATTTATTCTTGCCACATTATGTTCAAGATAATGTTAAAAAAGTCCAATGTTTTTATTACACATATTTTCTTAAATGTTTATAGATTCTGCTAAATTATTTACCTTACTGAGCATCTGAGGTCACCCGTTTCTTATGTTTTTTCTTCCAGGATTCTAAGTATTGTATTATGTTTTATACAAAGGTTTAAGCTAGAATAATAATAGAAATCTCCAAGGATTATCTATGTAGTATTTTATTATATAAAATTTAATGTAATGTTCATGTATGTAATCTATTCTCAATGGCTTCTAAACTGATCGGTCCTTTGGTTTTTGATTCATTATAATCATTCCAGTGTATTAAAATAATGTACTAAATCTAGTATTTTAGGGTCGGGGCATTACAAACTTTTTTTAAGTGTGTCGTTAAAAATATAATTTTTTATACTATTAATAATATACGACTCTATTCCGAATATGTCTAATATTAAAATGAAATTACTATAATGGGATGTATCATTTTGAAACCCCCTAATATATCTATATATTAATTCATAACTCATATTCATACCTAATATAAATAATTAATTAAAATGAAAAATGTACACTAGAAATATTCATGTCGTAGATTCCTTTTTTATCAACTTGATTGAATCCAAATAAAACAATAACATTTATGATATTATTTGATAAACATATTAATATGGAAATTATAGAAAATTAATTTATCTAATGGAAGATCATTTAAATAAAAAATTACTTCAATAACTTAATAATATAGTCTAAAATTATTTTAAGTATATATAATTTTCATTTGATCCACAAATCCAGTATATAATATAATTATTCCAAAATACTTGTGTTCACTTATAATTATAAATTTCTAAATTAAAATATTATATTTATATCTCTAAAATTTATCCTAAAATAGTATCATCTTTGTATATAATAATATATAAATCAATTTATTAATACCAATTAACGGTACCTATACCCATGATAATGGGAACAACACCCAAAAAATATATTTAATTTTTTAATTTAAAAGGGAATTTGAAGAAATATATTAAATTATTTGAATATAATATTATATCATAAAATAAAAATTATTTGTTAATACACATTTCATTATTTCTTAGTTTTTTATTTTTAGATTTTATGAAGTTATGAAAACATTAAAACATAGTATAATTCATTATGTGGAAATGAATAAAAATTTTATTTGATATTTCTACTTCCCTCCAACTATTTTTTTCATACCAAATGATTGTATTCATTACATAACCCCGTGAAAACCCTTTTTTATTACATGTCATGGACACAAAACTACATAGTGTGGGATTTTAAAATTTAATTATTTTGAAATAGTTGATTAATCCTCGTTGAAAATTTTATCGAAATATAATATGTTATATTTTAAAATACATTTTTTATTTGGAATAAAATTTCATTATCAATTTTAAATTCACTGATTTATGAATTTCTATATCAAACAAGAATAAGAAGAAACCTCTATTGAAAAGATATTAAAAATACTTGAATACGACATAATATTAATATTCTGTAATTTTATTTAAATTCATGAGATACATTTTCAATTGTGATAAATTTTTTAAATATAAATTTTAAAATATTTCATTATCGATCAAATGGGTTGTTTTTTAGAAATTTTTCTATCATGATTAGAAAATAAAAACAAAAGATTACCTAGATCATTAAATGCTATATATATCTTACCCAGCACGTGATGGATAATATCCCTAAATTTTATGGTTCACCCCACATTCCTTATTATTTCAGAATTCGAGTTCCATATTATAATAATTGGAATTGTTGATTACTCTATTAAATTGGATTTCTATCATTAAATTATTTCAAAAATTAATCATCATTGTTTAATATTTATTTATGAAATATTAGACATATTTACATTGTCTTTATTATTTGGTAATACTATTTAATTAATTCACTTTAATATAATATGCTATATAAGGATGGATATCAAAATTTAATATTTAATTTCTTGTGAAAATATATCCCCATACAAATATTTTATCATTTAACATTTTAAAATAAAAATTAATATAAAAAATAGTTCTCCATATATTATAAAATATTAATAAAATAGAAAATATATTTAATTTATTTTATCTAAAACTATTTTCATAAAATAAAATTCATATTTGATAACATGTTTCAACTATTTACAATATTTTTTTAAAAATTATACATTAATATTTCCTAATATCAATTGGGATTCCATTTAAAAATATAAAATATATTTTTAATTTAAAAAATATATTCTCAATTAATGAAAAATTATTTAAAATATATAAAAAATTTCTCAAACACATAAAAGGATAATAAAAAATAAAAAAATAAATAATGTTACTTTAAAAATTAAAGAGGATATAGATGTTTAGTATATAAATATTTAAATAATTTCCCTTCTAAAGATAATTTTTTAATATAATTAAATAAATTGGAATTAGATTTTATTTTTTTTAATATTTATATTACTTTAACGTTTTTCCAGAAATCTCTATAGTGCACTTCTCCACTTAAAAAATAATCTCCTAACAACATTTTCCCTATAACAGGATACATTTAACCAAGATATATTTCCTTTTGAATGGAGATTAGGCACGATGAAAAAAGTTAAGGATCCATTAGATAGATATTTTATATTATGATCTATGTTAGCAAATAAATATAATAAAATGATACTCTATGTTGGGGAGGAAAACGTAATATGGCCTTATAAGGACCATTTTTTGGAGTTTTTGGTACCACATAGTCCACAAATGTCATGAAATAATGTGATAAAATATTTAAACCCTACAACCAATTAAATTACATCCATGTATATATATTTAATGATTCGACTAATTAACATGGAATTGTAATAATACAATGACTCGTATGATTGTAGTTAACATTTTTATGCCATCCTTATCTGAATCATTTTCCAATAGTAACGATCACATCATTTTATTCGTTACATCTTGAAAATGATAACATAGACCTATAGTAGTATTGTTTATGATATGGTTTTTTTAACATAATTGGGTTATCCATGACTATATATAAAAATATAATTATATGCTTATATATTTATATATTAATAATATTTGAAAAAATTATTGCTAAAAATCCATGAGAATGGTGAATTCAATGGACTTGTTTACTTTATTGGCTCTTTGAACATCATTATAAAATTACTCAAGTGAGACCAATACCTCAAAATGGCATATAAATGTATAAAAACATATATATATATATATATATATATATATTACTAGTGAATTTATATTAATTTGTAAATGGAGGTTGAAGATAATGAAAGATTATTTTTAAATAATATCACATGGTTATGACTATAAATCCCTCATTGTAGGTGTATCGTTAATTATGGATAAATAGTGATATATTATATATCATTCTGAAATTTAATTTTCTTGAAACCGAATTATCCTTTAAATTAAATGGATTAACGTAACTATCCAATGATATTCAAAAGGGCTCATAGGATCATTATAGTCACTGAGCCTGACTATTAAGGGAAGTTATTCTCTATTACATATCCCAAAAAACCATATTTTCACTTATACTTGTCATTTATATTTGATATTATTAACAGAGAGGTGAAAATTTAGTGTTATTACCTTCTATTATTTCAAATTTCCGGAGACAAAATTTTTATGTATAAAAATATCTTGTAAAGAAATGTTATATAAAATACTGAAAATAATTTTACATAAAAAACATGAATTTTATTTTTTATATATTCTTATTAAATTATACTATTAATTCGTTGAAAATATATTTTTAATACAATAAATATACCAATATATATAATTATATGACATTATATTTTTAAAATGTTCATGTAATTATTTCAAATAAACATTTCAATAAAAATTATTTTCCCAACAAAATTAGTAGATAATCATATTATAACTATTTATTGATTAATAATTCTTATACTATCATTATCATAAATTTTTATAAATTTAAAATTTATATTAAATATTAAATTATACTACTATCAACATTTATATATTAATTTTAATTTCATAATTTAAATACCATATTATATAATTTTATCTATAAATATAATATTATTATTCATATGTGTTATTATAATACATATAAATATTTTAAAAAATAATAATTTTATCACAAGTTATTATTACTAAAATTTAAATCATGTGATCATAAATAAAATCTTGTTAATTTATAGATTCTAAAATTCAAATATATTAAATATAAATTTATGTTCATGAAAAAATAATTAAATTATTTCATAAATAATGAATAAAAATATAACTAATGTAATATTTTAATATCATTAATTAATTTATTCAAAGTCAATACACATTAAATTTCTTAAAAGATACATAATTTAAAAATATATTGTTGTTTCTTCAAGCTGTGAAAGTATCCATATAATAACTATTTATTTTAATTAATATATTTACGATAATCTCGTGATGTTACTAAAATTATAAAACAACCTATATCAATGTATAAAACTTTGTAACAAATTATTAAAATAAATAAATTCTATAAAAAAATAATTATGAATTTTTTAAATCATATCAATTTAACAGTGAAAATCCCTACTTAAATTAACTTCCATAAAAAACTATGTATTATATAATATCTATCAATCTCAAATATTTTTCAAATGTAAATAAATTTTATAATATAAATAATATCAGTTTTCTATAATCACATTTTATATTTGAAAATAATCAACATCATTATAAAATGAAACACACTTATTAATCATCCGTCAAATTAAAAAACCAAACAAAAGTTTTATTAATTAAAATCATATTAAAAACCCAAAGTGAATGGATCCTCTATATTCATTTAATTTGTATATCGTTAATGTAAATCAATGTAGAAAAATGTTAAATCAATATTAAATGGATTTATATAACTTTTGGATTAGTAAAAATGATAAATTACAAACACCCAACAAACAGTATCATATACTTCATCACATGTTTCATTTTGATAGTTCACACTACCAAAATGGATACCCGAATCAGAATTTATTTCTATTAAAATATGAACATATATTTCTATATTCTTTTTGTAAATTTATTATTTATAAAGACCATTTGATATTTAAAAAATGGGTTTCTGGGATCAATGTCGAGCTAAATGTATGTTCTTTATGCATTTTTTCAAAATAAATATTTATTGTGGATCATTTTGTAAATTGTTTGATTTTTAAATACCATACACTAACATAGAAAGTGTTTTTAGCAAAATAATGGTTTTTAATTGTTATCCTATATGGTTTTATAATCAATTCACTAACAATTCAACTATGATTATAATGAAATGCATTTTTTTATAACCATATTCATACTAAAAAAAATATCTTTTTAAGCGATGCATATATTAAAATAATAAGTTGACACCCATTTTACATAATTTTAAACCAATTTTTTTGGAATAATTGAAAATTGTAAAACCAATCGATCAGAGATTTGTTTTATAATTTAGAAAAATAATCATTAAGTTTGATCCATTGAATAAATTAATTATCTATTAGACATAAAAAAATTAATTTATTATAAATTCTATTCCACCTCCAACATACTAGAGTCATAGTTTTGATTCTAAATTAATATAAAAATATATTTACAAACATATTTAGTCATATTATATATGGATTAACTATAAAAATCAAATTTCCACCCATGTTATTTATATTTGTATCTACCTTCATGGTCCATTTAATTGATTTTTTGGGTGTTATAGGGGTTCTGAAAATAATCAAAAATGGTTTTATTATGTTTGGTGATGAAATTATTCTACAACTAGTCATTCATGATAACCTAGTACCCCAGTTATATGATGTGGCAATGATTTGATGTGATAAAGGTGTGAATTTATGAATCATGATGATAACATCGTTTAATAAACCATTGATGGGTGGGGAATGTATACATGCATACCAATCAAATCATGTATGATTGTATATGTTATGTAATATATATTCGAGGGATTAGTGAATATAATTTTTGTAGTTTTAGTGTGATAGTGGAAAATTATTATGGAAGTTATTGGAGTTTGAATTTATTTTATGATCATGATATTATGATAATATATTTGAATCATGATATTTTTAGTGTTCAATGGGGAGATTTTTATTAGTAATTTTACCAATTCGGTTCCAAGTAAGTTAATATTTTTCTTTCATTGGTGCATTGTATCCTCCTTCCAAATGAGAAATTTAGACCATGGGTATGATCTGACTCATTGTAAATGTAATTTTCACATTATTTATATAAAATATTTTAAGGTTTGTGGTAGGTATGTAATGACTAATATATAACTTACTATCATGGCGTTTTTAGATCATTTGGAGTCACTATTGTAATAATGTCTTTTGGAATTTTTATAGAGACATCTAGATTGATTTTTTGAAAACATTCATGCATTATGGTGTATAATGGGTTTAATTTTTAATTATATGTTATTGTTCCTCAATTTATGAATATAATATAATCATATACAATATAATATAGTGGGAAATGAATCACATATACATGTTTTTATAACCTTAATTATTATCACTAGAATGGGCCTAATAGATGTGGGACTCATGGGTCATTATCTCTCTTCCATCATGGACAAACAATGAGGTGTCTTTCTAGTGAGAGGGGGAATAACATCATATAATCAATGATTTTAGATGAGAGATATGATGAAACTTTTTTAAATGAACTAGGTTTAGTTATATGGGTTTTTAGGGCTGTTATTCAAGTTGATATTCATCTAGGACATATGATATAGAGATTGGATAGAACATGCTATTTGAGAGTCCCCATTATATAATGTAATAAAATTAATATCATTTAAAGGTCAAATTAGGTGTACATATTTTTTGGGTAGTATACTGGGAGAGGCACATTAATCATGGATGATCATATTAATGTTTGTATTGGGTGAATTTGGGATACTAAAATGAAATTGATCATATAAAACATGATAAACTTCCATCCATTCAGGATTAGAGTCTATTTTTTAATTTTACGTATTTATCATATTTATTGTATATAAATATATTAGATGTAAGAGTTATATAATGTTAATAAATTTGATCACCAAATTATAGATCAATATAGGAGTATGATAAATAGATTAAATAAGTGTTTCCATATAGAGAAAGTGTTTTGGGCAGTATGAGGGATATGCCATCGATCTTGATATGAAGCACTTTTGGGATTAACTCAAGATTTAATTTGTTATGATAAAGAATAGTATATTTTTTTATCCAATTATTTTTAATAACATAAATGCATGTATGTTTTACTATTTCATTGTCTATATTGGTGACCAAAATAATGTAGATGTGTTGTGGCCAATCATGCAGAAGGATTTCCGCCAGGAATATCCTTCATTGAAGTTGATGTTGAAAATGGGTGAAGATCCTCTCTCCCTTCTGGAGTGGATATTAAGTATGTAGAATCATGGGATCATATTTAAGGGATTCTTATTAATTTATTCAGATAATTTACTATATGATATTTATAGACTGTGATATCTTGTGAAGGCGCTACTCCCAACCACTTGGAATAAATTCACCCTTTTCATCAATAATAAATTCATAGAGAAAAAAAATAATTAGTATGTTATATTGTGTATGATTTATTTTATTGGTGAACCCATAGGGAGTGGTCATAAAAATTTCTTGAGGATAAGGGATTTAGGAATTGGATTATATATGTTTATGAAATTGGGGTTTTGAAAAATGGGGAATAAACTACAGAATATCCCCTCACTTACATTTGGGACTAATAGTTACCAATAATGTTCTATGGGATTCAAATATTTTTATGTTTTCTAATGTGGACATGGTAACTTCTAGGAAAAAACATTTTTATTCTATGGGATGACAATTTAGTCAGGTTTTTTTCCATTCTTCCACCAGTTAGAGTTTCCTCTATGGAAAATTAAACAATATGGATCATTGATACTTGTTTTATAGCTGATGAACGAAGAAGTTTGAAGTTGTAATGATCATGGTAGTCCCTATCCTAAAGGTCATATCCCATAGTGAAGTAATATAGTATGATTTCATTGAGGTATAAGATATAGGTATTGTAAAATATATTCCATAGATGTTTCAATGGTTGTAGGTCCATAGGATACCATATGTTTGATCAGCCTGTATTCTATAAATTTTTTTGATGTATTTAATTCATGAGAATCACCACCCATTTTTTTCATAAACTAGTCATAATCATGGAACATGATGTGCATTGGATTCTAGTTCCCTTGGTTTTATATATTCTTCTTGTATGAATGACTGCTATTTTTGATGTGTATCAGAGATATAGGATAGTGATTGGAAACACATTCAATAAAAGATTTAATTCTATTTTTTTATAGACACATCCATATGATGTTCCACAAGGAATATACTAGATGTATTCTATGAATGAAGTCATTAAAAATTCTAATGGAGGGAATTATTTCCCCTTTTAGAGTGATAGAATGGTATATTCATTGGCCAGTATGGATCAATGATTTGGTGAATGAATGTGAATCCTCTTTTTTCATTTGTTTCAGGGTTGTTTTTTATTTCACAAATAGAGAAAATTATATTCTATTTGGATGTGTTGTTGGATTTTTTATTCATAGGATGTTATGACTCTTACCCATAAATTTGATGTTGGTCTTTTTATAGAGCTAAAACCAGGATTAACAATGATTTTTATGGATCCCCAATGAATGGATAAAATGCATCCACGAGAGTTTCTTTTTTGGCTTAATACTCTAATAGATATGGTATTAATAAAACATAGATTATATCCATGTATTTAAATTGTTTTCTATAGTAATCATACATATTTTAATTGGTGGTCATGCATTGACTACCAAAGGATGATCTAGGTAATAATTATGAAATGTTCCCCACGTATGGGGATTTATGAAAATTTAGACCAGTTCAATGGATCTAGTTTGTTTTAAAATATTTATTTTCATTCTATATATCACTCAATTACATTAAAAAATGAAGATTTTCATAAGACATAATAAATGTAAAAATATGTAAACATCGTGTTCATGGGAATTCTATTCTGTATCATAAATGAGCCATCTTTGTTCAATAGGCTCATGTAATCCATGTTCATTGAGTTCATGCACCAATTTTCCATCATTTTATATGATTATATGTTATCTAATAGATGTCATAGGGGGATCATTCTAGTCATACCATTTTTTTGTAGGTCCTCAAACACCACCAACACTATAATGAAAATTCAATTGGTATGTTCTAGACATCATTATTTTATTTTATTTGGATTTTTAAATCCTAATAGAGTATGTCTATTGAACTATTTATGCATGAAGTATATCGTACTGAGATGCATCCAGGAACATCGAAGAGGTTTGTAGCATCCTTGGACATATAGGGTATTATCTGTGGATTATTTATGATTTCTCAGAGATTGTGTCCTTAATGATAAATCTATCTAGGAATGTCTATTGTTTTGTTTGGACTGATCATTTAACGATATTGTATGACTATTTGAAGTATAAGTTGAACAATTATCTAGGACATTGGGTTCCTGATGAGTAATTGTTATCATAAGCCATATATGACACATCCCGTATATGCATAGGGTGTGCATTAATTAAGATGATGGTGGTGAAATCATATGTTTGTGGGAGTTTATTAACCTATGAGGATAACTATTCATCCCATGATCAGTAGGTGGAAATAGTTTTCTGTTAAAAAATCTATGCTCACATTAAATCATTTTTGAAAACTATGTGGTTTTCCCAAATAAAAAGAGCCAAAGATATATGTCTCTCACTAAGATATAAATATAAACCAATGTATATTTTGATTAAAAATAATTTTCTGAGATAAAATTTCTTCTATGATTCAAGAATATTTTTCATGATGGGATGAGTAATAAGTCCTAAGATAATTTTATTTAAGAGGTTGTAGATGTTATGAAATGGATTTAGATGCCTAAAATGTAGAATAATGACATGGAAGAATTTAGTGAACATGGTATTCAAAAAATGAAGGTCATGCATAACTGACTTATGTAGAATGTGGTGGATTCTATGTGGGAAGACAAAGAGGAAGATGTGATGTATGATCATCTCACACATGGTAATGCACTTGGGGAGTGGTCATAGCAAGTCGTTGTTCCACTGGAGGAAATATTTATCATTGGAAATGTCTGAGGGAGTTATCCATGAGTTATATATTACACAATTAGTGCTACATAATGTGTTTAATATGATGTATCATATATTAAGTAGTTTATTTATTGTCATATGATGACATTTACATTAGTAGAAATTATTCGAATGTTTTATGTTTGTTTGAAACTATTAGTTTCAAACCATGATCATAGACGTTTGTTGCTACAAGATGATTATTATTAGTTAAAAAAGAACAATATATAAAGGTATTTAATCACTTGATTAACACAGTGTTATGGAGGATGTGATATAGTTTGTGCGATTCTAGTATCCCTCACAAATTCATCTCAATTACTAGTGATCCTCGAATCTAGTTTCATAAATGTTATTGTAGGGAGGTATGTAAATTATGTGTTTATGATACATGGGGTACTATAGAAATCATATCTTATTTGGACAATAATTCTACCTCATGGAATTAGAGGGTACTTCAACATAATGTTGGCACCAATTTTCACATTAAAATTGATTCCACCCTTCGATAAATAGGTCGGTAGAGTTAAACATATCGTTGGTAGAGGATATGTTGGGATTTTGTTTTATTTTCATTGATAGATATTGGAAACCCCCATGGTTTATTTCATCTAAAATTATAGCTACAACCAATCCATTTATTTTTTTTCTAATGTTATTGAATGGTCAACCATGTCATTCCACATTTAACTGGATGTGGTGCATAGCATTACAATGATAATATATGTAGTATAAAATATGAAAATGGGGATCAAGGCCATTGGAATGTAATAATTTTCTTTTTCAGATTCCATAAGATTTTCATGTTAGAAATCATTAGTTCTTGAGTGTCTTCCCTCAATAGTGGATGTGGAGGTTTTGTAGGGATGTAATAATCTTCATTAGTTCAACAGGAATTTTGAGGTGTTGTCAAGTTATGATGTGGTTGAGTATTAATAATCCCATCCATCATAACTGGATATGATTTAAAATTCCTTCCACATGTCCCATATCCATCAACATAATAACAATTAACCTTGAAAAATTTAATGGGAAACATATATATTGGGGCCACATGATGTTCCCGGAGTGACTTGTAGTGATCTTAGGTCCTCAAGAGAAACCATTTGGTAGATGAACCATCCAATTGGTTCATGGTTTAAGGAGTCATGGTGTCTCGGTAGATACTATGTGGTTGTGAGGGATGCATAAACCTACCTATTGATTGTGTTTTATTTTTATTTTGTCCTTTATATTCATGATGATGTGATATTTGAACATTAATTATTTTTTATATGTGCCAGTTTTTATTTCTAATGATGTGTTTTACAGCTTTATGGACACTAACAATTCAAAAAAAATTCAAAACATGAAGCATTATATTTATGAAACATTTTAAAACACATCAGTAGAGTCATAACATTCCAATAATGATAATATCATTATATGGAGGGAGTGTTTCCTTGATTTTTTTGGTTTGACCCATGTTACAGCTGAGGTGGTTATTTCAATATAATGTATAAGGATTTAATTGGATTTTTTAATTTTTTCGGGAGATATATAGATTGCGGTATTAGTAAGGTAGTGTAGGTTTATTCTCTCTAAATAATAGAGATATGGTTGTGTAGTTTATTTTCAGGCACCGTATAATGGATATATTTGTTTCTTTTGTGATATAATTTAAGTTATTATGTGATCCTAGAAGAGTATGTTGTGGGATGGTTCTTCAGACCATTAATTTTACTTTTACATTGGTTTTTAATACCGAGGATGATATTTGTTACCTTCGTACCTAAGGTAACCATTCATGCCTTCTTCAAACAATATGAGTTATCTTTTGGAGTTTTAGGTTTTTTGTGGAGGATAAACGAGTGTTGATGGAGTTTGAAGCTGTAATTATATAGGATCTGGAGCTTTATAATGAAACATGCATTCTGATTGTGAGATTATATTCATATAATAGATGATAGTGACTCATATATTAATGTTTATATTAGGGTTTTGTCCCTATGTGACTCATTATTAGAATGATAAATTCCCAAAGTGAATTAATTAGAGGTGGACGCATAGTGAAAATCATTATAATTTATGAATTTGTGTTTAACAACATTAATGGTCCAAGTTCTAGCATGCCTATAATTTCATTGTCTCGTCAAAATTATCTTATTTATATTATTTTACCATGATATGTGGTTGAACACTATCACTACAGGAAAACTGAATATTTGCGACGGGGCTCCGTCGCAAATCGCCTGTTGCCGAAAACGACGTCGCAAATAGGTGTTTTTGCGGCGGTCCCATCACAAAAAGATTATTTGCGATGGTATTTTCCCCCGTCGCAAATGAGTTTTCATTTATATATCAAAAAGGTATTTGCGACGGGTCGTTGCAGATATATTAGTTGTGACGGGTCAGAATCCCGTCGCAAATGCGAAATTTATAAAATTCTTGCGATGAAGGTATTTGCGACGAACCGTCGCAGAAAGGTTTTCCCGATGGGTATTCATCCCGTCGCAAATGGTACAGTAAAAAAATATTTACGACGGGAAATCCCGTATGAAATATTAAAAAAATTAAAAAAAAAATAATTAATACAAATCGTATAATATTATATAAAAATAATAATATTATTAATAATATAAAAAATTTATATTATTATAATATAAATAAACAATTATATAAAAAATAATTATGTAATATTAATATAAAATAATAATATGAATATAAATAATATAATATAATATAATAATACTAATATAAATAATATAAAAAATTAATATAATATTTGTTTATTAAACTATCTATATAATAATATTAATATTAATAATATAAATAAATTATATTATTATAATATTAATAATAAAAAATATATATAATATAATTATGAAATATTAATATCAAAAAATAATAATAATATGAATATAAATAATATAATATTAAATATTATGAAATATTAATATAAATAACTAATAATAATAGTACTCATGTTATTAATATAAAAAATTAATATAATAATAATATTATTAAAATAAACATACATATTTATTAAAAAATAATATTAATATTATTAATATTAATAAAATTATAAAATTATAAAATTCTCAATATTAACAATAAATATAAAATATTACAAGTAATATTACTAAAATAAGTAGACATTAAAAATAATACTAATAAGTAATAAAATATTAAAAATACAATAAAAACAAATTAAATCACGTAATATTCGTACCAATATAAAAGAGGAAATGTAAATATTTAATATGACAATAAACTACGAACTCAAATGTTTATTACATCTAAAAAATCACTGGGTGGTGGATAATCTGGAGGACCTGGAGGACCTGGAGGAGGTGGTGGAGGAATCTCCATCCCTAAACTATGAGTCAGACGACGCATATACTCCATATACTCCTGATCTTTCTCCTCATATCGACGTCTCTCCTCATCCTACTGCTGACGCATCTTCTCCTACCATCAACGCATCTCCTAATCGTGATGCTGACGCATATGCTCCTCCCCTGACGCAAATCGTCTATAAGCTGACTCTGAGCACACAGTTGCTCCTGATATTGTGAGGCAGAAGATGATGTCTCTCCACGAGCTCCTCTCAAGCTTGACAACAACATCACAGCAGTACTATAATAAGATGCAGGAGTCAAATGAGAGTTGATACCAACCACTCGGCCCTTTTTGAAGCCATATTGGGTTGCATGCATCCATGTCGTCTGATCAAAATGGTGGGCACTAGTCTGATCACCCGTCTTGTCCTGAGTCTTAGCCTGTGTCTGAGAGGTCGCGGTCGCATATGACTCCTTAAGTTTCAACTAGAAATTAAAATAATGAAAAGATTATATGCATTTAATTTTCAAACTGAAAAAAAATAATACTGACCACAATCTGATGCTGGCGGTCACCTCTAATCTCTCCAGTAGTCGGGTCAGTGTACATCCTCCAATAAACGTCGTACGCCGAAATACCGGGCTCCTCGACTTCCTATATGAATATAAAATAAAAATTTCATATTTAAAGTTGTATAAAATATTAAATAAAAGTACTTACCATATGCTCTCTATGCGCACTAAATGTATGACTACCGGCTCGATGCGTCACCTCTTGTCTTCCCCGATTCTGTCAACCATATGCAGATCTCCTCTGAAACCTACCACCCAACCAGTGTGTACATAATCCATCCAAAACATGAGATGAAATGTACTCTGGTCGGTGGGCTCTATAGAACTAATAAAATTTTTTCACTCCGGCTTTCTTCATAGCCGTGTTTCTCAATTAATGCAAAAACTGACGAAAACGGTCCCGCATAGACACCACCCATGCCGCGTGGATAGTGGCCCGCATGCTCTCGTCAATGGGATACCATAAACCCTAATATAATGTCAGTAATGAATTAAATTTCAAAATAAAAAATATTTAATTACATACCTACCAATGATCGAACATGGTGGCCTGCACATTAGCGGGAATATGATCCCATGTGAGCTAGGCCTGAGAAAAATAATTGTGCAAGATAGAGCTCCCATGTCCAATAGCTATATGCGTAAAACTGTGGAAAAAGAACAAATAATCAAAAAATTATAATATTAATAAATTATAATGAAATATAAATAAAATACACAAGTTACCATACCACCGTGTGTGCGCATCGAATCCAAGAGGTGGACGTCGCTCCAGTATAGGATCAGGAATCATCAGTCTGGAAAGACCACGCCCTCTCCGAGTGCTCCCTGTAGTTCCAAGAGCCTGAGGGTCAGATGACTCAAAAACCTCATCATCCATAGGTAGATCATCCTTGATCAACTGACGTTATGTTTCCGAGTCCATCTAAAACGTGAAATGATTGTTATTAGAAAACAGTTGAAAATAACTATTATGTATAGTTATATATTTGTTATGATTATAACCTTCATTTTACTGTGTCAATGTTCATCTTCATCGTCATCTTCATAGTTTTCAATTTCTATGTCTCCATCTTACTCATCAATATTATCAATTTCCATATTATTTTCACTTTCATCATCTCTTTTCATTTAAAATTCAGTTGTAAGATCATTGACAACATCATCACCATCGAACCTTAAGTGTGGGGTGTCATCCTCGATATTCTTGTCTCTTTGTGAAAAAGATGTGTTTTGAGGAGTGTCCTAAAAATTTTCATTTCCTTGCAATTCAGTGGAACCACATTCCGTTTTAGTAATCTGATTTTCTCGAGATTTAACTTTTATAATACTCCACCAATCATCCAACTCTTTTGTAGTAGCATAGTATTTTGCATAATAAATTTGATGTGCCTGATAAGCCAATAAAAATGGTTCATTTACTGCAAGAAAAAATTTATGTTTAATATCAACAATTCCATGAGTCGGATGAATACGCAAGCCTCTCTCAGTATCCAGCCATCGACATTTAAACATTGTTACATAATTCTATCCCAAATAACACATATCAATAATTTATTCAAGCATGCCGTAAAAGTCAACTTCAATATCTCTATTATGTGATCCCTTCAAACAAACACCACTATTCATTGATTTCTTTGATTCCATATATGCACGTGTCTAAAAAAGATTACCATTCACCACATATGCATTATAAGATTTAACCATTTTGGATGGTGGGCTACTCAATATACGCAGTCGACTATCAATCTTATCAGCATGTACAGATACCTGAATATTTGTAAAACATTTATCACTATTACAAGTAATAAATTGATTTTATATGTAAAACCAAAAAAGAATGTATGTTACCAGTCTTTTAAACCAATAGGCAAAATTTTTCTGTCGACGTTCTTCTAAGCCAGCTGTTGTAATTTGTGGAAATTGTTTCTTGATATGATCATCAAAAAACTATAAATTCAATATGATTAATTTACTATAACAGAATCTATAGAATAAGGGATAAAATTACTCACTGTACAGTTGGTGAAATTTCTTCACAGTTGAGTAGAACATATGTATGAGCTTGATGATGTTCATCATCTGAAATCCATCTATCATGAACTCCACCAAAGCCAGGTTAGGGCTGATTGACAATTGATAATTGATTGTTCATATCATCATCAACATTCACCTCATTTCGGACCATGTGGTTAAATTTTTAGGGATATTCAGATTCAAAATAATGAGAGTAAAATAAAGAAATTTTTTCTTGCTAATAAGCTTCAGTAATTGAGCCTTCAACTGATGCTTTGTTACAGAATTTTTTCATCAATTTTTGCATGCATCTCTCAAATGGGTACATCCATCGAAACTGAACTGGACCTCCATATTTTTCTTCATGTGGAAAATGTAATATCAAATGTTCCATCGAGTCAATGAAAGCCGGCGGAAATATTTTTTCCAATTTTCATATAATTACAACAACAGCTTCTTCCAGTTTGCTTAGTGTATCGTAGTCTGTTTTCACCGCACACATGCCATGGAAAAAATATGATATATCTATTATCGAATCTAAAATCCTAGAATTCAACAAACCACTTTATCCAATAGGCATAAGACTTTGCATTATAACATGATAATCATTACTTTTTAATCCGGTAATATGACCATTTTTAAAACATCTTCCCAAGTTGGAAGCATAACCATCTGGAAGTATCAAATCTGAAATCCACTGACAAAATAATAAGAGACACTCATTGGTCAGTGTATAAGCTGATTTAGGCTTCATTAATCTCTGTGATCTGACATTTTCAAAAAATTCAAGTTCTGGTCGCTTGTAAATTTGGGAAAGATCTAATCGTGCCTTTAAATTATATTTGGTTTTACCTGGTGTATCCAAAACTGTATGAAATAAATTATCAAAACAGTTCTTCTCAATATGAATGACATCCAACATGTGTCGGACCAACAAATCAGACCAATATGGCAGATTCCAAAAAAGGCTCTGTTTTTTCCAATTGTGTTCTTTCCCAAAACCATGAAATTTCTGTTGGTTTATTGTCGGTCCAAAAGTGATGGAAGGTAATGAAAATACAATTGATTGTAACTCTGTACATGAGATCATTTTTGGAGGTTCATCTCTTTCAATTCTACCGTTTCTAAAATGAGATTTATTCCTCCGAAAAGGATGATCGATTGGAATAAATCTGTGATGACAGTCAAAATAGCATGGGTTTTTTTCCATTCACGAGCATAAATTATTTGTTGTCTCCCATACATTAAGGACATGATTTTGGACCATGTGTACTCCAGCTAGATAACATACCATATGCTGGGAAGTCACTAATCGTCCACATCAAAGTAGCTTTCGTTACAAAATTCTGTTTCGCAGCAGCATTATATGTACCAACACCATGACTCCACAATAAATTTAACTCATCAATAAATGGATTCAAATAAACATCAATATTATTTTTTGGATGTCCTGGGATTAATAATGTCAAAAAGTTATAAGGCTCTTTCATCAACATCCATGAAGGAAAATTATAGGGAGTTATAAAGACAGGACAACAGAAATACTAACTACTAAAAGATCCAAATGGACAAAAACCGTCAGTAGAAAGACCCAATCGCACGTTCCGGGATTCTAAAGAAAAAGACGGATGCACTTGATCAAAATGTTTCCATGAATCACCATCAGATGGATCTATTAAGATTTTACCAGTTGAAATATTGGTTTTGTTCCATGACATCATTGTCACTGTGTTCTGAGACATAAATAAATGCTGCAAACTGGGTGTAAGCAGAAAATATCTCAACTGTTTTACAGGAATCAATCCAGACATCCCTGATTAAGCTTCATTATACCTCGATTGTCCACATGTGGGACAACTATCCAACAACTCATTTTAACTAGAATATAAGATGCAATCATTTGAACAAGCTTGGATCTTCTGATAACTAAGGCTCAGATTACGAACGAGTCTCTTGCTCACATAATAATTATCAGGCGTCACATTTCTTTCAGGTAACGGTGCATTAACCAAAGAAAATATCAAATTAAAACAGTTATTTGACATTCCATTATCTGATTTAATAGCCATAAATTTTTCAACTGCTTCTAATTTTCTTATCTTGCAACCAGGATATAATGTATCCTCAGTAGACCTGAACAACTCAGCAAATTCAGATGGTGCCATCTCGAGAGGTAAATCAACATCATCCTTGATTTCTGTTTGTTGAACAGATGACCATGCAACATCATGTAATAAATTCTGAAACCATGATGGATCCTAAATCAAATTATTAGTATCTTCTCTGAACTGCGTTCACCGTGTTGATACCAAAAAATATAATCTGATTGAAAAAAATAATGCAAGATATGTATCCCAACGATATAAAATGTCTAAAACGTTCTGAGAGCACATTTTTTACAAGGACACCAAATTTTCCCTTCGGAAACAAATTCCAGGTTTGATGATGCAAATGATAAGAATGCTTCAACACCATCAACATATACAAGATTTAAACTAGAACTGTTTGGATTTCTATACTGATTTATCCAAGCACGATCATCTAATAATGATTGATTTCGATTTCCTTGTTCCGTATTCATATATATGTTTCTACAAAATTTAAAACCATTACTGTTGTTAAATGATTTGATATAAGAAAAAAATATCCTAAAAAATAAAGATACATAATTACAGTTATTTATTACTAATTACCAATAATTATAGGCGACACAGTTAGTTTGTAATCATCCAAACTAATTATTATTAATTTTGCAATACATAGTAATACATGGAAAAATTAAATATGCTTGAATAATGAAATAAAATTTTGTAGTCATCATTGTGGGGATTATATTACTAATTATTCTGATTTGTCTGACGGCTCATCTCTTTTTAACTTTCTCCCGACTAAAATCTGTATGAAAAACTTGCTCTGACATATGATAGATCATATTTTTCATACTTATTTCAGTGGGAGAATGTTGCAAAGATATGAGACGTTGAACAAAAGGTAGTTGTCAATCCACTGGAAATTGTTCCAATTTATAACAATGTACTTGAATTTATTTGATTTTTGATTAATTATTAGTAATTATTACTAATTATTACAAATCTCAATATTTCCAACATATTTTTCTCTATTCTTAAAATTTTCAAATCTTAAAGAGTCATCAATTTTCAGGTCATGCCCAATAAAAAGTTTGCATCAACCCTGTCTAATTTAAACTCTATAATTGTCCTTACATGGTTGTTCATCTCGCAAGTAGTGTTGCAATAGGACGACACAAGTAATTAGAATGACATGACATGGGTTGTCCTATTGCAATGCTACTTGCGAGGAGATCAACAAAGCAAGAACAATTATAGAGTTTACATTGGACACGATTGACGCAAACTTTTTATTGGGCATGACCAGAAAATTTTCTACCCTTTTAGATTTGAACTGTTAATAATAAAGCAAAACTTGTTGAAAATATTGATAATTGTAATATTTTATAATTATTTTATAAATTTAATAATGTTAATATTTTTTTATAAATATTAAACATATAATAATAAAATAATTATATTATCAGTATTATTTAACTATTAATATTATAGTAAAATATTATTTTATATTATGTTATTATTTATGTTACTAATTATGTTACTAATTATATTACTAATTATGTTACTAATTAGAAATGTGAAGATATGCATATAGGTCGGGTGGTTAATCAATCAATGAATAGAAAAACAAACGTAATTGACCACTCATCTACCTCAATTTTCTTTTCATTTGTGTGTTGAGGTTGACAGGACACTTCTCCCTCCACATGTAATATGTGATTTTAGTGTCAAAATTATAAACCTCCTCACCTCTATATTGGCGAGGAGGTTGATAATTTTGACAGTAAAAGCAGATATTACTTGTGGATGCAGAATTTTCCTCTCAAGCCTCAACACACAAATGAAATGAAAATTGTGGTAGATGAGCGGTCAATCACACTTGCTAATTTTCCTAATTGTTTCCTAATTATGTAATATTTTCCTAATTATGTAATTGTTTCTTAATTATGTAATTGTTTCCTAATTATGTAATTGTTTCCTAATTATGTAATTGTTTCCTAATTATGTATTTGTTTCCAAATTATGTAATTGTTTCCTAATTATGTAATTGTTTCCTAATTATGTAATTATTTCCTAATTATGTAATTGTTTCCTAATTATGTAATTGTTTCCTAATTATGTATTTCATAATTATTATAATTTTTTCCTAATTATTATAATTGTATCCTAATTATTATAATTGTTTCTTAATTATTATAATTGTTTCCTAATCTGGGTCATGCATAAAAATATCTAAATGAAAGAAGCGTCATGGAATAACATTATAGTAGTCAAGTTTCACTCCAATTACCAACATAGTTGATAAACACCCTTAATTAAAATGGTAAACTCATAATTTAAGTCCAATATATATCACGAGATATAAATCATTAAACAACACATTGGAGGGAAATATAGGTCCCACCCATCTTTGGTCATTACGTTACAACAGTTATTGTCTATAATGTAACCAACGTATTTTCATTAAATATAAGCACTTGTAGATATTAATAATATTACCCATGTGTGTCACAATATCATAAATAATTCATCATATCATCACCCATTAATTGAGATGTGATTTATAAATATTTCATCATACGATTATTTTTGGAAAAAAAGTCTCTTAATCATTTCATTATTTAATCAATGTGTATCATGTGTAAAAATATATTGGTATCATATTAATTTTATCATGGTATAACATGTGGAATAGAAATGTGTTTCGTAAAAATAATTTCATCCTAATCATAAACCATTAAAAGAGTGAATAATAATTGAATCCTTGGATCATATTCTGAATAAATATTAAGCAACATCAAAGGGATTCATATTATATGGAATGTTATTTTGAAAGATAAGTCATATCTAACATATAATGAGGAAAAGATATTTTATTTTAAAATATCTACTTCAAACAAAAAATTTATTTTTTTAGGTTGAAAACAATGTTATCGAAAAATAAAATTTAAAAATAAATAAAAGTTTTACTGAAACCTTATTTAGTTCATTTCTTATGTTAAATTACATTTTCACTCTGAAAAAAAACATTTTAAAATATAAAATATTTTTTAAATCCTTTTCATTTGAATTTTTTTATTATATATTTACTTATTATTAAGGGTATATTTTTTATTAAAGTTATTTCTGAATTTTCAAGCTAATATTGTAATAATTTAGTTATTATTATTTGTTAATTACTATTATTGTTGTGCTTGGTATGAAAATAATGATTTGTATCAGATTTTTTATAAAATTCAAAAATGGATTGTTTGAAAAATGACATGATTATTATTCTGAAAAATAATATTTAAATATGAAAAATTTGGTAAGTATTTTTTTAAAAAATCAATATCAACTAATAAAAAATTGTACACATTTTTAATAACATTTATTTGAATAAAAATGTATTTGTGAAAGAAGTTATAAATAAGAACAAATGATGTTACAAAAATTCTTTAATAAATTAAAAAATCAAAGAGGGGAAACTGGTAATAGTGTTTTATCAAATAATTAATGTATATAAGAAAATTAAATTCATGATATAATTGTAATATTTATCTGTTAGTTCCATAAGGCTGAATACCCTGAGAGGGGGCATGAATCAGGGTATGACTAATTTAAAATTAAAGCCCATTCTGATCTTGTTTTGCTATTAATTGAAACACTCTTCTATCTCTTTCCTGTTACACAAAGTAAATAGAACGTAAAGCATGCACATGACACAACAATTTTACTTGGTTCACCACAAAGGGCTACGTCCAAGGAGCATACACCGACAAGTTGTCGGTCGTACCAATTCCACTAAACTTCACTAGATGTGGATTACAAGGTTTGGGCTAGATCACTTCTATGACCAGGCTCACTGCATTTACAAAGTTTAGGGTTAGCTCACTGCTTTCCCAAGGGTCACTCCTTGTTTCTCTCTCTCTGGTTCACTGTCGGTGGAGAGGATCAACTTCTTTCTCTTCCTTTTCTCACTACTCTTGGAAGGAATCCACTCACAGTTTATAGACCTGTACGTCTCATCGTTTGCATGAATGATTGCATCTTACTCTCTATGTAGATTCTCTGTTGAACTCCAACATTCATCCGTAGATGAATATCTCTTGGCACCGAAGGTATCGGGTAAACTTCCAGCTTCCACGTAGCCTGAAAATCACAGATGGAAATAAACCTTACTTGGCGTGCAACTCAATCTCGGTGGTAAAGTATTGGCGCGCAAGTCACAACTGGCGCGCAAGTCCTCCTGAGACACTTGCGCGACACAAGGTTCCCTAACTCTAAACATTCATGGATCTCTTCCTTTTACGCCCAAACCAATAATGGCGCGCAACTACCAATAGGCGCGCAACTTCCCACACTGGCATGCAACTTCACTTGCACGACCCACAAACCACTTGCACGACCACCACACCTACGCGACCCACACATCACTTGCGCGACCCGCAGCTATCGTGATATCTATTCATTGATCGATCACTTCTAGCATCGTCAGATTTAATACGCTCCCCCTTTCGGCTCGTAGCTTCAACACCTCTTTAGCACTATTTCCCGTGTTGTCCAAGCTAAGCTCTGGCTAAGCACGTTCAACTAGCTTCAACTCTACCTATCTTACTGCTCCACTTGTCAGCTTCTCACCATATCATTCATGATTTTTCAAATCTCCACATTGTCTCCCCCTTGAACAATCACTTTTTTCTCCCCCTATGTCAATGAAGCCAAAGGACACTCCTTTGCAGTCTTTAACATAGTAGAGAACACATATCAGCACATTAGGGAAAAATAAATCATACCACGGGGAGAGGGGGGTGGTTCCACATTCACACTATTTCAAGTGAGGGGAATCGACTGAACTCCCAGAGTCAGTCGATGCCTCTCAAAAACTTCCTTGGGTAAGGCCTTTGTCAGAATGTCTGCAACCTGGAGCTCTGTAGGCACATACTCCAACTTCATGATTCCCTGCTCAACCTTCTCCTTCATAAAATGATACTTTATATCAATGTGCTTTGTCCTTGAGTGATGGAAGAGATTTTTTCTAAGATTGATAGAACATGAGTTATCACACTGGATTCTAATCGTAGACTTCACTTCAACTCCCATATCGTCAAGCTACTGTTTCATCCAAAATAACTGTGTGCATGCTTGAGTGGCCGCAATATAATCAGCTTCTGCAGTGCATAATTAAATGCAATCCGGCTTCTTGCTTAACCAAGAAATACATAGTCCGCCATGATAGAATGCACCTCATGATTATGATTTCTTGTCATCCGCTGAACCGGCCCAGTATGCATTAGTATATCCCAATAACTCTCTCTGAGATTTGTCGTTATATGTCAAGATGAAGACCATTGTGCCCTTGATATACCTAAATATTCTTTTAACTACAACCATGTGGCTTTCCTTGGGATTTCTCTGATATCTCGCTGCTTGGCATGTGGCGAACACAATATCAGGCCTTGTTGCATTCAAGTACAACAACATCAAATAATTTTCCTATATTCTGTGATATTAACTGCCTTTCCATTCTCATTTTTTGATAAATTCATTTGGGTAGAAACCGAAGTCTTCATTTCCTTGGAATTATCCATTCCAAACCTTCTCAAGACCTCCTTGGAATATTTATATTGAGAAATGAATATTCCATTTCTTCTTTATGTCACATGTAGACAAGGGAAAACGTTAGCTCTCCAATAATTGACATTTCAAACTCATTTTTCATGAATTCAGAAAACTGTTTGCACTGAGCTTCAACTGATCCACAAAAAATTATGTCATCGACATACACCAGCACCATCATCCTTTGATTTCTATCATTACCAAAATAAAGATTGTAATCAACTCCTCAATGCTGAAAACGAAGATTCTTCAAGTACTGATCAAGCCTTGAGTACCATTCTCTTGGTGCTTGTTTCAGCCATTACAATGCCTTCTTCAGCCTGAAAACATTGTTATCATCCTCATGGATGAAGAAACCATCTGGCTTCTCAATGTACACCTCTTCTTCCAGAACCCCATTCAAGAATGCAGATTTGACATCCATCTAGAACACTTTGAACTTTCTTTGCACTGCTATGGCCAAAAATAATCTGATTGCCTCTAGCCTTTCAACCGGTGCAAATGTCTCATCTACATCTATTCCCTCTATCTGCGATTATCCCTTGCACACTAGTCGTGCTTTGTTTTGAATCACATTTCCATCTTCATTCATCTTGTTTCTATAGACCCATTTAGTCCCGATGACATTCTTGTCTACTGGCCTCGAAACAATCTCCCATGTTCGGTTTTTCTCGATCTGATCAAGCTTCTCATTCATAGCCTAAACCCAGTTTTCATCTTCAGCTGCATTGGAAAAACATTTCGGCTACACCTGAGACAAAAATGATGATTGCTGTAATGATTTCATTCTTTGAGTCTGAACTGGAGCTGTCTGATCACCAATGATATTCTGCCTATAAATTTCAGCTCGACTCCTTGGCTTCCATGCAGACACAGACTTTACAATTTCTTGTTCATCATCAGTATCTTCTTCTGGGTCAGCCTCTACCACTTCTACTCCCCTTGTTTCGCTTACATCATCACCACTTTCATCCAAAAATCAATCACTAGATTGTTTAGTATTCGGTTCATTTTCGACTATAGTGACATCATTGCTCTCAACAATTTTTCCCAGCCTTTTGTTGAAGCATTTATTTTCTTTACTTTTCCCTCAGTAGACAAGGAATATCCCTTCATCTCCTCATGCCTCCAACTTCCTGTGATTTTATTTGTTGAGAATGAAACAATTACTTCCAAATATTCGAAAGTATTTCAACGTTGGCTTCTTTCCGTACCACAGTTCATACGGAGTCTTCCCTTGCTTCGGACACAACAATGACATATTCGAAACATAGACCGATGTCAAAACTGCTTCCTTCCAAAATTTCTCTGGTGGGTATTTATCAATAAGCATTGTTCTGGCCATGTTGTTGATGATCCGATTTCTCCTTTAAACAACTCCATTCTGTTGGGGAGTTCTCACTGACGAAACTTGAGGCCTTATCCCATGTTTCTCGAGATATTCTTCCACTTGACTATTTGTGAATTCTGTACCGTTATCTGTACGGAACATCAAAATTTTCTTCCCAAGAATCCTTTCTGATTTCCTCATGTACTGCTTTATGCAACTGAACACCTCTGTCTTATGGGTAATGAAAAATACCCAGGCCCTTCTGCTATAATAATCAATGAAAAGAACATAGTACCTTTTCCCATTTATATTTTGTGGTGAGATAAGTCCACATACCTCAGCATGCACCAATTCGAGAACTCCAGTTGTTTTTTGTTCTTTTGGCCTATATGTCTTTCTGATGATCTTCCCTTATTGACAAGCATCACACGTATGAGTGCAATCACGTGATAGTTTGGGAAGGTCTCTAGCAGCATCACACATTACCAGATCTTCCATGGATAGTTGACATAGATGACCAAGTCGCTTATGCCATAGCTGGTTTTCTTCTTCTCTAGATAAAAAAGATGAATCTTCTTCCCCACCCACCAGGTAAAGATTTCCCTTTGTTAGTTTTCACTATAGAATGACTGCTCTATATATTTCTTTAACAATACATATCTTCTTGGTAAATCAGATAGAGTGCCCAGAGTCACATAGTTGACTGACACTAAGCAAGTTATGACTGAGACCCTCTACTAACAAGACATCAGCACGTCTCACTTCTTTGCCCCCAAACATGGCTTTCCCTGATCCAACAATCTTCAGGCCTTCATCGTTTCCAAATTTGACAACTCCTTCTTTGTCATATTTTATGCTTGTAACAAAATCTTTATTACCCTTCATGTGAGATGTGCAACCACTATCAAGGATCCACACACCAGAGTGATTTGATGCTTTAAGGGCAATCTCTTCCACCATAGACATCTCAATTTTCTTCTTCTTGGTCCATACATTTTCTTTCATACTCGGCATGGATTGAGACTTCTGTTCTTTCTCAGTGTATGATGGACCAACTTCATCTTGCAAAGGCGAAAATCTGTTCTTCATTTTTAACTCACTTGTCGGTTTGTCGATCTGCTGCATGATAACGTTTTGATTTTTCATTGGCACATTTCTATGAATGGTAGAAGTGCAGTACCTAGCCATGTGCCCAAATCCTCCGCACCAAAAACAGTGTCCTTCAAAATATGTTCTAGAAAATTTTTCTCTATTTGGATGCCATCTCTGTTCCTATTACCTTATATATCTCTTGGCTATAGAACAAACATACTGTGAATTTCCCATTTTCCCATAGCAATAACACCTGATATAGGATGCATTCCTTCGTGATACTTCAGCACTACGATTTTCCCTCTGAGATCTCTGAATATTCTGATTCTGTTTTGTGCCCAAATCAACCTTCAATTTCAGGACGGGTGCTTGCGGTCTGACTGGAACTATCACAGATTTTTGTTCCTGATTAAGCCCTGAAACGACCTTAACATCTGAGATAAATTTTTGCTTCTTCCCTACTTAACTACTAGGCTCCGCTTTCATATTCTCTGTCTTCTGAATGGCCATCTTTTCTGATATCACATTAGCGGTAAAGAGTTTTTCTTGATCCTTAATTTATTGTCGCAGACTGACAGCTTCTTCTTCGAGCTCTTTGATACATCTTACCTGCTCCTTTCCTGTGTTAGTCAAACAATCAATTTAGTTCTTTTGTTCCTCAATTTTATGCTTATACTTAACAATATTTTCTGAGATCTATGGTGTTGATGATTTTAGTCCTTCAATTTCTTCTAACATCTCAGACTTTTCTTCATCCTGTTGTTGCATATAGAGTTTCGAATCATGAACCACTTTATTAGCTTTCTTCATTTTGGCTCTCAAAACATCTATCTACTTGAGAGATGCTTCCAATTCAGATTCCATATCAACTCTCCCTCAATTTCTTCTTCTTCTTCAGCGTCAGCTTCATCCTTTTTCTGAGAACTACCAATAATCGCCACCAAGGAATTTACCCCACGATCTCTACAATTTTCTATTTCCCCAACTTCATCATCCTCAAACTCATCTGAACTTTCAAATTCTTGTGAAAGAAGATTCTTTTTCTTGAAGAAATTTCTCTTGAATTGCTTCTTTCCATTTCACAAACGCTGAAGTCTTCTTCTTGGGAAATTCAACTTCATCATCATCATTTTCTTGAAACTTCTTGGGGCATCTTGCTGCAAGATGAACAACCTTTTCACATCAAAATCATGCTAGTGGAAGATTACCATTAAACATTCACCTTATTCTTTGATGATTTGAATAAAGGAATGACATCACCTCATCTGTCTCTTCTTCTTCATTAGAATCTTCAATGGTGAGCTTCTTCATGGCCTTGAATACCACCTCTTTGGATTTCCCCTTTTGCATAGTCTCGTTATCATCCTTTCTCATTTCATATGCAACAAGAGTGCTGTGTAGGTTATCCAATGTTAGTTCTTTTGGGTCTTTATCTTCCAAAACAGAAACTTTCGGATTGAACCGACGTGGACGTTTTCTCAATATGCGCTTCACAATTTTTATATCTTCAAAAATTTCACCAAGACCCTGCATGTCTTCTACCACCGCATTTACCCTGTCAAAGAATGCATCAACAGAATCATTCGGGGTCATTCTCAGATCTTCATACTTGTTCCACAACACTTGCATCTTTTCCTCTCTCACCTTTGTATCCCCTTCATATATATTCAAAAGCTTTTCCCACATGGCATGTAACGTTTTTCATGACATCACCTTTGTATCGATGGGATTGGAGAGGGCTCATCTGAAGGCATTGATCACTTTGGAATCAGTATCCAACTCTCTATGTTCAGCTTCTGATAATGTACCACTATTAATATCAGTTGTGATACCATGTATAGCTGCTGAATACACATCCATTCCAAAAGATCGGAAATAGTGTTGAATTCGATTTTTCGATATCTAAAAATTAAATCCATCGAAGATCGGAATCTCTTTATGATTAGTGACATCCACTGAGAGAAGAAAAACTTTCAACATTTCCCTCTGATACCAATTGTTAGGTCCACATGGCTAAATACCCTGAGAGGGGGGGTGAATCAGGGTATGACTAATTTAAAATTAACGCCCGTTCTGATCTTGTTTCGCTATTAAGAAAAATACTCTTCTCTCTCTTTCCTGTTGCACAACGTAAATAGAACGTAAATCATGCACAGCACACAACAATTTTACTTGGTTCACCGCAAAGGGATACTTCCAAGGAGCATACACCGACAAGTTTCTAGTCGTACCAATTCCACTAAACTTCACTAGCTGTGGATTACAAGGTTTGGGCTAGATCATGTCTATGCCCAGGCTCACTGCCTTTACAACGTTTAGGGTTAGCTCACTACTTTCCCAAGGGTCACTCCCTGTTTCTCTCTCTCTGGTTCACTGCTGGTGGAGAGGATCACCTTCTTTCTCTTCCTTTGCTCACTACTCTTGGAAGGAATCCACTCATAGTTTATAGACCTGTACGTCTCATCATTTGCATGAATGAATTCATCTTCCTATGTATGTAGATGCTCTGCCGAAGTCCAAATTTCATCCGTAGATGAATATCTCTTTGCACCGAAGGTATCAGGCAAACGTCCAGCTTCCACGCAGCCTGAAAATCACTGCTGGAAATAAACCTTACTTGGCGCGCAGGTCAATCTCGGCGTGCAAGTATCGGCGCGCAAGTCACAACTGGAATTCAAGTCCTCCTAAGACACTTGCGCAACACAAGCTTCCCCAACTCTAAACTTGCACAACTCTCTTCCTTCTATTCCCAAACCAATAATGTGGCGTAACTGCCAACAGGCACGCAACTTCCCACACTAGAGTGAAACTTCACTTGCGCGACCCACACACCACTTGCACATCCACCACACCTGCGCGATAGGAGCTCTGATTTCTCAAAGTGTTGAACTACAGTGTAGAATGAAGATGGGTGGTCCAGTATTTATAGGCAAATTGACCACCATGCGCGACAGCGTGCAAGTCACCTGCTCGTCCCAGTCTCGGCGCGCAAGTCTTCTGTCCTCATATACACTTGCGCGACTAACTCCCAAACTTGCGCGAAACTCTTTCCTCAGAAATATTTTGATCTTCTGATCTTGAAAAACATATGGCGCACAAGTTTCCTATAATCTATGTCCTCGGTGCGCAAGTCCCTTTTCCAAAAACACTTTTCTTCATTTGTTGATTTTCTGGCCCAAAAATTTGGCAAACACTGCAAAACGGCGCTAACTTGTATCTGTTCTTTTGTACCGCCTCCAGATCATCCATTCCTTTTGTCGACGTTCTTGAATCAAATAAGGATCATTGACCTCATCTCTTGAACTCAACATTCCATCATGAAATCCTCTTTGTCAACAAATTTGTATGTCATTGTTTTGCTTTGTCAACAATCACCACACAGATGTCCACTTTGTCAACAAACACAATCACCTCAAAATGGCTTCAATGATGCCTTGAGGGATTTTTGACCAACATTATCAAAATATTTTATCATTGGAAACATATTCATAAATAATCCTAATAACGGATGTGACTTAAACATAAAATCATTACTATATTGGTGACCTTGATAAAAATATCAATGAAGGAATAGAATTAAATGAAACCTAAAATTTCATTAGGTTGAATGAATTCCTGATATTAGATTTTAAATTTAAACTATATAATCATCATGAAATAATACTTCTTCCAAGCACAATGAACATCCTAGAGAAAGAAAATCGTTGGAAAATACATTATGAATTTGGTAACTTTTATCCATAAACCCCATTGAAGATAAATCCACAAATTTATATGTAAATGAAAAAATTTATTTCAATGAATCGTTGTATACATTAAACATTATTCTATACACCACATATATGAAACATGTTGTGAATATGTTATTTTTCAAATAGAAAAAAAACTGGGACAAAAATCCCGTATGTTATGTCTGCAATATCATAATTCTCCATAAAAAAATTATAATTAATATTATTTTATAATATATCCATTAAATAACCTTTTAAATATACATTATACCATATATTTGTTTTTCACCTTTTATTACCCTTTTATTAACAATTCCATGTTAAAGTCCCATTTTGGGTAATATCTACTTTGTTTTTCCAAAATTTTTTGAGTTGTTATATTTGTTCCGATTAATTAGATAATAGTTTCATCATCTAAATAATTTTAAACATGATATAAATATATTATATATTATGTAAATATTTTTTTCTAGTAATTCATAAAATTTTCTTATATAAAATGAAATACACTGTTCATGGAGATAGTTTGTCGTACCTATAGATTATTGTTGTTTCCATTTTATTATCAGTTAAATAGATTGAAAATTGAATTTTGTATATTAAAATTGAATAATAATTTTTATGTCATATATATCACATATTTTTATTAAACCCATCCTTAATACATTCAATTTAAATTGCAAATGAATGACACAGATTCATGAGGTGGTGGTATACTGGATAGACAAGGAACATTATTTTATTTTCAAACAAATTTATAGTCATTATGATTAAAAAAATAATGAAGAATAATATATCATAAATTTCATATATATATATATATAAAATAAATCCATATTTATTTTCAACATTGATAGTTTTTAATGGAAAAGGGTGTGACATTGTTTTGGGAGGAGGTACTCCACCATACGCACAAACTATGATTTCGTAGGGAATTTTAGGGAAGCTGATATGGTTTTAGGTCATAATATTAACATATAAAAACATCATTATATGGAATATTGTGTGGATATTACTGAATCCATATATATAAATATTTTATGGAGGTGGGGAAAAAATAAACAATTTGTGATTGATGAACATTAAAAATTAATTAGGTACCATCCTTATGTTTCGCTAAAATTCATATTATATTGGACTTATATACAAAATAATGATTTGATAATGATATTAGGAATGTTATGAAGTTATATGGGTAGCTATAGCATGATCCAAATGTGTTTTAAGGTATGAATAAGGGAGTAGAGTGGGTTAACTTCATAACTAGGGAAGAGGACACACATATAATTTTTTAAATAATTTGGTGATACCAAGTTTTCTATATATAACATTGGTGAAAATTGATTTATTTTATAACTATATAAGATTAATGGTCTAAATATTTCAATATAATAGTTTCTATAAATGTTTTAGGTCATTTTTTTCATTATATTTGCATTTTAAACCCAGGTAAACCCATTTTTACTTTAACCAGTGTAATGAATTTTTTTGGTCTTAACAAATAATTATGGTCAATAATTATGATAACCATGTAAGATTATATTTTTTTTATTCCAAAATATTTAATCCCTTTTCCAAATTAAATTCATAGATGAGGAAAATATAAATTTAAAATTAATATCATAAACGCGAAGTGAATGTGGTTTTTAATATAAAATGATTAAATGTTTCCAATTTATTTCTATCATAATTAAAAATAAAATTGATTAAAATAACCAAAAACTATAGTAATCGTGAATAATATATATAATTTACCTTAAAATAAATAAAATATAATTCAAATGTTTTAATTAAATTAATCAATAATATAGTTTTATATTAAAATTCATTATTTATCATTATTAATCAAAAAACATTATATTTCATTAAAATGAAAAAACTCACACTATGATAATTTTGACATTATCAATTCAAAAATGATTTATTTTTTATAAAATAAATTTCTTAGAAGCTTAAAAGTTGTAAATAAGGCTTAATGAAAAGGAAATGATAGAAAAATGTTTCAGAAATTGTGAGAATCAATTTTTGGAGATAGAATAGTACTTATAGATTCACCTCTCTGGTTTTTCTCAATTTATGTTCTTCTTTTCATGAGTGTGACATCCCATTATTAAAAATATATTATTATTATCAAAAAATACAATCTTTATTAACGTAAAACGGGGAACTCTTCTCCTCACATCGACTCACACCACCACCATGTATTTTTATCCAAAATTCCACAAAAACATTTCTTAAAAATTACTATCCAACATTAAGAGGTTATTTATTCATAAAATGTGATCCCTCTATATCACGACCCATCCCCCAGGGCCTGTGCCATGACTACCCCATGCCCTCGTTCCATAGGCTAGTGGTTGGCAACTATCACCAAAGGCATATTCCCAAAAACTGGGATGGCATTTCCTTTATAACCTATATACTCACGCAACGAATCACCCAGCAAGATACGAACACAAACAACTATATATCAAAAAATAGTGCTTAATGTAAAAAGGTGCCCGATTACAAGCCCAGTAGTAATAGTAAAAGTACAACTGAAATACAATAAATCTGATGAAAAATAATGGTAGTGACAGGGTCATCCTCTGAAGTTCCTACCTAATGGATAGGTACTGATTGCCTCATAAGCACTCCATATCTGCTCGTCTCCTCTGTGTACCTTCATATTGTATGTTCCACCTCCGGGCCCCGTCTAGCCCTCGTACCCTCAGCCTCGATCAGCGCTGTCTGTCGTCTACACCAAACAAAACAAGTTACATGCACAGTTGGTGTAGAGGTGAGTATAAAGATACTCAAGAAAAGACCCTGAGACCCACAAGGTCTCACAAAATATACTAAGGATAAACCACAAGGCATGAAATCAACTGAGAACCCTACTATGGTATATTCCCATACATATACCTATGTTATCAAGTATACCCATCTCAGTATTGAAGAAAACATAGAGCCCAAATCAAATCCAAAAGCTCAAATGTTCAAAAAAGGAGGCAATACAATGAAAGTAAGTACCACACAGGTATTCCACATTAAAGAGTACCACCAAGGTATTACCACGAAGAAAAGTACCACAAGGTACTGACTAAGCTAACACCGATTATTTCCTCGGTACAATAGAAGATATGATTAGATGTAACTACTAAATCATATTAGTCCGTTAAGAAGCTCTAATTATGAACAACACAAGGTCGCTCGGTGCTGAACCATATTGGATCTCTAGATGATGACACACACAAGATCGCTCAATGGTGACTCGCACAGGATCGCTAGGTGCTGACCCACACAGGATCACTAGGTACTGTCCCGAATAGGATCGCTAGGTACTGACCCATATTGGATCGCTCGGTGCTGACCCCACAGGATCGCTCGGTGCTGACCCACACAGGATCGCTCGGTGCTGACCCACACATGATCATTATTCATTCTTCATGTCACAACCAGCTACTATGTTCTCGCACTAAGGATGCTTGTCTCTAGGAGGGTCCACTCGTCAAGCCACTGGTCGATACTCCAACTTCTAAGATGTCCCATGAAAAATTATCTCAAAGGACCTCCATGTCATAGAGGACTCAATGAAATAGACAGTTTTTCAATCGGATGACCGATCTATAAGTTATTAGCATTTTGGTCCCAAGGTCCTGGTTGGATTCATGCGCGATCCAACCTGACAGTATCCTAAAATTTACAAAATATCTTGTGGGGTATACCAAAGGGACTGTCTCACTCCAAGGTTTACAAGGTCGTTGACGGTTTTTCAAACAGACGTCTTTTGCGAAAGTTATGGCTGGTAGAGAGAAAGGCTTATAGTTGGTCCCAATCCGGTCTGACCTGGCCCAGCCTGGCCTGGGCCGACCTGACTCGGTTTGGGTCAACCCAGCCCGACCCATGCCGGGCAGTGTGGGGGTGTAGGAGTGGCACGAGGCCATGAGGGTGGTGTAGAGGTTTGTGTGACGGCGAGGCTGTGGGGGCCGAGGAGGGCCATTGGGTGGCGAGGCCACAAAGGTCGTGAGACCGCGGGATGGTGAGGCCGTGGGGGAAGCGAAGGGAAGTTGGGAAGCATGGCCACAGGGGCTGTAAGTCCATGGAGGTCGCGGGGCAGCGTTGGTCGGCGCGGAGGGCCACTGGGCGGTGAGGCTGTGAATGCCGCGAGGGCCACGGAGGCCGTGATGACCACGGAGGCCTAGGGTCGTCGAGGCCACTAGGGCTGTAGAGGGCCTCTATTCGGTGAGACCATGGGGTCGCGTAGGGCCGCAAGGAGGCGAGCCTACAAAGGGACGCAAGGCTATGTGGGCCGCTGGGGGCTGTTGGGAGATGAGTCCGTGAGGGTGGCACAGAGGGCCACACTGCAGCAGTCCTCCATGTAGGTCATCCGGTGTGGTCGCGTGCCTTTCCTTCGCCATCACCATCGCAAAGAACACACAAAACCCCATAAGGTTTGATGAGGGGTCCAGCCATGTATGTTTTTCACATACCCTCCGTGTTTGGGCGGTTGTAGGCGGCTCAAGTGGAAATGATTCAATGTGGGTGGAAAAATTAATATTTATCAATTTAAAAAACACAGATACTTCATTTGTTTTGTTGGAATTGATGAGGAGTGAAGGAATTTTGTTGATTGAAGATCTCCCATGTTGTAGGATGTCCCAAGGAATAAGTCGGAGATGTTGGAGAACGTCGGTGTTCTTCATTGCAGAAGTGTTCTTCGTTGGAGAAGAAAAATTCCTCCATTGTTCTCTCCCAATTTCCATTTTCCAAGACTTCCCCCAATTCCACCAAAAAGAAAAGTTATCCAATATGATATGTTTCCCTAATTAAATTGTTGGCACAAATTAAATTGGCATCATAATTTCAATGAGGTTGTCATAATAAATTTTGGGGATACTTAATGGTCACCTCCATAATTAAAGAGGGAGTTCATGAGGGTGTACACATTTGGGGGGTTCTGGTGGTCCCCACCCTAAAATAAAAATATGGGGGTTTAGGTTCGGTGGTCCCCACCTCCATAACATCACATGGGAGGTTTAGTTAGGGGTGTCCCCACCTCTTAGCACTCAAATGGGAGGTTTAGTTATGGTGGTCCCTACCTGTTGACATCCACATGGGAGTTTAAAAAAAATGTTACAAAATTTTATATTATTTTTTTCATTCATGAATAAGTTAAAATATAACATCCACCCTCGACCTACTACAGTCGGGGAGAAAGTCTTCTTAATCGACTACCTGCACTATGAGTTCAATGGTGCCCACAGATTTCAATTTTGATCACCGGTTCAACATATAGAAAAACCCGCTCACACATTTACTGAATGTATCCATAAATAATAATCGAATTACATTCTGGGAACTCTTGGCCATGGAATCAAACACCATAAATTTTTCAGGGCTCGTAAAATTCCAATTAAATTTAAAAAAAAATATTTTTCATGGAATTTCTGGGTCTTTACATTCTCCCCACCATAGGTCTTTATGTCCCTGTAAGCCAAAAATCAAAACTAGGAAAAAAAAGTGTGGGTACTGTGCCTGAGTATGAGCCTCCCGCTCTCATGTGCTCTCGTGGACGTTCCCGTGATGGAAAGAAATACACAACAGTGGTATCATCCTCCCATGAAGGAATCTCTCATGTGGATCCTCAATCTCCACTAGAACCTCCAAAAACATCACCCCATCCTCGATTTCTATATTTCCATGGTCGATGATGTTATAAGGGTCGTGCAAATATCTCCTCAGCTGGGAAATGTGGAAGATTTCGTGCACTCAGTGAAACTGAGGGGGAAGTGGTTGGTGGTAATCCACCTTGACGACTCTGGTGAGGACCTAGAAGGGTCCAATGAACCTCAAATATAACTTGCCACCACAGCCAAATATCCACAAACCTCTTGAAGGTGAGAACCAGAGAAAGACATGGTCACTATCCTCGAACTGTAGAGGTCTCCAACTTTTATCATCATAATACTTCTACCTTCTCTATAAAGTCTTCATCCCCTCCTAGATGATATGAACTTTCTCTGTGGTATCACGTACCATCATTGGTCCCACTAGTGCTAAATCCCTTGGGTCTGTCCAGCACAAAGGTGATCTACAAGGTCACCCGTACAATTCCTCAAAGGGTGCCATACCAATGGTGGAGTGATAGGTGTTGTTGTATGAAACTACAACATAATGCGAGTGATCCTCCCAGCTGCGATCGAAGTCGAGGATGCAGGCACACAACATGTCTTCAATGGTCTGAATGGTCTGCTTAGTTTGGCCATCCGTCTAAGGATGGAAGGCGGTGATCAAATGAAGCTATGTCCTGAAGTCCTTCTACAACCCCTTCCATAGTCGAGAAGTGAAACATACATCATGATCGGAGAAAATCGTCATGGGTACTCAATGTAGCCACACAATCTCTTTCTCATAGTGGAGTCCCAAGCTCTCTATTGAACACTACTCTCTGATCGGAAGAAAGTGGGATGACTTTGTGAGTCGGTCGATGATCACCCAGATAGAATAATGACCACTGGATTTACATGGATGTCCTATAAAGAAGCCCATGGACATCACATCCCAATTCCACTTTAGGACCTCTAAAGGATGAACCAAGCATGCTGGTACCTGATGCTCCAACTTCACATGCTGAAAAGTGAGGCACCAAGAGACAAACTCTGCAATCGCTTTCATCATTCCTGGCCACCAGTGCTGTCATCGGAGATCCTGGAACATCTTCACCACTCTTGTATGTACTGCTAGTTGGATGTGTAGAACTCCCTCATCACTTCCTCCTTAAGTTATACTGGTACCATTGTACATCCTCTATAGAGGATGACACGCTCCCCACCTTCAGGAAATCTATCAGGTGTCTACCCTATGGATATATGAACACGTCGAGCCTCGCAGCCAGCATCCCCACGTTTAATCCTCCCTGACTCGCTGAAGAAGTGGGGGAGTGACCATATGAGACTAAAGCAAATCTTCTCCATCTCAATCCACAAAGGTTATCTACAAAGTGGCCTACCTCTCTGTCACCTCGCCTATCAGATGTATTCCAAACCTCCTGCAAATTGCATCTTCTACAACATTCCCCTTCCCATAAGTATAGACAATCATGATGTCATATCCCTAGAGGAACTCAAACCAACATCGTTGTCTTAGGTTTAGGTCCTTCTATAAGAAGATATACATGAGACTCTTATGATCATAGTACACTGTAAACGCTCACCCATCATGTAATTTTGCCACATATTGAAGGCAAAGACCACTACTACTAACTCCAAGTCATGGGTAGCATAGTTCTACTCATGTTTTCCCAGCAGTCGAGAACCATATGCTATCACTGCTTTCTCCAACATTAGGAAACATCTGAGCTCGGTCCCTGATGTGTCGCAGTAGACTACATACCCTACGCCCTCCTCTAGAAGCCTCAAGATGAGGGAACTAGTCATCCTCGTCCTCAGCTACTGAAAACTCCACTAACATCTCTCTGACCACACGAAGGGTTTCCCATTCTCCATCATCACTGATAAAGGTGCTGCAAATATGAAGAAATATGGCACAAACCTCTGGTAGTATCCTGCCAAACCTAGGAAACTAGGTACCTCGGTCATACTCATGGGTGGCTCCCAAGCATGTACCACCTCATCTTCTCTAGATCCACTGCAACTCCAGCCTCTAATATGACATGTCCTAGAATGTGAAGCTATCAGATCTAGAACTAAAACTTTAAGAGCATACCATAAAACGGGTGCTCTCTGACTGTTTCCAGTACTACCTTCAAATGATAGGCATGCTACACCTTAGTAGTCGAGTAGATCATAATGTCATCGATGAAGACTATAAAGAAGAGATCAAAGTATGGTGGAATGATCCAGTTCATGAGTCCCATTAACCCTGCTACAGTGTCGGTCACGTAGAATGGAATTACCAAGAACTCATAATGGTTGTACTGACATCTGAAATTAGTCTTCTGCACATCATCATCTCGTACTCAGAGCTGGTGATAGCCTAATATGAGGTCTATCTTCAAGAACCATCGTGGTCCCTTCAACTAATCAAGAAGGATGTAAATCCTCGGGATTGGATACGTGTTCTTCATGGTCACATTCTTCAGTCATCGATAGTGAAAACAAAGCCTCAAGCTCCCATCCTCATTCTTGGAAAACAAAATTCTAACTTCCCATGGAGAAACATTGTTCCATATGAATCCTTCTCCATAAAAGTACTCTAGAAATATCTGCATCTCACGAAGCTTCGTGGGAGCCATCTGATACACTGGGGTAGATATCGGTGACATCCTAGGGTACAAGTCAATGTAAAAGTCCACCTCTCTGTGAAGAGGTTGACCCAAAACATCATCATGGAAGACAAATTCATACTACTCCACCACTACAGGATAACGTGGACTCACCACATCAACTACTCTGAGGGTAAGGCTACATGAATGATGAGTGATTGGATGGAATATCTTCCGGGTAAGTCCATATTGTGTTGAAAAGGATCCCTTCTCGCTAGTGAATGTAAACCTGGTCCCATCCATGCAAACACACCGCACTTTGTGGCTAATAATGTCAATAAAATCATGGACTCTATATAACAAGTCCATACACAAGATGATGTTGTAAGGCCTCGACGCTGCTACTAAGAGATCCCAGCTGAAGCTCTCGCCTCCTAAAGTAAGCTCACACTGTCAAAACCAGTGTGTAATTGTTGAATTTGCTCTAATAGAAGTCTCTAGACATAAGGATCAAGCCAACAACTCCATAGGAATCTTCGAGCTCTAAATGGGGGTAGTGGCAATAAAAAAATAACTGGAACCTATGTCTATAAGTACTACACCTATGGTCGAGTGGATACAAATTGTTCTTTGAATCATCTCCGGAGCACCGTGATCGTAGGCCTTAGCTACCTAGAGATGAGCTTTCCCATGTCCTCCTGCTCCCTGTGGTTGGGTTGGACCTGCTGGTGGCAGTGGCGGTAATATCTCGAATCGTCTCCAACCACCATGTGCACGACCAGCTCCTCTGAAACATCTTCTTTCTCTCTGTGGACCTCCTTGGTCGAACATTTTCCTCTTCCTGGGAAGTACCTCAACCATCTGTTGATCATCCGTATGGTGGATCAGATAGTCACGACCCATGTGACCCTTCCCATATCATGTGAAACACTTCATGTTCATCGCATGACTGGCTCTATCTCTTATACCCCGCAATACTGATACTTAGACATGCGGTCGTCCACCTATAGGTCTAGTCCTCTAGGAAATCTGTGACATCTATCTGATTCTAACTGCAGAATACTCTGCTATGTGGCATATGGTGGTGTGTCCCGCTGCTAGTGATATCTCAGAAAAAGAACACTCTCTTATGAGGGCTCGCTCTGACACCCCCGCCTGTGTCGTTATACTGATAGAAATCATTGAAGCCTTGATCTCCCGAATGTGTCCCTACTTGAAGGTCTGGACCATGATGAATAGGTCCCGCACCATATCAGTGGAGTAGCGTTAGAGGTCAGTGAACCTCACCTAGTACTGAACCATAATAATGTTTCCCTTCTGCAAATGTAGAAGCTCTTTTATGTTCCCTACGTGAAGAATCGTTGGGACAAACTCTTCTAAAAACATGCTCTCAAAGTCTGCCAAGAGAAGCGGCACCTCATCGTGAACATGGATCATTATGCACCAACATCTACCTGTTGCTGCCTGTAAAAGTCTCACAAAAAGGATCATCATGAAATCAGCTGGTGTCCCTACCAGTCAAAAAACTCTCGCCATGACCTCCAACCAATCCTTAGCAGTATGTGGGTCCATCTCTCCCAGACAATGGGTGGAATTTAGCACTAGAACTCATGAAACGCGTTCATGCGGCATGAACCCTCTACTACTGGGGATGGTGGAATCGATGGCCCAACAGGTAATGATACTGCTGGTGCCTCTGTTGGTGCCTCTACTGGAAGAGAGACCTACACCAAGGCCTTGTTGCTCGGTTGGATATCATTGTGTACTACTCTCAAAACCCTTGTCGGATGCTTGCATGGAGGCCTCCTAAAAAGAAAAAGGTTCACCATGACCAATAAGTTATACCTGCTGAGCTAAATCAAATATATCACGAAAAAACTTTTCAAAAAACACACGCAATCAGTGTTTTCATGCACTGAGTCAGAAATCAGATGCCAGGATCCTGGTGTATCGATATGACAGCTACAACAAAAAAACTGAATTCCGTAAAATTGATAACCACACACACTACACATAACACTATTTCCATTAGAAAATGAATAGAGTCCAATGTTCTATGGTAGAACTGACTCCTCTGATACCAATTTTTTCACGACCCGTCCCCTGGGGCCCGTGACGTGACTGCCCCAAGCCCTCCTTCCATAGGCTAGGGACTGGAAACTAGCATCAAAGGCATATTCCATAAAAAGGGAGGGCATTGCATTTATAACCTCTAAACTCACGCAACCAAGCACACTACAAGATACGAACACAAAAAACTGTAGAGAAAAAAGAGTTCTTAAATTTAAAAGGGGCTGGATAAAAACAAAGGAAGCTACATGGTCATCCTATGAGGTTCCTACCTAAAGGGTAGGTACAGATCGCCTCCTCAGCACTCCATGTCTGCCCGTCTCCTCTGCGTACCGTTACGATATATGGTCCACCTCCGGGACCCGTCTAGCCGTGGTACCCTCAACCTCAATCAGCGATGTCTGTCTTCTACTCCAAAAACAACATGGTGCGGGCATATCCCATGCATGGTTGAGTATAATGATACTTAGTAGGGACCCTGAGACCCTAAGGTCTCACAAAATCAAACAAGGATAAACCACAAGGAATCAAATAAACTAACAATCCTATGTAGGTATATGCCCATGCATATACCTAAGTTATCAAGTATACCCATATCAATCATGAGGAAAACACAGTGTTCAACTCAAAGCCCAAATCTCAACTATTCCACAATGTAAAGAATACCACGAAGGTAAGTAACACACATGTACGCCACATTGAAGAATACCACCATGGTATTGACAGAAAGTAAAGTACCACAAGGTATAGACATACCCCACACCAAGTATTCCTTAGGTACAGTAGTAGAGATGATTACATGTAACTGTTAAATCAACTTACTCTATTAAGAGTCTCTGCTATTGACCCATAGAAGATTGTTCAGTGTTGACCAACATATCATCTCTAGATGCTGACTCGCACAGGATCTCTCGGTGCTGACCCACACAAGATCGCTGGGTGCTGACCCAAACAGGATCGCTCGGTGCTGACCCACACCGGATCGCTCGGTGATGACCCACACAGGATCCCTTGGTGATGACCCACACATGATCGCTCAGTGCTGACCCACACAAGATTTCTATTCATTCATCACATCACAGCCAGCTATTGGGTTCTCGCACTAAGCTTGATCATCTTCGGGGGGGGGGGGTCCGCTCCTCAAGCCAATGTTCAATAATCCAACAAACAAAACGTCCCACTAAAAAGTATCACAATAGACTACCACATCATAGGGGTCTTAATTCAATAGACGATGCGTCAATCTGACACTCGGTCTGTATGTTATTAGGTTTTTCTTACTGAGGGATCAGTTGGATTCTTGCTCAATCCAGCCTGACTGTATCCCAACACTATCCAAATTTCAAGTGGGGTATAGAAAAGGGAATGTCTCGCTCCAAGGATTACAGTACCATTGCTTATTTTCCAAATGGTCACATAGTGCCAATGTTAAGGCCGATAGAGGGAAAACCTCGTAGTTGGTCCGGGTCTGGTCTGACCTGGTCGGACCGACCCGACCCGCGCTGGGTGGTGCGAGGCCGTGAGTGTGGCATGAAGGGGCATGGGGAAACGAGTCTGTGGGGGCCACAAGGCTATGGGACGGCCAGTCCATGGGGGCCACGGGGGTGGCGAGGCCCGAGTAGGCGAGGCTGCGGGGGTCGTAGAGCGCCGCTGGATGGCGCAGACGTGGGGGCCGTAATTTTCTGGAAACAGAGGTCGTGGGGGACATGGAGGGCCGCTAGGCGGCGCGGAGGGCTGCTAGGCAGTGATGCCATGGGGTTTGCGGGTGACGTAGTGACTGCAGGTCGGTGAGACCACGGGGGCCACGGAGTGCCATTGGGCGGCCAGTCTACGGGGCCATTGAGGGTCGTGGGGCGGCGAGGCCACGTTGGCCGCTGGGGGCGGTTGGGCGGTGAGGCATCCTGGGCCACAGAGGGCCACATCATAGCGAGGACATGGGGGCTACGGAGGGCCGCTGGCGATGAAGGTCGTGAGGGCAGTGCGGAGGGACTAGGTGCAGTGGTCTTCCATGGCCGGTCATGCAGCGTGGTGGCGCAGCGTGCCTCCGCCGACGGACGACTTGACTGGCGGCCCTCCACTTTTCACCTTCGTCACGGCTGGTCATGGTGCCGACCGCGGTTCTCGAGATCCATCGGTGACAAGCGCTGGCCCCATTTTTCATCACCATCATGAAGAACACACAAAATAACCATAATGTTTGCCGAGCGGTCGGGCCATGATTTTTTGGACTGTACCCTCTTCGTTAGGGTCGTAGCAAGTGGCTCAAGTGGAAATGATTCAATGTGGGAGGACAAATTAAAAATGATCAACTTAAAACACACCCCTACATCGTTTACTTTTTCGTATCAATGAGGAGGGAAGGACATTCATCAATTGAAGACATCCCAAATTGAAGGATTTCCCGAGGAAGAAGTTGAATACATTGGATAATGTCAGCCCTTTTTAGTTAGAGAAGCATTTTTCGTTGGAGAAGAAGAGTTCCTCCAAGGTTCTCTCCGAATTTCTCTTTTCCGACACTTTCCCCAATTCCACTAAAAAAGGTTGTCAATATGATATGTTTCCCCAATTTAAGGGTTGGGAAAAATTAAATTGGCATCATAATTACATTGAGTTTGGCATAATAAATTTTGGGGAAACCAAAAGGTCACCTCCCTCATTAAATGGGGAGTTCAAGAGGTTTCTCAAATTATGGGGGGTTCGGGTGGTCCCCACCCATAAATTCAAATTGGTGATTTTAGGTTTGTTGGTCCCCACCACTATAAACTCACATGGGGGGTTTAGTTCTGGAGGTCACACCAATTGACACACAAATAGGAGGTTTAGTTTTGGTGGACCCCACCTCTAAACATCCATATGGGAGTTTCAAATGAAAATAAAATGTTACACAATTTTATATTATTTTATACATTCACAAATAAGTGATAAAATAACATGCACCCTCAACCTACAGCGGTTAGTGTGACGATCTACTTAATTGACTATTGGCATTACGTGTTCAAAGGTGCCATCAGATTTCAATTCTAGGCACCAGTTCAAATGTTGGAAAAACCCACCCCCACGTTTTCTAAACCTGACCAAAAAAACTTTCAAAAATACATTCTGGGAACTCTGGGCCTCAGAATCATGCGTCATCAATTTTTACGGACACATTAAATTTCCATTTAATTATAAAAAATTTCATAGAATTTATGAGTCATTAAATTCGTCTCATTAACCTCTACTGCAATGTTGAAAATCCAAAAAAAAGAGCTATAAATTTCTAATATCTAATTTCTCATTTCAATTTTATATGTACCCTTATTCTTAAAAAAATTTCATTAATCAGTACTAAAACCATAAAATTCTTATAAATAACATTTTCAAATGATATTTAAATGATTGTTCATAAATTTAATACCTTTCTGTTTCTTATTAAGAAAATCAAATCTAGGATTCATGCATTTTGCAAACTACAACCACTACGATGCAAACTTTTTCATGTTACTTCACAATAATTTAGGGATATATGTAATAAAAAATATAATCTATATGTTTGATATTTAAAAAATATTTTAGATTCATAAATGATAAACCATATTTCTATTTTTCCCTCTTATATGGACTACAAAATGATCATCCATGAAAACGTATAGACTACCACCTCACTATAATGATTAGTTTTAATTTGTTTTTAATCAGTACTATAGATTTCATGTGATGAAAGTGGGTTTAATAGACAAATGTGATTTTTACTAAATTTTTATTTTTTATAGACAAAAATTATAAAACTTATAATGAATACGACAATATAAATATGTTAAATTAAAAGGTTGAAAATATTGGTCTATGATACAAATATTATTTCATGGTACTATGAAATTACATGATATAGGTTATCCTCTCATTATACATATTAATGATTCAAATATATCACAATATAAACATTTATTATAGTCACTATTATTTTGGTATAATTGTATTGTAACTACATCACTTTATAATAATCTTTTTATCACGGTGTCTCCAAGACTAAGTCTGTTTAACTACATACATTAGAACTTTTATTCATTTTTTTTAAATACTGAGAACCTTCCCAAAAGCAAGACCCCTTTATTGATCAGAAACAAAACACTTACACCAATCTGAAAGTAGATCCTTTACATTGATCCTTCCTCATAAAGGAACGAAGATCACCTGGAACTTGATCCTCCCAATGAAAATCAGATCCATTCACACCTTTGTTCGCAAGACCATCAGAAACCGCATTCACTTCACTATAAACATGTGTGACAATGTGCTACCTTGAGTAAAGAAGATCCATGAATCTTGACTATTTGTTGGTTAAATTCCAAGAAATATGAATAGCACATGTCCTTATAGCAATCACCACTTGTGTAGAATCACATTCAACCCACAGCTTGTCCCAACCCCTTCTACTAGCTTGCTCAACCGCTTCAATAACACATTGCATCTCTGCTTGAAGAGTAGTGGCGAAGCCACACGAGCCATAAAGACAACCATCAATACACCCTGTATGGTCCCAGAAGACAGCCCCAAAGCCAGATTGACCCGAGTTACCTCGCAAGGCACCATCAGTATTGATCTTGATCCAGCCCTGGAAGGGAGGTTTCCAAAGCACTTCAATCATGCCATGAGGATGATGGATGTTTCCCCGGACTCCCAATATCTTCATAACTGAAAGATCATTGCAGGAGCTTTCACAGTAGATGGTTCTAGGTAGAACATCCTCACAAATAGTACTGAGTGGACCAAAAATTGCATTTCTAGTGCTGAATTTCTGCTGGTCATTAATAGCCTTGTTTCTGGATTTCCAAATAACACAAATTAATTCTTCCTCAGCAGTTAGGAAAAGATACATGAGTTGCGAAGAAATATTGATCACAGGTCAGGTTTTCATGAAGTCTACGATTGAGTTTCCCCGAGGTAGTGGCTCTTCGAATATGTTGGAAACTACCTGCCACATTGTTGCGACTACCACACAGGTGAAGAATAGGTGGTCACTGTCCTCCCTGTGTTGATGACATAAAGCACATCTAGAGAATAGATACATGATACATCATTGGATAACTTCATCAGTGGGATGTTTCTTGTGTGCTAATCTCCATGAAATAGTGGCATGCGAGGGTTTAAGAAAGCCATTATTCAACTTACCCATCAATTGAGAGCCCAAGTCACTTCTAACAGTATGCTTGTAGAAATACTTTGAGGAATGGATGCCATTTATAGCCAACTACCAAGCCCAAAAATCTCTCCTAGAGGAGAAGAAATACTGCCCAACAATGGAGGTGATGAGGTTTGGGATACCCTCCATACAACCTAGTTGTTCCTTAATTGAAAGTTCTAAATTCAGATTGGAGTTATTAACAATAACCAAGCCTTCTAGATGTCGTCCAGTCCAGTTGCAACTTTTATTCATTTATATCATGGATAAAAATGGTAATTTCATCAATGGAATAATATTAAATAAATATTTATGTAATTTTTTTATACATGTTTCATGTTGATATTTAATTTATTAATAAATTAATTACCCTTAATTGGACAAAAATCACCAAAACATGTTTGTTACCAATTCCATCTTCAAGGATAAACTATTAAAACACATCAATGGAAACTGAAAATTCATAAGACTTTAATAATAATGAATTATAGTTACATTAATAATTTTGGTAATATAATATTTTCAATAAAAAATACCAGTATCAATATTAAGAAACTAGTATAAAACAATAAAATTATAAACACTTGATTAGGGATAATATGTTACCAAACTAAATAATATATATATTACTGGCACCATATTTTCCATGTAAGATATATCTATATCCAAGGGATGTATTTTTTTAATTATTTTATTTTATTTCTTAGGATATACTATGCCAAATAATATAACCTATATCAAATTTCCATTGATTGAATACAATTCTGAATTAGTAAGTATTATTTTAGAACTCATTATTCATTAAATTATTTGTGATCATTCTATAGAACTTATTTAATATAATTTGTGTACATTATACCATTAATTTTATTTTTTGATGTTGACCCATTTTATTGAATTGATTAAAATTATTACCAGGGAAACCCTTGTTAAATAGTTCTTTCATTATAGAGTATGTTACGAGTATATGATTTTGATTTCTCAAATATCATTTTAATGAGAGAGTTTTCATGAACATTTTCCTAAATTTGTGGGTTCTCATAATATAATTTTATATTAGATCTTATTTTATAATCCACATTGACAAGATGATTCACTATGGTAAATATGTTTTCATTCCCGTATTAAATATATGGGTTTCAATAATGGTTGTTTCAAATTATAAAAATCGGTCATTTCAAAATAAAATATTTTTATCATTTGATCCACATTTATATAGAACGAATTATGTAATATTAAAGAAAATATTATGAGAGATAATTTTTATATATATATGTAATGAAAATATTTTACATCACCTTTATAAAATTTACCTTTCAATGTTACTTATATATTTTTATAATATATAAATGTTAAAAACGTACTCTAAAATATCAGTTATGAATTCATCTTTATTTTATTTTTTATTTTGGAAATTATTTTATCCCATTATATTTATGTTATATGCTAAATTCACTAACATATATATATATATATATAACAAATGATATTGAACTATGTATTAAAATAAATTCAATTATTGATAGATTCTTGTGCGGCACCGTTTGATGTCTTTCATCATTTCCAATATCCTTATGATATTATTTTATTACACAAGGGATATGTTATTTCGAAACCATCAACCATATTTATCATGACGAATTGTTTAATATTAGTTTTTACCAATGATATGATCCATCAATAATTTTTATTTCCCGAAAAAACACTATATATTTTCATGAATCTTATTTCAATTATTTATTCCTTAAATACATTATTTATCACTAAAATAATTTAAATAATGTTAAATAAAATTATATAAATTGATTGGTTGTGTAAATTATAAATATAATATTACATCATTTTTCAATAAAATGTTAATATCTTTTCTTTTATCATGATTAAACTATATTTACTTATAGTATTATTCAGTACCATAGAAAATACATTTATTTTCCACAGGTATTGTATTTATTATTCTTGATGGAGTGATGAATTTTTTTATTATATTAGTCCATTAAAAATTGATATAATACACACTCTCTTTCATGTGTTCTTTCTAATGTGTTTAATAGAACAAATTTCTTTTCCCTGGTGACTTTTGATATGATGAATAAATTATTTCGTAAGAAAAATGTATATATTGAATAATCAATGTTGGGGGCCAATATCACCCTCTAATTCATTATTTAATGAGTTATATTTCATGAGATAATTATTTTCACGTACATTTTAGTATCTTGTATTCTGGGTAATTAATTTTGTGGAACCTGAATTTAATGTATTTTTATACTTGTTTTTTATTTATATTGGAATGATTTATTATAGTGTTTTACTTGTTCAGAATATTGTATTATTATGTCAAGACTCGTAATTTTTGAATATGGATTTCACACATGTTGATTCATGTATTATGTTAATACACAGGTAATCATGTGATTTATGAACCACGATTTATTTTTTATATGTTCTCTTGGTCTCATGATTATATAAATATTGACATAGTTTTCACACTTATTTGATTAATAAAACATATGTTCACACTTTATGAGCATCTAAGATAAACCCTTTCATTGATTTCAATTTATATAGGTTATGATGAAATGAATTTTATAAAATTTATAAAATAATTTTTTATATAGATAATATGAGTGAGATTTTGATGATAATTTATCGACAGGGTTGTTTTATATAGAAGTTTTTTAATGAATAATTGATATAAAAAATATTTTTTTACTTAATGTTTTGTTAAAATTATCTAAAATAGTATATGAAAAAGAAAATTGGATTGTTTTGAAAGGAATTATATTCCCTAATTTATATAAATGTGACATATTCATCACTGAGTCCTAAATGTTTGTATCAGGGTATGGATTTGGTAACTATGGATATTAAGGTGTTATTAACTTCATATAATTTAGAGTTAGAACTATATCAACTATTGATAAGTTAAAATTTATCAAAATTTCAATAGTAAATATATAATAATTTTCTTTATTTGAGGTAATACTGAATTTTTTTTGTATTATAATAAGAGACCATTAGTTTCGAATCATGCGATATGTATTAGGTATAAGTCTAAGTATATGATAACATCTTGATTCTTTTGTTGTGTAGATATTTGGTAGTTCCAATAAAATTACATCAATGTCGGGATACTGGAAATTATATATGACTTTGGGAAATATTTACCCAGAGGTAATCACACCTAAAATGAGTGGTTGAGCATTAAATATGTATTCACACTATTTCATGATGACTGGAATACAGAATACTCATCTAGGAAGAAAATCCTAGTGGTTATGATTTTCTTAATACATAAACTCATTATGAAACATTTAGTGGGATTCGAAAATATTTATGTTATATTACATATTTAGGAATTATTATTGATATTATATATTAATTCAATGGGATTCTACTGTTATAGTAAATATTAATTGGTATTATCTTTAATGGAAAATAGTTATGTAGAAATTTGAGAGCACATGTTTCAATGATTTTATTGATTATAATATTTCATTAATGTTCATTATAATTATATGATATTTAATTTAGGACTAGTTATTGATATATTAGAAAAAATTACATAATTAAATATCTGATAAACTGAATGTATAAAATAATGATATTAAAAGTTTCATTATAAAATACATTTTTAGAATAATTTTTTAAAATTTTATGACCATTTACGCAGATTTAACTCATGAACATTTATAATTTAAATATTTAATTGTAATAGGATACATAAAATGTATCTCATAATGTAATATATATTGAAACCCCTATGTATTATAACTGAAAAATGAATAAGAGTAAAATAGTTCATATTTTTAGCACATGTATATTTTGATGATAAATGTGAGTTTTATAGTCTTATCTATGATTGTGATGTTAATGAATTAATAGAAACTAATACATGATACTAATAAATATTTTTATTATTGATTAATATTTATTGAATATGTTATGATATAATCTTCATGATATATGGATTATGAGAATCAAAGAAAGACTTATCTTTTTTTTTCTGCATTTAGGGTATAAAAAATATATGATATGGTATGAATCACCTAGAATGTGATTTTATAATGACATTATATTTATGGAGATAAGTGTGGGTGTAACACCTCGACCCCAGTTACCCAGAGTCGGTGCATTATTACATAACATTGGCATGATTACAAGGAATCAAGTCCCAAAGGACCGATTAGTTTATCAGTCTTGGAAAATAGATTACATACATGAATGTTACATTAAACTTCATAAAATACAAAACAAAATAAATAATCCTTTATGAATGCCATTATTCCCTTGTCTTAACCCTGCATATCAATCACAATGTACTTCTTGGAATCCTGGGAAAAATAAAACATAGAAAGGGGTGAGCTCAAATTCTCTGTAAGGGTACGAAATACAGCAGAAACCTTCATAAATAAGCATAAACATTTAAGGAAATGTATAACTAAAAAAATCCTTTTAAACTCAAACTTCAACATAGTATGGCAAAAATAAAATGAAATAATTCCATTTACTTATTCACATGGATATTCTACTAATCGAATAATCACATGAAATACCAATAACCACTTTCATAATGATGGAATGCATAATACCAGACTATCATAACCACATAGCCAAGGCCTAATACCAAGACTACAAATAAGATTTTGTCAAGGAATTGTGCCAAGACACTAGTTTGTCTCATGAGACCTATATATGCAATTTTTTTAAGAAGATACTTACGTTTAAAATTTCTCAAATAGACTCCAGTGTTTTTCTGAAATAATTATGCAAGCTTTTGAAAACAAACTAACTAATTCTGAGACTTCTTGACTAATTACAGGCCATGATGGGTCCACGCGCAATCCCTTCCTGTCTACCACACTCGAGAGTCAGGTTTTCTGAAAACATTTTTAAGCTTGCGTTAAATACGTATACATTTGCACTGGATTTTCATATATTTGAGAGAAATATCCCTTTTTTTGAAATAATTTTTAAGTCACATAATTATAAAATAAACCATTTACATTTTAAATTTTCTTATACGATTTTAAGGGAAGCTTCTATGATTTTATAATGGCAGAAAATATCTGCACTCATCGTATAAGTTAAAAAAACATTCATACCTTAATTCTGTCGAAATGGTTAAAACGAACCTTGTTTGGAAAACGACGGAATTATTACTTTATAAACAACTTATAAAAGTCAACAAGGGTATAAATGACATAAACCCATATTCTAGTAAATAGTAAAAAATGTTTTGAAATACATTTTTAAGAAACATGGATGTGGATGATAAAGAGATCCCAGTAGATTATTACGTATAAACAACCTCGGATAATGAAGATATTGTGAGATAAACCATTACCAATTTGGTAACTTATGAAACATAAACCCCTTGAATGAGATATCATATAATGAATATGTAAATACACATAAATTAATGTGTAGTACAAAAAGAATACAATTATGGGCAGTACATACAGCACACAAAAGATAATAGTGGCAATATGGCATGAACCTCACGGGAATAAAGAGTGAGATGAAAACCCCTTACCATGTAATTTTCCTTGGTTGGGGGTAGGATAAACTCCTGTATAATGGTGAAATAATAGTTATTAAATTATACAAGAATAATATACATTAATATGATATTATATATTATCTTTTAACATTGCTTTGTTAATAATATCTTAGTATTATTGTCGTTTCGGGTGTTAACTTACTCGTTATCTTTTATATGTTTTGTTATGTAATCCGTGGTTTTCATGGATAGTATGTATCTTATTCATATCCAGAATGATATCTAGTACTTAAACATTATTTTTAAATCATCAAATGATAATTATACATGAATGGATACGATGGAGAATGAATCTCATCGCGTTCGTGGAGACGGTTGTCCGTACCTACGCACAAGCGACAATGACATTCTTTTGATATTAAAATAATATATAATTGGATGGTATATCATATATACAGAATAATTATCATGTAATATTTAATATTTACATGAATTACACATCATTATTATACCCATCCAAATAATAATGTTTTGAATAACAATTACACCACGACATGGAGACGGTAAGCCGTACGTACGCACGTATGGTGAAATGTCATTCAAATGATAGATAGAATACTGAAATATGGTTGTAACATGTTTATAATAACATAAAAGTATATATAATATACTTTAGTTATTATTTTAGAATCGTAATAATAAATAAAGAAGAAGCGGAAGAAGAAAAGAACTTGAAAAGGGGTGGTGAAATCATTACCTCTTTTTCGGGTTCTTCCTTTTGATTTGATCAAAATGGCTCTTTAGGTTGGCTTTATGACTAATAGAATTCATCTAGGATGAAGTGAGGGATGTTTAGAGAGTATTTGGGCTGGGTTTTTCCGAACCAAAATGCTTTGAATGTTTAAATTAGTGAGAAGGGGGAGTGCCCTTTTATAAGAGGGGTGATGGGCACCTTTGGGAAAGCTAGAAATATTATTTTATAATAAATTCATATTCGGTTTCTAATGGCACATAAGTGTATTATTTAAAGGTTAATGTGGGAATGGGTATAAAACCACTCAACCAATAGAATTTAGACAGGTTTGGGTCACTATATTAACCTTATCTTTAAGTATTAACTCTTAGTTAATTAGTATCACTTTTACAATGTCTCTTTGTATTTTTATATTATATGGTTAATAAACAAACTATATACATCCAAGAGAACTACAAGTGGTCCATTAATGATACATCTATAATTATATAAGTCTCTTGGCCGAACCTTAGATTTTTAAAAATTTAATATCAATTAATAATATATTATTTTTTTTAAAAACTCTTTTATGTCAATTTTGACACTATTCAATAATTTATTTTTGTAAAAATCATAACAGAATTATTACTTTGAAAAACGTTAATTAAATCACTAATAACATTACATATTAATCTATAAAATTATTGGTATTTATAAAAAGTCTCAAATAAAATTTATTTGGGTATTGATATTATCAATTATTCTAATTTTTCACTATTAGGGTAATTACTGCATCACCATTGTGTGATAAATAAATTAAATTATATAATGTCTAAAAATTATAAATAAAATACCATTATGTAGGAAAATTTCTTATCTTTCTAATGAATACTTATAGTATAAAATCCAACATATATTACTCTATGTAAAATTTTTGTTTCTAAATGATATATGCTTGTGTCATTTTTGTATTCATTTTAACTTAATTAAAATAAAGTGTCTCTATCACTTACAAGTGGCTCCATGTGGTCAAAAAATCGACCCAAAGATGCCCATGGTCAGAAATTTATCAACCAATAAGGTTAGGACACATTTTAAGGTAATTTGTTATTATTATAATATTATTTTTAACCCTTATTTACCAGATTTACCCTTTAACCATGGTAAATAAAATATTTATCTAAGTAATTATTCAAAATGTCTAAAAATAAAAGTTATCTATTTAAACAATTTGAACATCCTGATTCCAATTATGGAATCCATTTTTCCAAATTCAAAACACAGAAGTGGAAGAAACTAATTTAAAATTAATTCCCTTTGTTAAAACAAAAAGCGTGTTTTAAGTGATAATAACTATCAAAAGATTGACACTTGTTTATGTCCGGTTTAATTGTGAAATATTGTCCAATGACCAACATTGTATTAAATGGTAAGAATATATTCTAAATATAATTTAAACCCACTCAGATTCATAAATTATCACTACCAATTATTTTGGATAAAAAAAGTTGTTTTTAATTAAAATTTACTAATTTTCACTATTCATCAAAATATAAAAGTTATTAGAAAAGTACAACAATTTCACCCTAGGCTAAATTTGATATTAAGAATCCAAAATTGAAGTCCATTTTTAGATATTACAATTATAAAATTTGAAAAAGTAGGTATTACTATTCATTACGACTAGTTTGATTTGTTGTAGTGTGTGTTAGAACTCGAAGTTGCGTACAACACACGCTACTGTATTATTCAAAGAGAAGAGTATCGTGGAAGCTTGTAGTGTTACATTGTAAAAAATTTTTATGTCCCCATTCTAAAGAATAAATTTATGTAGTCAAATTGAATATATAAAAGTTTAAAATATTGGATTTAAAAAGGGTTCATTATTAAAGTTGGTAAAAGAGCATTTTTGAAAAATACTTCTTTTATCTGAAAAAAAAGGAATTTGTTCTTAAATTTTTTCTAAAATACTAATAATATGGATTCTAAAATTATAAGTATTATTTATGGTTCAAAATTTAGTTAATACCATTCATAACCTCTTTTGAACAACTTGTTTGGTAAGTCATGGTGCACTTGAACTCGGTGTTACGTGTAGTGAAAGTTATTGAATTGTTTTGAAGAAGTACATACTATGAGATCATGGGGTGTTATAGTGGGAGAAAACATGAATGAGTTATGAATAACTATTATGTTTAAAAAATCATGATGATTTAGGTAACAAAGGATCTATTAATTTTTGGAAAATTTGAATTGATATTATTGATATCCCTAGACTCGAATATTTATTTAATTGACATGATCTATTATATTATTTGTGATGTTTTACTCATTTTTCAAATCATGATATTATATAGACTAGAGTGTGACTTCATGGCCAATTTATTGATGATATGAGTTAATTATTAATCTAATATATGATTCGTTAATGTTTAGTTTTTATAGAGAATCACATAGTCATGGAAAAGGAATTTAATGGAAAATATTTAATTAGGGTATATATATATATGTGTGTATACATGATTGTATGAATGATAACTATTTTTTAGGTAATATAATTAAATTTTTATAATCATATTTATTAATGAATATTTCATGTTAGAAATTTTATCCCGAATGATGTATTTGTTAAGATTGCCCTCACCTAAAATCATCACAAGGTATATATAAAATTACTAGGAAACGATTTATTTTAAGTATAGAATATAACAAAAATAAATTTGGGCCCTCTATATTAATATTATCATCAAAAGCTTGTGTTACACACAAAACGAACAAACATAATAATCAACGAAAAAATGTAGAAATGTTAATATTAATATAAAATTATAATCATTAATTGATGAAGTGATAATTTTAAATTAAAATAATTATATATTATTATTTTATTAGATTAATATTTTATAATATATTTCATTTAATATGTAAATGTTATTTTAGTTTACATTATTAATTTAAATTGATAATAGCTATAATATTAATCTAATAATTTATATTTGTCTTTATAAACTAATATATCATTATTTAATTTTTTTAGAAAATATATTATGTATAATTAAAATCACTGATGATTAAAATTGTTATTTTTTTAATAACAGAATATTAACTCTATATATTTTATTTCCATTTAAAAACAAATTTTAAAATTATGTATTTTTTGTATATTTATCAATATTTTTTGATTTTTCATAAAAATTGTAGCTTAATATGAATTATTGAGATTTTTATAATAATAATTTTTAGGTGAATAGATAAAAATTAAATATTAAAAAAATTAAAAACTTTATTTAAATTATTATAATATATATTTTAACAATAATTTCATAATTTTCTAAACCAAATCTATATTTTATTTGTGAATTTATAGTTTTAGTTTTTTTATTTACAAAAAATTATTGGAAATTTTAGAAATAATGTAATGATTGTTCAATTAAAATATTAATGAATTACAAATTTAGTAATTAAAAATAAATTTCTTTCCCATTTTAGAAAATAAAATTATAAAAATTTTTTAAATTGTTTAATTATTATATAAAAAATATTAATAACAACCAATTAATTTTAACTTATACTGGATAAGTTACATTTTTTAACACCAGTTTTCCCTGTAAAAATAAAAGGGGATTAAAAGGATTAACCAATATATAACGTCCGATAAATGATTATATCATGATTTATAATGGGACATTGAGAAATTATTCACATTATCACTTAATATCTCTATTATTTACATCATTCATAGATAACATACATTAGTGTGGAATTAATTAAAAATAAATTTGGGTATTGAAAAAATATCCACACCTTTTATCTTATAAAATGGGAACTCCTATCATCACATCTCCCACTCCACAACCCCCTAGGTTCATACTAAACATTACATATAACTCCCTATTTCATAAATATAAACATTTATAGGTATTATTATTCTTAAAATTAATTATATAAAATCTTTAATGCCAATTTATAATGATACAATCCAATAGGTTATGTATATATTTCAAATCATTCATTTCTTATTTATTTTATTATATGTTCTAGTTCTTCCTAAAATTATATTACATCATTTTAAATTTATAATATTCGAGTTATTAGTATACTAGTATTTTGTTATAATGATGGTAAAAGTATTAACCACCTCCCCCTTTCTTATAATGATTAATTAAACCATCATTTGTGTGTTTTATAGACCAAAACAAAAACAAAATGATATCTTTTGATTTTCTTAAAAGAAAAAAAATATTGATTCTAAAATAGAAAATACTAATTAAGAATTAAATTTATGACATAATTTAGATTCATAAATGATAACTCATATAACTCATTTTACCTACTAAATGGAAAAATAAATCATTATCTATGTGTATGTGTGGACTACCACCACTATATAGCAATTGATTTCAAATTTATTTTCATCATTATTTTATATAATTAGACATCATTGAGGGTTTAATAGTTAAAAATAATTATTTTTAAATTATTTTGGGGGTAAAACTAAAAAAAATAAACTATTTAAACATATTATCAATGAAAAATCGTGGAAAATTAACGGTTCAAAGGGGACATACTATGATAAAAAATGGATACTTTTGATTAATAAATAACATCATATAGGTAATATTATTCTTCAAATAATTTGATATTATGTTATAACTCATTAATAGACAGTATTATTTGTTAGTATGATTTTGGTATAATGATATTACAATAAAATAATTTCAGAATCATCTGTTAATAATCCTATGTTTATATTTTGGTACGTTTAACAAAATACATTAACAATGACATGAATTTATATCATGGATTACAATGTAAAACCATAGTATTTTCAATGTGAAATAAATATGTGAATAATATTAATTTTTTTGGGTCATATAAATCCTTAATCCATTAATTTTGAGGATATACATTATGGTTATGAATCTCAAAAATGTACTTGTTGTCGATCACATCTTGAAGGATAATGGATAAAAATTAATATAATGTAATTGAAATGTAAAAAATAATTATAAATTATACCTTAGTGTTACACTAATTACTAATTAAAGTTAAATTTTAGTTAATAATACTTCTATGTGAGTATGAAAACACATATTATGAATACCCATATCGAAATGGGTTTTTCATAGGAGAATGCGAGAAGTCCATATTGAAAAAATGGGAGTTATAGTGTTAGGTGAGTAGGGGTGTAAATGATGGTAGTACCATTGATATCCAAGGTGATGGTGAATGTGTTTATTTAAGGTCCCTAGTAAATGTATTTGGCCTATGATGAATGAGGATAGTGGGATGTAGTTGGTGTGGCCGACCGTGCGTCTTGATCATTAACAAAAATATCTATTGGAAGGTGGAAGAATGGCTGTTTCATTATATAGAGTGAGGGATGATAGATTCATCCATTAGTTAGTGAGATAGGATTCACTATTTTAGAGTTCTAGACCAGTCTTTGTGTGTGGAAAGTGGGTGTTAGGGGCGGGTCAGCCTTCACAGGCATGGTGTGAAATCACTGTATAGATGAATAAATGTCATAGATTCGGGCATATAGGACACTTATACGTGGGATTAATACCCCATTAGGCCTTCGAAGGACATGTAATGGAATTCATCTTCCTAAAATAATAAGAGGGTTCTTCTTTCAATAAAAATTTCTAGACTTCCCCCATACATGATAAAAAATGAATTTTTGTTAAAGAACAAATATCATGTCAGATACTAAAAACAATGTGTAAACTATTTAAATTATAAACACCCCATGTTGAAATTAATTTTAAAAAATTATTTATATATATGTGTGTTGAATAATTTTCATTGAGAAGTATAAATGATTTTAGTTATGAATAAGGTTATTTATTATGAAATCAACATACTTAATATAATTATTCAAGTAGTTTGCTTCATATGAAAAATAAATCAACACCATGTTAAGGGATAACTGTTTCAATTTTCATTCCTTGAAACATATTATTTATTATACGCAATGATTTCTTTGGAATACATTATAAAAAACCTATTTAATATTTTGTATCATGTTCCTCTATTTTTTTATATTTAATGTTTAATTTAATATCATAATCTTCAATGGGTTTCTATTTGAAAATGTTTAATTACAATAGTTTTTCCGGGCTTCAATTCATTTTCATTGGGAAATAATATAATTTGTGATCTATGATTTCCTTGTATAATGTATTTAAATCCCATATATTTATTTGCAAAATAATTTTTAAGGTTTCATGGTAAATATTAAGCCTAATCATATCTTATTATTAAAATGGATGTTGATTCAATTGTAATCCTAGTGGAATTTGTTTTTGTTAAATAAATATTTTCTCATAGATTTATAACCATTTTCATGAAATTAATTTATTCAATATGGGTTCTTATACCAATGGATATATTATCAGATATTGTGTCATATTTTCTAGAAATTATAATTCTTATAAAGAAATATTGTTCCCATATTTCTTACCATATGTTCTATATTGCAGGTTAGGGATACAAATAGGTTTAATCTATTTTCATAGAGTTTTAATTATTTATTTTGAGAATTTTCATAACATGGATGGTTTATACCTCTATAATATTAAAATATAAGTTATTTTATAATGTTCATTAGAAAATTAAAATTTTAATATAATGAAGGGTTTATTACTCTTTTTAAACGATAGTTTTAATGAAATGTTATTTCTATTTATTAAAAATATTATTTAATAACAAAATGTTTTAAATTTGGCTCCACATATTAAATTAAAAATCTAATAACATTTCAAGGCTCCATTTGTGGATATTATTTTTTACAAAAAAAATATTTTAATTATTTCACTGATCATTAATAAAGTACACTTTTGACTGTATAATGTTTTATTTTATTTTATATCAATGCTAAACTTTTCTATATAATCTATTTTATTTTTCCATATCTATTTTCCTTTTCATATTAAAATATTTTTTCAAACATGGAATTTATGTGACATACATTATTATCCATCCAATATTTATATTTATAATTTTTTGAATTTGACTTTTGTTGTCAAATATTTTGATTCATGTTCCATTATTTTGTGATGTAGTTAAAATCATTAATATTTATGTAATTTCTTCATCTATGTCAATATCCTTATGAGTCTCTGATGTTACACTTGAGACATTTTCTTTTTGAATGATCCAACATATATTCCTAGATTTATTTGTAAATGTTCTTAACTAATATATATATGATCAAATCCTACCTTTATCTTACCAAACTATCGTCTGTGAATAGTTTTTATTTTTCTTCAAAATCCATTACTCATTGAGTACCCAACTTTTCATTACAATTATTTGATTGATTTACACCAATATTTCATATATCCATTGATTGGGGAAATTATTGACATAAATGTATTCCCTTAATCTAAAATGTGTAAAAACCATATTCTATATCTTTATTAATGATTTTTTAAATATAAATATACGAAATATCAACAGAATCCCATTTTTTAATGAGTATATTATGTTATGATTATTTATGGAATTATAATCATTTTCCTTAATTGAATCTGTTTCAAAAGGATATGAAACCCATTTTAATCTATGGGTTTATTTTGATGTGCTAAATATAACCCATTCTTGTTCCATGGGTTTTATAAAACGATGAATATCAATTTCATATAGCACATTTATGTACATACGGATTACAGATGCTGTCCTATATCACTCTAAAAAAATTTGATAAAGATTTATATCTCATATAATTATTCTACATGTGTTTATTTTAATTTCACATATTTGTGGGCATTGTTGGTGTGGATAATTATTGTATTGATTTCTATAATAATGTTTCGGTCCTATTTAAAATATGTTCCTTCTATTTATGATTATAATTACGAAAAGGTTATTCTCAAACGGCTCATGTTTGTTAACATATTTTTTCATACTATTGGATTAAGTTATTATGTTATTAAAATAATACTTAAATGTTTTTCGATATATTCCATATTAAGAATATGTTATTATATATCGAGATTATACCCATATACTCAACTTATTACCACTTATTTTATTTTTAACACTTATGTTTAGACTTATTGTGTGTATGATATAGCCTTTTTCCTATGATTCCACTTCCCATGTTCTGATGATATAAAAAATGTGATCTGTATACAAACATTTATTATATGGATATCTTTTTGTGAGATAATGAGGACTTATTATAGAATGAGAAGATTCTTATATAGGATGATTAATGTCTTATTAATAAATAGAGATAGGTTTTTTTAGTTAATGATTTGACCTAATTCAATAAAACACAAAAAATTAATAGTATTGGGAATTTGTAAAAATGAAATCTTTCAATTTTTTTTGTGAGGATGATCCAGTTACATAAAAGGGTCTTTATAGGATCTATATTCCCATGGATTTTCTTGTTTATTCTATTAACTTCATTTGTGTACTCAATCTACTCCACTAATTTTTATGTAAAAAAATATTTTCTTAGTATTACTCACTTATATAAAGTCCTAAAACATATTATGTAACATAAATCCTGCTTATCATAATTTTTAGTCTTAAAATTTTCATATACTACTTGTTATGTTATAATATGTTTCACATTATATAAATACTATAATATAAATATTAATATGACTTTAAATTTATCAATTTTATTATTATATATATTTAAATTATATATTAAAAAAATAATTTTATTTTATGTTTCGTATAATCATCTTATAACTACACTATTAATTATTATTTTATTTAATATTATTAATTACAAAATATACAACTTCATATTAAATTAAAAATATATCAAAAAATATATTAATTTAACATTTTATATATTTATTTCTATTTTATAATTTATAAACCATACTACGTATATATTCCATTAAATTTCTTATTATTTCACGTATCATTTATATTCATCCACCATAAAATGATAAAAAATATGTATTAAATATTATTTTGTTAATATATAGCTCAAAGATGGAGAAATTAAATATATCCCATGTGTTTATTTTTAAATTCAAATATATAAAATATTACTTTATGTTAATGAACGTATTGAGAAATTATTTCATATATAATAAACAGAAATACATTAAAGTTAATATATTAAAATCAATATTTTTTTAATTTATATAGAAATAATTTCAATTTCATAGAAGATACATGATGTTAAAATAAATCAATGTTATTTATGTAATAAAATGATGCATTAGAAAATTATTTTAAGATAATATTAACTATAATCATTGGATGACACCTTTTACCCCTTATTTAACGTGTGTACCCACAATTATAATGTTACATTCAATTTTAAATATATTATTGGGTTATTATTATATCCAATATTAAATTTATATTATTATAATGGTAAAGTCTCAAAAAATACACTATAAAAACCATTAGTTGTCTATAGAATTTTCTATTGGGACACAAGCCCTTAAGAAAATGCCTTTCATCCAAAATACTCAGTGTTAATTATATTTCGAATTTTTAAATTTTCAAATGAAATTTTTATCTTGAAAAATTTTCCTAAACTGATATCATCATCACATACAATTATACTATATCATTCCATTGGAACCCCAAGACCAGCTATAATGGGTGAAATATTAATCAAATTGTAATTCTTCCCTTTATTTTTTTAATATATATTTGGAATAAATGAATCATAAATTACCAATATCAAATAATTGCATCAATAAAAATAAATTATCACATTCCATTTAACGATCTAATGAATTATTCAGTTTCAAATAATATTAAACAAATAAAAATTAAATTATCAATTTAATGCATTAAATATATTGGAAAAACTATAATATATTTGATATGTCATATTATCTCTAGTTATTCTTGTCATCATAAAAGATTATAATCATTACTAAGCCATGTGAAATATTTTTTTGAAAACATTGAAGGAGTAGAAAACTAATTATTATGGGACATAAAAATAGACGACCATTAAAATAGTTAAAAAACCAAGTAATAAATTTTTGTTTAAATTTTATCTATATATTTTTAATTCTTTCTTTATATGATAATAAATTTTCATTTAGCTTATGGAAATTCTTTTGTTTTAGATTTTTTTATAAACAATAATATGTCAAAATCTATATTGAGTGTATTTTAAAAATAATAGAATTCCAAATTCATTATAAATTATTTAAAATTAAATATAATCATATAATATATTAACACAATAAAAATTTACTTCACAATATAAATTTTATAATATTTCCATATCAATGAATTATGGTGATTTTGAAGGGAATGTTTCTTCTAATATTAGAAAATAAAACCATGAGTTTTATTATATTATTAAAGGATATATAGGGATAACCAATAAATTATAGAAAATATACAAGAATTTTGTGGTTATATCAACATTTATTTTGTATTTTCAAAATGATGTAGTTACTTTTGTAAACAATTCTTTGTATTTTTATTTTTTCATTTGTTTTTTCCATCATGAATTTATTTCAAAAAAAATAATGCAATTGGATCAAATTAATTAAGGAATCATGAGTCATATTAATAATGTAGTTATTATTTTGGAAAACTATTAAATTAATAAATTTTTTTTCTATAATTATATAATAATTAAAAACAATACCATGGTTCCGAGAAATATTAAAAAGGGAACGAAAATTTATACTAAATAATTAAAAAAATTTAAAACATAGTGGAATGACGATGAGAATAAAATGGTTCATAGAGACAGAATAGATCCAGAATAAATGAATACCATGGTAAAAATAAATTATCCCATAATAATAAATTACACTCATAGAAAAATTTTCATGGATAAATATTAATTACACATAAAATAATAATTTTGAAATATATGTTTCAATTAAGAGAATGATTTCATCACAAAGAACCATTTAACCTGATCATAATTTTATAAACTTAAAATATTAAATATAAAAATTATTCCATCATACACATAAATTGATAACATCGAAATAACATAATTAAACCAACATGACATAAGAATTAACTATTAAAAAATCATCATTAAATTTTATAAAATGTGTCTTTGAATAAAATTATTCTATATAAGGATTATCTTTAAAAAAAGAATATTTTTTAAAAATAATATATCCCCATACAAATAATATCATGTTAAATATATCAAAATAAAATTTTAATATTTAAAATATTTTCTTATATATATTCATATTAATAAAAAGAGAAAATAAAGTTAATTTTTTCTATTAAAATATTTCATTGAACATAACACCATAGTTTTTATGACACGTTTCCACTACATAAAATATTATAATAAAATTATTTCTTAAAATTATTCATAATTAATTAGGTTCCATTTTAAAATTTAAATAATTTAATTTATATTTAAAAAAACATTCACTTAAGGTAAATATACATAAAAAGTTTCTATAAAATATCTCTTACACTTAAACAAATAATGAAAAATTGAAGTTGAAATAATAAAATTTTAAAACATATAAAGGATTTGATTTTTTAAGATATAAATTTTTAAATTATTTCCCTTTACACATAATTTAAAAATTTACAAAAAAAATCTATCTCTTTATAAAAAACATAATTATATTACGTTAACATTTTTCATAATTTTTCTATGGATAATGTCTCATTAGAATATATACTCCCCCCTAATGACTATATAATAATGCGATACAAGTAACATGCATATTTTCCTCCTGATGAAATCTCAAGATCGACAAATAAATTATGGGATCCATTATATAGCCAAATTCCATTATGATTAATGTCATCAAATAGGTATCCTAATGGGTTACTCTATGGTTTAGTGAAATAAAATAAATTGAACTTATTACATGGTCCCTTATTTTTGTAGTTTTCTTGAAAGACCAGTATATCAATGATATGTCATATTATGAAAATATATTTTACGCCTACGAACTGTATTATTATGTTCATGTATATATCCATATATATTGACTCTACTAATGAACAAAAACTATTATGTGGAAAATTATTCATTTTAATTTATTTATAATTTTTATCCCAACATTATCTGCCTCATATTCCCATAGTTATGATCACATCATTTTTTCCATTACTACTAAAACAAATGTTAATGATAACTTATAATATTATTGTTTATGACATGTGTTTATTAACTCTATGGGGATCTTATTGAATCAATATATAATGATAATTATATATTTTTATATATATAATACCTGATAATAATATCAATACAAACATGAGGAAGGAGGAGACAATGGATTATGTTACTACTTTGGCTCTTTGTGATTCATTATATCATTCATCATGTGAATCCACTACCTCACAATGATATATATATATATATATATATATATTATCAATAATAATATACTATAGTTGTTGGAGGGAAGTTAATTATGATACAAGACTTATTTTTAAAAACATTACATGGATAAGACTATAAATCCATCATGAAGTATTTTTCATTAAAAATGGTTTAATAGTGGAATATTATATATAAATAACACATTGAATTTTCTGGGAACATAATTCTCCTCTAAATTAAAATTGATGAGTTAACTGGCCCATGTTATTAGAATGGGCTTAGAGTTGCACCATAGTCACTTCGTCGTGTGGGCATATGTTGTACCTCTCAGTGCACTAAACTGTGTGGTCACTTATACCGAATGACCATATAAAATGAAGAAAAATTCATTGTTTAGAAATCATTGTATATATAAAATTATTATTATTTGATATTTTATAAAAATAATATTTAGAGTAAATATGTTTGAAACAAGTATGATTTCTGAAATCCATAAACTAACCATATTTTTTTAGAAGAATAAAAGTTTTGAATTGTTATAGTACTTGGTTTTATAATAAATTATCTAACCATTCAACAGTTCGTAGAATAATATGTATAATTTTTCATATCTATAATCATACTATATTATTTTTTGGGTAAATAATTCATATAGGAAAACACTTAGTTGAGACAAATTTTAAACAATTGTTACCCAAATCTTTTTTAAGAAATATCAATAGTAAAAAATCCTATTGGTGATTTTTTTTATATTTTAGAAACAAAATTCAAAAATTTTGATTCATTTAAGAACTTATTTATCTATGAAACTTATATATTATATTTTATTGTAAAATATATTAAACCTCTTAACATACAAGAATCATAATTTTGTTTCTCAATTAATGTAATCAATTATTAACATACCTATTTCATAATATTATTCATGGATTAAATATCTGCCAATCATTTTTTTTCTGTTTTCTGATGCCGGTTTAAATGGATTAAATATAAATAATGAATATTTCAACTATGTTAATTGAAATACTATGTGATATATAATCTCATTTCATTGATAGTTTGTTATTTATATGTATTGATATGAGTATTGATGGGGGGTTGATTTATTTTTCAGCAGTAATGATTTTAATGATGGTGGTTCATTATTCCCTACCACCCTAATTATATAATATGGTTTCGATTTGATATTATGAGTGTGTGAAGTGATGATTGATGATTCTAGCATCATATTAGAAACCATTTATGGGTTTTTATGGTAGGTATCTTTCACTTAAACAACAAATATTATTTAATATGTGATCATATATTTATTGGAGGGGCGAGAGAATAGAGTATTTGGCGTTGGGGATAACAGTGGAAAATTATTACGGATGTAGTTGTAAGATATTTTTTTTGATGATACGGTTATGATTCTATATTAGATCAATGACTTATTTAGTTCTCAATGCATATCATAAGATTTTTTTGTTTAACAATTTAATTCCATATTGGTTGTTATTTGTTTGGTGCTTGATTATCATCCTTCTACCTGTGAAATTTAGACCATGGGTAAGATGTAACAAAGTATAAATCTAATAATCACACTATTTATATAAATATTTTTTGTTGTACTAGATTTATTTAGTGGTCAATCTAGAAAATATTATCTTGGGGTTTTTGAGATGTTATTTAGTCACTACCAATGATTATATTTTATAATTTTTATAGAGAATTTTTATTTTTAATTTTTTGAAATCTTTTAAGAACTATGGGATAGATTGGGTTTATTTTTATTTTATGTGTTGTTTTATATTTATAGTTGATTATCCTATCACAATATTCTATATAATATAAATTTTATTTCCTTAGATTGGATTTTTTATTCCTTTGGTTCTTGTTATTGTCATTTTAATACTATGGAAGGGACTTTTGGGTCATTATATCTCTTCTATCATTATATACCTATGAGGTGTTCCTCTAGAGAGAGGGGGACCAGAATAATTCTTATTGAAGGATTCATATGAGGTATAGGATAGATTTCGGGGTTATGATCTAGGTGTCTTTCCATAGGTTCTTTGGTAAATGATTCATGTCAATTTTCATGCATGAAATATTCTTGATAGATTAGATATGACATTAGATTTCAAGGCCCCCATGATCTAATGCAATTAAAATAATCTTATTTAGTGGATACATTTGTTTGGCCTATTTCTAAGGAACTTTCATATTATATATTCTTAAATCATGATATATTGTATTCATATAAGATTTTTTTGATTTTGGGAAATTAAATTGGAATTGATAAATTAAACCTTGTTAAACATTAACTCAATCATACTTTAAGTATATCATTTATTTTATTGAATTTATTAAGTTTATTATCAATTAACTAAAAATTAACTTATTTTTATTATCAAAATAATTTTCTGAGAAAAGTGAGAAACCACAATTTACCACCTTAATGCCAAATTAAACCATAATAGAATAAAATTCAATTCAAAAAACAGGATCTGGATCTCCCCAGCAACTACCTCGTCTAAACAAACCCTCACTAATGCCTGAAAACTCAGTTAAATGTCTTGCACATTGATAAACGATCCCAGAACCTATTGCATGGACATACCCTCTCATACATTCAACTCCAAATAGAATGTATAGTTGAAGTCTTCTTACTCTGAACCACATCTAATGCAGATCCCAAAAAAAAGGCTGAATGAAACACACCAAACGTCACTTCATAACACAAATAAATAAGATATCCAAAAGTAGACTGAAATAAGACCATAAACACATATACCATGAAACAAGCTCCACTGATTTAACCAGTGTAGTTGATGAGTAATTATAGACTACCATAGTCATTTTCCCTAATATATTTCTATGATATAGATATTACAAGAATGTTAGTTTTCTTATCACCATATTTGCAAACACATAAGAAAGGTGGTCCTAGGAATGTATATACTCCCCAATGATAATTTTCCCTAACTTGAAACCTCCGACAAATATTAGTTCATGTTTTCCCATCCAAGAATATTTCCCCTCATTAAGGGTCTCCCATAATTACCTCCCATCATTTTACTGGCCACCTCTTTTGAGCATTTAGAAGTAAGACATGCTCTACCACTTATTCATCAGATAGTACTAGTAATTTCAAGGTTTTCTCAACCTAAACCTCTTCTCTCGAATGACTCACATCCTCTGTTTCAACCTTTTGGTGTTATCCTTCCAAAAAGATCAGGTATCTAATAGAGGTGGTAAAGAGGAGTAATACTTCCTACCCATCCTCCTCTGATTACTCCAATTACTCTTCGTCCTTGACGCATCTCCTCTCGAAAGGATATGATCATCTCCATTGCAATAATTAATGCATCCCCAGACATCCTTCAATGGGTTTGGGACTGTATGAGGGATGTATCATTAATATTGAAATGAACCATATTAGGATGAGTTTAAGATTTCATGTTTTCTGATTAATTATAGTTTGTGTTTTTTGATCAATTGGTAGTTATTGTGATACAAGTATCTATGTTTTAGTGGTTAATGGTGTATTATGGTGACCAAAATGTGATAGATGTGTTATTTATAAAAATTTAGAAGTATTTCTTTAGGGAATTAATTTCACTGATTTTTAAGATGAAAAAGAGTTAAAATTTTCTCTCTCTTCACCAGGGGTGTTGTAGTATGATATAAAATGCTATCATGTTTAAGGGACACTTATTATTTGCTCCTAGTAATTTTATATATGAGATGTCTATTTTTTCCATAATTTGAGGAGATTATAATCCCAAAAATTATGTTTGCAATCACCCCATGAATACATTAGACATCTGTGGAGGTGAAAAAAGATTAGTAGGTTATCAGGTGAATTATTTCTTTGGGAGGGGATCCTCAAGGGATAGATCTCTATAGATTAGTGATGATAAGGTATTAATGATATTTGTTATATATATTTATGAATTTTGGGAATTCATAAATGGGGAACGAACTATGGAATATGCCTTCACATCCATCTTGGATAATTGGTTTATGAAAATCTGTTTGGGAATTCAGATTTTCATGATATGTTTTCATTGGACATGGTTACTTCTAGAATCAGTTTTTGACTACTCAGGGGGGATAGTTTTAGGTAGGTAGCTTTCCACTTTCTACAAATATTTTTTGTTTCCTTTGATGAAATTTATACAATAGGGACTAATGATGAATGGATAGTAGCTGATGAAATATAGAGTTTGAAGAGGGTTTGATCATGATAGTCACCTTCCTCCAAGGACCTAGGTTAGTGTTAATTCATGGAGTATGATAGCAGAGCAGTAGAATAGTTGGTCATAGTCATCTATATGTAATATAGGAAGAAATGGAAGAATGGAAAAATTTTATTATGTGATCGAATAGTTTATCTTCTATAATTTTTTATTCTGTATATAACATAGCTACATCAAACTCCATTTCTTCTCCTACTCTGGTCAATATCATAGGACTGGATGTTGATGTGCCTCTAGATTTCTCCATTTCATCTATACTGGATGGATGAATGATTGTTATTTTTGATGTGTGTTCGAGATATAGGATGGTGAGGGGAAAACACTATTTAATATAATATTTATTAATCGTTTTTTATTGTTAAAACCATATGATCATTCACATGGAATGGATTGGATGTATTCCATTCATGATTTCATTAATGATTCTGTGTGAGACGTTCATTTTCTAATGTGAAGGGTTGTCAAGGGATATTATTTTTCCTGAAGAGTTATTTAATTGGTGGAAGGAATATGAAGCCCCCACTTTCATAGTTTTTGAAGATATTAGGTGATAATATAATAATGAATATTCAAATAGAGGGGGAAGAGTTCATGTATCTCTTTCTAGATGAGCTTATGACTCATACCTCTTTATGTGATGTTAATTTTTTGATAGAGTGATAAATTGGCTTATCTATGATATCGATGGATCCCCATTGAATGTTGAATATGGATTTAGGAGATTCGAGGTTTTTGGTTATTTATATGAGGGATATTTGATTCATATGAACTAGTATATCATCTTTGGGATCCCCAGTTTCATTCAATAAATAGTATGATGGTAGTATGAGTATATAAATAGTCATTCATAGTGTACACCAGGTGATAATTCTGATATTTTACCCAAATATGAGTTTGTATGATCTTTTATACTAGTTTAATGGTTCTATTGAGTTTTTAAATATATATTTTCATTATTTATATCACAATATTATGGTGAAATATGATGTTATCATTATGAATTCATTCAGGTACAACTATGTAAACAACATGTTCATGGTCATTCCATTCGGTGTCATAAATGCTTTATAATTATTGATGAGGATCATGAAAAACATGTTCATTGATTTCATGGAATAGTTCATCATAAATTTCATTGATCACATATTGATATACTAATTTTCATACGGGGAGTATTCGTGTCATAACATATTTTTCATGTAAAAACCCAGAATTTCATTGTAATTTTTTTAAATACATTGGAATTTTACGAGTCTGCAAAAATTGACGATATGTGATTTCGAGGCATGTAGTGCCCGGAATGAATTTCTGATCTTTATTTCCTGTACGTTCAGTAAACGTGTGAGTGTTTTTTTATAACTTTTTAACCGGTGCTCAGAATTGAAATATGAGGGCACCATTGAACGCACACCACCGATTTTCCCTCAATGATACTTTCACCTCGATGGTAATTGGTCGAGGGTGAAAGATATTTTATTGGGTTTTTCGTGGAAATAATAAAATAAAATAATCACACATTTTATTTGGTTTGTTGAAACCACCATCTGGAAGTATATTAGTGGGGACCACAAGACCCTAACCTCCCATGAGAGGTTATGGTGGTGGGGACCATCCGAGCCTAACCTCCAATGAGAGGTTAAGGTGGTGGGGACCACCGGAGGCCTAATCCTCTTGATCATCCTGCTTAATGAGGGAGAGACCTCACATCTCACTCTTTAATGTGGAGGAGCCTCTTGAGTTTCCTCGACATTAATTATGCCAATGCACCACTTAATTTTTTCCAACATAGTTAATTAATTAAGACTTTTTGAATTTTTAACTATGAACTAAATAGACAACAAAATCTATTATGTTGTATACTAGGAATTTTTATTTGTTAGATCCTTTGAAGAAAGCTATCCATTTAAGAACACCAATAGAAAATGCTGACTATGACTCTGACTTCTTCCATGAGACTTTCGTTGATGAGGAACGTATTTAACGTCAACGAACCAACGTTTGATGAAACACAGGTATTTTTGATGTCCGTATATCACCCAAAACATCATCTCCTTCCCCATGGGTATTCTATGATGAATCAAATGAGGTAGGGGTTTATTTGTGAATGAATACATTTCCCATGTTCTTTCTTTAAATTCTTTTTCGGAATTGGGAATAAATTGTTGTGGGAGGTCATAAAGCATGGCATACTCCTTAAAGTTCTTGTTGAGCCATATGCAACCACCCAAACACGGATGGTAGGGGAAAAAACATGGAATGACCACTCCACAAATCATGTGATGATTTTTGGTGTATAACGTGATGAAGGTGACAGTGCAACGACACCATCCTGCGGCCACTGCCGCCTCGTGACATCTGCGCCCTTGAGGCACCCCTACGTTTGAGCCGCTCCGCTGCAGCTACGGCCCCCGCACACCACGGCTCTGACCCCTATGGCAGCGCCACACCACCCATGGCCATCGATGTCTGAACCAAGCCACCACTGCTGATCGGGCAGAGCCGTTGTCACCATCCCTCAAGCCGCCACCGCCGTCTGCCGCACCACTGTCGCCATCCACCGATTCGTCGCTGCTGTCTGTCGAGTTGTCGTCATCCTGCTAAGCTGCCAGCCAAGCCCCCCCCCCCCCACCCCCCCCCCCCCCCCACCCCCTCCGGCTGCACTGCCCGCAGCCGCGCCATTCTGGCTAAGCAACCCATGGCCCAGCCACTCTGGCAGATCCGCCCTATGGTCGCGCCGCACTGCAGCCATGCACTGCCCTACAGCCCCTCACTGCTCCAGTCGAGTCGCACGACGACCTCGCGCCATCCGCAGACAAACCTCCATGGCCCCTCGTGGTTTGACGAAATTCCCCCCATGCTGAGCTACCGAGTACAGGAAGGGAAAGATCCAGCATACCTGGCAAGGTCGGGGCGACCGGGTCTGGCCGGACCTAGGCCCACTAAGATCCATTTACTTCTTTTGTCCATAACATTTTCACTGGACATATGTGTGAAGAACCGTTAGTGGTGCTATAAATATTAGAGTGATAAAGTCCCTTTGAGTATACCCCACTAATTTTTTGGATTATGATGGGGAATGGTGAGGTTGGATTGAGAACGAATCTAACCGGACCCAGAGGACTAAAAGGCTAATAACTCACAGACTGGGCATCTGATGGATGCTTCCTCTATTGTGTTGAGACCCCTATGATGTGTAAAACCATATATATACATTCTTAGGGGACATCGTGTCATTTGGAGTATCGATCAGTAGCTCGTGGTGCAGATCCACCTAGAGACGAGTGAGCATAGTGCGGGAACCCAGTAGCTTGCTGAGACTTGATGACTGCTGACCTTTTCGACTCAGAGTGACTTCACATGACTAGTGGGGAGCCCCTATATGTGACGTGGAAGACCCATGCAGGGGATCACCTTTGTGTGACACTGCAGACCCACGGTACTTGACAAGAGGGGTACCCTAGCAGGCGATGTTGGGGAGCGCCTCTATGTGACGCGGCAGACCCACATTACTCGAAAAGAGGATTACCTCAATAAGTCATGAGGGGGAGCGCCTCTGTGTGACATGGAAGAACCATGATGGGGATCACCTATATATGATGTGACAGACCCATGGTAATGAACATAAGGAGTACCTCATCAGTCCAAGGTTTGTGGAAAGTGCCTCTGTGTGATGCGGTAGGCCCACTATACTCGATAGAGGTGGGGTTCTCTAATAGCCGACGTGTACGATGATGTGACAAGAGATGTTACTTGTTACTAACCCTAGAATAAATCCTAGTGTGAGATAAGTTAGTTTCTTTGTGTTTTCCCTCATGATTTTGTTGGATCACTTTATAACATTGGTATTTTAATGGGCATATACCTATGTAGGGGTATCTGTTTATTTCATACATTATGGTTTATACTTGGTGAATTTTGTTAGACCTTGAGGGTATCAGGGTCCCTAAAAAGTAACATTATACTCACCCCTTGCACAGGCTATGCCCGCACATCATTATTTTCGGTGAAAATGGCAGATAACGTGGACTGAAGATGTGCGTTCCAGGTCTGGATAGTGCCCAGAGGTGGACCTTACTGTGTTTCGATACGCAGAGGAGACGGACTAATGTGGAGTGGTGAGGAAGTGATCTGTACCTACCCTTCCGGTAATAACCTCGGAGAACAATCTAGTAGTTGTCTTTATCTTTCTTCAGTTGTATTTCATTTCAGTTGTACATGTACTTTCCAGTTGGGCTTGTATTCTGGCCCCTTTTTACTTACTGTACTCACTTGATTACTATAAATTTGACTTGCGTTTGTATATTGTTGTGTGTTTGGTTGTAGGTTTTTACTGGTTATAAAGCCAATACATTCACAATTTTATGGAATACGCCTTTGGTGTTAGTTTCTATCCCCAAGCCTATGGAAGGCGGCATTGGGGTAGTCACGGCATGGGCCCTGGGGGACGGGTCATGAAAAATTAGTATTAGAGGAGTTGGTTCTACCGCAGATCATAGGACTCTAATATTTATTTTTAATAGAAATAGTGTTATGTGTACTAAGTGTGGTTATCAATTTAGGGAATCTAGTGTTGGTACAGTGGCTGACGTATCCATACATCAGGTTCCAAACATTGGATTTTTGACTCAGTGCATAAAAACACAGAATGATAGTGTGTTTTTAAGAGTCTTCTTTGTGAACTCTTTGAGTCATATCCCCAGGTATAACTTATTGACCGTGGCATACCTGTTTCTTTTCAGGATGCCTCCAAGCAGACAACTAACTAGGGTTCTGAGAGTTGTACACACAGATAGACCACAGAGCGATGAGGCCTCGGAGCAGGGCCCTTTTCCAGTAGAGGAACCAGTATAGGGACCCACGGTACCATTACTTGTCAGGCCACCGGTGCCACCAGCCCCAGCATCAGAGAGTACACACCTCTTGAGTGTGTTTCACGAGTTCCAGCACTAGAGGCCACCAAGAATCTGGGGAGAGATGTTCCCACAGGCAGCTGAGGATTGGCTGGAGGCTGTGGTGAGAGTCTCCCGACCCGTAGGGACACCAGCTGATCTCATGAAGATCCTTGTTTCCTACCTTCTACAGGAAGCATATGGATTATGGTGGAGATTGATTCTCTAAGTTCACGACGAGGTGAATCTTCTCTAGGAAGACTTCGAGACCCTGTTTCGGGAATATTGTTTCCCAACGACTCTTCACACAGTGCACATACATGAGCTAATGAATTTATAGTAGGGTAGCATGATTGTAGCCCAATATTCATCATGTTTTATAGACCTCTCACGTTACTCCTCTAATATGGTGCGGGACAAATTTATCAGGGCCCATACCTTTTATCAGGGACTCAGTCAAGTGATCAGTGCTTTGATGATCTACTCAACATCCTGACGTAGGCGAGGGTGTTAGAGCGAACCCTCTTGGTGGAAAGCATCCTTGCCGAGCAGTCACCAGCGGCGAGACACACTACCAGTCATCACGTACCAAAGTCTTATTCAGTTGGTATAATATAAATGGCATAGAGGTCCAGGAGGACCAGACCTACTTGTGAACGACCAGATGACTCGGGATCAGTTGTGCAGGGCACCCAAGGCGAAACCAATCAGGCAACGATCATGTAGTGTTACTCACACGGCGTGCAGGGTCACATGGCTTGTGGCTATTGGATCCATCATACGGATGATCAACATACAGTCGAAGGACCGCCCATACAGAGACATAGGTTTGTACGAGGAGGTCTATAGGGAGCAGGAAGATTTGGAAGAGGAGCTGGTCGTGCAGCTGGTGGTGGTTGACGATTCGAGATGTTACCACCACCACCACCAGGAGGTCCACCCCAACAGCAGGGAGCAGGTGGACAGGGGCGATCTCAACTCCTGGAAGCTGAGGCCTACAATCATGGAACTACATAGGAGATTCAAGTTATGATATTTGTCTTATCCACCTTAGTTCCAGTACTTATTGACACAGGTTCCAGTAATTCTTTTATTGACACTTCCCTCGTTCAGAGCTCGGAGATTCTGATGGAGCTGTGGGATCAATCCTTATGGCTAGAGACTCCGACAGGAGATGATTCGATGATTGAGCACTAGTTCCGGTAGTTCGAGCTTACTCTAGGAGGAAAGAGCTTCAGTTGGGATCTCTTAGTAGCAGCGTCATGGCCTTATGAAATCATCATGGGTATGGAATGGTTAACTACAGTCCATGCTCTTATTGAATGTATTAGGTGAAAAGTGTGGTGTGTCCGCACTAATGGGACTAAGTTTACCTTCACCGGCGAGAAGGGAGCCTTTGCAGTGCAGGATGGAATTACCGGGAGAAGAGTGCAGCCGATCACTCATCAGTTGTTTAGCCTTACCCTTGGAGTTGTTGATATTGAGAGTCTGAGCTATCCTAGAGTGGTGGACCAGTATGTGGATGTATTCTTTGATGATTTTTAGGGTCAACCACCTCATAGATAGGTATACTTTTACATTGACTTGTACCCTAGGACGACACCGATATCTACACCAGCATATCTGATAGCTCCCACAGAGCTTCGTGATCTGCAGGTATAGCTAGAGGACTTATCAGGGAAGGGATTCATCCGGGCCAGTGTTTCCCCTTGGGCAGCCCTGATTCTATTCACCAAAAAGGCAGATGGGAGACTGAGACTTTTTTTGACTATCGGAACCAGAACCAGTTGATCATGAAGAACAAGTACTCACGCCCAATGATTGATGACCTCTTTGATCATCTGAAGGGATCATGATTGTTCTCGAAGGATGTCCTCAGATCCAACTATCACCAGCTCAATGATCGAGACGAGGATGCACAGAAAATATAATTAATATGTCGGTATGGACATTATCAATTCTTAGTTATGCCATTCTGTGTATCCAATGCTCTAGCAGTGTTCACGGGACTCATGAACATGATTTTTCAGCCATACCTTGATCACATTGTAGTAGTCCCCATCGATGACATTCTGATTTACTCAGCTAGTGAGGAGGATCATGCCTATCAGTTGCAGGTTTTACTAGACACACTCCCAAAAAACAAGATTTATGATTATCTCTCGAAGTTCCATATTTGGATTCAAGAGGTTCACTTTCTTGGACATGACATATCGGAGGCTAGAGTTTCCGTGGATTCAGCGATGATTGAGGAGGTACTTTTTTGGTTCCCACCCAATAGTGTGATGGAGGTATAGTGTTTCCCTAGTTCGACTGGAAAATAAAAGATATTTGTAGCAGATATCTCTAGTGTTGCAGCACCACTATCATCCTTGACGTAGAAGGGGCATCCCTTCATGTGGTCGGAGAGCTGCCGATAGAGTTTTCAGAAGATGAGATAGAGGGTGACTAGTGCCCCCAAGAGGAGGGCATATGGTACGTAGAATACAATGACACAATAGGGATTAGGATCAGATGTGTCTGGATGTCAGAGTGAGTAGTGATCCCATATGGCTCTCAACAGTTGAGACAACATGAGAAAAACTATGATACCAATGACTTAGATTTAGCAGTATTGGTCTTCTCCTTAACGATGTAGAGACACTATGTAATGGGTGAGTGATTTACAGTGTACTCTGATCACAAGAGTATCAGGTATATCATCTTTCCGAAGGACATAAACATGAGATAATGACGATGTATTGAGTACCTCCAGGTCTATGACTTAGATATTGCCTATAAACCTTGTAAAGGGGAATGTTGTTATAGATGCATTCAATAGGTGATCTGCTATACTGCTGCTAGGCAAGGCGATAGAGCAACTGGCCGATTTGGGGATATCCTTTGTGGATTTAGATGGAGAAGCTTTTCTTCAGTCTCTTAGAGTCACTCCCCCACTTCTTCAGCGAGTCGGGGAGGTGCAGTGTGCAGACGTTGACTATGAAACAAGGCGTGCTCAGATATCCACAAGACATCCACCTGATAGATTTTCTAAAGGTGGGGAGCACATCATACTCTTTAGAGGACGTACCAATGTACCTATGTCACCTCAAGAGGAAGTTTTGAGAGAGTTCCACACATCCCCACTAGCAATACATCCAGGAGTGGTGAAGGTGTACCAGGATCTCCAACAATAGCACTCATGGATGGGAATGAAAAAGTAGTAGAAGAGTCTGTTTCTCGGTGCCTCACTTGTTAGCAAATGATAGTAGAGCATCAGGTACCAGCCATCTTGGTTCTACATTTAGAGATCTCAGAGTGGAAGAGGAATGAGATATCCATGGACTTCGTGACATGAATTCCAAGTAAATCCATAGGTCATGACTCAATTTGGGTGATCGTTGACCGACTAACCAAGTCTGCCCATATCCTACCAATTAGAGAGCAGGGTTCAGTAGAGATCCTGGACGACTCTATCTGTTAGAGATTGTTCAGCTTCATGGAGTACCCTCAACGATTGTCTCTAGACATGATGCACTTTTTACTTCCTGACTATGGAAGGGGTTGTAGGTGGCTTTATGGATGCAACTTCATTTGTGCACTGCCTTCTATCCTCAGACGGATGGCCAGATTGAGAAGACCTTTCAGACCCTCGAGGACATGCTATATGCATGTGCCCTAGACATCGGTCACATCTGGGAGGATCACTTTCCGTTGGTGGCGTTTTCATACAACATCAACTATCAGTCCACAATTGGGATGGCACCTTTTTTAGGTGTTGTACGGGTGAACTAACAAATCACCATTGGGTTGGACTGACCCAGGGGAGTCCCCACTAGTTGGACCAGAGATGGTATGGACAACCACAGAGAATGTGCAGACTGTCCAAGAGTAGATGAAGATTTCACAGTGTAGGGTGAAGACGTATGATGATAAGAGATGGATACCTATGGAGTTTGAGGATGGTGACCTCGGCATTATATGTGTATCACCTCGATGAGGTTTGCGAAGATTTGGCTAAGGTGACATGTTATCTCCTAGATTCATCAGACCCTTCTAGGTCCTCATTAGAGTTGGCGATGTGGACTACTACTTAGCTCTTCCACCTCAGTTGCACCGAGTGCACGACGTCTTCCGCATATCCCAGAAAAAGAGATACGTGCACGACCCTTCTAACATCATTGACCACGGAGAGATGGACGTCATCAATGGGTTGACTTTTACGGAGGTTCAACTAGAGATTGATGATTGGCAGGATCAAGTCCTTAGTGGACGGTCGATACCTCTGGTGCACGTTTGATGGTTGTACGAGATCCTCCAGGAGAGAACATGGGAGTGAGAGGCTCATATGCATGCTCAGTACCCCCACTTGTTTACCTAGTTTGAGTTGTGGATTATAGGGTCGTAAAGCCCTGAGTTGGGGAGAATGTAAAGAAATTGAATTTCAATGTAATTGCTATTTAAATACATGGAAATTTTACAAGTCCTCAAAAATTGAGGGCACATGATTCCGAGGCTCAGAGTTTCCAGAAAGAATTTCTCAACATTATTTTGGGTACGTTTATTAAACGTAGGAGCATGATTTTCTAACTTTTTGAACCGGTGCTAGGAATTGAAATATGAGACCATCGTTGAACTCACTGTGCTAGTTTTCACATAAGTAGACTTTCAACTCGATGATAGTTGGTCAAGGGTGAAAGTTAATTTTTGGGTTTTTTCATGGAAATAATAAAATAAAATAATCTCAAATTTTATTTTGTTTGTTGAAACCTCCATGTGGAAGTTGATAAGTGAGGACCAGTAGACCTAAATCTCCCATGAGAGGTTATGGTGGTGGGAGACACCCGAGGAGAACCTCCCATGGGAGGTTATGGTGGTGGGGACCACCTGAGACCTAAACCTATTGAACCTCACTCTTAATGATGGAGAAACCTCTAAAATTACACTAAAATGTAGAGGAGCCTCTTATGCTTCCTCTACATTAATTATACCAACACTCCAATTAATATTTTCCAAACTAGATAATAAATTAGGCCTTTTTGAATTTGTGACAACGAACTAAATATACAACATAATCAATTATGTTGGCTATATGGAATTTTTATTTGGTGGAGCTTTTGGAGAGAACTATCCAATGAATAATTCCAACGAAGAACGCCGACTACGACTCTGAATTCTTCCCTGGGACATTCATTAATTAGGAACATCGTCAACATCAACTAACCGACGTTTGAGGAAACGTCGACGTCGTCAACGTTCGTCTATCCCCAACAACGTTGTCTCTTTCCCCGCGTGCATTCTTTGATGAATAAAATGATGTAGGGGATTATTTGTGTATAAATACATTAAATTCCTTTTCGGTATTGGGAATGAATTGTTGCGGGAGGTTGTAAAGGTTAATGTTCTTCTTCATGTACCTTTTAAGCCATAGGCTACCACCCTAACGCAAAGGGTAAGGGCCAAACAAAGATGGTCAGACCACTCTGTAAATATTGTGATGATTTGTGATGTTGAATGCGACGAAGGAGATAGTGCAACGACACCTCCCTACATCCATTGCTGCCTCGCGACCTCCATACCAGTGCGACACCCCCGTGACCGCGCCACTCAATGGCACACATGAACTCCGCACCCCGTGGCTCTGCCTCTTGTGGCCCTGCCGTGCCGCCCACGACCGCCGATGTCGTGCCCCGCCGCTTCCGCCGACCGGGCTAAGCCACCACCACCATCTGTCGTGCCTCCGCCACCATCCGCCAAGCCACCGACCGAGTCGCCTCGGCTGTGTTGCTTGTGGCCTTCCGAGCCACTAAGGCCGAGCCGCCGGCAGAAGAGCCGCTCCAGTCGTGCCCCATGCGGTCTCACCGCTCCAGCCGCACTTCCCCGTGACCGAGCTACTCAGCCCGAGCTGCCTCGTGGCCCCGAGCCACTTCGGATGACCGCCCCACGGCCCGAAGCCACTCCGGCCGAGCTACCCCAACCGAGCCGCCTTACGGCCTCACGTCGTCCGTGGTCAAACCCCCTAGGCCCCTCGTAGCTTGCCGGACCGCCTCGCCTACAGGGCCTCCCAGAACGGGCCAGGCGAGACCTAGCCGACCAGGCTGAACCCAACTGGCCAGGCAGCACTGCAGGCGAGGTCGGTCTGACTGGGTCGAACCGGACCCGGGCCCCCTATGATCCTTTTACTTCTTTTGGACTTAACATTGGCACCAGACATCTTTTTGACGAACTGCCAGTGGAACTAGAAATAATTGAGCAAGACGGTCCCTTTAAGTGTACCCCACAAGTTTTTTGGATTATGAAGGGGAGCGGTCAGGTTGTATCCATCACGAATCGAACCGGGCCCCTGGGACTAAAAGGCTAATAACTCACAGACCGGGCATCTGATTGGCGCGATGTCTGTTGTGTTGAGACCCCTATGACATTGTAGACTTTATAGATACATCCTCCTTGGACATCATGGTAGTTGGAGTATCGACCAGTAGCTTGTGGAGTGGATCCTCCTAGAGACGAGAGAGAACAGTGTTGGAAACCAGTAGCTAGCTGAGACAAGATGACTGCTGACTTTTTCGACTCGGAGTGGCTTAACTGGCCCATGGGGAGCGCCTCTTTGTCACGCGATATACCCATGGTGAGGAGTTCCTCTGTGTGACGCAGCAAACCCATTATACTTGACAGTAGGATTACCTCAACACGCCATGATTGGGAGCGCCTCTGTGTGACATGGAAGAGCCACGATACTCAATAGCAGAAGTACCTCTGCAAGTCACAGGGGGGAGCACCTCTGTGTGATGCAGTAGAACCATGGTGGGGAGGACGTCTATGTGACGCAGAAGACCCATGATACTTGAAATTAGGAGTACCTCAACAGTCCATGGTTAGTGGGAAGCACCTCTGTGTGACGCGGCATGCCCACTATACTTGATAAAGGAGGGGTTCTATAGTAGTGGAGGTGTTCGACGGTGTGACTGGGGATGTTACTTGTTACTACCCCTAGAATAAATCCTGGTGTGATCTGAGTCAGTATCTCTATTTTTCCTCATGATTGAGATGGAACATTTGATTACTTAGGTATATGTATGGGCATATAACTACATAGGGTTATCTGTTGATTTCATACGTTGTGGTTTATCCTTGGGGGATTTTGTGAGACCATGAGGATCTCCGAGATCCTACTGAGTATCATTACACTCACCCATACACGGGATATGCCCAGACTTCATTGTGTTTGGTGGACACGAAGGACAATGCTGACTGAGTACGTGAGTACCAGTTCCAAATGTTGCCCGAAGGTGGACCATACGACTTGTCCATACGCGGAGGAGACATACAGACGTGGAGTGCTGAGGAGGCGATCTGTCCCTACCCTTCAGGTAGGAACCTCAGAGGATGATCAAGTATCTGTCTTTCTCTTTTTTCAGTAATATTTCATTTTAGTTGTAATTTACTTTCCAGTTGGGATTCTTTTCTATCCCCTTTTTACTTATTGTACTCACTTGTTTACTATATAGTTGACTTTCATTCATATCTTGTTGTGTGTATAGTTGCATGTGTTTGTAGGTTATAAAGGCAATTCCTTCCTAATTTTAGAGAATACTCCATTGGTGCTAGTCGCCAACCTCTAGTCTATGGAAGGTGGGATTGGGGTACTCACGGCACAATCCCCGGGGGATGGGTCGTGACATTTCTTGTAGGTTCTTTGACACAACCAACAATATAAGATTTTTTAAAGTGTATGTTTCAAACATCAAAAGATTATTTACATGGGTGTTTGGAATCCCAATATAGTCTTTCCATGGAACTGTTTATGGTTGAGGTATTTCATATATGGTATGAATTCATGATCATGGAAGTGGTTATCATCTTCCTAGGTATTGTTTTATATTATTAGTGGATTATGTATGATTTATCTTAGATTTTGTACCGACTAATACTTCATACTAGAGGGGAACAATTTTTAATTTGGACTGATCAATACTAAGTCGGGTATGGATACTAGAAGGATTAGTTGAAAAATTTTCATTTTATTTGATATCCTGATGAGCATGTGATATTTATAGACTTTTGTGGCGTATCCCATATAATATTGGGATTTTTTAACGAAGAAGATGGTGGTGATGTTTTATGTGTCTAGGAGGTTATGAAACCATTATATTAACTTACCCATCCATGATAAATAGTTAAAAATAGTCTTTCTGTTCAAAATATGAAGAGAATTACTCATTTGTGGGAAAATATTGTTTTTCATAAACATCAAGATCCTAAAATATTTTTTCCCTCAGTGGGATATAAATATAAACTAGTGGATTTGTATTGATTATCTCTATGATTAATATTTTGAGATTAAATATACACTTTTATTGGGGAATATATTTTTTGAAGGGCTCATCTAGATGTCCTAAGAAGATATAGCTTGTGGATGTTTAGAAAGGGATGGAACTATATAAAATGTAGAAACATTAAATAAAAGAAAGTAATGTCCATAGTTTTCTTAATTCGATGACCATGGATAAGTCCCTAATGTAGTGGATTTAAAAGTATCCTTAGGGAGACATAGAGGAAGACGTGACATGTGACCATGGCACCCATGGTGATGCCCTAGAGGAATGTTCATAGAATGGATAGAACTAGTTATTCTTGATCTAGAGGGAGTTTTTTCATTGGAAAATTTTGATGTACTTCTCCATGGGTATTATATATCAATATTAATTGATCAATGTGTTCTCAATATGATTTATCATGCTTCGGGTTGTATATTTTGTGTATTTTGATGATTTTTTGGATCCATAGATTATGTAGATGTTTTTTGATCCTTCCATAACTATTTGTTAAACACCATGATCATAGAGGTTTTTCGATGTACATAGATGTATCTAAGAAGAAATGGGACTTTATATCAGGGTATTTAATCACATGTTTGACCATGTGGTATGAAGGATGGGATATTGTTTGGGTGATTTTGGGATTTCTATCAAATTCAGTTCAATTTCTAGTGATCCATGAATCAGGTTTCATAGATTTTACTACAATGATGAATGTTGATTACGTGGTTATGATACCTGGGGTACAATGGAAAATAATTAATGATCAAGATACCCATTCTATCCCATGGGTCTAGGGGTTATGTTAGAAAATTTTTTGTCCCATGTCTCTCCTTAGAATTGATATCCACCTTTGAATATATAGACATATGGATTATACCATCCAGACACTAGAGGATATGTTTTCATATTGATTCATTGTCATTGGATGATATCAAAAGAGATCCTTCCTTTGGTTTTTGTCTTCTACAATAATATCTACAATTAATCCATCTGTTTTAATTTCTTGAGGTATTGTATGGTCAACCATGTCAATTAAAAATAATGCTGGTTTCAAAATGATTCTCAATAAATATTCATTTTTTGGGATCATTCTATATATAAAAGTATATTTTTTGGGATAATTTATAAAATTAATATATTTATATATAAATAATAGTTTTCAATCCTACGTGTTTTCTGAAAACCATATAGTAACATATGTATTTTTTATAAAAAAGTATTTTTTTTAATTGTTATACTTGGTTTTATAATCAATTAACTGAGCATTCATATATCCTTGAAATAATAAGAATATATTTTTCATAACTATATTCATACTATATTATTTTTCTAGGTAAATAATGAATATATTAAAACACCTAGTTTACAAAAATGTTAAACAATTTTGACCAAAATCAATTTTAAGATATATTAACAGTAAAAAAACCTATTAGTGATTTGTTTTGGATTTTGGAAACAAAATTAACTAGGTTTGATCAATTTAAAAACATATTGATTTATGATTCTTATAAAATCTATTGTATTTTAAAATACATTCAACCTTCAAACATACTATAATCATAATTTAGTTTCTAAATTAGTGTAATCAATTCTTAACATACAAGTTTTGTCATATTATTCATAGATTAAATATAAATAATGAATATTTAAAGAATGTGAATTATAATATTATGTGATTTCAAAACCCATTTCATTTCTATTATTGTATTTATAGGTATTCAAAGATGGATTAATGAGGGATTTATTTAGTTTTCATTATTAATTATTCTAATGATGGTGGTTCATAGTGCCCTGCAACCATAATTATATGATGTGGTTGCGATTTGATATTATGAGTGTTTGAAGTGATGATTCATGATTCTAGAATAGTAATATCAACTTTTTAGGGGTGTGGATGTTTAATATGTGTCTCTTATAAATCAAATATGATTTTATATGCATTCATATATGTATTGGAGGGGTGATTGGTTAGTGTATTTTGCATTGGGGATAATAATGTAAAATTATTAGGGAAGTGGTGGTAGGGTACCTTTTTTAATGATGCGATTAAGATACTATATTAGATCCTTGACTAGTTTAGTTTCCAATAGAGATAATATTATTGGTTTGTTTAACAATTTAGTTTCATGTTGTTTGTTATTTATTTTCAATGTTTCTTGATTATCCTCCTTCCACATGTGCAATTGAGACCATGGGTATGATGTAACACAATATAAATGTAATTCTGACCATATTTATATAAATATTTTTAGTTGCACATGAGGTATTTAGGTTCCAATCTAGAACATACTATCATGGGGTTTTGACATGTTATTGAGTCACTATAATTGACTATCTTTTATAATTTTTAAAGAGATTTGTTTTTATTTTTTGAAATCATTCAAGAACTATGGGATAGACTGGGTTTATTTTTATATTATTTGTAGTTTTTTATCTATGGTTGACTATCCTATAATAATATTCTATATATTATAAATTTTAATTCCATAGATATTATTGTTTTATACCTTCAATGCTTATCACTTTCATTTTCCTACTAGAGAACTGACTTGTGGGTCATTGTATCTCTTCAATCATTATAGACCTATGGGTGTTCCCCTAGAGGGAGGGGGCCAGATTAGTTATTATCAATGGATTTTAATGAGGTATAAGATAGATTTTGGGGTTATGAACTGTGTGTATTTCCATGGGTTCTTTGGTAAATGGTTCATGTCAATTTTCATGCACGAAATATTCATGATAGATTGGATATGACGTTAGATTTAAGGGACGCCATGATTTAATTCAAGGAAAATAATCTTATTTAATGGGTAAATTTCTTTTAACTATTTGAAGGGTAGTTTCCTAAGATAGATACATAAATCATGATATATTTTATTCATAAAATAATTCTTTGATTTTAGGATATTAAAATTGAATTCATAAAATAAATCTTGTTAAACATTCACTCTATTAGTCTTTAAGTCCTTCCTTTATTTTGAAGAATTTATGAAATTTATAATCAATTCACTAATAATTAACTTTTTATTATCAGTACACTTTTAATGGAAAAGTGAGAAATCAAAAAGTCTATCATTACAACCAAATTAAACCATAAGATAATAATATCCAAATCAAAAAATAGGATTTGCCTCTCCCCAGCAACTACCTCGTGTCAACCAACCCTCACTGATGCAAGAACACTTTGTGAACTATCGCGCACAAGGATTAACAACCTAGAAACTGAGGTCATGGCCATACACTCTCAGACATCAAAATAAAAATGGGATGCATTTTTAAAGGCTTCTTTCTCTAAAACCTATTTGAAGCTGATCCAAGAAAAAGGTTGAATGTATCACTACAAACATCAATTTAAATCACGCATGAATAAGTGATCCAATATTAGAATGAAACAAAATTAGAAAAACCCATTCTAAGAAACAACCTCCACTGATTTCGCTAGATTAATTGATTAGTAATTAAAATTTACCATATTCATTTTCCTTATATAATTTCCATGAGATAAGTATAACTTGAATTATAGTTTCCTTCAGCACCAAATTTTCAAACTCATAAGCAAGGTGGTCCTATGATTGTATATACACCCCAATGATAATTTTCTCTTGGTTGAAACCCCCATCAATAATTAGGTCTTGTTTGCCCATAAAATCATATTTCTTCTCCTTAAGGGTCGCCCATAATGACCTCCCTGCATTTTAGCTGCCTCCTCCTCAGAAGCATTATAAGCGAGACCTGGTCTACAAAATCATCATGAGAGCTTAATAGTACTTCCCTAGGTTTCTCACCCTAAACAATTGGTCTATATTGACTCACATACTTAGTTTCATCCTTGTTAGTGTTAACCTTCCAAGCATATCGGGTCTCTTGTGGAGATGGTAAAGACGAGTAATCCTTCCTACCCTTCCTCCTCTTATTAGTCCTATTACTTTTTGGGATTCAGGCATTGCCTTCCAAATGGATATGATCATCTCCATTGCAATCATGCATGCATCCCCGGACATCCTATAATTGGTTTGGGAATGTATGAGGAATTCATCATAATTATTAAAATGAATCACTATTATTATGAGTTTCACATATAATTTATTCTGATTAATCATAGTACGTGTTTTTGGATAAACTGATTGATACTATGATACAATTATCTATGTGTTAGTGGTGAATTTTGTAACAAGGTTACCACAATGTGGTATATGTGTTCTTTCCAAACATTTAGAATTATTTCCTCATGGTATTACTTTCATCTAATTTTAAGCCGAAGAATAGTAAACATTCTCTCTCCCTTCACTATGGGTGTTTGTGTATGCTATAGAATGTGATAAATTTTAATGTAGAATTTTAACTTTATCCTGTTATTTTTATATATGAAATGACTATAGGTACAAATCTGGAGGAGATGCTAATCCCAAACAGTACATATACAGCCACACGAGGTATACATTAGACATCCGTGGAGGTGAAAAGGGAGGAATAGGTTACCAGTGGAATTATTTATTTTGGAGGTGATCCACAAGGGATTTATCCTTATGGATTCATGATGATACAAGATTTAAGATATGTGTAACATACATTTAAGAATTACAAGATTTCAAAAATGGGGATCCTACTATGGAAAATCCCATTACATCTATGTGGGATAAAGTGTTTATGCTTATCTACTAGGGAATTCACATTTTCATGATATGTCTACATTGGACATGGTAAATTCTAGAATCAGTGTTTGGATACTCAGGGAGGATAGTTTTAGGTAATTAGATTTCTGCTTTCTACCAACAATATCAGATTCCCTTGATAAAATTTAAACAATAGGGATTGATGATACTTGTTTAGTAGTTGAGGTAATATGGGGTGTGAAGAGGGTTGGATCATGATGGCCCCTTCCTATAGAGACCTTGGATTGAGTGAATTCATAGGGTATTCTAGCAAAGCGGTAGAGGAGTTGGTTAAAGTCATCTATATGAAATAGCTGAAGAAAAGGAACCATGTCTATAGGTTATTTTACATTCGAAAAGTTTCTCTTCTACAAATTTATATTCGGTAATAATTTAGCTGCATCACACTCAATTCCGTCTCATAATCATGTTAATATCATAGGTATGGATGTTTATGGGATTCTAGTGTCCTTTGTGTCATCTATACTGAATGGATGAATGGTGGTTATTGTTGATGTGTTTTAAAGATATAGGATGGTGATGGGAAAACACAATTTAATATGATATTTAATATTCTATTTTTATATATAGAACCATATGATCATTCACATGGAATGGATAGTATGTATTCCATGAATGCAATCATTAATGATTAGGTAAGATAGATTCATTTTCTAATGTGGAGGGCTGTTAAGGGATATTCGTTTTCATAAAGAGTTCCTTAATTAGTGGATGGAATGTGATGCCTCTATTCTCTTAGTTTTTTGGATATTGGTGGATAACAGAATAATGTATAGTTCAATTGTTGTAAAGAGTTATTGTGTCATTTTATATAATAGTTTCTGACTCTTACTGCTTTATGTGATGTTAATTGTAGGATATAGTGGAAAAAATTCAAAACTATGATATCGATGGATCCCCATTGAATTTTGAATATGGAGAAAAGAGATTTTAGGTTTTTCTTTATATCTTTTATGGATGTGTTATTTATAAAAACTAGTATATCACCTTTGGGATCCCCACATTCATTCAATAAATAGCAATATGGTAGTATGATGTTCTAAATGGTCATTCATAGGTTAAACCAGGTGATAATTCTGATCTTTTACCCATATATGAAGTTTTATGATCTTTTATACCAGTTTATTGGTTTTAGTTAATTTTTATATATCTATTTTCAGTATGTATACCGCAATATTTTGGTGAACTATGATGATATCATTAATAAATCATTCAGGTACAAATATGTAAACCTCGTGTTCATGTTCATTCCATTTGGTGTCATAAATGTGAAATCATTGTTCACTAGGATCATAAAATCCATGTTCATTAAATCATGGAATAGTTACTCATAAATTTCATGGATCATATATTGATTTACTCGATGTCATAAAGGGAGTATTCGAGTCATAACATAGTTTTCTTAAAGGTCCTTCGACAGAAACAACACATTAAAATGTTCTCAAAGTGTATGTTTCAGACATCAGAAGTGAATTTACATGGGATTTTTTCATCCTAGTATAGTGTGTATATTAAACAGTTGATAGTTGAGTTATTTCATATATGAGATGAGTCCATGATAATGGAAGTGGTTCTCATCTTCCTCGGTCATCTATAGTATTATCATTGAATTTTGTACGATTTCACTCAGATTGTGGATGAACTGATAGTTCATAATATAATGGACAAAATTTTTATTTAGATTGATCAATAATAAGTAGGGTGTAGATACTAGATTGATAAGTTAAAAAAATTATAATTTTATTTTATTTCTATAGGATCATGTGATATTTATAGCCTTTTGTGATGTATCCCATCTAGGATTGGGATTTTTCTTGATGTTGAATATGGTGGAGATGTGTTATGTGTCTAAAAAGATATGAAACCATGAGATTAACTACCCCATCCATGATCAAAAGTATGAAATAGTTTTTTGGTCAAAATATGATGTGATATTACCTCATTTGTGAAAAAGTGTGTTTTTCATAAACCTCAAGATCTTGTAATATATTCTCTCACAATGGAATATAAATATAAACCAATGTATTTTGATAGAATATAACTATGATTAATATTTTTATGATTAAAAATACTAATGGATTGGGGAATATATTTTCTGAAGGGATTTTCTAGATATCCTAACAAGATATTTCTTGTATATGTTTAGAAAGGGATGGATTTATATACAATGTATAAACATTAAATCAAAGAATTTAATAAACCTATTTTTCATAATCCAATGAACATGGATAAGTCCCTAATATAGAAGATTTATTAATCTTATTGGGGTGACATAGAGGAAGATGTGATATGTGACAATGGAACCCATGGTGATTCCATAGAGGAATGGTCCATGAATGGATCAAAATTGTTATTGTTGCAGAAGAGGGAGTTTTTCTTTGCAAAATTTTGATGTAATTATCCATGGGTTTTATATATCCACATTAATTGAAAAATGTGATGTAAGTATGATTTATGATGCATCGATTATATATTTAGTGTATTTAGATAAAATTTTATGTGACGTATATTTGCTGAATCTTTTGGTTTGTTAAAAAATATTAGTTAAACACCGTGATCAAGGATATTTTTCGATATACATAAATGTGTCTAGGTGGAAATGGGACTATATATAAAGGTGTTTCATCACTTGTTTAACACACTGTTAGGGAGGATGGAATATAGTGTGGGTGATTTTAGGGTGACTTACCAATTCAGTTAATTTTCTAGTGATCCATGAATTAGCTTTCATAGATTTTACTACAAGGATGAATGTTGATTATGTGGTTAGTCTACCAGGGGTACAAAGGAAAATAATTTATAATCCGGATACACATTCTATCCCATGGGTCTATAGGGAATTTTAGCATAATTTTGGTTCTATTTTTCATCTTATTATTGATTTCTACCATCAAATATATTGACATATATATTATACTAACCCCACGCTAGAGGATATGTATTGAGATTGTTTCATTGTCATTGGTTGATCTCAAAAGTGATCCTTCATTTGATTTATGTCATCTACAATAAAGTCTACCATTAATCCATCTATATTCATTTCATGAGGTATTCTATGGTCCACCATGTATGTCAATATTTTGGAGGATGTGGTGTAGAGAATGACTGAGAAGATCCATATAGTATAAAAGAGGAAAAGTATGTACCAATGCCTTTAAAATGGATATGATGATCAGTGTTGGATAATGAAATAATTTCATTTTATAAACCATGTGTTTTGTACTATCTCCCCTCTATGGGGGGATGTTGAGTTTCTTGTGGGGGAAATCGTTCTACTTGGTTCATCATTCCTTTTGTGGTGCAGAAGCAGTTGGCATGGTTGAATTTCAATTGTCAATTCCATATGATCTAGAGATTATTCATGATTCCTTTCACATTTTTCATCTCCATCATCATATTTAAAATTAACCCTATAAAATGAATTATGATATTTATATATTATATATGACATGATGGTAATGAAGTGAATAGTAGAGATCCGTGATCAATTAGAGAAACTACTTTATACGATAATTATCCCCTTTGTTTTTATGTTGTACTAGAATGGTATCTTGGTGGAGAATACATGGGAGTGTTAGATTTAGATAAATTCATAGTTCTTATAGTTTTTATGTTTTCCCTTTATATTATTAATAATAATATTTTTAAAAATTGTTTATTTATGTGATGTTCCTTTTTTAACTTTATAATGAGGTGTGTTACAGCTTCATGGAAAAAAAGAAGTGGAAACCCCCATTATAATAAAGATGTTATATATTTTATGACACATTTTAAATCTCATTAATATATTAATTACATATCATATATGTAAATATATTGATTTGTAGGGTCATTATCCTTGAAAATGTTTCATTGGGTAGTACTAGGTTACAGATCTCTGGTTATTATTTTATTTTGTATAGAGGTTGAACAGGTTTTCAAAGCACTTATTTGGGAGAAAGGTGGTTTTTGGTTTGATTATGTCAGTGAAGTGATGTTCTTGATAGAGGATATGGATGTGGTTGTCTGGGGTATTTTATGACATTATGGAATGGATTTATGTGTTTTGGTAAACAAATAATTTTTTTTATAATCTTATCCAGGACAGATATGTTATGGGATGTTTTTTTAAAAAATATATTTTTATATTAAGGTGGTTTTATATCTATAGGTGGAGAGTTATTTGATATGTATCAAATTTAACAATCCATTCTTTTGTGTCCCATTACAATTCGGGTTTTGGAGTTTCATGTTTTTTGTGGATGCTCGATAGCTGTTTGATGGAGATTGGAGCTACAATTATGATACAAATAGTGATTCACAATGACAAAAGGTATTCAAAATGATATATGATGTTCATATGTTAGATGATTCTGATTCATACCATAATGGAAATATGATTTATTTCTTCTTATGTTACTTATGATGTGAAAGGGAAATCCCAAATTTTAATTAATTGGAGGTTGATACACTGTAAAAATTAGTAGAAGTCCATCAGGGTTTGAATTTGATAAATTAATTCCTATAATATGTTTTATGGTATAAATTTGATGGAACATGAAAAATACATTATTTGAATATGTGTTTCACAACATTAATGAGAAAAGGTATAAATTGTCTATAAATTATGAGGATCTCCCAAATTCATTTCTTTCTATTTTTACCTCTATCCATGGATGTAAAATATGAACTTTTGGATTCCGTTAATCCCTTATCATCGTTTGATCTATTGATTATAGTGGTTGTTATTTGTAAGTCATCATATATTAAATCTCTTTTCCATCCGTATTTTCTCTGATTCCACCCTGGTAAGGAAGAACGATGATGTTTCTCTATTTTATGGAGTTTTTGGGACATATTATTTTTGATAGAGTTCTATGTTTTAGATTAATTATATGTTTTCTTATGTGGTTATAGTCCTCTATTATATTCTCCATCAACATATATTTTGTGATTTATAATAAGGCTAATTTTTGTTAGGTAATCCTCATTGTATCATTATTTAGGTGCAGGGGTGGGGATTTTATGCTTCGTCTTTCCATTTGTTATATTGTAATGTTTGACATAAGAAGGTAATTATTTATCATAACTAAAATTGATGTGAATGTGGAGATATCGTGTGTTTTATTTCCTTTTATATCATTGCTGATGAAATTATACATTATGGTTACCCCTTTTGAACATCACATTTTTGTATCCTTTCATGTTTCATAGTTGACATGGTTGTGAGACCCTTATTGAGTGAATCAATGTTTTCAACCATAAGGCAATCTTGAATAACTTATGTGTAGATTATGAAATATTTTCAAATGAAAATCAGGGATTTCTAAGAGAATACCAAGGGAATGTAATGAAGTAATTCAAATATATCCCCTATTGAATCTAAAATAGTGGATGATAGGTTATTATGGGGTGTGTGGTTAAGTTAGTTGTCACGACCCATCCAATGGATTCCCATTCCAAAAATCCCCAAGACCAACTCTAATTGGCTATGGGATAGTGACTACCACCAAGTAGGCATATCACTAACATGGGAGGAATTTCATATATACCAGTAAACATGCACAGTTATACAAGCCACAAATGATGAAATGCAAAAAAAATAAGAAATAATTTGCATTAATACCACCATTCCAACCAATAGAGTACCAAAAAAGTAATGAATGTATGTTAAATAAGGCCATAAACTATCCCACAAAAAGAGTCTGCAACAAAAAAGTCAAACTAAAAGACCAAGGGCATTGGGACATCTATTGATAGATTCCCAAATAACCATGGCCTGTCAGAACTCATAAGGTACCAGTGTATCCTTGTACTCATCCTACCCCCTCAGAGACTTCATCTAATGGTTTATCTTATGCACAAGACATGACATGTGTGGGAAAATCCCAAGCATGGCTGAGTATTGAAATACTAAATAGGACACCCTAAATCCACAATGTGATAAACAATGGAAAAATATAGTTTCATAAACACAAGTATATGTATACAACATAAAACAAGGATATCAAAATATACTCAAACAAGACATGAAGTTAAATGGTAAGTCCCAATTACTTCATACAACCAATATGGATTCAACTCAAGGATTCCATGAAGCAGTCATCTTGGATAATGCACTAATGAGTCCAATAGAATTGATGACATCCGTCTGGGAAGTATTTTTCACTAGGAAACAACATGAGATATTGGTACACTCAATATATGGAGAGAGGTATGAAAAAATATTTGAGGATCACAATCATTCATATTGTGTGATACCATCAAATCCATCTGGAATAACCCGCTATGTAGATTATTGATGCTTGGTAAATATTGTCATTCCTATACCCAAAACTCTACCGAGGGAACACCAAATGAATAGAGGATCCCCCACTGGACCTCCCAGGCGGTTCCAACCACAATATCCTGGATGTCCTACTGAACGGATCATACTATTGTGTGTGTAAAATGAGTCACACCACCCATTAGGAAACAATATAGGGTAAAAAACATAATGGTAAATGCACAATATACAAACGAAAAAGAAATATAAGCCACATATAAAGGGAGACACAACATGTAGACATGTAAGAGGTTGTGTCCCATGACCTTGGGTGTTTACTGTGTATAAAAACCCATTTATAAAGAATATGTACTATAAAATATGGTATACATGGTGTATAAAAAGGATTATATTCCATTTTTATTCATCTCCCCCCTATGCTCCATTACCATGTGATAATACATGGTGTCAACCCGTATTCAGCTTCCCATGTACTGATACCTAGGGTATACACTGTGACCCTTCTAGGTCTAGCCATGTTGGTGAGTACATGTCCTATACTCCACCTCATGTCCTTGGGTCCTCTGAGATACATACAATTCCCTAGGGAATTTCTCGCACATCGTGATAATGGTTTCACATGCCGTGTGACACATATCTATCACCAGAAACAATATTCACTGCTGATCCATACCCACACAATGTGTATTTTGAGACACATGTCATGTTCATAGATATTTTCTAAAATCCTGGGTTTGAACCCCAGTTTCCTTATTCATCATGTCAGCCAATGTTCCTATCTCACCTCACTCTGAATCTCCAAATTTCTGGTCATATGGTCACACCATTCACAAATATGAAAGATTCATACCTTTAATCCATATGTTAATCGAATTAATTTTTTCGTCATTTTCAATAATGAGTAAGAAATTTTCACCCATCATTGTTCCATAAAATCCTGAAACCACTATCACACCACATTCGATTTGTACTAATGTTGGATCTACATTTCATGGATTGTTTCGTAGTCAATCGATGGCACAATGTCCATCCATTAATAACCCTACGAAAAAGAATAACATGCAAGGATAATGGGGGAATAATTTTCATAGAATAAACCCACAGAATTAACCTCATGCATTGTAATTTTAGACTCGACCCATTCTTTTTATAATGATATTCAAGATAAAATCAAAATAATAATCATAATCATCTCCCGAATCAATCCCACAATCTACCCGTCCTACAAGGAAGATTAAACCGTAAGTTAATGAGCTCATGGGTTGATATGTGTTCATTGTGAAATATGAGAATATGAAAGAAATAATTGAACAAACAAGAACTACCATGAGATGGTATTGATCATTGTCGAAGAACAGTTTCATTGCTGCCATCGATGAGATCCTCCCACTCTGATGATGTAATGATCCACACTCCGCTTGATCTGTTATCACAATTATTAAGGTTATCCTCCAATGCCTCCTACCCAAATATTCTGATGAATTATAGAGTTGTAAGGCTAACTATGGAATTTCTTCATTATAGCCTTGATATAGGTTTTCTGTCAAAATGTCATAACACTAGAAAAATAAAATAAATATCACATTTATTTTATTATTTACATTTCCAAAAAATAACGTTCACAACTGAACCATGGCGGTTGTTTTTAGGCCTCAACTAAGAAAATATGTCTACTCTAAATGTTATAGATCACTAATATTATTGATATTTACAGCCATTTATATATTATTCCACTATTTCATGAAAAAATCTGTTGTGTTCTATTTAATATATATCGGAAATTTATTTTGGGCACACAGGGCCTCAAACATTCACATCGTCTCAAAAAATGGTCATGATAGTATTCTATATTTTACTTAAAAAAATACAATGAAAAATATAGGACATTACATACTCCCCAACATAGGTATTTACATGCTCAAAATACCAAAATAAATGTCTATTAAAAAACATGTGGGTATTGTGCAGGAATTCGATCCTCCAGCTCCCACGTTGTTTCCTAAATATTCATGTACTACCACCATAACTGCACAAATGGAATCACTTTCCCATTATTTTCCCCCTCCGGTCGATCCCCAAACACAACTGGGTACTCAAAAAAATCAGTAAAACCTTGATGTCTAGCTGTCCCCAATCAATGATGTGTGATGGATCATGGAAGTACCTCATATGCTATGACGCATATAAGACACCATTTACCCAGTGAAACTGTGTGGGTAGATCTAGGTGTTACACTAACTCGCCAACATTATGAAGTATTTGAAAAAGGCCAATGAACCATAGAGATAAAGGTTTCCTTGTACAAATCTCAGAAACCCATGTTATGGTGAGACCCAAAGGAACACATGGTCTCATTCCTCAAACACTAAAGGAATCCTTATCCTATCAGCATAAGACATCTTCCGACTCTGATCAGTCTTTATTTACTCTTGGAGGAACTTCACCTACTCATTAGTAGATCTCAAAAACATGACGACCATGAGTGCTGACTCTCTTTCATCAGTCTAGCAATGTGTTGACCTATAGGGTGACCCATATACTGATTTGAATAGTTCCATACCAATAGAGTAGTGGTATCTATTTTTGTACAAAAACCTCTTCAGTGGTAGGTAATCCTCTTATCTACGATCGAAGTCCAACATGAAATCTTGTAATATGTCCTCTAGTACCAAAATGGTCTTCTTTATCTGGCCATCTATTTGGAGATAAAATGAGGCGCTCAATTTTCATTGAGTCTAAAACTCTAACTGTAATCTTTTCTAAAATTGGGATATGAAACGTATATCACAATGCGAGAAAACATCTATTGAACTCTATGAAGAAATACTATCATCTCTATGTAGAAGCATCCCAAGATCTCAAATGAACTCAACTACCGGATTTATAGGAAGTGGTCTGACATGGTGAGTCATTCAATGATTACCCATTTGAAATTGGGGCCCCTATATTTATGCAGAAAACTTTTCACAATTTCCATGGATATCCCATATCACATCCACTTCAATTCTCGATGGGGTTGAGACAAACCTGTTGGAACCTAGTGCCCATCCTCCACTAGCTGACAAGTAAGACTGTAATGGCCTGGAAATTTCACTGAATTTTTTTTTTAATAATTTAAAATTTTAGGAGTCTATGGCTTCTTGAAGGCACATGAGTCTAAGGCCCGGTGTGCCCTGAATCATTTTTTAAAGTTTAGCTCAGTTACGTTCAGTGAACGAATGAGCGGGTTTTTCTAACTTTTGAACCGCTGCTCGGAATTATAATCTGAGGGCACCGATTAACTCGTAGGGCTGATAATTACTTAAGGGGACACATACCGTAGTTGCATTCACAATGGAGAAGAATATAGTTTTGGGGGATTATTTAAGAAGTAAATAAAAATTGTCAGAACAATTTTTAATTTATAACGTGGTTATTCCCTCCCATGGGTAGTTAAGGATGGGGCCCACATCCACTTAACTACCCAAGTGTGGATGTTAGAGAGGGGGGACCACATGAGCCCCACCATTTAATTTCCCCTGATATCATTTAGAATCCCTCATTAATTTGTAAACCCCCTTTTTATTTTCCAATGCGTAAATTAAATTGGGACCTTCCCTCTCCCTTTCCTAATTAAATTGTCAACACATTTTATTAAATCTGATGATTTAATTCTAGGAGTTTCTTGCCTGTATAATTAAATAATAGGACTAACCTATTATTTAAATTAGGAAGAGCCTTCGTTTTTTGAGAGAGATCGGGAGATCTTTGGAGCATTTGGAAGAACGCCGGTCTCCGATGAAGGACAACGAAGAACGACAGCCTCAGACGAAGAATGATGAAGAGTGCCAGTTCCTCAAAGGTCAACGACACACCACCCATACTCTTCTCTGTGTCAGGAGATGAGATGTCGCTTCCTCCTCGGCGTGCTCCGATGACGACTTAGATCCTCTTCCCCATGATGCTGTCTACCGTGATGCCAACGTTCGACAGCAATTGTTGAGGTAGGGATATTTTTTACATATTCATTATGTGATTTATACACTCGGCATGGAATGTAATTGATAGATGATGTTTTGAACCACTAAAGCGGTGGGTGTGGACTAATGAAAAATTATGAACCCATCGCTATTTTGATCTTGTTGCGTGGATTACTTGGCGACGACGAAGCGGGACCGAAATGGTGATTGGAGGCCTTCGCAGTGTTGTACGCGTCCTGAGGCGACCGCATGCGCATCCGGGAGAAAAATCGGAACACTGGAATGACTCTGGTGGCCCGCGTAAGTCCCCAGCCACACGGGACGCCAGTGCGGAGACTCCGGCAGCCGGCACCGGCCCGCCGCCTGGAGGCGGCGGCGCCCTGGCACACTGCCGACAAGAGCCCGCCGTGGCGGGGGGGGGGGGGGGGCTGGATCTCATGGCCACACAGGATCTAATGGAGCAGTAGTGCCAACCTGGTGCTGCGTCTTCCGAAATCGGGGGTCACGCACCCATTTGGCTAACTGGCCGAGTCAGCGTGCCCTCCAGCCGAGCCGAGCCGGGTCACGTGGACCGGGGGGGGGGTTGGGCCTGGTCGGACCGGGCCCAGAACCCCACATCGGACCGTTTTCGGTCTTTTTCCCATAACATGATCTAAAAACCTTTGATCTATGCACCGTAAGTGGCGTGGGAATCCTTGGATCGAGATGGTTGTTTCGGTATATTACACTCATGGTTTCGACAATGTTTTTCGATAGTCTAGTTGGTTCGAACTCGAAACTAACCTGGCCCTTGGAGCGGAAACACTTATATCTTAAGGACCGAACGTCCGTCTGACATACCATGTTTTGCATTGAAATCCTTTAGTTGAGACGGTTCTATTGGATTACTCCGTTTGAGGTTTGGATGCATTTGGATTATGGTTGGGTTTGTTTTATCTTAAAAAACAATCGGGACCCTGGGACAGAAAAGTCAATAACTCTTAGACCAGGCGTCTGATTGACGCACCGTCGGTCGCATTGGGTTTGTTTTGACGAGATAGAACTTTTGGATACATAAACTATGAGCTATGTGACAGTTGATGTATCAAATCTCTATCTTGAGGAGTGGACCCTCCCGAAATCGAGCATGTTGTGGGCAGAAACCCTAGAGCTGGCTGCGACTGCGATGATGATGACTGTACTTAGATCCTCCGTGGGTTCGGCAGTGATGACAACTGTACCAGGATCCTCTATGGGTTCCATGTAGATGACTACTGTCCGTGTATCCTAAGTGGGTCTGGCAGTATTTTACCTCGGTACTTGTACCCTGAGTGGATCTGGCAGAGTAGCTGGTCTTGTATCCTATGTGGGTCCGACAACTTAGCCGGTCTTATATCCTATGTGGGTCCGACAGATTAGATAAATCAGTAGCTACTTCTTATCATCTCTATCGCCTTATGAAGTGTATACTTGTGTGATATGAGTCTTGATTCTCAATCATTATCATCGATGTGATTGACTTGCTTTCATGTTTGGTCTGGGTTGTGTTTTCCTAAGTGGACTAGGTTACTCTTGGGCTCGAGAGTTGGAGTCGTTTTGTAACTGATGACTTAGGTATATGTATGGGAATATACCTAAGTAGAGTCGATTGATACTTCGTGATTGTATCTTTCCTTTGTGGTTTATCCTTCGTGGATTCTGAGAGACCTTCGGGGGTCTCAGGCTCCCTACAGAGCATCATATACTCACCCCTGCACGGGCTATGCCCGCACTATGTTGTGTTGGATACAGACGACAGACAACATTGATCGAGGTGGAGGCTTGTGGATCTGGACGGTACCCGGTGGTGGACCAATTGGCGGGACGTACACGGAGTGGACGACCAGACCCGAGGAGCTGAGGAGACTATCTGTACCCACCCTTCAAGAGGGATTTTAGGAGGATGACTTCGTGTTGCTATTTTACTTACTTTCGTTGTACATTCCTTTCAGTTGTATTTTACTTTCAATTGGGTTTGTATACATGCCCATTTACTTTTCAGTACTTACCTCGTACCCAGTTTTATTTGTCTTTACTTCACTTGCATACTCTGTTTTGTATGTTACATCATAAAGTCAGTGCCTTACCTTCTTTTGGGATTTTCACATTTTGTGCTAGTCGCCAACCCTTGACCTATGGAAGGCGGGCTTGGGGTAGTCACGGCATGGGCCTTGAGGATGGGTCGTGACAAATTGGTATCAGATGAGTCGGTTCTACCGCAGAACTCAGGAGTCTGATAATTTATTCTCTATGAAGCAATAGTGTTAAAAGTATTGAGTGTGGTTTTCATTATAGGGAGTCAAGTGTTGGTGTGGTGGTTGACGTACCCATACACCAGTACCCTGACCTCTGGTTTCTGACTCGGTGCAAGAAAACAATGATTTCGTGTATGTTTCCTTTGAAATGTTTTCTTTGTGATTACATTATGTCAGATCACCAGGTATACTATACTAACCATGGTGCACCAATTTGTTTTCAGGATGGCCCTACGAAGGCAGCCATCTAGTGTTCCAAGTTACGTGTGGGATGGCAGCCCACTGAGCGATGTGGCCTCGGTGAATGGCCCCATTATAGCGGAGGCACCATCGGTACCTCTACCCACTAAGCCACTAACGCTACCCACCCCAGTGGTGGAGAGTGCACGCCGCCTGACCGCATTGCATGAGTTTCAGAGACAGAGGCCACCTAGGTTTTGTGGGGAGACAGATCCTTAGGCAGCCGAGGATTGGCTGGAGGCTATCGTCAGAGTATTCAAATTGGTAGGGACACCAGCAGACCTCATGGGGATCCTTGCTGCGATTCTCCTACACACAGCAACATGTTGATGGTGGATCCTGATGCTCCAGGTGTATGACAAGACATATCTACATTGGATGGACTTCTAGGTCCTCTTGGGCACGGAGTTTTTTCCAACCACCCTCCGTGCAGTGCACATCCAGGAGTTACTACAGTTGCGGCAGGGTAGCAAGACTGTAGCCCAGTACTCGGTGAGATTTTCCGACCTCTCATGCTACTCCTCATATATTGAACGGGACCCATTCTTTCGGGCTCAGACCTTTGAGCAGGGACTGAGGCATGATATCAAATCTTCAACGATTCATCTCAGGATCCCGACGCAGGCGGGGGAGCTAGAGAGAGCCCTATTAGTGGAGAGATTTCTCACCGAGTATCCATCAGAAGAAAGACCCACCATAGGATGGCACGGAGTGTAGTCTTTTGCAGGTGGCAGTCAACAGATGATGAAGTGGTCCAAGCGGACTAGGTCGTCAGGTGGGTGACCTCAGGATAATGGTTCGGTTGTACGAGGAACACGGCGGAGAGCCAACCTTATGAGGAGAAGACATTGTTATGCACGTGGTGGGCAGGGCCACATGGCTCATGACTGCCTGACCTGCCATGCAGACGAGCAGCAGATAGTCGAAGGACCTCCTAGGTCAGGGAAGTGGTTCGACCATGGCGGTCTGCAGGGATCAAGAGGACGAGGCAGAGGAGTTGGCTGAGCAGTGGGTGGTGGACGATGCTTCGAGGCTCTACCACCACCACCCCTAGGAGGTCCACCCCGACCACAGGGAGCAGGTGGGCAGAGGCAGGCTCAACTCCAAGCAGTGGAGTCTAACGACCACGGCACACCTGAGATGATTCGAGGCACAATCTTTGTCTACTCTACCCATGCTGCAATTCTTTTAAACACACGTATGAGTCATTCTTTTATTGCCGCTGACCTTGTTCGGAGCTTAGATATTCAGACAGAGCTTTTGGCTCGATCTTTATGGCTAGAGACTCATACAGGAGTAGACTAGACGATTACACACTTGTTCCAGTAGTGTGAGCTTACTCTATGAGGCGAGATCTTTGGCTGGGATCTTCTTGTAGAGAGCTCGAGGCCTTACGACATCATCTTGGGTATAGACTAGTTATCTACAGTCCATGCTCAGATCGACTAGATTAGGCACAAGGTGCGGTGTGTCTGCACAGTTGGGACCAGTTTCACCTTCACCGGTGAAAAGGGAACGTTCGCAGCACAGGATGGACTTATAAAGAGGAGAGGGCAACAGATCAAACATCAGTTGGCTAGTCTCAACCTCGGAGAAGTTGACGCATGGAGTCTGAGTTTTCCTATTGTGGTGGAGCAGTATGCATGCGTTTTTCCTGACAACGTTCCAGGACTACCTCCTCACAGAGAGGTAGACTTATACATAGAATTATACCCCAAGACATCATCGATATCTACTCCAGCACATTGGATGTCTCCCTCCGAGCTTTGTGAGCTGCAGGTACAGCCGAAGGACTTACAGGGGAAAGGTTTCATCTGACCCAGTGTTTCACCCATGGATTCTCCGATTCTATTCACCAAGAAGGCAGATGGGGGCATGAAACTGTGTGTCGACTACCATCGTCTGAACCAGGTGACTGTGAGGAACAAGTATCTAATTCCAAGTATTGACGACCTCTTTGATCAGCTCAAGGGACCATGTTGGTTCTCGAAGGTAGTCCTCAGGCCAGGCTATCATCAGCTCCAAGTTCAGGAAAAGGATTTGCAGAAGACAGCCTTCATGTGTCGGTATGGCCACTATGAGTTCTTGGTCATGTCCTTCAGTATGACCAATGCTCTAGCAGTGTTCATGAGTCTCATGAACATGATCATCTTTCCCTACCTCGATCAGTTTTTCGTAGTCTTCATTGAAAACATACTTATTTACTCGACGACCGAGGAGGAGCATGCCTACCACTTACGGGTTATACTAGATACACTCTGAGAGCACCATCTTTATGGTAATCTCTCAAAGTTCTAGTTCTGGCTCCGAGAGGTTCACTTCATGGGGCACGTCATCTCAGAGGCAGGAGTTGCAGTGGATCCCATAAAGGTCGAGGCGGTACTTGCTTGGGAGCCGCCTAGGAGCATGATGGAGGTGCGGAGTTTCCTAGGACTGGCTGGGTACTATTAGAGATTTGTGTCGGACTTCTCAAGAGTTTCATCACCACTTACAGCTTTGACGAAGAAGGGGAAACCCTTCATGTGTTCAGATAGATGTCAGTAGAGATTTCCGGAGCTGAGGCAGTGATTGACCAGTGCACCCATCTTGAGGCAACTGGAGGAGGGTGTAGGGTACGTAGTTTACTGCGATGCATCAGGGACTGGACTCGGGTGTGTCCTGATGGTGGAACGATAAGTGATTGCATACGGTTCACAACAGTTGAGGCATAATGAGAAAAACTATACTACCCATGACCTGGAGTTAGGATCAATGGTCTTCTCCCTTAAAATGTGGCGACACTATCTTATGAGAGAGCGCTTTACAGTATACTCTGACCACCAGAGTCTCAAGTACATTTTCTCGTAGAAGGAACTGAATCTGAGATAGTGGTGATGGCTCGAGTTCTTCCAGGATTATGACTTTGAGATTTTCTATACTCTTGGGAAGGGGAACGTTGTGGCTGATGCTCTCAGAAGGAGATCGGGCATTCAACTACTTGGGGAGGAGACAAAGCAGTTAGCTGTTTTGCAGATATCCTTCGTGGATAGAGATGGGGCAGCCTATCTACAGTCCCTCAAAGTCACACCTCCACTACTTTAGTGGGTTAGAGAGGCACAGTGTGGGGACGTTGATTGTGAGGCACGATGTGCTCAGATATCCTCAAGGCTGGAACCCAATGGATTTTCTGAAGGCGGCGAGCACGTCATCCTCTTCAGGGGACGTACCATGGTACCAGTTACACTACAGGAGGAGGTACTGAGGGAGTTCAAAACTTCCCCTATAGCAATACTTCCTGGTGTAGTGATGATTTACAAGGACCTTAGACCATAGTACTGGTGGCCGGGTATGAAGAAGGTTGTAGCAGAGTTCGTTTCTCGATGCCTCACTTGCCAGCAAGTGAAGGCGGGGAACCAGGTACCTATAAGCATGGTACAACCCATAGAGGATTCTAAGTGGAAGTGGGATGGGATATCCATGGATTTCATGATGGGGCTTACATGTACATCAAAAGGACACGACACCATCTGGGTGATCGTAGACCGACTCACCATGTCAGCCCACTTCCTACTGATTAGAGAGTTGGGCTCAGTAGAGGTCTTGTGACGCCTCTACGTTCAAGAGATTGTATGACATCATGGTGTGCCATCGTCTATCGTCTATGATCGAGAAGATCGCTTTACTTCCCGGCTTTGGAAGGGGTTACAGGAGGCTTTTGGGAAGCAGCTACACCTGAGCACTGCCTTTAACCCTTAGACGGATGTCCAGATGGAGAAGACCATTCAGACACTCGAGGACATGCTTCGTGCATGTGTTCTTGACTTTGGTCACCGCTGGAAGGATCACCTACCCTTAGTGGAGTTTGCGTTTAACAATAGCTAACACTCCACCATCACGATGGTACCTTACAAGGCATTGTACGACCAACCATGCAGATCACATCTGTGTTGGACAGACCCTGGGGAGTCAGCACTCGTAGGACCACAGATGGTTCAGGCTACGACAGAGAAGGTGAAGATTATCCAGGAGTGGATGAGGACTACACAGAGCAGACAGAAGTCCTATGCTGATAGGATGTAGAGACCACTAGAGTTCGAGGATGGCAACCACATTTTCTTATGGGTCTCACCACGACGTGGATTACGGAGATTTGGCCACGGTGGAAAGTTATCTCCACGCTTCATCGGACCATTCCTGGTCTTCAACAGGGTAGGCGAGGTGGCTTAGAGCCTTCCCCTTCCACCTCAGATGCACCAGGTGCAAGACGTCTTCCATGTATCTCTACTGAGGAGATACATGCACAACCTGACACATATCATCAACCATGTATATCTGGAAATTGATGACGGGGTGACTTTTGCAGAGGTCCTAGTGGAGATCGAGGATCGACTGGAGCGGGTCGTACATGGGCGGTCGACTCCTCTTGTGCGCATTCATTGGTAGCACAGGAACCTCTAGGAGAGCACATGGGAGGGGGAGGCTCAGATGCGTGCTCAGTACCCCCATTTGGTTCCATAGTTTATGTTTTATCATTACGGGGATGCAAATCCCTGAGGTAAGATTGATTTAAAGACCCGAAAATTTCATGGAAATTTTTTTTTAATAATATGGAATTTTACGAGTCTGTGGCTTATGATGACACTTGATTCTATGCCCCGGTGGGCCCAGAATCAATTTCCAAAGATTAGCTCAGGTACGTTCAGTGAAATAACGAGCAGGGTTTTCTAACTTTTGAACTGGTGCTCGGAATTAAAATCTGAGGGCACCGATCAACTCGCAGTGCCAGTAATTTCTTTAGGGGACACATACCGTAGTTGCATTCACAATGTTGGAGAAGATAATTTTTGGGGTATAATTAATAAGTAAATAAAAATTGTAGGAACAATTTTTATTTTATAAGGTGGTCATTCCCTCCCATGGGTAGTTAAGGGTGGGTCCCACAACCCCTTAACTACCCAAGTGTGGATTTTAGAGAGTTGGGGCCCACACAAGCCCCACCAATTAATTTCTCGAATCTCATTAAGAACCCCTCCTTAATTTAGCAACCCCCTTTTTATTTTCCAATGCATAAAATAAATGGGGAAATTCCCTCTCCCTTCCCTAATTAAGTTTTCAACACATTTTATTAAATGTGATGATTTAAATCTAGCAGATTCTTGCGTGTGTAATTAAATAATAGGAGGAACCAATTTTTTAATTTGGGAAGAGCCTTTGTTGTGTGAGAGAGATCGGTAGATCTTTGGAGAGTTTGTGAGAATGCCGGTCTTCGACAAAGAATGATGAAGAACGCCGACCTCCGACGAAGCACGACGAAGAACGCCAGTTCCACGAAGGTCGATGACACGCCACCCTTACTCTTCTCTGCGGCAAGAGAGGAGACGTCGTTTCCACATCGACGCACTCTGACGACGCCTATGATCCTCTTCCCCGTGACGCCATCTACCGTGATGCCAATGATTTACATAAATTGTTGAGGTATGGATTTTTTTACATATTCATTATGTGATTTATACCCTCGGCATGGCGTATAATTGTTAGATGATGTTTTGAACCACTAATGTGGTGGGTGCGGAATAACGAACAAGTCTGAACCCACCGATATTTTTTTCTTGATGCATGGATTACATGTTGACAACGAAATGGGACTGAAATGGGGATTGGAGGCCTTCTTAGTGTTGTATGGGTCCCGAGGTGACCGCAGGCATAGACGGGAGAAAAATCAGACCACCGGGATGACTGTGGTGGCCCGTGGAAGTCCCCGACGGCGCCGGCGGTCGGAGGCGGTGGTACCCCGGTGCACCGCCGGCAGGAGCCCGCCGTGGTTGAGGTCATGGCGGAGAGGGCTGGATCCCGCGGCCGCACGGGATCTAGGGGAGCAGTGGCGCCGCCTATGTAGAAAGTGGGGTTGCGCCCCCCGCTCAGCTCGCTGGTCGGGTCAAGCGGACCTGGCCGCACCCACTAGGCTGCGCCACACCTAGCCAGGCCGGTCCCATACTCAGGTCGGGTCGACCCGGACGTAGGTCGGGTCGACCCGGTTCTGGCCGACCAGAGGGGGGGGGGGGGTTGCGGGTTGGACCAGGCCCATACCCCCAATTAGGACTGTCTTCCGTATTTTTCCCATATCATGAGCTACGGACATCCGATAGACGCACCATCTGTTGCGTGGGATTCCTTGAATCGAGATAGTCATTTTGGTATATTACACTCAAGGTTTTAGCAATGTTTGGGTATGTCCTGGTGGGTTCGAACCCGAAACCAACTGGGCCCTTGGAGAGGAAATGATTATATCTTAAGGACCGGACGTGCGTTTGACGTGTCGTCTTTTGTGCTGAAATAATTTTGTTGAGATGGTTCTTTTGGTTTAATGCACTTGAGGATTGGATGTAGTTGGAGTACAGTCGGGATGGTTTTTTCTTAAAAACCAACAGGGCCCCTGGGACGGAAAAGTCAATAACTCTTAGACCGGGCGTTCGATTGACGCACTGTCTGTCACTTTGGCGTTTTTTACGAGACGGAACTTTGGTATACATCAACTCTTTAATTTGTTACAGTTGATGTATTTACTCTCTTTATCAAGAATCAGACCTTCCCGGAATTGATCTTGTTGTGCGTAGAAACCCTAGAGATGGCAGCGATTGCGACGATGATGACTGCACTTGGATCCTCTGTGGGTTCGGCAGTGACGATGACTTTTCTTGGATCCTCTGTGGGTTCAGCAGTGATGATAACTGTACTGGGATCCATTGTGAGTTTGAAGGAGATTACTAATATTCTTGTATTTTAAGTGGGTCCGACAGTATTTGACATCTGTACTTGTATCATGAGTGGTTCTGGCAGAGTAGCTAGTCTTGTATCCTATGTGGGTCAGACATCTTAGCTGGTCTTGTATCCTATGTAGTTCTGACAGGTTAGATGAATAAGTAGCTACTTCTGATCATCTCTATCTCCTTACAATGTATATACCTATGTGAGTTAAGCCTTGATTCTCAATCATTATCATCGATGTGATTGACTTGCATTTCTGTGTGGATTGGGTTGTGTTTTCCTGTGTGGACTAGGTTATGCTTGGGCTCAAGAGTTGGAGATGTTTTGTAATTGATGACTGAGGTATATGTATGGGAATATACCTAAGTAGATTTTATTGATACTTCGTGATTGTATTTTACCTTTTTTGTTTATACTTCATGGATTCTGAGAGATCTTCAGGGGTTTCGGGGTCCCTATTGAGTATCGTATACTCACCCCTGCACAAGCTATTCTCGCACTACGTTGTGTTGGATGCAGACGACAGACATCACTGATCGAGGCTAAGGCTCGTGGAGCTGGATGGTACCCAGAGGTGGACCAGTTGGCGGGACGTAAACGGAGCAGACGGCTGGACCTGAGGAGCTAAAGAGACTATCTGTACCCACCCTTCAGGTAGGATTTCTAGGGGATGACTCGGTGTTTCTATTTTACTTACTGCTATTTTACATTCAGTTTATTTGTATTGTACTTTCAGTTAGGTTGGTATACTGGACCATTTACTTTTCATCACTTACCTTGTACCCAGTTTTACTTAGTTCTTACTTCACTTGCGTACGCTGTTGTGTATGTTACTTCATGAAGGCAATGTCTTCCCTTCTTTTGGGATTTACGCCTTTGGTTCTAGTCGCCAGCCCCTGGCCTATGGAAGGCAGGTTTGGGGTAGTCACGGAACGGGCCCCGAGGACGAATCATGAAAATGACATGAAGAGATTATGTCTTCAACTCGCTTCTACATTCCTAGAAACCAAAACTGATGATGATGGTCCTAGTACATCAACTCTACACCTGGATACCACCAGAGGGGACATATGAAAATCTTGTAGAATATCCTTTAACATTTCCACTAGTTCAATTATGTATCATCTGAAAATAAGAAGGTTTTCCCTACATTTATAATAACCTTCAGTATCATGTAAGATGGTTATTTGAGCATTTAAAATCACACAGTTTGTATCCTAATATTGTTCCTTCCTTACTCACAAGAAGAGTTTTCCTGGAGGTAATATACACCATCTCCATCCACAAAGGATAACTATAATGTGTTCATGATTTCTTACGCCTCTCCCAACATCTGCAAATTCGATCCTATTTTGAGAGAATCTACCACAATGTTTCACTTCCCATGATTATAGAAGATCAAAAAGTCAAAATCCTAGAGAGAATCTAGACATTGTATTTGCATCAGGTTCAAATCATTCTTAGAGGGTAAATACATCATACTCTTGTGATTATAGTAGATGATATACCACTCGTCCATCCGGTAGTGTTTCCACATCCTGAACAAAAATACTACCACTACCGAATCAAGATCATGGGTTGTGTAGTTCTTATATTATAGACTCTATTGGAATGAACCATAGGGAATAACTATCTGCCTCTATATTAGGAAAAAACCAATCTCGATCGCTAATTCATTGAAAAATAATACATAATCAAAACCCTCATCCTATAATCTCAAGATCGGGGGCTCGTCAAACTCAACATCAACTACGGAAAATTATGCTAGAACTTTTCCACCCAAAATAAATTATTCCCCTTTAAAATCAAAGACGTTGGAGGTGATGATATCCTAGAGAAATCCTTAATGAATTTTCATTAAAAGCCTCCCAGCATTAGTAATCTCCCCAACTCTATCATGATTCTTAGTAGACCCCTTGCTAACAATGCCTTGACTTTGGCTAGGTCCAAAAATAGTCCATATAATGAGAAAACATGTCCTATACAGTTTACCAAGTGACTCTATAACTGACACTTTGAGAGCCTCCCATAATAATGGTGCTCTCGGAGTATGTCCAGAATTATCTGTAGGTTCCTCACATGGTCCTCATTAGACATCACGTATACAAGGATATCATCGATGAAGATTACCTCAAACCGGTCTATTTATGGACGACTTATTAGGTTCAGGAGTCCCATTATAATTTTTGGGATTTTATTCATGCTGAAGGGAATCAATATGTTGTCTTATTGACTATAGTGGGATATGAAATCTTCCTTCAATATATCCTCATCTTGTACACAATGCTATTGACAGCTAGAATAAAGGTTAACCATCTAGAACCATTGTTCCCCTAAGAATTGATTGAAGTGTTTATCAATCCCCAGTAGTAGATACTTGTTTTTTATTATCAGAATTTTCTTGTACACAGAATCCATGAAAAAACTCATGCACCTATCTACCTTATTTGGAAACAAATCTGGTGCCACATATGGTGAAACATTTGGTCTCATGAACCCCATCCTCTATATATCCCACAACTACACCCTCAACTCATGATACTCTATGGGATCCATATGATGTAATCTTGAGGATATCAGTTTCCTCCCAAGTTTAACATAAATGATGATTTCTACCTCCAATTGGGGAGGTAATCATGGAACATCTTCAGGGAATACATCCTCATTCTCAACCACTACTACTGGAAGTTGGATTCTCATGACATCTGCTGTACAGAGGTTCAAGATATACATTTGATGATTGATCGACCACAACCTTCTATGAATTAGTCCCTCATGTGTCTCATGGGTCTCATTTTAACCAAATTAGGGAAACAACATTCCATAACTATAGAAACACCGCACACTTCACCTAAAATAGTCAACATGGCCATAGAAGGAAGATAACCAATCGATATCAGAAACGATGTCATAAGGCCACGATGCAGCCACCAAGAGGTTCCATATGAATCTATAACTTCCAAGTGCAATTTTATATTTTTAGAAAAGATGTGTTTTAATTGAGTCTCCTCCCAATGGTGTCTCCTAGAATATGTATTCTGTCAATGGTTCTAATGGAATCTCAATGTCATGTACAAGAAGTGCTGTGAAAAAGATTTGACTAGAACTTAGGACTTCTCGTACGACAACTAGATTATAAAAGAAACAGATTTAAACATGAATAATCGATGGAGATCGTAGGAAATAGGCCTAAAGAGCATCCATCTATCCACACCCCACTACTCTAACTACCTAAAATATGTGCAGACCACATCGGGGTGGTGGTTTTAATAAGATGAAAAGTTGACCACCACCCGCTGCTCTCCCATCCCCACTTCCATGGATGTCGCCATAAAGATCTAACAACTCTTTCTTCTTCCTCTACATCAGTTTTCCATCCACTGTCACACTATTAGAAGCATTATGTGTTGCACAATATCGAGTTATAAATCCCACTACATCACTTGAGTAGCACCGCCTCTCCCTATGATTTTTGGATCCACACTGTGATCCCAAAACAATATATCCTTTGTCCTGGGACATCCTCATGAATATTATTTCATGCCTGAATCCCTAAGACTAAAATTGAATCCCTATTACAATGTATCTACACCTTCATATACACTATTGACTAATTTTAATTATCTATACTCCTCCAAGAACCTCGCCACCAACAAATATCCCATAGAGAATACATGAAAAAGTTAGAATTCTCATAGAGATAATACTATATCATATGTCTCATTGAATTCCTTCCTCAAATATTTAATCCATAATGTACATATCCATGGCCATATTCATCAAGTACCCAGAGAGTGTTGTAAACCTCAATGCATAATCAACAACTATCATATTTCTTTGCAGGAGTTAAAGATGCTCTTGTATACTCATAGATCTTAGTGTAACCAATGAAAACACCTCTCTAAAGAATTCCTCAAACACTGTCCATAATTGGATCACCAAATCATGAGTCTGGTTATCGATAATCCACCATCACCCTACTGAGAAATGTACAAGGCTCGTTGTCAAGATCATTATTAGATCACCTCATGTCCTGACTAGTTAGAAAACGTAAGTAATCTCTTCATTTCATTCCTCATAATCCCGATGTCTTGGATCTCCTAAAATCATAACAGTTATCTATATTATAATGTTATGAAGTTTTCTAATCCTTTTACCCTCATATGATGTTTATATAGGTAACACGAGTAGTTCCATAGCTGATGGTATAGCTGGTGCACCAGCTGGAGGTAGCATTTAGGAAACATGTCCCTATAATGAAGCCTCGTCACTAAAGGGGTCATCATAATTATCAATCTACTAGATCCAAGCTAGTATGAATCATGGAGGAATCCTATAAGAAAAAATTATCTTCCATTGTCAATGAGTATATCAATATAGTGGAATCATGAAAGAAATGGAAACCAAAATCCATTCCTATATGATGTGAATCCAATTGTGTTCCTTGCAACTAGTGTTCCCGCCAACAGAGTCAAATTGTAAGTTATCTGTGTCATGGCGTATGGATACGTCATCCGTCACACCAACACTTGATTCCCTAACTAGAAATCTGAACTTGAACTACTTAACACAATTTCCTAAGGCAATCTCACATAATCCCAATCAAATTAGAACTGAACCCATTGGATACAACTCCGTTACGACCCATCCTATTAAAGAACACGCCATGACTCCCCAAGCTAGCCATGAATAGACATGGGATGGTGACTATCACTGAGTATTCATATCACAAACAAGGGAGTTATTTCATATGCACTTATACACATTCACACATCTCTAGGCCAAAAATTATGAAATGTAAAACCCACAAATAAACAAATGCATGAATACCAATATCCCAATATATAGAGTATGATAGACATAATGAAAGTAATATAAATTGGGCTATAATACAAACCCAAAAAAAGAGTATACAAATAAAAAATCTAAAGTATAAACCAAGGGTACTGATACTGTTTTTGAAAGCTTCCTGAAACACCACAACCTGTCTGAACATACAAGGTATCATTTTGTTCAAATCATGGTCCTTATCCACCCAGAACACCATCAAAAGGACGCTCGTCTGCAAAATAAATGACATGTTCAGGCAAGGCCAAGCTAAGGAGATAAGTACAATAATCAGTAGGAAACCTCAATATCATAATGAAATACACTATTGAAATATGCAGTCATCTCTACAAAAATATATGACTGAATCATATAATAAAGATATCAAGATATAATAAAACAAGACACACAGTCTAGGGGTATGTCAAAACTATCACATACCACAAATAGGGATCCAACTCGAAGATTCCATGAAACACAAATCTTGGAGAATACCCTCTGAGGTATGGTAGCATTAATGTCATTCTCCAAAGAAGTACCATTCGTTTGGAAATTTTATGAGAGAGATACAATAATGATCTAAAGGGAGATTTGATGCATGATATGAGGATCACACCAAGGTCCAAGGGGCGATACCAACAACTCAATTTGGAATAGTGTTATATGTAGAGGATAGAAACCTATTAAATCTAGGATTGTCTATACACATAACTCTAGATATGACATATTTAATGAATAGAGGATCACTCATTGAGCCTTATAGGGGGTTACAATAACTCTATCTAGGAATTCTTGCTGAATAGATTATACACTAGTTTGTAGGAAATGGTACACACCAACATGCAAGGAAATTGTCATGGGAACAAACCCTAATGAAACATTTCCATGATATAGAGGAAATGGAATCTATTCCACGTAGAAAAAGATTCACATCTTTTAGAATGGTAACACACCATTTCTCTTGACCCCAAGTACATCCAATGTACAATGGCTCTTGTCAAAATAATATTTCTTTTGATAAGGGTATACACATCCTGTAGAAAGTTGTATATGTCGTTTCCATTCATCAGGCCCCCTGGGTTCCTCAATTGTGTTCCAATACACCACCAAACGATGTTTTTTTGATTTTATAAAAATCATTTCAAGGAATTGTGTGAAGAAACATAAACCACCCATGATGGTCCATAAGAGAGGATCCAATGTTCCAATACATAGTGTCAACATGTGTCCACCTGTCCATGTACCAGTAAATAGGGAAGCCCATGTAACCGTCCTGAGTCTGGCTATGTGTTGGAGAACATTTCATGAAATAAATCAAGTATCTATGTATCCCTTGAGATACATGAAGAGTCTCGAGGAATGCCCTATAAACATTGTAACATGTGTCAGACGCTGTGTGACACTTTCCTATCGCTTGAAACCCTAACCCCTTCTAAAGAGGTCAAACATATCATATATTCCGAGATACACATCGTGTTAATCGATATTTACCAATATATATGTTCTGAACACTAGTCATCATCTTCATCACGCTAGTTACTATTTCAACCACATCTCATATGTAAATTTCAGATACACGGTCTCCTAGTCACACCATCACTGAATTAGCAAGATTCGGGCCGTAATTCAACATGGGAATTAAATTCAGTTCTATTATTAATTTCTAAAAATGTATGATAAATAGGAACCCAAACTTGTTCTATAGGTTACTGCAACCACCATCACACCTCCTTAGAGTTTTAAACCTTCCATATCTATGATTTTGGATCATTTCACTATGAATTTAAGGCCCAAAGACCATCAATTCATAACCCCATGAAGAATGTTTAACGCCTGTGGATAATGCGGTAAAATTAAAAAAGCAAAAACCATAACAATAAACCTCTAATTATTTTTTGAAGCTATTATACATTCACACTAAATGGATCACCATGTAAAAATGAAAAAAAAAATCGTAATCATCCCCTAATCCTGACTTGCAATCAACCCATTCTCCAAGAACGATCAAACTGTGGGTCATCATGTCTGTGGGTTGATCCCTCTTCATTGTGGAATCTACAAACATGAAATAATTAATTTAAAACGCATGCCTTGCCTCAATTTTGGATAGATTGTTTACAAAGAATGCTTTCTATTCAATCTTCAATGATATACTTCATCTTCGTTGGCGTAATGAACCATGATCCACGTGATCTATCATCAATGTTTTTTGAGAGGTTCCTCTAACGATCTCATTTCCAATTATTCTATAGAATTTAAAAATAGGTGGATAACACTGTAATTCACATATAACATCATTCATAGAGGCTTTGAATCATTCGTTCAATGCATCAGATAAATAAAATATATGTTGAATCTATTTTATTGTTTAAACGTCCAAAAACTAACATTCATAGCTAACCTACGCCGGATGATGTTAGGCCTCATCTAAGGTAATGTCACAGCTCTATATTCAATGGTTCACTTGGATTTTTTATCTGGGTTCCCGTTTAAAATTTTATCCAATTTTTCATGAAAACTATATGAACATGATTGTTATAGATTTAATATATTTCAGACATTTATTTTCAGTGCACGGGGCCATATAATCGCACATCATCTCAACACCAGGTCTCAAACAAATTCCATATAATATATAAAAATAATATGTAGAAAAATCTGGAATATTTTATTTTTTTATATCCATATGTGATGTGGGTTGTTTTTCATTGATACTAGTTTTTACCTTTGGGTTAGAATGTGTGGTCCAGGGATGAAATAATAGGTTATTAAGAGACTTGATGTAGGTGGTACACAATAGAGGTTATGGATGAGGGATTTGATCTTTTGTTGTGGTAATGTGTGGTGGTCATGTTTCGTGATAGTTGTGATGTGTAGCGGTTAAGATGAGTGGGTTTTTTAGAAACATGTTAGTAGTTTTGTCATTTTGTTGTAATAGTTCATGTGATATGGAGAATATTTTTTGTGGGGTGGTTGAGATTGTTCCTTAAGAATCCATTTAATAAATTTAAATTCCTAAAATAACAATACATGGGTTAGTAAAAGAATAATAATGACTCATAATTGAAGATCTATAAGTTGATTATTTGTATTTAATTTCAATGTGAAGGGTTGTGTAAGTGTAAATGACTAGAAAACTAAATAGTGGTTAGTAGAAGCGTGATAAACTTCGTAATGTGGAGGAATATTAAATTACATGGGAAATTTTGTCATTATGTGTGGTGATTTTGTAGTTTATTGCATTTTAGTGGTAAAAAAATTTTGATTGAGTTCATATTGTGAAATTATGATTTTCTAGAGTATGATAATATTCTTAATTTGAACCCATAAGTTGTGTATCGTGTGATATCTATATATCATGTATTTTATGTGATTTATATTTGTGTCCCACTCATGTTGGATAACTTTGGAAACAAAAAAATGTTTTCTGTTTCTGGATATTTCTCATGCATCCATGTTGGTCATGAAATAAATGGTTGGTTATCACATCGTGCCACATCTCCCTTATCTATCTGTTATATTGAGGGTTGTTGATGGAAATTGCCTATTAATGGTATTGGTTAGTGTTTGATATTACCCTGTAATGATATTTGTGTGTGTTGGAGATTACCAAATAGTGGATAGGATTTTTTATATGGTCGGGATCATATCTCTGAAGAGAATGGAAAGAGATGGATATCCTTAAAATTAAAAATACCTTTATTCCCAAATTGTATGATGTACTTTGGTGTCAGTTGATGAGGATTTAATTTTATAATTAATAATTCGCCAAACTGATGGAATTTTTTTTGAGGGTGGGGTACGTCGGGATGCATCCTAACCCACATAAGTGATGGCTGGTTCTATTATATGATATATGTAAAAAAGGGATGAGGGCATAAGAAGTTCGATATTGGAGTGTAAGAATCTAAAATATATTGGGATGTGGTTTTGAGGAACCTATGTATCTTTTTATTGATAATATGTTATTATATAGTATTAACTATTTAGTGAGAGTTCTATAGTAGGGTTGGGATTGGTTGGCTATACACATTTGTTTCATGTTGGTTCAATTATTTTTTCAATGGAGAATTAGTATAATATTTTCCAATGTGAACAAGATACCTCGGTTATGATCGTACTGAGTATAAATACTATGATCTCATTAATAATAAAAAAATACTTATCAGGTTTGGAGGACTACATCTAGGATCGATCTAGACATCACTAGATTTGTTTTTAGATCCATATTTGAGTCACATTCATAGGAGTGTCTTTCTATAATTACATAGAGAATTATAATTTAATTATTTTGACATTGTTCATGAATTGTTTGACAATTTTGGTTATTATATATATTATTTGATGGGTTTATGTATTTTTATATTGTTTATCTCCCTATAATATTTAATAATAATGGTAATTCCACCATGATGTGATATTGTTTAACTCTATGTGAATCTCTATAACCCGATGCTTGCTATAGGAGCAGATCATGGTGTCATTATATTTATGAAAACATTTATTGCCTTCGAGGGTTACCACTTCATGGAGGGGGCTTTAAAATTAATCTCAGACCATCTAATACAAATCAAATAAAATAAAACAACTTCAAGAAACATATAATTTCATAAATAATTGCATTTTATAATTCCATCAACAGAAAATATCTAATGAGAAATGAAAAATAATTTGATATTCCAGAAACATTCAAAAATAATGAAATAATTATCAAATTTATTTTCCCTTATGCCCTAACGACATATATACTAGATTCTATTCATATAAACTAATCATAAAAAATTTATTTTTTGAAATTGAAACCCACCCACACTATAGGGACCCAAACATCTCATACATGGATATTACATATATTCTAATCAATATTAATTAAATTGAACATTCCCACATATAAGGACTATACTATATTGGTGTACTTTGACAACAGGTACACAATAAACTGACATGGTGATTGACCTTCAACATATCCCATAAATAACTTCCCCATTATTATTCTCCAAAAACCTACAATACATAAAAATTTTCATCATAAAATAGGGAATAGAATCATTAGAATGGGTGGCCTAAGATTCTCAAAAATGGAAAGAAATAGATATATCATTGATCACATATGATTGAAATTAGATTACGGGTTTGAGAAAATGAGTTTAACATTTATAAAACATAAACTATAAAAAATATTATAGTCTATAGGAATTTCATTAAACATGAATATTAATAAGAATTTAATCACAAGTAAATAAATGAACAATATCCATGAGAGAAAAAAATTGGCATAATACATCAGGTTTTGATATAGTATAAACTTATAACATTGTGAACATGTATAAATATAAACATGCACACTTTTTAGGATATAGAAATATAATAATTCCTTTATATAAACATATATACTTGAAATTAGATTCATATAAATTATTATTAACATGAAACATATTTCCATTCACAAAATTGTGATTATATAATACACTTCAAGAATAAAATTATTGCAATGACATATAGGTCCATGTGTTACATAATATTAGACATGGTTCACTCCTAAGACAATCACAGTGGAAAAATACCCTTAATGTACTAGGTATAAATTTTCTTCCAGTCCTATCTATAGTTTGATATCTAAATCAATGCCTAATGAATTTGAGGTAAATATTGGTCCCACTAACATTGGGTTATAACATAACTATCATCCTTGCGTATGATATAACCCCATTGAATAGTTATTTCTTATGAACCCTAAAATAATGATATTCGTACCATTCTATGTCACGAGATCCTAAAAATTCATCATATTAGAACCCCTAAAATGAAATTTGATTCATTAACATTTCATTTTAACATTTCCTATGGAAAATAAAATGGTTACTTAATCATTTCATCATTTCCTCAATGTGTAACCTATTAATAAATAAGTGGGAATCATAATAATTTTATCATGGTATAACATGTAGGAAAGAAATGGGTTTCATAAATAACATGTCATCATAATAAAAAACCATTCATTGAAAGAGTAAAAATAGTGTTATTGGAACATATCTGATATAAAATATAACTTACATCAAAGGGTTTCATCTTATATTGAAATTGATTTTGAATGATAATTCACATGAAAATTTCCATGAGGAAAACTTATTTTATTTTAAATTGTCCTTTAAAAATATAAAATTATTAAATAATTTGAAAAAACTATTCTTTTTAAACAACCTTGAAATCATAAAAATGATTATTTAAATATCCTTTAAAACATTTTATGTGGAAAATAACCTACTAACATTATGAAAAAAAATATTAATCCAAAAACATTTTCGAACTCTTTTTTGTTATGATATTTTTTATTATAAAATATATATTTACCTAATATTAAAAAAAATTAAATTAAATGAACAATGAAAACCTGTATGGGAATATACCTGGGTTGTGGTTATCCGTTGATTTCATAATCCTTGTGTTTCCTCAAGATTGAGATGGGTTACTTGATAACTTAGGTATTTGTATGGGCATATACATAAGTAGAGGTTATCTATTGAGATATTCTTTGTGGTTATCTTTGTTGGATTTAGTGAGACCTTGAGGGTCTCGGGGTCCCTAATGAGTATCGTTATACTCACCCCTGCATGGGCTTTGCCCGCAGCTCGTTGTGTTGGTTGCAGACAACGGCAGTGCTGACGGAGGCCGAGTGTTCGAGGACTGGACGGTACCCGGAGGAGGTTGACGGGCGAGAGCATTGAGGAGGCTATCTATACCTACCCTTCAGGTAGGATCCGGGGCGGGCGATCCATGAGCTGCGCTATCTGTACCTACCCTTCAGGTAGGATCCGAGGAGGATGACCCAGGAGCTTCTTCCTTCTTCCAGCTGTTTGCCTTTTCTGTTGTACTTTCGTTTAGTTGTAGCTGCACTTTTAGTTGGGTTTGTATTCTGGCCCCTTTACTTTTCAGCACATTCTTTTTTACTTAGTTTTTTTCTTCCGCTTGTACTCTGTGGTGTTTTGTTTACTTTTATAAAGGCAATGCCTTCCCAGTTATCGGGATTTACGCCTTTGGTGCTAGTCGCCTGCACCTGGCCTATGGAAGGTGGGCTTGGGGTAGTCACGGCACGGTCCCCGAGGACGGGTCGTGACAAATTGGTATCATAGGAGTCGGTTCTACTGCAGAACTTATAACTCTGATATTTTCTTTCTGTGAGGCAATAGTGTTAAGGGTACTGAGTGTGGTCTTCAGTTTAGGGAGTCCAGTGTTGTTGTGGGCGGCCGACGTATCCATACACCATGACCCTGACAATTGAATTCTGACTCTGTGCACGAAAACACTGATTGCATGTGTGTTTTCCAGATGTTTTATTTAAATATCAGCTCAAACCAGGTCATCTCACCAGGTATAATCTTTTGATCATGTCATGTTGTTTCTTTCAAGATGCCTCCCCGTGGATGACCAGCTAGAGCCCCGATAGTGGTACGTACTGACAGCCCGCCGAGCGACGAGGCCTCAGTACAGGGCCTTATCCCAGTTGAGGCACCAGCAGAGGTACCATTGGTACTACTACCCATTGGGACACCGATGCCACCAGCCCCAGCAGCAGAGAGTGCACATCGCTTGAGTGCATTGCACGAGTTCCAGTGCCAGAGACCATCCAGGTTCCAGGGAGGGACGGACCCGCAGGCGGCTGAGGATTGGCTGGAGGCTGTGGTTAGAGTCTTCAGGCTAGTGGGGACGCCGTCAGACTTCATGGTGATCCTTGCTGCCTGCCTTCTTCAGGCAGCAGCAGGCAGATGGTGGAGCCTGATGCTCCAGATGCATGATGAGGCGACACTTCTTTGGGCAGACTTTGAGAGCCTATTCCGGGCAGAGTTCGTACCAGCCACCCTTCGAGCGGTGTGTATTCAGGAGTTACTTTAGCTGCGGTAGGGCAGCATGACAGTGGCACAGTATTCAGCAAGGTTTACAGACCTCTCGCGCTACTCCACAGATATGGTACGGGACCCATTCTTCAGGGCTCGAACCTTCGAGCAGGGGCTCAGGTGAGAGATTAGATCTTCTATTGTTTCTCATAGAATTCCAACGCAGACAGGGGTGTTGGAGAGAGCCCTCTTAGTGGAGAGTTTCCATGCTGAGCAGTCTCCAGCAGCAGGACCCACCACTAGCCGGCTTGTGGCAGATTCTTCTACAGCAGGCAGTAGACAGATGACGCAGAGGTCCAAGAGGAGAAGACCTACCGATGGCTGACTGCACGACTCAGGTTCAGTTGTGCGGGGGAACTGGGGTGGAGTTAGAGCCAGTCGTGCTGAGAGTGGACAGTGTTGCTCCTGCGGTGGGATTGGTCACATGGCACGTGACTGTCCGACCCGCCATGCAGATGACTAGCAGTCAAATGAAGAACCTCCCAGCCAGAGGCAAAGGTTCGATCAGGGCAGACTACAAGGAGCATGCGGCCATGGAAGAGGAGTTGGTCGTGTAGTTGGAGGTGGACAACGCTTCAAGGTGTTTCCACCCCCACCACCGGGAGGCCCACCCCGACCGCAGTGGACAAGATGACATGGGAGAGCTCAGCTTCAGGCAGTTGAGGCCTACGGTCATAGAGCTCCAGAAGCAGATGGACAGGAGCGGGACTAGCTTCCGACCTGGAGGGTATCATTACTGTTGCTTTTAGTTTTGTTGATGTTTGTCTGTAGCTGCTTTGTGTCTTTGTACTATGAGCTGAAATAATGAAAAGACACTTATCGTTGTAAATATTTATTTCCTGTCCTTTTTTTTTGGTTGATACTGAGTGGTCCCGGTTAAGACTGTTGACTTGACCCTCATTTTCAAGATTTCTACTGGAGGAGACATAGTGACCTCACACTGATGCCGACAGTGTGACTCGACCCTTGGAGGTGAGAGTGACAGTTGGATCTCTTGGTAGTTACGTCGAGGCCTTACGACGTCATCCATAGCATGAATGCATCATTCATGTCAGGATTGACTGTATTAGGCAACAAATGTGGTTCATCCAGGGGATGAGACCAGATTTCTCTTATCGGCAAAGAAGAAATCATAGCAGCTCTTGTGAGACAAGAGAAGGTCCAGGTCATCCAAGAGTGGATGAGGACAGCACAGGGCCGACAGAAGCCTTATGCTGACAGGACATGGAGGCCTCTAGAGTTCGAGGATGACGATCACGTCCTTAGATGGGTCTCACCTCAACGAGGTTTACGGAGATGTGGCCCGGGAGGCAAGTTATCTCCATGTTTCAATGGACCTTTCAAGGTCCTCAGCTGGGTAGGCGAGGTGGTTTACCGCTTGACACATCCACCTCAGTTGCACTAGGTGCACGATGTTTTCCAGGTATCTCAACTGAGGAGATATGTGCTCGACCCTTCGCATATCATCGACCATGAGGAGCAGGACAATGGCGATGGGGTTACTTCCATGGAGGTTCTTGTGGCGATCAAGGATCGACAGAAGCAGATCCTACGATGACGATCGATTCCTCGGGTGCACTTTCTCTGGTAGTATGGGAACCTCCAGGTGAGCACATGAGAGTGGGAGGCTCAGATGCATGCTCAGTACCGCTTTTGTATCCCTAGTTTGTGTTGAAGCTTTATGGGGACGTAAAGCCCTGAGGTGGGAGTAATGTAAAGACCCATAAAATTCAAGGGAAATTTTTTTCTAAATTTTCTTTGAGATTTTACAAGAACGCGGTTTTTAACGGTGCCTGATTCTGAGGCCTGGTGTGCCCGTAATTTCTATCCAAAGTTTAGCTCGGGTACGTTCAGTGAACGAACGAGCGGGAATTTCTAACTTTTGAACCGGTGCCTGGAATCGAATTCCGAGGGCACCAATGGAACCACAACGCCGGTAATTGCTTAGGAACTCCTGTTTCAGAGTTGCGTTTACATGAGGGGAGTTATAAATTTTTGTGGTAGTTGAAAATAAAAATTAACACTTTTTATTTTTTCCACTTGTTAGTTTTATCCTACGTAAGGATGTTGGGGGTAGGACCCACTTGTGCTAACCAACCTTGAGAGTAAAAAGTAGGGTGGGACCCACACGATCCCAACCCCTCACTTTACTATCCCCTCTAAACCCCCCATTTATGTTTTGTTAACTTATCACCTCATTAATTTTATAACATCTTATGTTCATAAAGTGAGTTAAATGTGGGTTTTGAATTTTCAAACTCTTGAAATTCAAAACCTATGTTGGGTTAATAAAATAAGTGGGAGGATTATTTTATTTTGTTGTTAGAGTTTTTCCGTTGAGAGATTTTGGGAAGAACACCTTCTTCTTCGATGAAGAACATGAAGAACACCTCAGACTCCGACGAAGAACACCGTCTTCAGCAAAGAACATCTCCGCCGAAGAACGCAGAGAACTTCTTCCATGACGTTCTTCTTCCACGACGGTTTTCCGTGACAAAACCTCCGTCAACATCTTCGAATCCTCACTTCACGACGTTGACATTCTTTTTCCGCGACGCCCGACCTCCGCGACACTCGTCTTCCATGGCTCGTTGATGTGCACCGTTCTTGAAACCGAGGTAGGGGTTCTATTTATTTATTTTTTCGTGAATACCAACTTGTTGATCTTTATAGATTTAACCGCTTGTTATCGAATAACGCGAGGGGGTCGGACCGCACAAACACGACCGACCATCCTCCTTAATTTTATATGATTGATTCCTTTTTGGATTGGTTCAGGAAGGTGTGGTGTTGTCGCACCACATAGAATCGAGCAAAAGGAAACGCGCGGCGCCGTCGCGCCGCGCCGTGGAATGAAGTTTAAGAACGCGATGTCGTCGCACTGTTTCCATGAAAATCGAAGGCACCGCGGCTGGAGCGGGGCCGCGGCGGAGGGGCGCAGTGTCGTCACACCACGCCGGATGACAAGGGCCGCGGCCGGTTCTGGCCCGCGGTAGAGCAAAGTGACCGGCGGCCGGACCGGGCCGCCGACGTCGGAGCCAGAAGGGGACCGGCCACTGCCGGTCCAGTTGAGAAGGAAACGGTCGGCCGAAAAGGGGGAAGTCAGGGGAATTAAATTCCCCCGGCCAGCTTCAAACGGCCCCCCATAAATTTGGGGGCGCCGCGGTTGCTCATGTAGGGAAGCCCCCCCCCCCCCACCCTTTTTCCAACAGCTCGGCCGAAGGCCGAGCTGGCAGCGAGCTGGGCGCGCTGCGCCCCGCCGGACCGGCGCCTGGCCGGTCTGCTAGGCTGGGCCGGGCCGAGCCATCCAGGCCACGCCGCGCTGGGCCAGGCCGTGCCGGTCCGGGAAGGGCCGACCTGGACCCGGAGCAGGTCAACCTGGTTCGGGCCAACCGGGGGGGGGTTGTCGGGCCGGGTCGGTCCGGGCCCGAAACCCCCGTTTTCCGACCGTTTTGGTTCAAACGCCCATATCTTGTGATACGGACCTCTGATCGATGCACCATCAGCGGAAACACGATCATTTGATCGAGGCGGTCGTTTCGGTATATTACACTCATGGTTTTGGAGAACTTTGGATTCAGCCGGGTTGGTTCGTACACGAAACCAACCGGGCCCTTGAAGTGGAAACACTTATATCTTGAGATTCAGACGTTAGAATGATGTGCCGTCCACTTTTTTGAATTCCTCTAAGTGAGACGGATCTTTTGGATTACTCCGCTCGAGGTTTGGATGTTATTGGAGTACGGTCGGGTTGGTTCGCTCACGAAACCAACCGGGCCCCTGGAACGAAAAGGCCAATAATTCACAGACCGAGAGTCCGATTGACGTGTCGTCTGTTTTGTTGAATTCCTCATGATGTGATAGAACTTTTGGTATACTTCTCCCGAGTTTTGGACACTGATGGAATGTGGCCGGGATGGATTGTATCCAAAATCCAACCGGGCCCCTGGAACGGAAAATCTGATATCTTACAAACAGGACGTCTGTTTGAAGAACCGTCAGTGGCATTGATGATCACGTTGAGAAATGGTCCCTATGAGTATACCCTAAGAGAGTTCGGGGTACAGTTGAGATACGGCCGGGATTGGTTCACTCACGAAACCAACCGGGCCCCTGGGACGAAAATGCTAATAACTCACAGACCGGGCATCCGATTGACGCGCTGTATGTTGCGTTGAGACCCCTATGACAAGGTGGTCCTTTGAGATACTTCTTAATGGGACTTTGAGATACTTGGAGTATCAACTTGTAGCTCGTGGAGCGGAACATCCCAGAGACGAGCATGCAGAGTACAGAGACCGTGTAGCCGGCTGAAACCTGACAACTGTTTGACCGACTTGACTTGGAGTGAGTCGACTAGCCCAGTGGATGGAGCGCCCAATATTTGGTGACAGACCCATGGCGGATGGAGTTCCCGGTAGTTGGCCGCAGACCCACGGTACTCGACAGGAGGAGTACATCTGTAATCTAATAGGGGGAGCGCCCGGTAATTGGCGACAGACCCACAGGGGATGGAGTGCCCGGTAGTAGGCCGCAGACCCGCATTACTCGACAGGAGGAGTACCTCAGCAGTCTTAGGTTATTGAGCAGTACCTCGGATTCGTGACAGGACCACTGTACACTCTAGAGATGGAGCTCTTCAGCAGTTACGGTTTCGATAATGAAAATCCTGGTTTGAGCTGAGTCAATGACCTCTGTGTTTACCTCTTGATTGAGATGGGTCACATGATAACTTAGGTATATGTATGGGAATATACCTGGGTAGTGGTTATCCGTTGATTTCATAATCCTTGTGTTTCCTCGTGATTGAGATGGGTTACTTGATAACTTAGGAATATGTATGGGCATATACCTAAGTAGAGGTTATCTGTTGAGATCTTCTTTGTGGTTATCCTTGTTGGATTTAGTGAGACCTTGAGGGTCTTGGGTTCCCTACTGAGTATCGTTATACTCACCCCTGCACGGGCTTTGCCCGCACCTTGTTGTGTTTGCTGCAGACGACGGCAGTGCTGACGGAGGCCGAGTGTTCGAGGACTAGATGGTACTCGGAGGTGGTTGACGGGCGAGAGCATTGAGGAGGCTATCTGTACCTACCCTTTAGGTAGGATCCGTGGCGGGCGATCCAGGAGCTGCGCTATCTGTACCTACCCTTCAAGTAGGATCTGAGGAGGACGACCCAGGAGCTGCTTCCTTCTTCCAGTTATTTGCCTTTTTCTATTGTACTTTTGTTTAGTTGTAGTTGCACTTTCAGTTGGGTTTGTATTCTGGCCCATTTACTTTTCAGCACTTTCTTTTGTACTTAGTGTTTTGCTTCCGCTTGTACTCTGTGGTGTTTTGTTTACTTTTATAAAGGAAATTCCTTCCCAGTTATCAGGATTTATGCCTTTGGTGCTAGTCGCCAGCCCCTGGCCTATGGAAGGCGGGCTTGGGGTAGTCACGGCACGGGCCCCGAGGACGAGTCGTGACATATTATATGACTATATTCATATATATCTTACCATATGTGATTAATTTGTGACCTTTAATGACATTTTTATTTTTAAATTCGTGTTAATGTCTCGTTTTTTGTAGTAACTTATTTTCTTTTCCATGTATTTTTTTACTTTTATTTTTGGTAATATTTCATAGATTAATGCTTGATTATATCCAGAATGTTAAATATGATATAAATATTATATAAATAATTTACATATAATGTATGTATTTATTTAGTGTAATTCATTGAATTTAGTTAAAGAAAATAAAATACAACGTTCTTGGAGATGGAAGGTCGTACGTACAATGGTGATTGAATCTATTTTCTTACCAGGTGGATAGAAAAAAAATTATATTTTCTATGTTATCATTAAATTATTATTTTTTTCATGTTTATTATAAATAATATTTTTCCCATTCTTAATAAATTCCATGAAAATATGGAAGGAATCACATCGTTTTGTGGGGCAGTTTTCAATAGTTAAAATGATAATTTTTTTCTTATTCCCTAAAAAATTATTCATGAAGGTAAGTGTGATATAATAAATATAAAATCATAAATATATAATAAACTTACTTTAAAATATACATCTTTATATAAAACATTGAGAGGTAGTGATGGAAAAAGGAAATAGATCATTTCACGTGGCGATACTCTGATGTACACATGTACGATGATTTGGTAACCAATTTGATGGAAGTAGATATGGTTGTATTTCATGAATATAACATAAAAAATCTAGGTATATGGAATATTATTTTTACTATATATTCATGGTATAAAATTAATTTAAGAAGGTGTATGATTTAATTACTAAAATTTCCTTGATGAAATATAGCTCTTCTTTAGTTATACCCATTCGAATTTCAATAAAATCTTTAAAATGATGAATTTATATTCAATATAATTCTTTTTGGATGATATATGTTATGATATAATGTGATTTTCGTATATATTGACTGATAATTTTTTTTTATATGTGAATAAGTGAGTATAGTTGGTGGCCTTTTATAATTGGTGAAGAGGATACACTTGGTAATTATTCAACGAATTGAGTGACCCAAGGATTTCAAATTTTAGAAGGGAATAAAATGTGTTATTTTCAAATAAACTAATAGAGGTATAATGGTCTATATATTTCTATAACATATTTTTTAAACATTTCATTGGTTATCTTTACCGTTATCTATTCAGTTTAACGGCCCATAGACCCATTTTTTCCTTACATTAGTAATTTTTTAGTCTATTAAACAATGATTTTGATAAAAAAAATTAATACAACATATTAGATAACATAAATTATTTTTATTAAAATGTATGGAATCTATTTTTATAAATTAAATTCAATTATGTTAAATTGTTTAATATATAATTAATCTTATAGAGGCAACAAGAAATCAGTTTTTCTAAAAATGAAATTTTTAAAAGATTAAAAGGTATTCATATAACAAATTTAATACTAAATTAATTACAATATCCAAATTGGATTGAATAATGTTTAACAGAATCAATTTTCATAAAATATATTTTAAATAAATTTTAACATTATAAATATATTAAATAATAATGTAGTTTTCAATGATTCTTAAATATTTCTCACAATTAATGAAAAAATGAAACTTTCAAAAAAAATAAAAAAAATCCCTATCATTATTTATAAATTATAATTTTCAATGTGTATTTTATTTTATCAAAGTAGTTAAATAAATATTTAAGAAACTAATTTAATTAATTTTTTAAAAAATTAATTAAAATTATTATAGAGAAATACATATCATAGAAATACATAATTTTTTTTTACAAAATTTAAGGATTTCTTATCAATATGATTCGATTATATATATATATATATTATACCAAATATAAAAAAAAATTATTTAAATATTTATACTCACATGTTTAACAGTCGTATTACAATTATCAGACTTCGATTATATTAGTAAAAGATTATTAGATTGTTGAATCTCGGTATCATGTATATCATAAGCTAATACGGTGTTGCGTAAAGTGAATTATATTGACTTCATTTTTTGTATAGTATAATAAAATACATATTTTGTTTGAGGAAAATACTATAATTGTGAAATTTAATTGAAAACATATTTCCCAACATTTCTTTGTGTTATATGATTCCCCCCGTAAAATGAATTTCTTCCTCGAAATTCATTTTATTAATAAAAGGATTATCATTTAAAAAAATCATAAAAACCCACATTATAAAAAGGGTTAAAAAATTCTCAGGGAAAATATAAATTCATCTATGAAATTCATTCATAAAAACACATACTGGGATTCTAAATAATATAACATATGTGGGAAGTTAAAACGTGGACATAAAAGAGAAAACTAACACCAAAAAACTGATGGAGAGTGATAGAGAAATTATTATAGAGAATGTTAATATCCTAAAATACAAAAAAGAAATATACATTTAAATTCTCATTGATATCATCATAAATGATTATAATATGAATAAAAATTCATTTCATTCTCCTTTTTCTAATTCTGAATACTTTTCACGAGACAGTATGCATTCTTAATTTCATTCCATTTCATATAAAAATTATCATACATTTTGTGTTGGTTGATCAATTTCCCCTTCATCCCTCCCTCCACGAAAAAATTTTGAATTTTTTACCTAAAGAATCAATGAATCATAAAATCCATAAATTATAAGATAATTCATTCCCGTTATCCTTACATATAATAAAAATAAATTTTCTAAAATGGTATATCCAATATGGATAAATCATTATATGGTGATTTAATAAATTATTATCTAAATCCTTATCCAAAGGTCAACTAAAATCAATCCCAAATGGTTAACCATATAAACCTTACAGAATATTATAAAATATATCTTTTGAAATAAGGTCACTATATTTCTTAAAATCCACATATCATTAATCCCCCACACATCATATATTGGATCTAATTATTGAAGATAAACCATTTCAATACATTTTTCAATTATCCTCATGATTATTGGTAATATATAAATTTTTAACAAAAAATAACTGAAAACATGCATGATTCCTCAATAATTGAATGAAATCAAATATTATTAAATATATTCTAAAGATATAAGAATTTTGAATACTCCATCAATGATAAAATAAATAACTTTTTCAACAAATCGCTTATCAGTTTTGAGGTCGTCAATAATGTCTTATTTAAATTTTTCATTCCAATTATATCTCAATCGAATCCAAACACCATTTTATCAAAATGAAAAAAAATATTATGGTTTACATTCCCTTAATCAAATTGTCACATATAAAATAAATCAATTTTCTAGTGCATGAATATTGGTAATCATATTCATGAAACTCTTTAATAGATAAATAATGTTGAAAATTCATTTTTTTCATTATTTTAACAACCATAATATGGTTGTTAAAAATATAATTATTTTTATGAAAATAAATAAATAAATAATTCATTCCACTTTATTCATACAGAATTAACCAGGTTTCATCTCCTTATTTTATATCATTTATTCTAATCATATTCCATTTCAAGTCTCATATTCATCATTGAGAGAGATATATTCATAATACCCAAAAATTCCCCTTTTATGCATTAAACATTTAATGATACCTTAGAGATAAAATTATTCTCAATCATTTCATTGAGGGAAATTTTCATTCAACCTTGGGAATTACTTTCTTTGGGTACATTTTTCCATACTCAAAACTTTTTCTCATCCTTATGAGACATTTCCTCCGGCTCTTATTCTCACATTCATGAGATGTGACGAATTGTGTCTTCCTTAATCTTGGTTATCTATAATACAAAACCTCAACTAAATTTTTTATTCTCATCATTGGTGAGTCTATGATTTGGTTATGCGGTACATTGTTAATCTTATTCAGTGATAATTTATTTTTTTATAATTATTATACCTTTTATGTTCCATCTATTATTGAAAAGAAAAAAATTATAGTGTAAGAAACACTAATCATAGTGGAGAACCAGACAACCATGGAATAAATAATATTTAGGATTTCTAAATCAAGAAACCATTTATTAAATCTTTGAAACCATGGGAATAACCTTGGTAATTCTTAATCATCATCAATTTAATATTTTTACAAAATATCATAAAAGTTTGAAAATGTCCATAGAATATCCAGTGGGATTTTCAAGAAATGTATTTAGCAAGGATCATTTTTCCCACTGCTGATGGTCGAGTCAATCTCAATGCATCTTTTTATAGTTATTACATCTAGGTAGTTATGTTCCATTGCCACATCCAGTTTTAGTATTTAAAAAGGGATATAATTTCATTAAAACCAATCACTCAATGATTTACCAAAATTACCAGAAATTTTTATATATTTTATACCACCCTTAGACTTATTCTTAGAGACATCACAATTCATATCCATAGAATAATTCATAGGGATATCACTAATGTTTTCTGATAATATATTCATATATACACCTAAACCCTTCATATGATACCAACTATAGGAACCTAACCTTATAATTAGTGGATATTACATAAATTTAGATGAATATTTAATAATTTACACAAAAAACCATAGGATCGTAATAGTTTTGTCTCTATTGAGACCATGTACAAAAATATCTAAATTGGTGGAAGTTATTCAAAATCTTCGAGAAATATGTTCACCTTTTGTAATTTTCTTAAGAGTATCAAACATAAAAATTTTATCAATGACCTGTGGAATGGAAACAAAAGAAATAGGAGATTCGATGCTTAAAAAGGGTAATGATGAGAGATATAATTGATCCCATAATAATGACCAGATAATATTATTACAAGAACATGATAAATAAATTTAAAAACCATTTCATTAAAAAACATTGTATTCTAGAGAAATTGAATAAAACATGGCTGTTTATAAGACATGAATCATGATAATATGATATAATGTGATCCGTGAATGTAATTATCTTCATAATACATAGAACTGTGCATAAAAATAAAATTTTAAAATTTGAACATGTATACAAATTAATAGTTTCACTAATTATATTATGGATATTAAATCACGACCCAACAAAAATATATGGACATGCATCTGGGTCCATGCATAATATTACAGACATGAATGATATGTCAAAACATAACATTGTGTAGATGTAATTAGGTCTTGAATAACATAACATATTTGAATAATATGTGCACACGTAACATCATAATAGTAATGTTTCACACAAAAGACCATCATATCTGAGAGAGTACCTTGCTAAACTGGGTATACTCTGCAAATCAGTCATATCTATCTCATCGTATTTATATCGTTAACCAATTAATTGGTGGTAGATATATGTCACACCTATCTTTGGATTTATCATAACCATAATCCTTGTCAATAATATAACCATCAACCTTTATTATAACATAACAACATTCACATTATGAAAATCATTCATATGTGCGACACAAGATAGTAAAAAATTCATCATATCAGAAAACATTAAATTAAATGGGTTTCAAAAACATTTCACTGTAAAAATACATTGGTAAAATAAAATGTCTTCATAATTAATTCATTGTATCATCAAAGAGGATCCCACAGAAGAAGAAGCTGGTTTCCTAGAAATTTTATCTATGTATAACCCATGGATAATAAACTATTTTCATAAACATATTTTTAGTATAATCATAAAACAATTAGATAAGTAATTATAAATTTATCCTTGTACAATATATTTAGTAAAAAGTGTGTATCATCGAAGTATATTATATTATATGAGAATATATTTCAAAAGAAAAATTTATTAGAATAGTTTTTAACAAAAATATTATTTAGAATAAACATTTTAATACTATAATTTTATTAAACAATTTAAAAATAATTTTCAAAGATATTATCATTCAATAACATAAAAATAAATATTTACAAAATAATTTGAGAATGTTTTAGTAGAAAATAATATTTTCACATTATTTCTTTTTTAATATGAAACATTTTTGAAATCATTTTCATTTTGAAATAGTTTATTTAAAATATATATAGTCCCAAAATTATATATAAAAATTTTATTTGAATTTAACAGGGAAATAATTTAATTTTATCAAGAAATAATTTAGTTTTCAAAATAGATGAAAAAATTATTCTTCTCAAGCATGTTAAGAAAAGAATTATTCTTTTCACATTTTATATAAATACCAAACAAACAATGATTAGGAAATGACATTAATATTCCCTTGATTTATTAAATAGTCAATAAGGGTAAAAATTTATTTTTAAAATAAAAATATAATAAAAAAATATTTAGGAATAATATTTTTAAAAAACATGGCTTAAAGAAAAGATTTATGACTCAAGAGAGAAATAAAGAAAAAATTTCATAAAATATTGTTTTCAATTAATTTGATTACCAAAAGTGGAAAAAATGGTACTATTATTTTAAAGCATACATTTATAATAGTTTATAATAAATGAAATTATTTTCATTATTGGTGTATTGAAATTTTTTTATTAAAAGAATAATCATAAAAAATCCTAATAAATGATAAGATTTTGACATAAAATCAGAACCACTTTCGTAAACTTGAATCATAATCCCCTTGAAGGAAGAACATAGAATGAAAATAAAAATATCACAAGGATTAATAAATTAATGATCATACATGTGAAATTTCCATTATATAAACCTCATGAAATAATATAACTATATAACATTACATGAGTCTCAATAAAAGAAAGTAGAGACAAAAATCCCTTACTGATTTGGAAACATTTGAACTATAAACACCATTAAAAGACATATAAATATTAGGAAATGTAGATATTTTTTATATATTTATCATAAAATCCTATTCACATTCAGCATATAAAACACATAAAAGAATCAAGTGGTGAATATGGAATTTGTCTCATAGAAAATAAAATTGAGACGAAAATCCATTTCCTTTTGTATTGAGTGTTGTTTTACTATTTTAAACCTATTGCATTAAAAATATATTTTAATTATACATATATTTATGAAGAATATTCATATATATCATACAAAATATCATTTTATTAACACAATTTATTACCATTTTATTTACAATTCCATTTTAATGACGTATTTACTGTAATAAGTTCATTGTTTTTTTCAGGTAAGTTTTGACTTATTTTTATTTATCCTATTACATCGATCATGGATTCATCCCCTAAAAAATTTTAAACAATATTAAAATATATTATATATTTATTATATATGTATATATAAAATTTCATAATGATCAATGATTGAAAATGAAATTCACCATTCATGAAGATGGTAGGCCATACGTACACATGAATATCGGTTCAATTTACATTTCTAATCGAAAGAAATAAAATAAAATTATATATATTCAAATTATAGAATAATATATAATTCATAAATAACTCATAATTTAATTTAGACAATCATTAATATATTCCATGTAAAATGTGAATGAATGACATTACAATGATTGGCGACTGTCTTCAGTACACACGATCAAAGATTTCATATTCCCAAAAAATAGAAACCCTAGAGGTATGTGTGATTTAATTATTGGATTTTTATAATAATATAAAAAATATAATTTATTAAAAAATCTCTAATTTTTACTACTTTGAGAGGTGTTAATGGAAAAATTAACAACATTGGTTCAAGAGACGGTAGTCCAACAAAGAGAAAAGCAACGATTTAATAACCAATTTTATCAATGTTGAGATTGTTTTAGGTACATTAATTAACATAGAATCATCTCATCATATATAATATATTGATTTTATAATAAAATCATGGTATAAAAATAAATGATGGAAGTGGATTAAGAAATAAAACAAAAATATCTATTTATGATTGTTACATCCTCATCAAGTATCCTCTACATGTTTTAACTAAAATACTTCCTATTATGGATTTACTTCGAAAATAGTTATTATATAATGAGTGTATGGATGTTTGAATGATATTTTGGTATTTATTATTTTAACAAAAAGTTAAGGATGGTTTGAAGAAGAGGCAAGAGGGGCTGACCATTATAAATAGGGAAGGGGACAAATGGTATTTTTGAAATTAATTGGGTGTAACCATAATGTTCTTAAGTAAAAGGGGTCAAAAATAAGAAATCATATATACTTAGGGGATTAATGGTCAATATATGGACATAAAATAGTTTTATATTGTTTTATTAGTCATTATTATGATTATCATTTTAGATTAAACCCTAGTAAACACGTTTTTCCTTAACTAGAGTAATTTATTTTTAAACTATTCACTAATTTTTTTTTAAAAATGTTAGTTTTATTTAATATATAATATATAATTATTCTTATTTCATTTATGAAATACTTTTTTCTAAACACAAACCATATAATTGTAAATTTTAATCTAAAACTTTGCCTATAAACTTGGAGAGAAAGTAGGTTATAAAAGAAAATTTTGCAATTTTTTTTATGATTTTATACTAAAATTCAACGTTCAATTAATTCCAATTATTTAAATTGTATTTAATAATTCATAATTGAAAACATTAATTGTTTGAATCAATTTATAATATAATTTATAGTTATCAATATATTAGGCGACAAGGCAGTTTTAAACTAATTATTTTTAATTTTCACTTTACAATAGAATTGAAACTTTTAAATAAATCCCAAAAAATTAACCCTAATAAAAAGTTCTAGTTATTTAATAAACTTTCATGTATATTTAAATATATTATTTTTCTGAAATTTCTTAAAATTAGTTTCATTTTTGTTTAAAAAATTAAATAAGAATAATTTTATAAGAGAATATTATTTTTAAAACATTCGAATACATTAAATAAATTTGACTATAAGTTATCAATATTTTTTTCTTATAAACCTATATAAATAATAATAATAAAATATTTGTTAATATGAATATCACCACGTTTAACGACGATATTATAATGATAATGTTGGATAATTTACATATTATATTTTGGTTATATTAGAAATCAGCAACGTTTGTAAGAGAAGATAAACAAATGTTGCATGTATTGTAGTATATACTCAAGATTTTATGTATTAAAATATAAAATATTTATTTCATATAATGAAAATTATTTAATAGATTATATTTATTTTAAAAAATCACCAAATATAATGAGGATAAAAGACAATTATTTACCATACAAATGTGTCATGAATATAAATTTGAAACATAATAACTGAAATTTATATAGAAGAAATATAATAAACCATTTTTATTAAATATAAATTATTTAAAAATTATAATACAGGCTTGAGATAATATTATTTTGAAACCAAATCTCCTAAAATACCCCTTTTGAAATACTTATGGAACACATAATGTCCTGGTATATATAAAGGACTGATAGTTTTCAAATGTCCATTACCAATTTTTCTTAAATCCAATGGAATATTCCAAATGATTTGAATAAAAAAGAATATTTTATCTCAAAATCATTATCAAGGTGACGTGATTTCATTTTTACTAATCCATGAAAACCATTTTATTCGAATCATCACAAAAAAATCAATTTAAAATACATTTAATCCAATTAGTTTTTTTCGTGATGTTATATATTTACAATTATCAACATTATATAAATTGATCACATTTTATACATAAATTTAATTTTCCCAAAAATTATAAATCTCAAATAACATGGATTTTATATGATTAAAGATAAGAATGAAAATATTTATATTATTTTATTTTTGAAAAATTATTATTACATATAACAATAAATTACACACTAGGATATTTATGTTTAGTTTAATTGGTGAGTAGATATATGAAATAAATATGTGAAAAGTCTAAGAACATTAATAGATAGTATCAGTAAACAATAAAACCTTATAGATGTATCATATGTTATAATAATTTGTTTTACCTTTGGAATAGAAATATAAAAAAAGGGTGAGATTATATTTTACCTACATTAACACATAAGAGACAATAATCAAAGAGCATAAGTGGCTATATGATAAGGAAATTAGTACGAGAACATTATCAATGTCAACATGTATAATTTAAAAGAGTAACAACATCTAAAATGTAGATTATAAATAATAATTCGTGTAAAAGGGATTTTTGTAAAATATAATACATGATTTAAAGGAGGGTGGAATCGTGATTATATAACCTCAAGGTATGAAACAAATATCATATGCAAAATCATGTTTCATATAGATATTAATATTAATTTATTCATATTGATGTGTGATACTAAATATAATGTCATTCCATTGTATAAATAGTCCCTTTATGGATTATGTACACTCCCAAATCAGTAACATTATATGTCATGAGATATAAGTATATACCCAATTCCTTGGAGGACATTAATAGACATACTAGTAACTTCATTGATAGGTTCCCTTAGAATATAGGATAAATCTCTATTCAATATCATCTATTGAGATATAAACACTAAATGTTGTATTGGAATTCAATAACAGAACCTCAAATCACATAGTGTAATATCATATATATGTGTTCCACATAAACATGGAAATATTTATCATTCAAACATACAATAATTAACTAATTCTTATAAATTTTGATACAAGAAAATATTCATAAAAATATATAAATTTCCATCCAAAATAACAATATTTAACGTATCATGAAATCAAATTCCAATTTAATAAGAATATAAATTAAATCATTCTTGTATAGTTTGAAAATTAATTTAATGGATGATTAAAAAATTTCATTGAAAAATATAGATAAATCCCATGTACATCTGATAATAATTATATTAATATAATATAATTGAAATAAAAATTAATTTAGAAAACCATAAAATCATATAGAGGGTTGCATATAATGAAAAATATATATACCAGTTATGAAATTAGTTCCCATGGAAGGTATTAAAAAAATATTTCATTTTGTTCAAACCTTTCTAAATAAAGGTATAAGTCAAAACAAAAGGGAAAATGATAGAATATAGAAAATAATTTATTAAAAATCCTTATAATGAAATTAAATAATAATAGATATTGAATATAATAAATCAATGATGTATATATAATGAAATCCATAAAAGTATATAATGACAATGAACATATAGGAACTACATTCAATATTGATAAGAATAATTTTGATGAGAATAATAAACAATAATCTTTTCTATTGATTTCTTAATTAATTAGAGGTGAAATTCTATGATGAGATGATAATGCTAGAAAACAATTGACTTCTGGATAATAGAATGTTTCTTAAATGATAATGATCATGTCATTTACATAGATGGTGAAATCATCCAAAAATCATGATTTTAGAGTTATATTGGTAAAATTATTACAGATCTGGTGACCTATGAATGAAAACCCTTATTTATATACACATAAGATCAGATTAGTAAACATAGAGGGGTGGGGGTGAATCTAGGGTTCCCAACATTAACAAGGTGTAATTTCTATTTTAATATTTTTCATCTTTAGTAAATGTACCTCTATTAATTTCTAAGAAACAAGTGGATATATTTTAATATATCCTAAAAACACAAACAACATGTTATGAAGGAATGTATAAAAGTGTATCAAATAATATTTTTACTGACCTATCCACTAATGTGGGTGACATAATAAATGATATATTTATAGTAATCCCAACCATATATTTTTCAAAACATTCCTTCAAAATGTAAAAAAATTGGTTTGTATTATGCTATAATCTTTATATATTTTCACCTTTATCTAAATAATCATTATATCTAAAAAGTGTGTAGGAGAACCAATAAAACCATTCCATTATTTTTCTTTATTTCCATATGTAAATAATTACATTAAAAAATAATCTAACCAACATGTATCCCAAATTATTATAATTTTTATAGAGTCACTAATATACAAATAATTTAATAACACTTTTGCTATTTTCTCTAAAACTGATCCAGAATAGGATACCTTCTATACTTCTCCAAATTTATACACATTTTCATAACCCAATGAATGGAATCATAATAAAATGGTGAGATAAAATTATTATTTATGGAAGAAATCATCAACATTTAATTATGGTTTAAGTCATATGTATATGTTATAACATGACTAGAAGAGATATATATTATTAATATGAAAACATAATTATAATATAAGTCTATGATTTATAATATAAGGGCATATAATATAAATTAAAAATATATACCAACGCATTATAGTGTGAGATAATAAACAAGATCCATGGATCATATTCATATAAATATGACATAATCATGTTTTATTTCATAGAAACTTAGTATAGAAAAGAACTATAACCCAAACACAAGTATATGGAATACTTACATTTTGGATTACCTCAGTATGAACTGCTTTTAATAAAAAAATATGAATGACAGTGAATAATTATTTCATTATATATAAATTCACAAACAATTCAATTGATGGATAGATATTTCCTGAAACATAATTTTCCATTAATATTTTTGAAACATTTACTCACTCATTCATTATATCATAATAAACATATGGAAAGAAAATGGGTTTCATATAATTTTAAAATCATATAAAAAATGACGTAATGTATTAGATCAGTTGATACAAATATTCAACCACCCAAAAAGAATAAATCATAATAAAATTTAGATGGTAATTAATAAAACTAAAGTGAATATGAATTAAATAAACTTTTTATAAGGAGAAAAATGGAATCAAAATAATAAAATAGATTTAATAAAAATTTTATAGATATTTTCTGTTATGAGTCATTTTCAATAATAAATTTCAATAAGGAATATAGATACCCTTTTTGAATAAATATTTAGATGGATGAAAAAAATACTTTATTTATAATAAATCCAATTTAAAATTATTTTTATTGGAAGATAATATGTATATTTAGGAATGGAAAGAAAAATATTTCATCATTTTAAAATACCATTATTAAAAACCATCATAATAAAAATACTGATAAATAAACCATTTGAAATGTTGAAAATAGAATTTTGGTGATCACTCAATATAAATTATATTTGGTGTTTGAAATAATAAGGGAAAATATGAGTGGTGTGGGTAAATATGGATATGGATGAAAATGATCTCATTTAAGGAGGATATGTATTATTCTTAAAAATATTAAATTTTATCGGGAAATAATTAGCCCAAATTTACTACCCTATAAATCTTATGGAAAGGATGTAAAATTTCCAATATATAGTAAATAAATATGGTATATCGAAAGAGAAAGTAGAAACATTGTTACATAATAAAAGAAGTTGAGTTAAAAATAATCCCTTCAATTGTAATTTCACTTTTAAAAAAATATATTTATCTTTTCGAATAATAATCATAACCATCATTATATCCTATTTCAGGACATTATTTATATCTATTATATTATATTATATTCATTTATAATCATTTATTTTTCATTTATTATTTATTTACCGTTTATTTTAATCATCATATGTTAGATATTTTTTATTTTCATTCTCATGGTTTAATGTGTTGATTTCAATAAAAATTCAAGATACCATATTCAGAATTACTCTATTTTTTATGGTTCTGTATTATATGATGTAAATTTACTTATAAATTCATAAACCAATGATATTATATTTTTAATTTTATTTTTCAGGACAAAATCATAGATAAGTTAGTTTCATAAATTGTGTTTAATTAAAAAAAAATTGTATCATTATTAATGTATTAACTACATGGAATAATTTTTTAAAAAAATAGATTCTTTACCTAATAATACCATATTAAATCATAAATTAAATTATTATAACTATCCATTTCGTTTTTTGATAAAAAATAAACTATATCCCTCCATGGTAAAGATAGGTTGCATAAACAAAAGAAGAAATTATCATTTTTTTCTAGGACAAGAGAATAGAAGAAAATTAATTATCTTTTTAGAAGTTTAAAAATAATATATATATATATATATGTGTGTATATCATACTAATTCATTAATTACCCACCCATAAGATTTAAATTAATGTTGTTATTAAAAATCAAATAAATATTTTTTTAGAACAATCATAACACAAATAAACTTATATGATGTTTTCATTTTTATAAGGAAAAGGGAAAAGAATGACTATATTATTAAAAAAATAAAAATTCAGTATCAATTCCAAATGTGATAATGGGATGAAAATGTTGGGAGAGAGATATATATGACGTAATATGATCAAATAATCAAGCAGAAATCAAATATCAAATTTACCATTATGTTTTTGTGGAAGACCCCAATTATAAGTGGAGGGAATTTCATTTTTCTAATATAAATTATTTTTATAAAAGTAAAACATGTTTCATTTGGAAATATGATTCCAACGGGGTAAAATAATGGACAATCGATAATTTTTTTAATTAAACTCCTTAACCATTATTTTTTTGAAATGATTTTGAAATGTTTTTGATTTTCTAAACTTGGTTAAACTCTATTTACATTAATTTACATTTACTACATTGAATATATTATTTACCAAGATATCTAATTAAATGACTAAAAATTGAATGAATTTTATCACAAAATTAGGAATTTTATTTAAAATATTGGAACTATTTTGGAAATTTAAATACATAATGGTGATAAAAAATCAATATTAATATTAACTTATGATACTAGTAAAAACAATTTTTAGAAAAAAACATTAAGATTAAATATATATTTTTTCATAATATTATGATGTTTTTGGATTTAAATGAATTTAATTAGTAGATTTACAACAAAAAAAGTTAAATTTTCCATTCATGATAAGAAAAAATGGATTTCACCACAAGAAAAGTTAATCAATACAAATAAATGAAAATAGTTTTTTATTAAAATAAATATTCTCTATTTAAAAAATGTAAAACATGGGTATTTTAAATTTAATAAAGTATTATACGAAATTAATAATTTTAAAACATAATAAAAAATTTTAGTTGTGTAATACATTTTATATATTTTAATGTTATAATAATTTTATTTTAAAAAAATATATTGCATTTTAATAAAATAGAATGTTTTACTATTTATCTGCAAAATAATTATTTTTTAAAAAATCAGAAATATACATCATAGGTTAGTTTTGACATGTTAATTTTAAAAATGAAGTTAATTTTATGAAATTAATTCTCTAAAATTTAGTATTTATATGCTTAATGAGAAATATATTATATAATGAACCATTCATGTTTTTATCAAAATGATTTTCAAAATATTAACTATTTTTTTATTATTTACCAGAAAATAAATTACTATTAATATATTAGTCATTATTTTTTATAAAATAAATATTATGATTATTGGATTTTAGAAGAATCAAGTTTTCACTCTATGATATAAATATATTTTATTTAGAGGGACTAATTTAATATTATAAATGCAATGGTTTTAAAAATTAACTATTAGTCAGATGGATATTACGTAATGTTGCTAACTATACATATAATAAAAAATTAAAATTTCATTAACAATAATAATAATATATATATTAATAAATTTTCTCATGGTTTTTTTATTCTACTGTTTCATATAAAAAATTTTATTTTATATAATAATTTCTTTATGGAGAAATATTCTGTAAAATCAGGGCTCATTACAATATATTCTATTAAAAATGAATTTTAGTAATAAAATTATATTATTAGTATGAAAACATGTGGTGATTTGTTTCTCATTTTACCTCCTTATATACATATTTCTTCTTAAAACATATGATTCCATGATTCATCTTTTACTAGAGGGGTGGTCCTGTTCCACAAAACATTATCCATTCGATATAAAATTCTTTGTGGATAATCCATATATGATAGATCATATTGTAGTTACATGAATGATGAGTCCAGTATATATGAATGGTCTTGTATGCAAAACCTCAAAAGTGATACATGGAACACATCATGTACCATGTAGAGGTTTAGAGGGAATTTTAAGTGATATGATTCAACAATAATGCTATCAAATATCTTGAAGTGAAAAATATTCTTAGGGATCAAATACAATTTCATCTCAAATCTCTTAACCTATGTCCATAATGATTTTTTAAGGACATCCTTCTCACCAAATTAAATCAATGTATCTCATTGATATTTACTTGTATTAATCATCTAAGGAAATTAAGATGATTTTAAATGATTCTCTATTGGTTGATCATTGTCTATCATTTCATTTAAAATGTCTAGTCCTATCAACATACACTATCAAACATTTAACCATGTATCTTGGATTCATATATCTCTTCACATATAGTGAACCATTTAGTTACATGTAAATGGTAGAATATAAAATACTATAATAATATAATTCTATCAGGGGTGGTTTTGATCCCTGTACCATTATAAAGTAAATTTAGATGATCATGTTATTTCATTAAGTGTTATAATGGATCTATTTGACTGATGACCATCTTAAGGATGTTAAGAAGTGTAGGGGTTCAACTTGATATCAAATTAAAAAAATACACTTCGATAAAATCATGTTAAACACCATATCTCAATTTGATACAATTAAGTTTGGTACTCTATGTAGCATTCAAATTCCCTTATGAATATAATTTCATGTTATCCACATGATAAATCATTATTTCTTGTAATAAAATCTATTGATATTATAAGTTCATAGAGTAAAACTCATATGGATTTTTTTTCCTTTAGATATCATGGGGTGTCATCTGATAAATTCAATAGAGAATTTTCCCCTTTTAGATAGTTCAATGGGTAATGTTTTATTGAAACACGTAGACATATATCATTACACTATAACATCCATGTATATCTAGAATCAATATAAAATTTTAAATTCTACATATTCCTATTATCTCGATCAAAGTTTTAGTTTTGATATAGTTAAAAAAATTTACTTCCTATAATAATGGATATTTATTAGGAATTTGAATCATATAAAACATCAAAATACATTTTTGTTATTTATAGTGATAATATATAGTTTAAAAACTTTATAATTAAATTTTTATATATTTTTATCATCAAAATATTCTCTACCATTTTTTAAAGGTCTAGATTATATTTCTAGATATTATTTATTTCTATATGGATGGATGGTTGAGAAGTAATTCAGAAAAGATGATATTTTTTCCTTATATTATGAAATCAATGATTATCCATTGAAATTACATGATTATTTTCAATTTTTCAAACATAATCATTAATAAGTTACCATGGCCATTCTTTCTCATATAATCATCATCTAGTATTTTCATTTGTTGGTGATATGAATTGATCAATCAGAGTCATTGATCAATTCAAATAGTCATTATAGAGGTATACTATCCATTTATATGTGACCATAAATTTCAAGATCATGTGCATAAGATATATATCATGTTTTCCTTTATACACATAATGCATCATATTCTTTAAAGTAATGATCACCACAACTAGCATTAAATCAATTTTTTTTGTAATTTTTCATATGATTTATTAACTGATGTAAAAAATAATATATTTCACTGTCATATTGAATGAGGATATGTCCCAAACCCTTTCACACACAATCATGTAATTTTTATTCAATGAAAAGGTTGATAAAAATAATATCATGGTCTGAATTGACAGACCAAGAGAGGAAGATGAATCAAGTGGGCCTAAAATATTATAGAAAAATGGAATCTCCTCTAATTATTTCAACACCGTCAAATTTCAAAAAATTTAAATCATGAAAAAAAATCTCTCTGTACTAGGAATTTTGATCTAGGAATGATATTATAGAGCCATATTACCTTCGTGTCAGCTATTGGAAGCATTTATATTAACACCCATGATGCCTTTTCACTTTCAAACAATATAAGAAATAGAACAAAGAATAGAACCATTCTCAGTGATAGAATTATATAAAATTATGGAATCAGTTTTAGCTTTAGTAATATGAATATTTCATTTCATGAAAATATTAAGACCAGTAAACATGTCCATTGTCTCAACATATAATAAATTACCATGTCTTAGTTTGATATAAAAGGCCAATATTGTTGATCCACTGATGTCCTGAACAATGAATCCTCCATGGCTCTATCCAGAAATTAAAGATCCATCACTGTTATGTTTTTGTCTAGTTGATAGAGGATTCAGACACATCCTGTTTCCTTGATGTAGAGAAGTACATCCATCTGTTTGAGAGTATAAGAATTGATGCAAAAAATTACCCTCCTTCCACATGAAAAAGCCCTGAAAAAAATAAATGACCAATTTTTTTATTCTGAATATTATCATCCGTCCATTAGAAGTAATACCCTCATTAATGAAATGATTCCTTGCCTACCACAGGCACCAGCATCCAGCGAGTAATATGACATCATGTTCCATTATTTCATAACTAACTACAACTGATCCATGAAACGATATTTCAAGAAAGTATTTATTGGCCATAGCTGGATATGAATAGGTAATTAACAAATCCTAATAAATCTATAAATCATGAGCCCATTCACTGTCAAAGAAAATATAGTCATAGATTTCTTCTTTATGAATTTTGTAGTAAACACATCTAGATGCATTACAAATCCCACACTATTAAACATTTTCATCAGTAGGAGCTTCTCTAATCCAGATTATCTAAGTAAGGAAAATATATTTCGAATTAATAGTATTAAACCATAGTGTATAATTCCATGATGTGATTGGAATCAGAATGTTATGGATCCTAAAATAATTCTTTATAATGATGGATCCAACAAGAAGAAGGGGTAATGATGTATTTATCAGGTATTGAGGATAATATAATGAGATTTAATAGATCCTGTTGATTTTTTTCCAACACTGTATGAGAAAAAGTCTGGTGCTAGGAAGCTTCCAGGAAAGATATCTAAGTATCATGACATCTCAGATACCCAATTAACTATCCTCTCCTATTTTAAGGCCAATATAAGATATCACCCTTCCCAAAAAACCATAGATAATAAGGATTAATATCATTAATAATTTAACCAACATCATACCAGAATGGAGAAAAATTACCATCCAAACAAACCTATCTCCCAATGAATTACCATGCATAGTTCTTCCAATGGTGCTCGACATTCCAATACCACCCATGCTTGTTTTGTATGTATGAACCTTATAGTATATTCAATACTACAAACATTAATTACACCATCATTCACGGGGTGGGCCATTTTATCCCATGAAACACATTTTCTTTTTACCCTTGGACTTAGGATTCTAAAAAAAATTGCAAGAATAATGTAAATATTTTATGTCACTCCCTTGGGAACCTTGAGAGAAGAAATGGAACGAAATGAAGAAGTAAGAAATACTCTTTTAATCAGAAATATTCCTCCCCCAAATGAAATATAAATATTTTTCTAGTTAGTAATCCAAGACAAAAATATTTTTGATCATTATGTAAAAATCATGATTCTGATGTCCCTAGGATAATAGAGGTTCTCCAAGATAACCTATAAGAATTCACCCCTTCTACATGTCTTGGATTTGTCTCAAAAAATTCACATGAATCAATGAACATGTACCAAATATTTAAAAACAACTATAAATTTTTTTAATTACTCAACCACTCAAAAAACAATACATAATCAAGTCACTATTTAAACTACATTTTGATCTTATTGATGAATTTAGGAATATAATGTTCTCATCGGCAATCATTAGATGAGATACCGAAGGGGATCCCATCCTATACCAGTATGGTAGAAAGACACACTAACTCAAGATTCCATGAATATTTTGACTGAGAACTTCTTGAATAATAATGAAAATACATTGAGAATTGGATCCCCAGGTCAAAGACCGCCGGTGTATTTAAGGAACCCATATGTTTTCCCTAAAAATGAAATTGAAAAACATGAGAATCAATAACAATTATAGTGAAAATAAATGATCCTGGTCATGACTTGTCCCCCTGGGCCCGTGCCGTGACTACCCCAAGCCTGCCATCCAAAGGCTAGGGGAAGGCGACTAGCACTGAAGGCGTATTCCCTAAAACTGGGAAGGAATTGCCTTTATAATATGTAGGCACACGCATCCAAGAACACAATAAGATACGAACTCAAGTTGACTGAATAGTAAACCGAGTGAATGTAGTAGGTAAAAGGGGTCAGAATACAAGCCCAACCTAAAATTACAAGAAATGGAATGTTCAAGAATCTGAATGTATAAGTAAACTGGAATAGCACATATGAACTCCTACCAAGGATCCAACATTAAGGGTATGCATAGCTCTCGATCTGTCATCTCTATGGTATGCCTCATATAAGGTCCACCTCCGAGCAACCTCTAGTCCTAGTACTCTCGTCCTTAGTCAGTGTTGTCCATCGTCTACACCAAACAAAATGAATTACAGGCATAACCCATACAGGGATCAGTATAACGATACTCAGTAGGGACCCCGAGACCCTCAAGGTCTCACAATATCCACAAAAGATAAACCACAGAGCATGAAATTAACTAACAATGCTTCTTAGGTATATGCCCTTAAAAATACCTAAGTTATCAAATATATACATCTCAATCACGAGGAAACACAAGTTCCATCCCAAAAGCCCAAAGCTCAACTTTTCCACAAGGGAAGGAATTCCACAAAGGTAAGTACTACATAGGTACACCACATAGAAGAATACCACTAAGGTATTACCACGAAAGAAAGTACCTGTCACGACTCACCTTCACCAAAAAGAGGGAAGGGTCAGCAGATCGCCATGCCCTTCCATCGTTAAGTTGAAGGAGAGATAATGACCCCTGAAACCCACCTTCAATAGGTCTCAGAGTGGCGACCAACTCCAAGGGTATATAATCACACACTAAATGTAAGGCATTACCCTTTTTTCCTTTAATAGGATCGGTAAATAAGATGATGAAACCCAACAACACCAAAACTGACAGAAAAGTAAAGCCAAAAGTAAACCATTCCCACATGCATGTTCAAATGTAAAATATAAACGATACAATAACTCCAAAGATAAAGTACCAAAAGAAAGAAAAACAACAACAGCAACTGCCCCAAGGTCCGAGCTAGTACGTTCCCGCATGATCCTTGAAGTCCTCCTGGAAACCTGAAAATAGTTTTATAAACGTAGGGTGAGCATACAAGTATCCTCAGTAGAGAATAACCTAAATCTCTCATGCACAAGTGGGGAGACGTACTAAAGTCCTATGAGAAGCAGACAACCAAACACTATCAAGGAGTCTATCCATCCACTCACTGGCCACACTCACCAAATAATGCAAGCAGTAATGTATAATAAAAGCACACCAATGTTTGGGTACCCCGCGCCACATTCCCACTAGTTATTGAATACATCCTAGACATCGAACAATTCCTTCCATTCTCACTGCAGTCCCACTACCACACCCCACCCGCACACACCTGGTCCATATCTTCACGCAGTCCCACTGCCAAACCCCACCCGCAAACACCTAGGCCACAACAGTTTCACATTACCATGCCTGCAAACACCTAGTCTAGAACAACCACCGCCACGCCCGAAGACACCTGGGCTAGAAGATCTACTGCCACGCCCGAAGACACCTGGGCCTCATCCCGAAGACACTTAGGGAACCACCAGCCAGCACACACCTGGGACAACCACCACACTACCCTTCTCAGAGATTCTTGGGCAAATAATGGACTTCATGCCATCACATCCTGCCCTTGGAGTCATGGGTTATTCGGGAAAGGGAGCTGAAAAAGATCTAATAACAAGCCACTCATTTAAGTGTTGGGAAAAACCCCACCCCCATATACTGGGGGTGTTCAGCACTAATTCTTGAACTTGGGTGGGGCGCGAGCAAGAAACATAAAACTACAAGTTTATGTATAGGTAATAGACACTCACCCAAATCTAGGATTTTCTTCAGCCAGCCTAAAGAACACACTCAGCACCCATGTCTAAGTCACAACTCACACCAAACCAAAAACCTATTTATTCCACCCTTTATTTCATGTTTCTTAATAATGTTTAAAATAAGTTTCTGCACCTACTTGGGCAACTATAAAGCATATGAACAAGCCAAGGAAAGTGTACAGTCAACATCAACTTAAACATTCACACCTGGTTCTCTTGTAAAGCCATAATCACAAAAAGGGATAAGTGACATCCCTAAAAGTACTATAACGAAGGAAAACCCCAAGATACTATCCCATGTTTCCAAAACCCAGGAGCCAATGGTTTCTCAACAATAGAGGATTCTACCACGACTCGTGATATAGGCAAAGTAACCACACTTCCCCCATATTCACAACCATCGAAACCATAACAATAGGGGATCCCATCCCAACCCACATCACCCAGCAATCAGCCTGTGAAATAAAAACAACCAAACCACTACCACCAACACAAAGCAGGCCCATGCTGGTATTTTTAGATTTAAAAGATTTAACACACTCTATGATTCCAATTATACTGTACATTAACTGGCGTTACCACAAAAAAGGATTGATCCTGGTGCTTTCAATTTATTTAACTGAATATACATAAGTAACCAAATTCCCTTACACGACCAACACAAGAGATAGGGTTTATTCGTTCATAGAGAAAGACCACCAACGGTGATGATTTTTAGTAGGTGCAAGCCCGTACAAATCAGAAATCATTAATCATGAAAGAGGAGAAAAACAAAGAATCATCATCAGTCACACACCTCTTCTTCATTCATTAGAAACCTTTTATTATCTTCATTAAAGTTAGGTTCATCCAATTCTACAGAAACAAAAGCATACCCACCCCGCATGTTACACAGGAAGGAGAGAAGAAGGTGAATCCCAACTTGATTGATCAAGGATCGATGTTAAGTCCTCGATGGAAACTAGAAATCAGTAGCTGCAGCATCACAAGACGCGATCAAGGAAAAACTCCGGGGTATTCATTGGGAGGAAGGGTACTCCGAGCGCTGGGTGATCGAGAAAATAAAATTCTAGATAAGAATTTAGGTTATAAAGGCTAATAAAGGGTGATATACATCATCCCCTGGGACGGTTAAGATATCGGGAAATTCTCAAAACCACAGAAGACATGGGGTCATGGGTTGACCACGTGGCTGGGACACCCCACACGTCATTAATGGTCTTAAAAACAGGCTTAGAGGGTCCAAAGCAAGATTTAAAAAAAATTGCAAAACAAAAAGGGGCGCCACTGGAAAAAAACCCGTGGAGGTAGGTGACAGCTACCGGTAGACCGAGCTACCGGTAGGTCGGGGATACCAGTTGACCAAGCTACCAGTAGGATGCGGCTACCTGTAGACCGAGCTATTGGTAGGCTGTGGCTACTGGTAGACCGAGCTACTGGTAGGCCGAGGCTATCGGTAGGCTACGGATACCGGTAGACCGAGATACCGGTAGGCCGAGCTACAGGTAGGTGGCGACTACCAGTAGACCGAGTGACTAGTAGGTTGTGGCTACCGGTAGACTGAGCTATCGGTAGGCTGAGCCAAAGGTTGGCCTGCCACCAGTAGACTGAGCTACCGGTATGCCGAGCCACAGGTAGGCCTACTACAGGTATGCTAAGGCTACGGTTAGGGGGTCAAGCTTCACCGAGGATCTAGGATGTCCTTCCAAACCACCCAGAACATTCCAAACTCATATTTTTTCACCAATTAATGGACCCCAAACCCCGGGCCATTACATTAGATACTTCTCAAACTATTCTCATCCCCTAGAATACAAGAACCAACCAGAAATGAGGAAAGAGGGGTCTAAACCACCACCCTCTAAAGATAATTCTCAGGAGAAAACCTCTGAGTTGTTCGAAAGCTGGGACAGAACCCCCCTTATATCCAAGAACACTCCCCCAAGAGTTATCAATATCAACATCCACAATAAGAACAAGGATCAAACTGTCAAACACATGAGCCAGGGAGTCCCTTCTTACATGTGAGGATATTATCTGCTTTGGGCGGCACTGACTCGCCTGCCCGGGTTTAATCGCATCCACATTAATATGTCCTGATTAGCAGTTAGGTTTTCCCATCATCACACATTCAGACACACACATGGGGATATGTAACAGATCATTTCAAGTATAAGAGAAACAAGCACTTCACATTCACTAAAGCACAAGTTAAAACATCTCAACAAGGGTCCGAACAAAACAACAAGGAAGTCAGAACTGCTCCAGGTACTGAATGTGGAACTGGGCATCCCACTCCCATGTGCTCTCTTCCTTGCCACCATGCCTCCACAACACACGAAAAAGGTGATGGTTCATCCATGAATAACATTCTCATTACGATCCTTGATCTTGATCGGTCGCTCATGGAAGGTCGCATTGTCTTTGACATCCAACTCTCCCCAATCGATGACGTGAGAATCATTGTGTAGGTATCATCAAAGCTGGGAGATGTGAAAGACATTGTGAACTTTCTCTAACTGAGGTGGCAATGCCAGCTGATATGCCACCTTACCAACTCGTCCCAACACCTCGAAGGGTCTGATGAACCTTGGGGAGAGATTACTGCCCTTCCCAAACCTTAATTGTCCACGCCGAGGGGAGACCATCAAGAACACGTGGTCTCCTACCTCAAACTCCAAGGGGCTTGTCCTGCCATCAGCATATGACTTTTGTCGGTCCTAGGCCACCTTCATCCTTTCCCGTATAAGTTGTACTTTCTCTATCATACTCTGAACCACCTCCGGGACAAGGATGCCTGCCTCTCTGACTTCGGTCCAACACACAGGTGAGCGGAATGGCCTCCCGTAGAAGGCTTCAAACGGAGCCATACCAATGGTAGAGTGATAGATATAATTGTAGGAAAACTCTACAGGAGGCAAAATTCGCACCCACGATCCTCCTGAGTCCAGAAAACTTGCCCGCAACATATCCTCCAAGGTCTGGATGGTACGTTAGGTCTATCCATCTGTTTGGGGATGGAAATCAGTGCGAAGACGTATCTGAGAACCAAAAGCATGCTGTAATCCCCTCTAGACTCATGAGGTAAACCGTGCATCCCTATTAGAGACTATGGACCTCAAAAATCCATTCAACCACACCACCTCATCCATATACCTTCGTGCAAAAGAATCCACTACACTCAACTCCTTAATCTCTAGAAAGTGAGCTGACTTCTTCAACTGATCCACTACTACCAGATGGCATCGTACCCCCCTTGAACCTGGGGTAGTCCTGTGATGAAATCCATCGAGATGTTGTCCCACTTCCACTCGAATACATCTAAGGGTTGCAACAAACCCCCTTGAACACAGTGTTAAAACTTCACCTGCTGATACACTAGGCACGTGGCCATTAACTCTTCCACCGCCTGCTTTACCCCAGGCCACCAAAACTATCTCCTCAGACCCTGGTACATCTTGGAAACTCCTGGGTGTATAGCTATGGGTGAGTTTTGGAACTCACTAAGTACCTTTCCGCGCATCGGCTCTGGGACAAACAGCTTTCCCCGGAAAAGCATCTAGTTCTGACCATCCTCAGTCCATCCTTCTGATGCATTGCTCTGGTCAACATGGTCATGCATCACATCACACTTTGGGTCTCCCTAATGAGACTCCTCCACATGCTGAAACAGATAACATTGTGTTTTCATCTGATATAGTCAACCTCTACCGCTATCCATCCTCACATCCAGGTGCAAGGTAGCCAACTCCTCCATTGCCTTACCGGCGTCTGTCGATTCCCGATATACTTCCTTCTGCGATTTCCTGCTCTAGGAATCAGCGAAAACATTTCCCTTTCCCTCAGTATAAGATATCTCAAAGTCATAATCTGGGATGAACTCAACCCATCTCCATTGCAGCAAGTTCAGACCTCGCTGGTAAAAGACATAACACAAGCACTTGTGATCTGAGAAGACCACAATGCGTTCTCTGATGAGGTAATGATGCCACAACTTCAATGAGAACACTACAGCTGAAAGCTCTAGATCATGGGTGGCATAGTTATTTTCATGAGAACGTAATTTCCAATACCCATAAGAGATCACTCCTCGCTATTTCATCATCACACATCCCAACCCAAGGCCGGAAGCATCACAGAACACCTCAAAAAAACACCCCTTCCTCTGGAAATCTGAGCATTGGAGCACTAACCAGCTTCTCCTTTAGGTTGCCAAAAGCTGTCTGGAACTGGCCACCCCACATGAATTCCTGGTCCTTCCTGGTCAAGGATATCAAAGGGGATGCAACTTGGGAGAATTTGGGAATGAACCTCCGATAGTAACCTGCCAGCCTGAAGAAACTGCGAGCCTCTACCACATTCTTGGGTGCTACCCAAGAAACAACTGCCTCAACCTTTGATGGGTCCACCGCTACCCCCTAATCGGACACTACATTCCCACAGAAGTACACTTCTTGCATCCCGAACTTGATTTTCGACAACTTCCCATAGAGCTGGTGATGTCGGAGGACCTCCAAAACCATCCTTAGGTGCTCTGCATGGTCCTACTATGATACTGAATAAATCAGGATGTTGTCGATGAACACAACTATGAACCGATCTAGGTACTCCCGGACGATTGAGTTCATAAGCCCCATAAACACAGCCAAGGCGTTTGTGACACCTAAAGGCATGACTACAAACTCGAAGTGCCCATATATGCACCTAAAGGCCGTCTTCAGGATGTCACCCTCTTTCACCCTCAACTGGTGATACCCAGATCATAGGTCGATCTTCGAGAACCCTCCTGCGCCTTTCAACTGATCGAAAAGATCGTCTATCCTCGGAAGAGGGTAGAGATTCGTTATTGTCACATGATTTAGCCTCCTGTAGCCTATGCACAACCTGAGACCACCATCTTCCTTCAATGTGAACAAGACTAGAGAACCCCAGGGTGATGTACTTGGTCGAACATAACCCTTCTTCATTAGATCGTCAATCTGAATCTGCAACTCTCGTAGTTCTGAAGGTGACATCCGGTAAGGAGCCATCAAAATCGGATGAGCACCAGGCTGCAAGTCTATCCCAAATTCGATATCACATCGAGGGGGTAGAGTCTTCACCTCCTCAGGGAAGACGTCCATAAACTCACTGACAATACCTAGTATCTCTATCATCTCAGCATCTACTAACTCTACTGATAGCTCAGCGAACAAGGGGAGGAGGAGTTCCTCTCGCCTACTACCCTTCTCACCGCACCCCTCACCAGTGAAAGTAACACACCGGCCGCCAAAGTCTGAAAACATGATCCTTCCTCAGAAGAAGTCAATGACAGAACACACATAAAATATCCATTCGATGCTTAGGATGACTTCAAATGGATGTATCTGCAATAGTAGGAGATCCCTGACCGACTGATGTGGCCCTACCATTAGTCTGCATCTTCGACAAACATATAACAAGTCGGTCTGACCTCCGACTGGCGTGCTCAGCACCAGGGGCACTGGAAGCCACTTGGAATATAGACCCAAAGCATGGGATAGACTGGGTGCAACGAAGTAGTACGAAGCTCCAGTATCGAACATGGCATAAGCAAGGGTACTAGACAAACTGATCGTACCTCGAATGCCCTTCGTCCCTGTTGGAACTGTTGCCTCTGCGGCGTGCAACTATCCACACCCAGCTCCTCCGCCTCTCATATGTTGGCCACCTCCCCGACCATTCCATAGTCGAGGTCCCTAAGGAGCGCCCTGAGGTCGGCCTCCACCTGCAACGTCTTCCCTCAGAGGAGTGGGAGCTCGCTTCCCCTACTACTGCTGTTGGGGATGGTGTTGGGCATGTCCGCCACCGTCGTACTGTACTCGGTCGAGGAACTGATTCCGAAGATTTCCATGGCTCCCAAAGATGAAGCACCTCTGTCCTGGGCCCGAACGGAAAGGACGAGGACTGGGGGACCAGAAATGGAACTTTTGTGGTCTTCTCCCTGCTAGTCAGAACCGAGAGGGTACTGATGCTGGTGGTCTGGTGCTGACAGCCTTCCCCTTTGATGATCCTAGTTGGATCCCCTCTCGTGATACACCTCCCATCATGTGCATCCTCTCCACCACTTCGACCTTCTTATGGACCTCCAAGTATGTCGGCAAGGTGAAGGGGGTAACAGCGTACTGGAGGGAAGGTCGAAGCGCCTCCTCTAAATATCTCGCCGAGACTCCTCATTAGGAATGTGGTTCAGAGAAAAACGGAGGAGGTCCTTGAACATGATTCCCAACTCTCTTACTGATATACTCCCCTTCTAAAGGGATAATAGCTCCCACCTCTTCTCTTCCTTCATTGTAGAAGAGAGGAATTTTTCCCAGAACTCCTTCTCAAAATCATCCCAAGCCTCCTCAGCCTCTCTCCTATCTCCCAGGTATAGAGTCCACTACTGACACGCTTCTCCCCGCATTTGGCTGACGGCCAGATGGACCCAATATTCAGTCAGAACCCGAATCAAGCCGAAAGATATCACCATCTCTTCTAGCCATCTCTCCATCTTTATTTAAGAGGTGATTCCCTCATACTTCTCAAGGGTCTGTCGCTGGAAGGCTCGAAGCGTATTCTGCCACTGGTCGTCCTCCTCCTCCTGATCAGGCCTCTGCCGATCGGCCAAGTCAACCTTGTGGGCCTCGATCACCCGTACCGCCTGTGGTTGCCTCCCTAGTGCCATAGCTGCAAGGTAAACAAGGAATGCATAAGCCCAAGTAGTGCAGAATATTGTTCTCAAAAAAAATTCTTAAACTTATTATTGATTTCAATTCCCAAAACACCCATGAAACATGAGAACACAAGTCATCATGATACATGTACCTTTCCTAGGGTCTCTACCCTACAATCAGAGTGGCCTCACTTGGTCGTTTGGTAGGTCCAGAGTCCTTCCATCAGATCATGGGGGGCCCTAAAATCTCATCTCCTAGCCGGTCTTCCTTGGCCTAATTCACGCACCACCGTCACCCAACACTATCTCCCTAACATCCCATGTAATCCTTACTATGCCTCACCCTAGACTCCATCCTATCCCTCAACCTCTGCCTCTGATACCATTCTATCATGACCCGCCTTCACCAAAAGGAGTGAAGGGTCACCAGATTTCCAGGACCTTCCTTCTTTAAGTTAAAGGAGAGATAATGACCCCTGAAACCTTCCTTCAACAGGTCCCGGAGTGATGAACAGTTCCAAGGGTATAGAATCACACACTAAATGGAAGGCATTGCCCTTTTTTCCTTCAATAGGATCGAAAAATAAGATGGTGAAACCCAACAACACCAAAAATAAAATAATAGTACAACTAAAAGTAAATGATTCCCACATTCATGTTCAAAAGTAAAAGATACATGATACAAGAAGTCCAAAGATAATGTACAAAAAGAAAGAAAAACGAAAACAGAAATTACCCCAAGGTTTGAGCTAGTATGGTCCTGCACGATCCCTGATGTCTTCCAGGAAACCTGAAAATATATTTATAAACATAGGGTGAGAATAAAAGTATACTTAGTAAGGAAAAACCTAAAGCTCTCATGCACATGTGGGGAGACATACTAAAGTCCCGTGAGAAGCAGACACCCAAACACTATCAAGGAGTATATCCATCCACTCACCAGCCACACTCACCAAATAACGCAAGTAATAATGTATAATAAAATCACATTGATGTTTGGGTACCCCGTGCCACTTTCCAACTTGTTATTAAAGATATCCTATGCATCGAACCAATCCCTCCATTCTCACTGTAGTCCCACTTCCACATCCCGCCCACACACACCTGGGCCATATCCTCATGCATTCCCACTTCCAAACCCCGCCCGCAAATACTTGGGCCAAAGCTGTCTCACGTAACCACGCCTGCAAACATCTAGGCTAGAACAGCCACTGCCACGCCCGAAGACTCCTGGGCTAGAAGATCTACTGCCATGCTCGAAGACACTTGGGCCTCATCCCAAAGACACTTGGGAAACCACATGCCCGCACACACCTGGCCCAAACACCACACTACCCTGCCTGATGATTCTTGGGCTGATAACGGACTTTAGGCCATCACAGCCTGCCCGTAGAGTCTTCGGCTACTTATGAATGGGAGCAGAAAAGGACCTAATAACTAGCCACTCATTTAAGTGTTGGAAAAAACACCCTCCCCCATGTAATGGGGGTGTTCGTCACTATGTTCTCAACTTGGGTGGGGTGCAAACAAGAAACACAAAACTACAAGTATATTTATAGGTAACCGAAACTCGCCCAAATCTAGGTTTTTCTTTAGCCAGCCTATAGAACACACTCAGCACCCGTTTCCAAGTGAAAACTCACACCAAACCAAAAACCCTTTTGTTCCACCCTTGTTTTCATGTTTAGTAATAATTTTTAAAATACGTTTCTACACCTACATGGGCAACTAGAAAGAATAATCACAAGCCAAGGAAAGATTACAGTCAACATCAACTTAAATATTCACACCCGGTTCTCTTGTAAAGTCACAATCACAAAAAGGGATAAGTGAGATCCCTCAATGTACTGGAACCAAGGAAAGAACCAAGATACTACACCATATTTCCAAAACCTAGGAGCCAATGGTTTCTAAAAAAATAGAGGATTCCATCCCAATTTGTGATATAAGAAAAGTAACCACATGACCCCAAATTCACAACATGTGAAACCATAACAATAGGGGATCCCATCCCCACCCACATTAACCTGCAATCGGCCCATGAAAGAAAAACAACCAAACCACTACCACCAACACAAAGATGTCCCATGTCGGTATTTTCATATTTAAATGATTTCACACACTCCATGATTCCAATTCCACTGTACTTTAACCGGGGTTATCACAATTAAAGGTTTGATTCTAGTGCTTTCAATTTATTTAGCCGAATATACGTAATTATCCAAATTCCCTTACACGACCAACACAATAGATAGGGTTTATTAGTACACAGAGAAAGATCACCAATTGAAATGATTTTCAATAGGGGAAAGCCCGTACAAATCAGAAATCATTAATCATGAAAGTGGAGAAAAACAGAGCATCATCATCAGTCACACCCCTCCCCTTCATTCATTAGAATCATGTTACTATCTTCATTAATGTTTAGTTCATCCCAATATACAGAAACAAAAGCATACCCACCTCAGATGTTACACAGGAAGGAGAAACAAAGGTTAAACCCTACATGATTGATCAATGATCGACGTTAAGTCCTCGACAGAAACTCGAAATCAGGAGCAGCAGCACCACGAGATGCGAACAAGGAAAAACTCTGATGTATTCGTCGGGAGGAAGGGTAATCCAAGTGTTGGGTGATCGAGAAAAGAAACGTCGAGAGAATCCTTTAGGTTATAAAGGCTGAAAAGGGCTGAGATATAGTGTCCCCTATGATGGTTAAGATATAGAGAAATTCTTGAAACCATGGAATACGTGGGTTCATGGGTTAACCACGCGACTGGGACACCCCACACGTCATTAATGGTCTTTAAAACTGGCTTAGAGTGCCCAAAACATGGTTAAAAAAACATTTTACGAAACAAAAATCGGAGCCACTAAAAAAACCAGTGGGGGTAGGTGCAAGATACCGATAGCCGAGCTACCGGTAGGCGGCAGATACCGGTTGACCGAGCTACCGGTATGCGGTGGCTACCGGTAGACCAAGCTACAAGTAGGCTATGGCTACCGGTAGACCGAGCTAACGGTAGGTCGTGGCTACCGATAGATCGAGCTACCGGTAGACCAATGTAGAGACCCGAAGCATGACGTACATGGACATTACATTACTTTTTCAGAATACTTAGTACATAACAAAAACACACACACAAGGACCGTAATAGTTTAGGGTCTTGGGAAACTCGGAATATAATCTTCTAATCGTAGTGAAAGATCTTCAACATATCCCAATAAAGATCTTCCCTTTTTTTACCTAAAACCTTTCTTTATATCCTGGGGAAAAGAAAACATAAAAGGGTGAGCTCAAATTCTCAGTAAGGGTAAACAAAAGAAATATCAATCACATCATTTTCATAAGAACATAACATTTTGGAAATCTTAACCTGCAAAAGAGAGCATAATTTCATAACATGGGATAAATCATAATAGTGAAATGAAATCCCAATAATCATAACTTAAAACATGAAACTTTGGGGCATACACACATAATCATAGAGAATAATATCTTATTAGTCAAGACTAATTGCCAAGACTATCTTAGTGGACAAAGTCCATTTCTGAACCGAGTCACCCTCGTTTCAGTCCTGTTTCACTGAACCGGTATAACCTACCGTTCCATCCATGTCTCTCTCATGAGATATCAAATCTTTACCCAATGCATTGGAGGGAGATATATGTCCCACCCATCTCATAATGATACCATTCTTATGTGTGCCAAAAAATCAAAAAACCATACATCATAGCATAACCCATGTAATAAAAATGGGAATCTTAAACATCGTGACATCATAAAACAATTCATATAAGATAAAGAAATTCATAAAAATATAATTCCATCACAACATAATCAAATCAATGTAATAATATAGATAAAAACATAACCCTTTATTTTCATAGATGGAAAATAATTTTGATAAAACACTTGAACTCCATTCTTGAGGAAAATATCCTTTCTGCTTCAAAAACACTTTTCCTTTCTTAACATGTCGTACAATTATAAAATAAAAGAATTTGATTAAAAGATAACTTGAAAACTGGTAAAGGAAGCTTCTTGGATATAATGTTTTAAAAATCCATTCATGCCATATATGTTAAAAAAACATTCTTCAAACTTTTGTCGAAAAATTCAAAAAGTACCTCATATGAAAAACGACAAAAGATTCCTTTCATATCTTTTACTAAAAACTCAATGAATGGTAAAATTGGATATAAACTATTGTATAAGGATATAAATATTACATATTGATGAAACATGGATGTGGATGATAAAATACACCCCAGTAAATACCAAAGTATAAACAATCTCGGATAAAAATGAGATTGTGATATTTCCCTTACCTTAGGTCTGATATGCTTTGTACGTGTCCGAACCTCCTCTTCTTTGAAGTTCTTCTTTGAGACCTTATTTTAGGGCACTAAAATTGGTCTTTGAAGAAGACCAGGACCTCTAGGATGTCTCTAGGGAAGTGGAGAGGAGAAAGTGGCAGGGTTTGGCCAAGCATGAAGGCTCAAAGTGGTGTGAGGAAGAGGGGGAGGAGGTTCCCTTTTATAAGGGAGAAGAGGGGCACCTTTGAATAACTAAAAATATTATTTTATAATAAAGTCATGTACAGTTTTAAATAGCTACAAATTGAGTTATTTCGAAGATAAGGTGGGGATGGGTCGAAATCCTCTCATCCAATAAAATTTATACAAGTTTAGGTCATTATATTAACCTTATCTTATAGTTTTAACTCTTAGTTAATTAGATTGACATTTACCATGTCACTTTGTATTTTTATATTATATATTTAATAAACATACCATATACATCCAAGAGACCCCCAAGTTGTGTTTTATTAATATATATAACCTTATCTAAGTCATTTGGCCGAACCTTAAATTTTTATGAGTAAAATAACAATTAATAATATAATATTTGTTTTAAAAACTATTTTATGTCAATTTTGACACTATTCAATAGTTTATTTTTTTGAAACTCATAACAGAATGATTACCTCGACCAAAGTTAATTAAATCAATCCTATCATGTCATATTAACCTATAAAATTAGTTTAATTCATAAAAAGTCTCAAATTATACTTATTTAGGTATTTATAATATCAATTATTCTAATTTTTCACTATTATGGTAATTAATGCATCATCATTGTGTTATAAATAAATTAAATTATTTAAAGTCTAAAAATTAAAACTAAAATTCCATTATGTAGTAAATAGTTTTAGCTTTCTAATGAATATTTATAGTAGAATTTATCTTATGTATAACCCCATATTAAAAATTATTTACTTATTAAACATTGATTTTAACTATTTTAACCCTTCTTTAAATAAATTAATAATAAATGTCATAATCTTATCCGAGTGGGCCTAAATGGTCATATTTTATTCCTAAGGTTGTTTTTGGTTGAATTACACTTTTCCAATAGAATTATGACATGTGTTAGGGTAATAATAATATCATTTTTACCCTTAATTACTCTATTTACTTTTAACCGTTGTAAAAAAAAAGTAAAAAGTTACTATTCACCAAAAATTATTTTCATCTCATTGAACCACATTTTAGTCCTTGATATTAACCCTGTTTCTCGGATTTTTGAAATTCCACTCACAGAAGTAGTAAAATTAAGTTTTATGAAAAATTCTGTTTTTTAACTACCACTTAGTGGTTTCACTATTCATCAAAAAATGAAAGTTTCCAGAAAAATACCAAAAATTAGGCCTAAGCTATATTTGATATTAAGAATTCAAAAATGATTTCTATTTTACCAAATTCATAACATATCAGATGCATTAATTAATTTAAAAATTAGTTCCCGTCGTCAAAACAAATAGCGTGTTTTTAAGAGATAATAACTATCAAAAGATTGACACTTGTTTATAACTGGTTTAAATGTGAAATTACATCCAATGACCAACATTGTATTAAATTGTAAAAATATATTCTAAATATAATTTAAAACCACACAAATTAATATATTATCACTATTAATGATTTCGATTAAAAAAGTTGTTTTAATTATAATTTAGTAATTTTCACTATTCATCATAATATTAAAGTTATCTGAAATGTACCAACAATTCACCCTAAGCTAATTTCGATATTCCGAATCCAAAAATGAAGACCATTTTGAAAAATAAAATTTAAAAAATTTCAAAAAGTTGTTATTACTATTCATAACGGCTAGTTTTAATAATATTTTAATAGCATATTGTTGTTTAGTAAAACACGTTACTGCGTACTACACAAGAAATTAATGAAATAAAAACGAATATTTTTTTATAAAATCTCGGGCTATTACATTCTACCCCCCTTAAAATGAATTTCGCCTTCGAAATTCGTCGGGGTTATAAATGGTTTACTATTCGAACGTTTCTTTAATAGAAACCCACATTGTAAAAAGGAATACCAAAACCAATATTTAAAAACAAAAGTATGAAACGTAACGGTTACCCAAATAAACTAATCACTGGGTTTCCACATAGGTGAAAATATAGATATGGAAGAGAAATCTAACCATCATGTTCTGATGGAGAGTGGTAGAGAACATGGCTATGGAAAAGCCAGCAATCACAAAGCCATAAATTTGTGATGATCTAAGGTACCATATGATTCATCAGATATAAGAGCACTAGGACAACATTTTTGGTTTTCAAGATCATTTCCCTAAAGTTGATGAAATTGGAATTAGAAGAAATAATTTCATGATTTTGGTATAGTCTCACCGTTTTTCGTTCTTTGGACAATTTCCACTTCATCTCTTAATGAAATGAAGTTGAATTTTTCATTCATGATGTATTAGCAGATCATGTGATAGAATGATGGGTCATTCCATCTGTCTCAAACAAAAGGTTAGAATAGTTATCAAAAAATACATAAGTCCATCTATAGTGAGATTAATCATATATGGTTCCTAAAATGGACTTATACTTCATATATCATACTGATTAATATAATAAAACTAGCTTCTACTAAACAGGGACTTCCTGTAGGCCAGTGGTAGGCGATAAAGGCCAGTCGCACTTCGGTTGTGGGTTCGATTCCAACGACCTTGTCCGACGCGATGGGTTGTCGCCCATCCTACAGGTTGTCCTTCTTCATAAACTATAACATCCTATCAATAATATCGAAAAATCTTTTATCCTTAAACAATACTAACTTATGTCCAACATATTCCATTCCAATCTTTAGGCTTAACCATAATACTGCTGCCCAATCTCATATTATAGTGAAAATGATTACCAAAGAGTTCATATAACATGCATGTTAATACCATCGTTGATCCCCGTATATCATGAGATATGTCTTGTTGGTTACATTCCAAACATTCGAAGGACCTAATCATGTATTCTCTTGAAAAATGAATACCCATTTACCCTTAGTGAAAACATTAATGTAGTTAAAAGTTAACACTTTCCACATACCAAAATCCTCAAAATTCTATATACTCAAACCATGATATCACTTAGTCCTTATATCAATCATGAGCTAATGAATACTGTCAAATATTTCATTTTCTCGTTTTCCCTTCATTATTCGCATATCATCTTTTTTCCAAAAATATCTCAATCACTTTCCATGGTTACCGGTACCATAAAATTATTGAAAACGACAATAGACCAATACATAAATATTCCAATACTCAACATTATTTTGGAATCCCATTACATAAACACTTAGTCATTCCACCACATCGTTTTCATATTCAACATCACCAATGGTGATTGCATGTGACTTCCCTTTGTCCTTTCCCTTATGTGGTTGCTCACATCGATCATCACTAAACTTTGGATTAGGGCATTTATTAGCATAATGCCCCATTTCCTTGCACTTTAAGCATTGATGTGTAGTAGGTTCATTCTGTGTATCCCTTCCATTGTTTGCATCATTAGACATCTTCTTCCCATCATTGCGGCATTCAAACACTCGATGACCTTCCTTTCCACATTTGAAACATTTACTTGTCCCTTTAAGACAATCTCCACCATGCTCCTTTCCACACTTTGAGTATAAGGAAACATTCATCTTCTTTTCACCATTATTCTGATATTTCTCCTTGAAGTCCATCTTTCTTTTATTGTCAAAACTATGAGATGGATAATTAACACCAACTTCCATTTATACCTTGATATCACAACTCATAATTTCTTCATAGCTACTGAAGTCTCTTATAGCTAATTCCCTTCGAAGATTTGGTTTTAAGCCACTGAAGAATTGATCAAATTTACTTTCAGGTTAGATGATAAATCCAGATGCATACCTTGCAAGCCTTGAAAAATTTTCTTTGTATATACCAACAGATTCATCATCCTTTTGCTTTAGTTCAAGAAACTCGTTCTCCATCTTTTTTCGAAGAATTTGAGGGTAGTACTTATTGAAAAATAAGTTATTGAACTCGTCACATTCCATGGACTCAATTTCATCTCTTGGCCTCGTATTCTTGATAATATTCCACCATTGATCAGCTTCACCTTCTAAACGATATACTACTAAGATGAATTTATAATTTTCAGAACATTGAAGAACTGAAAATATCTTTTCAGTGGTACTGATCCATTGTTCACCATCAAGTGGATCAGAAGACCCTCTAAAAGAAGGTGGACGTTGCCTCATGAAGGACTCAATAGAATGTTGTTCCCTTCTATGCTCATTTGGAAGTCCAGAATGATTCATAGCTTATGTAAGTATAGAAATAAGATTTTCCACTCCATCTCCCATAACATTTGTTTGTTCAGGAGGACAATCATTTCATTTTCCATTACATTGATCAACACGGTTCCTTCGGGTTCCAGCCATCATCTAAAACCCAAAAAGAATAGTCTATGAGGCAAAAATCATAATAAAAGGGGATTAAATTCAATATCTAACATCTTTGGTTTAATCTAATATTGTTACCATAGTTCTAGGACTATATCCTATACATATACTTATCCTTAGGGACATCCCTAGACATACCTTAGAAATATCTCTAGGGATCTCACTAAGGTTTTTGCATCCTAGTTTCCAAAGGTTGACTAAACCTTTCCTCTGATACCAACTGTAGAGACCTGAAGCTTGATGTACATGGACATTACATTACTTTTTAGGAATACTTAGTACATAACAAAAACACACACACAAGGACCGTAATAGTTTAGTGTCTTTGGAAACTCAGAATATAATCTTCTAATCGTGGTGAAAGATCATCAACATCTCCCAATAAAGATCTTCCCTTTTTTTACCAAAAACGTTTCATTATATCCCATGGAAAAGAAAACATAAAAGGGTGAGCTCAATTTCTCAATAAGGGTAAACAAAAGAAATATCAATCACATCATTTTCATAAGAATATAACATTTTAGAAATCTTAACCTGCAAAAGAGAGAATATTTTCATAACATGGGATAAATCATAATAGTGAAATGAAATCCCAATAATCATAACGTAAAACATGAAACTTTGTGGAATACACAAATAATAATAGAAAATCATATCTTATTAGTCAAGACTCATTGCCAAGACTATCTTAGTGGACAGAGTCCATTTTTGAACCGAGTCACCCTCATTTCAGTCCTATTTCACTGAACCAGTATAACCTACCGTTCCAGCCATGTCTATCTCATGAGATATAAAATACTTACCCAATGCATTGGAGGGAGATATAGTTCCCACCCATTTCATAATGATACCATTCTTATGTGTTCCACAAAATCAAAAAACCATACATCATAGCATAACCCATGTAATAAAAATGGGAATCTTAAACATTGTGACATCATAAAACAATTCATATAAGATAAAGGAATTCATAAAAATATAATTCCATCACAACATAATCGAATCAATGTAATAATAGGGATAAAAATAGAACCCTTTATTATCTTATATGGAAAATAATTTTGATAAAACACTTGAACTCCATTCTTGAGGAAAATATCTTTTCTGCTTCAAAAACACTTTTCCTTTCTTAACATGTCGTACAATTCTAAACTAAAATAATTTGATTAAAAATAAACATGATAACTAGTAAAGGAAGCTCCTTGGAAATAATTTTTTAAAAGTCCATTCATGCCGTATAAGTTAAAAAAATATTCTTCGTACTTTTGTTGGAAAGTCAAAAAGCACCTCGTATGAAAAACGACAAAAGATTCCTTTCATATCTTTTACTAAAAACTCAACGAATGGTAAAATTGGATATAAACTATTGTATAAGGAGATAAATATTACATATTGATGAAACATGGATGTGGATGATAAAATACACCCCAGTAAATACCAAAGTATAAAAAATCTCGGATAAAAATGAGATTGTGATATTTCCCTTACCTTAGGTTCGATATGCTTTGTACATGTCTGAACCTCCTCTTCTTTGAAGTTATTCTTTGAGAACATCTTTTAGGGAACTAAAATTGGTCTTTGAAGAAGACCATGACCTCTAGGATGTCTCTAGGGAAGTGGAGAGGAGAAAGTGGCAGGGGATGGCCGAGCTTGAAGGCTCAAAGTGGTGTGAGGAAGAGGGGGAGGAGGTGCCCTTTTAAAAGGGAGGAGAGGGGCACCTTTGGAATAACTAAAAATATTATTTTATTAAAACTCAAGTTCGGTTTTAAATAGCTCCAAATTGAGTTATTTAGAAGATAAGGTGGGGATGGGTCGAAATCCTTTCATCTAATAATATTTAGACAAGTTTATGTCATTATATTAACCTTATCTTTTAGTTTTAACTCTTAGTTAATTAGATTGACATTTACCATGTCACTTTGTATTTTTATATTATATAGTTAATAAACATACCATATACATCTAAGAGACCCCCAAGTTCTGTTTTATTAAAATATTTAACCTTATCTAAGTCGTTTTTCCGATCCTTATATTTTTAGGAGTAACATAACAATTAATAATATAATGTTTGTTTTAAAAACTATTTTATGTCAATTTTGACACTATTCAATAGTTTATTTTTTTGAAACTCATAACAGAATAATTACTTCGACCAAAGTTAATTAAATCTATCCTAAAATGTAATATTAACCTAGAAAATTAGTTTAATTCATAAAGAGTCTCAAATTATACTTATTTAGGTATTTAAATTATCAATTATTCTAATTTTTCACTATTATGGTAATTACTGCATCATCATTGTGTCATAAATAAATTAAATTATTTAATGTCTAAAACTTACAAATAAAATACCATTTTTTAAGAAATATTTTTGGATTTATAATGAATATTTATAGTCGAATTTATCTTATGTGTAACCCCATATTAAAAATTATTTACTTATTAAACTATGATTTTAACTATTTTAACCCTTCTTTAAATAAATTAATAATAAATGTTCTAATCTAATCCAAGTGGGCCTAAATGGTCATATTTTATTCCTAAGGTTATTTTGTGTCGAATTACACTTTTCCAATAGAATTAGGACATGTGTTAGTGTAATAATAATATCATTTTTACCCTTAATTACCCTATTTACTTTTAAACGTGGTAAAAAAAGTAAAAAGTTACTATTCACCAAAAATTATTTTCATCTAATTGAACAACATTTTAGTCCTTGATATTAACCGTGTCTCTTGTACTTTCGAAATTCCACTCACATAAGCGGTAAAATTAAGTTTCAGGAAAATTTCAGTTTTTTAACTACCACTTAGTGGTTTCACTATTCATCAAAAAATGAATGTTTCCAGAAAAATACCAAAAATTAGGTCTAAGCTATATTTGATATTAAGAATTAAAAAATGATGTCTAGTTTACCAAATTTATAACATATCAGTTGCATTAAATAATTTAAAAATTAGTTCCCGTCGCCAAACAAATAGCGTGTTTTTAAGAGATAATAACTATCAAAAGATTGACACTTGTTTAAAATTAGTTTAAATGTGAAATTACATCCAATGAACAACATTGTATCAAATTGTGAAAATATATTCTAAATATACTTTAAAACAACTCAAATTAATAATTTATCACTATTAATTATTTCGATTAAAAATGTTGTTTTTAATTATAATTTAGTAATTTTCACTATTCATCAGAATATGAAAGTTATCCGAAAAGTTCCAAAATTTCACCCTAAGATAATTTCGATATTCCGAATCCAAAAATGAAGACCATTTTGAAAAATAAAATTTACATAATTTCAAAAAGTAGTTATTACTATTCATAACGGCTTGTTTTAATAATATTTTAATAGCATATTATTGTTTAGTAAAAACTCGTTACCACGTACTACACAAGACATTAATGAAATTAAAAAGAATATTCTTTTTTATAAAATCTCGGGCTGTTACAACCAAGCTACCCGTAGGCCGAGCTACCGATAAGAGGCAGCTACCGGTATACCAAGCTAATTGTAGGCCGATCCACCAGAAGGCTGCGGCTACCGGTAGACCGGTGCTACCAGTAGGCTAAGGCTACTGTTATGGGGTCAAGCATCACCAAGGAGCTGGGATGGCCTTACAACCCACCCAAAACACTCCAACCTCATATTTTTTACCAAGTAATGAACCCAAAACTCCGGGCCATTATAGTACTGCTCTGGTACGAACTCATCTCACACAGGTATAACTTAAGCACAGCAGTAGAGATGATTAGATGTAACTACTGAATCAACTTAATCTGTTTTGATGCACTGTTAGTGACCCACCCAGGATCGCTCTGGTGTTGACCCAAGGAGGATCTTTGAGGATGACCCACACAAGATCGCTCGGTGCTAACCCACACAGGATCACATGGTGCTGACCCACACATGAATCGCTCAATGCTGACCCACATTGGATCGCTCAGTGTTGAGCTACACAAGGATTGCTCTGCAGTGACCCATAGAGGAGCGCTCGGTGCTGACCCACACATGATCGCTCATTGCTGACCCACACAGGATCGTTATTCATTCTTCACGTCATAGTGAACTACTAGGTTCCCGCACTAAGTTTTCTTGTCTCCGAGAGGGTCTGATCCTCAATCCAATGGTCAATACTCCAACAGTCATGAAGTCCCATTAAGAAGTAACCCAAAGGACCACCACTTCATAGGGGTCTCAATGCAACAAAAAGTGCATCAATCAGACGCATAGTCTGTGAGTTAATTTTTTTGTCTCGAGGGCCCGGTTGGATTTTGGCTTAAACCAACACGACTTTACCCAAAATATCCAAATATTTAGTGGGGATATACACAAATGGATCATCTTTCTCTAATGTTTCCAGCGTTGTTGACGGTTCATCAAACGGACACATGATGCCAAAGTTATGGTCGATATAGAAAAATGTTCAAAATTGGCCCGGGTCTGGGCCAACCCAGTTGGACCGACCCAGCCCGACCCCGCCTGGGCCGACGCGACGTGATTCGGGTCGACCTGGCCCACTGGGTCTGGTCCAGCCCATTGGGTCTGGCCCGACCTCCTGGGCCCGGCCCGCGCTGGGCGGCGCAGAGGCTGTGATGGTGGAACGAGGGAGCGAGGGCCCTGAGGGCGGCGAGGACGCATGGTGGTGAGGCAGTGGGGAGGCATGGGGGCTGTCGGGCTGCGACTACATAGGCAGCGAGGCCACGGGCGGTGGGGGCCATGGGTGGGGCGATGGCTGCTGGGGCGGTGGACGGCCCGCGAGTGGTGTGGGACCTGCAAGTGGTGAGGTACCCGCGGGCGGGGGGGTGCCTGCTGGGCGGCACCGTTGCGATGTCGCCTTTGTCATGGCCGGTGTTGGTGTTGGCCGCTATTCTCATACCCCACCATGGTTGGTTGTTTTCCTCCTCCATCACGAAAAAACACTACAATAATGAAGAACAACGGAGGGGTCGGGCCATGATAGTTTGTCCCGCACACTCCACATTAGAGCGGTAGCAAGCGGCACAACAAAATCATGATTGATGAACGTTAAACCCTACAACCTCCTAAAAATTGATTATTCCCAAACCCACAAAATAAATCATTCGCGGATCAACTATTTAAGGATTTGATCTGAGTTCATTGTTTTAGAAGGGAATAACATGGGAAATAATAATCACACATAGTTAGACATATACCTCAGATATTTTCCAATGGAGGTCATGAGTAGAGAGAAGTATTCGTTGGGGATAGACGGATGTCGGTGACGTCGTCATTTACTCAATCGCCGGTTCATTGTCATTGAAGATGTTCCTCATCAGCGTGAGCGTTCATTGTTGGTGAGCACATTCTTCGTTGGAGAATGTGTTCTTCTTTGGAGAGAGTAGTCCCCCAAAAGGTTCTCCTCTCCCAATTCCCCCAAAATATGAAAATAGACCCGTTGATAATTTATGTTTATCAAATTAAAAGGTCAAAACAATTAATTATTTGCACAATTAATTAAACCACATTGGAATAATTAATTGGCTCCAATTAATTGGAGGAACGAATTAACGGGGAGTTGAGAGGTTTCTACCCCATTAAGAGGGTTCAGGTGGCCCCCGCCCCTAAATTCAAAATGGGGGTTAGATCAGTTGGTCCCCACCTCTAAACATCCACATGGGAGGTTTAGGCTCGGGCGTCCCCACAACCATAACCCATTTTGAGGGGCCTCAACAAATAAAATAAAAATGATAATTTATTTATTTATTTCATTCATTCAGGAAAAACACAAAATCTATCGTTCACTCTCGACCCACTAGGGTAGACTTGAAGGTTTCTTTAAGATAATATTGGCTCTGTGAGTTCAACGGTGCCCTCTGATTTCAATTCTGAGCACTGGTTCAGAAGATACAAAAACCTGCTTGCACGTTTACTAAACATACCTGACCAGAAGTTCAGAAATTCATTTCGGGAACACCGGCCCTCAGAATCATGCTCCGTCAATTTTCACGGACTCTTAAAATTCCCATATAATTAAAAACAATTAAATGGAATTTCTGTGTCTTTAAATTCTCCCCACCTCGGGGCATTGCGTCCCCAAAATAAACAACTCAAGCAAAGGGAACAAGTGGGGGTACTAAGCATGTATTTGAGCCTCCCACTCCCAAGTACTATCCTTGAGGATCCCATGCTGCATACGAACGCGCACCAGAAGAATCAACCACCCACTAAGGACCCGCTCATGTAGATCCTCAATCTCTTCTAGAACATCCGTAAAAGTTTCCCCATCGTCAACGTCCAACTCGCTGTGGTCGATGACGTGAGAAGGGTCATGCACGTATCTCCTCAGATGGGATATGTGGAAGACATTGTGCACCCGGTGTAATTGAGGTGGAAGAGATAAGTATTATACCACCTCGCCAACTATATTGAGAATATGAAAAGGTATGATGAATCTAAAAGATTACTTGTTGCCTTGGCCAAATCTCTACAAACCTCGTCGAGGTGAGACCCATAGAAATTTGTGGTCACTATCCTCGAACTCCAGAGGTCTCTATCTCCTGTCGACATATGACTTTTGCCTGCTCTGTAAAGTCATCATCCACTCTTGGATGATATGTACCTTCTCTGTGGTAGCTCGAACCATCTCTGTCCCAAAAGTGCTAACTCCCCAGGGTTAGTTTAGCACAAAGGTGTTATGCATGGTCACTCGTACAATGCCTCAAAAGGTGAAATACAAATGGTTGATTTATAGTTGTTGTTTTATGAAAGCTTTACCAAAGGCATGTGATCTTCCAAGCTGCGACCGAAGTTGAGGATAGAATTAAGCAACATGTCCACAAAGGTCTGAATGGTCCATTCAGTCTGGCCATATGTATGAGGATGGAAGGTGGTGCTCAAACAAAGCTACATCCCAAAAGCCTACTGCAAACCCTTACATATCCGAGAAGTAAAATGTGCATCATGATCGGAGACAATCTTCTAGGGTAGTCCATGTAACCGCACAATCTCTTGCACATAGAGGTGTCCCAATCTTTCTTCTGAACCATTCTCTCTAATCGATAAGAAGTGGGCTCACTTGGTGAGTCAGTCGACTATCACCCAAATCGAGGCATGTCCCATGTATGTACGTGGAAGTAATGTTACGAATTCCATGTATATCCCATCCCACTTCAATTCTGGAACCACTATAGGCTGAGCCATTCCTGCTGGTACCTGATGCTCTACCTTCACATATTGACAAGTGAGGCACCGAGAGACATACTCTACAACTTCTTTCTTTATTCCCAGCCACCAGTGCTGTCGTCGGAGATCCTAGTACATTTTCACAACTCATTTTCATACCTCTAGTGGGAATGTATGGAACTCCCACATCACTTCCTCTCGAAGTGGAATTGGTACCATGGTACGCCCTCTAAAGAAAATGGCATGCTCCCCACCTTTTAAAAATCAATCGGGTTCCTATCATGTGGGTTTCTAATCATGTCGTTCCTCGATGTCAGTGTCCCTGCACTATGCCTCCGTGAATCACTGAAGAATTGGGTGAGTGACTCTAAGAGACTAAAGTAAATCTTCTCCATCTCGATCGACAGGGGATATCTGCAAAGCGGCCAGCTGCACCATTGCTTCTCCTATTAGATGTATACCAGACCACTGTCTGTGTACATCTGCTACAACATTCCCCTTCCCAGGAGTATAGACTATTTAGAATTAATAGTCAGGGAGGAACTCTAGCCAACATAAATGTCCCATGTTAATGTTCTTCAAATAAATGATATACCTGACACTCTTGTGATCAGAGTGGACTTGAAAATGTTCGCCCATCATATAGTGTGGCCACATTTTCAAAGTGAAGACCCCTGCTGCTAACTCCAGGTCATGGGTAGCATTGTTCAACTCATGTTTCATCAAGTGTAGAGAACCATATGTGATCACTACTCGCTCCGGCTTTAGGACACATCTGAGCCCAGTCCCTGATGCGTCGCAGTATACTACGCACCCTACGCCCTCCTTTGGTAACCTCAATATTGTGGCACTAGTTGGCCTCTACCTCAGCCCCTGCAATCTCTAATGGCATCTCTCTGACCAAATTATGGGTTGCCCCTTCTTCGTCAATGCTGATTACGGTGATTCATATCTGGATAAATCTAGCACAAATCTGATGTAGTATCCGACCAAACCCAAGAAACTATGTACCTCTATCACACTCCTGGGAGGCTCCCAAGCAAGTACCACCTCAATCTTCACTGGATCCACAGAAACTCTAGCCTCCGAGATGACATGCCCTAGAATGTTAACCTCTCGGATCCAGAACTGGCACTTTGAGAGATAACTATAAAGATGGTGCTCTCGGAGTGTGTCCAGCACTACCTATAAATGATAGGCATGCTCCTCCTCAGTAGTCGAATAGATCAAAATGTCATCGATGAAGACTACTACAAAGCGATCGTGGTATGGCTGAAAGATCCTGTTCATGAGTCCCCAGAACACTAATGGAGAGTTGGTTAAACCGAATGGAATAACCAAGAACTCATAATGGAAATTACGACATCTAAAAGTCGTCTTCTACATATTCTTGTCTCGTAATCTGAGATTGTGATAACCTAATATGAGGTCTATCTTTGGGAACCACCGTGATCCCTTTAGCTGATAAAATAGTTTGTTAATCCATAGAAGTGGATACTTGTTCTTCATGGTCACCTGGTTCTGGTGCCGATAGTGAACACAAATCCTCAAGCTCTCATCCGCCTTCTTGGTGAAAATAATTGGTGCTGCCCAAGGTGAAACACTAGGCCAAATGGATCCCTTCCCCTGCAAGTCCTCTAGCTGTACCCACAGCTCACAGAGCTCTATTGGAGAAATATGATATGCTGGTGTAGATATCGGTGTTGTCCTGGGGTACAAGTTAATGTAAAATTCCACCTCTCTTCGAGGAGGTAGACCCGTAACATAATTAGGAAATACAACTATGTACTAGTCTAACACTACAGGATAACTCGGTCTCTCCACATCAATTGCTCCGAGGGGAAGGCTTTCCAACTGGTGAGTGATCGGCTGCACTGTTCTTCGAGTAAGTCCAACCTATGATACAATGGCTCTATTCTTACTGGTGAAGGTAAAAATGGTCCCATCCATGCGGACACACCACACTTTGTTCCTAATATATTATATCTAATCGTGTAATGTTGATAAATATTCCATACCAAAGATAACATCATAAGGCCTCGACGCTGCTACTTGGAGATCCCAACCAAAACTCTCACCTCCTAGAGTATGCTTACACTGCCGGCACAAGTCCATAATCAGAAAATCTCATTTTTAGGGGTATCTAGACGTAAGGATAGAGCCAATAGCTCTGTCGGAATCTCTGAGCATTGAAAGAGGGCAGTGGAAATAAAACAATGACTATAACCAGTGTTTATAAGTAATGCAGGTAAAGTGGAGTAGACATAGATCATACGTTATATCATCTCCCAAGCACTGTGATCGTAGGCCTCAACTGCCTAGAGCTGAGCTTTCCCATGTCCACCTGATCTCTATGATCGGGGTGGACCTCATGGTGGTGGTGGGGTAACATTTCAAATCACCGCCCATCGCCAGCTGCAAGGCCTACTCCTCTTCCTCGTCCACCTACTCCATTTGGACATCTTCGGTAAAATCTATGTATATGCCTAGGAGGTCATTCAGCTATCTTCTGATCATCCGTTCAGTGGGTCGGATAGTCACGAGCCATGTGATCCTGCCCACCACATGCATAACATTGCATGCTCTTCACATGACTAGCTTTGTCTCGGGTGCCCCACACAACCGAACATAAATAATGTGGTCATTTGCCAGTAGGTCTGGTCCACTTGGACCTCTATGTCATCTGTCTGTAAGTAACTATAGAAGACTCCGCTACATGAAAACTGGTGGTGGGTCTTACAGTTGGTAACTGCTCAGCAAGAAACTCTCTATTAAGAGGGTTCTCTTTATCAACCCTGTCTAGGTCAGGATTCATAAAGAAATCATAGAAGCCTTGATCACCCGCCCGAGTCTCTGTTTGAAGGTCCGAGGCCTAAATAATGGGTCCCACACCATCTTTTTGGAGTAGCATGAGAGGTCAGTGATCCTTGCTGAGTACTGAGCCACGATCATGTTTCCCTGCTGCAGATGAAGAAGCACATATAAGGGCACTACATGAAGAGTTTCTGGAACAAACTTTTCCCGAAACAGGCTCTCGATGTCTTCCCAGAGAAGCGTCACGTCATTTTGAATCTGGATCATAAAGCTCCACCATCTTCCTACTGCTGCATGTAAAAGGCTCAAAGAAATGATCACTATGAGATCGGATGGTGTCCATACTAGTCGGAAGACTCTCACCATGGCCTCCATCCAATCCTCAACTGCATGTGTGTTTGGCTCTCCCTTGATCCTGGCTGGCCTCTGGCGCTAGAACACGTGCAACGCGCTCAAGAGGCATGGAACCTCTGCTACTGGGGAAGGTGGCCTCGATGGACCAATGGGTAATGCTACCTCTGGTGTCTCTACTAGGATAGGGCCATACAACAAGGCCTCGACACTCGGTGGGTTGAAATTTCATACTATATCTGGAAACCTAGATGGATATCTATGTGGAGGCGTCCGGAAAGGAAATAGGTGTGCCACAATCAAGAACTTTTACCTGGTGATCTCACTGATAAGGATTACAAAGAAAACTCTTCAAAACACACATACAATTATTGTTTTCAAGCACTGAGTCAGAAATCAGATGTCTAGGTCTTGTTGTATGGATACGTTGGCCGCCATACCAACACTGGATTCCATAATATAATAACCAAATTCAATACACTAAACACTAATTACATTAAAAATTAAGGTTATATTACTATGTTGTATGATAAAATTGACTCCTTTGATACCAATTTGTCATGACCCATCCCCCAAGGCCCATGCTGTAACTACTCCATGCCCTACTTCCATAGGCTATGGGGAGGGGACTAGCACCGAATGCATATTCCATAAAATTGGGAAGGAATTTCCTTTATAACCTTTAAGCACACAGAAAGATGCGAACTCATGTAGATTGAATAGTAAATAGGGTGAGTGCAGTAAGTAAAATGGTCCAGAATACAAGACCAACTGGAAAGTACATGAAACTGAAACTACAAGAAACTGAAAGTAAATGTAAACTGGAATAGATCCTGTGAACTCCCACCAAGGATCCTACCTAAAGTGTAGGAACAACTCTTGATCAATCATTTCAGTGGTATGCCTCGCCTATGGTCCACCTCTGATCTACCTTCAAACCTGGTACTCTCATCCTTAGTTAGTGCTCTCCGTCGTCTACACCAAACACAACAATGTTTGGGAACATCCCATTTAGGGGTGAGTATAATGATATTCAATTGGGACCCAGAGACCCTGATGGTCTCACAAAATCCACAATGGATATACCTCATATTTTGAAATCAATGGACAACCCTGCATATGTATATTTCCATACTTATACCTAAGTTATCAAGTATCCCCATCTTAATCATGAGGAAACAGAGGGTCCAACCTAGAAGCGAAAAGATCATTTGTTCTACAAAGGAAGGAATACCACTAAGGTATGTACCCCACTGTTATGCCACATAGAAGAATACCACCAATGTATTATCATGAAGGAATGTACCACTTATGTCAGAACTCACCTCACAAAAGGTATAAATTATTTATAGTAGTAGGGATGATTAGATGTAACTACTGAATCATCTTACTCAGTTATGAGGCACTTATGTTGACCCCCACATGATCGCTCGGTGAAGTCCCACAGAGGATCTCTAGATGCTGACCCACACAAAATCGATCATTGTGGACCCACACACGATCTCTAGGTGTTGACACACACCGGATCGCTCGGTGATTACTCACACATGATTGCTTGGTACTGACCCACACAGGATCGCTCGGTGCTGACCCACATAGTATCTCTACTCATTCTTCACGTCACAACCATCTACTGGGTTCCCGCACTAAGCTTGAACATCTTTTGGAGGGTCCTCTCCTCAAGCCACTTGTCAATACTCCAATTGACACGAATTTCCATGAAGAAGCGACACAATGGATAGCCATTCCATGGGGGTCTCAATGCAATAGATGGTGTGTCAATCAGACGCCCGATCTGTGAGTTATTAACCTTATAGTCCCGAGGGCTCAGTTGGATTCATGCTCGATCAAACCCAACCATAATCCAACATTATCCAAATATATAGTGGGGTATAATCAAAGAGATCATCTTTCTCCAAGTATTCTAGTGCCACTAATGGTTTATCAAACTTTCGTTTGGTGCCAATGTTATGGCTGATTGAGTGAAAAGTTCGATGTTAGCCCGGGTCCGGTCGGACTAACCTGGCCCGACCCGGCCCACTGTGTCTGGTCTAGCCCGCTGGGTCTGGCCTGGCCCTTGCTGGGTAGCGCAGAGGACGCGGGGGCGGTGTGAGGCCACGGGGGCCACGAGGGTGGCGCAAGGCCGCGAGGCGATGCAGAGGGTCATGAGGCAGCGAGTCAGTGTGGCGGCGATAAGGGTCGTGAGGTGGCGAGGCAGCGGGGCACTGTGGAGGGCCCTGATGAGGTGAAGCCACAGGGCAGTGAGGCTGCGGGGTGGCACGGTGGGCCGTTGGGCAGCCAGTCCATGGGGCAGTAGAAAGTCTTAGTGCCTCTATCTTGTATGGAAACCAGTATTGGGGATATCCTCCTTCTTCACACTTACTTGGTAATATCCCGACCAAAAATCTACCTTAGAGAAGAATTTTTCTCCATGTATTTAATCAAGCAAGTCATCAATTCATGTCATAGGATAATTATTTTTTATCATTATTTTGTTGAGCTCAGGTAAATCAATGCAATTGCACATTAAACATTCATTATTCTTGATGAATAGGATCATTGCACCCCATGGTGAAGCAATTGGGCACATAAAACCATTACCCATATTATCCTGTAGTAGTTTCTTCACCTCTTTAAGATCCATACCATTAATTCTATATAGAGTCTTGGGTATTGGAAAAGCCTCAAGTATAATATCAATCCATAATTCAACATCTCTTCTCGGTGGAAGACAATGAAATTCTTTCGGAAACACATTAACAAATTCCATCAATAGTCATGTCTTCAAGGAATGTTTCTTCCATACACTCAATCATCTGAAAAATATATGTGGGCTCATATGGCAGAAATATCCACTCTTGAGATGATGGTTATAATAATATTTCCCCTCCTCCTTCCACTTAACAGAATCAGGGGTCAATTCTCCCTATGGAGAGTGATTTCAATCTCACAGAGATTTATGCTGGCTTTTTATGAGGAATACTAATCCATGCTTATAATTACATCAAATTCCACCATAGAGAGTATGGTGAGGTTCTCCAGAATTTCAAAACCACAAATAGTTTAATGGGCGGATTTATATTCATGGGTTGCAATAATATCCCCATTTCCCATTCTCATTGACATTTATACTTCCATTATTTGTGGTGGTTTTGGGATTGGATTACTAAACTTTTGGGATATAAAATAATGCGTTGAACCAGAATATAAATGTATGTTTGATATTATTTAATGAATAAATAGAATTTTTCTCACTACTACGTTGTCGGGGTTCACATCAATGGTAGTGATGGAAACAGTTCTCCCTTGTAGCCTTGGAAGTTGTTGGATACCTCTGAAAACCCTTATCTTAGGGAAATGTTTTCCAAATTGCCCTAGTTCTTTGGAGTTGATGTGATGAAAAACACGTTGAGGGTCAAATGGTATGTTCCTCTCCTTTGTCGATGCTTTGGGTTTTTCTTGTTGGTAGTTAATGGAAATGTCACCGTCTCTACCACAACTAAATCATTTCCTCACCCCTTTACTAAATTTTAGGGGTGTATCTTTCCGCACCCTTGCAAGTGGGGGTAATGACAAAGATGGAGTCATATTGTTCAATAATTGTGATGTTTTTCTCATACAATCTGACAAATTCTTCATCGTTTCTATTGATGTAATGGGAGTCCCTTTCCATTTTAAGTTAGAGGGTGCAAGGAAAGTATTTTTTGAAAAACATTTGTTGGAAATCCTTCCATTCCAACACCTCGATCTCCCCCAAAGGCTTGTTATTTTTTATGAATATCCACCATTGATTAGTTTCACATTCTATATGAAAATAATCTAAAATAACCTTATCTTGTTTGGAACATTGATGGATTCAGAATATCTTTTCAAGAGAGTTGATCCATTGTTCGAAAATTGAGTGATCAGATGGTCAATTAAAAGTAAGAGGTATTTGTCTGATGAATCTCTTGATTGAGACTTGTTCATTCATGGGGGGGTGGGGTGGAAAATTTTTCTTGACCCATTTTTCTATTCACAACAAGATTTAACATAGATATTATCATGATAATGTTCATGATTCCCACTCCCATCGAATATGGAATCTCATTAGAACAATCATCGGATTGATCTTCACATCAGTTGTTAGCATGAGTCCTCCTATTACCAGACATTGGTTTGAATAAAAGAAATTTTAGGGGTAAAAAAATGCTTAATTCAAAGGAAAAAATTGATAACATATAAATTACTTTTATTTCCTTAACTTTTGAAATTATATGCTTTAATATATTTTTTCAATGATCTACTTCCCAACATATATTCTAAGGGTAATTTTTTAATTCTCTTAATAATGGTTCATACTAATATTATGAATTTAAAAAAGAATATCCCCTGGTATTTTAATAACAAAAAGTGCATCAAGTCATGTTTTCATGCACCAGTTTCCATTCGAGTCTAGATCAAATATGTGTTTTTGGTTTTTAACCATAGAAAAATATGTTCCATATCCACCTCTACTTGCTTGTATCCACTAAGGGATGTAATTTCCTGATAAAATACACTTTCAATACTCACAAAAATTTGAGAATATTTTTATTATAATTAGTATTATTTTTAGACCTTCACTAGGGTTTTCTAATCCTAATCCAAAAAATAAGTAAATCTATCCTCTGATACAAACTATAATAACCCTTCTCTTTAATACAAAATTTAACATGATTTATTACATAAAAATGAACTTAAGATATCTATGATGATCGAGTGGTCTAGTGTATTTGGAAACTAAGAACATTAAAAAACAAATTTTAACATAAAACACATCAATGTTTTTGAAAACTTCTTTGGCAGGACCAAAACATTAATTCATACCTATCATTGCATGGGATAACTTGAGGACATGCCTAAAAAAAGATGATGTATAAAGCCCGATAAGGGATTAAGAAGTCATAACATAAAGAATATTGTACACATCAAGAAATATTCTTTTTAATGGATCACAATAGAAACATGAACATAAAGGCATGATATATCATGATTAACAAAACATAGAAATGTGGCATCAACTATTAACAAGATATTTGCATGATCCAAGGATCAATGAAAAAGGAGCATGATTAAATCCTCATTGAACATGAATTAGAATCATAAAAACCTCATTTCACTTTACGTATCATGATACTAATCATTACCCAATGTATTAGAGAGCTATCAAGGCACACCCTTCATAATAATTTCATTTCATTCATAAGTGTGCCACAAGAATCATACATCATTGAATAACTAAACAAAATCATTCATTCCAAGACAAAGGAATTTGGAATAAACACATGAAACTGCATAATCAATAAGTAAAATTGAATAACAGTGAATACACATTATAGAGAAATGGTCATGCACAATGACTTTGTCATAGAAAATTGCGGTGCAATTTCGACAGCATAAAAACATGACATAAGAATTCATAAAAAGAGATGATCAGAGAGAAAGGGTATCTCATCATATTTACATGAAATGGAAATTAGGGGGGTTATGTAGATACATGTCCCATGATATGTAATGGAATTTAGATTCATGTTATAAAATAATTGGTTGAATGTAATTGTTGACAAAGAAACCCCTTATAGAATTTCGACACGATAACAGGTGTACATGGAAGGAATTAATGAGAGATAACGGAATCCCTCATCATTATAACATAATGAAGGAATTATGGGGTAGGTGAGAAACCATACCCCATTATTTATAATTTAAAATAAAATGGAATAATATCATAAAGAAACATGGATAAAGATGTGAAAGGATAGAATCCCTTACTTGGACAAATGATCCCAATGGCTTGGGAGGGGCTTGAGAGAGGCTTCTTTGGATATTGGGGCACCTTGGGAGGATACTAGAGAGAGTATTTATAGGGCCGGTTGATCTAAAAAGGCTTTGAGTGAAGATAAGTGGGAGCATGGGTTTCATTATATAGGAAAAGGGAGGGAATTCATTATTATTTAGGTTTTGGACACCACACATTAATCTAATCGAAACCACAAACCCACAAATTTTTTTTCCCATTGATTTCTCAAAAGGGTATTGGAATAAATTAATTTATATTTCCATTGGCCTAACGTCTTAAAATATTAGGCTATCGTATGTGGAGGTGAGTCACACTCTTAATGAAAACGTTTTTTATGTTAAAATGTTGTTTAAGTCTTGGATGGTCCACTAAGGCACCATAAAATTAATAAAACAAATTTAAAATCACATTATTTTAAAGGTAAAACATATATTGTCGGAACATAATGTTTATTGTATTTTATTATTTCACCAATGTGTCATTATGATGTCATAAAACACATTTTATATTTAAACGGTTTTTAGTTTTTATTAAAAAAATTCAATTTGCATATAAAATTATGAAAGATTCACAATCGGATAATTTTGATTTCCTGATTACATAAATAATATTTTACCTAAATAATTTTCTATATATGTAAATTTTTTATTTTAAAATAAAAACTAACATTTATAAAAAATTCCTGGGTTTTGAAAACAATTTCATTCAAATATTAGTAAGAATTACAGATATATTCATAAAAAATTTCGATCATATATATTTAATACAAATTAATTTATTAATAATATTTTATAAAAATGTTATTTAATTAAAAAATACAGTAATTCATCAAAATAGATATTTTAATTAAATATTATATAAAAATAATATTTGTGATTTAAAATCTATTTACAAAGTAACAATAATAAAATGAATGTATATTCATTCTTCTATACAAAAATAATACACATAATCATTATGATAGGGCCTTATAACAAAACCCATTATGACACCGGCATAAGACATAAGGGTAAGGTGTACGATGGTGAAAAACTCTAGGGGGGGCTCAGATAACATTGCTCGGGTGGTAATCTTTCTCAAATTCTACATCTTTTGTAAGCGGTTCCATTCAAGCATAACATATTTATTTTTGGTTTGGGCTTGGTCAAGAGAGAAGACCAATGATTCCACCTCCTTTCTGAGCTCCGACATATGGGATCTGTATAGAGAAATTTGACTGGATGAGTCCATTTTATCCTTTGTTTGTCTAAATTGGATTTGTTAAAGCCCTATATGTATACAAATCATGTGATCACTATTCAAAGACTATATTAACAACGGTAACATTTCATAATGGTATTTGAAAATCCAAAAACATAAATCCAAGGAAGTTCATATGCTTTATATATCCATTTTACATAGTATAACATTTAATCAGATCATGAGTAATTTTCATTAAAAATGGATTTGGTCATTGTAGTAACACCTCGAGAGAATAATCTAATGGATTTCCTTTCCACAGGGCTTTTGGAATACCCATTGTCTAATATATTACCAAATTTGAACATTGGTCTCCAAGACAACACCCTATGGAAATGATAGACCAGAGCATCATTTTAAGTATTCTTGAGACTTCTCACGTGTAAAGCTCTGTGAATATTTATGCGACAGGGTAGAATATAAATTCCTCAAACTGAGATGATTTTGTTTTGAAATGATCTATGTCGTTCTAGATCAATCAAAGACACATTGTAATGTCTTCCTGATCAATTTTTGATGAATATCTATCAATCCAAAAATATTTCATATAATGATCTATGTTGAGGATGTATCATCTAGTGTGTCCAACCTTATGAAGGGGGATTTTTTTGTGAGTGGGCCTGAGCATTCTGGTTTCATCAAAACTGCTTGTAAACCCTTCCATATTTGGAATCTTTCACCTTATAACAACCATTGTGGTTATCCCAATTTTCCATTTATTCACTTGGATAGATACTTCACAGACTCTTCCGACTAATGTATTCATGTTCTAACACCATTAACTTGTCCCACTATGAAGTGGGGTTTGGTTTATGAGATATCTACCAGATTCAGGGACTATCCATTCTTTGTGATTAGTACGATGAATTTTTACTAGTGTCCAATGCATTGAAACGTGATGAATAAATATCTACATTTTTGAGGAATTTTGGTTATCCCTATGGAAAGACTACTTAGTTGGACCCTTAACTCTCACTCACTTATTTTATTTGAGGACTCGACATGGCTATTACTACATGTGAATGGGCGAATTCCAATAGTTCATCATAGCAGAAAACATTCCACTCAACAATCACAACTCATTCTGGGCTCTTACTGTGCTACCCTTGATGATGGTGGATACACCACCTATGGCTATCAGGTTTAAAGAGATGTATCTCATGAACATAGACTATTTTTTTCATTTAATTTCTATTAATGTGGGTGGATCATTCCATCCCACGATGTTTATATTTGTTTCTAGGCTTGCAATTTACTGATGGAAACTACACTAGAAGTGGGAAAAACTCTTTAATTTAGCTTCCCTACCCTTGCTCACATTTATGAGAAGCTAGGGACGATACAAGAAATAAGTACCACTCATCATCTTAGAAGGATATATCTATTTTTATATGGCTGGATATTGGATAAATTCCCCTTATGTGAATATCAATATATTGTGATAGTTCATCATTCTGATCTCTATTCGTCTATCTTCAACATTGATTTGATTCCTGCCAAGTCCCTAAGAACTAAAATAAAAAATGAAATTTTGAAAATCATTTTTATTATTCTATTGTGCCTTACCTCATGACAAAATATGTAGTAGAATATGATATTGGGAGTTCTTTATAACTGTGTTCTTACAATATTTCACTTCAGGCTGGAATCATGACTGCTTGTGACAATAGAATAACTATCTATGAACCTTATGCACCTTATTTGTTATCTGTAAAATTTGAATGTCTACTACGAGTCCAACTAACTTCATTCACCCTGGTTAAGATGTATTATCATGTAGTAATCATTTTTCTACTCTAGTTGATTATGATGCGGTAGGACTCTAGTATGCGGGTATTTATTCTTCCAATAATTTCCATTACTTAATTACAATTTTATTTTACCCAATAGAGTGTGCCCTTATACCAATATGGAATAATGGATAGACTAATTCGGTAGGTGAAAAATCCATTGTCCGCTTCCATCCTTATTTTTATCGGGCCGAATACACCATCTCGACCCATTCCTATTACAAGAACACAATCCATCTGTCATCGCGTGTAGTTGGTGGGGACCTCATCTTTGAAACCCATATCCATGAAGAGTCACTCTAACCCCATTATCAAGGTTATATGGATCATGGCCATACCAAATACAGCCTATGTGGGATACCATTTGGTATCACTGATGTCACAGTAGAACCCATAAGCTTTGTTCCGGATATCGAACCATCTACAGAGTAGGAAGATTCCATCACCATCGTGATGTAGCCTAGGGATGATCCATCTTCTATGATGCAATTCCATATCTACATACCTATTATGGTAGGGGATTAGAAACTTGTATCATGGGATTCCAAGAGACATCGAACTGTAAAAAGATATGCAGGGCTTCCAATATGTATTATTTCCACTAAAACACCTATAATTGAATTTTATGATGAGGAGGCCACCCTCTAGAGGTTTTTTATCAAAATTGTGCTCAATCGGTTGGATTACAACACCTACACCACCTCATTTACCCATTTTTAAGTGTTCTTTATCTGGTTACATGAAAACCTAACCAAGAAGCCTATAGATATATAATCCCAATTTCAATTATCGATTGGGAGTAGACAAATAAAACCCAATGGATTCTCGTTCATGGTCATAAACTATTTACATGTATAATAATGAGAAAAAAATCAACATTGTACAATCTTATACCTAGTCACCAGTTCCACCAACACATATTATTGAAAATCATTGTAGTCCGTGGGTGTATTCCCCATTGGGAACTATGGAAAGCCCCCATCAAATCCTGCCTTACCGAATATGGTACAAAAAAATGATTCTAAAATCATACATTCTATCTTTAGATAATAACCAATTAAGAATGATCTCCCCACCTTAAAGAGATATAGTAATTCTATAGAACACATCATCAAGAAATTGTTCATGTATAATAAACTCAATAAGAAATAATGTAAACTAATGGCTTGACATGGAATCCCCGAACGCGGATTCTTGAACACCAATATGAAACTATGCAAAAAGATCCATAGAGTTCAAATCTTTTTAATATTTATTCACATGATAAGTTGAATTTTTTTCCTTAAATAATATGCAACAATATTCTATTTACTTAGGTTATAGGTGATGTTGATGTCCAAATATTTTAGTTATTCCACCAATGCCACTTGTAGTGGTTCAAATCATTTTGAGAGATAACAAAACTCAATATTTTGTGGTTTAAAAATGATTTAAACCATTGTGTGTAAAGGTAATTCTACTGTCTCATAATTACATGCATAAAATCGGCATGATAGATGATGTGGGTAAAAACAATTCATCTCATGTGCCCTAAGATGACATGATTCATAAGAGCCATGCCTAGCCTATAGTATAGTAAACACCACTAGGGTATCAAAATATGTATTTTCACCACAAAAGAAATATGATATTTTCCATCCCAAAAATACATCACTCCCTTTAGAGTTGGATGTTTAATTAGAAAATTCTTCTTTGAGAAGTCCTTTAGGAATCAGTGATAAAACCTAGATAAACACAAGAATCTATGAATTAAAAAAACATTCTTTGGTTGTTCTAATTTAAGAACAACATTCACCTCATCAACATCAACTGATATTCCCTATTCACACACTATGTGTCCTTATAAATTCACATCCTTAGACATGAAATCACATTTCAAAATAATATAGTTGTTGAATTTATAAGAAACTCCAAAATATTCCATGAATATCCACATGATCCTCCATGGAAATAGATTAAAAAATGATGTAATATATAAAGACAACCATGAATGTATCAAGATAATCATGGAAAATATTGTTAATTAAATACATGAAAACTATTGCGGGATTGGTTAGATAAAATGGCATGATATGGTACTCATAATGACTTCTCATACTATGAATATCGGTCATCTAAATATCATATTCTTTTATCCTCAAATTAGGGTAACCAGATCAAATGTTGATCATTGAGGACTACTTTTTTAATTTTAATTTATCAAAATGATCATAAATACATGGAAATAAATATTTTTTCATATCTTGATTGTGATTTAGGTAATCAACACATAGGAGAAGAGAACCATCATATATCTTAGAAAATATATCCAATCCAACCCATGGAGAAACTCATGGGAAAATGAAGAATTTATCAAGGAGGTCATGAAACTAGGACTTAAGTACTATTCTATAAGCTGGATCCATTCTATAATATGGAATTAATACTGTTTGCGAAACTGGGACTAAATCAATTGATTATAATTCCACCCACACTAGTGAAAAAAATAAATCATAAGGAAATACATCTTGAAACTCTAGAAAAACTGGGGGGACACCACCTCTAAAATAATAGAACACCAGATCAAATGAAATCATAGATATCACTCTCTTCAATAATTGATATGAAGGTGTATCCCTAGTAAATCTTGGGTCTCATTCTCTTTATAATATATGACATAGTACATAGTGGGTAGTGAAGGAGTCATGATGATGTTACCAACCAATATAGTCTTTATTGGCAATGAACCAATCCATTCTGAAAATGACGTCAATAGGTTTTTCGTTGAGTTCTAGAAAAATTCTGTGTAATCTGAACATTTAAGAGAGATAAAACAAAAGTGGGGCTATAAAGACCATACTCTCTGTTCATACCAAGGGGTTTAGAAATATATTTTTCTTAGGATAAAGGATCCATAATACTATTTTAAATATAAAAACACAATTTGAAATAATTGAATGAGATGCACCTATTTCAAATAGAGTGGTCCGTAAAGATGATGCCATAGTGTGGGTACCTTACATGGTAACTGTACCTATACCCACTTTCTCTTGAGACACTTCCACTGTGAGAAGAAGCTTCATTCCGAATGCTAGTGGTTGGAACCCTTTTTTGTGAATAATATGATTTCACCATATTATTATACGGTTATAATAATCTAGTTGAACTACACAGTGTGGAATTATCATTGAATAATATTAGAATGTGACCAGAGATTCTAAAAGAGCCAAAACTCTTGGATTCCTTAGCGCAACACATATTTGAGTTCTCCAGCATTCCACACTAGTAACAAACCAAAAAAACTTATTTGAGGAACTACATGAGGTGTCTAATTATTATTCATTCGAGAAAAACCAAATTTGTCATCACACTTATGCTTTTCCTTAGAGGAGTTCAAAATAATACTAAGAGAAAAACAATCATGACAACTATGATTTTATTTCATGTCCATATTGACCGCCAGTGCACTATCTAGTACATTTAAAAAATAAGGCATCATTAGTGATAAAAAACTGATAATGAATATCTTGGAGAAGCCCCATCTCTAACCATCGAGGCTTCATCTTATCATTTGAAACTATATGAGGTGTTAAATGTAGTTTATTAGAGAAATGGTTTGCATACTTTATCTTTTTCTTATTTGTGTAATGATGATTGAAAACCTATGTAGACTTAGACAACAATTTCAACTCATGATAGAAGTGGTTAGTGGACAATAAATTTAATGTATTTCCACTATAACACCATATTATTTTTGGTTTCACCATAGATTCATGCATTATTCTTCTAGGTCCTTAAACCATAAAGGTGGGACTCAATACCTTTATTTTATTAGGTGTGTCTTAGAATCCACAGAAGTTATCCATTATACACAACCATTCCTCAACCTGTTGGGGCACAATTGAGCATTTGAACAGGTCTAGATTCATGAGAATGACCTCATGGGAAATTTTTTTGAGGTAATCCCTTTAAAGTTCCACATATAGTTCCATAAAAAAACTAGAGGTTGGTTCATATTCTGGATCTTGGATAGTGCACACAATCACCTCTATAAAAAATGACTCTATGTGACAATTTTTTGTGTGTGGTTCATGAACATATTCCTCTTAGAATTGATTCACACATCATTTCAGAATCATGATGTTATAAAAAATTATCAAATATTAATGAAGAGATAATATTATCGCTCAAATAGAGAAACAAGGTAAATTAATCTCTAAAGATAGCCAAACAATATTTAGATTTTAATATACCCAAATCAATAGAATGGATAATACTAGAAATTGTTATTAAGACATATTTCACTAACCACCCATTTTGACATATTGTTTATTTATAAGATATAGATAGGAAGTCAATAAAAACTAATTCATATATCTTGAGAAGATTTTATAATGTATAGTGACCTCAAGACACGGATCTCAACCTGAACCATTTCTTCCATTTTCTTATTTACCATCCTAGTTACCCTGTTATCCTAATAACTGAGCTGGTCCTAACATAGAACTATGGGAAATCTCAATACCAATGTGTAAGTGACTAGCACATGGAATCATGCATAAGGAAGGTGTGGAAGAAATATACACAATCAATATGGAATCCAAAAATTATTAAGTCTGAATACAAAAAAAATACACTATGTGTAATCTACTATAATTAAAACATGTATGAATCTCAAAGAACTAACACAATGTAATATATTGAATTAAATTAAACTTATATGTTTTATATACATTGTATATGAAAAAATTCAATTTTTAGTTAAAAGAACTATTTTTTAAAATCATGTTTTTACCACCTTTTCATGAAGAAAAAATTTTAAATACAAATTTTTACTATTTTATATGTTCTATTTGAAGAAATAAACTTCTTCTTTCAATTTGGGAAATAAATATTTACATTGGATGAAATTTTTAATTTTTATGATAAAAGTAATATTATAACGAAGAGAGAAAAATACTGCATTTTAATGAAAAACTGCTATTTCATTTAAGTTATTTATATTGTTACATTATCCTTTTAATATGTTATAAAGTTTAAATCAATTATTTATTATCATTTAATCTAATATTTTTCATTGGAAGTAATTTCACATTGAAACTAGATATAAACAAACGTCAATCTTTTGATGGGTTTTATATTAAAAAAATTGTCTACTCATTTAGTCAATGGGGATTACTTTTAAAATAATTTCTTTGAATTCTATGTTATTAATTAGAAAAAATTTATTACATATTTGGAATCATAAGGTAAAAATTATGTAAATATGTTTTTTTTTGACATTATGAATAATAACTTTAGTAATTATTTTAATTACCACGGTTAATGATAAATCAGGTAATTAAAAGTAAAAATTATATTATAATAATATAATATTATTCTAACACTTTTGTATATTGAATTTTATGAGTCTATCATGACCATATTCATCTTTGGGTTGCTTTTAGGTCCACAGGGAGAAACATAAATGAATATAATTCATTTATAATATTATATTCAATGAATATTCATTTTTGTTACACTTTGGTTCTTAAAAAGTAATGTATTTTAATATAAAATAATACATTGGATATATTGGACAATAAATATTCCTTAGAAAGATACAAATATTACCTACATTATAATAATTTATTTCTAATTTTTTTAAATTAAAATTTTAAATTTAATTATAACATAATAATGATGTAGTAATTTCTTAATTACACAATGATTCAAATAAATTGAATTACAAATATTTCAATAATTATTATCTGAAATAACTATACCTTAATATGATTTTATGGATATATCTTTCAATTTTTAGATTATTTTATTGAGTTTTTTGAACTTATCTTCATGTGATGATATTTTTAAATTTCAACTGAGGAATAGTGTCAAAATTGACACTATTGGTATTTTAAAGTATAAAATGTTTTATTAAATGATATTAAATTCGTAAAAATATATGATTTTTCCAAATAGATATTATAAGTACAAATATGTAATTAATGGTAGTTTTTAAGGTATTTTAACTTGTTATGGTAATTACGTTAACCCACGATGTGCAAATAACATAATATAACTGTAAGATTAAAAAGGATGAAATAAAGGATAAACAAAAAAAGAATGACTAAAAAATATTCAAAAGATGTCTTATTTTAATTGAATGATATATATTCGACCTTGAATCATATTATATTATAAATAAATTATTTTGGGAACATTTGGAATCGAAAATGAATTTATATTAATTTAATATTTTATGTGTTTCAAAAGGTTCCCCTCCTCTACCCTATAAAAAGGTACCCAATATTCCGTAATACTCACTCTTACAAATCATTTTTGAATAACCAAAATCTACCCAAAACTCCTCTAATAATCTCTCTCCACATTCTCAAGTCCTTAGTTTAGGGATAACACTTTCCATAGAGGTGTTAAGGTGTTCTTGAAACGTGATCAACCGAAGAAGAGGTGTCATTTTTTATGTGTGTTTTTTATTTATTATTTATTTTACTCTAAATAATATTCTTATAAGATTAAAAAATAACTGTATTATACTCAATTTAATTTTTTTATTTTGTTACTATAGTCATCGAAATCAATTGAAAATTTCATCAAATTGGAAATGAACATTTTCTTCGTGTGTATAGTGGACTACCGCCTCGCGAACCGGTATAGATCGTTTGTCTTTACTGTCCTTCTGGACTATTTATAATGATATAATAAAAGTTTATATATTATATTCATAAAATATTTATCATTATAAAAGTTTAATATTAAAATTATTTTCTTACCATCCATGCACATAAAAATGATAGTGTCGTCCGTACATACGTCTGCACTATCACCTTCATGAGGCGATGTTAATTGTTTTTACTCACCACATCACTTGTATATTATATATTATTATACAGAAATTATTACTATGATGTTAATATTATAATGATATTTATGGAATGGTAATATAACAATTAACGAATTTTCATAAGGATTACTAAAAAATGGAATCGTTACTTATTTGTATGTACAGCTTAACGTCTCCATGATTGTAACATTGTACATTTTTCATATCCATATTTAATTAATAGATTTAAATGTATATTTATATATATAATTGATCATTATGTCATAAATATTATTCTAGAGATAATAAAATTATGACCACTTATACTATTGACATTATGTAAAGATTATTTTTGACCCAAGTACCGAATATCGAAAAAATATCTGCTATGAACTAAAATAATTGTTTAATTTTTATAACATTCTAATAAGTGATATAAAATAGATAGTAGATGTGAAAATTGTTCTCCAACAATTATAAATTGACCTATGATTATTATTCCATAATATAGTTATTGAACATGTTGATTTAGACTCAATGTAAGAGACACTTTCTCAATCTTCTTTCATTGTGGGATTTCATGGAAATATGCACCATTATTCCTTTATATTTTGTATATACAACCTCTATGACATTCCATATCCTTGTTTTATCTATTCTAATGTAATTTTTTTAAATGTATTCATTGATGTAAATTAATACAAAATTTTTCAGAGTGGTCTGGGAACCCTTGAACGTTTTAAGATTTGATTATCAAATCATTTTCTTCAAGATATTTATTTAAATATTTATTTATGTGGATATAAAGGATTATAGAAGAAATATTATTTTTATCATGAGTTTTATTCAATTTTTTCCAAAAGGAATTATATATAAATATGAAGTGTATCATAAATGACTTATCATAAATGTATTTTTCAATTAATTTCCATTATTTATATGTTTCAGGTGTTTCCCATGCATTTCGGTAGGAAGGGGTGGGTTTTCGAGATTTGGGGAAAACCGTGACCCCATTTCCATATTTAAAATAAATTATTTTTCTTTTATAACTCCTTCATTTTTAACGTTTTTCACCCATTATATTTCCCAATTGGCCTCCCCTGACCTATTAAAACAACCATATCAATTTGGACCCCTTAAGAAGTCATTATCATTTTGGATTTGGGTGATTTATTTAGACATTGGGACAACCCGTGAGCCCATTTCCTGGTTTTAAAAATTAATTATTTAATATCTCATTCATTTTATTTATATCACCACCCTCTCAAAGACAAAAACCCTAGGATCACCCACATTATCTATTTTTCTTCTTTGAAGCAAATGTCATCGTGAATTAGGGTGAAGGATCCCAGGGGTTCTCAAATCGTCCAGATTTGAGAAGGTAATTTATTTCATCCATTAATCATTCAATTTCACTCTATTCCCCCATTTCAGTCCCCAATTGACATACTAAGCATCATTATAGCCTCTATATTAATTTTTTATTCTTTGATTTTCATGTTTTGGGGTATTTTGGGATATTTCATCAAGATCTGCCATGTAAGTGGGTTTTATTCCTTCCTCCCACCATTTTATTAGTGTATCTTCCATTTTGATTGAAGCACCAAATGTCCAAAAATTAGGGCGTTGAACATAGGGTCTATTTTTTATTCTCTAGAACTAATCTTTTGGTTTTATGTTTTGGATCACTCTTTTTTGTGTGGCTGTGGTGCGGTTGAAGTTCCACATACAGATTTCGGGGTTTTGACATATATGGTAGGTGATTCCATGTGTATTCCTTGTATAATGATTTATATTTCTAGATTTATATTTATATTATCTTCTTATTTTCATTATTTTTAGTAGAAAAATGTTTTTCGGAATCATTTGTTAAGTGGATGATTTTTAAGTTCAATTTTTATGTGAAAATGGGTGTTTTACATTATCATTCCATGTTGTATAATTGGTGTTGTTTTATAATTCATGGAATAGATTTATAAAAATGTTTTAGTGTGAAATATTCTGTTTTGGTATTATATTGTTATGAATTTTGTATTAAATGATGGGTTATTAATAGTTTTTATGTGCAATGATTTGTTATAACTGTTTTAATTATTTTATGGAAATTCTATGAGTTTGTTTGTCACGAACCAACCCAGGTCGACCCTGAACCGGTCACCCGAGCTGGTCCGTGACATGACCTGAGAGGTGTTCCCAATCCTCCCGGGTTGGTGACAAGGACCATGGCATCAATAGATGCTGTGGGAATGATTTCTCCCAATATAAATAAATAAAGCAGCAAAATAATGCACAGCAGCTGAGAATAAATAACCCAAATAAGTTGACTAAAGTAGAACAAAAGGAAGTAAAACTGACCGAACACGATGCCCGAACTAACTCTGTGTGACCCCATGGGTCTCTCTCCAACTGAACGGTCAAGCATCACCCAAGGCGAGCATACTCAAGCTGTAGCCAGCACAACACTAAAAATAGAAAAGAACTATAGGCGTGAGTATTAAAACACAATCGGGTAACCCGATATATATTCCCAATGAACTACCTTTAAAATAAGAGAAACATCATTTCATGTTTGAACTACAATTCATAAAAGTAAGGTTTTCTACACGTTACTCAAAAACAATGTACGAGTAATTGCCATTATTCATTTCTCAAAAACCCAAGTCAATTCCTTTAGTGAGACGTTAGCATTTTTAAAGGGAAAGTTATGTTTGCATTTTCAAAGCTGTACAAAGAGGATTAAATTATTTCATTTGAAAACAATTTTTTAAACCATTTCAAAACCAGTTTACCACTTTCCAAAAAAATGATGCACAAATTAAGTACACAATAAGGGCAATGTAGAAATACATACAAGTACCAAAACATCACTGAAAGTAACTGAAATCCAATAGACAAGAGTAAACCTAGGAGATTGTGAACAATCCAGAAGACACCATACATTTGACTCATCCTGAAGTCATGCCCTAACATAATGATATCATGACGCCCTAATGCTCAGCATATTCCTACATGGCCAAACCGAGGGGCCTAATCCCCATAGCTGCAATAACTCAGTATTCCCCTGCTATGGTGCCACTAGCCAGTGCGTAATCTAACTAGTGCAACAATAATTCTTAGAAAATTTACTCAATATACCAAATTCCCATGTCTCAAGTATTTAGGAAAGGGGGTGAGCTATCTGACGCCAGCTGAGCATCCAATCACACACACACACAGAGAGAGATATATATATATATATATATATATATATATATATATATAACACAATAGGCATCACCCTGAGCCACTCCCTAGGATGACCTCATGCCTTTAGACTACTCGAGCACCCGAGAGCCTATAAGTGCGGCCTCCCAAACAAACAGTCGCAACCAAGGCAGCAGTGTTATCCTAGGAGGATTTTCATCAAAATGTTTTTTTATCATTTATCTTAAATTTCCAAACGGGCATTAAACACATTTCACAATCACTATTTCTTTCGAAAAAAAAACAAAATGTGTGTTCGTGGTTCAAGAGAAATACTCTATTATTAAAACCAAAACCACATTTGAAATTTTTTGAATTAAGTTTAAATGCCAAATTGACATTCTTTCAATACTGGGTGTTTGTTCGTCAAGAAAATGTTTCAAGTGTCATGTATAAAATAAACGACACTTTTTTACAAAACCAAACCAAACCATTTTATTTTCCAAATAAACTGTAAGAGCCAACCGGCCATTTCATTGAACACGAGGTGTGCAATATATAACCAGAAAACCCTTTTTATCGCATAACAAGGTATAAAACACCACTTTTCACACCAAACTGCCAAACCAAGGATCATACATCAATATTTATTAATTAAAAGAGGTGTGAAAAGCATGAAATGCATAAATATTTAATTTCAAAGGAAATTTCCAAGATGAACTCCTACCTTGAGGCCAAGGCGCGATGATGGAGCAAGCTCGGAAAGAAGGCGCGGTGATGGCGCTCACTCAGAAACGCCACGTGCGGGTCCTAAAAAGTCAAACTGACCCAAAGTAATATTTAATTAATAAAAACTCTCATTTTCCCAAGGTAATATATATATATATATATTTATTTAAATTTATATCCAATAAAAATATCAAAGGAGCATATATAAAAAGAGATATACCAACAGGGGCCGACAGGGCTCGGGACAGCGCCTGGGCTGCTGTTGCGAGGAGGGCTGAGTCCGGGGGAGGCCGCTAGGCGCAGGTGAGCTGGACAAAAGGTCGGCCGGCGGAAGGGACTATTGCGCGGCACCTGACAGAGGGTGTTGGGGCGCCGACTATTGGAGAAGGAGGGCTAGAGCGGGTGGAGAACGCAGGGCAGGGGTCCCGGAGTAGGTGGAGCGCGCAGGGATGGAAGCAAGCGGAGGCAGGGAGTACGACGCTGAAGGAGAGGGTGGGCGGGCGGTTCTGCTGGATGCGTTGACAGACAGCAAGGGAGCCGGGGGTCCGGCTGTTCATGTGGAGGAAAGGAGACAGAGCGGTGCTGGCTGCAGGAGGAGCCGGAGCAGGCTGGACTGCGCACACTAGGGTAGGCCGAAGGCAGTAGGGGGAGGTGCGAGGTGCTGGGGCTTCGCGGGTTGCAGCCGCGGACAATGCTGCTAAGGGAAGGAGAGCCGGGTCTATTGGGGGCGTGCGCATGCAGGGGAGGAGCCGACTGCTAGAGGAGAGGTGAACCGGGTGTGCGGGTTGCTGTGCTGCTACGCGGCAGTGAACAGAGAACGGAGTGGGGGTCGTGTAGCTATGCTGCTATGCAACGAGGAGGAGGTGCGGACCGATAGTGGTGCTCGAGGAAGAAGATGGGGGTGCTACTACATGAAGGAGGATAAAAAAAGAAAAAGAAAGTAGGGGGCATGCGCGTGGAAGAAGAACAAAAGGAGGGAATAAAAAAATAAAGAAAGTAAGAATAGAGAGAAGAAAGAAAATAAAGAGCAAAGAAAATAAAATAAAAATAAAATAAAATAATACCAAACTAATAATACTATTATTATAATTATTATTAATTAATAATAATAATAATAATATAAATAATCATATTATTAATAATAACCTTCATACTAAATAAAAAAATAACTCATATTATTTTATTTAAATAATAAAAAATACGAAAAAGGGCCACGCAGTTGCAGGGTCGGAGCCGCGTGGCATCGCGCTTTGCTCGTGCATCCAGCGATGTCACCCAAAATGTGCATTTTTTTAATCAAAAGCCCAGAAACATCATCTGAGACTCACTACAGACCATGGAAAAATATTCAAAAGTAGAAAAAAATAATTAAATTAAATTAATATATAAGGGTCAGGGTGTGACAATTCTCCCCATCATAACGCTTTCCATCCCCGAAAATCCACAATACTATCCATCAAGTTGATCAACACTTAGGGATTCCACATGAAACGATCCAACCTCTTAACACATGGACGTTTCATCGACCGCCAACCGAACTTAAACCTATTGCTTGAAACAAAACAACAACAGTGGGGAGGCCTGAACGGCCTCCCCACCATAAGAATTCAACTAGTACTTGGACCAAGTCTTACTCAAGCTAAAAGAAACACACCAAGAACAATTAAACCAGTCAGTTATACCTAAAAGGAATAGGATCTGAACTGAAAAATCCCTAAGAACCCAAAAAGGCACAAACACTGGAATTGCGCGAGGGATAAGTCCATCATGCTCTTGTTTCAAGACGAGAATCACACGACGAAGAATCCCCAACAGACATGCTTAAAACTGTCTCACCGTAATGATACAGTCAAAACCTTAACCAAGATTCTTAAAATTCCCTCGGGGTTACCGACTATGCGTCGGCATCACTCTGTGGCCTTTTGGATGGAGCTCCGATGGATGAAGCATCTCTTTCCTCGCTGTTAGGTTCTAGTAATCCCAATAAACAACATACATCTTTTAATTTGACAAAGGAAAAGACCATGTTTTGAAATGAAAAACCACGCTAACATTGAAAACCATAGTTCATCAAAACCCACGACATTGCCAAATATTTCAAACCAGAAACAACACCAGTACAACAGCCGCAACAAAAGATCCCTTAAGGAAACATATATAAGAAACATTAAACAAAACCCCACATTACATCACTTCTGAGAACTTCCTCCATGACGCTTTCTAGCAATACCTTGACAGAATCCCTGTAAATGGCCCACAAATCTGCAAACATGACAGGGCTTTGGAGCACTTGGGTATGACGGCCTCTTGTGACCCAACTTGCCACACTGGTAACACAAGAAGATCTCTTGATCTGAAGAGGGTGATGAAAGATCCTAAGGCCTTTTGATTCAATGACCTTCTTCATCAACTTTCAATCGTTTACTCATCTTCTTTTTGGAAGTTTCCCCACTAATCCTGAGAATTGAAGAAGGAAGGGCCACTTCGAGCACTCCTGTCATCATGGCTTCGACAAGAAAATCTTGTCTCTCCACATCAGAAAAAGAAGTTTGATTGGACGACGACACCTTTGATTTTAGATCAGGGTGGAGACCTGCCTCGAAGCATCGAGCCTTCATGGAGTCATATGTAGCATACCCTGAATCATAAGGGACTAGCTCCACAAAGCGCTGTAAATATTCTAACATGGATCTATCGCCCTGCTGTGAACAACACATCTCTATCCTTTTCCTAACACTTTCTTCTTCAAATAAATAATGACAAATGAATGAAGCCTTGAACAACTCCAAATTATTCTCTTGATGGGGCTTGTTCCGAGATACCGACTTCCACCACGTCCGCGACGAACCTTCAATCATAAAGGTCGCAAACTTGACCTTCAATGACTCGAGAAACTCAATGAGGTCAAAGTCCCTTTCAATATTCCACATCCACTCCTCTGCTACGGAAGGGTCTGCTTGCCCATAGAAGAGAGGTGGATCGAACTTCCGAAACTCAAGCAAAAAATCCTTAGGTTGATCAACCGAACTACGATTAGACATTGAGTCTTCAAGGGATAACCGCTGGACAAGAATATCCAAGAACACAATCAAGGCCAACTCAATAAATAAAAATCCTCAAAATCAAACACCATAGAGGTAATATTCTATAAACACAGGGAAACAGGCTATCATAACATCAAAACATTCCTTTTTTAAAACATTTTTAATTTAAAACATTCTTAGTGGGTTAAACGCTCACCCTTGGTATTCATTAGAGTCTCACTCACATGCATGTCTCTATGCCACCCCAGGCATCCATCTGCCATACCTGACATCCGTCCACATTTCCGCCTATCACTATGCATGTGAGCACCCTTATGAACACCAAGGCAAAAAAAAAACAACATTGTTTTTTTTCAAAACAAATCATTCATCCCATTTTCAAAAATAACAATTTTTTTTTCAAAACCAACTCTTTTTATTCAAAATTTTCAAAAGTCAGTAGATACCCAAAACAACCCAACAGGGGACTAGTGTCGGTGAGTGACTTGACCACATGGTTGGCGGCCATATGCCAATCACGTCACTGACATAGAGATTCTTTTTGGACCATGCTCCTAGATCCACATGGCTTGCCTGGCCGTGCGACTTAGGAGGACTATTAGCCCAACTCTCTTTGTCATATCCCAATAACAAAACACTCCATTAAAACCTGAAGAAAATAATTAATCCGAACTTCCCATGGAATCCCGAGGATCAGAATGAGCAAGAGTTCGCGATGCTCTTCCCGCACTTACCCCTCACGTCCGGTCAATCCTACTCCATCTACCTTGACATCCCAAATAACAAAGGGCACTCTGAAAAGTGTGGTTCGCTAAGAGCTGACCTCCTTTGATAGCATTTTGTCACAATCCAACCTAGGTAGACCCTGAACCGGTCACCCGAGCCGGTCCGCAACATGACCTAAGAGGCATTCCCGATCCTCTCGGGCTGGCGACAAGCACCAAGGAATCAATAGAGGCTGTGGGAATGATTTTTCCCAATACAAATAAATAAAGCAGCAAAATAATGCAGAGCAGCGCGGAATAAATATCCCAAATAAAGTTACTAAACAAGAACAAAAGGAAATAAAACTGACCAAACACGATGCCCAAACTAACTCTGTGTGACCTTGTGGGTAACTCTCCAACTCAACGGTCAAGCATCGCCCAAGGAGATCGTACTCAAGATGTAGCCTACACAACAATAAAAATAGAAAAGAACTATAGGCGTGAGTATTAAAACTCAGTAGGGTAACCAGATATCTATTCCCAATGCACATCCTTTAAAATAAGAGAAACATCATTCCAAGTTTGAACTACAATTCATAAAAGTACGGTTTTCTACACATTAGTCAAAAACAAAGTATGATTCATTGCCTTTATTCATTTCTCAAAAACCCAAGTTAATTCCTTTAGTGAGACGTTAGCATTTTCAAAGGGAAAGTGATGTTTTCATTTTCAAAGTTGACAAAGAGGATTAAATATATTCATTTGAAAACCATTTTTTAAACCTAGTCATAACCAGTTTTCCACTTTCCATGAAAAACGATGCACAAAGTAAGTACACAACAAGGGCAATGTATAAATACATACAAGTACCAAAACAACACTGAAAGTAACTGAAAGCCAATAGACATGGGTGAACCTAGGTGATCGTGAACAATCCAGAACATACCATACATGCGACTCATCCTGAAGGCATGCCCTAACTTGATGATATCATGACGCCCTAATGCCCAACATAGACCTACATGGCCTAACCGAGGGGCCAAATCCCCATAGAAGTAATAACACATTATTCCCCTGCTATAGGACCACTAGCCAGTTCATAATCTAACTCATGCAGCAATCTTTCTTAGAAAATTCACTCAATATGCCAGATTCCCATGTCTCAACTATTTAAGAAAGGGGGTGTGCTAAGCAATGCCATCCAAGCATCCAATCACACACACACACACACACATATATATATATATATAGCACAACAGGAATCACCCTGAGCCACTCCCTAGGACAACCTCATGCATTTATACTACTCAATCGCCCGAGAGGTTATAAGCATGACCTCCCAAACAAACAGTCGTAACCAAGGCAGCAGTGATATCCTAGGAGGATTTTCATCAAAATGTTTTTATCATTTTCCTTAAAGTGGAAAACGGGTATTAAACGCATTTCACAATCACTATTTTTTTTCTAAAAAAAACCAAAATTTGTGTACGTGCTTCAGAAGAAATCCTTTATTATTAAAACAAAAACCACATTTGAAATTCCTTGAATTATGTTTAAAGGCGAAACTGACATTCTTTCAATACTGGGTGTTCGTTCGTCAAGAAAATGTTTCAAGTGTCATGTATTTAATAAATGACACTTTTTTACAAAACCAAAACAAACCATTTTATTTTCCAAATAAACCTTAAGAGCCAACCGGGAATTTCATTGAACATGAGGTGTGCAATATATAACAAGAAAACCCTATTTATCACATAACAAGGTATAAAACACCACTTTTCACACCAAGCAACGAAACCAAGGATCATACATCAATATTTATTAATTAAAAGAGGTGCGAAAAGCATGAAATGCGTAAATATTTAATTAAAAAGGCAGGTTCAAAGGGGAACTCCTACCTTGAGGCCAAGGCACGACGATGGCGCAAGCTCAGAAAGAAGGCGTGGTGATGGCGCTCACTCAGAAACACCCCGCACGGGTCCTAAAAAGTCACACCGACCCAAAGTAATGTTTAAATAATAAAAACTCTCATCGTCCCAAGGTAATATATATATATATATATATATATATATATATCCAATAAAAATATCAAAGGAGAATAAATAAAAAGTGATATACCAATAGGGGGAGACGAGGCTCGGGACAGCGCCAGTGCTACTGTTGGGAGGAGGGCTGAGTCTGGGGGAGGCCGCTATACGCGGGTGAGCTGGATAGAAGGTTGACCGGCGGAAGGGACTACTGAACGGAACCGGACCGAGGGTGTTGGAGCATCGACTGTTGGAGAAGGAAAGCTGGAGTGAGTGGAGCACGCAGGGCAGGGGGCGCCGGAGTGGGTGGAGCGCACAGGGCTGGCAGCAGGCAGAGGCTGGGAGTCCTATACTGAAGGAGAGGGTGGTCAGGTGGTTCGGCTGGGTGCGGTGACAGACAGGAAGGGAGCTGGGGGGCCGGCTGTGCAGGTGGAGGAAAGGAGGCAGAGCGGTGCTAGTTGCGAGAGGAGCCGGAGCAAGCTGGACTGTGCGCACTAGGGCAGGCCGAAGGCAGTAGGGGGAGGTGCGAGGTGCTGGGGCTTCGTGGGTTGCAGCCGCGGACAGCGTTGCTAAGGGAAGGAGAGCTGGGTCTGTTGGGGAGTGCGCATGAAGGGGAGGAGCCGGATCCTGGAGGAGAGGAGAACTGGGTGTGCGGGTTGTTGTGTTGCTGCGCTTCAGCGAACAGAGAAGGGAGCGGGGGTCGTGTAGCTGTGCTGCTACGCAGCAAGGAGGAGGTGCGGACCGGCAGTGGTGCGGGAGGAAGAAGATGGGGGTGCTGCTGCATGAATAAGGAGAAAAAAAAGAAAAAAAAGAAGGGGGAATGCACGCGGAAGAAGAAAAAAAGGAGGGAATAACAAAATAAAGAAAGAAATAATAGAGAGAAGAAAGAAAATAAAAAGCAAAGAAAATAAAATAAAAATAGAATAAAATAATACCAATCTAATAATACAATTATTATTATTATTATTAATTATTAATAATATTAATAATAATAATAATAATATAAATAATCATATTATTAATAATAACCTTCATACAAATCAAAAAAATAAAAGAACTCATATTATTTTAATTAAATAATAAAAAAATATGAAAACGGGCCATGCAGTTGCAAGGGCGGAGCCGCGCGGCGTCGCACTCTGCCTGTGCGTCCAGCGATGTCACCCAAAATTCGCATTTGTTTAATCAAAATCCCAAAACATCATCCGGGACTCACTCCAGACCTTGGAAAAATATTCAAAAGTAGAAAAAATAATTAAATTAAATTAATATATAAGGGTCAGGGTGTGACATTGTTTGAGTTATAAAAATGGTGAAAAGCTTGTTTAGCTATTATTTTGAGTTTGAATGACCAGAACTATTGTTTTCTGTGTAAGTGGAATTTAGTAAAAAAGTGGAACCTTTTTTATAACAAAGAGAGAGTCCATGGAATCTAGGTCTGCAGACTTGTACAAACATGATAGTGATCTATAGTGGCTCTATACTTGATTCACATAGCATGTTTGATGTTGAAAATACTAAAACAATTATGATGATGGTGATTTTGGGGACCAATATTTTATTGGTGATTCCCCTACTAGTGTCTCCTGCACATGAACAGATATTTTTTTGGTTACATTGACACTGATATGAAAGGTAAATGGGCCTCACAACTAACTAGATTCTAGGGTAGTTCCAATGTTGAGTGCTCATTGATTATTTTGAATTTTATCTTTAGATTGTGATTTGTTTGGATGGGAAATTATGTACAATAAATGATTTAATTAAATGAAAATATTCTTTAATGTTACAATCTTTGAAAACTACATTCATTTAAACGATGTACCTTTAGAAATTATTACTATAAATCATTGTTTATAACAGATACATGCTTTTTTATCGTATAATGATCGTCAAATGCAATACTTGTTTCGTAAAATAATTGTATTAGGATCACACTATAAATACACATATGGGTTTAGGTATATTTGGTTATGATTGACAAAGTTAGGGGCATGGATTTTGGAGACGGTGGCTCGGCTAGCTAGTAGGTCATGTTGTTTGGTGTTGTGGAGACGACTCATGGGTGTGGACCCATTATCGTGTGGCGGTTTTTGGGATTTTTGTTTGCAGATTTTATAGTTTGGTACCCCTTCTGTCTTGTTAAAAACATTGTATTCATTTCCCAATTTCTTATTAAGGCTTGTTCAAATTGAATTTATATATATGGGTTATTGATTGTTTTTGGTTGTTTTATATATCATAGTTAGGGTATATCATTTCCAAAACAATATTTTTTTTATACCCGAGAACTTGTGCTACCCCGTGGGGGTAGGTAACGCCCTTTGGTCCTTGCAATGGACTAGTCTTGGTAGTAGTTTTGATGGCGACTAGTTCTGGTACATGAAAAATGTTATTAGAGAAGGTTAATATTTTCTGGTTATATTTTTTTTTGGGATGAGTCGGGCTAGAGAAGATCTAGGATAGTCAGGGATAAGAGTTTTGGCCACAATTAGGGTGTTTGGGCCACAAATCTTTTGACATACCTTGAATCACCATGAGACGATGGAATTGTTTGTTTTACTTCACTTCCAGGTGAGATGTGTGGGACACAGACTACACTCAGACAACAGTTGGAGGTGATGTAATTGTTTATTTTGTTTTCTAATGTGTATGGAGTCTTTATAATTGATTTTATTGATGAATCTTTATAGAACTACTGTACTAATATTTTCTCATGTCACTGTAGCCTTTTCTAAAAACATGCCTCCCCAGAAAGCTCACATGAACCCACGGGTGGAAGCCAGAGATAGTTCTCACTCAACACATGATCAGAGGCTATTTGAGGTCATGGATCTGGAACTACAATGTCTAGGATTGGGAACAGATCCTATTCCATCTCATGTTAGATAATACGAGTCATGTCCTAGGAAGGACACATCCATAGAGTTTCTGAAAAAAATCCTTATACTTTCTGAGGAAGCACTAAACCCAATGAAAGAGAGGAGTGGTTAGAGAAGATTGAGTACATGTTTTTGTAAATAGAGACACCTACAGAGGTTAGGGTGAAATGTTCCTCCATCATGTTAGAGGGTCATGCCGATGGTGGTGGATATCTATGCTTCAAGATGGGATGCCCGAACAGAAGATCTGGAATAACTTGAAGGTTATCTTCATCAACCAGTACTGCCCTGATGTTTAGGCACATTCTCAATACTAGGAGATTATTGAAATTTATATGGGGGAGGGGGTAATTTAGTGAAGGTGTATGCCACCATTTAGATGACTTTTTCTGATATGCTTTGAAAATGGTCTCCAATGAGTATATGAAGGCCCAAAAATTCAAGAGGGGGTTGCGGCCAGAGAACAACTTCCAGATATTCCAACTCATTATGAAAACCTATACTGAAGTGATTTATAGTGCATTCATGGTCGATATCAACTGCAAAGGGAGGGAGGGTTTCTCTAGGAAAGTATCAGGAATGAATATTTTCAGTTCTTTTGAGAAGAAAACGAAGAGAGAGAAGTAGGGGAAGAAGGGAGGCGGCAGCTAGGCCAAACGTCCATGTAGTTTTCTTCAGTGGATGCTGATAAGATTTCTTTCTTGAGCCACAAGTATGGTAGGTCAGGGCACATCCAACCAGCCTGAACATCTCTTCAAAATCTATTTTATCAGTGTAGAGGTATGGGACACTTGCAGAAATTTTACAGGATGGCACATCCACTCTAGAGTGTGGTAGGATTAGTGGATTCTAATGGGGTGTCAATTCAGCCAGATCCATCTAGAACGATGGGATCTCGGGTCGGTAGCCATTGTGTATTGGTTATTTCATATTTTAGGAAGATCTAGTTTATGTTATATCTACATGTGAGTGGCCATTATCAAGCAATGAATATGCATCTTCATTTGGTGGATCAAAAACCAGGGAGATCAGATGCAGGAATGTCGAAACTTCTATGTACTATTTTTATTCAATAATCTATAGATTATTCACTTTTTGATATCAGTGCCTCTATTTCATTCATCTCATCCTGTTTTTTTAACGCATTGAATTTTCCAACCGAGATTGTTTCTTTTGTGATGGAGTTTGTGACGTCACTGGGAAAGAAGAAAGAGCCGTGTCTTAGGGGCTGATTGTGTGTGCTTTCCGTGTCAGGGCTTGATAAGGAGTGTGACCTCCTAGTCCTAAATATATATCTATTTTTCATGATAATTGTCATGGATTGGATGATAAAATTTCTCCCACACATTGATTTCAATATCTGATCGGTCAGTTTCACGACACCTGATTGGAGTTGTTAGGTTTTTCTTGGGAATGGGGGTCCTCAGTAGGGTTGTGCAGGACCTCCACTCCCATAGATGGGAAACCTTTTATTATATTTATCATTACTCAGGATAGAGTAATATGGTTTTTTTATTTATGGTGGACAAAATTGTGTAGTGGATGAGTTTCCAGAGGTATTAACAGATTATTCTCCTGGCTATCCTTTGGAGTGGGATGTGGAGTTCTCGACCGATTTGGTACAAGGAACACAACCAACTTATATTCATTCATATCACCTGGCCCACATTGGAATGATGGAATTAATGATATATATGGAAGATTTAGTATCCAAAGGATTCTTTTTCCTAGGTGTCTCTCCTTGGACTTCTTCTATTCCTTTGCATGAAGGCCCACAGATCCCTCCAGTTGTGAATTGATTTCTGGAATATGAAAAAGTTAACCATCATGAAAAAATATCATTTTCCCAGAATAGATGAATTTTTTGACATGTAGAAAGTGGTAAAGTGGTTTTCTAAATTATATTTTTGTTCGGGTTACCACCAACATAGGATTAAAGAGGGAGATATCCCGAAAAGATCCATCCGAAGCTGGTACGACCTCTTTCAGTACATGGTCATGCCCTTCAGACAGACCAACGCTCCAGCATACTTTATAGCACTCAAGAATAGGTTGTTCTACCAGTATCTTGACTCATTGGGTGTGGTATTCATGGATTAAATCCTAGTTTAGTCTGGATCTGAGGTGGAGCATGAGCATCATTTGTGGATTGTGTTGGCTATTGTCCGAGAGCATTAAATTTATGAAATGTTTTCCAACTACACCTTCATGATCAGGGAGTTTCTATTTCTGGGATATGTTATCTCGGAGAAGGGGGTTTTGTTGGACCTTGATAAGATTAGAGCATTTATGACATGGGAGCAGCCGGATAACTTGTTTGAGATCAGTAGTTTCCTTGGCCTGGCTGGTTACTACATGCAGTTTGTTTGATATTAATCTTGGATTTCTTCTCCCATGACCGCAATCACCCAAAAAGGTGTGAAATATTTTTGGATCCCAGAATGTCAACAATTATTAGAGGAGATGAAGTGGATGTTGACTACCGCCTGTGTCTAAACCATTCCAGAATATAGAAACAACTTTGTGTTGTATTGTGACTCTTTAGGTATAGGTCTCAAGAGTGTGCTTATACATGATAATCTTATCATAGTGTATGGATATCTCTAACTCCAATCACATGAAAATAATTACATGAACCACATCATGGAGCTATCTGTTGTATTGTATGCTTGGAATATATGGAATCACTACCTATCTAGGTAGAAGTTTATTGTCTATTCTCATCACAAATTCTTGGCCTATATCTTCTCACATAAGGAATTCAATATGAGGTAGTGTCAATTGAATATAATACATACAATGGTTCAAAATTGACATTTCATATACCCCGGAAAAAGCTAAAGTGGTGGAATATACTTTTCTTAAAAATGAACTAGTGCAATCTTTGAGGAAAAAAATGATTAGTGGAACCTAATGGGTCTCTTTTATCGGATGTATGTGGAGAGAAAGGACCACAATGGAGGTGTGTTCTTGGTGAGAATTCAGTTGATTCCTCTCAACGATTTGATTCATTTATAACAGCCTAGTGATGAGCTTTCTTAGTGGTAGAGGTAGCTTCTTCATGGTGGGGAGATTTGTTTTAATTGGTCATCATCTCTGGAGGGAATCATGTGCTTCAGGAGATGATCAATAGTTATGTCATCTCTGTGGAAGGTGGTGATGCAGGATATCATGCAGTCCTAGTGGGTTTTCCATCACAGGTCCACTAAGATGTATTATGTTGTACTTTGGCAGTTCTAGTGGCTAGGTATGAGACGAGACACAACTAACTTCATGTTGAGATTCTACACATGTCAGCAGGTGAAAGAGGAGCACCGAAGGCCCTCCAGTTTTCTTCCACCATTACCCATTACTATTATTAAGTGGGATGAGGACACAATATACTTAATTATTGGATTTCCACATACAACTCGGGTTAATAATGTCATAGGGGTAGTTATTGATCGTCTGACCAAATCATCCCACTTCATTCCGATCAATGATACAGCTAAAGTGGATGACTTGGGCCATTTATATCTTCAATAGGTGGTAAGGAATCATGGTGTTCCATCTGTAGTGGTCTCAAATAGAGAAACTTTTTTAAATTATTGGTTTTGGGAAGGGATTGAAAAGTCCGTGTGGACATAGATTAAGATGAGCATGGAATACCATTCTAAGACGGACGGTCAGACAGAGTGGGTAAATCATATAATAGAGGATATGATATGTGCATGTGTTTTGGAGATTGGAGATTCATGTGATATTCATTTGGGATTCTTTAAGAACTCTTATAATAACAGTTACCAATGATCAATTAGAATGGCTCCCTTTGAGGTGCTCTATGGTCATCTTCTCTGCCCTACCGCGTGTTGTGATGAATTTGGTGATACGTCATTGTTGGGGTCATTCCTTATTCAAGAGACCTCTCAGAAGATAATGATGTACATTGTAATGTCCCTGTTCTGGGTGCCACTCAACGGGTGCCCCGAACTCGACTCTCCACATGACCTCAAGCGCATTTCCCCAAACGCAAGAGGCTTCCGACTCGCAGTTAGGGCCCATGTCTGATAGTGGGTAAACAATGCCCTCATTTGTTAAAGTGTAGCACAACAGAATAAAATAAAAAGCATACAACAACAGTGGAAGTAGTAAACCATGAACAGTTAAAATAAACAACTGCAATAAAACAACCAACAATCATGTATATATATATATATATAATGATGATGCAACATGCCTCGTGCTCTATGAAAATATCCAGAACATGTTACAAGTAGTATAATACAATAAAGAGTACATCAAAACAAAACAAAACTGAACATCTGGTAGCATCGCGAGCCTAAGACTGGTCCCATGCTCCCCTACTCCTCATAAAAAATCAAGTACCTAAATAAGGGCCCTTTCCCTTATCAACACCTATAGAAACATAATCTATTTGGGCCGAAAAGCATGACCCAAACAGGGTGTGAGAAATAAATCCCAGTAGAAACCCACAAAGGCTCAAGACCAACTCTGTGGAATCGTGCAACTAGAGTGTGCAGTAGTAAAATGTAATAAAGTAAACAGTACTGAGATGTAACTAACTTAACCAGTTATATTGTCATTTAAATATCCATTTAATCATTTAATTTTAAAAAAATCATTATAGTGAATATTATAAGTAAACAGCCAAATGTTCTCAGACACGTAAACCCCTACCCTCAGGTAAAGAGAATCCAACACAAGAATATGCCCACCAGCATGCGGATATTGCCCACGGGCAGAAGAAGTGTCTCCCACAGGAACATAATCAACTGCCCACAGGCACGGAAGAAGTTTCCCATAGGCTAAATAGTACAGTGCCCACAGGCTAATCACAACACTTCCCTCAGGCTAAACAGGTAACCGGGTCATGCCCAACATGTAAACAAGAAGTACACAACCAATTCCTCTCATGGAAATTCTACAATCATTACCTTAAAGGCTTACCCTCGGGTATCCTGGCCAAATGGCTAAAAAGAGGAATGCGCCCCCAGGGTGGTCCTGGATACAAGCAATGATCCCAAACAGTAGTTTATTATCGCAATTAATTACCTATTCCATTCTAGGCATTAACAATTTCCACGATGTGAGCCACACAACACCCCAACATGGGTTCGTTGCACAATGGTACACAAAAACGCAAAATATTTAGAAGATAAACACCAAGCCACCTACCTTAAATTCCCCTGATCAGTATACCCAAACGACATTCCCCAAACCGTCCTAGAACGAGGTAGATCTGAGGTGAACGAAAACTCACTTAAACGCAAATAAATTCCCATAGAGGAAAAATTGGAGTGAACTAGGCAAGGAGATTAGAGGGCATACCCTTGTGGTTCTATGGAGATCAACGGTGCAGAAAACGGATTCCTGACGTGCAATCGGTGGATCTCCAATGCTCTGGCCTCCTCTCCCGCTCCTTCCTCTTATTCTAAGACTTCCCTTTGAACAGGGGAGGCTACTACCCAATTTAAGTGAATATAACAAAGTACATGGTGTGTGTTTCCAAGTACATGGTGAGTACTTCCCATTTTTAACTGTTCCTCTAGAGGCACCACCAAATTGTTCACCCGTTGACATGAGTACACGGCGTGGGTTCCGGACTACATGGCATGTACTGTCGCCCAGCTGGTAGCTACTTCCACCACCTTACTGTTTCGCCTGCTGACTAACTACATGACATGTAAAGGACCACTACACGGCATATAGTCAGTTTTTACACCCTTCGTCACTGACATGGCTATACACCATGTGTACTCATCCCACACGGACAAAAGTACATGGTGTGTGGAAAAGTACATGGCGTGTACTTCCAAAATTTATGATTTTTCCCTATTTTATTTACTTTCATAAAAACACGTAAGTAAAAGACAAAATAAGAAGCACATACCTCAAAACTAAGAACCAGGTTCTTAAAATCTTCCCCCTTAAAGAAATTCGTCCCAGAATTTCCCTTCCAAGGTTGGTGAAGATGTAGCCGTGAACAACTCCAGCCATTGAGCACGTACATCGGTCTCCCGCTCCCAGGTTTCGTCCTGCACTCGGTCATGCTACCATAGCACCAGTACAAGAGGGACTGCCAGCCTCAGAGAACCTTCGTGCTCCTGTCAACTATACGAATCAGATGATCTTCAAAGGACGCATCTATCTGATGCTCAACCTCCTCGTGCAGAAGGATGTGAGACGGGTCTGAATGATAGCAGCGCAGCTGAGATACATGGAAGATGTCATGCATGTATCAGTACCTCTGTGGTAACTGCAACTGATAGGCAACTGTCCCGAATCTCTCCAAAATCTCAAATGGCCCCACATACCTCGGTGAATGTTTACCCTACCTTCTGATCTTCCTGTGTTCCAACCTCGGCGAAACACGCAAGAAAACATGATCCCCGACCACGAACTCCAAAGGTCATCTGTGGCGATCAGCATAAGATTTTTTACGAGACAACATGGTAGCCAGCCACTTCTGAATCAACTGGACTTGATCAGATGTCTCCTGTATGAGATGTGGTCCAAGTAAAGCTGCCTCACCTACCTCTAATCAACAGAAGGGTGATCGGCATGGCATACCATATAAAGCCTCGTAAGGTTCTATCTCGATAGTTTCCTGAAAACTATTATTATAGGAAAAATCGACAAGGGGTATATGCTTCTCCCAAGAGCCCCCAAAGTCTAGGATTCATGCAGACAACATGACTTCAAGCACCTATATCGTATGCTCTGACTGGCCATCGGTCTACGGGTGGTAAGCTGTGCTCAGAAGCACCTGTGTACCCAGTGTCCTCTAGAAAACTTTTCCAAAAAAGAGAGTAAAATGGGCATCCCTATTGAAACGATAGAATGAGGGACCCCATGAAGACGAACGATCTCTCGGATATACAACTTCCAGAGCTCGTCAACACCGAAGGCCTCTTTGATCGGTAAAAAGTGAGGTACCTTCCATGAGTCTATCCACCACCACCCACACGACATCATTGCCTCGAGGTGACCTCAGAAACCCAGTCACGAAATCCATCGCGACATCATCCCATTATGACTCTGGGATGGGTAACTGGTGTAACAGTCTGGCTAGCTTCTGATGATCCGCCTTCACCTGCTAACAGGTGGAACACCTCATAACAAAACCAGCTATCCCTCTCTTCATACCCGGCCACCAGTACTGACGTCTCATGTCTCAGTACATCATGGTAACCCCAAGATGAACTGCCCAAGATGAAGCATGAAACTCCCGCATCAGATTCTCGCGTATATCCCCTGGAACCCATACTCGTCCATGGAAACACAGAATTTTTTCATCGCCTATCGTCCAACTAGGAGGAGGGTCCTCACTTTTCACCGAATCCCGTAGAACTAGGCCTTCTGAATCAGATAACTCTCTCATCCTCACTCTATCCTTGAGGGTAGAAGTCACAGCTAAAGATAAAAGATAAATTTTCCCCTGACTATCGTGCACCTCCAAATGCATCTCAGAGAACAAAGCCATGAGCTGCCACTCACCAATGGCCTCATGTACCGCATGTATCAGAGTCTTCCTGCTCAGTGCATCAGCTACTGCATTACCTTTACCAGGTGTATAGGCATATTCAAAATCGATGGACTGTAGGTATTGGACCCACCTTCACTGTCTCAGGTTCAAGTCACGCTGAGTAAAGATTTATTTGAGGCTCTAGTGGTAGGTGAAAACCACAAAATGTTCTTCCAATAGATAATATCTCCAACATCACATTGCATGCACAACTACAGTCAACTTGAGATCATGTGTTAGGTAATTCCTCCCATGTGGCCTCAACTGCCTAGAACCGTACACAACAACTTGATCGCCCAACATCAACACTGCTCCTAGCCCAATAACTAATGAATCACAATAAACTGTATAGATATTCCCTTGCTATGGAAGTATCATCACTGGTGATGTTGGCAACCTTCCCTTCAGGTCCTAAAAGGGTGTCTCGCAAGCTTCATCCCAAACAAACTTCACACCCTTCTTAGTCAGACACATCAACGGCGCTACTAAGCATGAGAAGTCTTGTATGAAGCGTCTGTAGTAACCATCCAGCCCAATAAAACTTCTTATCTCAAACACATTATTAGGCTACTCCTAGGAAACCTCTCACCTTCTCTGGGTCTACTGCAACTCCTTCCTCTGAGATGATATGACCCAGGAAGTGAATATGGTTTATCCAAAAGTGGCACTTTGAGATCCTAGCATATAGTCTGTGCTCTCTCAGTGTACTCAATACAATCTCAAGATGGGTGGCTTGGTCATGCTGAGTGTGAGAGTACACCAAGATGTCTTCCACGAATACAACCACAAAAGAGTCCAGATAAGGATGGAACACACGATTCATCATAGCCATGAAAACTGCTGGCGCGTTCGTGAGTCCGAACGGCATAACCAAGTACTCTTACAGACCATATCTGCTTTGAAAAGGTGTGAGCGGTATATTCAATGGTCTCATGCACAGCTGATGGTCTCCAGATCTCAAGTCAAACTTTGAGAACACTCGTGCTCCTCAGAGTTGATCAAAAAGATAATCAATCCTCAGAAAAGGATATCGGTTCTTAACTGTCAACTGGTTCAGCTTCTGATAATCCACACAGAGTCTGAGGGTACCGTCTGCCTTCTTAGAAAATAGGACAGATGAACTCCAAGGAGAAGTACTACGTTGGATGATACCCTTTGCCTGTAACTCCTCTAACTTCTTCTTGAGCTCCTGCAACTTTGGTGTAGCCATTCTATAAGAAGGAATAGACACCTGTGCTGCTCTTGGAACAAGTTCAATAGTCAAATCCACCTATCGCTCTGTAGGTAGACCTAAAAAGTCGTCCAGGAAGACATCCCTGAAACGATCAACCACTGGAGGGAAATCTGTCTAAAAAGTCCCCTGATCATCAAGGTATAAGCTAGAAATATGGTCTATGAATCCACCTCTCCCATGATGCTCTGGTCCACCTCAACTCGCCTGAACATCCCATTCACCTTTGTATAGAAACTCTTTACCCTCTGGTGATGTGGAACACACCCTGCAATGATAGAAGTCTACAAAGTCTCGAAAGGGAACCAACCAGTCCATCTTGAGAATGATATCATATGCTGTCATCTCTAAGACATAGAGGCCCCAAAGTAAGTGACACCCACCAACCTCAAGGGAGAACTCCCTGCACTGACAAACACCAGCTGTTCTAGTCCCCAACGGAGTGTCTAACATCATGATATCAGAAGAAGAAGAAACACAGAGCCCAAGGCTATCCACAATGGGTAATGATATGATACTATGTGTAGCACCCTTATCAAAAAGTACTAAAGATAAGACAGAAGCCACTAGAATTGTATCTCTGATAGTAGAAGGACCGAGATCCTGCTCCTGCTAGGTCTATTGCATTGCAAATTCCAGCCCAGTGTTGCGTCCCTACGACACAGCCTAGCTACCATGAGCTGTCCCACCCTGCTGGCTCTGAGATCCTGGTGTCCAGCTACCTTGGCCATGAACACCATCTCTATCTGCACGCCCTGACGTAGTCCAGTTTCCCGACTGGTAAGAAGCCACTGGTCCTGCTCTGGCACACGGTGTCTGCACAGAACCCCTCTCACTAGACACAGGTGTAAACTCCCTATAGAATCATTGTAGGTGTCCCATCCTGCCGCAAGCTCGGCCCTCCACTGGGTCTTGTGGATACTATGGCCTCTTGTGCCCCTCTCTACCACACTGGTAGCAGATGACCTGGCAACCTGAAGCATTCTTCTGGCTGGTACTGCCACCCTGAGAGAATTCCATCTGTCGTTTCCTCTTACCAGTAGAAATAGAACTAGAAACTGGTGCGGAATCGCCCTGGCCCACACCACTAGATTCCCAAAGGTTCCTCTCTGTAATCAGTACATGATTCACAATAGCATGTACTGAAGGTAACCTAAACACATTCACCAGTGCTCAGATGTCATATCGGAGACCATCCTCAAAGCGCCTGACCCTCAACATTTCATCACCCACCAAAACAGGCGCAAAATGCTAATGGTCAGTAAAACAAGAAGAATAATGCATCACCGACATAGCGCCCTGCTGCAGATTCCTGAACTCTCGAGCTCTCTATCATCCTTCAGCATCTCTGGGAAGAAGAAGTCATAGAATACTACTTTAAAATCTTCCCACACCATGTCTATGTGATTCTCTGTCTGGGTGGTAACATCCCACCACCTCTTGGCGGAATCACGCAGCATATATGTCACGAGCTTGACCCTCTGCCCTGGAGGCGTCTAAAGATGCTCGAAAATAGTCTTCCTTGATCCTGGCCAAGACTCCGCAGCCTATTGTCTGCCATCCCTAGTAAACATAGGCGGATGCTGCTTCTGGAAGGTACGTGTTAGCTCAGCCATAGATGTGATAGCCCGCGGTGCTCCCTGAAAGGTCAACATGAACCACCTAAAGCCTTCACGGAACTACGCATCCACACCTGTGTCTGGTATAACAGTTGGCACCGCACCTGGTTCTACTGGAAGATCCATTGGTAGCCCAAGGCCCACCAACTCTGGAGTATACTCATTGTCCCTCTCCTGATGAACAACGTGTGGTCATCTCGGCAACATGACTCTACAAGGTCAAAACACGCCTTAGATTCACGATTATTAAATATTGAAAGTGATGGAACCACAAAGGGAACAAGAGAAGAAGGCATTTCAAGATTTTCAAAACAGCACTACACAACATGTATACTAACTACACGTCATGTACTTGACTTCTCTTCCCCTTCCCGGGTCCTTCTACATGGCTAAGCCACACGAGTTCCGTTGAACAAAACTACACGACCTGTAAAATATCTACATGGTGTGTATGGTGTAATTTATAACTACCTGTGTCGTTTGTGACATGGACGACTACTTGTCTTGACACTACACGACATGTTACACCCTCACACGGTGTGTACACCACCCCGTTTCCCTAGCCACAGGGCAAACACCACACGGTCTGTCCTCGGACAAGACTACACGGCGTGTCCTATAGGTACACGGCATGTACTAGACGTGCTTCACTGAACTATGTTGTTAGTTACATGGATAGCACATATGGCTCACATTGCACGACGTGTTCTATACACAAATGATGTGTACTCGAAAGGATTACCCTGACCCATGATATTAGGTACACGGCCAGGTCCCCCAGGTCACACTACGTGCCATGTGCTTCATTGACATGGAGTGTTCATGAAAAGATTACACCGGCCCGTGTTTTTTAGTTACATAGCTGGATCTCCGGGTCAACACTACACGACGTGTACAAAAGCTACATGGTGTGTTCTCCCCAATATCTTCCCTTCCCCATGTCTCCGCCTGCACAATTTGTGACACGAGAAGAGACTACACGACATGTACTCAGGGTACACAGTGTGTACTTAAAAAGTTTATTTTTCTTCTTCCCGAACAAAAGACCTTACACAACGTGTTGAAATTACTACATGGTGTGTATACTGGGTTTTCTGATAGTATTCCTTAGAAACATCCTTGGAACCTAGAAAATAATGAAAAACAACACATAAGTGTCAAATTCTGACCCATGAGGGCCCATACTCCCCAAAAATCAAATTTAGACATCTCATATGTGTTATAATAATATAAACAGCTAATGATCCACCAAATTCCAGTCAATGAGATACCATACTCCCCAAAAACCAATGTTTGGCATCTGTTCTATCTACCGGCTCATAAAAAATACCCTATCACATAGCAGGTATTTATCAAGGAACTATCACAACATCATGCTTTCCTAGCACAACAGCTATCACAACAACATAAAATTCTAATGCACCTACATGGCATGGAATCTATGCATGGAATGTGATTTCTAGCGTGTTCCTAAATGATGAATGATACAGCTTACCCTCATGTCGTTGGGTTGCAACTAAATAAAACCCATGGATAAAATATCAATAGCACAATCACAAGTGTGTCACCCATAGGTGAAATCAAATCAACTGTAAAATTTTCAAACATAGAAAATTGAAAAAATACGAGGTATACTGGATTTTCCCTGTACACGGTTTAGCGACTCCCAGGATAAACTTATTACCAACTACCGTTCCCATCCTATCCATGACTAAGGCTCCAAATAGTAATTCAAAGAAAAGAAACACCTTTGATACCACTTTGTAACGTCCCGGTTCTTGGTGCCACCTAATGGGTGCCCCGAACCCAGTTCTCCACATGACCTTAAGCGCATTTCCCCAAACGCCAGAGGCTGCCGACTAGCAGCGAGGGCCCAGGGCTGATAGTGGGGAAACTACGACCTCATTTGTCAAAGTGTAGCGTAGAGGAGTAAAATAAAAAGAATACAACAACAATGGAAGAATTAAACCATGTACAGATAAAATAAACAACTTCAGTAAAAAAACCAACAATCATATATATATATAAAGATGATGAAATATGCTTCATGTTCTAAGAAAACAAATAGAACATGTTAGAGCAGTACAATACAATACAGAGTACAAAAAAACAAAACAAAATAAAACAGAACAGCTAGTAGCATCACGAGCCTAAGCCTGATCCCATGCTCCCCTACTCCTCAGCATCACCTGAATAAGGGTCCTTGACCTTATCAACACCAATAGAAACATAATCTTTTTGGGCCGAAAATCATGACTCAAACAGGGTGTGAGAATTAAATCCTAGTAGGCACACACCAAAGGCACGTTCCCAACTATGTGAAATCATGCAACAACAGTGTGCAGTAGTAAAATACAATAATGTAAGCAGTACTGAGATGTAACTAACTTAACCCATTACATTGTCATTTTAATATCCATTTATTTATTTAATTTAAAAAAATATCACCATAGTGAATATTCTAAGTAAAAAGCCAAATTTCCTCAGACTCGTAAACTGTTACCCTCAGGTAAAGAAAATCCAACACAAGAATCTGCCCATAGGCATGCATATATTTCCCACGGGCGTAAGATGTGTCGCCCAGAGGCACAGAATCAACTACCCATAGGCATGGAAGAAGTTTCCCACTGGCTAAATAGTACAATGCCCATAGGCTAATCACAACACTGCCCTCCGGCTAAACGGGTAACCAGGCCATGCCCAACATGTAAACAAGCAGTACACATGAAATTCCTCTCAAGTAAATTCTACAATCATTACTTTAAAGGCTTACCCTCGGGTATCTTGGCCAAATGGATAAATAGAGGAACGCACCCCTGGGGTGGTCCTGGATCCAAGAAATGATCTCAAACAGAATTTTATTATCGAAATTAATTACCTATTCAATTCTAGACATTTAAAATAGCCATGACCTCAGCCACAAGACACCCCAACATGGGTTCGTGGAACAATGGTACACAAAAATGCACTATAGTTGGAAAATAAACACCAAGCCACCTACCTTAAATGCCCCTGATCAGTATACTCGAACGACGTTCCATGGATCGTCCTAGAATGAGGTAGATCTAGGGTTAAATAAAACTTTCTGAAACAAAAATTACATCCCATAGAGGAATAATTGGAAAGAACTAGGAAATGTGCTTAGAGGTCTTACCAGTGCGGTTCTAGGGAGACCAACGATGTAGAAAATGGATTCTCGACGTGCGCTCGGTGGATCTCCAAAGCTCTGACCTCCTCTCCTTCTCCTTCCTCTGGTTCTAAGCCTTCCCTGTGAACAGGGGAGGCTACTTCCCATTTTAAACGAAAAAACAAACTACATGGTGTGTATTTCCAAGTACATGGTGTGTGCTTCCCATTTTTAATTGTTCCTCTGGTGGCTCCACCAAACTGTTCAACCATCGACATGAGTACACGGCATGGGTTACTGACTACACGGCGTGTACGGTTTCCCTACAGGCGGCTTCTTCCACCACCTTACTGTTTCTCCTGCCGACTGACTATACAGCGTGTAAAGGACCACTACACAGTGTTTAGTCGGTTTTTACACCCTTCATCACCGACATGACCACACACCCAGTGTACTCATCCCACACGGCCAAAAGTACACGGCGTGTAGAAAAGTACACGACATGTACTTCCAAAATTTAGGATTTTTCCCCATTTTCCTTATTTTCGGAAAAAAACATAAGGAAAAGAGAAAAGAAGAAGGACATACCTCAAAATTAATAACCAGGTTCTTACAAACATCCCCCCTTAATGAAATTAGTCCCCGAATTTCCCTTCCAATGGTGGTGTAGATGTAGTCGTGAACAACTCCAACCACAGAGCATGTACATCGGTCTCCCGCTCCCATGTTTCTTCCTGCACTTGGCCATGCTTCCATAGCACCCGTACGAGATGAAATAGCTGGCCTCAGAGAACCTTCGTCCTCCTGTCAACGATATGAATCATATGCTCCTCAAATGACGCATCTATCTGAAGCTAAAACTCCTCAGGCTGAAGGACATGAGATAGGTCTGAATGATAGCGGCACATCTAAGATACATGGAATACATCGTGCATGGCTCGGTACCTCTGTGGTAACTGCAACCGATAGGCAACTGGCCCGACTCTCTCCAGAATCTTAAATGGCCCCACATATATTTGTGAACGTTTACCCTATATTCTGATTTTCCCATGCCCCTACCTCGGTGAAAAACACAAGAAAACCTGATCCCAGACCCCAAACTCCAAAGGTCTTCTGCGACGATCATCATAATATTTTTTATGCAACTGCGCGGTAGCCATCCACTTGTGAATCAACTGGACCTGCTCAGAAGACTCCTGCACGAGACGTGGTCCAAGTAAAGCTACCTCACCTACCTCTAACAAGCACAAGGGTGATCAGCATTTCCTACCATATAAATCATCTTAAGGTGCCATCTCAATAGTTTCCTAAAACCTGTTATTGTAGGAAAACTCGACTAGGGGTATATGCTTCTCCAAAGTGCCCCCAAAGTCTAGGATGCATGCATGCCACATGTCTTCAAGCACATGTATCATACACTCTGACTGGCCATCGGCCTTAGGGTGGTATGTTGTGCTCAGAAGAGCCTGTGTACCCAGTACCCAATGAAAACTCTTCCAGAATGAAGACGTAAAATGGACGTCCCTATCTGAAATGATAGAACGAGGGACCCCATGAAGACGGACGATCTCTCGTATATACAACTTCCCGATCTCGTCAACACTGAAGGTCTCTTTGATCGGAAAACGTGAGCTACCTTCGTGGGTCTATCCACCATATCCCACACGACATCATTTCCTTGAGGTGACCTCGGCATCCCAGTCACGAAATCCATCGCGAAATCAACCCATTTCCACTCCGGGATGGGTAACTGATGTAACAGTCCGACTGGATTCTGATGATTCTCCTTCACCTGATTAAATGTGGAACACCTCGTAACAAAACCACCTATCTCTCTCTTCATACCTGTCCACCAGTACTAACATCTCAAGTCTGGGTACATCTTGGTAACCCCGGGATGAACTACCCAAGTTGAAGCATGAAACTCCCGCATCAGCTCCACGTGTATATCCCATGGAACCCATACTCATCCATGGAAACACAGAATTCCATCATCGCCTATCGTCCAACCAGGAGGAGGGTCCTCAATTTCAACCGAATCGCGTATAACTAGGCCTTCTGAATCAAATAGTTGTCTCATCCTCACTCTGTCCAGGAGGGTTGAAGTCACAGCTAAAGATGAAAGATAAGTTTTCCCCGAACTGTCGTGCAACTCCAAATGCATCTCAGAGAACAAAGCTTTGAGCTTACACTCACCACTAGCCTCATGTACTGCCTGTGTAACACCCCAAGCTTCCACAGTACGTTTCCCTTCGAATAATGCAATGGCGTGCATTGTACGCAACTTCGAGATTCTAACACACCACAACCAATCAAACTAGCCATTATGAAAAGTAATACCTAATTTTTAAAATTTTAGAAATATTATCTCTCAATATGAAATTGAATTTTGGATTTGGAGTATCGAATTTAGCCTAATGTGAAATTTTGGTACTTTTCAGATAACTTTAATATTTTGATGAATAGTGAAAATTACTAAATTTTAATTAAGAACAACTTTTTTAATAAAACTAATTAATAGTGATAAATTATTAATTTGAGTGGTTTTAAAGTATAATTAGAAAATATTTTTTACCTTTTTATCCAATGGTTTTCATTAGAATTAATTTCACTTTGAAATTGGACATAAACAATTGTCAATCTTTTGATATATATTATTTCTTAAAAACACGCTATTTGTTGTGACTGCGGGAATTAATTATAAAATTAATTAATTTAACTTTTATGTTTGGAATTTTGTAAAATGTACATAATTTTTGAATTCGGAATATCAATTATAGCCTAGGGTGAAATTTTGGCATTGTTCTGAAAAACTTCAATTTTTGATGAATAGTGAAACTACTAAGTGGTAGTTAAAAAACTGAATTTTTCATAAAAAATAATTTTACCGCTTCTGTGATTGGAATTTCGAAAATCCGAGAGACACGGTTAATATCAAGGAGTAAAATGTGGTTCAATGAGATGAAAATAATTTTTGGTGAATAGTAACTTTCTACTTTTATTTACCACGGTTAAAAGTTAATAGGGTAATTAAGGGTAAAAATGACATTAATATTACCATAACACATGTCCTAATTCTATTGGACAAGTGTATCTCGACTGAAAATAACCTTAGGAATAAAATATCATCATTTAGGTCCACTTGGATTAGATTGGGACATTTATTATTATTTAATTCAAAGAAAAGTTAAAAGAGTTAAAATCAAATTTTATTTACTAAATCATTTTTAATATAGGTTTATACATAAGATATATTAGATTTTAAATATTCATTAGAAAGATAATAAGATTTAATAGATAATGATAATTTATTTATAATTTTTAGACATTAAATAATTTAATATATTTATGACACAATGATGAAGCAGTAATTACCATAATAGTGAAAATTTAAAATAATTGATATAATAAATACCCAAATAAATATAATTTAAGACTTTTAAATAATTACACTAATTTTATAGGATAATATTACATATTAGGATTGATTTAATTTACTTTTTTCTAAGTAATAATTCTGTTATGAGTTTTAAAAAAATCAACTATTGAATATTGTCATAATTGACATAAAAGCGTTTTTAAAACTAATATTATATTATTAATTGTTATTAAATTCCTAAAAATATAAGGTTCGGCCAAGAGACTTATATAATTAAAGGTATATCATTAATTGACCACTTGGGGGTAGCTTGGATGTAAATAGTATGTTTATTAACTATATAATATAATTATACAAAGTCACATGGTAAATGTAAAACTAATTAACTAAGAGTTAAAACTAAAATATAAGGTTAATATAGTGACCCAAACCTGTCTAAATTCTATTGTTTTAATGGCCTTCGACCTATCCCCACCATAACCTTTGAATAATCAACTTTTTAGCCATTACAAACAGAATATGAATTTATTATAAATTAATATTTTTGGCTTTTCCAAAGGTGCCTCTCACCCCTCTTATAAAAGGGTACTCCTCCTTCTCATTACTTAGCACCTTCAAAGACTTTTGGATCGGCCAAAACCTGCCCAAATACTCTCTAATATATCCTCAATACAACCTAGAGGCCTTAGTTTGATCAGAAGGCCAACCTATGGAGCCCTTTTGATCAAATCAAATGGAAGAACCTGAAGAAGAGGTAATGTTTTCACCACCCCTTTTCGAGATCCTTTCTTCTTCCAATTCTTCTTTATTTGTTATTACCATTATAAAATAATAACTCCAGTATCTTATATATACTGTTATGTTATTATAATTATGGTACAACCATATTCAGTATTCTATCCACCCTTTGAATAACAAGTCACCATACGTGCGTATGTACGGATTACCGTCTCCACGTCGTGGTGTAATTGTTATTCAATATATTATTATTTGGGTGGGTATAATAATGATGTGTAACTCATGAAAATAATAAATATAACATGATAATGATTCTGTATTTATGATATACCATCCAATTAAATATTATTTTAATATCAAAAGATTGATATTGTCGCTCATGCATACGTACGGACTACCGTCTCCACGAACGCGAGGAGATTCATTCTCTATCGTATCCATTCAAGTATAATAATCATTTGATGATTTAAAAATAATGTATATCATTCTGGATATGAATAAGATACAACCTATCCATGACAAACATGGCTTACGTAACAAAACATATAATAGAAAACGCGTAAGTTATTTCCTGAAATGACAATAATTCTAAGATATTATTAACAAAGCAATGTTAATAGATCATATATGATATCATATTAATGTATATGATTCATGAATAATTTAATAACAATTATTTCAACATTATAGAGGATTTTAACCTACCCCAAACCAAAGAAAAGTACAAGGTAAGGGGTTTCTTATCTCACTTTTAATTTCGTGAGAGTTCCATTGTTCACCACTTATTTATTGCATGTGGTGTGTGTAATGCCCATGATTGTATTTATTGTGTTATATACATTAATTTATGGATATTTACATCATAATTGTATTATCCTTCTTTCATGGGTGTATGTTTCGTAAGATTCCAAATCGATAAGGTAATTTGAAATTTCAATTTCCACTCATTCGGCTTTACGCATACTTCATTAATTATTTTACTCCAAGATTATGTGTGGAATCACTATTAATTTGATTATGTCATAATTTCCACTCCCATTTCTGTTGATATACTTTTTATACACATAATCACCATATTGATAAATTCTCAAGTCCTTGGAATAAACTTGATACGAGTAATTTTTACTCAATCTCGATTTGTTGAGATAAACATCCAATTCATTGGTGTTGTTTTTATAAGAATATGTGTGAATGTCCTTTGTTTGATTTACACTGAATATTCAATCATATTTAGTGTATTTATATTTTTCACACATAATTACGTCGTTGATTTATCCTTAACCTAAGGATACGACCTTTATGAGAGATTTCATCTCAATTTACATTCCATTGAGACTTCTTTGTTGTTATACACCAAATCACTTTTATGTGGTGTATATAATGTACTTTGACATAGTAAATCATGTATTCATTTATTCTCATGATATTACAATTTTTTTATTACCTCAGTTATTTGTATTCATGTGTCTCTCTTTTGGTTATAAACATTAATTAAAATACCATTTTTAAATGTTTTAAAGACTTATTCTTCTAAATCTTGCTCATTAATGTCCATGTTTTAAAAAAATGGTTTTAAGGATTAATTTATATGGAAATTAATGTTTTAAAATTAAAACTCATTTTAAAAGCTTCAAAGTGGTATGGGACACTTTGATTCAAAAATCTATTTTAAATGGATTTTTGGCAAACAATGTGACTTTGAAATGATTTCAAGAAAAAGGGGGATATTTCTCTCAAAATAGTTTTGATGATTATTTTCATCTATGTCAACATCCTTCATTATTCATGATTGAGGTTAATTTGATACAATACAATCTTCCATATTGTATTGAATGAGTTATGTTTGACTGTGGATGTTCTATTTTTATACCATTCATGGTTTGTGGTTAATGTATTAACATTTTGTATGCTAGTTTTAATACGAATGTTTATGTTATGTTTAAACCTTCTCATATGAGGAATGCATTGGACTTAATAAGTGACAGGTGGAGCCCACTGTAGCTCCTCGATGCATCGGTAGGTCTCATGAGACAAAGTAGTGTCCTGGCATAATGCCTTGACAAAATATTATTTGTATTCTTGGCACGAGGCCTTGGTTATGTGGTTATGATAGTCTGGCATTATGCATTATATCATTATGAAAGTGGTTATTTATATTGCATGTGATTGTTTGACTAGTAGAATATCCATGTGAATAAGTAAATGACATTATTGCATTTTATCATTTCCATATTATGCTGAAGTTCATGTTTAAAATGATTTTGTTTTAGTTATAATTTTCTTTAAGTGTTTATTCTTATCTATGAAAGCTTCTGCTATATTGTTATCCTTACTGAGCATTTGAGCTCACCCCTTTCTGTGTTTTATTTTTCCCAGGATGAGAAGAAGTAATTTATGAATGACCTGCAAGGATATTATGAGGGGATATGAAGACAAGATGTTGTTTTAGTTTTTTTACATTATGATGTAATGTAAGACTTATGAATATATCTAGTGATTCCAAGACTACTAAACTAATCGTTCTTTCAAGACTTTATCCTTTGTGATCATGTCAATGTTATGTAATAATGCACCGACTCTAGGTATCTAGGGTCGGGGTGTTACAGTTGGTATTAGAGGAAGTTTAGTAAATACCTTAGAGGCTAGATTTAGATAAAATCTGATTAGAGCACGTAGACCTAAGATGAACTTTGAGGATTAGTATAGAAGAACATCCTAGAATTTTGGTATTGTCAAGATTTTTTGAGTTTTCCAAGCAATACATCCATGTCTAGATACGAGCAGGTAGAGGCGGATCTGGCACAGATGTACCTAGGGGTAAAACATGAAAAAACCTCTTTGAGCTAGACTCGAACGGGAACTGGTGCACGACAACGGGCCTTGCTGCACTCTTGGTTACAACACTCCTGGGGGATATGCTTAGGATAATTTACATTTTCTTTACAAACCAATTTAAAGTATTATATATATAAGATGAGAGTAAATGACCTTGGTTAATCCTAATGTGTTTCAAATTGAGAATATAGTGACATGTTAATATCTGAATGATTGTATGACTACTATTACTCACACAATGCTTTCTGGTTTTAGTTAATGGCTGGATTCCAAGGAAGTCATAGTGAATTTGAGAATGATGTACAAGGTGGGAACGGTGGTGGAAGTGAGCAAAAAAATAGAATGTTGATATGCGTAAAAGATATCGTCCTTATGCCAAGTCAATTTTCCGAAAATATGATCAACAATATATATATTAACCAATTACCGGACTCAACAAAGAAGAGAAAGGTGATGAAAGATAAGAGATCCAGTAGTGGAGACCATGGAGAAAGAAATCCTCAATTTCCATCATGCAAGAAATGTGGAAGGAGACACCCAGGAAAGTGTCTCAATGGGACAAAGAAATGATTTACATGCGAGAAGGAAGGACATAAAGTGAAGAATTGTCAAAGAAAAATGAAGAGTACTATGTAAGAAGAAAAAACTGTTCCCAAGAATCCACATACAGTCATTTTCCATAAATGTAGGGGACCTGGCCATTAACTGAGTGAATGTCCTATTCTATAGGATATTTTCTTGGTCAGAGAAGAAGCTATGTGGAAATAAATGGTTGGACAAATGTTTAAAAATTATTAGTGATCCTTGTTGAAGGGTTTACATCAGAATAATTTTCTCTTGTATTTTTAACCCTATCGTTTGCCATGTGAGAATGATATTTATGGAAGAATTATCTTTTCTCTTGTGAATATAGATATAAATAACCCTTTGGTTTTTTATAATCATTGGGTTTGAGGCAATTAAAAATTATTATAATTTGGGGTGAAAATGCAATGTATGAGATAACATTTTAGGTCAAATTATGTTATGGTTATTTTGAGGAATTTATATCATTTTGGTAATGTTATAAAATATAGTTTTTGAAAAAGTACAACACGTAGAACGTGTGAAAACCCGTTGCGTCGGACAATGCTGTGGGAATCGAACCCACAACCAAAGTGCGATTGGGATTTATCACCTACCACTAGACTATGTGAAGTCCCTGGTTAGTGTGACTATTATTTTTAGTTAAATGATTTTATTGATCAATAATAATTTGATTTGGGATATTATGTCTTATCAAATGAATAGCCTTAGTATAGGAAAATGATTTGGTGATTAAGTGATAAATGTTATTTTGGAAGTTGTTCACTTTGGTGTGAACACTATATGCCCAAGGAAAATAGAATAGTATGGGATTTCATTTGTGGAGTAATGGTGGATTTTTATCTATGTTTTTATTGTGGATTTATAATGATTTGGGTTATTTATGGAAATTATTAGGTTAATTACTTTTAAGTATGTGACTTTAAGAGTAATTAATGTCATTTGGAGATACAATTTAACGTTGAAGACTACATTCTTAATAAGTTTAGGTTTTCAATATTAGTTTTGATTATATTGAAGGATTTTAAGGACAATTGATTATTGAATGGTATTTATTTAATTTTGGGTTATTGTTGGTTTAATTTTGGAAATTATGATTAGTGCTTATTTATCTCAAGTAATATCCTTTTGGGGGATCATTAGATCTTGTACTAACCATTTGGGTTTTGATTAATCTATAAAGACAATGTAAATATATAGTTCATCCTGCATGGATCATGTGATTCTATAGAAGTTTATTCTAGCTCTTCCAGTGTGACCAAGTCTTCTTGAATACTCATCATTTAAAAAAAATGAGTTAGTGGTGGAAATTTATTAAAGAATAAAAATCTACATAAAATGTATGTATATATCTTTATATTATTAGTCAATATCATAAATGAATTCCTCATCCTTATGTAATGTAACTTAAAACAAAAAAATGTTGTCTGTTTACTTTCCTACTAGGAGACTAATGGCCGTTTGTCCCAACACAAGTTTGTGGTTTTCTTATTGTTAACTTTCTCCTGATCATCATTTCCATCCCTCTCCATCAGAACTTGACACATAGTTTATCATCCATATCCATGTTTTCCTATATCGAATCCTAGTATGGGTGATCTTGGTTGACCTTTATACCTCTCTTTCTTTCTTTTAAAGTGATAGTTTTATTGACTCTTTTTTCGATGTGGTACTTTCCATTATATTCCCAAGAACAATTTTAAAAATTGTGAGGACGCAATTTATTGAAGGAGGGGAGAATGTAACACCCCAAACTTCCACGGTACGTTTCCCTTCGAATAATGCAATGGCGTGCATTGTACGCAACTTCGAGATTCTAACACACCACAACCAATCAAACTAGCCGTTATGAATAGTAATACCTAATTTTTAAAATTTTGGAAATTTTAACTCTCAAAATGGACTTCATTTTTGGATTTGGAGTATCGAATTTAGCCTAAGGTGAAATTTTGGTACTTTTCGGATAAATTTAATATTTTGATGAATAGTGAAAATTACTAAATTTTAATTTAAAACAAATTTTTTAATCAAACTAATTAATAGTGATAAATTATGAATTTGAGTGGTTTTAAAGTATAATTAGAACATATTTTTACTTTTTTATCCATTGGTGTTCATTAGAATTAAATTCACTTTGAAATTAGACATAAACAATTGTCAATCTTTTGATATATATTGTTTCTTAATAACACGCTATTTGTTGTGACAGCGGGAATTAATTATAAATTAATTAATTCAACTTTTATGTTTGGAATTTTGTAAAATAGACATAATTTTTGAATTCGGAATATCAATTATATCCTAGGGTGAAATTTTGGCATTGTTCAGAAAAACTTCAATTTTTGATGAATAGTGAAACTACTAAGTGGTAGTTAAAAAATTGAATTTTTCATAAAACAAAATTTTACCACTTTTGTGATTGGAATTTCAAAAATCCGAGAGACATGGTTAATATCAAGGAGTAAAATGTGGTTCAATTAGATGAAAATAATTTTTGGTGAATAGTAACTTTTTACTTTTATTTACCACGGTTAAAAGTAAATAGGGTAATTAAGGGTAAAATGACATTAATATTACCATAAAACATGTCCTAATTCTATTGGACAAGTGTATCTTGACCAAAAACCACATTAGGAATAAAATATTATCATTTAGGTCCACTTGGATTTGATTAGAACATTTATTATTATTTAATTCAAAGAAGAGTTAAAAGAGTTAAAATCAAATTTTATTTACTAAAACATTTTTTATATAGGGTTATACATAAGATAAATTCGATTGTAAACATTCATTAGAAAGATAATACGATTTCCTACATAATGATAATTTATTTATAATTTTTAGACATTAAATAATTTAATATATTTATGACACAATGATGATGCATTAATTACCATAATGGAGAACAATTAAAATAATTGATATTATAAATACCCAAATAAATATAATTTAAGACTTTTAATGAATTAAACTAATTTTATAGGATAATATTACATATTAGTATTTATTTAATTGTCTTTTTTCTAAGTAATAATTCTGTTATGAGTTTCACAAAAATAAACTATCGAATAGTGTCAAAATTGACATAAAAGAGTTTTTAAAACAAATATTATATTATTAATTGATATTAAATTCCTAAAAATCTATGTTTCGGCCAAGAGACTTATATCTTGATAGGTATATCATTAATGGACCACTTGGAGGTCTCTTGGATGTATATAGTAAGTTTATTAACTATATAATATAAAATTACAAAGTGACATGGTAAATGTCAAACTAATTAACTAAGAGTTAAAACTAAAAGATAAGTTTAATATAGTGACCCAAACCTATCTATATTCTATTGGTTGAATGGTTTTAGAGCTATCACCACCTTAACCTTTGAATAATAAACTTTTGAGGCATTAGAAACAGAATATGAATTTATTATAAATTAATATTTTTAGCTTTTCCAAAGGTGCCCCTCACCCCTTTTATAAAAGGGAACTCCTCCTTCTCATTTCTTCGCGCCTTCAAAGCCTTTTGGTTCAGACAAAACCTACCCAAAGAATCTCTAAACGTCTCTCACTACAATTTTGAGGCCTTAGTTTGATCATACAGCCAACCTATGGAGCCCTTTTGATCAAATCAAAAGGAAGAACTCGAAGAAGAGGTAATGTTTTCACCTCCCGTTTTCGAGTTCCTTTCTTCTTCCACTTCTTCTTTATTTGTTATTACCATTGTAAAATAATAAATCCAGTAACTTATATATACTGTGATGTTATTATAATTATGGTACAACCATATTCATTATTCTATCCACCCTTTGAATAACATGTCACCATACGCGCGTACGTACGACTTATCGTCTCCACGTCGTGGTGTAATTGTTATTCAATATATTATTATTTGGGTGGGTAGAATAATGATCTGTAACTCATGAAAATAAAAAATATAACATGATAATGATTCTTTATATATGATATACCATCCAATTATATATTATTTTAATATCAAAAGAATGATATTGTCGCTTGTGCGTACGTACGGACTACCGTCTCCACGAACGTGATGGGATTCATTCTCTATCGTATCCATTCAAGTATAATTATCATTTGATGATTTAAAAAATAATGTTTATGTATATGATATAATTCTGGATATGAATAAGATACAACCTATCCATGACAAACATGGATTACGTAACAAAACATATAATAGAAAACGAGTATGTTAACACCTGAAATGATGATAATTCTAAGATATTATTAACAAAGCAATGTTAAAAGATCATATATGATATCATATTAATGTATATGATTCATGAATAATTTAATAACAATTATTTCAACATTATACATGAGTTTAACCTACCCCCAACCAAGTAAAAGTACAAGGTAAGGGGTTTCTTATCTCACTTTTAATTCTGTGAGAATTCCATTGTTCACCACTTATTTATTGCATGTGGTGTGTGTACTGCCTATGATTGTATTCATTGTGTAATATACTTTAATTTATGGATATTTACATCATCTTTGTATTATCCATCTTTCATGGGTGTTTGTTTCGTAAGTTACCAAATCGATAAGAGAATTTGAAATTTCAATTTCCACTCATTTGGCTTTACGCATACTTCATTGATTATTTTACTCCAAGATTATGTGTCGAATCACTATTCATTTTATTATGTCATAATTTCCACTCCCATTTCTATGGATATACATTTTATACACATAGTCACCCCATTGATAAACTCAAGTCATTGGTATGAACTTGATAAGAGTAATTTTTACTCAATCTCGATTTGTTGAGATAAACATCCAATTCTTTGGTGTTGTTTTTATAAGAATATGTGTGAATGTCCTTTGTTTGTTTTACACTGAATATCCAATCATATTTAGTGTATTTATTTTTTTCACACATAATTATGTCGTTGATTTATCCTTAACCTAAGGATACGACCTTTATGATAGATTTCATCTCAACTTACATTCCATTGAGACTTCTTTGTTGTTATACACCAAATCACTTTTATGTGGTGTATATAATGTTCTTTGACATAGTATATCATGAATTCATTTATTCTCATGATATTACAATGTTTTTATTACCTCAATTATTTTTATTCAAGTGTCTCACTTTTGGTTAGAAACTCTAACTAAAATACAATTTTTAAATGTTTTAAAGACTTATTCTTCTAAATCTTGCTCATTAATGTCCATGTTTTAAAAAAATGGTTTTACGGATTTATTTATATGGACATTAATGTTTAAAAATTAAAACTCCTTTTAAAAATTTCAAAGTGGTATGAGACACTTTGATTCAAAAATCTATTTTTAAATGGCTTCTTGAAAAATAGTGTGACTTTTAAATGATTTCAAGAAAAAGGGGGATATTTCCCTCAAAATAGTTTTGATGATTATTTTCATCTATGTAAAAATCCTTCATTATTATTGATTGAGGTTAATGTGATACAATAAAATCTCCCATATTGTATTGAATGAGTTATGTTTGATTGTGGATGTGCTATTTTTATACCATTCATGGTTTGTGGTTAATGTATTGAAATTTCGTATACTAGTTTTAATACGAATGTTTATGTTATGTTTAAACCTGTTTATATGAGGAATGCATTGGACTAAATAAGTTATGGGTGGAGCCCACTATATCTCCTCGATGCATCAGTAGGTCTCATGAGACAAAATAGTGTCTTGGTATATGGCCTTGACAAACTCTTATTTGTAGTCTTGGCACGAGGCCTTAGCTATGTGGTTATGATAGTCTGGCATTATGCATTCCATCATTATGAAAGTGGTTATTTATATTTCATGTGATTGTTTGACTAGTAGAATATCCATGTGAATAAGTAAATGACATTATTTCATTTTATCTTTGCCATATTATGCTGAAGATCAAGTTTAAATGGCTTTTGTTTTAGTTATAAATTTCTTTAAGTGGTTATGTTTATCTATGAAAGCGTCTGCTATATTGTTATCCTTACTGATCATTTCAGATAACCCATTTCAGTGTTTTATTTTTCCTAGGATGAGAAGAATTAATTTATGAATGACCTGCAAGGATAGTATGAGGGGATATGAAAAAAAGATGTTTTTTTAGTTTTTTTACCTTATGATGTAATGTAAGACTTATGAATATATCTAGTGTTTCCAAGACTACTAAACTAATCGGTATTTCGAGACTCGATCCTTTGTGATCATGCCAATATTATGTAATAATGCACCGACTATGGGTATCTAGGGTCGGGGCGTTACAGCCTATATCTGAGTCTTCCTACTCATTGAATCAGTTACTGCATTACCTTTAACATGTGTATAGGCAAACTCAAAATCAAAAGACTGTAGGTATTCGACCCACCTTCACTATCTCAGGTTCATGTCACGCTGTGTAAATATGTATTTGAGGTTCTTGTGGTCGGTGAAAACCACCAATCATTCTCCCAATAGATAATGTCTCCAACAGTGGAACACATGCACAACTGCAGCCAACTCGTGATCATGGGTCGGGTAATTCCTCTCATGTGGCCTCAACTACCGATAACCGTAGTCAACAACTCAATCGCCCTACATCAACACTGCTCCCAGCCCAATACCTGATGTATCACAGTAAACTGGGTAGCTCTTACCTTGCCCTGATGTATCAGGACTGGTGCTGATGTCAACCTTCCCTTCAGGTCTTGAAAGGCTGTCTCGCAAGATTCCGTCCAAACAAAATTCACACCCTTCTTATTCAAACCCTTTAACAGCACTGGTAAGAAAGAGAAGTCATGTTTTAAGCATCTATATTAACCAACCAACCCTAAGAAACTCTGTATCTCAAACACGTTCTTAGGCTTCTCCCATGAAAATCCTGCTCTCACCTTCTTTGGGTCTACTGCAACTCCTGCCTCTGAGATGATATGACCAAGGAAGCGAATCTAGTCCATCCAAAAGTGGCACTTTTATAGCTTAGCATATAGCCGGTATTCCCTCAGTGTACTCAATACGATCTCAAGATGGGTGGCATGGTCGTGTCGAGTGTGAGAGTACAACAAGATGTCATCCATGAATACTACCACAAAAGAGTCCAGATAAGGATGGAACTCACGATTCATCAGATCCATGAAAACTACTGGTGCATTCGTGAGTTCGAACAACATAACCAAGTACTCGTACAGACCATATCTACTTTGAAAAGCTGTGAGCGGTATATACGATGGTCTCACGCGCAGATGATGATATCCGGATCTCAATTAAATCATTGAGAACACTTATGCTATTCATAGTTGATAAAAAAGATCATCAATATTCAGAAAAGGATATTGGTTCTTAACCGTCAACAGGTTAAGCTTCTGATAATCTACACAAATTCTGAGGGTACCGTCTGCCTTCTTAGAAAACAGGACAGGTGAACCCCAAGGAGAAGTACTGAGTCAGATGAAACGCTTTGTCGATAACTCCTCTAACTACCTCTTGAGCTCCTACAACTCTGGTATAGCCATACTATAAGGAGTAACGGACACTAGTGCTGCTCCTGACACAATATCAATAGAGATATCCACCTCTCGTGCTGGGGGTAGACCTGAAAAGTTGTCTGGGAAGACATCCCTGTAATGATCAACCACTGGAGGGAAATCTATATGAGAAATACCCTGATCTTCCAGGTATAAGCTAGAAATCTGGGTTGTGACTCCACATCACCATTGATGCTCTGGTCTAGCTCAACTCACCTGAACATCCCATTCACCATTGTATAGAAACTCTCCACCCTATATGATACAGGGTTAAGTGTAAACAATTAATTCATTCCAAAATATGTTATATTTTCAGTGAAGACATGGAAGATTAATTTTTCAGATATAACTAATTTGTTCACATCAGAAGCAACCAAAACTGCAACATCTATAATGTTATCAGTAGATGGGACAATGTGATAGTAAGAGTTTCCAGAGATAAAAGATAAAAACACTAGAAAACCAAACTATATGTGAGAAATATAATTGGAGGAATATTCATCAGTCAAACGTTAGATAAAGACATTGGATTATACTATAAATTGAACTTTATCCAATGTTCTTGTTTGTCAAGTTAACCAAATTTGAGTCCTTAAATTCCTTTCTAGGTTTCTACAAATAAAATAAAAATGAAATTATATTGGCCTGGAAGGTTGGAATAAATACATACATGAATTCACAAATTCATATGTACATATATAACTACAAAGAGTATGTTGGGGTAACAAGGGAGAAAAAAATATAATTTTCAGATAAATATATTTTATATTCACATAATAAAGAAAATAAGGCATCTTACAGTTTTAGAGACATCACAGTTTTGTTATAAAAATGTGTTATAAATCCATTAAAATACATAATGAGACATGAAGGTTATGCTAATAGAACAACAGACTATAATGGATCCAATTGTCTAAATAAAGTGTAATCGGATGTTATATTCAACCATAAATGAATAAAAAACATTAAAAGATAAAAATCCCAATAATGAATTCAAATAGGGTAGTAGAGAGCCATCCTAGTTTCACAAACATGAAGATTATTAAATCCATATCATTGAGAGAAGAAATGCTCAAATATAAAACATGTGTGGAGAATTGGATTTGCTTACATATGAAGTAGTGCACGGTTTCCAAGTACAAACATAAACTAAACCATCACATTCACATCCAATAACTTGTTCATTGATGTGAATACATTTCATGAAATCAAAATAATTAACACATCAAAACACCAAAAAATTAAAAATATCCAATAATACTACATCATATAATAAATGAATAAACAATTATAGTATAAATATCTCTGGTAATCAGGCTGCAATATAATCTCCCTTGATATTCAAAACCTTTTTCATTAATATCAAAGAGTTAAACTATTTCATAATCATAAGGAATGCATATAAATATAAAACCAACCACTACCATGTCAAAATAATCCACAACCTCCTCAAATATGTGGATTTTAATCTTGACTTTATTTTATAAATATGGAAAAAGATTAATTGAATGAAGAACCCTAGATATTGGAGAATATAGGTATTTTTGTAAAATAGAATTTTCAGTTGGATGGTAAATTGAATCCCTTAGTCACGTTCGATTATGATTAGTAAAAATAGGTCATTCTCATCCTATGAGGGATATTACAATTGAAGGCTGGATTAATTTACATTGCCTACCTATTCCACTGAAATGATCAACATCATTGCTTGTTGACAATATAAAAAAACAGTAGTGCAGAAGTAGAATAAGATGAATGTAAATAAATAAAAAGAAGAATATCAATAAAATCATTGAAAGGGAAATTATAAATTTATTTTCTATTTTAAATAACTATATCATATCACATTTTACAATTTTTTTCTTATCAAAAAATAATTTGGGAGTCTTTAAAAGAATTTAGAATAAAGAATGGATCCTTTATAACCTTGATATGAGTAGATCTCATGAAGTTCCATGTAATTTAATAATATTTATCAAGTCTTTAAAAGTAATAAAATAATTTCTATCAAGTCATTTAATATTTCTTTAGTAATCATGATGCAAAATCATCTACTTGGTGATTAAAAACATCTTACATATGAAGAAAAAAAACTCATCATATTCTTAAATCAGGATAAAATAAAATGAATATAGAAGGATTTTCTAAATTGGAATGGCTTGTTTTTTCTGTAGTGTCCCCAGACACTAACATTTTATTGCACCACATCACTAGCATCAAACTCGGTTAATAAATATTTGTACATGATGAATTGAAATTAATGATTCAGTAGATAAAAATACTAAATCATGTAATAAATGACGCATAAATTTGTTGTTTAAAAATTTCAAATTGATAAGAAAATATTCAGTTCGTTATAATCATAAAAAAATTGAAAATGAGATTATAAAAAACAATATTAAATACTCCAATACTATAATGAAAATAATAGACAATGAAATACTATCATTGAAACACGAATACACTAATAAACATATGTCGCATGCCACCTGAAATCACAAAATCTAATGAGAATCAGTGAAATAAAATAATAGAATACAGGAAGGAAGTTATCATATATTTGGAAAAACTGATGGAAGTGATAAACTGATGAGTAGATAACATAGATTATGTAGAACCGAAAAGATAAATTACATTACACATGTAATGAAACACTATTATAAAAATCAGTTCTAAAAAATGTATACAATATATAGGAGAGGAATAGAAATGTTTTTTTATATACAGTACTGTCAATAATGAAATCTAGGCAAACCTTAACTGCAACACATTTTGATATTCTTGAACAAATATTTTGAAACTTGAAACAAATAATATGGGAAAAAATATTCATACAGACTAAAATATTTATTGCAATTGATGAGTTAGAACAATAGTTTTAATATTATGACATAATAAAAATTCATAAGAAAATCGAAGTACAAAAAATTTGATAGAAAATATAAAAAACTACAGAATTTTTGAAGATAAACATTACTTATGTGGAGGAACGGTAAACGACGAGTAGAAATGTGGACAGATGTAGGGAGCCAAAGTGTGGTGAACAATGGTATGGAGGCAGGAGTGACTGATTCGTTTGTGGTGAACGGAGTGCCGAAGTGATGGGAAAAAGTGCTGGAGAAGGGGAGTTAGATTACTATGAACAGAGACCAAGATGAAGAGATGAGGAGACGAGGACTGTCATAGATAAGGATTAGGAGGATATGAAGATGTGGATCCATGATTTTCAGAGATGCAGAACTGAATACCAGTGTCCATAGACTGAGTTCCGAAGGCGGGAGGAGACACTAGGGAGAATCCCTAAGACATGGAGAGTGATATCACACGTTGTAGATGATGAATATCTAGTGATTGAAATCATATTGGGAATGGAAATGGAAATGAGGAGACGAAGAAGCGAGGAGACGATGAGCCAAGGAGACGAGGAGTAGAAGAGATGAGGAGATGATGTCAGAGTCATGGAGAAGGATGAGAAAGAGATGAGGATTAGAAGTGCCAGATATGGGGAGAAAAATGATATTGTCTATAGACGGAGTAACAGAAGTGGGAGTGGAGACCAGGTGGAAACCATAGGATAGAGAGAGTGAAATCGAGAGATGGAGAGGATAGATGTCGAGGGAGTGAAATCAGCTAGAGAGAGAAGCTTTAATAGAATCTTTGATAGGGTGACACGTGTTGTAAAAAATCCTTCATTAGTAAATATAAAAATTCATTTTAATGTATAAAAAGAATTTATTCTTTTTCCAGGCTATGTTAATTATTTGGATTAATATCATTTTTTATTTTAGTAAATATAATCATTTTAATTCATTTATATTATTATACATTAATGATAAATATAGTCTATAAATAAAATAATAAAAACATATCAAAAATTATAATTCATTTAAATAAGTTTATATATCATTAAATTATTTATGATCTATAAATTATTTAACAATAATAAATTATATTCGAAGATTATATTTTTATTATTTGAGAATTTTTTTTAAATTAAATTAATTATTTAAAAGTAATTTATTTTTTAAATGGTTAGGTATAAAAAAAAGTAATAATGATTATATAAAATTAATTAAATTAAAAATAACATGTATATAGCATAATAAAAACTAATTTTATAAATATTTAAGATATTTACATAAGGACTATGTGTTTTATTAGAAATGATGGTTATCACATGTGATTATATTGTTAGAATTCATCTCAATGTGATTTCCACTAGGATTAACATCTTGTAATAATTATTTTTCTCACGAAATACTTTTACAATTTCATTGTGGGAATAATTAATAGAAAATGTATGTGATGCTAACTGATTTAAAATATGAATCAGTTGAGTTTCCTCAAAACTTCATCAGATACATAACTCTATTGGTTCTACAATATTTTTATAGTTTATAATGTGTTTAATTGAATTTATGCACCCCTGTATAATGACTATGTGTCAATATTCAAATATTGGTAATTAATGTATTATCCTAATTGATATATATCACTAGTTCATACATAATCCCAATAAAGATTTATATAATGGTCTGATTTCATTCTATTTTATTATCATACAAACATAAAAAACGAATTAATCCTATTTAATTATCTTTTATCATGTTTCCTTAATGTATAATTCATTTAATTACATCCATAGTAATAAAAACTAAATTTGACATGCCTTAAAAAATTATGTTGGATTATATATTTGGATAAAACATAAACAATTTACCATATTTAATAATATATTTTCATTGAAACCATTTTGAAAAACATCATAATGAATGATTTCTTTAAGGATATATTAAGAAATATCTATAATTAATGAAATATGATAATTATTCATTATGGTGATCCCATTAATTGTTTCATTTCTAGGACTTCATATAGCATGCTCATAAAATATGAATATAGTTTAAATTATCTTTTTATCAATCAGTTACACTCTAATTTTCCTTCAAAAACATTTATTTATAACCATATATAGAATTTCCACACGTCCAGTTTAGCATTTTCTTTTCTATAAACCATATTTTATTTTAATATTTATTTTCATATGGAAATACTCTACACTAAATATAATAATCACCCTAATAAAATACCCATAAAATTTACACTATAACATTCAATTAATTTTATATAAAACATCACCCAAACATCATCTGACATCTAATCAAACCTAGTTGAATTATATTAGATCCTAATTCATTAACGTCTCCTTTAAATTGTATAAATTAGACTAAATATAAAAAATGGGAATATGTTGAAACAAAATGGTCTCCCAACCACACATCTATAACATTAATATATTATAATTTTATAAAATGAAATTCAATATATATATAATTTCCCCAATTTATATAGAACCATTTATTTCTAAATTCCCCCTCCAGTAATCAATATTTATTTTGATAGTGACTTTGGATTATTCGATGAGAAATTGTCATCCATTAAAATAGTGAAATTTGGTATTTAATATTAAATTTATTATATAGTTTCATATATGTTCAAAAAACATATGGGTTTAAATAAAAACTATGATGTAGACTTAGAGATAGAGGGATGTATGTAGTATCACCAACTAATGTTCTAACTCATGTGAAACAAAATTCATATATGTGTTCGATGAGTTTAAAAATAACACATTATATTTTTTTCTCTCATAACTATTCAATAAAACCCCACTAGGAAGGCTATCATATTCCATTTTCTGATAAATGAAATTGTTTTGAAATCATGGGATTTTATTTGAAAATACCACATTAGTGCCCTTATAAAATAAGTTACTTATATAGTTAGATATCCATGAATGAAATGAAATTTTTTATATGAAAATTTTTTTCCCATAAAATAACCATGTAAATCAATTTCTCTAAAATTTTTATTAAAGGTAATATAATATTTATACCTCTATATTTACCACAATATAAAATTCCACCTTTATCTTTTGTCCATTGGTCATAGAGAAGTATCCCTCAATTATACCAGTATTTTTTAGATCTCATAATCTCATTAAATAACATAGTCATCAAATTTATTCCATAGGAATACCCTGGTACTATTAAAATAAATAATTTTCTTTTTTATAAATATGAATTATATTTTTATAATCATTGTTAGAATATTATGTACGTTTTTAAAAAATAACTATTATAAATTAATTGATTTATAATATTTTATTGAAAATGATAATTAAAAAATATAGAATAATTTTATTTTAAAAAATGAAAAACAATTTTTAATAAGTATATAAAAAATGACATATCAAATTTTTTTGGGTAATTTAAAAAAAATATTGATTTATTAGTCTATATGTTGAATAATTATTTTCAAAAATTATAGTTTTCTTTTCAACATTTTGGTATTTTAAAAGTATATTTATGTTTATAATATAATAAAAATTAACTTAATTAATATTTAGCTACACTAAATAAAATTAATTTAAATTAAATCAATATCATATTATATGTAAGATAAAGTTTATTTTTTGTTTAAAAACCAATTTTCTCTAAAAACAATTTCATCGTGCATAATGCTTATCTATCTAAATTAGTTAAATAAACCCCATAATATGAAAGAATTAAAATAATATTTATATATTATATATATATAAATATTTAATTAAATTTATATAATGATAATTAAAACTTATATAGTTACTCTAAATCCAACTTTTTCATGAGAAAACACTATTCGAAAAGCTTCTTTTTATCGCATATGTATTTCAAATTTTAATTTTAATTTTCAATTTTTTGTGAAATTAATTTGAAAATTTAAATTTGATTTTTTGATTTATCATAATTTATATTATGTATTATTTTCAACTCTATTTTTGACCTTAATGAATAGTGAAAAGAGAAAAATTAATCACTATGGTTATGGTAAAATAATATATCCTGATGTGTTAATTTAAAAAGAAAAGTGTTAAAATGATGTAAGACATCGATAAAATATATTTTAGGAAATATTTATACCTGAAAATTTATATTTATAATATGTGGTCCATTTATCATTTTTTTTTTAAAAAAATGTTGGAACATCATTTTCTTTAAAAAAATCCAACCGTTCCAGTCACTCCAATTAAAAAGACAACCCCTCTCTTGTCCACTTCAAAATATAGATGAGATTTTTAAAATTAAAAATATAACAATAGATGTTCCTTAATTAAAACCCCATAACATATTTTTTTTATCAAATATACATCCTATTAAGGATATTGGATCTAACATAAGGAAGTCATCTGAAAAATATTTTTAGTGTTAACCAATAATTTTTATTTTAATTATTCATACAACTCCAATAAACATTCATATGTTTTTATTATATAAAATTATAATTACCTACTGTATAATAATATTTTATTATGTTAATTTAAAAACATATATCCTTCTCCCCTTCCTTCAAATGTGATAAGAAATCATCATTTGTTTGTACAAAAGACTACCACCTCACGACTGGATATTATTAATCTTACAAAATGTATTATAGACGATTGTTTTAAGATGTGTGTACATTATATATATAATATTACTGATATATTTATAAAAATTAGGTTAATATATCATATATACCTTCTTTTTTCAAAACATTTAGGGATTTTATAACATTACTAATGTGTACGATAGAAAACCACATCACATAAAAATGTAAATCAGTTTGATAAAAAATTATATGGAAGGTAATAAGGATAAAAATAATTAATAAATGTGATATAAATTATATTATTATCATATAAAATTCTTCATTTTACTTTTAAATAGTTGTTACATTATTTTATTTCTTACACAAAAAAATGTTAATGTCGTTTGGTTCTATGTGTGGACTACCGCCTTCATGAAGTTGTGTTATTTTCCCCATACCCCCAAAACCTTAATGATTTATATCACTACATTTAATGAAATAATATATATATATATATTTTTATTATCATTCAATAATGTTATTCCATTACAATCCTTCTTTCTATAATGATCATTGATAAAGAAACATAACTCATGTGTACTTACATCCTACCAATTCCTTGATCGTAATGTAGTTAAATTCTCAAAAACTTATAAAAATATTTTTTATTAATTTATAATTTTTTTAATAAAATGATAGAGATATCATCATTATTATTTTATAGATTTTAATAAATGAACTATTTCACCATAGAGAACCTATGGACGTCAGTTTGTATATATAATCCAAATATCATCATAAAATACATTATAAACATATCTAATTTATTAATTGTAGATAAGATGATAATAAGAGAAAAAAAAATAAAAACATGGAAACATATCTTATATAGGTAATGAATTGTTATAAATATATTATTCGTGAAGATAAAGAACATATGAGATGCTTCAACCTCAAGTAAAGGTATATCATCTCAATTTCCTTTCATTGAGGAAAATTTAAATGTTTTAAAAGTATATTATTTTATTAGTTATATATACTGCCCCATTGAAATTTTATATCATTATTATTTCTACTCTAATGATTTATAATATTTTTTAATGTTACTTTTCATGGAAATTAAATTTCAAATCATCCCAATTTGGATAGGTAATTTTATTACTTAAATAATACAATTATATTTTAAAAAAATTATTTTTCATACATTGAAACATTTTAAAAATAATTAAAAGAATTTATTTATTTTGAAATTATAGTTTTATGATTTAAATTTATTTCCATTATTCATGTTCTTTTTTCAAAAATGAATATTTTAATGGAATTATTATAGTTGTTAGAGATGAAAAATTAAATGTTTTATTTTAATGTTTATATTGAAAATGAGTTTTCCTATCACCTCAAATATTATTTTAGGTTTGGATTTCATAATATGATTTCATGTTTTATTTAAAAAAACAGCATTTCCATTCTTCTCTGTTTTTTGTGGGTTGAAAATGTGTTTTGTAAGAAAATGTTAATTTTGTATTGAAATTTAGGTTTTTATTAAAATATTAAATTTAACATCCCGATGTAATTTTCTTATAAGTTTGAAATAATATTTCCAAATATTTATGAAAAATTGTAAAAAAAGTTTTTCATCCGGATATGGTGCATGATAATTAAATGAGAAATGGGTGTTCATTGATAGATCCATGTGAGGTAAATATATCATTTTTGATGAGTGAGGACATATTTTACTGGATGAGCCTGATCATTCATATTTTTTGCGGGCTCCTAGATATAACACCAATGTATTGGGGAATGTTCCATGTATTAAAAAATGAAGAAGGGTGTAAGGAAAGGTTTTATAGAGACCTGAATCTTGACGTACATGATATTACATTACTTTTGTGGAATACACAATACATAACAAAAACAGACACACAAGGACCATAATGGTTTAGTGTATTTGGAAACATGGAATGTAATCTTCTAATCGTGGTGAATGATCTTCAACATCTCCCATAAAGATCTTCCATTTTTTGTTTCCTTACCTAAAACCTTTCTTTTAGTCCTGGGGGAAAATAAAACATAAAAAGGGTGAGCTCAAATGCTCAGTAAGGGTAAGCATGGATAAAATAAAACATACCATATACATTTGAACCTAAAAACATGAACATAATGCTTAAACATCAAAATCTTGAGCAACGACATAAAACATGGAAGTACATAAGGCATAGATCATAATGGAACATAAATCTTGATAACATAGTATGGGAATAAAACATGTAATTATGGAATCCATTAAGCACAGGTAATGATTTCCATAGTAGCCAAGGCATTGCTGCCAAGACCATCTTAGTGGACACAGTCCCTTTCGGAATCGAGTTCACTCCTCATTCCAGTCCTGTAATACTGAACCAGATTGACTTAAGGTTCTAGCCATGTCTATATCATGAGATATAAATCATTACCCAATGCATTGGAGGTAGATATAGGTCCCACCCATCTCATAATGGATTCATTCTTACTTGTGACACAAAATAAACATACATCATTCATAAAAACCCAATAAATAAAATGGGTTTCATAAACATCATCTAATCATCACATAATCCATATAAAAGAAATGGATATCATTTCATAATAAGACAAGTGAAACCATGTAAATCCTAGAGACATTATACTTGAAACATACACATATGAAATATTGTCATCTTAGATGAAAATTGGTTTTGATAAAACACTTGAAATGGATTCTTGAGGAAAATACCCTTTTTTCTTCAAAATCATTTTCATACCACAAAATGTCATGCAATTTTAAAAAAAAGGATTTTGTTGAAAATATTCATGAAATATTTTGGAGGAATATTTATGAAAACAAGGCTTCATAAAACCGTAAAAATCTTTTCATTCCCTATACGTTAAAAAAACATTCTTCTTGTACTTTTGCCGAAAAAGTCAAAAAGTAACTTGTAGGGAAAATAAAAAAAAAGATTCCTTCCATACCATTGGGTAAAAGTCAAAATGGGTAAAAAGGAATTTAAGCATACATGAAACCATTTTTATTAAACATAGACATGGATGATAACAATAACCCTAGTAAATACTTACGAATAAACTATCTCTGATAAGAACGAGATTGAAATAGTTATCCCTTACCTTAGGTCTGATATGCTTCGTACATATCTGAACCTCCTGTATAATGATTTAAATAAAGTCATTGACTTATTACAGAAACATATTAATTGTTATGATATCATATATGGTTCACTTATGACTCTATATTACCTTTTTTTTGTAAATTCCATGTTAAAGAGCATTTTGGGTAAAATTGATTCCTTTGTCGTCCGTGTTTTGACTTGTAATTATTCATATTATTACTTAGATCATCATTAATTAATTCCTGAATATAAAACATGATTTATATATAATATATATTCATAATATATACAAATATAATTGATCGATAAATGTAAAGAAATACACCGTTCTTGGAGACGGTAGGTCGTACGTACACATGAACGTTGTTTTCGTTTCCTCATTGAATTGAATGGTATTAATTGGATGACATGCATATATATATACAAAAATCCAGTATCATTATTATGTTATATATTTCATGATTATTTATTATATATACTTTATAATCATGTATGAATGGTTAATCATTGGGAATGAATCTCATCGCGTCGTGGAGACGGTATTCCGTACGTACGCACGAGTGATGATATCGTTCCCATGATCATGGAATTTTATTGGAGTGTATGTATACTATAACAAAATCAATATCACTTTACAATAATCATATATATTTATTATTTACACCATTATACCCATCCAAGTAAGGTGGTGTTGGAAAATAGATTACACCACGGCGTGGAGACGGTATTCTGTACGTACGCACGCGAGGTGATTTCATTTTCTGTAGGATGGATAGATGGTGAAATAGGGTTGTTTAATACTTATAATAACATATCAGTATATGAGTGATACTGATGTTATTACTTCATAATGAAACAACCTAAGAAGAAGAAGTGGAAGAAAAAATAAAGTTGAAAGAATCGGTAACGGACATTACCTCTTATTTGAAGCGCCTCTTTGAGACCTCCTTTTAGGGCACTAAAATTGGTCTTTGAAGAAGAAAAATACCTCTATGATGTTTCTAAGGAAGTGGAGAGGATAAATGTTCAGGGTTTGGCCGAGTTTGAAGGCTCAAAGTGGTGTGAGGAAGAGAGGGAGGAGGTGCCCTTTTATAAGGGAGGAGAGGGGCACCTTTGGAAAAACTGAAAATATTATTTTATTGTCAAGCCATATTCGGTTTTAAATATCTTTAAATTCATTTATTTCGAAGATAAGGTGGGGATGGTTCAAAACACTCTCATCCAATAGAATTTTGACACGTTTAGTTTACTATTTTAACCTTATCATTTAGATTTAACTTTAAGTTAGATAATTATACTTTTACCGTGTCTTTTTGTGTTCTTACACTATAAGGTTGATAAAATTACTATAACAAGACAAAAGAACCCCAAGTTGTTTATTATTAATATATATAACCTTATATAAGTCATTTGGCAGAACCTTCTATTTTTAGGAATAAAATAACAATTAATAATATAATATTTGTTATAAAAACTATTTGATGTCAATTTTGACACTATTTAGTAATTGATTTTTGTGAAAATCATAACAGAATGATTAGTTCGAAAAACGATAATTAAATCAATAATAACATGTCATATGAACCTATAAATTTAGTGTAATTTATAAAAAGTCTCAAATTACATTTATTTTGGAATTTATAACATCAATTATTTCAATATTTCTTTAATAGGATAATTACTGCATCTTCTTGTCATAAATAAATTAAATTATTTAATGTATAAAAATTACAAATAAAATACCATTATGTAGGAAATATATTTTTCTTTCTAATGAATATTTATAGTAGAATTTATCTTATGTATAACCCTATATTAAAAATTATTTACTTATTAAACGTTGATTTTAGCTATTTTAACCCTTCTTTAAATAAATTAATAATAAATGTCCTAATCTAATACATGTGGGCCTAAATGGTCATATTTTATTCCTAAGGTTTTTTTTATCAAATTAAACTTATCCAATAGAATTAGGACATGTGTTAGGGTAACAATAATAACATTTTTACCTATAATTACCCTATTTACTTTTAACCGTGGTAAAAAAAGTGAAAAGTTACTATTCACCAAAAAATATTTTCATCTCATTGAACCACATTTTACTTTCTGACATCAACTGTGTCTCTTGGATTATTTAAATTCCACTCACAGAAGCGGTAAAATTATGTTTTATGTAAATTTGCAAATTCTTCTAAGAGGTGGGTAAAAGACGGTGAAAAGTTCAATAAAATTTTCATATATCTAAAATTATTATAAAATTAATCCAATGAATTTCATTGAACTTATATAGGTATTATGTATCAATTTTGACCAAAAATAAATTTAAATAAAATAAATAATTATTTAAATAAAAATTCGGTTTTTAAATAGTAACCGAGTGTTTTCACTATTCATCACAAATTGAAAGTTTTCAGAAAAATACCAAAATTTCACCGTAGGATAATTTTGATATTACGAATCCAAAAACGAAGTCCATTTTGAAAAATAAAATTTACAAAAGTTCAAAAAGTGGTTATTACTATTCATAACGGCTAGTATATAATAATATAATAATAATATCTCGTTTAGTGAAACTCGGTATTGCATACTACACATGCTATCGAGGAAGGTCGCAATTGCATGTAATGCAAGGCAAGTCAGGGATGTGTGTTGTGCAAACTCCTTTTGGTGTAGCGTACAACACAAGACATTAATTAAAAAGAATATTTTTCATAATATCTCGAGGTGTTACATTCTACCCCCCTTAAAAGGAATTTCGCCCTCAAAATTCGTCGGGGTTATAAATGGTTTACTACTCGAAAGTTTCATTAATAGAAACCCACATCATAAAAAGGAATACCATAACTTGGATTTAAAAATTAATGTATGAAACGTAACGGCTACCCAAATTAACTATTCACTGGGTTTTCACGTAGGAGAACATAGGTGAAAATATGGATATGGAAGAAAAATATAACCATCAAGTTCTGATGGAGAGTGTTAGAGAACATGGCTATGGAAAATGTGACAATCACAAAGACATAAATTTGTGATGATCTAGTGTACCATCTAATCCAACGGATATAAGGGCACTAGGACAACATTTTTTTTTTCAAGATCATTTCCCTAAAGTTGAAGAATTTGAATTAGAATAAATATTTACTTTATTTTGGTACAATCTCACTGTTGTTCATGCCATGAACAATTTCCACATCAACTCTTAATGAAATAAGTTGAATTTGTTATTCGTGAAGTGTTAGAAGATCATGTGATAGAATGAAAATTCATTCCATCTGTCTCAAACAAAAGGTTAGCAAAATTTATTAAATATACATAAGTCAATCTATAGTGAGATTAATCATATATGGTTCCTAAAATGGACTTATAGTTCATATATAATACTGCTTAATATAATAAAACTATTTTCTACTAAACAGGGACTTCCTGTAGGCCAATGGTAGGCGATAAAGGCCAGTCGCACTTCGGTTGTGGGTTCGATTCCCACAGCCTTGTCTGACGCGATGGGATGTCTCTCATCCTACAGGTTGTCCTTTTTCTAAAACTACATTACTATAACATCCCATCAATAATATCGAAAAGATTTCTATCCTTAAAAAACACTAACTTATGTCCAACATAATCCTTTCCAATCATTAGGCTTATCCAAAATACTACTATCCAATCTCATATTATAGTGAAAACTATTACCAAAGAGTTCATATAACAAGAATGTTAATACCATCATTGATCACCATATATCATGAGATATATCTTGTTGGTCACATTCCAATCATTTGAAGGCCTTAATCATGTATTCTCTTGAAAAATGAATAACCATTGAATCTTAGTGAAAACATGAGTGCTGTCAAAAGTTAACTTTTTTCACATACCAAAACCTCAAACCATGATATAACTATTTCCTTATATCAGTCATGAGCTCATGAATACCGTCAGACATTTCATTTTCTCCTTATCCCTTCATTATGTGCATATCATCTTTTTTCCAAAAATATCTCAATCACTTTCCATGGTTACCAGTACCATAAAATTATTGAAAACCACAATAGAACAATACATAAATATTCAAATATTCCATGATATTATATACAACATTATTTTGGAATCTCATTACATAAACACTTAATCATTCCACCACATCGTTTTCATATTCAACATTGCCAATAGTGATCGCATGTGACTTCCCTTTTTTCCTTTTCCTTAAGTGGTTCCTCATGTCGATCATCACTAACCCTTAGATTAGGGAATTTATTAGCATAATGCCTCATTTCCTTACACTTGATGCATTGAAGTGTTGGTGGTGCGTTCTCTGCAGTCTTTTATTTATTCACATCATTATAAACCCTTTTTCCATTACTTTAACACTGAGCTGCTCGATAAACTTATTTTCCTCACTTAAAACATTTTCTAGTCCCTTTATGACAATCTCTACCATGCTTTTTTCCACACATTGAGCATAAGGAAACATTCATCTTCTCTTCACCATTATTCTGAGATTTCTCCTTGAACTCCATCTTTCGTTTCTTGTCAAAACTATGAGATGGATATGTAACACCACCTTCCATTTCTACCTTGATAACACAATGCACAATTTCTTCATAGCTACTGAAGTCTCTTATAGCTAATTCCCTTCGAAGATTTGGTTTTATGCCACTGAAGAATCAATCAACATTACTTTCAGGCTGGATTATAAAGCCTGATGCATACCTTGAAAGCCTTGTAAAATTCGCTTCCTATACACCAACAGATTCATCATCATTTTGCTTTAGGTCAAGAAACTCCTTCTCCATATTTGTTCGATGAATAAGAGGGATGTACTTATTGAAAAATATTTTCTTGAACTCATCCCATTCTATGGACTCAATTTCATCTCTTGGCCTCGTATTCTTGATAACATTCCACCATTGATCAGTTTCACCTTCCAAACGATATACTGCTAAGATGATTTTATCATGTTCAGAACATTGAAGAACTGAAAATATCTTTTCATGGGTACTGATCCATTGTTCAGCAATAAGTGGATCAAAAGAACCACTGAATGAAGGTGGACGTTTCCTCATGAAGGACTCAATAGAATATTGTTCCCTTCTCTGCTCATTTGGAAGTCCATAATGATTCATATCTTGTTTAAGTATAGCAATAATATTTTTCACTCCATCTACCATAACATTTTTTTGTTCATGAGGGAAATCATTTCATTGTCCATTTCATTGATCAACACGGTTCCTTCGGGTTCCAGCCATCGTCTAAAACCGAAAAAGAATAGCGTGAGAGGAAAAAATCATGCTAGGGAAAACAACATAATAAAGGGAGAGTACCTTAAATATCTAACAACTTAGGTTTAATTCTAAGATCGTTACTGTAATTATAGGACTATAACCTATAATTATACTTAACCTTAGGGAAATCCCTAGACATACCTTAGAAATATCTCTAGGGATCACACTAAAGTTCTCGCATCCTTGTTTCCAAAGGATGACTCAACCTTTCCTCTGATACCAACTGTAGCGGTCTGGAATTACTTTCAGTGGACTATAATTGATACCTATTAGGGCACTCCATGGGTGTCTACACCCCCTGGGTGGGACACACCACCATCCCCAGGGGCATTCATTTCCTCATGAAGCCCTTGGGCGGAGAGCCATGCTTCGTCCAACGCTCACATGTGAGAGTTCCCAAGGATCAGATACATTCCTACCTCCTTTGCCTCTGATACCAACTATAGAGACCCGAAGCTTGATGTACATAGATATTACATTACTTTTTCAGAATACATAATACATAACAAATACAGACACACAAGGACCGTAATGGTTTAGTGTCTTTGGAAACATGGAACGTAATCTTCTAATCGTGGTGAAAGATCTTCAACATCTACCATAAAGATCTTACACTTTTTGTTTCCTTACCTAAAAACATTCTTTTAATCCTAGGGGGAAACAAAACATAAAAAGGGTGAGCTCAAATGCTTAGAAAGGGTAAGCATGGATAAAATAAAATATACCATATACATTTGAACTTAAAAACATGAACATAATGTTTAAATATCAAAATCTGGAGCAACGACATAAAACATGGAAGTACATAATGCATAGATCATAATGGAACATAAATCATGATAACATAGTATGGGAATAAAACATGTAATTGTGGCATCCATTAATCACAGGTAATTATTTCCATAGTAGCCAAGGAATTGCTTCCAAGACCATCTTAGTGGACAAAGTCCCTTTCTGAATCGAGTTCACTCCTCGTTCCAGTCCTGTAATACTAAACCAGATTAACTTACCATTCCAGCCATGTCTATCTCATGAGATATAAATCATTACCCAATGCATTGGAGGGAGATATAGGCCCCACCCATATCATAATGAAATCATTCTTACTTGTGCCACAAAATAAACATACATGATTCATAAAAACCCAATAAATAAAATGGGTTTCATAAACATCATCACATCATCACATAATCCATATAAAAAAAATGGATATCATTTCATAATAAGAGAAGTGAAACCACGTAAATCCTAGAGATATTATACTTGAAACATACAGATATGAAATAATGTCATCTTAGATGAAAAATGGTTTTGATAAAACACTTGAAATGAATTCTTGATGAAAATATATTTTTTTCTTCAAAATCATTTTCTTTTCACAAAATTTCATGAAATTTTAAAAGAAAATGATTTTTTTGAAAATTGTCATGAAATATTTTGGATGAAGCATCACAAAAACAAGGCATTATAAAACCGTAAAAATCCTTTAATTCGATATACATTAAAAAACATTCTTCTCGTACTTTTGTCAAAAATGTCAAAAAGTACCTTGTATGGTAAATAAAAGAAAGATTCCATCCATACCATTGGGTAAAAGTAAAAATGGGTAAAAAATAATTTAAACATTCATGAAACCATTTTTAGGAAACATGGACATGGGTGATTACAATAACCCCATTAAATACTTATGAATAAACAATCTCTGATATGAACGAGATTGGAATAGTTATCCCTTTCTTTAGGACTGATATGATTCGTATGTATCTGAACCTCCTGTATAAATATTAAAATAATGTCATTGAGTTATTACAGAATCATATTCATTGTTATGATATCATATATGGTTCACTTATTACTTTATATTACACGTTCTTTTGTAAATTCTATGTTAAAGAGCGTTTTGGGTAAAACCGTTTCATTTGTCGTCCGTGTTTTGACTTGTAATTATTCATATGATTGCTTAGATCATGATTACTTAATTCTAGAATATAAAACATGATTTATATATAATATATATTCATAATATACATATATATATTAGATCGATAAATGTAAAGAAATACACCGTTCATGGAGACGGTAGGTCGTACGTACGCATGACCGTTGTTTTCGTTTCCCCATTGAATTGAATGGAATTAATTGGATGACATACATATATATATACATAAATACAGTATCATTATTTTTCATATATTTCATGATTAATTACTAACTATACTTTATAATCATTTATGAATGGTTAATCATTTATAATGAATCTCATCGCGTCGTGGAGACGGTATTCCGTATGTACGCACGAGTGATGATATCGTTCCAATGCTCGTGGAATTTTATTGGAGTGTATGTATACTATAACATAATCAATATCAAATTAAAATAATCATATATAGTTATTATTTACACCATTATACCCAACCAAGTAAGGTGGTGGTGGAAAATAGATTACGCCACGGCGTGTTGACGGTATTCCGTACCTATGCACGCGCGGTGATTTCGTTTTCCGCAGGATGGATAGATGGTGAAATAGGGTTGTTTCATACATATAATAACATATCATTATATGAGTGATACTGATGTTATTACTTCATAATGAAACAACCTAAGAAGAATAAGTGGAATAAGAAATAATGTTGAAAGAATCGGTAACAGACATTACCTCTTCTTTGAAGCGCTTCTTTGAGACCTCCTTTTAGGGAACTGAAATTGGTCTTCGAAGAATACTAGGACCTCTAAGATGTTTCTATGGAAGTGTATAGGAGAAATTGGCATGTTTTGGCTGATCTTGAAGGTACAAAGTGGTGTGAGGAAGAGAGGGAGGAGGTTCCCTTTTATAAGGGAGGAGAGGGGAACCTTTGGAAAAACTAAAAATATTATTTTATTATAAAGACATATTCGGTTTTAAATAGCTCAAAATTGATTTATTTCGAAGATAAGGTGGGGATGGGTCGATATCCTCTCATCAAATAGAATTTGGAAAAGTTTAGTTTACTATTATAACCTTATCATTAAGATTTAACTCTATGTTAAATAATTTTACTTTTACCGTGTCTTTTTGTGTTCTAACACTATAAGGTTAATAAACTTACTATAACAAGGCAAAAGAACCCAAAGTTAATTAGTATTAATATATATAACCTTATCTAATTCATTTGGCCGAACCTCGTATTTTTTGGAATAAAATAACAATTAATAATATAATATTTGTTTTAAAAACTATTTGATGTCAATTTTGACACTATTTACTAATTGATTTTTGTGAAAATACTAACAGAATGATTAGTTTGAAAAAAGTTAATTAAATAAATACTGACATGTCATATTAACCTATAAAATTAGTTTAATTCAAAAAAAGTCTCAAATTACATTTATTTGGGTATTTGTAACATCAATTGTGTCAATATTTAATTAATAAGATAATTACTGCATCATCTTTGTGTCATAAATAAATTAAATTATATAATATCTAAAAATTACAAATAAAATACCATTGGGTAGTAAATCGTTTTATCTTTCTAATTATTATATATAGTTGAAATTTTCTTATGTATAACCTTATATTAAAAATTATTTACTTATTAAACATTGATTTTAACTATTTAAACCCTTCTTTAAATAAATTAATAATAAATGTTCTAATCTAAACCAAGTGGGCCTAAATGGTCATATTTTGTTTCTAAGGTTGTTTTTGGTCGAATTACACTTATCCAATAGAATTATTACATGTGTTAGGGTAAAAATAATATCATTTTTACCCATAAGAACCCTATTTACTTTTAACCGTGGTAAAAAAATTAAAAAGTTACTATTCAGCAAAAATTATTTTCATCTCATTGAACCAAATTTTACTTACTAAAATCAACTGTGTCTCTCGTATTTTTGAAATTCCACTCACAGAAGTGGTAAAATTATTTTTTATGTAAATTTGAAAATTCTCCTATGAGGTGGGTAAAAGACGGTGAAAAGTTCAATAAAATTTTTATATATCTAAAATTATTATAAAATTACTCCAATGAATTACATTGAAATTATATAGATATTATGTATCTATTTTGACCTAAAATAAATTTAAATAAAATAAATAATTATTTAAATAAAAATTCGATTTTTAAATAGTAACCCAGTGTTTTCACTATTCATCAAAAATTGAAATTTTCTAGAAAAATACCAAAATTTCACCCAAGGACAATTTTGATATTCTGAATCCAAAAACAAAGTCCATTTTGAAAAATAAAATTTACAAAATTTCAAAAAGTGGTTATTACTATTCATAAAGGCTAGTTCATAATAACATTATAATAATATCTCGTTTAGTGAAACTCGGTATTGCTTACTACACACACTATCGAGGAAGGTCGCAGTTGCGTGTAATGAAAGGCATGTCAGGGATGCATGTTGTGCAAGCTCCATTTGGTGTAGCGTACAACACAAGACATTAATTAAAAAGAATATTTTTTATAAAATCTATGGGTGTTACAGGTTTTCTCCAATGAATTTTACTATTCTTTATTTATTTAAAAGAAGAGTTTAGAATGGGTGATGAATTTGATAATCAATCTTTCAAAAATGTTTTTTATATAACTCTTATATGATTTAAAGATTTTATCTCAAAAAAATGTGTTTTCTATTTCCTGTAAAAATGATTTATTTACTTGGTTCAATAAATATTGAGATAAAGCTAAATAATTTATTAGTTTTTTGTGATATTCATTGGAATAATGTTTTTTTCTTTTTATATCCATTATTGAGTTTTTTTCTCATCCTTCATTTTTAAATTTATTTCATAGTGTTTATTGATTAGTAAGAGAAAACAGGAACTCATGTCTAAATTCAAAAATATTTTCCATGCAATGAAATCATGTTTTATTTTAATTGTTTTATATTATTCGATCAACTTATACTATATAAAGTGTCCAAATTATATATATGTATATTTTGGTAATTTAAATATTATTTCCATGATATTTATAACTACAAATCTAAAATAACCTTGGTAATGGAATAAAGTAATTTTTTTGTCGAAATACACTATAATATATAATTTTTTAATAAAAGTACATACAGTTGGTATCATAACACTTATTAGATATAATTAGATTTTTGGACATTTTTAAAATAATTACCATGCAATATTTTATATTATGGAAAAATTGAAATTACATACAATTTTTATATTATAAATTTTCATCATATATAAAATTCTTATTATAACTATTTCTTTGTGGATGAAACTAGGAAGCTCTAGTGGGAAATAACTTGGAGGTAAATATATATCAATATTAGCATATATATTGTAATAATTGTAAAAGTGTCTCTTTGTTTAGTGATTTATTAGTTTATTGAATATTATAATGGTTGTGGTAACCAAGAAATAGAGTAGATATATCTACCACACAGCAATAGGTTTGTAGTGGTGGAATTCCTTAGAGAAACCCTTCTATAAAAAAATGGCTCAATTGAACCTATTGTTTTCAAATGATGGATTACTTTATAAAAATGAATTTTTATTTCACTCGATATTCAGAATTTCAAAAGATAAACCATTCCAATTATTGTTTTGAACATTAAATTAATCAATGGTGGTTTTTTTATAAGGATATCAGAGAGAATGATCGTCTTCGTTCTATAGAAGGGTACACTTATAAAAATATTTGTAATGAAAAATACATATGTAATATTTTTTAGGAAATGAATAGAAAAACAATTCACAAAAGTGATGAATTGTTTTTAATATTTTATGCATACATACAATGATAAATTAAAATGGTTTTCTAGGTATATACATGATCTTATTCATGAAAATGATAGTAAAATTTATAAATTATAATTAGTGATGAATCCATGTTTAGGAACAAGGTTTTCAGCCTGAGTATTTAATCTTTTTTAGAATTTTATTCATTGACATGAGAAATTTGAAATAGATTTTTATAAAATGAATGTTCCTTGGGTTAAATATAGTAAGATATAGTTAAGGTCAATAGAAATGGATAAGAATTCACCCATGAAATGTATAAATAATCCCCATAAATTATTTATGTTCATCAAATAAAATTTCAAAAAAAAATTAGAAGGATATAATAAGTGTATCTTGTGTGTCTATTTTGGTCATGTGGATGATGAATATAATGAAAATATTCCGAAAAAACAAAATATTGGTGTAACCAATAATAATCTAGTGGTGAGGTGTTATAATTGTAATTATTTTTTTCATAATTTTACTATGTGTCTGAATTGAGTTCTACTGAACATAAACCATCAAGATCAGAAATAGAATCGGGGAACAAAGTTATTTTCTAGTAATATATTTGATGTTGGACCATAAAATGAATTTTTGATAGGTACGGTACCTATTTACTGTAATTATCCCAAGTTTATAATTGACTCAATGTCTTCAAAATACATTCATTTATGATATAATTTTCTAGTGAAATTAAAATATCACTACATGAAAATATTATATTAATTTTGGTGAAAACGTTGTGTGGATATATTAAAGAAACCAATATATATATAAATATCCTCATTGTTATTATTTAAATTATATTTCATCTAAACATTATTCAAATTACCAAAATAGTGTACTGTATCATTATTAGTATGAATTAATTTTTTTTATCTTTTTCAAGATATTATATTTGGAAATTAATGTTTTGTTTAATGATTTCATGCTTTAAATAACCTTCCAAGAAGCTGAAAATTTTATTAGAAAAGTATGTGGATGTTACCTGGATTATATTTTATAATTTAGATTTACTATTAAAAATATTCTGGTTCTAGTATAAATGAATACAATGATGTCAATCCTGAGGATTTACATGGTTTTTTCCCTCAATGGATTGTTAAGATTATTGAGTTATTAGTGATAGATTATAATACTCTTTATAATCCCAATTATAAAATTCATCATGTTGAAAATTTTAATTAAAGAATATAATATTTGAGTTTTAATTAAATGTTTTCATTCATCATGGCACTACATCATTGTACACTATAGTTTTTTAATAATTATTATTCAATGATAATTTTCATAGATTATCAATCCTTGAGAAACATCCCCCAAAAAATAATTTTCTTCAAATCGATGATTTGTTCATCGTCACTACGGAGGATTAAATTTGTAAGGTTGATATATGGTTATTATACCATCAGACGACATAGAAATAGGATTACATTATAAATATAGTGTATTAGACTATTTATGGTAATTTTAATTTTGTGGTGATTCCATTTGGGTTTTCTAATGAACCTGTTTCATTTTCAGGAATTATGAATATATTTTTTAAAGAGTTCTAGGAAATGTTATGGTTTATTTTTATAGATTTTATTGCTTTATATTTTTAAATTTAGTATTTACATGAGAGAAAAATACAAATCATTAATAAAAACTGAAAACTAAAAAGAAACATTATGGAAAATTTAGTAAATGTGATTTTTTATTTCATCAAATTTCATTCCATTGTTATATTGTATCTAAATGTTGAGTCTACGTTAACCCTTTTAAAACCATAGTTGTTGATGATTGGAAAATAACAAAAAAAGACACATATATAGATATTTTCTTAGTATAGTGGGTTAATATATGTGGTTTTTAAATCATTGTTCAATTTTATATCCCTTTGACTATGTTGACTCGAAAATGATTATAATTAAACTAAAGAAATGAATGTGATGATTATTTCAGGAGAAAAAATAATGATTGATGATTTCTTCAATATTCCACCACCTTCTATAAATAGATAATTTTTTATCTATAATGAAGATTCATTAAAGGTACTTTGTTGTGCCCTGATTCATAATGATCCGGTAATTTCTTATATTACATGTATTATTTTTTGAAAAATTATCAGGTAAGTAACCCTATACGAGATATTGAATTTTTTTTGGTCTTTTTCTTTAAAAAAAATTATGAATCAATTTTTTTTAGTAATGTGTGAAATATATATTAATTTTAAATTTTTATTAAATATATTTGTTGAAAATGAATTGAAGATTAGAAAAAAAATACGGAAAAAATTATTGAGGACAAAATTTTCAAAATTCATTACTATCCCATGAAGGAAAAAATGTAGTCAATTTTATGAGATAGAAAATGAATGCGACATTATCCATTTTAAGTTTTGAAAAATACCCGTTGGTTATTGATTTGATGATTTTTACCAGAATTATTTGATTCAGGGATATCCAATATTTTGAATCTTATTTCAGTGTAGCATAAATTGTCATAAATAATTAAGAACCTAAAAATAGTATCATGTTATATAGGATATGATATTAGTAATATTATTTGTATATTTCATGATTTTAATTTTTATGAAGAAGTTTTCATTTGGATTAGACAATTATTATGTGTTCTTTATGATTCCCAAATCAAGAAACAGTTGTTGGAAAACGCTTATAGTTCTCTATTTTCGATTCATCTAGATTGCATTATGATTTATATAGAACATTTGGGATATTAATGGTTAAATGGATGAAAAATATATATTTCAGTAATTATCCTGAAAAGTTTTACATTCATAATAATCAAAGAAGATTGAAAATTACTGACGTAAATACATCATTCATTACCAGTTCGAGAGTAGAAATGGGAAAATATTTCAACTAATTTCAGGCTGGTATCTCCAAATTTTTCTCTAGGTCACTATGTGATTTTTGTTTTATTGAATTAATAACTAAATCATCCCAACTATTTACCATTCATATATAATTTCTTTATATTAGATATCTAGATTATATCTAAAGGGTACAAGAATTCTACTATCTATTGTATCACACCATGATCCCAAGTTCACATGTAGTTTTTACAATGGACCAAAAAAATATTTCAATACAAAATTTAATTTAAATACATCATTTCATCCTTAATATAATTTATAGTTATATAGAATAATTTATACTTTTCATTATGTGATTCATTATAGTTTTCATTATTTCCATGAATGATGGGATAAATATCATTCTCTTTTTGTGTTTTCATATAACAAAAGTCTTCATTTCACTATAATGGTTACACCATCAATGGTATTATATGAAACAGTGTGTCAAACATTATAAATATAGGATGAATTATAAAAAACGATGGGGATGGAAATAGAGTTGGTAAATAAAATGGATGAGTACTTGTAGTTGTTTCAATAACATAAGTAGATGGATATGAGAAGACATAAAACTTGTCTGATAACTAGAGGAATCATTCTTTATAGGATGGTGGTCATGTATTTCTCAAAGTATCCAAAAGGTAAAGTGTAATACAATTTCATAAAAAAGGGGAATATTTGACAACGGATCATTAGAGTATGGGATATTAATATAATTTTGGTTTGGTTTCACATTTATTTATATTCCTCTATGTTTATCCCAGGTACAAAATATATTTCATGATTCAATGTAATATAACTATGTTTCATATTCACATCATGTTTCAAGCCTTGAATTAGTTCTATTTTAATTGAATCATTTTTATGTGGAATAATTTGTTAATATTCATTAAAATATTGATACAATTTATTAGAATATGGTGATTCACCAAGTTAAGTTTTTATGGAAAACCATATGGTTGAAGAAGACACATGGGAATAAAAAAATGTTGGTGGGAATGATATCTCTGCTTTTTTAATAATTTAATTAAATAAATCGGAATAAATTTAAAAAAGGAAATATGAATGTATAAAAAACTATGTAATAATAGAATTAATAATGTTCACATTTAAAAATAGTAATTAGATTGTTATATTCATTATAAAAATATGAAGTATATTTTTCAAATGTAAAATTATTTTAATTTTTATCTTTTAAATTAATGTTTTTATTTAAATATATGATTTATAAAATTTTAAAAAAATTATTTGAAAATATAAATAATTATTTTGAAATCATCATATAATAAGTAACATGGAAGGAAATTTTATATTTTCTTCATTCAATATTTATTTTTCAATCATTATTTAAGAATAATGATTTATTAAAAATGTCATTTCAAAAAATTAATGAATACAAATGTTCCATTATTTTTTCAGTATGAATTTATGTAACATAGTTATTATATTGTTTTATTTACTCATCTTAAATTTTTTAAATCATTTATTATTGGATTTTATTAAATGTTTATTTTCCTGTTTAAAATTTGGATTTTATTAAAAACAATTTTAATGCGAATAATGGTTCTCCGTTTAAATTAATTAAATAGTCACATAATGCGAATAGATTTAAATTAATTATATATATTAAATATCATTTCATATTGATTTATATTCATAAAATTGGGATTAGTAGTGGGTTTGTTAATATAAAATAAACATTTTCTTGTAAAATACTCTTTTTGAATTACTGCTTTTACATCACGCATATTAGTATAATTTAAAATTTATTTTTAAATATTCAAGGATTAAAATTCATTAAAATAGATTCAATATTTTGAATAAGTATAAATTATATGATCCAATATGGTTGAATTAATTTTTTTCATAATAAATAATAAAAAATTTATATCTAAATTAAAGATTAATGTAAAAAAGAGTTCTCAATGGTCTAAACTAAAAAGATGAAGGTTTAAATAAACAAAAAAACATGTCTAAAAATTATTTAATTGGAAATTTCCTCATTATAATGTTTATTCTTTGATATATACAAATTTTGAGCCTTTTTGGATGTCAAAAACATTGTTACATAATTTTATTTTAATGAATTTCTAGATGGGATGTCATCATACATTTAAAATCCCACCCCATTTCCTATCCCCTTCACCAGATCAAAGTACGTTTCCCATCCCATAAAATCAAATATATTTATTTATTTCCCCAAACACATACTATTAGCCTTTTAATTATAAATCTATCTTAATAATTCTTTTGGTGATAATCCAAGGAGGTTTCCTGAAAAAGATATATTGTTTTGCTACAATAATTTTAATTATAATTCTTATTACATATAATAAGAATATATTTATAAAATTATTATATTATAATATAAAGATCTAAAATATAATAATATTTCATTATATTAATTTAATAACAAAAATCAATATAGACTTTTATCAAATTTGATACAAATTCATAATTTGTGTGTAGGGTGAACTACAGCCTTGAAACCGATTTCTTTTTTTTCATCACCCCTATAATAAATTCTCATAATAATGAATTTAAATTATATATAATATATTTTTAACATATTTATTATTTTTTACCTAATATATAACACACTCCATATTACTTTAAGTTATATGCGGGAAATGATAATATCGCTCGTGTTGGCGGTAGACTACCCCCTCATGAAGCGATGTGATCAGATTTCACTAACATTGTACATGGAAGATAATAATTATTATTATAAGGAATAAATGAGATATAAATTAAATAATTGTGATATTAATGTTATATTTTTTAATTATCAATTTTAATGAATCAATTTATTTCATCTACATAAAAATTATATAATCATTCGTGAGTATGTAAGGACTACCACCTCTAAAATTTGGCGTGATTAGTTTTCCATCATCAAAACATATGTATGATATAAAAAAATATAATGAAATAGTATATTAATTAATATATTACGACCATTATTTAATGTTGCAGATCATCATTCCATAATGACCATTGAAACGTGGAAATATTATTATCACGTATTGGTGACCAGCCATCTCCACGGTGGAAATATAGATTATTTTTTATAACAATCTATTATGATTGGTTCTATAATCATTATTGTGGTATAAAAATTATAATTATTTCATTTTTTTATTTTGAGTATGTTTAAAAACCTCCTCATTAATAATTTTCATCTTACATAATTCATATTGGCAATATAAGACAAATATATTCAGACATCAGATGTAAAAATAATTGACTACGTAATTGTATATTAGATGGTAATATGTAAAATAAAACAAATAATAAACATGATATAGTTTTATATTATTGTAAATAATTATCAAATGTTTATGATTAGATAAGTTATATAACATACGTGATGGTATAGACTCAAGTTAATGATCTTCGTCACAATTTACATTCATTAAGGCATATATTAATTGTAACATCTTGGAGTTTCCATGTAAGGTTTTTTATTTATATTGAATTATTTTGAGACCGTAAAAATCAATGGCACATGTTTCCGAGCTCCTGAGATCCCGAAACCAAATTCTTAACTTTTTTATGGTACGTTCAATAACCATGCGGGTGTGATTTTCTATATTTTCAACAGTTGATTGGATCAAAAATACTAGATAAACATTGAAATAAGAACACTTGTATTTACTTAAAAATTACACAACTATGGTCAGAAAGGGGTGAGAAGAAATTTTATTTTTCAGGCATTTCGAGAAAAATAATTAAATAATTTAAAAGAAATATTTTCATTTCTTTCTAACTTATGAGTGGCAGACAACAACACCACGAGGTAGAAATTAGGTAGAGGCGATGCACATTAATGAGGCTCATTAATGAATCGTTAAACTCACAGTGCAACGATGCATTAATGACACATAACAGCAATATTGTTTCTTAAATAAAATGGTGTAATAACATGATGTCGCGTCAAAATGGGAATGTTTCGATGTCCACCTATTTATAGTTCGATGTGTTGGGGAAATATGGAATAAATTTGTACGATTCTCGCAAAAACCTCTAACATTCTTCCACCCCATTGAAGATTGATGAACGCATGTAGAACTTCATCATCTTCGATGACCTTTGAAGATCATATTCAGGAAGCAACATCAACAACTTAAATCCCACGAGAATGAATGTCATAGAATGAGACGTCATAAGAGTTAGGGGTTATTTGTTTTTAAATTTTTCCATCATTATTATTTAAAAATGCCTAGTGCGGATTAACAAAAAATAGGGAAAACTGCGGACCCTGCGTTCCTGTGGAATGGGTGACGTATTTAGTGTTTTTTATTCAGGATTGAATTATTATTGTTGTTTGAATAAAAAATTCTTAGACCTCTATTGTGTTGTATAATTATAATCTGGAGGGAGTGGTTCGACATAAACAAGGTCTGAGCCCCTGCATCGTGGGCGTTCTCAATGGAAAAAACTCCTGAATTGACGGAAAGACATATCTGAGACCTTCAAAGTAGAGTGAATGTTCCTTAGAGAACGCATTTGAAAGTAGTGAAAAAATGGACCACTGGTGCAGACCTGGTGGTCCGTGGAAGAGTCCACTGACAGTGGCCTATGATGGTGGCAGTGTCCCAAACTGTGCGCTGGACAAGGGTTCGCTGCACAACGGGTTGCGATGTAGTGAATGATGTCACTGGCTAGGATGATAGGTGGATGCGTCAGATGCGGTTATTCGATAGAGGACATGGCATTGAGCCGCTTCCCACACGATGGGCTACGACCGCACAACTATGGAAAAGGAGGAACCCCGTGGGGTGATGACAGTGGACAGACATAGCATCTGGCCACATCCAACGAGGTGGACCAGTCTGCCTCTTCAAGACTGGGAAGGGTGTGAACCGCCCACCCGACCGGACCCACACAGCGAGCTGAAGACGTATCTCACCAGGTCGGACCAGTGCTAGCATACCAAAACCACACCCAGTGGGACAAACCCGCACCTAAAGTGATGGACCTGCACCCTCTTCGGGTCGGACCGGACTAGACCAGGTGTTTGGGCGACTCGGCGGCCTGGACCCTCGACTAACTGGGCTGGCTCTAGCGAGGCATGTTGAGGCAAACCCACTATCTAGGCTGGTCCATAATGGCCTCACCGCGCACCGGGTCAGGTCGAGTCTATCTTAATAAATGAGGTGTATGTGGGACCTTTGTGTTGGGTTGGTCTGGTCGATATGGCCATGTCAGATAGGACCCTATCGCAACTGGGCTCCTGGTTACTAAAATGCTCATATCTTGAAAATCATGCATCCGGTTGATGATATGTTTGCGGTGTTGTGACCCTATCGATCAGTTGAATCTTTTGGAATACTATATGGTGACTTTCATTGATGTTGAGATGAAAAAAAGGACTTGATGGGCGTTTCACCCAAACACACTATGTACAGAACCATACGATGGGATGAGATCTGAAGACTGCTGACTTTTGGCCCACAGGATAGCACCTCTCTGTGAATTGGCAGGCCCACAGTAGGAGGCACCTCTCTGAGATATTGTATGACCATGGTACGCAATGGGTAGGAGTACCTCATTAGGCCATGATTAGTGGGAAGAACATATCTGTGACTTTGCAGGACCACAGTATGCGATGAAAAGAAGTACAAAAGCAGTCCAAGGATAGTTGAAAGAACCATCTCGTGACATGGACGACCCACTTTAATCCCAAGAGGAGGATTTCTCTGGCAGCTAAGGTGTTCGATGATGTGACTAATGATGGTAACTACACTAACCTAGAATATACCTAGTGTGATTTGTCATGTGTATCGTGATTTACATTGAGGAATTGTTGTGTGGTTTTTACATTATTTTTTGGGGTCCTACTCAGAATTATGTTACACTCCCCTACACGGGCTTCACATGTACTTGTTATGTCTGGTGCAGAAGACTGATGTTGTGACAGGTGTGTTCAAGGAGATGAGACTGATGAATCCTACGACATTTTACTTGGTGGCCTAGGATCAGGTGGATCCAAGAAGGACCGGGTGAACATGATATACAACTTCGGCTTCCTTTAGATTCACTACTCTCATGATATATTGGGGTTTTTTTCGGATGACCATCATGGTTTTATTTTTGTACATTTTTTTCAGTTCATTGTTGGGTTTGTATTTCAGTCCACATACTATCAGTTGTACTTGCACTCATCTTATATTTAGTGGTACTTGTTTCCACTTTTAGTGTGTTGGTATGTGGTTGCCTTTGTGTGAGCATATAGGTACATAGTAAAATGCCTCCAACTTAGAGGTTTATGACTTCAACGCTAATCGCCAACCCCAGGCAATCGGGATGCGGGCTTGGGGTACTCACGACACGGGCCCTAGGGGACGGGTTGTGGAAAAGTGGTATCAGAGGGCTATCGGTTCCCCATCAATGACTGAGAGGATTTGTTTTTTGGGGAAATAGTGTTATGATTTGAGGATCTAATATTCATATTTGGGGAGTCCAGTGTTGGTGCGGTGGCCGACATATCCATACACTACGACCTTGAATTCTGTTTTTGGATTAATACATTAAAAAAAACTTGTTGCATTAGTGTTTAATTATTTTGAATAAAACTATGCTCGCATGGTATAACCTTTTAACTGTGTTACATCTTGATCTATCTCTAAATTCATCCATGTGGATGACAATCTGCGATTATGATATCAAGTCGTGAGGACAACCCTCCTATAGACGATGTGTTCGTATATATACTTGTTCTAGAGATGGCCCCACTGGGTAGTGCTCCAGCGCTACAACCACCCAATGGTCAGTATCTATTTTTGGCGGTTCTGATAGGGGAAATTAGTAGGCTCAATTCAATACATATGTTTCAGAGATACATACCTCCCTGGATCAGAGGAGAAACAGATCCTCAGGTCACTGAGGACTGTCAAGAGGATTTGAAGCGGGTCATCTGCTTAGTTAATACAATGCCTAACCATATAAAGATCTTGTAAATGAGACTTCTATAGGGATCAATTGGGAGATTATGGATTTTGACCATCCAGTCTCACGATGAGGTGAAAATTACATGGGTTGACCTAATGAATCTTTTCTAGGAGGAATATTTCCCTATGACCTTGCACTATGTTCACATCCAAGAGTTGATTCACCAATTGTAGGATTTCATAAAAGTGTCTGAGTATTCAGCATGATTCACAGAGCTTTCCTGATACTCCACAAATATGGTGTGAGAATCTTTCTTCAGTTCTCGATATTTTAATTAGGGACTCAGATGGGAGATCAGGCCTTCTGTGGTGTTTCTCATCATCCCTACCCAGGTCGGGGTGATGGAAAGATCCCTTCTGATGGAGAGTGTTTTCGTAGAGACAGAGACCACACCTAGTGATACCAGTAGACCCTAGGTGATAGAGTCTTTTTCAGGTAGATGATAGTAGACATGTTTTCCCAAATGACTTAGGTCATTCAAGGGCCAAACCCTGGGCTTAGGATCGGCAGTGCGAGGCTACCAGGTCAGAGGGAGTCAGACGGGGGCCACTCATTTCAACTCATGCTAAAAATTGATACATAAGGAATTTGTCTTCTTGAACCTATGTAATGATGACCATAAGAAGATCTAGGGGACTCCGAGGTATTGGTAGAGACTCTAGAAAGAAGATATGTAGGGTGGCAGATGTAAAAGGGGAGCTAGCCGAGTGGCAGGTGGTGGGCGACTGTACAAGGTGTCACTGCCACCACCCCCATGTGGTCCACCCCGACGTCAAGGAGCTTGAAGAATGGGGTGATCTCAGATTTAGGAAGCGTCAGCTTATGACCACGACACTCTAGAAATGATATAAGGTACGATCTATGTCTTCTCCACCCTAGTTTCAGTACTTATCGACAAAGGTTCTAGTCACTTCATCCTTTCCATGACTCATGTTTGGATCTTGTATATTTTGGTGGATCCATTTGATTAATCTATATGGCTATTGTCTCTTACAATATAGGATTAAACAATTACACATTGTTGTAAGCAGCTTGAGAATACTATATGAGGTGAGATCTTTGGCTGGGATCTCCTTATATTAGAATTCAGGCCTTACGACATCATCTTGGATATGGACAGGTTATCCAAGGTCCTTGTTCATATCGACTATTTAAGGCTTACAATGTGGTCTGACCATGAAGACAGGACAATGTTTTCTTAACAAATGAGAACGAATCCCTTACAGTGTAGGGAATACTCCCTAGGAGGAGGGTATAGCCGATAACTCACTAGTTGGATAGCCTCATGTAGGGTTCATTGGAGGAGATGATTCTATGATTCCGTGAATTGGTGGATGAGTATGATGATTTTTTTAACTGATGAGGTTCCAAGTCTACCTCTCCGTAGAGAGGTAGACTTCTATGTCGACCTTTACCCCTGGATGGCTCCGATATCTACATTGGCATATCTAATGGCTCCTATAGAGATTCATGAGCTGAGGGTATTGCAAGAGTAATTGTAGGATAAGGGGTATGTGAGGCATAGTGTTTCACCATGTGCAACCCTGATGCTTATTGAAAAGAAGGCAGATGGTTTTTTGAGGTAGTGTGAGGACTTCTGGTGCCTGAACCCGGTGACCTTTAAGAACAAGTAGATACATCCCATAATTGATGTCCTCCTCAACCACCTCAAGGGAGGGAAGTGGTTCTCAAATATAGACCTCAGATCAGGCTATCAACAGCTTCAGGTATGGGATGATGATGTACCGAAGACAACCTTCAGGTGTCAGTATGGCTACAATGAGTTCATAGTGATGCATTTCAACATGACCAATTCCTATGTAGTGTTAATGGGAATCACAAACAATATATTCCAACCCTACCTTGACCAGTTCATTTTGGTCTTCATCGATGACATCTTGTTGTACTCATCATTGGAGGAGGAGCATGTTGTACGCATGTGGATAGTTCTAGATACACTATGATATTACCAACTTTATGGTAATCTCATGAAATGATTATTTTGGATTCGGCAGGTCTATTTCTTATGAAACATCACCTACGAGGCCAGATTTGTAGTAGATCCAGTGAATATAGAGGCTGTGCTTTCATGGGAGAAACCTAAGATCATGACTGAGGTGTGGAAATTCTAGGGGTTGGCTGGTAACTATTAGAGGTTCGTAACTAATGTTCTTAGGGTAGCATCACTCTTATTGGAATTAACAGAGAAGAGACAACCCTTTGTGTGGACAAAGAAATGCTAGGAGATTTTCCAGGCACTGAGGCAGAGTCTGACTATTTCCCCTATCTTGTGACTACCAGAGAAGGGTGTTGGGTATGTAGTTTACTATGAAAAATCAAGGACTTGGAACAGTTGTGTCTTGATACAGGAGAAAGCGGTGATCACATATGACTCACGGTAATTGAGGAAGCATGAGCATAACTACGCGACCAATGATCTAGAGTTAGCAGTGGTGGTCTTTTCCTCACATATGTGGTGACACTACTTTATGGTTGAACAATTTATAGTATACTCCAACTACAATAGTCTTAGTTATATCTTCTCCAAGGAGGACCTAAAACTGAGATAGCGACAATGGACAGAGTGCCTCCAGGACTATGATTATGAGATAGTCTAGAGTTCTGGAAATTGGAATGTTGTGGCAGATGCACTCAGTATGAGGACTGAGTTGTAGTTGTTGATTGTGGCGATAGAGTAGTGAGACGTGATGTGGATATCCTTAATGGATGATGATGATGTTGCTTACATCTAGTAATTGTCTGTTACTACACCAATATTGTAGATTTTGAGGGAGGTATAGGTGGGGGATATAGACTGTGAGGCCTTAAATTATAAAATATCATCAGGATGGGTTCATGAGTGTTTTTCTATAGGTAGGTATCACATCACAATTTTTTGGGAATGCACATTGGTAATATTGCTGTTGTGGGAGAGGGTGTTGAAGGAGTTTCATACATCTCCCTTGGAAGTCTTTCTTAAAGTGGTGAAGAAGTGTCAGGACCTCCGACATCATTATTGGTGGAAAAGGATGAAGAAAGAAATGGCCATGTTCATTTCACGATGCCTCACTTTTCAGAAAGTTAAGGTCGAGCACAAGGTTCCAGTAGGCTTGACATAGCCACTTGAGGTACCAGAGTGGAAATGGGATGGTAAATCGATAGACTTTATCATAGGGATGCCATGTATTTCTAAAGGTAATTATTCTATTTGGGTGATCATGGACTAAATCACCATGGAGTCTCACATCCAACACTTCAAGGAGTAGTGACTGGAAGTCAGATTTGGACGACTCTAAATCCAGGATATAGTGCGGCATCATGGGGTTCCTTAGACTATCATCTCATATTGGGACACAAACATTAAATCCCTATTGTGTAATGAATTATAGGCTTTTTTGGGATGCATCTGCATTTGATCAAAACTTTTCATCCCCATACGAATGGTCAGACAAACCAGACCATTCCTACCTTGGAAGACATGCTTCGTGATTGCATCCTATACAATGTTCGTAGTTGGGAGGACCACCTACCACTAGTTGAGTTTGTATAAAACAACAAATATCACTACACCATTGACAATTAAACATTTGAGGCCTCATACATGCGGCCTTGCTGATCACCCATATGCTGGACAGTCCTAGGGGAGTCGACATTCATTGGTCTAATGTTGGTATGGGCTACAACTGAGTTGGTGCAGATCATCCAACAGCAGACGAGGACTGCACATTTCAGGAAGAAGTCTTATGACAATTATAGATGGATTCCCATGGTGTTAGAGGAGGGAGATCAAGTGTTCCTTTGGGTCTCACCCAGATAAGGATTGCTGAGATTTAGTTAGGGAAGTAATGTATTTTTGATGTTCATTAAATAAATTTAGTTCCTGAGCAGAGTTAGAAAGGTGGAGTAGTACTTAAAACTTCACCTAAAGATGCACCAGGTGCATGAAGTTTACCATGTGTCATATCTGAGGAGGTACATGCATGATCCATCACATGTCATCGACTGGGGAGAGTTGGATATTGACGATGGGTGACGTTTGTAGATTTCCAAGTGGATATAGAGGTTTAATAAGAGAGGGTCCAACGTAGGAGGTGAATTCTTATTGTAGGGTCCGATGGAACCATGAAAATATCTAGAAGAGAACATGGGAGATAGATGCTCAGATTTGTGTTCAGTACCACCATCATTTTTTAGATGTTTTTTTATTTCAGGGATATAAATTCCTAATGTGGTGATAATGTAATGTCTCATAATTTCAATGTATTATTTTATTTATATGGAATTATTTCGAGACTGCGAAATTCAACGGCATAAGATTACGAGGTCCGGAGAGACCGGAATGAAAATTTGAATATTTTTTAATGTGCGTCTAGTAAACGTGAGTTTTTGATTTTTAATCCTATGAACTGTTGCATTAATCGAAAATCCATGGGTGAAGTTAAACTCAAAGCACTGGGATTCACCTAAAAATTACATAAAATCAACCAGAAAGGGTCGAGAAAAAATGTTATTTTCAGAAAATTTCAACAATAAAAATAAATTAATATAAAATAATTATTTTATTTTCTTTCTCAGATTTGAGTGGAAGACTGTGACATTGTGGGGCATCGACGAGGTGGTGACGATGCACATTAATGAGGCTCATTAATTTCTCATTAAACTCAAAGAATAACAACACTTTAATGACGTGTAACAATGACACTTTTTCTAAAATAAATAAGTGTAATGACCCAACATCACTTCATAATGGTAACACTATGATGTTCTCTTATTTATAGTTCGATGAAATAGGGAAATAAGGATTAAATTTGAAGAATTATCTGGTGAACCTCTGACAGAATACCACCCCAGTGATGAACGACAAACGTTGGCGGAACTTCATCATCTTTGACGCCTTTCAATGATCAAATATGGGAAGCAATGTCGATGTCTAAAATCCCTAGAGGATAAATTTCATTGAATATGACCTCCTAGAAAGTAGGGGTTATTTTCTTTGTAATATTTTCCCCATTCTAATTTCAATAAGATGAACGTGGTTTAACCCACAAATAGGATAATCCATAGACCATGCGTTCATGCAGGAAGGGTGAATTTTTTGGGATTTCAATATCCTGGAATTAATTATCATTTTTGATTGACTAAAAAATACCAAAACCTCACTTATGTTGTATACCTATAACATGGAGGGTGCTGGATGACAAGAACAAGGCCCGAGCCCCTCTATCGTGGGAGTTCTTCATGTCCAATCTCTATAGTCGACATCAAAACTTATTTTGAGACCATTTTGGTAGAGAGAACATTCCCCGGATAATGAAATATCATGTGTAACGATGGATGGACCACCGCTGTAGACCCGGTGGTCTGCTAGAATAGTCTTCTAGGGGTGGTCATGGGTGATAGGGGGTATGCCACACAGTGTGCAAGAGGAAGGGTCGCGGCTCACCGGGTCGTGGTGCATCAAAAGAATTTGTGACCCACACTATGTGATGCAGTCACAGGACCATGGAAAAGGAGGCACCGAGAAGAGACCTATGAGGTGATGGCAGCCGACAGACGCTGCATCTGACCACATCCAGCGAGGTTGATTGGTCTGCATCTTGCAGACCAGGTGGGGCGCTAATCGTCCAGCTTGTCTGACCCACACCACAGAACGGACCCACGACCCACTGAGCTGGACCATTCTAGTATAATGGACCAATACCCAATGTGCCCTACTCACACCCTGGGGGCCGGACCGGAAGTGACAGGGTCATCGGGCGAATCGGCGGGCTGGAACCTGAGCCAACTGGGTCAGATCAAGCGAGACCTATTGGGCCTGGGCCACTACTCAGGCTAGACTAGATCGAACTCAATCTACACTAGGTTGTGTCAAGTTCTTCATAATGAACCCTGTATATGTAACCCCCAGGTTGGGTCGGTCAGTTCGGTCTAACCGGGTCGGACCGGGCCTAACCACAATTAGTCCCCCTATTACTAAAACCCTCGTATCTCACAAACCGTGTGTCCAATTGACAAAATGATTATGGAATTTGGACCCTCTTCATTATATGCATAGTTTGGAATGATCTATGTTGTCTTCCAGGGATGTTGAGATGCAATAAATGGATTCAGTAGTGGTTCTCCGAAGTGCACTATGTAAAGAACCATGTGACGGGGTGAGAACAGAAGACTACTGACATTTGGAAAAGGGGAAGCACCTCTCTCTGAATTTTCAGGCACATGGTAGGAAGCACTTCTCTACGACATGATAGGCCCATGGTATGCAACGAGTAAGAGTACCTCAATAGGCAATTAATTGTTTGAAGCACCTCTCTGTGACTTTGAAGGCCCACAATAGGTGATGGGGAGGAGTACCAAAGTAGTCCATGGTTAGTGGGAAGAACCTCTTTGTGACTTGGCAGACCCTCTATAATCCCAAGAGGAAGATTTCTCTAGTATCCAAGGTGTTTGATGATGAGAATGATGATGCTACTCTTACTACAATGGAATATACCCGTTGTGATTTGTCCTGTGTTTTGTGATTACTTTTAGATATTTTTTTGTGGTTTTTCATTTTGTGTTAGGGTCCCCATTGAGTAATGTGTTACTCACCCCTACACGGGCTTCGCCCGCATGTGTTTTGTCTGGTGCAGATGACCAACATTACAACATGGTTGGTCAGTGAGATGATACCGATGGACACTACGATGGTGGATTTGGTGGTCTAGTATCAGGCACGACCAAATAGGACCAGGCAGACATGAAAACGTTCTTTGGCATCAAGTAGCTTCAACACTCTCACAATCAGGTGTGATTTTTTATGGATCACTATCAAGTTTTCCTCTTTTACATTTTGTTTTCAGTTCTTTGTTGGCTTTGTATTATGTCCCACTTACTTTCAGTTGTACGTAAACTGAGCTTAGTTTTAATGGTACTTTTTCCACTTTTTAGTGTGTTGGGATGTGGTTGGGTGTTTGTGTGCATACAAGTACCCTGGAAAATCCCTCTATCGTGCAAGGTGACACCTTCACCCTAGTCTCCATAATCTGGCCTTCGGAAGGCGGGCTTGGGGTTGTCACAGCATGGGCCCCATGGGATGGGTCGTGACATTGTTGAAATACACCTATATTATTTTATAATGTGTATATTTATCCCCATTAATATGTAATATTAATAATTTCTTAATTTTGTTGACATTAATGGATTATTAAATTTTACATATGTCATGCAACTTTAAATTCAAATGTCTCCAAATTGGTAATGGATAATTGTTTAAAAATTGGCAGTTAATTATTTCTATATAAATATATTTTTCTTCAATGAACATGATTTTGAAATCTTTTTATGAATGTAGTTATATGAAATTGAGAGTTTCATAAAGGATTTTTTTCATTTCGTTCAATTTTCTTATAAATGAATCCTTGTAATGATTTTTTGATATTCATTATAAAATATTAAAGGAATGTTTTATTTTAACATATACAGTAAAGAAATGCATCCATATTAACCATTATTTGAAAAAAAAATATTTTAAAATATTTCAGGTTTTTTTTCAATGAAAAAATTCTCATTCCCTTTTTATATGAAATTTGTTATTGAAAATAGGGTTTTAAATTAACATGTAATTTTGGTATTCAAAATGGGTTTTAAATTAAAAATTTAATTTTGTTTTCCAAAATTAATTTCAATAAATGGATAAATGGGTTTTTAAAATTTTATATGATGAAAAGTATAAATAATATGTTTTTTATTCATTATATAGTTCTCTATAATAATATGAGATATGGTTATATTCAGATATTATAATGTGAGAATGATATAGATTCTACAATGGGTGCACCTAGATAGTGTCTTGTGAGCCTGAAAAAGAATATATAATGGGTGTTCTCATATAGTGTTTGGTGAGAATGATATTGATTATATTATGTGTATTCCCAGATAGCAATCCAATTCATTGGGAAATGTTCTTTTTCTTAATAGTTAATATGGAGGGAGTTACTGTAGGGTTTCTTGAATGGATTTAACTAGGGAAAAGTGATTCATATAATAGGTTATTAATAGGATATGAATTTGATTCTCTATACTACCAACATGGGTTTTGATTTTATTTATTTGTGTTTTAATGATTTGAACTATGTAATAAATGTGTGTTTTTTCTTGTTAAATATAATTATTTCATTATTTCAAATATTATTGATATGATGGTTGATAATTTTTTGGGGTTTCACATATCCCATTGGGCTAACATTTTTTCATCTCTTTAATGTCCCTTAATGATATTTTTGAGCTCGTCATATATTTTACAGTTTTTTTCATATGGTTTATGGATCAAGAAGGTAATAGAAGAATTCGAGTTGAAATTCATGATTATTTGTCTTGAAAGTAAAACATGATTTATTTTAATAGTTTTATATTTTTGAAAATATGTAATCTAATTAGAAATATTAACATTGTATATGTTTGGGTGTTTTTGATAGTTAGGAATGAGTTTTTTAAACTATAATCCAATTTGATCATTGAGAATGGAATAAGGTGATTTCTACAATAAAGACACAATAATATGTATTGACTAAGTTTCGCCACTTATACACCCAACACTGCTGAATATTTTCACACATCAATGCAGTAGTTATCTAACCAAGCTAGTTTACAATCTCCTATCCTTCTTAATGAAAATTTAAAATCAAAAGGATGAAACTTTTGATAATATATATTATAAAGTTAATACATATTAATTATCAGATTATAGGCATCTATTAAATACATACTGTTATTATTAAAGATAATGTTATATTATCTTCTCCAATATTTCATAATTTCACCAACCTTAAAAAGTTGATTTTTAATTTATCCATTATACACAGAACTGCTTTTAAAACTATAAATTATTCTCTATACAACATCATAAAATATGAATTATTCTTTCACATTTCCTATTAAGTAAAGAATGGTAAATTTAATCAATAGAATTATATTTAGCCTTGTTTTATTTATTATAACTAATCTATTAAAAACCAGAGAACAAGACAATTATTTTAATTAAAACAATGTTATAAAACATTAAATCACTCTATTTTCACATTATCTTTTAGATGAAAATTCTCTTTACAATACAATGATTATTTTCCATATGAAAACATATTTTATACTTTTAGAATATAATAAGATGTATTTTCAATACTTTTAGAGACATAATACCACATATTATTGAAATTTTCTTCAATATAGAAATCCATATCATTCAACTTTTCATTCATAAGATCAATTATAATGTTTTCCTTTAATTAACATCAATTTATTCTTAGATTCCATAGTCATTCCATATTTTTTTTTAAATATATATATATATTTTAAAACTAATATTGATGTTGGGGATAATGAATTATATAATTAGAATTAAGCTAATTGTCATCAAATAAATTCAAGTGGATATTGATTTTATGTTCATTGTATTTTTGTTTATAATACGACGTACAATATATTAAATTTTAATTATAATTTTTACTAGTGAATTATCATTATATATCAATGTCTATTTTAATTAAATATACTTTCATTTACAATAAATAGTTTCTTTTTCCAAATAATCTTCTCAAAAGAATTTAGTTTAATGAAAAATAAACAATAAAATCATCAGGTGTCACATTCTAAACTTATAAATGGAAATTGTCCAAAATTATTTGGTAACATAGATGGGAATAATGAAATTCAATAATTTTTCATCATCAGGTTTTTGTATATCCTCTTTAGGATTTTGTTTTCACCATATAACATTAATTAGGTTGGTTGTCTTGACTTATAATAATTTATTACATTAATACAAGATGTTCCATGGTTATTCCTCATATGTGATATCATATTAAAATAGTAATACTTATGAGGTTAGTACAACTCAAAAATCAGGTATGTACATTCTCAAAAGATGAATATTTTACAAACAAATCACTTATGATAGGTATAACGACCCATACTTTACATACATTGTTATTACTTAAAAATTTAAGCACACTTATTACATCATATAATAAAACCATGAAAGGACCGTATAGGTATAGTGTCTTTAGAAACTGGAAAGCATAAACAACTAGTTCATCAAGCGTCTACTTGGCCTCCCATTTATTTCATCATATCTAGAGTCCCTTTCTGGCATATTCTACTTAATAACCTTCTTCCTGACCTGGGGAAATAAAACATACAAAAGGGTGATCTCAAATGCTCAGTAAGAGTAAACAAAAGAAATATCAATCACATCATATACATAAGCACATAACTTTTGAAAATCTTAACCTGAAAAAGAGATCATAATTTCATAACATGGGATAAATCATAGTAGTGAAATGTAATCCCCATAATCATAACTTAAAACATGAAAATTTGTGGCATACACACATAATCATTGAGAATCATTTCTTGTTAGTCAAGACTCATTGCCAAGACTATCTTAGTGGACAAAGTCCACTTCTGAACCAAGTTCACTCCTCGTTTCAGTCCTGTTTCACTAAACCGGTGTAACCTGCCGTTCCAGCCATGTCTATCTCATGAGATATAAAATCTTTACCCAATGAATTGGAGGGAGATATAGGTCTCACCCATCTCATAATGATACCATTCTTATGTGTTCCACAAAATCAGAAAACCATACATCATAGCATAACCCATGTAATAAAAATGGAAATCTTAAACATCGTGACATCATAAAACAATTCCTATAAGATAAAGGAATTCATAAAAATATAATTCCATAACAACATAATCAAATCAATGTAATAATAGGGATAAAAACATAACCCTTTATTATCTTATATGGATAATAATTTTGATAAAATACTTGAACTCCATTCTTGAGGAAAATATCCTTTCTGCTTCAAAAACACTTTTCCTTTCTTAACATGTCGTACAATTAAAAACTAAAAGATGTTGATTAAAAATAAACATGAAAACTTGTAAAGGAAGCTTCTTGGAAATAATTTTTTAAAAATCCATTCATTCCATATAAGTTAAAAAAATATTCTTCGTACTTTTGTCAGAAAAGTCAAAAAGTACCTCATATGAAAAATGACAAAAGTTTCCTTTCATATCCTTTACTAAAAACTCACCAAAGGGTAAAATTGGATTTTAACAATTGTAGGTGGATGGAAATAATATTACATATTGAGGAAACATGGATGTGGAAGATAAAATACATTCTAGTAAATGACAAAGTATAAAAGATCTCGGATAAAAATGAGATTGTGATATTTCCCTTACCTTAGGTCTGATTTGCCTCGTAAGTGTCCAAACCTCCTCTTCTTTGATGTGATTCTATGAGACCTCCTTTTAGGTCACTAAAATTGGTCTTTGAAGAAGACCAGGACCTCTAGGATGTCTCTAGGGAAGTGGAGAGGATAAATTGGCAGGGTTTTGCCGAGCTTGAAGACTCAAAGTGGTGTGAGGAAGAGAGGGAGGAGGTGCCCTTTTATAAGGGAGGAGAGGGGCACCTTTGGAATAACTAAAAATATTATTTTATTATAAAGCCAAATTCGGTTTTAAATAGCTCCAAATTGATTTATTTCAATGCTAAGATGGGTATGGGTCTAAATCCTCTCATCCAATAGAATTTAGAAAAGTTTAGGTTCCTATTTTGACCCTATCATTTAGATTTAACATTAAGTTAAATAATTTTACTTTTACCGTGTCTTCTGGTGTTCTTACACTATAAGGTTAATAAACATACTATAACAATCCAAACTAACCCCAAGTTGTTTATTATTAATATATATCACCTTATCTAAGTCATTTGGCCGATCCTTATATTTTTAGGAATAAAATAACAATTAATAATATAATATTTGATTTAAAAACTATTTTATGTCAATTTTGACACTATTTAGTAATTTATTTTTGTGAAAATCATAACAGAATTATTAGTTCTAAAAAACTAAATTAAATCAATAATAACATGTCATATTAACCTATAAAATTAGTGGAATTCATAAAAAGTCTAAAATTACATATATTTTTGGTATTTATAACATCAATTATGTAAATATTTCATTAATAAGATAAGTACTGCATTATCATTCTGTCATAAATAAATAAAATTATATAATGTCTAAAAATTACAAATAAAATACCATTATGTAGGAAATCTTTTTAGATTTCTAATGAATATTTATAGTCTAATTTATCTTATATAACCTTATATTAAAAATTATATACTTATTAAACTTTTATTTTAACTATTTTAACCCTTCTTTAAATAAATTAATAATAAATGTCCTAATCTAATCCAAGTGGGCCTAAATGGTTATATTTTATTCCTAAGTTTGTTTTTGGTAGAATTACACTTATTCAATAGAATTAGGACATGTTTTAGGGTAATAATAATATAATTTTTACCCTTAATTACCCTATTTACTTTTAACCGTGGTAAATAAAAGTAAAAAGTTACTATTCGCCAAATATTATTTTCATCTCATCGAACCACATTTTACTTAATGACATCAACTGTGTCTCTCGGATTTTTGAAAATCCACTCACAGAAGCGGTAAAATTATGTTTTATGAAAAAATCTGTTTTTTAACTACCACTTAGTGGTTTCACTATTCATCAAAAATTGAATGTTTTCAAAAAAATGCCAAAATTTCACCCTAGGATAATTTCAATATTCCGATTCCAAAAATTAAGTCCATTTTGAAAAATAAAATTTATAAAATTTGAAAAAGTGGTTATTACTATTCATAACGGCTAGTTTTAATAATATTTTATTAGCATATCATTGTTTAGTGAAACTCGGTATTGCGTACGACGCAAGCTATCGAGGAAGGTCGCGATTTCGTGTAAAGAAAGCCAAGAAAGTGTTGTGTGTAGAAAAAGATTCCTTTGATGATTTATATAACATAAAAGTCTCGGGTGTTACATTCTACCCCCCTTAAAATGAATTTCACCCTCGAAATTTGTCACTTTGTAACAAACAGATGAGGATACCTCTCCCTCATCATATCCTCAAGCTCCCATGCAGCTTCTTCTAATTGGTGGTTCCTCCATAAAACATTCACCAATCGAGTGGTCTTGTTTCGTAGGACTTTTTTGCTATGATCCAGAATCTCTATTGGCTGTTCTTCATAAGAAAGATCCTGCTCCAGCGGTACAACTTCTGAGCTGAGTACATGTGAAGGATCAGGAATGTACTTTCTCAAGAGAGATACGTGGAACACATCGTGAACTTGAGATAGATTTGGTGGAAGCGCCAATCGGTAAGCTACCTTCCCAACACGATCCAGTATTTCGAAAGGATCGATATATCTAGGGCTCAACTTCCCCTTCTTTCCAAATCTGATAACCCTCTTCCAGGGAGATATTCGTAAGAACACTTAATCACCCACTTCAAACTCTAGGTCTTTTCTTCGGTTTTCGGCATAACTTTTCTGTCGACTCTGATCTGCTCTTATGTGTTGTTGAATAGATCTGACCTTTTCTGCCATTTCATCAACGAGATCGGGTCCTAATTTCTTTTTTCCCCCAACATCGTCCCAACAAGTTGGAGTCCTACATTTTTTTCCATAGAGAGTTTCATAAGGATCCATCTGAATACTGGAGTGAAAGCTATTATTATAAGAAAATTCCACCAAAGGTAGGTGTTGATCCCAACAACCTTTGAAATCCATAGAGCAAGATCTCAACATATCTTCTAGAGTTTAAATTGTTCTCTCAGACTAACCGTTTGTCTGAGGATTACAAGTGGTGATGAAACTCAACTCTGTATCTAGAGTATGCTGAAGACAATGCCAGAACTTTGAGGTAAATCTCGGATCCCGATCAGATATAATAGAATGTGGTACTCCATGAAATCTTACCACTTCCTTTACATATATCCTGGCAAGCTGATCCAGAGAGAAATCCTCTCTAATAGCAATGAAGTGTGCAGATTTTGTAAGACGATCCACTATGACCCAGATAGCATTATTTCCTTTGGATGTTTTAGGAAGTCCTATGACAAAGTCCATAGTGATGTTTTCCCATTTCCATTCGGGTATGGGTAATGGTTGTAACATACCCTTAGACTTCTGTCTCTCAGCTTTAACTTGTTGACAAACCAAGCATCGAGAGACATATTCAGCTATATCTCTTTTCATGCCATCCCACCAGAAGTACTCTTTCAGGTCCCTTACATCTTCGTGCTTCTAGCAAGAATAGAGAATGAAGATCTAGGACCCTCATCCAGCAGCTTCTTCTTCAATTCGGGGATGGAAAGAACACAAACCCGATTCCTGAACTTTATTATCCCATCACAATCAAGGTTGAATTCAGGAACATTTCTCACCTTCTTTTGTAACTCGACATCCTCTTTCTGTGCCTCTTTAATCTTCACATGTATAGATGGTTGAACATTCATTTGAGAAAGATAAGATTTTTACCCTTTCATTATTATTCCAAGATCCATCCTTTATAAATCCATAAATATTGGATCGTTTGTGATCCACGTCATGGATAAACTAGCATGGTCTTGTCAACTTAATGCATCTGCCACCTTGTTTTCTTTCCCAGGGTGGTAATGAATTGAGTAGTCGTAATACGTAATCAACTCCAACCATCTTCTTTGGCGCATATTAAGCTCCTTTTGTGTGAAAATATACTTTTAACTTTTATGATCAGTATAAATATCACACCTCTCACCATAAAGATAATTCCTCCAAATCTTTAATGCAAAGATTACCGCAGCTAACTCTAAATCCTAAGTTGGGTAATTTTGCTCATGTATTTTCAACTGTAGGGAGGCATAAGCTATCACCATATCATTTTGCATAATAACACACCCCAAACCCTTCTTGGATGCATCACTGTAGATCACAAACCTTTCTACACTACAAGGCAGTGTGAGCACAGGTGCACTGGATAACCTTCTTTTCAACTCCTTGAAATTCTCTTCACATTCCTCCATCCAAACAAACATAACTCCTTTCCGAGTCAACTTGGTGAGTGGATTAGATAATCGTGAAAAATCTTTCACAAAACGTTGATAATATCCAGCCAAACCAAGAAAACTTCAGATCTCAGTTACTGTTGTTGGTCTTGACCATATTTCGATAACCTCTGTTTTTGCTGGATCCACAAATATCCCCTCTTTTGAGATTATGTGACACAAAAATGAATCTTTTTGAAGCCAAAATTCACACTTGGTAAATTTGGCATAAAGACTATCCTTTCCCAGGGTCTTCAATATAATTCTCAAGTGATCTTCATGTTCTTCCTTTCTCTTTGAATAGACAAGAATATCATCTATATAGACTACTAAAAATTGATCAAGATAGTCTCTAAAGACTCTATTCATTAGATCCATGAAGATAACAGGGGCATTAGTAAGACCAAATGGCATCACTGTGAATTCATAGTGTCCATACCTTGTAAGGAAAGCCGTATTTGGTATATCCTCCCTTTTGACCCTTAATTGATGATACCCTGACCGAAGAACAATCTTGGAATAGTATTGAGCTCTGAGTAGTTGGTCAAATAGGCCATCAATGCGCGGGAGAGGATATTTTTTCTTGATAGTGATCTTGTTAAGTTCTCAATAATCAATGCAGGGTCTCATTGATCCATATTTCTTATTAACAAATAGAACAGATGCTCCCCAAGGTGACGCACTAGGGCGTATGAACCCCTTATTGAGATTCTCTTGGAGTTGCTTCTTCAATCCTGCAACTCAATTGGGGCCATTCTATAAGGTGTCTTTGAAATAGGCAAAGCAGCCGGTACGAGTTCTATTGAAAACTCAACTTCATGATTCAGTGGAAGACCCAGTAATTCCTCCGGAAAGACATCATCAAACTCTCGTACAATGGGCATATTCATAATTGTGAGTTTCTCACCAACCATTTGAGATAAATAACATTCATTTAGTGGAATCAATACCCTTAAAATGGAAAAAATTTCCACTGGAGGGTTATGTTCATCCTTGCATCGATAGAAGATCATAGATTGATCTGGAATATGAAATGTGACTTCCCTTCATTAGAAATTGATATGAGCTCCATGTAGAGAAAGCCAATCCATGCCAATAATCACATCAAATTCCACTATAGGAAGGATCACCAGATTTGCAGGAAGCACTTTCCCTCAAACTTCAATCAGAGAATAATTATAAACTTTTGATGCGACTGTTGTTCCATTAGGGGTCATCACAACTAACTCAACGTCTAACTATTGAGGTAATACGGTGATATCCTTCGATAATTCTTCAGAAATAAAGGAGTGGGTGGATCCAGAATCAAATAAAAATTTTTCTACTTTAGAGTGGATGGTAAGGGTACCTTTCACCACATCATTATCATACTCCACATCGCTGATAGAAATTGCATGTGACTTTCCTTTTTCTTTATCCTTAAGAGTTTATTGACGTTGACCATCATCATCAACCCTTGGATTTAGGCATTGATTGGCATAATGACCCATCTCCTTTCACTTGAAACATTGAAGTGTAGTAGGGTCATTCTGTGTATCCCTTCCTTTTTTTTCATCATTAGACATCTTCTTCCCATCATTGCGGCATTCAAATGCCCGATGACCTTCCCTTCCACATTTGAATCATTTACTTGTCCCTTTAAGACAACTCCCTCCATGATTCTTTCCACACATTGAGCATAAGGGAAATCTCATCTTCTTTTTAGTGTGTTCTTTAGATTTTCCTTTGAATTCCATTTTCCTTTTCTTATCAAACCCATATGACTGATGTGTTACTCCAATATCCATCTCGACTTTGAGAGCACATTGAACGATTTACTCGTAGCTATTGAAGTATCTTATGGCTAACGCCCTTCGAAGACTTCGTTTTAAGACACTAAAGAATCGATCGATCTTACTCTCAGTTTGGATTATAATACCAGAAGCGTACCTTGCATGTCTTGTAAAATTTGCTTCATAAGTACCAACAGATTCATCATCCTTTTGCTTCAGTTCAAGAAACTCTTTCTCCATCTTTGTTCAGAGAATACGAGGGAAGTACTTATTGAAAAATAAGTTCTTGAACACGTCCCATTCCATGGACTCAATTTCATCCCTTTGCCTCATATTCTTACTAATATTCCACCATTGATCAGAATCTCTTTCCAAATGATACACTGCTAGGATGACTTTATCATGTTCAGAACATTGATGAACTGAAAATATCTTTTTAGTAGTACTAATCGATTGTTCAGAAACTAATGGATTAGTAGACCTGCTGAAAGAAGGTGGACGCTGCCTCATGATGGATTCAACAGAATGTTGCTCCTTCCTTTGCTCGTTTGGAAGTCCTGCATGATTCATAGCTTGAGAAAGTTGTGTGAGCATGGCTACAAGATTTTTCATTCCAGCTCCAATAACGTTTGGTTGCTCCGAGGGACAATCATTGCATTTCCCGTCACATTCCGCATTAACACGGTTCCTTCGGGTACCAGCCATTGACTAAAACCAAGAAGAATAGTGTGAGCAACACTAATTATAATAGGAAAACCACATAATCAAGAATAATATTTCACACTTAAGGTCTTATCCTAGGTTATTCATGGCCATTTCTAAAACACAAAGATTGTGTTCTATGCTTATAATTATCCATAGGGTTCTTACTAAGGCTTTCATATCCTAGTTTCCAAAGGTTGACTATACCTTTCCTCTAATACCAACTATAACAACCCATACTTCACATACATTGTTATTACTTCAAAATTGAAGCACACTTATTACAACATATAACAAAACCATGAAGTGACCATATAGGTATAATTTCTTTAGAAAATGGAAAGCATAAACAAATAGTTCATAAAGCATCTACTTTTCCTCCCATTTATTTCATCATATCTAGAGTCCCTTTTTGGCATATTCTACTTAATATCCTTCTTCCAGACCTGGGGAAATAAAACATACAAAAGGGTGAGCTCAAATTCTCATTAAGAGTAAATAGAAGAAATATCAATCTCATCATATACATAAGCACATGACTTCTAGAAATCTTAACCTGCAAAAGAGATCATAATTTCATAACATGGGATAAATCATAGTAGTGAAATGTAACCCCAATAATCATAACTTAAAACATGAAACTTTTTGGCGTACACAAATAATCATTGAGAATAATTTCTTGTTAGTCAAGACTCATTTCCAAGACCATCTTAGTGGACAAATTCCACTTCTGAACTGAGTTCACTCCTCATTTCAGTCCTGTTTCACTGAACCGGTTTAACCTGCCGTTCCAGCCATGTCAATCTCATGAGATATAAAATCTTTACCCAATGAATTGGAGGGAGGAATTGGTACCACCAATCTCATAATGATACCATTCTTATGTGTGCCACAAAATCAGAAAACCATACATTATAGCATAACCCATGTTATAAAAATGGGAATCTTAAACATCGTGACATCATAAAACAATTCATATAAGATAAAGGAATTCATAAAAATATAATTCAATCACAACATAATCAAATCAATGTAATAATAGGGATAAAAACAGAACCCTTTATTATCTTAGAAGGAAAATAATTTTGATAAAACACTTGAACTCCATTCTTGAGGAATATATCATTTCTGCTTCAAAAACACTTTTCCTTTCTTAACATGTCGTACAATTATAAAATAAAAGAAATTGATTAAAAATAAACTTGAAAACTTGTAAAATATGCTTCTTGGAAATAATGTTTTAAAAATACATTCATACCGTATAAGTTAAAAAAAACATTGTTCGTACTTTTGTTAGAAAAGTCAAAAAGTACCTCGTACGAAAAATGACAAAAGGTTCCTTTCATATCCTTTACTAAAAACTCACCGAAGGGTAAAATTGTATTTAAACAATTGTAGGTGGATGGAAATAGTATTTCATATTGAGGAAACATGGATGTGGATGATAAAATACACCCCAGTAAATGGAAAAGTATAAAAAATCTCGGATAAAAATGAGATTGTGATATTTCTCTTACCTTAGGTCTGATTTTCCTCGTAAGTGTCCGAACCTCCTCTTCTTTGAAGTGCTTCTTTGAGACCTCATTTTAGGGCACTAAAATTGGTCTTTGAAGAAGACCAGGACCTCTTGGATGTCTCTAGGGAAGTGGAGAGGAGAAAGTGTTAGGGGTTGGCTGAGTTTGAAGGCTCAAAGTGGTGTGAGGAAGAGAGGGAGGAGGTGCCCTTTTATAAGGGAGGAGAGGGGAACCTTCGGAATAACTAAAAATATTATTTTATTATAAATCCAAATTCGGTTTTAAATAGCTCCAAATTGATTTATTTCGATGATAAGGTGGGTATGGGTCGAAATACTCTCATCCAATAGAATTTAGACAAGTTTAGGTTCCTATTTTGACCTTATCATTTAGATTTATCATTACGTTAAATAATTTTACTTTTACCATGTCTTCTTGTGTTCTTACACTATAAGGTTAATAAATTTACTATAACAATCCAAACGGACCACAAGTTGTTTATTATTAATATATATAACCTTATCTAAGTCATTTGGCCGAGCCTTAGATTTTTAGGAATAAAATAACAATTAATAATATAATATTTGTTTTAAATACTATTTTATGTCAATTTTTACACTATTTAGTAATTGATTTTTGTGAAAATCATAACAGAATTATTATTTCGATAAAAGTTAATTAAATAAATAATAACATGTCATATTAAACTATAAAATTAGTGGAATTCATAAAAAGTCTCAAATTACATTTTTTTGTGTATTTATAACAACAATTCTGTCAATATTTCATTAATCAGATAATTACTGCATCATCTTTGTGTCATAAATAAATTACATTATTTAATGTCTAAAAATTACAAATAAAATACCATTATGTAGGAAATAGTTTTGGATTTCTAATGAATATTTATATTCAAATTTATCTTATATAACCTTATATTAAAAATTATTTACTTATTAAACTTTGATTTTAACTATTTTAACCCTTCTTTAAATAAATTAATAATAAATGTCCTAATCTAATCCAAGTGGGCCTAAATGGTAATATTTTATTCCTAAGTTTATTTTTGGTCGAATTACACTTATCCAATGGAATTAGGACATGTGTTAGGGTAATAATAATATCATTTTTACACTCAATTACCGTATTTACTTTTAACCGTGGTAAATAAAAGTAAAAAGTTATTATTCACCAAAAATTATTTTCATCTCATTGAACCACATTTTACATACTGACATCAACTGTGTCTCTCGGATTTTTTAAATTCCACTCACAAAAGCTGTAAAATTATGTTTTATGAAAAATTCAGTTTTTTAACTACCACTTAGTGGTTTCACTATTCATCGAAAATTGAATGTTTTTAGAAAAATACCAAAATTTCACCCTAGGATAATTTCAATATTACGAATCGAAAAATGAAGGCCATTTTGAAAAATAAAATTTATAAAATTTCAAAAAGTGGTTATTACTATTCATAATGGCTAGTTTTAATAATATTTCAAGAGCATATCATTGTTTAGTGAAACTCGCTACTGCGTACGATGCAAGCTATCGAGGAGGGTCATGATTTCGTGTAAAGAAAGCCAAGCAAGTGTTGTGGGTAGAAAAAGATTCCTTTGATTATTTATATAACATAAAAGTCTCGGGTGTTACAATAGGTATGGTGGATATTATATTAAATAAACTATATCACTTATATTATAATGAAATTTAAATAGAATTATGTATGTAGTGAAAATTTTCCATTCCTCTAAAAACCCATAAATTATTTCATATGTAATATCTAAAGGAATAATTATTCTATTTCTATAATATCCCAATAGTTTGAATCATTTTCTGTCACGCCCCCTCCCCATACTGTGTACACCTCCTAGGCCAACAATGAGAGAAGGGAGATAATTACCCCTAAGTCCCGGCTCCATTAGACATCGAGTTGGTAACTAACACTGATTGTATAGTAAAAACCCAAATGGGAGGCATTAAACTTTAAGAGAACACATACAGAAGAGAGAGATAAGATAGGAACCAACAAACTCCAACTCAAATAGTATGATGAAGGAAATTCAAAGTACACATATAAAATGTAATGCAAAAACACTACATCAGAAAGGGGAAAACGACAAGTACCCACAAAAGAAGTAGAACAACAGCAACCAAAAACCCGAACAGCTCCTAAAACCGCAAGCTAGTAGATACCAGCTTGATCTCCAACCTTCTCCATGTGACCTAAAAAATAGTTTATATACTTATAGCGTGAGTATAACAGTATACTCAATAAGATCCTCCATGAATTCCGTTGTGCAAAAGTAAATAAATTATGCTAATGCACATTGAACAACAAGTGAAACTAACTCATCACCTAAAAAGGTATACTATGTTCCCAACCTCAACATGCATACTCTCACAAAGTAACACATAAAAAATTATATAATATTACAAAGAATATCAAGGGTACCCCGATACAACTTCCCCATTGGTTTTCCATTTTTCCCCAACGTCGCACGTCCTAAGCATCTCTCTCCAAAAAGGCTTTCCCGCAGACACCAGGGCGATGCACCACAATATGCACCTAGTGCAACAAAACCACCACGTCCATGCAATAAAGTGACAAGGTAGTTTATGGGAGGAACGACATCTTGCATAATGTATATCATACGTCAGGTGTTATACCTCAAGATATTACCGCACATACACCGAGTTAAGATTCTCATGACATCACAAACTATACACATTACACCTATAGTAGTCCATAGGATACTATATCAAGAATATATGTGTGTGAATAAACTCATGCCATTAAATCCCTCTATACACATATATGGGAAAAACAAACAATTGTGCTTACCAGCACAAGTATCTACCAAGAGAAGAGAGAGGGGACAAAGGGGGTAGTTAGCCATCCATCCTCCCAACAGAATGTTGGGGAAAACACCCCCCTAGGGCTCAAAATCCATATGTGTCTATAGTCCTTAATGATAGGGTTGAGTAGAATATAGAAACACAAAATGTACAGAATGTACTATATCTCACAATTACACTATGGGCATAAACTAGTCTTAGAATCAACTAAATCTAACGTCTCTCAGACTCCGGGATGACACTTCTAAGACTAGGTATCTTATAACCAAACAACCATTTAAATTTTTTTTCCCTTACATTATTCCATTTTTATTAGTTAAAATTTTTGTTAATTAATTATTTAACACTTAATTATCTATTTATAATTACACATTATACATCATTATCATCACACCCAAAGTCCAAATCCCCTTTAAAATTACCACCTCATCATTATGTTCCAGAGACTCCAACCCCAAGGTTTAACATCATTTATTCTATTATTCAGAACAAAATTACATTCCAATATTCCTAGACATTCTAGAAAAAGGTTCTGTGTTACTAAACACAAGGAGGCTCAACACAGTTAGTAGATGTACTACCTGTCGAGTCATTACCACCTATTGCAAGATCGTAGATCTATCCTCCCTTGAGAAGATAATCACAGAAAGCACATGGCATTCCCCACACTTCTTTCCCTATTTTTGAAAAAGGGTAAGAAAGACCAGCTACCTTGAGCAGTGGGGAAAAGTAAATAAGATAATCAAAAAATAAGAATCAACAATCATCCAACAATCACATCCTTCCCGTTCCATTATCCCTAGTGTCCTCCCCGACACCCACATGCATAAACTGATGCATCTCTTCACTCTAGGAATCATCTTCTTCCACAACCAAAAGTCCTATGTGCCCCGACATATCATAATAGCAATCCAGGCTCACAACAAAACACAAGTAGCGAGAATAAAAACATTTTAACAATTGGGATCTTAGCCCTTTAACAAACAATAGGGTAACCCATAACCCTACATGGATTTATCTTTTATTGATCAACTAGTTATTTAATACATTTTGGATAAACTAATTATTATTCATAGGATCCAAATTTAGGAAACCTAATCATTGAGGTATCATAGATAATTAAACATGCTTACTGCACTATTTTGATTAACATAAAATTACCAAAAGAAGAACCATATTCATTTATATGCCTCTTTATCTTTATCCAAACCATTATGAATTAATTTAGGCTTTAGGTTCTTTACCAATTTCCATCAAGAATGAAATGCTAAACACAACAAGCATTGATATCACACCATCTATCAAAACAAGATGCAATAATATACCATCAATATCAATTTTTTTATCTAGTATAAATATTTATTAGGTCAATTCCTTTGTGATCCATTTGGATAAAACAAGCTAACAATACAGTTGCACGTAAAAGAAGAGAGAAGCATAGAATACACTACCTCAAATGGTTTTTGATGTTCTTTATATGAGAATGTTCCACACAATGGATCATGATCGCCTCCTCTCGCGTCAACTACATCATCCACATGATGTCGTGGTATGACCATACCAACCGAAACCCATGAAAACTCTATTAGAATCATGGAGATCACATGATATAATATGGAAAGGAGAAATAGGAGAAGATGAACCCCAAAATAATCTTGATTAAACATACCATATATCAAAGAATTATCAAAACTTCTTGGTTACATCAAAATAGAGTATAACCAATCTAAGGAGGAAAGATTGATTGTGAAACTCCTATGAGAAGGAATGAGATGTTTGAAAGTCTCACACCCGAGAATAGGGAGAATGAATTTGGGGGGAAGATATCTTCTCCCAATAGATGATTTAATGGAGCAGTGCTTTATGATATGCTGGATTTCCCATTAAATTTGGAGTGCACTAAACCATGCGGTTTGACCAAGTAAAAACATGACGATACATAGGAATAATTAATATAGGAGTTATGAGATTTTATTTGACCTTAAATCCCTTAAAACAAGGAATTGAATGAGTTTTACATCAAAGAAAATGTCAAAGGGGTGAAACTGTAAAAAGTTACAAACAGTGTTTACAAAATGACGTTGATGTCACTATTCACAGAAGGTCGCAGATGTCACTATTCACAGAAGGTCGCTGATGTCACTATTCAGAGATGGTTGCTGATGTCACTGTTCACAGAAGGTCGCTGATGTCACTGTTCACACAAGGTCACTGATGTCACTGTTCACAGAATGTCACTGATGTCACTGTTCACAGAATGTTTCTAATTACACTATTATGAGAAGGTCAATGATGACATTGTTCACCTATGGTTACAGTTTCACTATTCACAGAAGGTTACTGAAGACACTATTCACAAAAGATCAATGATGACACTATTCACCTAATGTTACCGTATCACTATTCACATAAGGTCAATGATGATGATGTTATCCTAAGGTTACCATTGAGCTATTCACATAAGGTCAATGATGAAACTGTTTAGAGAAGGTTAATGATGACACTGTTCACCTAATGTTACCATTGCACTGTTCATAGAAGGACACTGATGAAACTGTTCATAAGAGGTAAATGATTACATTGCTAAATCTAAGTTTGCAGTTTCACTTTTCAACAAAGGTTACAGTTGCACTATTCAAATAAGGTTACCGTGGCACTGTTCACAAATGTCCACTGCTGGAGCTGTTCACCGAACTGCAAAATTGTCAATGTGTTGGGGATAAGTCACCTTGACCTCCTGAATCACCTCATACACCTGATTTTTACAAAGTAATGTACCATGGAGGTCTAGGACATTAAATAAGATACCTCTTAAAACATTTTCATCCTCTAGAATTAAAAACCCTCCTAATGGGAAAAGAAAAATGGGTTCGAACAACCACCCATCAAGATACCTCTCAAAAGAGAGAAAGCTACAAGACGAAACAAAAGAAAATAATCTTATAAACATGAATGTCTAACCACAAAGGGTACATCATTACATGGAAGGAGTTAAACATCAAAAAACTCTTGGTACTGAGCACGTATCTGTGACTCATGTTCCCAGGTACTCCCCTCCATACCACCGTGTCACCACGAGACATGAACCAAGGGGATAGAAAGCCCAGGAAACACCTTCTCTTTGCAGACTTGTATCACCATAGGTCTCTCCATGAAGGTTTCGTCATCATTAACATCGATCTCTCCCAAATTAATGACATCAGAGTCATCATGAAGATAACAACGGAGTTGTGATACATGGTAAACATCATTTATCCAACACATCTGTGGGGGAAGTGCTACTCGATACTCCACCGCTCCAACATGAGCTAACACCTCGAAATGCCCAAAAAACAGGGGAGAAATCTTACTTTCACAACCAAACCATCGATGCCCATGATGGGGAGTCACCTTTAGAAACAAATGATCACTAACATAAAATTCTTTGGGTCTCCTCCTTTGATCGGAATATGATTCCTAAAGAACTTTCACTGTCTTCATCCTCTAATGAATCACCCGAGCCATCAATGTTTTATTCATCACTAGTTCAAGCCCGAGAATTACTTACTCTCCGACCCCAGTCCAGCACAGCGGGAAACAAATTGGCCAGCCATAAAAGGCTTCAAACGAAACCATACTGATGGTGGAGTAAAAAATATTATTGTTAACGAACTCCACCATGGATACGTGCCTCATACACAACCCTCAATGTATAGGACAAGAGAGCATAATAGGTCATCAAGTGTCTGGATGGTTCGTTTTGTATGACCATTCATTTAAGGACAAAAATAAGTGCTAATTCATAGTTCAGAATCGAAATCATGTTGGAGACCTCTCCATGCCCTTGAGGTAAAACGAGTATCCAGATCAGAAATGATCATCCAAGGGACTTCATGATGTCTGACCAAATCCTCTAGATACTTCCTTGACAAAACATACACTAAGCTCAACACCTTGATTGGAATAATGTGGGCCGATTTTGTTTAGTGATCCACAAACACCCAAATAGCATCATGTCCACCTGAAGCATGAGTTAACCAGTAACAAAGACCATTGAGATGTCCTTACACTTCAACTTATGAATCTATAATGGCTGGATAATACCACCAGGAATGCGGTGTTCGGTCTTCACCTTTTGGAAAACAAAAAATAGAGACACAAACTCCGCAACTGCACACTTCATCCAAGGCCACCATAACTGGATCCTTAAGGCTCGGTACTTCTTTGTCTTGCTAGGATGCACCACTAAAGGAGAATTATGAAATTCTATGTGAACCGTCACATGCATCACCAAAGGAATAAAAAACCTTCCATGATACAACACTCGGTGTTGTCTCTCCTCAGACCACCCATCAGGGGCCTTGCTATAAACAACTCGATCTCTCCAAAACTCCACCTCTAGTTCCCACAAGTGGGACACTTCCACATTGTGCACCAGAGATGACTGTACCATCATCTAAAAAAGAAAACCTCTACCCCAACTTCTCCCATATTAAGATGTAATGGTGACAGTTCCTCCATTACTCTCCATGAATCACCGGATTCACTCACAGCATCACTACATGACATTCGACTCAGAGCTACCACATTCCCCTTTCCAGGTGTATATGATATCTCAAAGTCATATACCTATAATAACTCTATCCAATGATTTTTTTGTAAGTTCAAGTCACTCTGGGAGAAAACATACCTCAAAAAAATTTTATTGGTGAAAACCACAAAGCGCTCACCAATGAGGAAATTCTTCCACAACTTCAGAGCAAACATCATGGCTGCCAACTCATGATCATGGGTTGAATAGTTACGTTCATGGGGATTCAACTTCCGAGAAACATAAGATATAATAGATCTATGATGCATTAGAACATAACCTAACCCAAGATGAATTGCATCACAGAAATCATCAAACTGAACTCCCTCTACTGGAAGACAAAGAACTAGAGCACTTACTAACTTCTCCTTTAGATACATGAAATATTCCTAACATTGACCACTCAATATAAATGCCTAATATTTCATGGTTAATGATGTAAGTGGAGTCGTAACTCAAGATAAATAGGCTACAAACCTCTGGTAGTAGCCTACAAGACTACATAAACATCACACCTCAGACACTGTCTTGGGGGCTTCCCTAGACACAAATGCTTCTATCATCGATGGATCAACATCTACTATCTGCTGGGACACAACATGCCATGTGAAAAGGACTTCTCGATCCCAAAACTCACAGTTCGACAACTTACCAAATAACTGAGGATGGAAACTACTCCCAAAATTGCATGTAGAATCCCTCCCTGCACCTCTTCATACAAGAATTATACAAGGATGTAGTTGATGAAAACCACCACGAACTTGTCTAGGAACTCATAGAACACATCATTCATCAATCCCATGAACACAGCTAGAGCATTCATCATGCCGAATGACATTTCAACAAACTCAAATTGTCCATGATGTCAAAATAGAGCAGTCTTTGGGATATCCACATCCTTCACACACATCTGATGATATCCAGACCAAAATTCTATCTTTGAGAACTAACTTGTACCCTTCAGATGATCGAATCAATCATCAATCTGTGGAAGATGATAGATATTTTTTATTTTCACTTTGTTTAAACGATGATAATTGACACAAAACTACAAACTACCATCATCCATCATCATGAAAATAACTGGTGCACCCCACGATGACACACTTGGATGAACAAAAACTCATTTTAATAGACCATCACGATATATATATATCTCTCATATCTCGGAAGGGGCCATCCTATATGGATACATAGAGATAGGAGACACTTCTGGTTATAGCTTGATCCCAAACTCGATCTATCATCATGGGGGTCATGCTAAAACCTCTTCTGGAAAGACATTAGTGTACTCTTCTATGACCCTAGTAAACACCAATAGCTTAACCTCTAAAGAACTCAACATCATCTCATACATCCTAGATGATAAGGACGGAACATGCCTATGGCCCATCTGAGGGTCTCGCTCACCAACAAACACCATCGGCTCTCTATCTGCACCAAAGAAAACAACCTTCTTCCTAAAGAAATCCACAATATCCTTCACAAGATACAACCAATAAATGTTGGGGGTGAAATCATATGGTTGTATTCGTAAACATAAGAAATATCCCTAAGATTCGTGCTGCTCCAACACTAACTCACAGTCTCTACATTCTTCAAACAAGTCTGCTCAACCTCTAACTAGCTTAGTCAATGCCAAGGGCACTGGAAGCCTCTCTACCTCAACTCCCAATGCATGGAAAAGGGTAGGTTACATGAAGGAGTGTGTCTCTGATAAATATAACAAGGTATACACAAAGGCAGAAAACAAGAAAAGGGTACCTCGAACAACGTCTGGCTCGCCTGGAGCTGGCAATGCTAGATCAAGAAGCTGGCCACAACCTCCTGCACTGCCTCTATGACCCTGATGATGACCACCACCACAGCAGCGCTATGCTCTCTAAGAACTACGATCATTAATGGGTTATCCTCTTCCTAGCCCATCTTCACTCTGCTGATCTAAAGAAAGTGCAACCTGCGGCTGCTACCTCAGCTAGAACTGAATCGACGGAGGAACCTAGAGTGGGGCACCTGGTACATGATGACTGCTCTGAATGGTCGGGCACTCCTACTGCTGATGACATCAACCACCACAAGAAAAGAAAGCGCATGATCCTTTGGAATAGGCCTGAGAGCTTGTACATCTAGAGAAACGAGATGTGAAGGGTCGGGACCAACCCCCGGTTGGATGGAAACTATTCTTCACTGAAAACAGGGAACCCCATACCAAAACTCTACATCATGAATAATCATGAAGAATCCCCTCTTGTGATGATCCGGTCTTGTCCAAAGTCCTCTGGACATCCTCTGCCCTCGCCTGCACCAAAAGATATGTTTTTAGAATTAATGGGGTGACCTGGTACAAGATCTCTGGATGAAAACCCTCCTATATATGCCTCACCCTAGCCCCCTAATTTTGCAACAGGTCCGAAGCATATCATATAAGGTTCCTGAAATGGATTCCAAACTCATGCACACTAGATCTCCCCTATCAAAGGGTAAGAAGCTCCTGGCGACTGGACGCCTTCATAGTTGAAGAAATAATCTCACTCTAAACTTGTCTCAGAACTCCTCCCATGAGATTGATGACTCCTCATGATCCCCGAGGAACAAGATTCAATACTGTCTCATTTCGCCTTACAGCATCGTCAAAACCAAGGACACCATGTTCTCCTTTACAACAAGGATAAAACAGATGCCTATCTTGACCTTCTTCAACTAGCATTCCATGAATGCATTTGAAACAGAGCCCTCATACTTCTGCAGACTCTGGTGGTGAAACTCTCGGAGGGTCCTCCTCCAAGTTTCATCATCATCAACCTCTACCCAGTGACGATCTACTAGAATATCATGTGGGAAATATTCTATGAAAAACTGATGAGGATGTTGACTTGAAGCCATACCTGTAAAATAATAGACCGTTTGAGCTCCTAAACCTAGAATATGGAAGACTCAAAATTAATTTATTAATTGTTTTCTTTCATTGATTTTAGGTTATCCTATCCTAAGGTCTACCCATTCAAACATAGGAAACTGGAAGAATATTGCATGATATTATCCTAGGTCTCTTCCCTATAACTAGTATCAACTTGTTTAGTAGCCATTGTAAACATGAAGGCCCGTACATCAGATCATTGGGGGCTCTAAATGCCTATGTCTCTTCCGATCTCCAATGTTTACATCACTTTATATACATGAATGACATCGTTTCCCTGACAACCCATTCAAACTCACATGTGCCTAACTTGAAACTCCATCTTATCCCTCAACCGGACCTTTGATACCACTCTATCATGACCCCCTCCCCACTATTTATACCCCTCCTGGGCCGGCAATGTGAGGTGGGATATAATGACCCCTGAGTCCCACCTCCAGTAGGCCCCAGGGTGGCGACTAGAAACGAGGGTATATTAAACACATTAATGGGTGGAATTACCCTCTAAGATAACACATACGGATGAGAGATAAAATATATACACCAACCAACTCCAACTCAACTAGTAATATGAAAGAAATCCCATGTACACATATTAAATGTCTTGAAAAACCACTATAACTAGATGGGGAAAAACTGCAAGTAACCAAAAATGATGTAAAACAGTAGAAGCCACAAGACCGAACTACTCCTATAACTACAAGATAGTAGAAACCAGCTTGATCTCTAACCTTCTCCAAGTGACCTGAAAAAAATGTTTATATATACGTAAGGTGAGTATAATAGTATACTTCGTAGGACCCCTCCCCCCCCCCCATAGCCTCTCTTAAAAATTAATGAAATCATGCTAAATCACAGTGAAGAACATGTGAAACTAACTCATAACCTAATAAGGTATACTATGTTCCAAAACACACCATGGATACTCTCAACATGTAACAGATACTAGAGTATATAATATAACAAATAATATCAAGGGTACCTCACTACTACTTCTCCAATGGTTTGCAGTTATGCCCCAATGTCAAACTTCATAAGAATATCTTTCTAAAAAGTTTTGCACACACACACCTAGGTGAAGCACCATAACATGCACCTTGTGCCACAAAACCACCACATCCATGCATGAAAGAAACTAGGTTGTTTCCGGGAGCCACCACATCTCGCATAATGTGTATCATATTCCTAGTATTATACATCATGCCATTACATCTAATACAAAGAGTAAGGATCCTCAAGCAATCACAGACTATACACATTACACCTTTTGTAGTCTATATGATACTATTTCCAGAATATATGTGTTTGAATAACCACAAGACATTACATTCCTCTACTAAATTATTGGGGAAAACTAACCAATGTGCCTACAATAAAAAGTATCTACCAAGAGAAGAGATCAGGGCCAAAGGGGGTAGTCATCTATCCATCCTCCCACTGGAATGTCGGGGGAAACACCCCCCAGGGCTTAGAATCCCAAGGGTGTCAGATTCCCTTACATAAAGGGTGGAGTATCATATAGAAACATAAAAAGTACAGAATATACTATATCTCAAACCCACACTATGGGCATAACTTAGTCTTAAAATCAACTGCAGCTAACATCTCTCAGACTTCAAGCTCTCACTTCTATGACTAGGAATCCAATAAGCACACAACCATTTAAAAATATTTATTACCTTAATCCATTCCCTTTTTTATCTGTTCCACTTTACATTTATTAATTATTTAAACATTAATTAACCATTTAAAATTCCACAATAAACTTCGTTAGAAAAACACCCAAAGTCCACTATTCCTTTAAAATTACACCCTCATAATTATGTTCCAGCAACTCCAACCCAAAGGGTTAACAAAATTTAATCAATTATTCATTATAGAATTACTTTCTTATATAGGGCATTCTAGAAAAACATTATATGCTACTAAAAACAAGGTGGATCAACATGGTGAGTAGATGTACTACCCTTCGAGTCTTTGCCTCCTATGGAAAGAGCATAGACACATCCTCCCTTGAGAAGCTAAAAATCGAATGCACGTGCAATACCCCACACGTCTTCGCCTATTTTGGAAGAAGCGTAAGCAAGGCCTGCTGCCTTCATGAGTTGGGAAAAGTAATGAAGATAATCAACCAATAACAATCAACAAGTATCCAATAATCACATCCCTCTCGTTCCATCATCCTTGGTGTCCTCCATGACACCCACATACATAAACTGATTCATCTCACCAATATAGGATTCATTTGTTTCCACATCCAAATGGCCTCCAGGACCCCACATGGCACAATATCCATATAGTCTCACATCACAACACAAGAAGCAGAAAAAAAAATATTTTATCAATTTGGATCTTGGCCCTTTAACAAACAATAGGGTAAAATATAACCATAGAAGGAGTTTTCTTTTATCAACAACCAGTTATTTAATCCATATCAGATTTACAGATTATTATTCTTAGGTTCCAAATTTGGGAAACCTAATCAGTAAGCTATCAGAAATAATTAAACATTCTTACTGCACCATTTTGATTAACATCAAATTAAAACAGGAAGATCTAGATTCATTTACATACTTATTTATGTTTAGCCATACCATTATTAAATAATTTCAACTTTATGTTATTTACTAATTTCCATCAAGAATGAAATGCTTGACACATAAAGCATTGATATCACACTATCTAGAAAAACAAGAGGAAATAATATACGATCATTATCAATTTGATTATCCGATTCAAATATTTATTACGTCAATTCCATTTGTGATCAACTGGCATAAAACATGAGAACAAAAAAATTGCATGAAAAGAAGAGAGAATCAGCAAATCCCCTACCTCAAACAGTTCTTAACATTCTTTATATGAGAATACTCCACACAACGGATCACGACCGCCTCCTCTCGTGACAACTGCATCCACCTGGGGATGCCACGGTAGCACTGTATCAACCGAAACCCAAGAAAACTCTATTAGAAGCATGGAGATCACATGTTATAATATGGAAAAGATAAACATGAGTAGATGAAATCCAAAATAACGATGATAAAACATACATTATCAAAGATTGATTGATACTACTTGGTTTCACCAAAACATAACAAAACCAATCCGAGGAAGAAAGTTTGATTTTGAAACTCTTATGAGAAGGAATGGGATGCTCGAGCGTCTCACACCAATGAACAAAGAGAATAAAAAATGGTTAGAAATTTTTATTTTAATGAATTTCTAGATGGGATCTCAACATACTTTTAAAACCCCACCCCATTTCCTCTCCACTTCACCCGATCAAAGAACATTTCCCATCCCATAAAATCAAATATATTTATTTATTTCCCAAAACTCATACTATTAGCCTTTTTATTATAAATCTATCTTAATAAGTCTTTTTTTGATAACCTAAGGAGGTTTCCCCAAGGAGATTTATTGTTTTGCCACAAGAATTTAAATTATCTTTCTTATTACATATAATAATAATATTTTTATAAAATTTTTATATTAATATACAATGATCTAAAATTTAATAATATTTTATTATATTAATGTAATAACAAAAATCTATATATCCTTTTATCAAATTGGATACAAATTCATAATTCATGTGTAGGGTGAACTACAGCCCTGAAACCGATGGTTTTTTTCATCACCCCTATCATAAATTTTCATAATAATGCATTTAAATTATCTATATTATATTGTTAAAATATTGATTATTTCTTTACCTAATATATAAAAAACTCCATTTTAATATAAGTTATATGTGGAATATTATAATATCGCTCGGGTTGGCGGCAGACGACTGCCCGACGAAGCGATGTGATCAGATTTCACTAACATTGTAAATGGAAGATAATAATTATTATTTTAAGGAATACATGAGATATAAATTAAATAATTGTGATATTAATGATATATTTATTAATTATAAATTTTAATGAATCAATTTCTTTCATCTACATAAAAATTATATAATCGTTCGTGCGAATGTAAGGACTACCGCCTCTAAAATGTGGCGTGGTTAGATTTCTATCATCAAAGCATATGTATGATATAAATAATTATGTATAATGAGATACTATGGTATTTACGATATTACGACCATTATTTAATGTTACAGATAATCTTTCCATAATGATCATTGAAACATGGATATATTATTATCGCGTATTGGCAACCAACCATCTCTACGATGGAAATATAGATTATTTTTTATAACCAACTATTATATTTGGATTTATAATAATAATTGAGGTATAAAAATTATAATTATTTCATTTTTTTATTTTGGTTATGTTTAAAAACCTCCAGTTTAATAATTTTCATCTTCAAAAATTCATATTGGCAATATAAGCCAAATATATTCAAACATCAGATGTAAAAATAATTGACTACGTAATTGTATATTAGATGGTAATATGTAAAATAAAACAAATTATAAACTTGATATAGTTTTATATGATTGTAAATAATTATAAAATTTTTATTATTAGATAATTTATATAACATACGTGATGGTATAGACTCAAGTTAATGAACTCCGTCACAATTTACATTCCTTAAGGAATATATTAATTGTAATGTCTTGGAATTTCCATGTAATGTTTTTTATTTATATGGAATTATTTTGAGACCGTAAAAATCAATGGAACATTTTTCCGAGCTCCTGAGAGCCAGGAACATAATTTTGACCATTTTTATGGTACATTCAGTAAACAAGCGGGTGTGATTTTCTATCTTTTCAACAGTTGATTGGATAAAAAATACGAGCACACCATTGAAATCAGAACACTGGTATTCACTTAAAATGACAAAACTATGGCCAGAAAGGGCCGATGAGAAATTTTATTTTTTGGACATTTTGAGAAAAATAATTAAATAATTTAAAAAGAATTATTTTCATTTTTTCTCACGTATGAGTGGCGGACAACAACACCATGGGGCAGAAACAAGGTAGAGACGATGTGAATTAATGAGGATCATTAATGAATAGTTAAACTCACAACGTAAAGATGCTTTAATGAGACATAACATCAACATTTCTTCTTAAATATAATTGTGTAATGACATGATGTCGCATCATCATGGGAATTTTGTGACGTGCACCTATTTCTAGTTCGATGAGTTGGGGAAATATGGATTAAATATGGAGGATTATTGCACAAACCTCTAACGTACTTCCACCCCATTGAAGATTGATGAATGACGGAAAAACTTCATCATCTTTGATGCCCTTTGAGGATCATATCTGGGAAGCAACATCATCAACTTAAATCCCTTGAGAATGAATGTCACAGCATCAGACATCATAAAAGATAGGGGTTCTTTGATTTTTAAAGTGTCTGCCATTCTTATTTCAAAATGCCTAATGCGGATTAACCAAAAAACAGGTTAAACTGCGGACCTTGTGTTCCTGCCAAAAGGGTGAATTATTTGGGGTTTTTTATTCCGGATCGAATTATTATTGTTGTTTGAATTTAAAATCCTCAGACCTCCATTGTGTTGTAAAATTCTAATGTGGACGGTGTGGGTCGACATAAACAATGACCGAGCCCCTATATCATGGGCGTTCTCCATTGGAAAACTATTGAATAAAAGGAAATACATATTTGATACCTTCAAGGTGGAGTGAATTTTTCCTAAAGAACTTAGTTGCAAGCGGTGAGAAAAATGGACCATTGGTGCAGACCTGGTGGTCCATGGAAGAGTCCACTAACAGTGGCCCGTGGTGGTGGCAGTGTCCCAGGCTATGTGCTGGAGGATGGTTCAGTGCACATCTTGTCGCGGTGTAGTGGATGATGTCGTTGGCTGGGACGATAGGTGGATGCGTCCAAAGCAGTTACTCGACAGAGGACATGGCATCGAGCCGCTTCCCACGCGATGGGATACGACCTCTCATCTTTGGAAAAGGAGGAACCTCGTGGGGTGATGACGGTGGACAGACATGGCATCTGGCCATATCCAGTGAGGTGGACTGGTCTGCCTCTTCTAGACTGGGAAGGGTGCGAACTGCCCAGCCGACCAGATCCACACCGCGAGCCGAAGACGCTTCTCACGAGGTTGGACCAGCGCCAACATACTGGAACCGCACTCAGTGGGGAAAACCCACACCTAAAGGACTGGACCTGCACCCTCTTTGGGTCGGACCAGACTAGACCAGGTATCCGGGCGACTCGGCGGCCTGGACCCTCGACCAACTGGGATGGCTCCAGCAAGGCATATTGGGCCCGACCCACTAGCTAGGCCAGTCCAGAATGACCTCAACCCGCAACAAGTTGGGTCGAGTCTATATTAATAAATGAGGTGTATGTGGGACCTCTGTGTTGGGTTGGTCAGGTCGATATGGCCATGTCAGACAGGACCCTATCGCAACTGGGCTACTGGTTACTAAAATGCTCGTATCTTGTAAATCATTCGTCCAGTTGACGAGATGTTTGCGGTGTTGTGACCCTCTCAATCAAGTGAATTTTTTGGAAAGATATATGGTGAATTTTATTGATGTTGAGATGATAGGAAGGACTTGATGATTGTTTGACCCAAGTGCACTATGTACAGAATCCTACGATGGCATGAGATTTGAAGACTGCTGACATTTGGCCCAGAGGTAAGTACCTCTCTGTGAATTGGTAGGACCACAGTAGGAAGCACCTCTCTGTGAATTTGTAGGACCATGGTATGCAATGAGTAGGAGTACCTCATTAGGTCATGATTAGTGGGAAGAATTTATCTGCGACTTTGCAGGACCACGGTATGCGATGGAAAGAAGTACCAAAGCAGTCCAAGGATAGTGGAAAGAACCTTTTCATGACATGGCCTACCCACATTACTCCCAAGAAGGGGATTTCTCCAATAGATGAGGTGTTTGATGATGTGACTAATGATGCTACTAACACTACCCTAGAATATACCTGGTGTGAGTTGTCTTGTGTATCATGATTTACTTTGAGGAATTATTGTGTGGTTTTTACTTTATGTTTTGGGGTCCCCACTCAGAATTTTATTACTCTCCCCTACACGGGAATCAGAAGTACTTGTTAAGTCTGGTGAAGATGATTGACATTGCGATAGGTTTGTTCAAGTAGACGAGACTGATGAATGCTACGACATTGGACTTGGTGGCCTAGGATTAGGTGGTGCCAAGATGGACCGGGCGAACATGACATACAACTTCGACTTCCAACAACTTCACTACTCTCACGATCTATTGGGGTTTTTTGTGGATGGACATCATGGTTTTATTTTTGTACATTTTTTTCAGTTCATTGTTGGGTTTGTATTTCAGCCCACTTACTATCAGTTGTACTTGCACTCAACTTATATTTATTGGTACTTGATTCCCCTTTTAGTGTGTTCGGATGTGGTTAAATCTGTGTGAGCATATAGGTACTCAAGAAAATGCCTCCAACTTGGAGTTTTATTCCTTCAACACTAATCGCCAACCCCAGGCATTCGGGATGCGGGCTTGGGGTAGTCACGACATGGGCCCTAGGGGACGGGTTATGGAAAAGTGGTATCAGAGGGCTGTCAGTTCCCCATCAAAGACTAAGAGACATTGATTTTTGGGGAAATAGTGTTAATATTTGAGAGTCTAATTTTCATATTTGGGGAGTCCAGTGTTGGTGCGGCTGCCGACGTATCCATACACTAAGACCTTGAATTCTGTTTTGGGATCAATACATTAAACAACGTGTTGCATTTGTGTTTACTTATTTTGAATAAATCTATGCTCACATGGTATAACCTTTTAACTGTGGTACATCTTGATCTATCTCAAAATTCCTCCATTTGGATGACAAGCTGCGATCCCAATATGAAGTCGTGAGGACAACCTCCTATAGATGATGTGTCTGTACATATACCAGTTCTAGAGATGGCCCAATTGGGTAGTGCTCTAGTACTACATCCACCCAACGGTCAGTATCTATTGTCAGTGGTTCTGATAGAGGAAATTCATAGGCTCAATTCTATACATATGTTTCAGAGATAGATACATCCCTGGATCAGAGGAGAGACAGATCCTCAGGTCACTGAGGACTGGAAGTAGGGGTTGAACTTGGTCATCTTCTTAGTTAATATAATGCATGGCCAGATAAATATCTTGGAAATGAGACTTATACAGGGATCAGTAAGTAAATTTTGGATTTTTACCATCCAGTCTCATGATGAGGTGACCCTTACATGGGTTTACCTATAGAGGCTTTTCCAGGAGTATTATTTCTCCGTGAACTTGAGTTATGTTCACATCCCGGAGCTGATTCACCTATTGCAAGATTGCATAACAGTGTCTGAGTATTCAGCATGGTTCACAGATCATTCCTTCTACTCCACAAATATGGTGTGAGAATATTTCTTCAGTGCTCGATATTTTGATCAGGGACTAAGGAAGGAGATCAGGGCATCAATGGGGTTTCTCATCATCCTTACCCAGGACGAGGTGCTGGAAAGATCCCTTCTGAAGGAGAGTGTTTTGGTAGATCAATATTCCGCACCTATAGATACCAGTATACCCTACGTGGTAGAGTCTTCGTCGGGTAGATGACAACAGATGTGTGGGCCCAAACATCTTAGGTCATTCAGAGGCCAACCCTCAGACTCAGGATCAGCAGTGTGAGGCTCCCAGGTTAGAGGGAGTCAGATGAGGGCCAGTCTCTGCTACTCATGCTACAAATTGGGACATAAGGCATTTAACTTCCTGAACCAACGTATAGATGACCAGATGATGGTATAGGGGCCTTCGAGGCAGTGGTAGCGACTCGAGCAAGGATATATGTAGGGTGGAAGATGTAGAAGGGGAGATGGCCTAGTGGTAGGCGGTGGGTGACTATACAAGGTGTTACTACCACCACCCCCATGTGGTCCACCCCAACCTCAAGGAGATTGAGGAATGGGGAGATCTTAGCTTCAGGAAGCTTCAGCTTATGACCACGACACTCTAGAAATGATATGTAGTACGATATATGTATTCTCCACCCTGTTTGAAGTACTTATCAACAATGGTTCTAGTTACTTCTTCCTTTCCATGACTCCTGTTTGGATCTTGTAGATTTTGTTAGAGCCATTTGATTGATCCATATGGTTATTGTCTCTTACAGGAGAGGATTCAACAATTACACATTGTTGTAGGCAGTGTGAGATTACTCTATGAGGTGAGATCTTTGGATGGGATCTCCTAGTATTACAATTTAGGCCTTACGATATCATCTTGGGTATGGATAGGTTTTCCATGATCCTTGTTCATGTGGACTATTTCAGGCTTACAGTGTGCTCTGACCATGAAGACAGGTTATGGTTTTCTTAACCAGTGAGAAAGAAACCCATATAGTGTAGGGAAGACTCCTTGGGAGGAGGGTATATCTGATAACTCACTAGTTGGATATCTTCACGTATGGATCATTGGAGGAGATGATTCTAAGATTTTGTGTATTGGTGGATGAGTACAATGATTTTTTTTCTGATGAGATTCCTGGTCTTCCTCTCTGTAGAGAGGTAGACTTCTGTGTTGACATGTACACCATGACGGCTCTGATATCCGCAATGGCATACCGAATGGATCCTGCAGAGCTTCGTGAGCTGAGGGTATTTCTAGAGTAATTATAGGATAAGGGGTTTGTAAGGCCTAGTGTCTCACCATGTGCAAACATTGTTCTTTATGAAAAGAAGGCTGATGGTTTTTTGAGGTAGTGTGAGGACTTATGATGCCTGAACCAGGTGATCTTTAAGAACAAGTACACACTGCCAATAATTGATGTCCTCTTCAACCATCTCAAGAGAGGGAAGTGGTTCTCAAATATAGACCTCAGATCAGGCTATCACCAGCTTCAAGTATGGGATGATGATGTAACAAAGACAAACATCAGGTGCCAGTATAGATATAATGAGGTCATAGTGATGCATTTCAACATGACCAATGACCAAGTAGTGTTAATGGGCCTCACAAACAAGATATTACATCCCTACCCTGACCGGTTCATTTTGTTCTTCATCGATGACATCTTGTTGTTCTCAACATCGGAGGAGGAGAACATTGTACACCTGAGGATAGTTCTAGATAAACTATGAGATTACCAACTTTATGGTAATCTCATGAAATAAAAATATCGGTTTCGGCAGGTATATTTCTTAGTAGAAGTCACCTCGGAAGCTGGAGTTGCAGTAGATCCAGTGAATATAGAGGAGGTTCTTTCATGGGAGACACCTTAGAGTGTGACTGGGTGTGGAAATTCTGGGGGTTGGCTGGTAACTATAAGAGGTTCATGACTAACGTTTCTTAGGTAGTGGAACTCTTATAGGCATTGACAGAGAAGGGAAAAAGCTTTGTGTGGACAAAGAAATGAAAGGAGAGTTTCCAGTTGCTGAGGCGGAGTCTGAATATTTTCTTTATCTTGAGACTACAAAAGAAGTGTGTTGGGTATGTAGTTTACTGCATAAAACCAGGGACTTGGATCGGTTGTGTCTTGATGCAGGAGCAAGCGGTGATCAAGTATGACTAATGGTAATTGAGGCAACATGAGCATAACTACCTCACCAATGATTTGAAGTTTGTAGTGGTGGTATTTTCCTTATATATGCGGTGACACTACTTTATGGGTGATCAATTTACATTATACTCCAACCATAAGGGTCTTAGTTATATCATCTCGAATGAGGACCTAAACATGAGATAGTGGAAATGCACAGACTTCCTCCACGACTATGATTCTAAGATAGTCTATACTTCTGGAAATTGGAATGTGGTGGTAGATGCACTCAGTAGGAGGACTGAGTTGGAATTGCTAATTGAGGCGATAGAGTAGTTAGCTGTGATACAGATATCCTTCATGGATGATGATGATGCTTCTTACATCTATTAATTATTTGTTACTACACCAATATTATAGACTGTGAGGGAGGTATAGGTGGGGGATATTGACTGTGAGGCCTAAAATTATAAAATATCATCAGGATGGGTTCATGAGGGGTTTTCTATAGGTAGGGATCACATTATCATTTTTAGCGAATGCACATTGGTAACATTGGTGTTGTGGGAGTGGGTGTTGATGGAGTTTCATACATCTCCCTTTGAAGTCCGTACTGAAGTGGAGAAGAAGTATCAGGACCTCCAACATATGTATTGGTGGCAAGGGATGAAGAAAGTAGTGGCCGAGTTCATTTCACGATGCCTCACTTGTCATCAAGTTAAGGTCATGCATGAGGTTCCAACAGGCTTGACAGAACCACTTGATGTACCAGAGTGGAAATGGGATTGTAAATTTATGGACTTCATCACGGGGTTAACACGTATGTCTAAAGGTAATTATTCTATTTGGGTGATCGTGGACTAAATCACCATGGAGTCTCACTTCCATCCCTTCTAGGAGTAGTGACCGGTAGTTGTATTGGGACGACTCAACATCCAGGATATAGTACAGCATCATGGGGTTGCTTTGACTATCATCTCAAATCAGGACACTAACATTAAATCCCTTTTGTGGAATGTATTATATGGGTTTATTCGGGATGCATCTGCATTTGATCACAACTTTTCATCCCTATACGAATGGTCAGACAGAGCAGACCATTCATACCTTGGAAGACAAGCTTTGTGATTTTTTCCTATACAATGTTCATAATTCGGAGTACCACCTACCACTGGTTGAGTTTGTATAAAAAAATAGATCTCACTCCACCATTGACCTGTCAACATTTGAGGCCTTGTACAGGTGGCCTTGCTAATCACCCATATGCTGGACAGTCCTAGGGGAGTCGACACTCATTGGTCCAGAGTTGGTATGGGCTACCACTAAGTTGGAGCAGATCATCCAGGAGTAGATGAGGAATGCCCATTCCAAGAAGACGTCTTATGTCGATTTTAGATGGATTCCAATGGTGTTCGAGTAGGGATATCAAGTGTTCCTTTGGGTCTCACCCTGATGAGTTTTGCTGATATTTGGTTGGGGCAGTAATCTATTTTCGATGTTCATTGGACATTTTTAGTTCCTGGGCTGAGTTAGAACGGTGGAGTACCACCTAACACATCCCCTAAAGATGCACCAGGTTCATGAAGTTTACCATCTGTCATAGCTGAGGAGGTACATACATGATCCATCACACGTCATCGATTGGGGAGAGTTGGATATTGAATATGGGGTGACGTTTGTAGAGTTCCATGTGGATATAGAGGATCGATAGGAGAGGGTCCAACATAGGAGGTGAATTATTATTGTAGGGTCCTATGGAAGCATGTCAATCTCCAGAAGAGAACATGGGAGATGGTGGCTCAGATTCGTACTCAGTACCACCAACTTTTTTAGTTGCCTTTTTTATTTCAGGGATGTAAATTCATAATTTGGAGATAATGTAATGTCTCATAATTTCCATGTATTTTTTTATTTATATATAATTATTTCGAGACTATGAAATTCAACGGCACAAGATTATGAGTTCTAGAGAGCCCAGAACGAGAATTTGACCATTTTTAATGTACTTTTAGTAAACCTATGTTTTGGATTTTCAATCCTCTGAACCATTGCTTGAATCGAATATCCAAGGGTTCAGTTAAATTCAGAACACTGGGATTCACCTAAAAATTACTTAAAACCAATCGTCAAGGGTCGAGCGGAAAAATTATTTTCAGAAAATTTCAACAATAATAGTAAATTAATATAAAAGAATTATTTTCTTTTCATTCTCATATTTGAGTTGAAGACTGCGACATTGTGGGGTAGCGAAGAGGTGGTGACAATGCACATTAATGAGGCTAATTAATTTCTCATTAAACTCACAGCGTAACAACACTTTAATAACCTGTAATAGCGATAATTTTTCTGAAATAAAAAAGTGTAATGACCCAACGTCACATCATAATGGTAACACTGCACTGTGCTCTCTTTTATAGTTTTACGCAATAGGGAAATAAGGATTAAATTTGGAGAATTATCTGGCGAACCTCTGACGGACTACCACCCCATAGAATAATGAAAAACATTGGTAGAACTTCATCATATTTGACACCTTACGATGATTGAATCCGGGAAGTGATGTCGATGTCTAAAATCCCCATAGGACAAATTTCAGGGAATATGACCTCATAGGAAGTAGGGGTTATTTTATTTGTAATATTTTCCCTATTATTATTTCAAAAAGAAGAACATGGATTAACCCACAAATATTCTAATCCATGGACCATGCTTTCTTGCTAGAAGGGGGAATTTGTTAGGATTTCCTTATCCTGGATTGAATTATCATTTTTGATCGACTAAAAAATACCCAAACCTCACTTATGTTGTATACCTCTAACATGGATTGTGCTAGCTGACACAAACAAGGTCTCAGCCCCTTTATCGTGGGTGTTCTTCATGTCCAAACTCATGACCCGACAACAAGACTGATTTTGATACCATTTTGGTAGAGAGAACATTCCCTGGAGAACTCATTCAAAGAAGAACGATGAATGGACCAGTACTGTGGACCCGGTGGTCCGCAGAATAGTCTTCTGGGGGTGGCCGTGGGGGGCCAGGGGCATTCCACAAGGTGCTCAAGAGGTAGGGTCGCGGCTCACCGGGTCGTGGTGCATCGGAAGAAGATGTATCCCACATGATGTGCCATGGTCATTGGACCCTGGAAATTTAGGTGCCCTGAAGAGACCTGCGAGGCGATGGCGGTAGAAGGATGCTGCATCTGACCACGTCCAGTGAGGTAGACTGGTCTACATCTTGCGGACCAGGCGGGGCGCTAACTGTCCATCTTGTCAGACCCACACTGCAGGCTGGACCCACGACCCACTAAGCTGGACCCACACCCAATGTGCCCTACTCGCACCCTGGGGGCCGGAGCAGACTAGACAGGGCCATCGGGAGAATCGACAGGCTGGAACCTCAGCCAACTGGGCCATTTCTAGAGAGACCTATTTGGCTTGGCCCACTACCTAGGCTGGACTAGATCAACCTCAACCTACACCAGGTTGTGTCAAGTTCATCATAATGAACCAATGTATGTGGAACCCCTAGGCTGGGTCGGTCAGTTCGGTCTGACCTGGTCGGACCAGGCCACGTCTCAATTAGTCCCCCTATTACTAAAACACTTGTATCTTACAAACCATGTGGTTTATTGATAAGACGTTTGTGGATTTGGGACCCTATCGATAAGCGGAATAGTATGGAATGATCTATGGTCTCTTCCATGGATGCTGAGATGCGATGAAGGGATTTAGTGGTGGTTCTCCCAAGTGAACTATGTATAGAACCATGTGACTCGGTGAGAACTGAAGACTACTAACTTTTGGAAAAGGGGAATCACCTCTCTCTGAATTTTCAGGCCCATGGTGGGAAGCACCTCTCTACGACATGATATGCCCATGGTATGCAACGAGTAGGAGTACCTCAATAGGTTATTAATAGTGGGAAGCAACTCTATGTGACTTTGTAGGCCAATGATAGGTGACAGGGAGGAGTACCAAAGTAGTCCATGGTTAGTGGGAAGAACCTCTTTGTGACTTGGCAGACCCTCTGTAATCCCAATAGGAGGAGTTCTCTAGTATCCAAGGTGTTTAAAGATGCAAATGATGATGCTACTCTTATAACAATAGAATATACCCGATGTGATTTGTCCTGTGTTTTTTGCTTACTTTTAGAAATTTTTGTGTGGTTTTTCCTTTTTGTGTTAGGGTTCTTACTGAGTACTGTGTTAATCACCATTGCACGGGCTTCACCAGCATGTGTTTTGTCTAGTGCAGATGACCAACATTACAACATGGGTGGTCAGGGAGATGGGACTGATGGACACTACAGTAGTAGAGTTGGTTGCCAAGTATTAGGCTCAACCCAATAGGGCCAAGAAGACATGAAAAAGTACTTCAGATTCATGTAGCTTCACCACTCTCACAATCAGTTTGAATTTTTTATAGATCACTATCAAGGTTTCCTTTTTTTCATTTTGTTTTCAGTTCATTGGTCGATTTTTGTTATGTCCCACTTACTTTCATTTGTACTTACACTGAGCTTAGTTTTAATGGCACTTTTCCACTTTTTAGTGTGTTGGGATTTGGTTGGGTGTTTGTGTGCATACAATTACCTCAGAAAATTCCTACCTCTTTCATGGTGACGCCTTCTCCCTAGTCTCCATAACCTGGCCTTCGGAAGGTGAGCTTGGGGTTGTCACAACATGGGCCCCATGGGATGGATTGTGACATTGTTTCAATACACCTATATTATTTTATAATGTGTATATTTAGCCCCATTAATATTTAATATTAATAATTTCTTAATTCCGTTGACATTAATGGATTATTAAATTTTACATATGTCATGAAACTTTACATTCAAATGTTTCCAAATTGGTAATGGATGATTTTTTAAAAAATTGGCATATAATGATTTCTATATAAATATATTTTTCTTCAATAAACATGATTTTGAAATATAGTTATGAATATAGTTATATGAAATTGAGAGTTTCATGAAGGATATTATTTTTATTTCATAAATTTTTTTGAAAAATGAATTCTTGTAATGGTTTTTTGATATTCATTATAAAATATTAAAGGAATGTTTTACTTTAACATATATAGTAAACAAATTCATCCATATTAACCATTATTTGAAAAAAAATATTTTAAAATACTTCAGGTATTATTCAATGAAAAAAACTCATTCCCTTTTTATATGAAATTTGATATTGAAAATGGGGTTTTAAATTAACATGTTATTTTGGTATTCAAAATGGGTTTAAAATTGAAAATTGAATTTTTTTTCCAAAATTTATTTTAATAAATGTTTAAATGGGTTTTTTAAATTTTATATGAAGATAATTTTCAATAATATGTTCTTTATTCATTATATAGTTCTCTATAATAATATGAGATATGGTTATAGTGAGATATTATTAAGTGAGAATGATATAGATTCTACAATTAGTGAACCTAGATAGTGTATGGTGAGCCCGAAAAAGAATATATAATGGGTGTTCTCATATAGTGTTTGGTGATAATGATTTTGATTATATTATGTGTGTTCTTAGATAGCAATCCAATTCATTGGGAAATGTTATTTTTCTTAATAGTTAATATGAAGGGAGTTGATGTAGGGTTTCTTAAGTGGATTTAACTAGGAAAAAGTGATTTCTATAATAGGTTTATAATAAGATATCAATTTGATTATCTATACTTCCAACATGGGTTTTGATTTTATTTATTCGTGTTTTAATGATTTAAACAATGTAATAAATGAATGTTTTCTCATGTTAAATATAATTATTTCATTCTATCAAATAATATTGATATGACGGTTAATAATTTCTTGCGGATTCACATTGTCTATTGGACTAACATTTTTTCATCTCTTTTATATCCCTTAATGATATTTTTGAGATCGTCATATATTTTACATTTTTTTATATGGTTTATGTATCAGGAAGGTAATAGAAGAATTCGAGTTGAAATTCAGGATTATTTGTCTTGAAAGTAAACCATGATTTATTTTAATTGTTTTTTTATTCTTGAAAATACAGAATCTAATTAGAAATATTAACATTGTATATGTTTGGGTGTTTTTGATAGTTATGAATCAGATTTTTAAAACTATAATCCTATTTTATCATTGAGAATGGAATAATGTGATTTCTACAATAAAGACACAATAATATGTATTGATTATGTTTTGCCACTTATACACCCATCACTGCTGAATATTTTCTCTCATCAATGTAGTTGTTATCCAACTAAGCTAGTTTACAATCTCTCATCGTTCTTAATGAAAATTTAAAATCAAAAGGATGAACCTTTTGATAACAACTGTTATTAAGTTACTCCATAATATTTATCAGATTATCAGTGTCAATTAAATACATACTATCATTATTATAGATACTCTTATATTATCTTCTCCATTATTTCGTAATTTCACCAACCTTAAAATGTTAATTTTTAATTTATCCTTTATACATGGAACTGCATTTAAAACTATAAATTATTTTCTATACAACAACATAAAATATGATTTTTTCTTTGAAATTTCCTATTAAGAGAATAATGGTAAATTTACTCAATAACATTATATTTATCCTTGTTTTATTTTTTATGACTAATCTATTAAAAACCTGAGAACAAGACAATTATTTTAATTAAAACAATGTTATAAAACCTCAAAAACTCTATTTTCACATTATCTTTTAGATGAAAATTCTCTTTACAGTAAAATGATTATTTTCCATATAAAAACAAATTTTATACTCCTAGAATATAATAATATTTATTTTCAATACTTTTAGAAACATAATACCACATATTATTGATATTTTCTTCAATATCGAAATCCATATCATTCAAATTTTTTTCATAAGATCAATTGTAATGATTCCCTTTAAGCAACATCACCTTATTCCTAGATACCATAGTCATTCCATATTTTTTTATAAATATATATATTTTATAAAACTAATAATTATGTTGGGGATAATGAATTACATAATAAGAATTAGGCTAATTATCAGTAAACAAATTCGAGTGGATATTGATTTTATGTTCGTTTAATTTTTATTTATAATATGATGTACAATAAATTTAATTTTAATTGTAATTTTTACTAGTGCATTATCAATATATATCAATGTCTATGTTAATAAAATATACTTTGACGTAAAAACAATAGTTTCTTTTGCAAAATAATCTTCTAAAAAGAATTTATTTAAAGGAAAAATAAACAATAAAATCATCAGGTGTCACATTCTAAACATATAAATGGAAATTGTCCAAAAGTATTTAGTAACATTGATGGGAATACTGAAATTCAATAATTTTTCAGCATCATGTTTATGTATATCCTCTTTAAGATTATGTTTTCACCATAGAACATTAATTGGGTTGGTTGTCTTGTCTTCTAATAATTTATCACATTAATACAAGATGTTCTATGGTTATTCCTCATATGTGATATGATATTAAAATAGTACTACTTATGAGGTTAGTTCAACGCAGAAATCAGGTATGTACATTCTAAAAAGATGTATATTTTACAAAAAAAATCACTTATGAGAGGTATGGTGGATATTATATTAAATAAACTATATCACTTATATTATAATGAAATTTAAATAGAATTATGTATGTAGGGAAAATTTTCCTTTCCTCTACAAACTCATAAATTACTTCATATGTAATATCTAAAGGAATAATTATTCTATTTCTATAAAATCCCAATAGTTTGAATCATTTTCTATTATGCCCCCCCTCGCCACAATCTGTACACCTCCTAGGCCAACAATGTGAGAAGGAAGATAATGACCACTGATTCCCGCCTCCATTAGACACCGGGTTGGCGACTAACACTGATTGTATAGTAAACACACAAATGGGAGGCATTAAACTTTAAGAGAACACATGTAGAAGAGATAGATAAGATAGGAACCAACAAACTCCAACTCAAACAGTAATATGAATTAAATTCAAAGTAAACATATGAAAGGTAAAACAAAAACAGTACATCAAGAAGGGGAAAACTGCAATAACCCAAAAAATAAGTAAAACAGCAACAACCAAAAGCCCGAAAAGCTCCTGAAACCGCAAGCTAGTAGATAACAGCATGATCTCCAACCTTCTCCAAGTGACCTAAAAAACAGTTTATATACTTATAGGGTGAGTATGAAAATATACTCAGTAGGATCCTCCCTGAAGTCTGTTGTGCAAAATTAAAGAAATTATGCTAAAGAACATTGAACAACAAGTGAAACTAACTCATCACCTAAAAAGGTATACTATGTTCCCAACCTCAACATGGATACTCTCACCAAGTAAGACAAACAAGAGTATATAATATTACAAAGAATATCAAGGGTACACCTCTATAACTTCCCCACATGTTTTCAATTTTTCCCCAACATCGCATGTCCTTAGAATATCTCTCCAAAAAGGGTTTCCCGCAGACACCTAGGTGAAGTACCACAACATGAACCTAGTGCAACAAAACCACCACGTCCACATAATTAAGTGACCAGGTAGTTTATGGGAGGAACCAGATCTCTCATAATTTCTACCATACGCCGGGTGTTATACCTCAAGCCATTACAGCCCATACACCGAGTAAAGATTCTCATTCAATTACAACCTATACACATTCCACCTATAGTAGTCCATAGGATACTATATCCAGAATATATGTGTGTGAATGACCAGATTCCATTAAATACCTCTATACACATATATAGGGAATACAAACAATTGTGCCTACCAGCACAAGTATCTACCAAGAGAAGAGAGCAGGGCCAAAGGGGGTAGTTTTCCATCCATCCTCCCACCAGAATGTTGGGGAAAACACCCCCTAGGGCTCAGAATCCCTAGGGTATCTGTAGACCTTACTGAAAGCGGGGAGGATCATATAGAAACACAAAATGTACAGAATGTACTATATCTCACAACTACACTATGGGCATAAACTAGTCTTTGACTCAACTAAAGATAAAGTCTCTTGGACTCTGGGATGCCACTTCTAAGACTAGGTATCTTATAACCACACAACCATTTAAATTTTTTTATTGCCTTACTTCAGTTCATTTTTATCAGTTAAACATTATTTTAATTAATTATATAAACCTTAATAATCCATTTACAATTCCACATTAAACATCGTTATCATCACACCCAAAGTCCACTGTCCCTTTAAAATTACAACCTCATCATTATTTTCCAGAAAATCCAACCCCAAGGGTTAACATCATTTATTCAATTATTCATAACAGAATTACATTCAAATATTCCCAGAAATTATAGAAAAACATTCTATGCTACTAAACACATGACGGTTCAACACGGTTATTATATGTACTAAGGGTCGAGTTATTCCCACCTATTCCAAGATCCTAGACCCATCCTCCCTTGAGAAGATAATCACAGAAAGAACGTTGCATAGCCCACACCACTTTGTTTATTTTTGACAAAGGGTAAACAAGACCAGCTGCCTTGAGCAGTGGGGGAATGTAAATAAGATAATCAACCAATAAGAATCAGAAATCATCCAACAATAACATCCATCTCGTTCCATCTTCCCTAGTGTCCTCCCCAACACCCACATGCTTAACCTGATGCATCTCTTTACTCTAGGAATCATCTACTTCTACAACCAAAAGTCCTCCATGCCCCCACATATCACAATAGTAATCCCGTCTCACAACAAAAAACATGTAGTGAGAATGAAAACATTTTCACAATTGGGATCTTGTCCCTTTAACAAACAATAGGGTAACTCAGAGCCCTATAAGGAGCTATATTTTATCGATCAACTGGTTCTCTAATCCATTTTAGATAAACTGATTATTTTTCTTAGGATCCAAAATCAGGAAAACTAATCAGTAAGCTGTCATAAATAATTAAATATTCATACTGCACCATTTTTATTAACATCAAATTACCACAAGAATAACTATATTCATTTACATGCCTCTTTATCTTTAGACAAAACATTATCAATTAATTTAGGCTTTAGGTTCTTTACCAATTTCCATCAAGAATGAAATTCTAAACACAAAAATCATTGATATCACACCATCTATCAAAACAAGATGCAATAATATACAATCAATGTCAATTTGTTTATCATGTTCAAATAATTATTAGGTCAATTTCTTTGTGATCCAGTTGGATAAAACAAGCCAACAATACAGTTGTACATAAAATAAGAGAGAAGAAATGAATACCCTACCTCAAATGGTTCTTAATGTTCTTTATATGAGAACAGACCACACAATGGATCATGATCACCTCCTCTCGCATCAACTATGTCAACCAAAGGATCCCACGGTACAACCATACCAACTGAAACCCATGAAAACTCCATTAGAAGCATGGAGATCACATGATATAATATGAAAATGGGAAATATGAGTAGATAAACCCCCAAACAATGATGATAAAACATACCATATATCGAATATTGATCGATACTACTTGGTTACATCAAATTATAGCAGAATCAATCTAAGAAGGAATGATTGATTGTGAAACTCCTATTAGAAGTAATAGGATGTTTGAAAGTCTCACACCTGAGAATAGGGAGAAATAATTTGGGAGGAAGATATCCTCTCCTAATAGAAGATTTAACGGAGAAGTGGTTGAAGATATGCTGGATTTCCCATTAAATGCAAAGCACACTAAACCATGTGGTTTGACCAAGTTAAAACATGTCGAGACATGGTAATAATTAATATAGGATTCATGAGATTTTATTTGAACTTAAATACCTTAATACAAGGCCTTGAATGAGTTTTACATCATTGAAAACGTCAAAGGGGTGAAACTGTAACATGCTTCAAACACTGTTCACAAAAGGTCACTGATGTCACTGTTCATAGAAGGTTATAGATGTCACTATTCATAGAAGGTCACTGATGTCACTGTTCACAGATGGTCGCCGAAGTCACTGTTTACAGAGGGTCACTGATGTCACTGTTCAAACAAGGATGCTGATGTCACTGTTCACAGAATGTCACTAATGTCACTGTTCACAGAATTTTTTTTATTACACTATTCCCAGAAAGTCTATGAGGACACAGTTCACTTACGGTTATAGTTGCACTGTTCACATATGGTTAATGATGACACTGTTCACAAAAGGTCATTCTTGACACTATTCACCTTATGTTACCGTTTCACTATTCATAGAAGGTCAATGATGACAATGTTCTCCTAAGGTTACCGTTGCGATGTTCATAGAAGATTAGTGATGAAAATGTTCAGAGAAGGTAAATGATGACACAGTTCACCTATGGTTACCGTTGCACTGTTCACAAATGTCCACCACTGGAACTTTTCACCGAACTGCAAAATTTGAAAAGTGTTGGGGATAAGTCACCTTGACCTTCGGAATCACCTCATAGAACTGATTTTTGCTAACGAATGTACCAAAGTGGTCTAGACCATTAAATCAGATACCTCTCAAAATATTCTCATCCTTGAGAATTCAAAACCCACCTAATGGGAAAAAAACGGTGTTCGAACAACCACCCATCGAGATACCTCTCAAAATAGAGCAAGCTACAAGATGAAACAAAACAAAACAGTATTATAAACATGAAATGTCTAACCACAAATGGGACATCATTACATGGAAGGATTTAAAAATAAAACAACTCTGGGTACTGAGCACTTATATGTGACTCATGTTCCCAGGTACTCTCCTCCATGCCACTGTGTCGCCGCAAGACACGAACTAAGAGGATAGTATACCCGCGCAACACCTTCTCTTTCCGGACTTGGATCTCCATAGGTCACTCCTCGAAGGTTGCGCCATCATTAACCTCGATATCTCCCCAATTGAGGACATGAGAGTCATCATGAAGATTACAACAGAGCTGTGATACATGGTAAACATCGTGTATTGGACTCATCTGTGGGGGAAGTGCTACTCGATATGCCACTGCTCCAACACGAGATAACACCTCGAAAGGCCCAACAAACTGGGGAGAAAGCTTACTTTCATGACCAAACCATCGCTTCCCATGATGGGGAGTCACCTTCAGAAACACATGATCCATAACATCAAATTCGATGGGTCTCCTCCTTTGATCGGCATATGATTTATAAAGATCTTGCATTGTCTTCATCTTCTAATTAATCAACCGATCCATATATGTTTTATTCTTCACTAGTTCTAGCCCGAGAATTGCTTACTCTCTGACCCTAGTCCAGCAAAGCTGAGAATGGAAAGGCCAGCCATACAAGGCTTCAAACGGCTCCATACTGATGGTGGAGTAAAAAATATTATTGTTAACAAACTCCACCAAGGGTAGGTTCCTCATCCACAACCCTCAAAATCCCGGACAAAAGAGCGTAACATGTCATAAAGTGTATGGAGGGTTTTCTTTGTCAGAGCATCCATTTGAGGACGAAAATAAGTGTTAAGGAATAGTTGAGAATCAAAAGCATGTTGGAGACATCTCCACACCCTTGATGTAAAACGAGTATCCCGATCAGAAATGATCTTCCAAGGGACTTCATGAAGTCTCACCACATCAATTAGATTCTTCCTTGACAAAACTTCCACTAAGCTCGACACCTTGATTGCTATAAAGTGGGACGATTTTGTTTAGTGATCCACAATCACCAAAATAGAATCATGTCCTCCTAAAGCCTGAGTTAACCAGTAACAAAGTCGATTGAGATGTCCTCCCACTTCCACTTATGAATGTATAATGGCTGGAGCAGACCTCTAAGAACGCGGTGTTCGGTTTTCACTTTCTGGAAAACCAAACATAGAGACACAAACTCTACAACTGCACAATTCAGCCAAGGCCACCATAACCTGATCCTCATGGCTCGCTACTTCTTTGTCATGCTAGGATGCACCACTAAAGGCAAACTATGAAATTCTATGTGAACCATCTCACGCATCACCAAAGGAATAAAAATCCTTCAATGATAAAACCCTCGGTGTTGTCTATCCTCAGAACACCCATCAGGGGCCTCGCCACAAACAACTCGGTCTCTCCAAACCACCACCTCTAGTTCCCCCAATTGGGACTCTTCCACCTTCTTCACTAGAGATGACTATACCATCATCTGAAAAAGACAACCTCTGCCCCAACTTCTCCCATATTAAGATGTAATGCTGAAAGTTCTTCCATTAAGCTCCAAGAATCAACGGATTCACGCACAGCATCACTACATGACATTCGACTCAGAGCTACATCATTCCCCTTTCCAGGTGTATATGATATCTCAAAGTCATATACCTATAAGAACTCCATCCAATGATTTTGTTGTAAGATCAAGTCACACTGGGAGAAAACATAACTCAAACACTTTTTATCGGTGAAAACCACAAAGCACTCGCCAATGAGGAAATTACTCCACGACATTAGAGAAAATACCAAAGATGACAACTCAAGATCATGGGTTGAATAGTTACATCCATGGGGACACAACTGGTGAGACCCATAAGAAAGTGCAGATCTATGATGCATTAGAACAAAGCCTATCCCAGGATGCATAGAATCACAGAAATCATCAAACTGAACTCCCTCTACTAGAAGACAAAGAACAGGAGAACTTACTAACTTCTCCATTATATACATGAATGATTCCTAACACTGACCAGCCCATATGAACGCCTAATATTTCTTGGTTAAAGCTGTCAGTGGAGTCGCAACTCAAGAGAAATTGGCTACAAACCTCTTGTAGTATCCTAAAAGACCACAAAAACATTGCACCTCAGACACTGTCTTGGGGGATACGCAAGACCCAAAAACATCTATCATCAATGGATCAACATATACTAAGTCCTGGGACACAACATTCCATGTGAAGAAGACTTCTATATCCCAAAACTCATAGTTCGACAACATCCCAAACAACTGATGTTGAGAAAGAACTCCCAAAACAGCGTGTAGATTCTCTCTATGCTCCACTTCAAACATGAAGTATACAAGGAAGTAGTCGATAAAAACAACCATGAACTTGTCTAGAAACTCCAAGAACACATCATTCATCAATCCCATGAACACAGCTAGAGAATTTGTCATGCCGAATGACATTACAACGAACTCAAAATGGTCATGACATCAATAGAGAGCAGTCTTTGGGATATCCTCATCCTTCACACACATCTGATGATATCCAGACCACAAGTTGATCTTTGAGAACTAACATGAACCCTTCAGTTGATCGAATAAATCATCAATCTATGGAAGATGATAGATATTATTTATTGTCACTTTGTTTAAGAGATGATAATCAACACACAACTATAAAATACCGTCAGCTTTCTTCACGAACAAAACTAGTGCACCCCACGATGACACACTTGGTTGAATAGAACCACACTGTAACAGACCATCAAGATATATATGTCGCTCTCATAACTCAGAAGGAGCCATCCTATATGGATACATAGATATAGAAGACGCCTCTGGTTGTAGCTTGATCACAAACTCGATCTATAATTAATGGGGTAATGCTACAACCTCTTCTGGAAAGACATCAATGTACTCTTCTATGACCCTAGTAAACACCAGCAGATTAACCTCTAAGGAACTCAACATCATCTCAGCCATCAAGGATGATAAGGACGAAACGTGCCTATGACCCATCTGAGGGTCTCGCTCACCAATAAACACAACCGGCTCTCCATATGCACCAAAGAAAACAACCTTCTTCCTGAAGCAATCCACGATATCCTTTACTAAATACAACCAATAAATGTTGAGGGTGGAATCATATGGTTGTATTCGTAAACAAAAGAAATCACCCTTAGAGCGGTGCTTCTCCAACACTAGCTCACAGTCTCTACATAATTCAAACAAGTCAGTTAAACCTCTAATTGGCGTAGTCAACACCAAGGGCACTGGAAGCCTCACTAACTCAAGTCCCAATGAATGGAAAAGGATAGGTGACATGAAGGAGTGTGTCTCTACTTAATATAACAAGGCATACTCCAAGGTAGAAAACAAGAAAAGGGTACCTCGAACGATTTCTGGCTCGCCTGGAGCTGGCAATGCTAGAGCATGAAGCTGACCACAACCTCTTACACTGCCTCTATGTCCCTGATGATGACCCCCACCAAAGCTGCACTATTCTCTCTAAGAATGATGAGAATCACGAGAATGTCCTCTTCCTAGCCCATATACCCTCTGTTGATTTAAAGCAAGTTCAACCTACGACTGCTACCTCAGCTGGAACTGAATCGATGGAGGAACCTAGAGTGGAGCACCTGGTACACGATGACTGATCTGAATGGTCGAAAACTCCGACTGTTGATGACATCAACCACTACAAGAAAAGAAATCACATGATCCCTTGGAATACGCCTGAGAGTTTCAGCCTTTGGAGAAATGAGATGTGAAGGGTCAGGACCTACCCCGGCTAGATGGAAACTCTTCTGCCCTAAAAACCGGGAACCCTATACCACAACTCTGCATTTTGAGGAATCCTGAAGAATCCCCTCTCATGATGATCCGGTCTTGGAAAAAGTCCTCTGTACAACCTCTACCCTCTCCAGTACCTGAAGATATCTTTTTAGCATTAATGGTCTAACCCGGTGCATGATCTCTAGATGCAAAGCCTCCTAGAAATGCCTCACCCTGGCCCCCTCATTTTGCAGCAGGTCCGAAGCATATCGTATAAGGTTACTAAAACATATTCCCAACTCATGCACACTAGAGATCCCTTGTCGAAGGGTAAGAAGCTTATGGAGACTCGACGCCTTTGTAGTTGAAGAAATAAACTCACTCTAAACTTGTCTCAAAACTCTTTCCATGAGATCGCTGACTCCTCACGATCCCTGAGGAACAAAAACCACTATTGCCTCATTGCTTCTTATAGAATCATCAAAACCAATGAAACCCAGTTCTCATTTCGAGAACGTATCAAACAAAATGCCTATCTCAACCTCCTCCAACCAGTCTTCCGTGACTGCATCTAACACAGAGCCCTCGTACTTCTACAGACTCTGGTACTGAAACTCTCTGAGTTTCCTCCTTCAAGTTCCATCATCGTCAACCTCTACCCAGTGACGATCTACTAGAATATCTTGTGGGAAATATTATGTGCAAACCTGATGAGGACGTCGACCTAAAGCCATACCTGTAAAATAAAAAACCGTTGGAGCTCCTAAACCTGGAATATGGAAGACTCAATATTAATTTATTAATTTTTTTCTTTCTTTGATTTTAGGTTATCCTTTCCCAAGGTCTACCCATTAAAACACAAGAACCTGGAAGAATGATGCATGGTCCTTTCCTAGGTCTCTTCCCTGTAACTAGTATCACCTTGTTTAGTAGAAATTGTAAACATGGAGGCCCTTACATCAAATCATAGGGGGACCTAAATGCCCATGTCTCTGCCGGTCTCCAATGTTTACATCACTTTTTATACATGAATGAAATCATTGCCCTAACAAACCATTCAAACTCACATGTGCCTAAGTCCAAACACCATATTATCCCTCAACCAGACCTTTGATACCACTCTATCACGACTCCCTCTCATCAATGTGTACCCCTCCTGGGCCGGCAATGTGAGAAGGTAGATAATGTCCCCTAAGTCCCGCCTCCAGTTGGCCCCTATTTGGCGACTAGAACTATGGTTATTGTAAACACACAAATGGTAGGCATTACCCTCTAAGATAACACATGTAGATGAGAGAGAAAAGGTATACAAAACCCACTCCAACTAAACCAGTAAGATGAACGAAATCCCAAGTACACATATGAAATGGAATGAAAACCCACTATAACTAGCTGGGGAAAAACTTCAAGTAACCAAAAATAACGTAAAACAGCAGAAAAAACAAGCCAGAATTGCTCCTGGAACCACAAGCTAGTAGAAACCAGCTAGAACTCCAACCTTCACCAAGTGACATGGGAAAAATATATATATATACATAAGGTGAGTATAACAGTATACTCCGTAGGATCCTCCCCATAGCCTCTATTAAAAATTAATGAAATCATGCTAAAGCACAATGACGAACAAGTGAAACTAACTCATCACCTAAAAAGGTATACTATTTTGCCAAACTCACCATGGCTACTCTCAACATGTAACAGATACTAGAGTATATAATATAAGAAATAATATCAAGGGTAACTTGCCACTACTTCTCCAACGGTTTGTAGTTATGCCCCAATGTCGCACACCTTAAGAATCTCTCTCTAAAAATGTTTTCACATAGGCACCTGGGTGAAGCACCATAACATGCACCTCGAGCCACAAAACCAGCAAGTCCATGCAAGAAAGAAACTAGGTAGTTTCCAGGAGCCACCAAATCTCGCATAACGTGTATCATATTCCAGCTATTATACATCAAGCCATTATAGCCAATAGACCGAGTAAGGATCCTCAAGGCATCAGAGCCCACACACGTTACATCTTTTGTAGTCTATATGATACTATATCCAGAATATATGAGTGTGAATAACCACACTCAAGTACATTCCTCTACAAAATTATTGGGGAAAACTAACCAATGTGCCTAAAAGCACAAGTATCTTCTAAGAGAAGAGAGCTGGGCCAAAGGGGTAGTCATCCATCCATCCTCCCACTGGATTGTTGGGGAAAACACCCCCTGGGCTTAGAATCCCTAGGGTGTCAGTTTCCCTAACCTAAAGGGTGGAGTATCATATAGAAACAAAAAAAGTACAAAATATACTATATATCAAACTCTCAGTATGGGCATATCCTAGTCTTAAATTCAACTACAACTAACGTCTCTTGGACTTCGAGCTATCACTTCTAGGACTAGGTATCCTATAAGCACATAACCATTTAAAAATCTTTATTGCCTAAATACATTAAATTTTTATCTTTTCCACATTATGATAAATAATTCTTTATACATTAATTAACCATTTACAATTCCATATTTAACTTCGTTAGCATCACACCCAATGTCCACTATTCCTTTAAAATTACAACTTCATCTTTATGTTCCAGCAACTCCATCCCAAAGGGTTAACATCACTTAATAAATTATTTATTATAGAATTACTTTCCTATATTACAAGGCATTATAGAAAAACATTCTATCATACTAAACACAATGTGGCTCAACATGGTGATTAGATGTACTACCTTTTGAGTCTTTTCCTCCTATATAAAGAGCATAGACGTGTCCTCCCTTGAGATGCTAAAAATCGAAAGCACATGGAATACCCCGGATGTGTTTGCCTATTTTGGAGGAAGGGTAAGAAAGGCCTGCTACCTTCAACAGTGGGGAAAAGTAAAGCATATAATCAACCATTAACAATCAACAAGAATCCAACAATCACATCCACCTTGTTCCATCATCCATGGTGTCCTCCCTGGCACCCACATACATAAACTGGTTCATCTCACCAATCTAGGATTCATCTGCTTCCACATACAAACGGCCTCCATGACCCCACATTGCATAATAGCAATATAGGCTCACATCACAACACAAGGAAAATGAAAACAAACATTTTAACAATTTGGTTCTTGGCCCTTTAACAAACAATATGATAACATATAACCATAGAAAGAGTTTTCTTTTATTGAAAACCAGTTCCTTATTACATATTAGATTAACCGATTATTATTATTAGGTTCCAAATTTGGAAAACCTAATTAGTAAGATCTCAAAAATAAATAAACATTTTTAATCCACCATTTTGATTAACATCAAATTACAACAAGAAGAACCAGATTCATTTACATGCTTATTTATCTTTAGCCAAACCATTATTAAGTAATTTCATCTTTACGTTATTTACTAATTTCCATCATGAATGAAATTATTAAAATATAAAGAATTGATTTAACACTATCTATAAAAACAAGAAGAAATAATATACGATCGTTATCAATTTGTTTATCCGATATAAATATTTATTAGGTCAATTCCATTTGCGATCCAGTGAGATAAAACATTCTAACAAAACAATTTCATGTAATAGAAGAGAGAAGCAACAAATCCCCTACCTCAAATAGTTCTTGATGTTCTTTATACGAGAATAGTTCACATAATGGATCACGATCACCTACTCTCGTGGCAACTGCATCCACCTAAGGATTCCACGGTACCACCGTACCAACTGAAACCCAAGAAAACTCCATTAGAAGCATAGAGATCACATAATATAATATGGAAAAGGGAAACATGAGTAGATGAACTTGAAAATAATGATGATAAAACATACCTTATATCGAAGATTGATAGATACTGGTTCGATGCATCAAAACATAGCAGAACCAATCCGAGGTAGGAAGTTTGATTTTGAAACTCTTATGAGAAGGAATGGGATGTTCGAGCATATCACACCCAAGAACAAAGAGAATAAATTTGGTAGGATGATATCATATCCCTTTAGAAGATTTAACGGAGTGGTTGTTTAAGATACACTGGATTTCCCATTAAAAGTGTAGTGCCCTAAACCACAATGTTTGACCGAGTAAAAACACCCTGAGCCTTAGGAATCATTAATATAGGAGTTATGATATTTTATTTGACCTTAAATCTCTTAAAACACGGCCTTGAATGAATTTTACATCAAAGAAAACATTAAAGGGGGGAAACTGTAGGAATTTGGAATCACTATTCATAGAAGGTCACAAATGTCACTGTTCATAGAAGGTCGCTGATGTCATTGTTCACTAAAGGTCCTAGATGTCACAGTTCACAAAAGGTCACTAATATCACTATTCACAGAGGGTCGCTAATGTCACTGTTCATAGAAGGTCCCTGATGTCACTGTTCACAGAAGGTTACTGATGACACTATTCACAGAAGGTCAAGGATGACACTGTTCACCTTTGGTTACAGTTTCACAGTTCACAGAAGGTTACTGATGATATTGTTCATAGAAGATCAATGATGACACTTTCCACCTAAGGTTACCATTGCACTGTTTACAGAAGGTTACTGAGGACACTGTTCACAGATGGTAAATGATGACACTGTTCACCTAAGGTTACTATTGCACTGTTCATAGAAGGTCACTATTGACACTATTCACCTACGGTTACCATTGTACTGCTCAAAGATAGTCACTGATGACACTGTTCACCTAAGGTTAAAGTTGAACTGTTCACCTAAGGTTACAGTTGCACTGTTCGCCGAAGGTTACCATTTCACTGTTCACAATTGTCTACTGTTGGAACTATTCACTGAACTGGAAAATTGGAAAAGTGTTGGGGATAAGTGACCTTGACCTCCCGAATCACCTTATACACCTGATTTTTTCAATGGAATGTACCAGAGAGGTCTTGGCCATTACATTTTCTATATAGATATTCCATGGACTATTTAATGGTTTGATATGTTTCTGAATTATTTGATATTTTTCATCCATTTCCACATCATTATTGGGTCCTGAAAACATCATATCTTTAAATGCATCTCAAAATTTCAGAGATCCACTTATCATACTCTAGGTATGTTACATTAAACATTAAATAATATTTAGTTTTTATATAAGAATAAAAATTAATTTATTTTGAGGATCATTTATGATTTTATGTTTTTGGTAATTTAATCCAAAATCATAAATAGAAAATAAATAAATTTATATGAGAAAACATCTATTAAATATAAAATTTTTCACAATATAAAACATTTATAGTGAAGAATATTTTATTTTTCATAAAAATATCATAAATTTAAATTCTGATTTTCCATAGTTTATACCTAAACCTAGAATTGGGGGAATGTATTTTAAAACATTTTCTGATCAAAAAATATCACAATGTGACATAAAATAACTAGTTAATCCATTAGTTCTTTAATAATAGTAAAAACATTCCCTTTTCAAAATAAATATTTTATTTCCAAATAAATAAACATTAATTCAAAAATATTTTTATAAATCATTTAATATTAAGTAATAATGAAAAATTAAACACATAATGTTTTAATTGAAATCACATAAAACATATGAATATTTTTTTAAAATTTTATAATATTCACCACTTTGGTGTTTAAAATACATTACATTAAACAATATCACATTATCTTACCATGTGAAATCATAATATTTCCATAAAAACAATGAAATCCTTAATAAATCATATAAGTAATTTAGAGAATCATTTTAATATCACTATTATGTATTTAATAACCTTAAGACTTGTAAATGGAAAAGCATTCATTGTTAACAATGGAATAAGCATTACAATTACAAATAATAATCATGGTTACAAATGGAATAACCTTCATCATAAATTTACAACATAATTCATAACCAATTCATTAATGGGATGTAATAGGCCAAACCATCTGTGGTTTATAAAGTAATTATTCTCCATCGTAAATAAATTTCAATAACAAAAACATAATCTTAACACCTAAATACTTGAAGTGTTCAACATTACAATCTATGAATTAATTTTATCAACTGTAATTATACATTTATGGATCATGAAATATCTATTCCATTTAAAAAAATTATTGAAACTATTAATAATAATGTAACATATGTTCTTCCATTAAATAATACATGAAATATTGTAATTAAATCTAAAATTTATATAATGGTTTTGGCAGTAATAAAATGTATTGTCCGATATATGTAAAAATAATACATTCACATTTACTTTTGAATACAATTTCAAAACATTTCATAAAAACATTTTTTCTAAAAATAGTCAAAATAAATTAGAAATAGACATATAATTTCATTTATTATTATTTTTTCCCATATAAATACATTATTAATTTATTTTTAAAAAACATGCTCATAGATGAAATTGCATTACAAGGGAAACACTAAACATAGATTTCAAAAAGAACGTACACACCATGATTCTAAATCACCACGTATATTATATATCATACTAAATAAAAACATTATATTAATTATATTCATTATTAGTAACCATTCTAAATTTTAGTATTACTTTTACCATGATATAAATAATTACATAATAAGTTTGGTACATGTTGGGTATAATAATGATATTCAGATCATATGACCATAATGAATTTGAGATAGTGGTTATGCTAAAACATATCATTTTTTAAAAATTTATAGACTAATAATAAGGATATAATTATCATTTTTACATTAACTTTGGTTATAAAAACAAGTATGAAATATGGTTATAAAAAAAAGAATGGTCCTTCAATTATGGAGGTGGTAAGTATTAAGTACACATGAATAATGGTTCCATTATTCAATGAAGATTATGGAAAAAAGGAATGTATTATTTTATCATTAAATAAGTATAATAATATGAAAAATAAAATAAAATATCAATAAATATTATTATATATATCACCCATGTTATGAGGTGATGAAAAAAAGTCACATTAGTTCATGATGGTGGTAGTCCATCGATACATGCGTTAGTTGATATCCATTATTGATGAATAGAAATATAAGAATGTAAATTATTTATAACATTATCAGACAGATAACTATTTAATCAATATAATATATATTCATTAAATAGCCCCTTACAACAATCCATAATATGTGGTTTTGGAAAACTAATTACATTGGTTCGTGAAGTAATTGTCGTGCTTACACATGAATGATGTTTTTTCCAATTTGATTTAATAGGAAATAAATATATGTAAAAAAAGTTTCGTAATAAATTAAAATTATAGTTAGTATACCTATATTATTATTTTATCAAGTTTTTTAGAATATTTGGAGGAATAAGAGGGATAAATAAAATAACGATTTACAATTAAGTACTATACTAATTCTTCAGAAAACCTCTCGAAAATTATACTAAAATAATTACATGTATAGTTTTATAATCTAACCAAAACCTATAAATTTTTTTTATGGAATTTATAATGGTTTTTATTAAAAATTAAAATTAAAAAAAATTGTTATGAAAATCGGAGAGGAGGTTTTCTACGTTAAGTGAAGAGAGAGAACTCTTAAAATTTCTTACAGTACTGATAAAAATTAATATGTAAAATTAAATTGTTTAAAAATTTAATATATGATTAGGTATAATGTAAATTCATATAAATACACTATCAAAATAAAAATTGTACATGATTTTGTTGATTTTTTCACCATTATCATTTTGTATTATCCCATATTAACAATTATTGAAAATTATAGTGATATTAAACTTTTCACTGTTTAGGGGTCAAGAATGCAAATTTAATAGGAATTGTATAACAAAAATGTACCATGGATGATATTATAAACCGTATACCATTTACATTGATGATGATATGTCTTTTATAAATTTTAATTCACTTAATAAAAAATATTTATTATAAAATATCATTAATATCAATTTTAACACTATTTATTTATATTGATTTTAAAACATCAATGAAATGTTATATTTGATTTTTTATCCATTAAAACCTATATATAATTTTTTATGTGTATATATATTATTGTAAAAAGTATTGTCATTCAATTTACATTTCATTTAATATTTTAAAAATACATATATTTTATTTTTATGTCAATTGAATAAATATTGTGGCAGTATTTCATAACACATTGAAGTTATTAATAAATTAATAATAATTTTTAATAAATAAACATAATAATAGATTTTTATGACAATCACCAATAAAATAAATTAATGATATTTTTTACAATTTGAACACATAATCAATTTTCAAAACCGTAATACTGACATTATGCCCATTTTTCATGAATTTAACATTTATGGAAAAGTATCCCATGAAATTATATACATACTATGGTGATAAAGATTAGAGTAAAATCATACAGCTTTATCTATGCTAAAAAATTGTGGCCTTATCACTTAGTTTTAGCCTAGTGTAACTCGCATTTCCCTTTCTTTATAGGGACATAGTTTTACTGTTTTTTCTATTGATTATGACCTAAAAATTGGAAATCCTTAATAATGAATATTAATTATATTTTTTTATGAAAATCGAATATATTTTATCAATTTCTATACTTTTATCTATAAGAATTTAGTTTTTTATATTCCCACAATGCTGGAAAAAATAGGGTTTTGAGGCAAATGAATTTTTCATGAAATTGATAGTCTTATATTATATTATTAACTAGACATAATCATTATTTGAGTCAGAGATCATAAAAATATTGTTATAATATATAAATATAATTTAAATTAATCATTTTTATGTGTTATTTTAAGTAACTCAAATGTTGAAACATTATGCAATTTAAAAAAGTTTTCAAAAAACTGTTTTTATGGAAAATATCAACCCATACAATAATCATGAAAATAAATGACTAATATGATAAGTATTATATAATAATAAATAATATGGTTAATATTTTGCATTATTATAATATAAAAAATATAATGGGACTTATAAATTAATATATTTAATGATAATAAATTATAGTTTGACAAATATCTCACTTTTTCACTATTAACTAAAAATAAATCATTTCATAACAAACAATTTCTAATAAAATATTTTTTATGTTGGTTTCAATTTTTTTAATTTTATCGAATAAATTTTATAAAAGTTATACCTATTAATTTTAATATTTTATCCCAAAATAAAATCAAAATTAATTTTGATTAAATAATATTTCATAAGAATAATATACCTTAAACAAAATTGATTTCTTATTTCATAGGAAATAAAAAATAAAATTTAATTTAGTAGGGATAATAAATATATTTCATAGAATTTTTAATGTTATTCATAATAGGTAATTTAACATCTATAATAAAATGCATTTTTTTGAAAATATATTATAGTTCTTTTGGGCTCTCTATGGAATCTCTAATATGATGAAAAAATATATTTCATTTTAAAAATATAAATGTGTTTTATTTTCCAAAATTAATAATTTTTTTACCTACAAAATGAAATTTATCAGGGTAATCAATTTTGTAAAATTTGAAATTAGATTTTTTTAAATCCCATGATGTAAATATTTTTTATGAAACATAATTTTAATACGAGAGAATGGAATGAATGAAGGTTATATAGAATAACACATAAATAGGTTTCCAAGTATGAAAACATTAGTGGGATGTGAATATATGTACATTAATAAATATAAAAATTATTAATAAACATTTCTTTGTGATGGAGATCATTGAACACATGAAATTGAATTATCCTAACCACGTTAATGACAAAAAAAATTGAAATGGTTGTGAAAACTTCCATCGATTAATCATAAATGAAGTCAATATGTTATAATTTTAGATTAATAATTATTTTCCATGTGTTGAAGAATTCCATAACATCTAGAATAAGAATATAAGAAATTTATATATGCATGAAAAGAATAATTTCAACTTATTTTAAATTTATACCAAAATATCATATTTTCCACAAATAATAATCATTTATGATGAATATTGTTATAGTTAAGGCACTTAACTCATCATCAAATATATAACATAATTCGAAAAGAAGATCAGAAGATATGTATTTATATACTATACAAATCTCAAATCATTAATACAAGGTAATGTAACTTCCATAATGAATAATCCTTCATATGAAGAACTAATACAATAATCTAATATTTCAACAGTAATACCTAAATATCAAACAAAGTCATTATACAAATTTATTACCCTATTATTCTTCATAATGTCCCAAACCTTGATTTAAAAAAAGATTAGAATTATTTTATCTCATATTTATTCATGATATATTCAAAATTTATCTTAAAATAACAATAATGAGTCCTAATTCTCCATAACAAAATGTATATTCCATAATTATATAATCCCCAAAATATGGATTTCATTTCATTAATTAGCCATAATTAAAATTATTCCACCATAAAATCATATATACTCCTATATAAAATTAATAATTTATTCCAAAAACCAATTCAAAAATATTTTATTTACCGAAATCATTTATCTCTCACAAAATATTGACCTTATTATATAATATCAATAATAATATAATCCATAAATCATTTTTTAATAATATGGTTACCTCGATGATTCAAATTGATTTCAGATATCATAAAAACCCATAATTTCCATTGAATCAAATATCATATAAATTATAACTGTTATAAGGCCCCATCCATTGACATTACATAATCAGGAATTAAGTTAATAATTCAAATTGAGGATCTTTTCAGGTTTATAGTTTTGTAGATTTAGGTCATGACTATTATATTACATTTCAAAAATTAAAAATTAAAGACTTCTATTTCATCGAAAAGTTCTTTCACAAATAATAAAACACATTAAATAAAAAACAGTTCTTTTCTTGAAATAAATCTTCATGAATTATTCCTTTCAATTACCTTTCCTTATACCATCTGAAAAACATTTCAAAAACTTACAATGATCATAAAAAATCCCAATAAGGGTTATAAAAAATGGGAAGAATACATTAGTCCCTCAATACATACAAATAAATGAAATCATGCATGTTTATCATTAACATACCACAAAAAATCATAAGATTAATTAATAACACATAGAAATCATAAATCATAAAGGTAAATTGTGGCATCCATAACATACTTACATTGTAGCTTTCACAGCTACATTGGGAGTTATGTTGGAATACCCATCACAATATATTCTCTAAATATCTTAGGAGAAACATGAATGTTTACCTCCATCACGTTACCCAATGAATTGGAGAGGTATATTGGGCTCACTTGCCTGTGGTTTATCAAAGAACCACCCATATAAGTAAACAATTCCCAAGAACCATAAAATATTCATAACACATAAAATAAACATAAAGGAAATGTAACATTTCCACAATTCAATAACAATATATCATTTAATTATATTGACATTACCTATCTATTATCAAAATAAATTTCAATACCAAAATTCTTAAAAGAGTATATGGTATTTATTTGTCTTTTAAGAAACATTACATCTGGTGAAGGAAGCCATAACTTCTAGAATTTTGTATATTTGCGACGGGCTATTTGTGAGGGGACCCCGTCGAAAAAACGTTTTTGCAGCGGGGTCCTGTTGCAAATAGCCCATTGTAGAAAACGATGTCACAACTAGTATTTTTTGTGATGGCCCCATCAGAAAAATATAACTTCCGATGAGATGGGGTCATGTCACAAATTGATCTCTGATTAAATGAATTATATATACAAAAACCTGTTAGAATGGTCCGATCACAAAAACTATTTTCATCTGTAAAGTAACAAATCACAAATATGTTTTAAATAAATAAATATATGATCTATTTGCGATGGGACCCCATTGCAAAAGGCCCTGTAAACAATTCTTAATAAAACCTAAAATATAATATAATTATGATTAATGAGAAAATATATTAATATTATTAAAAAATAAAAATAAAAAAAATTAATTTCTAAATATTTTAAAATTCATAATAAAATAAAATAATAATAATAACCTTATGATTAAAGAAAAAAATATTATTATTATTAAAATAAATTAATAAATTAAAAAATATTAAAATTTATAATATTCGCAAAAAAAATATTAAAATTCATCAAATATTATTATTATTATTATTAGTAAAATAAATAAACATTAAAAAATATAATGCTAATAATAAATAAGAAAATCAAAAAATTTAAAAATCATAAAAATAAAAACATAAGGCTATATTCGCACCAATGTAAAAGACAAAAACTGTAAATAGTTCACATTTCAACAAATGTTCAATTCAAATGATTTTAACAGAAGAAAAAATTATTTATGGGGATAGTCTTTTGGAGGAGCTGGAGGATCTGGAGGGGATGGTGGAGGAAACTCTATCACTGAAGTAAGAGTCTTACATCACATATACTCCATCTGATCATGTTTCTTCTGCCATCGACTCATGTCCTCCTCGTGCTGCTGACGCATCTCATGATGTTGCTTTTGCAAACTCTTTATAAGCTCAGTTTTAGCTCACAACTACACTGAATACTGTGCACCAGAAAATGATTCCTCTCTATGAGCTCCTCTCTAGTTGGACGCTGACATCAAAATAGTACCATAATAAGTATCAAGTGTCAAATGAGAGCTGATACCAACTACTCAGCCCTTCTCGATGACATACTGGGTCGCCTGCATCCATGTCACCTCATCAAAATAGTAGGCACTACTCTTATCAGCCATCTCCACCTGAATCTTATCTCGTTTCTTAAAAGTCATGACCTAATATGACTTATTCAGTTTCAATTTGAAATTAAAATAGTCAAAAAAAGTATATGCAGTTAATTTTCAAAATTAAAAAATAATACTAACTTCAATATAACGTTGGTGATCACCACCAATCTCTCTAGTGGCTAGATCATTTTATATCTTCTGATAAATGTCGTAATCCATAATATTAGTATGATCGACTGCCTATATGAAAACTAAATAAATTATTTATATTTAATGTTATATTAAATATTCAGAAAAGGTACTTCCCAGATGATCTATTTGCGTACTGAATGTAAGGCTATCGGCTCGATGTGTCACCTCATGTCTCCCCCGGTTCTACCAGCCCAGTGAAGATCTACTCTGAAATCTACCGCTCAACCTATTTGAACATAATGCATCCCAAACATGAGATAAAATGTACTATGGTTGATGGGCTCTACATGAATCATCAAATACTGACACTCCTTCATTCTTAATGGTTGTTATAATCAAATTGGGAAATAACTAAATGAAACTCTCATTCATAGTCACCTCTCACGCCTCATGAATAGCACAACGCATGCTATCATTGATGGGATACCATAAACCCTACAGATAATTTATAATGTCTAGTTATTAAGGAAATAAATTTCTAAATAAATATTATTTATTTATGTACCATACAGTTACTAAACATTCCAAGATGCATATCGACAGGATTCTATTCCTATGTGATCCATTGCTAAAAATAATAATTCCACAAGTTAATACTCCCCTGTCCAATAGGTACATATGAAAAACTGTGAAAAAAGAATAAACAAACAAACAATTAGTCTATAAATAAATTAATAAAAGTTAGCTAAAATACATAGGTTACCATACCCTTGTGTGTATGGATAGAAACCAAGACGTGGATGTCACTCAAGGATAGGGTCAGGAATCATCAATCATGTAAGACCGCGTCCCCTCCTTGTACACCCTGAACTGCCAGTAGGCTGAGGATCAGATGATCCCAAATCCTTCTCATCAAAATATAGATCAGCCTCCTCCAACTCAATAAATAGATCAGGGTACATCTGAAATGAAATTTGATTTCTGTTAGCTAATAGTTTAAAATAACTATTATATAGAGTTATATATTAGTTATGATTATAACCAACATTTAATTGTGTCAATGTTCACCTTCATCATCATCTTCATATCTGACAATGTTATTGTCTTAATATTCTTTTTCGGTGTCATCAATATCCATATGAGTTTCAGTATCATCATCTCTTTCCATTTCACATTTATTTATAACTTCATTAACATTATCATCACCGTCAACCCTTAATTGTGGGGTGTCATCATCGATATTCATGTATTGTTGTGAAAAAAGATGGATTTTGAGTAGTCTCTTAAAAAATTTCAATTCCTTGTACTTCATCGGAACCACATTCATTTTGAGTAAACTGATTTTACAGAGATTTTCATTTTTATTATGTTCCACCAATCACTCAGGTCTCTTGAAGTAGCATAGTACATTGCATAATATATTTTATGTGCCTGTTGAGCCAGTAAAAATTGTTCAATTACTACAAGAAGGCATTTTGTATTTTTTATCAATGATTACATGAATCATATGAACACACATGCCTCTCTCAGTGTCTAACCAACAACATTTAAACATTGCTATGTAATTTATACCTAGATAACATAGTTCAATAATTTCATCCAGTATGCCGTAAAATTCCACTTTAGTTTCTCTATGTTGCGATCCTCTCATGAAAACATCACTGTTTATGGTTTTTTTATTCCCCATATGCATAAAATCGAAAACAATTTACCACATATGCATTATAATATGTAAACATTTTTTATGGTGGATTACTCAATATACACAGTCGCTTATCAATTTTATCTGCATGTTAAGAAACCTGAAAATTTGTAAAACAATTATCAATATAATAAATAATAAACTGAATTGATATATTAAACATCTCAAAATTATGTTACCAGTTATTGAAACCATTGAGAATTTTTTTTTGTCGTCGTTTATCAAGATCATATGCTGTAATTTGTGGAATTTGTTTCTTGATATGATTATCATATAATCTAAAAATAAAATAATATTATATATTGTAACATAAAATATAGAATAAGAGATAGCACTCATAGTAAAAATTATGCCATTTTTTACATTTGAGACGAACATATGTATGAACTCTGTGATGCTCATCATCTGAAAGCCATTGTTCCTGAACACTACTGAAGCTAAGCTTGGGATGATTAAAAACTGATAAGAGATTTTCCATTTTATCATCCACATTACTCTTATTCAATCCCATTATGTTATATTTTTAGGGATATACAGATTCAAATTATTGAGATCAGAAAAAAAAGAAATTTCCTCTTGTAGATAAGCTTTAACAATTGATCCTTCAACTGATTCTTTGTAATATATTTTATTCTTAAATTTATGCATACATATGTTGAATGGGTACATCAATCAAAACTATAATGGAGCTGCACATTTAACTCCATCTAGAAAATGTAATATCTGATGTTCTATTGAGTCAATAAAATCTGTTGGGATGATTTTTTCCAGTTTACATATAATGACAACACCATCATCTAGTTTACTTATTCCATCATAAACTGTTGTCACCACACAAATTTCTTGAAAAAAATATTATATGTCTATTATCTAATCCCATGTCACATAATTCAACAAACCTATGAATCCAATTGGCATAATTATTTCAATTATAACACGACAATCATGACTTTTTAATACATTAATATTATTATTCTTAACAGATCTTCCCAAATATGATGCATATCCTTCTAGAAGTATCAAATATACAATCCACTAACAAAATAATAAGTGACTTTTTTTTGAAAGTGTATAAGATGGTATTGGAATCATTAACCTCTATGATATAACATTTTGAAACAGTTCATGTTCTGGTCATCTGCAAATTTGGTCATGATCTAGTCATTTCTTTACATTATCTTTGTTCTTACCTTGTTTATCTAAAACTGTATGAAATAAAATATCAAAATATTTCATCTCAATATTCATGACATCCAACATGCGGCAGACCAACAAATCAGAACAATATCGATAATCAAAAAATGCTCTATTTTATCCACATATGTTCTTTCCCAAATCCATGAATTTTATGTCGGTTTACTTTTGGCCAAATGTGATTAGAGGTAATGAAATTAAAACTTGTTTTATCTCTGTATCTGAGTTCGTTTTTTGAGGATTATCCCTTTCAATTGTGCTTTTTCTGAAATGTGATTTGTTCTTCCGAAAATAATTATCAGTTGGAAGAAATCTTCTATGATAGTCAAAATAAAAAAGGTTTTTCCATTGATGAGAATAAAGGGTTTGTTATCTTTCATACAGTAAGGATATGATTTAAGACCATGTGTACTCCAGCCAGATAACATGCCATATGCTGGGAAGTAGCTAATCTTCCACATCAATGCTGCTTTTAATATGAAAATCTGTTTCGTAGCAACTTCATATGTACTAACACCATTAATCCACAATGAATTTAACTCATCAATTAATGGTTTCAATTAAACATCAATATTCTTTTTAGATGTCCTTGGATTAATAATGTCAAAATATATAGGTCTCATTCATCAACATCCATAGAGGTAAATTGTACAGAGTTATAAATACTAGACAACATGAATAATGTCTACCATAATAACCGAACGGACAGAAATCGTTAGTAGAAAGACCCAATTGCACGTCTTCGGATTCTAAAGAAAAATAAGGTTGTAGTCGGTCAAAATGTTTCCATGAATCACCATCAGATGGATGATTCATGCTTTTATTGGTTGAAATCATGTTTTTGTGCCATGACATCATTGAAACTATGTTCTGAGACGTAATTAAATGCTAAAACCTGGGTGTAAGGGGTAAATAACTCAAAAGTTTTATAGTAATTGATCCAGACTTCCTCAGTTCAGCTTCATTATTCTACGATTTTCCACATGTGTAACATCTATCTAAAGACCAATTGTCTCCCAAATTTAAGATTCAATAATTTTCACAAGCACAAACATTCCGATAACTAAGGTCCATATTAGGAACCAACCCCTTTCTCTCATAGTAAGTTGCAGGCAACAGATTTCATCACGGTAACAGTGTTTTAACTAAAGAAAATATCTGATCAAAATAGTTGTTTGATATTTCATTATCTGATTTAATAGACTTAAATTCCGAAATCGCTATTAATTTTCATATCATACAACCAGGATATAATGAATCCTCAACAGACCTCAAAAACACAAAAAAATCAGATGGTGTCGACTAAAGAGATAAATCAACATCATCATGAGATTCAGTTTTTGAACAGATGGACCTGCAACATCATGTACTAAATTTTGAATCTGTGATGGATCTGGAATAAAGTTATTAGTATCTTCTCTGGAACTGTGTTCACAGTTATTATACTGAAAAACATAATTTGGTTGAAAAACAATCCGCAAGAGTTGTCCCTCAACCGTGTCAAATGGTTCAAACGCTCTTAGAGCACATTTTTTACAAGGAATCATAATAGTGACTTCTGAAACAAATTCTGGTTTTGATGATAAAATTGATAATAAAGCTTCAACACCATCAATATATACTAGATTTAAACCAGAACCCTTTGGATTTCTACGCAGATTTATCCAAGGGTGATCATCTAATAATGACTATTGTCGACATCCATGTTCTATATTTTTCTACAAAATATAAAATCATTACATTTTTTGAATAACATGAAATGATAAAAACATTATCCAAATATAAAGATAAATAATTATAACTACATCTAAATAATTATCATAAATTACAAGCGAAAAAAATTCCAGTGGATTGATGGCTACTCTTTTTTCTGATGGTTCATTTACTTGAATCATTCTAACACTGAAATCACAATGAAGATTCTCCTCATCAGTAGGCATATACATTCTCAAGCATATAATAATGTATAAGTGTACATTCGATAAGATTCTTCACTGTGATTTTAGTGTGAGAAAGATGCAAGTAAATGAGCCATCAGATAATAGAGCCCCCTTTTCATGAATGAATCTTCTTATTACAACTTTCACCACCTATCAAAATTATGAAAAATGTGGTCTGACGAATGCATATTCAATCTCATTCATACGGGAATGAATATGCATATGTAGAAATATACTTTTCATTAATGATTAGATTTAGTGGGAGTTTGAAGGAGAAGAGTCATCGAGCAAAAGGAGTGTCGTCAATCCATTGGAAATTATGCCATGTTATTGATTTTTTTTACAGTTCACTTTATTCCTAATTATTCTTTATTATCCCTAAATATTGATAATTATTCCTAGTTATTTATAATTATTCGTATTTATTGGTATTTATTGCTAATTATTCCAAATTATTACCTATTATTCCAATTCATTGGTATTTATTGGTAATTATTCCAATTTTATTGGTAATTATTCATATTTATTGTTAATTATGCCTATTTATTGCTAATTATTCCTATATATTGATATTTATTTCTCATTATTCCAATTTATTGGTATTTATTGTTAATGATTCCTAATTATTGCTAATTTTTTCTAATTATACCTAATTATTTCTGATTATTTCAAATCATTTCTAATTATTTCTAATTATTTCTAATTGTTGCAAATTATTGATAATTATTTCTAATTATAGAAAATTATTTCTATTTATGGCTAATTATTGCTAATTATTTCTGATTATTCCTATTTATTGCTAATTATTCATAATTATTCATATTTATTCCTATTTATTCCAATTTATTCTAATTTATTCATATTTATTCCCATTTTTTTATTTATTCCTAATTATTCTTAATTATTCCTAATTATTACAATTTATTCCTATATATTCTTATTTATTCCAATTTATTTCTCTTCATTCCTATTTATTACTAATTATTCCATATTATTAATAATTATTACTAATTATTACTAATTATCACTAATTAATACTAATTATTACTAATTAATAATAATTATTACTAATTATTACTAATTATTACTAATTGTTTACGATTGCTCCTATTATTAATAATTATTCCCAATTTTTCCTAATTTTTCATAATTATTCCTAATTATTTATATTTGTTGCAAATTATTCCAAATTATTCTTAATAATTAATAATTATTACTAATTATTCTTAATTATTACTAATTATTAATAAATATTACTATTTCTTTCTAATTATTACTGATTATTAAAAATTCATAATAATTATTCTTAATTCTCCAAATTTATTCCTAATTATTCCTTATTTTTTCTTAATTATTACTAATTATTACTATTTATTAATAATTTTTTCTAATTATTACTAATTATTACTAATTATTAATAGTTATTACAATTTATTTCTATGTATTTCTATTTATACCTATTTATTACAATTTATTCCAGTTTATTACTATTTATTACTATTTATTACTATTTATTACTAATTATTACTAATTATTACTAATTATTACAAATTATTACAAATTATTCCTAATTATTAATAAATATTTCTAATTATTCCAATTTATTCATATTTATTCGTAATTATTACAAATTATTCCTAGTTATTAATAATTATTACTACTTATTTTAATTTTTACTAATTATTATATAATTTTACTAATTTTTACTAATTATTACTAATTACTTATAATTATTACTAATTATTCCTAATTATAACTAATTATTCCTAAATATACCTAATTATTACTAATTATTCCTAATTAGTCCTAATTGTTACTAATTATTACTAATTATTACTAATTATTACTAATTATTAATATTTATTAGTAATTATTAATATTTTTTAATTTTTTTTAAATTTATTAGTATTATTTATAATTCTTCCTAAATATTTCGAATTACTCCTAATTATTCCTAATTATTAATAATCATTACTAATTAATATTAATTAATACTATTTATTACTACTAATTACTATTTATTACTATTTAATACAAATTATTACTATTTATTACAAATTATTACTATTTATTGCTAATTATTACTATTTATTACTAATTATTACTATTGTTACTATTTATTGCAATTTATTACTATTTATTAGTATTTATTACTATTTATCACTATTTATTATTATTTATTACGATTTATAAGTATTTATAAATAATTATTAGTATTTGTTGACAATTATTAGAATTTATTACTAATTATTACTAATTATTACTAATTATTACTATTTATTAGTATTTATTCCTATTTATTATTATTTATTACAAATTATTAGTTTTTATTACTAATTATTACTAATTAATACTATTTATTGCCAATTGTAAATATTAATTACTATTTTGTCTATTTATTACTATTTATTTCTAATCATTACTATTTAGTGTTAATTAATATTAATTATTTCAAAATACAGCTACAAATTACTAATTACCTCTAATTATTTATATACATTACTAATTATCGTTAATAATTATTAATCACTACTCATTACTAAGAATTAGTTCGAATAATTTAATTTCATTATTTAAAATAAATAATGATGAAAAAATATTTTAAATCTAAATTATTTACGACTAATCAACAATAATTAAAATGAATATAATGAAATGAAATAAATACTGAATTAAATAAAACATAAATACCATGAAACTTGAACTCTTATAATTGTAGGTGGCTTCAGAACTTCTTCAAAAACAAAAGTGTAAAATATTTTCACTCTAAAATTAGAGTTTAGAGAAGCAGAGGAAGAAAGAATTCGAGAGGAGGGAAGACAAAATGGATGGGGGGTATATATAGGTTAGATTACTTGCGACGCGCCTATCTGCAGCGAGATTCCCGTCGAAATACTAATTTTTTGTGACCAGGCCCGTCGCAAATACCTTCGGACACATTAATTACGGGCGATTGTTAAATGGGTATTTGAGACGGGTCCCATCACAAAAAGTAACATGCTGGCACACTATTTGCGACATGACAACATCCTTTCACAAGTAGCCTGTTTCCGCAGCCGGGTATTTGACATGGGGCCCATCGCAAAAACCCTCCTGGGGTCGAACTGGTTGCGACGGGGAATCCCCTGTCACAACTTGTGTTTACCACCTCCCGATATTTGTGATGGGCGATGCATACCCGTCATAATTAATTAGTAATTTATGAAAGGTAGATTTTCCCATCACAAATAACCAGTCAGAAAAATAGATTTTCCCATAGTGAAAATATCAAATAATGCTCATGGCGGTGGAAAGGTCATTGGCACCACGTATGTAAGAAAAGAAACATTCCCATTTTTTTAGTAAAACGATATGAAGAAAATGATTCCAATTGAATGAAATGAAATTTTATAGGGGTTTATACATCGTATTAAAGAATGTCATGTATAAAGAAAAATATGCCTCAATTAAAGGAGATCGAGACGATGTCTCGTACCTCGTGTCCGACTTGACTTTTTCGTTATTTAATCTCTTGAATAATAAACTACAGATAATTTATACATTCTTAATAACCTTTTTCTTGTTTATTATTCTTTTTATATTACTTATTACCACATTATAAAAAATACATAATCATTTAAGTTAATAACAGTCATTTTATCATTATTTGGTACTAGAGTCAAAAATAAACTTCTTATAATTACAAGTTGTCCATGTGGTCAAAATTCCATTATCTCCAGAATGATTTTAATGATTTAGATATCATATGTATCATATAAATCTAGTATGTATATGTATTTATAATAGTAAATAATATTTGGATATATGAAATGAAATGCACCTTTCATAGAAACCGTAGGTCGTACACACACATGAACACTACATTCATTTATGTTTTAATATATAATAGAATTAGAAATTAATGATACATAGATATATTATAATTCTAGAACAATATTATATATAATTTCAGTAACTCCATCCTTTATACATTCCACATATGAAAAAATGATTCATATCACTTTGAGGGGGCGATAGTCCAAACTACCTCAAATAAAATTAACATATTTACCCATTTTGGAAACCACAAAGGTATCCTATAAAAAAATAAAGAAGAATATAGACAATATAAATATAATATCTATCACATATATATACAGTGCCTTATTAATAACTACCATAAGAGGTGGTAGGAGATAATTGAACTATAATTGTTTCTTGAGATAGTAGTTCGATGACCACAGAAACAGTCTGTTTTAATCCTTTAAATGGAGGTTTGTGGAATTGTAGTTTGAATAATTCTCAGTAAAAAAATTATAGTACATTTATGACAACTATGTTGTTATAAAAAAATGTAATAAAGAGAGTTTAGGGGGGTAGAGATGGAAAATAAAATAACATAACTTGAGAGAAGACGTTATATTTAATTTGGGTAACTCCCATTGGTTGGAACCAAAAGGCTTTCTTGATGTTCCTTATGCCAAAGTTAAGGCTTCTAGGTGAAACATCGGGATCACAGGAACTTATTTGGTTAGTGGTTGGGCATGCCATGGGGGCTTGTGACATGTGAGTAAGGGATAGAGATGATGGATTTTTATAAGATGGGGAGGGTGCTTTGGGAATGTTTGAAACAATTATTTTATTTTAAACATAAATTGGATATAGAAAGGTCTCGTATCATTTAATTCAATGATAATGTGCGTATGGTTCTAAATATTGTCATTCAGTGGGTTTTAAGAAATTTTATGCATAAAATCAAGCTTATCTTTTATCTTTAACCTTTAGTAAACTAATTTAACAATTACCATGTCCTCTAGTATGTTCATATTATATGGTTAACATAATTACTATAAATTGTCAAGCATTCCGAAAATTGATCATTAATGACATTAGTAATATCATATATGTAATTTTTCCGAATCATAGGTTTTAAGGACTATTTTAACATTGAATAAAATATTGATTAATTTAATAACTAATTTATGTCGATTTATAAACTCTTCATATCGAGACTTTAAAAAAATATATAACAACTTGACTCTTTCAAAAACACAAAATTAATTCAAATATAAAAGGTCGTATTGATCAAAAAAAAATTATGGCACTAAAGTATCAAAATAATTGTTTTCAATATTTATAATCTCATTTATTTATAACATTCATTAATGAGGTAATCATTAAATCATCATTGTGTCATTAATATATTTATTTTTATGATGTCTAAAATTTATAAATACAATACCATGATATTGGAAATACTTTTATCTTTTTAATAACAGTTTATATTTTAAAATTTCACTTATATGACATAATATAAAAAATTATTAAGAGATATATGTTTATGTTACATTTTCCTTAACATTAAATTTATTTTTATATTGTCATTTTCACTTAAAATTCGCTCAACGGGGTCCTAAAATCGACCCAAGGATGTCCATGTTTGGACATGTATCATATAATAGTATTAGGACAATTTTTAGGGTAATTTAATATTATTATAAAATTATTTATTACCCATATTTACCATATTTAAAATTTTAAATGGTAAATAAAATATTTACTAAAGTTACTATTCATAATGACTAAAAAAAGTTACCTATTTTACCAATTTCAAACTCCTGATTCCAAATATGGCTTCTTGTTTTTCCAAATTCAGAACAATGAATTTGAAGATATTAATTTAAAAGTAATTCTAGTTGTCAAAACCAAAAGCGTGTTTTTATGAAATAATAAATATCAAAATATTGACACTTGTTTATGTTCAATTTCAAAGTGAAATTACTTACAATTACCAACATTGGATTAACTGGTTAAAATATAATATAACTAAACATTAAAAACAATTAATAAGGTAACCAAACCATATAAATAAATTATATTAAAAGGTATTTTTGAATTAAAATGCATTATTTTTTACTATTAATTAAAATGGAACATTATCAGAGAAATACCAAAATTTCATCGAATGTAAATTTTTATGTCCCGATTCTAAATAAGAATATTTCTTTTACAAATATAATTTATAAAATTGACCAAAACTTGATTTAAAAATATTTCGCCATCAAAAGGTGGTAAATCATCCTTTTAAACTATATTAGAGTATCATGCACACAACCTAATAATTATATAAATATTTTGACATAAAATAACACATGGAAATTAATGGTTTCATAAAATAAATCATAAATTCAAGTTCATTTTCCCCAAATTAATGAGGCAATAACATACTAGAATCATCAACCATGTTTGAGGAAGAAAAAATCTCCAGAGGTAAAAGGAGTTTTTTTGAAATAATAGATCTTTATTAAAAATTATGTTTTTCATTAACATAGTTTAAAACATGTATATCCAATAAAATATAAGATAAGGGTGAATAAATTATTTTTAAGGAATAAATGTACTGCGAATTTGGTGAAAGAGGTAAAACCTACAGAAAGATAGTTGGGTCAAAGAATTCCCCTTATATTGTCTATAAGAGATTACTTAATAATAATATCCTATCTAATCATGAAATATTCATTTATTAACACATCCATATCATTTTATACATTAATTTTATTCATTAAAGTTTCATTAAATTCATTTATGGGATTTTGGATGAGTTTATGAGATTAATTTCATCATTTGGTGGTCTTTGTTTTCCTCGTTTTCATGATTTATTAACTTGTATACTTGAATGGATGTTCATGTATAATGTGGGAAAACATTATATGGTATTAATGATATTTTAGATGTATAAATTATCATATAAATAATATTTTTATATGGAATGAGGATAAATCATTACATAAAAATTAATAATTGTCGTTTTATGTTAATTTTGGGTGTTTTCAATCACAATGAACTCATTTTGTGTTATCATTTAATATTACTTATATAAGATGGTTCTAGAATATAAAATAGGATAAAAAATACATATTAAATTATTTTTTCTAAAATTTTTATTATTAGCATCCTTAAAGGTGTTAAATTTAAATGAAAGTGTATAGGAACGATGTCGGTAAATTAACATCCTTGGAGTTCTACATCGCAATCCAAATTAAAAATCATATAGAGACATTTAAATAAATTATTTGAATCAATAGCATTATGATAAATCAACTATTGGGAGATGCTGATCACATAGTCCGTTTTATTCTAATGAGAGTGATCCTAGTATATCATCGAGTGATTGAACAATCCTTTCAGATTTTTCTATCATCGAGTTGTTGATAAGTCGTGGTGAAATTTAAAGCATTACTCAAATAGTTTTGATGTAACCTATACAATTTATATGTGATCATAGGGTCACAATCATAGAAAACCAGGAGTTTAACCCCATGAATTCTCACCACATGATTAAAATATATCTTAGCATGTTTTTCAAGTGATAGATCATCCCGACTAGCGATAAACTATGCAGTCTTGGGGAGTCGGTCAACCAAAACCCATATTGTATTATTTCATTTTAATTTCATTTGGAGACCCATGAAAAAGTACATAGTAATGTTATCCAATTTTTACATGGTTATAGGAAATGATTGAATCATCCCTTTGTAAATTTATCAATATTTTTTAACATGATAACATATCAAGAAACATAAGATATATTATGAAATTTCCTTCACCATATTGTCCAACAAAAGGTGTTCTTGGAGATCATGATATATCTTGGCTCTCCTAGGTTTGATAGATAATGTTGACCTATGTGCATTTTCCAAGTAGATCATTCTATATCCTAGATTATGAAGACACAAAGCCTCATTTCAATCTGAATCACACCATCATAATCGATTTAGAACTCTTGCATTTTCTTTTTTGTTACTGCATTCACATTGTTTTTAACAATAGATCATCCCATTATGACTATTTATTATACCGTCATATATATGGTAGTGAAATCATTTATTCAAGGTAGTAATTATTTCATTCCATTATGAATTTCAAATCAATCCATTATATATCCATGAAGATTGGGTTTTCCTTAATTAGTAACAATGATATTTTAGTATGTCATCTTTTCCTAAGAGAACCATCTACCAAATTTACCTTTCTAGTATGTTTCTGAATAGATAATTTGTAGTATTTTATTAGCTCTAACTGTTTTCTTTGATGCATATTTAGATCCTTTTCTTTGAATTTGTTCTTTAGGATCTTGTGCTCGATATATATGTCACAATTATCATGATAGAGGTAGTGCCACCATATTTTAAGGAAAACTGATAGCTTATCACTCCATATCATGTGTTGGGTAGTTCATTTCATGGATATTTTACTTTCATGAGGCATATAGTATCAAATTATCATTTTTTATGAGTACACATACCAATGCATTCTTCAATGAATAACTGTATATCACAAATAATTATCCTATTTTTGGTAATTTGAGTAAAGGTTTTGTGATCAAACATGTCTTTAGCTCTATTAATCATTCCTCACATTCTTCCATTCAGACATAATTTACATATTTTCTCATTAACTTGGTTAGTGGGCTTTACCGTTAAGAGAACCTTCTTAAAAAATATATGTTGTTCCCAACAAATTCAAGAAAATAATCGAATTTTGTGACAATAGAGGCTCTAGGAATTTCCTCAATTTCCTTTTTTATGGTTCCATAGAAAATCCCTCACTTGTGATCACATATCCCAAGAATGTGAATTCTTTCATCCAAAAATCACACTTTATAAACATGGCGTACAACATCTCCATCCATAATTTATCGAATAGAAGCCTTAGATGTTCTTCATGTTACTCCTTACTCTAGGAGATGATATGAATATCATTGATAGACTCTAGAATAATATTTTCAACGTAATGTTTAATGAATCTATTCATAATACCCATGATTATTGGAGGGACATTAGTATGTCTAAAGGGAATCACTAGAAACACATAGCGATCATATATTTTATGCATGTCAGTCTTCTGAATATCATCATTATTGTCTTTTATTTATTATATTATAAACTAAGATCCACCATTGAAAAGTATTGAGCTCCCTGATCCCAATTGAAAATGTGATCAATCCTTGGAAGAGGTTAATTTTTCATTATTTTTATCCTGTTGTGTTCCCCATAATCAATACATATCCACATTGATCCATTCTTGTTCCTGAAAAAGTGCACTAGCATACCCTAAGGTTATGAACTAGGGGGAATGAACCATTTATCTCAATTGTCTTTAATATACTTCTTTAACTCCTCATGTTTGATGGGAGACATACTATAGAAATTTTTTCAAATAATAGTTCCTCTGGGTATGGTTTCTTTTTGAGAACTCTACCTTATGATTTGAGAGAAGTTTCAGTAACTCTTCAAGAAATATATCATTGTATTTCCATAGAAGATGAATTTCTGTTGGGTTTACACATTTCTTTAAATTAACAATTTGAGTGAGGAATAATTTTTTCATTGGGAATCAACACCCACACCATTGAAGGATTTTCAAATCAAGATTCATTATCATTCATTCATTTATTGATGGGACTATGATGCTTTATAATATGAAAATATATTTCATTTTATGAACATTTGATATATTCTCCATTTAACATGAATAAATACAACTGTTGTATTGTGTTTTATTATACCATTTGTAGTATTATATTATTCTATAGTATAATCATCCCACATTCGTCAATAATAGAGGTTTCAAACACTTTGGTTGCAATGATTTCACAACTAGGAATTTTTTTATATAACTACACCATTTTTTAGTTATTCAATATAATACATTTAGTAAACAAGAATGATATAATGGATTGTGTAGAACCAGAATAAAATAATAAATTTTCAATTCTTGATTGAATATGATTTTTTACCTTGTATGACTCTATTTCCTTTCTCCACCACATTGGTTGTGATTGCATAAGCCTTCCCATTACCTTTTGGATTTGGTTCCCGATAAAATTTATCACCCTTGAGAACTCAAGGAATAGTAAACTATTTTACATTTTACCTATAATCCATACAGTTTTACGATTGGACAATGGTTGGGGATCTTCTTTCCTCAAAAAATATATCCTTTTTCATCATGTATATTATATATTCCTGATATTGATGACCATATATACAAAACATGATTGTTTTTCACAACCCATTAAGGTCGTTCCCATTATTCTTATTCCAACATTTTTTACATGTGGGCAGTTGAGTTTTCATTCCTCCTCTCTCATTATATCATCTGTCATGAACCTATATCTTTCATTTCATGTCACCATATCCATGAAAACATTCTCAAATCTATATCTCCTCATTAAGATAACTTCAAACAATTTCTACAAAACCCACAAAGTCTTTAATTTATAAATCTATTCGATTGTGTGTTCCTAAAATAGTAATGAATCTATAAATTCTTATATCATTGTTGATAAAAAACCAGAATCCTGACTTTAAAGTATTTTAAAATTTTTATTGTAGGTAGTGACATATTCTCACACCTTTTTATTCATCTCCATGATTTATTTCTCTATAATTGTGTGAAGAGTTGAGAGGAAATAATTTGTTAAGAAGCATTATCTTAATGTTTTCCCACTCCATTAATTTAACATCAACCATAATATTGGTGTTTTCAATCAAATCCTATTAATTATCAACCTATCCATATTGAAAATAAATTGAGAGTGTCACCTTATCAATTTCAGAATATAGATGAATAAAAAAGTTCTTATCCAACATGTTTAAGCATTGTTCCACAACTAGTGGATCATAAAATCCACTAAATACCAGTGTTGGTCTCCACATTAAAACACTTAATAGATAGATTATCCCTCTTATGTTAAGGTGGTTAGTCCAAATTATTCTTGTTATTTTTTATAACCTTAGACAATTGGCATTGCATCACCATGAAATTTTGAACTTCACCTCTCAAAGAACTTGGAATGTCGATCAGGAAATCACTACATTGTCCCTTTAATGGGTTGTTGGACTCATTTTCAATAGTTCCCACCATTTTCAAAGGTATAAATGGTTATAAAAAAATAATTCAAATTTTATAAATAAATTATTTAATAATCTATGCAAATAAGTCCACAGTAATATCTTGTCGAATCCCTATGTTTAGAATTTTCTAAAATAAATCTTATTGGGTTCTTACTTATACTAAGTCTTATACTAAGGTTTTTCAATAACATTCTGTAACCTTATTTCATAAATGAACTAAAACATTGTATGATACCATCAATATTGACCTTAATTTTCCTAAAATACTATTACAAAATTTTAATGAAAATAAACCTAAAATCAGTATGCAATGAGGATCCAAAAGGATTAGAGCATTAGTAAAATTATGACAATACACAATATTTTAAAAAAAAACATAATAATTTATTTAATTCCTTCTTCATTATCGTTTTTGTGGCCCTTGAATTCTCATATGTACATATAATTACCTGAGTGTATACGAAAAATGTGTGATCTGATGTCCAAATAAGAGAGTAGATAAGGTCATGAAACAATATAATATGGGTGAGCATAATTATTATAATCTTAACATAGGTATAAGATCACAATCATCAAAAGAATCCTTAAATTAATTCATTGAAAATGGAAATACATAAAAATGAAACATCAAGTCATAGTAATGAACTACCACACATATTTGTGAACAAACATATCATCATGTTCACTATTGTTCCATTTTACTCAAGTCATAAATCACATTACCCAATTAACTGGAGTCCTATTTAATTCTATGTGAACCTGGCACAACAAAACTTTTACATTGTGCTATATAATTCTGTGTTCATCCTTATCACCATAACATTTACTTTATCATTCATTCCACATAAAACATATATCAATATTTTCAAATTAAATAACCCATGAAATTGAATAGGTATCATTTCATCAATAATAAATTCATAAATTTTTGGTTCCCAAATGAAATAGGGAATAACATACATGATTCATCAACCATGTTATAAGAAGAAAAAAATATCAAGAATTAAAAGGTAAGTGTTATTTTGGAAAAAATTTCATTTTTCATAAACTTTATTAAAAACATGTATATCTAAAAAACGTTATATAATGATTAATACATTATTTTTAAGGAGTAACCATGATAAAAATTGTATGAAAATGGGAAAACCAAATGAAAAAGTGATTGGATCATGAATTCCCATTATCTTTTGTCTCAATACTTCCATAATATTAATGTCATGTATAATCACATTATATTAATTAATTAAAATATTCATAAAATTTAATAATTTAATTTTATTTATTTTGGTTTTATTAATTTCATTTATGGTATTTTGGATGAGTTATAGAGTATAATGCATCATTAAGTTCTATTTTTTTCATTGTTTTGATGATTAATTCACTTGTATGTGTGAATTGAAAATCGTGTTCAAAGGAGTAAATATCAAGATTTTGTATATGGTATTAATGATCTTATGGATTTATAAATTATCATATAAGTAATTTGGTTATATATAATGGGTATGAATCATTAGATAAAAAGAAATGATGATAATTTTAGGTTAATATTGATGATTTTTTAGTTACAAAGAACTCATTTTATTTTAGCATTATTTTTATGTATATAAGTTAGTTAAATAACATAATATGGGTTATAAGATAAAAATTTAAAAAATAAACTATTTTTTTATCATTCATGATGTTTTTAAAAGGAAATTAAAGTGCATCACCCATGATGTCGTTAAACTGATACATCATGAGCGATTATTCCATTTTTAGAGTAAGAGATATTGAGAGAGATGGGTTTATTGATGGATATTCAATTTACAAGATAGATTAATACATCATCAGAACAACTAGATTTATCATGAAATTGTTATAATATATTTGATTATAATAATAAAAATGAAATAAATATAAATGAGAGGGGTAAAGGGTTTATCTCTTGAATTTATCTTCATTGAGGACTTCCTTAGAGAATGGTTTGGGTGTTTTGATGAGAACAAAAACTCATGGATGTGGGATAGGGTATTATGAAGAGTATTTTTCATAATTTAGGAAAGGAACAAACATTATAGGTGTGATAAGAAGAGGCTGTGAGGGTGGTATTTATAGTAGAAGAGGGGGGGTGTCTTCTCACTATTTTACTCATTAGCTTAATATTATTCTTCAAGAGAGGAAATTGTATTGGTTCAAGAGACTAAATATGGTAATTAGATGATGTGATATTTAACCAATGGGTCTTAAATCAAAAATGACTCAATTAATATTTTATTTAATTTATAAAGTATATATAATGTAAATTCTCATATTTCACTATTCACCAAAAATTCTAGTAATCCACAAAAATCCAAAAAATTCACCATAAAATTTTTTTGATTCCCAGAATTTCAAAATTAACCACATTTTATGAAAACGAATTCTAAATATGATAACTTTATTTTTTTTTAAAAACCCATATTTACATGTAAAATAAAGATTTTATAATTATAACTTATTTTATAGTACATTGAAAAATTACTTAGCATATCATAAAACTATCATAAAATTATAAGACATTAAAATTTAAAATTATGAAAACATTTTAAGAAAATAAATTTTCTTTTAAATGTTTATATTAATCATAAAATAATAATTTAATATGTATGATTTGTAAAAATACCAACACATAAATAATAATGTCTAAAAATATTTACTCATTTATAATATGATATAATTATACAATACCATTATTTATAATGTGCATAAATTTTATTTACATTTTCAATTGGCTAGTTTACTATTCACTATGGTCATATTAGTATTCTTAAGGTCTTTTTAATATTTCATTGGTATTTGTTTCATAATGTCTATAAATTACTATTATTTTAATCATTCATCATTTAAAAAGATTTTCTTGTGTTCATAAAGTGAATTTTAAATTAGTATATTATATGAAATAATTATAATAATTGAGAATTTCCATTGATAATGGTTTGAGTCATTACATTCATTCTATTTAATATGCATAATATCATCTTATCCATTTTACTCGATCACTTTCCACTACATCTCATTCTCTATGAAATGAAGAGTAATTTTTTATTCTTGATGAACTAATGGATAAAATAATTCATAATAGAAGGATATTTCTAAAATTTTATCTCTAGTTATTGTCAAAAATATTATTGTTAGATCATGTTATCCAATTAAATATAATATTAAACTTAATCCATTTCATTAATAATTAAACGAAAGGCTCTATGTTTTTTCAAAATTGATATAAAAAAGTTATAATGAAGGATAATATATATCAAAAATAAATATATTTGTAATCCCCCAAACATTACAATGTATCTTTTAATTTCATATACCAAATATGTGAAAACATTTTTAATTATTATCACCAAACACTGCAATATAATTAATTACCATAAAACCTTAATGAAAACGTGCATGATTATAAAAATTTACACCCCCTCCATTCGAGAAATAAAATCTCTTATATTATAATATTATCAATAAATGTGAAATTTTTGTAATTTCTATCAATGGTAACATAAAAAACCCTGTCATCAAATCACTATTCAGTTCAAATGTAATTAAAACAATAAAATTTATTTTTTCCATATAAATTATCTATTTATAAAAACAGGACACAATATATTAAAAATCAATAAAATTTTAAGTGTTATATTAGATTAATAAAAATATCACCTTAACATAAAATTACATTTTGTGTTTATCATATCTATTTAACATATTCCAGAAACATTACAATTAAAAACTAATATGATGAAATCCCTTGATGATTTATGATATAATAACCAAAATAACACTAAAAAAAATATAATTATTTACATATTTAAAAATAAGTACATATATTGTTACACATTCATTAAACACCACCAACCAGGTTTTATAATCTATTTCATTAACACTTCCTTAATTTCATAGGTCTTGTGTGTTGTCATCATGATCAATAATATATAAATTACACATAACACATTGATGATTCTCTTTATGAGATATCCGTTTATAAAATAAATTTTAAAATATCTAATAATTTCTACATTTTAAAAATTCAACCATCCTAGCAGTAATAGGGAGACTAATATTCTCATATGTTGTGTTAACTGAAATATTCAATTTCCGTTACAATCACAAGATTTGTTTCCTCTATTTACACACTCTAAACATCTTCCCCTCCCAATAATACATTCCCTAGAGTTCGTATTCTCGCATTACTGACATACCAGAAATAGAATCTTCTTTCCTCAATGATATCTACCCCTGAAATTCTAAAAAATTCTTTCATTGAGTTCGAGAGTTGGTAAAGGATCATGTTATTAATCATATACAGTGCTAACTTATAGTGAATAGTATGAATATCTTTTAGCCATGTCATCATCCAATTTGGATTCTCATATTCATATCCTCTATCATATTCAATGTTAATAAACTTCTTTTTGGATTTCGATATTGAAAAAAATCACGAATAATAGTTTGGGTAACAATATTCATAGTAGGAAACCGCATAATTATGAAAAATAAATTATAGGACATATATTTTAGGAAACATAATGGTGATTAAATGTAACATTAGTTTTATATTAGGATATTAATATTCATCATGTATTTAAATATTTCACTATGGTTCATAAAGACTGGGAATTTCCAAATCATATACTTTGAGATTTCTGAACAAGGTGTGTAGAAAGGCCCATTTTCAGGCACCTTTGTTTAATGAAGCCCTTCTCTATGTCCCTTTTTAATTCTACTACACATATGTAATTCTATTCAAGCGATATAACCAATTTTATAATCTAAATTGGGATTTAAATTCTTGGAAACCACATTTTCTCTAATTTACCAAAACTCAAGGAAAAAATAATATATGTTAAATCATACATAAACAAATATTCACAAATATACTTTTATTCCTCTAAAATTATATCATATACATTATTTTTAAGGTTAACTAAATCTATCCTTTGACATAGAAGATAACATCCAAGGGCTTTCATACCAAAATATCCAATATTATTAGATGAATATTAAAAAGATTTCCTAAATACAGACCAAATGACCATAATAGTTTGTGTGTTTCGATACTAGAAACACAATCATATTATTTCATGAATGATCATCAACATCTCCCACAATTATCATCTAATATGAAAACACTACCTAAATAATTATACATAACATGGGGAATGAATCATAATAATGGGTGTGATTTTATGCTAAATGAAGGTAAACTTAAATTATATCAACCTACGATCATTTGAAATCATAATACAATCCTTAAGGTGTTTGGTATTCAAATATAACTTATGATGTAGATACCCAAACTATGACATAACATAAACAAGATTCATGGTATAAAAATATGTCATTAAAAATATTTCACATAAGGGTGATAAATCATAATAAATCAATCATGAACATTAAGTTTATATTATAAATTATTTTCACCATTAATAACCTCAAAAAATGCTTAAATTTTCAGGAATAAAATATAATACCTTAAACATTATTGATCGAGACTTATCACATATTTCACATTATGGATCATAACTCACTTATTTCCCATAGTGGGCCATGTAACACATATTCTATAATGTGGATAAGGAGGCACATATTCCATATAGTGGATCTGGGAAAACTTGTTTCCCATGGTGGATCAATCCCATAGACATGTTCCCCAATGTTGTATCATTATATAGAAAGCCATACACAATGGAATGGTCAGAGATAAAAGTACTACCAATCTCATAATGAAACAATATTTAAGTGTTCTTTAATATTATAAAATAATTATCATATCATAACCAATGAAAAAATGGGAATCATAATCATTTTATCAAAACACATCATGTTTAAAAATAAATATGTTTTATAATCATGACGTTATTTCATCAAATAATAACATATGAAAATATGAATTTGGATTTATAAGATTTTTTTGGTTATAACCTATGGGTAGAGAAGTGGTATTCATAATAATTTTATCATGGTATAACCCATAAAAGTTACATGGGTTCGATAAATATCTTATCATTATAAATTTTAATTTTCTAAGGAAAGAATAAGATTGGTATCGTTAGATCATATTCCAATTAAATCATAATAAATTTAAAAGGATTTCATATTATATATATTCAATTCAAATGATCACCTATACTATTTCTTGAAGAAGATAAATTTTCATTGAAAATAAATTTTTCAAAATAGTAATTCATAATTTTTTGGTAATAGTTTTTAAAAAAAATTAAATTGATAAATTATGAATAAAGATTTAATAAAAATTGGAAACATTTCATAAGAAATATTTCCTCAGATATCTTTAAAAAAAATTAACAATACAAACTATAAAAATAGTTACTATTGTAAATATCCTTGAAATCATATAAATGATTATTTAAATAAAATAATTCTCATGGTGAAGGTAATTTATTTTTATATTATAAATAATAAAATAATACTTCCTCTACCATTTTAGTAAAATATAAAAATGGATTTGTTTTGAATACATAATGAAAAAAACATTATAAATTATTATAAAAAAGTTTTCTTTTTGTAAAAATTAATTTAGAAAAAAAATTTAGGAATTATTTAATAATTTTTGATAAAAAAAAGTTAAAAAAATCGGTTTGGATGGGAAATGGGATTTCAACATAATAAAAAAATGGTGTTTTTTAGAAAAACCTTATAACATTGGTAACATTGAATAATAAAACCCATACAATATATTTAATAAAATAAATAATATAATACCAATAATATTTAGTTTAATCATTATAAGATAAATTTATTGTTAGTATAAAAACCACATAAACCAAACACATTGTAAATATGACCCATGTCTCATGGAAAAATAAATTTAGACAGAAAGCTCATACAATATGACAATAAATCCATCATACTTGCTCGAAAATATGGTTTAATAAATATATGATTATTAAAAATCTATTAATGATACATCATTTCAAATATAATGACCAATATGACTTACTTATGTCCATGTATTACCTCTTTATTATGAATTCCAAGTTAAAAACACATTTGAGGCAATATGTACATATTTGTTTTGTGTAGGTTTGGATTTTTTATTTCTAATCATCTAAAATTGACCACATTTAATCATCCCCATTATATTTTACTTTATATTAAGACCACATTTTTTTGTATATATGTGCTTACTGATAACCATGAAATGTAGAGATAGAAAATGAAATGCACCATTCATGGAGATGGGCATCCATATGTATCCATGAATGATGTTTAAATTTTCATGAAATAAATAATGAATGAAAGTAAAATAACATATTAGAGTTATAAAACAATTTTTATTTCATTATTTTCACTTATTTTTAGTAAACCTGTCATTATCAGCTTCTATGTGAAGAGAGAGTTAATAACATCTCTTAATTGGTCTGTAGTCTTCCGTACAATGAGCAACATTATCATATTAACAAATAATTGGATGTATGAGGTTATATGTAATATAATAATTCAAAAATGATAATAATGTAATTAGTATAGTATATCAACATTTAATCAATAATTATATCAATCAGTGAGAGGAGTTGATGGCAAACGATTAACATTAGGTTTGTTTATCGGTTATCATTTATAAACAGAAATGATGATGGAATATCCCATTTGATGGAAGATGACAAGGATTTAAATTATGTTTTTTTGCAATAACATGATATTATATAGAATATACCATTATAATTATATCATAATAGTTAAATAATAATTAATGGAGGCAGAGGAAGCAATAAAATAAAACACTCAGTTTGGGACATTTAATCTACTTCAGACAACATCATTGGAATTTATCAAAAGGATTCATAATTAGTATTTATGAAAGAAATAAATATTAAATGATTATATGATTAATTTAATGATTTTATTGTATCTAATTTTGGATGTGTTATGTGGAGAGGAGATTGGGTGGCCTTTTATAATTGAGTTGAGTGGCACACTAGTAATTTCTTAAAAGAAAAATGTGTATCAATATTTTTAATATATATATATAAGGCCCCAAAATATTCTATTATCATTAGAATAATATATATTGTATAAATATTTCTATAAAATGTGATTTTTAAATTTTTTTCATTCATTATCAACCATTATCTTATTAAATTATCCCTTAGTAAACCATTGTTTACATTATCCACAATAAATGATTATAATGTTTTTTAATATTAATTTTGTTAAAACAATTATGTCAAAATTATTATATAATATAAATTGATTTTATTAATAATATTTTTTACAATTTTTTCAATTTTAATGTCATGAGTGGAAAATTTTAATTTTGAAGTAATCCTATAGTCGTGATAGCCAATGCACATCTTTTCAAGATGGACTACGCTCTATATATAGGGATATTTTGACAGCATCCATGTTTCATCATGGTATATTGAAAAATGAGATATCTTATTTACTTATCATGATAACCTTTGGTGTTACAGGATTATCCAAAAAACCTCTTTTCCTAATTTCAATCCAATGGATCCCACTGATTCCAAGATGGCTGAAGGTGAATGTGGATGGGGCAGCATCCGGTGTACCTGGTCCCTCAAGATGTGGTGGCATCTTTGGAAAATATTGTGTCTTCTATAAGGGATTCTTCATCCATTACATTGTACATGGTACAACAATTCATGATGAGTTTTGGGTTATGATTAAAGCGATTAGGTATACCACTCATTATGGCTAGAGGCATATTTAGATAAAATCTGACTTCACTACTATAGTGATCAAACTCGAGGCTCATTACAAATATGTTCCATGGAAAATACTTACCTTCTAGATTTAATTCCATATGATGATAGAGCACATCCATCTAGATGTCACTCATGTTTAAAAGGAGGACAATCAGGTTGCATATGCTCTGTCAAAGAGGTTAGTTTTGAAGGTCTCCTCAGGATGGTCATTTTTTATTCATGAATTCTGTTCTCATCTTGTGGATTTGGATGCACCTGGTGTTTATTATTCTCATCTTTGTAAACCCCTTGCTCTGCCACTTTATCTGGTTTTTAATTATAATATTTAGATCGGGCTTTCCCGGATCCTGAACATGTTTGCACTATATTCACATTTTAGAAATTATTCATATAAAACTAAATATGAAATTAATTATAATGTACTATATTGGATTAATAGATATATAATTGAACTGAATTTAACTTTAAAAAAATCTTAAAATATTTTTAAATATTTTATTATTTTTTATGGGAAATGAATATTCTAAATAAAAAATTGTATTTACCAAAATTTATAAAGAATTATTTTTTAATAAATTATATAAATATCACTCAAAAATAATAATGAAATAATAATTTAAAAAATTAATTTAATTTTATAAAATAAATTTTCTAAAATTGGAATAAATTAATTTCATAATATTTTGTAATAATATGACAAACCAAATTTTAAGGAAAATAGAGTTTAAAGCACAAACTTGTTTTTCCTCATACATAATGTCTAGAAAACATAGAAGTTTTTTGTTAAAATTTTTATTGCATATAAAATCAATAATTTTCCTCAAAATCATTAATAAATTTTATTTATAGTATTCATTGAGGTAAACATGTTTTTGTAAATAAAAAACGTTTTTAATGAAAATAGTTTTCTCAAGTTTTAATTATTATTTATTATAATTTATAATTAATTATATACTATAGAAATAATTATATATAAATTTTGTAAACCATATATTTTCATTAATTTTTTAATCTTATTCATACCTTCAAATAAAATGGGTAGGTCTAAATAATCTTGTTTAACAATAATATTTGAATTGTGTGTTACATTTCATTTAAACATGGTGTTTATTACGATACAAGGTACACTTAGTGTTGCGTGTAAAAATTGAAAAAATCAGTGTTATGTGTAACAAAATATAAAATCTATTGTACATGTAAAAAAAAGATAAACACTATGCTATGTGTAATGAAAAATATGAAAAATATTATATATATTTAAAATGAACCATTTCAAAAAATCTCAAGTATTAAACCATTTGTAGTCTAGTGCAAAATTAGAGATTTAAAATTATCTTTAAAAAGGTGAAAATGTTATTCTAATTGATTTATTGTTATTATATATGTATAATGATCTTACAATTCATCTACTCTATCCTTCTTTATTTATATCACTCAATTACCGTTACAAATTAATAATAATATATATCAGTGGGTGTAAGGAAAGTTCTTATCATATATTTAATGTGAGTAACATAGCTAAAGCATATTTACCAAACAATAATTTATTTTAACTCCAAAATGTATATGAATATTCATATTTTCATTTTCGTTGAGATTATAAATTTTAATTTCCTTGTGATTAATTTATTTCATAAACATTTCTTATTTATTATTGTTTGAAATGTTTTTTTGACAATTGAAAATAAACTACATTAATTATTTTCAACTTGATCAATATTATAAGTCATTTTAAAAACGCCAATCCAATCATTCAAAGAAATAGGTTTATTCATAAACATATTCATTTTTTAAAACTGATTTTCTATATCAAAAAACATTACACGTGTTTCTAATTTATTTATCCCATTAGTTTTCAAGTAATACTTATTTCTAGGATACTATTTCATGTGTCTGCTTACTATATGCCATGTCGCTTTCATACATCCCCAAACACCATAATCATTTGGTTTATAACTCTTGGTAATCCATTTTTACTACTTGTCCATAATGTTTTATATAAATCCCATATTTCTATTTTTTTATTTTATTACTTTATAGGTTATTTATTAAATCATTTTACAATATTTCTGTATATTCAAGGTCGGTTTTGGGTGATCCATGGTGAGGAATTTTCTACTACAATAGAATGAATCAATTTTTTCAGTGACATCCTAATTATATTTCATTAATTAACACATGGTATTTATTTTACTATTATTTTTACTAACGTATATTATTTCTTATTTTCATCATAATTTTATAAAAAATATGAAATTTCATGAGTTGTTAAATAGGAACACACTTTATAGAAATCAAAAAATTTATTATAATATTTATACATTACATCAAGACAATCAAATAAATAGTTAGAAGATAAATATATATCTTTTTATTTTTTTTCTAATTTCAATTTAATAGATTACTATATAGTTTTAGCTCATGTCCCATAGAATATTAGAGTTTCTAAATATCCACAATATAATTTATAATTGAAACACTCTAAATCCAAATGTATAAAGCACATGAAATCCTAACAGTTAAAATACGTTATTCTAATTTTTATTGAATTTGTTTTGGATATATTTATAGTGAGTTATTTGTTTTAGGTTGAGTTCTCAAACATTATTTTGACATTTGAGAAGATGATTTTATTAGAGATTCTTACATCAACTGTAGACACATTATTGTATTTTTTAGTATTTTTAATCACATATATTTTCCATGATTTATAAATATTTTCAGAACTATACATTGATTTAAAATTAAATAAAAAATCTGTAAAATTATTCCATTATCTTTTAGTTTATAAATTATAAATAGATCCCATAATCTTTATTACACCTTTTAGAGTGTTTTAAAAATCAATAAATCTTGTAGAAAGTTTAGTGGCGTCTTTTAATTTTATATAATATTATAAATTTTAGCTTATCTTTTTTCTTGATTTTTAAATTTCAACTTCATATCAAAAAATTAAATATTTAATGATTTCTTCAGGACATAAATTCAATTAATAAAATCACCAAATTGGATAATTAACTTTTGAATATGATCATTTTGAATTTTACATGTATATTTTATACACGAACCGTCCCCCGGGGCCCGTATCGTGACTACCTCAAGCCCGCCTTCCATAGGCCAGGGGCTGGCAACTGGCACCAAATGTGTAATTACCTAAATGTGAGCTGGAATTTCTTTTATAAATTGTAAACACACACAACCAGAGTACAAACCGAATCAAACAATAATTAAAAGGTGTATAACATGTTTACTGAATGTAAAGGAGGGGCAGAATACAAGCCCAACTATAATGATACAACTGAATCCTAGTACAACTGAAAAAGGGACAAAAAACTGAAAGGTGAAAGCAGCTCCTAGATCATCCTCCGAGTTCCTACCTAATTGGTAGGTATATATGACCTTCATAGCACTCCACATTCGTAATACTCCACCGTGTATTGAAACATCATAAGGTGCTCCTCCCGGTACTGTCCAGTCCTGGCGCTATCGGCCCCCGCCAGCACTGTCCATCATCTGCATCCAACACAATGAGGTGCGGGCATAGCCAATGGAGGGGTGAGTATAACGATACTCAGTAGGGACTCTGAGACCCTCATGGTCTCACAAAATCCAACTAGGATGAATCAAAAAGTACGAAATCAACTGATAACCATTACTTATGTATATGACCATAGATATACCAAAGTTATCAAATAACCCATCTCAATCATGAGGAAAACACTAAGGTCATTCACTCATCTCAAACTAGGATTTTCATTATTGAAACCATGGATGCTGGATAACTCCTCATCTGTCGAGTATATTGGTCATGTCACGACACCGTGGCACTTCTCACTTACCTTGGACTACTAAGGTACTTCTCCTGTCGAGTACCGCGGGTCCGTTGCCAACTACCAGGCAGTCCGTCCGCAATGGTTCTGCCGCCAAATACCAGGTTCTCCCCCTAATAGCCTAATGAGGTACTCCTCCTGTCGAGTACCATGGTTCTACTGCCAACTACTAGGTGATTTGTCCACCATGGGTCTGCCGCCAAATACTGGGCCCTCCCCACTTGGCCAGTTGAATGACTCCGATTTGAATTGGTTAAGCAGTCGTCAGGTCTGTCAGCTACTATAACTTCACACTCAGTCTGCTCGTCTCCGAGAGGATCCACTCCATGAGCTACTGGTCGATACTAAAATTTTCACAAAGTCTCATGTAGAAGTATTTCAATGGACTGCCACGTAATAGGGGTCTCAACGCAACAGACGGCGCATCAAACGGACACCCGGTATGTGAGTTATTTGCCTATTAGTCCTTGGGGCCTGGTTAGTTTTGTGTACAAACCAACCTGACTGTATCTAGAATATACCCCAAAATCCTATGAGGTATTCTCCAAGTGACGACTTCAGTCCATGAACTTAGGCGACGTTGACTGTTCATCAAACAGACGCATGTATCCCATGATAAGGAAGAAAAGGTGTAATCGGGCCATAGCGGTCCAAGTCTGGTCCGACCCAGTCGGAGCGACCCGGACCGAATCAGGGATTGACCCGGTACATGGGTGTAACACAGTCTAATGAAGCGCCCCGACTCGAGTGGTGGGCCTGGCCCGAGTGGGCAGCCCGAACTGAGGGGGCGGCTCGTCCCGAGGGCGGCCCGGCACGAGGCCGGCCTTGCCCAAGGGCGGCCCGGCTTGAAGGTGGCCCGGTCAGCCTAGTGGCCCGGTCGGCCAGGTGACCCGGTGGATTGGTGGGGGTCCGCCTTATCCGTGGCCACAGGGGAACCGCTCGCCCCCCTTAAACCCGAATGGCTAAGTCATTCGGGTATAACCGAACCACTGTCAGGTGGCACCAGTCCACGACCTCCTGCTGGTCTCCGTGCAGCGTGATGTCGCCTCACTCCTCATCCGACTGCTGCGGATCTCATAGCCGCGAAGCTTCATTCTGGCATGGTGCGATAGAACCACACCCCTCCAACACCGACAAGGCCCACCTAGCCGTGGCTCAGCTCTTTTCATGGCACGGCGGTGCCACACCCTTGTGGCAAGCCAACGGCCATGCGCTGCCAGCTTCTTCACGGCCGAATTATTGCCGGAAGCCACATGTATGACCTCTGCCATCATCAAACAAGAACAAACGAAAGGTGAGGGTCAGTCCATGTTCATGTGGTCTAAACCCTCCTAGTTACAGGGATATAATTCGGTTATCATCTGAAAAATTTGTACGATGTAGAACGAGTTCAAAACAATTCAAACCCCCTACCTCGATTGTCGCTTATTGAAGAAGTCATGGGAAGCAGATGTCTTTCTGTTGATGTAGGTTAGAAGATGAAGAAGTCTATGAGGAAGGATTCAGGGAAGGTGTGTCGAGATGATATAGTTGGCATTCTTTATGGGCAGCAATGTTTCCCCTACTTTCTCCAGTTGAAGAGGGTGAAGACGGTGCTCGTTGTTCTTCTGTGGCGACGAGCATTGTCACACCTTTTTTTAGTCAATTTTTTTTTATTTCTCTTGCCGTCAGGTGATTTTGTGTAAGTGCGGGTGAGTCACAGTTTAAAATTTTAATGTTTGGATGTGTTTATGGGTTGGTATAGTGCGCAAACACCGTACATTTAAGATGCACAGTCCGCTTGGGCACGTGCCTTCCGCTTGGGTACATGTAGCCCGCTTGGGTACCGTACGGTGCAAGAATACCACACGGTCATCCAGTTTTAATGTTATTAAATTTGTTGGTTCAACGGATAAATAATTATATATATATATATATGTTTATATATGTTTATGTTTTACATTATGTGTAAATATATATATGTTTCTATATGTTTATATATAGGTATATATGTCTATATATGTATATATTTATATTTATATTTATATTTTTAAATGGTTTTATTATTGTAAATGTTTTGATTATAATAATAATTTTTATTAAAAACTAACTAATTATTATTATTATTATTATTATTAAGATAAGAAATGAAAAAAAATAAGAGGAAACCCTAACCCTCTACACCCCCCCTTTTTCCCTTTACTGGTCGCGGGCCGCACCCCCCCCCCCCCGTTTTCCTCTCCCCCTACCAGCCCGTCCCCGCCGACTCCCCATCCAATCTCGTCGGCCGATAGCGCCACACACCCCTCGATGTCTCTCCCGGACCCTGCCGGCTCCCCCTATGCCTCATCGACCATCTGGCCACCGCCTCGCCATCCGCCTTCGCCAGCCCGCTGTCGGCCAGCCCCCTTCTCCATCAGCTGCCCACAGTGCTGCCCTCCCTGTCCGGCGACCAACAGCGGCGAATTCATCCCCTCCTCCCGACCTCATGCACCAGCGGGTCCCCATCGCCCTTGCCTCACACAGCTGTTATCTGACGCCCTAGCTCGTCCAGCGGCCCCTCCTTGTGTAGCCCCTCCTTGTGTAAACTCCTTTTCTGGTGTTCTCCTCTTCTGGTATATTTCTATTTTTTATTGTTATTATTATTATTTTTGGTGTTCTAATCAAATCCATCATCACCATAATACTGTGGTTCTTTTTTGCTTGTTTTTCTCTATAACTAGTGTATGAGTTTAGTCTGTGAAGTTCATTTCCCCCTTCCGTTGAAGCGTTGTTGGATTCGCGCATCTCCGGGGTATGTGAGTTTGTGTATTTTATCTTTGGATCACTCCGCTAATATTTGTGCTCTTCCTTTTTGTTTTAAAACTGGTTTCACAGATCTGTTTGCACTTAATTATCTTGCTATAGAGTTCTGAAATTTATAGAATTTGGTTAAAAATATCTTTTTGTTCAGTTCCTAGTTTATTTCAATATTCGTCTATGATTATTTTCTTGCTTAAGTGAAAAATGATATTTTGACGATTTTTAAAATGTAATTCACATCGCTATTGTTTCCTCATCCTATTTGGTTTGGTTGAAGCCCACGACTTGGGTTTAATGCGGCAACGTGTTTATATGTTCAAGGTTGTGCGAGCAGCTTGTCAGGATAGTTGGACCATGCTGCGACTACCGCGAGTGAGCGCGACTACATGTATCGCCGATATTTGGGTACTGATATATTTAAACATTGTTATATATTCTTACGCCAATTTAAATGTGGAATTGAGCTACGGACCCTTGAGGTCTTTATCTGGTCCAGAGTCGACTTTACCTGAATTATTAATTTAGCAATGTCTCGCTTTTTTCATTGCAAGATATATATATACCTATGGTATATAAGTTTATGGTGCATATATATATATATGTATATATTCATAGCAAAGACACGTGTGCACGACTGTGTGACGTGTGAAGATGGTTGCCGCTGGAAGAGCGTGTGTTTTGGACATGGGATAACCGAGGTAGGTGTTTCCAATAATTTCCCTTTTTGATTCAAACATTGAGCACTTGAATTTTTTCAATTAATTCTTTTACATCATTTCATTTCTGTTGTGTTTATGAAAAGCATCTGACATAGATGTATTGTTGTTTTAAATTTTTGAGAGTGGGTTTTGATGTTGGTTTTTATGAAATGAATAGGTTCTTAGTAAAGTTAAATTGAGTGCCTTGTGATGTGTTTGGTTGTAATTGATAGTGACTAAATTTTGGAAATGTGTGATTTGGTTTGGTGTTCTTGTTTGAAAAATTGATGAACCAGTAGGTTTTTTTAGAATGTTTTGGAAAGGGTGGTTGGTTTGAAAGATGCAGTTTTCTTTTATAAAGTGTTGTGAAAGAATTGGGTTTGGTTTCAATGCTATATGTTTTATGAAAATGGTTTCTAAGTTGATTCTTCTAAAAACTAGATGTGTCGTTGGATGTTGGCACATCCATGGGAGCACTAGGTTCTCACATGGATGTGCCTCCAAATGAAAATGACACATAAAAACTATATTTTCTTAAAGATAGGTTTTTGATGAAATGGTTTGGTATTTCAAAGAGGGATGAAAAGTAGTTCGCCCGGTTGGCCTTTGTTGTGAGTTGAATGGTTTTTCGGTTTGAAGGCCCATTTTGTATTGGGTATCGAATGGGGTGTTTGTACTGACTTTTGGGAAACATGTGTGTGCCCGATTGGCAAATTAACTAATTTACAAAATGTTTTGAAACTACACATGCTGTGAAAGCTCGGTTGGCACCTTGTTGAATTTGAAAGAATTTCTTATATACATATCTGTTGGCATCTCTACGGGGATACTTCCCTTCGAGGGTTGTCGTGTGGTGGTCTCCGTTTAAGGGGTTGGCAAGTGCGGTGAGATGAGTCATGCATGCGAGGGCCTCCTACTTACACATTATTACCTAAATCACCATGGGTTCCTGGGCGTCTTATAGATTATCGAGTGACAGTTGCTTGCTAGCCATAATAAGATGGGTTAGTACCCCTCTGGAGTCATGGACAGGCCATGAGGGATGTGCCACTGGTTGGCGATTAGTGCTACCAGTTGGTTATTGACTATAGATTACAAGCCGTCAGGTAGTCTGAAACCGAGTACGTCCAGGGGTTTTCTAAAAATGTTTAGGATCACCCATGGTTATTTATTATATCTACTTTTTTACTTTTACTTTCATTTGGTTTCCAACATTTACTTATTTCATATTCTTCTTTTTCAAAAATGTGATAAACATGGATTTGAAATTCTGTTTTCATGAAATTCATTGTTCTGGGGAAAACGGGTTGTGGTGTGTGTTGGTTTTTGAAATGGTAAATCGAGATCATTTTTTCATTAAATTTTGAAAACCATATTTTCTATCTTTGTATGTGAAAACTGGTGTTTTTGTGATTGTTTCTGGAAATTGGTCTTGGTTGGATTATTTGGTTTACTTTGGCTTCCCTACTGAACATTTTTAATGCTCATGCATATTTTATCATTTCTATCGCAGGTTTTCCTTGCTCAAGTTTTCTTGGATGAGTGGCTCATTTTGGGGGCAATGTTGGCCTTGGTTGGGAGGTGACCGAAGGGTCACATGGAGGTACTTCTGCTGTTTGGTTTTATTTCATTATGCTTCTAGAGTTTAGTGATTTTGTTCTATTTATTCTTATTTACTTTTTTTATCTTTTATGGTCCAAATCATTTCTAATATTTTAACTTTGATGCCTGACACTAGTTTCCATCCCTGGGGGATCGGGAAAGCCCCTAGGGACTTGTCGTGAGCCGGATCGGGTGACCGGTTCAGGTTCTCCCTGGACTGGTTCATGAAAAAATTGTATAAGAGGTGGCCCTTGATATTTGGGATGTTTGGTAGAAGGATATTAGGATTTTTTGGGACTTAGGAGGTAGGTTGCAGGTTGGTTCTTGGTCACCGCCGCCCATGATGAGACCTGAGTTACCAGGGGTAGTCTGGATTTTGAGTCATTTGCCATTGATTGTTATGGTTTGAGGGATGATAATGAAGGAGAACTAGTTCATGTTGTGGACTCACATGGGGTGGTGACCCATGTTGAGTCTAAATGTACAGTTCAAGGTCCTTTTAGTGATATACCTTACTTTGGATATTTCTCACCACCATGTCGCCGAGTTAGGCATATTCACTAGTTCCTCGTTCTAGTGGTTTGTTATTGACTGTGCTTTGTTTTGATCATGGTCTATGTGAGTGTGTGTTAAAAATTGAAGTGGTTTTAAAATGGAAAAGTGTTTCTTTTAAAATTGTTTTGAAATTGGTGAATTGGGTTTTTAAAGTGGGAGTGTTTCGATTTGGAATGTTTGACTGCGTGTTTGGATTTGATAAGGGAAAGAAATGTACGAACCTTGGTATTCCTTATGGAGGATCACATGTTCATCGATATGTGTAGAGAGTGTGTGGGACAACTTTTCCATGAGCGATGTTGCCGGGATTGGGTAAACGCACATGTGGCAGTCCATAAGGGGCCATAGGCGTGTTTTAAAATTTAAAAGAAATGACGGTTTTAGAAAATTAATTTTTTACTTGTGTTTTTTATGTGAGGTTTATATACCTGTTGCCTTTAAATTGGGTTGTTTCTTTGATTGAGGTTTGGCTCGATGCTGACTACAATTGTTTTTTTCATGCTCTTCTATGAATGACGTCTAGAAAGGTCGCTAAGGTTGCTATTGAGTCATGCACGATTTTTAGTTCTTTTCGTGTGTTGTATCTGTTATGGTAATCAAAGTCCGTTAGAGGTAGTTGTGGGGTTGTGGAGCTAGTGTGGGCCTTCGGGTTGGGAACTCACAAGGTTTTTAGGGTTCGTACCGTCTCAGGATTATTTGATGGTCCAGTTCTGGACTATTAAAGAAGGATGTCTCACTAGCATTGAAGATTAGAGTGTGTTTAATGGTCTCAACTGGGTACATTAGGGGGATGTTTTGTTCTGTGAAATTAATGGGTGTCATTTTTGGGATTTTTATTAGGCCAGACACCTCTCCATGAGTTTTCATTTAGTGTGTTTGAGTTTTATAGGGGATTCCTCCTTCACAGTGGCTTGGTGTGCCGGTTTCTTCTGAGAATAGTTTTAATACTATTGGTGAAGTTATTCTGTTAGCTTTGAGAAGGTAGGATGAGTTCAGTTGGGGAGTTCCCACATTTCTCCCCCCTATGGTGGTGTGTTCGAGTTTCATGGTTCCCGTGTTAGTAAATTTCTGTGGTGGGGAGAACCCTCCTATGTTCTCCACTCAACCTCAGACAATGATTGTACTCGAGTTGCTAGGGTGTGACTTGTGTTGGTAGTGGTCACCCTGATCCTCTTAGTTTCTTTTGGTTTTTCCTGGGTACGGACTCTAGTTATGATAATTGTTGGCTTCATGACTTTCTGGGGGCCGAAAGTGTTTGTGGTGGGGAGAATTGCCGCACCCATTTTTTTAGTCATTTTATTTTTTATTTCTCTTGGCATCGGGTGATTTTGCTTAAGTACGGGTGAGTCACAGTTTAAAATTTTAATGTTGGGACGAGTTTATGGTTTGGGATAGTGCGTGAACATCGTACGTTTAAGAAGTGCAGTCTGTGTGGACACGTGATTTCAGCTTGGGTACGTGCAGCCCTCTTGGGTACCGTACGGTGCGCGAAAACCGCACGGTCATCTAGTTTTACAGTTATTAAATTAGATGGTTGAGTGGATAAATATATATATATATATATCTGTGTGTGTGTGTGTGTGTGTATATATATATGTTTATATATGTTTATTTTTTAACTTTATTTGTGTATATATATATATGTTTATATATGTTTATATAAAAGGTTTATATGTCTATATATGTATATATATCTGTGTGTGTGTGTCTATATTTTTAAATGGTTTTATTATTATAAATGTTTTAATTATAATAATAATTATTATTTAAAACTAACTAACTGTTATTATTTTTATTATTTTCATTATTATTATTATTATTATTTTTATTAAGATAAGAAATGAAAAAAATAAGAGGAAACCCTAACCCGACACACCCCCCCTTTTCCCTTTGCTAGCTGCGGGGCGCACCCCCCCCCCCCCCCCGTTTTCCACTCCCCCTGTCGCGTTGTCCCCGCCAGCTCCCCCTCCACTCTCGCCGGCAGACCGCGCCACACACCCCTCGATGCCGCTCCCAGACCCCGCCGGATCCCCCTCTACCTCACCGACCCTCTCGTTGCCACCTCATCATCCGCCTCCACCAGCCCACCGTCGGCCCACCCCCTGCTCCCTCAGCCGCCCACAGCGCCAGCCTCCCTATCCGGTGACCAACAGTGGCGAATCCATCCCCTCCTCCCGACCTCATGCACCAGCGGGTCCCCATTGCCCTCGCCTCACACAACTGCTATCTGATGCCCTATCCCATCCAGCAGCCCCTCCTTGTGTAGCCTCTCTTTGCACGACCTCTTATTCCGATGTTCTCCTCTTCCGGTATATTTCTATTATTATTATTATTATTATTATTGGTGTTCTTATCAAATCCATCATCACCCTAATACCTTTTTTTCTTTTTGCGTGTTTTTCTCGGTAACTAGGGTATGTGTTTAGTCCGCGAAGTTCATTTCCCCCTTCCATTGAAGCATTGTTGGATTCGCACAACTCCGGGGTAGGTGAGTTTGCGTATTTTATCTTTGGATCGCTCTGCTAATATTTGTTCTCTTCCTTTTTGTTTTAAAACTTGTTTCACATCTTTTTTATGCACTTGATTATCTTTCTATAGAGTTCTGAAATTTTTAGAATTTGGTTAAAAATATATTTTTAGTCGGTTCCTGGTTTATGTCAATATGCATCTATGATGATTTGCTTTCTTAAGTGACAAATGTTATATTGATGATTTTTAAAATGCAATTCACATCGCTATTATTTCTTTGTCTGATTTGGTTTGGTCAAAGCTTGTGACTCAGGTTTAATATGGAAATGTGTTTATTTGTTCATGGTTGTGCGAGCAGCTTGCAGGACCATTAGACCACGCTGCGACAACCGCGGGTGAGCGCGACTACATTTATCGCCGATATTTGGGTAAAGATATATTTATACATTGTAATATATTCTTATGACAATTTAAATGTGGAATTGAGTTGCGGACCCTTGGGGTCTTTATCTTCTCTAGAGTCAGCTTTACCTAAATTATTAATTTAGCAATGTCTATCTTTTTACATTGTATGATATATATATAACTATGGTATATAAGTATATGGTGTATATATATATATATGTATATATATGCACATCAAAGACACGTGCACACGACTGTGTGACGTGTGAAGATGGTTGTTGCTGGAAGAGCGTGCGTTTTAGACATGTGTTAACCGAGGTAGGTGTTTCCAACCATTCCCCTTTTTGATTCAAACAATGAGCACTTGAATGTTTTCAATTAATTATTTTATATCGTTGCATTTCTATTCTGTTTATGAAAAGCTTCTGACAAAGTTTTATTTTTGCTTTAAATTTCTGAAAGTGGCTTTTGATGTTGGTTTTTATGAAATTAATAGGTTCTTGGTAATGTTAAATTGAGTGACTTGTGATGTGTTTGGTTGTAATTGAAAGTGATTGAGTTTTGGAAATGGAAGATTTGGTTTGGTTTGTTTTTTTGAAAAAATGATGAACCAATAGGTTGTTTTAGAAATGTTTTGGAAAGGGTGGTTGGTTTCAAAGATGCAGTTTTCTTTTATAAAGTGTTGTGAAAGAATTGGGTTTGGTTTCAATGCTAATTGTTTTATAAAAATGGTTTCTAAGGTGATTATTCTAAAACTAGATGTGTCGTTGGATGTTGGCACATCCATGGAAGCACTAGGTGCTCACATGGTTGTGCCTCCAAATGAAAATGACACGTAAAAACTATATTTTCTTAAAGATCGGTTTTTGATAAAATGGTTTGGTATTTCAAATATGGATGAAAAGACGTTAGCCCGATTGGCCTTTGGTGTGAGTTGAATGGTTGTTCGATTTGAAGGCTCGTTTGGTATTTGGTTTTCAATGTGGTGTTTGTACTGACTTTTGGGAAAAGTGTGTGTGCCCGATTGGCAACTTAACTCATTTACGAAATGTTTTGAAACTGCATATGCTGCGAAGGCCCAGTTGGAACCTTGTTTAATGTGAAAGAATTTATTATATACATATTTGTGGGCATCTCTATAGGGGGAATTCCCTTAGAGGGTTGTCATGTGGTGGTGTCTGTGTAAGTGGTTGGCCTGTGCGGTGAGAAGAGTCATGCGTGCAAGGGCCTCCTACTTACATAGTATTACCGAAATCACTATGGGTTCATGGGCGTCTTATAGATTATCGAGTGATAGTTTCTTTCTATCCCTAATTAAATGGGTTTGTACCCCCTGGATTCATGGACAGGTTAGGAGGGATGTGCCACTGGTTGGCGATTAGGGTGGCCAGTTGGTTATTAACTATAGAGTACCACGCCGGCAGGTAGTCTGAAACCGAGTACGTCCAGGGGTTTTCTAGGGATGTTTAGGTTCACCCATGGTTAGTGCTTATATTTTCTTGTTTACTTTTACTTGGACTTGGTTTCCAGCATTTACCTTTTTCATATTCTTCTTTTTCACAAATGTGATAAACATGGATTTGAAATTCAGTTATCAATAAATGCATTGTTTTGGGGAAAACGGGTTGTGATGTGTGTTGGTTTCTGAAATGATAAATCAGGATCCTTTTTTCCTTTAAAATATGACAACCCTATTTTCTATCTTTGTATGTGCAAACTATTGTTTTTGGGATTGTTTCTGGAAAGTGGTCTTGGTTGGAATCTGTGGTTTACATTGTCATCCCTACTGAGCATTTTTAATGCTCACGCCTATTTTATCATTTCAGTCACGGTTTTCCCTTGTTCAAGTTTTCTTGGCTGAGTTTCTCATTTTGGGAGCAATGTTGGCCTTGGTTGGGAGGTGACTGAAGGGTCACATGGAGGTACATCTACTATTGGGTTTTATTTCATTCCACTACTAGAGTTTAGTTCTTTTGTTCTATATATTCTTATTTAATTTTTTTATATTTTATGGGCCAAATCGTTCCCAATGTTTTAACTTTGATTCCCGCCACTAGTTTCCATCCACGGGGGATCGGGAACGCCCCTCAGGACTTTCCTCAAGACGGCTCGGGTGATCAGTTCAGGTTCGCCTAGGGCTGGTTCATGATAGGCGTTCTTCACATTCTTCATTGAGAGGATGCAGTTCTCTTAATTCTCTAAAAGGCTCTTCCTCTCGTTGATTCTCCAAACAAGGATTACTCCAACCCCCACCATAATAATAAATCACCTATTATAATGTTGACATAATGAATTCTAAGAATTCGAAATGATTCCAAATTAATTAAGTTACTTTAGATAATTGAATTGGAGGAGTTGGCTCATTAAATGAAGGGGGAAGGTGAAGAGTTTCACAACATAAATGGGGGGTTAGAGGCATTCGAAAATTAATGGGGAGTTAGAAGAGTTATGAAACTAGTGTGGGCACCACTAAATAAAATCCTCCTATTGGAGGTTATGTGTGCGTGTCCCCCACCACTAACCTCCACTTGGAGGCTTAATCCACCATAAAATAAAAATAAGTTATGTCTTATTTTTATTTAATATTATTTAAAAACCCAAAAACTATCTTCCCATATCCTTAAAATGCAACTGTGGTGATGGTCTCACTAAGAAATCACTGACGCTGCAAGTTCAATGCTGCCCTTTGATTTCAGTTCTGAGCCTCGATTCAAAAGATATAAAATCCTGCTCGTACGTTTACTGAACGTACCCAAAAAATCATCAGAAATTGATTTCGGGCACACCGGGCCTCAAAATCTAGCGCCGTTAGAAACTGCGGGCTTGTAAAATTCCCATATATTTAAAAACAAATTCCATGGGAATTCCAAGTCATTAAATTCTCCCACTCTTAGGGATTTACGTCCCTATACGATATAACTCGATTTAAGGTAACAAATTGGGGTACTAAGCACACATCTGATCCTCCCACTCCCATGTGCTCTCCTGGAGGTTCTCGTGCTGCCAGCGTATGTGCACCAGAGTTATCGACCATCCATGCATGACCTACTCCTGTCCATCCTCAATCTCAACTGGAACCTCCGTGAATGCCACCCCGTCATCAATGTCTAGCTCTCTATGGTCAATGATGTGGGAAGGGTCATGCACGTATCTCCTCAACTGAGATATGCGGAAGACGTCATGTACTCGGGAAACTGAGGTGGAAGAGCTAAGTGGTAGGCCGCCTCGCCTACTCTGATAAGGACCTGGAATGGTCCGATGAATCACGGATATATCCTGACACCTTGGCCAAATCTCTGCATACCTCATCGAGCTGAGACCCGTAGAAAGACGTGGTCGCCATCCTCGAACTCCAGAGGTCCCCGTCTCCTATCAGCATACGACTTCTGCCTGCTCTGTGTAGTCTTCATTTTCTCCTGGATGATCTTCACCTTCTCTGTGGTAGCCTGTACCATCTATGGTCCCACTAGTGCTGACTCCCCTGGGTATGTCCACCACAGTGTCGATCTGCAAGGTTGTTCATATAATGCCTCGAAAGGTGCCATACCTGTGGTGGAGTGATAGCTATTGTTGTAGGAAAACTCCACCAATGTCAAGTGGTACTCCCAGTTGCGACCAAATTCAAGAACACATGCACGGAGCATGTACTCGAGGTTATGAATGGTCCTCTCGGTCTAACCATAAGTCTGAGGATGGAAGGCGGTTCTCAAGCGAAGTTGTGTCCCGAAAGCTTCCTGCATCCCCATCCATAGATGAGAAGTAAACCGTGTGTAATGGTTGTAGTCAATTGAAGATGTTACTCCATGGAAACACACTATCTTCTGCACATAGAGGCATCTGAAGATCTCTACTGAACCCTACTCCCTAATTTGTAGGAAGTGGGATGACATGGTGAGTCGGTCGACGATCACCCAAATCAAGTCGTGACTCCTGGATGTACATGGAAGACCCGTCATGAAGCCAATGGATATCCCATCCCACTTCCACTATGGGACCTCTATGGGTTGAACCAAGCATGCTGGAACCTGGTGCTCTGCCTTTACTTGCTGACAAGTGAGGCACCGTGAGACAAACTCTCCTACCACCTTCTTCATACCTGGCCACCAATGTTGTCATCAAAGGTCCAGGTACATATTCACCACTCCAGGATGTACTTCTAGAGGGTAAGTGTGGAACTCCCTCAACACTTCCTCTTGAAGTGAAACAGGTACCATGGAACGCCCAATGAAGAGGATGAACTTCTCCCCACCTTCAGAAAATCCATCAGGTCTCTGCCCTTTAGATATCTAAGCACCACATGTCTCGAAGTCATCGTCCACATGTGGTGCCTCCCAGACTCGCTGATGAAGTGGGGGAGTGACTGTAAGAGACTGTAGATAGGATGATCCATCTCTATCCACAAAGGATATATGTAAGGAAGCCATCACCTCTGTCGCCTCACCTAGAAGCTGTATACTAGATCTCCTACTGAGATCATCCACAACAAAGTTCTCCTTCCCAGAAATATAGACTATCTCAATGTCATGGTCCTGGGGAAACTCAAGCCATATCTGTTGTCTTAGTTTCAGGTACATCTAAGAGAAGATATACCTGAGACTCTTGTGATCAGAGTACACAGTAAAATGCTCACCCATTAGATAGTTCCCCCACATCTTCAAGTTGAAGACCACTGCTTCTAAATCTAGGTCATGGGTAGCACAGTTCTATTCATGCTGCCTCATATGCCGAGAACCATACGTGATCACTGCTCATTCTTGCATCAGGACACACCCGATTCCATTCCTTAATGCGTCGCAGTAGACTACGTATCCTACGCCTTCCTATGAAAGCCTCAAGATGGGGGCACTATTCAGCCTATGAGTCAGCTCCTGAAAGCTCTACTGGAATCTCTCTGACCATAAAATGTGTTTCCCCTTCTTTGTCAAGGTTGAAAGTCGTTCCGCGACTCTGGAGAAGTCTGGAATGAATCTCTGTTAGTATCCAGCAAAGACCAAGAATCTTCGAACCTCTTTCACACTCCTGGGTGGCTCCCAATAAAGCATTGCCTCAATCTTCCCTGGATCCACATCAACTCGATCCTCTGAGATGACGTGTACCATGTAGTGAACCTCTCAAATCCAATATTGGAACTTAGATATCTTACCATAACGCTGGTGCTCTCAGTGTGTGTCCAATACTACCGGCAAATGGTTGGATTTCCCCTCCTCAGTAGTCGAGTAGATCAAAACATCATCGATGAAGACCATGAAAAATCAATCAAGGTAAGGCTAGAATATCCTGTTCATGAAACACATGAAAACTGCTGGAGAGTTGGTTATGCCGAAGGGCATAATCAAGAACTCATAATGGCCACAATGACACAGGAAGGCCATCTTCTGCACATCATCGTCTCGAACTCTGAGCTGGTGATAACATGATCTGAGATCTATCAATGAGAACCGCCGTGATCCCTTGAGCTGATAAAAGATGTTGTCAATCCTCGGGAGTCGGTACGTATTCTTCACGGTCACCTGGTTCTGGCGATGGTAGTCGACATAGAGCCTCATGCTCCCATCCTCCTTCATGGAGAACATAATCGAGGCTACCCATGGAGTAACACTGGGCCAGATGAATCCTTTTCCCTGCAAGTCCTCAATATGTACCCTCATCTTGCGAAGCACTCTAGGAGCCATCCAATATGATGAAGTATAAATTGGTTCCTTCCTGGGATACATGTCAATGTAGAAGTGATCGCACCACGATTCCCTATTTTATTTCACCCTTACACGGTAGTTTTAAACTAGTTTTGTAATGAATATTCCAAATATAATAATAAATTTCACTTTATGTTTGAATCAATCAATTAATGTTAATCAATATTAGAATAGGCAATGTTACTTTTTTTTATTGTTTCAATGTAGGTGGAGGTGATTTGGAAGGCCCTTGATGAAGTGGAAGAAAAATGGGCCAAAATTGCATGGATCCATGGACATTTGTCCACTGGATTGCATAGTACACAAAATAAGTGCATCAAAATTGGCTGAAAGTTTGTCGCCCTGTCCAAAATTTAGTATGATACATTTCATATTAAGGCACCCAATCCTGATTCGGCTTTTATAGGGCACATTCAAACTGATCTGTCCAAGCCACCGAATTTGGACCAAGTCAAATGTGGTGTTATGTATTTTATCAATTTCTTGAGCTGTCGTTGTCCAAATGGTGGAAAACATTCAGTGGAGACATCAAAGAGGTAGGGTTACAACTTTTCTATTTTTTCAAATGCGAGATAAGACTGTCTAAAGGCCAAAACGCATGGTCCAAGTGGATTTATGAAATCTGTGTTCCTAAAACCACCTTCCAATTTTCCTATAAAAGGGAACCAAGGGAACCTCGTTTGGAAGTTCGGCCAAGGAGTGAAGTGCTGACAATTTGGAGTCCTAGAGGATTCTACTAATCACTTTGGAGGTTCTAGAGGCCCCTATCCTCATAGGGGAATCATGGATGAAGAAGGAGTTCCACCCAAGCTTCCTCCTCCTCCCGATGTCGAGCTAAAAGTTAGGTGTTCGTTGTGAGGGAGCTACACACACGTCAAGGGAGTTACGATGCATATAATAGCTATTAGTTTGGAGTAATATGGGTGTTTAATAATTTCATTCCATGTATCTTATTTTATTTTAGATTTGAATGCTTGATTTGATGCATGTGAATGTTATGCTCTTAATTTCTAACCGATCAGTGTTAGGTTTTCTGTGAGTGACTTGTGTTGTTCCGATTGGACATCATAAGAATCATTTTCATACCAACCATTTTGAGATTTCAATCTGATTTGGAAGCACTTATTCCATGAATAAGTACTAAAACTTGACAATTCTATTGTTACGTCAAGGTTGGGACCTTAAAGCATTGAAATAAAAGCTTAGGAATTAATCGGGCTTCCAATTTACTCCAACCAGAGAATTACTCTAATCCTAAGATGAATCTCTATGAACAATGGACTTGATATGTGCGTAGTGAAATCACATAGACCCTTTTATCTCATATTTTTCAAAATTCTACATAGTCACACAAATTTTAGGTTATTTCAACTAATTCATTGTTTTAAACTCTTTTCAAAACCACCGCCTCTCTTAGTCATTTTTATTAAAAATACACACTCTAAACCTAGAAATTCTCCTTGAGAGATGACCTTGGGCAAAACCTAAACTATAAATCATCCTTAATAACATAATAAATTTGACTTTTCATGACAACACGGTCAACTTTTGGCGCTGTTTTTGGGAAGCGCTTTGGTTTTTGTGCGTGTTTTTGATAAAATTGTTGTAATTTTTGTGAATATTTGTTTGTTTTATCTTCTACCGTTGAATTTATTTTTTATGTTATAATTTATTTATTGTGTAGGTTCTATTAATGACATGTTCTAATCTTGGATACTTACAAACATTCGAACCCAAAACGGAGAGGATCCTACATCAACGAAACCGAGACACACAAGACAACACATTGAAGGAGGAGACATCACATCTTAATATTCTTCTTGATCCTTCTTCTTCTTCTTCTGATACCAACTTTAAAACTGAACATAAGTTGTATAACATGGCTGAAAATAATAGAAAACTAAAAGAACTAACCTCACCTGATGTTGATATCCAACCCACTTACATTCAATTACAAGGCCAGGCACCCAATTTTGAACTAAAATATGGTTTAATTCATTTATTACCAAGATTTCATGGACTGCCTGAAGAAGATCCACATAAGCATTTAAAATAATTTCATACTATGTGTTCAACATTTAAACCTTCTAATGTAGATGAAGAACAAGTACAACTTAGGGCATTTCCATTTTCATTAGAAGACATAGCTAAAGATGGGTTGTATTATGTTAATTCACATATTAGAGGTTGGGCAGACATGAAACGACTTTTTCTTGAAAAATACTTCCCATCCTCTCGAACTGCAACAATAAGGAAGGAAATATGTAGGATAAGACAATCTCAAGGATAATACCTTCATGAATATTGGGAACGATTTAAAATATTGTGTTCAAGTTTTCCACATCAACAAATAAGTGATCATCTTTTAATTCAGCATTTTTATGAAGGTTAATTTCCAATAGACCATAACATGATTGATGTTGCCGTAGGTGGTGTACTAGTGGATAAATCCCCAATTGCTGCAAGGACCCTAATTGAGACCACAGAACAAAACACTCAACAATTCAGTTCAAGGTCTAGTGTACCCATTCGAGGTGTCCATGAGTTGCAAAGTACTGAATTTGAGAAGAAGGTGGACACAATGTTTGAAGAGGTGAGTACCCTTCTACGACAACATGCTCTTTCCCTAGGGAAATTCCAATCTCCTCCTCCCATACATTGTGGTATATGCTCTTCTGATACCCAATATTCTGACCAGTGCCCCCAATTGAGAGAAACTTCTGAGAGTTGTGAGTCAATATTCCCAGGATGCCCCTATAACCAACCCATTAGGCAAGAACTTTACTATCCATCCAACCCAGGGTGGAATGAAAAACAAGACTATAGGCAAGGGGGTATTCAAACCAGCCTCATCAACCATGGAACCAACCAGGGAAAAGTAGTCATCAACCACCACCTCCCATAAATTCTCAACCACCCCAAAGGCCATTCCAACAACCCCCTCCAAAACCTGAGCCAACCCTAGAAGATATTTTGAAACAAATGGCCGCCAATAATCTCCAGTTCCAACAAACCACACAAGTAGCCATAAAAGACCTCAAAACCCAATTAGGCCAACTAGCTAACTCCATGGGTGAAATCCAAAGCCATGGGTCTGGTAAACTACCATCTCAACCACTTTTCAACCCTAGGGATAAGGGAAATGTTAGTGCCATCACCCTTAAGAGTAAAACTCAACTTAAAAGCCAAATGAAACCTCCATTAGAGTCATACTCTCCTATGGGAACCACCATCCCAACCACTAAAAAAGGATTAAATGAGGTGGAACCTTGTCTTGAGAGAAGTCCTACCAAAGGAAAGAGTGTGTCTTTTGATGAGTTACTAAGGCCAGGCATTCCACTTCCATTTCCCCAAAGAGCTACCCAACCAAGGAAACAAAAAAACTGATCTTGATAAAGAAATCTTTGAGACTTTAAAAAATGTGCAGGTTAACATTCCATTGATTGAAGTCGTCAAGAAAATTGCGAGATATGCCAAGTTCATGAAGGAGATATGTACCCACCAAAGGTGACTTAGAGGTGATGAGAAGGTGAGCCTGGGGAGGAATGTCTCAGCATTGATACAACCATAATTTCCCACCATGTGCAATGATCCTGGAACATTCTCAATTCCATGCACCATAGGGGAGTATTCTTTCTCCAATGCTATGCTTGATTTCGGTGCTTCTATTAATGTGATGCCTCACTCCATATACTCTTCTTTGCAGGTCGGTGAACTAATGCACACATCAATAGTTGTTCAGCTAGCAAATCGGATTATGGCACACCCTTCTGGTGTGTTGGAGGATGTTCTTGTAAGGGTTCAAAATTTAATATTTTCTGATGATTTTTATGTGCTAAAAATGGATGATGATAGGATGAATGGACATGCCCCAATTATATTGGGGAGACCTTTCTTGAAAACCGTGAAAGCCATAATTAATGTCCATAACGGTACATTATCTATGGAATTTGGTGGTGACATAGTCCATTTCAACATCCTTGATGCCATGAAGCACCCCTTAGAAAAACATTCCTCTCTCTTGGTAAATTCAATTGATGTACTCCCTTCCCATAAAATCACATCATTGGTTTCCCCTGATCCCCTTTCTGAATTTTCCTCTTTGATTGAATTTTTTAGTAATGAGTCCTGTGTTGATTGTTGTAGTGGTCTAAGAAAGTTTCATGCATGTTTATTAATTGATAATTTCTTGAACACGGAGGATCACATGAACATCAATGATACTGCTACGCTTGTAAAAGATAATTCCTCATCTGAGGATGATACCATTGAGCAGTTATATGAGATTAGTGACCTCTCACTTTCACACAAACTCCCATCAATCCAAAATCCACCTGAATTGGAACTAAAGAAACTGCCTCAAGATTTAAAATAAACGTATCTTGAGAATGGAAATAAGTTTCCCGTCATCATTTCTAGTTCATGCCCTCATGAGCAAGAATTGCGACTGCTTGAACTTTTGAGGGAGTATAAACAAGCATTGGGATGGACACTTGTAGACATTCCTTGTATTATCCCATCAATTTGTACACATCATATTTTATTAACTGATGAGGCTAAACCAGTGAGGCAGGCACAACGTCGACTGAACCCAAACCTCTTAGAAGTAGTAAAAAAATATGTAACAAAGATATTTGCTGTTGGAATCATTTACCCCATCTCTGATAACCAATGGGTCTGTCCCGTTCAAATAGTTCCTAAAAACTGGCCTAACTGTAATTAAAAATGAAAACAATGAATTGGTTACAACTCATGTGCAGAATAGTTGGCATGTCTGTATAGATTATCATCAACTAAACCAACACACTAGGAAGGACCATTTCCCACTGCCATTCATTGACCAAATGTTAGAGAGGCTAGCAGGGAAGTCCCATTACTATTTTTTTGATGGGTATTCTGGATACTTTTAGATCCATATTGCCCCCGAGGATCAGGAAAATACAAAATTCACTTTCCCTTTTTGCACATTTGCCTATAGAAGGATTCCATTTGGTCTGTGCAATGCTTTGGGTACTTTATAGCGATGTATGGTTGGTATTTTTTTGGATTACCTGGAGAATTGCATGGAACTTTTCATGGATGGTTTTACTATTTATGGATCCTCTTTTGATGAATGTTTAAGTAGTCTTGGTTCCGTCCTATGTCATTGTATTGAAAATAATCTTGTATTAAATTATGAGAAATTCCATTTTATAGTGCGACAAGGTATAGTTGTGTGACATGTCATTTTTGGGGATGGTATCCAAGTAGATAAATCGAAAGTGGATGTCATTTTTTCCCTACTATTCCCTAAAAATTTACATGATGTGCGGTCTTTCCTAGGTCATGCTGGATTTTACCATAGTTTCATTCATGATTTTAGTAAGATTGCACTTCCCCTCTCCCACTTACTCCAAAAAGAAAAAGATTTTGTTTTTTGATAAAGAATGTGAAGAAGATTTTAATAAATTAAAATGGAGTCTCACATCACCCCTGGTAATCCAACCACCTCGGTGGGATTTACCATATGAGCTCATGTGTGATGCCTCTAACTATGTAGTTGGGGTAGTCTTGTCACAAAGGGTAGATCAAGCTCCACAATTCATTGCCTCTACCTCACGTACTTTGGACCCTGCCCAAGAAAACTACACCACCACTGAAAACGAATTTTTTTCCATTGTGTTTGCCTTGGATAAATTCAGGTCATACCTTTTAGGTTCCAAAGTCATTGTGTTCTCAGACCATGCAGCCCTCCGGTATCTCCTAAAGAAACTAGAATCCAAACCACGTCTCATTGGTTGGATGCTCCTCCTTCACAAATTCAATCTAGAAATTAGAGATAAAAAAGGAGAAGAGAATGTGGTGGAAGACCATATCAGTAGTATCCCCCGATCATTAGATATTGTCTCATCCCATGGTATTCCCATTGATGAGTTGTTTCTTGATGAGAAATTGTATAAAGTGCAAGATTTTATTCCCTAGTATCCTGAAATTGTAAATTATTTGGTAGCATCTTGCATTCCTACTGATTTCAACAAAAACCAAGCCAGTCGCCTAAACACATGAGTCTCGTTGGTACATTTGGGATTACCCGTACCTTTGGCACACATGTTGCGATCAGGTCCATAGGCATTGTGTTCCCGATAGTGAGTTTCAGTCTATCCTTGGATTCTGCAACACTCATGCTTGTGGGGGCCACTTTGGTCCCCAACAGACTGCTCACAAAGTTCTTGATTCTAGTCTCTTTTGGCCAACAATTTTTCTGGATTCCCATGAATTTTGTAAATCTTGTCCTCGTTGTCAAAGAATGAGGAATTTCTCTAAAAGGAATGAAATGCCACAACAACCATTTCTCATTCATGACATTTTTTATGTTTGGGGCATTGACATTATGGGGCCATTTCCCAATTATTTTGGCAACATGTACATTCTTTTGGCCATTGATTATGTATCAAAATGGGTAGAGGCATGGGCCACAAGGATAGATGATTCCAAAACAGTTGTAGAATTTTTGAGAACTGAGATCTTTTGTAGGTTTGGATTACCTAGGTTCATCATTAGTGACCAGTGTTCTCATTTCTTCAACCGAAAAATGCAATCACTTTTGAATCGGTATGGGGTCCGTCATCATGTATGTACTGCGTATCACCCACAGACCAATGGTCGAGGTGAGGTGTCAAATAGAGAGGTAAACAAAATTATTGAAAAAACGTTTCAACCCAACAGTAAAGATTGGAGTCTTAGACATCATGATTCATTATGGGCCTACCGTACTGAATTCAAAACTCCCATTGTAATGTCACCCTATAGTCTTGTGTTTGGAAAGTGTTGTCACCTCCCTGTTGAGATAGAGCACCGAGCCTACTGGGACATCAAACAATGCAATTCTAATCATTCTGGTGCAGGTGCTGAAAGGAAGTGGCAGATTCAGGAGCTAGAGGAAATGAGAAGAGATGCATATGAAAACACCATGATTTATAAGGAGAGAACCAAGGCTGCCCATGGCCGTCTTATCCTTCATTGTCAGTTCCATATTGGGAAGAAGGTCCTCTTTTATAATGCAAGGTTGAAGATGCATATAGGTAAGCTTCGTTCCCGCTGGTTTGGACCATACACTGTTACTAACGTCTCTCCATTTGGTGTTGTCCAGGTTCAAAATGAAGAAACCAAGCAAACCTTCACTATCAATGGGCAGTGGCTAAAGCACTTTCATGAACCCATTCTGGAGTCCCCGATGGAGGATCTCCATGTTCAAGATGGAAATGATGAATGAAATCAACAAAGTTTTATCCTTCCTTCCCACATTCTATTTTACTGTAGTGAGGAAACTACAAACTCTAGGTGTGGGGATGTATACATTCTTGGGTTAGTTAGGAATTTTCATTGTTTTCTCCTTTTGTTTTCTCTTTTTGGCCATCTTTATGGTATTTTTATTTTTCCCCATCAATAATTTCGAAGTTCCATGATTTGGATACTATAAAGTGGGGAAAGTAAAAATACCATAATGAAGGATAAATAGAATTTTTGTATGAATTTAACATCAGGGAGTGATTTTTAGTGAATTTGTTTTTGGTCAATGATATAAATGGTTGTATCTATGTTAAAACATTGAGATGATTGATGACCTTTGTGTGAGTAGTTTATTGGAAAACTGTGTCACTAATATCTCCCTAAATTTTTGCACCAAACCACAATGTGTGAATATATCTTTATTAATATAAGGTAAATATATGTTGGGTTAATATTTTTCAGCTTGAAATGATATTTCCATACGTTCGTTCCTTATCTGATCTGTTTCATTACTGTACCAGATTGACCAATGTGTGTTTACCTAATGTTCGACTGTTGTACGCCCACAAAAAAAATTGTTGTGTCTTGGGAAGTTCAAAAACCACTCATCCTCAACCTTTGAACATTTTATAACTATATCAATTAGTGTCATGAGGAGATCAAATAAGGGTTGAGAGATGAGTGTGAGATTTGTTCCAATTTCAACTTCAAAAAAAATATAATAAATGATGGGAGTGATGAAATGTGAAACATATGGGGATATCTAGGTTGGGAGCTTATGGTTTGACTTCTAGGAATTCTTAAATGATTGGGTCTTGAAATATGATTGCAAAGGATATAGGACAGGTTCGGTGACAAAATCATTTAAGCGGAAAAATGTTAAAATAACATATATTTATTGGATAGAAATTGGAAAGAATAGCATGGAATGGTTATCACACACACACATGGAGAGTTAGTATCATGGTTTACTTCTGAATTCCTTTTTCAATTGTTTATCATGATTCTTTTTGAATTTCGCTATGATATGATTTATGAGGCAACTTTTTCTATTTTCACTAGAACGAACTCCTTGGTGTGGTTCATGCATTGATCACTTAACTTTAAATAAAATATCCTCAAATGGTAAACCTTTAGGATGTTGGAAATATATATATATATATATATGCATCATTGTATTTGGATATGTGACTTTTCCCAGGAGTGCAAATGTTTAGGTGTGGGGGTGTGATCGTACCACGATTCACTCTTTTATTCCACCCTTTCACCGCAGTTTTAAACTAGTTTTGTAATGAATATTTAAAATATAATAATAAATTTAACTTTATGTTTGAATCCATAAATTAATTTTAATCAATATTATAATGGTAAATGTTACATGTTTTTATTGTTTCAATGTAGGTGGAGGTGATTTGGAGGGCCCTTGATGAAGTGGAAGAAAAATGGGCCAAAATTGCATGGATCCATGGACATCTGTCCACTTCTTTGGATTGTACACGAATTCCGTGTATCCAAATGTGCTGAAATTTTGTAGCCCAGTCCAAAATTTAGTAGGATACATTTCATATTAAGTAACCCAATCCTGATTTGGAATCTATTGGGCCCATTAGAACTGATATGTACAAGCCACCGAATTTGGACCAAGTCAAATGCGGTGTTATGTATTTTATCAATATCGTGAGCTGTCGTTGTCCAAATGGTGCCACACATTCGGTGGATACATTCAATAGGTAGAGATAAAACTTTTTTATTTTCTCCAAAGCAAGATAATACTGTCTGAAGTCCAAAACGCATGGTGAAAGTGGATTGATGAAATATGTGTGCCTAAAACCACCTTCCAAATTTCTTATAAAAAGGAACCAAGGGAACCTCATTTGGATGTTTCGCCAAGGAGTAAAGTGCTGCCAATTTGGGGTCCTATAGGAGTCTCCTAATCAACTTGGAGGTTCTGGAGGCCCCTATCCTCATAGGGGAATCAAGGATGAAGAATGAGTTCCACCCGAGCTTCCTCCTCCTCCCGATGTCGAGCTAAATGTTTGGTGTTCGTTGTGAGGGAGCTACACACATGTCAAGGGAGTTCTGATGCATAAAATAGCTATTGGTTTCGATTAATTTGGGTGTTTAAACATTTAATTCCATGTATCTTATTTTATTTTAGATTTTAATGCTTGATTGGATGCATGTGAGTGTTATGCTCTTAATTTCTAACCGATCGGTGTGAGGTTTTGAGTGTGTGACTTGTGTTGTTCCGATTGGACATCACAAGAATCCTTTTCATACCACCATATTGAGATTTCAATATTCTTTGGAAGCTCTTATTCAATGCGTAATTATTGGACCTTGAAAATACGATTGTTACGTCAAGGATGGGTCCTTAAAGCATTGAAATTAAAGCATATGATTTAATCGGGATTCCAATTAACTCCAACCAAAGAATTACTCTAAACCTAAGATGAATCTCTATGAACAATGAACTTGATATGGGTGTAGTGAAATCACATAGACCCTTTTATCTCATATTTTTAAAAATCCACTAGGTCACTCAAATTTTAAGCTATTTCAACTAATTCATTTTTTAAACTCTTTTCAAAACCACGCCCTCTCTTAGTCATTTTTATTAAAAATACACACTCTAAACCTACCAATTCTCCTTCAGAGATGATCTAGGGCCTACCATAGACTATAAATAAACATTGAAAACATAATCAATTTGACGTTTCATGACAACGCGGTCAAATTTTGGCACCATTGCTGGGGAGCGCTTTGGTTTTTTGTTCGTGTTTTTGATAAAATTACTATAATTTTTGTGAATATTTGCTTGTTTTATCTTCTACCATTGAATTTATTTTTGGGTTCTAATTTATTTATTATGTAGGTTCTATGTATGATGCGTTCTACTCTGGGAGACCTACAAACTTTCGAACCCAAACCGGAGAGGATCCTACATCAATGAAACTGAGACACACTAGACAACACTTTAAAGGAGGAGACATCACATCTTAAAATTCTTCTTGATCCTTCTTCTTCTTCTGAAACCAAAGTTAAAACTGAACATAACATGTATAACATGGATGAAAATAATAGAACACTAAAAGAACTAACCTTGCCTGATGTTGATATCCGACCCACTTACATTCAATTACATGGTGAGGCACCCAATTTTGAACTAAAATCTGGTTTAATTCATTTATTACCAAGATTTCATGTACTGCCTGGAGAAGATCCACATAAGCTTTTAAAAGAATTTCATACTGTGTGTTCAACATTTAAACCTGCTAATATGGATGAAGAACAAGTAAAACTTAGGGAATTTCCATTTTCATTAGAAGACACAACTAAAGGTTGGTTGTATTATGTTAATTCACCTATTAGAGGTTGGGCAGACATGAGACGACTTTTCCTTGAAAAATACTTCCCAACCTCTCAAACTGAAACAATAAGGAAGGAAATATGTGGGATAAACAATCTCAAGGAGAAACCCATCATGAATATTGGGAACCATTTAAATTATTGTGTTCAAGTTGTCCACATCACCAAATAAGTGATCAACATTTAATTTAGTATTTTCATGAAGGTTTAATTCCAATAGATCGCATCATAATTGATGCTACTATAGGTGGTTAACTAGTGGATAAAACCCCAATTGCTACAAGTAACCTAATTGAGACCGTGGAACAAAACACTCAACAATTCAGTTCAAGGTCTAGTGTACCCATTCGAGGTGTCCATGAGGTGAAAAGTACTGAATTAGAGAAGAATGTGGACACAAAGTTTGAAGAGGTGAGTACCCTTCTACGACAACTTGCTCTTTCCCAATGGAAATTCTAATATCCTCCTCCCATACATTGTGGTATTTGCTCTTATGATACCCACTATTCTGACCAATTCCCCCAATTGAGAGAAACTTCTGAGAGTTGTGAGGCAATATTCCCAGGACGCCCCTATAACAAACCCATTAGGAAAGAAACTTACTATCCATCCAACCCTGGGTGGAAGGAAAACCAAGCCTATAGGCAAGGGGTATTAAAACCAGCCTCATCAACCATGTAACCAACCAGGGCAATGTAGTCATCAACCACCACCACCCAGAAATTTTCAACCACCCCAATGGCCTTTCCAACAACCCCCTCCAAAACCTTAGCCTAGCCTAGATGATATGATGCAACAAATGGCTGCCAATAATCTACAGTTCTAACAAACCACCCAAGCAGCCATACAAGACCTCAAAACCCAATTTGGCCAACATGATAACTCAGTGGGTGAAATCCAAATCCATGGGTATGGTAAAATACCATCCCAACCACTTCTCAACCCTAGGGATAAGGGAAATGATAGTTCCATCACCCTTAGGAGTGGAACTCAACTTAAAAGGCAAATGAACCCTCCATTAGAGTCATCCTCTCCTAAGGGAACCAACATCCCAACCACTGAAAAAGGTTCAAATGAGGTGGAACCTTTTCCTGAGAAAAGTCCTACCAAAGGAAAGAGTGTGTCTATTGATGAGTTACCAAGCCAATGAATTCATCTTCCATTTCCCCAAATATCCACCAAACCAAGGAAACAAAAAGAAACCGATCTTGATAATGAAATCATGGAGACTTTAAAAAAAGTGCAGGTTAACATTCCATTGATTAATGTCATCAAGAAAATTATGAGATATGCCATGTTTATGAAGGAGATGTGTACCCACTGAAGGTGACTTAGAGGTGATGAGAAGGTGAGCCTGGGGAGGAACATCTCAGCATTGATACAACCATCACTTCCCACCAAGTGCAACGATCCTGGAACATTCTCGATTCCGTGGGCCATAGAGGAGTATTATTTCTCCAATGTTATGCTTGATTTGGGTGGTTCTATTAATGTGATTCCTCACTCCATATACTCTTCTTTACAGGTTGGTGAACTAAACCCACAGGAATAGTTGTTCAAATAGAAAATAAGAGTACAACACACCCTTCTGGTGTGTTAGAGGATGTTCTTATAAGGGTTCAAAATTTAATATTTCCTACAGCTTTTTTTGTGCTAAAAATGGAAGATGATAGGATGAATGGACATGCCCCAATTATATTAGGGAGACATTTATTGAAAACTACCAATGCCATAATTAATGTCTATAACGGTACATTATCTATGGAATTTGGTGGTGACATAGTCCATTTCAACATGGTTGATGCCATGACGCTCCCCTCAGAAGAACATTTCTCACTCTCGGTAAATTCAATTGATGTACTCCCTTCCCATTAAATCACTTCATTTGTTTCCCCTAATCCCCTTTCTGAATTTTCCTCTTTGATTGAAATTCTTGGTAATGAGTCATGTGCTGATTGTTGTAGTGGTCTAGGAAAGTGTCATGCATGTTTATTAATTGATGATTTCTTGAACACGGCGAATCACATGACCATCTATGATACTAATATGCTTGTAAAAGATAAACTCTCATCTGAGGATGATACCATTGAGTAGTTATATGAGATTAGTGACCTCTCACTTTCACACACACTCCCATCAATTCATAATCCACCTTAATAGGAACTAAAGCAACTGCCTCATGATTTAAAATATTTATATCTTCAGAATAGAAACAATTTTCCTGTCTTCATTTCCGGTTAACTCTGTCATGAGAAAGAATTACGACTGCTTGAACATTTGAGGGAGTATAACAAGCATTGGGATGGAAACTTGCATACATTCCTGGTATTAGCCCATCAATTTGTTCACATCATATTTTATTAATAGATGAGGCTAAACCAATGAGGTAGGCACAACATCGACTGAACCCAAACCTCTTAGAAGTAGTTAAAAAGGAAGTAACAAAGTTATTGGCTACTGGAATCATTTACCCCATCTCTGACAGCCAATGGGTCAGTCCCGTTCAAATAGTTCCTACAAAAACTGGCCTAACTTTAATTAAAAATGAAAAGAATGAATTGGTTCCAACTCATGTGCATAATATTTGGGGTGTCTGTATAGATTATCAATGACTAAACCAACACAATAGGAATTACCATTTCCCATTGCCATTCATTGACCAAATTCTAGAGAGGCTAGCGAGGAAGTCCCATTAATGCTTTCTTGATGGGTATTCTGGATACTTTCAGATCCATATTGCCCCCAAAGAACAGGAAAAGACAACCTTCACTTGCCGCATTGGCACATTTTCCTATAGAAGGATGCCATTTGGTCTATGCAATGCTCTGGGTACTTTCCAGCGATTTATGGTTAGTATTTTTTTTGGAATACCTGGAGAATTTCAGGGAAGTTTTCATGGATGATATTACTATTTATGGATCCACATATGATGAATGTTTAGGTAGTCTTGGTTCCGTCCTACGTCACTGTATTGAAAATAATCTGATATTAAATTATGAGAAATGTCGTTTTGAGGTGCGACAAGGTATAGTTTTGGGACATTTCATTTCTGGGGATGGTATCCAAGTAGCTAAATCGAAAGTGGATGTCATTTATTCCCTACCATTCCCTAAAAATGTACGTGATGTGTGGTCTTTCCTAGGTCATGCTGGATTTTACCATCGTTTCATTCGTGATTTTAGTAATGTTTCACTGCCCCTCTCCCGCTTACACCAAAAAGAAAAAGATTTTGTTTTTGATAAAGAATGTGAAGAAGATTTTAATAAATTAAAATTGAGTCTCACATCACCCCCAGTAATACAACCACCTCGGTGGGATTTACCATTTGAGCTCATGTGTGACGCCTCTAACTATGCAGTTGGGGCAGTCTTGTCACAAAGGGTCGATCGAGCTCCACATGTCATTGCCTATGACTCACGTACTTTGGACCCTGCCCAAGAAAACTACACCACCACTGAAAAAGAATTTATTTCCATTGTGTTTGCCTTGGATAAATTCAGGTCATACCTTTTAGGGTCTAATGTCATTGTGTTCTTAGACCATGAATCCCTCTGGTATCTCTTAAAGAAACTGGAAGCCAAACCACGTCTCATTCGTTGGATGCTCCTCCTTCAAGAATTCAATCTACAAATTATAGATAAAAAAGGAGTAGAGAATGTGGTGGCATACCATATCAGTAGGATCCCCCCATCCTCGAACATTGTCTCATCCCCCTGTATTCCCATTAATGACTTGTTTCCTGATGAGAAATTGTGCAAAGTTCAAGATTTTATTCCCTGGTATTCTGAAATTGTAAATTATTTGGTAGAATCTTGCATTCCTACTGATTTCAACAAAAACCAAGCCAGTCGTCTAATACATGAGTATCGTTGGTACAATTGGGATGACCCCTACCTTTGGAACACATGTAGAGATTAGGTCCTTAGGTGCTGTGTTCTGGATAGTGAGTTTCAGTCTGTCCTTAGATTATGCCACACTCTTGCTTGTGGGGGCCACTTTGGTCCCCAACGGACTGCTCGCAAAGTTCTTGATTCTCGTCTCTTTGGGCAACACATTTTCAGGATTTCCATGAATTTTGTAAATCTTGTCCTCATTGTCAAATAATTGGGAATGTCTCTAAAAGGAATGAAATGCCACAACAACCCTTTCTCTTTCATGACATTTTTTATGTTTGGGGATTGACTTTATGGGGCCATTTCCCAATTTTTTTGGCAACCTGTACATTCATTTGGCTGTTGATTATGTATCAAAATGGGTAGAGGCACGGACCACAAGGACAGATGATTCCAAAACAGTTGTAGAATTTTTGAGAAATGAGATCTTTTGTAGGTTCGGATTACCTAGGTTTCTCATCAGTGACCAGAGTTCTCATTTTTCCAACCGAACAATGCAATAACTTTTGCGTTGGTATGGAGTTAGTCATCATGTATCTACTGCGTATCACCCACAGACCAATGGTCAAGTTGGGTTGTCAAATAGAGAGGTAAAACAAATTCTTGAAAAACCTGTTCAACCCAATAGGAAAGATTGGAGTCTTAGACTTGGTGATTCAATATGAGCCTACCGTATTGCTTTAAAAACTCCCATTGGAATGTCACCCTATCGTATTGTGTTTGGAAAGAGTTGTCACCTCCCTATTGAGATTGAGCACCGAGCCTACTGGGCCATCAAACAATGCAATTCTAATCATTCTGGTGTAGGTGCTCAAAGGAAGTTACAGATTCAGGAGCTAGAGGAAATGAGAAGAGATGCATATAAAAACTCCAGGATTTTTAAGGAGAGAACCAAGGCTACCCATGACCGTCATATCCTTTATCGCCAGTTCCATATTGGGCAGAAGGTCCTCCTTTATATTGCAAGGCTGATGTTTCATCTAGGTAAGCATTGTTCCCCCTGGTTTGGACCATACACTGTTACTAACCACTCTCCATTTGGTGTTGTCCAGGTTCAAAATGAAGAAACCAAGCAAACCTTCACTGTCAATGGGAAGGAGCTGAAGCACTTTCCTGAACCCGTTCTCGAGTCCCCGATGGTGGAACTCCAAGTTCAAGAAGCAAACTATGAATGACATCAACCAGGTTTTATCCTTCCTTCCCACATTCTCTTTTACTACAGTGAGGACACTGTATACTCTAGGTGAGGGGGGTGGATACATTTCTGGGTTAGTTAGGAATTTTCATTGTTTTCTCCTTTTGTTTTCTATTTTTGGACTTCTTTATGGTATTTTTATTTTTCCCCATCAATAATTTCGAAGTTCCATGATTTGGCGACTATAAAGTGTGGAAAGAAAAAAATACCATAATGAAGGCTAAAAAGAATTTTTGTATGAATTTAACATCAGGGAGTGATTTTTAGTGAATTGGTCTTCTTTCAATGATATAAATGGTCGTATCTATGTGAAACCTTTGAGATGATTGATGCCCTTTGTGTGAGTAGTACTTTGGAAAAATTTGTAACTAATATCTCCCAACATTTTTGCCCCAAACCACAAAGTGTGAATATTTCATTCTTAATATAACGTAAATATATGTTGGGTTAATATTTTTCATCTTGAAATGATATTTCCATACGTTTGTTCCTTATTCGATCTGTTTCATTACTATACCAGATTGACCTATGCTTGTGTACCTAATGTCCGACTGTTGTACGCCCTCAAAATTTTTTTATGTCTTGGGCAGTTTAAAAACCACTCATCCTAAACCTTTGATCTTGTTATAACTATTCTAATTAGTGTCATGAGGAGATCAAACATGGGTTGAGAGATGAGTGTGAGATTTTTTCCAATTGTAACTTCAAAAAAAATATAATAAATGAGGCGAGTGATGAAATGTGCAACATATAGGGATATCTAGGTCGGTAACTTATGGTTTGACTTTTGTTAATGCTTAAATGAGTGGGTCTTTAAATATGATTGCAAAAGATGTAGGATAGGTTCGGTGACAAAATCATTTAAGCTGAAAAATGTTAAAATAACATATATTTATTGGATAGCAAGTGGAAAGAATAGCATGGAATGGTTTTCACACACACACATGGAGAGTTAGTATCATGGTTTACTTCTGAATTCCTTTCTCAATTGAGTATCATGAATATTTTTTAATTTCACTATGATATGATTTATGAGACAACTTTTTCTATTTTCACTAGGAAAAACTCCTTAGTGTGGTTCGTGCATTGATCACCTTACTTTAAATAAAATTTCCTCAAATGATAAATATTTAGGATGTTGTAAATATATATATATATATATATGCATAATTGTAATTGGATATGTGAAATTTCCCAGGAGTGCAAATGTTTAGGTGTGGGGGTGTGATCGTACCACGATTCACTGTTTTATTCCACCCTTACACCGCAGTTTTAAACTATTTTTGTAATGAATATTTCAAATATAATAATAAATTTCACTTTATGTTTGAATCAATCAATTTATGTTAATCAATCTTATAATGGGAAATGTTACTTGTTTTTATTGTTTCAATGTAGGTGGATGTGATTTGGAGGGCCCTTGATGAAGTGGAGGAAAAATGGGCCAAAATTGCATGGATCCATGGACATCTGTCCACTGATTTTCATAGTACATGAAATATGTGCATCCAAATGGGCTGAAATTTGTGGCCCCATCCAAAATTTATTAGGATACATTTCATATTAAGGAACCCAATCCTAATTTGGCTTCTATGGGTCCCATTCGAACTGATCTATCCAAGCCACCGAATTTGGACCAAGTCAAATGCGGTGTTATGTATTTTATTAATATCCTGAGTTGTAATTGTCCAAATGGTGCCAATCATTCGGTGGAGAAAGTCATCAGGTAGGGCTACAACATTTCTATTTTCTCCAAAGCGAGATATGAATTTCTAAAGGCCGAAACGTGTGGTGACAGTGGATTGATGAAATCTATGTGCCTAAAACCACCTTCCAATTTTCCAATAAAAGGCCACCAAGGGAACCTCATTGGGAAGTTCGGCCAAGGAGTGAAGTTCTGCCAATTTGGAGTCCTAGAACAGTCCCATAAACACCTTGGAAGTTCTGGATGCCCCTATCCTCATAGGGGAATCAAGGATGAAGAAGGAGTTCCACCCTTGCTTCCTCCTCCTCCTAATGTCGAGCTAATAGTTGGGTGTGCGTTGTGAGGGAGCTACACACATGTAAAGGGAGTTATGATGCATAAAATATCTACTAGTTTGGATTAATTTGGGTTTTTAAACATTTCATTCCATTTATCTTATTTTAATTCAGATTTTGATGCTTGATTTGATGCATGTGACTGTTATTCTCTTAATTTCTAACCGATCAGTGTGAGGTTTTGAGTGCGTTTCTTGTGATATTCTGATTGGACATCACAAGAATCCTTTTCATACCCACCTTATTAAGATTTCAATATAATATGGAAGCTCTTATTTCATGCATAATTATTGGACCTTGACAATATGATTGTGACGTCAAGGTTGGGTCCTTAATGCATTGAAAAAAAGGTTAGGAATTAATCGGGATTCCAATTAACTCCAACCAAAAAATTACTCTAAACCTAAGATGAATCTCTATGAACAATGAACATGATATGTGTGTAGTGAAATCACATAGACTCTTTTATCTCATATTTTTCAAAATCCAATAGGTCACTCAACTTTTAATCTATTTCAACTAATTCATTGTTTTAAACTCTTTTCAAAACCACCCCCTCTCTTAGTAATTTTTATTAAAAATACACACACTAAACCTACCAATGCTCCTTGAGAAATGACCTAGGGCCTACCCTAGACTATAAATCAACCTTAAAAACATAATCAATCTGACGTGTCATGACAAAACTGTCAAAAATTCCACCTTTCTGCGAGGAGGTTGTCCTGGAACATCGTCAGGGAAAACATCAACGTACTGGTCCACCACTACAGGATAAGTCGGACTCTCCACATCTACTACTCCGAGGGTATGGCAAGACAACTAGTGAGTTACCGACTCCACCCTCTTGTGAGTAAGTCTATCATGCACTGCAAAGGTTCCCTTCTATCCAGTGAAGGTGAACCTGTTCCCATTCCTTGCGGACACACCGCACATTGTTCCTACTACAGTCGATATGAGCATGGAATGTAGATAACCAGTCCATACCCAAGATGATGACGTAAGGCCTCAATGCCGCTATGAGGATATCCCAGCCAAATCTCCCGCCTCCTAGAGTAATCTCACACTACTGGCACAAGTGCATAATTGTCAAGTTTTCTCCAGTAGGAGTCTCTAGCCGTAAGGATTCAGCCTACGACTCCATCGGAATCTACGAGCGCCGAACGAGGGTAGTGGCAATGAAAGAGTGACTGTCACCTGTGTCTATAAGAACTGTAGATATGGTGGAGTAGACATAGATCGTACCTTCAATCATCTCCGGAGCACCATGGTTGTATGCTTTAGCTGCCTGAAAGTGATCTCTCCCCTGTCCACCCACTCACTGCGGTCGGTGTGGACCACCTAGTGCTGGTGGTGGAAACACCTCGAAACGTCCTCCACCACCAGCTTCTTGACCAACTCCTCTAACACGTCTACCCGCACCCTGGGGACTGCCTCGATCGAAGCTCTGCCTCTACTTGGGAGGTCCCTCACCTGACTATTGATCATCAATACAACGGGTTGGACAGTCACAATCCATGTGACCAATCCCTCTGCTGGAGTAACATTGTTCACTCCTGGCATGACTGGATATGTCTCCACTATGGGTTCCCCTCACAACCGATCCTGAGTCATGCAGTCGAACACCTGTGGGTCTGGTCCTCTTGGTCTTCTGCATCATATGTCTACTGCCAGCTGCAGAAGACTCCACTGCAAGTCGACTAGTGGTGGGTCTCGCTGCTAGAGACTGCTCAGCAAGGACACTCTCTACTATGAGTGCTCGCTCCATCATTCCCCATATGCATCAGGATGCTGTGGGAGATAATTGAAGCTATTATATCTTGCCTGAGTCCCTACACAAGGGTCCATGCCCTGAAGAATGGTTCTCGTACCACATAGGTGGAGTAGTGAGAGTGGTCGGTGAACCTCACTGAGTACTGAGCTACACTCATGCTGCCCGACTACAGATGATATATCTCCTATAACCACACCGCTAGAAGGGTGGCTGGTACAAACTCTGCCCAGAATAGACCCTCAATGTCTGCCCATAAAAGTGTTTTCTCGTCATGCATCTGGAGCATAAGGATCCACCATCAGCCTATTGTTTCCTGGATGAGGCTGGAAGCAAGGATCAACATGAAGTCGGCTAGTGTCCCTATCATTTTTAAGACTCTCACCACAGCCTCCATCCAATCATCAACTGCCTGTGGGTCCTTCTCTCTCTTGAACCTGGGTGGCCTCTCTCTCTGGAGGTCGTGCTGTGTGCTCTTGAGGCATGCACTCTCTACTGCTTTGGTTGGTGGCATCGGTGACCCAACGGGATGTAGTACCGTTGGTGCTTCCACTGGTGCCTCAACTGGATGCGTGCCCTATAATGAGGCCTCGTCGCTTGGTGGGATGTCAGTACGTACAACTCTCGGGGCTCTAACTATTCGTCCATGGGGAGGCATCCTCAAAGAAACAGATGTGACACGGTCAAAAGACTATACCTGGTGAGCTGACCTAGTTTGAGCTGACTTAGAGAAAACTTTTTAAAACACACATGAAATCATTGTTTTCATGTAATATGTTTGAAATCAGTAGTCCGGGTCCTGGTGTATGGATACATCGGCCGCCACACCATTACCGGACACCCTGAACTAAAAACCAGACACAATACCCTCTGCATTATTGCTTAACAAAAAAGAAATCTTAGAGTCCTAAGTTCGGTGGTAGAACCGTCTCCTCTGATACCAATTTTACACGCCCTATCCCCTAGGGCCCATATCATGACTACCCCAATCCCGTCTTCCATAGGATAAGGGCTGGATACTTTCACCAAAGACTTATTTCCATAAAACTGGGAAGGAATTTCCATTATAAATCGTAATCACAGACAACCATAGTACAAATAGAAGCAAAAACTTTTTAAATGTTGTATAAGAATTTTAATGAAGGTAATGGGGGGCCAGAATACTAGCCTAACTATAAAGACACAACTGAATGAAAGTACAACAGAAAAGGGGACAAACAGATGAAAGGTTAAAGCATCTCTTGGATCGTCCTCTGGGTTCCTACCAGAAGGGTAGGTACATATGGCCTCCACAACACTCCACGTCCATTAGACTCCACCATGTACCGAAATGTCATAAGGTCCTCCTCTGCGTACTATCCAGTCCTGGTGCTCTTGGACTCCGTCAGCATTGTCCGTTGTCTGCATCCAACAAAACAAGGAGAGGGCATAAGCCATGTAGGGGTGAGTATAATGATACTCAGTAGGGACCCCGAGACCCTAAAGGCCTCACAAAATCCAACAAGGATAAATCAAAAAGTATGAAATCAACGGATAACCATTACATATCTATATTCCCATACATATACCCTTGTAATCATGTAACCCATATCAATCATGAGGAAAACAAAAATGTAATTGACTCAGTTCAAACCATGATTTTCATTATTGAAACCATGACTGCTGGAGAACTCCTCCTCTATCGAGTATAGTGGGCATGTCGCGACCCCTAGGCTCTTCTCGCTATCCTTGCACTGCCGAGGTACTCCTCTTGTTGAGTTCCTCAGGTTTGATGGAAACTACCAGGTGCTCCGTCTGCTGTGGGTCTGCCACCAAATACTGGGCGCTCCCCCTAATAGCCTATAGCGGGAATCCTTCTATCGAGTACCACGAGACTACTGCCAAAAACCAGGTGCTCTATCCCCCATGGGTATGATTCCAAATATCAGGCGATCCCCATTGGGATAGTAGAATCAAACCGATTTGAATTGGTTAAGCAGTCGTCGGGTCTGTCAGCTACTAGGTCTCTGCACTCTATCTTCTCATCTCCAAGAGAATCCGCTCCACAAGATACTGGTCGATACTAAAAGTGTCACGATTTCTTGGTGGATATATCTCAAAGGACAACCATGTCATAGGGGTCTCAACACAATAGATGGTGCGTCAATCGGATGCCCGGTCTGTAAGTTATTAGCCTTTTAGTCCTGGGTGTGCGGTTGGTTTCGTGTACGAATCAACCTGACTGTATATCAACAATACCCCGAACTATCATGGGGTAATCTTAAAGGGACGAATTTTTTCCATGAACATCGGAGCCACTGAATGTTCGTCAAACGGACACCCATAGCCCAAGAGAGGGGCGAAATGGTGTAATCGGGCCATAGAAAGTCAATGTCCGGTCCCACCCGGTCAGACTGACCTGGCCCGACCCGATCCGAACTTGGGTCTGACCTAGTCTAAGGAAGCAGCCCAGCCCGAGTGGGCAGCCCAAACCATGGGGGAGGCCCGACCCAAAGGCACGGCCCGTCCCGAGGGAGGCTAGGCCCAAGGCGGCCCGACCCGAGGCAGCTCAGACCTTCCAGAGGTGGCATGAACCGAGGCAGCCTGGTGGCCCGGTTGGCCCAGCTGCTCGGTCGGCCTGGCGACTCGGCGGCCCGGCAGGGGTCCGCCTTTGCCACCACCAAGGGGGAAAAGTGTGCCCCCTGCAGCTGAATGGCTTATCTGTTTGGGTAGAACCTAACTGGCGGTGGGTGGCCCTGGTCCAGCTCACGCGGTACCCGACGGGGACCCACATTTCCTGGCTAGCCTGAGCGGCCTACTGCTCCACACCATGACACAGATCGACGGTGTTGCGCCCCTCCACCATGGCCTAGCATGGCCGGGGCCTCCTGCTGGTCTCCACACTGCGTCACAGCGCCACACTCCTCATCCGACCACCGCAATCCTCCTAACCACAACCCTTCTTTAAAGCACTGTGCGACGACACCGCGCCCATCCAACACCCTCACGGCCCACCTGGCCGCAGCTCGGCTCTTTGCGCAGCACGACTTTGTGACACCCTTGTGGCAACCCGGCGGCCTTGCGCCACCTGATTCTTCACGGATGACTCGTTGTCGGTCGCCCCATGTACCGCCTCCATCATCAATGAATAAGAAAAAATGAAAGGGGATGGTCGGGCCATGTTCATGCGGTCCAAACATTCATCGTTATAGTGATATCATTCAGTTCTCAAACCAGAAATTTGTACGATGAAGAACGAGTACAAAAAAATCCAAACCCCCTTCCTAGATTGTCACTCGTTGACGAAGTCACAGGAAGCAGACGCTGTTCCGTTGACGTCGGGTAGAAGACAAAGAAGTCAATGAGGAAGGATTTGGGGAAGGCGAGTCAAGATGACGTCGTCAGCATTCTTCGTGGGCGACAATGTTTCCTATCCATGATCCAGTTGGAGAGGGATAAGATGGTGCTCATCGTTCTTCAGTGGCTATGGTCATTCTTCACATTCTTCATTGAGAGGATGAAGTCCTCTCAATTCTCCCAAAGGCTCTTCCTCTCCTTATTTCTCCCAACAAGGATTATGACAACCCCCCACCATAATAATACATCATATATTATAATGTTGGGATAATGAATTAAAATAATTCAAAATGATTCCAAATAAATTAAGTTACCTTATTTAAATTGGAGGAGTTGGATGATTAAATAAAGGGGGAAGGTGAAGAGTTTCACCACATAAATGGGGGGTTAGAGGTTTTTCGAAAATTAATGGGGAGTTATAAGTGTTAAGAAACTCATGTGGGCCCCACTAAATAAAATCCTCTCAAGGGAGGTTATGTTCGGGTGTCCCCCCCACTAACCTCTACTAGGAGTTTTTATCCACCATAAAATAAAAATACGTTAAGTATTATTTTTATTTAATTTTATTTAAAAACCACAAAAATATCTTCCACTCTTATTAAAACACATCTACGGTGAAGGTCTCACTATGAAATCACCGACGATGTGAGTTCAACGGTGCCCTTAGATTTCAGTTCCGAGCACCGATTAAAAAGATATAAAATCATGATCGTACGTTTACTGAACGTACCCAAACAAAACTTCAAAAATTGATTTCGGTCACACCGGGGCTCAGAATCAAGCGCCGTCAGAAACTGCCAACTCGTAAAATTCTCAGGTATTTAAAAATAATAATTTTCCACTAGAATTCTGGGTCTTTACACTTTTATAAAATTATACAGATATTATAATTTATTATATCATACTTATAGTTGATCATGCATAATAATAATTGAGAACATAAAAATATTTTTGAAATCATTTATTACCTCTATTAGAAAATTCACAACAAACACCATATCAATATTAGCTATATTCATTATTTCATCAATGTGATAATTTAATTCATTAAACTAAAAACTATATATGTCATTATCTTTATTGTTTTTGTTAAGGTTGTTTCATCTTACAACCTCTTCAATGAATTCATATTCCATTTGACCAGTTACCTATTTCAATTATGACTTTTCATCTTGAATTCAATTGACATAAGAAAATATATAACAGAAAATTTCAATATGAATTTTCATTATTTAAATGGTGACATTATAAAAAAACACTAAGTGATTCGTTGAACACATTATCATTAAATATTACCATTGATTTATTATTACCTGAATTATTTTCAATGGTTGTATCATTGAATATTTACCTTAAATTACCATTAGGCAGTGGTATATCCTCTTATTCTTTTGGATATTTAATATTTATTTTGGAAAAAATCTTTGTTTTTATATTTTCATAATGATAATAGAATTTACCATTCTGTTACAAGATATAATTTTTTAAAAATATTCTATTTATGGTTTTTTAATAATTATTTATCTCATCACATCATAAATTCATGTGAAAATAACATGTAAAAATATTAAATCCATCTAGAGGTAACCATTTGATGTAAAGAAATTATATAGCAATATAATCAGTGTAATCACTATAGTGGGGTGGTGGTAAAAAAGGTGTATCAAGCATTTTCCAATTCAAACATGACTTTCAATATTTTATCCACATTATTCATTAAAACATTGTTTCCTATTAAATAATATATTTGATTAATTTTAATATTTACGCAACAAACATACGACTTAAAATGAATAAAAAAAGTAAGAACTATCATATGTTATTTCTACAATGTTTCCCAATGTGTGGGTGTCTACATAATTGTATTAAACTGTATCATATGATACATAGATTTTACACTAATATCCATAACATATTTTATGTATTTTTGGTATGATTAGTGATATATTCTAGGAATACCTTTAAAAACCCCAAAACAATACTATATTACATAGGTAAATAGATTATACCCTATAATAATGTCTTCAGTATCATGATTATAGTCAACTAATTCCACCTTAAATGTTGAAATAGATATTTTAGTCAAGATATGATATCATTGAATTAGGATCATGATAACTACTTTATTAATATAGATTCATCAAAATTTCATTGATATTAAAAAACACTATCATGAAACATGGTAACTATCCTCATACATACTTATATACCTCATTTGAAACCTATTTTCAAAAATCCCTCAATTAAAATTTCATGGCGTTAGATAACTAAAAATTATTTAATTGAAAATCTTATATTTTATAATTTCTTAGTTATTCTTCATCATCTTCTATTTGAAATATCAACAAAACTTGGGGTCACCCTATCAACTATACACACTAGATTCTTATTCTTAAAATTTTACATAAGATATGATCACATTTACATAAGTTTAATATTTTTATCACCTCTCATCGAGAGATTAACTCATTCTCTTATTTGTCTATATCTATTATCTTTAAGAGTTTCACTATCTGACATATCTCAGTATTCAAATCAAGATTTTAAATATATGTCAAAATAAAAAATTTGTATATATAAAATATATAAAATCTATTTTAATCATAGTACCTTTATCAAAAAACTCATTAACATCAATTAATCTACAAGGGTTATATCCCCTGATAATATTATTTTTTATAATGCTTCTTCTATAGGTCGATCTCTATGATAAAAACATATTATATTTTTCCACAACTCCATTTCTCCCCTATATTTCTGTGAATACCCTCTTCATTTAATTATCCTTATATCCTTGTTTAATATGTACTCATTTAATTAGAATAATTATCTTTGGATATGTAATGAAAAAATTACCAAATTTCACTAAAAATATAAGATTAATTTACTTTTGAAAATAATTTTGTACTATTGATTTACAATGTGGATCATTCTTCATTCAATGGAGGTAATCTCAAAATTATATCATGATATCCAATATATATTTTAATACATATATAAAATCAATCTCCAGCCATCACATTATTCATGTTGGATCCCAATTTTTTTGAGGTTTCAAATTGTATATAATAACTCAAGTGTGGAAAAATTTTAGATCATGAATATTATATTATTTAATTTATTCTTTTTTGGTAAATTAATTTTCCTCAAAGAATCATCCATCTTTGATCTATTTTTTATCAATCATTATGACTATTTTACTCTTTTATTCAATGGATTAAATAATTATTTCATTTATGATGTATAGGTAAATAATATTTATCTTGTGCATCACATTATATAATTATTTATAAAATTATATATTTTAAAAATCCTTATTTACATAAATATTAAAAAATCATGAACTATTTATTGTTGTTAGGGATATATACATAGAATTATGGGATAAGTCTATAATTCTTACCTATATGAGGATTTCAATTATTTCATGAAATAAATATAATCTACATGTATTCTTAGTGTACTCTACAAACACACATATAATATTTAATAATATATTGAAGTATGCTTACTCAATTTTAAATCTATTTTATATTGTATTGTCGCTAAACCATTTAGAGACCCGATATATGCTTTACGAGATTTCAATATTTTTCCTCTCATAAATCCTATTATGTATTAAGATTTGTTAAAATTTTAATATAAAATTCCACAAATTCAAACAGTTTTACATTATGATGGGTATTTAAAATTCAAATATTATTTAATAAACTTATGAACTCTCAAAATACTACAATTTGATGATATTCCAATTGTAAAATTGTAATTATATACCCCATGAAATGTCATGCACTTTTCCATAGCTTGAATATGTGAAGCATACATAGACACAAAATTCTATGTTTGAGTAAAATATGTCTTTATAGAGGAAGAAGGATGAAGGATGTATTTCTATGTGCCAATACAATACTCCATAATGATGGATAAAAAGAATGGTTTCCCCCTTTCATAATAGGATGTGGAATTCAAATATCGATGAACAAAAAGATTTTATTGGTTAAATTTCCATTTCAGTGAATCATCGTAGAAGACATGGTGTATTCAACATCTCCAGAAGTGTAGATCTCTAAGAGAGGTTTGATTTTATAGGTCAAAGAGCCCAAACAGACATATAGATACAAGGTTATGGAACTCAGAAGATAGGTACATTTTAAAAAGGGGAATACATGGAGGACCTATGTAGTTTAATAATTTTTACACCCCTACACAGATGAGAAACATGGAGGACCTGCATGGACAAACTCCCTTTGACCATCCCCCCTTATGGCCTAAAAATAGGACATTGGGGTTCTCATTTGAGTAGCGAAAAATGTTGGAAGAACACTTGAACCTCCCGTTGTGTAGCCTCTTTTCCCAAGATCAAAATAACTCCAATGAATTTCTCCAAAAAAATGATAAAAGTGAGAATTAAAAGGGGAAAAGTGGTTCAAATTCCCATCCTTGTCTAGAACACAAATATCTATGCCCAGAACCTGTACTAAGTGCTTGTGCTGAGAACTAGTGTGGGGAAACTTCACAGGGAACCTTCGCAGAGCACGTATGTAGAGAACCTACACATATCACTTTTTTAGAGCACCTTTGTGTAATAACTACGTAGAGAATCTCTGGGAGGCACATCGTTGGAACACCTGCGTGGATCACCTGCATGACACACCTTGGTAGAGAACCTACTCGGACCAACTAAAAGGCTCACCTATATGACCCCATTACTCTAATCCGCGAGGGGCTATGCACCTACATGCCCGCTTGTAATCACTATCGGCCTGCGGTCCCATTGCTTCGATCCATTCCTTTATCTTCTAGAACTGGCCCACATGAAAAATGGAGAGTCACAAAAGAATCTATTTGATTCTAGGTGACAAAATTTTCCATTGTTCCCTTTTTGTGGCCAAACATCCAACCTGGGAATACCATGATTTGAGACACACTATCACACTCAATGAAGTTCCTTGAGGTGACTTACACGTCTTGGTTCTTTTAATAAGTTATGAGTTTGGACCCTCCTTAAGTATTCCTCTATTACCATGAGTTATAAAGTCCACATGATACTCCTCAAACCTCATCACATGACTCCTGTGTACGGTTAAACCTCAATGGGAATCCTCCTTTGCAGTAATCCCCAACCAAACATCAAACAGACATCCAGATTAGAAGTAATCCCCAACTAATATTCAAATTGGCATCCTACATAGGAGTAAGAACCAACCAAACCTAAAATGGTCATCCTCCTTATGAGTAATCCCTATAAAATAATCAAATGGAAATCCTCTATTGTAGTATGCTCAAACCAATCCTAAAATGGGCACTCCCACTTAGGTAAGTCCATAATATTCTGAGACCCGGGCTGCATGACCTCCAATGTCACCCCACATTGAAAGGTCTGTCACTATACTCCCTCTCCCACCATCACCTCGACTTCATTAATCATAGGCACACACTCTCCCATCAGTAAAAGATTGAGTGTGTAGTTTTTTGAATTCTTAAAAAACACATGTTTCTCACACCAAGCATGACTCGTGTGGTCTTAGAGAACTATGATGATCACAATGTGAAAATGACCAACCAAGAATGAACTACAAGAACAATTATTCCCACCATAATTGGGAAACATAGGAAGCTTGACTAAGGCTCGAGCCCCATCTCATTTCACCCATAAATGTGTATCCTTTTCAGGAAAGAGCCCAAAATCATTTCTCTTAATGGACTAAACCCTTATATGAGAATCATTGAACAACACAGGCTTTGATTCCAATCAATGTGGGACACATATGAAGCCTCCCTAAGTTTCAATCTCAACACTTCAAATCAACCCCGTTCTACCTGAGCCATATTCCAAATAGGGTATAATACAACATCGAAAGTCATACATTTTACATTTTCCTTGTACTTATTATACATAAGTCACACAACAAGAATTCACTAAGTACCTTACGCTTAGATATCCATACCACATGACATTAAAATGTACGGTTGGGTCCTCATCAAACGATCTTAAAAGGAAAGATGTATCCCAATATGCGTAACTGATCTACGAGTGTTAGGGTTCATATCACAAGGACATGTAGGTATCAAATTTAAGGGTATGATCCTAACATCAAAACAATTTTTCATCTCCCTAGATGACAATAAATTCTTGAGTGCCCCAGTGAGCAGCTTAAAAATTAGTATTATCATAAAAATGGTTAAATGAATCACTAAATAGTACATGAGAGGATACCATTGATGGATAACCTAGAATACATATGGATGATTCTAAATTTCACACATTATAATAATTGATTGAAAATCTCATGGTAAAAATTTTATATACTTGGTAAATTATTAAGTATTCACATGAAATATCCTAAATCATTAAGAGAGTCTTGGAGTAGAGAATAATCCCCCCAAAAAGGTGTGATATGTGTGACCTACCATCCTATCAACGAATATATGTTCTTATGTATCATAGGTCCAAACCAAAATAACAACTTACATTGGAAATAATTTCCCATTGGATAAATAACTGTTGGATATTTCTGATTCCATAAATAAATCTAATTGAAACTGCTCAAATGTAGTTATTTTTAATGAGAACCAACATTCCTAGGGAGACATAAAATTAATATATGTGATATTTCTGAATCATGTGCTAGATGAAAATATAAATATTCTATGAAATCTCAATTAACCTATTTTCTGCATAAGGATGAGTATTTAACTATCTTTCATCATTAACATCAGAATTATATAATTGATGAACCATGTCTAGAACATCATCCCATTATTTTACAGAGTTTTAGATCACTCTATGTCTACTGAAATAAAATTAAATGATCATAAAAAATATTATTATATTTTTAGTCATTATCAAACATTATTAAAAAGTCGAAATTTTCATATATACCCCTATTTATGTATTTCCAAAATTATAAAATGTACATAAAACATCATCATTAAACTCATTGATTTTTTTTCTTGAACTATGTTTTGTTTAAAAAACCATTAAAATTTTCATTCTAGATAATATTATATATTGAATCTTTCATTTTTAAACTATTATCAAATATAGTAAATTGTAAACATGTTATTATTTTATCAAAACCAAACAATCATTTTAGAAACACGTTTAGTAGATTGATTCACTTTTCACACCTCAACTAATTGTAAAATATTTTATAAAATTAGTAAATATAACACCAATTATTCAAGTGAAGAACAACTCATCACTCATATAATTTTATAGATATTATCTTCAATCATACCAACTTGGTATTCTAGGATAAGATCTCCACAACACATTACCCATCACTGTATGGGTAACATGTTCATAATGTTTTTTGGGTGGGCTCTTCCACAATAACACAAATCATTAAGAAACATTGACTATCCTTCAAAATTTAATTTACAATAAGATGAATCAAATACAAGAAAAAAATGATTAATACACATGGACACGTCCCCATTAAATTGAGATCATAAGTTATATTTTTAAATATGTTTAATTAAATGAAAATTATGTAAGAAACATCAGTTATGAATCATACACACAACATAATATCAGATAGGTTGTAAATGTGGAATATATATCAATTATTGAAATATTGAGATGGTAAACCAATACAATTACAATAGAAATCGATGAAGGATATATAAAATCTTTTATACTAAACAATGACATTGAACTATAGATGATTAGATGGGGAATTAATGACTCGGATACTCACAAATATCTAAGAGGATATTTGTTCTGCTGCAATGTTTCAATTTCCAATCATGGACAATGGAACATTTTATATAAAATATATGCATTAGGTAAATGGATTGGGTGATATTATCCAGATCAATCTAATCTAGATTTAATTATAAAGATCCCCTAAAAATGGATGATCTCCTATAATGGGTCCAGAAAGACAAGTAAGGACTCAAACACTTAGAATTTGATGTAGTTCATAGATAAATGGATTTCTTAGGAGGGTTATGAAAAAATAAATATTTATTATAATGTATTCGGTGAAAGTACATCTTAAATTGAAAATAATTTTCTAGTATTAATTACCTCATAAAAGTATGTATTCAATTTACAATCATGAATGTCAAATCATTAATGGGTTATTGCTTCCATGCTTTAAGAATAGGTACGGTCTTGGTGATTTAATGTATAGATTTTTGAATCCATATTAATAGTTTTATTATGTTGAGTTTAAATAATGAGATAATACTTTATAATTAAATGTGTTGTAGAGTGTGTATATAGTATGCCTACCCATAGTAGTTGATGAAACTAGTATCACACGCAGCCACTATAATAGATCATTGGGTTAATGGAGACTATTCATATGGAACTAAAAAATATAAAGGAAATAAGAAATGATGAAATTATTTTAGTCACTAATGAATCATTCTGTGGTATTTTTAGACTCGTCAATCTCTAATAACTATATTCTATGGAGGATAACTCTCTATAGTCACTCTATTTTAGTAGTCTCCAAAAGAATTTCACTAACTAAATTAATTGTGGTGTGTTAACTCATATATCACTGACATATAGGTTGTCTATAGAAATAATAATATATAACATGGATTTGGGAACCCTTAATGTTATTTTATTTTGTATTGAAATGAATTTTATGGTAATGTGATTTCATAAGTTATTTCTCAATGATTTCCCTGACAGGAATAGTCTGATGAGTGAGGCTAATGCTTTTCTTGGTCCATTTTATTGACCCTAGGAGTTTCAAGTTTATTTTCAATTTAATTCTCTGATTTTTTATCCTTTATAGATGATACTACATTCTATTAGAGTATTGATTTTATATCACTCTTCCCAATAATATATTTTAACTAGAATAGTTTTATTCCTCATGTACTATTAATTTAGAGTCCAATGATTTAAACAATGAAGGGATAATAGTTATGGTTGAAAAACATTGACCAATGTTAATATATATTAAGGCCATTTTTAATGGACCAGGTGTCATGGTAGTGTTAAACCATATCCCATTTATTCTACCATGTGTATAAGGTACTCCAAAACACTTTTGATTATGTGATGGTGGTGATGTAAATCATTGATAAGGGTTTTCATATGTTGAGTAATGGTATATGTAAATAACAATAGGAAAAAATATAAAACCATATAAGGTGAAAGACCGTGATATCATTTTTTAAATGATAATACAGTTTTTAGGAGATTTTCAAAAAGGAAAACACCTCTAGATTACATTTCAAGGGACCTTATGATTATCCAATTCATGCATAGTCATGAAAATGGGTCTCTTAATGATAAAATATATGTTTTCTAATAATAATTTAAGATTAGTGGAAATACAAGTAACACAATGAACAATGTGTTATTTATAGAAATTATATATTGAAATGATGATGATTAAATTTGATCCATGGTTGAAATTGACTATGTATTGTCATCCACTATTATATCGTGACAATAGATGATGGTTTGCGTTGTTTAACCTATTTCCACTAGGATGCTACTGTCATTATTTTTAAGATTATATGAAATTGAATAATCTGTTTTTTTAATTTAGTGTATAGTGATGTAGACCATATTTTGTATATTTTATCATCATATTGTTATGATTAGGTGGATATGGAATTTATCATCATATAAGGCTATGGGTAAATAGAAATATACTAGGAAAACATGTGTCCATCTACTCATGTGTAAGAAGATATGGTTCCAAATGAAAAATAATATTCTTGGGAAATAGAATTTCATGAAGGATAGACAATTGACACATCCATTATTTAGTTATGGTACTCATAATAATTCAAAATAGGTTATCCAAAACCTTTAAGGTCATGTCAGTCACCCTATGTGTGAGAATCATTTGGTTCATAGACAGTGACTCATACATTGTTGGTGAAGGGTAAATGAAAAAAGAGGGATATAAAATATGGATTACATTATAACATACCCTTGTCCCACAAGTGGGAGGACCCATATTAAATAATCTTGTCATAATTTGGCTTTTATTTAGGGGTAGATACTTTTCTTATTTTAGATATTTCATGAATATTACTAACCATTATGATGAATAAATATTATCATTATGATAGAAAAAAATGAAACCCATTTTTTGGCTAGTGATTTGATCTGTATTAAGTTGAGTTGGAGTATTTTCAATTTCTATGGTCATCCACATTAAATAATCACTACAAATCTTGTAAGTAAATGAATTAAGGAACACAAAAATCAATCAGACAATTCCCCCTCATTAGATCTATTTTATACATAGAGGGAGTGTAAACAATTGTATTTTCTAAGTATTATAACCCATCATAGGATATAGAAACATGGAATCATGATGTATCATATAGTGATTCACATCAAACCATGCATTCTTATTATATGGTTCCTAATATAGAAAAAATTAATAAATATGGCTAGTAAATGTTTTATCAATCTCGGAAAGAATATTTTTTAGTATTCCTCATTTCATTTAAATCTTATATCTGGGGAATGGAAATTAATCCCTTTGTTATGTTCCATTATGGAAGTAAATTATAGTTGTCAATGTTCATACGTTACGGTATGAGGGGGAACTATAAATAATATTGATTATGGGTAAGGGATAGAAGATACAAGAATCACTAAACTTCCTGTGTTTATATGAATCATTCCAAGAATATTTTTGGATAACAAAGTTCCATACATTGTGATAGATCGTACACTAGTGGGAAAAAAGGGTTTCATCATAGTTATTTTCCTCTCAATGGAGATATTTTGGTGAATAACTAATATCAGTAGAGGAAATGTTAAAACTTTTTTATGATGAAAAACAATGATAAAAGAATTAAATCATGTGCCCCTACATAGATCCATCTTATATGTAGGGAATAATATGTGAACAATTTTTATAATGATAATGGTTGTTCCTTGAAAGGGTTTTGGTCAGAGTGGATACTCTAGAGGGGGGTGAATTGAGTTAAAAATAAAATTTCTATTTAAAAAATTTATGGTAAGAAAACCCCCAATTTTAAAAATGTACTACTTAATTTAGGAAGTATAAATGTAAATGTTCAATTGGTCAACAGGTTTCACAAAGGGAGATTAGTCCTCATATAAATTAGTGTAGAACACAAATTCAACTTTTGAAAAGAGTTTAACGAATTAAACAAATAGACACACTAACCAAAACTAACTATTAAAGTGTAAGAAAAAATAGTTTTATGTTTTAGAAAATATAAGTAGCGGATAAAACAAAACATAGTAATTGAAAATTATCACAATAATGTAAACAAGAGGTTCAGTCTCAAGAAAAGTCTTAATCCTCTCCACTTGGTGATCACCTGCCACCAAGCAATTTATATAAATAAAATTTTGATCTAAAACCTAGATCGAGGTTTACAACCGCATAGTCAGCAATCCATTTCACACTTGAACTCTACCATGGTTTTTTGTGGTAATGAAAATGTAATAAGTGATTGAGTATGAGGATAGTAAGATATTCACTCGTTATGCTTAGGAGACAGTGTGTGTTATACAAATAAATATTCACACTGATCAAGTAGAAAATATAAGACACAATTGAGTTAAGGATGAGAATATAGTTATGAATTATTTGTGTGTTTTAAACTAAAGATCTAGACTCAATAAATGATAAGAATATGGTATTTGAGCCTTCTGCGTGATGTTGTCTTCAAAACAGAGTATCACATTTTCTGTAATCCAACTTCATGGAGTGAAAAGGTTCATCTCGTTGATGTATTGATGTATATAGATCCTTTGTGATGAATATAGTTTGTCTCAACATTATTGAAATCTCAAGTACTTAGTTCATCTCTTTTCGTATTGGCATAGTCTATGTATCAACGTGTACTGCTACTATCATCATCGTCTCTTTTTTGTAAAAGATAAGGTCCTTTTATACTCCACGATCCTCTAAGCATAAGGATCTTCTCACATAAATGTACCTCAAACTTGTCTACATATTGTCCTACAGACAACATTAAATAATTTCAAAAACATTAATTTTTCTACATATGAATGTTAGAAATAAATTTGAATTAATAAAATGGAAACAGTTATTTATATCAATCAGTGAGTAATCATCAGTCATTTGTCTTTAGTATGATAACATTGGTCTGTCATCTTCGGTGTGTCTACTTTGGTATGTCAACTTCTGACAGTCATACTTTGGTCTATCGAAATTCAGTTTCATTGTGTCATTTTCGGTTTTGGTGTGTCGCCTTCGGTGAGTCATCCATCCGACTATCGATCTTCGGTGATTGATATTTCGGTCTAATAACATTGGTCTGTCGTACATCGGTTTCTCAAAATTCCGTGAGTCAGACATTGGTCTATCTTTCTTCGGTGTTTCAAACATCATTGAGTCAAAATTCGGTATGTCATTCTTCAGTTTGTCGTACTTCGGTTTTGGTGTCTTATCCTTCAGATTTGGTGAGTCAACTTTTTTGAGTCATACATTGGTCTTAGGGAAACCAAAAATGATTTTTGAAGATTCTTTCTTGCATATACCATTACAAGATTAATTTTTATTCAATGTATTGTCAAAATACACTTGTAAACATATTGATTCATGACATATAAGCAATTGAATTAATAATTTATATGTTACTGTATATCAAAATTAATACGCAAATAAATATTACAATTGGCATGAAAGATATGAATCTACATATTAACAATATTTATGATTAAGAAAAATACTTTTTCATGAAGGGTCCAACAATCTCCCCCTTTTTTATAATCACCAATTATGTCATATATGCAAATATATAGAATATACATAGCTAAATATACTTGTCAAAAATAACTAAATTTTGACATTGCTAGAAATTATTTAAAATAATTCTCCCCCTTAATAGATGGATTAAGGTGAGTATATGCCACCATTATTTTCTCACCATCCTTACTTTATCCCCCATCTCATATGCTATCTTGACATTCTCCCCATTTTTGGATTAAAAAAAAGAGAAAATCCAAAAGGAATAAAATAGAATAAAAAAGGATACCACAAGAGGTTTCATTCAATATTACAAGAATACAAGACAACCAAAAAAGAGAAAATCTCTATCAAAAAGAAACAAACCACCGCTACTACGGGTTTGGTTGCGGAGGAGAATTTCCGTTTTCTGAAGGATCCAAAGGAGAAGGAGAGGGTTTGGTAGTGGAAAAGGATGGAGGTGGGAGTATTACAACACTAGGAATAGAAACACATGTGGGAAGAGTAGCTACAAGAGTAGGCATTCTCTATGACAACACATGACTTGGAGACCGCTTGGTAATGATCGGTCGAATCTGTGTAAGAGCATGAGAGATAGTCATTGGAGTAGGAGGCTGAGAGGCAGTACCAAGTGAAGTAGCTGCAGGAACCACAATAGCCTCAGATTGAACATATAGCTAAGGTTTGAGCAGTTTGATGAAGTCATTGATGATTTCTCCTCCATATTGCATTGCCTTCTCAAAGTCATCCTTATTCTCCATAAATTTTCTCATTAAAGGTGTAAAATCATTCAAATGGCGATCGTGATTTTTGAAAGCATCTGTGACTGGGGGAATTCAATGATAATCTGCCAGAAACTCGAAACTATTGATGAGGGAATGTTTGGTATATATCTTAGTGAAATATATATCCACTTTTTCCCAGATTTCATTCTGAGATGTAGAGGCTTCATTTGTGCATTGTCTGACCATATTGTATACAAGATCTATATTCCGATGTACCTTTTCAAGGGTTTCCTTATCTAAAACAATCAAAAGTTTTTGAATATCCTCACTCATCACAGTCTTGAGAGACTCTAAATCAACAACAACACTTCTTCCACTCCTGGAATAAGATGGTCCAATCAACATTTTTCCAAGTTTTTCTTTCAACTTTTTCAAATATACACTAAGTAGATGGGTTAAAAAGTTCCTAAGAACTTATAGAACACTAATAAAGGAGATATTGAAGTCATATGATAAAGAATTCATCTAATTTCTCATCTTTTTTACTTCTTCTGTCAGCAAAGTGTTGTGTCTAATAATAGATTCTGTTGTAGTAATATGGTTCAGTTGAATCTCATGAATCAATTTTTTTTTCAATTTTTGCGCCATCAGCATTCGATACACTTATTGAGGTGGATAATTCATTTCTAGATCTCATTGAAGCTAGAATAGACTCACATATCTCATTCTTGAACATTTAAAATTTAGCCTTAGTGACATAATCACTAGGCACTGACTGAGCAACTGGGTATACTGTTGGAGATGCAACTGTTGGAATAGGAGCAGCAAGCTCTGGGCCAGTATAGACATGATGAACAAGAGGGGGAGGTACCCTTTCCTCATATGAGTCATATTCTTATCCAAAAATAATATATCTTGGATTACTATTCCACTCTCTAGAACATGTCCAATATCTTAGCTCAATGGTATCAATTCATACCCTTCTTCCCTATGGAATAGGAATAACATCTGTATCACCAATTTCTTCATCCTAGTCTCTGGCTATAATACCTTGTATGGGGACAGGAACCAACAGAACATCAGGTTCTGCCTGAGCTCTAGCTTATTCAGCTTCACCACGTACTTCCTCAATTTGAGGCAGTGGAAATACATCTTCTTCTTCCTGGCCAAAATCCATAATATCATTCAATTCCTAAATTATCTCTTGATTTTCAACAATAGGATAGATTGGTATGTCCTCATGTCCAGCATCTCTATGATCATCATCCTGTTGATCAGCAGGCTCTAGTCCATCACCAGCTCCATGAACAAATTCCTCATTGGATCTATCAACCACATGTTGTCCCACTTTTAGAGAGTCACTCACATGCTCAAAACTTCCTCCATCGTCACTATTATCACCATAATAATCATCATCATTATTATCATCATCATTAGATTCATCATCTGATTTGATAACATAACCTTTAACTGTAGTAACTTCGTGTTCTTCCTCTTCTTCATCACCTAGAATAGTTTCTATTGAAGGCAGTTCCATTGGTGGACTAGCTAGTCCATAAGATGTATTTTTGGGAAAATCAGTGACATCAGGATCACTCCTACCATCAAAAGGATATCCTAATTCCCGGGGCACTTCAGCCTCATCTTCCTCATCAGAATAGACAATAACTTCTCCAGGATTCATACCAAGATCAACTTGGTCCTTTAGTCTAAAATTATGGTCAACCAGATTTAATTCCTCATACAACCATTCTTCATCTCCTACCCAACACCTCTTCCATGGGTTCTAGAATATTTTCCTCCTTTTACAAATGTATTTTTGATGACAAAAACCACTACATGCTATTATCATTTCATCTTCATCATCTACACAGTCTAATTTCTTCAGCATGGTAGAAATAATTATTGGATAGTATAAGAAGGTTGCCTTAGTAGATGGATTAAGCATCTCAGAAATATGTACCATAAGATATATGCGTAGATTTAACTTTAATCCATGTTTCAACAAATATATCCTGAACACATCCTGATATTTCACCGTACAGAAATCTGCCTTCCTAGGGTAAATTTGATGTTAAATGAACATAAAAATCCATCGCACTTCTCCTTAAAATTAATTTTCAATAGTTCTCTAGATTCTTCATTTACAGTAATCTCTATCAGAGCACCTTCTGATGAAAACAAATTTGAAGATAGTGGAATATTACAAGGATAGTCAGTAGAGACACATTCATGAGGTACCATTAGGAATTCAGCCAATTCCTTTGAAGAGAAAACCACTTCCTTTACCTTAACTAAATACTATATCATTGTTACCGCGACATCATCTAGTGATATACATAAATTAAGATAGAATTTGTTCACAAGCTGGGGATTATATGGTCTTTCATTGTTAATAAACCAACTGAGCTCCCTTGAGACTCCAATACCATTACCAGAAACGATTTTGTTTATAGAATCCACTCAGCAGACACTTCCTTTTCAGCTGTAACAACCCGACTTTCTAAGCATTATCTCCCAGTCCCACTGGTTCCACCCTTTTGATGCTTAGCAGGATGATATTTTCTAGGCTCTTCCATTTCATGCTAAGTTCTTTCCAAGGTAATGCTACAAATTCTAACTTTGTTGAGCGGTTGAGAGTCGAGAGAGAGAGAGTGTGACTATATGTAGGAGTCTTTACTACTATGGAGAATGTGAAAGGTCAGGATGGATTGGAATTAATATATCATTTAGGGGTTGTAAATCTGATAACATAAAATTTAAATTTGATAAATCGAATGAAATCAACCAACATCGTTTCACTTAAAGCATGTTGAATTTACAAAACAGCCCTTAAATTTATCGGTGTCATAGAATCGGTTCCAAGAATATCCCTTTCAAGACAATCAGTTTCAAAAAGATCAGTTTTACAATGATCAGTTTTACAATGATCAGTTTTACAAAGATCTGATTCAAAATGATCGGTTTTATAAAAATCGGTTTCACAAATATCGGTTTTTAAAATGATCAGTTTCACAATGATATGTTTTATAAAGATAGATTTCACAATGATCAGTTTTACAAGGATCAGTTTTTTAAAGATCAGTTTTACAATGATGGGCTTAGAATCATCAGTTTTACAATGTTCGGTTTCACAGAGATCGGTTTTACAAAGATCAGTTTTATAAAGATCGGTTTTACAATGATCAGTTTTACAAATATCGGTTTTATAAAGATTGGTTTTACAAATATCGATTTCACAAATATTGGTTTTATAAATTTATCATTCCTAGTTCATGCCTGATGTAATTAATTATATTAGAATTTTAGGGTTTAGTGAATAAATCTGCAAGCTAATGTTCAATTCTAATAAACTCAAGAGATATATCACCTTTTTGGTAATGATCAATCCAAAATTGATGTATTACATAAATATGCTTTGTTCTAGAATGGGATATTGGATTATTAGATATTTTAATATCACTTGTGTTGTCACAGTTTATGTAGACATTTTTGAATTGATATCCACAGTCTAGTAAAGTGCGTTTCATCCACAAAACTTGTGCACAACAACTACCGGCAACAATGTCTTCTTCCTTAGTAGTAGATAATGTAACATAATTTTTTTTACTACACCATGATACTATTGACTTGCCTAACATGTATCATGTCCCAAAGGGGATTTGTGTATCTAGATTACAACCAAAAAATTAGCATTTTAATAGCTTATTAAATAAAATGATTGTTCTCTTGGATAAAATAGTCCTAAGTTGTGAGTATATTTGATATATTTGAAAATCCTTTTAAGATCATTTAAAAGATATTCTTTGTGATTATCTTGAAAGTGAGCACACATGAATACAGTGAACATAATATCAGGTCTTCTAGCATTATGGTAGAGCAGACTCCCTATCATGCTTCTGTAGTTGGATTGATCCACTGATTATCGAGCTTCATTAGTAACCAACATACAAGTGGTACTCATAGGTCTATCACTATAATTACTATCATCCAAACCAAAACGTTTTAAACGGAATTTAGTATATTTACATTGATTTATAATAATACCATCTTTATTTTGAAAGATTTCAAATCCAAGGAAAAATTTATGTTCTCCCATTAGAGTCATTTCAAATTTAGTTTTAAATTTTTATGAAAATTCAGTACATAAAGAATTTTTAGAAGATCCAAAAATTATATCATATACATAAATTTGTACCATCAAAATATCATTAGAATTCCTTTTAATAAACAAAGTAGGATCTTTTATTCCTTTAGTAAAACCTTTTGAAATAAGAAAGGACCTAATTCTATCATACCAATCTCTTGGAGCTTTCTTTAGACCATATAAAGCATTAAAAAGTATAAAAATATGATTTGAAAAGTGGGGATTAGTAATGCCAGGGTGTTGTACAAATAATACATCCAAAACTATATACCCATTTAGAAAATCACTTTTGACATACATTTGATAAATTTTGAAATTCATATGAGCTGCATAAGAAATTCGTATCCTAATTGCCTCTAACCTAGCTACTGGTGCAAAGGTCTTCTCATAGTTTATTCCTCCCTCTTGATTATATCCTGGTGCATCTAACCTATCTTTGTTTCTAACTATATTTCTAGAGTCATCAACATTGTTTCTAAAAACCCATTTAGTGCCTATGGTCAAGGTGTATTTAGGTCTTTCAAATATTTCCGAGACATTGTTTCTTTAAATTGATATAATTCTTCTTGAATAGACATCACAAAAAATTCATCATTGATTGCATCATTAAATTTTTTGTGTTCAAGATGTGAATGAAAATATTGATGGTAAACCTGGTTTCTTAAAGAAGCTCTATTTTGTGTCCCTCAGTTTAAATCACCTACTACGACATCTAAAGGATGATTCTTAAGTGTTCTAATACCTCTAGAAAGAGTTGAACTTGACTCCTCATGACCTTCTATTTGTTCAGACTCAACTGGTGTAGATTCTGGAAGATTCCAGAACATGTCACTTTTAGAGGGGATTCACTGTCATTATCATTAGGGTTCAGAATTGACACATCTTCTTCAAGATATTCACGAGAGGTTTTGGGTTCATGTGGATCAGTCTCATAAAATTTGACATGAACTGACTCTTCCACACATTTGGTCTTCTTATTGAATACTCTATTGGCTTTACTGGTTGTAGGGTAACCTAGGAAAATTCCTTCATCACTCTTGGGGGAAAATTTGTCAAGATTATCTTTAGTGTTAAGGATAAATACTTTGCAATCGAAAACACTAATGTAGATAACCTTAGGCTTTATTTTGTTCCAATGATAATAATGGGTCTTTAAAAGAAAAGGACTAATCAAGACTCTATTAATGATATAATAAGCTATATTTACAGATTCAGCCCCAAAAAATAGGAAAATTATATTCATTAAGCATGGTCCAAGGTATTTCTTGAAGGATCATATTTATTTTTTCCAAGACTCCATTTTGTTGAGGTGTTCTAGGAGCATAGAAATTTTGACTATATCCATTTTGTTTTCAATAGGATTCAAACTTATGATTTTCAAACTCACGACCATGATCACTTCTCATGGTCTTAATTCTAAGTCCACTATGATTTTCTACAGATTTTGAGTATTTGATAAAATAAGAACAAGCATCACTTTTGTGAGCTATAAAGTATAACCAACTGTACCTAGAAAAACTCATCTACAAGAACATAAACATAGTGATTCATATTTAAACTTGAACCCCTTTATGGGCCAAACAAATCCATGTGAACTAACTCATTCGGTCGAGAAGAAGAATCTTATTTCTTTGGTATGAAAGAAACATAGTGTTTCTTTCCATTTCGACAAGGATTTCACACTTTGTTATGTGAGAATTCCAGTTTAAGTAAATCTCTATCTAAAACTTTCCAAGTCAGTTTCCAAAGAGAGTGCACATTGTAATGTCCTAATCTTCTGTGCCACAAACTGGATTCCTTATGAAAATCATTTAAACAAATAACATTTTTCTTAGCTAACGAATTTAATTCAACAGCATACACATTCTCATTTCTAGGTGTAGTAAATATTAAATCATTTTTGGAATTATAAACATTTCATGCATGATTTTCAAATTTGACATTGAAACCATCATCAGAGAACTAAGAGATGTTATTTAAATTGTACTTTATTCCATGAACAAAAAGTACTTTGGAAATTAATATTGTATTAGGTTTACCAATCTAGCCTAAGACAATGATTTTTCTCTTTGAATTGTCACAAAAAGTTATGTGACTACCATCAACCTATATTAGGCTCTTGATGCTTGAGTAGTCTCCTGTCATATATCGTGACCATTCACTCTCCAAATACCAAAGAGTCTTACATGAACTCTTTAGGCAAAATCACTGCCAAACAAATTAGACATGGGGTAACATTGGTATCCATATTTTCTTGGGTCCTAAGAGGTTAGAAAGTAATATTTTGGGAACCCATACATGTCTCATAGATTTCCTATAATCAGCAGATATATTTTGAGACATAAACACTTTTCTTGGTCCTTTGGAAAATTAATTTTCAATAAATGGTTTAGTACTTGAACATGCAGTGAATTGTCCAGATTTTGGAGTAAATTTTAGTTTTAATGATCCTTCTTTGTCCAGACAGATATCCCAGACGAGTTGTATATTATAGGGAAATATGTTTTCCTAGCAACTGAGTCATGGTATCTCTACATGCAGTAAACTTTTCAAGGACTCTTTTTTATTACTCATTGGATAATATACGTTCACTGTTTTCCCTTAACAGTTGGGAGATTATTCCTTTTTCAATATCTAAACATTACTTATAATTTTCATTTAAAGCATGTTCTCTCTTTAATGATTTATACTTGTCCTTGAGCTCAATAAAAGTGTCCTCAAGAATTTCACAATATTCAAATAGTTTATCCTTATTCATATCTTCTTCATTATGTAACACACTTGTATTCTCAGAATAATAGAAATTACATATAGGAGAGTTAAGTGTTTCCTCAGATGTCTCTGTCATGAAACATAAGTTGGCATGATTGTTCTGTTCACTAGCAGAAGCTTCTGATCCACTGGAGATGTCTTCTAAAGAACTCTAGGTATCTTTTTATGCCTTTTTATATCCTTTTCCATTGTCTTCTAATTTCATCATGAATTTCATCTTGGGATGGTCAGCCTTCACATGACCTTTTCGTTTTCACTCATATCAGATTATCTCATTTGAGTTTTCATTCCATTTTTTGTCTTTATTCCATTATCTTTTATTGTCATACATTCCTTTGTAGTCTGAATTTCTAAAGAATTTATTTTTTCAGTAAAACATTTTGAACCTTATAGCAAGATGAGCCATCTCCTCATCACTGTCTGAATCTGAATCTTCTCTAATAGAGCTGTCTACAGAAACATAAACTTTTTCTTTGTTTTTGCTCTTTGAGGTAGTAGTCTTGAATGCTACTGACTTCTTCCTTGGTTCCTCATCTACCTCCTGATTCTCCTTCAGTTCTTCCTCGTACATCATATGTCTTCCAATTAGCTATTTTACTTATATATTTCTTATGTCACATGATTCTCGAATGGAAACAGAAGTTCCCCTCCATCTATCATGTAGGCATCAAAGCAGCCTCATAATCTGGTCTTTGTAGTCCACAATTTTTTCAAGTAGACTCATAGTGTTCACTATTTTGTTGAACCTGAGATAAATTTCAGAGATAGCTTTATTTGGCTTCATCTTAAAATTACCATATTTAATAGTGTATGTATTTAGTCTCATTTCTTTAACATTAGTTCTTCCCTCATGAGAAATAGCTAAAGTATCTCAAATTTCATATGCAGTTTTACTAGTAGATATTCTATTGAATTCATAATTACCTAGAGAAGAATACAAGGCATTAATTTCTTTATAGTTATTATTATTTGTATCTTTAGTCGACTGAGACCATGTATCCTTAGAAGTAGTAGGTAATTAATGTTGTTCCTCAATTGTGCCCCGGATTTTCGGTCCCATACTCTCTAGATACATTCTCATTTTTAATTTCCCCTGATCATAGTTATTACCTTTAAAGAAATGTGGCATGTTAGTTACAGAACCCTCAACTCTAGTTTCTATAGTTACTTAGAATTTAATGAACTTAAAATTTAAACATGACAGAAATTTTAAGAATTTTAAGATACAACTAAAATCACTGTGGATAATAATTTAAAAAACATGAAAATAAATAATCCCCTACTACCAAATATTTGTCAGATTCGATACTCAATATGGTGGCGATTTAATTCCAATTAAAATTTATGTTTAAAAACACTATGGTAAGAAAACGCCAAATTTAAAAGACAGCCTAGTTAATTTAGGCAGTAGAAATGTAAATGTTCAATTGGTCAATAGGTTTCTCATAGGGTGATTATTCCTTAGATAAATCAGTGTATAACACTAATTCTACTTTTGAAATGAGTTTAATTATTTAAACTAATTCACACACTAACCAAAACTAACTATAAATGTTTAAGAATAATAGTTTTATGTTTTAGAAAATTTATGCAGTGCATAAAACAAAATAGAGTAACTGATGATTAGCACAAGAATGTATACACGATGTTCAACCTCAAGTAGGGACATAATCCTCTCCACTTTGTGATCAACTACCACCATGCTATTTATATAAATAAACTTTCCAAACCCTAGATCAGGGCTTACAACAACACACCCAGTTTTCCAGGTCAAACATGACCTCTTTCATAGTAATTCGTGGGAAAATGTAATAAGGGATTGAGTATGAGGATAGTTCTATATCCTCCAGTTATACTCAAGAGATTGTGTGTGTTATAAAAATAAATATTCACACTGCTCAAATAGAAAATATAAAAGACAAAAGTGTTAAGGATGAGAATAGAGTTAATAATTCGTTGTGTTTTGTGAACTAAAGCTCTATACTCAATGAATGTTGAGAATATGGTATTTGTGTTTTCTGCTCAATGTTTTCTTCAAAACAGAGTTTCATAGTTTCTGTAATCCAACTTCAGGGAGTGAATAGGTTTAGCTCGTTGATGTATCGGTGTATATTGAGCCTTTGTGGTGAAGATAGTATATCACAGCCTTCTTGAAATCTCAAGTCCTTAGATCTTCTATTTTCGTGTTGGAAAAGTCTGTGTATCAATGTGTACTGCTACTATCATCATCATCTCTTTTTTGTAAAAGAAGAGGTTCATTTATACTCCATGATTCTCTATGCATATGGATCTTCACACGTGCATGTACCTCGTACTTGTTTACAGATTGTCCAACAAAGAACATTAAATAATGTCAGAATAATTAATTTGTCTATATATGACCGTTAAAAATAAATTTGAATTAATAAAATGGAAATAGTTATTTATATAAATTGTTGAGTAATCTTCTGTATTTTGTCTTTAGTTTGATGTCATCGGTTTTTCATCATTGATGTGTCTACTTGGGTTTGTCAACATTGGCCAGTCTTACTTCTGTCTATCATACCCCAGTTTCAATGTGTCATCTTCGGTTTCATTGTATCGCCTTTAGTGTGTCATCCTTTGGTCGGTCGAACTTCGGTGTGTCATAATATAGTCTAATAACATCGGTCTGTCGTATGTCAGTTTGTCAAACTTCGGTGAGTCAGACTTCTGTATGTCATTCTTCGGTCTGTCAAACTTCGGTGAGTCAGAATTAGGTCTGTCATTCTTCGGTTTGTCCTACTTCAGTTTCTATGTGTCATCATTTGGATTCGGTGTGTCGACTTTGGTGACTCATACTTCGGTCTTATGGAATACAACAATTATTTTTAAAGAGTTTCTCTTGCATATACCATTACAAGATGAATTGTTAATCAAAATATATGTAAAAATACACTTGTAAACATATTGATTCATGACTTATAAGAAATTTATTTGTTAAATTATATGTTTCTTTATAAAAAATTTGATTCACCTAGAAATATTACAATTAGCATGAATGATATGAATTCTTATATTGACATTGTTTGTGATAATTAAAAATACATTATCATGGAGGGTCTAACCAAGGGGAATATTGGAATCACTATGTATAATCTATGAAAAATAATCAAGTCATCACTATTTCTCAATTAAATAGGTTTTATGTACATATATGACTAAAATGTTGGAGAATGGTGAATGTGGATTCATAATGAGAAGATAAAAAACTATTTTTTGGGTGTATGATCTCTATCTTCTGACTACATAATTAATGAAAAGGGCTTTTATTTTGTGACATTCATTCAAATGTCATGATGAAGAATTGAATTATAGCCCATGGAGGGTATATTTTGGAATGGTCTAGAAAAGGGGATGGTTAATATGTTCATAAGAATATGGTTGGGCCTATGATAAAATATTGGGTTGATCTATGTATCATGAAAGGATAATAATTAAGGAACACATACCGCTTATAAATATTGTTACGAAACTCCCATATATATATTTTTAACTATGACAACCGTGCCCCGGTGACAACACAATCACCATGCCTTAACATGGCCGTCGAGTCTTGGCCCAAGAGGTACCACCAGTTTCCTCGCAAACCTGTGGGCCCCCCAGGGTCCACCCACGTGCTTGAACGGGTCATCTGACTAATGATTGTCCCCATAGGCCATCATGTGTCCTTTCCAGTGTGCTTTGTCCTCACTCACACACACCCTGGTAACTTACCCGAAAGTCACCCATCCCGATCACTACTTTAGGCCAATCACGCTTAACTGTGGAGTTCTAATCAGACAAGCTCCCAAAAAAAAGGTGCACCGTTTTGACCTCAGTCATTTTATTTAGTCATTTAACCCTTTATCATTTGGGGGTGTTACATTCACCCCCCTTTAGAGCACAAGGTCATCATTGTGGACCCTACATCTCAACCCAGGCAGTGCACCGCACTTAATGTAATACCCCTAAATGATAAATGATTAAATGAATAAATGAAATGACTCATGTCAACAAGGTGCACCTTTTTTTTTGGAGAATGTCGGATTAGAACTCCACAGTTAAGCGTTCTTGGCCTGGAGTAGTGATCAGGATGGGTGACCTTCTGGGAAGTTACCCAGGGTGTGTGTGTGTGTGTGTGTGTGTGTGTGTGTGTGTGTATGTGAGTGAGGACAAAACACACTGTAAAGGACATGTACTAGCCTGTGGGGACAATCATTAGTTATATGACTCGTTCAGGCACATGGGTGGATGCTGGGGTGGGCCCACGTGTCTTCAATGCAACTGGTGCTACCTGGTGGGCGAAGACCCGATAGCCATGTTAAGGAAAGATGGTTGTGCTGTCACCGGGGCCCATTTCTGACAAATTTGTATCAGAGGAGTTGGTTCTACAGTAGAACATAGGAATCAGATCCCTCTTTTCTATGAAGCAATAGTGTTACGAGTATTGAGAATGGTTTTTATTCGAGGTAGTCCAGTGTTGGTGCTGCGGTCGACCTATCCATACACAGAGACCCTAACCTCTGATTTTTGACTTGGTGCACAGAAACACTGATCGCGTGTGTGTTTCAAGAGTTTTCTTTGTGGTCTCTTTGAGTCAGCTCACAAATTATAACTTATTGACCGTTTCGCACCTATTCCCTATCAGGAAGCCTCGATGAAGACAACCAGCTAGGGTTCCCGAGAGAGAGTACACGATGAATACCCACTGACCGACAAGGCTCCGGTGCAGGGCCCTCTTACTATGTTGGCACATTCGTGTGGGGTACCAGCATCACCACCAAACGTTGGGCAGCAGATGCCACCAGCCACACTAACGGATGGTGCACGCCGACTGAGCACGTTGCACGAGTTCTAGCGGAAGAGGCCTCTGAGGTTTCGAGATGAGACAGATTCCCAGGCAGCAGAGGATTGGATGGAGGAAATTCCAAGAGTTTCTGCCTTGTTGAGACACTAGTAGAGTAGATGTTGATCTTAACTACTCATTTCTTCAACGAGTGACCATGAGGATGGTCCGCATATTGATGAAGTTTCGGTAGTTGGACCATTTTCTGAGATGTTAACATCGGGAAGTGTGCTAACTATATCACAACCTGTTGGTGAGCAGACACTATCGGCAGTACCGGTAGAGGACACTTGTAGGCTTAGTGCCTTACATGTGTTTCAGCACCAAATATTCCTCATGTTCTGAGGCGAGCCCAACCCATAGGCGGCTAAGGACTGTCTTGAGGAGGTGGCTAATATTTTTCAAGAGCTTATACCGCATCGGTAGGATGATGTGTCGGTAGCTGAGTATTCATTGAGGTATATTGTTCTTTCCTGGTACTCGATAAATATAATTCGATCAGTGCTTTAGATATCAGACCTCTAAGTGAGGTGTGTTTAAGGATATCTGAGCCAACACGTTTTCCTCTATGCATTCCTACTTATTTTAGGGTGTTTGAGAGAACCTTTGTGGTGGAATATTCATTGGCTGAGTGGATATAGCTAGTTAATATTAATAGTTGGAATGCATGAAACTGGCGTCAGACTTAGAGACTTGAGAATGTAAAATGTTTCAAGGAGAAGAGTTGTTAAGGGTGGATGAATCTGTAGGGAAGAAGACGTGGAAGCATATCTTGGAGAGCAGCATGAGGTGGTGAACATTTCGACATTTTACAACCACCCGCCTTTGTAGTCCCCACTATGCTCATGGAGATGGAGGGAAGGGGAAGAGAGTAGCTACATTCCATCAAAGAGTGTGACCCAAGGTATCTAAGAATGATATGAGGTACGGCCTGTGTCTACTACTAGCTGTCATATTAATAAACATAGGTACCAATCATTCCTTCCTTCCATGAATCTTTTCCCAGACCTAGAGTTTCCAGTTAAGCCGTTGACTTGACCCTCACGTATGGAGATACATTAGGGAGGAGACTCGATAATCACACTTACGCCGATAGTGTGATCTGTCCCTTGAGGTGAGAGTTTCGGTTGGAACCTCTTGGTGGCAACGTTGAGGCCTTCTGACATTAATTTTGGTATGGACGGGGCAACCATATTTTTTACACAGATTGACTGTATTTCGAAAAAAGGATGTGGTTTTTCTACAACTATATGATAATGTTTTACTTGGTTGGAGAAAAGGAAAACCCAGGAAGTATTGGAGGTAATCATGTATAAGAGGGTGCAGTCGATCACTCAGGAGTCAGCCAGACATACCTTTATGCCAGACTTCTCCAGAGTTGGAGCACCACTATCAGATTTGACGTAGAAGCAGAAACCCTTCATATAGTCAGAGAGATGCCACCAGAGCTTTCAGGAGCTGAGGTTGAGTTTGAATAGTGAGACCATCTTGATTCTACCAGAGGAGGGAGTTGGGTACATGGTTTACTGCGACGCCTCAGGGACCAGACTCAGGTGTGTCCGGATGCATGAGCGAGCAGTGATCGTGTATGGTTCTCGGCAACTGAGACAACGATGATGGCTTGAGTTTCTCTAGGACTATTACATCGAGATGGTCTATAATCCTGGGAAGGGGAACTTTGTAGAAGATTCTCACAATAGGAGATAAGCCATTCTGCTTCTAGGAGAGGCGGCAGATCAGCTGGCCGCATTGCAAATATCCATTGTGGATAGAGATAGAGCAGCCTTTCTGCAGTCTCTCACATTCACTCCTCCTCTTTTTCAGCAAGTCATGAAGGATCAGCATGGGGAAATTGTCTATGAGATGTGATGTGCTCAAATATATAAAAGGTAAGAACCTGATATATTTTCTAAAGGTGGGGAGCACGTCATTCTCTTCGGAGGATATACCATGGTACCAATTGCACTTCAGGAGGAAGTGTTGAGGGAGTTTCACACTTCCCCTCGAGTGGTACATCAATGAGTGGCGAAGATGTATCAGGACCTCAGACGATAGCACTGGTGGCCATGTATGAAAAATGCTATACCATAGTTTGTATCACGGTGCCACAGTTGTCAGCAGGTGAAGGCGGACCACCAGGTACCAGCAGAATTGGTACAACACTTAAATGTCCTAGATTGTAAGTGTGACAGAATATCCATGGATTTTTTGATGGGGATTCCATGTACATCCAGAGGAAATGACTCAATCTGGGTGATTGATGACCGACTCACCATGTTTTCCCACTTCCTACCGATTAGAGAGTAGGGCTCAGTAGAGAGCTTGGGACGCCTCTACATTCAAGAGATCGTACGAAATCATGGTGTGCCATCGACTATCATCTCTAATTGAGATGATCGTTTCAACTCCCGGCTATAGAAGAGATTACGGGAGGCTTTTGGGATGCAGCTTCACTTCATCACCGCCGTCCATCCTCAGACAGATGTCCAGACTGAGAGGACCATTCAAACTCTCGGGGAAATTCTCTGTGCATGTGTCCTCGACAATGGTTACAACTGGGAGGATCAGTTACCCTTGGTGGGGTTTCCATACAAAAACAGTTATCACTCCACCATCGGGATGGAACCTTACGATGCACTGTAAGGATGACCTTGCAGATTCCCTCTATGCTAGACTGACCCATGGGAGTCAGCATTTGTAAGACTAGAGATGGTTCAGGCTACGACGGAGAAGGTGCATATCATCCAAGAGTAGATGAAGATTGCATAGAGTATATAGAAGTCCTTCACCAGGCTGGGCCGGCCCCCCAGTCAGGTCGGACCCGCCAAAACAGGTTGGGCTGACCTGCCAGCCCACTGGGCTTGACTGATAGGGCCTGTTTCGCTTATACGTGAATATCTTCAAGACCGTGCGGCCGAACGACGCGCCGTCTATGACACTGGGATCCTTGTGATGAGGAGGACCTTTTGTGATACTCTAAGTTTGTTTTGGATGACTTTGGACAATGGTCGGGTTTGAAACGAGTGAAATTCCAACCGAACCCCTAGGACAGAAATGCCAATAACTCTTAGACTGGGCGTCCGATTGACGCGCCATATGTCATGTTGGGTTTATTTTGACGAGGCAGAACATCTGGATACATCAACTCAGGACTTTGTGACATTTGATGTATCGACCCCCCTTTTTCTCAAGCAGCGGACCCTCCCAAAATCGAGTGTGTTGTGTGCAGGAACCCTGGAGCTAGATGTGACTGCGATGACTACTATACTGGAGTCCTCCGTGGGTTCAGCAGCGATGAATACTATACTAGAATCCTCCGTGGGTTTGGCAGCGACAACTACTGTTCTGGAATCCTCCATGGGTTCGGCAGCGTTGACTACTATTCTTGTATCCTTTGTGGGTCTGGCAGTATTGACCCTTGTACTTTTATCCTGTGTGGGTACAACAGAGTAGCTGGTCTTGTATCCTGTGTGAGTCTGACAGCTTAACTAGTCTTGTATCATGTGTGTGTCCGACAGCTTAGATGAATCAGTGACTAAATCTAATAATCTCTATCTCTAAATGAACGATGTATACCTGTGTGAGTTGAGTCTTGAATTTCAATCATTATCATCGATGTGATTGAGTTACTTTCTTTTGTGGAATGGGTTGTGCTTGGGCTGGAGAGTTGGATCCAAACTGAGATTGATAACTTAGGTATATGTATGGGAATATACCTAAGTAGAGTTTGTTGATACTGCGTGTCTTTCTTCTGTGGTTTATCCTTCGTGGATTCTGGGAGACCTTCGGGGTCTCGAGGTTCCTACCGAGTATCATATAGTCACCCCGGGATGGGTTATGCCCGCACTACATTGTGTTGGATGCAGATGACGGACAACACTGATCGAGTTAGAGACTTGCAGAGCTAGATGGTACCCGGAGGTGGAACACTTAGAGAGAGGTACATGGAGCAGAAGGACAAAACCGAGGAGATGAGGAGGCTATCAGTACCCACCCTTCAGGTGGGACTCCCAGAGGACGAATCCGTGGTTGCTATTTTACTTTACTGTAGTTGTACTATCTTTTCAGTTGTACTGTATTTACTATTGGGCATGTATTTCTGAACCCTTTCCTTTTAGCACATACTTTAGTATTCAATATTACTTAGTGCTTACTTCTTTTGCATACTCTGTTTTGTTTGTTTACTTTTATAAAGGTAATGCCTTCCCTTTATATCGGGATTTATGCCTTTGGTGCTAGTCGCCAGCCCCTGGCCTATGGAAGGCGGGCTTGGGGTAGTCACGACACGAGCCCCAAGGATGGGTCGTGACATTAACACTCATGTTATGTGATTTATTTCTTACAGTTTTATCTTAACCAGGGAAATGTATTATTGTGTCCCCATATATCTTGTATTTGATAAGAATCTCTCCATCTATAGTTAAAAAAAGCGATGTTCCCCACAAAGATGAAGTTCTTGTGTTGGGAGTGGTATTATCTATATATTACAGCTGGGATGAGTTTTTATGTAACAAAGGGTGACAATGTATCGTTCTTTTAGGAATTAATCCATATGTAGTTCGTGGAATGAAATATCTCTCTTATATTGTTTGAGAATTTGTGTATGGGAAAGACCAAAACATTTAAAATTGTTTTAGATAAAGTGGTTATGACCCGGATTCTGAGATATCACTAACACAAAACAAAACATTAACAGTGCATGCATTTATCAGTGCATGAAAAAAGCACTGATAATGGTCACCCATTTCAGTGCTAATAGTTGTTTTGACAACGGGATTCATTAATCAGGACTTTTATGTAGTGCTAATAAATGATACCCATTATTAGTGCAATATTTTTTGTACTAATGAATGGTATCCTTTTTCAATGAATTATTTCTAGAGATGATAAAGTTTATACATTAACAATGCTTCATTACTGATGAAAAAGGTCTTGATAAAAATAAAAAAATTAAAAAAATTAAAATTAAAAATATATGAACAAATTAATTAATTAATTATATATAAAAATGGAAATATTTAATTTATATATATATATATATATTTAAATTATAAAAATTAAAAAATAGTATATATTAAATATGTAGATATGTAAAATAAAATAATAAGTTTTAAATTTTTTAAAAAAATTAAATAACTCATTAAAATATTTATAAAGTAAACACTTTTTGATAAAAATAAATACATTTGATATATATATATATATATTAAATACTAATAAATATTAAATATTAAATAAAAAAAATTAATAAATTTTATTAATTAAGAAGAATGCTAATAAATTGTAATTATTAATGATAACAATAATGAATAAATTAAAAAATTATTTGATTTTTTTCTATGAAATAATTATTAATCTAAATGAATGAGTATAATATATATATATTATTTATAAACACTAGTAAATAATATATATTAACAAATATATATAGAAAACGAATACAATAGTAAAATAAATAAATATTAATGTCTTAATCATTTTTAATTTTGTTTGATTTTTCAATTTAACATATATCAAACTTATGTTACACTAATTTAAAATATATAAAAATAATTATTCATTTTTATATATAATGATCATAGATTAATATTTACAAAATTATTGAAATATTATATAGGAATATATACAGCTAACATTTTTGTAATTTATTCAAATTTTAGTATATTTTAGAATTTCATTATAACATTATACATTTAATATATTATGTTTTTAGTTGAAAATTTTAGTTTATTATCATTATTATTACAGTTTGGTATTATTTATTTAGTTTCATTATTTTTTTATTTTTCATGTATTAAATCATTTTCTATTGTTAATTTATATTTATATATTTACTATATTTTTTAATTTTTTTAATATGTTTTCATTATTGCATAAATAAATATACATATATTTTTTTATATTTTATATTTAATCAATAAAACATAACAATTTCATCAATATTTTTAAGGTGTATTAATTTGTAATTATTAAATTTTACTCAATTTTAAAATACTTGTATTTAGGATTATATATTAATTAATAAGGATAAAATATACATGTAAATAAAAATTTAAAATTATTATATTAATAAATTAATATTTTATATTTTATAAATTTATAAATTTAAAATTATTATAAATAAATAAATATTATTTTCTAAAAAGAATTTATATAATAATAAATATTTATTTAAATTATTATAAAATTATAAAAAAATTAAATAAATAATATGTATATTCTATTCCTATTTATTATATATATATATTTATAATTTGATGTTGATTCTATATTTTATTCAGCGGAAGAGGATACATTACAAATAATAGGAGGCCACATACGATGCAAAGCTGTACTCGGTGAGACTCATACTTGAGACCTTGTTGAGACCTACATGGGAAGCTACTACGAAGCTTTACACCATAGGCTCTATATGTATAATTATATAAATATATAATTATATAATTATTTATATATAATCATTAATTTATTTTCAACATAATTATTAATAAATATTTAAATATTTACATAATTATAAAATTATAAATAATGTAATTAAATAATGAATATATTTACAATATTTTAACATATATAGATCTATATATATTAAAATATATGAAATATTATAAATATATTTATCATTATAAATATATAATAATAAAATTATTTTTTATCATTTGTTTATTATATTTATAAAATTATATATTTAAAATTATAAATAAAAAAATTAATATTTTTTAAAAAATGAACTAATGAAATTATAAATAAATAAGTATATATTAAAACATTGATAAAACTATATTAAAACAATATAAAGTTATACAAATAGTTTGACAATTTTATTATTTATAATTATAATTATAAATCATTTATATGCGTTAATGTTTTATCATTGATAAACGTTCAGTTTATTAGAATATTTTTAGTTCTAAAAAAGATCGAGGTTTCTGAGTGCTAAAAAATACCGAACAATTGTAATTTTATGAGCACTAAATTTATAACACCAATAAAGGTGGATATTTTGAGGGCTATAAAATCCCTCATAATTTTTTTTATCATCAGTTATAGTTTTAGCTCGGATAAAAGGAATGTTTATAAGTTATTTTTTGAAATTCCTGGCAAAGGTGTCGTCGATCTATTTAAAGAAAACCCTAATCGTGACTCATTCAATCATGATTCTCATCCTCTTGTTGAATCCCCTAATATCAGTGTTACTACTATATTTTATATATGGTGAACAAAGGCTAGAATCGATGTTATGTTATTTTTTACATTTCTTATCTCGTTCTTTGATTTTTTGGGTCATGTAGTTTGTGTTTTTTACATTGTTCATAACCTTGAAGAACAATACATCAGATACCATCTATCATCTATCTATGTTAGTATTTTACTATTGATGGTGATTATAAAACCGTGGAAACTTGAGTAAAACTGATTTGTTTTTTGATTTTATTCTTTGATTAAGATTAAGAAATAAGAATTCATATTCATTATTAATTCTTCAAAGGGACACAAGTCTACGAAATATGATTGTGTAAATTAGGATTTATTTTCATAAGATAGATATTTAATACAATAGAAAAATTCATGAAATAAAATATTTTAATGCATATTTCATGAATATTGTTACTATACTGAATATAGTTTTAATACATCAATAATCTAGAACAACTATCCTTCAGAATCATAATTTAATCTATCCTATGATTCGGATTGGATTCTATATCATGGTGATGGATTGGAATCCCTCTTTCAAAATAGGATTCCTCCCTTCATTTTGGTTTCAAGTTTCATTAATGAAATTAATCACATGTTGATTGTATTCATTAATCTCTTTAAATGCCACTTCTATTTAATTTAATTCTTCACCTCACAACCCATTATTTAAATCTTCAGCTTTTCAACCTCTTTATTTACTACTTCCTGAGAACACTAAAAACAAAAGTTTATAATTAATCAAAAAATAATGTCTAAATTTTTTTGTTTATAGATATTCATTTTCTTATGTGACCCACTCAATTAATTTTGACAACACATCCTCAAAAAATAATTTTAATTTTGGTGCAGTCACATTGGATCTTATTATAACATCAAAATTAATCATAATTGGAAGATAATAATAATATTATGGGGAAAAACTTTTATATACTCATGTTGCACAGTTTATATGAAACAAAAAATGATAAACGAAACATTTGATTTTCTTACCCATCAACAATGATAAATTTTATAGGGTTCTAATGTAATGATTGAATGTATTCCTCCCACAACAAGAATAACTCTTTAGCTGATCATTTGGATTCTACTATTGGGTACATTCTCTTGTAATCATAGAGAAATGGATAGTTGTTATGCTATATCATCTGCCTCACAACAATACCACCACAAATTTGTATATTCTCTAATACACACATGGAATAAATCCATCAAAATACTAGTCTAATTATTCTATTCCATCAATGGAATTCATCTTTTCTCTCAACTTCCTTATGTTTCCCAATAACATAATTATTATTTCCACATGATCATCATCTTCCATGTGCTTAATGAGTTTTAATTTCATGTTTATCCCCAAAATTTTCAACAACAATATCTATTTCTCCTTATTGTTGCTTCATTTTGAGTTATTATTTTGATAGGACTCACCTTTTCCCTCAAGAAATTGTATACCAGGGTAAAATTTGATAAAGGAAATGAAAAAATCAGGCACTTAAATGAATGAGAATTCCAACTAACCTTTTTTATCATCATCTAAATAGAATACATCTTTATCATTGGTCTTTTTTTCCAAAGAAGCCAATTGTAGTGATCATTTTCATAAATTATTTTGAAAAGGCAACAAAAAGCCTTTTTATTACAAAATAATTTGTTCAGAACAATCAAAGACCATTAAAATTGTTTAAACAAGTTAAAACTATTTAATGGGGTGTAAATTCCAAAAATAGTAACATATTAGAGGATGTAGAAACAAATGAATTCTTGTGAGTGGATGTGAATGACAGTGACAGTATGTCATATGAACATGCAGTCAAAATAATAGGGTTACCAGAAAGGCTAATATAAGTTATAATTGGGGATATGTTTTGGGAGAAAATAATATTTAGAAAAACTATTGTATTAGAGAATAAACAATTTTTTGGATTTGGGTATTCCAAAATTATTTCAATTTATATTTTAATTTCCATTACATAATTTTTAAAATTTAATATTATATAATCCAATATTAAAATTTCCTTTATATTATTTCTGAATATGATTTAGTTTAAAGTATACATGGGATATACATATTTTTTAGAATAAAAAGTTCTAGGTATTTATGCCTAGGATGCATATGGTACGATATAATGTGAGTAACTATACACATGTTAGTGATTCATCAAGGGATATGGTGAGGGTTATGTAACATTTGTGTTGTTATTTGTTTATATATATATATATATGTGTGTGTGTGTTTTTAAATATTAGGATTATGTAATGTATTATGGAATTATTTTTTTCATTCCTAAGTTAACACGTTATGTTAATACATCCCCATATTTCTAATGAACTAGATAAAAAATGGCTATGTAATACAAATTTCATGATTTAGATCCAATAATTACATAGGATGGTTATTCCTAAGTGGTATTCATAGATGATTGGGGTCTGAGGTCACATATCATGTTTCCCGTTATATTGTTAATTCTATTTGGATATATATAATTTTTCTATTCCAATTATTCAAATGGTAATCTCCTATTACTGAAATGATTTTTATTGTAGGGAACAACCATGATATAAAAATATGGTTTGACTAGTAAAATTCACTGTTATGAAATTAAGCTTCTACATTTTATTATCAATGTGACTTATTTAGTACACAATTATGTGACTTACATGTGTATTTTGGGGGTTACTACTTGGAATATATACTCAAATATGTGTGTTGTTTATTTTATGTAGACTATTAGTATTTAATACATTATTTCCATAATACAACCCTACACATAAACATCAGGGGATACAGATCTCTTATATTTGAGATATATGTGAGGGAAAAAGAGTAGTAACATATATTAGAGTCAGTGGAGCTCAGTGGGGATGAGTTTATTTTCTTATAAAAATGTCAGGGACCTTTTATCATTTCGATAAAACATTGGAAATTTTAAATTAATTTGTTTTCATTTAAATAGTTATTATTAAAAAAATTCATATTCACCATCATAATCTCCAAAATAGTTTTTATTTCATTTTTTCCCTAAAACTCATCACATATATCTACTATTATTATTGAACTACACTAACAAGTACTCATAGAAAATTATTTCTAGTACATGGTATTGGATAAAAATGTTTAATAGTTCAATAAATATAGGTGGATGTCCCCAAAATATGGGTGCTGTGTATCATAAAAAAAATACTATAATATATTTTCATGAGATGAAGCTGATGATGGTGATATTTTCTTATAAAATTCAAATTTTGATGAATTCAATGGATAATACCTTCTATTTTGGGGTATGTATATTCCTAAATAAAATTATACATTTCCATCTAAATGGATGCACTCTAATATTTGGAAAATTATTATGAAGATTTATTTAAAGAGATCATGAATTTTTCAATATAGTATAAATACTCCCCTATCACATCCTTTTCTCATGTTTATGTTGTTGTTATTCCAGAAAAATTAACTGTTTTACTACTCTTGTAGATAATTCCTTATTCACATGCTGATGTTACCAATATTGAAGAATAATCGACAATTGATGATGAACATTTATAATTTGGATGCAATCAATAGTATGCTGAGGAAAAGACAACAATGACGTATCATCACAATATTGAGTAAAATGATTAAGAAATTAGTTTAGTTTAAAAATTATGATCTTGTTAAGAAAAAACATGACCACCACATTTCCCCAAAACGTTAATGATTGATATTTATCTTGGTGGCATGAAGAAGATGAATATTCCAATTGATATTAATTTATGTGGCCATGTCCAACCTGTAAGGTAGTAAATCCATGTGAAAATATAACTATAATGTTATGATATAATTTCTCTATGATATAGAAAAATTATAAAATTAAACGTTGAAATATATTTAATTATTCATTAAAGAGTTCTTTTAATTAAGAATATATACCTATGAAATTTTTATTAATAGGAAATGAAAAATCTCATAGAGATTTTAGACACTTCTTACATAGTTACATGTTAGGGATGTTTAGGTGAATGTAAATCCTCAACCACTACATATTTATGCATAAAATATTATTCAATAAACATGGAAATCTTTAATCAATCATAAAGATGATAAAAAATTTCACATTCATTGTAGTCGATAAACATTATTTTCAATTATTTATTTCATCCATCATTATTTAAAACTATTAATTTATGAAATAGAAAATTCTTACTAAAAATAAATAACACGAATGAAAACAAATGTAACCCTTTCGCAAAGCAGGGATATGGTACAGTTCATTAGAGAATAAATTTGTATTTATTTTTAATGAAAAATAAATGTTTAATTATGAGATATTAAAAATCATATTTTGAATTTTTATATGTATATTTATGAATCAAAATAAAATTCCATGGCCATCCCACATCACGTGCTATGGAAGGAGGGCCGGGTAAATATGAATGGATATCTACTTGATTAAAATCAAAAAAGACTATAGGAAACCTGTTATGTATGTAATAATTACAATTATTTATGAATTATAATAGTATTAAATAAAAATATATATTTATTTTATTATTTTTTTACCTATTTTAGACAAAATTAATAGTAGATACAAAATTTGACAAACAAATATACATTCAGTAGCTTTGAACTCGAAATAACAATATTGTTGTATTTGAGGATAGGTTTTTGGAGTCCCTTCTCAAACATATTATGAAAAGATAAAGTCACATTAAGGTATTTATTATATGGTGAGAGTATTTAATTTATAAATATACTATGTACAATATATTATTGTTCCATCTATTTTGGTAGACCAAGGTATGAGATCAGATCGATGTAAACTGGTAGTGTATTAATGATCCACACTTGTGCCAAATAATCCCAATAGAATTAATGAAAATGAATCCCCAAAACTACAAAACCTATATGGGGTAATAATTTATTTCATTAATATTTCTCCTAAATTTGAATCAAACAACTTCTCATAACATTACCTCACAAAAATTATATAGAGTACTGTTTTCCGTGATTATTAACTATCAACACTTGCGCATTGCCTTATTGTGATTGGCACTATGTATAATATCCTGAGATATATGATACACAATAATGACCTCATTAAATATAAAATTAGATTGATGATTGAGTTAGACCATGATATTAATACTAAGTTTGATGTTATACTTGATAATCCAGATATTAAAACGGTTAATGATTCTATTGGATCTTTTATAGAATGGTTATATAATCATATAAAGATACATGAGTTATATATTTAACAATTGTTTTCACATGAAAAACTGATAAAATTTGATGATAAAAGCTCTGAAGTGAGGTGTGATATTAAAGATGAATAATGTGGTGGGGAAATAGATGGTTCGATCAAGAAAATCTTCTAAATCAACCATGAAATCATAATGACATTCTGAGAGTACATTCTCCAATATACTTCCAAAGAAACATTTATTATCATTTCAATTTCAAATAGGGAAACAATTTAGTGATTAAAATATGTCATAAATTCCATAATAAAAATAAATATTTGAATTGTTCATTACATATTTAATTGGTATCAAGACTATAAATGAGATTCATAACCATGAATGGTTGGGTGTCTCAGTTGTGAGTATATACATAAGGTACATTTTCATAAAATGAATTTCCAGATAGAAAGATAAAATGTTTATTAATTCATATAAATCCTATTATTTTTGATATGAATTTATATTACTACAATATAAATAAAAAAATTGGAAGCATGAATTGAATTACATATCCCCTGTATAATTTCTTCAAACATACATACATTTTATAATGAAAAAGTTGATAGTAATGGATATGATATACTCGAAGATTTTTATCATAAAACATTAAATGATACAATCTTTTTGATTTCAAAAATTAAGAATAAATCTATACACATTAATAATATAAAATATTTTTTTCCTTTTGAATTACATATTTATTTTTATTTATTAGGGAACATTATAAGCTAGTCTAAATCAATCAAGACACCCCAAATTTTTAGTTTTTGGATCCAATACATGGATATCCAACCAAACGTCCCAAAATGATGTGTATTTTCTATTTAAAAATACTCTAATAAATATTACATATATAAACATCAAATTACACGTTTTAGTCTATATTATAAAAATAATTTTTTATGATATGGTTGTCACTTAATATAGGCTAATCACAACTTGTACTCAGTGTTTGAATTAATAATGCATGTGGATTACTAAAAATTGAAATAAATCTGGGAATATATAGAAATATTTAACTATAATAAAATTTCAACTCATTTCTCATTTTGGTCAATGTTTCTACAGTTTGTGAAGAAAGATAATAAAATTAGTTATGGAAATTATGTTTAAAATCTTATGAGATAATAAATATAGCACGAAGAGACTAGGATCCCCCAATTGGTAAATTTAAAAGTTAATTTCAATCTTATTAAATATATTTCATTATAATTTATTTATCTTTATTTCCCCAATAAAATAAAGATTGTGGAAAATCCACATTCTAAAAATAAGATATATATATATATATATAGATTAGTAGATAGTGTACATATTGAAATAATGTATTCCACCAACATATTTTGGTGATTAACTACTATATTTGTGATTTAGTACATGTTTTGACTCCAGAAATATATTTGGGTTGCGAAGCATAAGTGTGATAATGATTATATATTATTTTTTATCTATTCTCCTAGGATAAGTATGATGGAAGAAATTATTTAGTTTAGAATTTATGAGCTAAAAATAATCACATTTTTTTGGAAACAGTGGAGTTAGAGGTGGACGTGGTGGTGGTTGCAGAGTCGGAGTCAAAGAATGAGGGGTAGGAGGAGGGAGAGGTGGTGATCGAGGTGGAGACTGAGGTGGATGAGATGAAGTAGTGGTTGTAAAAAATAAAATTATTCTGAAATGGAATAGAATGAGGATCATACAAAGATTGTGTATTGGATAAAATTATGAATTTAACAGACAAAACTTCTCACTAATGATAATATCCTTTATGAATGTTTTTATGATGATTATTGAAATTTTTTTTTCAACATGGTTATGTTATTTAACAAAATAATTTTATTGGAGGGATTTTTTTTTGAAAAAAGAAAAACCCCATTTACTTTTCGAAAATTACTATCATAAGCTATAATATATATTGTAAAATTTCATGTACAATAAAATATTACAAATTTTTGTAAGAATCCCCTCTCCATGATCAAAAAAACTATGAAAAACAACATATGTAGTTAATTTCAAACGAAATATTTACACCACAATGAAATTGTCTTAGTGTTGGGGCCTATAGACACTTGAGAGTATAACAACAAAAATACAACCATAAAACATGTATATAATCCCCCACAAATGTTTGAATAAATATTTCATTAATCAACCACAGATGTGGATAGGTTTTTGAGAGAATTATTGAAATACAACACTCTTTATGAGATCATGGTCTTTGAGGAGGGATGATGTCAATGTAAGAAAGACCACATAATAAATGAAACTACCAAATGATTGAATCCATGAATATTTAAAACCCACATTATATAAAATTGAAAATAACCAAAAATCCAAATGAACACCCCTTTGAAAATGACCATACTTTCTTGATTCAAAAAACCTCCAAATAATATTGAAATACAGAATTTTCTCAATGAAATCGTGATTTTTTAGAAAAGAAATGTACAATTGTTTCACATTTGGGGGTGGTAGAATTTTTTGGCCTATAATATCATCAATTAGATAAAAAATATAATATAAAAAATTCTTGTAAAATCAATAAAAGTAACATTTATATTTCATATCGATATTTATTAATTAATATGATCATTATTATCAAGCACATTAATATAAAATAATCTTCATTACCAATTAAAAATACATTAGAATATTTATATTATGATATTTATGAAAAAATAATTATGATATAATGTAAGAGTTTACCCTCGATGCTAAATGGATATGAATTGATATGAAATTGATGTTAATTTTAGTATAAAAATTACTGAAATAACTAAAATTGAACAATTATTTCAGAATCTTTTTGTACTATAAGATATTGATTAATATGTAATTGTTGATGTGTAAGAAGATACCACAACTCAATTTGATAAATTATGTTCTCAATGTGACTCAATGATTCTGTTATTAATTTAAAATTGAAATTTTAATGCAAAAAGTGTCACTCACTTATAAAAAACATATATTGTTGGGATAATTTATTAAAATGACTCATTATTCATTTATGAAATGTATGAATTTTTCTACTGTAAAACCCACACATTATGTGACTTGTGTGACTCAATGTTCACGTTTCAAGATTAAAATGATGTTTTAGTTACAAAATACAATTGGGATACTAAAAATAGAGGAATAACATTTGTATTTTATTATACATTATGATAATCATCAATAAGTCATTTGGGAAAAGTAACATTTATCAACACCTTAATTTGGTGCATACTGTAAAATATAGGACCCCAAGTTTGTCTTTTACCCAAAATTGACATTAATTTTAATAAAAAAGAAAGTGACATACTAAAAACCATGTAACTGTATTATGAATGTTTTGGGACGTTCACAAAATTATCCCTATGTTTTTTTCGATGTGTAGGAATTAGTCAAACCAAAATAAAATACATTATATTCTTAGAATTACTCATAATATTTGATTCATTATAAAATTGATATTTTAATACAGAAAGTGTCCGTCACTAAAAACCTTGAAAACGTTCTCAGATTGTCTATAAATTTCATAAGAAGATTCGTAATTAATTTGTGATAAGTAAGGATCTGTCTCACATAAAACACAGAGATGCTTTTATGTAGACGAATCAAATCACATGTTTACAATTTAAAATGATTTTTTAATAAAATATAAGTGGTATACTCCAAACATATTAAATGCATTCATATTGTTTTGATAATTTTGAAAAATAATCCATATGTTTTTTGGGACATGTAGTAACTAGGAACACCTCAATTTGACATAGGGTGTGACCAGTATGACTCAATGTGTGTATTTTAAATATATTACTGTCAAATTATTTAAAAATGTGCATCACATCCCCAAAACCAAACAAATGATCCTCATTGATTTCTCATTATTTTATCTACTACTAAAAAATTCATTTATATATAGTTTTTATCTTAATGTTAGTTAGATTATGTTCTCTGAGATAATGCTGGAGGGTGAAATATAAATTGTATGCGACATGAAAAAATCCAACACAATTCAATTTGATTCATATTTTTCTCTGTGTGAATCTATGTTTAGTTAAAAAAATAATAATTTATATTTAATTAGCTTCTTTATATTAAATAATATTAATAATTGTTTTATTATATAGGTTCTTTCATTTTCACAATATGGGGTGGCATGTTCATTTATATAAATTTATTCCTTTTATTTATTATAGTTTTTTTCTATTTATTTGTGTATGAACATATAATTCATTTAAATTCTATATTTTTAACTATTTTTTGATAGTTTCTATTTCTTTTTCTAGTGTAGTTGTGTGCAATAATGGTTAACTATAGTAAGCCCTATTTTTTGTGTTATTGTTTTTTATAACATCACAATCCAATATTCCCCATAATCATCACTACTAAATGTGAAGAGAAGGGTACCTTTATCAATGATTTTTTACGAAATGATAAAGGACACCAACAATTGATCATTTCACACCACTGATAATGGTTTCATTTATTAGTTCTTGTAGATGTATAGATAAAGGGTCACTTTATAAAATACAAATAAATGCGGTACTAAATGGTATATTTTAAAAGCTTTTATAAATGATTTTGTAAAAGTAATATTTATCATTCCATTATTTAGTGAAAAAACAACCCTTTATTTGTGATTCTGTATCACTAATAAAATCATAGTACTTTTAACCATGATGCGAATTTACTACTATTGTAGCGCTGATGGAGGATTATTATAGAATTGTTAATGGCCTCTTTTGTAGTAGTGTTAGTACATCACTATATATCATTTATAGAAAATAATCATGAAATGTAAAATACTTTGGAAGAAAGTTTCCATATATATATATATCGGGCTCATATAGTAGGGAGATGAGCTTTTTTTCATGAAAGAGTTCATAAAAGATAAGAGATATATTGAATCCACATACATTTGCCTAGATCTTACATATGGGGGGGAATGTTAATATTTTAACTATGAAGATGAATTATGGGTTAATGGTAATATAGCATCACATTTTTATGTATCATGTTTTGTTGATAATCATTTATGCATGATGTTATTGAAATAAGAGTGGATTCCATGCATAGATCAATTTCATATGTATGGAATGGGATGAATTATGTCCTACAATGTTAGTTAATTGTGTACCAAAGACACCTACATGGATGTATCTAAATTTTAAAATATAGATATGAAAAAATTATGGTAAACTATAAGATTTTTAATGTCTTTCAAGGTGGTATTATACCTCATAGTTTAACATCATACAAAATGGACGAATATGAATGTTATTATGATTAATTTAATGCAGTTAGGAATTAGGGTCTTCTTCAGTTAATGTTATTATTATAGGACTCATGATTGGATTTACGTGGATCATATCCACATGGGATTCCAAAAAACCCTATCACTATACCGAGTTAAAAAAACTCTATACATAATTGACTGAATGGTATCATATAAAGACAAGGCGGGGGATTATACATTCCAATGATAAATGTGGGAAACATATCATGACTTCTTATCTGAATATGTGGTTGGGCCTAGAGTATAATATATTGATGTCACTATGTATCATAAACTAATATAAATCAGGGCATACATAGTTATTGAATATAAATGACTTTGTATAGTTCTAACTCATTTATGTTTATGGAGAAGTTATTTTATATAGATTTATATGCCATGCATTCTAGGGTCTCATTTATTGGACTTCTCCAAGAAGATTAATGACATGAAGAGTAGTCCATATGTCCTGTAGTTTTATATCATGTTGAAAACATTTGTATTTTATATAGTTTAAGGAATTCCCCATTTAACATAAATGGGTTTAGTATCATATAAGACCCACAACATTATTTTATATATGTGATCCTAGAATGAAAATGAGTCCTTATAATACTGGAATAAATCTAGACATAGCTCTTGAAAAGATTATATACCTACATTGATTACATTCTAATATTGTGTTATTATTTTTCAATTAAATATGTGGGTATTCACATGGTAGGGATCAATGTCTTACTAATATCACATTAAATAGGGAATTAAACCACATATGGTAGTTATAATGATCTCATTCATAAATATAGATCATATATATTTATATGATGTTTTTTATTTCCTGTATGATGTGTCAAATTATAGATATCAAAGGGTTCCATATGGGGACCCATCTCATACATATCGTTGGGGAATATACATATCATGTTCTGGTATGGGTATGTTACATTCAACACTGTGATAGATTTATGGATAAGGGAGATATGTCCCATATCCATATAATGGTTATTATCTATTCTATGTATGGGATCACATACAATGGAAAACTCAATGAAGTATATAGTCTTATAGGATTGATAATATATCATGAATCATTTAATGATACAACAAGGACCAGATAGTGTTGATGTTTATTTTCATGATTCGTTTACTGAGTGTGATTTTAAGTGAATTTAAGAACTCATCTAGTTATCATCTTCATAGAAATTTCAGACACTGGAACTGAACTGTATAAGTGAATGGTGTCATAATCATCTTTTGATAATTGGTATGAATCATATATCTACAACTTCCTATATACTCAAATACACTTTCATACAAATTATATGGTATTTGTTAATAATAACTAAATACTAAGTATGTTTATGAGATGTGGAGACTAGTATGATTTGGTTGGATTTTAGTATTGGTGGAGACTATCATCAGAAACATTTAGGGATAATAGAACATTAGGATAAGAGGGATTTTCCACAATGAAAAAAAACACTCTAGGAACAAGATCCAACGAAATTTTTAATTCAATAGTGAATCATAGAGAGCAACCATTACACATGTAAATACCTGTTTACAATTTAATACATATAGAGGGGTTCCAGGAAGAATGACACAACGATATTGCATTTCAAGATAACTAATTAAACTAATTTAAATATTTAGATTATCTCAAATATTATATAAATGATGTAGGGTTATGGGTAATGGATTAGAGAAGATGGTTTTGAGAACCCAAATTGTTACACCTATGTGTATTGGATAATTTTTTCTAGGTAATGTGAAAAAACATGAAACAAATAAATACAATGTCATCAGAAGGGTTTATTTTCCAATGTTATGGCCTCATGTCATATATAATATCATAAGGTGATAAGGGTTGATTTCTCCATATTTAATTTAAATTAAACTCATTCTTGCTATTAAGAGATATTTTCACGTTGTCGTTAAATGAAATCAGACATACCCGGTGTAAAAAATAAGCGAAAATATATAAAAACACATTACATTTCTTTTAGGTATGTCTTAATATATTTTTTTTGGATTTCAAAATTCATTGGTTCGGTAATTCCATGAAATAACTGATTGGATACCAGTAATATTGTAGTTAGGTTTTATTAGGTTTTTTCAATATAAAACCTACAGATTATTTAGTCTAATGTGGATTTACACATTATGTAATGGTGTTATAAGATGTTTAATCATCCCCTTGATGATTCCATGAAAAGGATACAGAACATTATATGATACAAATTATGTACAATTTACATGATATTTTAATATTAAAAGATGAGTTTTCAATAAAAATTCTACTTGTTTTTCAGATTATATGGTACTAAAAAATTACACAACATGTAATTGGGTTACATGCCATGAAATATATTTAGTACAAATTTTAAGTAGGTGTATTGAATGAAAATTTCATATTAATCATCTAAGTTTCAATCACCCTCAACCTAGACCAATCCCAAATTGATTTTGGTGCTTTCCAATCCCTATAGATCACATTTTTAGTGAATGTCTATCATGTTAGTTGTGGTGTATCTCTCTGATTATGGGGTCTCCCTATCCTCTTAGTCGATATTATTTCCCCATTGTTCTGAGATATAACACTATGAGATGTATAGATCAAAACAACATGTTTTATAATGTTCTTCCTAGGTTCCATTCATAGATCATTCATTCCTTAGTTTTAAATTGGTGAGTCTGGTATTTGGCTTTTTAATTCCCTGAGAAGTTTTTTTTGGTTCAATTTAATATTTCCAACATAAAACCATGATTTTTTACTATAATACATTATTTTCAATTTATTTGTGGAAACCAATTCGATGTGAATTGGAACATTGATTTCATCTGGCATGGATTTTTGGAAAAACCCCAATTCCAATGGAATTTGAAGTTGGGGTGTGATTAAAAAATGATTAATTTTATGAAATGAATAAGTAATTTATAATTGGGAAAATAATTATTATTAAAATTATGTAAATAAATGATTTTTTATTTGAAAATTTCATATAATTATGAAATAAAATAATGTAGTTTTCAATGTCAACTGGCCATTATAAAAGGAATGTAATAAATTTACAATTATAATGGAGTGAAATGATTTTCCACTTTTTATTTAATTATATGATCACATGGAAGCCTAGGTAGTGAGTGGGTTATCCGGAATAGACATGGTAGGATTGTAATACCCTATAAATGGATTCATGATTTAAAACACTATAAAACCATTGTTTCGAATATATTATCCACGATGGGATGTTTATGGGTCTTATTTTGTGTAAACTTTTGGTATGTGTGTAATCATAATTTTGTTATCACTAATATTTAGGAATAATGATAATATAATATGAAAGAATCATATCATCGAGAATAGGATAATGGTGTATGTTGTGACTATTTTGATTATAAATTCCATTTACTAAGATACTATATTTATCATTGATATTTTTTTATAAATGTATTTATAAATTGTTTTTATTTATTCCATGATTTAATTTTTTTCCATCATTAGAAATGATAATTATTCTATTTTTTAAATATAAAAATTGAATTCCATGCATGTTTGATTAAAAATTAAATAATGTTATCATTATTATTATGGAATTATATTATGAAATAGATGGTGAGACCCTAATTTTATTTCTATAAAACACCCTACCCTTTGCATTGGGGTTTGTAGAATTTCTCATGCCAGGTCTAAGTAAAGGTAATTCTCCACCTCGAGGAGGAGGACTCTCTTGATACCATAGTGTGTGGAGTGGGATTTCCATCCAGATATTGGGTTTTCATGTTTATTTATGTTACTTTGATGATGTAATACTTGGGTTTTGGATATACCTATTTGGTTTTTGATATTGTATCCCATTTTAGTTGTTGAGAAGACTGATATGTATCTTTTTCTTCCAATGCGTTTGAGTTAAATTACTTCCCTTTTAGGTCGTTTCAAATCATGTTCTTGTTTCAAACCATAGGTGATCAGGACCACCCATTAGGTTGTGTCATATCTTGATAAGTTATTAAGGCTTGAGGATATCTAGGATGGTTCATGAAAAATATATATCGATATTTGAAGTTTAACACATTTAATTGATGTTAGTATGTAGTCTATGATCTTTTTAGGAAATATGATGTAGTTTGTAGGGTGTTTCTGGATATAATTCATCATAATGAGCTATAATATTCATGTTTTGTTTAGGAATTTTATATTTTGAATTAGTTAAAATCTTTTACCTAATATTCATTGGGATATAATGAAATAGAAATATTTTTTGTCTATCTGATGGGATAAATTTACATGTTTCTATTTTTTTTTATATATGTAATCTTATAATTTCTTAAACATTGTATTTTGAGGTTATATAGAGTCATCCATTTGAGAAGATGTGTGAATGGGATCTAAGAAGAATAATATGGTGATCCAACATAAGAAAATCATCTCATGGACATGAAACTGGTTGAGGATGGGGAGCATATTGTCCATGCTCTAGGAAAGGAATCGACACACATACCCACTTAGGATCAAGTTGTGTAACCTCAGAGTGAAGGATATCAAAATCATTCTTATGAGTTCTTTCATTGAAAATAACATTTTTCATAGGGATTTATTATCTTCAATATGATATGGACTATATGAGAATTATATTGATTCTCTTTGAATTACTAAGAACTCTTGAAGTTAGTAAAGGAAAATATTCCACCATTAAAATTGAGGAACATAGAAAGTGATGGTGGGACTCTATGATGATGATGTTGAAGCATGATGATTTTTAGAGGAAGGAAATCAAGTTCCACTACACTAACTTGTTATATCCAAATTCAATAGTGTTGTATAATTCTATGGAGTGTTGTATACTCAATATATTTGATAGAAATGTGTAATAATATGCCAATTTATTCACTAATCATATGTATTTTTTCATTTAATATAGTGTAAAATGTGACGGTGAGGACAAAAAGCTTCATGATAGGACTTTGATCTTATAATTTTTCCCATTCTTTTTCTGAATCAATTATCTTATGAAAATGTACTATATAAGGTGTTGGTGTTCAAACGTGATTTGGCTGGTATGTCAGGGTGGATGGGAGTTCCTTTTTCCCCTAGTGGATGTAATGTGAGTTCCCACTAGGTTAAGGGAACTAACAATGATATAGATGGCAGATCATGATAGTGAGTATCTTTTAGAAATGATGTAGCTCCTAGCTAAGCACGTTTTACCTAATAATAGTGTAGAGATCCTAGTAATATGAAATGGTTTTTCACTGAGGCACCCAAGATATATGGTTTGTGTGGTCATTTAGGACACTTTCAGAAATTATGTTCATTCATCTATGATCAAAATAGTATAATGGACTCATTATCACCAAAACCTTACAGTGGTGAAATCTAATTGTGTATGATGTAATGTGTTCGTACAACGAGAATCCCAAACAAAATTTATTCACATTGTGTAAGAATATACAACATATGTAGTTACGAGCTGATAAACTATGAGACATACAATCACTATTGATTAATATTATCTGACTAAATAAATTGATATGGGTTCATCTCACACATTCCTTTCCACTCGTATTTTTAATATTCTTATTATATTTACAATTATTTTTTCTTTTTTGTTTGATATTAATACACCCATTTGAACACATAAATGGAATATTAATTATTGTCGTACATGTGTTTTATTGATTTCATATTTTAAACATACCTGGGATTTTTAATTTCTCGACATGGAACCTCTTGATGTCATATTCAGGTATGATTATCTTATCAATAATAAATAAAAAATTTATTTTTTAAATTCAATGAGTCTCTTTCAGCGTACCCAATGGATTGTACCATTTATATCTAGGACATTTGGACTCAAGGATGAGTAGAGCTGGAAAATCTAATCTAGATTCGGAAAAGTGATCCCTTTGATCAATATTCATCATGAGAGGTAATAATTTATTGATGATATCCATCCAGTTGTCAAAAAATTTCCCTATATTTTTCTTTATCATATCTGAGGTTTTCCACAATTAATGGGTGTATATTTTTCTATATATATAGTCCCGGGAAATCAATAAGTTTATATTCCTTCATACATCATTTCATTAGATGCATTAAAGTGTTAAACACTTGTTTGGATGATCTGATAGGGAAATGCTTTATACACCCAAGGTTTTACCCTCGGGTGGTTCATATTAAATTTTCTAAGAAAGCTGATGGTGTAGGTCACCTATGTGTTGATTTTTTGAATCTCAATCAAGTGAGAATATAGAAAACTATATATTAAAATGTATTGATAATCAGTTTGACTAGTTTAAAGGATCTAAGTGGTTTAAAATATTTATCTTCATTCAGAATATCTTCGATTCAGAATACAAAAACCTGAAAATCATAAAACAAAACTTTCAAGAAGGTATAGACAATGTTTATAGAGACCCTTAGCTTGAGTTACATGGACATTACATTAGTTTTTTGGAATACTTAATACATAACAAAAATAGACACATAAGGACCGTAATATTTTAGTGTCTTTGGAAACTTGGAACGTAATCTTCTAATCATGGGGAAAGATCTTCATCATCTCCCATAAAGATCTTCCACTTTTTTTTAATAACCTAAAACCTTTCTTTTGATCTTGGGGGAAAATAAAACATAAAAAGGGTGAGGTCAAATGCTCAGTAAGGGTATGTATGAATAAAATAAAACATACCATATACATTGGAACTTAAAAAAATGAACATAATGTTTAAACATTAAAATCTTGAGCAACGACATAAAACATGGAAGTACATAAGGCATAGATTATAATGGAACATAAACCATGATAAAATAGCATGGGAATAAAACATGTAATTGTGGAATACATTAAGCACATGTAATGATTTCCATAGTAGCCAAGGAATTGCTGCCAAGACCATCTTAGTGGACAAAGTCCCATTCTGAATCGAGTTCACTCCTTGTTTCAGTCTTGTAACACAGAACCGGATTAACTTACCATTGCAGCCATGTCTATCTCATGAGATATAAAATCATTACCCAATGAATTAGAGGGAGATATAGGTCCCACCCATCTCATAATGAAATCATTCTTCCTTGTGCCACAAAATAAACATACATCATTCATAATAACCCAATAAATAAAAAGGGTTTCATAAACATCATCCCATCATCACATAATCCATATAAAAGAAATAGATATCATTTCATAATAAGAAAAGTTAAACCATGTAAATCATAGAGACATTACACATGAAACATACACATGTGAAATAATGTCATCTTAGATGAAAATGGTTTTGATAAAACACTTTAAATGAATTCTTGAGGAAAATATCCTTTTTTCTTCAAAATCATTTTCTTTTCACAAAATGTCATGCAATTTTAGAAGAAAAGGTTTTTGTTGAAAATAGTCATGAAATCTTTTGAAGGAAGCTTCATGAAAATATGGCGTTATAAAACCATAAAAATCCTTTCATGCCGTATATTTTAAAAAAACATTCTTATCGTGCTTTTGTCGGAAAAGTCAAAAAAGTAACTGGTAACGTAAACAAAAGAAAGATTCCATACTTACCATGTAGTAAAAGTCAAAAGTGAGTAAAAAGGACTTTGAACATACATGAAACCAGTTTTAGGAAACATGGACATGGATGATAACAATAACCCCAGAAAATACTTACGAATAAGCAATCTCGGATAAAAATGAGATTTGCAAAATTATCCCTTACCGTATGTCCGATATGATTCATATGTATCCGAACCTCCTGTATAATGATTTAAATAATGTAATTGACTTATTACAGAATCATATTTATTGTTATGATATCATATATTTGTCACTTAGGACTTTATAATACCCGTTCTTTTGTAAATTCCATGTTAGAGAGTGTTTTGGGTAAAATCGTTTCATTTGTCATCCGTATTTTGACTTGTAATTATTCATCTGATTACATAGATCACGAATAAATAATTCCAGATTATAAAACATGATTTATATATAATATATATTCATAATATACATATATATAATACGTCGATAAATGGAAAGAAATACACTGTTCATGGAGACGGTAGGCCGTACGTACGCAAGAACACTGTTTTCATTTCCTTATTGAGTTGAATGGAATTAAGTAGATGAAATACATGTATAAATAAATCCAGTAGCTTTATAATGTCATATACTTCATTATTATTGCTTATATATACTTTATAATCATTCTTAGATGGTTTACATGGAGAATGAATCTCATCGCGCCGTGGAGACGGTAGTCCGTACGTACGCACGAGCGATGATATCGTTTCCATAAACATTGAATTGAATTGGAGTGGATGATACAATATATCAGAATCAGTATGATGTTATAATAACTATTTATAGTTATTCTTTACACCATTATACCCATCCATTTATGGTGTTAGTGGAAAAAGAGATTTCACCACGGCGTGGAGACGGTATTCCGTACGTACGCACGCGCGGTGATTTTGTTTTCTGTAGGATGCATAGAAGGTGAAATGGGGTTGTTTCATATTTATAATAACAAATTAGTATATTAGTGACACACATGTTATTACTTTATAATGAAACAACTAAAGAAGAAGAAGTTGAAGAAGAAAGAAGCTTGAAATAATCAGGAGATGAAATTACTTCTTCTTCGATATGCCTCTTTGAAACCTCCTCTTAGGGCACTAAGATTGGTCTTTAAAGTAGAACATAACCTCTAGGATGTTTCTAGGTAAGTGGAGAAGATAATTTTTCAGGGTTTTTCCGAGATTGAAGGCTCAAATTGGCGTGAAGAGGAGAGGGAGGAGGTTCCCTTTTATAATGGAGGAGAGGGGCACCTTTGGAATTCTTAAAAATATTAATTTATAATAAATCTAACCCCACTTAAAAACCTCCAAAAAATGACTCATATTCTAATATTAGATGATATAGGGTTGTAATATAATGAACCAATCAAATTTATACATGTTTGGATCTTATTTTAAACCTTATCATTATGATTTATCTTTATTTAATCTATTTAAGTTTATTTGTGGTAATAAAATTCTAAATTTTAAATTATAACAAATAATTACTTATTTGTTTTGAATTTTCCATAATTGATTACTTTATAACATTATATACCATATAATGTTAAAATTATAATTTTTAAACATTTTTGTGATTTTTAAACAATTTTATAATATGTTATTTTTATAAAATAACAATAGTGTCAATTTTGACACTATTCATTTATTTGAATTTAAATAAAATATATACAGAAGATATGTTCAAAATAAAAGAATTAATAGATTCATAAAAGGTCATATGTATCAATGAAATTATTGGATCACATTAAATAGTTCATAGAATATTTATTTTATTATTTTTAAAACCATTTATTTGGTTTATCTCTTAATAAAATAATTACTACAACATTTTTATATAATTATTTAATATAATTATTAAATGCATTAAAATTTAAAATAAATCCTATGATGAAGATAAATATATTAAATTTAACAATAATACTTTTACTAGAATTTATCATCTTAAAATCACAATATTTAAATTGTTATATTTATTAAATTATGAAGGTGACAACTTAGGCATTATTTAAAATAAAATAAAATATGTGTCATAATCACTTTTATAAGGATCCAAACGGTTATATATTATTTAATTGGATTATTAAGGTGTATCTATACACTACCAATAAGTTTAGGTCAGGTTTGTGGGCTTTTTAATGTGTATTATTATTTCAATAAAAACTATTTTACTTATTTTCCACTTAATAAATAATTTCTGTATCATTAATGTATCACCATTAATGACAATTATTTAATCCCTAAAAATTCTAAATAAATTATCATGATGTAGATAATTTTATTAAATTTCTGGAGACTATTCTGTTTCAATGTTTTATGATATTTTTCACTAAATTAAAATTATTATACTTATAAGATTTAAGAGAGTGACATGTTGTCACTTTCTTTGGTTTTAATAATAATTAAATTATTTTCATGGTCAAAAGTCCTTAAAATGAATCAAATCCAACCCTTAGTTGATGTGGGTTTACTTTTATCCATCCAATATAATTTTATCATGTGTTAGGGTAATTTTATAATATTATATTTACCCTTAATTACCCAATTTACCATTAACTATGGTAAATAAAATTTACCGTAGTTACTATTCATAATTCCCAAAAATAAAAAGTAGTCTATTAACATAATTTGGACTCACTGATTCCAAATATGTAATCCATGTTTTCAAATTAAATACATAGAAGTTTCAGAAATTAAATTAAAATTAATCCTGTTGTCAAATGAAAACGGGTTTTTGTTTAAAACATTGCAAAAGATTGAATTGATTTAACCTATGAATTCAATGTCAAATAAATGCTAATGAAATAAATTATTTTAAATGGTAAAAATATATTCTATTTATACATTAAAACCATTAAATATTATAATTTAACCATATAAATTATTATGATGAGAAAAGTTTTTTTCATTAAAATATAGCGTGTTTTTACTATTCATCAAAATATGAAAGTTACCAGAATAATATGAAACATTTATCAAAAGTAAATTATTATTTCATGATCCAAAAAAATAATTATATTTTGTCAAATTGAACTTATAAACATGTCAAAAACTAGATTTAAAGTGGGTGCGCCATCAAAAGGAGGAAAAACTGGATTTTTTTAAAAATACTTATTTTACCCGAAAAAATTATTTTGTTCTTATACCATATTCTAGAAAATGTGTAAGATGAATAATAATGTTATAAAATTCAAAATATAGATAATACTATTAATAACTGCTAGTTCATAACAATATTATAATAATATATTGTTGTTTAGTAAAACCTGGTATTGCGTACAACACACGCTATCAGAGAAGGTCGTGATTCTGTGTAATGCAAGCCAAGTAAGGGTTGCGTGTAGTGAAAGAATCCTTTGTTGTTGTTTATAACAGAATCCAACCATATTTTATTTATACATTGAATATATATATATATATATATATATTCACATTCAATGTTGCGTTGAATACCTTCTATCAAACGAACTTGAAATTGTGTGTAACACGAGCCAAGAATAGTGTTGCGTATACTACAAGCTAATACGGTGTTGCGTATAGCGCAAGATAATCTTTGTGTATCTTAAAACAGAAGATATGAATGAAATTAAAAATAATGTATCTTTTAAAATCTCGGGTTGTTACATTCTTTCCCCCTTAAAATGAATTTCGCCCTCAAAATTCGTCGGGGTTATATATCGTTTACTATTCATAGAAACCCACATCGTAAAAAGAAATACCAAAACTGAACTTTAAAAACTAAAGTATGAAATATATCAGTTACCCAAATTAACTCATCACTGGGTTTCCATATAGGATAAAATTGGTGAAAATATGGGTATGGAAGAGAAATCTAACCATCATGTTCTGATAGAGAGTGGTAGAGAACATGGCTATGAAAAATCCAACAATCAAAAAGCTATTGATTTGTAATGATCTAAGGTACCATCTGATTCATCGGATATAAGGGAACTAGGACAAATTTTTTGGTTTTCATGATCATTTCCCTAATGTTGATGAATTAAAAGAAATACTTGCATGATTTTGGTACAATCTCACTATTGGTCATTCATTGGACAATTTCCACTTCATATCCTAAAGAAATGAAGTTGAATTTGTCATTCGTGATGTGTTAGCAGATCATGTGATAGAATGATGGGTCATTCCATCTGTCTCAAACAAAAGGTTAGAAAACTTATCAAAAAAATACATAAATCCATCTATAGTGAGATTAATCATATATGGTTCTTCAAATGGACTTATACTTCATATATCATACTGCTTAATATAAGAAAACTAGTTTCTACTAAACAGGGACTCCCTGTAGGCCAGTGGTAGGCGATAAAGGCCAGTTGCTCTTCGGTTGTGGGTTCGATTCCCACAGCCTTGTCCAACGCGATGTGCTGTCGCCCGTCCTCAGGTTGTCCATTTTCTAAAACTATATTACTATATCATCCCATCAATAATATTGAAAAAAGGTTCTATCCTTAAACAATACTAACTTATGTCCAACATAATCCAATCAAATCATTAGGATTATCCATAATATTTCAGTCCATTGTCATATTATAGTGAAAACGATTACCAGAGAATTCATGTAATAAGCATGTTAATACCATCGTTGATCCCCATATATCATAAGATATGTCTTGTTGGTCACATTACAAACGTTCGAAGGCCTTAATAATGTATTCTCTTGAAAAAAAGAATACCCATTGAACTTTAGTGAAAACATGAATGTAGTTAAAAGTTAACACATTCCACACACCAAAATCCTCAAAATTCTATATACTCAAACCATGATATCACTTAGTCCTTATATCAATCATGAGCTCATGAATACAATCAAACATATCATTATCTTCTTATTCCTTCATTATGTGCATATCATCTACATTACAAAAATATCTGAATAACATTCCATGGTTACTGGTACCATTCAACATATACTTTCAAATAATTTTAAGAAAAACAATAGTGTAACAATCCTTAGATGATTCTTTATTCCATAGTACCATTAACTATACAACATAACTCTCGATAAACATACAATCATTCCACTACCTTCTAAAACAACTGATTGAGTTTCAACACTTCTTTCAGCTCATATATCATTTGTAGTCTCCACATCATCATCTACATAAATACTACCCATATGACCATGCTGATTATCTTCATGACATTTTCCATTAGAGTATTGTTTTGCATAATGCCCGTACATTCCACATTTAAAACATCTAATCCTAGTTGATGTCGTAGAAATACCATTATCCTTGTCCATGGTGTTAACTGAACCTTTTCCTTTGCACTTACTGGCTTTGTGTCCTTCTTTTCCACACCCAAAGCATCTTCCAGTTCCTTTGAAACAATCTCCCTGATGCCTCTTCCCACATGATTTATATGAGGGAAATTTAACTTTCTTTCCTCTATGATCATCATGAAACTCCATCTTTCTCTTATTATCTGAGTCGGGAAACTTACCAAAGTTGAGATTACTGATCATATTATGTGATTGCTGATTAGGCATAATAACGATGTTTGGACTTCCAGATCCCATTTCATTTGGTTTCTCATGAAGAAAATCATTCCACTGTCAGTCATATCCTCCATTATCATGAATCTCTCTGTTTCTAGCCAATTTCTAAAACCCAAAAAGAATAGTGTGAGAGGCAAAAATCATGCTAGGGAAAACAAAATAGTAAAGGGGGAGCACCCTCAATATCTAACATCTTAGGTTAAATTCTAATATCGTTACCATAGTTCTAGGAATATATCCTATACGTATTCTTATCCTTAGGTACATCCCTAGACATACCTTAGAAATACCTCTAGGGATCTCATTAACGTTTTCGCATCCTAGTTTCCAATGGTTGACTAAACCATTCCTCTAATTCCAACTATAGAGACCCTAAGCTTAACATACATGGACATTACATTACTTTTGCGGAATACTTAATACATAACAAAAACGGGCACACAAGGACCGTAATAGTTTATTGTCTTTGGAAACATGGAACATAATATTCTAATCGTGGTGAAAGATCTTCAACATCTCCCATAAAGATCATCCAATTTTTGTTTCCTAACCTAAAACCGTTCTTTTGATCCTAGGGGAAAATAAAACATAAAAAGGGTGAGCTCATGCTCAGTAAGGGTAATTATGAATAAATTTAAATATACCATATACATTGGAACTTAAAAACACGAACATAATATTTAAACATTAAAATCTTGAGCAACGACATAAAACATGGAAGTACATAAGGCATAGATCATAATGGAACATAAACCATGATAAAATAGCATGGGAATAAAACATGTAATTGTGTCATCCATTAAGCACATGTAATGATTTCCATTGTAGCCAAGGCATTTCTGCCAAGACCATCTTAGAGGACAAAGTCCCATTCTGAATCGAGTTCACTCCTCATTTCAGTCCTGTAACACTGAACCGGATTAACTTACCGTTACAGCCATGTCTATCTCAGGAGATATAAAATCTTTACCCAATGCATTGGAGGGAGATATAGGTCCCACCCATCTCATAATAAAATAATTCTTACTTGTGCCACAAAATAAACACACATCATTCATAATAACCAAATAAATAAAATGGGTTTCATAAACATCATCCCATCATCACATAATCAATATAAAAGAAATGTATATCATTTCATAATAAGAAAAGTGAAACCATGTAAATCATAGAGACATTACACTTGAAACATACACATGTGAAATAATGTCATCTTAGGGGAAAATGGTTTTGATAAAACACTTTAAAGGAATTCTTGAGGAAAATATCCTTTTTTCTTCAGAATCATTTTCTTTTCACAAAATTTCATGCAATTTTAGAAGAAAAGGTTTTTGTTGAAAATATTCATGATATCTTTTGAAGGATTCTTCTTGAAAATAAGGCTTTATAAAACCATAAAAATCTGTTCATGCCGTATACGTTAAAAAATCATTCTTATCGTACTTTTGTCGGAAAAGTCAAAAAAGTTCCTCCTAACATAAACAAAAGTAAGATTCCTTACTTACCATGTAGTAAAAGTAAAAAGTGGGTAAAAATTAATTTAAACATACATGAAACCATTTTTATGAAACATGGACATGGATGATAACAATAACCCCAGAAAATACTTACGAATAAGCAATCTCGGATAAAAATGAGATTTGAAAAATTATCCCTTACCTTATGTCTGATATGCTTCGTATGTATCCGAACCTCATGTATAATGATTTAAATAATGTCATTGGCTTATTAAATAATCATATTCATTGTTATGATATCATATGTGGTTCACTTAGGACATTATAATACCCATTCTTTTGTAAATTCCCTGTTAAAGAGTGTTTTGGGTAAAATCGTTTCATTTGTCGTCTGTATTTTGACTTGTAATTATTCATATGATTACTTAGATCATGATAACATAATTCCAGAATATAAAACATGATTTATATATAATATATATTCAGAATATACATATATATAATAGATCGATAAATGGAAAGAAATACACCGTTCATGGAGACGGTAGGTCGTACGTACGCATTAACGCTGTTTTCGTTTCCTTATTGAGTTGAATGGAATTACGTAAATGACATACATATATAAATAAATCCAGTAGCTTTATAATTTCATATATTTCATTATTATTGCTTATATATACTTTATAATAATTCTTAAATGGTTAACATGGAGAATGAATCTCATCGCATCGTGGAGACGGTAGTTCGTACGTACGCACGAGCGATGATATAGTTTCCATAATCATTGAATTGAATTGGAGTGGATGATAAAATATATCAGAATCAGTATGATGTTATAATAACTATGTATAGTTATTCTTTACACCATTATACCCATCCATGTAAGGTGTTAGTGGAAAAACAGATTACACCACGGCGTGGAGACGGTATTCTGTACGTACGCACGCGCGATGATTTTGTTTTCCGTAGGATGGATAGAAGGTCAAATGTGGTTTTTTCATATTTATAATAAAAAATCAGTATATTATTGATAATTATGCTATTAATTTATAATGAAACAACTAATGAAGAAGAAGTTAAAGAAGAAAGAAGCTTGAAAGAATCGGGAGAAGAAATTACCTCTTCTTCGATACGCCTCTTTGAAACCTCCTCTTAGGGCACTAATATTGGTCTTCAAAGTAGAAAAGAACCTCTATGATGTTTATAGAGAAGTGTATAAGATAATTTTTCAGGGGTTGACCGATATTGAAGGCTCAAATTGGTGTGAGGAGGAGAGGGAAGAGGTGCCCTTTTATAAGGGAGGAGAGGGGCACCTTTGGAATTCTTAAAAATATTAATTTATAATAAATATAACCCCACTTAAAAACCTCCAAAAATGACTCATATTCGAATATTATATGAGTTAGGGTTGTAATCTCATCAACCAATCAAATTTAGACATGTTTTGATCTTATTTTAAACCTTATCATTTTGATTTATCCTTATTTAATCTATTTAAGTTTATTTGTGGTAATAAAAATCTAAATTTTAAATTATAACAAATAATTACTTAATTGTTGTGAATTTTCCATAATTGTTTAATTAATAACATTATATACCATATAAATTTATATTTATAATTTTTAAATATTTTTGTGATTTTTAAACAATTTTATAATATGTTATTTTTATAAAATAAAATAGTGTAAATTTTGACACTATTCATTTATTTGAATTTAAATAAAATATATACAGAATAAATGTTCAAAATAAAAGCTTTAATAGATTAATAAAAGGTCATATGTATCTATAGAAGAAGTGGATCACATTAAATAATTCATATAATATTTATTTTATTATTTTTGAAACCATTTATTTGCTTTATCTCTTAATAAAATAATTACTACAACATTTTTGTATAATTATTTAATATACAGATTTGTTGCATAAAAATTTCAAATAAAAAACTATGATGAAGATAAATATATTAATGTTCACAATAATAATTTTAATCGAATTTATCATCTTAAAATCACAATATTTAAATTATTATATTTATTAAATTATGAAGTTGACAACTTTGGCATCATTTAATGTAAAATAATATAAGTGTCATAATCACCTTTATAAGGATCCAAACGGTTATATAATAGGTCATTGGATGATTAAGTTGTATATATACACTACCAATATTTTTTGGTCATGTTTGTGGGCATTTTAATGGGTATTATTATTTCAATAAAAACTATATTACTTATTTTCTATTTAATATATAATTTCTGTATCATTAATGTATCACCATTAATGACAATTATTTAATCCCTAAAAATTTTAAATAAATTATCATGATGTAGATAATTTTATTAGATTTCTAGATACTATTTGTGTTCGAATTTTTATGTTGTTTATCAATATATTAAAATTATTAAACTTATAAGATTTAAGAGAGTGACATGTTGTCACTTTCCTTGGGTTTAATAATAATTAAATTATTTTCAAGGTCAAAAGTCCATAAAATGAATCTAATCCGACCATTAGTTGATATGGGTTTACTTTTAGCCATCCAATATAATTTTGGCATGTGTTAGGGTAATTTAATAATATTATATTTACCTTTAACTATGGTAAATAAAATTTACCGTAGTTACTATTCATAATTCCCAAAAATAAAAATTAGCCTATTATCATAATTTGGACCCAATGATTCCAAATATGGAATCCATTTTTTCAAATTCAATACACAGAAGATGCAGAAATTAAATTAAAATTAATCCCATTGTCAAATGAAAACGGGTTTTTGTTTAAAACATTGCAAAAAATTGAATTGATTTAACCTACGAATTCAATGTAAAATAAATGATAATGACATACATTATATTAAATGGTAAAAATATATTCTATTTATAATTTAAAACCATTCAATATTATAATTTAACCATATAAATTATTATAATGAAAAAAGTTGTTTTTCAGTAAAATACAGCGTGTTTTTACTATTAATCAAAATATGAAAGTTACCAGAATAATACGAAAATTTTATCAAAAGTAAATTTTTATTTCTTGATTCCAAAGAATAATTATATTTTGTCAAATTGAACTTATAAACATGTCAACAACTAGATTTAATGTGGGTTCACCATCAAAAGGCGGCAAAACTGTATTTTTTGAAAAATACTTATTTTACCTGAAATATTTATTTTGTTCTTATACCATGTTCTAGAAAATGTGTAAGATGAATAATAATGTTATAAAATTCAAAATTTAGTTAATACTATTCATAACGGCTAGTTCATAACAATATTATAATAATATATTGTTGTTTAGTAAAACCCGGTATTGCGTACAACACACGCTATCAGGGAAAGTCGCGATTACGTGTAATGAAAGCCAAGTCGGGGTTGCGTGTAGTGCAGGACTCCTTTGTTTTTGTGTATAACAGAATCCAACCATATTTAATTTATACATTAAATATATATATATATATACACACACTCAATGTTGCATTGAATAACTTCTATAAAACGAACTTGAAATTGTGTGTAACATGAGCCAAGAACAGTGTGGCGTATACTGCAAGCTAATACAGTGTCGTGTATAGTGCAAGATAATCTTGGTGTATCTTAAAACAGAATATATGAATGAAATTAAAAAGAATGTATCTTTTAAAATCTCATGTTGTTGTAATTTTAGTATCCGGTAATTACATTTGGTTTAACCAATGCACCTATCAACATTAAGGATTTATTTAACATGGATTTCCAGGTGAATATTTACACATTAATTGTGTAGTATGAAAATGATATCATGGTCTACTATATGTATGAGGAGGATCATGAGCATCATTATAGAGAAGTTATGAAATTATTGAGAAATCATAAAAATTATTCCAAGCTATCAAATTATAATTTCTATATTCGATAAGTGATGTTCTTGGTAAAAGTTGTCTCAGAACATAGTATTTTAGTTTACCCCAATATGGTGAATGATTTTAAGACATGTGATGATCCATGTAATATTTTTGAGATTCTGTGGTTCCTGGGTTTAGTTGGATATTATTACTAGTTTTTAAGGTATTACTTGATCTTGGAATTCCAAATGACAATTATCACTCAAAATGGTGTAAACATTGTTTGGTATGAGAACTTTTAGAGTTATACTATTTATATTAAAGAAATTTTGAATTATTCATTGGTGTTGACTCTTTCAGAGGCCAGGAGTGGCTATGTTGTCTTCTGTTATACCTTTGTATTGGGTTTTGGATGTGTTCTAATGTATAGTTATTATGTGGTACCCTATGGGTATCAACATATTTGGCCATAGAAGATGAATTATACAACCCATGTCCTTGAACTAGATTCTATGATTCATGCACTCAAGAGTAGAAAGTAATAATTTTTAGGGAATGACTTACTATGTATTTCATCAACAATGGCTTGAGTAATATATTCCTTCAAAAAGACATAAATATATTCAAAATATAACAGGTGGAGTACCTATAGAGTTTTATTTTAGATATAACATATACCTCAGGGAAGTAGAATGTAGTTTTGGACACGTTGAGAAAAAAATTCCAATCCATGCTACAAAAGAATCTTCGAATTAGTGGAACATGAGTGATCTTTTTTACATTGTTTTATATAATATTTCAAGATATTGAAGACGATGATATTTTGATAAATTTTCTATTGACCAATACTCTTCATGAAATGGTTCACCATAAAAAAACAAGATGATAAATTCTATAGCATTAAATACCCACTTTATGGTGATGGGAAAATTTATGAGGGGCATTATACACAGAGGGTACTATGTGTTCTTGGAATTGTTATATTGCACCTTTTCCTATGATAAATGATATGTTGGGGGATTTAAATAATTCCAAGCGGTTGTGCACCCTAGAATCACGTTGTTTTTTTATGATATGCAGTGTTAATTTTGGTGGCCAGCTATGAGATGGGACGTTGATAATTGCATCTCCCATTGTTGTTCATGAAAATATGTAATGGATGTGAACATGAGACCTTCAACTATATTTTATCCACTTCTAGTTCTAACTAGGAAGAGGGATGATATATCATTAGATTTTTTGGATGGGTTTCCATATACTAAATGAATGAATACTTCAATATCAGTTGTGAATAATAGGTTAACCAAAATGTATCAATTTATAACCATTATTTATGAAACCAAAGTTGGGGAAATAGAAAATATCATTTTAGTAGGGATTATTCATTTTCCCATAGATCCATATTCTATAGTCTACGATAGGGATCTTAGTTTTACTTATTATTTTTTAGAGGCCTTCCAAAGTCACTGTGATACCAGGTTCATTTGAGTACGAAAAATTAAATGTAGATCGGTGTAATGATAGAAAGAGAAAAACATGTTCTTGGGGCATATTATTCGTTCATGGATACCTGATTTTTTTATATTTTGGGATGACCATTTGGTGTTGGTTGATTTTTTTTTTCAATATTTCTACCTACTCACTACAAATGGATATTTTGGGGACTTATATGGTCGACATTGTAAATATATATTATTTTTTTAGAGATTAGTGAATGTTATTTGCTTGGATTGAGCATGATTCAATAGATGAAAACATCGATTTAGTTCATTTTATTGAGTATTTTAATAGTATATAGAATGTATAATTCGTATTCTGACCAACCTCACAGACTATTGAAATTCCTAGTTGGTGATAAAGTGTTTGTTCACCCTGTTTGGGTCATCAAAAACTTGGGTGTAAAGGGAAACATGGTACTCATTTTGTGGTACATGTTGAGGATATTAAGAAGTTGGGGATAATTGTTTAACAATTTTATATTCTTCCATAGATGGTGTCGATTCATAACATGATAAATGCGTCATAACTATGGATGTATCTTTTGGATAATTACTTGTTTTGAGATGTAGTTGAGCCTATTTCATTTTTGACTGATCATTCAGATATGATTGTTTATTTTGATACCATGGTACGTCATGAAAGGATGATACATTAATTTTCTATTCTTTGATAGAGTGGTTCAAGTTCTCATGAGGCAAGGGGGCTTGAGGAAATAATTAATTTGTTGTTTCCTCACCTTTTTATATCGACCCTTTATGACAAGCTTTCTTGGAGAAAAAGTTTTTATGCAAGGTTTTTTTTGACACCCCATTATGTTTTTTCTAGTTACATTTTAATATTTTTTTATTTTAAATATCATTGGTAGAATAATGTCATCAAATAATTAGGAGGGTGACTATAATGGTGTAGTTAGGGATTTTTTGGGATTATAATCATAGAACATGTAGTTTATACTATCTAATAAGGATTTAAACACCATGTAATAATGATAACTTATGTTTAATCATTTCCTAGAATATACAAGGAAAATATAACAAAACATGAAATTTCACATTCAATGTACTATTTACACTCCATTAAATATTAAAAATAAAGTACTTAATAAAAATGGAATTAACTTTTTAGTTTATATGGGACTCGACAATTTCACGATGTGTAATGCGGTTACACACCATGTAAAATCTTATGATTCAGTTTAAACTAGTTGTGTCTACTAAAAATATAATTTCATTCCCCTAAGATTCATTCCCTATCAAACAATTCCATCATAAGTGAATTTGGTGATTTCTAAACACTTTGTATCACCCATTCAAATATTGATCAACATGTTGGTGTCGATGTATCTATCCAAGTAAGAAGACTCCATATATACGTTTTAGGTTTCGATTTTCTTCTATGGGGTTAGATATATAAAATTTATATTCATGTATCTATAATCCACATTGTTGAATCTTGTTTTTATGTAGTGGTCCTATATATTCATTACCACAATTTTTTATCATCGAGTCATGTTACTGGAATTATCAATCATTGATAATGGTAGGTAGTACCACTTAAGATGGGAATTGGATTAACCTTCAATTTCTATTTTTTTGAAATTATCATAACATTATTTATGAATGGCCAATTATATTTTAATTTGAAATTTTGTTTGATTGGGAAGGTATTTTGGAATGACCCATGATTCTAATAGAATTTGAAGTTGGGTTGTAACGACCAAATACTATATGTTATGACCCATTTTAAATTTAATCACTTTTATATATTATTTTTCATAAAATACCCTCCTTAAACAAAAAAATTATAATTATATGAAAATTATAACCAATCTATAAAATTTTTAGGAAGAAATAGAATAATAAACATTATGAAACCTATAATTTTTGAAATCATTGATAATTTAGTAATGAAATTAAAATCAGTGAATGATCATAATGAAAATTATATAAAATTTATTCAATTTTTTTTGAAATTCTTCTAATGGATTTGATGGGAATAATATAAGAAAAAACACAATTTTTTGTATAAAATATATAGGTTTCTAAAAGTAAGTGTTGTTGCCTTTTAATGGTGTAAAAATTTTAAAACATAATGTTAAAAAATATATAAATTATATTTTGAAAAATAAATGATATTTTTGAAAACAAAACATACTAATTATCAATCGTTTAATTTTTGGTAAATTTCTGAAATATTTTAATTTTTTATGTAGTGTGAAAATATTGTATTTTATTTGATAATTGAATTTTCATATAACTAATATATTATAGAAAAATATATTTTAAATTTGTCATAAATAACAATTAGTTCAATTATAAAAATTAACTCCAATGCATGTCAATGTAATTTTTTCATATTAAATTTGGATATAAAAATATTTCAAACTTTTGAACATTTTCACATTAAAAATTTCTCTTACACAGAACATATATGGGAATAATTTTATATTATTTCATGGAACTTATGAGTTATGAATTTTGAAAATTTTATTAATCATTTTGAATTAGATGGTCCAAATTTAGAAAATATTACCCTTTTAATTTTGGATAGTATGAGTAAAAATTTAGGAATTTTTATTACCGTGATTAAGGATAAATAGATTAATTAAGGGTAAAAATAATATTTTAAATATTATTAAATGAACCTCAAACATTCCTCAATATTAATGATTAAGTATTTTTAATCCATAATCATTATAATATTTTTTATGTGACTGTTAATGTCCAATTGGATGCGAATATAACCTTTATAATACATTATTCAAAAATAATTCAAACATCTCATATGTTTTTATACAAGATAAATAATTTCATATAGGTTTATCTAAGAGATATAATAAACTATATATTATATTTTTAAATATAAAATATTTATCATCATCATGGTATTTTATATTGAAATTTTACTTAATAAATATGTTACTAAATGCCTTTTACAATGATGATAGAGTATTTGTATAATTATTGAAAATATCAAATAATTGATAATAAAAATATTAGCATAAATATAATTTGAGATAATTGATGCTATAATATAGTTTTATATCATAATTTGAAATGTTCATAACTTTTTAAAATATTTTAAATGAATTTTTACTATTGTATTGATTTTTCTAAATGCCATATTAATTAATAATGTCAACATTGACATTAATTATATTTTAAAATAAATAATATCATATTAAAGGATATAAAATTCATAAAAATAACGGAATCATAAAAAATAAAAGGATAAATATTAAAATATAATTAATCAGTCATTTATGTGTTTTTTATTTTATGTTGAAAATATTTACCATCAATGTGTAAAAATCCATGTTGTCATGGTTAGAGTTAAAAATATTAAATAACAGTCAAAACCGAAAGATAAGGGTAATAATGTGACATAAACTTGTATAAAAATTATTAAATGAATAGGATTAAAATAATAGAACATTAAGATCAAATTTTATTATTTTACTGGAAATTTTGATGTGAAAATAACTTATATATTATTTAAATCAATGATAGTTACAAAATAATGCCCTATTTATATTTAATATCTATTACTCATAAACATAGTGACAAAAGAGTGAAATGAACCAAAAAAATCTTTGTATTTTTATCAAAATCAATTTATATACATTATATATATATATTAAATTTTTAGAATTTATATAAAAATCATAAATGATCTAGGGACTCTAAAACACAATTTATTTATTTATGATAAAAATAAAATAAATTATTTTTAAAATATAAATTATGACAAAATTTGAAATTGTAAATGAGTGAAATAAATTTTACAGAACTAAATGATATATTTTAAATTTTTTAAATCATTTTATTGTAATTATTAATTTTTCATTATGTAGTTGATGTAAAATTAAATAAATAGTATCGAACTAGAAAATAAGTATATTTTATGGATTTAATATTTTATTAAATTAATAAAAAAATTAAAAAAATGGAAAATAATTAAAAATGGGGTATTATATGGACTAAAACATCTTCTCTGATTCATTTAAAGGCAATTATGAAGTATTTTCCTCTTGAATATCTTTATTATATTATGTTTTTTTGAGTGTTTTTGAATGTTCCCTCACCTTAATTAAAAGGAGAACCTTTGTCCTCACTTTATTACACCACATTGAGCGATAATGATCAAAACAAAATATGCCAAATTATCTTCTAAACATTCATTGTAATTTTATATGTGGGTATTTTTATAAATGGACCATCATAGGTCCCTTTAGAGGTGACTAAAGGAAGTCCGCTAAAGAAGGGGTGGCCGTCTTTATCGACTCATTCAGGTTTATTTCTTCTTCAACATAGTATTCATCTGTTGATTTCAATATAATGTAATAATAATGCATAATATATATTATAATATGGTTTTATGATTACATGAACTCTATATTTAATCATTTTTACATCCTACTAAGAAAAATAGAATTGTGCGTTTGTGTGTACGTACAACTTACTGTCTATAAAAAGTGTTGTAATTTGATTTTCATCACCACTTTAATTGATTGAGTATAATGATAAAATAATGGATATATATTATTGTAATGAAATTATATTTATAATGGAAAAAATAATATATCATATAATTCCTTACCATTTCATGATTAAGGGAATGATATTTTTGAATATTCGTACATATGGCATACCTTCTCTATGATGAAATACAATACATTTTCAATTTAACCATTTAAGAATGATTATGAATATATATATAATTAATAAATATGATATATATGATCATAATATAATTCTTTTGATGACCGACCTATATCCTATGGACAATAATTGTGACTTTCATGATAAAACATGCATAGGAAAATGGAGCAATTAAAACCCAAAACATGTGTATTAACGATATATTATTGAAAATAGGTGAATATAGGATGAAAGTGGATTATATATGATATCATAAATATTATATTCATTCTATTATACATTAATAACATTATTTAAAAATTATACAGATTTTTAACTCATAATCATCTAATGAAAAGTGTTAGGTTAGGTATTTATGTCTCATTTTATTTCTATGGGATACATGCCATATTCATCACTTATTTCATTTGTGTGGTTTATATATAGAACCTATATTATAATATAATTACTCCCCCAACCATCATGGTATTTAAATATATATTTTATTTTATGGGGCATATGATTCTAATGCTACAAAATGGTAAGGGTTTATTTCACAATATTATCATTTTTCGAGATTGTTTATGTTTATGTCCCAGCCGGGGAATATTTTTATTCCATGATTATGTTTTAAAAAAAGTATAAAAGGGTATTAATATTTTCCTATAATTGTTTTAATTCATTTTACCCATGGTTAGTCGTTACAAAATTTATTAAATAGAATTTTCTTTTATTTTTAAAATAATGTATATTTTTCTATTATTGAAAAAGTAAAAGGAACATTTATTTTTATGATAAATAAATGAATAGAATTCAAAATCATCATGAACACTAAAATTTGTTAAATAATATTTTATTTTTTACAAATCATATTTTAATAGAAAAATATTTTCAAAATTTTTGTAACAAATTTTGTATTTTAAAATTGAGCTTCAATGTGAAAGAGGATATTTTATATAGGAATGTTTCAAAATATATTTTAATTAATCATTGAAATATATTATTTATTGCAATTATTATCCATTTTGGATATTTTTTTTAAAATATTCCTTATTATTTCTCTGGATGTTTTATGATCTCTCGACTATGGATGTGATATTTTGATACCATTATCGTAATTGCTCGGAATGGTTTATGGATATGTATATTGATTGGGAAATGCATTAATATTTCATATGATAGTATATCAATTAGAATGATTTTTTATTTCTCCAAATTAATACGAGGATTGAATTGGAGGTAGTAAGTGATCAGAGGATCCCACTAGGGACCCTCGATACATTAGTTGGTATCATGAGACAAAGTAGATTAGGTTTTGGTTAATGACTCACCCATTTCTGTATAATTCTTGGATGAGGACTTGAAAATATATTTTACATGTATGGAATAATAAATTCCATAATTATGATATTATATATTCATATTTTAGGAAATTATTCATCTTGTATAATATCCATGGTTAATTTTCATTCTCATGTGATAGTTTATATGTAAAAATTTGATTATAATTTATTTTAACCACAATATAATCATGTTATTTAATAAAATAGATATTTTCAATTGATTGCCTTTCGATAATAGTTTATTATTATTTATGATATCTTCAACAATATGTATACATTTACAAACCATTATATCTCACCCTTTTATCAGGTTTTACTTTTCATAAGAAATCCAATAAGTTTATTATCACTGAAAAAAAGTGTTAATATATGAGACTAATGGAGTGGACAAATAATGTATTTTTACTTTTGGATTAAAATATAATTTTATTTTACATATGATTTATTTTACCAATACTACAAAAAAATTTGAATTTTGGGAAGTGATTCCTTGTATCATATGCCAATTTAATAATGTAAGGCTCTCGATCCCTGTTATTGGGGTTTTGGTAAATATAGTTTTTATGAGAGCTTGTTTGGAAAAATCAATTGGATCAGGACTTAAGAATACAAAGATTAGGGAACATAAACCTATGATGGACTTTTAGTACAAGTATAAGTATATGATATCATCCTATAGATTTGGTTTTTTAATTTATAACCTAGTTCGAAACTACATATTCATAGATTGACAATTGTTCTGGATTAAAACAATATATATATTATTCCACATGACTATGTGATTTAGAAATATGACTAGTGTCTATCACACTGTGATATTTGGTTTTAGTCAATGAATAGATCTAAATGGAACTGGGTTAATTAGGAATGTGAACCAAAATGTGTTCATAATTACTGGAGTGATTGATTTTGTGATTATTCCTAAATAGTTATCACAATTAAATAATGATACCAAGTAGAAGGAATGGTTACCTCACCAATACACATGATCCAAAGAGTAAGATGGATCAAATATTTTTGGGTCCTAATATAATCATTCAACGGGAACAAGTCTCCAAATCATTCTCATCATATGACTATATAGTATCATTCCCTATTCAGAGAGAGAAATAATTATAATAGTTTTATGGGTTTGAAGGGATTCCCATAATAAAAGTACATAATGAAAAAATATGGATGAAGGAGATTATGTAAAGAAGAGTTTCCCGTATATGAAAATTTTGTAAAGAAACAACCTTGTACTTACATAAAAAGATGTGGTGTTTTTACAAGTGTAAAGATAATGGACAATATTCTTGAGATTTAAATGGTATGAAAATTGATTCCGAAGTACAATAAATCAAATTCAAGTATATTTGTCATTTTTCTAATCCATGTCTCAACCATTAAAGTAATATATACAAAAAGTGGATAATGGATACTGGTCAAGATTATGATACTACCAATGATGAATATAGATGATAAATATGCCTATGATTGCATTCAATAATTCTTATATTTGATTGTTTTATCAATAATTCTATGGTTATAAGAATAATGAGATAAACAAGGATTGTAGTATAATATATGTTTTTTATGGATTTGGAAGCCTGTTCCGAATATCCTTGGTAACCAAGAGTAGTGTTTATTTTGTATGTTGATGTTTTGGAAAACATATGATTTGGGAAAGATAACCCAAAACATGTGCTCGATATTGAGATGATAATAAATAGATTTCAATGAGATATATTTATGTCAATTAAGGTCGTTATTGATTGGATGGTTTATGTTATGTTTATTGGAATTATTAGATGTTTGAATTTAATGAATATGTGATACAATATGAGATTTTTTTAAAGCATCCATTTTTCAGTATGGTTTAAAGGTGATCATGGTATTAATATTTTTAGCGTTTGAAAATAAGAGCTGCAATATGATGTTTCAGAAAAAAGTAATGTTAATTTGTTTTTTTAAATTTAGTGACCATCCATATAAATTATTAGTATATAAATATGGATAGAGACATTATGGATGATCCATAAAATTAACAATATATATAATGTATTATGTTGAATATTGGATATTAATTTTTGAGCATTATTTATTATTTAGTGCCTATTATGTTAAAACCATCAAGTATAATTCAATCATTTATAGGATTTAGGAAGTACTTATCGATCATATGATTTATTAAAAGTGCTTAAGGAATAAATAATTGTCTTTAATATCCATTTCCAGATGTTATAAAATAAATAGAAATAGATCAAAGCACATCCAAAGAAATAGATTATTCTTATTTCATTCAATGTAACCAAGTATTATTATTTCATCATGTTGTCAACTGAAATATAAATAAACCCCTAAAATCCTTGAAAATGTTTTTAGAATAAAACATTTCTCTATTTTATTGTCTTATTGTGAAATCTGCATCCATATAATACATAAATTATTTATAGATTTTGGATGGTAAGCATTCAAATGGCCATTTTCTATTTCAATCTTTGTCTGAAATTTGATAGTTATATATTTATTCTATTTCCATAAGATCAGTTCCACATAATTTTTAGCTAATTAAAAGCATAATTTTGTGGAGACCCTAACATTCCACTTCCCCTATTATTAAGAGAATGATTTATTAACCCTATTTGTGATTTCGGATCCCCTTAATGTTATTTTTAAGCACAAAGCTATTATTTAGTATCTTCATCTTCAAATTGTTAAGTCATAATTTATTTAATAAAGGGATCATGTAATATCCAAATATTTTACTGTATTCCCTTTTTTAAATTTAATACCATTGATATGATCTTTTTCAAATAGAACTCATCTTGATTGAACAATGAGATACATTTATGTGATCATCATAATCAAGCTGTTAAATTGTGGATAATTATTAATATTATCCAGATTGTGAAATTTATAATTTTCAAACACATTTTCAATACAGTAATTAAATTAATGTTTGTGAATTTTATTAATGAAATTTATATATTACATCAAAAATAAATTATTTTGAAATTCATCCAATATATTTTATTGTAATATCATATGAATAACTCCACTTTTATGCAAAAAATATGTACTTTTCTAAAAGAAATTTTTACATACTTTTAATGGTGAATTTGTTTTAAAACAGTACTTTTAAACTAATATAAATTATATATTACAAAATAAATAATATTTTTAAAATATGTTTATCGAAATTCAATGTTATTGATTATTTGGAATTTTCGTGATATGTTTTATTTCTTAATGAATAGTGCTAAATTACAATACTTTAATTGAAAAACCACTTTTCAAATAAATTTTATATAATTATAAATTATATTATAATTTTTAAAAAAATTATAATTAGTTCCAAAATACAGAGATGAATAAAATATATGTTATTTTGAATTTTTTTCTTATTAAATTTAGAAATAAAAATATTTCAATGTTTTAAACATTTTGAATTTATAAATATACTTAAACACCCCAACTAAGGGATTAATATTAAATTATTTATATCCAATTATGTGTTATGAATTTTGAAAAATAGATTCCATATTTTTATTTATATGGAAACAAATATTTAATAGGCCGCATAAATTTTTTGACGTTATGAATAGTAAATATAGTAAATTTAATTACCATAGTTAAGGGTAAATTGGTAAATTTTGTTAATAAATAATATAATAAAATTAAAAAATGACTGTAACACTTGATAAAATTTTATTAGAAAATTATTTTTCATATATAATAATTAATGGATCACATAAGTTAACATTTTTGGAAATTTTAATACCAATATAACCTGTATAATATTTTATTCAAAAAAGTAAAACATGTCAAACATTCAATTTTGAAAAGTCAATTTTTTTATAAAGGTGTTACTTAGTGGATATATTCGATTATACATACAATTTTAATGCTAAAAAAATTTATATTCATCATATTAATTTTTTTTTAAAATTTTTTGGAATGCAATATTTTTCATAATGGTTTTCACATATATGAAATATTATTTGTTTAATTAATTGAAATATAAAATGAATGATATTAAAAGTATTATAAAAAATGTAATTTGACATAATTAATTTAATACAAAAATTTTGAAGCATACATTGAGATGTTAGTGATTTTGTTAATGATTTCTTTTTAACATATCACTTTTTGATTATTTTTTATAAAATTCAAAGTAATTAATAGAATCGAAATCGAATATAATAATATTTGAAAATAAATTATATTTTATTAAATGATTTAAAATTCAGAAAAATTATTTAATCAAAGAAATAATTGAAAGAAGGTCTAAAATTTCATGCACGACTCATTTATGGGTCGTTTGGGTGTTTATATAATGAATATTGACCCTCAAAAAAATAAAAATTCATGTTTTCATGGTCATAATTATTGAGATTAAATATATGTCAATATCAAAACATAGGAGAATGATTTTGTGCTAAACATGTGTTAAAATTATTAAATAAATGTGATTAAACCCTTATAACTATAATATATATATATGTATATATATATTAATGGATATTTTATAATGAAAATATCTTATATATTATTTAATTGACATATATTTATAATATGTAACTCTATTTATTTTTAAAAACTTTTATATTTCCAAATAGTGAAAATTATTTATATTAATGAAATTAAATGCCTATTTTTATATTAATAAAATTTATTTATAATATAAATCTTGTATTAATTTAAGTAAATTATATTATGACCTTAAATTATTGGGAGATACTAATACAATATTTATTTATTTAACCGAAAAATATAATAAATGATCAAAAAAATTTAAATTCTGATAAAACTTTAAGTACAATTGTTTGAAAATAATTTTATAGGTATGTTTAATATATTAGATATTTTAATCAAATTATATTTGTATTAACACTTTTTTATGAATTATTTAGAGTCAAATTACATTAGCAGCGTCAAATTTGAAAATAATGATATTTTATTGAATTAATATTTCCTTAAATAATTTATATGTCAATAAATGAAAATTAATCATGAAGGGGATAATATAGGGTGGAAAATTACTTCCAATATTCATTTATATTCCCTAGTGTAATTTCATCTTTAAAAACATTATTATATTTTAATATTTTGTGGATTTCTGATTATAACCCTCACCTCAATTATAAATGGGAAACTCCTCACTCATTTATTTATAGTACCACGAGCCATATATATAAACATAACACTTCCAATTTATCTTTGAAAAATACTTATTTATGTTCTAGGGGTTTTTTCCATTCCCAAAGATAAAACCTAGATCTCATAGTAATAGATTAATATAAGTCTCCTAAAGAAGAGGTGATCAACTATATCTACTCTTTCAAGTTTGTTTCATCTTCTACATTCTATTCCTGGGTTTCTTCTACTATAAAGTAATAAATTTAGTATAATATATATAATTTTATGTTATTATTTTAATTATAGATCCATATTAAACATTTCATCCCTCTTTCGAAAAACAGAAGCACCAACAGTCTGTACATGCGACATACTATCTCTATAATTGAGGTGAGGGTTATAATCAGAAATCCACAAAATATTAAAATATAATAATGTTTTTAAAGATGAAATTACTCTAGGGAATATAAATGAATATTGGATGTTATATTCCACCCTATATTATCCCCTTCATGACTAATTTTCATTTATTGACATATAAATTATTTAAGGAAATATTAATTCAATAATATATCATTATTTTCAAATTTGACACTATTAATGTAATTTGACTCTAAATAATTCATAAAAAAGTGTTAATACAAATATAATTCGATTAAAATATCTAATATATTATACATACCTATAAAATTATTTTCAAACAATTTCACTTAAAGTTTTATCAAAATTTAAATTTTTTTGATCATTTATTATATTTTTCGGTTAAATAAATAAATATTGTATTTGTATCTCCCAATAATTTAAGGTCATAATATAATTTCTATAAATTAATACAAGATTTATATTATAAATAAATCTTATTAATATAAAAATAGGCATTTAATTTCATTAATATAAATAATTTTCACTATTTGGATATATAAATGTTTTTAAAAATAAATAGAGTTACATATTATAAATATATGTCATTTAAATAATATATAATATATTTTCATTATAAAATATCCATTAATATATATATATATATACATATATATATATATATATATTATAGTTATAAGGGTTTAATCACATTTATTCAATAATTTTAACACATGTTTAGCTCAAAATCATTCTCTTATGTTTTGATATTGACATATATTTAATCTCAATAATTCTAACCATGACAACATGAATTTTTATTTTTTTAGGGTCAATATTCATTATATAAAAACCCAAACGACCCATAAATGAGTCATGCATGAAATTTTAGACCTTCTTTCAATTATTTCTTTGATTAAATAATTTTTCTGAATTTTAAATCATTTAATAAAATATAATTTATTTTCAAATATCATTATATTCTATTTTTATTCTATTAATTACTTTAAAATTTATAAAAAATAATCAAAAAGTGATATGTTAAAAAGAAATCATTAATAAAATCACTAACATCTCAATGTATGCTTCAAAAGTTTTGTATTAAATAAATTATGTCAAATTACATTTTTTATAATACTTTTAATATCATTCATTTTATATTTCAATTAATTAAACAAATAATATGTCATATATGTGAAAAAAATTACAAAAAATATTGCATTCCAAAATTTTTTTTTATAAATTAATATGATGAATATAAAATTTTTTAGCATTAAAATTGTATGTATAGTCGAATATCATAATAGGGTAATTAAAGGTAAAAAGAACATCATAATAATACCAAATTACTTTAAAAATTTCCTAAACTTATTGGGTGAGTCATGACCAACCATGGTCATCTATGGGTTGATTTTGGGACCCCATAGTTCCACTTAAGTGTCATAATAACAGTTTAGATTAATTAATTTAATATAAACGCAAAAATGACACAAACAAATATCTTTTAGTAAATTAATTTTTTCACGGGGTAGTATATGTTATCATTTTAAATATAAATATTTATTGGAATGATAAAAATATTTCCTATGTCATGGTATTTAAAAAAAAATTAGACAACAAATAAATTATATTATGTAAGGCACAATAATGATGCAGTATTTACCTCATTAATAAATGATTTAAATAAATTAGATTATAAATATTAAAATAACGTCCAAAACCTGTACAATTATTATTGGATGATTTTATTTCTACCATTAGTAATCTTCACATAAACTTTAATTAGTTTTGGACCTTTAGAAATCGAATATCATTATATAATAAAATAATATTTTCACACTTTTCTAAAGAACTCCTCCACCCCCTTATAAAAATACCTCACTTCTTACTCATTACTCACATATCTAAAGCCCTTTGTCTCATCCAAAACCTGCCCAAATAATCTCTCATGATCCCACTCCTCCTCTTATAAGCCTTACCCTATGTATAAGGCACTTCAAGAAGTCATTTTGGTTCAACCCAAAGGGAGTTACCCAAAATAAAAGCAACGGTTCCTCTTAACTTATTTTCTTTTATTTTACTTCTCCAACTCCTATCCTCTTTTTATTACTTTATTTTATAAAAAAAATTATCCTAAATATATTATTTTGTTGTTATTATAATTATTCAAACTACACTTATACAAACCTCCATCTAATAGCGGAAGAACATATTGTTTCTGTTGATGGAAAACTAACACCTCACAAAACGATGATTGTTCGATTATCTCCACCACCTCTCATGGTGTCCATTATGATAGAACTATATTTATATATGATATATATATGATATATATGTTTTATTTATTCTTCTTTATTGTTCATTTATAGCATACCTATACGGTTTCATTATGTGTAAACACGATAATTTCATTTGTGGAAGTGTGGACTACTGCCCCCTCAAAGTGATATGACTCGTTATTGCCATATGTGGGATGTATAAAGGATGAATTTAATGATATTATATATTATATTATAATATAATAATAATATAACTATGAATAATTATGTTTTAATTCTATTAGAATAGGAAATAGAAATGAATGTAGCATTCATGTGTACGTATGACTTACCGTCTCCATGAACATTGCATTTCATTTCATACCTCAAAATGATATGTAATATTATAGATAAATATATATACTAAATATATATATTATATATATGATATCTAAATTCTTAATATCATTTTTTAGATAATATATTATTGGTCACAAGGACAACTTGTAATTATAAGAAGTCCATTTCTGACTCATGTACCAAATATCGATCAAACGACCATTATTAACATAAATGATTGAATAATGTTTATAACATGGTAATAAGTGATATAAAAAGAATAATAAACTTCAAAAATGTTCTAATAAAGTAGAAATTATCTTTTTCTATTATTCATGAAGAACAAGGAACACACGGGTCAATTCAGACAAGAGGTAAGGGATTTCTTATCTCAATTTTAATTCTGTGAGATTTCTATTGGTCACCACTTACTTATTGCACGTGGTGTACAGTGTAATTACATTTGATATATATTATCATTATTATATTTATATTTTTTTATTCTGTGATTAATTTTGTTATTATTAACTTTTTTTCTTACGACGTAATTGATTACAACGTGGTAAGGGGTTTTCATCTCACATTTTATTTCGGTGAGAATTCATGCTACATTTGCCACTATTTCCTTTTGTGTGTTGTATGTACTACCCATGATTCTATAATATGTTTAATATAATTCAATTTATGGATATTTACATCTTCATTTAATTATCCTTCTTTCATGGGGTTTATATTTTGTAAGTTACCAAATCGGTAAGGGAACCTTTCACCCTTATATGTGTATAAAAGACTTCTTTTTTGTTATGTATTTTAATTTAAATGACTTTTTGTTGGGATATAATCTTATATATCCATATTTATATAAATTTTATTGTCCAAGTGATGAGATATTCTTTTTTGTCTCATCAACTCATTTTCTGAATTTTAAAGCTACACCGTTAGGCTGTCGAATTTCTATAACAGAAATCTCTCCACATAAATTTAATTCCTTAGGTTAAACGTCTACTTCATGATTATGTTGTCATATAAATTAGTGTTAATAACCTTTTATTGTCTTGCAATTAATTTCCACTTATATTGGGTGTATTAATATTTTTCACACATAATTATTTCATTGATTTATCCTTAATATAATGATACCGTCTTTATAAGGGATTTCGTCTCAATTTACATTCTGTTGAGACTTAAATGTTTTTATACACCAATTCACTCTTATATAGTGTATATATTGTCATTTGGAATATTATATCAAGAATCCCTTTATTCTCATGATATTATAATGTTTTCATTAAATGTTATTGCTCGTTTATTTTTATGAAATCCTCTCACATTTTATTAAAAACTCTTTAACTAAAATATCATTTTAAATGTTATAAAGATTTATTATTATAAATCTTTATCATTAATTTCCATGTTTTATTAAAATGGTTTTTAGGATTTATTTATATGGAAAATAATGTTTTCAAATGAAAATTTGTATAAAGGCATCAAAGTGGTATGGGAGACTTTGATAAAAAAAATATCATTATTAAAAATTTTAAATGGTTTTTAAAATGGATTGATAAATAATTGTTTATTTAAATATCCTGACTTTATATAATGTTACTAGAATATGGAAATTTTATCGTTCCTATATTATTGTTTTATGTGTTATGATTATGGTTATTGGTCATTTTTTTATGTATACGGGTGGTTACGTGATAAACCTAGGGCGGGTGTGCCCGAGATAGCTCTCCAATGCATTGGGTAATGTGGCGGAGGTAAACGTGAATGTATCTCCTAAGAGATTTAGGGAATATACTATTATGGGTATTCAAAATGTGACTACCTTTGTAGTAGTGATAGCAACAATGTATGTTTCCTATGGATGTCATAAGTTACCACTGTGATTTATGATTTCTATGTGTTATTCATAAATCCTATGATTTCATGAGGTACGTTATTACCGAAAAGTATGGTTTCATAGATTTTTATTTGGGCTAAGGTTTCTTTTCTTAATTTTATAAACCTTAATGAGATATTTATACTCATCCCACGTTTTGAAATGTTTTCACACGATTTAAATATTAATTGGGTAAGGATGGGATAAAGGAAAAGTGTTGATGACTAAAACATGGAACTAGAAATGAATTTTTTTAAGAGTTTTTATTTTATAAAAAAATGGATACTAAGTAGAATTATCTACATGTAATATTCATGTTTTTATGTAAATGTTATGACCTATATCTCTAAAAATCTAAACCTGAAAAGATCCTAAATGTGAATTATCCATTTAATTAAAGAATATGTAATGTTTAAGGTCAGGTCTATGTAGTTGGTATCTGTGGTCTATTTAGATAACATTAGAGGTTAGGGTGTAATTTAAGAATAAGTGACAAAACCATAATGGTTAAAATAATAGAAAGAGTTACAATTATTTTAGAAGTGATAAAGGGTTATTACATTTTACGGTGAAAATGAAAGGTATTAGATAACCTTTTAGGATAAATTATGTTGCTGTTATTTATGAGGAATTTTATTCTTTTCATTTTGGAATGTTATGAAATTGTATAGTTTTTTGAAAAATTACAACACACAGACCGTGTGACAACCCATCGTATCGGAAAAAACAGCAGGAATTGAACCCACCACCAAAGTGTGATTGGGATTTATCGCCTACCACGGGACAACGTAATGTTCTTGGTTAGTATGAATAATTATTTTTAGTTAAATGATTTTACTTATCACGAATAAGTTTATTTTGAATTATATGTTTTATCAAATGGACATTCTTAGTATAGTAAAATTATTTTATGATTTTTGATAATGGTTATTTTAGAAGACATTCTCTCTTTTGGGAACACTATATGCTTAAGGAAAATAGTATACCGTGGGATTTAATTTTTTGAGTAATGGGTGAAATATTATTGTGGACATAATGTGATTTGGTTTATTTATGGAAATGATTATCCTATTATAGATAATATGTGATTAGTATTATTATACATCAATATGAGACTTTAAGAGTAGTCGTTGTTTTTGTAGATCATTATTAAGAATTATTGTGGAATACTATGTGATTTAAATACTTCTGAGTTTTGGGTTTAAATTTTAGTTTTGAATATTTTGAATAATTTAAATTAAAATTTTATATTGAATGGTATTTTTTGAACATTGGGTATTTTTGAAATTGTTTGTAGATTTAGAGTAGTTTTTAATTTTGTAAGAGATTATCCTTTTGGGGATTATATGATCTTCTACAAACTAGTTTAGGTTTTGGTTGATGTCAAAAGATATTTGAAATATATAGTTCATCTTTTTTAGATTATGTGATGCTCTAGAGGTTTATTCTATAGTTTCAGGTCTGATCCAGTCATCTTGAATACTTACCATTTGGAGAAAAGATGAGTTTGTGATAGAATTTTATTAAATGATGACACTCTACTTGAAAAGTATATTTCCTTACTGTCTTACTGTAGTTTTTAATAAAATTCATCAACTCTATGAAAAGGATCTTGAAGTAAAAAAATATATAATATCTATTTTATCATTATACTTTTACCTAACCACAAATTTATGGTATTGGGGCGGTTAACTTCTCATTATCATGTTCTCTATCACTTTCTATTATTCTATGAGAGTTAGATTCTCTTTCATATCCATGTTTTCATGAAATACTAGTATCTATTATCTCAGGTTACCTTTTCATATATCTTTCTTTCTTTTAAAGTGATAGATTTATTTACTATTATTCTGTTGTGGGAATTTTAATGATGTTTCCAAGCCTAATTTTAAAATTGCGAGGACACAATTTTCAAAAGGGGAAAGGATGTAACATCCAAAGTAAATAAAGAATAGGAAAATTTCATATTTATTAATATTTGTAAATTAATTATTAATTGTACAATAAAGGGGATTCTATGTTTGATGGTGTACCTGATACACAACAATGGGTTTCTTTTAAATCTTATGTCGCACACAACAATGATTTAAACTAAATAATAATAATATAATATTACTATTTAAAATAGTAGTTAACATCTTTCCATTGTAATGGAGTGAATGAACCTAACTAACTAAAAAATGATTATAAATGTTTGATAAATGTTTTTACATTTATCCAATAAAAGTTCGGGGCTTAAAATATGAATTAATCTAATTTTAATCATGAATTCTCTAATATTCAGTAAAAGTTCATTTTACCACCTTTTGATGGGGAAACCACATTAAATCTAGTTTTGGTCATTCTTACATGTTATATTTGACAAAATAAAATTCTTCTTTAGATTCAGGACATCAAAATTTTCTTTCGGTAAATTCTTTGTATTTTTTATGATAAAGTTCATTTTTTATGAATATTGAAAAATTCTGTATTTTAATTCAAAAGTTCCTTTTAATATAATTTATTTATATAAGTATAATATATTTTTAATTGGGTTTAAAGTTTAATTAGAATATATTTTTACCATTTTATCAAATTTTTGTCATTGTAATTAATTTCACGTTGAAATTTCACATAAGCAAGTATCAATTTTTGTTAATTACTGTTTCATAAAAACAAACAAATTTTTGTCAATGGGAATTAGTTTTAAATTAATTAATGTGACTTCTTTTTTTTTAATTTAGAAAAATATATATCAATTTTGAATTCTGAATATCAAAAAGATCTTAGGCTGATGTTATGGTATTTTTCTAAAAAACATCAATTTTTGATGTATAGTGAAACCATAAGTAGTAGTTAAAAACTGAATTTTTTATTTAAATGATATTTTACCGCTTCGATGAATTGAATTTTTAAAATATGACATACATTTTAGTAATTAGTATGTAAAATTTGGTTTAATAAGATGAAATTTATTTTTTGAATAGTAATTTCGACTTTTTTTTGTCGTGGTTAAAGGTAAATAGGGTAATTCAAGGTAAAAAGAATATCATAATAATAAAAAATTACCTTAACACTTATCCAAAAATTATTGGATGAGTCATGGAAGACCATGGTCATCTTTGGGTCGATTTTGGTACCCCATGGATCCACATAAATTGATAATGACACTTTAGATTAATTAATATAATGTAATGGAAAAAATGACACAAACAAATAACTTTTAGTAAATTAATTTTTACATGGGTTTATATAAGTTATATTTTAGACTCTAAATATTCATTGGAAATATAAATATATTTCCTACATCATGGAATTTTCTTTATATTTTTTAGATATCAAATAAATTAAATTATTTATGACAGAATAATGATGCAATATTTACCTCATTAATAATTGATTTAGATAAATAAGATTATAAATCTTAAAATAACATCCAAAACCTATCCAATTATTATTGGATGATTTTATTTCGTCCATTAGTCATCTTATATTCAACATTAATAAGTTTTGGCCGTTTAGAAACATAATATCCTTATATAATATAATAATATTTTCACACTTTCTTAAAGAACCCCTCCTCCCCCTAATAAAAAGCCCTCACTTCTTACTCATTCCTCACAACTCTCAAGCCCCTTGGATCGTCCAAACCCTGCCCAAATAATCTCTCAAGATACCTATCCTCCTCCTAAAAGCCTTACTTTAGGCAGAAGAAACTTCAAGAAGCCATTTTGGTTAAAACCAAAGAGAGTTATAGAAATTAAAGGTAACAGTTCCTCTTAATATAATTTCATTTATATTACTTCTCAAACCCCTAAACACTATTTATTCTTTTATATTATAAAAACACCAGTATCCTAAATATACTATGATGTTTTTATGAGATGTATTCAAACAACAATTACTCTCACCTCCATCTAATGGGTGAAGAACATACTATTTCTATAGATGGAAAACTAACGCCTCACGAAATGATGATTGTTCGATTATCTCATACAGCCTCTCATGGTGGCCATTGTAATGGAACTATATTTACATATGATATATATATATATATATTATTTATATGTTTTATATATTCATCTGTACTTTTTATTTATAGCATACCGTTATGGTTTCCATTATGGGTAAACGCGATAATTGCATTTGAGGAAGTGCGGACTATCGCCGCCTCAAAGTGATATGACTTGTTAATGCCATATGTGGGACTTATAAAGCATGGCGTTTATGTTATTTTATATGATATTATTCTATAATTATAATATACCTATGTATAATTATGTTCTAATTCCATTAAAATATGAAATTTAAATAAAAGTAGCATTTATGCGTACGTACGGCTTACCGTCTCCATGAACGATGCATTTCATTTCTAACCTCTAAATGTTTTGTAATATTATAAATACATATATATAATAGATAGATAGATATATGATATATATGATATATAAATAATAAATAACATTCTGGAGATAATGGAATACTGACCACAAGGACCACTTGTAATTATAAGAAGTCCATTTTTGACTCAAGTACCAAATATCAACCAAACGACCTTTATTAACTTAAATTATTGCATAATGTTTATGACATGGTACTAAGTGATATAGAAAACAATAAACTTTTAAAAAGTTCATAAGAAAGTATAAATTAACTTTATTTTATTATTCACGAAGAACAAGGAACAAACGAGTCAAGTCAGACATGACATATGGGACTTCTTATATCACTTTTAATTCCGTGAGATTTCCATTGTTCACCACTTATTTATTGCACGTGGTGTACTGTGTACTGAAAATTGATATATATTATCATGATTATCTTTATATTCATGGTATTATGTGATTAATTTGGTGATTATTAACTTTTGGTCTTATGACTCAATTGATTACAACGTGCTACGAGGTTTTCATTTCACTTTTTATTCCCGTGGGAATTCATGCTACATTTTACACTATTCCACTTTGTGTGGTGTATGTACTGCCCATGATTGTATTATATGGGTAATATAATTCAATTTATGGTTATTTACATATTAATTTTTTGATCCTTCTCTCATGGGGTGTATGTTTTGTATGTTACCAAATCGGTAAGGGAACCTTTCACCCTTCTCATTTTTAATAGACTTCTTTTTGTTATGTATTTTAATTTACATATTCTTATGTTGGTATATGTTCTTTTATATCCATATTTCTATAAATTATATGTTCACCCTTTTTTCTCTCAACAACTCATTTTCTGAATTTTAAAAGGACGTCGTTAGGCTGTCGAATTTCTGTAAGGGAAACTTCTTCACCCAGTTTCAATTCCTAGGATTAAACTTCTAATTCTTGATTATGTTGTGCTAAAATTTTTTGTGAATAACCTATTATTCACTTAACACATAATATCCACTTATATTGGGTGTATTTATATTTTTAACACATAATTATGCAATTTATTTATCCTTAATCTATGTTTACTCTCTTTATAAGTTATTTTGTCTCAATTTACATTCCATTGGGACTTCAATGTATTTATGCACAAATTCACTCTTATATGGTATATATACTGTCATTTTTCATATTATATCATGAACCCTTTTATTCTCAAGATATTATAATGTTCTTATTAAATTTTATTTGTCAATTATTTGTTTTCACGTGTCTTTCATTTTATTGAAACCTCTTTAACTGAAATATCATTTTAAATTTTTTAAAGGTTTATTCTTATATATATATCATTAATGTACATTTTTTAATAAAATATATGCTAGTATTTATTTATATGGACATTAATGTTTTAAAATGAAAATTTATTTAAAAGCTTCAAAGTGGTATGGGTCACTTTTATTCAAAAATAACTTTATTAAATGTTTTAAATGGTTTTGAAAATTGTTTGATAAAGAATTTTTTATTTCAAAATAGTGATTTGATATAATGATATTGGAATTTGGAAATTTTTTATTTTCTATATGCTTGGGTTATTTGTTATGATTATAGTTAATGGGAATTTTTTATGTATACGGATGGTCCTGTGATAAACCTAGGGCGGGTGAGCCCGAGATTACTCTCCAATGCATTAGGTAATGTGACAGAGGAAAACATGAATGTTTACCCAAAGAGATTTAGGTAATATACTCTGATGGGTATTCCAAATGTGACTCCCTATGTTTTTGTGATAGCTATAGTGTAAGTTTGATATGGATTCCATAAGTTACCATTACGATTCATGATTTCTATCGCTTATTCATTACTCTTATAAACTCATGAGGTATGTTATGATTGGAAAGTATGGTTTCATTGATTTTTATTTGGGATAATGTTTCCTTTCATTATTTTATAACACATATTGAGCTTTTTATATTCATACAAATATTTGAAATGAATTTCACATGACATAAAGATGAATAGTGTTAAGGATTGGATCAGGGAAAATTTCAGCAGTCTAAAACTTGGAACTAGACAGGACATTATTTTAAGATTTTATATTTTATAAAAAAATTTATAGTGATTAGAATTATTTAAATGTAATATTCATGTTGTTATTTAAATTTTATGAACTGATTCTCTAAAACTCTAAACCTGAAAAGACCCTCAATGTGAATTATCCATTTAATTGAACAATATGTAATGTTTATAGCCGGGTCCTTATAATAATGATGGATGTAATTAATTTATATAATAATTAACACATGATATTGATTTATGAAAAATTATCATTCCATCCACTTCTTTACCCTTTGAAAATTGAGTGAAATATATCATTGCTCGTTCGTGTGTACGACCTACCAACTCCACGATGAGATGCGATTCAATGTCAATTTTCACCATTCAAGAATGATTCTAAAATTTTATATAACGAATAAATAGGATATAAATTCCCTTAATGTTGTTATGTAGATGAAGTTACTATAACCTATAGAAAATAATCTGGATATACATGATAAAACATGCTTAGAAAACATTAAGTGATCAATACACCAAATAAGGGTAACGATGAAATATTTTTGACAAACAATTGATAAGATGATATATGATGGTTATATATGATATCATAAATTTTAAAATGGATCAATTATAAATTAATAACAATACTTAAACAATTATAATATACTCTAAATCACCTTCGACTATATGAGAGCCTAACGAAAAATATTTTCATCTGAATTTTATTGATGTGGGATAAATGGATAATTCATCACATATTTATTTTTTATGGTGTATATACAAATACATTAGGATAATATCATAAATATAGAAACCATAATGGTAATTAATGTTTTATTTTAATTTTTGGGTTATATGATTCATTGATTAACAAGTGGTTGGGTTTTATTAAAAAATCTCATCATATTTCAGGATAGTTTATGTTTAAGTCTCCACTGGGGAATATTTTTCTTCAATATTTATGTTATCCAAAAATTCATTCAAAAATATTTTAAAATTAATTGTAAATTTTTGATTTTTAGATAAATTATTTGTTAATTTTTACAAATTATTTATAAAGGAATCGTCATTTCATTTTCAAAATAAGTCCCATTTTTATTTTTTTGAATAAGTAAAAGGATTCCTCATTTTAACAACTACATCAAGAACATAATTCATTACCTCCATGTGAAATAAAATGATTTATAAATTTTTTTTAATAACAAATGGATATTTTTGAAAAATATTATTTTCATAATGTTTTGTATAATTGTAGTTTTTGAAAAATAATTTCAAAGTGAACAAGGATATTTTCCTCAAGAATATTTTTAATGTTTTTTTAGTCATCAAGGAATTAATATAATTATTATAATTATGATCAATTGGTGATATTTTTTTATTGATTACATCGTTATGATTTTATCTGACCGATTATGATAATTTTAACTGTACGTGTATAATTTGGATATTTCTCACCTTATTTATATGAATTTTTTATTGATATATATGTGGATGGGGGAAAGTACTGACATTTTATATGATAGTTTTAAATACAAATTTTTACGATGATTATGATTTTCACAATTAATATGAGGAATTAATTTGACTTCATAAGTGTTGGTTAGGGCTCGCTATATATCCTTGATGAATTGATAGATTCCATGAGACAAACTTGATTAGGATTGGGTCGAATCCATACCCATTTGTTTGTAGTTCTTGGGAATAGAATTTTAAAAATGTTTTAGATATCTTGAATTAACTATTACTTCATGATGATATTAGTTATTGATATTCCATGTGATTATTAGACTAATATAACATACATATTTATGTTTCATTCTTATGTGGTTATTTATATGGAATTAATTGATCATATTTTATTAAATCCATCTTATGCTCCATTTTTTTAATTAAATGGAAGGTGTTTATTTTAATTAACTTTCCACAATTATTTAATCTTATTTATAATAGATTTCACACTATATGTGCCATTTCTGAGTATCTAAGGTCACCCCATTCATATGTTTTATTTATATCTAGGATACCCAGAAGATCATTATGACTTGTATGAAGGGTTAAGATAAGAGCATAATGTTATTATCAAAGAAAATTATTTTTAATTGAAAAATTACATTAAAATATGTATTTAGATTACAAATAATAACAAAATATTTTTCCTTTTTGGATGAAATTAATTCTATCTGTTATCAATTGAATAATGTAAAGAACTATATCTATGATACTGGGGTATGGGAATTTACATCATCAATTATTTCAAATTGATTTAAATTATAATTTAAATTAAATACTAATCTATCCAAAATGCATCAACGTAAAATGAAGAGAAAATATGATGGGTTTTATTTGAAAAATGAATGAAATGAAAAAAATATTACTTAGTATTGGTAGTGGATTATTATTTTTAAATAGAATGTTGGAAATTGGGATGTACAATGAAATGAAATTTTTTACACTTTTCATTTTTAATGTTTGAGAACAAGGGATCATAGCTATTTAGTGGTTATTGGGAAAAAAGATAGGATGGCAATTTCCTAGAAACAGAATTATGATTTACAGAACTAACGAAATACTAGTTCGATAACTATTATCTCTAATTAGATATCGATGGGCCCGATTTTTTGTGAGACTATGGGTTGTGTTTACAAATATTTCCCGGATCACTAGTATGAGATGTGTATGGATCATATAAAATAAAAATATCATATCAAAGTGAAAATGACTACAGTTCTTTTTGTAACTTTTTTGATTATGAATTATTTTTTATTATGAGACTATTATTATCATGATAAATATTTTTACAAACTATTTCATTTAGAGTGATTATTTAATCAATTTTTGAAATGGTTTTGATAATATGAAATGAAAATCATCTTTGTTTTTAAATATGGAAATGTAAATTCAGTCATAATTTATTAAATATAAAATTATTATTTTTTGTAACTTTTTAATATTATTAAGAATCACATTGTTATACCTTGCTGCGTTTTTTAGCTCACACACTACCTTTTTATTCAGGAATTTATATATTTTATCCTTAATGGTCTGAGAAATGTGATATAAGTTATCAGAAGATATGGATTCTCATCACCCATTGGGGCACGGAGTGACATGACCTTTGGGTTGTATGTTAATATTATTATTATCTCATACATTGATGATGTAATATTTGGTTTTTTTATATTCAAGTTTGGTTTCTTCAATTTCCTCCTTTTTAGTATTTTATCATACAGATATATATCTATTCCTATAATTTTTTTGAGGAAAAATTGTCCCAATTTATATTGTGTGGTATGAAGTTCAAGTCAAAAAATACTGGGGATCAAGAAAATTTTTAACCTACATTAGATATAGATTATTTAACTAGGTATCAGGGTATCCATGCTGGTTTTTTACACAACATGGATTTATATTGAACTATATGATAGATAATAAAAGGGAACTTTTGGGATAGTTCACATTTTAATGTGAACTAGAATCTATACATGGATAAAAATATCACAAAGTGACTTGGTAAATTATGATTAACATTAAAGGAAAATCCTAGTATAAGGATCCATCCTTAAAAATGTATCCCATTATATTTGAATTAGTCCACCATTTTTTCTTATATTTAGTGCCTATATAGATTTGACTTGAAAATAGAGGTGGGGGAATTTAATTATATGATATTATAAAGTTAATGAGTCATATAATTGATGAAAATATTATTCCTATAAGATGACTGGCGTAATAAATATGTTTGTGAGGCTTCTAGGCTAGCAGAAATTTTAAAAAAATCTACTTTAGGATTCTTAGAGAAAATTCAATATGATCTGATAAAACCAAGCATTAGAAGCATTTTATATAGATATATCTCACACAAAAATGTGAGGTGTTGTCTTTAAAATCCACATGGAATTAATTTGAATGTTTTATGTTGAACTCAATGGTTATATATATATATATATATATATATATATTAAGTCCATATACTCGAAGACAATAATTCATGTAGTATTGTGTTGAATAGAACGAACCATGACGTTATTGAATAATTTCTCATAGTGAGGAATAATAATTAATAAAGATTAACATCACATTGACAAGACATATTGTTTTTCATTTAACATCACGTGGTAATGTTTTAGGGCTATATAGATTAATGTTTTTCAACTAGTAATTTTATTTTTTATTCTATTGAATCATTTGAACTAGATGTGTTTCATATTTTTCTACGTCATTCGGTAAGAAAATAAAATTTTATGTTGAAAATATTGTGAAATGGATATGATACTAACATAACATATCATTATTGAATAATTTAATATGTCATGGGCATGAATTATATGCAAGTTTCATAATTCATGATATATTCTTATTGTACAAAAACCATCCTCAACATTCTTCTAGAGAAAATCCTTCAATACATGGAATCCTAAATTGTAATAAATAATAATCTATGGTATGGAATGTAATTTAAAATTTTATTCGTGGAATGATACATGGGAATCTTGATAACGTTAATATTGAGAATATATTTCTCTAGTGGATACAAAATATATACAATCTGATGTTTTACATTAATTAATATTCCATATTTCATCTTTTAATGATAATTGGGTGACTCAAATTCATTTTCATATATCCTTTATTCTTTTTGGGGTGGTAACATTACTGTAGGGTATATTCATAAGTCAGTTTCACTAATACTTCCCTATCTACCATCTTCTTAAACCATTAATTATAGTAAATTACATTGTTGATTATATAATAGAGAAGGTGATGGTAGGGGTAGAATCATCCTCAACTCCTTGTATTCCATATTTTCGATTTATTATTCTTGAGAGTTATATCAAAACATTATCAATGGCATGCGTAAAATACCTATATAATTATTTAGCAACAAGAAATATTTATTTCATTAACTGTCCCCATATGATATACAACCACACTAGTTCCCCTTCATAGGGATGGTGATTATGAATTTAGGCTATATATACTAATGAGATATCCAATTGACTATAGGACATTGAAACTCCTAGAAACTCTATACTAACAACTGATGTTTAACAGAGTGTAGAGTTCACCCAATGAGTTAGTGGAAGTTATGGTTATATCCATAGTCATGTTGACTATGATAAGGTCGAATGGTGTTTGGAATTATCCTAATATAAGGGTAAATAATATAAAAAATACACCAGAAATATGTAATTCGAAACATCACTAAAAGGAGAACCTATATTGGACAAATTTGGTTAATCATCCTAAGAAAATAATCCTAGAATTATTCACAAAAATATTTTCTTGGAGTTCTTTATTCTTTCATCAAAGTTATTTGAGATGTTCATTAGTGTAAATATCCATGTAATCATTAATCTAATGATGAGATGAATTCATAGTTACATCATTTTTGTTTTAAATTTTAGAACAAGTTTATAGTGATCTATGTCTCAACATGGAACCCAGATATCAGATATTATTTTTTGAAATCGGGCATGTTCCCATTCAAAATTATAGTCTAATAACTCATAATTTTCAATAATGTCTACTGTATAGGTCATAAAAATAACACTGAGTACCATTTCTATAATATTGTGGGGTTATTATCAGTCAAATACATTGATTAGTAAAATTGTAGGAGTTTAAAATCATTTGAAAAGTAGTCTAGTTAAAATAACTAGGTCAAAAGTCCTAATATCTGGTTGATATCATGTTGATAGAAATTAAGGTGAGCTAGTTCTCCTCTTAAATTAGGTATCTCATTTTATGGATCTATAATCTATTTTCCATTTGGTTAGAAAATTCTCATTTCATATATGATTATTGTATTAAAAATGATAATAATTACCCAGTCCTTGTGGACTAGGTTTCTCCATGGGATTCCATAGTGACCAAGGATTACTATGATGGTTCATGAAAATTATATCTAGAGGTGATATATATAATTCTCTATCCCATTTTCAGGACACATTAATTGTCCTTAGTAGTGTTAGTTGTTGAAATTGATATATACCTTCTCTAGGGTTTTATTTGTTGAATACCCCTCCCCCTCCAATTAGGATCTCATTTTGGTTTCCATGGTTTAGATTAATGAGATAAGGATAACATCCTCTACTGATTTCTATAGTAGTTGGGTCACACATAGATGATGATGACTACGGTGAATATGATACCTTATGTGAATATTAAAGGAGTTTTCATCCACATTAAAGGTGTTATTTTATAATTCCTTAATATATGGAAGGCATGTATTGTATTTATCTATGGAAATACCACCTAAGATGTTGGATGAGGAAACTAGAGCCACATTATTCTCTACGACATGTCATGGGTAATTAAGCCTATCAGGATTCATCCACTAGAGTATTCTATGAGCTTTATCCATATCAAGGATGAAGTTGTTTAGTAGGTTCTCTCAAAATATAAGATTCTTGTACATTCAATGTATGTTTTTTGTTGTAAAAAAATATTACTTTAGGTATGTGGCAACCATAGAGGACAATGAGTACAATTAAATTTTAACCAAGTAATGTATAGAATAATTACTAGATATGTGGGATCCATTTTATCAAATAGTATTGGAACACATTATAACCTTAAAATATTAAATTTAGTTATTCAGTAATCCATATTGGTATAGGTAGAAAAGGAAACCAAGAAACATGTTGGTGCAACATGTTATGTAAGAGGTTTTTTTTGATAAATCACTTTCAAAAATTAATTATTCAATATTTTTCATTTTTTAATTACAAAAGGCTTTCCATAGTTAATAATTTCACATTATGTTCTCCATATTTTCCCCAATAACCGAGAGTAGATTCCATCCTAGTGATTGATTGTGGTGGGCTTTGTTTAGTTACTATATCATTTCAATCTTGCTTAATATATCATTTTTAAAAGAAACACTCTATTGGTTCTTCATCGATAACTGGATACATTATTTATTTCCGACGTTATTAAATTATTTAATTTGTCATATTGATGAATCTAATGAATTTACATTGGTCTATACTATGTGATATTTTTACCAACACACCATGATGGGTGGGAACTAATTCCCAATCATGGGATCTCATATAGATATATGACATCTTCTTAAATCCATAACAAATCTTAATATTGGATTTGGTAGCCATGTTCGAATGATAATATCTAAACCATATTATAATGAGAATATATATATATATATCACCTTTTCACCTTTATTATATTATTATTACATGATTATTTTCCTTACAATTGTAATAAATAAATTTAGATTTTATCACCATCCTTGCAGGTGGTTTCCATTATAGAATTGTTATTGAACCTCAGAGTGGAATCTAAAATATTTGATAAGAATAATAATCAACTACCGTGTATTCTAAATGATGATAAAATAAATGGTTTTTATGGTATAATGATATATGTTTGATACGGAATTTTGAATATGAGTGTTCAATATTATAATTCATTATGAGTATGTCTGATTTAACGAAAAAAGGGGTGTACTGTATAATTAAATATGTTTGTAGGCCCCTATTTGAGGTATTTATATCCTAATAATGGAAAATTCATCATATATCTTTATTAACATTTGAATAGTGATTTGTGGGTGTAATAATAGATAGAAATTTTATAATAACATTTACATGAAATTGTAGGAATTAATTCCAATGGATTTTACACACATGATATTTTACGTGATTCTTTATTAATAGTGAGGATAGTTGAAGAGAAAGGGGATCCCATTGGGTATTACCCTATAAAAGGTTACCCATATTGGGATTTTTCATATTTTTTACATAATGATTATTCCCTAAGATAAATATGTTTATTAGTCTAAAGGTTAATATTGATCTTCGAGAAAAAATTAATTTTTTCCATAAGGTTAATTGGAATTTGAATGCTATATATGTGGGAATTGTGGTTTAATTTGAAATATGTACACATGAAATTATCAGTGAAAAACTATTGAATATGGGGCTAGTTCATTGAAAAGGATTCCAAAATATCATGTTTCTAACTAAAATCATATTATTAATAGTTTACATTTTCCTTCATTGGTAATGGGAAATAGAGTATGCTTAGACTCATCGAGAGTATGAACATACGATTCATAAAAGTTGGAATATTTGGGGACTAATTAAATGGATGATTTAATATAGGAAATACCTAATAGTGGTATTTAATGTTAATATCATGATGTATGGAAGTTCAAAAATGATATATCTTAACAGAAGGCATATAATAGAGGTCACATGGTGAAATATTATACCGAGAAAATATTATAAAATACTAAGGGGGAATCATGAATTGAGTTTCTTGATAGAATTGTATGGGATTAACCCATAGATGATGCATTTGTACGGATATATTAATCAGCTACGGATGAACTATATATTATGATATATTCATAAAAGAATTTAAACTTACGATATAGAGTAATAGGTTGATTAATACATGTAGATACCCAATTAACATATTCATTCTTTATCCTCTGATGGATGAAGGAATATTACCATGAACTAAATATTGTATTTTTTTATGAAAATGATGTACTCTAGGGATAATGTGAAAAGGGGACCATAAATTTCATTACAGTGTATTGGTTTATCACATGACCATGTTGGGATAATTTTATTATTTGACTATATGGGGTCACATTCTCATATGTGACTGCTTAAATTAGGGTGAATGACTAGGGTACAATTCAATGATTTATTTCCTATGGATTATGAATCTCTATATGAATATGGTTTATGTATTAGGATCATATAAACTAATTAGGGACACATGATCTGTAGAAATAATCCAATGATGAATTATAAAGAATATTGAAATCTAATATATTAGTATGGAATTTCAATAAATAGGTCCGAAAGATATATCCACCCAAATACTCCTCATTTAAAGTGGATTCATATCAATTGCCAATATCACAAATAAAAAGGGTGTTAGATGGAATCTAAAAATAGATGATTCACGTAAAAAGAGGGTGTACATAAAGGTTATCATAAATGATCCCCAAGGATAATGACTGAATTATATGAAGAGAATGAATATCAGAGTGTGTGATTTTATACATAAAAAGGGATCACGTGCCTACAGAAATATTGGTGAATTATGTTACTGAGGGTTCACATGGGCACAATTTAATGATATAATTGTATAAATAGATATTGTGGGGATGAAATATGAAGGGTTTAAAAACATATGTTAAATGAATATAGGTTATTTTGCATTAGGGCGTCACATGATGACTAAATCACAATAGAAATACCAAATATATAGTTGGCCATGTGATGATGATTCCCTATGTTATCAGGGAAGTCTCTATGAAATAAGTAACTGGATCTCCCTCAGCTCCATGTAATTATTTCTCCAATTCCTCTCACCTATTTTATGTTTATCCAAACACATACACCATTATAATGGGTTCTGACCGAGTTTTATATGTGAGTGGATCTTAGATCACAACACATTGAGTTTTTATAAATCCAAAAGTTTAAAAATTTGGTATTAATGAAAAAATTATCATGTTAGGCCCATCATGTGTCACTAATTGACCAAATTATTGATCCACATGTCTTAATAGAGACATGTTATCCTTGTTTAATAATGAGATAGTTTATCATAGGCTCATCACATGAATTAATATGAGATGAAACACCTTCCATCACAGAAAACATATACATGGGGAATCACATGAAATACAATTATGATGATATGATATTCTTGAGGAAAAGTTTTCCCAAAGACCTACCACAATGCTATGGAGGTCTCTTGATTTTTTATTTCCATCAATGATTTAAAATTCATTCAAAACATGTGGTAACCACTCATACTTTAAAAAGACTCATGCATGAAAGGAATAAATTTCAATGTTGGTGTCTTAGTTTCAAATCACTTCTTTGTTTCCTTATATTTCCTAGTATGGATGGATAGATCAATTATCACAAAACATTAAATCACAATAACACCTCAAACCACCATTGATCGAATAATAATGATGTTAGAATGTTATAGATTATTTTTCTTAGGAGGATAGTATTATTTATATATTTTAAAATTAGGGTAATTATTTCTTGGACTTGTGATTCCCACATCATATATAACATTGTATGTCGTTAGATTTACAAGTGATCTAATTCCACTATTACTGTTACACCTAGAAATTTTATGAGATATATTATTTTTATTTTCCTTTATGTCTAGTGTTATATTCTACACAAATATTATCTTTCTCTATATGCACCATCTTATTAGCTTGTTGTATATGCAACATTATTCATTTCTTGTGTTACACACACTTTCAAGTTCTTTCGATAGAATTCATTTCATGCAACATTTTGTATAGATTTTTTGTTATTTAGAAATTAAATATGATTTTATTATATTAAATTCAATACCAAATAATTATTGTACTACACACAACACTTACTGGGCTTGCGTTACATGCATGAGCAACCTTCCTCGATATCTTGTGATATACGCAATACCATGTTTTACTAAAGAATAATAAATTATTGAAATTTTATTATTTAATGGGGTGTAAGATAGATGTTATGAATATTATTAACCTATTTTTGAATTTATATAACATTAAAATTTATATAATATATTTTATAGAACATGATATAAAAACAAAATAATCTTTTTTGTATAAAGAAAGTACGTTTAAAAAAATGATGTTTTGTCACCATTTGATGGAAAACCCATTTTAAACCTAATTTTTAACAATATTATATATTAAATTTAAAAAAAATAAAATTATTCTTTATATTTAAGGGATAGAAATATAATTATGTTTATATTTTAGTAATTTTCTGAAAAAGATCATTTTTTAATAAATTTATAAAAATACCACATTTTATGTCAAAACATCCTTTACATCTAATTTATTTAAATAGTTAGATTGTGATTATAATATTTATAAAGTTTAATTAGATTATATTTTTAAAATTTAACCAATTTTTATCATTGTAAATAATTTCACTTATAAACTAAACGTAAACAAATGATAGTCTTTTGGTATTTATGACTTCTTAAAAAACCAATTTTTTGTTTTGAAAACAGGAATTAATTTTAAAGTAATTAATAAAAATATATTTTTTGAATTTGAAAAAATGGATTCCATATTTGGAATCATATGTTTAAAATTGTGTAAATAGGTACATTTTATTTTTTGACATTATGAATAGTATCATTAGTAATTATTTTTCTTACCATGGTGATAGGGTATATCTGGTAAATATGAATAAAAATTTATATTTTAATAATATTAAACTACCCTAAAACATGTTATAATACTTCTGGATGAGATATATCCAACCATTGGTATACTTGGGTCTATTTTTGGATCCCATGAAACCACATGGATATGAAAATTACATTCTATAAAAATTTATTTAAAGTGGAGATAAAAATTAAAAAAACTTGTATCTTTCTAATAAATCGATTTTAATGTGGGGTTATACATACGATAAAATAAAAATAAATTTTAATTGGAAATATAAAAATATTTCCTAAATCATGGAGTTTTATTTATTATTTTTCACAACAAATAAATAAATTCATTTACGACACAATTATGATTTAGTGATTACCATATTTATGATTAATATAAATAAATTAGATAATAAATATTAAAAAAATAATTTGGAAACTTTTTATGCCATAAAATAATATTATGGATGATTATAACTTTTTATCATTGGTTTAATGATGATTTTTTGAATTAATCAGGTTTTTATTGATTTAAAAGAGTCATGATATGATTAGTCTAAAATGAATTTTCTAAGAAAAATCTTTTTTATTAAATGATATCATTTTCCTAAAAATTTGTTATTCAATAAAATGACATAGTTAATGTCTAAAATTTCATTAATGAACCACATTTGGTTTAATTAGAAATTTATAGTTACTATATGAACCATATAATACGTGTATTCAAGTAGACATTGTAAGAGTTAACTTAGATAAATAATTGTTAAAGCTAAAAGATAAAGCTAATTTTGAAAAATAAACTTGTATTAATCTTATTGGTTGAGTGTATTTAGAAAAATACTCAACTTTTCTTTGAATTAAATGAGTTCTAGAGCTTTTGAAACCAAATATGATACTATAATAAAATAATATTTCGTGCTTTTTTCTAAAGTGACCTCACCTCTCTTATAAATGGACACCTCTATTTCACATATACTAACTCCTCTAAAGTCTTAGGGTTCGGCTAAAACCTTCCCATTTATCCTCCAAACCTCCATCACTTCAACTTGGTTTTCTATTTTTGGGATTAAATCCATCCTAAGGATCCCTTTTGTTCAAATAGAAAGAAATCACCCGAAGATGAGGAAATCATTTTATCCCTTCTTTCAAAGTTCTTTTCTTATTATAATTCCTCTTTCTATGATTATTCCATAATAATTTCATAAATACAATATATTATACATTAAGAGTTTTTATTATAATTTTGGGAAAATCATTTACCTTCTTTTTGTCCATCATACGATTAACAATATCACAATGAGAGCATACGTACGACTTACGATCTCCTTGTTGTGGTGTAATTTGTTATTCAAAAATACTTTATTAGGATATGTATAATGATGAGAATAATGGATTTAAATAATAAATATAACATGATAAATGATTCTTTAAAATTTTTACACCATCCAATTATATATCATTTAACCATCAAGAGAATTATATCATCTCTCATGCATACGTACGACCTACAGAATCCACGACGTGGTGAGATTCGTTCTCCATGTTAAAAACTCTATAAAAACTATAAAATATATATGTAGAGTAAAAATAATAATTATAAACACAATTTAATGAATAAAATAAATTCTATTCATAACAAACATGACTTATACAGAATAATAAGAATGGGAAAATGAATCAGTTAACACCTGAAATAATGATATTATTGATATACTATTAACGAAATGGTATAATAGGATCATATATTATAACATAAATATGTATATGATTATATAATAATTTAATAAAAATATTTATCCATTATAAAATAGGTGACCACATACTCAACTAACTAAAAGTACAAGGTAAGACTTAATTTTACAATATCAATTTATCTAAGATTGTTTATACGTCGATATTTACTGGGGGTATATTTATCATCCATATACATGTTTTCTAGAAATTTTCTCATAAAAAATTTACTATTATTATATGTATGATTAAATAAATCTTTACCCATTTTGACTTTTAATATATTGTAAGGAAGGAATCACTATTTGTTTTACAATACAAGGTACTTTTTGACTTTTCTAGAAAAAGAACAAGGATAATTATTTTAACATATATGGATTGAACAGATTTTTAAATCTTCATAAATACATATTTCATATAATCATCCTATAATTGATTCAATTTTATATTCAAACATATTAATTTTTTTTAAAATGTACTTGTATTTAGGGAAATGAAATCATTTTTGAAGAAGAAAGCTTATTTTACTCTAGAATTATGTTCATGTGTTTTATCAAAATTATTTCCCATTTAAGATTACATAGGGTCATATTTGTATTACAATTATTTCATTAATTTTATTATGTTTATGATGGAATTATTTTATATAATTTATTTATTATTAATGGATTATTGTACGATTGAATATTGTTTAAGAAACCCATTTTATTTCATAGGTTATGCTATGATGAATGGTTTATGTTTTTGTGGAACATGTAATAATGATTTATTTATGAGATGGGTTATAACTATATCTATATATAATTCATTGGGTAAAGATTTATATCTAATGAAATATATATGACTAGAACATAAAATAAATATTATTCAGTACTACATGGTTGGATTGCGAGTAAACATGGTTTATTAATGGACATTTTCTACTATGGTGGTCTTTGAAACAATTATTTGGCTACAATGTAAGTCATCTTATGTGATTATTAGCTATCCAAAATTACATTTTTTATGCCAATGTTTTTCTATCGTGGGAAATTTTATTTTTTGATTTATACCTTATGTACTGCCAAGATTTATTTCATGACTGATGATTTTGATGTGTAAACTTTATGTTTAATGTTTTTAATTTCAAATTTCTTGAGGATTGTTTCCTGTTCTCCATGTTCATCCTTAGCATTTAAGCTCACAAATTTAAAATTTTCTTTTCACCAGGATATAAAGAATCCATTTTGGTAGGAAAAAAACTGGGGAAGATCTTTATGGGAGATGTTGAAGATATTTCACCAAGTTAGAAGATTATGTTCCAAGATTCAAAATACAGTAAACTAATATAGTCCTTAGGAAACTTTTTGTATCTTGTATTAAGTATTTTTAGAAAGTAATTTAATTTCCAAATATGTCAAGCTTCGTTCTTTTCAGTTGGTATTAGAGTGAATTTTTAGTAAACATTTGCAACTAGGATGGGAAAATATTATCGAGATCCCTATAGTCATTTCTAGGGTATGTATTGGGATATCCCTATGGTTACATATAGGTATATGTTATAGTCCTATAATTATGTCAAGGATCATGAATAACCTGGGATTAAAACAAATATGTTAGATATTGAATGTAATCCACCTTGATAATTTTTTTCCTAATATAATCATTTCCTCTAACTCTATTCATTTTGGGTCTTAGAAAATGGATGGAAACATGAAAATTCATGTTAATGGAGAATATGATGGATAGTTGAATGATGTTCTAAACGGGAAACCAAATGAAACGAGATTTGGATGGTGGAACATCATTTTTATTTCTAATCATAAATCTCATAATATGATCAATAATATAATATTTGGTAAGTTTCTTGACCCATCTAATAAGAGAAAGATGTAGTTTCATTATGATCATAGAGGAAATAATGTTCAATTTTCCTCATGTAAATCATGTGGGTATTGGAATAAAAGAGATTGTTTCAAAGAAATAGAAGTTGCTTTCTATGTGGAAAATATGGAAACAAAGATAGTAATTACAATGGAAAATGTTCACTTAACACATCAGACAAGGATAATGGTATTTCTAAGACATAAATGATGGTAAAATGTTTTAAATGAGGAATGTATGGGAATTATTCAAGTCGATTCCATAATGTAAAATCTCATGAAGAGGATAAGCATGGTTTTTTGTGAAATATTTATGTTTCTAACTATGAGGTGAGTACAAATGATATGTGACATAAATGAAGTGTTAAGTAATAAAATGATGAACCTCGGTCAAAGGATTAAGAAGGTAGTGGAATGATTGTATATTTATCAAGAATCATCTTGTATAAGTAATTTAATGGTACAATGGAATAAAGAATCATCTAAAGATATTTACAATATTTATTTTCCTTATGTATTTGAAAGTATACGTTGAATGGTACTGGTAATAATGAAAGGTTATTCAGATATTTTTTTAAAGCCCATGATATGCCTATAATGAAGGGACAAATAGATAATGAAATATTTGATAGTATTAATGTCCTCATGAGTGATATAAGGACATTGTTATATCATGGTTTGATTATATTGAATTTTTGAGATTTTTGGTATGTGGAATGAATTAATTTTGATATAATGCATTTTTCACCATGGTTCTATAGTAATTCATGTTATTATCACGTATCAAGAAAATACATGATTCACAATTTTGAAATGTGACAACCACATAATACCAAATGAGATATGGGAGACAATTCTTATGTTGATTTGGATCGCCAACTTATAATATTTTATATTTTTAGTTTTTGGACGGATTTTAATATTATCCATTTATGGATAGTATACGTTATATTCAGATTTATGTTTGTTAGATTAATGAATTGTCTCAGTATCGGTGGACTTGTGCATATTTGATAACATGTTCTAACATTTTTTTTGAGACGGATGGAATGACCGATCATTATATCACATAATCTGCTAACACTAATAGAATAAAAATTTCAACTTTATTTCTTTAAATAAGAGATGAAAATGAAATTTTTCATAGAACGTCCAATGATGAGATAGAACTGAAATCAATTAAGTATTTATTAATACGTAAATATTCATAAACTATAGAAAAATGATATTGAAACCAATAATGTTATCATGGTAACTTCATATCTGATGAATCTAATGGTCCATTAAATAATCCCATATTTATGGCTTTCTGGTAGTTAGTATTATCCTATCCCGTTTCTTTATAATTACACATCAAAAATTGATTATTATATTTCTCTTATATATCCATGTTTTCACTAATTAAAAATTTTCTCCTATGTGGAAAACCATTGATGAGTTACTTTGGGTAACTGTTATGTTCTTAACATTCATTTCTAAAATGATGTTTGAGTACCCCGTTTTACGAATGTGTGATTCCATGAATGAAAAATTCTTATAGAAAATCATTTATATCCTTGAAGAATTTTGATGGAGAAATTAATTTTTTGGGGTAGAATGTAATACCTTAAGATTTTATGAGACATAATATTTTTAATTTGATTTATTTCTTGTGTTTTACGCTATAACAAGATTAGATTTCACTATACGCTAGACCATATTAGCTTATTGTATATGAAACACCATTCTTGGCTTGTATTAGACACAATTTCTAGTTCTATTGATAGAATTAATTTAACAAAACATTGAGTATATATTTTCATCGATTTATAGAAGAACTATGTTTGTATTATGATATACAGAACACAAAATTAGGATTTAACTACATTAAACATTTACTTGTCTAGCATTAAACACAAGAGCGACCTTCCTCGATAGCTTGCGTTGTACGCAATACAATGTTTCACAAACCAATGATATATTGTTAGAATATTATTATTTAATGGGATATAAACTAGAAGTTATGAATAGTATTAATCAAAATTTGAATTTTATATAACATTAAAATTAGTTTAATATATTTTATGGAAGATGATATAAAGACAGAAATAGTTTTTTCTGATAAAAGATGTACTTTTTCAAAAAATGACGTACTGTCACCTTTTGACGGAAGAAAAATTTTAAATCAAGTTTTTTATAATTTAATACATTTTATTTTAAAAAATATAATTATTCTTAGGAATTTGGACATAAAAAATTACTTATATTTATTTTTTAGTAACTTTATGATAATGTTCATTTTATAATGAATAGTGAAAAAATACCGTATTTTAAGACCAAATAGACTTTTCATATAATTTATATATTTTGTAATATTGTACATTTAATTGGTTTTAAGGTTTAATTGGATTATATTTTTATCATTTAATAAAAGTTTTGTTATGATTGTAATTTCACTTTTAAATTAGACAAAAACAAATGTCAATATTTCGATAGTTATTACTTGTTAAAAATAAGTTTTTTGGTTTTGGAAAAGGGAATTAAATTTAAAGAAGTATTATATATTCAGTGTTTTTAATTTGGAAAAATGGATTCCATATTAGGAATCAGAAGGTTAAGCTTGTTTAAATAGGTACCTTTTAATTTTCAAAATTATGAATAGTAACTTTAGTAATTGTTTTTATTTAATATGGTTAAAGGGTAAATATGGTAAAAAAGGGTAAAATATAATATTATAATAATATTTAACTACCCAAACACATTTTTTAATCCTAATTGATGAGATATAACGGAAGATGTGCATCCATGGGGCAATTTTGTGACCCCATGAACCAGTTGGACATGAAAATATAATTTTATAATATTTTCTTTAATGTAGTGAAAAACAAGAAATAAACTAGTATCTTCATAATTAATAAAGATTAATATGGGATTATATATAAGATAAATTCTATTATAAATAGTAATTTTAAATATAAAAATATTTCCTATATAATGGTACTTTATTTATAAATTCTACAGACAAAATATATAAATTTATTTATGACACAATGAGGATGTAGTGATTACATTATTAATGAATGATTTAAATAAATGAGATTATAAATATTAAAATATATTTATTTTGGAACTTTTTATGCCGTAAAATAATTTTATGGATGATTATGGATTGTTCTCATTGAATTAATGAGTTTTTCCAAATAATCAAGTAGTTATGGATTTTTAAAAAGTCATGATATGAATAGTATAAAAATGGGTTTTTAAAACAAATACTAATTTTTGAAATGATATAATAGACCTGAAAATATATGATTTGGATAATTGAATTATATTATGTTGAACATGTCATTAACAAACAACCCTATATTTTATAGGCATTTTATAGTAACTATATTAAACATTTAGTATGGATATACTAGAAGACGTGGTTAGAGTTAAATTATTTAAATAAGGGTTAAATATTAAATTTAAGGTTAAATTTGTGACCAGAACTTTTATAAAACGTATTGGTTGAAATGATTCAGAAAAATAATTATCTTATAGTAGTATTAAATTAGTTTTGGACCTTTTTATTTCAAAAATAATTTTATAATAAAATAATATTTCATGAATTTTCCAAAAGTTCCCCTTCACCTCCCTTATCAAATGGGAACCTCCCTTTATATTTAACTGACTCCTCTAAAGCCTATTGGATTGGAAACAACCTGCCTATTTATCATACCAAACTCCCTAACCTCATCCTAGAGTCATAATGTTGGGAAAACAGCCATTCTAAATAGTAATTTTTGTAAAATTAGAAGGAAACAACTGAGGAAGTGGAAATCATGTTCTCCCTTCTTTCAAAGGTCTTTTCTTCTTATAAATTTTCATTCTATGTTGATTCCATGATAAAATAATAAATTTAGTACATTCTACATGATGATATTTTATTATATTTATGGAAAATTCTTATAACTCCTTTTTTCCATCCTAAAAATAACAATATCATCTTGCGTGCATACTTAATGCTTTATGTCTCCATGTCGTGGTGTAATTTATTATTAAAAAATAATTTATTAAGATGGGAAAAATTATGACTATAATAGATATTAATAATGAATATGTCATAATAAATGATTTAGATTAGTTAATATACCATCCAATTACATTCCATTTAACCATCAAGAGAATGATGGCGTCGCTCGTACGTACGTACGACATACCATCTCCCCGACGTGGTGAGATTCATTTTATCCGAGAAATACTCATGAATGATTATAAAATTTATATGACATATTAAAATAATAATTATGAACCTAGTTTATTTAATTAAAAATTTCTATGCTAAATAAACATGACATACCTGACAAAATGTGAATGGGAAAATGAAGTAGTTATCACACAAACAAATGGTAATATTGAAATTTTATTAACGAAATGATATAATAAGATCATTTATGATATCATAAATATGGATGTATTCCTGGAATTATTTAATAAAATGATTTAACCATAATACAAGAGGGAACCAAACCCTCAGCTAAAGAAAAGTAAGAGGTAAGGGTAAATTATACAATCTCATTTTTATCTCAGATTGTTTATACCTAAGTATTTACTGGGGGTATATTTATCATCCATGTTTATGTTTTCTAAAAATATTCTCATAAAATGTTAACTACTCTTATATATATGTTTAAAGTCATTTTTAACCATTTTCACTTTCACTACTTTCTATGGAAGGAATCATTCTTTTTTTATAATTCGAGGTACTTTTTGTCTTTTCCAGAAAAAGTATGAGGAGAATGTTTTTTATCCTATATGGAATGAATGTATTATTATATCATCAAAATTATTTATTTTCTGAGACTTCCTTTTCACATATTCATGTTTATTTTCATCTAAATTTTTTAATTTTATAATTTTAGAGAATTTTTAGAAAAGAAATCATTTTTTGATGAAAAAATAATATTTTCTTCAAGAATCACGTTCGAGGGTTTTATCAAAATTATTTCCCATTAAATATTACATAAGGTTATGTTTCTTTTCCAATTATTACATTGATAATATTGTGTTAATTATGGAATTATGTTTATGAAATCCATTAATTTTATATAGACTCTGTTATGATGGAATGATATTCAAGAAAATCACATTATTTGTTCTATTATTCTATGATGAATGGGTTATGTTTTTGTGGTACATATAAGAATTATTTCATTATGATATTGGTGGGACATATATATCCCTCCAATTCATTGGGTATTGATTTTTATCTCATGACATAGAAATTATTGAAAAATAATGTAAATATGGTTCAGTAATACATTGCTAGAATAGAATGTTATCTTGATTTAAATACACTTTATCCATTATGTTGGAAATAGAATCAATGACTTGGCTACTATGGAAATAATATTATGTTCCTATTCGTTTTCCACAGTTATATAATTTATGACAATTTTATTCTATCATGGTTAATGTTATTTTATGATCTATTTATTACATACTTCCAATACTTATTTCATGATTCAATATTTTTATGTTTAAACCTTATGATCATGTTTTTAAGTTCAAATGTTCATGTTTTTTCACATGTTCTCAATTTTTACCCTTACTGAGCATTTGAGATCAACCTTTTTATGTTTTCATTTCCCTAGGATATAAAGAAATGATTCAGTTAAGAAAACAAAAGGAGAGTACTGTTTTGGGAGATGTTAAAGATAATTCACCATGTTAAAGGATTGTGTTCCATGTTTCCAATGTCACTATACTAAGATGGTCTTTGGGTGACATTTTGTATATTGTATTATGTATTACACGAAATTAATCTATTTTCTATGTACATCAATCTTGTGGTTGTTCAGTTCCTTCTATAGTTAGTATATTTGTATTGTTCGGGATTCCACCATAAACTCTGTTGGTTGATTCCACTTCTATGTTACTGACCAAATTATTAAAATTTATCATTCTGTGAGTGAAAAAATCAATTCAAAAATCCCTCTATTTTTTTAACATAATGCTCAATTTCACATGAGTAGTAAAAAATTCACATATGCTAGAGCATGTTGGATAGAAGTACAATCATTCATATCCATTACATTCCCTAAACTAGGAAATAAAAAATAATAATATTATTTCTTAATATATGTGTTAATTATCACTTAATTCCAAGTGTAAAATATGAAACGTTATTTTAATATTTATCCCTAAACCACTACAAATTACTTGAAATCCATTTAGTAATAATAAATTTTATTTTCATGGTCTCTATGAAAACCACAAGTTAACACTTTCAATGTATGTCATAAAATAATAAATAATATTTCTAAAAGGGATTTTAGACATCTCAATTTTTCATATAATAATTTCATGGATTAAATTTAGTGGTTCTAATAACTTCTATTTCTAGATATACTTTAAGAGGAGGTTTAAACAGTAACCACACATACTAATCAGTTCGTAACATTAATCTTCACTATATATATACTACAAATACATTTTTCCAATTTTATATTCTAAAATAATTATTATTGATATAATTAAATTTTATAATGATTATTTTATAACCATTTTATATAAATACTTAATAAAATGATAATTTAATTCAAGTGTATGTTAAAAATACTACCTCTACAATGATACATATTTGGTTTTCCATAATTACATTAAATATTATGTTATAAATTGAAAAATTATTGAATTAATGTTTTATTTATAACATGATTACTATTATTTATATTAAACTATTTCTTTCCTTTCTTTTATCATATTTAAAACAAAAAATCTACTTATGTGTACACGTGGTCTACTACCTCAAAGCAGCGACATGTCTTATTTTTCATCACAATGAAATATGGAATATTATATTTATACCATTAATGATTGAATATAGTATTACTATATAAATAATATTTTATGTAGTTCTTGAAAAATAATATTAATATATGACAAATAAAATTAAGATACTACCTTTCGTTCAATAAAAATAATAACGAAACATGCATTTCCTATATTATAAACCTAAAAACAATAAGTATAAATTAAATGGAAAGAATTTAATTTTTTTTAAATAATTTCCAATCATATATTATTTTAACATATTTATTATCATAATTATTAACTTCCTATTAGAAACATGGATCAACATCGACACTTTAATTAAGTTTCGAGACAATAAAAATCACTTACATCTAATTACGATACTAAAACAAGATAACTAATAAATAGTCAATGAATTATTATAATTAATGAATATTTGTGGTGATATATATTAGTGTGGTTATATAGAATTTTATTAATATGTTTTTATAATATAATATAATAAAACACTTTTATGAAATTATGGATTAATTTGTATGATTTTTTCATTAATGTATTGTTTTATATTTGTGATTTATATAACTAAGTTATCATATGGAGAAATTTTTATATTTCTATAAAAAAATATGAATTTTTGTATTGTTTTGTTTTTAATTATAAATAAAATTTCACCAACCTTTTTACTTTTCCCTTTGTTATTTATTTAAATCTATGTGTTGTTTTTAAGAAGATCTAACCAAACATCATCTTTTTATTGGTGAAATATTTACTCTATATACATATATTTTATTTTTATTTATAGATATTATTTTCTATACATCAATTAATTAATATGGAATTTTTTCAGTAAATTTAAAATATTTAAAAATTGATCCCCTTTACATGTTTTAGTGTTTTTATTTTCCAATGATTTTCAAATTTTCACATATCTATGTTAAATCTACTTCAAAATGTTTACATATATAATTTAATTTAAAAAAATTATAATACGTTGTTAAAAAATTCCCTACACACTTTCATGAGAATATTATAAAATATTCCTTTAAATTTAATATTTTGTCAAAATAGTTCAAATACTAAAATAATATTTATTTTTATTACTCGTTAGTAATTTTAAAGCTCTTAAAAAATTTGTATCTTACAAAATCCAGTAATTTCTATCATTACATAATGGGAATTATCACAATTGGTACCATCCAACTTATTTATCTATATATATCATGAGATAACCTATGATTTGTGAATACTATCACATTTCCATGGGTTAATTAAATGATGAATGTATACAGATTATTTTAAATTTATTTTATGGAACACATATATATGATTCTATGTATATGATGCTGGGAATGGATTTATATATTTCTCATATTCAATGGATGAAATGTTGTAACTCCCTTACCAAAATAATCAATCTTGATCTGGAGTTCCACATGACATCATGTGCGCCTACTCCTTATATAAGAGGCTTCAAACTAGCAGTAAGAGTATCTATACATAGGTATGTTAACTATACCCTCAAAATCAGGACCTATCTAAAATTATATTTTAATTGAATATAATTAAATATTATAATCATAGAAAAAATTGAACCTTTTTATATATGTTACCTGTTAAACAATTGATAAAAGAGATCCCTATGTGGGAATAAAAAAATAATAATTTTGAATCATGTAATCAATAAAAAAAAGTATTTATAATTCTTTGGAGTAATTCATGGAACCCATCTAAATTCCACACATGTTAGCTCTGCCACATTCCATGTATGAAATTCCCTTGTTCGTTAACCTATATATGTGGTCTCTAGGCACACTGAAATTTGAATGCATGGTATTTGTATTAAAATCCAATATGAAACCAAATTATTATTATTACAAAAATGAATATGTATAACAAGTGTATTAAATGGGGAAAATGTTCAAATAATTAAGAAACATATAATATTATTAAATTTTTTTGTTCCCTAACTATCATACCAAAAACACCATTCTATACCTACATAAAACGATATTAGAATGATATTGATAAAATTGGATGAATTAACCATGACTAAAAACTAGGCTAGTAAAACTATAATTTGAACAAATTAGAATATTTTTTGTTATTATGTCCTGGAATTCACTTTTAATAAACAAAATAATGATACTAGGCATAACTATTGCCATAATTCATTCTTCAATGCCTTTCATAAAAAATATTATAAAATTGGACATTCCATAACATTAGGTATCCAATTCATCATTAACATAAACATCCATGGAATCATTTTATCTCAAACCTGTGATCAGGTCTATTATCTCTATCATTACATGTCAATTGTACTACACCTCAAGGAAAAAACATTTCAAAATGATCATCCAAATTTGATAACCCATAATGATTTCCTTGATGGTAATGTAATATATATAAAATTGTATTGAATATAGGGAAATTATTTAATCCTGAAAATAATGTAGCTTCTTTTAAATATGTGATTAACATATAAAATAATACAAATAAAGCAAGAAACATTCATTGAGTCAGGAATCACTGTATGTCTTGTGGGATACACATAGATACAATCATTCAATCATAATCAAGAATGCTAATCAGGGTGTTCAAACAAAAGAATTAAAACAGATTAGGAATTTATATATCACTACACCAAATAGTAATAAACATACTAAATCAGGGACATCGTTACCAATTTAGTGAATTTTTATATTTTTATCACCTAAACAATGGTCACACACAAACTAGAATAACCTTGAATATGAAGAAGTCATGATTTTAATAATTTTCAAAACAGGTTTTGAAGTCCGGTTGGAAGTGAAATCAAAGCCACTCCCAAAATAATGATCAATGAACAAGGACCCCAATATATCCCAACAATTAATGATAGATAAATCATAAATTTGTGTAATTGAGGTGTATGTGAAAGAACCCCTATGGAATAGTGTGGACCACTACTATGAAATGGTGCATTTGACAAGACTACCATAGAACAAGACGAACACCTATGGCATGGAATCACTGTAAGAAATCCAATATGGATCTAAATAGATAGATTTAGAGTGGATAATGATATTATTCGTCATCTATTGTGAAAAAATGAACAACAACATATAACTGAAAAAAATTCAGATAACTATTCCATATGGCATACACAATGGCATGGATTCATATTTTTATCATGACAGATTTCACTGAATCGTCTCCAAATAATAGAGTTTTTTTAATATTTATAGATCCCTAGAGGACCATTGTTATGAAAAACATTCATAAAATCTGATATAAAATTCATAAATTTCATTTCAAAATTAAAATAAATGATAAACCATCAATGATATAAAACCAGAGGGAAAAATGAAGGGGCCAACTATCATAAAATTATTATTAAAAGATTTTTTTGGAATTGAATAGTTTAGCACAACACATCAATAATGAACCTTACTCTTTAATGTAGGTTTTATAACAAATAAAAATGAACAAAAACACCCTGGACAAAACCGACTCCTGTTTCATAGCCACAATTCAATATCACCAATATGAAATATCAACCTCCACTATAGAATTATGTAACCTGTTTGGGTGTGATAGTTCACAAAAAAAGTATTTAAGCATGAAAAAGATTCATATATACTAGTATCTAATAGTCGTTGGTTACTTTATTACACTATTAATAGATGTAAGGATCTACACCCTAAAGAACTGAATAGTTTAGTATTACTGGGGAACTAGATACATAATTGAAATTTATATTTCATTCTAAAAAATATACCAATAAATAGTTTTGTTCGATAATTTATTTATTCCCATTAAAATATCCCAATATATAATTCAATGAATACTTCCTTGATTCCTATAGAAATCTAAATCAAAATAAAGGGGTGACCTCAGATGCTCTGTAAGGGTTTGTTTTCAACATAAGATATGAATAAATTATGATTAAATAATATGGATTGGTAAATAATTGAAACACATTTCCTTTAAAAGTAACATAAACATAATATGGACATAATAAATTATTATAAAATAATTCCATATAAATATTAAAATGATAATGAAACTTAGTTATGGATACTGAATATTAACAATAATAACATGGAACCTTAATAAATAATTTTATAAATTTAAATTATATAATTTAATATATTTAAAATTTACCATCAATGCATTGGACAAGAAGTCTTCTTAAATGGGTAAAGATATGGCCAAAAGACATTCTAGATGACTCAATATACCTAATAAAGAATAATCAACATATAATATGCCCCACTAACCTTTTAATATATATAATTCATTCCTCTTATAAAATGATATAATCATAAACAACAACAAAATTCTTATAGAAAAAATATCGTAATAAATCTGAATAATTTTTCCATAAACCATGTAGTGTAATGTGATGAATGGTATAAGAAATCCATATTGGTAGTCAAAATATTCACTAAAATATGATATATGGTAACACATGAAATCATCCTCAATAAATCATAGTATTCCTAAAGGGTTCATGTCATTGTTGAATATTCTCTAATAAAACCATTAAAAATTTATTGATAGAAAAATATTTTTTTACATTGAAATAAATTATTTATAAATCCATGAAATTATAAAAGAAAATATTATCATTTTAAATAACCTTACATATAATGTATCCCCCAAGACATTACATTATCAGAAAATATGGAAAATCTTCCAATACTATTTAAGTAAAAAAATATCCCATCAGTATATTTTAGTGGAAAAAATAAAAAATCCCGCTGTTTAGAAAATAAAAAAATTTATTTGAACTGCAACACCCCAAGATTTCATAGTGTGTTATTTCTTCAAAATAATTCAATAACTTGCACTACACGCAACACCGAGTTCAATTGCACCATGACTTACCAAAAAAAAAGCCATTAAAAGAGGTCATGAATAGCATTAACTACATTTTTAACTTTATATAATCCTTATAATTTTAGAATCCATATTATGAGTTTCTTAGTAATAATGCAAGAACAGATTCATTTTCAGTATTGCACTTTTATCAACTTTTGATAGTGAAACCTTTTTAAATACAATATTTTAAACTTTTTGACTAAATGGAGACATCAAAAAATTTAAAATGAAACATCCCAAGCTTCCACGGTACGCTTTCCTTTGAATAAAACAGTAGCGTGTGTTGTACGCAACGTCGAGTTTTAACACACACCACAACTAATTAAACTAGCCGTTGTGAATAGTAATACCTAATTTTTGAAATCATATATATTCTATATTTCAAAATGGACTTCATTTTTGGATTTGGAATATCAAAATTAGCCTAGGGTTAAATTTTGGTACATTTCGGATAACTTTCATATTTTGATGAATAGTCAAAATTTCTAAATTTTAATTAAAAAAAACTTTTTTAATCAAAAACTTAATAGTGATAAATTATGAATTTGAGTGGTTTTAAAGTATATTTATAATATATTTTTACCATTTAATATAATTTTGGTCATTGGACATAATTATACAATTAAACCGAACATAAACAAGTGTCAATCTTTTGATAGTTATTATCTCTTAAAAACACGCTTTTTGTTTTGACAGCGGGAATTAATTTTAAATTAATTTCTGCCACTTCTGTGTTTTGAATTTAGAAAAATGGATTCCATATTTGGAATCAGGATGTCCAAATTGTGTAAATAGGTAACTTTTATTTTTAGACATTTTGAATAATTACTGTGGTAAATATTTTATTTACCATGGTTAAGGGTAAATCCGGTAAATAAGGGTTAAAAAAATAATATTATAATAATACAAAATTACCCTAAAACGTGTCCTAACCTTATTGGTGGACACATACCCGACCATGAGCATCCTTGGGTAAATTTGGGGACCCCTTGGAGCCACTTGTATGTGGTAGGGACACATTATATTAATAAAGTTAAAATAAAAATAGAAATGGCATAAGCTTACATCTTTTAGAAGAAAAATTTTTACATAGGGTTATACATGTTGGATTTTCGATTATAAATATTCATTAGAAAGCTAAAAATATTTCCTACATAATTATATTTTATTTATAATTTTTAGACATCAAATAATTGAAATTATTAATGACACAATAATGATTCAATGTTTACCTCATTAATAAATCATTTAAATAAATAAGATTATAATGATTAAAATATTATCTAAAACCTGTCCAATTCTTATTGGTTGATGTTATTTAGAATATGAGACATCTTATCTTCGACCTAAATGATTTTTGGACCATTATAAACCGAATATAATTATATTATAATGTAATACTTTCACTCTTTCCTAAAGAGCCCCTCTTCTCCCTTATAAAAGGAGACCACTTCTACTCATTCCTCACACCTCTCAAGCCACTTGGCTCGTCCAAATTCTACCCAACTAAGCTCCCCACATCCCTCTACTCCTACTTGATGCTTCCCCTTAGGCAGAAAGCATTTCAAGAAGTCCTTTGGTTCCAACCAAAGTGAGTTACCTAAATTAAAGGTAACGATTTCTCTTAAATTATTTTCATTTATTTTGCTTCTTCAACCCCCAAACACTTTTTATTTCCTTTCTTTTGTAACAACAACAGTATCCTCAATATACTAGGATGTTGTTATAAGAAGGATTCAAACTACACATACACACAACTCCATCTAATGGATGATGAACATAATGTTTCTGTGGATGGAAAACTAACGCCTCACGAAACGATGATTGTTCAAATACATCTTACCGCCTCTCATGGTGGCCATTATGATGGCACTGTAATTAAATATGATATTAATGATATATATTTTATATATAAGCTTCTGTAATTCCATTTTATTTCATACCATTATTCGTTTCATGTTGTATATACATACGATAATTTCATTTGAGGAAGTGCGGACTACCGCCCCATTAAAATGATATGACTCGTTCATACCACACATGGAACATATAAAGGATGGTGTTAATGAACTTAAGTAACATGCATAAAATATTATATTATACTGGAATAGTAATATACCTATGTATCATTTGTATTCGATTCTTTTAAAATAAAAATTAAATGGAAGTAGCGTTCGTGCGTACGTACGGACTACCGTCTCCACGAACGCGATGAGATTCATTCTCCATCGTATACATTCAAGTATAATTATCATTTGATGATTTAAAAATGATGTTTAAGGACTTGATACCATTCTGGATTTGAATAATATACAACTTATCCTTTACAAACATTCTTACGTAACAAAACATACAAAAGCAAACAAGTAAGTTCACACCCGAAACAGCGATAATACTAAGATATTATTATCAAATCAATATTAAAAGATCATATATGATATCATATTAATGTATATGATTATTGTATAATTTAATAACAATTATTTCACCATTATATAGGAGGTTAACCTACCCCAACCAAGGAAAAGTACAAGGTAAGGGTTATTTCACAATCTCTTCATTATCCGAGGTTGTTTAAACGTAATAATCTACTGGGATCACTTTATCATCCACATCCATGTTTCTTAAAAATGTATTTCAAAACATTTTTACTATTTACTAAAATATGATTTAAAGTCATTTATACCCTTTTTGACTTTTATAAGTGGTTTATAAATGAATCTTTCCGGCATTTTCAAAACAAGGTCCTTTTTAACCTTTTCGACAGAATTGAGGTAAGAATGTTTTTTTTAACTTATACGGCGGGTGCGGTTATTTTACGCCGTTATAAAATCTTCAAAGCTTTACTTACAATCTTATAAGAATATTTTCAAAGAAAATGTTTTATTTTATATGGATCTTAAATGATTTCAAAATAAAAGGAGATATTTCTTTAAAAAGAATTTTGATTTCATCTATGTCAACATCCTTTGATGGATTTTAAGATTATTTGAAGTTGATTTATTATGATACAAAACTTCTATATTGTATTGAAGGTTTTTTGATATGTTTGACTATGGATGTGCTATTTTTTATACCATTCATAGTTTATGGTGAAGTTATTGACATTTCGTATACTAGTTTTAATACGAATGTTTATGTTATGTTTAAACCTTTTCATATGGGAATGCATTGGACTTAATAAGTGATGGGTGGAGCCCGCTATAGCTCCTCGATGCATCGATAGGTCTCATGAGACAAAATAGTGTCTTGGCACAAGGCCTTGAAAAAATATTATTTGTAGTCTTGGCACGAGGCCTTGACTATGTGGTTATGATAGTCTGGAATTATGCATTCCAACATTATGAAAGTGGTTATTGATTTTTGCATGTGATTATTCGATTAGTAGAATATCCATGTGAATAAGTAAATGGCATTATTTCATTTTTACTTTTGCCATACTATGTTGAAGTTCAAGTTTAAAAGGCTTTTGTTTTAGTAATGCATTGCCTTAAATGTTTATTCTTATTTATGAAAGTTTCCGCTATATTGTTATCCTTACTGGGCATTTGAGCTCACCCCTTTTCTATGTTTTATTTTTCCCAGGATGTGAAGAAGTAAGTTATGAATGACCTGCAGAGATTTTATGAGGGGTTAATAGTGTGGATTGTGGAAACATTATGTTGTTGTATTAGTTTTTCATTTTATGATGTAATGTAAAACTTATGAATATATCTAGTGTTTTCAAGGCTACTAAACCAATCGGTCTTTCGAGATTTGATCTTTCTTGTGATCATGCCAATGTTATGTAATAATGCACCGACTCTGGGTAACTGGGGTCGGGGCGTTACAGTTGGTATCAGAGGAAGTTTAGTACAAACCTTGGAATCTAGATTTAGATAAACTCTGATTAGAGCACGTAGACCTAAGATGAACTTTGAAGATTAGTGTAGAAGAACTTCCTAGAATTTTGTTATTGTAGAGATTTTGTGAGTTTTCCGAGCAATACATCCCTGTCTGGATACGAGCAGGTAGAGGCGGCTCTGGCACAGATGTACCTAGGGGTAAAACCCGAAAACACCACTTTGAGCTAGACTCGAACGGGAACTGGTGCACGACAACGGGCCTTGCTGCACTCTTGGTTACGACACTCCCGGGGGATATGCTTAGGATAATTCTCATTTTATTTACAAACCATTATGAAGGGTTTATGAGTATATACATCCTCAAATGAGACATTTTTATGATTATGGATTATATCCATAAATAGTTCAATTTATGTTAACTGTTTTATAAGTATGAGATTATGTATTTTGATTCATAAACTGATCTAGTGTATTCCATTGTTTAGAAATGGCGCCCAGTAGAAGGAATGAGAACTCCAGAAATGCACATGATCCAAAGAGAAGGAAGGATCATATCTTTCATGGTCATAAGCTAGAATTTATAAGAGAAATAGTCTCCCATGTATTATCATCATATGAAGAAATAATATCATGTGTTGATAAGATAAGTAAAGAGTTTACTGAGTCCTGTGGCTTTGAAGGGAAGCAAGAGAAGAAAAGGATAGAAGAGAGAAAGATGGATAAAGGGAAGAGGGAAAAGAAGAATTTTCCCATATGTGGTAACTGTGGAAAGAAACACCCTGGAACTTTCCTGAAAGGAATGGGAGTTTGTTATAAGTGTGGAGGAAAAGGGCACAAAGTACGTGACTGCAAGGGTAAGAAAATGGTTTCAAATGTACAATGCTTCATTCGCAAAGAGTTTGGACACTACGCGAACCTATGTCCCAGTCATCAGACTATGCCGAAAATGATGCTATTGGATAATAATCAAGTTATGATACTACCACAGATGAAGAGGAATGATTAGAGTTCTTATGTTGATTATGTCAATTGAGTGTTGTATCAACAATGTACTTGTTATAATAATTATCGAGTATATAAGGATTGTACTGCAGTACTATTTCATTAAGGACTTGAGATTGTGTCGAACAAAGAAAAGTGACTCAATAGCAGGATAAATTTTTGGGAAATATATGGTTGAGAGAATGATAAATCATAATATAGTTCTGATACTGAGGTAGTGATTTTGGAATAATATGTGATTGTTTTGGATAAATTATATTGGATATTCTTGACTACCTTGGAACTGATTAATGATTTGTATATTCCATCATTGTTGGGGTTTAGAACATTTTTGGATTAATGAAGTATATCCAGCTTTCTATATGGAATAAGGGAGCATGAATGTAATCAATAAGGAATATGGTAATTCAGGATGTTTCGGTGTATTAAAAGAATACATGATGAAGGTATTCATATGCTATTACGGGGTAAAAGGTTCTACATTATGTTTACCTTAATTATAAATGTTGGACGGTGAGTTTGGATAGAAGTATTTTGGATAGTTCTAGTTTGGATTATTTTGGATTGCCATAAAAGGACAACCCGGAGGTCGGGCGGCAACCCGTCGCGTCCGGCAAGGCTGTGAGACTTGAACCCGCAACCGAAGGGCGATAAGGGTGTATCACCTACCACTGGCCCACGAGATGTCCTGGAATAAATAATTTAGTTTTTATTAAAAGATCTTGTAGATGAATTATAAATTCGTTTATTTTGGAACCCTATACGAATAGTGTAAATAGAATTTTTTTTTACATTCTATTATCTTTTAGAGTAAAAGATGAGTTTGTGGTAGAAATTTATTAATGGATAAAACTCTAATTATAAAGTAAGTATATCTCCTTATGATCTTAGCCAATCTCATAAATAAATTCCTCAATATTAAGAAAAGAAACTTAGAACAAAAATGTTTTCCTAGATGGTACCTTAAATCATCACTAATTTATGGCTTTGGGATTGTTGGCCTTTTCATAGCCATGTTCTCTACCACTCTCCATCAGATAATTGATCGTTATATTTTTCTTCCATATCCATATTTTCTTACATGGAACCCTAGTATGTGTTATTTTCGGTAATCTTCATAGTTTCGACTCTTTATTTTAAATAGAGGCCTCGTTAATTCATTTTTCGATGTGGGATTTCAATTAAGATATTTTGAAACGTCAAAAATGTGTTATCCCAATACCCTATATTTTGTTGAACCGATGGTACTTCAAATCATCATAGATTGATGAGTTTAAGGACCTCAATTATACACTTGTTTGTGATTGATGACCTCAATCACTACATATAAATATTTACGTTTTTCCTCCGATTATATGTCTCTAATTGCCACCAATGTTCTCCTAATCAAGATCATAATTTGGTGGTGACCCTTTCATTTCTCTTTTACTCATATAAAGACTAAATTTTAGTAACCCAATTTCCGATGTGGGTTTTCCCACAAATATATTATCTATTTTCAACCTTTTATTTTCGAAGAACAATTTCAAATTGCGAGGACGCAATTTATTGAAGGAGGGGAGAATGTAACACCCCAAGATTTCATAGTGTGTTATTTCTTCAAAATAATTCAATAACTTGCACTACACGCAACACCGAGTTCAATTGCACCATGACTTACCAAAAAAAAGCCATTAAAAGAGGTCATGAATAGCATTAACTACATTTTTAACTTTATATAATCCTTATAATTTTAGAATCCATATTATGAGTTTCTTAGTCATAATGCAAGAACAGATTCATTTTCAGTATTGCACTTTTATCAACTTTTGATTGTGAAACCTTTTTAAATACAATATTTTAAACTTTTTGACTAAATGGAGACATCAAAAAATTTAAAATGAAACATCCCAAGCTTCCACGGTACGCTTTCCTTTGAATAAAACAGTAGTGTGTGTTGTACGCAACGTCGAGTTTTAACACACACCACAACTAATTAAACTAGCCGTTGTGAATAGTAATACCTAATTTTTGAAATCATATATATTCTATATTTCAAAATGGACTTCATTTTTGGATTTGGAATATTAAAATTAGCCTAGGGTGAAATTTTGGTACATTTCGAATAACTTTCATATTTTGATGAATAGTGAAAATTTCTAAATTTTAATTAAAAACAACTTTTTTAATCAAAATAATTAATAGTGATAAATTATGAATTTGAGTGGTTTTAAAGTATATTTAGAATATATTTTTACCATTTAATATAATGTTGGTCATTGGACATAATTATACAATTAAACCGAACATAAACAAGTGTCAATCTTTTGATAGTTATTATCTCTTAAAAACACGCTTTTTGTTTTGACAGCGGGAATTAATTTTAAATTAATTTCTGCCACTTCTGTGTTTTGAATTTAGAAAAATGGATTCCATATTTGGAATCAGGATGTCCAAATTGTGTAAATAGGTAACTTTTATTTTTAGACATTTTGAATAATTACTGTGGTAAATATTTTATTTACCATGGTTAAGGGTAAATCCGGTAAATAAGGGTTAAAAAAATAATATTATAATAATACAAAATTACCCTAAAACGTGTCCTAACCTTATTGGTGGACACATACCCGACCCTGAGCATCCTTGGGTCAATTTGGGGACCCCTTGGAGCCACTTGTATGTGGTAGGGACACATTATATTAATAAAGTTAAAATAAAAATAGAAATGGCATAAGCTTACATCTTTTAGAAGAACAATTTTTACATAGGGTTATACATGTTGGATTTTCGATTATAAATATTCATTAGAAAGATAAAAAGATTTCCTACATAATGATATTTTATTTATAATTTTTAGACATCAAATACTTGAAATTATTAATGACACAATAATGATGCAATGTTTACCTCATTAATAAATCATTTAAATAAATAAGATTATAATGATTAAAATATTATCTAAAACCTGTCCAATTCTTATTGGTTGATGTTATTTAGAATATGAGTCATCGTATCTTCGACCTCAATGATTTTTGGACCATTATAAACCGAATATAATTATATTATAAAGTAATACTTTCACTCTTTCCTAAAGAGCCCCTCTTCTCCCTTATAAAAGGAGACCACTTCTACTCATTCCTCACACCTCTCAAGCCACTTGGCTCGTCCAAACTCTGCCCAACTAAGCTCCCCACATCCCTCTCCTCCTCCTTGAAGCTTCCCCTTAGGAAGAAAGCATTTCAAGAAGTCCTTTGGTTCCAACCAAAGTGAGTTACCTAAATTAAAGGTAACGATTTCTCTTAAATTATTTTCATTTATTTTGCTTCTTCAACCCCCAAACTCTTTTTATTTCCTTTCTTTTGTAACAACACCAGTATCATCAATATACTAGGATGTTGTTATAATAAGGATTCAAACTACACATACACACAACTCCATCTAATGGATGATGAACATAATGTTTCTGTGGATGGCAAACTAACGCCTCACGAAACGATGATTGTTCAAATACATCTTACCGCCTCTCATGGTGGCCATTATGATGGCACTGTAATTAAATATGATATTAATGATATATATTTTATATATAAGCTTCTGTAATTCCATTTTATTTCATACTATTATTCGTTTCATGTTGTATATACATACGATAATTTCATTTGAGGAAGTGCGGACTACCGCCCCCTTAAAATGATATGACTCGTTCATACCACACATGGAACGTATAAAGGATGGTGTTAATGAACTTAAGTAACATGTATAAAATATTATATTATACTGGAATAGTAATATACCTATGTATCATTTGTATTCGATTCTTTTAAAATAAAAATTAAATGGAAGTAGCGTTTGTGCGTACGTACGGACTACCGTCACCACGAACGCGATGAGATTCATTCTCCATCGTATCCATTCAAGTATAATTATCATTTGATGATTTAAAAATGATTTTTAAGGACTTGATACCATTCTGGATTTGAATAATATACAACTTATCCTTTACAAACATGTCTTACGTAACAAAACATACAAAATAAAACAAGTAAGTTCACACCCGAAACCGCGATAATACTAAGATATTATTATCAAATCAATATTAAAAGATCATATATGATATCATATTAATGTATATGATTCTTGTATAATTTAATAACAATTATTTCACCATTATACAGGAGGTTAACCTACCCCAACCAAAGAAAAGTACAAGGTAAGGGTTATTTCACAATCTCTTCATTATCCGAGGTTGTTTATACGTAATAATCTACTGGGATCACTTTATCATCCACATCCATGTTTCTTAAAAATGTATTTCAAAACATTTTTACTATTTACTAAAATATGATTTAAAGTCATTTATACCCTTTTTGACTTTTATAAGTGGTTTATAAAGGAATCTTTCCGGCATTTTCAAAACAAGGTCCTTTTTAACCTTTTCGACAGAATTGAGGTAAGAATGTTTTTTTAACTTATATGGCGGGTGCGGTTATTTTACGCCGTTATAAAATCTTCAAAGCTTTCCTTAAAATCTTATAAGAATATTTTCAAAGAAAATGTTTTATTTTATATGGATCTTAAATGATTTCAAAATAAAAGGTGATATTTCTTTAAAAAGAATTTTTATTTCATCTATGTCAACATCCTTTGATGGATTTTAAGATTATTTGAAGTTGATTTATTATGATACAAAACTTCTATATTGTATTGAAGGTTTTGTGATATGTTTGACTATGGATGTGCTATTTTTTATACCATTCATAGTTTATGGTGAAGTTATTGACATTTCGTATACTAGTTTTAATACGAATGTTTATGTTATGTTTAAACCTTTTCATATGGGAATGCATTGGACTTAATAAGTGACGGGTGGAGCACGCTATAGCTCCTCGATGCATCGGTAGGTCTCATGAGACAAACTAGTGTCTTGGCACAAGGCCTTGACAAAATCTTATTTGTAGTCTTGGCACGAGGCCTTGACTATGTGGTTATGATAGTCTGGCATTATGCATTCCAACATTATGGAAGTGGTTATTGATTTTTGCATGTGATTATTCGATTAGTAGAATATCCATGTGAATAAGTAAATGGCATTATTTCATTTTTACTTTTTCCATACTATGTTGAAGTTCAAGTTTAAAAGGCTTTTGTTTTAGTAATGCATTGCCTTAAATGTTTATTCTTATTTATGAAAGTTTCCGCTATATTGTTATCCTTACTGGGCATTTGAGCTCACCCCTTTTCTATGTTTTATTTTTCCCAGGATGTGAAGAAGTAAGTTATGAATGACCTGCAGGGATTTTATGAGGGGTTAATAGTGTGGATTGTGGAAACATTATGTTGTTGTATTAGTTTTTCATTTTATGATGTAATGTAAAACTAATGAATATATCTAGTGTTTCCAAGGCTACTAAACCAATCGGTCTTTCGAGATTTGATCTTTCTTGTGATCATGCCAATGTTATGTAATAATGCACCGACTCTGGGTAACTGGGGTCGGGGCGTTACATGAACAATTTTATGTAAAAAAGAAAAAATGGGTTAAAAACCATTAAAATAATAAATAGAATAGTAAAATACTTTTTCAAAATAGTTTTAGAATCCTTGGTCATGAATGTGAAATATCCCTCAATGGAGTCTTAAATTTAAAGAACCATGAAGAATAATGAGATTACGAAATAACCCTTACATTTGATCTAATTTCAGTCATACATAATCCAATATCATGTATATTAAATATTTTTTTATTGTACATATATTAAGGAACCATTATCCAATATATAATATAATATATTAATTACCTATACCCTTTTGTCATATATTTAAAACAAATAACTATAATACTAGTATATCTGGTGATAACTGCATCTTTTTTCGTTTAAGTCTTGATTTGAGAGTATATGTCCTTGTATTTTTTCCTGGATCCATCATCTAAATAATTTAAATATTTATATTAATATAAAATATATTAAATATATATGTATTTATACAATTCCTTAAAAGGAAGAGACATAAAAATGAATAAAACCATTCATGGAGATGGTTGGTGATAAGTGAACATGAATGATGTATACCTCATTCGATGGATAGAAACAAATAATGCTAAATAATAAAGTATCCTTGATAATCATATTTATGTCACAAATAAAATATAAAACGGTCATTAACATATTTATAACCATTTATGTAATGTGGTTATTAAAAATTAATAACATCTACACATGGTGACGACAAATCATGTATATACAAGAGTCACGATTTAAATTTTATAGGATGAAAAGGGGATGAAAATAGTTATACACTAAATATAATAAAATATAAGTATATTTATGATAATTTATTTATTATTTTTGGATGGGTACAATATAGTTATGTTATATAGAATAAGTAATAGACATGAAATATTTGGTTAGGTTGATTACATCTTCATATAGAATCCTCCTTTGAATCTCCTCTTAGAGACACTAGGGTTGGTTTTTTTTTCAAAGAGACCAGAAACTTTATAACAAGTATAATGATGTTTGTAAGATAAAAGTCTAGTTTTTGGTTTATCTAGATGTCTAAATGTGGTGTAAATAAATAAGGGAGGATTTACACCATTATAATTATTGTGAGGGGGACTTTTAAAAAGTCTCCAAATAATAAATTAATTAAAATTAGACATCCGATCCAAATGGATCAAAAATGATTTACGCCAAAGGTGAAAATTATTATGGGTTTATAGCATTTCGAACTCTAATTTTTTGAAAATTTTAGGTCACATTCTTTCCCTTAAAATTTCATTTTAACCCTTATTTAATCAAAATAAAATATTTCGTGCTAATATGATTTTTTTTAACATTTGAGGTTATATATATTGATATTACTATGAAAAAAGGACAATTTAATGGGCAATTGATGACATATAAAAAAAATATATAAATCATTTTTCTAAATTTAATATTTTTATGAATTTTATATCATTTAATAAATTATTATCTATTTTAAAATATCATTAATGGAAGTTTTGACATGATTCATTATAATGAATTTTAAAAAAAACAAACAAACAAAACATATAAAAAACATTTTATTATATCGCAAAAAATTTAATTTTATATGATTTATTCATTAATTAAGTTAATTATCTCAAATAACGGTTATTTTATTATTTTTTATATTAGTTACATGATATATCAATTTAAAAAAGATATACAATATTAGTGTTGTGAAAGCATTTAAAGTGTATATTTTTTTAACTAAATAGTGAAAATATATTACCATTATGGTGAAAAATACTATATATTTAAAATTAATATCTATAGTTTATGATATATTATATTTATTAATATATAACAAGTGATATATTTATTTAACACCTGAACATGACATCGTTGTAGTATATTTAAATTAAATAATGTTTGTGTCATAATCACATTAAAAAGGAAGAAAATATTTGTATATTAGAATAATAAATATTTATTGATGAAAAATAATCGTATAATAAAATTATGGAATGTTTTTAGGGTCATTTTATATTCCTTATCGAATTATTTATAACATAAATTACCAAATTTACCATTTACCGGGATAAAAAATTACTAATGTTACTATTCATATTGTTTATAAATAAAACGGTCCTATTTAATAAAATTTAAAATTATTATTCTAAATATTGAATAATATTATAAAAATAAAATATTTTGATGTTTTATATATTGATTTAATATCACTCCTAAAAAATCAATGAACATTAGTTTTCATGCAAAATGCATTTTAAGCCCAAAAACGTTCTTATAAAAATATAATCTATAAGTATGATTTAAAAAATAAATAATTACATTAGGAATAAGTAATGTGTATTTAAGTCTAATTGAGATCAAATTAAAATAACAAATATAATTTTAATATAATGAAATTGACATTTTTATAATGATTCATATATTTCACTATTTAGTTGAAAAATAGTCTTCTCAAAAAAATACTAGAAAACCTAAATATGTAAATTTTAATACGATTATTTCTTAAATGGGATATGATTTATGAAATTAAATTTTTATATTTCTACAAATTCATGGATATAATTAATCATAAAAAGATAGAGACCCATTTTTGAAGAAAACATAATATTAGTGATTAAATTTACATTATTAAAAAGAATGTATTTATTCAAAAATAATTAATTAAAAGTGAATCAGATAATTACATATTTCCTAATGTGATTAATATTATTCATTACCTCGAATTTAATGGCCAGTATATAATGATAACATAACAACATTTCATTATTTATTTAAGATGGTTGGTGTGTGCAATTTAAGCTATTGAAGAGATTGACTTTTTTTAAAAATATTCATACAATTAAATAATTTTGAGTTTTTGTAATGTCCCGTGTTTTTTAACCTTGTTAAAATATGACGATTTTCAAAAAAAAAATCGGTCTATCAACAGGTCTATGTTTTCCACTGATCTTTGGAATTTCATTACGAGTGTTGGAACACCTAATGGTGTGATTTTTGGACTTGTATAATTATAGAATAATTTTTGCAGGTGTTTCGAGGAGTCTCGGTTACACATTATTCAAAGAAGTCGATTTTAATGGATCTGCATGGGATATACAAGGTTTTTTTCAACCTCTACAGTTTACCCTATTTAATAAATTATTTATATTAATTAAATGAAATTATATGATAAATTGGGTTTAATTAAAAGAATTTTTTTATGATAATAATTAATAATTTATTATTATTTTTTATTGTTGTTTAATTAATTTAATTTTAATGAATTAATTAAATGAAGGTTGGATAAATTAATGTGTCCATTGGGTTTATCAAAAAACCTTTTTAATTAAATGAATAGTTTGAGAATTATTAGAGGACCATTTATTATTAATAGGACGTTATTGGTTAGATTTTTCATCATTTATATCAAGTTAATGATATTGTAATAAATTGGGGTTATGGTTTTAATTAAATGAATGTTGGAATAATAATAATTATTATGTTATTATTATTATTGTGTTTATTTAATTACATAAATGTTAAAAGAATTAAATGTGGATTTTTATATCTTCAATGAATCATTTTCCATTATGAAGGGTTAATTGGGAGTTATGGTTTTAATAATTTAATATTGATGGAAATAGTAAAATGATTTACTATTATTATTATTATGCATATTATTATGGTGATATTTTTTATTATTATAAAGTTATTACGGTTGTTTTATAATTAATAATAATAATAATAATATATTTTGGGGTTTTTGGATGGAAATGAATAAATGTTGAAAGGGGTGGTAATAATAGTTGATTTTATTTTTATCATAAATGATTTTGAATAAATTAAATTAAATATAATTCATTGTATTTTATTTAGTTTTTAGGTTTAAAAAATAATAAAAGAAAAGGGGAGGACTCTTCTACCCTTTCCTCCATGAAAAAGAGGTGCGACCACCCCCCTCTGCAACCCCATTCGGGGCACACCCTAGGCCGCACCTCCTCCGGGAAACCTCCTTCTCCATGTTTCCATCTTCCTCCAGACCTCCAGTAGGGTGCATCCTCAACTAGACCATCCCATGCAGTAGTGTGACACCCCTAGTGGAACCCCTACAGTGCACGACTCCCGTGGAATAACACCCCTTTCCGAGTTCTCTGTCCGCAACATTTTTACACTATTTTATTCTCAATTTAGGTGCAATTGTTTAGGATATGGCCTTCTATCATGTTTTTCATCATCAAAATGGTGATTCAGTTTTTTGGTTTCTAATTTGGTTTTGCCGAAATATAGGGATTTGAGGATAATACCCGTTGATGGTTTTTTTCAATAGGTTATGAGATTGGTAGGGACCTATGGTTCCATAATCAGACATCCACCACCAAGGGAGAGGTGAATGGTCTGAAATATTCTTTGCCACCGTTGGTTTGGGTAAGCTTGAAAACTTCTTGTTTGGTTCTGCATAAGTTAATCGATGGTCTGTCATTTTTTTATGAGTCCCAGGTACCATGATAGAGGTGTGGTGATCATTACTACTATGATTTTGGGTACCGGTTTAATATATTGAATATTTTTTATCAATGTAGACAACGTGCATATGTAGATATATATATATATATATAAGAATGTTTGCATTTGTGTGACTGCACGCCATTTGTGGATTGGTTTCCGACATGTGATGAAGTGCGACATGTTTTGGACCACCCCAAGGTAGGGTCACAACTCACTATCTCATTATCTATGAATTATAGCTTCTTTATATAAATTGAGAATGTGAGTTTCTTTGGTTATTGAACTTCTATGTTTTCTTGAAATACTAATTAACAATAAATTACTTGTTATTGGAAATTTCATATCATGATTGATGTGGTTTGGCAGTTCAAATTTCTTTTCCTAGTGCTGATATATGATATCTGGATGCATGACACTTTTTATGTTATTAAATAATGCCACTCACAGGAGATAAATGAGGAATTTATCATGTTTTGGTATAAATAATGCTTTGAAAATTAGGTTTTTGGGATATGAATAAATAGTAAACTGATTTTAATTGGAAAGAATGGGTAATAGGGTAATTAATTAAGGAATTAGTTATCAATTTACATTTTGTAAAAAATTGCGGCTTTTTATGTATAGTGAGATTATTGAATATTTTGACATGTTCGGAATATATATTTGAAAGTGGTAATAATTAATGGATGGATTAATAATACATGATATATGGTAAATGGATAATTAATTGATGAACCAGTTAAAGAGATATGATTTAATTAATTATTTGATTAATTAATTTATTTTCATGATTTAATTTATGATTGTGAATTGATTGTTTTTTCTTACTGTTAGCCTAGGGTACTTTTTGATGTGTGTTTGTTTTCCATTCATTACGTTGTTTTTATTGTAGTTGTTTAAAAATATGATATGTTTCATGATATGGTTGCAAAATATCTAGGCCTTCTTTTGCATGTTTGACTTGAGATGTTTATGACATGAATTTAAATTTTAATAGTCCTGGATGAATAACAGTTTGAGTGGATAGGTTCAGACTTGTTAAAGAATTGAGATAATAAAATGTGAGTTAATTATTTAGGAGGCTTACTAAGAATAATTAATTGTTTAATAATTATTAAATATTGATATGTTGGATGTTTAATTAATTTTTGACTTATTTGACGAGTGATTTATGTCGTTAATTATTTGTTGAATTAATTAATTAAATGGATTAATCAATTTATGAATTACATAATTGAGGGTTTCAGTGTTTATGCATGTAATTATACATCAATGTTAAATATATATTTATGATTGATAAATGGTTTGTGAGATAGGGAAAGAATCAGTAAATACTTATGGGGTGCTAGACATGGAATTCTACACCCATCTTGCATGAAAATGATCATTTATGGGAAAAGGATAGATGCTTCAAATACCCATGGGTTGCGAGATAAGGAATGATGCTCCAAATACTCACAAGGATGCTAGAAATGATGTTCTACACCCATTAATTGACATTGGACTTTGGGTCCAATTCGACATACATGAAATGAAATAATTATTTAATGAAAACCATTTTGACATAATGACTTTTCAATTGAATATGAGAAGGATTTCAGACTTATTAATGAATTGGTTGAATCACTTTTAGTTGACAGAACCACAAGTGAAATACTATTTTTTGTAGAGGGGGCTCAGTCATAGTATATTAAAATATTAAATTGAATATCATATGACTCATTCTGAAATCCATAGAAAAAGCTAGGATTCAGCCTTAACGTTGATTACATAGATGGCCTTTAAAGACATCTATGTTGAGTAACATATAAGGGGGTTATCGTGCTGAGGAAGAATCTCAAGAATTAGATAATACAATGAGGTTAAAATAAATGATTAATGAAAATGATTGTGTAATTATTTTTGAATATGCATGACAAATGTATATTTCAGGTTCAGATACTAGCTGAGGGAAGATGCAGATAATTGGGTATATAGTTACATTGTATTACTTACATTATTTATGCATGCTTTCACACAGTTTAAATTACTTATTAAATGTTTAGATTTGGGGTAGAAACCGATGGTCCCAACCTACTGTGATTGAGATCTCACACCCTACTAGGGCCGCCATTACACTGGGGGACCTGAGTATATTATATTTGGTTGCAGGATTGTGATGTTTTAATTTACATTTGATATAGGAGCCGAGGACTGAGCAGAAGATCCGGATGAATTAGGAGATTTCCCTTGAGGTTTTGAGTCATTGTTTATTTATATCTGTATTGGATGTTAAGGCATGATGTTTTGTTCAATATTTTCATTTTTGGTAACATAATAACGTCATGAATGCATCTATTGTATAATTGGAATAGGTCACTTTTATAAAATGATTTATATTTGTCATCCACTATTTTTTAAATTATGTATTACTGCATTTACTATTAATGGTTTTTTTACTCAAATATACTACTATTGAACTCTATTAAGAAGGCATCATCTCCCCACTGACTATCCATAGACTCTCTCTACTAGTTGGACGTCTCTGGACTACGTGGATATGTGCTTGAGGTCATGTTGTGACTGGTCCAGTAACCGGTTCTGGGGTGAGTCGGGTCAGGATGTTACAAAGTGGTTTCATAGGGCTTCTTTTCCTTTATCACGGTGTTTTAGAGATAGTAGACAAGAGACTAGGGATGTGTCAACATTTGGGATAATAGTCATTCTTGGGACTGATAACCCCATCTATAGGAAATGACAAAGTGTCCTTGTATAGGAATTGATGTTTGTAATATTATAGGATAAAGTTGATATGGTTTCACCTTGAGTGACTAGTGTATTTTCCCATGCTTATTGATTTTGATAATATTGAAAAATAATTGTCTTGGAGTGATATGGAAATGATGTTTCATACTTGCATCATCATATTCACATAGATATTCAAATTTCATGCATATAAAATTCCATGTAGTTGCATTAGTAGGACACCTTATAATTTGGATTGTGTTCCTTGGGTACAATTCCATGATTTTATCTGCTTTACCATACCTCTGTAGATATCATGTTTCTATTATGAATTTAACATGCTTGACTGATTATATAGCATAAAACCTCAGTTATTAGCATGTTTTGTTGTTTTTCTATGCTTCTATGTTATATCATGTTGTTGTGTTACTGCTTATGCTAACATGCAATAGATGTTTTTATATATGAAAGGGATTCTAAAATTAAAATGTTAAATTAATGTTGATTGTGATAAATGGGAGCCAAATTCTAGTGATAAAGTGTATAGGTGCCTTATCGATTTGTTGATGGCCCCCCATGTCATTGAACCTTATATAACCATATTTTGTTTGAAAATGGTTATAAATGTAAACATGTTGTGTTTTGATTGAAATGAACTTTTGTTGGGTAGCTTTTTTGAAGATCCCAGGTTGAATAAATTAGACCCTCAGAGGTTTCTTTTTTTGTAAATCGAGATCCAAGGTTGAACATTGTTAATCAGGTATTACATTACCATGAAAGAGGGTCGACATTTTATGGTTCATAAAGAGGTAACCTGTGGAAGGTAGTACCCTTATAATGTTCTAGGCCGTTTATGTAAGTCATTCCCACTTCTTGGGTTGATATCTTGGTACTCTGGTGTTATGGTACACCAATATGCTTCTAATTAGGCTTTTATTATCAATGTTTGACATGGTGATCGTGGATCGAGGAACGTCACATGCATGCATTAATGTGTTCTAAAATAGAACGTAGTTGAGTGACTGATCTTTTATTTATACATCATGGAAAATCCTTAGTGAGTAGAGTCACATCATTTTTTGAAATTGTGTTTTTAGGCGATGCCAATCTTTTAGAACAGACTTTTCTGGTATTAGTTCAACTGATCATCTTAATGACCTTCGTTTTCTCTTAGTGAACTATTTTTAACACGAAGATCATGTCCCATATCTTGACCACATCATGGAAACACTAAGATACCATTGGTCTTACGCCACTCTATAGTTTAGATGTTGTTGGACTTGATGAGTGGTTGTTATCTCGGTAGTACGTGGGATGCATGGTTTCTTTGGGTTACTCCTTTATTCATGTAGGGGAACAATTATTTGTTTTAAAATTTCCTTGTGATGGATTGACTTGGAAATATCTCCAGAGGTCGGGTACAGAATTCATTATACATGCTGATGTTTTTGGATATTTTTAAAGCAACATCATCAAATAAAGGGTGAATGTGGGTTTTTGGTATGTGTTGTCTTTTGAGGGAAGTATGCACAACTCGTTCGGTTGGTTGACGAATTTTCAACTATTTTCATTGATGAGGTCCATGTAGTGGCCTCATATTTAATCTCTGTTTGGATTTATACTCTATAAAGTGATCTTTGGATCTTGTTTTATAGGCTTAGCCATTAGCCTTGCGAAGGGTTATAGGTCTGTTTGGCATTGGGAATGCAACAAGTCAGTTCTAATGAGATTTAATGAACATGGTTGGTTGGTCATTTTAGAAGTGGTTCTCATTGGATTCTCATGGATGAGATGTTTTTAAGGTGGGTAGGTTGTAAAGTCCCGTGTATTTAGACCATGTTAAAATACAAACATTTTCGAAAAAACCAGTTTGTTAATAGGTTGTTTATCTTAAACCGAGCTCTGTAATTTTATTCCTCTTGTTGGAACACCTAAAGGTGTTGTTTTTGGACTTGTGTAATTACCCAACAATTTTAGCAGGTGTCCTGATGAGTATCAGGAGCACCAATTTTGGAGATCATTATTATAATGGACTTGCATGGATATGACATGGTTGCGGTCCAACCCATGCATTTTGTCCTATTTAATAAATTATTTAATTTAATTAAGTTGGATTATATGAGAGATTGTGTTTAATTAAAAGAATGTTTTTACATTAAAAAAATTAATTTATTATTATTATTATTATTTTTGTTTAAGTAATATAATGATAAAGAATTGATTAAATTATGGTTGAAAAATTTATGTTGCTTTTGGGTTTATCAAATAACTGTTTTAAATAATTAAAGAGTGTCTGAATTATTAATGGAAGATTTATTTTTAATTGGTGGTTATGTGTAAGAACCTAGACCTTCTTTTCAGGTATGTCTTTCATTTTCTTGTCATTTTTGAGAAAAATAGGAAATTATGGAAATTTTCTAAGTACACATCATCTACTTTGTGAGTACATGCCATGTACTGCCTTGCCATAGGAGGCTGTGTGTTGGACATGTAGTATCCACACACACGACGGAGTGGGAGTGACTTTGAGGGCACTTAAAGTAGACTACAATAACTTTATGTACACACCGTGTACTTCAAAATTCCACGCCCTGCAGATTCTTTTTTCATTTAACGCACCAGGTTTGTGTTTGATCACTGGAATTCTCATTTTTATGTCTTGTTCGACCAAGATCACCGTACATCCATGGATCTTTGACAAACCCCTGATCCTGCATCCGTCCTCCGAATCGAATGTTGTTGGTTGTGTTGTAATCACGTTAGTGAGTTCTCTCTTCTCCTAGAGCACCATCTTCTGACTTCTCTTTCTCGTGAGATATAGCTGGTTGAATGTTTATGAATTTATTATAGATATTAGACGTTCAAAGGTTATTCAAGCCTTTAGGTTAACATATAGGGATCTCCTAACACCATGGTAGATGGTTGGTGCCTTTCCGTTCAAAGTCTTTGAGTATTATGTGTAAATTCAACCAAAACCCCTGAACGGGGTATTACATGTTTATCGTTTTACCACTGTTTTTTCCTTGAATAATTTTATGATTTTTTATAGGTTAATTGGATTTTAGTAGGGTTGATTGATACTCTATTGATGTATTGGCCATTCATGTTCTTTTTACGACTGTTTGGTCTTCCTTAGACTTTTTGGCCACCTTGCCTGTTTTCCATGCTTGTTGGTATAGGATGGAGAGTTTGTTTCCTGACATGGTTGATATTCTATAGACTGGTTATCCAAATAGTTCTATAGGTTTAATTTTTCCATATTGCATTGCTTTGCTCGTTGACCAAAACAGGGTCATGAGAACATGGTGTAGTAGGCTATAGGGGGAGTTGACTGAGTGAGCTTCCTCAGATAGTCTTTATCACTTTAGACTATAAGGGAATTGACCATTGGAGCTTCCTTAGAGAGTCTCGTTTTACTTTAATTACCATGAATACTCTAGACTATAAAGGAATTTGATAGAGTGAGCTTCCTTAGAGAGTCATTGAATGACTTGGGCTATAAGGGGAATTGACCGAGTGAGCTTCCTCAGAGATTCGTTGACCATGGAGGTATAAAGGAAATTGACCATGTGAGATTCCTCAGAGAGTCCTTAACTACCTTAGACTATAATGGGAATTGACTGTGAGTGCCTCCTCAGAGCGACATTATGAATTCTTGGGATAGAACCATAGGGGTTACACTGAGTGTACTTCCCAGAGTGTTGCTTGAACCTGTTAGGTAGGACAATAGGGGATGAGCTGTGAGTACTTCCCATAGGGTTACCTGTATGTGTTTAGCTGCTTGTCAGATGTTGCTTGATATTGAAATTGTGGATTGTTATCTGCTGAGTTCTATTCTGTTTACTGCTTTCTATACTTTTACCATCCATATATTCACTGACTCTTAGGCACATATCTTCGGGTGGTTACCGACTAGGATTTAGTCACACATCCCTTTTGGTCCAGGATTTGGGGGCCAAACCAGTTAGATTTTTGCAGGTATATATAAGAGAAAGTGCCCTTCAACTTCTAGTAGTTGACTTGCTGTGGAGCTAGAGATCATTGGACAATGCTTAGGCTTGCTATGCTGAGGAGATTTTTATCTATTTCTTTTGTACTTTGTTTTAGCACTGTTTGTATTCCGAATTTTGGTTTTTTTGGTTGTTTTCCTAGACTTATGTATCATGCATCATTTTTTATATATTTTCTTTAGTTGGTTATTATTCAGTCTTCCACTATTTACTAATGTTGGATATTTACTACTTCAACTATATTATATTTATTCTCTTCCACTGTATTACTCTACCAATGAGGGCATCGTTTCCCCAATATCACACCCAAGGCCCTCGTTGCTAGTCAGCAGTCTCTAAAATTCGGTTAAATTCTCTTGAGACCATGTGACAAACCGAGTACGGGGCACCTCTAGGTGGCTTTAGGGAACCAAGACATTACAAAGTTGTATCAGAGGAATTAATTTCTCTTGATTTACAGTTTGGATCTATTATCCAGGTATATGAAGGAATATGTACTTGGTAATAAGCTGTTCTTGGGAGTATGTAACCCATGTACAGGGAAAATCCAATCTGCCTCGTTTATTGCAATTTTCTGGTTTTGCAAGTTTACGGTTGATCTGATTTTCACTGATGGGTGACTGACATTTTTTGTGTTATTACTGTTGACTTTATTGAGGTTTTATTTCTTTTTCAACCCGTTGTGATGAGGGTATGACATCTCTTGCATGAAATTTGCACTTTCTAGAAATCACATGTCATGCATTCTTGTTGTGTCATCTAGGATGCATTAGCGATTGCATGTTTTTTATGGGCATTGTGTAGAATATTCATGTTGTTCTGATAGATGCCTAGATAAGAATACCTAATGTTCTGATAGAATATTGTTGTGAAAGGTTACGTTTGAGTGAACACCAACCTTTGGTTCTTGATATGTTATGGGCCCTCATGGACTGGAATTCGGTGGATCATTGCATTTTGTTTCCTTGTTATAGCATGTATAAGATTCCTAAAATTGATTTGTGGGACGTATGGGCCCTCATGGATTAGAATTTGTCACATTTTGTGTTTTTTATGTGTTTTTCTGGGTTCCGGGGTAGTTTCTGAGGCATATTGTCTAGTAAAATCTAGAATGTACATCGTTTAGTTTTTACTACCAGCCACCTATTCTTATATTCGGGAAGATATATATTTTCTTAAGTACACGCCATGTACTTTATGTACATGCCGTTTAGCCTATAATAGTTTCACTGGTCTTGTGGGAAGAGACACGGGATAGGTAAATTCTAGTGGGAACACGTCGTGTACTATTTGTGCATGCTATGCGGTGTTGACTCTTTGTCCACCCATGTGACTAACGACATAGATGGATAAATCTTTGGTTATACACATCGTGTTAGTCTTGAACAATACATCTAGTGTAATCTAATGAACTGGTCCATGTGGTTAACAACACAGGTAGGTGGAGTCTCTTCTAATACACGCCGTGTCCCATCTAAACATGCAGTATTGTCTAACCAAAGTACTCAGCCACATCACGAACAACACGGGTCAGTGTTACCCTTCCTCGTACATGTTGTGTCAATCTAGAACACACCGTGTTGTATGAATCGTGTGTTAGGACGTGTCACTAACAACACGGGCCAGGGGGAACTTGTCTAGTACACGCCGTGTCTATCTTGAACATGCCGTGTAGTGTTGTCCTTGGAGAGCCATGTGGCTTAACCATGTAGAAGGACTCGGGCAGGTAAAGGGGATTCAAGTAAACGTCGTGTGTTAAGAAAACACACCATGTTTTTGGGGTGTTACATGACGAGTTTAGGCTGGAGTAAATGACAAAGTAAATGATTTAAGGGAACATGTCGTGTAGGAATTGTACACATCGTGTAGTCATGTTTTGAAAAAACATGAATGCTTTATTTCTCTTTTTTCCTTTTTACACATCTAGTTTTCAGTCCTCGATAATCATGATCTGAGGTGTGTAATTTTCCTTGTAGAGTCATGAAACCAAGACATCCTCTGGTGGTGCATGATTTTCTAGGCACTGATCAGACACTGGACATGGCTGATCAAGGACTTATAGAGGATCCCCCAGTTTTCCAGCCTTGGCAGTAGCCATTGAACTTGACATAGGTGCCGATGCACAGTTTATAGAGGGATATTTGAGGATCATGCATAAATTTCAGGGAGCACCGCCTCCTACCCCGTCGATGGAAGAATTGACATGGGTCGTTCAGCAGTAGCATCCTCCCACTTTCTCAGGGGATGTAGGACCATAGGGTGTAGAGTCATGGCTAGAATCCATGTGGATGATTTTCAAGCATCTGGGGATTCCTCTAGAGAAGAGGGTGAAGCTCTCTACCTACATGCTTTGAGATCCCTCCAACAGATGGTGCGATGTGATCTCACATGCGGGATTCCAGCTAGAGATTTCTTGGGATGAGTTTCCGTGCATCTTCTATGATTATTTCTATCAGGAGACCTTGATGGCTGATCGAGCCTGAGAGTTCATGATTCTGAAGCAGGGTACTCTTACTATTATGTATTACTCCTCTCTCTTTACAGAGCAGCAATGTTTCCCACCTATTCCAGGTGTTTATGAGTTATAGCTCACATGAATGTTTGAAGATGGTTTGAGGAATGACATCCGATCATAGGTGAACATCTTCAGGTTTACTTCGATATCTTCTATCATCAACCAGGCACTGGTGACAGAGCAAAATCTGAGGGATTCTGGAGTGGTGATCCAGGGCGGTTCGGCATCTAGAGTTAGTATTCCTCCTATTTATAGTAGGAAGCGCTGCATGGAGTCTACACGAGGAGATCTGAGTAAGTGGTATGTATCTCCTGGTAGCAAGGTAGTGTGCTACAAGGGTGGGAAGAGAGAGAATACGAGTCCACATTGCCCGAGAGACCCAGTGAAGTGCCGATCTTGTGGAAAGATAGGTCACGTTCAGCGCTTTTTTCAGTTCTTCTCACCAACAACTGGTGAAAGGGGTTCTTCTATGACTCCTCATTCAAAATCAGTGCCACCCGTTTCTTATCATTTTGGGAACTAGAGTTCGTTCGGTCGTTCGGGCTGAGGTGGAGGTCATGGTCGTGGTAGTCAGTCATCGGTTCTTTAGCGACAGAAGGGTGGATCAGCTCAGATCAGTCTGGTAGGGTCATAGGGCAGCGGCATATGCCAGAAATTTGAATTTAAGTATTCCCAGCAGGAGTAGTATCCCAGACCATTCATAGTTCGAGGTACGGTATTAGTATCCTCAGTTTTAGCTTATGCACTTTTCAATAAAGGGGCGCCCCATAGCTTTAAATATATTAATGGTGTGGAGGGCCTTGGGATCTTTATCTTTTCTTCTATCGATATTTTGATGCTAGACATACTGTTGGGGACTAGAACGGCTAGCATAGGTTAGTGTATGGAGTTCTCACTAGATTTTGGTGGATGTCACTTTCTATGGGACCTCTATGTCCAAGATATGACAAGTTATGACATCATTCACGGAATGGACTGACTAGTTCCATTCCAGGAAGTTGTCGATTTTTATCACCGTAGGGTGACTTTTGTATCACCAGAGGGTGGATCCTTTTTTTATAGGGGAGAATGGGATTTCCAAGTGAGCAGAGAAGGTCCAGAGCATCATGGGTCTGGAGGAGATACATCCCATATTGCTAGTCTGTATATTTATGACCAGGGGACATCACAGTGAGATATTCCTCCAGTGGTGGATCATTTCAGAGATGTCTTTCCAAAATAATTTTTAGGTTTTCCTCTAGAGCATAAGGTGGACTTCTCAATTGATCTTCTACCAAGGGTGGCACTGGTGTACATTCCTCCTTATAGGATGGCTACACCACAGTTGCAAGAGATCAAGAAGTAGTTATAGGAGTTTCAGCTAAAGGGTTTCATCTGAACAAGTACATCTCCTTGAGGTTCGCCTATCCTATTTGATAAGAAGGAAGACGAAAAGCTCACACTTTTTGTGGACTTCTGTATGTTGAAACAGTTGATGGTAAAGAACTGGTATCCTTTTTTGAGGATTGATTTTATCATCAATCATCTTTGAGGAGCCCGAGTGTTCTTGAAGATTGAAATGAGGTCCGATTATCATCAGTTGCACGTTAGACCATCACATATAACTCATACAGCCATCTAGAGTACGTATGGTCTATACAATTATATGGTTATGTCGTTCGGTCTCACGAACGCGCTTGCAGTTTTCATGGAACTGATGAACCTAGTGTTCCATCCATAATTGGATTCCATCATGGTTGTTTTTGTGGATGATATATTGGTGTACTCTCACACTCAACATGACCATGCTACTCATCTTGAGATCATTTTGAGTATACTGAGGGACCACATGTTATATGCTATGCTCTCAAAGTGCCACTTTTGGATGGATCAAATTCACTTCCGGGGTCATAGTATCTCAGAGGAAAGAGTATCAGTAGATCCAGATAATGTGAGAGTTGTAGTTTCCTCAGAGCATCCAAAGAACGTCTTTGTGGTGCATAGTTTTCTAGGGCTAGCATGATAGTACAAATGTTTCATACAGGAATTTTCGCACTTAGCAGCACCTATGACCGGTCTGTCCAAGAAGGGTGTGAAGTTCTTATGGTCGAATTCTTGTGAGTCAGCCTTTCAGGAGATGAAAGGGTGGTTAAATTTAGCACTGATACTAGTTTTTCCAGATCTGGGAAAAATCTATTCTGTTTATTGTGATGCATCAGTTATCGGGCTGGGAGCTGTGCATCTATAGGGATATGGAGTCGTTGCGTGTGGGTCTCGGCAGTTGAGGCCACATGAGAGGAATTACCTGACCCACAATCTGGAGTTGGCAGATGTTGTTCATGCCCTACGCTGTTGGAGACATTATCTTCTAGGACATAATTTTTTAGTTTCCACCAACCACAAAAGTCTAAAGTACATCATCACTCTGCGTGATATAAATTTAAGACGACGAAGGTGGGTCAAGTAGCTATAGTCCTCTGACATGGAGCTTGCCTACATGCTTGGTAAAGGCAACATAGTGGCTGATGAGTTGACTAGGAGGACTCAGATACATGCTATTCAGCAGGCCAGCAGTGAGTGGCTGCTTATGGCTATGTTCTCTAAGATGAATTTGGAGGTGCTTGGAAAACAAGGGAAGAATTTTATATCTTATGTAGCTTTTACCCCCACTCTTCATGATTGAGTTCCAATGAGGTAGCTATCAGATTCTGAAGGCTAAGCCCAATGGGAGAGTGTGTTTGGAGATGATTCTATTTATGGATGGATCATAGGCGAGGATGAGATCGTTTGTTTCCAGGGGAATGTATGGGTTCCAGCAAATATATTTGAGGAGATGATGTGATACTTTCATTCCTCTGTTTGGGCAGTTCATCCTGGCATTACCAAGATGTATCGTGATCTACATCATCAGTATTGGTGGATATGTATGAAGAGGGACGTTGCTGGTTTTGTTATAAGGTGTTCCACTTGTCAGTAGGTGAAGGCAGAGCATCCACAACAAGCAGGGATTTTACTGCAGTTACCTATTCCAGAGTTGAAGGGGAATGATGTTGTGATGGACTTCGGGACCAGTTTTGTAATTTCGCCGCGAGGGAATGATGTATTTTGGGTTTTCATTGATAGACTCATGAAGGTTTCTCACCTCTTTCCTATTAAGGAGACCGTCAGTGTTGATGAGATGGGATGGTTGTACATCCTAGAGTTTTTGCATCTTCATGGAGTTCCACACTCCATCGTTTCAGACAGGGATGCGCATTTTACACTTCCGGTCTAGTATGGGATTCATAAGGTGGTGGGTACACATGTTCATTTGAGTACAACTTGCAACCCCCAGACAGATGTCCAGTCTGATCATATGATTCATGTTCTTGAGGATATTCTACGAGAATGCATTCTAGATTTTGTAAGTTCTTGGGAGAAGCATATAATTATTGTGGATTTTTCTTAGCACAATAGTTTTCAAGAAACAATTCAAATGGAAACTTGTGAGGCTTTGTATGGTAGGCCATACCAATCTACATTATGTTGGCTGAAGGTAGGAGAGACAGCTTTTCTAGGACCTCATCTTGTTCAAGAGACCACAATGCAGATAGATTTGATCCAGAAAAGGATGGATACTACGCGGTCTTGATAGATGTCTTATGTGGATCAGTAGAGACATCCTCTAGAGTTCGAGGTCAGGGATCAGTTATTCTTGTGTTTCAAACCGAGGTTGGGACACAAGAGGATTAAGATATAGGGTAAGCTTTCGCAGAGGTACATTGGTCCCTGTGAGGTGATAGAGAGAGTTGGGCTGGTTGCCTATTGGTTTCAGTTACCTCAGAGGTGCCATGCTATGCACGACGTCCTCCACATTTCTTAGAGTCAAATTTACTTTTCAAACCAGTCTCATGTTTTCCATCCCATGGAGGTTGAGTTGGAAATGGATACATCCTTTGAGGAGCATCCTATCCAGATTTTGGATCACAATATGAAGGTTCTTCATGGTCAGTCTATTCAACTGGTACGGGTTCTATGGAAGCACGGGTGAGTACAAGACAATACATGGGATATGGTGGCTAATGTACAAGAACAATGGCCAGATCTGTTTGAGGTTTCATCTTCAACGCTATGCTAGGGAAATTTGCGTATGAATTTATTTAATGGGGGAGTTTGTAGGAACCCAGACCATCTTTTTAGATATGATTTTCTTTTTCTGGTCATTTTTTGACAAAAAGAGGAAATTCTGGATATTTTCTAAGTACACGTCATGTAGATTTTGAGTACACGCCGGGTACTACCGTTCCGCAGGAGGCTGTGTACTGGCCGTGTAGTATCCGCACACATGGCCGTGTGGGAGTGACATGGAGGCTTCTTAAAGTAGAGTACGGAAATGGTGAGTACACCCCATGAACTTCATAAGTACATTATGTGTACATTCTTTTTTTTCATTACACACACTAGGGTAGAGTCTAATCACCATAAATCTATTCTTTTTGGTCTCGTTCAATAGAGAGATCTGTACGGCCATAGATCTTCAATAAACCCCCCTAGCAGGTGTCCATCCTCTGAATCGAACACCGTCGGTTGCATTGGAATCACATTGGTGAGTTCTCTCTTATCCTAGAGCACCATCTTCTGATTTATCTTCTCTTGTGAGATATGGTGGGTAAATGATTTATACGTTTAGTAGATATTTAGAGTTATAAGGTGATTCAAGCACCGAGGTTCACATATAGAGATCTCCTAACACCAAGGTACCTATTTTGTGCCTTTATTTCAAGGTATTTGAGTATTATGTGAAAATTCCACCAATACCATTGAACAGGGTATTGTGTGTTTACCGTTTTACCCATGTCGTTGACATCCATGTTTGTATTCTTGTGTAGTGGTTAATTAGATATGAATTGTGTTGATTTCTATGATTTGGATGTATTTCCCATACATGTTCTATTTACCACTGTATGGTCTTGCTTAGCCTTTTTGTACACCTTTCTTGTTTTACATGCCTGTTGTTGTAGGATGGAGAGTTTTTTTCCTGAAATTCTTGACATGTTGTAGACTGGTTATCCATGTAGTTCTGTCGGTTTACTTTGGACATATTTCATTTCATTACTCGTTGACCTACACAGGGTCGTGAGAAGCTGGTGTAGTTAGCTATAAGGGGAATTGAAAGAGTGTGATTCCTCATAGAATCTTGAGAACTTTATAATACAAGGGGAATTGACCATGTGAGATTCCTCAGAGAGTGTTGTTTTACTTAGAAATACATTGAATACTCTAGAATATAAGGGGAATTGACCGAGTGAGCTTCGTCAGAGAGTCTTTGAATAACCTGGGCTATAAGGGTAATTGACCGAGTGAACTTCCTCAGAGAGTCCTTGACCTTGGATATATAAGGGGAATTTAAAATGTTAGATTCCACAGAGTCCTTGACTACCTTAGACTACAAGGGGAATTTAATATGAGTGCTTCCTCATAGAGTCTTTATAAATTCTTGTGACAGAAACAAAGTGGTTAGACTGAGTGTACTGCCGAGAGGTTTTCCTATACTTGTTAAGTAAGAACAGAGGGGATGGGCTATGAGTACTTCGCATAGGGTTACCTATTTGTGTTTATATTCTTGTTAGTTGTTACTTGATATTGAAACTATGGATTTTTTTTGCTGAGTAATTTCTTATTAACTTCTTTATGTGCTTTAACATGCCATATATTCACTGGCTATTAGGCACAGATCTTTTGGTTGTTTCCTACTGGGATTTAGTCTCACAGCCTGTTTAGGCCATGAATTTTTTCCCGAACAGATTATATTATTGTATGTATAGTTAAGGCGTGCACCCTATGACATCAAGTACATGAATTTATGTGGAGCTGGAGATCATGGGACCCAGCTTAGGCTTGCGATGCTGAAATGTTGTTTATCTATTTCTTTTGTACATTGGTTTAGTACTATCTGTATTTAGAATTGAAATTTGATAGGATGTTTTCCTAGACTTTTGCATCATTCATCATTATATATATGTGCTCGAGTGATTTTTATTCAGTCTTCCGATGTTTACTATTGTTTCATATTTACTGCTTCCGCTATTGTATATTTTTCTCTTCCGTTGTGTTACTCTTCCAATGAGGGAATAGTTTCCCCGATATCAAACCAAAGGCCCTTGCTGCTACTCGATAGCCTCTGGCATTCGGGGAAATGCGTTTGAGGCCATGTTACCAACCGGGTATGGGGCGCCTCTTGGTGGCTTCTGGAATAGGGACATTACATTAAGGGTTGGTGTTTTTATCATTAATATCATATTAATGATATTGTAAAAAATTGGGAATTTTTGTTTTTAGATAAATGAAATTTGGAATAATAGTAATAATAATTTTATTATTTTTATTATTGTGTTTATTTTACTAAATATATGATAAAATTATTTAATGTGACTTTTGATCTTTTAAAAGTACTGTTTCCATTAAGAATGGTTATTTGGGAGTTAATGTCTTAATAATTGATGGTTGATCAAAATAATAAAAATTATTTTTTAATAGTATTATTATGAATCTTATTATGGGGATATTTATTATTATTATTATCTTTTTATGGTTGTTTTATAGTTATTAATAATAAAAATAATATATGTTGGTGGTTTTAGTTGGAATGGAATAAATGCTGAAAGGGGTGGTAATAATAATAGATTTTATTATTATACTTAATTATTTTGATTAAATTAAATTCAATATAATTAACAATATTTTATTTAGTTTTTAGGTTTTAAAAAATACTAAAATAAAATGGGAGGATTATTCTCCCACTTCCTTCATGGACATGAGGCGCGACCCCCACCCCTCTATAAACCCATTTGGTGCACGCAACAATCCAGACCTCCTATGAGCTACCTCCTCCATGTGGACCTCTTCCTCCAGAACTCCAGCAGTGTGAATCCCTAGCTGGACCCTCCCTTACAGCAGCACGACACTCCAGGTGGAACCACTATAGCACGTGACTCCCACGGTTCAACCCCTTTCCTCGTTCTCTGTCCACAATGTTTTTCCCCAAGTTTGTTCTTGGTTTAGATCTAATTCTTTAAGGAATGGAATTATCTCATGTTTTTCTTCATCTCTTTGGAGATTCATTATGGGTTCGGTGGCCAATTTGGATTGGCTGAATATTAGGGTTATGAGGATAATACCCATTGTTTTGTTTCTCATTCATTAGGTAATGTTAATGGTGTTTAGGGACCTATGTGTCTATAATTCGGTATCTTCCACCAAGGGTGAGGCAGATGGACTCAAATTGTTTCACCTCCTTTGGTTCAGGTAAGCTTCTAAACTCACTGTTTGGTTTTTCACATGTTAAATTAAGGTATGCCATTTTTTTAATGAGTCCATCGTACCACGTTAGAGGTACATTTATCATTACTACTTTGATTATTGGTTCCTGTTTAATATATTTAATATTATTGATCCATATAGACAACACACATATATATAAATTTATATGTATATATATGAAGGTGTCACTACATGCGACTACGGAGAAGTTGTGGATTGGTTCCTGATGTGTGATGAAGTGTGATGTCCTTTTTTTACACCTCGAGGTTTGGTCCCAAATCACTATCACATTATTTAATAATTATAGAATGTTTAAATAAATTGAGAATGTGAGTTTCATTAATTATGGAACCACAATGTTTTCTTGAAATGACTATTAAAGATAAAATTATGGTAAGTGGTAATGTCATATCATAATTGATGTGGTTTGGCTTTTCAGATGTCTTCTTTGCTGGAGTTGATATATGACATGTCGATGCATGAATCCTTTGATTCTATTAAACGATGCCTCCCACGTGAGAAAAATGAGGACATGATCATGTGTTGGTTTTAAGAATGTATTGCTAATTTTGTTAAAGTTATGTGATTAAATAGTTAAATAATTTGAATGGGGAAGGAAGGATAAAAGGGTAATTAATTGAGGAAGTAATTATAATGTCACTTGTTGGAAAAAATTGCATGATTTCTTGAATATTAAGAATATTTAATATTTTGACATGATTGGAATTTAAATTGGAAACAAGTAATAATTAATGGATGGATTTATTATTACATGATAAATGGTAGATGGAAAATTAATTAATGAACTCGTTAAAGAGATATGACTTAAATAATTATTTGATATATTAATTAATTTTCATGTATTAATTTTGTATTGTGAATTGATTCTTTGTTTTCACTGTTTGACAAAGGTTCCTTTTGATGAATATTTTCATTCTATACCATAAGTTGTTTTCCATGGATTTTTTTGACAAATATTATATGTTGGTGTCTAAATATATAATCTTTATTCAGCATATCTAACTTGAAATGTTTATGATGTGCATGTAAATTGACAAAGTCCTGGGCGTATCGCTGTTTTAGTGGACGAGTTCAGACTTTTTATGGAATTGAGATAAAAAATTGTTGACTTAACTATAATTTTTTTCATAGAATAATTAATATTAATATAATTATAAACTATTAATATGATGAATGGTTAATTAATTGTTGACTTATTTGACGAGTTATTTATGTTCTTAATTAGTTGTTGAATTAATTAACAGATTGTGTTAATTAATATAAGAATTAATTATTGGATGTTTTTGTTCTAGACATGGAATTATACAGGATTGATAAATATATATTTATGGTTGATAAAAGGGTTGTTAAACAAGGACTGATGCTCCAAATACTCACGGGGTTCTAGACATGGCGTTTTACACCTAATTTACATGAAAATGTTCTTTTATGGGGAAGGACTGATGCTCCAAACACTCTTGGATTGTGAGACAAGGACCGACATTCCAAATACTCACGACGATGATAGAAATAATGTTATACACACATTAATTGACATTGGATTGTAGGTCAAATTAATCATTCATGAAATTAATTACTTGGTTAATGAAAACTGATGTGAATTAATGATTTGAGAATTGAATATGAGAAGGGGTTCAAACTTATTAATGAATTGAGTGAATCACTATTAGTGGATAGACCCAGGAGGAAAAAAATATTATTAGTGGAGGGGGATGGAACATAGTATATGAAATATTAAATGGAATATCTTATCATGTGTTATCCAATACAAAGCACAATCATAGATTCGATCTTAACATTGATTACAACGATGGCCTTTAGAGACATATGTTGTGAGTGACATATATGGGGGATGTCAGGGTGAGGCTGAATCTCGAGACATTCACAATATAATGAGGTTAAAATAACTGATAAATGAAAATGATTGTGTAATTATTGTTGAGTAACCATGAAAAAAGTATAATGAAGCTTTAGACACCAGATGAGTACTAAAGTAGGTACTTGGACATATAGTTACATTATACTGCTTAAATTACTTATAAATGATTTCACTAAGTTTAAATTAACAATTAAATGTCTAGATTTTGGGTAGACATCAGTGGTCTCATCCTAATTTGATTTATATCTCACACCCTACTCTAGCCACCATTTCACTAGTGTACCTGAGTAGATTCTATTTGGTTGCAGGATTTTTCTATATGTATTTACATGGGAGATAAGAGCAGAGGACCGAGTAGTAGCTTAGGATGCTTGAGGAGACTGCCCATGGGGATTTGAGTCATTGTTTATTTATTTATGTATTATAATGTAAATCATGTTGTTTTGTTCACTATTTTCCATTTTTTGTAACATTGTCAGGTCATGCATGAATCTATTGTATAATTAGCATTGGACACTATAATAAAACGAGTAATATTTTTCTTCCGCTATTTTTTATTTATGTATTACTACTTCTTCTATTGATTATTTTTTTACATTGATATACCATTGTAAATCTCTTATAAGAGGTTATAGTCTACCTACTAAGTATCCTTAGACCCTTGATAATAGTCGGCAGCCTCTCGCATAGGGGGATACATGCTTGAGTTCATGTGGAGACAAGTCTAGCCACCAGTTTAGGGGTGATCTAGGCCATGACATTAAAAAGTGGTATCAGAGGGCTTCTTTTCCTTTGTCTTACTATTTTGGGTTTGGTAGATAGGAGACAAGGGATGTGTCAGTATTTGGGTTAACAACCATTATTGGGATAGATCATGCCATGTATGGGAAATGACCATGTGTCTAAGGATGTGAATTGATATTTGTACTATTAGAGGTTATAGTTAACATGATTTCACCTTGACTGAAAGGTTTATTTTCCGCTACTTAATGATTTTGAGAATTTTGAAATTAAATATTGGCCTGATAGGCCAAGGAAGTTTCATACATTCATCATCTTAGGAACATAGAGATTCACATGTCATGCATATAACATGAAATGTAGTTTCATTAGTAGGATTACAACTAAATTTTGATTGTGTTGATTAGGTGTAAGGCCGTGTTTTTATCTACTTTAGCATGCCTCTATAAATATCATGTTTAGGTGATAGATTTTACATGCTTGAGTGATTATAAACCATACCACCTCAGTTATTATCATGTTTTTTTTATTGTTCAATGATTTTGTGTTATATCATGTGGGGGTGTTATTTTTTATACTTACATTCTAGAGAGGTTTTTATATATGAAATGGATTCTAAAGTTAAAATTTTGAATGAATGTTGATTGTGATAAATGAGAGCCATGTTCCAGTGATATGTTGTATGGGAGTCTTATCAATTGGTTAATGGAAACCCATGTGCTGGAACCTTATATAACCATGGTATGTTTGAAAATTGTTATAAATGTATAACTGCTGAGTTTGGATTGAAATGAACTATTGTTGGGTTTCTTTTTTGAAGAATCCGTATTGAATAAATGAGACCCTCGAAGGTCACATTTTTGTAAAATAAATTTAAATGATAAATTTCATGTTTATATTTCATTAACACATAATTATTAAATGAATAAAGATTATTTTTGTGATAGAATTCCTATTTTTCCGTAGGTCATTGTTTTGAAAACCAGGGACTTATTGTGAAAAAGTTCATCTGTGTTAAAATGATTAAATAAATTAATTGAAATGCCTAAAAGGAAAATGACCTTTTTAAACATGTGAATTCAGTTTGGCGTGAACTAGAAAAACAAATTTCATTTATGTTTCAAAAGAGGATAACCCATGATTGGTAGTACCATTATAATGTTCTAGGCTATATTAGTATGTTAATCCACTTCTTGGGAGGACTTCTTGGTACTCTGGTGTTATGGAATGCTGATAGGTTTATGTTACGTTCTTTATGATCAATGTTTGACGTGGTGATCATGATTCGAGGAACGTCACATACATGCACTAATGTGTTCTGAAATGGCATGTGGGTGAGCAGATGATCTTTTTATTTCGACTTCATGGAAAATCCTAAGGTGAGTAGTGTCACATTGTTTTTAGTAAACATGAATATTGAAGATATCAAGGTTTTAAAACAGAGTTGTCCAATTGTATTTCCACTATTCATCTTAATGAACATGGTTTTCTCTTAGTGTACTCTTCTGAATACGACTAGTGTAACCACTATCATGACCTCATCATGGAGACATTATGAAAGAGTTGGTCTTATTCCACACTATAGTTTAAATGTTTTTGGGATTGATTATAGGTTTTTATCTCAGTAGTACATGAGATGCGTTGTTTCTTTGGGCTACTCATTTATTTGTGTTGTAGAATAGTTGTTTGTTTTAAAATAGCCTTGCAATGGCTTGACATGGAAATTTAACTAAAGGTAGGGTAAGGAATTCATTATACATGTGGATGGTTTTGGATAGTTTTATAAGAATATAGTCACATAATGGATGAAAATGGGTTTTGGGTCTGCGATATCTTTCGGGGGATGCTTGTCCATCTTGTTCTGTTGTTTGATTGAGATTCAACCATTTTCGTTGACGAGTTCACTATAATGGCCTCATATATAATCTATGTTTCAATGTTTAATCTATAAATTGATCTTTGGCACTAGTTTTAATGGCTTAGATTTTAGGCTTGTGATGGGTTATAGGGGTGTTAGGCGTTGGATACACTACACGTTAGTTCTAACGAGATTAAATGACCTCGGTAGGTCAGTTTTTTAATTAGTGGTTCTCAATGGCTTCTCAGGGTTGAGTGGTTTTTATGCTGGTAAGATTGTAATGCGTTGTGTTTTTTAACCGAGTTAATGTATGATGGTTTTTGAAAAAAAATGGTTATTCAATGGGTCAATTTTTTAAAACTGATATTTGTAATTTTATTTTGAGTGTTGGAACAAATAAAGGTGTCATTTTTGGACATGCATAGTTATCCAATAATTTTATTAGGTGTCCTGATGTGTCCTAGGATCACAAAGTTCAGAAAAGATCATTTTAATGGACTTGCACGAGACGGTTGCGGTCTAACCCGTGTAGTTTACCATATTTAATATATTATTCAATTTAATTAAATGTGATTATATTATAGGTTGTGTTTAATTAAAAGAACAATTTAATAATAATAATAATTTATTATTATTGTTATTTTGGTAGTTTATGTAATTAAATCCTATAGAATTGATTAAATGACAGTTGATGAAATTAATGTCGCTTTTGGGTTTATCAAAGAATTGTTTTAATTAAATAAAGTGTTTTAGAATTATTAAAGGATTTTTTATTATTTAATTGAGGGTATGGGTTACAGTTTTATCATTAATATCACATTAATGACATTGTAATAAATTTTATGTTTCATGTTTTAGTTAAATGAATGTTGGAATAATAATTATAATGATGTTATTATTATTATTATTATTATTGTGTTTATTTAATTAAAAAAATTTAAAAGAATTTATTGTCGCTATTGAGCTTTCCAAAGAAATCTTTTCCTTTAAGAAGGGTTAATTTGGAGTTATGGTCTTAATAAATGTTGGTTAACAGAAATAATCATAATAGTTTTTGATTATTATTATCCGTATGATTATAATGATATTTAATATTATTATTAACTTATTATTTTTGTTTTATAATTAATAAAATAATAATAATAATTTAATTTGGTGGTTTTGGTTAGAAAGGAACAAATTATGAAGGGGGGGGAATAATAATAACTTTTTTATCAGAAAATATGTTTTTAAATAAATTTAATTCAATTCACTTAAGAGGATTTTATTTAGTTTTTAGGTTTAAAAATTTATTAAAGAAAATAGGAGGACTCTTTGACCACTTCATCCATACACAAGAGGTGAGACCCCCCTATGCAATCCCATTTGGCGCATGCACTACGATCCACATCCTTTGATTTACATATTCTTCTATGTGAACCTCTTCCTCTAAACCTCTAGTAGAGCACATCCTTGGCCAGACCCTCTATTGCAGCAGTGCAACAGCCTGGGCGGAACCCTACAGCGCGCGTCTCCAGTTGCACGAACCCCCTTTCCATGTTCACTGTCCACATCGTTTCCCCCTATTTTCTCCTTGGTTTAGGTCCAATTCATTTTGGTATGTCCTTCTCTCATTTTTTTTCTTCATTGCATTGGTGATTCATCTTGGTTTTTCGGTCCAATTTGGTTTGGCTGAATTTTAGGGTTTTGAGGATGATACTCATTGTTGTATTTTTCATTCAATAGGTTATGTGATTGGTGTTTAGGGACTCATGGGTCTATAATCTAGCTTCCTTTGACAAGTGCGAGGTGGATGATCTCAAATTGTTTCATCGCCTTTGGTTTGGGTAATCATCTAAATTCGTTCTTTGGTTTTTCACCGGCTAAATTAAGGTCTGTAATTTTTTTTGAAACCATGGAACCATGTTAGAGGTGTGTTGATCATTACAACATTGATTCTGGGTACCAGTTTAATATAATTAACATTTTTTATCAATGTATAAAATGAGACCATATATATTTATATTTATATATGTATATATAAAGGTGTGTGTTCATGTGACATCAGACCATTTGTGTATTGGTTACCAACGTGTGATTAAGTGCGACATGTTTTGGTTCCACACTGAGGCAGGGTCCCAAATCACTATCACGTTATTTATGAATTATACATTATTTAAATAAATTAATAATTTGAGTTTATTTTCTTAGGGAACTGCTATGTTTTCTTGAAATAATGATTAATGATAATTTTCTAGTTAGTGGTAATGACATATAATTCTTTCTATGGTTTTTCTTTTCATTTGTCTTCCAGCTGGTGCTGATATATGATATGTTGATGCATGAAACTTTTGATGTTATTTTATTATTCCTCAAAAGTGAGATAAATGATAACATGATTATGTGTTGGTTTTAAGAATGTATTTCTAATTTGGATAATGTTATATGATTAAATAGATAAATGATTTGAATGGAGAATGATTGTAATATAGTAAATAATTAGCTAATTAATTATCAAGTAAGATGTTGGAAAAAAATAAGGCATTTTTTTTGAATATTGTGGATATTGAATATTTTGAAATGTTTAAAATATAAATAGAAAACTGGTAATAATTAATGGATGGATTAATAATTACATGATAAATGGTAAATTGATAATTCATTGATGAAGTTTTTAAATATATATTATTTAATTAATTATTTTTTTCATTAATAAATGTTCATACATTAAGTTAAAATTGTGAATTTATTGATTTTTACTATTATTGGACAAGTTTACCTTTTGATGTGTGTTTTCATTCCATGCCATATGTTGTTTTGGATGGAGTTATTTATAAATATGTTATGTTACATGAGATGGTTGCTAAATTTCTAGTCCTTGATTATCATGTTTGACTTGAGATGTTAATGATGTGCATGTAAATTCTTAAAGTCTTGGACGAACCGTTGTTTGAGTGGATGGGTTCAAACATGTTGATGAATTGAGATAATCAAATGTTGAATTAATTATTTAGTTGGATTTCTATGAATAAATAAATGTTAATTAATTTTTAACTATTGAGATGTTGAATTGTTAATTAATTGTTGAAATATTTGATGGGTGATTTATGTTGTTAACTAGTTGTTGAATTATTTAAATAATTAGATTAATTAATTGATGAATTAATTAATGGATGGTTTTGGGTGTTATATCTTGAATTTTACACTAATGATAAATAGATATTTATTATTTATAAATGGGTTATGAGATAGGGGTGATGCTCCAAATACACATGGGGTGCGAGACATGGTGTTCTACACCCAGCTTGCATGAAGATGCTATTTAATGGGATAGTGATTTATGCTCCAAATACACATGGGTTGTGATACGAGGACTGATGATCCAAGTACTCACGAGGATTATAGACATGATGTTCTACAACCATTTATTTCCATTAGACTTTGTTTCAAATCAGTCATACATGGAATGGATTAATTGGATAATAAAAACTATTGTGATATAATGACTTGTGAATTCAATATGAGAAGGGGATCAGACGTATAAATGAATTGAGTGAATCACTGCTAGTGAATGGACCTAGGAGTGAAACACTATTTTTAGTGGAGGGTTCATGGTCATAGTATATGAAATATTAAATTGAATATCTTATGATGCCTTATCCAAGCCATAGCACAAGATTGAAATCAGTCGTAACATTGATTACATAGATGGTATTTAGATACATTTGTGGTTAGTGATGTATACAAGGGATTTTGGACAGAGGATGAATCTCGAGACTTTGATTATTTAATGAGGTTAAAATAATTGATAAATGAAAATGATTGTTTAATGTTTGTTGGGTATGCATGAAAAATGTATAATGTAGGTTCATACACCAGTTGAGGGATAAAAAGTTACTTGGGCATATAGTTACATTGTACTTCTTACATTATTTATGAATTCTTTCACAATGTTTAAATTAATAATTAAATTTCTGGATTTGGGGTAGACACTGGTGATCTCGGCCTATTGAGATTTATATCTCACACCCTACTCTGGATACCATTTCACAATGGTACCTGAGTAGATTCTATTTGGTTATAGGATTGTGTTGTTTTCATATTCTTGGGAGATAGGAATAGAGGACCGAATGGAATCTCAGGATCCTTGAGGAGAAATCCCTCAAGGCCTTGAGTGATTATTTATTTATTTCTATTTTAGAATGTAAAGCATGCTATTTTGTTCCATATTTACATTTTTGTAACACTAGCATGTCATGCATGAATCTTATGTATAATTGACATCGGCCACTTTTAAAAAATGATTATTATGTGTCATCTGCTATTTTTTAGTAATTTATTACTTATTCCACTATTGATTTTTTTTACTCTGATATATAGATTTTAAACTCTGATAAGAGGGTCTAGTGTCCCCAATGACTATCCTTACACCTTTGTTGCTAGTCGGTAGCCTATAGCTTATGAGGGGACATTATTTAAGTCATGTGGTGACCGATATGGCCACCAATTCAGGGGTGATCTAGGTTGGGATGTTGTAATGTGGTATTATAGGGATTCATTTCAGTTGTCATACTGTTTTAGGGTTGGTAGAAATGAGACTACAGATGTGTCATGATTCGGGTTAGTATCTATTCTTCGGACAGATCCCCACATGTATGAGAAATAACATAGTGTCCTGGAAAGGGAATTGAAGTTTCTACTTTTAGAGGTTACAGTTGATCTGACTTCATCTTGAGTGAGTGTTGTATTTTCTGGTTCTTATTGATTTTGAGAATTTTGAAAAATAATTGTATTGTCCTGATATGGAAATGATGATTCATACATGAATCATTTTAGGCACTTAGATATTCACATGTCATTCATATAACATGACATGTAGTTGTATTAGAAGGATACCTTCTAATTTGGATTGTGTTCCTTCAGTCAATGCCACGTACTAATCTGCTTTAGCATTCCTCTGTAGATAACATGTTTTGTTTATAGATTTAACATGTTTGTGTGATTATATTCCATACTACCTCAGTTATTATCTTGTTTTGTTGTTGTTCCATGCTTCTGTGTTATGAAATGTTGTTTTGATACTAATTATGATAACATTATAGAGATGTTTTGATATATGAAATGACTTCTTGTAACACCCCGAGATTTTATGAAAAATATTCTTTTAATTTCATTAATGTCTTGTGTTGTATGCTACACCCAAAGGATCTTGCACAACACACATCCTTGACTTTCCTTGCATTACACACAATCGCGACCTTCCTCGATAGCATGTGTAGTACGCAATACCGAGTTTCACTAAACAACGATATGCTATTAAAATATTATTAAAACTAGCCATTATGAATAGTAAAAACCACTTTTTAAAATTTTGTAAATTTGTTTTTTTCAAAATGGACTTCATTTTTGAATTCGGAAGATCAAAATTAGCTTAGGGTGAAATTTTGTTACATTTCGGATAACTTTCATTTTCGGATGAATAGTGAAAATTACTAAATTTTAATTAAAATTAACATTTTCAATCGAAATAATTAATAGTGATAAATTATTAATTTGAGTGGTTTTAAATTAAATTTAGAATATATTTTTACAATTTAATATAATATTGGTCATTGGATGTAATTCTACATTTAAACCAGACATTAACAAGTGTCAATCATTTGATAGTTATTATCTCTTAAGACCACGCTATTTGTTTTGATGACGGAAATTAATTTTTAACTTAATTAATGAAACTGATATGTTTTGAATTTGATAAAATAGACATCATTTTTGAGTTCATAATATCAAATATAGCTTAGGCCTAATTTTTTGTATTTTTCTGGAAACTTTCATTTTTTGATGAATAGTGAAACCACTAAGTGGTAGTTAAAAAAAATGAATTTTTCATAAAACTTAATTTTACCGCTTATGTGAGTGGAATTTCAAAAATCCGAGAGACATGGTTGATGTTAGTAAGTAAAATGTGGTTCAATGAGATGAAAATAATTTTTGGTGAATGGTAACTTTTTACGTTTTTTTACCACGGTTAAAAGTAAATAGGGTAATTAAGGGTAAAAATGTTATTATTATTACCCTAAAACATGTACTAATTCTATTGAATAAGTGTAATTCGAACAAAAACAACCTTAGGAATAAAATATGATCATTTAGGACCACTTGGATTAGATTAGGACATTTATTATTAATTTATTTAAAGAAGGGTTAAAATAGTTAAAATCAAAGTTTAATAAGTACATCATTTTTAATATAGGATTATACATAAGATAAATTCGACAATAAATACTCATTAGAAAGATAAAAAGATTTACTATATAATGGTATTTTATTTTTAATTTTTAGACATTAAATAATTTAATTTATTTATGACACAAAGATGATGAATTAATTATCTTATTAATGAAATATTGACATAATTGATGTTATAAATACCCAAATAAATGTAATTTGATACTTTTTATGAATTCCAATAATTTTATCGGTTACTGTGACATGTTATTATTGATTTAATGAATGTTTTTCTAACTAATCATTCTGTTATGAGTTTCACAAAAATCAATTACTAAATAGTGTCAAAATAGACATAATATAGTTTTTAAAACAAAAATTATATTGTTAATTGTTATTTTATTCCTAGAAATATATGGTTCGGCCAAATGACTTAGATAAGGTTATATATATTAATAATAAACAACTTTGGGTTCATTTGGATTGTTATAGTAAGTGTATTAACCTTATAGTATAAGAACACAAGAAGACACGGTAAAAGTAAAATTATTTAACTTCATATTAAATCTAAATGATAAGGTCAAGATAGGAACCTAAACTTGTCTAAATTCTATTGGATGAGAGGATTTCGACCCATCCCCACATTTTCTTCGAAATAAATCAATTTGGAGCTATTTAAAACCGAATTTGTCTGTATAATAAAATAATATTTTTAGTTATTCCAAAGGTGCCCCTCTCCTCCCTTGTAAAAGGGCACCCCCTCCCTCTCTTCCTCACACCACATTGAGCCTTCATGCTCGGCCTACCCTTTCCACTTTCTCCTCTCCACTTCTCTAGAGACATCCTATAGGTCCTGGTCTTCTTCAAAGACCAATTTTAGTGCCCTAAAAGGAGGTCTCAAAGAAGCACTTCAAAGAATAGGTAATGTCCGTTACCGATTCTTTCATCTTTATTTCTTCTTCCACTTCTTCTTATTTAGTTGTTTAATTATGAAGTAATAACATCATTATAACTCATATATTGATATGTTATTATAAGTATGAAACAACCCTATTTCACCATTTATCCATCCTACGGAAAATGAAATCATCGCGTGTGCGTACGTACGGAATACCGTCTCCACGCCGTGGTGTAATCTACTTTCCACCACCACCTTACTTGGATGGGTATAATGGTGTAAATAATGACTATATATGATTATTGTAAAGTGATATTGATTCTGAAATAGTATACATACACTCCAATACAATTCCATGATCATGGGAACGATATCATCGCTCGTGCGTACGTACGGAATACCGTCTCCACGATGTGATGCGACTCGTTCTACATGATCTTCATTGCATAATGATTATATAAATGGATTGAATGAATGAATATGATATATATTACACTAATACCATTCTATAAATGAGGTATCTATAACCTAAAGAGAAGAATAATAATTTATTCGACAAAACATGCATAAGAACAAAAGGTAATAAACACCTGAATAACAAGTTGTAATGAAATATTACTAATAAGAAGCTAATAATATGACCATATATGATATCATAACAATAATTATGATTTTGGAATAAGTCAATAACATTATTTAAATCATTATACAGGGGGTTCAGACACTTACGAGGCAAATCGGACCTAAGGTAAGGGAAATATCACTATCTCATTTTTATCCGAGATTGTTTATACTATGGCCATTACTGGGGTGTATTTTATCATCCACATCCATGTTTCCTCAATATTTAATATTATTTCCATCCACATACAATTTTTTAAATCCAATTTTTCCCTTTCGGCAAGTTTTTAGTAAAGGATATGAAAGGAATCTTTTGTCGTTTTTCGTACGAGGTACTTTTTGACTTTTCCGACAAAAGTATGAAGAATGTTTTTTTAACTTGTACGGCATGAATGGACTTTTAAAACTTTATTTCCAAGAAAATTCCTGTAAAAGTTTTCAATTTTATTTTTAATCAACTTCTTTTAGTTTATAATTGTACGATATGTTAAGAAATGAAAAATGTTTTTGAAGCAGAAAGGATATTTTCCTCAAGAATAGAGTTCAAGTGTTTTATCAAAATTATTTTCCATCTAAGATAATAAAGGGTTCTGTTTTTATCCCTATTATTACATTTATTTGATTATGTTACGATGAAAATATATTTTTATGAATTCCTATATCTTATATGAATTGTTTTATGATGTCACGATGTTTAAGATTCCCATTTTTATTACATGGGTTATCCAATGATGTATGATTTAAGATTTTGTGGCACACATAAGAATGGTATCATTATGAGATGGGTGGGACCTATATCTCCCTCCAATGCATTGTGTAAAGATTTTATATCTCATGAGATAGACATGGCTGGAACAACAGGTTAAACCGGTTCAGTGAAGTAGGACTGAAACGAGGAATGAACTCGGTCCAGAAATGGACTTTCTCTACTTAGATAGTCTTGGCAATGAGTCTTGACTAATAAGAAATGATTCCCTATGATTATGTGTGTACACCACAAAGTTTCATGTTTTAAGTTTTGATTATTGGGATTACATTTCACTATATGATTTATCCCATGTTATGATATTATGATCTCTTTTGCAGGATTAAAATTTCCAAAATGTTATGTTCTTATGAATATGATGTGATTGATTTTTCTTTTCTTTACACTTACTGAGTATTTGAGCTCACCCTTTTATGTTTTCTTTTCCCTAGGATATGAAGAAAGGTTTTAGGTAAAAAAAATAAGATCTTTATGGGAGATGTTGAAGATATTTCACCACGATTAGAAGATTATATTCCGAGTTTCCAAAGACACTAAACTATTACGGTCCTTGTGTGTGTGTTTTTGTACCAAGTATTCTACAAAAGTAACGTAATGTCCATGTACATCAAGCTACGGGTCTCTATAGTTGGTATCAGAGGAAAGGTTTATTCAACCTTTGGAAACTAGGATGCGAGAACATTAGTGAGATCCTTAGAGATATTTCTAATGTATATCTAGGGATATTCCTAAGGTTAAGTATAAGTATATGTTATAGTCTTATAATTATGGTAACAATATTAGAATTAAACCTAATATGTTAGATATTGAAGGTACTCCCCCTTTATTATGTTGTTTTCCCTAGCATGATTCTTTCCTCTCACACTATTCTTTTTGGGTTTTAGATGATGGCTGGAACCCGAAAGAACCGTGTTGATCAATGCAATGGACAATGCAATGATTGTCCTCCTGGACAAACAATTGTTATGGGAGATGGAGTGAAAAATCTTATTGCTATACTTACACAAGCTATGAATCATTCTGGACTTACAAATGAGTAGAGAAGGGAACAATATTCTATTGAGTCCTTCATGAGGCAACGTCCACCTTCTTTCAGTGGGTCTTCTGATCCACTTGTTGCTGAACAATGGATCAGTACCCCTGAAAAGATATTTTCAGTTCTTCAATGTTCTGAACATGATAACGTCATCTTAGCAGTATATCGTTTGGAAGGTGAAGCTGATAAATGGTGGAATCTTATCAAGAATACGAGGCAAAGATTTGAAATTGAGTCCATGGAATGGGACAAGTTCAAAAACTTATTTTTCAATAAGTACTTCCCTCGTATTCTTCGAACAAAGATGGAGAAGGAGTTTCTTGAACTAAAGCAAAAGGATGATGAATCTGTTGTTATATACGAAGTGAATTTTAGAAGTCTTGCAAGGTATGCATATGGATTTATCATCCAACCTGAAATTAAGGTTGATCGATTATTTAGTGGCTAAAAACAAAATCTTCAAAGGGAATTAGCTATAAGATACTTTAGTAGCTATGAAGAAATTGTGCAGTGTGCTATCAAGGTAGAAATGGAAGTTGGTGTTACTTATCCATCTCATAGTTTTGACAAGAAACGAAAGATGGAGTTCAAGGAGAAATATCCGAATAATGGTGAAAAGAAGATGAATGTTTCTTTATGCTCAAAGTGTGGAAAGAAGCATGGTGGAGATTGTCTTAAAGGGACAAGTAAATGTTTCAAATGTGGAAAGGAAGGTTATCGGGCATTTGAATGCCGCAATGATGGGAAGAAGATGTCTAATGATGCAAACAAAGGAAGGGATACAGAGAATGAACCTACTACACTTCAATACTTCAAGTGCAAGGAAATGGGGCATTATGCTAATAAATGCCCAAATCCAAGGGTTAGTGATGATCGACATGAGAAACCACTTAAGGCAAAGGACAAAGGGAAGTCAAATGCGATCACCATTGGCGATGTTGAATATGAAAACGATGTTGTGGAATGATTATGTGTTTTTGTAATGGGATTCCAAAATAATGTTTTATATAGTATCATGGAATATTGGAATATTTATGTATTGGTCTATTGTGGTTTTCAATAATTTTATGGTACCGGTAACCAAGGAAAGTGATTGATATATTTTTGGAAAAAAAAAAGATGATATGTGCATAATGAAGGGAAAATGAGAAAATGAAATATTTGACAGTATTCATGAGCTCATGATTGATATAAGGACTAATTGATATCATGGTTTGAGTATATTGAAATTTGAGGATTTTGGTATGTGGAAAGTGTTAACTTTTAACTACATTCATGTTTTCACTAAGGATCAATGGGTATTCAAGAGAATACATGATTAAGGCCTTTGAATTTTTGGAATGTGAGCAATAAGACATATCTTATGATTTATGGGGATCAATGATGGTATTAAATCTCTGGTTATCGTTTTCACTATATTATGAGAGTGGACTGCAGTATTATGGATAAGCCTAAAGATTGGAATGGATTATGTTGGACATTAGTTAATATTGTTTAAGGATAGAAGTTTTTTCAATATTATTGATGGGATGTTATAGTAATATAGTTTTAGAAAAAGGACAACCTGCAGGACGGGGGACAGCCCATCGCGTCGGACAAGGCCGTGGGAATCGAACCCACAACCGAAGTGTGACTGGCCTTTATCGCCTACCACTGGCCTACAGGAAGCCCCTGTTTAGTAGAACCTAGTTTTATTATATTCAGTAGCATGATATATGAAGTTTAATCCATTTTATGAACCATATATCATTAATCTCACTATAGATGGACTTATGTATTTTTTGATAACTTTTCTAACCTTTTGTTTGAGATAGATGAAATGACCCATCATTCCATCACATGATCAACTAAAACATCACGAATGACAAATTCAACTTCATTTATTTAAGAGATGAATTTGAAATTGTCCAATGAACGACCAACGGTGTGACTATACCAAAATAACGAAAGTATTTCTTCTAATTCCAATTTCATCAACTTTAGGGAAATGATCTTGAAAACCCAAAATGTTGTCCTAGTGGTCTTATATCTGATGAATCATATGGTACCTTAGATCATTAAAAATTTATGGCTTCGTGATTGTTGTCTTTTCCATAGCCATGTTCTCTACCACTCTCCATCAGAACTTGATGGTTATATTTTTCTTCCATATCCATATTTTCATCTATGTTCTCCTATGTGGAAACCCAGTGATGAGTTAATTTGGGTAACCGTTACATTTCATACTTCAATTTTTAAAGTCATGTTTTGGTATTCCTTTTTACGATGTGGGTTTCTATTAAACAAACTTTCGAGTATTAAAACATTTATAACTCCGACGAATTTTGTGGGCGAAATTCATTTTAAGGGGTGTAGAATGTAACACCCCGAGATTTTATGAAAAATATTATTTTAATTTTATTAAAGTCTTGTGTTGTACGCTACACCAAAAGGAGCTTTCACAACATGCATCCTTGACTTCCTTGCATTACACGCAATTTTGACCTTCCTCGATAGCGTGTGTAGTACGCAATACCGAGTTTCACTAAACAACGATATGCTATTAAAATATTATTAAAACTAGCTGTTATGAATAGTAATAACCACTTTTTAAAATTTTGTAAATTTTTATTTTTCAAAATGGACTTCTTTTTTGGATTCGGAATATCAAAATTATCTTAGGGTGAAATTTTGGTACATTTCGGATAACATTCATTTTCTGATGAATAGTGAAAATTACTAAATTTTAATTACAAACAACCTTTTTAATCGAAATAATTAATAGTGATAAATTATTAATTTGAGTGGTTTTAAAGTATATTTAGATTATATTTTTACAATTTAATAAAGTGTTGGTCATTGGATGTAATTCTACATTTAAACCAGACATAAACAAGTGCCAATCTTTTGATAGTTATTATCTCTTAAGAACACGCTATTTGTTTTGGCGACAGGAATTAATTTTTAAATTAATTAATGAAACTGAAATGTTTTTAATTTGGTAAAATAGACATCATTTTTGAGTTCATAATATCAAATATAACTTAGGCCTGATTTTTTGTATTTTTCTGGAAACTTTCATTTTTTGATGAATAGTGAAACCACTAAGTGGTAGTTAAAAAATGAATTTTTCATAAAACTTAATTTTACCGCTTCTGTCAGTGGAATTTCAAAAATCTGAGAGACACGATTGATGTTATTATGTAAAATTCGGTTCAATGAGATGAAAATAATTTTTGGTGAATAGTAACATTATACTTTTTTTTACCACGGTTAAAAGTAAATAGGGTAATTAAGGGTCAAAATGTTATTATTATTACCCTAACACATGTCCTAATTCTATTGGATAAGTGTAATTCGACCAAAAACAACCTTAGGAATAAAATATGATCATTTAAGCCCACTTGGACTAGATTAGAACATTTATTATTAATTTATTTAAAGAAGGGTTAAAATTGTTAAAATCAAAGTTTAATAAGTAATCATTTTTAATATAGGATTATTCATAAGATAAATTCGACTATAAATACTCATTAGAAATCTAAAACGATTTCCTACATAATGGTATTTTATTTGTAATTTTTAGACATTAAATAATTTAATTTATTTATGACACAAAGATGATGCAGTAATTATCTTATTAATGAAATATTAACATAATTGATGTTATAAATACCCAAATAAATGTAATTTGAGACTTTTTATGAATTACAATAATTTTATAGGTTCATGTGAAATGTTAGTATTGATTTAATTAACATTTTTCAAACTAATCATTCTGTTATGAGTTTTAAAAAAATCAATTACTAAATAGTGTCAAGATTTACATAAAATAGTTTTTTAAAAAACTATTATATTGTTAATTGTTATTTTATTTTTAAAAATCTAAGGTTCGTCCAAATGACTTAGATAAGGTTATATATATTAATAATAAACTACTTGGGGTTAGTTTGGATTGTTATAGTAAGTTTATTAACCATATAGTGTTAGAACACAAAAAGACACGGTAAAAGTAAAATTATTTAACTTATTATTAAATCTAAATGATAAGGTCCAAATAGGAACCTAAACTTGACTAAATTCTACTATATTAGAGGATTTAGACCCATCCCCACCTTAGCTTCTAAATAAATCAATTTGGAGCTATTCAAAACCGAATTTGGCTGTATAATAAAATAATATTTTTATTTATTTTAAAGGTGCCCCTCTCCTCCCTTATAAGAGGGCACCCCCACCCTCTCTTCCTCACAAAACTTTGAGCCTTCAACCTCGGATGAACCCTTCCACTTTCTCCTCTCCACTTCCCAAGAGAAATCCTATAGGTCCTGGTCTTCTTCAAAGACCAATTTTAGTGCCCTAAAAGGAGGTCTCAAAGAAGCACTTCAAAGAAGAGGTAATGTCAGTTACCGATTCTTTCATCTTTATTTCTTATTCCACTTCTTCTTCTTTAGTTGTTTCATTATGAAGTAATAACATCAGTATCACTCATATACTGATATGTTATTATAAGTATGAAAAAACCCTATTTCACCATCTATCCATCCTATGGAAAATGAAATCACCGCGCGTGCGTACGTACGGAATACCGTCTCCACGCCGTGGTGTAATCTACTTTCCACCACCACCATACTTGGATGGGTATAATGGTGTAAATAATGACTATATATGATAATTGTAATGTGATATTGATTATGAAATAGTATACATACACTCCAATACAATTCCATGATCATGGGAACGATATCATCGCTCGTGCGTACGTACGGAATACCGTCTCCACGATGTGATGCGACTCGATCTACATGATCTTCATTGCATAATGATTAGATAAATGAATTGAATGAATGAATATGATATATATTACACTAATAACATTCTGGAAATGAGGTATCTATAACCTAAATATAAGAATAAGAATTTATTCTACAAAACATGCATGAGAACAAAAAGTAATAAACACTTGAATAACAAGTTGTAAAGAAATATTACTAATAAGAAGCTAATAATATGACCATATATGATATCATAACAATAATTATGATTTTTGAATAAGTCAATAACATTATTTAAATCATTATACAGGAGGTTCAGACACTTATGAGGCAAATCGGACCTAAGGTAAGGGAAATATCACAATCCCATTTTTATCCGAGATTGTTTATACTTTGGCATTTACTAGGGTGTATTTTATCATCCAAATCCATGTTTCCTCAATATGTAATATTATTTCCATCCACCAACATTTTTTTAAATCCAATTTTACCCTTCGGTGAGTTTTTAGTAAAGGATATGAAAGAAATCTTTTGTCATTTTTCGTACGAGGTACTTTTTGAAATTTCCAACAAAAGTACGAAGAATGTATTTTTTTAACATATACGGCATGAATGGACTTTTAAAACATTATTTCCAAGAATCTTCCTTTACATGTTTTCATGTTTATTTTTAATAAACTTCTTTTATTTTATAATTGTATGACATGTTAAGAAAGGAAAAGTGTTTTTGAAGCAGAAAGGATATTTTCCTCAAGAATGGAGTTCAAGTGTTTTATCAAAATTATCTTCCATCTAAGATAATAAAGGTTTCGGTTTTTATCCCTATTATTACTTTGATTTGATTATGTTATGATGGAATTATATTTTTATGAATTCCTTTATCTTATATGAATTGTTTTATGATGTCACGATGTTTAAGATTCCCATTTTTATTACATTGGTTATGCAATGATGTATGATTTAAGATTCTGTGGAACACATAAGAATGGTATCATTATGATATTGGTGGGACCTATATCTCCCTCCAATTCATTTTGTAAAGATTTTATATCTCATGAGATAGACATGGCTGGAACGGCAGGTTAAACCAGTTCAGTGAAGCAGGACTGAAACGAGGAATGAACTCGGTTCAGAAATGGACTTTCTCCACTAAGATAGTGTTGGCAATGAGTCTTGACAAATAAGAAATGATTATCTATGATTATGTGTGTACGCAACAAAGTTTCATGTTTTATGTTATGATTATTGGGATAACATTTCACTACTATTATTTATCCCATGTTATGATATTATGATCTCTTTTGCAGTATTAAGATTTCCAAAATGTTATGTTCTTATGAATATGATGTGATTGATATTTCTTTTGTTTACCCTTACTGATCATTTGAGCTCACCCTTTTATGTTTTCGTTTCCCCAGGATATAAAGAAAGGTTTTAGGTAAAAAAAGAAGATCTTTATGGGAGATGATGAAGATCTTTCACCACGATTAGAAGATTATATTCCGAGTTTCCAAAGACACTAAACTATTACGGTCCTTGTGTGTGTGTTTTTGTACTAATTATTCCACAAAAGTAATGTAATGTCCATGTACGTCAATCTACGGGTCACTATACATCTAATGTTAAAATGTAATATGAATGTCGATTGGGATAAATGTGTGCCAAAATAGAAGCGATAAGGTGTATGGGCGCCTTATCGTTTGGTTGATGTACACCCATATGATCAAACCTTATATAACCATAGTATGTTTGAAAATGGTTATAAATATAAAACTGTTGAGTTTTGATTGAAATGAACTGTTGTTGTGTTGCTTTATTTGAAGAACTTGGATAGAATAAATGGGTCTTTCTGAGGAGGCCTTTTTGATAAAAATAATCTTGATGATAAATCACCTTTTTATATTTGAACTACACTTAAAATTAAATGATTAAAGATGATTTTTGTGATTGAATGCCTATTTTTTCATAGGGAATTGTTTTAATAACCATGTGACTTGTTGTGAAAAAATTCTTGTGTGTTAAAAAATTGAAATGAAATAATTAAAATGCCTAAAAAGGTGATTTTGAACCATGTGAGTTCAATTTTGTGTGACCAAGAATGGGGGTCAGGGTTTATGTTTTCTATGTGGCTAACTCATGGTAGATATTAAACATAGAATGTTCAAGGAAATTCAAGTATGTTTGTTCAACTGCATGGGAGTAATCAATGGTACTCAGGTGTTATGGAACACCAATAGGTTTATGTTTCAGATTTTTTGATCAATGTTTTATGCGGTGATCGTGGTTTGATGAATGTCAAATTCATGCGTTAATGTGTTCTAAAATAGCACGCCGGTGGGCATAAGATCTTTTATTTCGATATCATTGACAATCCTGAAATTAGTAGTGTCCCAACATTTTTGGAAAACATGTCTATAAGAGATGTAGAGATTTTAGAATAGAGTTTTCCTATAGTAGTTCGAATACTCTTCTTAATGAATGTCATTTTCTTTTAGTGCGCTCTTATGAATAGATGATAATGTCCACTATTCTGACCTCATCATGGAGACACTAAGATAGCAAAGGTCTTACCCCTCCCTATGTTTCTAATGTTTTTGGGCATGATGAGTGGTTGTTATCCCGGTAGTACGTGGGAAGTGTGGTTTCTTTGGGCTACTCTTTTATTTGTGTTGGGGAATGGTTGTTTGTTTTAAAATTTCCTTATGATGGGTTTAAATGAACATTTAACCATAGTTTTGGTAAGTAATTTATTATATATGGGAATGATTTTGGATAGTTTTAATGGAATGTCATTAGATAAAGAGAGAATGTGGGTTTCTATCCTACGACATCTTTCGAGGGAATCGTGCACAACCTGTTCGGTGGTTTGATCAAGATTCAACCATTTTTATTGATGAGGTCTCTGTAATAGAATCAAATATATGCTCTCTTTCTATGGTTATTCTATAAAGTGATTTTGGGATCTTGTTTTAAAGGCTAACCTATTAATCTTGTGAAGGATTATAGGTGCGGTTGGTGTTTGGAATGAAACACATCAGTTCTAATGAGATTAAATGACCATGGTAGGGTTGTCTCATTTGTAGTTGTTCTTAATGGCATCATAGGGATGAGAAGTTGTTAAGGTGGGTGGATTGTAATATCTAGTGTTTTTTAATCTGTTTAAAATACGAAGGTTTTTTTAAAAAAAAATTGGTTTGTCAATGGGTCGTTTTTTAAACCAAGATTCTTAATTTTATTCTGATTGTTGGAATACCTAATTATATTGTTTTTGGACATGGGTAATTACCCAATAATTTTAGCAGGAGTCCGGAAGAGACTCATTAGAAAAAAATTTGGAAAATTCCATTTTACTAGATCTGCACAGGCAGCACATGGTTTTGGTCCAACCCATTCATTTTACCCTATTTAATAAATTATTTTCTTAATTAAATTAGATTATATTATAGATTGTGTCTAATTAAAAGAATATTTTAATAAAAATAAAAAAATTATTTATTTATTATTATTCTTATTGTTGTTTATGTAATTGAATGTTAAATTATTAATTAGATGATGATTGAATATATTAATGTGGCTTTTGGGTTTATCGAAGAACCATTTTAATTAAATAAATATATTCATAATTATTAAAGGTCCATTTATTATTAAATGGATGTTATGGGTTGATGTTTTTATCATTAATATAATATTAATGACATTGTAATAAATTTAGGGTTTTTAATTTTAATTAAATTATTGTTGAAATAATAATAAAAATTATGTTACTATTGTTATATTTTGTTTATTTAATTAAATAAATGATAAAATAATTTATTGTGTATTTTGATCATTTCAAATAAAAAATTTCCATTAATAAGGGTCAATTGGGAGTTATGGTCGTAATAAATTAAGTTTGATGGAGATAAAAATAATTATTTATGATTATTATTATTATGAATATTATTATGGTGATATTTATAATTATTATTAACTTATTATGATCATTTTATAATTAATAATAATAGTAACATATTTTTTGGGTATTGGTTGGAAATTAAAAGATGTTAAAAGGGGTAGTAATAATAATTGATTTTATTATTATCATAAATTATTTTGAATAAATTAAATGAAATTTAATTAAAGTGATTTTATTTAGATTGTTGGTTTATAAAAAAATAGAAATGGGGAGCACTCTTCTCCCCCTTCTTCCACACATAGAAGGCGCCCCCAACAACCCCATTCGGAGCATGCACCAGGACACACCTCCACATGGCTCCCTCATAATCAATGCAGCCATGTTCCTCCAGACATCAAGTAGTGCACATCCTTGGCTGGACCATTCCTTGATGTAGTGACACACATTGGGTGGAACCATTGTAGTGGGCGACTCCTGTGGCATGACCCCCCCTTTCTGGGATCTCTATACGCATCATTTTACCATATTTTGCTTCTTGGTTTGTGTCCAATTATTTAATGTATGGCCTTATCTAATGTTTTTCTTCATTTCTTTGGTGATTCATCTGGGTTTCAGTGGCCAACTTGGTTTGGCGAAATATTAGGGTTTTGAGGATAATACTCGTTTTTTTCATTCAATAGGTTATGAGATTGGTGTTTAGAGACTCATGGTTCATTAATTCGGAAACTTTCGCCTTGGTCGAGGTAGATGGTGTAAAATATTTTAACCACCTTTGGTTTGGGTAAGATTCTATACTCGTTGTTTGGTTATGCACTAGTTATATTATGGTTTTCCATTTTTTATGAGTCGCTAGTACAATGTTATAAGTGTGTTGATCAATACTTATTTGATTCTGGGTAAATGTTTAATATAATGAATTTTATTGATCAATGTAGTCAACAAACACATAGACACAGACACAGAAAAACACACACATATATATGAAGGTGTGCATGCATGCGACTATGGACAAGTTATTGATTTGTTGCTGATGGGTGATGAAGTAAGATCTGTTTTTGTTCAACCATGATGCTTGTTCCCAAATCTCTGTTACATTATTTTAGAATTATAGATTCTTTAAATAAATTGAGAACACGTGTTTCTTTGATTATGAAACTACAATGTTTTCTTGAAAGGATGATAAATGATATAATTCTGGTTAACGGTAATTTCATATAATGCTTGTTGTGGTTTGGGTTTTTATATGACTTCTTCCAATTGCTGATATATGATATGTCGATGCATGACACTTTTGATGTTATTAATTGATGTTGCGCATGTGAGAGAAATGAGTACTAGATCATGTATTGGTTTTAAGAATGTATTACTAATTTGGTTAAATTGATATGATTAAACATTTAATTTATTATAATGTGGAAGGATGGGTAATAGGATAATTAATTTAAGAATTAGTTATCAATTCATGTGTTTGAAAACAATAGTCTCATTTTTTGAATATTGATAATATTGAATATTTTTACATGTTCAGAATATAAATTAAAAACTAGTAATTATTTATGTATGGATTAATTATTAAAAGATATATTGTAAATGGATAATTAATTGATTAACTGGTTGCATAGATATTATTTAATTAATTATTTGTTGAATTGATTAATTTCCATGCATTAATTTAATATTGTGAATTGATTGTTTGTTACGGATGATTAACAAGGGTACCTTTTGATTTGTGTTTTATTTACATGCCTTAAGCTATTTTGGATGGAGTATATTAAAAATATGATATGGTGTCAAAGATGGTTCCAAAATATTAGGGACTTGTCCAACATGATTGACTTGAGAAGTTCATGATGTGCATGTAAATTGTTAAATTCGTGGATGAATCACTGTATGATTGGATAGGTTCAAACATGTAAATGAATTGAGATAACCAAATGTTTATTTAAATCTATATTTCTATTTCAAAGAATAATTAATTGTTAATTAGTTTTTAACAATTGAGATGATGAATGGTTAATTAATTGTTGACTTATTTGACGAGTGATTTATGTTGTTAATTATTTGTTGAAATAATTAACAGGTTGGATTAATTACTTTTTGAATAAATTAATGGATGGTGTTGGGTTTTTAGACATATAATTATACACCAATGATAAATATATATGTATGATTGATAAACAGGTTGTGAGATATGGATTGATGCTCCAAATACTCACAGAGTTTTAGACATGGCAATATACACCCAGCTTGCATGAAAATTATCTTTTTTGGGACATGGAAATATGATTCAAATACCTATTGCTTGAGTGACAAGGACTAGAACTCCTAATACTCACGAGTACATTAGACATGATGTTATACACCCATTAATTGGAATTTTACTGTGGGTCCAACTGGTCATACATTAAATGAATTAATTGGTTAATGAAAACCATTGTGACATAATGACTAGTGAATTGAATATGATAATAGGTTCAAACTAATTAATGAACTGGGTGAATCACTGTTATTGGAAAAACCCAAGAGTGAAAAACTATTTTTAGTGGATGGTCCAAGACATAGTATATGAAATATTAAATTAAATTTCGTATGACACGTTATCCAAGCCAAAGAATAAGTTTGCAATTGATCTTAACATTGATTAAATAAATGGTCTTTAGAGATATATGTTGGCAGTGCCTTGTATGTGGGATGTTGGGCAATGGTTGAATCTCAAGAAAATTATATTTTAATGAGGTTAAAATAATTTATAAATGAAAATGATTTTGTAATGATTTTTGAGTATAGATGACAAATTTATAATGTTGGTTTAGACACCAGCTAGGGGATAATGTTGGTAATTGGTTATATATTTACAGTATACAACTTACTTTATTTACATATGCAATCTGATAGTTTAATTTAATTATTAAATTTATGGTTTTGGGGTAGATATTGGTGGTTCCAGCATACTGAGATTTATATCTCACTCCCTACTCGGGCATCCATTGCACCGGGGTACCTGAGTTGATTATATTTGGTTTTAGGATTTTTTTTGTTTGCATTTACTTGGGAGATATGAGTAGAGGACTGATCAAAAGCTAAGGATTCAAAAGGAGACTGCCCTCGGGGATTTGAGTAACTGATTAATTATTTCTTTATTGGAATGTAAATCGTGATGTTTTGTTCATTGTTTTTCATTTTGTATCATTGTCATGTCATGCATTCATTTGTTGTATAATTGGAATTGGCTCAGCCACCGATTCAGGGGTGAGCCGGGTCGGGATGTTTCAGTTTCATTATCCCCTCATCCAATAAATTTAGTACTTTCCATTTGAAATTTCACACCAAAAATAAAACGTTTATACTTAACAATTCCATTTTGGGAAGGCCACATAGCAAATAGTTTTGATAAAATATCATATTAAAAAGATGGAAAAGGGAAATGTGATGGTCAAAAAACAATATTTATTTCAATTATGATAACTTTATGAGGATGCGAATATATTGAAAGGAAAGAGAAATATTGTTATCAAATTTTCAAGGATAGTAATTGAGAACATGGTCATTATAAATTTATCCATTAAAAAACAATAAATATATGATCAGTTAAAATACTATTGATTTCAAATTGATGAATGTAAATAGATAACATGTTATTTTGAAAAAAAAAATTCAATATTTTTTGGATTATTTTACTTCTAAGTTAATATACTCAATAAAATAAATTTTCTAGAACTCTTTTTGTTTCATAAACATAATTTCATTCATTTTTGTGCTACTTTCTATTACGAATTATTTTATTACATGGGTAGAAAAATATTCATGATGAATTTAGCATACTTGATGAAATTTAAACAGATCATATGGTCATAATGTAATTAATCCATCCTGTTAATATTTATCAAAACCAATTTTTTTGGCACATGATATCTATTTTGATAAATCATACATTAAACTCAATAAATAATATTCATAGTTAAACCTAATATGTTACAATAGTAATAAACCTTAAGCCTCATCCATGATACATTTACCCTGATTATATGTCCACAAATATAAAAGTCACTAACTTTAATAAAATGGACATAACATTAAGTACCCCAAGAAAAATATTGTAACTCTTAATGTCACATACCAAATAAATGAATATGTTGACCAATTCAAAACCATAATGAAAACATGAAAGGTTCTAAAAATAAAATCTAGAATTTTTTAATATATTCCATAAATACTACATAGTAAACTCAATAATTATAACCTAAACCATGAAATCACTAACCACTTTCATAATAACCAATATTGTACCAAAAAATATCATTATCATTATTTTATCAATATAAATCATATATTATGATGTTGATAATAAAGTCCCACAATGGGTCCTCTTAGTATCTGATGGGTGTGTTTGTGATTGTTGACAAAGCCAGATGGATGAAATTGTGTATGAATGATGTTTTTCTGATGTAGGTGTTTAAGGGAGTGTAATTTCCTATTGTTTGCCAAATTTTTGGTCCTTAAAACTGAGTGTTTGCTTTTAGAAATTCATTATTTCATCATAGGGGAACACATTAAATGGACCATGAAGAATAGTTAAAATATTTAAAAAGTGGTACTCCAAACATCGAAGTTAACCAAAAAAGGTATGGAATCATGAATCATGAGAAATAGACATTTTATGGGAATGGTTCACTTGGTAAAATTGGTTTATGTTGAATTCATGTGGTATGAAGAAGGAATGCGGTATACAGAAGGCTTGTAGTACATGGGATGTCTCATAATTCAAGAAAATGTGAGGGTGATTTCGGCCATCGTAAAGGAGGAACAACAGTATGTAGACCGAATAAGTAAGATCATTTCATAGGTGATGCAGTACATAGTGAAGGTCGTACCACATTGAAGATTTGGGTAATCTCAAATTAACGGATTTTTCAGATCTATTTAACTATATATTGAGTTCTAATCAAAGGGTTTATTAGTTCATTTTTATAAAAAAAAAATCATTTTGAATTTGGTGATGTCTGAATGAGGTTTGTAAGGGATAATTCCGTGAAGGGTGATGTGGTATACATGAAAGAAATTATGCAAATAATTTTTTTTGAACTATATCCCATAAAAAAGTGGTACAACGAGGAGGAATACACAATATAAAAAAGAAAAAAATGTTATCTATAGGAGATATGGTCTATAGATGATGACATAGTCCTTAGTTGAGATATGGTTCTCAAAAGTGGGGACACTTCACTAATAATGGATGGTATGTGGAGGAGAGGAGGTATACAGAAGAAAAAATCCACTTAGCATACCCTCTACATTGTTTAGTGGAGGAAGCTAGGTATTATAGGGAATGAGGAGGTGGTTCTTGAAAGAATCAAGGAAGCATGAAAAACTCAAAAACAACTCTAGAATGAAATTACGACTAACCTAACATTATGTGGGATGGTAGAATTCATCTATAGGAGGAAAAGGAACATCATCATAGCATCTACAAATAGTTGAGGATACGAGATTTCATGAATATTAAGGGACCTACAATCCCTTAAACAATGAATGGATCCCAACCAAGAGTAGTGAGCAAATTTAGAGGAAGAGAGTGATCCATCCCACAGAGAGTAAGTCATAGGAGGAGACATAGTTAATGACCCTTGTGAATGTTGTGTGAAGACCCAAAATATTGTAAAGTTAGTGATCATGGGAATAAAATATCTAGCCCAAACATTGTAATTGGCAGTGAGCTTTAGTGGATTCGGTGCATCGGCACATCATTATAGTATGCTCCTTGGATGTATCCCAGTGATGGTGAACCAAGTAAAATTCCTATGTCCAGTGCATGATTTCCTTTCTATTCACATATTCTCATGGGATAAAGAGCGAAGTGCATTTTTATATATAAGAAACAAGATCCAAAGGGGAAGGGGTTTAAATTTGTCAAACCATGATTCACCCCCACCTTATCTTATGGGTTTTTCATCTAGTGGACCTAAAAATTGGTATCATAGGGTATGCTTAAAAGTTAGTGGTTATCTCTAAATAGATGAAATAGAGGTGGAAAATAACTAACAAATTAATATCTTTGATGGAAATAATTTTAAACCAAAGAAGAATTGGATGAAGTACTAATTCTAGTTATTAGGAATGGATGTATTCATAATATCTATTCATGGAATATCTTCCAATATCAATAGTAGTTCTTTATCAGAAGCTAAAGGAATGGAATTGGATACTAATTCTAAATTTTTTAATTCATTATAGGGAGACCTGTAAAATGATATTTATTCAAATGTTTGGTCATGTAAAAAATCACATGTTATTTGGGATAGATTGTTGAATATTTATGAGGGTCACTCAAAAGTGAGTTAAGCTAAACTGCAGGTTATATGGAACAAGTATGAGTATCTATGAATGAACACCAATGACTCTCTTGATTAATTCCATGACGGAGTAATTGATTTTTTGGAAGACATGTAGTGTCTATGAGAAGTCATTAATGATATATAAATTGTAAAGTGTACCTTTAGAAAACATCCACCTTGGTTTAATCCTGTGGTTTCTGTGTTGGAAGAAAAAGATCCAAATGAGCTATCTCTAGATAACTTGAATAATACTCTTGTTGCATATGAAATGACAAATAATGATAACAAAGTAGTGGAATAGGTGAAGTAAAACAAAGTATAATTCAATGACATGAATAATCACTCTATTTAATATAGTCATCATGAAGAAAATTTTAAAACTGTTTTATAATTTCAATCATAAAATATTCAAAGTTGAAAATGAAAGTTCAAAGTTAAACATCCATTTGTATGATTTTGATGTGGAATAAAATGAAATTTTTTAGTAATGTGTCTGAAAAATATTGATGATGATTATGATAAAAATTATGAATTTCCACAAAATAATTGTTACATAAATGTAAAAAGGTAATAGAATTTCTAAGAGAATGATCATAAAAATGAAAAATATTACTTCAAAGAAGAGGAATGTTTTGAAAAAACTGAGGATGAAACAATAGAGGATATAAAGCATCATAAAGTAAATTATTTTGTAGAGTTAGTCAGAAATTCTGTTAGAATAGAATAATGTGACAATGAAGAATGAGTAGTTAATGGTTGTTTTGACCATCATACTGAATTAGATATTTCTCTTGAAGAGATAGATGATTGGAGAGCCGAAAAAAGAAATCTAACAGATTGGTTTATAAGGCTCAACTCTATATGCAGCAACTATAAGAATAGAATTGTAAGGTGAATGAATAAATTGAAAACCAGAAGTCATCAATGCCATAAATTATTGAAAAAGTGGTGGATTGAAAACTGAAAATTGAATAACAGAGAAGTGAGATATATTGTTCGGCTAAAATTGAAAAAATAAAATCAAACTTATTAATGAACATGAAGATGAATTAATCAATTTACGAAGAATTGATAAGGATAAATAACATTTATTGACTCACAGAACATCATCAAGAAAATATAAAACACATAAAATTGAATGGATGAAAAAAGAGAATGGGATTCTAATAGAAAAAAACCAATAGTAATATTTAAATGATCAGTTTGGTATGGGGATTGATCAAAACAGAACGCAGTAACGTTTGAAGTCAGACCAGAAGCATGAACTCTAATATTTATGATTGATTTCAGTATGAAGCAGAATCAGATGATTTAGAATACCCAAGGGGTAATCATTGGTTCATTATTTCCACACAAGAACATACCCCGCATATGATGTTATAGTGGAATTAATATGGGACACACACAAAAAGTTTCTCTTAGAAAATAGATACCAAAAGAAACATGTCCAATATAGGTAGTCATACAGAGGTCAATATTCCATATCATAATTTTATGGTCACATTTCAGGTATGGTGGATTCGATGACATGAGATGTTATTGGTCATCCACAATAAAGAGGAATGTGCTAAAGCAAACCGAGGTTACTTATAAATAGTATCACAGTGTATCATTAAATGATCTAAAGATGAAAAATAGGTTTTAAGATCTCTAGGATGATCCTGGTCTATCATATTATATTTAATGAAAATGATATCTATATATGCAATGTATGGAGTCTGAGACATGTATCATAAAGAATAGATCTAAGAAGGTAGTGGTTGTAGAAATTTTGTTCATGAAATCACATCACACATGGATAATTATAATTGAAAGTGGATACACCTACAATATGATATGAATTAAGGATCTAGTAATGGAAATCTGGTAAAATTACGAATGTATAGTGAGATTTGGAAATGATGAATGGATGAAAATTATTGGCTTTGATAAAGAAATTCTTGGGGGAAAAGGCATGATACAGGAAAACTTATTGGTTTTTTAGGGTATTAGTCACAACTTATTAATCATAAGTAAATTTTGTGACATAAGATATTCCATATGATTTTCAAATAAATTATCTTTCATAAATTATAAATATGGTGTTGTTTTATTACATAGAAAACATACAAAAGTAAATCTCTACCATGAGAGTGGATAAGAATATATTTGATTTCGGTCCAATGAAAAAGAAAATAAGTTGCATCATTACTGTCTTGTCCACCTGATCTAAATTTCCATGTAAAATCTTAGAAAATATGTTTTTTCTTGAGATCCCCCAAGATTGTCATGTGATCGTACACTTCAGTATGATGCCCGCCAATAAGGTAAGATCATTTGGATGATATATATGAAAAAAGGTAAATGTTTAACCGGATATAATGAGTTGTTTCATATTGATTTCTACATAACTATATAAAAAAATATCTTCGGATGGGGGATATATTATATTTTCATCACTGATGATTATAGAATAAAGGGGTGGGTATTAATCATTACCCTCATGCCTAAGGTGTTTAGTTTCATTACATGATATCATCAAGAAGATAAAAAGATTATAGATCATAAAATCGAGAAGATATGAATAGATATTGAAACATAGTTCCCAAATAATTAAGTGGAATATTATCACAAGAAACATGGGATAAGGAATCATGTTTAAACAATGAGAACACAATGAGAACTTCATAGAAAATGGATTATTTTAATGAAGACATCAGATTTTCTATAACATATCTTGAACAATTCTCATTGAGAAAGTCCATATAGATAAATTTGGGAATGACGTAGTGAAGACAAAATTCTACACATAAAATAGAGTGTTATTATTTCTAAAACAATTGAAGACAACGTATGAGCTATGTGTTGGAAATAAGGCATAATTGAAGTAAATTCCATTATCCAGAAGTAAATGTTTTATTCTCAATAAAGGGAAACAAATAAATATTGAATTTCAAGGGAATTAAATAATTTTTCTTGTCTAATAAAAGAAAATAAAATCATATAAATTCTTCAACAAGAAGCTATGAAATATTATTGAAATCCATTATGTGACCATAATGGAGAATGAGTACAATATTCACCAAAACCATTATCAGTCTCATGAGGATAGTAATGATGAAATAAGCAGATCAGTGGATGATCTAGTTCGATATTTTGATTCAAAAGAAGGATCAGATGATGAAAAGGATGAGAACAATTTGGTATCTACAGAACTACAAAAGTAAAGAGATGAAATTGATGGATTGAACATATTTGGTGATTAGATAGCTCAAGTGCATAAAACGAAGATGGAGAATTTATAGAAAGAACCTTACATATCACAAGTATAGAGTAGATTTTTTGATGATGTTGCTGATGATGAGAATTGGATTTAGTGTATCAATGATGAGTTTTTCCAAATGGATAAAAATCAGATATGTGAAATTGTTTTTGGACCAACCGATAAGAATGTCATCGGGTTGAAAAGTGTCTTTCGTAATATGATGAATGAATATGGTATGGTGATTAAAAACAAAGAATGAATTGTGTTAAAAGAATACTCCAAGATTTAAGGAATAAATGTTGAAGAAATTGTTTCCCAATTTCAAGGCTTGAAACAATCAGATTATCCTTGGCCATAGAAGTGAAAAGAAAGATCAAAGAGTTTTAGACGTATATCAAGTCATAATTATTAATTCCATTTCTAGAAGAAGCAGTTTATATTGAGCATCTCGATGGTTTTATCATTCATGAAGATGTGAACAATGTTTATCGGCTGAGGAATGCTTCATATGGTTTAAAGCAAGCACTAAGTGGATGGTATTCAAGAGAATACCGGTTTATGAAAAATCTTTGTTTTCAACGTAGGGGACTAGGTTTCAATATATGTATCAACCATGATACTCTAAAAAGGATGATAGTGCTGGTATATGTCTATGAAATAATATTTGGTGGATCAGATGAAGCACAATGCTATCATTTTCTTGAGTTCATGAAAGGTGAGCTCGAAATGTCCAGGATTTGTGAACTGATGCTTTTCCATGGTCAATGAAACACATGAAATGTATTCCACATTCATTTATCAATATAAATTTCCCATTTATATTTTGAGATGTTTTGGAAGGGATAATCACAATGATATGATGACTCAAGGGGCTACTCGAATGAAACTATCCCAGGATGATGAAGGCAATGTCGTCACTGTCATAGAATATAGGCCGATCATTGGATGTCTATTGTACACAATAGATACACAACCATATATTATTTTTTTCACATTTCACGTAGCATGGTATCATTGTAATCCCAAATAAATCCTCTTGTTTTCTGTAAAATAGAATACTTTGGTATATCAAGGGAACACGGTATTTCAGTTTGATGTATAATGAAATATATCAGCAAGAACTATAGGGATGTACATATGCAGATAATGAGGGTTTAGAATATGATAATAAATCAATGTCATGTTGTGCATTTTATCATGGAGGATTGTGTATTATTTGGATAAGTAAGAAACAATATTTCATTTCATTGAGAACATCAGAAGCTGAATACGTTGCATATACTCAAGAATGAACACAATTATTATGAATGAAGTATCATCTTAAGGATATCGTAATTGAAGTGAAGTCTTAGATCAGAATCAATTGAGATAATTATATTTCTATAAATCATATTAAAAATCCATTCCATCACTCAGGGACAAAGAAAATTGAAAAAATTATCATTTCATCAAGGAGAAAGTGGATGAAGGTCATTTGATGTTGGAGTATGTGCCTACAGAACAACAAGTTTCTTATAATATGTAAAGGAATTACCTGATGATTCATTTGAAAGGCATCTACTGGCTCTAGGAGTCTAGTGTACACCCCAAAAATTATTGATGTGGTATACCCTATCTCTAAAGTATGGTGAGTTTTTTCTAATATGATAATATAGGTTCTTTACACTATTGTAGAAAACTGTGAAGTGACTATTGAATTCGTTGAAAAAGTGGGAGAAATTGCGGCTATTCAAAGGAAGAAGATGTCTCTGTCAAGACAAGGGGAGAAGCTGTTAGGTGGAGTAGTGAGTTGGGGGCAGTTGATTTTAAAGTTGAGATGAATTTGTTTTATATGATGAGAGAATTATGGGGGATTATTAAATCATAAGGCACTATATGTGATCGATCAAAGGGTATATATCATGATAGTTGAGATTCGTGATGAAATAAAAAGTATTGGTGATGTAATGGAATAGAGTGATACATTAATGAACATTGTATTATACTCTTGTTTCTCATACTGAGCATGGATCATGTGGGCTTAGATTACGTGTGGAGTAAATCCTTGATCTTTATCTTAATCACAAGAAGAAAATGATTAAAATAGATGGAATAAACAATATTGAGATATCAAATTATGAAATTGTTTTTAACAAACCCAAATGGCGTATTTTTGGGGAAAATTATTCCAGTTGTCCTATTAATGTGTTTTGGGTGTGATTTTTTGTGTTGAAAAAGATTGATGATCATGAATGAGTATGAATGATGTTTTAAAAAGTTTTTATTTTAGGTTGAATTTTTTCCTAGTGTCTGAAAAAAAATTGGCCTCAGAATGAAGAGAATTTTTTGGAAAATTATTATTTTCTCATAGGGGGAAACATAACACGGACAATGAAGCATGGTTTGTGGATTGAAAAAGTGGTACATGGAATGTCGAAAAAAAATCGGTAATGTTAGTGAATTAAAAAGATCGAGAAACAGATCGTGTACAGGAATGGTCCACATGGAGAACATAGTTTGAAACAAATACATGTAGTTTGTGAAATTCATGTGGCACACTGATGTATTATAGTACGCAGGATGGATCATCATTCAAGAAAACGTGATGGTGATTTGGGCCACCAAGATGGATGAATGTTAGTACATAGACAACATAGGGAAGAATGGTGTATGAATGAAGTAATAATTAGTGAAAGAGATACCATATTGAAGATTTCATTAATCTCAGATTAATTGATTATTTGGATTTATGTTTCTATATATGGATCACTAATACCAATATTTTTTAGATCGTTTTTCAGAAGAAAACATCATTTTTCTGGGAATTTGATGTAGTCTTTTAGAGGTTCATAAGGGAGAATTATGTGAACGGTGAATTGGTTCACACAGATGAAATTATACAACTACTTTTTGTGAATAACCATAGCCAAAATAGGTTGTGGTATGTGGAGGAGAAGTACATGGTATGCTAGGGAGGAAAATTCGTTATGATAAGGAGAGATTGTATACAGATACCGAGTTACTCTCTAGAGGAAATACAGTTCACATAAGTGGAGATTTTTTAGGAATAATGTATGATACGTGGAGGATAGGTGGTATACAAAAGAGGATATCCTCATATCATACCCACAACACATTTCATGATGGAATTTTCATAGTATGTGGAATACGTAAGGTTGTTTTTGGAGGGTTCAAGGAAGATTTCCAAAGTAAAAAAAGTATTTTAAAGCAATTCCTTCTATCTTAAGAGTACACAAAAGTGTGAAATTCATCAACAAGTGAAAAAAGAACTTCAAAATAGCATCTACATATAGTTGAGAATATGAGAAATCATGAAAATTAAGGGGACTAAATGTCCATAAACTGTGAGTGGATCCCTTCCAAGAGTAGTGATCAAAGGGATATGAAGATAGTGATCCTTCCCACCTGAATTGTGCCAGAGGAAGATAGATAAGGAGTGTAACTTGGGAATACGATAAATAGAACCCAAAACTTATAAATATAGTGCGCCTGTTCATAGTAGATATAGACCAAATAGTGTAATTGGAAGTGACATTTAGTGGTTTTGGTACATCAACACGTCACTATTTTAGTCTCCTTGGATTTAGCCAATTTAGGGCGAAGAATGTAAAATCTATGTTTCATGTGAAACATTTATGGTTTGTTCATATATTTCTATGGGAGAAAGATACAAGTGATTTTTTAATGAAAAAAGAAAATCCAAATGGGAACGTGTTTTAATATTTCATACTCTAATTCACCATCCCCTATTAGGGTATTTGACCTAGTGGACCTAACATATGTTTTATCTTCCCACAATCATGTTTTTTCAAAATTATCATCTTATTACTAAATTACTTCTCCTAGTTATAGATATTTTCCATAAAATAACTCTAAATCCTTAAAGAAGTAGTATTGAAATTAAATTCTTATAAAATTTTCAATTCATATAAGTATAATATAGTTGATAAAATACTTTTACAATATAAATTTGGAATCCAAAAATAGAAATACTATAATTATTCCACTTTGAATTTGGTAACAAAATTATATTGGAATTGATCCTTTTTCATAATCTCAGTTATATTCCCTTTCTATTTAAGACATTAATTTTTGTAGAGAAATATCTCCATATAGTTGTTGAATTGTTAATAATCATTATTTCTAATTCAATCACAATCTTATTGTCAATTTTCACCACAAATGAATAAAACTCTCACTCCATTAGTGAATGTACAAGGGTGTCTCCCTCAAAAAATATCACATGTGGTAATATCACTAAATTCATTATTCCCTTTATAAATTTTTTGACTTGTTATTACATACATACATTTTTTATTTTCAAATAAATATGACATGGATAAATATATTTTTTTATTGATAGCATGTGAAATAATATCCTAAAATGATAAGATATTTTGGTAGACGATTTCCATCAAATAATTTCATTAATTACATCCATTAAATAGACAATCATTATATTTAGATTATGTACATAGTACACATTATGACCTAAAAACTTTGTAATGGTTTCTTCATACATAGGAACATTCCCATTCTCATTTTTTCTTAGACAGAAAAAATGTTTCTCCATAACCACTCATTATTCACAAGTAAAATACTTTTCAATGTAAATTTAAATTAATTTCATGCATTACATATATGTTATTTCTTATAGATCTGTAGTTTTTTAAATCAATGAAATCCATAAATCAATATCCATTTAGGGATGATAAAATTAATTAAAAACCACCACCCTTTCATTACATACCAGTTTAGGAAAAATATGTTCTAATGAATTTATAAATTTTTCAAAAATAAAAATGATTTATAATTTAATCAAATGATCCAGGTTTTGACACATTAATTGGTCTAAAATTTCCACAACACATTGTGGATCAGTAGTCCTCTCCATATAGGGAAGAATATTACACATAACTAGAGTCAGATGTCCCAATATATTTGTAATTTGATTATTTACAAGTCAAACACCAACTCATTCCTCATTATATTTACAAAGAAAATTCACCCTACATGAATTGATACATCTTCCAATTTATGTTCTAGGTTCCATTTTTAATAAATTTCATATAGTAGTTTATACCATATCATTATGAAATATAATGAATAATCAATAAATAGTTTAACAAATAACCTAAATTTAAAACATTGTCATAAATAATCTGAAAATAAAAACCATTGTTTATTTGGTAATATTTCCAAATTTTATCATAGGGTTTCATTATCGAATATAGGTTTTCCAAAATCTAGTTCCCATGGTTTCTACAACACATCATATTATACAAATTGTAATGACCCCAACCCTAGTAGACCATAGTTTGTGGTTACATTATTATATTTTCACTAGTTATAAAGAAATATCATCTAAATGGAATTAATTTTTTTTATTATTATTAAAATAAACACACAATATAAATTCACATTATATTTTAGAACATAAAATATGGAAATAGTTTTATTTGATATTTTCATTATTCCGCTTAGTAAATCCCAACTTGTCATTCACAAAATACTTCATCATATCCTTTGGAAATAAATTAGAAGAAAGGGGTGGGATCATATGTTCAGTAATTGTAAGTGTACCATTAAATCAATGAGTAAATAAGGTATAAAAAAATATACAAAGCTATGTAATAGAAACACATTACATTTAATAAATAATAGGAGCATAATATAGAATAAATAAAAAAATGTTAAAAAATTACATATAAATAATCACCTGAGAATGAAACATAATGATTGATATTATACAAGTACAGTAGTCATAAGGAATATTAAAAAATAATATCATAATTATTGAATTAAAAATTTTGGATTTCTATATCATATCGTTAAGGTCCTAAACAAGAATTAGACATAAATATGTATGACCTCATCGAAAAACTGATCAATTTTTTCTCATGAGACCTGTCGAAGTAGTGAGGGGATTTAAAAGGCCCCAAACATCATATACTATGTCTAATGAATTCATCATATAAATGGGGTGTAATGTAGACAATATAAAAATTTATATTAGATAACTAGCATACCTTATTTAAATACATTCACCATAAATAAGATGAGTAATATGACTAATGTTATACAAATACCACATTCATAGTCAACCCATTAAATAAAATAATATTTATGTTTTCATTATAGATCATACTCATTTAAGAATAATATTAAACAATTGGTTTTGACATAAAAAATATACTTTAATAAATTCATTGAAAAAATCATGAAAGAAAGACCTTTTTTATTTTTAAATAATTTATTCAAGAAGCCACAAAATTAAAAAACAATTTTAATTGGTGAGAACCATTATCATATATATATCATACAATATATTATTTCTATATACCTGTTTATCATCCTTTTAAAACAAATAATAATTAAATAACTATTCCATTGGGTTACTAATTCATTTTTCATGTATGATTTGATTTTGATGTTTCAGCAATTGAAAATTTATTAGATCAGTTATATGAAGAAATAAATTAATGATATTAAAATCATATATATTTATTATATAAATATTTATAGTATATTATGAATGTTATATATATATATATATAAATGACCAATACCATTCATGGAAACAGTTGGTTGTATGTGCACATAAATGATGTTTCCACATTTCCAATAATGGAAAGAAAGAAATGGGAATATTAAATAATAAATCAAGAATAATATTTCATTCATAAATATCATATATATTATTTATTTTCATAGTTATAACCATCTTAGTAAATTGAAGATGAAAAACAAATTACATCATCATGTTAAAATAGTAATATGTACTTATGTAGGACACACTTTTTTGAATTTTGAAGGATGCAGAATAGATGGAGAATGGTTTTCACATAAAAATAATAACAACCAAATTTACTGATGAAACATGTGTTTGTATTTTAGTATGGTTAAAACACATTAAGATTATGTAAAATAATTAATAAACAAAAAATATTCAGTAAATATGATTATCTCTTCTTAAAGAACGCGCTAATGAATCTCCACTTTGAGACACATGGGTTAGTATTGTGATAATTAAACACCTATAGAAATTAAAAAATATGCTTATAAAAGAAATGGATTGGGATTGGTTTTTCTATATTTCGCAATGTGGTGTAAGAAAGCGAGGGAGATGGTGACCCATTATAATTAAGAAGAGGGGATCATTGGGAAACTCTCTAAATAAAAAATTAATATAAATTATTATTTGATTTAAAATGGATAAAAAATTATTTATTTAAAATATAGTTTTATTATGAATATAAATAATCACATAAAAAAATTCAATATTTTTTTAAATCACATAATTTCTGTAATGTTTTTGGGTTTTAATAATTATTTATTTACCTTAACTCTTACTCTAACATCCTAATATTTTACAATTTGAGGGATTATATTGTTATCCAAAAATGATAAAATATGCTTAATGTATTCATCACTAAAATGTTGAACTATAACCAAACCTTTTGGATGAACTTAATGTTTTTAATAATTATATAGAATTTAATAAAATATTTCATATTTTAAAATATAATTAATGTTAATTTTGACACTAATCAATACTTTTTCTTTTAAAATAATCCTTATAAAAATAAAACTTCAAAAAAATAAGTATATACTAAATTTTAAAAATTCATATACAATTTTCACAGATGGAATTAATTATCTAAAAACTATTTACTTTAATATCGTTAATATCATTTATATTATATTTCCATTAATAAAATAATTACCACCTTAGTGTTGAGTAGTCATTAAAGGTAATTAAATATGATAAAATATACAAATTACCATGTTGAAGAAAAATAATTTATCATTGAAATTAATTTTTAAAGTCAAAGATATATTCTGCATAATGTTTTATTAAATATCTTATATTTATTAGAAATAGAATTATGTCATCTTTGACTTTTAAATAAATCTAATCTTTATTCATCATAATCACTTCATAATGGTAGGAAAAAGTAATATATCATAATATTGAATACATATGGATGAAAAATAATCATACTATAAAATTGTTCTAATTGTTAGGTTCTTTTTATACACCATATCTTTTTATTTTTAATTGAAATTTCCCAATTTACCCTTTAATGTGATTTGAAAAATTATAGAGGATACTATTCATATTGTTCAAAAATAAACAGGGAACTATTTTATAAAATTAGAAATTATAAATACGAATATGGAATCCATTTTTTAAAAAACAAAATAATTTTTTATATAATTTAATTGTGAATATTTCTAGAAAATTAAAATGATAACCAATTTTATTGAGAAATACATTTTTATGATTAATAACGTGCTTATAAAAAAATAAGGTTTTTTGATGATTTGAAATGTAACTATTTATATTATAACGAAATAATGTGGAATTATTTTAAATTTAAATCATATTAAAATCAATAAGTGACATATAATATAATGAAATTGACAATTTTTTAAAGATCTATATTGTCAACTTTTCACTAGGAAACCAATCTTCTTAGAAAATTATATAAAATTCACAATATGATATTTTCATAATAATATTATTTAAAAATGATATAATTTTTAGAAAATAAAGTTTATAAAATTTTTATAAATTTATTATAAAAATAAATAATAAATATCAGGAAAACCAAATTTAAAGGAAAACATATTTTTAAATATTAAATTGGATATAATAAAAATAAGTTAATTATACAGATATATTTAATTAAAAATGAATTTGATAATAATATTTTTAATAACATGGTTAATAATATTCATTCCTTCCTGTTTAATTTCTATGTATTAATTATTATATAATAATATTTAATTTATTGTTTATGTTGGGTGTTTTGGGAAATATAATATATGAACAAGATTTAATTTATGTAAAAAGTGACATATCATAAAATCAAGGGTTTCAAAATTATCTACTCATTTAATAATTTTCTCTATGAAAAGATTAAATTTCACATCTATAATAAAAGGTATTTACTTCAAAATTCCATTGTGGTAAAACCACATTATAAATCGGTTTAATAAGACATCCTCATAAATAGAGGAATATAGAATTGAAATAGTCATCACAAAACTATGATCATAATTTAGAGAACATTATTGGGAAGTTAAAAATGGACATAAAATTGGAATCTATCTAACAAGTATTACTGGATAGTGATAGAGAAAATGGTCATTTGAAATGTTAAAATCATTAAATCGTAAATCCATGATATGTTATAAGACCATTGGTTTCTATGTTAGAATAGTAATCAAGTAACATTTTTATTCCAATTTAAGTTTCCATGAGTTAAGTGGATTTTTTAATATCCTGATAATCTAGTTGAGAAAATTATAATTCATTATTTAATTACATGTTGAAATAATAATATCATTCTTTTTTTATGGTCTGATATACTTCCACCTCATTTCTAACATGACAAAATTCGTATTCAAGATGAATTTTTCATTCCAGAATCACTTTTAAAGAATAACAATGTCTAAAAGACATTATTTTTTCTTCTAAACATTTATCAAAACCAATGTGGTTATCATAGGATATCCAACATGCTTAACAATATTTAACCAAAAATAATAATATTCCATCTTCACGTTAATGAATTACATAATTAGTTAAACTAAATACTCATCCAAAATATATATTTCAAATTCAATGTCATAGAATGTAAAAGGAAGGTATCTTTATTTCCCAAAAATATATATAAAATTAGGATCCCAATGAATCTTCATTTATCTCTCATTACCTCATAACAAATATATGAATACCACAAAAATCATAAAACCATTATGAAAACATGAAGGCATTAAAAAATAAAATATCATGTTGTCGAATATATTACATGAATCAAAAAAATTTGTAAAACATAAAAAAACAATAAATTCAGCAACCACTTTCATATTCACCAATATGATAACATTAAAATACATTTTCCATTATTTTATAAACATTAGTAATATATTAATGGTTATATCCCCTTATTAATTTTCCTACCAAAAATCAACTTTTTACTAAATCACTTCTCATGGTAACTAGTTGTATTCATCACAGACACCCAAATCCTTAATGAATAAGTAATGTAGTATAATCCTTATAAACAATATATCATTTATAAAATACTATTATGGCATAATTATTGAATAAAAAACATATAATTTAACTATTAATCTTCATCTATCATAACAATACAATATTGGACTTCATACATTTTCCTTATATGTGATTTATTCTCTTGATCCATTGAATATTTGTTTCCATATTTTCCTATATCCTTGAATTCCATTCAGTGTAGATGTTATTTCATTCACATGAAATCATGGTCCTAGTTTCCAATCTATCCTCACTTGTAGAAAACACCCAATCCATTCAACAAAATACTCGAGAGTTTCATTCCACAACTATCAAACATAGGAAAATCATTCATTCCCTTCATAAATTTATCCACCTTTTTATTTTCAATTGTATTATTATATTTCATCAATAAAAAGTCATAATACATAGTTAATTTCTAGTTTTATTGATAGAACATGGTAATATATTACAATATGATGAAATAGTTTGGAATACAAGTTCCCTTTAAAGAAATGCCTAATTGTCATAAAATAGATACAAAATACTAACATTAAAATACATAGTCTACAAAATTAATTTATAACCTAATGAAGTTAGATTCATAAATAGAAACACTATAAATATCCTTTTTTCTCATACAAATAAATTTTCTCTCCATGTCTCATTGTTATTCTTCATCAAAATATATTTTCAATAAATTTTCCTTAACATCCTTCTATTACGTACTTTTTATTTCCTCAACATCATTAATGTATTTAATTAATGAAACCATTGATATGTATCACTCTATGGATGAAAAAAATGAAATCATCCCCTCTTGAATTACATCTCATTGGATGAAATATCGTATCCAAGGAACAAATTAATTTCCTAGAAATAAATGTATTCATAGTTCTATTTAATGATGGTAGTTTCAAACACATAAAGTAGTCTAACATTATTTCATTACATTATGGATCAGAAGGATTATACATATGGGAATTATTATTTCCCATTACATGATCCATTTGTTCGAAGAGAGTTCTACTTTTCCCACCTCCAACTTCATCACAAAATATACCTTCATTATCTTTCATATGAGTGCAATCCCCACATGAACTGATACAATTTCTATTCCTTCCTATAGGATTAAGTTCTAAAAAACCATACAGAATATTATATTTTATCATTATGAAACATAATTTATAATATTTGAACTAGTTAAAAACATAAACTCATTTGAAATTTTTTTTATAACTAATCAATAAATAAATAAATAGTTTATTTACATATATTTATAGATTCTTTTAGAATAGGTATAAATAATATATAATTAGAATATTTTATTTTATCATTAAGAAATCTATTTTCTATGTTTTATAATAAAAATCATTTAATTCCAACAATAAGGACCCTTAACATGGAAGGATAGATTCAATGGGTACATTTTTATATTATAAATAGATATATGGAAATGCATCCCGATTGACTTAATAGATTATTAGTCTTGGAAAAATAGATTCATAGTTTAAAGTCATATTACATATTATAACATTAAAACACAAAAAAATCATTGATAATCACTTCAATCACCTTATTATATCCTTCTATATAATTCAAAAAAGACTTCCACATATCATTGGGAAAAATAAATCATAAGAAATGGGTGCACTCATATTCTCAGTATGACAAAGAATATTATCGAATAAATGAGTTTATATGGAATAAAAAATATATAAGGGATAAAAACCAAAACACATTCCATTTTATTATTATCTATGGAATAATACAGTGGGAATAAAACCTGGTGAAATAATTCCATATAAATAAAAATAGGAGAATCAAACATAACCATAGATATTATACTAGTTGAATAATTACGTGTAATATCAATAAATAATTATAGAATGCAATAATAATAATTTTAATTCCCTAAAAAAATGGCAAGGCCCGAGGCATGACGTTTATATACATGGGAAATGCATCACCCAAACCTCGGTCTAGTTTATCTCCTGAGATGTACTAATCCATCAAGTGGATTATCAGTCCCCATCAATTAGTTACTATGTCTAATTCATTCCTCACATGAAAGGGGAAAAATATAAAGAACATAAACATTCATATTGAAAAACTATCATTTTATATTTAAATACATTAATTATAAAACATCTAGAGAAGAATCGTATAAAAATAGAACATCAAAAGTAAAAACCATTAAATAGAAGGGGGAAAATAGCATCATAAGAGATATGAATCTCTTAAGTGTATCATTTATCATGGTTTGGTGGCATATAGGAATATAATCTAATATTTTATTTTATTTTTTAGTGAAATTCATTTTTACATTGAAATTATTTATCTAAGAAAAACCATCATTGTTATAGGAAAATTTTCAATTAAAATTAAAATTATAACATTTTAAAGGATTCGTAAATACATTAATGTGTCTTGAAATTTGGAACATATTATCATGATATATATGTTAATATACATTCTTTTCAAATATTTGTTTTTCAAAAAATCATATATATCTTTCTTTAAAAAAAGAATAAAATTAAATTTTTCAAAACATTTTGAAGAAATTAAAACATGGGTAATGGTGTATTATCATTTATAGGAGAATTTTTAAAAACATTTTGAAATTATTTTTCTACAAATTGACAATAAAGGGAAATATTCACCACTGGATAAATAAATATAAACAATGATTAATAACAGTATGATTCTAAAAAAATCCAAATGTTTGGTCTGATTTCTTTTATACATATTTTAACCTTATTTATAATTAATATAGATTAAATGTACATCAATTTTATAACCATTCACATATATATCACATAATATATTATTTATTTATATCCTTTTATCACCCATTTAAATCGAATTCTTATTAATGACTATCTGAATATTATTTTTTTATGTTATTATCATGTCACCTTCAAGGGAAAAGTGAGAAGTCACCCAATGCAAAAAAACAACCAAATGAACTAGTACAGAAAAAACCCAAGAAAAATACAGGTTCTGCCTCTCCCCAGAAACTACATCATGTTCAGGACACTCACCAGAGCATGTCCACATGGAAAAAAGTCCAATGAAATGATACACGAGAATGGAACAGATGGACTACCCATACCATCTCATTCATCAACTCCTAGTATCCTGTATAAGTGTCGATCACATGCTCTGAACCCCACCTATAGTAGAACGATATAAAAAGATGGAAGATAAACACCCAATAATCACCTCAAGTCCCAATAAACACTGATCCACAAAATAATTCCCTCCAAACCCAAGAGACATCCAACCCATGTGACAAAAACAATTTAACTAGAGTCATCAAATAGTAATTAAATATTGTCTGAAGATAGTTCTCTAAAAAACTTCCATGAGATAGAAGTTACCTAAGTGATTGGAGCCATAATTATTAGATTTTCAAACTCTGATGCCAGTTCGGCCCAAAAATTGATGTAATCCTCAATGCTAACCATCAATATATTGAATCCCCCAACACGAATAAGGTCATTTTTGTTATTCCATTTATATTTATCTATATTATGTGTTGCTCTTAAGGTCCTCCCAATCATTTTAGATACCTCCTCTCCATAAGAATTAAGTAGAAAGACTAGTTCTTCCACATTATCCTTGTATCATAAAAAAGGTCCAAAGCATGATCCTCTTGGTCCCCTGGACTTTGAAGGTATTCATACTCAATGATAACCTTTTGGATTTTTTCCTTCATGGATGAACGAGTTTCCAAGGGGGAGGTAAATAGGAATAGTGTTTCCTACCCTTTCTCCTCATATTTGTTATATATTTCCACAGACATGTGGTTTCACTAGCAGAGTGAATGTGCTCTTATCTATTATTCTAATTCAGACATCCTCTAACTGAAATAGTGAGAAATGGCCAGATCTCAAACTGTCCTTTGTATGGCCTTCAAATATACTTCTCAAAGGGTGTGAATCACATTCCCTTATTTCAGGTACCCATGAATTTTCCCCATTTTTTGGATGTGCCACCTCCAAATACATCTCCCACCTCCCCATCGTCAAGACAACATGACATGAGCCATCCAACTCAGCTTAAACCTTCTCGTCACATACCTCCATCTGCACCATGATAGTTTTACTCCCAAACATCAGTTGTCCCTCATGAGTTGTACCATTTTGAAACAAGTCATCCACCAGCACAATGTCATTGTAAAGTATAGTAATGCAAGAGGATGTCCCTCCTAGATCCTTTCTAAGCCTATTATACACACTAGACATTGTTTGAGTGTCATGAGTCTCCAAGACCTTCTTCATAGGTAAACCCGCTTGAGGTGTCCGACCATTTTCAGTCTCAATGGATCCATCACATACCCATATAGGAATAGAAGATCAATATCAAAATTTTCGATCAACCAACCCAGTAGTCCAATGCTACTCAGCATCAGTATGTGCCATGACCTCTCTTCCACCACCATATCTTGTTTTCAAAATGATCATATGAGAACTCCTACAACAAAGCTCCTTCAAATGTCATAGGTGCTTACATTCGGACCAGAAATCGGTCAATGTTTCAAAAAACACGCATTTTCTATAGTGATCCTCCCCGCCCATAGTGATCCACAAATTTTTGAACAAATCCCCCAATACATCAATTTAAACACAAATCAGTATATTCATGGGATGAAAAAGGGCCAATGTGTGGCTGTCCGAAAACATATATCAACAAATATGATTCCCTTACATACAAAGGACAGTGGGATTTTGGAATTGTAGAGGATGATTGAGATGAAATTCCTAAGTCATCATTGAGGGGTGATCACGCTTTATATAATTATTAAAAGACTAATGAAGGATATAAAATATGATGTTATTGAAGCTACGGGGAGTGCTTGACTAGGAGTTGATGAGATCAACCTATAACGAAAAAAAGACCATAATATGTTGATTGTCTAGAAGTCTAACCGTCGCCTGATCTTACAGATCCCATGATTTGAAGTCGTGCCTGATGAATGAGTCTACTAAAGGCCATCACTGATTAAAACATGTAACTTGAGATAGCTTTATAAGATCTTATGATTCCATGAATTCCAACACTGATAATCAAAGATTACGGAATCCATCGAGCAATTCCGAGACTTTTGGGTCAAGCGATTTATGAGTAAAAGGCGGAAGGAGAATGGTGTTTGAGAAGGGAATGAAGACGAGGAAGCACATTTAATAGATAGAAAAGGTCCCTCCCCCATCAGTGGGGGAGGTACTAGAGCATTAACCAACACTGTAATGAAGAAGAGGCTCCACGTAGGGTTCCTCCCAAGCGCTTCCCCGTTCCAATACTTATAAAATTACTATTTCGGGCGATAACTGCTTTGTTTTTTCATTTATGTTTTGATATTGAAGTATCAATCCAAGTACATTTTTCATTGTTCCATAATCTCCATAATGTTTATCATGATATTATTATCATATATATTCAATATATATATACATATTGTAATACATTAATGTTTTTGATATAAATATTTAAAACTCTATTCATCGATACAATAGGCCTTACGTACATATGAACGTTGTATTGAATTTTCAATATATGGAAAGAAAAAAAATAATTGTAATTAATTATTCAAGAATAATATATATGTTATATATATCATATATACTCATTATTTCGATTTTTATAATAATCTGAATAATGTGGTGATGAATGAAATATTACACCGCTACGTGCAGATGGTATGTCATACGTACACATAAGTGATGTTTAAATTTTTTTATATTATGGATAATAGATGTAAAATTGTTGTAAAATAAATATAAAAACATTTTACAGTTTTTGTGATAAATGACTTATTATTTAATGATGGTTAAAACACATGAATAGCCAGTAAACAATGTTTAATCTTGATGGAGTTGGAAAAGATGACTGCCTCTTCTTAATGAATCTTTTAATTAATAACCTATTAGGGACATCAGGGTTTGTATCTTTAAAATAAAAAAACATCTAAAACATTAATAGGTATTTTTAGATGAGAAATGGGTAAGTTATTACTGGTATATGCGGTTTAAAATCATGTAAATTAGTGAGGTATGTGGTTCTCCATTATATTCAAGACAATGATAACATTATGAATATCTCTAAATATTAAATTACATTAAATTAATTATTATTACAAAGGTATCGAAAATGAGAATTTTAAAAACATTATGAGGATGGGTCAAGAACCTTTCATTAAATAATGTTTATACTGTTTTTTGTCACATCATTACCCTTATCTTTTAGTTTCAACCATTATTTAATCCCTTGAACTCTTATTGTGACAACATGATTTTTTAATCATTAACAGCCATTATTGTTACTATTAAAAGAAAATAGAGATATAATGGTATATTTTATTAAATTTTAAAAATTATCAAAATAAATTATCCTATTTTATTATATTTATGAATTTTATATCATTTAATAAAATATTTTTTGATGTAAGTTATCATTAATGTTAATTTTGGTACTATTTATTATTTTGACATTACAAAAATTATGGGAATGAGATGACATCAAAAAATAAATTTTCTATTATATCACCATCATGTATATTTCATCTGGGAGATTAATGGATGAAGATAATTATCTGAAATTATACTTATTTCTAAAATTTTAGAATCCTTTAATTTATATTTCCATTAATAAAATAATTAATATATCAGTGTTGTGAATGAATTAAGGGTGTTTATTTATTCACTAAAATTATACAAAAAATTGAATTGATGAATATAAATATTTTATAATTAAAATAAATATTTATAGTATAATATATGTTCAGGATAGTAACATATTTAAAAATTTATATATATTTAAAAGTTGAATATGACATCATAGACTTTTCATAAAATAAAATATTATATGGGTCATAATATCTTTATAATGAAAAAAAATTCATAAATTTAAATATTGAATTTGTATGGAAGAGAAATACCAACCAAATAATAATGGAGTAATTGTTAGATTCATATTATAGTACTTATCATTTAATTTTTAACCAAAATTAAAATATTTATAGTTTACCCTGGCAACAAATATTTATAAGGTTGATATTAATATTAGTAAAAAATAAAAGGAAAATAGTTACTAAATTTTTACCACAACAATAAAAATATTTAAAACTTGTTAAAACTTTTAAAATATATATGTTTTAGAATTTATTTTTAAATAAGTCCCACAAAACACATCGGAAACATGTTTTATTGAAAAAATGAATTTTAAGCACCAAAATGTTTTTATAAAAAAATATTGAATATAGATGATTTAAAATGTAAATTATTGTTACTTATGTTACATTTATATCAAATTAAAATGATAAATGGACTTTTAATAAAAGAAGTTGACTATTTCAAATAGATCGATATTCTTCAATATTTTTGGGAAAATTAGACATATCAATAAATTACCAATAATTAACCATAAGATAATTTTATTATGATGTTTTAAAATTTGATACTATTTTTATAAAATAATAATAATATATATATATTCTCTAGAAATTTATTATATTCTTTACCCATAAAAATAATGAAATCCATTTTTGATGAAAACATGTTTTTTGATGTTTAAATTGACTTCACAAATAATAATGTGATTATTAAAAAATAGTAATAAAAAATGAGTTGGATAATTGTATATTTTATAACTTATATAAAAATATCCATTCCAATCAATTTAATGACTATGTTATAACAATAACATAATAATTTTTTATTATTCATTTAAGATGGGTGTTGCATTCAATGTGAGCTATTGAAGTGATCAGATTTATTAAAATAGATACATAACATTAAATCATAGAAGGTTACATAAGTTATGTACTATTATATACTCATATATTTCATCTGTACCATGTTAAATTTCTTAATTTTCTGCCATATACATAGGATTGGTAATGTACCTCTAAATATGATACACATGAAAGACAGCTAGCATAGATTAGTAGTGAGAAGGAAGATCCATTTAGTATGCCACATTTACATCCCAATTTTTGATTTCAAAGGCTCCATCATAAAATGAGGTTATAGTTACATTCCACATAAAATGTATGTGACCAAACCGGGGGGAATCTCTGAAGAAAACATAGTTTCTTCAAACAAGATCTAGAGCTCTACATTGACATTTGGAATAATATATCTACACAATATAAAGTATTATTAACTTATTTTAATCAACTACACTCTCATAGAGTGTAACATCCCATGTAAGTAATGAATAATAGATATTTTTATCTATGTCTATTAATGAAATATATAGTGTTTTAGAGGCTTAAAATGAGAATAAATCCAATCTTAAGCATGAAATACACAAATATTTTTAAAAGATTGTTTTACTGCCTTTTGATGGAATACCATTTTTAAATCAAACTTTTGATAATTTTATAATATCTATTTTTCAAAATAAATATATTATTTATTATTGGAAATTGAAATTTACATTGGTTAATTTTTTTGTTTTTTTCTGACAGTGTTCATTTTTTAATGAAGAGTGACAAATACTGCATTTTACATCAAAACTAATTTTTAATCTACTTTAATTATTTGGTTAGATTATCTTTTTAATTGGTTTTAAAGTGTAAATAGAATATATTTTTACCATTTAATCAAATAGTGGTCGTTGGAATTAATTTCACTTTCAAATTGGACTTAAACTAGTGTTAATCTTTTGATACTTATTGTTTCATAAAAACACGCTATTTGCTCTGACAGCGGGAATTAATTATTAAATTAATTAATATAAAAAATATGTCATGAATTTTGTAAAATAGACATCATTTTTGAATTCGGAATATCAAATATAGCTTAGGGTGAAGTTTTGGTATTTTTCTGAAAAACATCAATTTTTGATGAATAGTGAAACCACTAAGTGGTGCATAAAAAAGTGATTTCCCATTTAAATGAAATTTTACCACATCTATGTTTTGAATTTCAAAAATCCGACATACATGGTTGTCATTAAGAAATAAAATGTGGTTCAATGGAATTAAAACAATTTTTTGATGAATAGTAACTTTTAAGTTTTTAATCGCGATTAGAGGTAATTAGTGCAATTTAAGGCAAAATGATATTATAATAAAATGAAAATACCTAGACACAAGTCCTACCCTTATTGGATGTGTCATGGCCGACCAAAACAACCCATGGGTATATTTTTGGGACCCCATGGAGCCACTTGTGTAAGATAAAGACATTAATGTTTTTTATTTAATGTAAAAGTAAAAATGACACCAATATGAGTTGTTTTACTAAAAAAAATTTACATGGGTTTAGACAAGTCAGATTTTTTACTACAAATAGTCATTGAAAATATAAAAATATTTCATACATCATAGTATTTTTTTTATAATTTATAGACATTAAATAAATTAAATAATTTATGACACCATGATGATGTAGCGATGACCTCATTATTTAACGACTTAAATAAAATGAAAATATAAAGTAAAATCTAAGACCTACACTTGTCAAAAACCTATTGGATGTGTGGATTTAGAATCCTTATCACCTTATACTCTAAATTTATAATTTGGGGACCTTTTTTATCTGAAAATCATTTTATAACAAAGTATCTTTTCTTAACTTTCCAACAGTGCCCCTCCTCTCCTCTTATAAAAGGCCCCCACCTCTACCTCCTTACCCACACTTCCAAATCCTTTTGCTCGGCCAACCCCTTCCCATTTTGACTCTCCATATCCCTATCTAACTCTTAGAAGCCACACTTTGGGCAGAAGTCTTCCCAAGGAAGCCTTTAAGCTCAAATCAAAAATAGTTACCCGTTTTAAAGGTAGTGTCTTCTATTGTGTTCTTATGTTTTATTTTACTTCTCCAGCCCCCAAAACTCTTTTTATTAATTTCTTTTGTAACAACACCAGTATATTCTATATAATAGGATGTCTTTATAATATGTATTCGAGCTATACTTACACACACCTACATCTAATGGTTAAATAACATACTGTTTCTGTGGATGGCGAATTTCTTCCACACGAAACGATGATTGTTCAACACTCATATAACACCTTCAAAGATGGCCATTAAGATGTCACTATATTTATATATTATATATAATATGTTTATGTTTTACTTAAGATTCTGTATTTTTCATTTATGGCATACCTTTATGGTTACCATTATGGGTAAATGTGATATCTTCATTTTAGGAAGTGCAGACTACCGCCCCCTCAAAGTGATTTTATTCGTTAATGCCATATGTGGGACGTATAAAGGATTTAATTAATGATATTATGTATGATATTATACTGTAATTATTATATACATTTATATCATTATTATTCCTTTCTATAAAATACTAAATAGAAATGAAAGTAGCGTTCATGCGTACGTACGGCTTACCGTCTCCATGAATGGTGCATTTCATTTATTACCTCTAAATGTTATGTAATATTATAAATGAATGTATATACTGGATATATATGATATGTATGATATCTACATCATGAGTATAACTTTGGATATAATGGATACATGAACAACTTTTAATTATAAAAAGTTTATTTTTGACTCATGTACCAATGATCGATAAAATGACCGTTATTGACTTAAATAATTTCATAGTGTTCATGACATGGTAATAAGTGATATAAAAGGAATAATGAACTTGTAAAAGGTTCTTAAGAAATTAGAAATTAACTCAAGTTTATTATTCTGGAGATTAAAGAATGATCGAGTCAAGTTGGACTCGAGGTATGAACTTCGTCTCAATCTCCTTTCATTGAGGAATATTTTGTTTTATACACAACCTTCTTTTATACGGTGTATAAACCCCTTTGACGTTTAAGTTTATCCAAAAGGAATCTTTTTTTATACGAATAGTTTTCTAAATGACAATAGGGAATGTTTATTTTGTCGTTAGTATGCAGCGACAACAACCTCTCCGCCTTCGTGTCTATTATTTGAGTTTCTGCTTCCTCTACAAGCAATACATTTTTTTAAATGAATAATAAATACCATGTTTTACTTTTATTTTATTTTGGTATTGAAAATGGTTTTCATAATGTTTTTATTATTTCAATGTGTTTTATTGATATATTTTTATTGAAATTTGGAAATTTTATGTTTTCCATTATGCATGTTTTATGTGATACGATAATGTTATGGTTTTGGGGAATTGTTATGAATATGGGTGGTTCCGTTATAAACTAAGGGTGGGTGATCCCAATATAGCTCCCCAATGCATTGGGTAATGCGAAGGAGTTAAACGTTACGGTTTCTAGAAAGAGATTTGGGGAATATACTGTGATGGGTATTCCAAACGTAACCAAGAGGGTTACTCCCTACGTAAGAATGTTATGAATGCCTCAAGTTACCTTTATGTATTATGATTTCTATGATTTATTCATGCTTTGATGAAGTATGTTAAGGTGCTTATTTTTTATGAGTGTAGTATGATTTCATTGATTCTTATGTATACATGTACTCATGTTTCCTTTCCATAATTTTATATCCCTTACTGAGCTTTTAATGCTCATCCCATGTTTTTGAAATGTTTTTCACAGGTCAAGGGAAGGGTACATGATATGATGATAGTGTCAAGGAAGTGTCAAGAAAGAATCCATGTTTTATTTTAAATATGTTTCTATTGATGGAAAAAATTAATAATATCTTTTATGTAACAACTTTTTTTAAATGTGGAATGTAATGCAAGTTTTATGATCTAATTATCTAAAACTCTAAACCTGAAAAGATACTCAATGTGTAATCTTGTAATAACTCAAGATTAAGTAATGTTTAAGGCTGGGGCCTTATAGTTGGTATCAAAGGTCGGTTTAGATTACTTTAGGAGTTAGAATTATATTAAATTATTATCCAAAAATATTTTTTTATGGTCAAATTGAAATGATATAGAATTTGAAGATTACCATGTTGCTTCATCTAAGACATGTTTGTTCAGAATGCTTATCCGCAGAGGAAATAGGGAAGCAGTGCTTGGAAGGCATACAGAAGGAAATAACCTTCCGAATCAGCATCCTGCGATGGTCAGAATTGGAACTGAACAGTTTGTTGTAGTAATGGCGTAGTAGAATCAAGCGATAAATGGTGGCGGTATCCATGCACGGGATCAGCCAGATCAACCGTAGAGGAACATGTTAGTGGTGGAACATTTCATGAGGCAACATCCCCCATCATTCAGAGGACCATCTGACCCAGTGCTAGATGAAGGGTGGATTAAAGCACTGGAGAATATTTTGGATGTCATGGGGTGTTCAGAAAATCATAAGGTTAGTCTTTTTATTTATCGTTTGGTGGGTGAAGCAGATCAGTGGTGGTCGATGGTTAAAAATATCAGGGATGCTGATGAGATTGATGCTCTCGAATAGGATGAATTCAAAGCTATGTTTCTTGAGAAGTATTTTCCAATGGTTGTTAGACTTATGATGGAAAAGAAAATACTGGAATTGAGGCAAGAGGAAGACATAGTGGCTGCCGATGAAGAAAGGTTCACTCGAATGGCAAGGTATGCTCCAAATATTATCCGAGACCTTGATAGTAAAATCAATCATTTTTACTCAGAATTAAATCCAAAATATTGAAGGGAATTAGAATTTCATGAGTTCAAAAGTTATGAAAAGCTTGTTCGATCTACTAAGAAAGTGGAAATAGAGTTTTCCGATGATCAAGAGTTCTATAAAAACCAACAGAAGAAGAGATTGAGGTGGCAGGAGAAAGTAAATAATTCTTTAAAAAGGTCTGATGGTAGGAAAACTAAGTTTCCAGTTTGTGATAAGTGTGGGGAAAGGCATGATGGGGAATGTCTTGTGAATTATGGAAAGTTCTACCGATGTGGTAATATGGGACATAAGGCTCATGATTTCACTGAAAAAGATCAAGGTGATGGTAAGTCCAAATTTGATTTATAGTTAGTGAAATGTTTTAAGTGCATTGAGATGGGCCACTATGAAAATGAGTGTCTGACAAAGAGCATGATTGATGGGAAGCAGTTAGACTATAAGCAGAAAGGGGTGGTGAAATCCTTTGCAACTACTTCAGTGGATGTTGGGCCATCAAATGAAGTTGTATTAGGTACTTTGTTTGTTTTTTCAGATTATGATACTGTGTTGTTTGATTCGGGGTCTACACATTCATTCATCTCTGAATCCTTTTCTAATAAAATGGGAATACCATCTCAATAAATGACTCCTGAACTTGTGGTAAAAACTCCTGGGGGAAATGTTGAGGAAAAAATAATTTATAAGAATCTTCCAATCCTTATCTGTGGAAAGAGCCTACTTGCAAACCTTATTTTTTTACCTCTAGTAGAGTTTGATGTAATCCTGGGTATGGATTGGCTCTCTATTTACCATTCTAATATTGGATGTAGAGCTAAAGAAGTTTCTTTTCAGAAATACTTTAAGTTTGTGTACAAGAATGAACCCTTACTTTTGAAAACATATCAAGAGGCTGAGAAACTTGTAAAAGATGGAAATGGATGTTACCTTGCACACATTGTTGAAAACAAAGGAACTGTTCAGATTAATCATGTGCCAGTGGTAAATGAGTATCCTGATGTTTTTACTGATGGGTTTCCTGGAATAATACCATATCGAGATGTTGAATTTACTATTGACTTAGTTCCTGATGCTAAGCCAATTTCAAAACCCCTTATCGAATGGCTCAAATTGAACTTTTAGAGTTAAAGGAGAAATTTCAAGATTTATTAGAGAAAGGTTTCATTCGACCTAGCACATCACCATGGGGTGCTCCTGTTTTATATGTTAAAAAGAAAGATGGTTCAATGAGGCTTTGCATTGATTATGGAGCCTTGAATAACATCAGTGCTAAGAACAAATATCCTTTGCCTCATATCGATGATTTTTTTGATCAGCTCCAGGTAGCTCAATATTTTTCAAAGATTGACCTGAGATTGGGTTACCATCAGTTGAAGGTAAAGTAAGACGATATTCCAAAGACTGTGTTTCGTACAAGATATAGCCATTATGAATTTGTAGTAATGCCTTTTGGGCTAACCAATGAACCTGCTGTATTCATGGACTTAATGAATAGAATTTTCCATGAGTTCTTGGATAAGTTTGTGGTTGTTTTCATTGATTATATTTTGGTGTTTTCTAAAAGTAAATAGGAGCATGAAATACATTTAAGGGTTATTTTTCAAACCTTAAATGAAATGAAATTGTATGGGAAATTCAGAAAGTGTGAGTTTTGGTTGCAAAAAATTTCTTTCCTTGGTCACATTGTTTCTAAAGATGGGATAATTGTTGATCCTGCAAAAACAAAGGTTGATGAAGAATGGAAAAGACCCACAAATGTAACTGAGATTCATAGTTTCGTTGGTTTGGCAGGCAATTACCGAAGGTTTCTTATAAATTTTTCATGGTTATCTAGTCCAATGACTAAGCTAACTCGGAAGGGTGTTATGTTTATCTGGACAAAAGAATGTGATGATTGATTTCAGGAATTGAAAAGAAGATTAGTGAATGCTCCAGTTTTGGCACTACCTTCCAAGAATGGTGAGTTTTTTATCTATAGTGATTCTTCATTAAAAGGACTTGGTTGTGTTCTAATGCAGAATGATCAGGTAATTTCTTATGCTTCACGACAGTTGAAAACTCATGAGGTAAATTACCCTACACATGATGTTGAATTAGCTGCTGTTGTTTTCGCTTTAAAAATTTGGAGGCTTCATTTGTATGGAGTAATGTGTGAAATATATACTGATCACAAAAGTTTAAAGTATATATTCACTCATAAATAATTGAACATGAGATAGAGGAGATGGCTGGAATTTATCAAGGATTATGATTGTACAATTCATTTCCATCCGGGAAAATCAAATAAAATGGCTGATGCTTTGAGTCAAAAAAGTAATGATTCATTAAAAATGTTGTGTCTGGAACATGATCCTTTGGTTAAAGATTTGATGATCTTTTTCATAAAAGTTTTTGGTGTAGGATTTCCTTCTGTTTTGTTTTAGGTATCAGTGAAATCTTCTCTATCAGACATAATCAATCAAGCACAGAAGTAAGACAGTGAGTTGTAGAAAAAGGTAGAGCTGGTTCAGAAAGGTAAGTTACCTTAATTCAACATTGATAATGGTTGTATTTTGTAAGAGATTGTGGGTGCCTTGGGATTCATAGTTGAAGAGATATTTGTTATGTGAAGCTCATAGTTCTCCATTTTTAGTTCATCCTGGCAGTACTAAGATGTACAGAGATCTATGGGAGTATTACTGGTGGGGCTGAATGAAAAGAGATATTGTTGATTTTACTATGAAGTGTTTGACATGTCAATAGGTTAAAGCAGAGTGGCTATTAATGAAAGGGATGCATCAGCCTTTACCAGTGCCAGAGTGGAAATGGGATAATATATCCATGGACTTTGTTGTGGGATTACCGAAGACATCTCGAGGTAATAATGCAATCTGGGTTATTTTTGATCTCTTGACTAAATCTGCTCATTTCCTTGCTATACGAGATAATTTTTCCCTATACCAACTTTCTCGTTTGTATCTAAAAGAGATAGTCAGGTTACATGTATTTGCTCTCTCCAGTGTATCTGATCGTGATCGTAGGTTTACTTATAACTTTTGGATAGGCCTTCAGAAGTTGTTGGGTACTGAATAAAATTTTAGTACAGCTTTTCATCCTCAATCAGATGGGCAGTCAGAATGAACAATTCAGACATTGGAGGATATGCTACATGCTTGTTCAAAGGATTATCAGGGAAGTTGGGACTAACATCTTTCTATGGATGAGTTTTCTTATAATAACAGTTTTCATTCCAGTATACATATTGCACCATTTGAGGGGTTATATGGGAAGCGGTGTTGAACTCCAGCTTTCTGGGATGAAGTGGGTGAAAGGAAGCTGATTGGACCAGAATTGGTACAAGAGTTGGCAGAAAAAGTTTAGCTGATACAGAAACACATGAGAACAGCTCAGAGCAGGAAAAAGAGTTATGCAGACAACAGGAGGAAGGATCTCTCTTTTGAGTTAGGTGATCATGTTTTTCTCATAGTCTCACCATGGAAAAGTGTGATGTGATTTGGTAAGAAAGGAATGCTGAGTCCAAGGTTCATTGGACCATATGAAATTCTGGAGAGAGTTGGATCAATTTATTACCGAGTGGATTTACCTATGAGTTAATCATACGTACACATTGTTTTTCATGTTTCGATGTTGAGAAAGTATATGCCAGATCCATCTCATGTTTTGAGTCCAGAGGTAGTTCAGCTGGAAGAGAACCTATCATATGAGGAACAAACAGTCCAGATTCCTAACCACAGGGAGCAAGTGTTACGGAATAATGTGATTCATCAGGTAAATGTTTTGTGGAAAAACAACATGATTGAAGAGGTCACATGGGAATCTAAAAATGCATTTAGGTCTAAATACCCCCACTTATTTGATAAGTAAATAAATTGCAGGGACGAAAATTTCTAAAGGGGGGAAGGATGTAAAATCCCAAGTAAGTAATGAATAATAGATATTTTTATCTATGTCTATTAATGAATTAGATAGTGTTTTAGAGGCTTAAAATGAGAATAAATCCAATCTTAAGCATGAAATACACTAATATTTTTAAAAGATTGTTTTACTGCCTTTTGATGGAAAACCATTTTTAAATAAAAATTTTGACAATTTTATATTATCTATTTGTCAAAATAAACATATTCTTTGTGATTGGGAGATTTAAATTTACATTGTATACTTTTTTTGGTATTTTTCTGACAATGTTCATTTTTTTAATGAATAGTGAAAAATACTGCATTTTACATCAAAATTGCTTTTTCATCAAATTTAATTATATTATAGATTATTTTTTGAATTGGTTTTAAAGTGTAAATAGAATATATTTTTACAATTTAATCCAATATTGGTCATTGGAATTAATTTCACTTTGAAATTGGACTTAAAATAGTGTCAATCTTTTGATACTTATTGTTTCATAAAAACACGCTATTTTCTCTGACAGCAGGAATTGATTATTAAATTAATTAATGTAACTTATATGTTTTGAATTTTTTAAAATAGACATCATTTTTGAATTTGGAATATCAAACATATCTTAGGGTAATGTTTTGGTACTTTTCTGAAAAACATCAATTTTTGATGAATAGTGAAACCACTAAGTGGTACTTAAAAAACCGATTTTCCATTTAAATGAAATTTTACCACCTCTGTGTTTTGAATTTCAAAAATCTGACATTCATTTTTTTCATTATGTAAAATGTGGTTCAATGGGATTAAAATAATTTTTTTGTGAATAGTAACTTTTAAATTTTTAATCGCGATTAGAGGTAATTAGTGCAATTTAAGGAAAAAATGATATTATATTAAAATGAAAATACCTAGACACATGTCCTACCCATATTGGATGTGTCATGGCCGACCAAGAATACCCATGGGTCGATTTTTGGGACCCCATAAAGCCACATGGGTAAGATAAAGACATTGATTCTTTTTATTTAATTAAAAAGTAAAAATGACACAAACATGAGTTGTTTTTCTAATACAATTTTTACTTGAGGTTATACAAGTCAGAGTTTTGACTATAAATCGTCATTAAAAATATAATAAGATTTCCTACATCATAGTATTTTTTTATAATTTTTAGACATTAAATAAATTAAATTATTTATGACACCATGATGATGCAGCGATGACCTCATTATTTAACGATTTAAATAAAATGAAAATATAATGTAAAATCTAAGACCTACACTTGTCAAATACCTATTGGATAGATGGATTTAGAACCCTTATCCTTTTATCCTAGAAAATTATAATTGTGGGACCTTTTTTATCTGAAAATCATTTTATAACAAAGTATCTTTTCTTAACTTTCCAAGAGTGCCTCTCCTCTCCTCTTATAAAAGGCCCCCACCTCTACCTCCTTACCCACACTTCCAAAGCCTTTGGATCGGCCAAAACCTGCCCATTTTGTCTTTGCACATCCCTATATAACTCTTAGAATCCTCACTTTGGGTATAAGTCTTCCCAAGGTATCCTTTGAGCTCAAATAAAAAAGAGTTACCCGTTTTAAATGTAGTTTCTTCTATTGTGTTCTTATGTTTTCTTTTGCTTCTCCAACCCCCTAAAATATTTTTATTCATTTGTTTTGTAACAACAATAGTATCTTCCATATACTAGGATGTTTTTATAATATGGATTCGAGCTACACATACACACACCTACATCTAATGGTTAAAGAACATACGGTTTCTGTGGATGGAGAATTTCTGCCTCACGAAACGATGATTGTTCAACACTCACATAACACCTTCAAAGATGGAAATTAAGATGTAACTATATTTATATATTATATATAATATGTTTATGTTTTACTTAGTCTTCTGTATTTTTCATTTATGGGATACCTTTATGGTTACCATTATGGGTAAACGCGATATCTTCATTTTAGGAAGTGATGACTACCACCCCCTCAAAGTGATTTGATTCGTTAATGCCATATGTGGTTTGTATAAAAGATTTAATTATTGATATTATGTATGATATTATACTGGAATTATAATATACCATTATATCATTATGATTCCATTCCATAAAATATGAAATAGAAATGAAAGTAGCGTTGATGTGTACGTACGGCTTACCGTCTCCATTAACGGTGCATTTCATTTCTTACCTCTAAACGTTATGTAATATTATAAATGCATGTATATACTGGATATATATTATATATATGATATCTACATAATAGGTATAACTCTGGATATAGTGGCTACATGAACAACTTGTAATTATAAAGAGTTTATTTTTTAATCAAGTACCAATGATCGATAAAATGACCGTTATTAACTTAAATAATTACATAGTGTTCATGAAATGGTAATAAGTGATATAAAAGTAATAATGAACTTGAAAAAGGTTCTTAAGAAAGTAGAAATCAGCTCAAGTTTATTATTCAAGAGGTTAAAGAATGATCGAGTCAAGTCAGACCTGAGGTATGGGACTTCGTCTCAATCTCCTTTCATTGAGGCATATTTTTTTTATACACAACCTTCTTCTATACAATGTATAAACACCTTTTACTTTTTTGTTTATCCAAAAGGAATATTTTTTTATACGAAGCATTTACTAAAAGACAAAAGGGAATGTTTATTTTGAGGTATGTATGCGGCGACAATGACTTCTCCGCCGTTGTGGCCATTATTTGAGTTTCGGCTTCTTATACAAGCCATACATTTTATTAAATGAAAAATAAATACCATGTTTTACTTTTATTTTATTTTGTTATTAAAAATGGTTTTCATAATGTTTTTATTATATCAATGTGTTGTATTGGTATCTTGTGATTTAAATGTGGAAATGTTATGTTTTCCTTTATGCATGTTTTATGTGATACGATTATGTTATGGTTCTTGGGCATTGTTATGAAGACGGGTGGTTCCGTGATAAACTAAGGGCGGGTGAGCCCGATATAGCTCTCCAATGCATTGGGTAATGCGAAGGAGTTAAAATTTAAGGTTTCTCCAAAGAGATTTAGGGAATATACTATGATGGGTATTCCAAACGTAACCAAGAGGGTAACTCCCTAGGTATGAATGTTATGAATGACTCATGTTAACTTTATGTCTTATGATTTCTATGATTTATTCATTATTTGATGAGGTATGTTAAAGTTCTTATGTTTTATGAGAAGAGTATGATTTTATTGATTCTTATGTATACATGTACTCATGTTTCCTTTCCATATTTTAATATCCCTTACTGAGCTTTTTATGCTCATCCCAAGTTTTTAAAATGTTTTTCACAGGTCAAGGGAAGGGTACATGATATGATGATAGTGTCAAGGAAGTTTCAAGAAAGAATCCATGTTTTATTTTAAATATGTTTCCATTGATGGGAAAAAATTAATACTATATTTTATGTAACCACTTTGTTTAAATGTGGAATGTAATGCAAGTTTTATGATCTAATTCTCTAAAACTCTAAACCTGAAAAGATCCTCAATGTGTAATCTTGTGGTAACTCAATATTAAGTAATGATTAAGGCTGGGGCCTTATATAGAGGTCTCTACAACCACACATACCCCCAAACTACTGCCTCTCAAGGATCTTTCCAACAGAGTAGTGAAGGACATGGCCTCCAATATAGAACCTCATAAGGTTCTGTTTGAATGAAATATAAAAAGATATTATTTCATGTGGAATAAATTATAGAAATATGATTATTGCACGCCCAACCAAATTATATGACAGAACATTGATTTATATCTGCTATATTTTGAATCATCCACTCATATTGTTTGTCTATTTTGGGATTGTATAATGTTTTCAATCTGAACTATGTACGTAGGGATTTTTAATGGTCCAACTAAAACTGAAATTTTCAATTTAGATTATTTTAGATATGATTCTCAATAGAACTATTTTTAAGGAAATTATATTGTTGACATTATTCTCCCTATATTTTCTATTGGGTATGTCTTATGGATCGGTATGGATTGAGAGACGTTCAATTAAAGATTGAATGTAACCTAGATAGTATCATGAATCATCATTGTCTTAGAATATCTGATTATATTTTCTATAATGGTATATCACCACATTTAAATGGGTAGTGTATTTTTTTGGATCAACACATTTTGTCATTGGTGATCCAAATTTTCTATATATAGGTTAGTAATTATGAAATTATTATTGATTCCACTATTTATCCGTTTTCACTAGAGTTGTATCCTAAATTAATGGTCGATCATTCTCAAAGAAGGATGTAATGCCCATATAATGGAATTGAAGTATCCCATTATCCATTCCCATATAGAATATTTGACTATTAATATACCATGTGAAAATATCACATTGTATAAATCCAATGGAAATCCGGGTCATGTGTCACCACCAATACGTTTTTCACCCATCAGAACACACACATGACCATATTCATAACCCATATTCACCATCTCAATAATTTCATTTGTGAACTTCAAAAGGTAACACATCCTCATTCCATATCCCTTAAACAAATATATCCCCTAGTTCTCTAATAGGCTCATTAAATTTAATGTATCTTCATATGGCCATTCACAAATCCCCTCTCTACCTACATATCACTTAAAATAAAATCTAATATAAAATTATATTTATTTTAAGAATAGGGAATAATTACGTAAAAGTTCTATAGATACTATTCCCATATAAACTCACTCGGATTGAATTCTGACTATCTAATAATGTAATGGAGGAAATTGTGATTTGTGTAGGTAATTATCGTATCTCTGATGAGATAATGTCCCCAATAATTAATGTGATGGACAATGTATTCCATGTACATGTCATGAATACTGTGGTTCTTCTCATGGGTTCATAACTGATCTGACCCATATGCTACTAACTAAATCCTCAATATCATTACTAATATGAATGCAATAATGGATGCATCACACATTACATAATAACTAATTCTAGCTTTAGAATGTATCATCATTGGAGCTAAAAAAATTCCATATCTATCTCAGGAAACAACTCTTTATACGAGTCTTCCCACATTAACTACACTTCCTTGATCATTAACACCTACATTGATTCTAGAAAATGATAAACGTAGATGATAATACATTAGAAATATCCTGTTATTTTTAAAAATCTCTTAATCTTTAACACATTTTGGGGTTATTTCAAGGAAATTACTACCTCCACAATTTCTATGTCCATGAATAGATATATCATAGGTATGTAAATACCCAAGAGTTTATTCTCATGGTTCTGTAAATTATTATTTGAAAAGTTGATGTAAATAAGTTGTGATTTAAGTATAGTATATACTATTCTAACATGTTGGAATTATTATATATAATTAGTGATAAGATAATGATATTATCAATGAACACCAATATTAATGAGTAAAGGGATCAATGGATGATCTTGTTTATATGACCCATGAACACTTTAGGTGTATAAGTTATATTAATATAGCATTAGCATGTACTTGTATAGACCGTACCTACTCCAAAATGGGCTTTTTGGTGATTTATTCCTCTAAAAAACATAAATAATTATAGAAATATTTATTATCCATCAATAAGTACCATCAAGATCCATATGATTGGTTAAAAAGATTGTGAACCTTAGATTATGTTCTTTTTTTCTTCTTCATCAACCATATTTTCTTCATATAATCAAAAAAATGTAGACAACTACCATCTAGTTTCATTGAAAACAAGATAGGTTCACCTTATAGTGAAGTACTCAGACTAATAAATCCCTTATTCTCCATGTCCTCACAATGTGACTTGATTTCCTATAACACTATTATCACTATAAAATAAGTGGGTATTGAAATATACCATAAAAAACAATATTTATCTAAATTTAAAATAAAATATAAGTGGTGATTCTAGTGAATATGTGTAGAAATACAACATAATAGAGATACATGAATGAATGAGAATGGTTAAAGAGATACCACTAATCCTAATGATAGAGCCAACCCAATGTTTGGCCCACGATCATACCGAGGTGACTCATATCTAAGAAAACTACACCTACTTAATGTTAGCATTTTTAGTTTATCATTTAACTCTCCATCATTGGGGAAGTAAAATATAGTTGCCTATGGTAGTAATCATTATGTTATATGAAACTGGTAAACCGGTCCATGCTAAGAACATCATCATTGGTAATTATATCTAGGGTCAAAAAATCTAATTGAACTATATAACGAGTGATAAAAATGAAACACTCACATCACTGTTGAATATGATCATGTTTTATGCCTAACATTATATTTAGGGAAAGTAACTAAAAATAAAAAATGACATATATGACCATTTGAGTGATTATGTTTATCACAATTAACGAATGAGAAGCCACATTATCATACAAAGTAGTAGATAATGTAGATGTTATCATGACCATACCTCATACAGTAGATGTTCCATCACTACCATGCACAAGTGTTTGATATAATTCATAAACATAGCATTCCCCATCTTAGTGATGTTATCATTTTTTCTCATGATTTTTCATCTTCTCGACTAACTACTAATTGAAATGGATATACCAATTTGTTTAAGATCATGTTTTTGTTTCAAACTTATGGTATATCATCCTTTATTAATGGGGAAAAACAACTATAAATGATATCTCAAAAGAAATATTCAGAAATGGATCTAGAGACATGTGTAGAACATGTGGTATTTATTTTTCAATCTATTGTAGAATCATTATATAGTCTGTTCTGGATGGGATGAAGAAGTTAGAATCTTCTCTACCTATATATCACAAATCTGTGATATGTACCGACCAAATCCATTTTTATATTTGATGTTGAACATATGGTAGTTGTAATAGGTCCACCAAAATGCGAGCTGACTATTAAAGAAACGCCAAATTATCTTCCCTCTAAAATTATTTATCCATATTCATGTCCAATTATAGAACGTATAGGTATGATTCTATGTCTATTCCCAAGATCATTCTTATAATATTATAATGAATTGGTTTATCAATCATCCATGAATAATAATCCCCATTTCCATCTAGATGAGATGAAATTTAAAGAAGCTCAAAGAAATGAGAAGAGTAAGAGGACATTGTCCTTGAAACCTATTGTAAATCCAAGAAATCTAATGCTCACTCATTCTTCAGAATTTCCTTGATAACCTATCAAAACAATAATTCACTAAAATCATCCATACTAAGACCGTAATGTATTCTAGCATATCCCATAAAAATCCAACACTTCCAAATAGGTCCCTATACCATGAATGTTCTTATCATGATCTCCCTATATATCAGTATATAAAAAAGGATTAATATTGCCTCAATGATATATACATAGCTTATTCCATCATGAAAAATGAATGTTCCCATAAATGTATGAGTGTACATGTGTTGTAAAAACATCATTTCATATACCATAGATCATGGTGGAAGGACTCCTAACTAGGGTGGCCCTACAACTATCACCAATAGTGAAAGTATAGGATAATTATTTATAGCACGCACCTATATTTCATATAGTAAAATTGATCCATCACGAGTATCTCGGCCAATGGAAGTATTATATCCAATTATCTATCAATGAGTTTGCATCTTCTATAGCACAAATATGCACTTAGAAGAGAATTCAATATTTTGTAAATACTATAAGAGATCACAGAATGGTTTCCCTAAATGACTTCCACTAAATCAAGGTATAACCCTCCTAGAACATAATATCATCTCATCCGTGCACAATAGTCTCTATCATCGTATGTATATTAAAAAACAACAACTTCCTCATTTCAACAAATGAATTCAATCACAGAAATAACACACAATAGGAAATCTGTCCAAAAAAGGTAACACAATTGAATCCAAATATTTAAGAACATAAATTTATTAAAAAATTAATTATATATATAAAATGAGATCCTAAATTAATATTAGTTAATTCTTTAAATTCCCTTTAATTTCATGAAAATATAATAATAATCCCATCTATGGTAACCAGAAGGTACATCACACATGATATGGAAAATAAACTGCATCTCTGTTACCGATGTCCCCCAAAGCTGTCTCCTTTAAATCATGTCCATTTTTATTCTAAATGAAATGACGAAAATTAATCCAGTAACTCCAATTGATTATTATTAGACCCAAAAAACTAGATTTGAAGTTCCTTGAGACCTTATGCATGCCTCCCAATATGCATGACACGTTCAACTATTAGAGAGGGTAAAACTCTATTAGTGGGGATACTGTACTGTAATAAAACTTTTCTTGTAAAAATAAATATTATCATACTCTAAAAAAATAAAATAACCAGAGTAGTCATGTGGAATTTATATAAAATAATAAATGTAAAAACTAAAAAAAAGATCTCCCAAAGTGGAAGCCAAAACTAGAGTATATGTGAGAAAATTTATAAAAAATTAGTTTTAATTATACATAGTCCATCCTGATAAAAATCCTAGAATTGCAATATATGGATCGACTACCTTCTATGAGTGTAGTGGCCTTGCTTGAATAACATTACAAGAAGTATTCTTGAACACTAAAATGATCATACATAGTATATGCAATAAAATCCAGTAGGACAACACCAATTCCTCTTTAATAAATTCCCACATGTATAATAGTTATATGAAATGAAAATAATTATTGTCTAAAAAACAATAACAAACATATAATCACATATATAGTATGAATTCACTAAAAATGTTCAATTTTTTTTTACCTTAATGAGATCCATTCCTAACGTATACTGAAAACATTAATGTGATTTAACTTATACATTCCATGATACTAGAGAAACTATTAGTAAAAATAATTATCAAATATGTAATACATGAGACTTAATATTACATATGAATCAGGTAAACACCTCTTTGTATCATAACACTATGAATCAGGAATGATAATATTTATTTCTCATAGGATTGATTTATAAGGTATGTTTTAAAACTATATAAATTGAGTTCATCCTCAACACCACAGTCTATGGAATCATTGTATCCCCATCATTTTATAAGGTTCATCACCCCCATATTCATATGTTTTATGGACTCTATATTTATGGTTCAAACATTTCACAATGGCCCACTTATCATGGCATCTTATATTATTGCTTGCAATAGTAACTCAATATTCCTAACATGGGTAGTATATATGGCAATCATATCATCATGAGAATAATATAACAAAATATATAGATTTTATCAATATCAAACATGATGAAAAAATATTGAAAAACTCATTGAATTATTCATCAAAATTAGTCTCAAATGCAACACACAAATGGGATCACATTCAAGCATGTTTATCATGGTATACCAACACAATATTAATAATGAGGAAAGTATGTGTATATTAGAGCCACAAATTGTTAGAAACATCATTTCTTCGGGTTTTTAATGTCTATTTAAATATTTCTCATTGTTTTTATCTCTTTAAAAACATTAATATAACCAATAAAAAATATCACATGTAAACAACTCAATAATTAGGTCACTATCAAAGTATGCATTCATGTTTGGTAGGAATAGAAAATACAAAAACTCCAAAAGTAATGACATTGGAATAAGGATCCCAATAATGACATGGGAGGAACCATGTTGTTGGAAGGGAACTATTACATAGATTTTCATAGGAAATAGACACCACATATTACAATGGACAACCATGATTTTGTGATGTACTAGAAGATACCACTATTATGTAGGATGAACAACTACTATGCTGGTTCATTACCTACAATCCACCATGTTGAATAATAGTGTACATTATTTAGTGAGTTCCTAATGTTGGTATTATGATGAAAAATGTGGACACTATTTCACTGAACCACATATAATCATAGACCTCTATATCATAAAGTGAGAAATTAGATGTGAATTCATCTATTTTCCCTTGATATTTCATTGAATTATCACCAAGACATAGAGAGTGTAGTATTATTAGTTCTCTTAGAAGGGAAATTCTGTATTGAAACCCTTAATTAAAGGCCTCATAAAAACGTAATTGACTTTACAAAATAATCCTTTACATGTGTAAAATATGAAATATGAAATGATGGAATAGAATTATGGAGTTTTTTGAAAAATAATTTACAGTGAGATTTAAAACACCATGGAATAAACCCAAATTCCCTAGTTTAGCCACAATTCCACACCATGAATACCACACATCTACCTCTACAATGGATTCGGGTAGTCTATTTTGAATATAATTTTTAAAAAAATCTCATTTATGCATCCCAAATAACATGAAAGATAGTAAGAATCTCCACATTTTGGAAAAATATTAGGGACTTCATGAATATGAATTCTCATGAGAAAATAATAGAAGTTATTAACATGGTTCGTAATTCGCTATTTATTGCACACAGGAATGTGTTTCCTGATGAAATATGAATATTAGGTTTGAATTTTAATCTTTTTACATTCTATATGGTATACATAGACATGATTCATAATAGAACGTGGTATGTTAGGTAGGAATATAATTCCTTACATAATAAGGTTGTATTTTAATGCCTCTTTGGTGACACATTCATATGTTCCTCATTGTACTCTTTTTATAATATATTTTTTATGATGTACTTAGATATATTAATTATTTATTTTGATCATTATTTATTTAGGGATGATATAAAAATTTTATGTTAATGGAAATTCTTTCTATTCCCTTACCCCAATTTTGTTTTTCTAATTCTCCCTTTTAATCCTTGACTATTATCACTATAATATAGCCTAACCTCATATGTGATGACAACATTTTCTATGTTTATTTTCCCTATAATATAGATAATATTATTATGTCTTGTATGAGTAGATGAAAATATCAAATTTTCACTTATGGAAGATGTTGAACACATTATAGAATAAAATGATTAATTAGATAATCTCCAATGACAATAAAAATATCTGTTCTAAGGTGTTCTTATCTATGAGATGAAACAAATTGATGTTATTTGGATGTATTTATGAATATATAAATTGTTTTGGTGTACTAAATATCACTAATAAAATGCTGCAATAGGAATTTGTAACACTAATATATTTTGTTATTTTTCATTCAAATAAATTTAATAATTTTTATATTTTATTGTATACACAATATTGAGTTTAACCTTTGGTAGACACAAAACTATAATAAAAAGAAATTGGTTAAGAAAATAAAATGCTATTATTTAATATATAATATAGGTTTGTTTAGAGGATATGAGTATGTTTAAATAAATTATGAAAATATTTTGTTTACAAATTTTTATTTTTTATATTTAATAAAATCAAAATAATAATAATTTAACATAAAAAAATGTTTTATAAAAAAAAATTTATTCAAAAATTCTAATAACTCACTCATTTTAAACATAATTTAAAATTAATTTTACCAATTTTTGAAAATTTAATTGATAAAATAAAATTATTTTTTGGAATTTTAATAAAAAATTTACATTATGGTGAATTTTAAGAATTTATTAATTTTTTCATTTTCTATTAATTGTTATAAATACATTACTTTATTTGTAAACATCATATTATTTTAAATTATTTATTAAGATAAATTATTTTTTTTATTTTGTTTTAATGTTTAATTAGATCAATTTTATATAAAATAATCCAATTAAGATCATTTTAAAAAATTTCATACAGAATGTTGGTATAAAAATATTGTAAAGATTTTACCGTTTTCACTTTAAAACCCCCTATCATGTCACTTATATAATATTATTTTTAAACTATTTTTTTATTTTATGAGAATTGAATTTGGAAAAATAAATTCCATAATTTTAATCAGAATAATATATAATTTATTATTAGGTCAACTTAATTATTTACCAAAATTAATAGTTAATGCATAAAAAATTAATTATTACGATGAACGTAAAAATAGAATTAGTTGGTGGAAAATAAATCGAATGATAAGAGTAAAAATAATATAAAATATTATCATCATATTATTGAATGAGTTTATGTTAATTTTGTTTGTAATTTTCTATATAATATTTACACTACATGGAATTTTTCATTCAATATTAACTATTTAATAATTTAATTAAATAAAAATACAAAAGATAATTTTCTTAAATTTAATACCTATAATGCATTGGGATTGCTAAAAAAATATTTTCAGTTAAAAGTTTTTTATGATACAAAAAATGAGTTCTATTTATCATAATAATTCATTAATAATTTTTAATGATGGAATAGAAACTAAAAATTCTTATGAAATTACATTAATGTAATTATTTATTTTAAAAAATATAAATTGCTGATATTAAAAATAATAAAAGTAAAGTAAATTGAATGAATTAATATTTCTAATTAAGTTATTTATCACATATAAGTTATCATTCACATGTGTTAACATAATATATACTAATTCCATAATCATCTTTATATTTTTTTGAATTAAAATTAAATTAATGATCGTTAATGTGAAATTAAGGATATTTTATAACAAATGATATGTTATTAAATGATTAAAAATTAAAAAAAAATGTTAAAAATGTAGTTAAAATTTTAATAAATTCCAAATATATTCTATTCAAGAAATATTTTTTCTGTTATATTGAATTTAATGGCCCTAAAATAGTAAAACCTCAATTAGTGAAGTTAATGCTAATGTTGTGTTATTACACATTACATTCACTTATGTCAAAATTAAAATTTCACGACACTTAGGATTTATATTTAAACAATTTTCATAAATAAATTAGAATTATTATTTCTAAATTATCTTAAAATCCTATATTTTATATAGAATTAAGTGATTAATTACCATGGTTACAATAATAATTATTGTAGTGGAAAACCAAAATCATAAAAGTAGTAAAGGTATCAAGTGAAGGAAAAAATGATTAAACCATGTGTTTAACTGTGTGTTATAGGTGTGGACTGACCATATCATCTTTAAAACCATATAATTGTCAAATTTTGATCGAATTTATTCAATATATAGCTCCCAAAATAGAATAATTTTGAATCTTTGTAACAATGTCGCTGCTTCTCAACTATGAACGGGAACTCAATCCCATCACCCCTTCACACCTTAAATCCTACTTTGTTCAATAAAATTCTCATTTAATGTTTAAAATTTCCTCTTATCATCCTGGAATTATTATTTTCTATAATACCTATCCTAGTAAGACATTTACTTCAAACATAAGGAGGATACACGAGGAAGAGGTAATGTTCATCAATAAGAATTTTTGTTTTTTATTCCCCCCCACCACGTTCAAATATTATTATACCAATATTATATAATATCCTTATTGTAATCCATATAATGATATTAATTACTATAATTTGATTGACCTTCATTCATCTCCACATCCATCAAATGGGTTACAAAATAGGTTTTCATGTGTATTGAGGGCTACAACCTCGCAAACCGATGTCATTCATTTCTCCATTACCACCCCTCAATGAAAAAATGATATATATTTTTAATATTTGATATATGTGATACGTATGATTTTATATTTATTCTTGAGTTATTATATCAATTATACATTCAAATATCATATTCTTTGGGAAAACGATAATGTCGATGGAGTGAACAATAGACTATTACATAAAAAGTGATTCCTTTTATACAATAATTACATTAATGATGTTAATGTAGGGTGTAATAATATTTTATTATATATATTACATATTAATAAATCATGAATGATAATATGTATCCCCTACTTTTATTTATTTCAATAATCCATGAAAAAATAAATAGTTCCCAAGGGTACATACAACCTATTATCTCCAGGATCATTGTTTTTTCATTTCTTATCACTAAATTTTAGGGATTAATATATATATATATATAATATATATTTAATTTATATTATTGAATAAATTATTTATATGAGAAAACCATTATCTATGTAATACTATTAATAAATAACATGTTAAAACCTAAATAATTTACAAAGTAGTTGTTGTACAAAAATGAAATTATTATGGATTTTATATAAAATAAATAATAAAATACCTTGGAAATAATATATGGTATGATATATAATAATATTATACTTTTATATAGGTATAATAAAATATTATTCATTATTAACAGGTATTTATCATGAATTATGCAACCCATAACTTAAGGTAAGGTATTTCCAACTCACGTTTTGCTTCTGAAGACACATGTTACATTCAACACCTATTAACTTTATGTGGTTTATATAAATTCCATAAATTTATATTATTATAATTATACAATTATTTTTATGTATTTACTTATACATTTTAAGAGATCACATTCAAGGGGTTTATGGTTCAATAATTAAAATATTGTTAATGTATTTATATCTTAATTTACATTATTGGAGACGTACACTAGGTTATCCACCTATATTAATTCAAGAGGTATATATAATGTACATTTGACAAGTTATATTAATAATTTATTCATCACCATGATTTAAATTTTAATATTATATAATTCATTCATGGGTCCAATGATTTTGGTCTACCATAGTTGTACGAGTATTATTGTAAAATCTCATTGTTTATTATAATTTTTTTGATTAAGTAACCAATATTTAAATAATATGATCTAACTCTAAAAAAGAATCATTAATTTTATTCTCTAAAAATTTTTAATGACATATTCATGTAATTGTATCATTTTCCCAAACATTAATACTTAAATGTCTTCAAAAATGTTTTTTTTGAAATTTAACATTATTTCTCCCTTTTGTAGAAAATCTATTTTCTCCCAAAAACCTATATTTTTTAAATGAATAATCACACTTTTATGATTTTTAAAATATATTTTTACAAATGTTTGACTTTTTACATAATTATGTGACCAAAAATATTAATATCATTTTCCAAAAAATCCCCATTTGGATTTTACCAAAAATCTAAAAGGAAAATTTTATTTAACATGTTTGACATGAATGTAGATTTATATCTTCACAATCCATAATTTATTTTATTGTTTAATTAAATTTTTTCTTTTTATTTTATATGAAAATAGTTTTCAAAATTTTTTACATTTTAAAATTAATTTTCTAAGAATATTTATCTTTCCAAAAAATGGTCCATGTGATTTTACATGATAAATACTTTTCTATATATGTTGATTAATAGTTATTTATGTTTTAATTTTATATGTATAGGGACCAAGGAAACCATTATTATTCAATATTTAAATGGACTATAAAAATTTGGTGTTTATTAAACCTGTAAGTCTTCCACAGGATACACCATGATAAAAATTCTTATGAATAAGAAATCATTTTCCACATGACATGCTATGATGATATAATTATGAATCCTATCTCTTTTTGTTGAGTTGTGATATGATAAATTTTTTTGAACCATGATTAACTTGATGGGTTAGATATGATGAATTGTTTATGGCCTTTTTGAACTCATATGTTTGATTTTCATTACTTGATGATGGTTCTGGTATGATCATGGATGGTGATTACATTATGACTAGAGAAGACGGTGATGATATAACCAATGACAGTGGATACATTATAACTAAATAATACTTTCAACTTATCTCAATCTAATGCATTAGAAAAATATTTATATCTCTAGAGTCAACTAGGGACAGAATGGAGTGTGAACCTTATGCAGTAGTACACATATATAATGGGGAGTGAACCCATTTCAACACAAAAATGGAAGAATAGAGAGAGAACTATGTTCAGTAAGAGAGGGAAATAAAATGGATTTAGCCTAGTCTAGTAAGAATGATATAGAATGGGTAGTGAACCTTGATCAGTAAGGGTATTACATCAATAATTTTTTTATTTTTTTCATCATAACTAATAGGTGATTTATTTCTATGTATATGTGTATGGTAGAAATATTTCTTATGCTAGTGTAACACACTCATGGATAATGTACATTGATTGTATTATGATTCATGTCTTATTATCATCCATGATTTTTTCCAAGGCTCAAGTTGATGATCTTTGATATTAAGGGTATGGTTTTCTATATTTTATTCATGTGTTCTCATGCCCTTATCCTCATGTTAAGAATAAATATCATCCTTATTTGACCTTATTAAGAATATGAGTTTACTATTTATTTTTTTCCATTCCCTAGGTTTTGAATTATGGATTTATTTTTTTTATGTTTCATAGGAGTTTTAAAGATGAATATATTTATGGGCTATGTTAAAGATCATTCACCGAATTAGAAGATTTTATACCAAGACTCCCATCGCACTAAACTATTATGATCATCTGGAATTTAGTTTTGTAATGTATTGAATAGTCGAATAATATGATATAATATTTATGTATAAAATTCCTAGTTTGTTATAGTTGGAATAAAAGTAAAGATAGATTGAACCATTAGAAACTATGATTATAAAGAATTAGTGAGATCCATACAGATATTTATGAGGATATATATAGGGATGTCTCTAGGGATTAAAATATGGGCGATTTAGTTATAAGAAAATGTCATGGAATTTTGGTAAAGGACATAGTGTCTAATTTCATGAAATTAAATTCCTTTTTGCAATATAAAACTTGATGAAACTCTTATATAGAGGTACATAGGCAGAATAACGCAGAATTGGGTGCATTAATCAATCACGATCTTAACATAGTACATGAAACCATGCCTTGTAACATCGCGAGTTTCATACACCCATGTAACATTCCATACAAATTACCAAACAAATTATGAACAATATTCAATTATTTAAAAATATTATGACAATTAAAAGCCTTGGATAAGCCTATGGTGACATATATAGGAATGTAGGTGTCATGGTTATGACATACTATAAGATATATTCATGATTATTCGATTATAATCTATTATTAGTGTTACTAAAACTATTATTTTTGGGTTTTGACACTGAAGAGAATTTGAATATATTGGGTTATCATTTAATTTTTTATAAAACTAAATAATGATATTCTAAATGGGATTATAACTGGGGTGAAGAATTTTTTTGATTATGCCTAATCAGTTATCACATACCATGAGTAACAACATGTACCTTAAATAACACTCAGACTCACAAAAATTGAGAATTATGTAGCTCACTAAGAGTTAGAGTGGTCGGGACCGTAGGGGAAATTAGATGTAGTTTCCTATCTGTTGAGAATTTAGGAAGAAGAATTCAATGGAATGTATCTGAGGGATGGGAAGATGTTTTGGGAATGTAAAATAATTCCCCAAAGCAATTAACTAGACAAGTAAAATGAAATTATTTATTAATAAAATGGATGATAATAGTATCTTCTTTAATGTTTCATTGATTTTTTAATGTTTCAAATGTAGGAAGTATTAGCCTTGTGATAATTTATGTCATAAAGGAAAATATCAAGATGAAAATCAAAAAGGTTGTATGAGTAATGGTTATGTTAATGTTAATGAATTGAATACAAATGAAATATGATGGGTTGAAATGATAAGTAATAATTATATAAATTCCATTTAATGGTGTATGAAGAAAGTGTAATTATTTGTGTACTTCTATATTTGTATTCAAATTAATTTATTTTAATCATTTGTTATTTTGTTTACTAGAATCATTAAACATAAATGTATTTTTTATCATATTCGTTTTTTCATTAACAACTTTATTTAATATTATAAATAGTTACAAATGAATAAAACATTTATTTAATGGAATGGTAATATATTTATTATGATAAAAAAACACATAATATGATACTAAAATTGATAAAATGGTGCTTTGTTTGGGATATGTGACGATTTAAATGGCTAAATTAAATTGGATAGTATTTATAAGCTAAACATTGATAAATTATTTGTTAAAATATGAGTTATGTTTTCATTTATGGAGTTAAAAATATTTAAAAAATATAGAATATGTTCAATAATAAAAGTTTTATTCAAAGAATGAGGAATCATTCATGTATTCATTGAAGATTTATGGTAATTTTGGTTATTACTAATATTATGAAGAGAATATTAAAATTTTGTTTAGATATTTGGAATGTGACCAATAAAATATGCATAATGATGTTTGGATGATTGATGTTATGTTTTTTTAAATAATTTCATTGCCATAAATTATAAATTTTTTAATTTGGGTTGGTGATAATGTTAACCACTTATGGAGTGGTATATGTTGAAAATTGGATGAGGTTTTCTATAATAATGAATTACAGCTCCATATAAAGATTAATATATATTATATGACTAGTGTAACCTTTTTATTAAGTAAATTATAGATCTAATGATTTATAATTCAATGTGTTGATCATTGGATCCACTATTTGTTCAGGAATAACACATTTGTCATTATTTTATTAAATATAAGATTATTTAGAAATTGAGTTTGGTGCCACCAATGGATAATGTTTTAATAAAAAATTTGAATAATACAATGTATATATATCTTACCATGAAATTTGTTTAAACTGTAGTAAAATCAACCCAAAAAATATTTTTCAATTGGAATCATTTTTATGATAACATTAATCTTTTTAATTCTACATTTTTATTATAGACATGCAATCTTTATCATTCCCCTGACCATGTTCAATATCAATGTTTATTAGTATTTGGGTGATAGTTTTTCTTCTATTTACATCTTTTCTCTTATCAAAAATGTTATGATATTTGGAAAACCAAAATGTGTTTTCCTAGATGTCATTAATAAATCCCTTTGACCTTTTCATGAGATTTTTTTAACGCTTTTTACAATGTTTGTTTCTATGAATAAATTTTCAAATACTAAACTATTAATTACCCAGATGAATTTTGATGTTGAAATTCATTTTAAGTGGGAGGGGATAGAATATTAGATCATTATATTTTGTGATTTTATTTATATCAATTGAATCACTTGGATGTTTTGAGTTATAGGTAAAACTGAGATAATATTTTGGTACATGCCGCACTGTGTTTAAATGAAACATATAATACTATTTTTATATTATTTTTATTTCTATAACATATTAGTAAAAATGGATTCTATAAATATAGTTATATAAAATATAAAATATAGACATTAAACATTTTCATTTGTTATAAATTGATTAGAAATAAAACACGCGTCATTTAAAAAAAAGAAATATTTTTTGGAAAACTGTATTTTTCTGAAAGGAAAATTCATCACGCATTTAACATATATTTAAAAAATATTTTTTATAAATTTTAGGGAAATTATTTCTAGAAATAAAAAAAATTATAATTGATATAGAAAAATATATTAGCGTGAATTTTTAGGCTTTCTTTTGATACTCTTCATTTATCAATGAAAGGTGAAAATATTGAATTTTAATAGACAACGATATTTTCATTTAAATTATTTATAATGAAAAATTATATTTTTAATTAGTTTAAATTGAAATAATATATATATTCAATCAATTAAACCAATTTTGGTCATTATATTCACATTTATTATAAATCTATATATTAAATCATTGTATGGTTTTGAACATTTTCTCATTAAAAACCCAGCTTTATCAACATGGCATCAACATTAATTTAAAATTAACTTCATCCATATAATTGAATTGATTTTTGAAAAATATATTAAATATTTGGAATAATTATAATTTATAATTTATAATAAGTTCTAAATATGATTTTAACAAAAATTCATACTAAATTAAATAAATCTTATTTACCCTAGTTTGCATAAAATTGAATTAAACTATGTTAAACTGGAATGATAAGAATAAAAATTACCTAAAATATTATCTTATTTTTTTGAATTAATTTATTTTTATAATGAAAATAAAATTTTCATAAACATTTTAGTTCCTTAAGACATTCCCTTTAAGATGAACTATATAATATTTTTCGTTTTTAAAAACAGTGAAAATATATGTTTTTAGATTTTAATATCTATAATACCATGGGATATGGAAAAAAAAAAATTTTTGTTATAATTTTTATTTTAATGATAAATTAGTTTTCTCTCATAATAATATATACATAATATTTACATAATTAATAGTTACATAAAATTAAAATGAATTGCCAAAAATGTATTTATTTAATTAATAAAAAATAAAATAATTGACACTAAAAATAATAAAATTGATGTAAATTGTATGACTTGTTTTCATTCATTAATTTTTATGAATGAAATATAATGTTAAAATGGTATTTACATAATATTTTCTAATTTATTCATTGTATTTATATTTTTCAAATTAAAATTAAATTATATGTGTTATAATTGGTATTACTGTTATTTTATGATAAATTATATTTTATTAAATGATATAAAATTACTAATGTTTATTATTATTCCTTGTGTTTTTATATGTTATTAAATACCATATATTTTACACTTATGTATCAATTTTTATTGGATAATTAAATAAACTCACCCATAAATAGTATAAACTCTGATAACATGGTAAATGTTAAAGTGGTGTTCGTACACTTTATATGCGATTGGGATAATATTAATTTTCAAAACACATTGTATTTTTATTATATAAATTAGAATTTATATTTGTAATGATTAGATTAAAATTATTAAATAACTCTCAAATTAATTTATTCGTAATGGATTAATTATCGAGGATAGAAAACTAGTCAATGTTGTGAAAATGGAAATAATGAAATTATGGAACATAGAAGTTGAGGAAAATGTTTAAAAATTTATTTAAATGTGTTGTGGAGGTATACAAAGACCATATAATTCATAAACAAATTTAATTATATAATATGGATCCACCATATGAACAATTTAACTAATAATATTGAATACTTATTAATATATATAGGAATGTCACACCTCCTCAAATAGAAAAAGGGTCTCAATAGACTCACCTCATCACATCATAAAAACTATTTAGGTTAGAAATTACCTTAAAAAATAACTTTTGATGTTCCATTATAAAATTCTATTATCATTATTTGGTAGATAAAGAATTACATAGAGGGGTTTTATTTAAAACCTGAGGCAGATATTTGATGTTGAGGTAAAGTTCATCAATTAGTGTTTTTGTTTTATTTCTTCCTCCACAAACTCAAATTATATTTATTAAATTCATATATAACAAAATATGTATCATTTATATTTTTTTATTTTTTTAATATTTTAAGGACTTTAAATCATCACCAATGTAATAAAATGGGTTATGAAATCATCATTCATAAGTATGATAGAATACCGTCTAACGAACCATTGTCATTAGTTTATACATTAACATCACTAAAATATAGAAATAATTATGAATCTGTTTTTTATGTATGACATATAATATATTTACCATTTTATTAGAATTATGTTATTTTTATAATGAACATAAAATTATTTTTTCTATATTGTTGTAATACGATAACATCATTCGTGTGTGTGGAAGACTATTTCTTCATGATGCAATGTGAATTTTTCATTCATTAAATAGAAGTTATTAATGAAGTGTAAAAATAAAACATGTAATATACAATAAATAGAAATTATTACATATTGGTATTATAAATCACTTAATTTTCATTCTTTCAATACAACAAAGAATTGAAATTATTTTTAGGAATATGTACGTCATAGTGTCTCTAGGAACAATGTTTTTTTATTTTGTAGAACTAATTTTTATTGGTTATTATAAAAATATATATATTTAATATATGTGATATTAATATAAATGTTTAAATACTATATATTATTAAACCATGATAAAATTAATATGAATAAAAAAACAAGTTATATATCACGTGAAAAACAAATCTATTATTTCCCCAAATGTGACTTTAACATAGAATTATTAATATATATGAAATAAAATGTCACATGAAAATCATTTATGGTATGATGTATATGAATATGTTTATTTAATATATTATAATAAAATTAAACAAATTATACAAAAGTTTTGAATGTGAAAAAATAATGTCAAGACTTAAGGTAATGTAATTCCATTTCGCTTTTTACTTCCACAAGATAGATTTCATATTCATCAACAATTTAATTAATAAAAAGATTATACTTCCCATTAATGTATACTATTATGGTTCGACTTAATATTTTTACAGTTTAAATATCCATTTAATTATATATATTTCATGATTTTTATAGTTTAGAGGATATAACATTATTAAGGGATTTCTGTCCTAATTGTTTTAAGACATACATTGTGTTATTCAAAAATATTCTTTAATGAGGTCTATATACATCACATTTAACATTATATATCATGGTTTTTTATCCTCATGATAATTTATTTTTAAATTTATTTCATTTCTTCACGGGGCTTACGATTGAGGGTTATGAAAGTGGTAAGAGTTTTATGTTAAAATCTCAGTATTTATCATGATTTATTATGATTAAGTCTATAATGTTAAAATATTTTGATCTACCGCTCATAAATCATCTTTAATTTTCTTCTCCTATAGTTATTTTTTGTACTTTCAATCAATATAACCATTGTTTCCACTGATTGGTACATAAATCTAATAAAAAAATATTTTTAGGGAAATATGACATTATTTCTATCCTTTCCATATGTTATAATATATTGAAACATAAATGAAATCCAATTCATTTTTTGAATTATAATATAATTAAAAATTTTTGATCTTTTGGAACACATATTTTTAATTTTCATTATCTAATGATTTTTATATTTTAACTATGGACAGTGGTTGCTTTATAATCAATGAAGGACATCATATTAAAACCAATGATGTGTTGGAAACATATCTATCTCCAATCATTTGGGTAATGATTAAAATATCAAGATAATGATAAAAATATAATTTAATGTGAACCTATATCCATAATTCATGGATGAAATTGTGAGTTAACTTGATTTAGTTAGACAAGGATTGAGCGAGGTGTGAACTTGATTTAGTATGATTGGGCACGAATGGAGAGTAAACCTGTTTTTGTGAAGGGACTCCATCCAATATGATGACCATGGTAGTAAATATTGACTAATATGGAAATTATTTATCATTAATATGTTTATTCCACTAATCTATGTATCATTAAAATGGTATAATTTAATGGATCTTGTTTATTAATTCAGTTGTGATTATTGTCTTTTTAATTGCCAATATCTATTACATGATTAAATATTTGTATCATTCATATGTAATTTATGGTAATCCTATATTAATATCTTATTATCATTCCTTCATTCTCATATTTTTCTTATGTATATTTTTTAAAAAATTAATGAGAATTTTATCTCACACTTTCTTATGTTTCACTCCCCCAGGTTATGATGAATAGTTTTAAGTAGGGTATGATTGTGAATATTACTAAAGGGGAATATTTTTATAGATGATGTTAATGATATTTTAAAAAAATATAATATTGTATACCTATTCTCCAAATACCCTAAACTATTATGTTCCTCAGTCATGTACTTTTGTAATGCATTTAACACTCATCTAGAAAGAAGCAATAATTATGTATGAAAATATTTGTTCATTATAGAAATCCCATTAAAAATAATGTAAAATATTATTTAAAAAAGATACTCATTCAAGGTTCCCAATCATGATAGAGTAAATTCATTCCATATTTTAGTTCCCATGTGTTATCAAAACAATATAAATAATGTAATAATGAATGCCAAATAATTTAGTTCCCTATTAATGTCATTTTTATTCGGTTATACTTTTATAGAAACCCTTTATTAAGGATAACCAAGGAAAGTGTTTATTTTAAACATATCATAGACTGAGAAAATAATTATTTACCAACCAATCCAATATTTAAACATAATATGATTGAAATAATGACCTAACTTAACATCTATGTTTTGATACGATTTAAAACAAGACTCATTCGATAATAAAATAAATATATATAATCTAATTAATTTATGTGATCTTTATATAGTGTGTGCTTATTTTAATAGAATGAAATTTTATAAATTAAATTATTTAATAAATTTAAATTATGATTCTTCACAAATAAAATATTTCATTTTGGACTAAATAGTATAATTATTAAAAGAAAAAGACTTTAATATTCATTAGTAAATGAGATAATTAGACAAAGAAAATTAGTAAAAAAATATATTACAGGATCGTTCATAATAAAGTAATAAAAACAATTCCATAATGTAACCTTTTCATGACTATCACAATTATTGAATTATTAAATATGTGGTTTTGATATATTCTTATTAGGGAAAACCTGTTATTCAATAATGGTTTCAATGGAATAATTTTATACAATGATGACATAAATAATTTTATTCTCTAAACATATATTTAATATTATTTTATATGATACATACGTATAAGATTTACGTTTCTTGAAACGTATCATTATACCGATTTAATTCAATCCTGGATTACCTTCCAAAAGGTGTGGACAAAATGATGAATTTCAAGATGAGTATAACCTATTACCTCAATTGGTTTCAGATAAATAACAATTCATTAGGATTAAAAGTATACCATTTTTACATTAAAAATATATGTGTGTAAAGTATATTGAAAAAATGAATATATTGGTGTTCCAAAAAGTTATACAGTTAATACTAATGGGTTATCTTAGAAAAGAATTAAATTAAAAACATTCGATATATATATTTAGGATACCCGAATTAGATTTGAGAAACTTCATCAAGAGTCGATTTTCAGTATCTATATTATAGAATGGATTCCCCAATTTTGAAGGGCATAAGAAATGAAATATTTATTTGAAATTTATTATAAATATACAACACATAATAACCATGTTAATAACTGGAGAAGCATATAGTTATCACATATGTGCGGAAGAAGAGGGTTGTGAAATGATCGAGTGGAATGAAAAATATTATATGATGTTCAGATGGATACAAATAAAGGATGTTAATCTTCATTAGATTTACATTATTTAATATGATTTCGTGTTTTAAAAAAAATATTTATAAAAAATTCAGATAGTGATTTTGGTACACATGGTTTATGTTTTATAATAATTAAAAAAAATTGGCAAGAAGATAATGGTTAAAGGTTTTTTGTAAAGAGTATTAATTTTTTAATGAGATAATAATTAAAATATGACTCAAAGAATTACCACATCAATGATAATCATATTTTAATGAATATAATATTATATTTCAAATATTTCTACAAATACATTAAACATAATTTATTATATAGATATAATAGTTTTTTTAAATACTTATATTATAAATTATGTTTTATTTCTGTTAGGAGAATATTATTTTTATAACAAAATGATATTAAGGAGAAAATATATTTACTAAGAGACTAGTGGGAATATTTTCTTAATTATCAATAATTTATATGAAATTTATAATGATATACATCAATAAATTCAAACTGGTTTCATCATTATATCGTTATATATTTAAGATATTTTGTTAAAGTGAAATTAAATGATTTTTTTAATTTATTTAAATGGATATAATATCATAATATATCCAAAAATATTTCACAATTTTTTTTAAAAAAATGTGTAATATAAAAAGTTAAATTAATTTTAAAATGACCTCAATGGACATCATTTTTGAACAACATTAAATATTAATGATGATTATGTACTTAAAAAGATGTCAATATAGACAAAAGAAGTTATAAACATTGTAAAATTTTATTTTGGGATGAAAATTTGGTTGATTAATATGTTTAATGAGAGGAAAATTATATGAATTATTTAAATTCACACCATTGTTAAACATAAATCATCATATATATTTTTCATAATAGGACTCATGAATATTTTTTTCTGATGAAACGTATAAATATGATAATAATTGCATTGAGATGCAATGAGTTAAGAAAAGGTGTAGCAACATTTTAGAATCTATGGTAGTATGTCATATTTGACGTGATTATATGGGAAATTATTCATATATATCATTTATATATTTTTAATTTTCCCCATGAATATAAAATATATAAATTTATAGAAATGGTACTTTCATATTTATCATTATTTTACATATGAAATATATATTACATGAATTTTAATGATAGTTTATCGACCAATGGATGAAATCGATTTAAACTCATCCAACGTTTTTCATTGAATATTATAATTTGTGATGAAATTTTATGGTATATAATGGTTGATCAAATATATTAATAGAATAATCTGTTGAAACAAAAAACATGATATTTCTATTGGACTCCTTATTATGAATAATTTTTTATGAAACATGAAAAACAAATAATAAATTTTATCGAATGAACGAAAACATTCAATTGGGTACATGAGATCCACTGCATGGAACATAGGATGAATTGCAAATAAATATAATTACATGTCATGAAGGCCCATACGTTGGTCCAATTCCCTCGCCAATGAATAGTAATTCTATAATATCTACACTGCTATAATACCACCACTACTAGTGTCCCTGTTACTATCCCTATCACTGATACAATGTATCTGGTGGTACAGTTCAACTACTTCAATAATACCTATATTTTCATGCTACAATACTTTTCTTTCACTGTGGTTTCACACCCCAAATATGATTGTAGTATTATTGGATAACTTAATCTGTATACCATCTAGATTTTCAAAATCTCTACATTTTTATATTAATGATTAATATATCATAATAAATCCTCAAAAATGTGGTTAGTGAGGTTCCTGGATAGGGAATCAGATAACATAGATATTTTTACGTTTGTTTCCTTATGTATGATCTAATCAGGTGGGGTTGGTTATGTCATAGATAATTTCAATGGTTGAATATTTACAAAGATGATATTTCTATTCTCATATTATGAGTATAAAATATCTTTATTTAATTGATCTATATTGATGATGATTAAATCTATACCTCGGACAGGTTGATGTGATTTTATTATCTATATTTGAAATAATAATATGTTTTTCTCCTCCAAAGTAATGAAATATATATGATGTAAAAATCAACAAGGTCATTCCATAATTAGTTAATTGAGGGTTTATTGGAGGGTATGCATGATTGGAAAACAAAATATAAAATTATTGAATGATATATTGTAAAAAAGAGAATATATGATTATACATACCTATATATGATATATATGTTGAATATATGTATATAAATACTTGTATTTGATAGAGATCTAATCATGTACCTTAGTATCATGAGTAAGACTGATGCATTTTTAAATCAACATCATCAATTAAAATTTTGGACTCATGAATTAATTATTTCTTAAAATTCTAAAATATCTCTTGGAGGCATGAAATATAGGTTTTCAAATGATATTATTACTTTTAATACTTCATTAAATTCCAAAATTGTGTTTTAAAGGATATTATAAAGTCATAATTCATATTTTATTCACTTTTTGAATCATATTATGTAACATGTAGTGGATATGAATGGAATATTATACATAAGTTGTTTTTGAAGATCTCTACAAGGGATTAATATACGATTTCACAAGTTTTTATATATTATAATATATTTTTTGAAAATGAACATAATCTATTAGGTCCTTCTATTAGTGGGTGACTGATGGAATTGTATTAGAAAATTCATAAATATAAAGGTGTTCTCTATACCAGTTCATAGCCCTTCCATATGTGATAAACAACAACGTGTGATATATAGTGATATAATTGATGATCATGGGATTATCATATTGAATTATAATTCCATGACTTGGAACCATCTTGAAATCCTAGTATCATTATAAATTACCAACATAACATGATTATGATTAATATTATTTCAATTTTTAATATTAACTTCTATATTATAAAGGATAATTTAGAAGAAATCATGATACATTTTAAGTAGAATAAATTCTTATTGTAATTTGTTGTTGAATAAAGTTATTTGGGGAACAAAGTTTGGTTGTTGGATTCCTATATTAATTATCTTGATCATAAAATATTATGTTGGAATTAATATATGTCGAGACACTAATAAGAACTATATTAAGTATATCATAACAAATATCCAAATATCTATATTATCCCCTCCTTCTTATCAATTATATATATGGTTTTATTAAAACATCTATAAGATATGGTCATTCATATGTCCCCATAGATTCTAGTTTCCATGAATTTTTAAACAAGGTTGAAAATTACATTTTCTCCAAGATCTACATGAAACACATAGAGATGAATTTTTACTAGTATATTTTATGTATTTCAACAGATTTCTACTTTTTTAGACAAAATATAGAGATAAATGTTTCGTTTGTAAATGTTATAGAGTGGTATTTTCAATGTTTTGTATGCAATTGATATATCATAAATCCATCAAAGGCAGGGTTCCCATAGATTATCTTTTTTATGGAATGAAATATATTTTCTAACCCAAAACGTTATGATATTTTTTAGAGTTTAATTTGAGAAACACATAGCCCAAACCCTAAAAAAACAACATAATAGAGGAATAATGTAGTGTGAATCCATAAAACAAATTCAGATTATGTGTAATAGATATAACTAGAAAATAATCTTATTTTGTATGGATAAATCAATTGTCTAGAAATATATATGAATTTATATAAAATATAATGTTACCAATATAATTTTTATACATGATTGTTTCAAAACTAATGAAAATTATTTCAAATGAATCGGGTTATAATTTTAGTGAGTTAACAATTAAAAAAATTATAATTATGGATTTTTAAACCGATTCTTATCATATAAAAGAATTTATTTCCTAATAAATAAAAAATCATAATCAAACATTAAATTGAGATGCATCCTTATAATTAAAATGATTAATAAACACATTTCATTTTTTCTATAAGTGAATCATAATAATTCTCATATAATAAAAAGTGTTCTATTTTTCATTAAAACGTGCTCATGTGTAAGATAACATTGATTTAATTCAATGTCCATATATAAAATAAGATTAAAGGAATTAAAGAAATTTTCAATTAGAAATTTAATTGTGTTATATTCCAGTCTATTATATCTTTGAATTATGTACTCATTCTGACGCATCACAATGCAAAGGTGCATTACTGATCATCGTAACATGAAAAATAATCTGAGGATATCATATAAAACTCAATTTAATGTTTTTAATAATAATAAAAATAATATAACCTAAGAAATGCAACTGAAAATCCCACCCAACCACTCGTTAAATCCTAGGTCCACACATAAGATGAAAAGTAGTTCACAATTTAAAAGAACTAAAAAATATTCATAAATAAGAAAGATAAGAAAATTTATTATAGATAATAATAATAAAAAATTGAATCTAATAAATGTATGGGAGAAATTTATAAAAAATAAAAATATTAAATAAAAAATATTCAACTATAATTCAATGTAACTCTATATTTCAACATCCAAAATAAAAAAAATCCACAACAGATAAAATTATAAACCTGAAACTAAAATATTTATAACCCATATAAAAATCTTACAATAAGAATTAATTAACCATATATAATGAATTTAATTAATTTAAAATCTAAAATACATTCAAGAATAAAATCATAATTTTATTAAATGTGAATATTTTTAAAATATTAATGGGAATAATTTATATTTCTATTTATTTAAATAATAATGTTTAAAATATTTTTTTCTAAATATTTATCATAATAATTTTTTTAAATCATTAAGAAAAAATTTGTGTTATTTTCAGACGTCCCTTGACTAGTACTCATATATAAATTTTTTTTGATAGATTTATCATTTCTTTTATATACAATAAATCACTAGTTTTCGTTTTAAATATTTTTTAATATATAAATATAGAGAAATTATAATATTCGTGATGTAGAAAAAATTGTTAAGGAAAATGGAAAATAATATACTTTATAGTATCTATGAAATTTTAAAATAAATTAACTAAAATAATATAACCATGTTACAATTATCATGGGAATAAATAGAAGAAAATGGGATAATATACAAAAAATATTCATTCAAACCATCTAATCGGATCATCTGATGTTGACCTACCACCATAAATCTTAGTGGTACCTCATTTGGGATATTTTAGGGGAAAATTCTCATGAAAAGAAAAATCCATACTATGGGTAACAAGACAGATAATATTCTTATTCAGTTACAACATTTTCACACTGATATTCTTGAATATTCTCTTATATATCGATGTTTTTTTTAAATTTACTATATCTAACTCAAATGGTAAAAAGTTATTTTATATATACAAATATATATTAACATTCATACATATATCAAATCAATAAAATTGGAATCATAAAAACCACACCCATAAACACCCATCATGGAAACACCTCCTTATTCATCATGCATAGCAATTTAAGAAACAAGCCATATACCAAGGATGATATCATTATTTCAATTGAAATAATGAAAGATGTCTTCCATGAGGGTTTAAATTCACTAAGAAAATACTATTTAATTTTCACAAACTACGGAATATAATCATTCAAATATATCAAAATACATTCTAAATCTACAAAACACTTATGTAGAGGTCCTAAAATACCATTACAATGGACATTCTAAAAAAATGTCATATAATTGGTGTGCGGGGTTAGGTAAAAGTAGATTTATAATATATCTCTACATAGAAATCATTTCCATTAGAAAAATAATCATGTGGAAATGTAACTTCTTTTCAAATTTTTTTCCTCATATATAACACGATCATTTTATATCGAAAACAACATTAAAGAATATAATAAATCAAGGGACATAAATGTATATGATAATATAATTGAAATACAAAATCATATGGATTCATGCACAGTTTTTGGGGATAATGCATCATGAATATGAAATAAAGATCCATATAGAACAAAAAAAATCATAAAATCAAGAATCTCTAAATTTCAAATCAATTAATGGATAACACTTGGTTGAAGTGAGATTGATAGGGAGAAAAAAAAGAGGAAAAGGGGGAAATATTTATTTCAATAGGTAAAAAGGTGATTAAAATGATATATTTATGATAAATAATGTGGATATTTATTCAAATCACCATAGAAGGGGGGATAAATCAACGGTAAGGGATATATGGACCACAAACAACGAATGAGTGGTAAACAAAGGGTTAGTGGTAAAATTACTAGGTGGGTATTCTCATTATTTATTGGTATTTACAAGATGTGAAGGATTAATGGTTTTTACTAATTATTAAAGAAGTATTTTATAAATCATTAAAAATGGATCTTGTAAAAATTAAGGCCATTCACATGGTCTCCACATTGTTATTACAAACTATTAACAAAACAATGTTTATTTTAGTTAACTGTTGTACATTTATATTTATTGGGATAACTACCTTCAAATTAATGGGTAAGACCCACCATTAAAATAATAATAAAATAAATGTCAAAATATATTTTGTAGTGTAGAAATTTTACCTATCATTAATATATCCCCTTAGAAAGCGTTAGTGGGCACATTTAATTAGTACAAATGTTGAAATTTACCTTCTCGACGAGATTTGATTATCAAAATCATGGTACATCATAGAAAAAACGTTGATAAGTTGTAATAATTTAATTAAAACTATATGTATTCTGCTCGTGATGAAAAAAATAAACCCATAACTAAAAATTATAAACTCTTTCATCAAATTATAAATACCAAAATTCATCAATAATGGATTAAAAAGAGAGAGGGGAGTTTAGGTCAAACCAACTGTGGTTATTTTTCCATCATATTATTATCCTATAAAATAAATATTTTATATGTTTAATAACCCATAAATATTTAAGAATAAAAAAATATAATCCGTAATGGCATATAAAAAGAAGAAATAACACCATAAATAAATAAAAAATAAAAATATAAGACAATAATATAAATTTTGTTAAAAATTTCTCAAATTAAAAATAACCAAGAATATGTATAACCTTATGTAATTAACGAGAAATATAAACAAGATAGATGGAAGAACTAATATTGAATAATATCTCATGGAACCTGATAATCATGTTCTAGTTCAATATTTTTGTCATTTGAATCCTAGGAAGGGTTAGATCTGTAGCTTCTCAGTTTCTAAGAAGCTCCTATAAAATACAAATATTGATAAAGATAGTATCCAAAAAAATTGTATGTATTTGGATGATAGTAACAATAAGGATTATTTTCATCCATCATGACACACTGATGTCATATTAGTGTACTACAAATGAATATGTAATAGATATACTCGTGATACCACCACACACTACATAAGTCACATAACACGTAACCATCCCTTTATCTTAATTACATTACCCACATACAATATTAGTATGATGAAGTATTCTCCTATAAATCGCCTAACAAATTTCATAATCTAAAACTTCTAACCATAATAAATTTTTATACATAATGGATAAAATATAATATAATATCTCTTAATGGTTATAAAAGAGACATCTATCAAAATAACAATCCTTCCAAGATTCATGGATGGAAAAATCTTGAAGATAGGGGATTAGGTCATTGAAATGATGAATGCATTATATCATAGATCTAAAATAAACTAATGGAAGTAATTCTCCATAAAATTATCCACCTTCACTATCCTAATGAATTACCATTGGCTAATAAGGCTTCCAAATTTTCATATTAATTTTATTCTTATATCATATCACAGATACTAGATTTATCCCACTTCTCACTCAGACATCTATGTTTAAATGTAGTGAAATTTATATTGAGACCCTCTCGGAGCTCATAAAGACCCAAAATCCCTTAAATACATTTCATTGATTTGTTCACTTCATAATTTATTAACTATAAATAAATTGGAGGAGGATAGAAAATTAGAAACTCTATAAATAATTTTCTTTTTTATGAACCAAATGTTTCACATATAGAAAACCGCCCACATCATTCACATGAAAATACAAGGAGACATGAAGTGGGAATATTCTATATAGTTGGAAAGAAAAAAATCAATCAATAACCAGGAAAACTCCACCCATAAATATTTTTTGTTAAATATCAACATTAATTAAATCTCCCAAAAATGATACCAGTAAAAATAAATGTTAGTTAAAATCTCACATTCCAAATACCTTAAAATTATAACTAAAAAATGATTTAAATCAAAAAACACATATTTGAAACAATTTTTAAATGGTCATAATTAATTTACTAAAAAAATATCCCACTAGAAACTAGTTTTCAAAATATGGGTTGTAAAGTGATTTGGATGGAAATAATGAATTTAAAATGCACAAATTATAAGAGGGGGGGATTTAAGTTAAAAACATTAGTTTAAAATATTTTTAAACTAAATAAATCCACAAATCTCATTCAACAAAATTATAGGATTCAAAATTGGTCTTCAATCCAAGTAATAATTTTTATTAATCAATGTGATTTTGATTGATCAGACTAAAATTATTAAAACCATAAAAATATATTAATAAATCCTAATTAGGGTTTATAGGATTATTCTAATGTAAATAAAACATGATAAAATATTATTAAATCAGTATAAAAATATAATATTCAAAATGGATATGAGTATATGAGTAGGTATTGGATTTACAATATGTATTATTAGTAATATATATTATATTTATCAAATTCAGTGTCATTATGATAAAATAATCAGAATAAAGAAATTAAAAACCTGAATAAAATAATTAAAACAAATAAAAAAATAATAACAATATATATATTTAAAATAATTGATCACTTTTTGAAATTAAGAGTACGGTAGCTATAAAACCTAGGAAAATGTTAACCCTTGTTTTTATATATACAAGAAATTATGTATTTACTCAACAAGGAATGTCCTCAGTATGATTATGAGCTTCTCTTCCTACCTATCCCAAATATCACTAGATTTGATGGATTAGATTATGTATTTTTATACCTATATTACATCAATCGTAATCACATTTCAGATGAAAAAAATTGAAAATTTTCTAAAGGAAGCAGCAAGTATTCGGATTCATTTAAAAATACTTTAAACTATTATAAAATTGATAAAACACGATGTTCATTTTTTTGAAAATTTTTAGAGCTCCCATACAATAGAAAAATAAAACGATCATTTCTTAAAAGTGAATTTATCAAACTCATTTAATTAATATGTATTTATAGGAAAATCCCCAACAATCATATTTTATTCATAATGGTTATATGTTTTCATGTTTTTTGCAAGGACATTGAAACCTATAACATTAATGGTTGTTTTTTAACTGATTCTCTAATGTCTTATTGAATTAGACCACCATAATGTAAAAAGTGTTACATTATGTTTGAAATTTGATTTCAGTAATTATAATGTGAACTTTAGTAAATACGATGGATTTATATATAGAATTTCATTATAATAGACGTTATGATTGTAAATATAATAATTTAACAGTTCTGAAATCTATCAGATTATAAATACCCTTTTAGTACGACATCAAGATAGAATGTCCAAAATTTTAACTGATATTAGAGAATCTGATTGTTATCAGTTCTATATATATTACGATAATCATAATGATTAATGTTATTATAAATTCATGAAAAATATAGCACTAATTATAAATAATGTTAAAAATAATATTTTGTCTTTATAAGATTATAAAAACTACATTGGACATAAAAAGTTAGAAATCAAGTATTTAAGATAGAGTATGCGATTTCCTAAAAAATGAACGGTAAAATCATAATTAATTTCTATCTCAAAAACCTCCCAATTTTTGTAAATAACAACATAAAAACATAAATAGATATAATTTTGAAAAACATAAATCCCTTATGTTTTAATTACATTATATTAAAATAACAAATTAATGACATATCTCCCCCTATGTTATAAAACTCATCTGAATAAATTGATGAATATGCCTGACTCCACATAAGATAAGAACTCGCCTTTGGATAATATTCCCTTTTTATAATAATTTTATTCACATTTGTATATGAATTTTCATAATGTGAGAATATTTATCTTGGATACAATTATTTCTTCCATTTTTAATAATTACTTTTCCTTGGTGATATTTGAAATTAATTTGGGCACTCTTTGGATTCCTAGAATTTTTTAGAAGAAAAATATATGAAATGAATTATTGAAAAAACTAATCATCCATAAAATTATTGAATATCTAACCAATTCAGAATTGAAAGATATTCAAACAATTTTTCAATAGATGAAATAGTCATTTATTGATAAATAGTTTTAAAAAATTATGATAAATAAAGAATAAGGATTTATTAGAAATTATTGAATCTTAATTCATCATTTAAGATGTTATAGTTGATTTCCACTTTTTCACCTCTTTTATTTCCTCTGGAATACATTATAAAACTTCATATTGCGATCAAATTTTCTCTTCATGGATCTGAAGATATTTTCTAAAACATTCATTTTTCTCTTCAATTTAATTATGTAAATATTGTAAAAAATTATCCTTAAAATATTTCGGGACATTAAATTCATTTTCAAATTGATTTTATTAAGTTAATGAGTCTGACTATTAGCCATATTCTCAAATTTCTCCAAAACATCACCCTATAAGGGAGTATTTTTATTATTTTTTGAAGGATTCTATAGCTTTATTCCTTTATTCTATTTAATATAAAATGGATTCATCATGAATATTTAAATTGGTATCAATATATTGAGACTATTTCACAATGTTATTACATTATTTCTTTTGATATTGTGAACTTTCATGAATAATTCTGAGCTCATAATCATTATAAATTTCTCTATATGATAAAACGTTGATTGAATCTGATTTAGGAATTTGTATTTTATAATCTAGATCAACCTTGTATTGTTATATGGGATAACATGGACTTTGTTATTCAAATCATTATAAGTCGTAAACAATAAAATTATCTTCATTTAGAATAATTTTATTTAGTGAATCTAATATTTCAATCATAGGTAGTTGAGGATGAGAGGTTTTGAATTCCAATGGTTTTATTTTTTCCACTGTCATTTTTATTTGAAACTATTTTTACAAATCTTTATAAAATATATCTTCTATCAGATATTTGAGTAATATCATTATCACCATCATTCTTTTATCAGAATGACCACTGTTGGAATTTATTTTGGAATTTTTTTATTTTTCATACGTCTTGGATGAGGATTCATCTTCTTTAATTATGTGGGAAATTTTCTTTTCTGTACACTCCAATTTTTTCTTCCATTTAATTCTAGAGGGTAAATCTAAAAGGGAAGCATTTCATGTTCTTAGGGAAAACATCTCAGACTAAATATCATCATCATTTTCTTTAAGCGATGAATTTATTTTTTAAAATAATTTTTTATGAAGATAAATATTTTTTTTCAATAAATATAACATAAAAATCCATGAGCGTCTCCTTAAAACTATACAAAAATATTTTTACAAACATTATATGGAAAATTTATTTCAAATGATAACAAAAAAATTAATGGTATTATGGATATGAAGGAATTTCTATCATGTTTTTTAATACCATGCTATAACTTTGAAAACATCCACAAATGATATCCATAAAAAATAACATAATCTACACCCGGTTTTCAAAATAATGCATTATATGCATTCGAATCAAGTTATTTATTCCATTTCACATTAACATAATTAAAATTTCATAATTATGTACACAATATCAACTTGAAATGAAATACCATCAACATAGAATCTCATATATTAAGGAAAATATACATTATATGATCATGACCCATTTAAAAATACCTAATATCCCCTAGTCACATAATTTTTAGTACTAAAATTATTTTCCATACACTTAAATGTACATATAAATTATGTTCTGAAAGTCTTATATTTTATCAAATATTAATTAAAATCTAATAGTTGGTTCTACGGAATATAGTACTTCTCATGAACATAGTATTTTAAAAATATTATGATGAACTAGATATAGACAACCCAGAACATGACACTCATGTCATCCCAAGATAAACCTAAGGCATGTTCATGATGTCCAATTTCTGGTTATATTTTTAGGGACATCATATATTAATTCTTAGGAATTAGTTTTTAAAATTAGTATAATTTGTCATGGAACATCCTATAAAAATCTATTATGGAAACATTTCACAGTGGTGATCCATCTAACGGAAGGAAATTCATTACAAATAATAAGAACCTGGAAACAATTTATAATTATGTTTGAAAACAAAAAAATAGTAACCTAAAACCAACAAAATAGAATCTCTTATAGTAGAGGCCATAAAATTCAATATAAAAAAATATTATTGAAAACTAATATTAAAACTTATCTTTCTGTGATTTCATAAGTCACCATATAATCATAGAAACCAAAAAAACCCTTGAGAAATTATATATTTTAACAAGAATCAATATATATATATATAATATTGAGAACAAATATCAAAATTGATTAAATATTTCAGGCAATAAATATAAATAATATATCTAATTATCTATAGATTAAAAAGACAATTTAGAATAATATATTTTAATTTTAATTTTTTTCTTAAATGGATCTTATCCATTATAAATATAATATCCATTGAAATATGAGTAATTAATCATGTATAGTGTTAATTATCTGAAAAATAATTATGGAATGTGATATTTTAAAGATTATAAGGATTTTTACTCTCATATAAAGTCAATGTGGAAGATATCAATGTTATTTTTCTAAAATCATTGTTCCACTAGTTTTTTTATTCAAATTATTGGTACAATTAAAATCAGGTGAAATAATAAAATATATAATATCATTTGAAGTAATTAGAGGTAAATTGGAAATATAAATTAGTCAATAATCTAAAAAATGATGGTAGTGGATAAAACAATATATAACCATGTACCTATAATCATTGGAATGAATATGATTTGATGGTAAAATAGAAACAAAATCCATCCCACTGGTGTGCATGATTCAATTTAACATCACTAACTATTAGGAACACCATAATGAGACTTACGATGGGTAGGGTTCATATTATTAGTTAAAAGAAAAAATAAGGGCCACCAGTCATAATCTGATACTAAAATTTTGAAAAACATATTCTATAAAATATTCCCAATAGCTACAATTGGTTTCAATAGAAAATAAAATATAGTTGCTCCAATATAAATAGTATAAATCATTAATAAAAACTTATTAAAATATATATTGATATATATAGTCATAAAAATTTGTAATAATAAACAAATCATCACCCATGATGAACCATTAAGGATAAAACCCATTTTTTACCATCATATTAATATATTTTAAATTACCTAAACCAATAAAAACCCCATTCATTTAAAATAAATATATAGAGGGTAATTTTCCAATGGTGTATTTCCACTAATATAATTTTCTTTAAAAGATCATAAGAATCCCTCAAAATCATCCCTGGTTTTTTTTTCAAATTACTGAATTTTGCTTCATAGTTATCAAGATCCCCATAAAAATACGTAAATGATTTAATTTAAATATTTAGTTTTCATAGATATGTAAAAATAGTGTTATACAAGTATTACAAATTTAAAATGATTTAAAATCAGTGAACGTATATTGAAAAAGTTTTTTCAATCCTAACATTCATGAACCACATTTATACATAAAAACTTTTATAAAATAAATTATGTGTTTCGTTGATAAATGCTCTAAAAATAATGGTTAACAAATGAGGTCACTAAAATAAAAATTTCACCTTCACAAATCGTGATGATAATCCTCAATGATGATGTAAATATGACCCCTAGAGAACCAAACTGAACAATAGAAGTATGAAATAATAATTAAAAAATTTAATCATGGAAAACCCTTGGTCATCTAGACCTAATTTACATAAGGAAAATAGTGTAAAAGGGATAATTGTGGAAGAGGATATGTTAAATGGTGACAAAGTATAAATTATAGCCTTAAAAAATTGATCAAGTCTATTGAAATCAACATTTGATAGAGGATTAATGAATGGGTGTAGATTGAATTTTTTCCACATCAAATGGGAGGTGAATATAGGAATTAAATGTTAAATATCAAGAAGTGGTAGTTTGGTAATTTTAAAAATATAAAAACAAGGACTTGACTTATGGTTTTCAAAACTATGCACTAACTATACTACCTTCGTTAGATACACTTGAAATCTTACACGTTTAAGACATTTGGATAAAATAACCATGATCCATCCATAAAAAATGTGACATCTAAAATCATTAGGTCCCTTAAATGGTTACCTCATGATATATAGTGACCATATACCATACCATTAAACCTTCACTAAACAATTTATATTTTATAAATATATGGAATATTTTCTCAATAAACATGATTATGACTGAAAAACACATAATAAACTAAATAATATAGAAAATAAATTGACGAATGTGACAATTTAGTGTAACTCTTTAAGATATGAGAGACATAGAAAACTAAATGCTACTACACAAGGGAATAAGGATCCCCCCTATTTTATATGTGTCGGTATTTTTAAAAATTGTTAAATATATATATTGGTTCACATATTCATCATGTAAATATATTATATTGGATATTCCATCCAATATTAATGATATGATCTAGTATTTCTCATTTATACCCATGTTGTTAGGCACTCTAATTGTTTTTTGTACTCTCTCCATTGAGGTTTCTTAAGGAGAGGTGTGATTCTTCCAAATGTAGTTATAGAAAGGTATCATGGGTTATTTTCATTGATAGTCCATATACATGATTAATTTATAGTGTGGATGAACCTAATGATGAATTACTAAGTCAATAAAGAATATAAATTTTGGGACGGGTAGTCTACCCTTCTTAGATTATGGATATGGTGTAGTAGTTGGAAAAGATGAGTAGTGATTAATTCATTGAGGAATGAGACCACTTAAGACCCCATGTGTTAACATTGGGATGAATCATATAATATGATATCAAAATAAATCTTTTTTGAATCTTTATAACATTGATAATAGTTACTTAATAGGGTAAATAATATAATCTTATGTTGGTAATGTTATTATTGAGACAATTATATGTTATAATGTGTATTTATTTATATTATATTTTAATTTTTCATCCCTAATATTCACATGGGGTCTCACTAATAATATATTTTTAAAGTTAATGGTTTACGTTGGATTTTTAATGTGTTCATTTTAGGGAATTATAATATGAATTTTTATACTCAATTATAAACATGAATTCTTCCCACATGATTTTTTGACAATATATACAATGAAATGATTCAATGATAGTCGTATTATAAGTTGATCTTTTGGTACATAATCTAAGATTAAATCTATGGATTCATTATGACAAATGATAGATCGTGATGATAATTTCTTATGTTATGGACCCTTTTTAAAGGATTGAGTTCTAAGGGTACTTGTATGATAAATAACCATTCATATTTCTTATTTCTATCATATTTAGAGGCATAGGGTATGTGAAATTATTTTATATTAATTTAATGGAAATATATTAGAACCTTAGTTTTATTCCAGTGTAGTATAATGTTATGTAGATAATATAAATATAAAACATGATTATGATTTTCATTCTTTTATAAGAAGCCTAAATATATATATTTCAAGATTATATTATCTATGTCCAACCATGTTATATGAAATGTGCATAATCAGTGCTAGTAACAACCCCTTTTCCTATATAAGGATGGCATATGGTTTTACAATCAGTATAACTTAGGTTTTTGGTAGCTCTATTAGATATAGTTTTATTATATTGGTATCAATGTGTGTCATCCCTATTGATAATTATTTCAGTTGGTATTCATATCAACCCTTTTTATGGAATTTAGGGTAATAACTACAAATGGTTCTTATGTTTTAGTATTATAATGCATTAACCAAAATTGGAATGTCTGCTAATGAAACGTTTCATGATCAAATTAATAACATGTTAATAAAATAATTTCATTGTGGGATCGTTGTGTGGAACATATGAGTTAGTCCAAAAATTGTTCAATGTTATGTTCATAAATTTCAATCCAATCCTATATCATGTAATTTAGATATTCTCTAATTTATCTCTATCCATACAATAATATCTAGGTTCCTTCCTATAAATTAGATTTTTTCTTGACTAAACTGTGATGAAAAAACATTTCCTATATTTTGGCCTCCTTCCAGGGATTTATCAACAATGAGAGTGAATTTTTCAAAAATAATGGATGTGTGATATTACTGCACTAGTGATTGTGGTAGATTATTATTTTTGAATTAGTTATTAACAATAAGATAGGATTTTGGTTCCCAAATAGTTATAAATGACACCCTATAGACATGAAAAATTGATTATGTTACATTTTTTGATACTTCATTGATTTATGATGATTTCTTAAATCTCGGATAATATAGTTTTGGATGGTGTCTGTGACTCATGATACTATCTTTATTAGGATTTTAGTGAAACATTATTGAATCTAATTTTGAGCTTCCTATAAGGCCAAATGATCTATTATTGGATATTTGTTTCTAAAACACATTGAAATGTTTGACTATTATAGTTAGAGTTTGAGTGAATATGAATGATTGGGTTCTATTAAAGGATTTGGGAAGATCTATGGGGAATTGTGGATTTATTTGAGTATATATATATTGACATAGCCCTAACCTGAAATTCCATATACATATTTCATATAAGAGTAATTCAATCATATCAAGTCAGGGAGTGACACAAATGATAGTTACTACAATTTAGTTATGTTATCATGAAACAATAACTTTTTCAAATTCCCCGAATGTATATTTTCATGATTTAGAAATTTTGGAAAATATTTACACTGGTTATGGGATAATTTAGGGATCCCTCCCAAATATAGCTCAACTAGTTTATTGTATTTATTTCCACATTCAATAAGCAATCAAAATTAGAATTTTTATATTTTTATGTATAAAAATATTAGAGAATGATTTTAGGTTAGTATTGTGGGGTGCTGATGTGGATGGAGATGGAAAATTATTTGTTCTACACTAATTAATTACCACCTCTCTATGGATCCTACTATACACTATGGAATAAACATTGGTGATGCAAAAATATTCATGGGATGGATGTCTATTATTGGGTATTAAGGAATTCATTTAAAATATAAAACATGCTAACACTTAGATAAAAATTTTAATGGATGGTATATGAGGTAGTCATTATCAAATTAAAATATGTTCCCAATTTAGAGATCTTGGAGGGATCAAAAGAAGAATAAAAGTTAACTACAACTTTTCCACAAGCGGGGACCATCATTCACACCACCATGTCATGAAACGTGATAATATAATTCTATCATGGGATTTGTGTAAAGACATAGAATTTACTGTAATTGTTTTTATTATATAAGAATTTTATGAGTCTGTGAAAATTGACGGCGCATGATTTTAAGGCCCAGTGTGCCTAGAATAAATTTATGAAATTTTTTTCGAGTACGTTCAGTAAACGTGCGAGAGAGTTTTTGAAACTTTTGGACCAGTGTTTGGAATTGAAATATGAGGGCACCGCTGAACCCGCAACACTGGAATTTGCTTAAGGAGACCATTACCTCAACCGTAGTAGGTAAAGGGTGAAAGAGAGTATTTCACTTTTTCGTGGAAAAAGAAAAAGAAAAATTGTTTAAAATGATTTTTTTTTATTTGAAACCTCCATTTTGATTTCTAGTGGTGGGGTCCACCAAAACCCCTTTAATGGGAGAAAACCTCTCAAATTCCCTAAATCAATTATGCCAGCACCCCATATAATTGTTGTATCCAAAAAACAATTAATGGGATCTATCATCTTTTTTTAATTGTTCCAACATAATCGATCTACATAATAATAATAATGTTCTGTTTTAATTTTTCGTGGAATTGGGGAAAGGGTTGGAAAAGGAAAATTGGGAGAGAACCTTAGAGGGACTATTCATCCTCCAACGAAGAACACACTCTGAAATTGATGAACGAGGAAGATGTGAGAGCTGACTTCATAAGCGTCATGAGGAAGAGACGAAGGATAACACCACTATTCCAAAAAATATCATCAACTTCCTCGCGACCTCTGTCAAAAAAAACTTCAAGGTAGGGGTTTAATTATCTGTGATGATTTATTCCCAAGTTCTTTCCTTCAAAAAAAAAGTACACAGATCAAATATCTAGCTACATGATCCACATATTATTTCTTTTGGTAGGTTTGGGAATAATCATTGCCAAAGTTTATAGGGTTTGAAATTCTTCATGAATGTTTTATTAAGTCACTTGATACCACCCTAAAGTGAAAGATGCAGGCCAAAATAACATGGCCCTACCTCTCCACATTTTTCTGGGGTTTTTCTTATGTTCTTCACAATGGAAGAAGGTGGCGACCAGTTCCGGTGAATGGCACTGGTGGGACTCAGACATGACGGTTGTCACACCGCTGGCTGCTATGAAGGCAAAAACACAACCACATACCTCACATCGCCCCGTAACCGTCGTGCCGCCCCACGGACACCGTGCCGCCCTGCGGCCCCAATGCCACCATGTGGCCCCTGCATCATCCCGCGACCCATGCACCACCCAGCGGCATGCGTGCCACCCAGCGACCACCGCGAAAGCCGCACCGCACCGCGGCCACCCCACCGTTATGCCAGGCCGCCCAGCGTGGCCTGGGCCGCCCAGCGCTGGCCAGACATCCTAGCGTGGGCTGGGCCTGACCTAGTGGGTTGGTTCGACACGAACCGGGTTGGACCGGACCCATACCATCTTAGACTCTTTTATGCTTTTTTTACCATAACATTGGCATCATGCGTCCATTTGATGAATCTTCTACAAAACATGAATCCTTGGAGTGAGATAGTCTTTTTATTACACCCCACATAATGTTTAGATAAAGTGGTTTTACAGTTGGGTTGGATCGAGCACGAATCCAACTGGTCCCTCGAGACTAAAAGGATAATAACTAACAGATTAGGTGTCTATCTGACTCACCATCTTTTGCATTGCGACTCCTTCAACATGGATGTACATTGGTAAAATTATTTGTGGGACATCGTGGCAGTTGGGGTACCGACCAGTTGCTTGAGGAGTAGACCCTCCCAGAGACAAGCATGCATTTTACAGAAAACCTATAACAGGCTGTGACGATGTACTAGGATCTTGTGTTGCTATAACGACGTACTGATGTTGTACTAGGATCATTTTTTTGATCTTACTATGTACTGATGATGTACTAAGATCTCGTGCGGGTCTAACAACATACTAACAATGTACTAGGATCGTATCTGTGTCTGACGATGTGCTGATGATTTATTAGGATACTATGTGGGTCTGATGACCTGCTAACTATGAACTAAGATCTGTGTGGGTCTGATGATGTACTAGGATTCTATGTGGGTCTGATGTTTTTGTAGGATCATGTGTGGGTCTGACAATATACTACGATCCTCTGTGGGTTAGATGGTGATTTAGGATCCTTCGTGGGTCTACCTCTTGACAGAGTAAGATGATTCATTAGTTACATATAATAATATCTACTACTATATCTAATATATACCTGGTGTGAGTTGAGTTCGTCCCTATGTGTTGCTTTCTTTCAGGGTAATAACATGGTGGTATTCTTCTATGTGGCGTACCTATGAGGCACGTACCTTCGTTCTAATCCTTATTTTGTGGAATAGTTGAATTTTGGGCTTTTGGGTTAGACCGTATTATTCCTCATGATTACTATGGGAATACATGATAACTTAGGTATATGTATGGGAATATACCTAAGTAAGGTTTTCAATTGATTTCATTCTTGTGGTTTATCCTTTGTGGGGTTTTTTATACTTTGAGGGTCTCCGGGTCCCTACTATGTATTGTTATACTGACCCCTACATGGTATATGCTCGTACATTGTTTTGATTGATGCAGATGATAGACAGAGCTGATCGAGGCTGAGGGTACCAAGACTAGACATTGCCAGAGGTGAACCATACGGCATGTTGGTACGGAGAGGAGATAGACAGACGTGGAGTGCTGAGAAGGCGATCTGTACATACCCTTTAGGTAGGAACCTTGGAGAACGACCTAGTAGCTATCTAACTCTATCTTCAGTTGTATTTTATTTCATGTGTACTTGTAGCTTTACCGTTGGGATTTGTTGGTCAAAAATCCCTCAAGGTATCATTGAATCATTTTTGAGGTGATTGTGTTTGTTGACAAAGTGGAAAACTATGCTGTGATTGATGAAAAAGCAAACCATGTCATACAAACTTGTTGAAAAAGGGGATTTCATGGTGGAATGTCGATTTAAAGGGGTGTGGTCAGTGATCCATGTTTGTTTCAAGAACGTCGACAAAGAAATGGATGATCTGGAGGCGGTACAAAAAGAACAGATACAAGGTGGCGCTGTTTTCCAGTGTTTGCCAAATTTTTGTGCCTAAAAATTGACAAATGATGAAAAGTGGTTTTTGGAAAAAGGACCTGCGCACCGTGTACTTGAAGGCTTGGAAATCTGCACACCATATTTTTTTCAAGATCATATCATCAAAATATGGAAGAGGGACAAGTGTCGTGCAAGTATTGGTGGTGTCGCACAAGTGACTTGTGCACCGTGAAAGATACTTGTGTGTCGATGCCTTGGAAGCTTAAGAACTTGTGCGCATGTGGTTTTTCAAGATCAAAAGATCAAAATATAGAAATGGAAAAAGGTTCGCACAAGTTTTTAATTATGTCGCGCAAGTGACTTGCAGGAGAAGAGACCTGCGCGACGAGACTTGCGCGCCGAGGAGAGACTTGCGTGCCATCGTGCAGGGGTGACCAAATGCCTATAAATACTGGACCAACCTTCTCCATTCTTCACAGGAGTTCAACACTTTGAGAAATCAGAGCTCCCGTCCAGCAAGTGTGGTGGTCGCGCACGTGGTGTGTGATTGCGCAGGAGGAGTTGGGCGCCAGTGTGAGGAGTTGTGCGCTAGTGTGAAAAGTTGCGCGCTAGTTGGTAGTTGCGCGCCATTATTTGTTTGTGCATAAAAGTAAGAGAGTCACACAAGTTTGGATTTGAGGAATCTTGTGTGACACAAGTGTGTGTGGTGGACTTGCATGCCCGTTGTGACTTGTGCACTGATACTTGTGCACCGAGATTGACTTGCGCCCAAAGTAAGGTATATTTCCAGCAGTGATTTTTGGGCTGCATGGAAGCTGGGAGTTTTCCCGATACCTTCGGTGCAGAGAGAGATTCATCTACGGGTGAAAGTTGGTCTTCAACAGAGAATCTGCATAAAGAGAAATATGCATTCCCTCATGAAAATGAAGAGACCTACAGGTCTATAAACTGTGAGTGGATCCTTTCTGATTCAGTGATCAAATGAAGAGGAAGAAGGTGATCGACTCCACCAGTAGTGATCCAAAGAGAGAGAAACAGAGAGTGACCCTTGGGAATGCACTGAGATGAACCTAAATCTTGTAAAGGCAGTGATCCTGGGATAGAGTGATTGTACCTGAACCTTGTAATCCACAACTAATGAAGTTTAGTGGAATTTGGTATGACCGGAAACATGTCGGCGTATACTCCTTGGACGTAGCCCAGTGCTGGTGAACCAAGTAAATTTTTTTGTTTCATAAGCATCTTTTACTTTCTACTTTCATTGTGAAATAGGAAAGAGAGAGAAGAGTGTTTTTCTTAACAGCGAAACAAGATCAGAACGGGCGTTAATTTTAAATTAGTCATACCCTGATCCACCCCCCCCCCCTCTCAGGGTATTCATCCTTGTGGACCTAACTGGCCTGAATTCTGGGACCTCTTACTTTCAGCACACTTTTTGATATACAGCTTCATGTGTTCGTATCTTTTTGTGTTCTTGGTTGCATGTGATTACAGGTTATAAAGGAAATTCCTTCTCGGATTTCGGGAATACGCCTTTTGGTGATAGTCGCCTACCCCAGGCTGATGGAAGGTAGGTTTGGGGTAGTCACGGCATGGGTCATGTGGGACAGGTCATGACAAATTGGTATCAGAGGAGTCGGTTTTACCATAGAACATAGGACTGATATTTTTTTAACGGAAATACTATTAAGCGTAGTGAGTTTGCTTATCAGTTTAGGGAACTCAGTGTTGGTTCGACAGTCGACGTATCCATACACAAGGACCCTGACTTCTTATTTGGGACTCAGTTCATGAAAACACTGATTGTGTGTGTGTTTTCAAGTGTTTTCTTTGTGATCTCTTTGAGTTGGCTCACCAGGTATAACTTAATGACCACGCCACACCCGTTTCATTTCAGGATGACTCCATGCATACAACCAGCTAGGTTTTAGAATATAGTATGCAATGATAGACCACCGAACAATGAGGGCTCGGTGATGGGCCCTCTTCAAGTAGAGGCACCATCGAGGGCACCATCTGTACCCTTACCTATTGGGCCACTGCTTCCACTAGCCCCAGCAGCAGAGTATGCATGCCTCATGAGCACGTTGCACAAGTTCCAGCACTAGAGGCCACCTAGGTTCAGGGGAGGGATGAACCCACATGTGGCTGAGGATAGGCTAGAGGTTGTGGTGAGAGTCTTACGACTTGTAGGGACATCAACTAATCTCATAGAGATCGTTGCTGCCAGTCTTCTATAGGAAACAGTGGTCAGATAGTAGAGCTTGATGCTTTGGGTTCATAACGAGGTAACACTTCCCTGGGAAGACTTCCAAAGCCTGTTTTGAGTATTGTTTGTCCCAACGACACTTCGTATAGTGCGCATACATGAGTTTCTACATCGGCAACAGGGCATCATGATTATGGATCATTACATAGTGAGTTTCACCGACCTCTCATGATACTCAACTGACATGGTATGAGCCCATTATTTAGGTAACAGACCATCGAGTAGGGACTCTGGGGGAGATCAGTGCTTTGATGATATCACTCAGTAACCCGACGTAGGTATGGGTGTTAGAGCGAGCCCTGTAAGTGGAGAGTTTTCTTACTGAGCGGTCCTATGTAGTGAGACCCACCACCAGTCGTCACATAGAGGAGTCTTTTGTATATGGTAGCAGACAGATGTCACAGAGGTCCAAGAGAACCAGGCATACTAGTGGACAATCGCCTGATTCAGGATCGGTTGTATGGGATACCATAGATAGAGCCAGTCATGTGAGGAACATGTAGTGTTTCATATGTGGTGGGCAGGGTTACGTGGATTGTGACTGTCCAACCCACAATATATATGATCAGCAAGCCGGTTGAGGGACTGCCCAGGCAGAGACATAAGTTCGACTGAGGAGGTATGAAGGGAGTAGGCGGACGTGGCAGAGGAGCTGGCCATATAGCTGGCGGTGGGTATAGTTTCAAGATGTTACAGCCACCCCCACCAGGTGGTTCACCCCGACCACAAAGAGTAGGTGGAAATGGGAAAGCTCAGCTCTAGGAAGCTGAGGCCTACGACCATGGTGCTCCAAAGATGATACGAGGTACGATCTGTGTCTACTCCACCTTATCTACTATACTCATAGACACAAGTTTCAGTCATTATTTTATTGCCACTGCCCTCGTTCGGGGCTTGGAGATTCTGACAGAGTCATTGGCTCGATCCATACGAGTATATATTTCTATGGGAGAGGATTCAATGATTACACTCTGGTGCCGACAGTGTGATATTACACTAGGAGGCGAGAGATTCAGCTGGGATCTCTTAGTAGCCGTGTCGAGGCCTTATGACGTCATCTTGGGTATGAAATAGTTATCTACAATCCATGCATAGATTGACTGTATTAGGTGAAATGTGCGGTGTGTCCAAACGTATGGGACCAAGTTTACCTTCACTGTCTAGTATGGAGCCTTTTCAGCTCATAATGGACTTACTCGGAGGAGAGTGCAGCCGATCACTCATCAATTGTCTAGCTTTACCATCAGAGTAGTTGATGTGGAGAGTCTGAGTTATTGTATTATGGTGGACCAGTACATGTATGTATTCCCTAATGATGTTCCGAGTCTACCTCATCGCAGAGTGGTTGACTTTTATATCAATTGGTACCCTGGTATGACACCGATATCTACACCAGCGTATCAGATGGTTCCAGTGAAGCTTTTTGAGCTGTGGGTACAATTAGAGGGCATACTGGGGAACAGATTTATTCTTCCAAGTGTTTCTCCTTAATAAAATCTGATTTTGTTCGCCAAGATGGTGGATGAGAGCTTGATACATTGGGTAACATCATGGTTGTGGGTGCCACGCAACGGGTGCACCGAACCCGATTCACCACAAGACCTGAAGTGAATTTCCACAAATTCCAGAGGTTGCTGACTAGCAGCGAGGGGCCAGGTCTGATAGTGGGGAAACTATGCCCTCATTTGTCAAAGTGTAGCACATCGGAATACTGAATTAAATATACAACAATAGCGGAAGCAGTAAACCATATAAAACTAAAATAAACAACTACTGTAGATAATACCAAGAAGTATAAAAATAATGGTGAAACATGCGTCAAATTCTAAGAAAGTAGCCTGAACATGTTACACAATAGTACAGTACAATACATGAAATCAAATCAAAACAAATCAGACGGTAGCATCATGAGCTAGAGCTCGGTCCCATGCTCCCATACCCCTTAGCAACAATCATGCACCTATATAAGGACCCATTACATTATCTACACCGGAAGAAACGTAATCTGTTTGGGCGGAAAAGAATGGCCCAAACAAGGTGTGATAAATATATCTCAGTTGGCACCCACCAAAGTCACGTGCCCAACTGTGTGTAAACATGAAACAATAGTGTGCAGTAGTAAAATGAAATAAACTAAGCAGTACTCAAAAGTAACTAACTTAACAGTTATATTTCCATTTAATTATTCATTTAATCAATTTAATATAAGAAAACACCACAGTGTATTTCTACGTAAATAGTCAGCATCCTCATATAAGAAAAACATTACCCTCGGGTAATCAGAATCCAACCCACAGGTATTGCCCTTAGGCGTAACAGAAGATTCCCTCAGGCATATGAAGTGTCACCCTCAGACACAGAAGTCAAGCCCTTAGGCACGAAAGGTTACCCTCAGGCGAAATAGAACATTGCCCTCAGGCTAACACAGTCACACCCTCATGAAATAGTAGAACACTTCCCTCAAGCATAAGCTACTGAGGCTATGCCCAACATGTAAAAAAATATTCACATTCAATTCCTCTCAAGGAAAAATTAATGAATATCGGGATCATGGCATACCATCAGGTATCCTATCCAAATGGATAAACAGAGGAACGCACCCCTGGGGTGGTCCTGGATCCAAGCACTGATCCCAAACAACATTTTAATATCACAGTTAATTACTTATATAATTCTAGGTATTAAAATAGCCCTGGCCTCTGCCACACAAGACCCCAAATATGGGTTCGTATCTTAAAATCACACAAAAACGCATGACTGTTGGAAAATAAACACCAAGCCACGTACCTTATACGCCCTTGATCAGTATACTCGATCAACATTCCATGAATTATCCTAGAATGAGGTAGATCTGAGGTGAATTAAATTTCATTCAACCTTAAATAACTTCACTTGAAGGAAGAATTGGCAATAACTAATCAAGAAGGAATCTCTTACCCGTGTGGTTCCAGGGAGATCATCTGAGACGGGAATGGACTCTCGACGTGCGCTCGGTGGATGTCCAAAGGCTCAGTCGTCCACTCCTACTCCTTCCTCCGGTTCTATGCCTTACCTGTCAATAGGGGAGGCTACTTCCCATTTTAAGTGAAAAATACAAATTACACTGCATGTACTTCCAAGTACACGGCGTGTACTTCCATTTTTTAAATTGTTCCTCTAGCGGCTTCCTGCAAGTGTGGAACTGTTCATCTGTCGACATCACTACACGGTGTGTCTACATGAGCACACAACATGTTCTATCGCACAGCTGGCCACTGCCTTACTATTCGCCTGCCGACTGACTACACGGCGTGTGAAGGACCACTACACGACATGTAGTCAGTTCCAACACCCTTCATCACAGACATGGAAACACACCCTTTGTACTCATTCCACACGGCTAGAAGTATAGGGCTTGTGGAATATTACACAGTGTGTACTTCCAAAATATTTTATTTTTCCTCATTATCCTTATTTTCTCAAAAACACTTAAGGAAATGAGAAAAGAAGAAACCCATACCTCATGAATAAGAACCGGGTTCTTACAAACTTCCCCCCTTATAGAAATTCATCCCTGAATTTTCATTCCAAGGGTGGAAAAGATATATCTCAGAACAGCTCTTCCCACTGAGCACGTACTTCGGTCTCCCGCTCCTAGGTTTTGTCCTGTACTCAGCCATGAAACCATACCACCCGTACAAGTCGAACTGACCAGCCTTGAGAACCTTCGTGCTCCTATCATTGATATGAATCAGATGCTTCTCAAAGGACGCATCAATTCGAAGCTCAACCTCCTCTAGATGAAAGGTGTGATACGGGTATGAATGATAGTGACACAACTGAGATACATGGAAGATGTCGTGCATGGATCAGTACTGCTGTGGCAACTGCAACCGATAGGCAACTAGCCCGACTCTCTCTAAAATCTCAAATGGCCCCACATACCTCGGTAAAAGTTTACCCTGTATCCTAATCTGCATGTGTCCCAGCCTCAGCGAGACACGCAAAAAAACCTGATCCCCGACCATGAACTCCAAAGGTCATCTGCGACAATCATCATAAGACTTCTGACGAGACTGCGCAGTAGCCATCCACTTCTGAATCAACTAGGCCTGCTCAAAAGTCTCCTGCATGAGATGTGGTCCTAGTAAAGCTGCCTCACCTGCCTCTAGCCAGCACAAAGGTGATCGGCATGGCCTACCATATACATCCTTGTAAAGTTCCATATCGATGGTTTCTTGAAAACTATTGTTATAGGAAAAATCGACTAGGGGTATATGCTTCTCCCAAGAGCCACCAAAGTCCAAGACGCATGCACCCAGCATGTCCTCTAGCACCTATATCATATTCTCTGACTAGCCATCGGTCCGTGGGTGGTAAGCTGTGCTCAGAAGCACCTGTGTACCCAGTTACCTCTGAAAACTCTGCCAAAAATGAGACATAAAGCGGGAATCACTATCTAAAATGATAGAAGGAGGGACCCCATGAAGACGTACAATCTCTCGGATATACAACATTCCGAGCTCGTCAACACTGAAGGTCTCTTTGATCGGCAAAAAGTGAGCTACCTTCACGAGTCTATCCACAACAACCCACATGGCATCATTGACTCTAGGTTACCTCGGCAACCCCATCACGAAATCCATTGTGACATCATCCGATTTCCACTTAGGAATGTGTAACTGTTGTAACAGTGCAGATAGTCTTTAGTGCTCCACCTTCACCTACTGACAGATGGAACATCTCGTAACAAAACCAGCTACATCTCTCTTCATACCCGGCCACCAGTACTGACCTCTCAAGTCACGGTACATCTTGGTAACCTCGGGATGAACTGCCCAAGCTGAATCATGAAACTCTCACATCATCTCCCTGTGTATATCCCCTGGAACCAATACTCATCCATGGAAATGCAGTACCTTGTCATCACCCATCATCCATCCAGGAGGGGGGTCCTCACTTGTCACCAACTCCTATAGAACTAGGCCTTATGAATCATATAGTTGTCTCATCCTCACTCTGTCCAAGAGGGTATATGTCACAACTAAATATGAAAGATAGGTCTTTCCATGACTACCGTGCACCTCCAGATGCATCTCAGATAACAGGTCCATAAGCTGCCACTCACCACTGGCCTCTTGCACTACCTGTATATGAGTCTTCTTTCTCAGTGCATCAACAACTACATTACCCTTACCAGGTATATAGGCAAGGTAAAATTGAAGGATTGTTGGTATTTGACGAACCTCCTCTATCTCAGATTTAAGTCACGCTGATTAAAGATAAACTTGAGGACTTTGTGGTAGTTGAAAACCAAAAAATGATCTCCCAATAGATAATATCTCCAACAACGCAATGCATGAACAACTACATCCAACTTGAGATCATGCATCAGGTAATTCCTCTCATGTGGACTCAACTACTGAGACTCGTATGCAACAACTCGATCGCCCTAAGTCAACACTACTCCCATCCCAATACCTAATGCATGATAGTAAATTGTATAGATTTTCTCCTGCTATGGGAGTATCTGGATCGGTGCTGATGTCAACCTTCCTTTCATGCCCTAAAAGTCTGTCTCGCAGGCTTTCGACCAAATGAACTTCACACCCTTCTTAGTCAGACCCATCAACGGCATTGCTAAGCGGAAGAAGTCCTGTATGAAGCGTCTGTAGTAACCAGCCAACCCTAAGAAACTCCATATCTCAAACACATTCTTAGGCTGCTCCCTGGAAATTACTCATCTCACCTTCTCTGGGTCTACTGCAACTCCTGCCTTAGAGATGATATGACCCAAGAAGGGAATCTGGTCCATCCAAAAGTGGCACTTTGAGAGCTTAGCATATAGCTGATGCACTCTCAGTGTACTCAATACGATCTCAAGATGGGTGGCATGGTCATGTAGAGTGCGAGAGTAAACCAAGATTTCATGGACGAATAAAAGCACAAAATATTCAAGATACGGATGGAACACACGATTCATCAATGACATGAAAACTGCTGGAGCATTCGTGAGTCTGAACGGAATAACCAATTACTTATACCGACCATATCTGCTCTGAAAAGCTATAAGCGGTATATCCGATGGTCTCACGTGCAACTGATGATATCCAGACCTCAAGTCAATCTTCAAGAACACTCGTTCTCCACGAAGTTGATCAAAAAGACCATCAATCCTCGGTAAGGGATATTGGTTCTTAACCATCAACTAGTTCAGCTTCTGATAATCCACACAGAGTCTAAGGGTACCATTCACCTTCTTCGAATAAAGGACTGGAGAACCCCACAGAGAAGTACAGGGTCGGATGAAACCCTTCGCATGTAACTCCTCTAACTACCTCATAAGCTCCTGCAACTCTGGTATAGCCATACTATAAGGTGGAATGGACACTGATGCTGCTCCTGGAACAAGCTCAATAGAGAAATCCACCTCTCGCTTTGGAGGTAGACCAGAAAAGTTTTCTAGGAAGACATCCCTTAAACGATCAACCACTGGAGGGAAATCCATATGACAAGTCCCCTGATCATCTAGGTATAAGCTAGGAATCTGGGCTATGACTCCACCTAGCCCACGTTGCTCTAGTCCAGCTCGAATCTCCTGAACATCCCATTCTCCCTTGTATAGAAACACTCTACCCTCTGGTGAGGTGAAACTCACCCTGCAACAATAGCCATCTAAAAAGGCTCGAAAGGGACCCAACCAGCCCATCTCGAGAATGAAATCATAAGATTTCATCAATAAGACATAGAGTTCCCAAAGAATGTGACACCCACCAACCACTAAGGGGCACTCCTAGCACTTGCACACACAAGTCGTTCGAATACCCAACAGAGTGTCTAGTGTAATAACATCAGAAGAAGAAACACCGAGCCCAAGGCTCTCCATAATAGGAAAAGACATGAAACTATGTGTAGAACCCATATCGGAAAGTATTGAAGATAAGATATAAGCTACTAGAATAGTACCTCTAAATGTAGAAGGTCTGGGATCCTGCTCTTGCCGGGTCTGTTGCACTATATATTCCTGCCCAGTGCCATAGCCCTATGACACCTCCTGGATACCCTCAGTTGTCCCGCCCTACTGCCTCTGAGATCCTGGTGTCCGGCTACCATGACTACAAACACCATATTTGCCTGAACACACTCACGTATTCCAGTTCCCTGACTGGTAGGAAGCCATTAGTCCTTCTCCTTCATGCGTAGTCTGCATAGAACCCCTCTCACTAGCAAGCGGGGGGAACGCCCTGAAAAAGCATTGCAGATGACCTATCTTCCCGCAGGCTTGGAACTCCACCGGATCACGTGGACACTGTAGTCTCTTATTCCCCTCTTTACCACACTGGTAGCACCTGATCTGGCAACCTGAAGAAACTGCTTGGTTGGTACTGCAACCCTGAGAGAAATCTATCTCTCTCTTACTCTTGCCAGTAGAAATAGTACTAGTAACTGGTGCTGAACCACCCTGGCCCACACCACTAGATTCCCGCAGGTTCTTCTCTGTGATCAGTTCCTGGTTCACAATAGCGTGTACTAAAGGTAACCTAAAAACATTCACCAGTGCTTAGATGTCATAATGAAGACCATCCTCAAAACTTCTAGCTCTCAATGTCTCATCACCTAGCAGTACGGGTGCAAAGCGCTGAAGCTCGGTAAAACTAGCAGAATAGTCCATCACCGACATAGCGCCCTGTTGCAGATTCATGAACTCTCGAGCTCTATATACCCTCAGTGTCTCCAGAAAAAATATGTCATAGAAGTCTTCCTGAAAATATTTACACTCAATGTCCCTCCGATGATCTGACTGGGTGGTAACATCCCACTACCTTTTGGATGAATCACGCAGCATATAAGTCACGAGCTTGACCCTCCGCTCTCGAGGCATCTCAAGATGCTCAAAAATAGTCTGCATCGACCACAACCAATACTCTGCAGCTTGTGGTCTATTATCACCTGAAAACGTAGGTGGATACTACTGCTGGAAGATACGCGTCAGCTCATCAATAGATGTAGCGGCCTGCGGTGCTCCCTGAAAGGTCTGCATGAACCACATAAATCCTTCACCGAACTGCGCCTCCGTACCTGTTTCTGGTATAACAGCTAGCACTGCATCTAGCTCTGCTGGAGGATCCACTGGTAGCCCATGGCCCACCATCTCTGGAGTATAATTATTGGCTCTCTCTTGGCGAACAAAACGTGAACGTTGTTTCTGACGCTTTCGCTGGGGCGTGCACATCCGTCCGCAGAGAATGCGCTTCTTGTTGCCCCGCATTCCCACTTTCCAAAGGCGGGCAGCATGATCTCCGTATTCAGGGATGTCTGCTCCTTGATCGAAACCGGGATGATGGGATGTCGGTTCTTCCTTCTGTGGATTCCTCCTCAGAACTCATCACCTAGTCCGGGTCTCCCTCATAGATTTAATAAGTTGTTTGTGAAACTCTTCCCAGCGCCATGTTTCCATGGATGCTGGTTAATTACACTTCTTCTGTCAGGACATTTCAAAGTGTCTGATCAGGGCAGAAACCTTTAGTCGGGGGAGTAGTCATGTCGAGGAATCAGTTGCGTGTCTGTATGCTGGGGAACTGGCATGTCTGTCTTTTTTCCCTTGTCATGGGGCTTCTCGAGGGCGTGGAAGCTCAAGGAATCCCACATCGAGTGTGGGGAATCATATTCCCTAGGAATATATCTAAGGTTCTCCTCAACTTCCCATGGTTGACACAGGGTATGTCGCAGGTTTAACGTCCAGCGGAGACGGTTATGCCAAGGGCGTGCCATCTGAGGTTTTCCTCAGGCATCTCATGTTTACCACAAGGTAGGTCGCAAGTTTAACGTCCAGCGGAGATGGGTCGGCATGATCAAAACACTAGCTGGAGTGAATCAAATTCATGAATTTCCCTTAAAGTGATGCCGATACCAGGGCAAACCCATGGGCGGCTTCCTAAATGTTGTGAAGAGGAGCAGAACAGCATGATCTCACCAGGATATGACAGTCCGGGTGAGAATCAGGGTGTTTGATGGGTAGGTGGATGAAGAGGAGGGGGAGTGAGTTGGGACTATCGCAAGGGTGACAGTAAAGTTGGGCTTGAGCCTTGAAGAGACCTCCTACATATCCCCGTGGCGGGGAATCAATGTCTGCGTAGTTCGGGATGGTGTCGGCGAGCTGACGTGAAGGTGGACCTTGGTCTGATGGGCATTGTCAATGATCCAACGTGAAGGTGAACCCGGGGAGTCCGCTGGTGTCGGTCATGATCCTTATTAAGGCTTCCTACGCACCATGCCTTGACATGGATCAAAGTCCCCATAGTTCGGATGGAATGTGGAATACAGTTTAATGTCATGCCGGACGGGGGTGAACCGATGTGAATGAGGTCAGAATGACTGGGTGATAGGATTGAAACTTATAGAGGCTTCCTACGTACCATTCCTTGACATGGATCAAAGACCACATAGTTCATGATGGTGTGTCGGTGAACCGACGCGAGCAAGGACCTTGGTCCAGATGGTGTGGGGCTTACACACTAGGCTGCCCGGGTGTTGATGAATTGTTGCGAAGAAGGTCGGAATGACCAACGGGTGGTGGGATTGAACCTCTGGGAGGCTTCCTAGGTACTGTGCCATGACACGGATCAAAGACCTCATAGTTCAAAGGGTTTCATCAGTGAACCGGCATGAAAGTAGACCCGGGGTCCACTAGTGGTGGGCTTGAACCTCGTGAAGGCTTCCTACGTACCATGCATTGACATGGATCAATGTACTCATAGTTAGTAGGGTGGGTGTCGGTGAACCGATGTGAGGAAGGGACCTTGGTCTGATGGGAGATGTTCTTGAACCTCAAGGAGGCTTCCTACGTACCCTTCCATGACATGGATCAAAGTCCTCGTAGTTCGGGTGGTCACAACGGCTTGCCATCAGAGTGAAATTCAGTTTAAAGTCATACTAGACGAAGGTGGAACTCGACATGAATAAATGACAGGTATGCTTGAACCTCGTGGAGGCTTCCTACATACCATGTCCTGACATGGATCAAAGACCTCGTAGTTAAAATGGGTGTGCAGTTTATTGTCATGCAGGATGAAGGCATACAGTGTAACATCATGCTGGGTGAGGGCATACAGTTTAAAGTCATGCTGGATGAGGTCATACAGTTTTATATCATGCCGGATGAGGGCATTTCCATGGTCGATGCTCACTCTAAGCCCACGTGATTCATGCTCGGTGTGAGAAAAAAGAGGCATCAATGACCCGACGATCACAACGCGAAGGGTGCGTCCGTGATAAGCGAAGAGGGGATTATGCGTTAGGCGGCCCGTGGTGCTGGGACTCACTCTAGGATGGAGGCCTGAAGTGCGGAAAAGCGTAGTGAGAGAGGGATTTGGGACCAATGATGGGAGGTGACTCATTCCCTATCGCGCCCTCCACTAACCTTGGCAAGGGGGAAATACGGAGGTGCATGGGTGCTACCTTCCGCAAGAGGGGCTATGGGCTTACAACAAGGTGGTTTCCCTTCTCCCATGGACATATGATACTCCGAGAAGGAGGATATCATCCCTTGTGGAGGGGGTGACCCCGTCCATATGGAGATGGGTGGGGTAAAAAATGTTCGAGCTGGGGGGGACCCTTCATGCGAGGAACGGGGACAGATCACAGTTTAACGTCATGTGTTGAGGACGAGGTGCTTGGTAGATTAAATTCATGTATCTTGGACGAGGTGGGTTTACTCCATACCCCTAGGACTTACATAACTGGTACCCTCTATTCCTTGGGGGAGGGAAGGTACTGGCAAGGCCATGGTAAAAGGGGGTCGCGGAGCAAACCATCGAGGGGTCCATGTTAGCGTGGCTATGCAAATAAGCAATAGCCATTAGCGTGCCTATGAGAAGAAGCATTAGTCGAAGCAACACTACGGGTGATGTTGTCCGTGGGACATTGAAATCACATCGTGAAAACATGGAGGGTCACACAAGAAGAAAACATTCCAAGCGAAGGGGTGTGCTTCGCGAAGTGGAGTGCCTTGGACATAGCATGGGGTAGAGGTGTGAATGGGGGGTGCTTTGCGAAGTGGAATAGTATTCGTGGAGCACTGCCTCGTGAAGCAGAGGTTCCTCACAAAGCAAGGTGCTGTGAGGCAGTGTGCATCGCGATATGCAGCGACCCTGCCTTGGTATGGGGATCACTAGTACAAGAAGGGTTTTTTACGAAGCCTAAATGCTCCGCGGCTGCCCGGGATCCCTTTGGAATCCCCTTCCTCCACAAATTCCCTTAGTCTTCTTGAAGTGAATCCCTCTCAGAAGAGGGGCTCAAAACGAGACAAGGCAAATGCATCTCGTGAAGTAAAAATACCTCGCGGAGCTCATGAATCCCGGGGCGAAGGGTGCTTCGTGATTTAGGAGTTGACAAGCCTAACAGTTGGATTGTCTAAACTTTGGGCTTAGGCGGAACCCAGTCTTTATAGGCAAGGGGCGCCGCAAAGCATAATTCATGTGGCACGAAGGGGCGGTGGGTGCTTTGCAGTGGGCTCGTCAACATCAGGGCGTTGATGGAGCATTACCGCCTCCTGTTCTTAGTGGTGGGCTCGCGAACGTCTGGGCGTTCACGGAGCGTTACCACCTCTTATGCTTCGCGGTGGGCTCGCGAACGTCAGGGCGTTCACGGAGCGTTACTGCCTCAGGTGCATCGCGGCAGGCTCGCGAAAGTCAGGGCATTCGTGGAGCATTACCGCTTCTCGTGCTTCGCGGCGGGCTCGATGCTCGGGGGGTGCTTCGCGCCAGAACATCGCGGGGCAGCGCGTGAGGCTTCTTTTTCATCCCTTCATTGCATGCAAGATTTTAGCGACAACAAATTCCCCCCCACAGACTTGGAGCCACAGAGGGAAGAAGGTTCGATGTCTGAGGGAGAATCGCCAAACTTATTGGCGGTTCAGGATACGGCATTGTGAAGGGGCCCGCCATGCTGCCGGCGGCCAACCGGTCCAGACACGCCGCGATGCTCCGTGCGGGCGGGACGCACCGCGAAGCTCCGGGGTCACCGGCTATAAATAGGGTGTTGACCACTATTTTTTCCTCTCGCGGATCTTTTTCGTCTTACGCTCTCTACTTCGCGAAGCTTCGCATACTCCGCGTCTGCTCTTCGCGAATCGAGCTTCGTGGAGAACCGCGAGTCTCCGACCCCACGAATGCGCCAAGAGAACATATGTTTTTTCGGAAAAGGCAAGACTCCGCGGCTTGGTTTTTCAGCTGAGCTTCGCGAGTGATCTTCGCGAGAAAGCTTCACGATTGGGCCTGAAGAAATTCGTTTATGTGCCAAAACCGAAAATGGCCCACCGAGAAGCTGTGTTGGGGGGTGCTTGGAGACGCCGCCTGAAGGGATGAGATGGCCAACTGTCTGGGCCTTGGGGAGATGGTCCGAAGCCACTCAGATCATACCTCTTTGACAGAACTGCTATCAGAGGGTCAGAAGAACTATCTGCAGTGCATGAAAATTCCCTTGTATGGCTTCGGTCTGAGGGATGACGTCTTCATCCCTGAGGCGAGTAGGGACGAACCAGCTTGCTGGTTCAGGAGCACGCCATGCCAGTGCCAGTGGTTCAGGGCAGCCGATGGTCATGCGCGAGAGGATTTCACACCCGTTACCACCGACTGTCTCTACAACCATATGAAAAATATTGATGGGAATCCACTACAACCGGAGACTTTCCCTCCTGTGTACCGTACCATGTGGAAGGCGGCGTTGCAGGATCCGAAGAAGGGGTGGTCCGATGATTGGGACCTATGCCCGGGCGGTAACATCACCAATGACTGGGCATGGGCCTACTGGGTAGGTGCCTCATGTGAGGAGTTTGGGGTCAAGCTGAGGAGAGTGGGTTTGTTTGAGGCGGCATGGGCCTCCCAATTCCACATTTACCAACCGAAACAGCTGATGTCGGAGCTGCTGAGCAGATGGTCATCTAAGACCAATACTTTTCACCTGCACCATGGGGAGGTGTGCATCATCCTATGGGATGTCCACCAGATTTCAGGGTTTCCGATCTTGGGGGCCATGTATGATGAGTTCCTCCCGATCATGAGTGTGTGGGAGGATACGGAGCAGTTGCCATGACTGGCATCGGTGTTGATGGCACTAGTCCCTGGAGAGGACAAGGAAGCGGTGAGAGATGTACACATTAAGATGTGGTTCATGTGGTTCCTGAATTTCCCATAAAATCGAGAGTTCCATCCGAGGCCTCGAACTTGTCCGAAGGCAGATCAACGGGGTAAGGAGCACTTGTATTGGCGGGTTTTGGCGGAAAGCCAATGGAAGACTTGGGGTTTCAGTATCAGCACCGAATAACAACCGATAGTTAGGCTGGCAGCGTTCATTGCGTCCCGTATCTACGGTTGGATCCTACCGGTGAGGGATACCAGCATGGGGGTGCGTCCCATCTCGTTTATCATGGCTTCCATGCTGGCCATAGGGAAGCGGGTCAATATGGGGATTCCAATGCTCGCCAAACTGTACAGGATGTTGTGGCATGTTAGCAAGGGCAAGAAGCCACCAAGGATATGCGGGCCCTTCCACCTCCTGTATGGGTGGATTGCGGAAAACATCAGGGGGATCTATGAGTATCCAAACCCTATTTCGCCACTGGGATCAAACTTCCGCCCCTCCATTCTGAATACGGTCGGGATCTTCCCATTTAAACAGACCGTGCCGATGGTGCTGAACCGGGTTTGGAGGGAGGATTAGTTTAACTTCCAACCATTCCCATTGTCGATGGGGATAATCACTGATGACGGGCAGGGAACGGAAGAGCACCGGGGATTATCTTCTGTACTTTCATGGCAGAGATTCTGTGGAACGAGTGGATTCTGAGCCGCTCTATGAACCATACACACCGCGTTTATTTGTGAGCTAGTTCCGGTGCCTCCAGCGGCTGACCCCGTAGGTCTACTGGGAGGTGCATCATGAGGATCACCCGTGTGTGATGAGGAAGTTTTGGCTCATGTTCATGCGGGAAGACGAGAAGATGCGAATTACATTGCCTCCATCCACCACCGCTTTCGGATTTGTGAGGGAGTATTCCATTAGCTAGGAGGCTGCTTATCCGGGGGAGATGAAAAATCAGCCAAATATTCGTGTTAGTGAGGGTGGGCCTCCTCTATCCGGAGGTCTGGGTCGGAGGGCAGCAAGGGCCTCTCGCGGTGGTGGGGCTGCCATGGTGGCAGGACCAGCACCAGCCGAGGGTGTGGCATCAGTGGCAGATCCGGTGATTCCGGAAGAGCAGGGCCATCCAGAGGGGCGGCCGCCGAGGGGATTTCGTAGGATATCCACTCAGGCGTTGGGGAAGCGGCTGCATCATATCGACATGGCAGAGGATGTTGTCTTCCCAGAGTCCTGGGATATTTGGGATGTCAACCGGAAATTCCTCAGTCCACCTGAGATATGGGCACACCTGAATCACCTTGGGATGGAGTTACCGGGAATATACCCAGTCCAGGATCGTTTCATGGTGTCTCTGGTAGAGGCAGAGCAATACTTGGATGAGGTGGAGGAATACGTTCATTCCAGTGGTGTCACACGCCCAATGACAGACCGGGTGAGGGTACTGCTAGATCGGATGGTCCCCCCACAATTGTTAGCTGCCGATCTTAGGGAGCGCTTCCCCCTGCCGGAAGAATTAGAGGACTCCACTCGGGAGGATGAGGGTTGACGGAGGTATCTCGTTGGAGTAGGGCGAAGTCAGAGGCCAAGACTCGGATTCTGATGATTTCGTAGAGGCTCTCGATGTATCATTCCAAACTTCTTTCCTCACGGTCCATTATCAAGCCATCACGAATTTCTCACTGATGTTTGAACCATGTAGGAGGAACTTGTGCGCAGGCCTCACTCTCACGCCTTGGCAGGTGATGATGCAGGACCTTCAGAACCCGCACCTACGGTTGCGTCCAGTTCTGCATCTGGTTGGGCCAAAGCACTCGAGGTGGCTCCTCAGGAATCTCTATACCTTCCAACAGTATAAGGATGTCCACGCCTCGGGGTCCCGTCAACATGAACTCAATAGAAGCACCAGGAGATCGATATCCGTAAGTTTCCTCTACTGGATTTAATGTTGTCCGATGTAGATGGTGCCAATTAACGTCTGTGTCCTTTCTTGTGGTACAGTTCTTCGACTGGCATGGGCTGTTGTGGCAAGGCTGGTTGGGATATCTGGTGGCATCCCTCCTAGGGGCATTCCGATGATGGTGGAGATAGTCCCCCCATCTCCCCGAGCTGCTACACTCACATTCACTGGCGGGGCCACCAGCAGGGCCGTTCCTAAGGTTATTGAAGTGGAGTCTAATGATGAGGATCAATCGGCCGACCCAAGTCCCATCACCCCTGCTTCGACGCTAGATATCATGTCGGATTCAACACCAGATGTAGATCCTACCAAGGATTTCTTGCGGGAATATCCCACATACGAGCCAATGAATCGCGCAAACTGGGATGAAATGGCCTCTGACGAGGAGGACAGCAGGATAGTCTGTCGCCGATCATGGAAGCTGATCACACGCTTCATCAAGGACACCCCCCAAATGCTATGGGTGAATGAAATGGACAGACTTCGCACGCGTCTGCGTGAACTGTGCACAGGGGGAGTGGATGACCAATGTCCTCATTCGCTCATCCAAGATCTCATGGCTGATCAGATCAGAGAGTATGATCGCAGGCTTAGCGTGGGCCAGCAGTGGAGAAAGGCGACCAACATCAAGAAGCTCCAGGAGGCCGAAAGCGAGGTGCAACAGATGCAGACCCAGGCAGATGAGCACTCAGCCTCTCTTAATTCACAATCTAAGCTGATCTCGCGGTTGAAGGCCCAGCTAGCAGAGGCAGAAGAGCGTATGAGGCAGGCTTCTGGAAAGATGGCTGCCATTCAGGCTGGCATTGAAATGGGCCAGATCCAAGGCTGACGGACTGCGCCCCACCGCTGTTGAGGAGGAGTGGTATTTGAGTCGGCGATAGTAAGTCTTGGAAACCACAAGACGAAGGGTGGCAGAGCTACAACGTTCTTTTGACGGGGTCAACCCGTCCATGGGGGGAGTCGACCCCTGGGTATTGTAACAAATTAAAAACCTTTTAATGGTACTTTTGGGCTTCAATTGTTTCTTGAATACCATATAATGCACGATTTACACTATTTCCATCGGTTCATTACATCCCTATAATGTTTGTGGGACGTCCAGCGACAATTCCCCAAGCTCATGTGGGTCAGGCACGATGTGAGAAATAGGAGATAGTTGCCTCATCTTCCCTCCCAACATGGGAGTGGAAAACAATCTTCAGGCATCCAGGGTTTGGATAACCAATCCGGATTTCTGGATGGTGGGAGAGGCCTGGCCGGAGAAGGAGGTCCTTATAATAGCCAGATTACCATTTTTTAGCGTGCTCTTATGCACGAATGGTGCAATGCTAGGGGCGCTGAAATCGGTCCGAACAGATGGAAACGGGAAGTGTGGATCATGATACCCAAGATATGGAACACTGTAGGGATGGCGTGAAAATAAAGGACAATTGTTAACCGTGGTGGAGAAATGATATCCTTATTTAATTAGCCTGAAATTGGGACAACAAATGGGGGTCGACCGTTGACCATGTTCGAAACACGGGACCAGGTCAGAAATGTTGTAGGTCAATCCTTCGGGACGTTGGCCCAGGACAGTAGGCGGACCCTAGGTCGAGCATCCATACTGTTAGGGGGTCCTTCAAAACATGACCAATCTTCTGGGATGTTGGCCCTGGACGGTAGGTGAGCCGATGCGGCATGAGACCAGGCCGTTAGGGGGTCCCTTCAGACATGAAAGGAGACGAGGGTCCGAAAAAGTGGTACACAAAGCGTGGAATATGGAGCAATGGTTTGTCCGAACAGAATCCAACGCTTAGGCAGTTAGACCACCGTGGTGGGAGTATGCCAGATGGGCGCATTAGTTTGGTCATGGATCCTTCCTTCTCTGGGACAGGGCCTCTCTAGCGAGGGGTCCGGCCAGGGGGCCGGAAAGGGGAAGGATGGGATTAATGATTTCTATGGGATGGACCCTAGTAAAAATACCAGGGTGTCTCTACATATCCAATGAGGATGGGAATCAAGCCATACGTAGTTCTGGAAGCGTAGTTTAATGTCATGCAGGACGATGAGAAACCTGTCCGTGTTGGTACACATCCTACCAAAACTACTAAGCCCACATGAGTCATGCTCGGTGTGGGAAACAAGTAGTGGTGGGACTTTCCCGACACAGAAAAGGGCAGGTTAGTATGGTGAGATGCTTGGTGAATACTATCCCCGTGATACTAACACGCCCATGCGTCATACATAGATGCGCGAAGAGATAGTGTCGAATATGTTGGAATTCCACTTGAACATGAGATAGTGGAAATGTGCGAATCTTGTCGCTCGAGAATTGGATCATAATGATAGAGGCATGATGATAGAGGATAACTGTTAACTGTGGCAAAAACGCAGTGTCCATATCGCGTTAGACTAGAATGGTGAAAAACAAATGAGGGTTGACCATTGACCACGTTTGAAACACGGGACCATGTCGCAAATGTTGTCAAAGATCCTTAGGGATGTTGGCCCGAAACAATTGGAGGGCCCTTAGGTCCAGCATCCCTAGATAGCCCAAAAGCCTAGCATCCATGTCGTCCGAGAGTCCTTTTGGATGTGGAAGAGGATGAGGATCCAAATAGCTAGCTCACGAAACTTGGTCATGGGATGAGGGGAATGTCCCCATGAAAATTCCACACTTTGGGATCTTTTTCAAAACACATCTGAATACGACAACAAGACGTATTAGATAGAGGGAGCAGAGTCCTTTTCAATAGGGAGATCTTAGTTTAGGGTCGTAGAATTCATACCAAAGGGTGGGAGGAAACATTGGAGGCACACGGTGGGGTATCTCAGACACCTGATGTGAATGGGAACTGGAGGTTCCGACCACCATGTGCTTCTCAGACAATTTTAGGTCGAGGGACAATATATCAGAGTTGATATGGGCCCAAAGAAAAAATAAAAGGCGTTCCTACGTACCACATGAGGATGGGGATCAAGCTGAACGTAGTTCTTGAGGGAGTCTTAGTTTATGGTCTTGGAACTCGGACCATGAATGGGTAAGGGGAGCAGGGGACACATGGAAAGGCTGTTACAAAACCCGACGTGAATGAGGACCTAAGCCCAACTTACCATGTGTTCTCTGGGGAAATGCTTGAGTTGAGGGACCGAATACGTAGGTTAGGCTGGGCCTGCGGGGAAGTGCTCAGGTGATCCTACATATCTCATGAGGATGAGAATTAATCCATACGTAGTTCTGAAAGGTGGAATAGTAGGGTACCAGTGCTAGGGAAAAAGGGGAGTGCGGGCATGGCCCTTGCACTAAAAGAAGCAGAATTTGGTAAATCTTGTTTTTCCTTTAAGGAGAGTGGTTTTTTTGTAAAGCGACATGCCTAGGGTAGCAGGCCTTGGTGTTGCCACAAGAATCAAGCCGTTATAGGCATTGAAAAATGGTATGGCACGTGACCAATACTCATCGTGATGTCCTCTAAAATGAGGTCATCAAAATGCAGTGCCGTTTTTTGTCATGCGGCCAGGATGATAATGTCACAGTTTAGGGTTATGTGACAGGACCAAGCATGCATTTTAACATCATGCAGCACAGACGTAGCAGAGGCGATTCTAGGCAGGGAATGTGTGCAGTGTCATGAAACAAAAGTGATGGAGACATGATCCCACATCACACTGTACACCACTCTGAGAGGGAGACCTCAGGACGAGGGGCCTATATTAGAGGTAAGAGGTGAAAAGAGGGGGGGGGGGAGAGACTAGCTCCCCAAATGGGCTGGACCCAAAGACAAGGTGTCTGGGCGGTCCTATGTATCCCATGAGGATCAGAATCAAGCTGAACGCAGTTCTAGATGGATCTTAGTTTATTGTCTTAGAGCTCGGACCATTAATGGTGACAACTTCCCGAGTAAGCACAGATTTCAACTTGATCCCTAATCCCACGTGAGTTAAACTCAGTGTGGTAATCAATGGGGGGAATCCTTATTGCAATACTTGGGGTGTCCATCAAATGGGAGTCGCCAGAGAGCCCTGAAGGACACCTTTATCATGGCTTTGTCCCCGTAACGTGCAGATGCGCACTGAGGAGTAGTACCAAGAACTTTGAAACACTACTTGGACAAGATTAAGTGATGAAGGATGTGAATCGTGTACCCAACACTTTAGGCTTAATGGGGATTTGGCATGGTGATGGAAAATAACTGTTGATTATGGCGGCAAACGGTATCTATATTGGGTTAGCATTATGTGGGAACAAAAAACGAGCATCGAACGCTGACCGTATTCGCAACATGGGATTTTATCGATTTGTTGTCCAAAATCCTCGGGGGCGTCGACCCTTAATGGTAGGAGATCCCTTGGGCGTAGTATCCAGGCAGTTCTTGGGGGTCCCTCTGGGTGTGAAAGATGACAGAAGCCCTGATGAAGGGATACGCAAAGCCCGGAAGATGGGTGTGGACGTGTCCGAGTGAAGTCTGGCATTCTATGTAATAAACCGGAGTACCCTTAGGCACATTGGCGAACTGTTGGAAAGGGTCGAAGAAACATCTCGAGAATGAGAGACGCATAGCATGGTAATTAAAAGAACAACGTAAATGAGGTCATAATCTCATACTACGCCATATAATCTTGTCGTGGAGGAAGGGTAAACCAAGGGCCAAGGTGGGATGAATATTTCAGAGAGATGGGGATGGACCCGAATCCAAGACATTCAGGTGATCCTACGTATCCCGTGAGGATGGGAATCAAGACACACGTAGTTCTCAAGAGGTAGTTTAACGTCATTCGGGACGAGTATGGTACAACGAATAAACCGACATGAATGAGGACGTAATCCCAAACCACACCATACACTCTCATAAGAGAGTACCAGGGCCGGGGGCCCGAAAAGGCCAAGTGGACTGATTGTTAGGCATTGGTCACGAAGGCCTGACCTTCCAGCAGTTTAACGTCTTGCGGTAAGGACGAGGGCCAAGGGCCTGAGGAGACCAAGGAACCTGAGGTTGGGCATTGGTAAGGAAAGCCTGACCTGCCTGCAGTTTAACGTCTTTCAGTATGGACGAGGGCCAGGGGTCCAAGGAGGCCAAGGGTCCTGAGGTTGGGCATTGGTCAGGAAGGCCTGACCTTCTTGCAGTTTAACATCTTGCGGTAAGGACGAAGAAAGAGATAACTATATCTCATCCTGTGAGGTGTATGGCACGTCGAGTAACCCGGCGCAAAAGACGACATAATCCTACACACGCCGTATGTCTGACCCATGGGGAAGATTTTGGCTTTTGGGCTGGGCCAACCGACAAAATGTCCGGTCATTCCTACGTATCCCATTAGGATGGGAGTCAATCCATACGTAGTTCGGGAAGTGTCATCCAGTTTAATGTCATGTTGGACAAGGGATGTGTCTCATTTAAGGATATGTACAGTACGACAAGTAATCCGACATGAATGAGGACGTAGTCCCACACCACACCGTACAATCCCATAAGAGAACCTGAGTCGACGAAAGCCATGGGGCGTGAGGTCGAGCCGCAGTTAGGAATGCTTGACTGGCTTGCAGTTTAACGTCTTGCAGTGGGGATGGGGGTCGTGGTCCCAAGGAGGCCAAGGGGCCTGAGGCTGAGCCTCAGTCAGGAAGGCCTGACTGGCTTGCAGTTTAATGTCTTGTTGTGAGGACGGGGTTGTGGGCCCGAGGAGGCCAAGGGGCCTGAGGCTGAGCCTCGGTTAGGAAGGCCTGACTGGCTTGTAGTTTAACGTCTTGCAGTGAGGATGGGGTTTGTGGGCCCGAGGAGGCCAAGGGGCCTGAGGCGGAGCCTCGATCAGGAAGGCCTGACTGGCTTGCAGTTTAACGTCTTGCAGTGAAGACGTGGTCCTTGGGCCTGAGGAGGCCAAGGGTCCTGAGACTGAGCCTCAGTCTGGAAGGCCTGACTGGCTTTCAGTTTAACGTCTTGCAGTAAGGACAGGGGGAGATCTTAGTTTGAGGACATAGAGCTCGGAACATTTTGCAGTTTATCATCTTGCAGGACGAAGATGCAGTTTAAGATCGTGCAGGACCCTACAGTTTAAGGTCATGTTGGACCAAGATAAAAAAATATGCTTAGGCAATGTACTGCTTGAGGAACTTGCAATTGGTGGGAGGAGTTACACGCTCACCATCCATGGTCACCAAAGAGTATGCCCCATTGGGGTAAAAATTATGGATGATATAAGGCCCTTCCCATTTGGGCTCTAGATTGGGCGGTATCCTACCGGGGATCATTGGCGCTCGAAGGGCCAACACTATGTCACCCTATAGAAAAGAACGAAGGAAAACCTTCTTGTTGAAGGACCTTGTTATCTTATTCTGATGCCTTTCCAGATTGTGTCGGGCACGAAGCTTGTTCTCATCCAGTGCGTCTAATTCATCTAGACAGATTTTGGCCACCTCATCTGGCGCCTAGTGGTCATAGACTGCAGTGCGTAACGATGGAAGTTGGATCTCAATGGGTAGGATGGCCTCAACCACATACACCAGGGAATATGGGGTTACCTGGTTAGAGTTGGGAGTCGTCGTCCGATAATCCCCGAGGGCGTTGGGGAGCTTGTCCGACCAGATTTTCTTGTCCTGACCAACCATTTTCTGCAGAATTTTAGAGAGGGTGTTGTTGAATGCCTCGATCTGCCCGTTTTCTTGAGCATGATAGTGGGAGGTATGGTTAGAACAGATATTGTACTTGGCGTACAATTTTTTAAGCTCAGCAGATCGGAAGTTGGTGCCATTATCGGTGAGGACAGCGTGAGGGACCCCAAACTGGTGAATGATATTGAAGCTCACAATGTAGACGATGGAACAGGCCTTGACACCTTTTAGTGGAACTGCCTCTCCCCACATGGAGAAGAAATTTGTAGCAGTTAGGATGAACATACACTGGAGAGCTATCGCTGGTGAATATAGTCCCACTACATCAAGTCCCCACACCGAAAAAGTCCAAGAGTACCTGGTGGAGTTGAGGGGTTCTGGCAGCCGATGCAGGAAGTTGGAATGAACATGACATGCGTGGAATCTCTTGGAAAACTCGATACAATCATGGATCATAGAGGGCCAGAAGTACCCCAACCTCCGGATTTAATGGGACAACTTTGGCCCAGCTTGATGGGAACCATGGGAACCGGTGTGGACCTATTTCATAACCTGAGAAATCTCGACTCCTTGAATGTAACGAAGGAGAACTCCATCGAAGCTCCGCTTATAGAGGATCTTCTCAAGACTGGTTCCACTCTGGAGGGTAAATTGCAGCGCGTGGCGTCTGATTCGATCGCGCTCATCTCGGTCATCTAAGAGGCAACCATTTTGGAGATACTTGACAAAAGGTGCCCTCCAGTCGAGAGTGGCTTCATCCACTGTGTCTGACGAACCCGGGACCCCTGACGTAGAGGGCCCGGCGGTGAGATGACTTACCTGCAGGCCATCATTGTCCTCTTGGGTGATGGGGGAAATGAATCTCTGGTGTGCCACATGTATGATCAAATCATCTTGCTTGGGTTCCGCGAGCGATGCAGCTAAGCCGGCCAAAGCGTCAGCTCGATCGTTCTGTGACCGAGGGATATTGGTGACCTCTGGCCGAGAGGAGAACTGGGCCATTAGGCGGAGGGTGCACTCCAGCAATGGCACAAGCTCCGGCTTCCTAAAAACATAATCACCATTGACCTTCTTGATTACCAGCTCGGAATCTCCTTTCACATGTAGATGGGGCACGACGATCTCATGGGTGAACTCGAGGCCGGTGATGAGAGCCTGGTACTCTGCCTCGTTGTTGGTATTGCATTTTGACATCAGGAACGAGTATGGCATGACGACTTGCATCGTGTTAATGAAGACGATACCCAGGCCCACTCTATTGATCTTAGGATCGTTGAGCCTCCTAATGGTGGGGCTCCGGGTGGCACCGCCGTAGTGAATTTGACAACATTGGACGACACGATCGACTGAGAGGATCGTCTCATCAGGAAAATCCAGGTCTAGGTATTGATCCGCGGAGGTTGTATGGGAAACTAAAAAGTCTCCAAACACCTATCATTTAATGGCCTTCTGAGGTACTAACCTGATATCAAACTGCTAGAGAATCACCGCCCACCGCGCTAGTAGGCTAGTCAACATGTGGCAGTTCAAGATGTACTTCAGTGGGTCTACCCAGGAGACAAATTGCACCTCACGGTACTGCAGGTAATGTCGTATCTTCTCTATGGAAAAAACGAGCGCAAGGAAGCCCTTTTCGATAGGGGAGTATCTGATCTCCATATCGAGAAGCATGTGGTTGAGATAGTTGAGACTGTTCTCCGTACCCTCGTTATTCTTCTGGGTGAGCAGTGCACCGAGGGATCATTCCAGTGCGGTCACGTAAAGGAACAGCGGCTTTCCGGAGACAGGTGGCATCAAAATCGGAGGTTGGAGCAGATACTTCTTGATTTCCTCGAAGGTGGTCCGACAATCTTCATCCCATTCATAGGTGGCGCCCTTCTTCATGAGACGGGAAAAGGGCTTACACTTGCCGGCCAGATTCGCGATGAATCGGCGTATTTAGGCTATTTTTCCTTGGAGACCTCAAAGTTCCCTAATATTTCTCAGGGGAGGCATTTGGATGATGGTCATGATCTTCTCTGGGTCAATCTTAATGCCTCGGTATCTAACAACAATGCCAAGAAGCTTCCCAGAGGTGATCCCAAAGGCACACTTTAACGAGTTCATCTTCAGGTGGTGGGAACAGAGGATACCAAACACTTTCTCAAGGTCTTTCAGATGGTCCTAGCGCTGGAGAAATTTGACCACTAGGTCATCCACGTAGCATTCCACCAACGTCATGAGAATCGGCCTGAATATGCGATGCATGGCCCTCTGATATGTGGCACCTGCATTTTTCAGGCTGAAGGGCATAACCTGGTAACAAAAGGTACCTTGGGGGCCCTAAAGACAGTTGACTCCTCGTCCTCAGGGGCTATCCAGATCTGGTTGTACCCGGAATACCCATCCATGAAAGAGAGGGATTGGAACCCGGCCATAGAATCAATTAATAATTCGGTCACCAGGAGGGGAAAGTCATCATTTGGGCAGTGGCGATTGAGGTCGCAGAAGTCGATGCAGACCCTGATCTGCCCATTCTTCTTCCTAACCAGCACAATGTTGGCTAGCCACCTGGGGTACTGGATTTCCTTGACGAAGTTGGCCTTGACGAGCTTATCAACTTCAGCCTCAACCATGGCACCATGAGAGGGGTGCATCTTTCTGGGGGGGGGGATGCTTAAACCCACGATGGTTTGACGGGAGGCCCAGGCGGTGAATGGATACCTGGGGATCTAGTCCTGGCATCTCGTTGTAACTCCAGGAAAACACATCACAGTGTTTCTTGAGAAAGTCTACGTACCTCTACTGCTCCTTGGGGGACATGGCTACACTGATCAATGTGGGTCTCAGAACTACCTCGCTACCAAGGTTCACCTGTACCAGTTCATCAACTATGGTAGAGACGCCTTCCTCGAAGGCGGGGGGAGCATCCTCCAGATCTTCCTCTCCACCCATGGAGGGGTTCCCTGCAAAGGGAGCTATTTGTGAGATATCACACCATGACGGGAAGCTGGTGCTGGCTTGGGCAGCAGCAGTCATCGTATCAGGAGACACACTCGCCATTAAGACCATTGAAATGAAGGCAGTCGATCCTATCCCATCTGGCCTTCTGCCCAAGGGGCCACGTTTGATGACATCAAAGCAGTGGTGATGCGTCGGCCTGAGTTGGTTGATTCCAGCCTGGCGGAAGAGACATGTATGACGTACCGCCATGGTCATAAGCATGGAATTTCGGTACCACACAGGGGTATGAGGTTCCAAGATCACCTAATCCTGGTTGGTGTAGGAGTATGAGGTGATTTTCCATCATCGCTTGGACATGGGAACACGTCTTCCTTGTGTACCCGAACGAATGAAACACTGCCCCATGTCCAGGGTCGTGGCCCCCAATAGATGGATCAGGAAAATGTAGGCGTCATCCAGGCCATCCCAGGGATCACTTGTGACCGGGAAGGGTTCATCCACACTTACTAGAATTTTCTTATCCTTGCTCTTGTAATAATCGGCATCTAGATAGTGGTCTTCACAAGTGGCGAAAGGAGACACATCTCCTTGGAGTACGCCTACTCGACCATTGAGGGATTATTTGAGGCATTGGTGATACGATGAAGGGACTGCTGCATGCAGATGGAGCCATTAACTACCCATCAATGCGTTGTAGGCGGTGTCCTGAGAGACAACTATGAACTTGGTGCTGGCAATTAGGCCACCGAACTGGGTCTTTAGGCGGATCTTTCCGACTGGGGATTGCACGGTCCTATCGTACCCTTGTATTCTGAGGTTGGAGGGAATCATATCATCTTCAGACAGACCCAGCTTTCACAGTGTCCGAGTTGGGATTAGGTTGATCCTGGAACCCGTGTCAACGAGGCAACTGCAGACTTCCATGCCATTGAAGTGGCCAGTGATGTATAGTGGGCAAATATGCCCCTATATGGGAGGGTCTTCATATTCACTAGAGAACAAGATAACTGCCTGACATTCGGCATTCTAAATTGCTTCAGCGTTGAAGGATTTCGCAGCTGCTACCTCCGTCTCAAACTGAAGGGGTATCCTTAGAGCCTCGGCAAGTGCTTTGCGCATTTCAGATGATAGGATAAGGGCCTCAAGGATAGAAAGCCTTGCTGGAATGCTGGCCAGGTGCTTCAGGACATCATTGTTTCGTGCCATGCGCAAACCTCTACTTACAATAGGTTGTTCAGCAGTTGGAGGTATAGCGGGTATTGCCGGTTGAACCGGTAGTTGGATAGTTCTGGGTACATCTTCCTGCCTACTAGTTAAAGCCTAGAGAGTAGTCTCCAGACTAGGATTGGATAGTAGAGACTGGCCTGTAGCTAGGAAAAACTGACTGTGATATAGACGAGACAGCTCTTCCTGATCTAGTAGCACAAACGACAGTGGAGGTAGGGCTGAGGGCGTCAGATGGGGTTGCGCGTGCTGAGCTCTGTGTTGAGCCTGCTGTCTGGTCTCAGTAGCATGCACGACCTAGCAGAAAGTGCCCGCTAACATGCCTCGATGACTGGCGTGGTTGTGGTTCCGCAGACATTGACGTCGACTGGGGATGTTGGGGACGCTCGCCTGGCATTCCCCTTCGTCGGGAGTCATATATGGCTTTACCAGCTCCACGGTGTTAACCGAAGCGTACCCCTAGCTGTCGCTCGACGAGTCATCCATGTAACGACCCAAAATTTTGAATAAATCTTGTTTCCTAATTTTATGGGTTATTTTATTTTATTTTTATACTCAACAAAAATGTTTCATTTGATAACATGATTATAATTAAAATGAGACCATTGGGTTTTTGACTGTTATATGACCATTGGTCAATATGACCACTGGAAACTAAATGTTTTGATTATTTTCTCTAAATACAAGTAATTTTGGTTAATTATTATAGAAAGAAGATTTGATGGCCTTGCCCAGTAGTCTTGGACTGATCGAAGCCCATCTAACAGAACTTGGGAAGGAGGTAGCACCACTTGGCTTTGCTCTGGACCAAACCCAAGCCGAACTTCATCGTGTGAAGCTAGAACGGAATATCCTTTGCGAGAAGTTCAAACTAATATAAATTACTACTCGTGTGATGTTAGCCAAGCCTCCATCAGATTCTCTCACCTTAGCACACCTTAAACTTAGGTCCTATGCTTGTGTGATAAGGGGCTATTTAAGGAGACCGTAACTGCCTTGTGTAATACCTTGTTATAAATAAAAATTGGGATTTCTTCTTATGATTAAGTTTATGAATTTTAAAATGACCAGATAAATATAGTATGCATATTTTTGATGAATTTTAGAAAAAGGATATTTTAAAAATGTTTATGTAAACCTTAAATAATTAAAAATGTGTAATGATATTCAAAAAATGGTCTTCTATAATTATGTCCAGTACAAAATTTAGAGTCTAATAAGATCAACATAATTTTTGATGAATAGTAAATTATGAATAGTGATTTTATGCTTAGGATTAGTAATGTGACCAAATGGATTAGTAATCTCACTTAAAGAATGTATTAAAATAAGCTAGGCACTTTGATTAAGTAATGTGTTTCAATAAAATGGTTAAATAATGGTTTCATAAATTATTATTCAAGTATTAGTTTTTTTCGAGTGAATAGTGTTTTTTAATTGAAAATTAAATTACAAATCTTTAAAAAAATTATTTTTATAAAATTGATTTCATATTTGAACTCAGAGCACCGATATTATGTTATGGGAATTTTTGGGGGTTTTTTCTGAAAAAAAATGAATTTTCGGTGAATAGTGTTTTTCTTTAAAAAATAAATAAAAAATATTTAAAAAAATAATTTTTATAAAAAAGGAGTTCATTTTTGAAATCAGAGCAATGATATTTGGTTAAGGTGAAATTTTGGGATTATTCTGAGAAAGTTGAATTTTCAATGAATAGTGAAAATACAGTTTTTAAGTTACGGGTGTTTAATGACATCATTAAATGATGTATTAAGTATGTAATAAATATGGTAGACTTATAAATAGTAAGATAAGTTATGAGGTGTCCCAATTGGCCAATTCCATGAGCAAATACCATGGGCAAGCCCATGGTTTTTCGAAAACCACTAATGAGGTGTCCCTTGGCCATTAATGACTTGTCCTGTCACTTTCCCTATAAATACCAGTCCATCCTCTCATCCATTCGACTCCCCACTCTCCCCCGACAAAGTTCTGGTCTCATTACCTCCCAAGTAGTCCTCCCAAGGTTCCCCCAAGCCCTCAAGGTCCCAACACTTGAGTTTTAAGAGTTACATTTTAAGGTAAGAGATCCAATCTCTCTCTTTCTTTTCAAGAAATCTCTTTTATGTAATTTCTTTTATGATCCAAGTTATTATGTTAAATGGTGTTCTTTTATACTCCTCTTACTGCCCTTTTCATGTTCACATAATTATAGATCCCCTCTTAATCTCATTATTTTGTTTTAGGAAGTTTTAAGTGGCGTCGTTAGGCTGCCGAAATTTTTGTAACGAATTCTTTCTCCCTTCTCATTTTTCAAGATCTATTTTCATGTAAAGTATTTCAAGTTCCTTTTTGTTATGTTGGGGTGTGATCTCAAAATTTATCATACTGATATTTTATGATCATATGATGACAGACCTAATTTGATCTCTTCAATTCAGTTTTGTTTAAGTTTTAAGTGGCGTCGTTAGGCTGTCGAGTTTTTAAGTGGTTCTTCACCCTTCTCATTTTGAAGTTCTACTATCATGTCAATTCATTCAAGTTCCTTTTTGTTATGTTGGAGTATGATCTCTATATCTATAGTAATGATAATTTATGACCATATTATGAGAGACCCAATTTGATCTCTTCAATTCAGTATTTTGAAATTTTATGTGGCGCTGTTAGGCTGCAGAATTTTTAAGCGGTTCTTCACCCTTCTCGTTTTGAAGTTCTACTTTCACGTCAATTATTTCAAGTTACTTTTTGTTATGTTGGGTTATTATATCTATATCTATCATACTGATCTTTTATGACTATATGATGAGATACCCCATTTGATCTCTTCAATTCAGTATTTTGAAGTTTTAAGTGGTGCCGTTAGGCTGTCGAATTTTTAAGTGGTTCTTCACCCTTCTTGTTTTGAAGTTCTACTTTCATGTAAATTCATTGAAGTTCATTTTTTTTATGTTGGGGTATGAAATCTATATCTATAATACTTATCTTTTATGACCATATGATGAGGGACCCCATTTGGTCTCTTCAATTCAGTATTTTGAAGTTTAAGTGGCGTCGTTAGGCTGCTAAATTTTTATGTGGTCCTTGCACCTTTCTCCCTTTTCAAAGTTCTAATTCCATGTCAAGTCTTGAATTATGTTGGGGTATGATATCTATATCTATCATAATTATCTTTTATGTTAAAATGATGAGAGACCCTATTTGATCTCATCAATTCATTTTTGGTTGAAGTTTATGTAACACTGTTAGGCTGCCGAATTTTTATAAGAGAAATCTTATTTTTGTCTTTCTTTCAAGTTCTTCATTTCATATGGTATATTTTAAAATTTAATTAACATGTTCTTAAATTCCTTATATTCTGTCCCTATAATGTTTTATGGGTCATTTATGAATTTTTGACCCATGTCCCCTCTTTTTTCAATGTTTTCTAAAAACCTTGTAACATAGCCGTTATGTTGCAGAATTTTTGTCTCAAAATGTCTCTCTCTTTTTTCAAAAGATATTTTAATTTATTAAGTGAATACTCACAGATCTACCTTATATATGGGTATTCACATATATACCAAGATTTTCTATTTTAAATTCTGGTATTTACATACATGAAACCCGCTTTCCCTTTTCGTGGGTTTAAAGTGACGTAAAGATCATGTCTTTAAAGCAGTTTTTAAAACGTTATGATTATGAAATGAAACCCATTTATTTTATGCTATATGGGTAATTTATGAAATTTTTGATGATTATATATGTGGATCACATGATAATAAAGGCAAATTTAAGGGTGCTCCCTAATAGCGCTCCAATACATTGGGTAATGATGTAACGACTAGAGATTACAATTTTCACGATATCTTGGTGAATAACCTTGGTAATTTTCAAATGACACCTTGGGGATGGACCTTGGTGATATGTTAATGATTGTATATATTAAATTTTGGAGCCACATCTTCAAGTTATGAAAAATGTTATTTTTATTATGATATGCCTCATGATTTCTTTCTCGTGCCTTAATGTTCTTTTCATGACCTTATTGAAGTATCTCAAGTTCACATGTAAAATGTTTCTCTTGTTTCCCTTACTAGGCCTTCTTCTCACCCTTTCTTTTGATGTATGTCCCCAGGTTATGAGATGCAGTAATGAACCTAGGATGAACATGAGGAGAAGCCTTTCAAGTGTTTAAAAAGAACCTTTTATGTTTTCATGTTTAAAGTTCCTGGTTTCCAAGACACTAAACCTTAAAGATCCTTGGTTTTGTAAAATGTAATGAATGATTATGTGAAAAAAAGGAGGGATTCTATAGTTGGTATCAAAGGATGGTTTAGTTATTTATAGAAATTAATATATGAAAACTCTAGGAAGAACCCTATAGAAAAGTATAAATATAGGAAATCTTCCTGGTATTTTGGTGAGTATAAAGTAAGGGGTTGCCAAGAAAATACATCCCTGTCTGGATACGAGCAGGTAGAGGTGGCTCTGGAATAGATGTACATTGGGGTAAAACCCAAAACACCGATTTGATCTAGACTCGAAAGGGAACTGGTACATGACAACGGGCCTTGCTTCACTCTTGGTTATGACACTCCCGGGGGATATGCTTTGGTAAATTCATAAGATTAGTATGAACCATTGTTAAAGGAACAAAGATGAAATAAAAAAAAGATTCACATAAGAATATATGATCATGGATAACCTAGATGGGAACCTAGGGGATCACAAGTTAGGGTATACTTTTCTTCTACAAGTTATCCTTATATGCTTTCAGTTCCTTTTCATGATTATTGGCTAAGTACTTAAGCCCCTAATTATGCTTTCTCTTCTTAGTTAATGGTGGGAAATGGAAGAACATGTCCCAACAACCAATGTGATAGGAAATGCGACAATTGTCGTATTAATATGATAGTGATGATTAGGGGATTAAAATATGATTATTATTTTGGAAGATGTTCACTATTTTGGGGACCCTACATGATCGAGGTAAATAGATTACTACGGTATTTTCATTGAGGAGTAAGGTCGACTTATATTTTGAAGAATCGACGAATTTAAGGTGGACTTATAGAAATTTATGTAACTTATGGGAATGATTAACCGATCTTGGGTAAAATATGTTTAGGTTAGCTACTTTATTTACAAGATGTTAGGAGTGGTTGATGTTGTTTGGATATGAAAAATGAAGTTTATTTTGGAATACTATGTTATCAAATCCTTCTTGTATTTGGGTTTCAATCTTAGTTTGGTTTATTTTGAGGAATTTTAAGGACCGTTATTTATGGAACAGTCTATGATGAAATTTGGGTAGTACCATGGAGCTTTGAATATTTAAAATTAGTTTCCATTCCTATGGGATTATTTCTTTTTGAAGAGTTTTTTTACCTTAACCTTTTTGTTTTTGTGATAATTTTTAAAGATAGAACAAATAGATAGTTAATCTTTTGTGGATTATGTGATTATCTAGAAGATGATTCTTTTGCTTTTCATGAGACAAAGTTTTTTTGGATTCTCATCATTTGGAGAAAAGATTAGTGTTGGTAGGGGCTTATTAAAGGATGAAACTCTACTTGAAGGTAGGTATATTTTCTTATTTTTTTGTTCTACGTAGTAAATGAATTCCTCAAAATTATGAAAAGGAACGTAAAACAAAAACATTGTTGGTTTATGTTTCCTACTAGGTAATCAAAGACCATTTACACACATCATAAGTTTGGGATTTTCTTATGGTTAACTTTCTCCTAATAATGTTCTCTATCACTCTCCCTCATAACATGACCCCTTGTTTTTCTTCCATGTCCATGTTTTCCTACATGGAATCATAGTGTGGGTTAACTCGGGTGACCTTTGTACTTCCCTTTCATTCTTTTAAAGTAATATTTTTACTGACTCCTTTTTCGATGTGGGAATTTAAATGAAATTTCAAAAGACAATTTTAAAAATTGTGAGGACGCAATATCTTAAGGGGGGAAGATTGTAATGACCCTAAATTTTGAATAAATCTTGTTTCCTAATTTTAAGTGTTATTTTATTTTATTTTTATTCTCAACAAAAATGATTCATTTGATAACATGAGTATAATTAAAATGAGCCCATTGGGGTTTTGACTGTTATATGACCATTGGTCAATATGACCGCTGGAAACTAAACGTTTTGATTATTTTCTCTAAATACAAGTAATCTTGGTTAATTATTATAGAAAGAAGATTCGATGGCCTCGCCCAGTAGTCTTGGACTGATCGAAACCCATCTAACAGAACTTGGGAAAGAGGTAGCACCACTGGGCTTTTCTCTGGACCAAACCCAAGCCTAAATTCATTATGTGAAGCTAGAACGGAATCGCCTTTGCGAGAAGTTCAAACTAATAGAAATTACTACTCGTGCGATGTTAGCCGAGCCTCCCTCAGATTCTCTCACCTTAGCACACCATACACTTAGGTCTTATGCTGGTGTGATAAGGGGCTATGTAAGGATACCATATCTGCCTTGTGTAATCCCTTGTTTTAAATAAAAATTGGGATTTCTTCTTATGATTAAGTTTATGAATTTTAAAATGACCTAATAAATATAGTATGAATATTTTTGATGAATTTTAGAAAAAGGATATTTTAAAAATGTTTATGTAAACCTTAAATAATTAAAAATGTGTAATGATATTCAAAAAATGGTCTTCTACAATTATGTCCAGTACGAAATTTAGAGTCTAATAAAATCAACTTAATTTTTGATGAATAGTAAATTATGAATAGTGATTTTATGCTTAGGAATAGTAATGTGACCAAATGGATTAGTAATCTCACTTAATGAAATTATTAAAATAAGTTAGGCACTTTGATTATGTAATGTGATTCAATAAAATGGTTAAATAACGGTTTCATAAATTATTATTCAAGTATTAGTTTTTTTCAAGTGAATAGTGTTTTTTAATTTAAAATTAAATGAAAAAAATTTTGAAAAATGATTTTTATAAAATGGATTTCATTTTTGAACTCAGAGCACTGATATTATGTTATGGTAATTTTTTGGGGTTTATTCTGAAAAAAATGAATTTTCGGTGAATAGTGTATTTATTTAAAAAATAAGTTAAAAATATTTAGAAAATTATTTTTATAAAATGGAGTTCATTTTTGAAATCAGAGCATTGATATTTGGTTAAGGATAAATTTTGGGATTATTCTGAGAAAGTTGAATTTTTGATGAATAGTGAAAATACAGTTTTTATGTTACGGGTGTTTATTGACATCATTGAATTATGTATTAATTATGTAATCAATATGGTCGACTTATGAATAGTAATATAAGGTATGAGGTTTCCCAAGTGTCCAATGCCATGGGAAAATACCATGGGCAAGCCCATGGTTTTCCCAAAACCACTAATGAGGTGTCCCTTGGCCATTAATGCCTTTTCCCCTCCCTTTCCCTATAAATACCAAGCCATCCTCTCATACATTCGACTCCCCACTCTCCCCCAACTACGTTCTGGTCTCATTACCTCTCAAGGAGTCCTCCCAAGGTGCCCCCAAGCCCTCACGGTCCCAACCATTGAGTTTTAAGAGTTACGTTTTAAGGTAAGGGATCTGATCTCTCTCTTTCTTTTCAAGAAATCTCTTTTATGTAATTTCTTTTATTCTCCATTTTATTTTGTTAAATGGTGTTATTTTATACTCCTCTTACTGACCTTTTCATGTTCACATAATTAGAGATCCCCTCTTACTCTCATTATTTCGTTTTATGAAGTTTTAAGTGGCGCCGTTAGGCTGCCGAAATTTTTGTAACAGATTCTTTTTCCCTTCTCAATTTTCAAGAATATTTTCATGTAAAGTATTTCAAGTTACTTTTTGTAATGTTGGGGTATGATCTCAAAATTTATCATACTTATCTTTAATTATAATATGATTAGAGACCCTATTTGATCTCTTCATATTAGTATTTTGATGTTTTAAGTGGCGCCGTTAGACTGCCGAATTTTTAAGTGGTTCTTCACCCTTCTCGTTTTGAAGTTCTACTTTCATGTCAATTCTTTCAAGGTCATTTTTGTTATGTTGGGGTATGATCTCTATATCAATAATAATTATATTTTATTACCATATGATTAGAGACCCCATTTTATCACTTCAATTCAGTATTTTGATGTTTTAAGTGGCGCTGTTAGGCTGCCAAATTTTTAAGAGGTTTTTCATCCTTCTCGTTTTGAAGTTCTACTTTCATGTTAATTATGTCATGTTCCTTTTTGTTATATTGGTGTATGATCTCTATATCTATCATACTGATCTTTTATGACCATATTATGTGAGACCCCATTTTATCTCTTCAATTCATTATTTTGATGTTTTAAGTGGCGCCGTTAGGCTGCCAAATTTTTAAGCAGTTCTTCACCCTTCTCGTTTTGAAGTTCTACTTTCATGTCAATTCTTTCAAGTTCCTTTTTGTTATTTTGGGGTATGGTCTCTATATCTATCATACTGATCTTTTATGACAATATGATGAGCGACCCCATTTGATCTCTTCAATTCAGTATTTTGAAGTTTAAGTGGCGTCGTTAGGCTGCTAAATATTTAAGTGGTCCTTGCACCTTTCTCCCTTTTCAAAGTTCTAATTCCATGTCAAGTCTTGCAAGTTCTTTTTTATTGTGTTGGGGTATGATATATATATCTATCATACTGATATTTTATGTTCATATTATTAGAGACCCTATTTGATCTAATCAATTCATATTTGGATGAAGTTTATGTAACGCTGTTAGGCAGCCGAATTTTCATAAGAGAAATATTATTTTTGTCTTCTTTTCACGTTCTTCATTTCATATGGTATATTTTCAAATTTCATTACCATGTTCTTAAATTCCTTATATTCTATCCCTCTACAATTTTATGGGTCATTTATTAATGTTTGACCCATGTCCCCTCTCTTTTCAATGTTTCTTAAAAACCTTGTAACATAGCTGTTATGCTGCAGAATTTTCATCTCAAAATGTCTCTCTCTTTTTTCTAAAGATATTTTATTTTATTATGTGAATACTCAAAGATCTACATTCTATATGGGTATTCACATATATACCAAGATCTTATATTTTAAATTCTGGGATTTACATACATGAAAACCACTTTCCCTTTTTGTGGGTTTAAAGTGACGTAAAGATCATGTCTTTAAAGCAGTTTTTAAAACGTTATGATTATGAAATGAAACCCATTAATTTTATGCTATATGGGTAATTTATGAAATGTTTTATGATGATATATAAGGATCAAATGATAATAAAGGAAAATTTAAGGGTGTGCCCTGATAGCGCTCCAATGCATTGGGTAATGATGTAACCACTAGAGATTACAACTTTCACGATATCTTGGTGAATAACATTGGTAAAATTCAAATGACACCTTCGGGATGGGCCTTGGTGATATTTTCATGATTTTCTATATTAAATGTTGTAGCCACATCTTAAAGTTATGAAAAATGTTATTAATATTATGATATGCCTCATGATTTCTTTCTCATGCCTTAATGTTCTTTTCATGACCTTATTGAAGTATCTCAAGTTCACATGTAAAATGTTTCTCTTGTTTCTCTTACTGGGCCTTCTGCTCACCCTTTCTTTTGATGTATGTCCCCAGGTTATGAGATACAGTAATGAACCTAGGATGAACATGAGGAGAATCCTTTCAAGTGTTTAAGAAGAATATTTTATGTTTTCATGTTTAAAGTTCCTGGTTTCCAAGACACTAAACCTTAAAGATCCTCGGTTTTGTAAAATGCAATGAAAGTTTATGTGATAAAAAGGTGGGATTATATAATCCACTACCGGGAAGATTCTAGGAGGAATCCCCATTTCCGGGGGAATAAAGTTTCCAAGAGTGCGGGATGACGATGGAAGTGGTGAAGCGCATTGCTTCTTCTTACATCGTCGCTGCATTCCCTTTTGGGAAGAGGTCGGTTGTGAAGATGATGCAGAGGTACTGGCTACTTCCCCCGAAGGCTCCAGCTGATTCAGGGATGCCCGAATGATACCATGGGCACGGGCGATGGTTCTCCGAGCCATCTAGTCATCGTATTTCTAGGACCCACGACTGGGAACCTGCTGCCACTCGCCTTCGCTGTCGCAACCGATCTCTGACCCTACGAAGACTCATGCTACTTGTGTCGGTGTCGGGCCCAACCTGACTACATTGTTGTCGACTTCGTGTTGAAGCCATTCTTTAAACACATATTATTTCTTGAGGGTGTGCCCCAGAATCCGATGATTAGGACAGTAGTTGGGGTGATCTGTGAGATTCGCCTCTCCTGACCTTCTGCACTCGGGTAGGCCCACAATCCCTTGCTCTAGAGCACTTTGGAAGTAGAGAGGGACATGAATTTCATTGAACGAATAAGTCTGGTGCCTTCTTTCTGGATAGGGGGCCTTGGGGGCCTAACCATGACTAGGGGTCAGAGGGGGCTGCCAAGGAGGTGGCCCCTGATTGTCTCGCCTAGGTGGTGGTGGCGTATTGCGCGGGGGAACCTGTCGATTCTGAGGCGGTTGCTGCTGGGCAGGTGCCTGCTCTTGAGGTGGAGGACCTCTATGGGGTTGTGGGGACAGTGCTTCCGGCAGTAATTCCAAATGCCTAGGGGCTTATATTAGGGCCACCACAGCAGGTTCGACTCTGGCTGCCCTCCTGGTCGGGATCATAGGGGGAAGCAAACGTGCTTGACTAGCCTGTTGCAGAGCCTCCTCGAGGCACTGAGCCTTATATGAGAAATCACGGAACCCTCCAGGGTAGTTCTAGGTGATCAGGGAAGGAACCAGATCCATTTTAACAATCCCTACACACATCATCAGTAATTTATCCTGAGTCAGTGGCATGTCGAGGGAGTATGTAAGTCCCATCCACTGGGTGATGAAGTCAGCGACTCTCTCATCAGGTCTTTGTTTTCACTTGAAGAGGTCAGCAATGCTGGTCTTTCATGTGGGGGAGCTGAATTGATATAGGAACTGCTGGCGGAGATCCTCCCAACCTGTCACCGATCTGATAGGGAGCTGGTTGTACCAGAAAAATGTGGGGCCCTCCAATGATTGTACGAAACATCAAAGCTTGGCGGCTTCTTGCTAGGCCGGAGTGCCCAGCATGGGGCCACACCTGGAAGAAAAGTGGTCCAAGTGCTGCAGCGGGGTCCCATGTCCCGTTGAAGGGCGAGAAAGTGGAGATCCCAAAACTCGGGGGTGCGGGCATATCATCCCCCCACACATGATATTTCTCGCCATCCGGTGGGACCGCCACTATCTGCGTTTCCAACGCTTCGAGGAGGGCAATGAGTGCCGCTATAAGATTATCTGGGTGGGGGTCCCTGTCTTGACAGGGATCCCTAATATCAAGTGCATTGTGAGGTTCTTCGACACAGTAGATGGCTTTAGTGGCTCATGGAGCAACTTGAGGAATAGCCTGTGGGGAGACTGGGGGTACCCAGGATGGATTCCTCATATTGCCTCATCATTTAGGAGGGTTTGGTGAGACGTATTGCACCCTCATTCCATAAGTTCTGGCTTCCGCCCTATCTGCAGAAGTAGCATGATCAGGGTTTCTTGGAGGCATCTCACTAGGGGGAATTGTTCCTTACCCTGCTGCCCCGTCTTGGGATTACCGTAGTCGGGTCGCTGCTCTGCAGCGTGCTCGGCCAAGAGTTCATCAACCAGCCTCTTCTGCTCAGCAAGATGCTGGGGTAATGCGGCCATCTCGGGATCTTCGTCCATCTTCTTTACAGAGCCGGACTGGTCGGAGTGATTGACAGTTCCGACGTGCTCCTTACCCTTACCGGCATTTCAACTGAGTACCAGCGACTCGGTGGGTACAGGGATGCCTAGAAGGTTCCTCTACTAATGGGTAACCCTCCCTGATGGGTCCAGTAGTGGCGGTATGCCCTCGGGGGGTAAGTCTCCATCAATAAATTCAAGCTAGTCTTCCTTATCCACTACGTTAGCCATGTGGACCGCGACCCCTCTCGAGGACATGTCCTCAATGTCGCATAACGAATCGGGCTATCGTCACATAGGGATGAAGAGGAGAGCGGCATAGTACCCCAGCCATGGACTTTCACATGGGGGGTAGCTTCCCTGATGACTCTGCGGAGTACTTTGAAACTCTGAACACATTTCCGTTGAAGGGTTCCCTGACGGCCTGGTGACTCAGGGTGCTGGGCCACAGGGAGTGCAGCCAAATTGATCAGGCGGCATTGCTCGCCGATTTCTTCAAAGTGCTCTCAACTCCTGGGGTACATCACCCGCTCATAACAAAGGCAGAAGTGTGTTTCCCATAGGGTTTGGAAAAAGCACCCCACATCCTCTAGGGTAAGGGACTCTGGTGCCCGAATGTTCGGCGCTGGCATCGGCCATAACTTCTTCGTTTAGTGATCCGCTGCGAGAATGCTCCAGAAGCACCTTGGTTCGGACTCGGGATCTGGCCTTGTATTTCCCCACTCGTCAACCGGGGGAGGCTGAGGGACTGGTAGCGGTACCGAGGCGGACTGCTGGGACAGTAAACTTGGCGGTGGATAATACATCGAATGAGCTGACTCGACACCGAATTTCGGGCCATCCTATATATAGTGAGGTGACCTTACCACGATAACATGATACGATGGGCTGATAGACATAGCTTCTGGCGTGATATATACAGCCACCGATGATGGGTTACACCGTTGCTCTGCCATCGTTGGTCCCCAAAACATCCCCTCGTGATCTCTGTTAGAGGTAGAGGGCGCTTCTAGTGACGATGGTGGTGATTGCGCAGTCGGGACCCGTGGCATTTCCACAATTTCTTCCGCTTGGATGTACCTGCGGAGGGAGGCGGGAATCCGGTGGACCTCGCATTCTGGGATAATGAGGCTGACGCACCTGGTCCCTGCCCCAGTTCTTGACATGGAGGAGCGGGGAGAAGGTTCCATCGCTGAGTCGCATTCTACTTCAGATTCCAAGAAATGATCAGGACTGATCTCCACCCAGGCCTTCCCAGGACTCTTCTTGTGGCGGCGACGACCCACTCTCCTTCCCCTAGATGGCTTTTCGGGAAAATTTTGATCCTCAACATGTGGTCTCGGGGCGGCGCTAACGCCATGGGGGAGAGGGCTCCCGCTTGAGATAATCGGGGTGCGAGGTGGACTAAGGAAAATGTTGAAGGGCACATGGGGAAGGCCTCCATGGAGAGTACCGACATGGGCAGAGCGAGTCTGACCTTCACTCCTCGAGTTGTTGGGGAGAGGAGGACCTTCGCCAGTTGCAGAGAGGATGTATGGAGGACCCCATGTTGGAGAGGGACCGGATGGGCAGTGCCTTCATATCAATGGTCGGGGGTAGGAGGAGGGTGTCCATACCCTATATGGTGGGCGTGGGATAGGTCTCTGTGCCGAGCGTCACTATCGCGGGGCATGTCTTTCTTCGTGATGGGGGTATCATGAGGCATGTCTTCATGAGGAGCTTTAGAGCGGGGGAGGCCCATGCTCTGCGGAATAGTGTTATGGGGAGGCCCTCTGTATGGGGTGAAATTACCGCGAATTGATTCGGGGCGATCACCACTCAGTCCTGTAACCCCGAGAGCCAACCCGACCTGCTCATGGGGCGGTTGGAGCCTCTGTCCTGGTCGGGTGAAGGAGTGCCCCTGCTCAGTGTATACAGGGACTCCATGTTGCACGTCAGCGGTGGCTCAGGCCACAGTAGCTGTTGACGTCGACGCATCTTGATGAGCGTCCTCAGCTCGGGCACGGCGCTGATGTCGGGTCAGATGGGCTGGCGCAGGTGGTGCATGGGCGTAGCCTACCTACTTTTATAGTGATGCCGGTCGGTGGCGCTGATGCATCCAGGTGGGAGACCTTGCTTGGAGCCCCTGACTTGGGACTCTTAGCGGGCCGAGCCGGACATCACCCGACTCATTAGCGTAAGGCGAGAAGTCGTCGAGGCGTTCTGGGTATAGGCTCCCGAAACGATTGAACTTTGGGGTGGGGAGCAGGGGATCCCCATGCGACCTTTGAGGGTGGAGTTGATGGCAGGGCCAGGATGCCACCAGGTCCAGGCGTGCCATATCCCGAGTTCGTATGACCCCTTCCTCCTCGTACCAGCATACAAGGTTTTTGATCACCCTTCGCTGGATGATCTTTGACGGATAGAGTGGACGTGGGCGCCCCGTATTCACAGATGTAGAGGATGTTGTGGCGGCAGCGGAGCCTTGTGGGGTGGTTGTGCTAGTATTTCCCCTGCCCTTGCGTAGAGGAGCGAGCAGTGATCGCGTCTCCATAGTAGAAACCTAGTTTCTAGAAAACAGAGAGATCAAATCATCAACACTGTGAGGAAAAGGATTGACAACCAGTGCCCCAACGTCATTCCATTCGCCACGTCTGTAAGAAGAATCCATACCAACACATTGTAGAATGGAATGCCCCACGTTCTACTGCCCCAACTTCCAATGAGTTTCACACCAGGCCCGCTGTTTTCTTGGAGGGACCCGACTCCGAATATCTGGATCTGGTGACACGTTAATCTACTGGTGTCTCAAATGCTACTAATCTCCACCTCTCGTCATTTATTCACGTCGGGTTCACCATTTCTATTTCCGATGCTTTCGCTGGGGCACGCGCATCCGTCTGCGGAGGAAGCACTGCTTGTTGCCCCGCATTCCCGCTTTCCAAAGGTGGGCAGCATGATCTCCTTATTCAGGGATGTCTGCTCCTTGATCGAAACCGGGATGATGTGATGTCGGTTCTTCCTTCTTTGGATTCCTCCTCAGAACTCGTCACCTAGTCTGGGTATTCCTCATAGATTTAATACATTGTTCATGAAACTCTTCCCAGTGCCATGTTTACATGGACGCCGGTTAATTACACTTCTTCTATTAGGACATTCCAAAGGGTCCAGTAAGGGCAGCATCAATTAGTCGGGGGAGTAGTCACGTCGAGGCATCAATAGCATGTCTGTATGCTGGGGAACTGGCATGTTTGTCTTTTGTCCCTTCTCATGGGGCTTCTCAAGGGCGTGGAAGCCCGAGGCATCCCACATCGAGTGTGGGGAATCATACTCCCTAGGCATATATCTAAGGTTTTTCTCAGCTTCCCATGTTTGACATAGGGTATGCCGCAGTTTTATCATCCAGCGGAGACAGTTACGCCAAGGGCGTGCAATCCAAGGTTTTCCTCAGGCATCTCATGTTTATCACGAGGTATGTCGCAAGTTTAACATCCAGTGGAGATGGGTCGGCCTGATCAAAACACTAGCTGGAGTGAATCAAATTGACAAATTTACCTTGAAGGTATGCCGATACCGGGGCCAACCCATGGGCGGCTTCCTGAATGTTGTGAAGAGGAACAGAACGACATGATCTCACCAGGATATGACGGTCTGGGTGAGAATCAGGGTGGATGATGGGTAGTTGGATGAAGCGGAGGGGGAGTAAGATGGGACTATTGCAAGGGCAACAGTGAAGTTGGACTTGAGCCTCGAAGAGAGCTCCTATGTATCCCCGTGGTAGGGAATCAAAGTCCGCGTAGTTCGGGATGGTGCTGGGAAGCTGATGTGAAGGTGGACCCTAGTTCGTTGGGAATTGTCAACTAATAGACGTGAAGGTGAACCCGGGGGGTCCACAGGTGGTGGGATTGAACCTCGTGAAGGCTTCCTACGTACCATGCCTTGACATGGATCAGAGTCTCCATAGTTCGGATGTAATGTGGAATACAATTTAACATCATGCGGGATGAGGGTAAACTGATGTGAGTGAGGTCGGAATGACCGGGTGATAGGCTTGAATATTATGGAGGCTTCCTACGTACCATGCCTTGACATGGATCAAAGATTACGTAGTTCATGCTGGTGGGTCGGTGAACCGGTGCGAGCAAGAACCTTGGTCCAGATGGTGTGGGGCTTACACACTAGGCTGCCCGGGTGTTGATGAACTGATGCGAAGAAGGTCGGAATGACCAACGGGTGGTGGGCTTGTACCTCATGGAGGCTTCCTACGTACTGTGCTGTGACACGGATCAAAGACCTCATAGTTCAAAGGGTTTCATTGGTGAATTGGCATGAAAGTAGACCAGGGGGGTCCACTAGTGGTGGGCGTGAACCTCGTGAAGGCTTCCTACGTACCATGCCTTGACATGAATCAAAGTCGTCGTAGTTCGGAGGGTGGGTTCCGGTGAACCAATGTGAGGAAGGGACCTCGGTCCGATGAGATATGGGATTTAACCTCAGGGAGGCTTCCTACGTACCATGTCTTGACATGGATCAAAGTCCTCGTAGTTTGGGTGGTTCGGGTGGTCACAACGGCTTTCCGTCAGACTGGAATGCAGTTTAAAGTCATACTGGACGAAGGTGGAACTCTACGTGAATAAATGATGGGTGGTCTTGAACCTCTTGGAGGCTTCCTACGTACCATGCTGTGACATGGATCAAAGACCTCATAGTTCAAATGGGTGTGCATTTTAATGTCATGCAGGACGAAGGCATACGGTTTAACGTCATGCTGGATGAGGCCATACAGTTTAACGTCGTGTTGGACGAGGGCATATAGTTTAACGTCATGCTGGAGGAGGGAATTTCCATGGTCGATGCTCACTCTAAGCCCATGTGAGTCATGCTCAGTGTGAGAAACAAGAGGCAGCAAGGACCTGACGATCACGTCGCGAAGGGCGCGTCTGTGAGAAGCGAAGAGGGGCTTATGCGTTAGGCAGCCCCTGCTACTGGGACTTACTCTAGGATGATGGCCCAAAGTGCGACAAAGTACAGCGAGAGAGGGATTTGTGAACAATGATGGGAGGTGCCTCATTCCCTATCGCAACCTCCACTAACCTTGGCAGTGGTGAAATACAGAGGTGCATGGGTGCTACCTTCCGCAAGATGGGCTAGGGGCTTACACCAAGGTGGTTGACCTTCTCCCATGAACATGCGTTACTCCGACAAGGAGGATATCATCCCTTGTGGAGGGGGTGACCCCGTATCTATGGAGACATGTGGCATAAAAAATTTCCGAGCTGGGGGAACCCTGCGTGCGAGGCACGAGGCCGGATCAGAGTTTAACATCATGTGTTGAGGAGGAGTTGTTTGGTAGTTTAACATCCTGCAGCTCGGACGAGGTGGGTTTACTCCACACCCCTAGGACATACATAACTGGTACCCTCCGTTCCTTGGGGTAGGGAAGGTAATGGCAAGGCCATGGTAAAAGGGGGTCGCGGAGCGAACCATTGTGGGGTCACATTAGCATGGCTATGCGAAGAAGCAATAGCTGTTAGTGTGCCTATGCGAAGAAGAATTAAGCGAAGCAACGCTATGGGTGATGTTGTCCGAGAGACTTTGAAATCACATCGTGCAAACTTGGAGGGTCGCACGAGAAGAGGAATTTCCAAGCGAAGGAGTGTTCTTCGCAAAGTGGAGTGCCTTGGCCTTAACCTGGGGCATAGGTGTGAATGGGGGGTGCTTCGCGAAGTGGAATAGTATTCACGGTGCACTGCCTCGTGAAGCAGAGGTGCCTCGCAAAGTAAGGTGCTGCAAGGTAGTGTGCTTCATGATATGCAGTGAACCTGCCTTGGCATGGGGATCACTAGTATAGGATGGGTTTTTAGCAAATCATAAACGCTCCGCGGCTGCCCGGGTTCCCTTGGGAATCCCCTTCCTCCGTGAATGCCCTTAGGCTTCGTCAAGGGAATCCCTCTCGGATGAGGGGCTCAAAACGAGACAAGTCAAAGGAATCTTGCGAAGTAAAAATACCTCGCAGAGCTCATGATTTTTGGGGAAAAGGGTGATTTGTGATTCGGGAGTTGAGAATCCAAAAGGTCGGATTGTCCGTCCTTTGTGCTCAATGGGAACCAAGTATTTATAGGCAAGGGGAGCCGTGTAGCAGATCTCACGCGGCGTGATGGGGCGGCGGGTGCTTTTCGGCGGGCTCTTGAATGTCAGGGGATTCACGGAGCGTTACCTCCTCCTGTGCTTCACGGTGGGTGCACAAACGTCAGGGCGTTCACGGAGTGTTACCGTCACCAGTGCTTCACAGAGGACCCGCGAACGTCTGGGCATTCGCAGAGCGTTACTGCCTCCGGTGTTTCGCGGCGGGCTCGCGAACGTCAGGGCGTTCGCGGAGCGTTACCGCCTCTTGTGCTTCACGGCGCGCTCAATGCTCGGGGGGTGCATTACGCCAGAGCATCGCAGGGTAGCGCGCGAGGATTCTTTTTCGTCCCTTATTTGCATGCAAGATTTTGTCACCAATAAACGTCTAGGCGGTGTGACACTACAAGATCAAAAACACACCTTAGATTCAAGATTTATCAATGACCGAAAAAGAAGAAACCCAAAATGGAACAGTAGTAAGAAGGCATTCAAGATTTTCAAAACAAGACTACAAGGCATGTATACTGACTACATCGTGTGTACCTGACTTCTCTTCCCCTGCCCGGGTCCTTCCACACGGCTAAGCCACACGGATCCCATTGAAAAAAAACCACACGACTTGTATAATATCTACGTAGATTGTACGATGTTATTTTCCAACAGCCCGTGTCGTTTGGGACACGGCCGACTACTCAGCTTGCAACAACACGGCGTGTTACACCCGAACACAGCATGTACACCACCCTGTTTCCCAGCCACATGGCTAATTCCACACGGTCTGTCCTTGGACAAGATTACACAGAGTGTCCCACAGGTACACGGTGTGTACTGGACGAGCTCCATCGACCCGTGTTTTTAGTTACACGGCTGGACACACAGCTCACACTACACGGCGTGTTCTATAGACACACGACGTGTATCCAAAAGGATCACACTGACCCATGTGGTATGTTACATGGTCGGGTCCCCAGGTCAGACCACACGACATGTTCCATAGTGGACATGGAGTGTATGTCTTAAGGTCTCCTCCATCTGTGTTGTTAGTCACACGGACGGACTCTGGGTTAACACTACACGGTGTGTACATCATGTACACGACGTGTTTTACCCATGCCTTTCCCTACCCCGTGTCACCGCCCACACGATTTGTGACATGGGAAGCGACTACAAGGCGTGTACTTTGGGTACACGACGTGTACTTAAAAAGTTTATTTTTCTTCCTGAACAGAAGGCCATACACGGCATGTTTAAGGATACTACACGGCGTGTATACTGGGTTTCCGGACAATATGCCTCAGAAACCTCCCCGCAACCCAGAAAATATTGAAAAAACAACACCTAAGTGTCAAATTATAACTTGTGAGGGCCCATACTCCCCATTAATCAATGTTTGACATCTTATATATGTGATAACAAATAAACAACTATTGATCCACCAAATTTCGGTCAGTGGGGGCCTATACTCCCCAAAAACCAAAGTTTGGCATCCATTCTATCAACAGGCTCAAATTAAATTACTCTATCACGAAGCGGGTATATTATAAGAGCGGCTACCACAAAAGCATTCTTTACTAGCACAACTTTTCTCACAACAAAATGAAAAATTCTAATGAACCTACATGTCATGGAAACTATGAATGGCCTATGAAGGCGGTGACTGGTGCTGGTCCAAACAAACATGGACCAGCCTCTCCTCATTTTTCTTGAGTTTTTGTTTGGTTCCTTGTAATGGATGAAGGCGGTGACTGGTGCTGGTGAATCAAACTGGTGGAACTCAGACACGATAGCCAGAACACCACCAGCTACGAAGAAGGCAACGACGGAACCGCGACAATCGTGCTACCTTGCGGCATTCACGTCGCCCACAACCTATGCGCCGCCCCGCATCCCTCATTCTGTCACGTGGCCCTCGCACCGCCTTGAGGCCTTCGAGCTGTCCTGAGGCTGCTGCACTAACAAACGGCCCCCGCGTCGTGTCGTGGCCCCCGCCCCGCCCCGTGGCTGAAGCGATGACCGACCCCGCGGCCATCGCGCCACACTGCGGCTGCCCCATCTCTAGGCTGGGTCTCCTGGCTTAGGCTGGGCCCCCCCAGTGCGGGCCGGGCTGCCCGGCATAGGTTGGGATGGACCCAGTGGGCTGGGCAAGACCCAGCATTCTGAGCATGACCCAGCCGACCGGGACTCCCCAACCAGGTCGGGTCAGCCCCGACCCAAGCGGATTGCACCCGGACCTGCTTCGACCCTTTTCTTCTCTTTTCACCATAACATTGGCACCAGGCCTCCATTTGACAAACCGTCTGCGGCGCCAGAAACCATGGAGCGAAACAGTCTTTTTCCTACACCACACATGAGGTTTGGGTAATGTTTGGGTACATTCGTGTTGGATTGAGCACAAATCCAAGAGACTAAAAGGATAATAACCCACAAACTAGGAGTCCGTTTGACGCATCATCTATTGCGTTGAGACTCCTTTCGTGTGGTGGTCCATTGGGATACTTATTTGTGTTACTTCCTGGAAGTTAGAGTATCGACCTATGGATTGAAGAGCGGACCATCCCGGAGTCATGAATGATTAGTGTGGGAACCATGTAGCTGGATATGATGATGTACTAGGATATTTTGTGGGTCTGATGGTGTACTAATGATGTACAAGGATCCTATGTGGGTCTGACAATGTATTGACGATGTACTAGGATCCTGCGTGGGTTTGACGATGCACTGACGACATACTACGATCTTGTGTGGGTCTAATGATGCACTGATGATGTACTAGGATCCTGTGTGGATCTAAAGATGTACTGAAAATTTACTAGGATCCTGTGTGGGTCGGACGATGTACTATGATCCAATGTGGGTCTGACAAGGTACTAGGATCCTATGTTGGTCTAACGAAATACTATGATCCTCTGTGGGTCTGATGATGATTTAGGATCCTTTGTTGGTCTCCCACTTGATAGAGTAAGATGATATAGAAGTTATATCAAATCATCTCTACTACTGTATCTACGATATACATGGAGTGAGCTGAGATCGTACCTATGTGGTAATTTCTATTGTGGTAATACCATGGTGTTATTCTTCTGTGTGGCATAACGTAGGTATATGTATGGGCATATACCTAAGTAAGGTTGTTAGATGATTTAATGATTGTGGTTTATCCATTGTGGTTTTTGTGAGTCATTGAGTGTATTAGGGTCCCTAATGAGTATTGTTATAATCTACCCTACATGGTTTATGCCCGCACCTTATTGTGTTTGATGCAGACGATGGACAACGCTGATCGGGGCTGAGGGTACCAGGACTGGATAGTGCCAGAGGTGGACCTTACGGCCTGTTGGTACGTAGAGGATACAAGAAGATGTGGTGTACTGAGGAGGCGATTTTTACCTACCCTTTAGGTAGGAACCACATAGGGTGACCCATTATGTATCTTACACTTAATTCAGTTGTATTATATTTTAATTGTACTTGTACATTTACTATTGGGATTTTATTCCACCCCCTCTTGCAAATAGACCTCATTTTGTTATACAGTTTCTTGTGTTTGTATCTTGTTGTGTGCATGGTTTCATGTGTTTACAAGTTAAAAAAGAAATGCCTTCCCGAATTGAGGGAATACACCTTTCCCTTCTTGTCGCCAGTCCCTGGCCTATGGAAGGTGGGCTTGGGGTAGTCACTACACTGGCCCTAGGGGATGGGCCATGACCGACAGTGAGTTTCAAATTCTTGTCATTTTAAAATCCAATCATGATCCAACCATAAATTTTGTATTTTCTACAATAAATAATACATCCAAAATTATATTGTGAGAATTAATTCTATATGGGTGCAGAAATTGTATAGACCTCCACATTGAAATGAATTAAAAAATATATTTTAGTTTATCTATGGATATTTTATCTATAATAATTGATGATAGATTTTCATCAAAAGAATTATAATAATGGGTTCTTAATAATGGTGATCCAAGGATGATCATTATAGAGGGGATGATTTTATAATCATCTTAAATTACCAAGCTACTAACTGGGTTTTACTGATTAAGATGACGATAATCCGACAGTGTCTATATGCTAGTGGACTGATTCCTTGGATGTATTTTTTCATAGATGATCCTATTGGATATTACCGGAATTTTCCATTTACATTCCATAAGGATTCCTATAGTATAATAATTTATCATATTATGGGATAAATATTCATGTTGTAGAATTAGTCTTCATGATGTTGAGGATATGTAAATTTATGAAATTTTTGTCAAAAAATTCAAAAACCATATTCTTTGGTGGGTTTTGAATCTTCAAATAATTCATTTTTAGTTACATGTTTCTCCTCATGTGTGTCTCCTAACTGTTGTTCTATATTTGGAATCTTCTCATATTACCAATGTTCCTATTACTCCCAGTGATCCTTATAAAATATGTTCCCCTATTGGAACATAATTATTGGATGCACTATTATAAAATATCACAAAACTAAATGGTTTTTAATTTCTCTCAATGGGTTTTCTTGGTGCTTTTTATCATTCAGAAGACATCTTCCTAGATCTTGATATAACTAATTCTACATTTTTTGGAGGATTTTATTAATTAAAATAGTCCATGTTAGTGATATTTTGGAGATAAAAGCATCTACATCCTATCATCTAGTGCTTCATTAGATCATGGAAGATGGATCCCCCAGATAGGGTTTAAGTGATAAAATGAAAATAATTATGCATTGTGTTGTCTTCAAGCTAATATTTCATATCATCATGGTCTGGCATCCAATATTATTTTGGTTGTTGGAGGTACTCCCTATACAGAATGTCAGTGGATGTTCATATGGGAAATTAATCCACTATGGTTGTGGTGCAGATCCCTCTTCCTGGGTTTTCTCTTCCTTTCAGGAATCATAGTTTCCTTAGTGATATCGAGAATACCCTCGGCTTCAACATTTGTACCGATGAGAGGAATCTTCATCTAGAATAAACGACCATTGATCAGATTTTCTTAGAGATGGATTTATCATTACCTCCACCATCCTTGGTTATTCTCAATGTAGAATGTGTGCCTGATTGGTCTCTGTAATTTGTGTATCCTTCTCAACCAAACTTTTTCTTTAGCTATCACTTTCATGGCATTGCTTCCTATGAATTTCGTAAATCTCATATTTTGGAAGTTGATTTTGATGAAGTGAATTTTTACTGTAATTCTAAAGTATCTTTTGGTGTATCTAAGGTCTTTCCATTCAGACTCGAGATGGGTCATAGAGATAATGGTAAGGGAGTGTTTTCTGAACCTTTCTCCTCAGATTCATAATCCTCTTCTTCCTCTATGAACTGTCTCCTGGTGGTGGAGGCCCCATAATATTTGGAATTATTTTCACTAAACTAACAATGTGATCTCTTGTTCACTAATGCTACATTTTTTCAAACCTCACGAAATATTCAAAACTTTCTTGGAGAGAATTGTATTTTATATTATTTATCACCCTTTATCATGCTACATAATCATAGAGATGTATCTATGAGATAATTCTTTTTCTATTTTTATGTTTCTTCACCAGTTGTTAGCACGCCTTCCTCGAAAATAGGTGTGAGCTTCTCATAACTCCCATCTATCAACATCCTACCTTCTACATCAAAGGAGTTAGTGAATAAATTTCATTATCTTATCTATCAAACACACATTCTTCCTTGTAGACTTTAGACCAGATCATTGTCGAGGTCCAAATCTATTAAAAGTTCTTCAATGAAATTTCATGGCCATGATTATAAGGCCAGGTCCAGAAATCTCTTCCTTTGATGATTAATCTCCTCATCAAGAATAATTGTGCATTAGGCTCTCCAGTAAAATTGGATTTAATCACCAATTAATTTTATAATAAATCAATCTCTATGGTTGTAGTGATCAAACCTAAACATGATACTAAGAAATTTAAGGATTTTCTCTTTTCTTGAGATTTCATGGATTCTTTACTGGTTTCCATTAAAATTTCCATATCATGATATTATGGAAATCATCAATTTCAGTTGAAATACTCATTCTGTTTTGGATCAATTTATAAAAAACAATTTTTTAGGTGGATAAAGAGTGACAACATGTTCAATTATTTATGCTAAATGTGATTCTCAAGCTAGAGAGTCCCTCTATAATTATTTGAGCTCTCTCAATCCAGGTGATTTTCCATGGCTGGGTGGAGGAGACATCATCATTGTGGTCATTCTAGAGGAGATGAAATTTAGTCATCCAATTTATAGAATAGAAATCCATGATTACATTACGTTCATGAAAAAAAAGTCACATGGAAGATGGTTCTTATAATGATGTTTTTACATGGTGTAATATTCTATGTGAGAATCGGTTCTCTTGGAGTCATCTTTATTTATGTCTTGTGAATAGAGAATCTATTTATGTCTTTCTTATCATCAATGTATCCCACATTTTATGAGGTCCCATGGATCATTAACCTCTTCAAATCATCTTTAGTTATAAAAATATAATTAAACATTTCTTCCATTTTTTCCTCCATATGGGATGATAACTCCATATTCCATGCCATGGTGAGGAAAACATAGGACCAATATTTTAGTGGTAACCCATGGATCTGTCATCATGATAATATAATGCATCTCAATTGACATATTATCATCTAGGTCATGAGTCTTCCCATTGTTGATCAAGAGTTGGATGAAATTAATAGGGATATTCAATCATTGGATCCGAACATAGAGAATTCATGTGATGATGATGTATTTTGTTCATAGAGATACAAGAAATAATCCTTAGAAGAGATTCTATTTATATATGAAAAAATTTATAATGATAAGTCAGGGATTAAATGGATATGTGAAAATGATATATAAGAAATATATTTTCCCATTTTTTTCTAGAAGAAAAACATAGGCACATGAGTCCCTACATCCTTATGGAGGACAACATTTATTCTTTTGATAGGGATATTGTTGGGAATTTGGGGATACCTTATTCTGGTCATTACTGGCATCCCCTAATTTGAACATGGAGGGGGATACCCAAGTGGAACTTCTGATCTTTTTTATTTAATTTCATGCATTGTGTCTAATTAATTGAATGATAGATTGAAATATATAACATAAGTGGAAGGAATTACCTATGTGATTTGGTAAAAAAGCCAAACATTTCTTCTAGGATATATTATTTTCCTTTATCATTTTAAAGGACATCATGAGATATAGTGACATTGAGTATAATCAGTTTCATGCAGGATTTTTTCAAATGTGGTAATCTCCCTCGATTGGAAAGTGATTCTAACATTGTGAAACTTTCCAAAGTCAAAGATTATATATGTATATACAAATATTTTCCTACTATATTTTTCAATGTACCTTATAAATATATTTTTGGATTTATTTACAAATTACATGCTCCCCCTTTCAATGCTGGGTGGATGATGAACAACAAAGATATGTGAAAGGTAGATCAATACAGGGGGAAATAACTTTGGCTCACAAAGTGACAAGTGAAATAATAATAAATAAATTTGGTTGAGTTATGGAAATTAAAATAGATATTATAAAATACTATGGCATAGTTGAACTGTGAATTATCAACTTGGTCCTTGCACAAATTGGGTTTTCAGTGTAGGATATTGATATTCTCTTTAATTTTATTTTCACTCCATGGTTTTCTACTTCATTTATGGGTAAATATTTTAGGGTTTTCAATGATGTTAGAGCATTGAGGTAGTGAAACCCCTTATCCACCTCCATATTTATCATCTCTCAATATGTCCTCAGCCGTTACATTAGTCATTGCACTATTGTGGGTATGGTTATCCCCTGCCATAATAATCATTTGATCACAGGTATATCCCATATTAAGTTTTTTAATGACACTATTATCTTTGTTTGTGGAAGTAGAAGATAAATTCATGGGTCTAATAAATATTTATAGGTTTATTTTACATGAATAGGATAAGTTGTCAACTATGAGAAGATCAACTTCTTTGATACTAATAAATGTAATGATGAGAACATAAGGGGTTTTCAATCCATCCATAAAATACATAAATATTATTTATCTATAAACTAATTGGATGCCATAAAGTCCCCTAATACCTTTATAATCAATAAAATTGTTATTTCTATTGAGAAAATCATGGACCACATCATTAAATGGAAGAATAGGTTCTTATCATTCGGTGGGAAAATCACATTGATCAATTCCATTATCGCATCCATCTCTATGCATAACCTTTCCAATATGATGGTTTCAAAAAAGGTTATTTCAAAATTTAATATCAATTAGATATCAATTATATAGGATGGTCACCTCGAAGGTATGTACAATTGGGCTTCTTAGAACAAACTTGTAAAGCCCATTAACAGTGGGGGTATTAACTATAACAGTATTTAGGGAAGAATTTACAGCCTTCAGGAAAATCATTCATCCGTGATAATAGAAAGGATAGCAGTATGTTTTAAACACATAAAATTTAATTATGGAAATTAATGTATCATTTAATGATTTAAATCATAAAAAATTTCGAAGATGATCTACCCAATCATCTCTAACCATCATAACCATTCTCAATGGTTAATTAGAAAGGGAGATATTTTTTATAGTAACCACAATATTTCAGGGACTATTTTCGGATTACCGAACTACCCCACACTAAATATCAATATCATAGAGGCCATTGAACATCCAATATTCTTCTGTGACACCTTGGATGATAATCAGTGACGTATCATTAATAGCATTTTGTTGACCAGTGATCTGAGATGATGTGTTTTAACTCAATATGATAAAGTTATTTTAATGAATAGATATTTTCCTGTCTCTAAATATAATCCTTATAAAACAAAAAATTATAGAGATGTATTATTGTGAAATTATCTCCCTTCAGTGTTCTATTTCATGATCTGGTGTGTAAAAAACAAGCATTTTCCAACTGATGATATTAGCCTATAAGTCGCGATCAACCCTAATTCTAAAATTCTACATTGTAGAGATTTAAAATCTATGTATATGAATCCCCTTATCCTCAATAGTGATTGGAAGAATGAGTTCTAGGGCTCATTCATCACGTTTACAAGGTCATCCCATCAGATCGTTTCTACTAAGACCTTTCTCCATTAATATTTCCACGGTGCAGACAGAAACGAACATGATAGCAAATCTTAATCCTTAATCTCCACTACTTGGTGATGGATTCTCTAGTCATCTAGAAAATAAATACATCATCATTACCCTCTATTTACCATCTGGGGTATCCTCATAAAAAATATGAATCCAACTTATGGACTTATGCATGATATTTAAACTTTCAGTGAATAACCTTTCCCACATGTCCATGATTCACTTTCATTCCACCATTAATAATGGAACTATATTTCATGGGAGATAGGTAAAATTGAATCCTAAACTCTCAGAAAAATGAAAAAATAGATGGATAATGTTTTATGGGATCTATGCATGGAAGTTGTGTGATCATAGACCCCAAGGGCTCAATTGTTGTGGCTTTTTCATCTTTCTTCGGGAATAATGATGTTCTTCAAGGGGAATCCAATGCTATACTAATTGGATATCTCCTATATAGTAAAAGTAACATTCCTACATGGGAGATTGATACTTATTATTTAAATATAAACAATGTAATGTTAGGAAAGTACATATACCTTGTTCTATTGAATACTCTATCAGAATGTGCAATCAACTAATGAAAAACCACATGTCCATCATTCATACCTAGAAAGAGGGTAACATTGTGTCTGATTTACTTTCTTATTACAACATCTCAATATGGCAAGATCCTATTCTTTTATAGCCTCAATTCCATTCCCCCCATGGGTACTGACATTGTTTGGTCCCATAATCTAGGTCTATATTATTTCAAACCCCCTTAATTGTATAATTATGGTCTATTTAGCAGTATTATATTTAGTAAATTAAAAAATATTTTCGTTTTTTTGAAATAATAGTAACATGTTTCTCATAAAAAATTGAGAAGAAATATACATTTGATTGATGATGATGATAGATTAGAATCTATGTCAAGAATTAGTATTATTTCATGGAAAGTGAGTGGCTTGGTCAACATCAATCATTAACAGTGTCCCCAAAAAAGTCATTAATGTGGGAGTGGTCCATAATGGTGATGCTGATGAAGTGGTCTGATGTAACTCTGCATTTATATGGTTATAATTTAGGTTTGTTGAGTCAAAAGGTTTTTTTACTTTTATATCTTGTTTTGGAAATAAAAAATGTCTTATACCATGCTGATCGTACTGATCATTCTGATCGTACTGACCATGCTGATCGTACTGACCATGCTGATCATACTGACCATGCAAATCGTACTGACCATGCTCATCATACGGACCATGCTGATCGTACTGACCATGCTGATCGTACTGACCATGCTGATCGTACTGACCATGCTGATCGTACTGACCATGCTGATCTTACTGAGCATACTGATCGTACTGACTATGCTAATCATACTGTCCATGATGATCGTACTGACCATGCTGATCGTACTGACCATGCTAATCGTATTGACCATACATACCCTACTGATTATAATTTTTGTACTTACTAGATATTGTATTTACTCTGTTAATCGCACTAAGTCTTATAAATCTACTTACTCTATATTGTTTCAAAACATTACACAGTAATACTTTTAGTATTCATAATTTTCTTTCATTACTTTCTTGAATGGGTTCTTAGTCAAAAATACGTTTCATATTAATCATACTCATGTTTATCATCTTCATATATCATTTATTTTAACCAAAATGATGTCGTGGATTTAGTTATAAACTAATCAAAATGATGTCGTGTTTTCAGTTTCAATATGACCGTTATAATGCCATGTGTCCAAGTCCCTCTGAGTTTTTCAGAGAAAAATTAACGTTGAAGAAAATATGACCATTGGATCCTGAGGCCTATAAATATGAGGCCATTTGAAGACAAGAATACATTTGTGTATGAGACTGATTATTTTGTGAGATCAAGTTCTAGAGAGAGACATTGTGACTTCTCTCCTGCTTCGTGTGAGAGCCTTGAAAATACTAAACACGAACGGATCATTCCTAGTTTTTGTATTTCAATATGTTCTTTGTTTTTTCTTTTTGTGACCGATCATCATATTGAGGGTTTTCAAGTGATTGAAAGACATAGGTGCCGATTACCTAAAAAATCAGGGGCTGTTGGGGATATGTAGATGGACTAACCGATCATCGTATCGAGGGCTGCCATGGTTAGGCAGACAGACGTACCAATCATCGTATCGAGGTCTTACCATAGTGGTGGTAAGATAGACCTCTTATACTAGGGCAAAGGATAACCCTTCTATTTGGGTTAAAAGAATTGTAATATTTTTTTAACATTTCCGCTGCCAATTGTATTAGAAAGGAAATTTGTTTTTCCTTTTCAATTTCATATTCATTTTTAATTGTTCCGATTACACTTATACTATTACATTATATATTGTTAGATTCTATAGTCTTTATGATAGAATCTCACACTTTTACATTACTTTGATTATTGTATTCTTTTGAATGCAATTGTTTTACATTTCTTATAGTATTACATTATATCATATCTTTATATTCAATTCAATTGTGGGTGTTTGTTCTTGTATTAGTTTTAAATCATTTAAACTAACATCTTAAGTGTTTAAACACAATGTTTTTAATCCTACAATTCACCCCCCTCTTATATTGTTCTATCTAATATACATATACATCTACATATTCGATCCAACAATCGGTTTCAGAGGAGGTTTCCACTAATTTTCATTAGTTTCTCTATTTATTTCAAACTTTAACTTCAACTACTTACTACACTAACGTGTGGAGTGGAAAAGATTTTGTATTATTGGATGGCAAGACTGAATATTGGGTCAATTGAAAACCTAAATCCTTCTAGACCACCTATATTTGATGGGAATGATTATGAGAACTTGAGAGATAGAATGAAGTTATTCGTGATCAATACTGGTGCAAACAATTTTATTATGCTTACTGGAGGTTACAAAATTCCTGACAAAGAAGTCAGTACTTTCACTAACCAAGAGAAGAAATAATATCAACTGAATTACGAGGTACACAATACATTATTATGCTCTATGACCAGGAATATATTCTGCCAGATATCGTCTTGTGAAGCAGCCAACTGTATTTGGAAGAAGTTGGAAGTCACACATTTTGGTACATCCAAGGTTATAGAAACAAGAAGGGAAATGCTTTGAGCAGATTATAATGGATTTATTTTTCCTTATGGAGAGCTAGTGTGTAAAGTGAAACAAAGATTTATGAAAATTGTAAAGAGTTTAAAATCTATGGGAGAAAAAAAATTTGATTATGAAGCTCTTGTAGATTAGACTATTGACATAATGCCAAATGAATGGGAGTCAAAAAGGGCAGCTATTGATGATAACAAAAAAGTTTCCCAGATTACTCTTGATGAACTCTTTGGATCTCTTCTACAGAACGAGACATGAAAGAAGAGATATTCTGATTTCAATAAGAATAAAAAGGGAATGGAATTGTAGCTTTTACTACCTCATCTAATGCTAAAACACCTGAAAGGATAACAAGATCCAAAGCCAAGAATGTTTTTATATCAGAGTCAAGTGATAGTGAGAACTCGGATAATGAGTTCTCCAATCTTTCCCTAAGGATGAACAAGATTGTGGGAAATAAAGACTTCCAATACAGATTAAAAAATATAGATAAAAAGGACAAGAAAGATTTAGAGGTAACTTGTTATGAATGTAAGAAATTGGGACATATAAGGCCAGATTGTCCTTTACTGAAGAGAAATGTCTGAAAGGAGAAACATTCTAAAAGGAATAAGAAAAAGTATTACAAGATGAAGACAATGAAATTATTGAAGGAAAATGATACTTGGAGTGCAAGTGGTAGCGATTCATCAGATAATTTTTATGAATATGATCCCTTAGGACAAAGAAATATTAAACTTATAGCCAGACTACCAATTGAATATCATTGTTTTATTGAAAAGGTACACAATGATGATGCTATTTCAAATGTTACCTTGAATACAAATTATACTAACAATAAATATTATGAATCTTCAAATGATGATTCTTCTCCATCATAAGATAATATATTACCTTCATTTGAAGAAGTATATAGGTTTTCTTAATTTTTTTGAGAATGAAAAATCTAAACTCAAGAAAAATATTGATAAAGAAAATTCTAGAATTTCAATTTTAACTAAATAAGTATCAGATCTTTCTAATGATCTAGATATGAAAACATTTTACTTTGAAAGTATTTTAAAAACCCTTGAAAAAGACAAATCTGATAAGATTAAACTCTCTAAGGATCTAGAAAATGTAATTTCTAAGAAAAATGTTTTTGATCCTAACTCTAGTTCAAAATCAAATGTTTTGGAGGATAAAAATTTAGTTTTAAAACAAATGTTAGAATTTTTTTCATTGAAAAAATGTTTTTCAATCTTTACTTATGTCAAGAGAACATTGAAAAAATGTATTCTCAAAATACCCCTTTTTGTTATACTCATTACAAACCAGTTTTTTGTGAAAACTTTTTTGTTCCTCAAAATACCCCGTTTTTTTCTAAGTGTCATTATGGTGGACACTGGAAAAGAGAGTGTTCTCTTAATAGAACTCAATCTTTAGGATTTCATAAATCTAATTTTACAAAACAAATGTGGATTCCTAAAATTATTTTATCTAACTCTTCTAGATCCAAACGAGTTTGGATTCCAAAAAACTAATTGTTTAATTTTCAGTAAAATAAGAAGTGTACCGACTAGAATATTTGGTACATGGATAGTGGTTGTTCTCAACACATGACCGAAAACAGAAATTGCTTTGAAAATATTATCAAAACAAAAGGTGGAATGGTTACCTTTGGAGATAATTCTCAAGGAATGATTGTTGGAATAGGTAATATTTTTTTTCTTGGAAAAGCTCTTATCTCAAATTTTTTGTTTGTAAAAGGTCTTACGCACAATCTCATCAGCATAAGCCAATTATGTGATGAATGATACCTTGTGAATTGTATAAATTATAAGTGTCTAGTTCACAATTCCAAGGATGAGTTCATTCTATCAGCCCATAGGCAAGAGAATGTATACGCTATTAACTTAGAAGACCTTAGGATCCAAAATTTACCCAGCCTAAGTGCAATAGAAGACCAATCATGGCTATGGAATAGAAGACTAGGTCACTATAACCTAAGAAACCTTTGTAAAATCTCAAAGAAAAGACTTATGAAGGGACTACCGGATCTTTAAAATGATTATTCAAAAATATGTGATTCTTGTCAATTGGGTAAGCAACATAAAACTAGCTTCAAATCAATTAGTGATGTTTCAACTTCTAATTCATTACACCTAGTGCATATGGATCTTTTTGGTCCGTCACAAACTGGAATCATTGGAGGAAAATACTATGTATTTGTGTTAGTTGATGACTTTACTAGATTTACATGGTTCTATTTTCTATCAATAAAATCTGAAGCCTTCTCCTATTTCAAAATATTTAGAGCCCAAGTTAAAAATGATAAAAACCTACCATTGATAACTATTCATAGTGATCATGGTCATGAATTTCAAAATTCTGACTTAGAAAATTTTTGTAGTAAGACAGGTATTACTGAAAATTTATCAGCTCCAAGAACCCCTCAGAAAAATGGTGTTGTTGAAAGAGGAAATCATATTCTTCAAGAAATGACTAGAACCATGATGAGTTAATACTCAATTGCTAAGAACATTTGGGCTGAAGCTTTTAGTACTGCTTATTATACTATAAATCATGTTTTAACCAGACCGTTTCTTAATAAAAAACCTTATGAATTATGGACTGTATGAAAACCAAAAGTATCATACTTCAATGTTTTTGGGTGAAAAGTATTCATTTTGAATACTACAGATAATCTATTCAAATTTGCACCAAAATCTGATGAAGGAATCTTTTTAAGATATTCTACAACACTTAAGGAATATAGAGTTTTCAATAAAAACACTTGTACTGTTGAAGAAATAGTGCATGTTAAATTTGATGAATCTAATGCTTTAGTTTTCAAACAACTTCATCCTACATCATTGGATGTATTTTCTAAAAATATTTATAACCTAGGTTAGAAGATTCTTATGATAAAGAAAAAGTTCAAGAAATCATTCATGAAACTTTTACCCCAGAATATTTTCTTCCATATGTTGATGAACAGGTCTTACAAAACACAAATAAATTGTTCTCAGGAATCATCCCAGTAATAACAGCATTGGTGATGTAAATAAACCTGTAAGGACTAGAAATTCCTTATGAAATTAAATAGAACATTTTTCCTTTATTTCACAATTTGAACCTAAAAGTCCAAGTGAGTATATAGGTGATTATGATTGGATTAATGCAATGTAAGATTAACTAAATGAATTTGAGAGGAATCAAGTCTGGAAATTAGTTGAAAGACATAAAGAAACAACTGTAATTGGTGAAAAATTGATTTTAAAAAAAATTGTGATGAAAATGGAATCATTGTACGAAATAAAGCAAGAATTGTTGCTAAGGGCTATAATAAACAAGAAAGAATAGAATATGATGAAACCTATGCTCCGGTAGCTAGACATGAATCTATTCGTACTCTATTAGCCTATGCATCTTACTTCAACATCAAAATATTTCAAATGGATGTTAAATGTGATTTTCTAAATGGTTTTTTAAGAAGAAGTGTTTGTCGAACAACCCCATGAGTTTTCTAGACCCAAAATATCCTAATCATGTTTTCAAACTTACCAAGGCTCTATACGGCCATAAACAAGACCCTAGAGCATGGTATGGAAGACTTACATGATTTCTTTTACAAAAAAATTATGCAAAAGGTACAACAGATCCAACCCTTTTTATAAAAATGGAAAATAAGAATGTTTTAATTGTTCGAATTTATGTTGATGACATCATATTTGGATCAATTCAGCAATCTTTAACTGATTCTTTTGCAAATTTAATGAAATATGATTTTGAAATGTGTGTGATGGGTGAGATAACATTCTTTTTAGTTTTTCCAATTTCTCAAAAATTAGAAGGAACATATATATCTCAACATAAGTATATTAAATACTTACTCAAAAAGTATGGATACGACAATACTAAAAGTATTAGATCAAAAATTGGTACCTCAAATACAATTCATCTTGATGAAACTGGAAAACCAGTAGATCAAACAATTTTTAGAGGTATGATATAAAGTTTGCTATACTTGACAGCTAGTCGACCTGACATATTGTTTTTTGTTTTCTTATGTTCAAGATACCAATTAAATCCAAAATAATATCATTTAAAACTTGTAAAAAGAATATTTCAGTATTTAAAAGGCACTATGGATTTGGGACTCTTTTACTCTTCTAGAAATGATTTTGTTCTAACAGTTTTTGAGATGTTGACATTGGTGGTTGTAGAATGGATAGAAAAAGTACATCTGAAACCTGTCATTTCTTAGGAGATTCTCTGGTTTCTGGGTCCTATAAGAAACAAAACTCGGTAGCACTTTCTACTACTGAAGCTGAATATATAGCAGCTGGAAGTTGATATGCTCAAGTGTTGTGGATGCAACACAAACTCACTGACTATGGATTGAGTTTTTCCAATCCTCAAATTCTATGTGATAATACTAGTTCCATAGATGTTAGTAAAAACCACACACATCAATCCTGTGAAAAAAACATATATGTTAGGCATCACTTTCCTAGAGATCACCCACAAAAAGGAGATATTATTTTATAATTCATCGGAACACAAGAACAACTTGGTGACATTTTTACAAAACCATTACCTTCTGTTAGATTTGAGTTTATAAAACAGAATCTAGGAATGATTATATTAAAATAATCATTCATATCTACTTCATGTTTTATACATCTCTTTACATTAAACAACTCCTCTTAGAAAGGGGGAGATCATTTTTTTACTTATTATGTTTCTTATTTTCTTATGATCTTTATTTGTTTATTCTCCTGGTTTGTTTTTTTACTTTTTTTATGTTATATTTATCATATAAGATATTTTATTGTATTATTTACCTTTCTGTTTATCATATATAATGATTACCATAATGAATTTATTTTCCATTGGAACGTCAGGTCATTGTAATGAATTTATTTTCCATCGTCACGTCCGTTCATGGTAATGAATTTCTTTTCCATCAGCATCTCTGTTCATGGTAATGAATTTCTTTTCCATCAGAATGTTTGTTCATGGTAATGAATTTATTTTCCATCGGCATGTCTGTTCATGGTAATGAATTTTTTTTCCATCGACACGTCTGTTCATGGTAATGAATTTCTTTTCCATCAGCACGTCCGTTCATGGTAATGTTTTTTTTCCATCAGAACGTCCGTTCATGGTAATGAATTTCTTTTCCATCGGCACATCCGTTCATTGTAATGAATTTCTTTTCCATCCACACATCTATTAATGGTAATGAATTTCTTTTCCATCTGCATGTTCGTTCATGGTAATGAATTTCTTTTCCATCGGCACGTTTGTTCATGGTAATGAATTTCTTTTCCATCGGCACGTCCATTCATGGTTACAGGTTTGTTTTCCATTGGCTTTTCAGTTCATGGTAATGACTTTGTTTTCCATCGGCATGATGATTGATGGTATTATTTTTCTTTGTATGCTTGTGTTTTCATTCACTATTAATACTATCTAAACCAAAAATTACCTTACGATCTCCGGCAGGTACATACTTTCATGTTTTTTTAAATTTTTTAAAAAAAATTTATTCGTTTTAATCCTATCCATTGATTTCTTTTCATCTAATCTCAACGGTAGAAGACCAACGGTCATTATTTTTTCAACTATAAATTGACTCTCTCCTCCCCAAACCCACACCGGTTTTACAGTATTTGTGGCGAAGCTCTTCCCCATCGATTTAAGACTCCGTACGATCTTTCAAGAGGCTTCACCTATATGTCACAGTCCTCTGCTAATACTCCTGTCGAAATGTCTGTAACAACTTTTCCTGAGAAATAATTTTTTAGGGAAAGGTTAGTTTCTCGGGAATTTTGTGATTCATATGATTCTACAATCAGAAGAATGTTTTTGTTTCAAGGTTGGGAGTATTTATGTGTTGAAAAACCTGTTTCTGAGGATCTAGTTCTTGTTGATGAAGTCAGTCGGTTCTACAAAACTGTATCTTTTGATATGAACATGACTATCAACATTGTTGTGTACAATAGAAAGTTATCTATGAATGTGAAACAAGCATCCCATTTTCTAAATGTTGAAATATAAGGTGATTCCTTCTGTCCATCTAATAAATTACCAGAGGATGTTGGTACGTTTAACAAAGAAAGTGCTGAAAATTCTTTGTTTATTTTAAATGAAGAAAAGAGGAAAGTGGTTCATCTTTCTCCAAATAAAAAATTTGTGACACTGTGGATGCAAGGTTTTCTTATCCCAAGGAAAGGGGATTGAGAGTCTTTGACGGTTTCTGATATCTTCATGTTGGACAATCTTGTCAATATGTGAAAAGTAAATCTCATGGGATATATCTTTGAAACAATTAATAATATCAAGTCAGGAGGAATAAAATCCTATTTGATTATGTATCCATCTATTTTTACAAAGTTTATTATTTAGAGCATGAAGTTTTGTAATATTCATTTAAAAAAAATTAGATATATTTGAAGCCATCCTGGATTACTAAGAGTACATTGAAAAAGTTGAATGTTTGTTTTGATTAGAATTCAATGCTTTTGTAAAGTATTTGGAACTTGATTCGGCTCAAAATCAATCTGCACCTATTCCTGTCAAAGACAATCCTTATGTTGGTGTTCCTCAAAAGTCAGATCCACAAACCAGTTCAAAGCCTAAGAAGAAACCAAAGTACAGTAATGATGTTGTGGAAAAATGGAGAAAAGATAGAGAATAGAGAAAAGAAGGTGAACTGAAGTTTGGTGGTGACCCAGCTAAATCTTTTGCAGAAAGAATAAGGGTAGATAAAACCCTTCAAGATGAAAATAAAAAGAAGACTATTTTGAAAAGAAAGGCTCAAGACTTTGATATCTCTATAGTTCTGAAAATGGTTGAGGATGCTAGTGCTCAACTAATGGAAGAAGTACATCAAGAACCTATCATACAAAGTCATCCAGAGAATGAAAAAGGGCAACAAATGATGGAAGAAATACAGGAAGCTGAAGAAGAGGAAGGTTATTTTCTTTTAGAATTTCTTCAAAGTTTGAAGAAATGCAGAGAAGAATCTTACCAAAAGAAAATTGTAGATATTCAACAAGTTCCCCATGATGATCAAGCACCTATTGAATCTTTTGAAACACCAGATAAAATTCCTTCTCAAGCAAAGAACAGTGCTCAATCTTCTCATACTGAAAAAGTTATTGTCATCAGTGATAAAATAGAAGAAGAAAGAAAGGATAAAGAAAAAGGAAAAGGAAAACAACCTTTTTTTTACTCAAGCTGATCAAATGAACTACATTCGTATGATGAAGATAATGATTTAGAACAAACAATCTCTCTCAAGAGGAGTGATTACATTGTTTATGTTTTAAGGAGGGTTGAAAAGACTATTCCCTATTACCCTAGGCTCGAAGGGAAAATTTATTTTATAACTGACAATCAGAGAAAGAAGTTTCGCTCTGTAAGAGAATTGAGGAAAAAACTTTTGTTAGTTGAGGCCGGTTTGAAAGTTCTATCTGAATGTTCGGAAGCTCATAAAAAGTATTGCAATAGAATGACCAAGTGGCCATACAAAAAGGAGGGCTCGGTGAATGACCATGAGAGAGCAATTGAAGACATAAACAGGTTGTCAAATGATCCTGGGATTGCTTTCAATAAAATTGAAAAAGAAACTATTGAAAGACTGAATCAGCTAACTCATAGAGCCGAAATTCCATCAGTGGAAGAATTGCAAGAGAGGATGAATTCTTTTCAGTCTGATTTTTCAAAGGTTTCATCATTCAAGGATGAATTAGTTTTATTGAAGAAACAAAATTCTGTGTTATCCAAAGATAACAAGAATTTGAAATATAGAATTGATACTCTTGAGGATGTAATCAGAGTACAAGAGGAGACCATCAAAAATCATGATCAGCTTTTTGTCGACCAACAAGAGATTCAAAGATCTCAGGGTGATTCAATTTCAGAAGACAAGAAAGAAATCAAAAAGAAGAATGTTTTTCTTCATGAATTGATAAATAATGAAATGGAATGAGAAAAAAAATGACTATTTTTTCTTATCGAGAACCTTATATGTCTTTGTTATTGTAATGACATTTTTGCTATTCCTTTTGTTCTGCATTCCTTTTCTAACTCTTTTAGGCAAATGACGTTACCCCATTCTTTTTGTAAATCACAAAGGGGTAGAATGTTTTACAAAGGGGGAGAATTTTCTCTAAAGGCGAAGTGTGTTAAAGAAAACACTAAAAATCTACAAACACAATCCTTTGGAAAGTACATACCTAATGGGGAATTCATTTTACTAAATTTCATATTCAGAAGAGTTTCCAATAACTCAGGGGGATATAAGTATTTCTTGTTGTCTTCACTTTGTGTTTTGTGCTTTCCAATAAGGGGGAGATTGTTGAGTCAAATGTTTTATTTTGACTTTTATGTCATGTTTTGAAAATCACAAATGTCTTTTACCATACTGATCGTACTGACCATGCTGATCATACTGACCGTGTTGATTGTACTGAACATCCTGATCATACTGACCATGGTGATCATACTGACCATGCTGTTCGTACTGACCATGCTGATCATACTGACCATGCTGATCGTACTGATCATGCTGATCGTACTGACCATGCTGATCGTACTGACCATGCTAATCATACTGACCATGTTGATCGTACTGACCATGCTGATCGTACTGACCATACTGATCATACTGACTATAATTTTCGTACTGACTAGAAATTGTATTGACACTGTTAATCGTACTAAGTCTTATAAATCAACTTACTCTCTATTGTTTCAAAACCTTACACCGTAATACTTATAGTATTCTTACTTTTCTTTCATTACTTGCTTGTTTTGGTTCTTAGTCAAAAATAAGTTTCATATTAATCGTACTCATGTTTATTATCTTTATATGTCTTTTGTATTAACCAAAATGATGTCGTGGAGTTAGTTATAATCTAATCAAAATGATGTCATGTTTTCTGTTTCAATATGACCATTATAATGCCAGGTGTCCAAGTCCTTCCATGTTTTTCAGAGAGAAATGACCGTTGAAGAAAATATGACTATTTGAACCTAAGGCCTATAAATAAGAGGTAATTTGAAGACCATAATACATGTGTGTATAAGACTGTTCATTTTGTGCTATCATGTTCTAGAGAGAGACACTTTGACTTCTCTCCTGCTTCGTGTGAAAGCCTTGAAACTACAAAACGTGAATGGCTCGTTCCTAGTTTATGTATTTCTATATGTGTTTTTTTGTGCGTTGTGAGACCGATCATTGTATCGAGGTATTTCAAGTGATTGAAAGACAGAGGTGCCGATTACCTACAAAGTCGAGGGCTACCGGGGATAGGCAGACGGACGAACCGATCATCATATCGAGGGATTCCAGGGTTAGGTAGACAGACGTACCGATCATCGTATTGAGGGCTTACCAAGGTGGTGGTAATACAGACCTATTATCATAGGGAAAAGGATAACCCTTCTCTTTGGATTAATAGAAGTGGAATTTTTTTTTACATTTACGCTGCCAATTGTATTAGAATGGAAATTGATTTGTTTCCTTTTCTATTTCATATACATTTGTAATTGTTCCAATTACACTTATACTATTATGTTTTATATTGTTAGATTCTATACGCTATATGATAGAATCTAACACTTTTATATTACTCTGATTATTGTATTCTTTTGAATAAAATTGTTTTACATTTCTTATGGTTTTATATTATATCATATCTTTATATTTAATACAATTGTGGGTGTTTGTTCTCGTATTAGTTTAAGAACTTTTAAACTAAATTCTTAAGTGTTTTAATGCAATGTTTTTAAACCTACAATTCACCCCCTCTTGTATTGTTCCATATAATATACATATACATCTACATATTCGATCCAACAAGGTTTTACCCTAAATCTCTTAATATCATTTCTAGATTTTATATGAGAATATTTTTCATTAGTCAATGGTTGTATTTAATATCACAAGGGACATCATTACTATATTCCACCTTATTGAAGTATTTACAATATAGTATTATGTCTTGTGAGTCTTCATTGATGTACCCATCACATGAACATAAAATATATATAGAATGTTGATATTATCTTGGGAGGTTATAGAGTTTGGACACTCAGCTAGAGGCAATTTTCCATGTCGGAGGGCATGTCATTCAGAGCCTCAAGGCACACAGGACAAGACCCAAGCCTAAGGGGTTCACCGAACCACCCCCCCCAAGAGACATTTATGCATTTCTAGATATCAAACTAGGAGATAAAAACATTAACAAGAAGACATATTGAGGGGTTTAGATGACCCATAGAGAAGCACAACGCCTGAATGATCGCACGTGTTACCCTGTAAGACCAATGAAAACATGTGAATGGAAAAATAGGTGTTATATTAGTATTTATAACCAACCAAGTTGGGTAATTTAAATTTTCATGACCATATACTATAGATTATAGATAATTGATCAACCTGATAGGTAGTTCTATTTTGGTGAGTAGTTAAATATGGAATTTTTCATAATATTATCATCACCAGACTGTATGAATGAGAGATTATAACATAATATGTTATTCTTCAATATAATGATTCAGAATTTAGAGATATAATTTCAAAAGGAGGATTTTCTATAACTGTTGTGTAGAGGTTGTTGTAGAATGACTTAGAGTGAAAATGTGATAATTATCATTTTAATAATACTATCACATTTGTTACATTGCTGTACAAGAATTCAATAAATGTATACATAATTTTTTTTCTATAAAAAACATACATTATAAATTTTTATTATTTAGTTTAAATAACTAGGTTTTCATATAAAACACAATATTTACATTTTATATATAATTATTATTTTTACGAATTTAGTTTCATATATTTCACATAATTAAATTTTCAGAGGGGGGAATTAAAATTTTATTTTACATAATGTTAACTAAATATATTTGGATTAATAATATTCATTTTATATTCAGTAAAATAAATTTCATAATTAATGATAATACTAGCATGAAACTAATACTTAGAAACAAAATTTATATTAAAACTATTTTAGAGCATAAAAAATGAATGATTTAATTAATTTTATTTAAATATAAATACTTCAATTTGATGAAATATTAATAAAATATAGAATAATTAGGTTTAAATTATTTAATAAGGACAATTTTTTTGCAGGATTTTAAAATATGTTACATAAGTTAACATTTGTAACCATGGTAAAAACCTGTAAATATAAAAGTAAAAAATATACTTTTAGATTATTTAAAAACCAATTTAAATAATTTTTTAAATTAGTGACTGGGTATTATATTACGTTAATCCTTTAAATTCTCTATTTTTTTCACCATTGGATTCAAATTCTTTGTTAATCGTGTGATCTATATATATATATATTTATGAATTATATGATCAAAATTACAATTCTCTTATATTATTAAAGGGACCACAACCCCTGCACCTCTCCCCACATCAAAATACACTTAAAATAAACACACACACTTCCATTAGGGAAAACATTAGGAAAGAAAGTGTTGAGTAATGTCATTGTATGCATATTATATAATGTTTTATCATATATCTTATTTATGTTATTATACATTACAAAAATGTGTGGTTATGTGGGTAACCATGAAGGTTTTGAGGAATGTCATGGTAATTCAGTGTTCATGGGATGAGAAACACTATGAGTGGTTTTGATATTTATTTCAGGGGAGAGGGTAGTGTAACTTTAGTCCCTTGAGAACTATATGTAGGTATTGTGACTCCTAGTGTTATTTTATGGTGACCTTGTTAATGCATATTGATATCTTTTAATTCTTCCATAGTTTTCTTATTTCAAAATGTTATTCATAGTTATTCCCTTGAGAACTATATGTGTTATAAGATGCAATGAGGTACCTACATGTTACGATGGGTCCATGACACATTAGCATTACTTATTTCATAGAGATATGTTATGGAGTGTTGATGAAAATTATAGATGATCACTCATAGGATAGTATTGTGTCCTAGATGAAGGTGTGAAGGTTCATGATGCCTCGTCTCGTATATGAGTGTTGATCATGGACTAGTATAATTCTTTAGCTAATATAGGGTTATTAGATATTTTCTAATGTATGATGTGGGAACTGATTATGTGACTGAAGAGTTTGACATGAAGGAATGTATATGAGTGGATTAGATTGATTAGTGATTTCTTCTGTGTTAATACAAATTTTATTTGATAATAGAAACCAATAATTTTTTTTGAAACTACTAATGAAGTTGGATAGAATTCGTAGTGGAATTGAATACCGAAATCACATGGTACTGACAGTGATCAATGGATTTTGGGTGGTTTCCTTTAATACTATGCTTTTGAAAATGATTTTTTTTATTATTGGTTTTGGTGATTATGTAATTATTAATGTCTTTAAAGTGAGGCTCATGGGGTTGATATTTTTAAATGCATCAAGAAAGGACTCATCCATATCAGTGTTGGGATGACTTTTTGATATATGGATAATAGTATAAAGGATAAATGGTGTTAAAATTATATAGGTTAAATCCACCATTATTATATTTTCTATTCCAAATCTTCATTGAGTGAAATATACATGTTATCTGATATTTTAAATTTGAACAATATAGACTGACAAAGGTTGCGGTTCTATATGGGTACATTAATAAAAGAAGCCTCTTTGAATGGGCATATCTTCTCTATGGTAGAGGAAAACATTCTTCTATTAGATATATATTAAATATATGTTCCTGGTTATTAAACTATTAATGTATGGGAATTTGATACATGGATGGATATTGGATCATGCTTTTGTGTGTCAGTATTCATATTAAGTTAGAAGACCTATGAAAAAGATAATTTATGTTTGTTTTTCCTATGTTGAAATTGTAAGACTATAACTTTGATACATAGGAATGAAAGGTTGTTATTTGTCACATGTAGTGGTCTGATTTTTATTTCTCATTGTTATTCATTTAATTGAATTTTTTAGCGCACTCGTAGAGAAGCTACACAAGATGGTGTTTTTTTATAAAAGTGGTTTTAGCGGCTGTTTAAACCGTCACTATATGTTAGCGTTTTTCAATTACCGGCGGTTATAACCGCTGCTAAATGTAAGCATTTTTATATTCATGACGGTTATAACCATCACAACATTGTTAATTATCACTGTAGTTTTAACTGCCAATATATTGGCCTATCTTTTGCGCAATGCTCACATCAGTTATGGGGCTTATAGCGGTGGTTTTCCAGGCCAGGTGCTTACATTTTTTTAGCGGCGGTTTGAACCGCTGCTAAAAATATGTAAGGTCATTGCCGGAAAAACCGCCCCTATAAGCACCATAATAGCCGTGGAATGCACTCTCTATGATGTTTTCTAAAAACCTCCATGAAACTTCTATAACTGTAGGAAATAGTGTCTTGACGTAAAATATAGCGGCAGTTTTTGGAAACAGCCACAGAAGCATATAGTGGCGGTTTAAACCGCCACGAATGGAAAATTTTCTCATAGTGATTCCATTCAATAAGACTTACCACATGATCATTGTGAGACGATAAACATTAGAGAATTTATGAAGTTATATGGAACCGAACTATCGATTGTATTTGATTGAGTAACAAGATTCAACTCAATGTTCAAGAAGTGTCTTCACAATTCCGTAAACATAAAATAGAACATTATTAAAACCTATCATCCTCATAATTATGGTAAATTTGTGGAGACTATCTAGATAATTATGAATATATTCATATATTTCTCTATAAAAATTATTTGATGCTATAGGTATCATCAACCATTGGTAAATTACTCTTATAACAATAGTTTCTACTCTTTAATCCAAACAGTCCCATACTAATTCCTCTATGAGAAGATATGTAGAACACTTACATGATGAAATAAGTTCTATGATTAAAAGTTTCATGGACATGATATGGTTGTGGAAATTGTGTAAAAGGTCATGGACATTTAATAAAAGATAAAATGTATTATAGATTTGAATGTACAATTATACAAGATAACCATCAATAAGACTTATATATTGATGATGGTGATAATTTCTTCCACCGTATATCTATATTGAATATATTAATGAAATTTGTGAAGATGTTAATGCATAGTCCATGATATATTAGACCCTTTGAAATTATTTTTTACATTAATGATGTGTAATATCTATTAGTTCTCCCCCACAACCTTTCCAATGTACATTATTGGCTTTATGTATCCTCATTGATGAAGTACATACCATATCCCTTACATGAATTGAATTCAAAGGTGGTAAAAATGAATAATAATATATCTTATGAGAATTAGTCAATAAAGAACATAGATCATGTAGAAATAATTAAGTACAATGAAGAAACTAATCATGTCAAAATACATCATGGAATCCATGCATTTTAATATGAAATGTGGGAGCTTTATGACATAATGAATATATGTACCCTCATTTTTTCAGCATGTTGCATGAAATAAAATTTTGAGAGTGAAATTAAATAAGGTGTGAAGAATTTAATGACATTAGATATTTGAGATTATTTACCATTAGTAAGTTTTTGTTATATCATGTGTCACATTTAATAATATATAAATCCATAAATTGAGTTACATTAACAAAATGAAAATTTTCAAAATTATTGTTATAATCATTAAAAAAATATTAATAGATAATAGTAAGTACATTTAAAATCACTATATTTACAATAAATTTATAATATGTATTTGGAAAACCTACAACTGATTTTTTTATTAAAATTGTATATCGTATGATTTACATTTTTTGAGATTTTTATGAAATTATTTATTTTTAGGTGAATAGTGATGATTACTGATTTTACTAATAATTAAAATTAATTTCAATTTTATACAATAATTACAAGAATTTTTTTAATCCATTTATTCTAATATTTTATAATTTTAAATTATTATTTTTAAAATACATTCATTTGAATTTCTCTAAATTGGGAATTATAACACCAACATTAATGAACAGGATCCCATTATAACTATATAATAATGTGTTCTTGGGTTAGATCATTACTATGATTGGTGACCTAAAATGAAGTTTATTTATGGTGTAAAAATTGAGGATACTTGTATATTTTTCTCTGCGGAATGAGATGTTATAGGTATTAGTACATACCAAACCTATTCTTAACATTTGGGGGATGGTTTGGAGGTTTTTTCAATCACTATTTGTATCATTTTCACTAATTTCTCTTGTTTTTTCAATCACATTGTACCACACAGTTTCAGCTAATGGATACGTTTAGTTAATAAATATTGTGGACCATGGGTCTTACCTAATGATACAAGAATTTATTTACAAATTATAATGTTGACCAATAAATCCGAAGATTAAATTTTTAAAAAATTAGTTAATATTGTTAATAAAAACTATTTTTCTTCTATTTCTCTTAATAAAATTTCTAAAAATTGAATATGGTTTTCCTCTATATATAATTTTAATGTAATATAATTTCAATAAAAATAAAATGTATAATGTTAAAATATTCATTTTCATTTATTATATTACCATAAACATCTAACTTATGCTTAAAAATGCTATTTTTAAAAAACAATCCATTTCTTTTTTATTGTGCAAATAATAAATTTTATTCTTCTTATACATATAAATTTTATTCAATAATTTTTATTTCATTTGTAGAATAAGTTTTTTCAAATTATCAAATTTCGATCGGTTTATTTTTATGAATAAAAAGTTAATTAAATAGCTAAAAATCCATGACCATGGTAAAAAGACAAAATGATAACAGTAAAATTTCATGTGTAAATGAATTAAAAAAATATTTCAGTCATGTGTGGGAATGTTATATTAGGTATAATCGACTTTAAACATTCCCATGCTATATTATATTTCACTTTACCCTCATAATAAAAGTGAAATATTTATATTATAGTAATATATATGCCGAAAATTTGTTCACATCTATCATAAAAGGAACTATGACCCCTCCACCTATCCTATAATGACTAATACATTTCAAAGATAGATATTAAATATTATCAGACTAATATTAAATTCATATAAAAATAATTAATAATAGAATCATATAGGTATATTTTCAATGGAAAATGGCATAAAAACTGGCTCATTTGTGAAAAACAAAAAAACTCTATATGTTTTTAATAAAAAGAATTATTTTACGATGTATTATACATTATAAATTTATTCATAACTAGATTATTGAATTCATATGATATAGTGATCTCATATGTTCACTACAGTTAAATAATGTATGTATCAACCAAAGATTACCATAATAGTATTAGAACATGAGAATATCATTTGAAAACCATATCATACAAATCATAGATCGTAATCTTTAATCATGGTGAAAATATTGGATGTTATTAATATATAAAACATAATGCATTAAAAGTAAATTTTCATAGAAAAAATATTGTGGCAAAAAAAAGAGTATAGAAACTAATTTCTATAGTAGTCCTGGATTACTACCAATAATATAATAGTTGATTCCGTTTACTAAAAATTCCATCGTATTAGTAAAGGATCAAGCCCAAGAACATAATAGTAAATATATTTCCATACTAAATTATTTTCACTATCCATTCATTTCCTATTTATCTCAGGAGATAAAATCTTTACCAATTTCATGGGAGATATATGAAATTTTAGTTACACCCATAACATAATGAATATAATATAAATTCCATTCACATGATTATGAATAATTAATCTTCTCATAACTCATGAAAAATACATTTTTTTAATTATCATTTAATCCTGGTATAAACTGATGATTATAAATGGTGTTTATAATCATTTCATCATTTCATCATAAAATTACTAGTGTAAATACAATGGATTTCACAAATATTTTTTCATAAAAATAATAAATCATATACATAAAGTACAAGAGTTGTGTTAATGAGTTTTATCCATTATAATTATTAAGAGTTAACAAATAATTTCATCATTGATGGACTTTTCTAAAAAAACAACACATGGATCATTTCTTGAGGAAAATACACATTTCATTTTGAAATCACATAATTAAAATCAATTTATATCAAAAATATGAAAGAAAATATTTTTAATGAATGAATTTTTATAATCATAAAAATAATTTTAAAATCATTGAGATTTTATTATGGCATGATATTCTGTTCATGTCATGTCTTATAAAATAAAACATTCATTTGAAAACAATACTTAGAAAATTTGAAAATAAAATTTTTGGAAAAGTAATGAAATATTCATAATAATAATTTCATTTAAAATTAAATAGTTGTTGTATAAAAATATAAATACTCATTGGTTAAGAGTACAAACATTATCAATTTTTTTAAGACACAGATATGGAAGAAAATGGATGTTCGACTGAAGTGATAATTATTTTATATTTTTATTAAAATATTTCTTCCAATATATTGAGTCCTTAAAAAGAAGAATATGATTTGAAAATAATTTGATTTTAGTATATAAGCACAGGAAAAGGAAATTTATGAGTATATTGAATGATATAAAATTATATTTTATTAATGGATCAAAATCAAATGCAATAGCGATATATAATGAGATTGAAATGTAAACCCTTATCTCGCATGTGGCTTCTATCATATGTGTTAAAAACTAATAAATAATAAATATATATTTCTAAAAAAATATAATATAGAAACATAATTATATATATCATACCAGATATTATTTACTAACAACATTTTATCACTTACTAAGAATTCATAAAACCACTGTTTGAGTTGATAAAGACTACATTTTTCAAGTATGATTGGATTTGGTATTTTTTGTCCTTATATTTTGATTATCATAAAATAATTTAAATATTATTAATCATTATATAAATAAATAATATATATATATATTTCTATATATATATAGAATCATTAAAAATATTATTGATAGGAAAATGAATTATATCATTCTTAGAGACAGTAGGTTGTACATAAGAATAAATATTATTTTCACTTTTCGATGGATAAGAAAAATAAATGTAAAAAATAACTCACATTACCAGAATAATTATTATATAATATAAATAATATATTTTAATCCAATAAATCTTTAAAAATGTTTATATATGTCATATATTAATAATGAATCACATGGCTTCATGGAGGTGATATACTTCACGTACACACGAGCATTGTATTAAATTTTCAATTGATAAGAATGTATTAATATAGGTATAAAAGTATAATATCTGAAGCATAATTATGCCATTAATATCATATCTGAATATTAAAATAATAATAATACTCATCCAAAATTGATGGTGATAATAAATTAATTTTATCACAAACTAGAGATTGCAATCCATACATATGCACAAGCGAGAAATTTACATTCAATATGATAGAAATGTCTGTGTAAATGGTTATATAATAATAATGATAAAATTTTATAATATATAGTACACTGAATTTATTATTTAATGATAAATATCATATATTAAAATTTGGAAATACTGTTTGTAAATAGAAAGTGACCAATAAAGGAGATTACCAATTCATTGAAGGAACTTATTTAAATATCTTTATAAGAACCATGGTTTTTATCTTTTTTAGACACCTAATCCTAATTGACGTTTTTGGGATGTTTTGGTTGCAATTTATTAGGGTTTTTTATGCAAAAAAAGTCTTCAAGTGGTTCAATGAAGGCGGGGGGGAGGGGGGGTTCGCTTATATGTGAGGGAGATGACAGAAACGGAATTTTATAAATGATTAAAACACAATAACGTTGTTTTAATGAACAATTATTTGAAATTTACATGAATTAGAATAAAAAAATTATATTATTGAAATTAAATCATCCAAAAAATTTATATTACTTCTCGTTTCATTTTAAAAGTTATATGTTTTATTAACCCTTTCATTAAACAATTGTAACAATATCCATGGAAACTACAATTTTAATATTAATTGATTATTATTGATACCATAAAAGGAAAATTGACTCATAAATGGGAAATGATTTATATTTTGAACCATATTACATGAAAATGGGTGATGATATGTTTTTTAATGGTAATTATTTAATTAAATATTGTTTGATAAAAATATCATTAATTAGAATTTTTAAGTATTATTTTAATTTGAATAATACAATAACAGAATTAGATATTTTAGACATCCTAAATAAGTAATATTTTTTAATAAGATCATTTTATTCAAAAATTCATATAAATTTTAATAATTTTAACATTTTTAATACATTAATTGTAATTTTATATTAATTGAATAAATGATATATCAGTGTTAAGTAGAAATTTTATGATACATTTAAATAACCCAATAATATAAATAAACTACTATGAAAACAGTTTAACATTAAAATAAACAATTATAACCATATATTTATCTTTTATCCTTATTGTTACGACCCAAAATTTTTCAATCGAAATTCCCTTCTTATAATTATGTCATACAATCACAAGAAAACACAACATAATGAACTACTGAGTGATATGTGACCTTTAAACATATGATTGTCACTTATGTGTTTGGAATTTTGAAAATCTGACAAACACAGTTGTGTTCAAGATGTTTTTTGGAGTCAAATAAAACAATAATATTTTTTGGTGAATAGTAACCTACCCTAATGATTAGTAACATAACCTTATGAATAATGATATACACTAATTAATATTAACCTTAAATATGATAGTATAAAAAAAATATTTCTGTTAAAGTATGATGTACCTATATTTTAGAATAGGTAAATGAATGTTTTAAAACAGTTTTTTAATAATAAGAAATGATTTTTATTAAATATTAAATTAATCATATTAAGAAAATTATTTTTGAAAAATGGAATTCATTTTTCGATTCTACATGTCGAAAAATCATTATGGTGAATTTTTGGGATTTTTCTGAAATACATAAATTTTAGATGAATAGTAGAATCCGATAATTCACAATAAATGCTAAATAATTGATTTATTGAGTCATCAATGGTGTTCTACTAATGTAAGCCCAATTTGTTCAGGATAACATGATAATATAACTATTATTTTTCATGGAATACTTATATTTATTGTCTTCTGAATAAATAATAAAATTAATGATTATAATGTTATGAAATCCCTCCTATTCTCCACTATAAAACCCCCCCTTCTCTCCCTCTTCTCTTCACCAATCTCAAGCCTTGTGCCTTGCCATTATTCTACCCAAATCTCTCCCCAAGGTACTACCAAACGTCCAAAAGATCTCAGACTCCTCAAAATACCAAAACTACTCCCCTTAAGTGGTTCTCAAATGATGAAGTCTCAAGAGGTAAATTTCCCTTCCCAATTTATTCTTTTTTTAAATTATTTTCTTTTTTATTTCATTCCTAACCTCCCTTAACCATAATAGTATGAAAAATTTAGTAAAATTAATGTACTGGAATTTATTCATGCTATTGGTATATTTCATTATCTTTTCTCCTTTCTTCACCCTTTTATTTGAAAGAAATGAAAGCACCATTTGAGATTTGATAATTTAGCACATTCAAGGACAACAATTTATCAATTTCTATTATTATCATTAATTATGGTCATGAAACTAATTGTGTTATCATTTAACCAGATTATTATATATGTAATATATCCTATTATTGGTTATGTAATCCATTGGTACAGATGGAATTATGTTATAAAGAAAAACACATTCTTTGTAATCAAATCCACCTATTAACAAAAATGGTTATCACTACAATTATATATATAATAAATTTACTTCACTCTAAGTATCATAATTAAAATTAAAACCATGAAATATCCAGGATATGAACTAAAGAATATAACGTCAATTCTGGACAACCACTTTCATCTTGCATATAATCGAAATATGAATATAAGTGAACCGATCTTTTAATGAAAAGTACTCAAAGGATCCCGAACAATGAAATTGAACCTTGTAACTAATAAAAAATGCATTGAATGAACAAAAAAGGCTATAATAAATAAATTGAATATAGATGAGGTTATGTACTTATTAATTAATAATCCTAATATTTTATTTAGGTTTTTAATAACAAGTGGAGAACACCAACAAACTTAAGGTAAGGGATCCACCTCTTTTCACTCTTAATCAAGATTGTTCTCTATGCTATGACTTTTTGTGTAATACCATGTGATTGGGTATGTTTATAAAACTTCCCCATACATCCATAATGTTTTATAAGTGGTTATATTCCCCTTATCCCTCTCATAAATCTATCTTAGAAACACCTGATACTATGTCGATAAACTATAATGGATTCTATCGGAACCTCCTTTATTCTTTTGGGTTTCTCTATCTTTCATTTTCCAAAAATATAGTTGTCCTTTACTTTTATGTAGAACAAAAGAATTCTGTTTATATTCCCCAAACTCATGTTCTAAGATCCATATCTCATTCTCTTTAATGGATATACATGCTTTTAAGTGAATCTATCCTCGATACTTTCCAATAAGCACACTCGTTTTAAAGTAACTTCCCGATATTTTAACCAATTTCAAGTGCACTCTATCTTATGTTTTAAGACACTATTGTATATGTAAATTCAGTATTTTTTTATGAAAACCTTCTTGGTTCAATTCTGGTTTGATATAAATGAATGTATTCTTTACTATTTTAAAAGCTCTATAGTATTTTACTTAAAACCGCACCAAAATGTTTTAATGCTAATGTCTCTCAAATACATTTCTTATGGTATGTCACTTGTATATGTTACCACCTACCATGTTTTATGCCTAAATTACATTATTAACGTCCATGTATGTTCTAACCACTTTCTTTCATGTACTCATACATGATACACTCATTGGTTATGCTTTATCTAATGTTTGTGGAACCCAATTCACTCTTTGGGTAACAGTATGTTTATGAACAATTGATTATGTATGATTACTCATGTAGAAAGAAGATTAATAAGGTATGAATATTTATTTTTGAAGAATATTCATGAAAATATTTAGATGGGTGCGCCCTGATAGTATTCCAATGCACTGGGTAAGGATATGTCTCATGATATGCGATGTGAAACGAGATTGGGTGTTAGCCTTGACCCGTAAAAAGAAATGTTTTATAATTCTGCCACAATTATATGATTCCATGTTTATATGATCCCTTTCTTATATTAAATTATTTAATAAGTTTCAGGCTTTGGATATCATTTTGTCATGCCCCCTAACTCATGTGTTTGAGATGTATCCTTATGTTCATTACCTTACTAGGAATTTCTAGATCATCCCTTTGTTCATGTGTTCCACAGGGTACCCTATATAGATATAAGGGCTCAAAATAAGTTGGAAGGTCTTTATGGAGATTAAATAAAGATGTTTTTTATCCCCATGTTTTATGTTAAATGTACCTAGTCTTCCAAGAAACTGGACATAATGATCCTTGGCTTGTATTTTGATTATTAAGTATGCTTAAATTCATGCAATGTTTTATGTAAAAGGCTCGGGTCGCTATAGTTGGTATCAGATGATGGTCTAGTTACTTTTGGAGATTAATAATAGATCACCTTACTAAGAACCATATGGATGAGACTATGTATAAGAAAATAATCCTAAATTTTGGTGAGTATAGGGTAAGTGGTTTATCAAGAAAATACATCTCTATCTCGACACGAGCAGGTAGAGGGGGCTTTGGCACAGATGTTTCTAGAGGTAAATCCCGAAAACACCACTTTGATCTAGACCTGAACGTGAACTGGTGCACAATAATGTGTATTTCATCACTCTTGGTTACGAAACTCCTGGGGGATATGCTTTGGTAGATTCACGACCTTAGTACAAAAAGTTTTTATGGGACAAAAGAAATCCGATAAGAATATTAGTTAAGAAATATATCAAGGATGTCCTAAATATAAACCTAAGGAATCACAAGTCATGATATACTTCTTTATTATAAGTTTATACTTTTACGTTCAGAGTTTCTTTTTATGCTCAATATATATGTATTCAAGACCTCTAATTATATGTTCTTTTTCATAGTTAATGGCGGGAAATATAAGAACATGTTTCAACAACCAATGTGATAGGAAATGTAATTATTTCCCTAATGACATGCCTGATGTGACTGAAGAGGGTGCTCAAAACATCATTGAAGTACATGCTCAGCTGGCACGAGTTGTGAATAATAACATGAATAAGTTGAAACATCCCCCTCCTCCAAGGAAAGAGCAAGTTCCCGTAGAAGCCTTCATGCGGAAAAGGCCTCCCATTTTAGCAGGTCTTCTAATCCCCTCCTCACAAAACAATGGATTAACTCCATTGAAAATATTTTCTCTATCCTCCAGTGCTCAGAAGAAGAGAATGTTGTACCAGTAGTCAATCTTTTTGATGGGGAAGCTGATCAGTGGTGGACACTGATAAAAAATACAATGTCCCAAGAGGAAATTGATTCCATAGAATGGGAGGAATTCAAGAGGATGTTTTTCCACAACTAGTTTCTTCAAACACTCCATCTAAAGATGGAAAGAGAGTTCCTTGGACTCATACAGAATCAATATGATTCCATCGGGTCATATGAAGCGATCTTTACAAGGCTTTCAAGGTACGCCTCTGGCTTTGTCGTGAACACAGAAAGCAAGGCGGATCGCTTTTTTATCGGACTAAAGATGAGTCTATGATAATTGTTGGTGATTAGAGACTTCAACAGCTATGAAGAGATTGTCCATTGTGTCCTCAAGGTTGAAATGGAGGTTGGAGACTCCTTGTGGTCTTATGTGCCTACTGACAAGAAGCAGAAAATGGAGATCAACATCAGTGGTTCATCAAAAAAATCCCATGATGGAAAGAAGCCTCACTTTTCCCTTTGCAAAATTGTGGGACGAAGCGTCTTGGTGACTCTATCAAGAGAACCAAGAATTACTTCAAATGTGGAATGTTTGGACATCTATCCAAGAACTGTTGAAGGGATATGAAAAATCCCACTATTGTTGAAGAAGAAAGGAAGGTTCATATTAACACTCAGCCTGCAGTGTAGTGTTATAACTACTAGGAGCTTGGGAAATATGCGAACTGTAACACCCCAAGATTTCATAGTGTGTTATTTTTTCAAAATAATTAAATAACTTGCACTACAAGCAACACCGAGTTCAATTGCACCATGACTTACCAAAAAAAAGCCATTAAAAGAGGTCATGAATAGCATTAACTACATTTTTAACTTTATATAATCCTTATAATTTTAGAATCCATATTATGAGTTTCTTAGTCATAATGCAAGAACAGATTCATTTTCAGTATTGCACTTTTATCAACTTTTGATTGTGAAACCTTTTTAAATAAAATATTTTAAACTTTTTGACTAAATGGAGACATCAAAAAAATTTAAAATGAAACATCCCAAGCTTCCACGGTACGCTTTCCTTTGAATAAAACAGTAGCGTGTGTTGTACGCAACGTCGAGTTTTAACACACACCACAACCGATCAAACTAGCCGTTATGAATAGTAATACCTACTTTTTGAAATTATATATATTTTATATTTGAAAATGGACTTCATTTTTGGATTCGTAATATCGAATTTAGCCTAAGGTGAAATTTTGGTACATTTCGGATAACTTTCATATTTTGATGAATAGTGAAAATTACTAAATTTTAATTAAAAACAACTTTTTTAATCAAAATAATTAATAGTGATAAATTATGAATTTGAGTGGTTTTAAAGTATATTTAGAATATATTTTTACCGTTTAATATAATGTTGGTCATTGGACATAATTTTACAATTAAACCGAACATAAACAAGTGTCAATCTTTTGATAGTTATTACCTCTTAAAAACACGCTTTTTGTTTTGACAGCGGGAATTAATTTTAAATTAATTTCTGCCACTTCTGTGTTTTGAATTTAGAAAAATGGATTCCATATTTTGAATCAGGATTTCCAAATTGTGTAAATTGGTAACTTTTATTTTTAGACATTTTGAATAATTACTGTGGTAAATATTTTATTTACCATGGTTAAGGGTAAATCCGGTAAATAAGGGTTAAAAAATAATATTATAATAATACCAAATTACGCTAAAACGTGTCCTAACCTTATTGGTGGACACATACCCGACCATGAGCATCCTTGGGTCAATTTGGGGACCCCTTGGAGCCACTTTTATGTGGTAGGGACACTTTATATTAATAAAGTTAAAATAAAAATAAAAATGGCATAAGATTACATCTTTTAGAAGAACAATTTTTACAGAGGGTTATACATGTTGGATTTTCGATTATAAATATTCATTAGAAAGCTAAAAAGATTTCCTACATAATGATATTTTATTTATAATTTTTATACATCAAATAATTGAAATTATTAATGACACAATAATGATGCAATGTTTACCTCATTAATAAATCATTTAAATAAACAAGATTATAATGATTAAAATATTATCTAAAACCTGTCCAATTCTTATTGGTTGATGTTATTTAGAAAAGGAGTCATCTTATCTTCGACCTCAATGATTTTTGGACCATTATAAACCGAATATAATTATATTATAAAGTAATACTTTCACTCTTTCCTAAAGAGCCCCTCTTCTCCCTTATAAAAGGAGACCACTTCTACTCATTCCTCACACCTCTCAAGCCACTTGGCTCGTCCAAACTCTGCCCAACTAAGCTCCCCACATCCCTATCCTCCTCCTTGAAGCTTCCCCTTAGGCAGAAAGCATTTCAAGAAGTCCTTTGGTTCCAACCAAAGTGAGTTAACTAAATTAAAGGTAACGATTTCTCTTAAATTATTTTCATTTATTTTGCTTCTTCAACCCCCAAACTCTTTTTATTTCCTTTCTACTGTAACAACACCAGTATCCTCAATATACTAGGATGTTGTTATAAGAAGGATTCAAACTACACATACACAAAACTCCATCTAATGGATGATGAACATAATGTTTCTGTGGATGGCAAACTAACGCCTCACGAAACGATGATTGTTCAAATACATCTTACCGCCTCTCATGGTGGCCATTATGATGGCACTGTAATTAAATATGATATTAATGATATATATTTTATATATAAGCTTCTGTAATTCCATTTTATTTCATACCATTATTCGTTTCATGTTGTATATACATACGATAATTTCATTTGAGGAAGTGCGGACTACCGCCCCCTTAAAATGATATGACTCGTTCATACCACACATGGAACGTATAAAGGATGGTGTTAATGAACTTAAGTAACATGTATAAAATATTATATTATACTGGAATAGTAATATACCTATGTATCATTTGTATTCGATTCTTTTAAAATAAAAATTAAATGGAAGTAGCGTTCGTGCGTACGTACGGACTACCGTCTCCACGAACGCGATGAGATTCATTCTCCATCGTATCCATTCAAGTATAATTATCATTTGATGATTTAAAAATGATGTTTAAGGACTTGATACCATTCTGGATTTGAATAATATACAACTTATCCTTTACAAACATGTCTTATGTAACAAAACATACAAAAGAAAACAAATAAGTTCACACCCGAAACAGCGATAATACTAAGATATTATTATCAAATCAATATTAAAAGATCATACATGATATCATATTAATGTATATGATTCTTGTATAATTTAATAACAATTATTTCACCATTATACAGGAGGTTAACCTACCCCAACCAAGGAAAAGTACAAGGTAAGGGTTATTTCACAATCTCTTCATTATCCGAGGTTGTTTATACGTAATAATCTACTGGGATCACTTTATCATCCACATCCATGTTTCTTAAAAATGTATTTCAAAACATTTTTACTATTTACTAAAATATGATTTAAAGCCATTTATACCCTTTTTGACTTTTATAAGTGGTTTATAAAGGAATCTTTTCGGCATTTTCAAAACAAGGTCCTTTTTAACCTTTTCGACAGAATTGAGGTAAGAATGTTTTTTTAACTTATACGGCGGGTGCGGTTATTTTACGCCGTTATAAAATCTTCAAAGCTTTCCTTACAATCTTATAAGAATATTTTCAAAGAAAATGTTTTATTTTATATGGATCTTAAATGATTTCAAAATAAAAGGAGATATTTCTTTAAAAAGAATTTTGATTTCATCTATGTCAACATCCTTTGATGGATTTTAAGATTATTTGAAGTTGATTTATTATGATACAAAACTTCTATATTGTATTGAAGGTTTTGTGATATGTTTGACTATGGATGTGCTATTTTTTATACCATTCATAGTTTATGGTGAAGTTATTGACATTTCGTATACTAGTTTTAATACGAATGTTTATGTTATGTTTAAACCTTTTCATATGGGAATGCATTGGACTTAATAAGTGACGGGTGGAGCCCGCTATAGCTCCTCGATGCATCGGTAGGTCTCATGAGACAAACTAGTGTCTTGGCACAAGGCCTTGACAAAATCTTATTTGTAGTCTTGGTACGAGGCCTTGACTATGTGGTTATGATAGTCTGGCATTATGCATTCCAACATTATGAAAGTGGTTATTGATTTTTGCATGTGATTATTCGATTAGTAGAATATCCATGTGAATAAGTAAATGGAATTATTTCATTTTTACTTTTTCCATACTATGTTGAAGTTCAAGTTTAAAAGGCTTTTGTTTTAGTAATGCATTGCCTTAAATGTTTATTCTTATTTATGAAAGTTTCCGCTATATTGTTATCCTTACTGGGCATTTGAGCTCACCCCTTTTCTATGTTTTATTTTTCCCAGGATGTGAAGAAGTAAGTTATGAATGACCTGTAGGGATTTTATGAGGGGTTAATAGTGTGGATTGTGGAAACATTATTTTGTTGTATTAGTTTTTCATTTTATGATGTAATGTAAAACTTATGAATATATCTAGTGTTTCCAAGGCTACTAAACCAATCGGTCTTTCGAGATTTGATCTTTCTTGTGATCATGCCAATGTTATGTAATAATGCACCGACTCTGGGTAACTGGGGTCGGGGCGTTACAGTTGGTATCAGAGGGAGGTTTAGTAAAAACCTTGGAAGCTAGATTTAGATAAACTCTGATTAGAGCACGTAGACCTAAGATGAACTTTGAGGATTAGTATAGAAGAACTTCCTAGAATTTTGGTATTGTAGAGATTTTGTGAGTTTTCCGAGCAATACATCCCTTTCTGGATACGAGCAGGTAGAGGCAGCTCTGGCACAGATGTACCTAGGGGTAAAACCCGAAAACACCGCTTTGAGCTAGACTCGAACGGGAACTGGTGCACGACAACGGGCCTTGCTGCACTCTTGGTTACGACACTCCCGGGGGATATGCTTAGGATAACTCTCATTTTCTTTACAAATCATTATGAAGGGTTTATGAGTATATACTTCCTCAAAGAAAACATTTTTATGATTATGGATTATATCCATAAATAGTTCAATTTATGTTAAGTGTTTTATAAGTATGGGATTATGTATTTGGATTCATAAACTGATCTAGTGTATGCCATTGTTTAGAAATGGCGCCCAGTAGAAGAAATGAGAACTCCAGAAATGCACATGATCCAGAGAGAAGGAAGGATCATATCTTTCATGGTCTTAAGCTAGAATTTATAAGAGGAATAGTCTCCCATGTATTATCATCATGTGAAGAAATAATATCATGTGTTGATAAGATAAGTAAAGAGTTTACTGAGTCATATGGATTTGAAGGGAAGCAAGAGAAGAAAAGGATGGAAGAGAGAAAGATGGATAAAGGGATGAGGGAAAGGAAGAATTTTCCCATATGTGGTAACTGTGGAAAGAAACACCCTGGAACTTGCCTGAAGGGAATGGGAGTTTGTTATAAGTGTGGAGGAAAAGGGCACAAAGTACGTGACTGCAAGGGTAAGAAAATGGTTTCAAATGTACAATGCTTCATTTGCAAGGAGTTTGGACACTATGCGAACCTATGTCCCAGTCATCAGAATATGCCTCAAATGATGTTATCGGATAATAATCAAGTTATGATACTACCACAGATGAAGAGGAATGATTAGAGTTCCTATGTTGATTATGTCAATTGAGTGTTGTATCAATAATGTACTTGTTACAATAATCATGGAGTATATAAGGATTGTACTGCAATACTATTTCAATAAGGACTTGAGATTGTGTGGAACAAAGGAAAGTGACTCAATAGCAGGATAAATTTTTGGAAAATATATGGTTGAGAGAATGATAAATCATAATATAGTTCTGATACTGAGGTAGTGATTTTGGAATAATATGTGATTGTTTTGGATAAATTATATTGGATATTATTGACTACCCTGGAACTGATTAATGATTTGTATATTCCATCATTGTTGGGGTTTAAAACATTTTTTGGATTAATGAAGTATATCCAGCTTTCTATATGTAATAAGGGAGCATGAATGTAATCAATAAGGAATATGGTAATTCAGGATGTTTTGGTGTATTAAAAGAATACATGATGAAGGTATTCATATGCTATTACGGGATAAAAAGGTTCTACATTATGTTTACCTCACTTATAAATGTTGGACTGTGAGTTTGGATAGAATTATTTGGATAGTTCTAGTTTGGATTATTTTGGATTGCCATAAAAGGACAACCCGGAGGTCAGGCGGCAACCCGTCGCATCCGGCAAGGCTGCGAGACTTGAACCCGCAACCGAAGGGCGACAAGGGTGTATCACCTACCACTGTCCCAAGAAATGTCCTGGATTAAATAATATCTGGTAGATGAATTATAAATTCGTTTATTTTGGAACCCTATATGAATAGTATAAATAGAATTTTTTTTACGAGTGAAAGATGAGTTTGTGGTTGAAATTTATTAATGGATAAAACTCTAATTATAAAGTAAGTATATCTCCTTATAATCTTAGCCAATCTCATAAATAAATTCTTCAACATTAAGAAAAGCAACTTAGAACAAAAATCTTTTCCTAGATGGTACCTTAAATCATCACTAATTTATGGCTTTGGGATTGTTGGCCTTTTCATATCCATGTTCTGTACCACTCTCCATCAGATAATTGATGGTTAGATTTCTCTTCCATATCCATATTTTCCTACATGGAACCCTAGTATGTGTTATTTTCGGTAATCTTCATACTTTCGACTCTTTATTTTAAATAGAGGCCTCGTTAATTCATTTTTCGATGTGGGATTTCAACTAAGATATTTTGAAACGTCAAAAATGTGTTATCCCAATACCCTAAATTTTGTTGAACCGATGGTACTTCAAATCATCATAGATTGATGAGTTTAAGGACCTCAATTATACACTTGTTTGTGATTGATGACCTCAATCACTACCTATAAATATTTACGTTTTTCCTCCAATTATATATCTCTAATTGCCACCAATGTTCTCCTAATCAAGATCATAATTTGGTGGTGACCATTTCATTTCTCTTTTCCTCATATTAAGACTAAATTTTAGTAACCCAATTTCCGATGTGGATCTTCCCACAAATATATTATCTATTTTCAACCTTTTATTTTCGAAGAACAATTTCAAATTGCGAGGACGCAATTTATTGAAGGAGGGGAGAATGTAACACCCCAAGATTTCATAGTGTGTTATTTCTTCAAAATAATTCAATAACTTGCACTACAAGCAACACCGAGTTCAATTGCACCATGACTTACCAAAAAAAAGCCATTAAAAGAGGTCATGAATAGCATTAACTACATTTTTAACTTTATATAATCCTTATAATTTTAGAATCCATATTATGAGTTTCTTAGTCATAATGCAAGAACGGATTCATTTTCAGTATTGCACTTTTATCAACTTTTGATAGTGAAACCTTTTTAAATACAATATTTTAAACTTTTTGACTAAATGGAGACATCAAAAAAATTTAAAATGAAACATCCCAAGCTTCCACGGTACGCTTTCCTTTGAATAAAACAGTAGCGTGTGTTGTACGCAACGTCGAGTTTTAACACACACCACAACCGATCAAACTAGCCGTTATGAATAGTAATACCTACTTTTTGAAATTATATATATTTTATATTTGAAAATGGACTTCATTTTTGGATTCGTAATATCGAATTTAGCCTAAGGTGAAATTTTGGTACATTTCGGATAACTTTCATATTTTGATGAATAGTGAAAATTACTAAATTTTAATTAAAAACAACTTTTTTAATCAAAATAATTAATAGTGATAAATTATGATTTGAGTGGTTTTAAAGTATATTTAGAATATAATTTTACCGTTTAATATAATGTTGGTCATTGGACATAATTTTACAATTAAACCGAACATAAACAAGTGTCAATCTTTTGATAGTTATTACCTCTTAAAAACACGCTTTTTGTTTTGACAGCGGGAATTAATTTTAAATTAATTTCTGCCACTTCTGTGTTTTGAATTTAGAAAAATGGATTCCATATTTGGAATCAGGATGTCCAAATTGTGTAAATAGATAACTTTTATTTTTAGACATTTTGAATAATTACTGTGGTAAATATTTTATTTACCATGGTTAAGGGTAAATCCGGTAAATAAGGGTTAAAAAATAATATTATAATAACACCAAATTACCCTAAAACGTGTCCTAACCTTATTGGTGGACACATACCCGACCATGAGAATCCTTGGGTCAATTTGGGGACCCCTTGGAGCCACTTGTATGTGGTAGAGACACTTTATATTAATAAAGTTAAAATAAAAATAAAAATGGCATAAGATTACATCTTTTAGAAGAAAACTTTTTACAGAGGGTTATAAATGTTGGATTTTCGATTATAAATATTCATTAGAAAGATAAAATGATTTCCTACATAATGATATTTTATTTATAATTTTTGGACATCAAATAATTTAAATTATTAATGACACAATAATGATGCAATGTGTACCTCATTAATAAATCATTTAAATAAATAAAATTATAATGATTAAAATATTATCTAAAACCTGTCCAATTCTTATTGGTTGATGTTATTTAGAATATGAGTAATCTTATCTTCGACCTCAATGATTTTTGGACTATTATAAACCGAATATAATTATATTATAAAGTAATACTTTCACTCTTTCCTAAAGAGCCCCTCTTCTCCCTTATCAAAGGAGACCACTTCTACTCATTCCTCACACCTCTCAAGCCACTTGGCTCGTCCAAACACTGCCCAACTAAGCTCCCCACATCCCTCTCCTCATCCTTGAAGCTTCCCCTTAGGCAGAAAGCATTTCAAGAAGTCCTTTGGTTCCAACCAAAGTGAGTTACCTAAATTAAAGGTAACGATTTCTCTTAAATTATTTTCATTTATTTTGCTTCTTCAACCCCCAAACTCTTTTTATTTCCTTTCTTTTGTAACAAAACCAGTATCCTCAATATACTAGGATGTTGTTATAAGAAGGATTCAAACCACACATACACACAACTCCATCTAATGGATGATGAACATAATGTTTCTGTGGATGGCAAACTAACGCCTCACGAAACGATGATTGTTCAAATACATCTTACCGCCTCTCATGGTGGCCATTATGATGGCACTGTAATTAAATATGATATTAATGATTTATATTTTATATATAAGCTTCTGTAATTCCATTTTATTTCATACCATTATTCGTTTCATGTTGTATATACATACGATAATTTCATTTGAGGAAGTGCGGACTACCGCCCCCTTAAAATGATATGACTCGTTCATACCACACATGGAACGTATAAAGGATGGTTTTAATGAACTTAAGTAACATGTATAAAATATTATATTATACTGGAATATTAATATACCTATGTATCATTTTTATTCGATTCTTTGAAAATAAAAATTAAATGGATGTAGCGTTCGTGCGTACGTACGGACTACCGTCTCCACGAACGCGATGAGATTTATTCTCCATCGTATCCATTCAAGTATAATTATCATTTGATGATTTAAAAATGATGTTTAAGGACTTGATACCATTCTGGATTTGAATAATATACAACTTATCCTTTACAAACATGTCTTACGTAACAAAACATACAAAAGCAAACAAGTAAGTTCACACCCGAAACAGCGATAATACTAAGATATTATTATCAAATCAATATTAAAAGATCATATATGATATCATATTAATGTATATGATTCTTGTATAATTTAATAACAATTATTTCACCATTATACAGGAGGTTAACCTACCCCAAACAAGGAAAAGTACAAGGTAAGGGTTATTTCACAATCTCTTCATTATCCGAGGTTGTTTATACGTAATAATCTACTGGGATCACTTTATCATCCACATCCATGATTCTTAAAAATGTATTTCAAAACATTTTTACTATTTACTAAAATATGATTTAAAGTCATTTATACCCTTTTTGACTTTTATAAGTGGTTTATAAAGGAATCTTTCCGGCATTTTCAAAACAAGGTCCTTTTTAACCTTTTCGACAGAATTGAGGTAAGAATGTTTTTTTAACTTATATGGTGGGTGCGGTTATTTTACGCCATTATAAAATCTTCAAAGCTTTCCTTACAATCTTATAAGAATATTTTCAATGAAAATGTTTTATTTTATATGGATCTTAAATGATTTCTAAATAAAATGAGATATTTCTTTAAAAAGATTTTTGATTTCATCTATGTCAACATCCTTTGATGGATTTTAAGATTATTTGAAGTTGATTTATTATGATACAAAACTTCTATATTGTATTGAAGGTTTTGTGATATGTTTGACTATGGATGTGCTATTTTTTATACCATTCATAGTTTATGGTGAAGTTATTGACATTTCGTATACTAGTTTTAATACGAATGTTTATGTTATGTTTAAACCTTTTCATATGGGAATGCATTGGACTTAATAAGTGACGGGTGGAGCCCGCTATAGCTCCTCGATGCATCGGTAGGTCTCATGAGACAAACTAGTGTCTTGGCACAAGGCCTTGACAAAATCTTATTTGTAGTCTTGGCACGAGGCCTTGACTATGTGGTTATGATAGTCTGGCATTATGCATTCCAACATTATGAAAGTGGTTATTGATTTTTGCATGTGATTATTCGATTAGTAGAATATCCATGTGAATAAGTAAATGGCATTATTTCATTTTTACTTTTTCCATACTATGTTGAAGTTCAAGTTTAAAAGGTTTTTGTTTTAGTAATGCATTGCCTTAAATGTTTATTCTTATTTATGAAAGTTTCCGCTATATTGTTATCCTTACTGGGCATTTGAGCTCACCCCTTTTCTATGTTTTATTTTTCCCAGGATGTGAAGAAGTAAGTTATGAATGACCTGCAGAGATTTTATGAGGGGTTAATAGTGTGGATTGTGGAAACATTATGTTGTTGTATTAGTTTTTCATTTTATGATGTAATGTAAAACATATGAATATATCTAGTGTTTCCAAGGCTACTAAACCAATCGGTCTTTCGAGATTTGATCTTTCATATGATCATGCCAATGTTATGTAATAATGCACCGACTCTGGGTAACTGGGGTCAGGGCGTTACAGTTGGTATCAGAGGGAGGTTTAGTAAAAACCTTGGAAGCTAGATTTAGATAAACTCTGATTAGAGCACATAGACCTAAGATGAAATTTGAGGATTAGTATAGAAGAACTTCCTAGAATTTTGGTATTGTAGAGATTTTGTGAGTTTTCCGAGCAATACATCCCTTTCTGGATACGAGCAGGTAGAGGCAGCTCTGGCACAGATGTACCTAGGGGTAAAACCCGAAAACACCGCTTTGAGCTAGACTCGAACGGGAACTGGTGCACGACAACGGGCCTTGCTGCACTCTTGGTTACGACACTCCCGGGGGATATGCTTAGGATAACTCTCATTTTCTTTACAAATCATTATGAAGGGTTTATGAGTATATACTTCCTCAAAGAAAACATTTTCATGATTATGGATTATATCCATAAATAGTTCAATTTATGTTAAGTGTTTTATAAGTATGGGATTATGTATTTTGATTCATAAACTGATCTAGTGTATGCCATTGTTTAGAAATGGCGCCCAGTAGAAGAAATGAGAACTCCAGAAATGCACATGATCCAGAGAGAAGGAAGGATCATATCTTTCATGGTCTTAAGCTAGAATTTAAAAGAGGAATAGTCTCCCATGTATTATCATCATGTGAAGAAATAATATCATGTGTTGATAAGATAAGTAAAGAGTTTACTGAGTCATATGGATTTGAAGGGAAGCAAGAGAAGAAAAGGATGGAAGAGAGAAAGATGGATAAAGGGATGAGGGAAAAGAAGAATTTTCCCATATGTGGTAACTGTGGAAAGAAACACCCTGGAACTTGCCTGAAAGGAATGGGAGTTTGTTATAAGTGTGGAGGAAAAGGGCACAAAGTATGTGACTGCAAGGGTAAGAAAATGGTTTCAAATGTACAATGCTTCATTTGCAAGGAGTTTGGACACTATGCGAACCTATGTCCCAGTCATCAGAATATGCCTCAAATGATGTTATCGGATAATAATCAAGTTATGATACTACCACAGATGAAGAGGAATGATTAGAGTTCTTATGTTGATTATGTCAATTGAGTGTTGTATCAATAATGTACTTGTTACAATAATCATGGAGTATATAAGGATTGTACTGCAGTACTATTTAATTAAGGACTTGAGATTGTGTGGAAAAAAGGAAAGTGACTCAATAGCAGGATAAATTTTTGGAAAATATATGGTTGAGAGAATGATAAATCATAATATAGTTCTAATACTGAGGTAGTGATTTTGGAATAATATGTGATTGTTTTGGATAAATTATATTGGATATTCTTGACTACCCTGGAACTGATTAATGATTTGTATATTCCATCATTGTTGGGGTTTAAAACATTTTTTGGATTAATGAAGTATATCCAGCTTTCTATATGGAATAAGGGAGCATGGATGTAATCAATAAGGAATATGGTAATTCAGGATGTTTCGGTGTATTAAAAGAATACATGATGAAGGTATTCATATGCTATTACGGGGTAAAAAGGTTCTACATTATGTTTACCTCACTTATAAATGTTGGACTGTGAGTTTGGATAGAAGTATTTTGGATAGTTCTAGTTTGGATTATTTTGGATTGCCATAAAAGGACAACCCGGAGGTCGGGCGGCAACCCGTCGCGTCCGACAAGGCTGCGAGACTTGAACCCGCAACTGAAGGGCGACAAGGGTGTATCACCTACCACTGTCCCAAGAAATGTCCTGGATTAAATAATATCTGGTAGATGAATTATAAATTCGTTTATTTTGGAACCCTATATGAATAGTATAAATAGAATTTTTTTTACGAGTGAAAGATGAGTTTGTGGTTGAAATTTATTAATGGATAAAACTCTAATTATAAAGTAAGTATATCTCCTTATGATCTTAGCCAATCTCATAAATAAATTCTTCAACATTAAGAAAAGAAACTTAGAACAAAAATGTTTTCCTAGATGGTACCTTAAATCATCACTAATTTATGGCTTTGGGATTGTTGGCCTTTTCATAGCCATGTTCTGTACCACTCTCCATCAGATAATTGATGGTTAGATTTCTCTTCCATATCCATATTTTCCTACATGGAACCCTAGTATGTGCTATTTTCAGTAATATTCATACTTTCGACTCTTTATTTTAAATAGAGGCCTCGTTAATTCATTTTTAGATGTGGGATTTCAACTAAGATATTTTGAAACGTCAAAAATGTGTTATCCCAATACCCTATATTTTGTTGAACCGATGGTACTTCAAATCATCATAGATTGATGAGTTTAAGGACCTCAATTATACACTTGTTTGTGATTGATGACCTCAATCACTACCTATAAATATTTACGTTTTTCCTCCAATTATATATCTCTAATTGCCACCAATGTTCTCCTAATCAAGATCATAATTTGGTGGTGACCCTTTCATTTCTCTTTTCCTCATATTAAGACTAAATTTTAGTAACCCAATTTCCGATGTGGATTTTCCCACAAATATATTATCTATTTTCAACCTTTTATTTTCGAAGAACAATTTCAAATTGCGAGGACGCAATTTATTGAAGGAGGGGAGAATGTAACACCCCAAGATTTCATAGTGTGTTATTTCTTCAAAATAATTCAATAACATGCACTACAAGCAACACCGAGTTCAATTGCACCATGACTTACAAAAAAAGCCTTTAAAAGAGGTCATGAATAGCATTAACTACATTTTTAACTTCATATAATCCTTATAATTTTAGAATCCATATTATGAGTTTCTTAGTCATAATGCAAGAACAGATTCATTTTCAGTATTGCACTTTTATCAACTTTTGATAGTGAAACCTTTTTAAATACAATATTTTAAACTTTTTGACTAAATGGAGACATCAAAAAAATTTAAAATGAAACATCCCAAGCTTCCACGATACACTTTCCTTTGAATAAAACAGTAGCGTGTGTTGTACGCAACGTCGAGTTTTAACACACACCACAACCGATCAAACTAGCTGTTATGAATAGTAATACCTACTTTTTGAAATTATATATATTTTATATTTGAAAATGGACTTCATTTTTGGATTCGTAATATCGAATTTATCCTAAGGTGAAATTTTGGTACATTTCGGATAACTTTCATATTTTGATGAATAGTGAAAATTACTAAATTTTAATTAAAAACAACTTTTTTAATCAAAATAATTAATAGTGATAAATTATGAATTTGAGTGGTTTTAAAGTATATTTAGAATATATTTTTACCGTTTAATATAATTTTGGTCATTGGACATAATTTTACAATTAAACCGAACATAAACAAGTGTCAATCTTTTGATAGTTATTACCTCTTAAAAACACGCTTTTTGTTTTGACAGCGGGAATTAATTTTAAATTAATTTCTGCCACTTCTGTGTTTTGAATTTAGAAAAATGGATTCCATATTTGGAATCAGGATGTCCAAATTGTGTAAATAGGTAACTTTTATTTTTAGACATTTTGAATAATTACTGTGGTAAATATTTTATTTACCATGGTTAAGGGTAAATCCGGTAAATAAGGGTTAAAAAATAATATTATAATAATACCAAATTAACCTCAAACGTGTCATAACATTATTGGTGGACACATACCCGACCATTAGCATCCTTGGGTCAATTTGGGGACCCCTTGGATCCACTTGTATGTGGTAGGGACACTTTATATTAATAAAGTTAAAATAAAAATAAAAATGGCATAAGATTACATCTTTTAGAAGAACAATTTTTACAGAGGGTTATACATGTTGGATTTTCGATTATAAATATTCATTAGAAAGATAAAAGGCTTTCCTAAATAATGATATTTTATTTATAATTTTTAGACATCAAATAATTGAAATTATTAATGACACAATAATGATGCAATGTTTACCTCATTAATAAATCATTTAAATAAATAAGATTATAATGATTAAAATATTATCTAAAACCTGTCCAATTCTTATTGGTTGATGTTATTTAGAATATGAGTCATCTTATCTTCGACCTCAATGATTTTTGGACCATTATAAACCGAATATAATTATATTATAAAGTAATACTTTCACTCTTTCCTAAAGATCCCCTCTTCTCCCTTATAAAAGGAGACCACTTCTACTCATTCCTCACACCTCTCAAGCCACTTGGCTCGTCCAAACTCTGCCCAACTAAGCTCCCCACATCCCTCTCCTCCTCCTTGAAGCTTCCCCTTAGGCAGAAAGCATTTCAAAAAGTCCTTTGGTTCCAACCAAAGTGAGTTACCTAAATTAAAGGTAACGATTTCTCTTAAATTATTTTCATTTATTTTGCTTCTTCAACCCCCAAACTCTTTTTATTTCCTTTCTTTTGTAACAACACCAGTATCCTCAATATACTAGGATGTTGTTATAAGAAGGATTCAAACAACACATACCCACAACTCCATCTAATGGATGATGAACATAATGTTTCTGTGGATGGAAAACTAACGCCTCACGAAACGATGATTGTTCAAATACATCTTACCGCCTCTCATGGTGGCCATTATGATGGCACTGTAATTAAATATGATATTAATGATATATATTTTATATATAAGATTATGTAATTCAATTTTATTTCATACCATTATTCGTTTCATGTTTTATATACATACGATAATTTCATTTGAGGAAGTGCGGACAACCGCCCCCTTAAAATGATATGACTCGTTCATACCACACATGGAACGTATAAAGGATGGTGTTAATGAACTTAAGTAACATGTATAAAATATTATATTATACTGGAATATTAATATACCTATGTATCATTTGTATTCGATTCTTTTAAAATAAAAATTAAATGGAAGTAGCGTTCGTGCGTACGTACGGACTACCATCTCCACGAACGCGATGAGATTCATTCTCCATCGTATCCATTCAAGTATAATTATCATTTGATGATTTAAAAATGATGTTTAAGGACTTGATACCATTCTGGATTTGAATAATATACAACTTATCCTTTACAAACATGTCTTACGTAACAAAACATACAAAAGCAAACAAGTAAGTTCACACCCGAAACAACGATAATACTAAGATATTATTATCAAATCAATATTAAAAGATCATATATGATATCATATTAATGTATATGATTCTTGTATAATTTAATAACAATTATTTCACAATTATACAGGAGGTTAACCTACCCCAACCAAGGAAAAGTACAAGGTAAGGGTTATTTCACAATCTCTTCATTATCCGAGGTTGTTTATACGTAATAATCTACTGGGATCACTTTATCATCCACATCCATGTTTCTTAAAAATGTATTTCAAAACATTTTTACTATTTACTAAAATATGATTTAAAGTCATTTATACCCTTTTTGACTTTTATAAGTGGTTTATAAAGGAATCTTTCCGGCATTTTCAAAACAAGGTCCTTTTTAACGTTTTCGACAGAATTGAGGTAAGAATGTTTTTTTTAACTTATACGGCGGGTGCGGTTATTTTACGCCATTATAAAATCTTCAAAGCTTTCCTTACAATCTTATAAGAATATTTTCAAAGAAAATGTTTTATTTTATATGGATCTTAAATGATTTCAAAATAAAAGGAGATATTTCTTTAAAAAGAATTTTGATTTCATCTATGTCAACATCCTATGATGGATTTTAAGATTATTTGAAGTGGATTTATTATGATAAAAAAATTCTATATTGTATTGAAGGTTTTGTGATATGTTTGACTATGGATGTGCTATTTTTTATACCATTCATAGTTTATGGTAAAGTTATTGACATTTCGTATACTAGTTTTAATACGAATGTTTATGTTATGTTTAAACCTTTTCATATGGGAATGCATTGGACTTAATAAGTGACGGGTGGAGCCCGCTATAGCTCCTCGATGCATCGGTAGGTCTCATGAGACAAACTAGTGTCTTGGCACAAGGCCTTGACAAAATCTTATTTGTAGTCTTGGCACGAGGCCTTGACTATGTGGTTATGATAGTCTGGCATTATGCATTCCAACATTATGAAAGTGGTTATTGATTTTTGCATGTGATTATTCGATTAGTAGAATATCCATGTGAATAAGTAAATGGCATTATTTCATTTTTACTTTTGCCATACTATGTTGAAGTTCAAGTTTAAAAGGCTTTTGTTTTAGTAATGCATTGACTTAAATGTTTATTCTTATTTATGAAAGTTTCCGCTATATTGTTATCCTTACTGGGCATTTGAGCTCACCCCTTTTATATGTTTTATTTTTCCCAGGATGTGAAGAAGTAAGTTATGAATGACCTGCAGGGATTTTATGAGGGGTTAATAGTGTGGATTGTGGAAACATTATGTTGTTGTATTAGTTTTTCATTTTATGATGTAATGTAAAACTTATGAATTTATCTAGTGTTTCCAAGGCTACTAAACCAATCGGTCTTTCGAGATTTGATCTTTCTTGCGATCATGCCAATGTTATGTAATAATGCACCGACTCTGGGTAACTGGGGTCGGGGCGTTACAGTTGGTATCAGAGGGAGGTTTAGTACAAACCTTGGAAGCTAGATTTAGATAAACTCTGATTAGAGCACGTAGACCTAAGATGAACTTTGAGGATTAGTATAGAAGAACTTCCTAGAATTTTGGTATTGTAGAGATTTTGTGAGTTTTCCGAGCAATACATCCCTGTCTGGATACGAGCAGGTAGAAGCAGCTCTGGCACAGATGTACCTAGGGGTAAAACCCGAAAACACCGCTTTGAGCTAGACTCGAACGGGAACTGGTGCACGACAACGGGCCTTGCTGCACTCTTGGTTACGACACTCCCGGGGGATATGCTTAGGATAACTCTCATTTTCTTTACAAATCATTATGAAGGGTTTATGAGTATATACTTCCTCAATGAAAACATTTTTATGATTATGGATTATATCCATAAATAGTTCAATTTATGTTAAGTGTTTTATAAGTATGGGATTATGTATTTTGATTCATAAACTGATCTAGTGTATGCCATTGTTTAGAAATGGCGCCCAGTAGAAGAAATGAGAACTCCAGAAATTCACATGATCCAGAGAGAAGGAAGGATCATATCTTTCATGGTATTAAGCTAGAATTTATAAGAGGAATAGTCTCCCATGTATTATCATCATGTGAAGAAAATAATATCATGTGTTGATAAGATAAGTAAAGAGTTTACTGAGTCATATGGATTTGAAGGGAAGCAAGAGAAGAAAAGGATGGAAGAGAGAAAGATAGATAAAGGGATGAGAGAAAAGAAGAATTTTCCCATATGTGGTAACTGTGGAAAGAAACACCCTGGAACTTGCCTGAAAGGAATGGGAGTTTGTTATCAGTGTGGAGGAAAAGGGCACAAAGTACATGACTGCAAGGGTAAGAAAATGGTTTCAAATGTACAATGCTTCATTTGCAAGGAGTTTGGACACTATGCAAACCTATGTCCCAGTCATCAGAATATGCCTCAAATGATGTTATCGGATAATAATCAAGTTATGATACTACCACAGATGAAGAGGAATGATTAGAGTTCTTATGTTGATTATGTCAATTGAGTGTTGTATCAATAATGTACTTGTTACAATAATCATGGAGTATATAAGGATTGTACTGCAGTACTATTTCATTAAGGACTTGAGATTGTGTGGAACAAAGGAAAGTGACTCAATAGCAGGATAAATTTTTGGAAAATATATTGTTGAGAGAATGATAAATCATAATATAGTTCTGATACTGAGGTAGTGATTTTGGAATAATATGTGATTGTTTTGGATAAATTATATTGGATATTCTTGACTACCCTGGAACTGATTAATGATTTGTATATTCCATCATTGTTGGGGTTTAAAACATTTTTTGGATTAATTAAGTATATCCAGCTTTCTATATGGAATAAGGGAGCATGAATGTAATCAATAAGGAATATGGTAATTCAGGATGTTTCGGTGTATTAAAAGAATACATGATGAAGGTATTCATATGCTATTACGGGGTAAAAAGGTTCTACATTATGTTTACCTCACTTATAAATGTTGGACTGTGAGTTTGGATAGAGGTATTTTGGATAGTTCTAGTTTGGATTATTTTGGATTGCCATAAAAGGACAACCCGGAGGTCGGGCGGCAACCCGTCACGTCCGGCAAGGCTGCGAGACTTGAACCCGCAACCGAAGGGCGACAAGGGTGTATCACCTACCACTGTCCCAAGAAATGTCCTGGATTAAATAATATCTGGTAGATGAATTATAAATTCGTTTATTTTGAAACCCTATATGAATAGTATAAATAGAATTTTTTTTACGAGTGAAAGATGAGTTTGTGGTTGAAATTTATTAATGGATAAAACTCTAATTATAAAGTAAGTATATCTCCTTATGATCTTAGCCAATCTCATAAATAAATTCTTCAACATTAAGAAAAGCAACTTAGAACAAAAATGTTTTCCTAGATGGTACCTTAAATCATCACTAATTTATGGCTTTGGGATTGTTGGCCTTTTCATAGCCATGTTCTGTACCACTCTCCATCAGATAATTGATGGTTAGATTTCTCTTCCATATCCATATTTTCCTACATGGAACCCTAGTATGTGTTATTTTTGGTAATCTTCATACTTTCGACTCTTTATTTTAAATAGAGGCCTCGTTAATTCATTTTTCGATGTGGGATTTCAACTAAGATATTTTGAAACGTCAAAAATGTGTTATCCCAATACCCTATATTTTGTTGAACTGATGGTACTTCAAATCATCATAGATTGATGAGTTTAAGGACCTCAATTATACACTTGTTTGTGATTGATGACCTCAATCACTACCTATAAATATTTACGTTTTTCCTCCAATTATATATCTCTAATTGCCACCAATGTTCTCCTAATCATGATCATAATTTGGTGGTGACCCTTTCATTTCTCTTTTCCTCATATTAAGACTAAATTTTAGTAACCCAATTTCCGATGTGGATTTTCCCACAAATATATTATCTATTTTCAACCTTTTATTTTCGAAGAACAATTTCAAATTGCGAGGATGCAATTTATTGAAGGAGGGGAGAATATAACACCCCAAGATTTCATAGTGTGTTATTTCTTCAAAATAATTCAATAACTTTCACTACAAGCAACACCGAGTTCAATTACACCATGACTTACCAAAAAAAAGCCATTAAAAGAGGTCATGAATAGAATTAACTACATTTTTAACTTTATATAATCCTTATAATTTTAGAATCCATATTATGAGTTTCTTAGTCATAATGCAAGAACAGATTCATTTTCAGTATTGCACTTTTATCAACTTTTGATAGTGAAACCTTTTTAAATACAATATTTTAAACTTTTTGACTAAATGGAGACATCAAAAAAATTTAAAATGAAACATCCCAAGCTTCCATGGTACGCTTTCCATTGAATAAAACAGTAGCGTGTGTTGTACGCAACGTCGAGTTTTAACACACACCACAACCGATCAAACTAGCCGTTATGAATAGTAATACCTACTTTTTGACATTATATATATTTTATATTTGAAAATGGACTTCATTTTTGGATTCGTAATATCGAATTTAGCCTAAGGTGAAATTTTGGTACATTTCGGATAACTTTCATATTTTGATGAATAGTGAAAATTACTAAATTTTAATTAAAAACAACTTTTTTAATCAAAATAATTAATAATGATAAATTATGAATTTGAGTGGTTTTAAAGTATATTTAGAATATATTTTTACCGTTTAATATAATGCTGGTCATTGGACATAATTTTACAATTAAACCGAACATAAACAAGTGTCAATCTTTTGATAGTTATTACCTCTTAAAAACACGCTTTTTGTTTTGACAGCGGGAATTAATTTTAAATTAATTTCTGCCACTTCTGTGTTTTGAATTTAGAAAAATGGATTCCATATTTGGAATCAGGATGTCCAAATTGTGTAAATAGGTAACTTTTATTTTTAGACATTTTGAATAATTACTGTGGTAAATATTTTATTTACCATGGTTAAGGGTAAATCCGGTAAATAAGGGTTACAAAATAATATTATAATAATACCAAATTACCCTAAAACGTGTCCTAACCTTATTGGTGGACACATACCCGACCATGAGCATCCTTGGGTCAATTTGGGGACCCCTTGGAGCCACCTGTATGTGGTAGGGACACTTTATATTAATAAAGTTAAAATAAAAATAAAAATGGCATAAGATTACATCTTTTATAAGAACAATTTTTACAGAGGGTTATACATGTTGGATTTTCGATTATAAATATTCCTTAGAAAGCTAAAAAGATTTCCTACATAATGATATTTTATTTATAATTTTTAGACATCAAAAAATTGAAATTATTAATGACACAATAATGATGCAATGTTTACCTCATTAATAAATCATTTAAATAAATAAGATTATAATGATTAAAATATTATCTAAAACCTGTCCAATTCTTATTGGTTGATGTTATTTAGAATATGAGTCATCTTATCTTCGACCTCAATGATTTTTGGACCATTATAAACCGAATATAATTATATTATAAAGTAATACTTTCACACTTTCCTAAAGATCCCCTCTTCTCCCTTATAAAAGGAGACCACTTCTACTCATTCCTCACACCTCTCAAGCCACTTGGCTCGTCCAAACACTGCCCAACTAATCTCCCCACATCCCTCTCCTCCTCCTTGAAGCTTCCCCATAGGCAGAAAGCATTTCAAGAAGTCCTTTGGTTCCAACCAAAGTGAGTTACCTAAATTAAAGGTAACGATTTCTCTTAAATTATTTTCATTTATTTTGCTTCTTCAACCCCCAAACACTTTTTATTTCCTTTCTTTTGTAACAACACCAGTATCCTCAATATACTAGGATGTTGTTATAAGAAGGATTCAAACTAAACATACACACAACTCCATCTAATGGATGATGAACATAATGTTTCTGTGGATGGCAAACTAACGCCTCACGAAACGATGATTGTTCAAATACATCTTACCGCCTCTCATGGTGGCCATTATGATGGCACTGTAATTAAATATGATATTAATGATATATATTTTATATATAAGCTTCTGTAATTCCATTTTATTTCATACCATTATTCGTTTCATGTTGTATATACATACGATAATTTCATTTGAGGAAGTGTGGACTACCGCCCCCTTAAAATGATATGACTCGTTCATACCACACATGGAACGTATAAAGGATGGTGTTAATGAACTTAAGCAACATGTATAAAATATTATATTATACTGGAATATTAATATACCTATGTATCATTTGTATTCGATTCTTTTAAAATAAAAATTAAATGGAAGTAGCGTTCGTGCGTACGTACGGACTACCGTCTCCACGAACGCGATGAGATTCATTCTCCATCGTATCCATTCAAGTATAATTATCATTTGATGATTTAAAAATGATGTTTAAGGACTTGATACCATTCTGGATTTGAATAATATACAACTTATCCTTTACAAACATGTCTTACGTAACAAAACATACAAAAGCAAACAAGTAAGTTCACACCCGAAACAGCGATAACACTAAGATATTATTATCAAATCAATATTAAAAGATCATATATGATATCATATTAATGTATATGATTCTTGTATAATTTAATAACAATTATTTCACCATTATACAGGAGGTTAACCTACCCCAACCAAGGAAAAGTACAAGGTAAGGGTTATTTCACAATCTCTTCATTATCCGAGGTTGTTTATACGTAATAATCTACTGGGATCACTTTATCATCCACATCCATGTTTCTTAAAAATGTATTTCAAAACATTTTTACTATTTACTAAAATATGATTTAAAGTCATTTATACCCTTTTTGACTTTTATAAGTGGTTTATAAAGGAATCTTTCCGGCATTTTCAAAACAAGGTCCTTTTTAACCTTTTCGACAGAATTGAGGTAAGAATGTTTTTTTAACTTATACGGCGGGTGCGGTTATTTTACGCCGTTATAAAATCTTCAAAGCTTTCCTTACAATCTTATAAGAATATTTTCAAAGAAAATGTTTTATTTTATATGGATCTTAAATGATTTCAAAATAAAAGGAGATATTTCTTTAAAAAGATTTTTGATTTCATCTATGTCAACATCCTTTGATGGATTTTAAAATTATTTGAAGTTGATTTATTATGATACAAAACTTCTATATTGTATTGAAGGTTTTGTGATATGTTTGACTATGGATGTGCTATTTTTTATACCATTCATAGTTTATGGTGAAGTTATTGACATTTCGTATACTAGTTTTAATACGAATGTTTATGTTATGTTTAAACCTTTTCATATGGGAATGCATTGGACTTAATAAGTGACGGGTGGAGCCCGCTATAGCTCCTCGATGCATCGGTAGGTCTCATGAGACAAACTAGTGTCTTGGTACAAGGCCTTGACAAAATCTTATTTGTAGTCTTGGCACGAGGCCTTGACTATGTGGTTATGATAGTCTGGAATTATGCATTCCAACATTATGAAAGTGGTTATTGATTATTGCATGTGATTATTCGATTAGTAGAATATCCATGTGAATAAGTAAATGGAATTATTTCATTTTTACTTTTGCCCTACTATGTTGAAGTTCAAGTTTAAAAGGCTTTTGTTTTAGTAATGCATTGCCTTAAATGTTTATTCTTATTTATGAACGTTTTCGCTATATTGTTATCCTTACTGGGCATTTGAGCTCACCCCTTTTCTATGTTTTATTTTTCCCAGGATGTGAAGAAGTAAGTTATGAATGACCTGCAGGGATTTTATGAGGGGTTAATAGTGTGGATTGTGGAAACATTATGTTGTTGTATTAGTTTTTCATTTTATGATGTAATGTAAAACTTATGAATATATCTAGTGTTTCCAAGGATACTAAACCAATCGGTCTTTCGAGATTTGATCTTTCTTGTGATCATGCCAATGTTATGTAATAATGCACCGACTCTGGGTAACTGGGGTCGGGGCGTTACACGAACAATTGCCCTAAGCTGATGGTTGTCAAAGGAAATCAAAAAAAACCCCTAAGGCAACAAGGAAGGGATTATACTATCACTACTACTAAGGCGGAGCTGAAAAATGATGTGATGATAAGTACGCTTGTTATTCATTAAAGAATAGAAAACGTACTATTTGATTCTGGTTCTATGCATTTTTTAATATCTTTCATGTTTAGTAGAACAATTCAAACACCACCTCAAAATTTAGAGGAAATGTTGTCTCTGAGGACAACTAATGAGGAAATTATTGTATCCATGATTTATTACTCCACCCAGGTTAATGTTTGTGGACTAAACCTCCCAAGAAATCTTGTCATACTTCCTTTAGTGGAGTTCGATGCTATCTTTGGCATGGATTGGCTATCTTTGTACAAGGCCCACATAAATTGTTGGGAAAGGGAGATCAATTTTCATATCGTGAAGTATCCTCCAGTTCTTTACAGGTGTGAGAAAGAATATGAGTATCCTTTAGAATCTTTCTCTTATGTTTAGATACTTCTTCTTTATGAGAAAGCCTCTCTAGCTCAAATGATTGGGACAAAGGAAAGAATCATTCTTGATGACTTTCCCATTGTGATATATTACACTAATGTATTCCCCCGAAGGGTTTTTTAGTATTACTCCTGACCGAGAGGTTAGGTTCTCAATTGAACATATCCCTAGATCTCCGACAATTTCAAAGACACCTTACAGAATGGCCACTGTAGAGCTAGAAGAGCTGAAAATGTTGTAACAGGATAATATGGAGAATGGTTTTATATTCCCAAGTGATTCACCGTGGGGTGCTTCACTCTTCTTCATCAAGAATAATGATGGATAAATGTTCATCTCCATTCTTTATCTTGAGCTCAAAAAAATCACTATAAAGATCAAGTATCCCTTTCCACGGATATATGACTTGTTTGATCAGCTTTATGGGGCCTGTTATTTCTCTAAGGTGGACCTTAGGTCGGGATATCACCAACTAAAGGTTAGGAAGGAAGGTATTCCCATGACTACCTTACAGACGAGGTATAGACACTATGTTTTCATAGTGATTCCCTTCAGACTCACTAATTCTCTAGAAATTGTCATGGATTTAATGAATAGTGTCTTAGATATTACCTTGACAAATTTGTGGTGGTCTTTATTGATGATATTCTAATATAATCCTAGGGTAAGGAGGGACATGAAGAGCATTTGTAAACTATGTTAAAGACTTTGAAAAGGGATAAGTTGTATGAAATGTACAATAAATGTGAGTTATGGATGGAGGATATATCATTTTTGGGGCGTGTTATGATCAGGAAAGGTATATATGTGGACCCTTCCAAGACAAGGGAAATTGAAGAGTGGATGAGGATGACTTCTTTAACAGAGATCTGAAATCTTTTAGGTCTAGATAGGTATTATCGATGATTTGTGAATAACTTTTCATGATTGTCAAACCTAATGACCAAGCTGAAATAGTAGAGAGTAATGTTCTTCTGGACACATGAATGTGAAGATTGTTTCAAGGAGTTGAAAAAGGGGCTTATCAGTGCACCGATACTCAAACTCCCTTCAATAAGAGAACTCTTTGTTGTCTATAGATATTCTTCTAAGAAAGGATTAGGTGGTGTTCTATTGAAAAAAGATAAAGTGATCGCATATCCCTCAATGCTGCTGAAAATCCCTCAGAAAAACAGTCCCATGCATGATTTGAATTTGGTGGTTGTGATCTTTGAGTTGAAAATATGGCGGCATTATCTCTATGGGAAAAAATGTGAGATATATACTAACAACAAGAGTCTCAAATATATATTCACAAAAATAGTGCTTAATAAGCGCTAGAGAAGATGGATAGAGCTCATCAATGGTTATGACTGCTCAATCCACTACCATCATGCTACAAAAAACATGGTGGTTGATGCTCTATGTAAAAATGATATTGCATCTTTATCAATGTTTAGAATTGAAAAGGATCTGATCTTCTTAGATTTGTAAATGATGGTCATGGGAATCATTAATGGAGGAACATCATCAATCTTTTCTCAAATGATTACTCAACCATCCCTCTTGGAAAAAATAAAGGATGCTCAAAGAAAGGATGTGGAAATTCAGAAAAGGGTGGAAGTTGATAAAAATGGGAAATCCTCCTATTTCAAAATTAATGAGGAAAAATTTGTAAGATTTGGGAAAGGATTATGTGCACCATCTGATTCAGAGATAAAAAAGGAGCTATTGAATGATTCACATAGCATGACCTTCTCTATCTATCTTGGGAGTACCAAAATGTACTGTGATCTTCGAGAACCCTTTTGGTGGCATAACATGAAGAAGGAGATTATAGAATATATATCAAGGTGCTAGGTATGTCAGAAAGTTAATGGTGTGTGACAAAAGTCCAAAGGTATGTTACAAACATTTCTCATACCCATGTGCAAATGGGAAAATGGTAATAGGTAATTTGTCACGGGACTCCCTATGAAGTCTAAGGGAAATAATATGATATTGGTTGTGGTTGACCGATACACCAAGACATAGAATTTCATCACTAGTCGAAAGGATCTCTTGCTTGAACAACCTGCAATGATATATGTGAAGGAAGTGGTGAGACTGCATGGTGTTCCACTCTCAATTTTCTCTGACCATGATCCATGTTTAACTTCTAAATTCTGGAGGAGCCTTCATCATTCTTTGAGCACTGAATTAAATTACATCACGACCAATTACCCCCAAACCGATGGCCAGTCTGAATGAACTATTTAGATGATTGACGATATACTTAGAGCCTTATCTCTTGAATTCAATGGTGTATGGAATCAACATATCACATTGGATGAGTTCTCAAACAACAATAGCTTCCACTCAAGTATTTAGATGGCTCCATATGAAGCTCTGTATGGAAAGCAATGTAAAACTCCAACCTGTTGGGATGAAGTTAGAGAAAAAAGCAATATGGAACCGGTCTAGTTCAAAAGTTGATAGAGAAGGTTCAAGTCATCCAGACACACATCAAAGATTCTCAAAGTCGGCAAAAGAGCTATGCTAACAACTGTCAAAAGGACTTGGAGTTCAACATTGGAGATAATGTCTTCCTTCGAATATCTCCATGGAAGAGAGACATGCGATTCGGGAAGAAAGGGAATATATGCCCATGGTATATTGGCCCCTTTGAGATCCTTGACAGCATAGGAGCTGTGGCCTTTTGGCTTGCACTTCAACTGAATATGGCTCGAGTTCATGATATTTTTCACGTATCATTCTCGAGGAAGTACATACCTGATCCCTCACATGTACTAAACTCAGAGCCGATGTAGCTGGAAGATGAAATCTTTTATGAGGAGCAGCTAGTAATGATTCTAGATTGGAGAGATAATGTTCTACGCAACAGGAAAACCCATCTTGTCAAAGTGTTGGGGAGGAACCAAAAGTTTTAGGATGTAACTTGTGAACCAGAAGAGGCAATTAATGAGAAACACCCACCCATGTTTATGTAAAGTGAAATTTTAGGTGCAAAATTTTTTAAGGGGGGAAGAATGCAATAACCCAATGATTTTCAATGGAAATTCCATTCTTATAATCATGTCATTAAATCACATGAAAACACAACATATTGAACTACTATATTATATGTGACCTTTAAACATATGTTTTCACTTATGTGTTGCGAATTTTTAAAATCTAACATACAAAGTTGTGTTCAAGATGTTTTTTGGAGTCAAATAAAACAAAAAAAAGTTTTTGGTGAATAGTAACCTACCATAATGATTAGTTACATAACCTTATGAATAGTGATATACCCTAATTAATAGTAACCTTACATATGATAGTATAAAAATAATATTCATGTGAAATTATGATGTACCTATATTTTAGAATAAGTAAATGAATGTTTTAAAACGTGTTTTTTAATAATATTTTATGATTTTAATTTAAATATTAAAGTAATCATATTTAGAAAATTAATATTTAAAAATGGACATTATTTTTGGATTCCAAAAATCGAAAAATGGTTAGGGTGAATTTTTGGGATTTTTCTGAAATACATGAATTTTCAATGAATAGTAGAATCCAATAATTCACAATAAATGCTAAATAATGGATTAATTGAGTCATCAATGATGTTATGCTGATGTAAGCCCACTTATTTCAGGATCACATGATAAAAATAACTATTTTTTCTCATAGAATACTCACTATTACTTGTGTTGGGATGAAATAATAAATTAATGATTTTAATAATATGAAATCCCTCCTCTCCTCCACTATAAAACCCCACTTCACTACCTCTTCTCGCTACTCCTCTCAAGCCGCGTTCTTTGCCATTATTCAGCCCAAATCTCTCCCCAAGGTCCTCCCCCATGTCAACATGCTTTCAGCCTCCTCAAAATACCAAAACATCCCCCCTTAAGAGGTTCTCAACAGAGAAAGTCTCAAAAGGGAAATTCATCTTCCTAATTTCTTCTTTTCTTTTAAGTTCTTTTGTTTTTTATTTCATGCCTCACATACTTTGACCATAATAGTATAAAAAATACTGTAAAAAACATGTACTAGAATTTCTTCATGATAGTAATATATTTCATTATCTTCTCTTCTTTCCCCACCCTTTTATTTGAAAGAAATGAAAGCACCATTTGAGATGTGCTTATTTATCACATTCAAGGACAACGATTTATCAATTTCTATTATTGTATTCAATTATGGTCATGAAACCATTTGTGTTATGGTTGAGCCAGATTATTATATATGTAATATATCCTATTTTTGGTTCTGTAATCCTTTCGTACAAATGGAAATAAGTAATAAAGAAAAACACAATATTTGAAATCAAATCCACTGATTAACATAAATGGTTATCACTATGGTTATATATATATTAATTAGACATTACTCTAAGAAACCTAATTAAAATTAAAACTAGGAAATTTTCTGGATATGATGTAAAGAATATAACTTCAATTCTAGACAACCACTTTCATCTTGCATATAATCCAAACTTGAATATAAGTGAACCGATCTTTTAAAGCCATGTAAACAAACGAGCCCTTTCAATGAAATTGAACCTTATAACTAATCAAAAAGGCTTTGAATGAACTAAAAAGGTTTATAATAAATATATTGAATATATTAGAGGTTCTGTAATTTTTAATTAATAAGCCTAATTTTTTTATTTAGGTCGTTAATAACAAGTGGAGAACACCCATAGATTTAATGTAAGGGATCCTCCCCTTTTCACTATTAATCATGATTGTTCTCTATGCTATGCCTTTTTGTGAAATACCAAGTTATGGGGTATTTTTATTCCCCTTACCCATACATCCCTAATGTTTTATAAGTGGTTATAAACCCATTATCTCTCTCATCATGCTCTCTTAGATACACCTGAGAGCATGTCGATTAACCATAATGGATTCTACCCGAACTTCCTTTATCCCTTCACGATGCTCTATCATTCTTTTTATCAAAATATAGTTGTATTTTATTTTTTATGTATAAATTCAAAATTATGTTTATATGCTCCAAACGCATGTTCTAAGATCCATCTCACAGACTCTTTCAGGGATATACATTCTTTTATGTGAATCTCTTCTCGATACTTCCCAATAATCACACTCGATTTAAAGGAACATCCCGAAATTTTACCCAGTTTCATGTTCACTATATCTTATGTTTTAATAAACAATTGTATTTGTAAATTTTGTATTTTTTTATGAAATCCTTCTTGGTTCAATTTATTTTTGATATAAAATAATGTAATCTGTACTATTTTAAATTCTCTATAGTAATATCCTTAAAACTACACATTAATGATTTAATGCTAATGTCTCTCAAATACATTTCTTATGTGATGTCACTTATATTTGTTACCACCTACCATGTTTTATGCCTAAATTGCCTTATGAACATCCATTTATGTTCTAATCCATTTATTTTATGGACACTATCATGATACACTCATTGGTTATGCTTTTTATATTGATTGTGGTACCCAATTCTCTCCATTGGTAACCGTATGTTTATGAACAATTGATTATGTATGATTACTCATGTGGAAAAAAGATTTATATGGTAATAATATTTATTTAGCATGAATATTCAAAAAAATGGTGACATGGGTGTGCCCAGATAGCCCTCCAATGCATTGGGTAAGGATACGTCTCATGAGATGTGATGTGAATCAAGATTGGCAGTTAGCCTTGACCCGTGCTGAAATGGGAAATAGGATTGGGGGTTAGCCATGACCCATACTAACAATATGTTTAATGATTCTGACACATTTATATGATTCCATGTTTATATGATCACATGCTTATATTAAATGATTTCATAAGTTTCATGCTTTGGATATCATTATGTCATGCCTTCTAACTCATGGTCTTGAGATGTATCCTTATGTTCATTCCCTTACTGGGAATTTTTAGCTCATACCTTTGTTCATGTGGTCCCCAGGGTACCCTAAGCAGATGTAAGGGCTCAATGGAAGTTAGAAGGACTTTATGGAGATTAAATAAATAATTTTTTTTATCCCCGTGTTTTTTGTAAAATGTACCTAGTCTTCCAAGACACTAGACTTAATGATCCTTGGTTTATACTCTCATGATTAATTATGCATAAAATCATGAAATATTTTATGTAAAATGCTCAGGTCACTATACATATCATTAAATTTTAGTTTCAATAAAAAATAGAGTGACGTTTTGTATTTCTTATTTTCCAAAATTAATATAACTTCATCAATCAGAAATGTTTTGAATATGCTGACTATATATTACATAATTAAATTTAAATTACTAAAAAATATAAAAAAATTATAAAAAATAAAAATTTTATTAGAATTTTAAAACATTATCCCAATAGTTTAACTATATATCACACATTTTCCCTTAGAGGGGTGAAAAAAATAACTATGGTTACAATTCAAATTGAATAAAAGGGTATGTTTAAAAAAAATTAGAACTACCTGATCCCGAATATAAAATATAATTTTAATATTTAATAAAACTTATAGATAATCATTATAAATTATATCTATAAATTCATCGAACCCAATATTTTTATAAAATACTATTGGAAGCATAAAACACGATTTATTTCTTTATCATGTCTTTAAATAACATTATATGAATGTTAAATAATTTAATTGAATATAGAATATTAAATTCAATAAATAATTCCCCAATATCAAATATTTTAGTTATTTAAATTTAAACACATTTACCTCATTAATATGGTTTTCTTAAAAGAATCATAGTTTTTTTATTCTTTTCATATATAATTAATTGTAAACAAATGATTTGTTTTTTATATATGTGAACCATACATGTTAATAATTTAGTTATTCGAAAACATACTTTCCATTCAATTTATTATATTATAACTATAATATTATATAAAGATATTTTAAAAATATATTGTGAACCATTTAAATAGGACATTTCATGTAACACGAACTATCAATGGGAAAAAAATAAAAAGATATATATCATAAATTGTTGAGTGAATACATTACATCCTCCCCCTTTATAATTTATTTCTACATAGAAATTTTTTGACTATAATTCACAAAATTGAGAATATCATACTTTCATTACATCTTATATTCCCTATTTTTCTTATTCAAATTTATGATTTCTCTATATAACATGAACTCAATGAGTAGTGTTATTTCGATGAACATTATATATATGTTCCATGAAATCTACCTGTTATTATTGATATAAAAAATAATCCCCCCATACAATAAAATACAATTAATTTACATCGTAGTTACTATTTCTCTACTAATTTAAGAGAATACATGGAATGATTCTTGAAAATGAATGAGGTTAAATAGAAGTGCCAAAAGATTTGATACAAACACTACTCGATCAATAATCTCCTTAGGGAAAATATACCTAGGGTTAAAAATATATTTTTATTTAACCACAAAAATTTCATTTATGTAAATGTATATAGAAACGTGGTCTTAGAAAAAATATGACCCAATACCTCATATATGATTATGATCATAGCTTATCTTTCAACTCATAGATGGCCTGATTTGTTTTTGGTTGGATCTGAATTAGTCTAAAATTATCTTATCTAATTTAGTTTTGAATTTATTGTATTCTCTAAATTATCCCAAACATGATGGATTTATAAAATTCATTCAACATAGGGCCTTATAATGATAAATTTAAATTCTCAACATAAATGTGTTATTGTAATAAAACATTTAATGGGTGATATATTGATCATTAGTACTATCAAAATCCATAGAAAAAATAAAAAACCATTTCTTATACTGTTTAAAGTCTATATAATTCTGAACATCTATATAATGATTATTATAATGTAATGAATGTCATATTTGTATCAGGATTTTATTGAATACTTCTCCATAAAAAAAAGTAAAACATAGATCATAATGATATACAATAGAGTGGTGTACTCCACTATTCTTTTAAAATACATTAATATAAAATATTTAGAACTTATCAAGTATAAAATAAATATTAATGGATGTAATGTTTGATAACATTTTATCATTTAATTATGAACATTTACAACTAAAATAGCATTACATCCTTTATATTTTCTAGCTAGTCCAATGATAAAATCATTCGTGATATTTTCACAATTATATACTATACCAATATTTTTTATAAATAAACAAATAAATATACAACTATGACTTATCCTGTTGACATACTGTGAAATGCTATATATACTTTATCATATATCACTTCATGATTTGCATCTTTAAATAATCTTACAAATAAAATATATCAGCATACATACAGAATGAATTGAAAATCATGTTCTATGATATTCATCCAACAACTCCATATTTATATATTTTATTGAGAGAACATGTACAAATTTTATTATATATATCATTCCATCGTAATAATGGTTGAATATAGGGATATTGTTTTGGTACACTAATATCTTCCTTCTTGGAAAATTATATCCCCAAATGGATATATGGTTGAAATTTGAATTGACAATGATGTGGTTTCTAACCATCCAACAGTTTTATATATCCATACATTTCAAATTGAGTAATATTAGATATTTTTTGATCTTCTCCTTGTATAAGATTGGTTGAATATATTCCCTTTAAGGATTTTCAACCCAATTCAATTTCCCACAGTGGTAATATATTAAGTCATTATAGTCTTTAATCAACACTAACTATATTAACTGGAAAATATTTTTTCATTTATTAGTGAATATATATGCAAATAATTTATTATTAATATAGATCACATATTTATATATAAATATAATTCTCCCATATAATTAATTCAAACATTACCAGAAATAACTCCAAATTAAGTGTTGGGAAATTTTCCTACGATCCATCAACTACACTGATCCATAAATTATTACCATATCATTATTCATTCGAATTTATAAGATTATTTTATATTATGAATAAATACAGATCCAAAACCATTCTACAATATATATTACTATATTTAGTATTGTATTGAATAACATTCTATTTAGTTCATCAAACTGTTCATCACATCTCTTTGTCAAAAGGAATGTGGCCACCATCAAAATTAACATGGTAAGTTGATTAGTCTTTTTTGAGATATTTTCTATAAATCATTATTAATATCCTTTAAAAAACAAAATAATTTATATCCCAGTCTAAATGGTTGGTATATGACAATATTAAAAAAAATAATCATTGATGGATATGTAAAGATAGCCACTCTTGATATTTTACGACCCAAAAATTATATTTTTCTGAAGAAAAAAATCAATATTTTTAAATTTTTGATAAAACTAATCCTTCAATAGGGTATTTAGTAAAATCCACATCCGATATTAATTTTTTAACATAAACATTAAATACATAAAAATATTTTCTTTAAATACTACCACAAACATATCTTAATAATCTATAATGAATCTCTAAATTAAGACCCTAAATATATAAGTGGGATTAGTGAGAGAAAATGGAACCAATATATATTCATAGTTTCATTACATTGTATGAAATTATATCTAGGTTATATCCTAATTCAGGACCAATAATAAATTATGTACAAAAATTATATCAGAAATATAAATCTATTTATCACTATGCTATTGATCAAGAAAAACATAAATATAATGAAAATGATATTAATTATATATTTTGATCATGTTATATCCCTTATTATTAATTTATAGAATCATTGATACATCATTATGATTAACAAGAATAATATGTTAAACCCATTGTGATAAAATAGGATGAATAAATCAATTTTTAAGATTCACTTGGAGATGCTACTTAAATTTATGTAACTCAAATGGGTCCATTGTATATAAATAACTTGAAATTATTTTACAACCATGTAAAAGTTCTATTAAAAACTCAACTTCATGATTTTTCGGAAGTCTATGATTCTCTTCCAAAAACCCCAAATTAATAATAGGCATATCATAATTATTGTGTTTCTCCAATTTAGTATGAGATAATAACCCATTTTGTATAGGAATCTGGACCCATAATATTGATGTTATATTCATTTTAATTTAATTTCTATTGTAGAACTGAAATATATTTGTCAGATTTTCTAGCTTATCAGTCATGGAATTTCATCACTATAATTTTATTTCAGAGTATTTTATATAAAACTAATAATTTCCTAGAATAACATAGAATTTAACTAGTGGGAAAATAACATAATTAAAAATAACTACATTCTCAAAAACATTAACAACACACTAATAATATAAATGTGTTTTGATCATTAGCCCATTAGGTGTATACACTACTATTTCATTATATATTTATTATAGTGGAATAATTATACCCTTAGAAAAATGTTCATATTAAAAAGAGTGGGTTTATCTAGTATAATATAAGACAATATCAATTCTATATTGATAGAAAAGTGACACTATTACCTATTTGTTATCACACTCCGCATCTGCAATAGTGATTTAAGGATATTTCCCATTATCTATTGGATTATTAGCTTACTGATGTTTATCATCATCATTTTCCATTATGCTTGAAAACTAGTTATCAAAATTCCAATAATCATTTCATTTGAAACAATAGATTTGTGGATGGATCATTGTGTTGAGTTTATATGTTTTTCTTCCACTGGATAGTCACTTCACATCAATTTTTAATTTGATTACCTAATGACCATACATTCCAACTTCAACTAATGTACCAATCTTATAAATAATATTTCATCCAAAATTCATTCCACTATTAAAGACTACATGATTTCTAATTGTCAACTTTATATAGTTTTTTGGGTTTCCCTTGAATTACATCATTATTTTCATTTCAAAAGCATGAAATTGATTGGGAACTCAAACATCCATTTCCACCATGATGTACTATTTAAATATAACTTCATTTAAACTTAAGTATTTTATGGATGTAAACATTTATAGATTGGTTTTCATATAATTAATAATCAATTGTCCTTACATTCATGTTAGATAGTAATCATAGAAGGGTTCCTTCCATGTCCTGAATAATTTCCAAAATAGAAACTAATGAAATCGTAGTCATTATAATTTTTTTCAAGTAATTACTTTACCAATTTCATATAAATAATATGATGATTGTACTTATTGAAATTTTTCTAATAAACTCATCCCACTACATTGATTTAGTATCTTTCATTTTATAAATTTTCCATGTAATATTCAATAATTACTAAATCACCTTTCAAATGATAAGTATATATAATAAAACATTCAAGTTAAAAACATGGAAGAATGGAAAATATATTTTTTGTGGTCCAAATGTGTTACTCCATATATAATAGATCAGCATACCCATATAATGAAGATGAGTGTTTCCACGTGAATGACTCCACAATACATTGTTTCCTCTAAAACTCACTTGTAATATCAACATGATTCATATAGTATGAGAGTTCTATAAGAATAACCATTATATTATTAATTATATCTCACAAAATAATAGGTATATTAAGAGAAAAATCATTGAATTTTCCATCACATTCAAGAGTAACATGATTCCTTATAAGTCAATCAACTAACTAAAACTGAATAGAGAAGTTTGATATTCAATAATAATTGTGGGAAAATAGATAATCATTAAAACTAATACATATAATTTATAAATAAACAAACATTCTTTTTTATAATTTCTACATTATTTTTAACCATAGTAATAATCGAAAATAAATAAAAAATTATGATGTTATCTTATACATATACTAATCCTAGAGGTTCTCACTACTATTTTGTCCTCTAAGATTCCAAAGGTTTCAAAACCTTCTTATGGTAAAAAAAATTATGACCTATACATTTCATATATAGATATTACATATTATTATATGAATATTAATTAAATAACAAAATGATCTATGTAATAACTTAATTGGTCTAATATATTTTTAAATTTTTATAAATAAACATGTGGTTCACAAGTTAACTACATAATATATCACTATGTTCATCATAATTGGAATCCATTAATAACATATCATACATAATACATTACTTAGAAACATAGGGAAGGGAAACTTAAGAATCAGTGCAGTCATGTTCTCATTAAGGGAAAAGGATGAAGATATCAACCTAAAAAAATAATAAGGGAATGGTAAAAAGAGAATAATATATTAATAACATACATTAGATTTCATAGATCTCAAACACGAATCATGACATTAACCTTAGCAATTCATAAGAAAATAATCATAATGTAATCAAATAATAATGTAAAATGACCTAATTTTGTGCCATATAATTATGAAAAGAAATAAATCTCCATAGTAACCAATCTTCACTACCATGAACATCACAATCTATGGGGTTCCCTCGCTATTCCATCATAGTATTAAATGTTCACATAGAAGACCATCATATTATAATGATTCTCAAATATAACAGGGTATACTCCCCATTCTCTCCATCTTTATCTCTAAATATATCCATCTATACCCATTTCACTTGATAGTTATATATTTCTTGGCCCACCAACCACATAATTTAAACAAAATAGTTATTATCCATAAGATCATAGAGCATTTATCATAAAAATTACCATTTAAAATAAAAGAGACCCATTATCATTTCATCATATAAAACCCATGTAAAAGAATAGGGGTTAATAAACATTTCATCATTTCATCAAACCATAACCCAAGGAAAAGTAACACTTTTCATAATTATTTTATCATAATAAAAAACATACATAAAATGATTTAATATTGTATCACTAATTCATATCCCCATTAAATATATTGAATAATAATAATATATTATTTTAGATGTAAATTTCCTTTGAATGGCTTGTTAGATTATTTATTATTGAAATTAATCATTTCCTTTTTAAATCACTTATTTAAATTATAAAATAAAACATTTATTGAAGAAAATATTCTCATGGAAATATATCTACTATACATTTAAATGATTTATGAAATTATTGAAAGGTAATTATGGTGGTAAATTTTTTTCATACCGTATATGTTAAAAGAAAACACTAAATTTACAATCTTGTTAATAAAAAAACTACATTATTCATGAAATAACATAAATATTTCATTAAACCATTATTTAAAATTGAAATCATTGGTAGTTAATTATTTATAAAATAATAGGAGAATAATTACAACCTTATTGATAACATTGTCTGAAATCATGGATTTTAATGAAAATGGATTTTTAACTAAAGGGATAAATAATATAAGTATATCATAAATTAAATATTTTGGTCTCTCGTGTCTATAGAGAGAGGAAAATGATAGAAAAATATGAAATATAAATATATTATAATAAATGAATAAAATTTATGAGTTTCATGATATATGTACAATAATATTTCATCAATGAAAGTTAATAATATATAATCTTAACATACAATGAGATGTAACATAAAACTCTTACATCATGTGTAACATTCTTTTTTTATGTTTTAACCTAATATATAATAAATATATAATTATTATCAATATATAAAATAATGATTCTTGTATATATTCACCATATATTCCTTACTTATATACATTTACAAAAAAATTACTAACAATTCTTAAAATCACTATTTTGGGGGATACTACTTATAAGGACTCGGCCTTAAACATCACATAATTTTGAGTTAAATCAAGAATTCACATTGAGGATCTTTTTAGGTTTATTTTTTAGAGAATTAGGCCTTAACTATTTCATATTAGCTGGAATATTACATGTAGACACTAATACTCATTATAAATATTTTCATAAAATATAAACACTTAAAGAGATACATGTCCAGTTCAATGTTTTTGACAACATGGCATTTCCATGATCCAATCCTTGTCCATATTCGACTTCATGTCATGTAAAAATCATTTCAAAAACTTTGGATGAGAAAAAAGCACAGTAAGGGATACACAAATAGGGAAAAATATTTGTTTTTTTAAAACAACATGTAAACCATGAATACTTTATGATAAGTAAAACTTTTCGCCTTTATTAAGTAATAGATACCCTTCTCTGAATAAAATATCTTTTCTTAACCTTTTGTAATCAAAAGATTACCATAAAACCCATAGAGAGCACACATAACATACGTAGGAAACTTGGGACATAAATTTACATAAATAGAATAACCATATAGTCAAGATCCAAACTTATAACTAAATGGAATAGAAATACATTCGACTTCCATACCCAATTCATTGGAGGTTATAATGTAACAACCCATCCTGGATTCTCACGACACCACCCGTTATTTGGTTTATCAGATAACCCCTGTCAATTTTCCAAAAAACATTATAAATCATACCACATAATACAATCATGAAGGAAAGATAACATTTCCAAATTGTAATAACAATATATCATTTCAAGATATTTATATAATCAAAGCCTTTCCAGAACCATTTTCAACTCCATTTAGAACATTTAATAAAGAGATTTTTGAATCAAAGTGTCCCATACAATTTTGAAAAATTTAAATTAATTATCATTTTTAAAAATTAATATCCCTATAAATAATTCCTAAAATCAATTTATAGAATGTGGACTTTAATGTCAATATTTATAAGAATAAATCTTTAAAACATTTGAATCAATATTTTAGTTAATGTTTTTTCTGAAAAATGAGTGTCGTGTGAATATAAATAATTGAGAAATAAAATTTAATCAGAACATTATAATATCATGAGAATAAATTTATTCTTCATATAATATTCCAAAGGATAGTATAGAAACCATATAATAGTGAATTGGTGCATAACAACAATGAAGTCTCAATAGAATGTAAATTGAGACGTAATCCCTTATAAAAATTGTATCCTTAGATTAAAGATAAATCAATTTCAAAATAATCTGTGACAAATATAAATAAAAACAATATGATTTTATATTCACGGTATATCAGTCAGATAACATTCAAACATTTTTTTTTAAAGACAACACCAATGACTTTAATGTTTAACTCAATGAATGGAAATTTAGTTAAAATTTCTCTTATCAACATCATGTCGATGACTTGAGAATTTATCAATGGAGTGATTATGGGTATCAAAATTATATCCACACAAAGGGGTGTGGAAATTACAAAATAAATAAATAAGCAATGATTCTACACATAATCATAGAATGACATAATAGAGAATTTGAAGATTAACCCAAGGAATGTAAATTATGTTAAAAAGTACCCTTAACGATGTGGTAATTTACGAAACATATACCACATTAAAGAAGGAGCATACAATAAATATTTAAATAACAATAAATTGAAGTATATTTTACAAATAATAATGTAATTCTAAGTACATACACCAAACAAAATGAAACAGTGGAAAACATATCATGAATCTCACAGGAATACAAAATTAGATGAAAACCCCTTAACACGTTGAAATAAATCGAGTAGTATGAAAAAATGTTAATAAACACCAAATTAATCATAGAATAACCTGAATATAAATAAAATAATGATAATATATATCATATGCGAGTACACAATACAAGACATGCAAAAAATAAGTGACGAATAGTGGAAATCTCATGAAATAAAATGTCAGATATGAAACCCCTTTCCTCATGTCCGACATAACTCATTTGTCCCTTGTTATTCCTGAATAATATACATAAGTTAATTTCTAATTTCTTAAGAAACTTTTTTGATTTTATTATTCCTTTGATATAACTTATAGCCTTTCTATAATAATTTGTTAATTATTTAAGTTCATATTAGACATTTTGACGATCTTCGGAACTTGAGTCAAAAATGATATTGTTATAATTACAAATTGTCCATGTGTTCAAAATTCAATTATCAACATAATAGTATTCATGATTTAGATATCATAAATATCATATATATCCATTTTGTATACATATTCATAAAATTACATAAAATTGGGAGATAAAAAATGAAATGCACCATTCATGGAGACGATAAGTCGTACGTACGCATGAACCCTAATTTAATTTCTATTTCATATTTAATGGAATGATAACTTGATGATACATAGATATATTATAATTCCAGAATAATATGATAATATATATATTTATATATGTTTCATAATTTCATAACACCATCCTTTATACATTATATGCATGTCATGAACGAATCGTATCACTTTGAGGGGGCAGTAGTCCGCATTTCATCAAATAAAATTATTGTGTTTACACATATTTGAAAGAATAAAGATATGTTTATAAAATAAAAACTCATAGTAGAATAGAGAAACCATAAACATCATATATGTCATATATAAATACAGTTCCGTCATAATGGCCACCATGAAATGTGTTAGGAGAAGATTGAAAAATCATCATTTCGTGAGGCAGTAGTTCGTCGTCCATAGGAATAGTATGTTCTTTACCCATTAGATAGAGGTGTGAGAAAGTGTAATTTGAATACATCTCATATAAATATCCTATTATATTGTGTATACTGGGGTTGTTATTTAAAGGAATAAAAAGAGTTTAGGGTGTTGGAAATGTAAAATAAAAGAAAATAACATAAGAGAAGACGTTACCTTTAAATCGGGTAACTCTATTTGGTTTGAATAAAAAAATTCTTGAAGTGCTTTCTACCTAAGGTAAGACTTCTAGGTGGAAGAGAAGGATGTATAGAGATTAATTGGGTGGATTTTGGACAAGCCATGAGGATTGAGAGAAGTGAGTAAAGGGATAGAGGTGATGGATATTAATAAAGGGAAGGATGTGATTTTTAAGAAAGTTTGGAAATATTATTTTATTATATAATGATATTCTATTTCAAATAGTCCAAAAAATTAATTTAAAAGATAATATGACCCATTTTTGAAATAAAATCATCTTATAAGTATTGTATAGCTGTTGTATATTCTTTTAATTTTTATAATCTTATTTATTTATATTATTCATTAATGAGGTAAACACTGCATCATTGTTGTGTCATAAATACATTTATTTATTTGATGCCTAAAAATAATGAAAAAATACCATGATGTAGGAAATAGTTTTAGCATTCAAATGACTATTTATAGTCACATAGAAAAATTTTATTACCCAATTTAAAATTGATATACTAATAGATATATGTTAAAGTTATTTTTCTATTTAACATAAATTAATTAATATAATGTGTCATTATCACTCTTATGTGGCTCTATTCAGTCCCAACATAGATCAAAAGACGCCCATTGTAAGAAATTTATCATCTAATATGATTAGGACACATGTTTGGGTAATCTAATATTATTGTAATATTATTTTAAACTAGAACTACCCTATTTACCTCTAACTGTGTAAAATAAAAGTAAAAAGTTCTTATTCACCAAAAATTATTTTCATTATATTGAACCAAATTTTACGTACCGATAACAACCATGTATGTTAGATTTTTGAAAATAAATTTACAGAAGTAGTTAAATTTCATTTCAATGAAAGAGTCAATTTTTAAACTAATATTCATTATTTTCACTATTTTGCAAAAATTGATGTTTTTTCAGAAAAATACCAAAAATTCAGCCTAATATATATTGGATATTCCAAATTCAAAAATCATTTCTGTTTTACCAAATTTAAAACATAGAAGTTTTATTAATTGATTTAAAATTATTTCTTGTTGTCAAATCAAAAAGTGTGTTTTTAAGAAATAATAAATTTCAAAAGATTGACACTTGTTTATGTCCAATTTCAAATTGAAATTACTTTAATTGACCAAAATTAGATAAATCGTAAAAATAAAATATAATTACACTAAAAAACCAATTAAAACGATAATCTATACTTATAAATAAATTATGTTGAAAGGAATTTTTGAATTAAAATGGAGTATTTTTTAATTATTCATTAAAAAAGAATTTTATCAGAAAAATAATAAAAATTTTCCCAAAGTAAATTTTGATGTCCCAATTATAAAGAAGTATTTTCCATCAAATATAATATATAAATGTGACCAAAAATATATATAATTTGGGTTCACCTTAAAAAGGCGGTAAATAGACCTTTTAAAGAATATTAGAGTATTTATCCATAAAATTAGATTTATTCACATTTTAAGACTCAAAAATTTATTGGATAATTGTAAAAACATTTAAAAAAAATTATAATCATATTTTAGTTAGTTATATTCATTCCTACCATTACAACGAATAATCATTAACAACCATTTAAAATAATAATATACTATTATTTTCTAGTATGACTCAACATTTTGTGCAATATAAGACATTCGAGAAAACCAATTTTTCATTTTTGGTACTCCATTGAATATAGAATATCATTTAAAATAAAATTAATATTTAATTCATAATGATGAAAAAATATGAAAATGTCATATTATTTATTTTCCAAGGATGTTACATCTTTCTTCCTTTTTGGAAATTGCATCCTCGCAATTCAAAAATTGGGGTTGGAAGCTTCATTAAAATTCCAACATCTAAAAACAATTCAATAAAACTATGACATTAAAAGAAATAAAGAGAATTAAAAAGGTCTACTGAGACAAAAAATAAAGGGAGTCCATGAAATCATGGATATGGTGGAGGAAAGAACCATCATGTTCTGATGGAGAGTGATAAAAAACATGATTCGGAGAAATTCAACCACTACAAAATCACAAACTTGTTATGGTTTAAATGGTGATTGATTTCCAAGTAGGAAAAGTTAACAGACCATTTTTTTAGTTACTTTTCATAAAGATGAAGAATATATTAATGTGCTTAACTAAAAACTTAAGGAAACATACTTACTACCATGAATACTTTCATTCTTTAGTAAATTTCTACCACACACTCATCTTTTCTCCAAATGATAAGTATTAAAACTATCATAGTCACATTAAAATAACTACAATCAACATCTAGTGTATCTCATAATCAACAAAATATTATGTATATATTTCTCATATCTTTATAAATCAACACAAAAAATGGTTAGTATGAGATTAGATAATTCACAAAAAGGATAATCCATTACAAAAAGAAATACTAATCATAATCTTCAAAATTCAACAAAAAGTACCCAAATTTCAAAAAGACCATTCAATATACAATTGTCCTTAAAATTTATCAAAATAATCCTAACTAATATTGAAAACCAAAACTCATAATGATTTATTCGCATAGTCTTCCATGGTAAAACATAACAATTATCTCCAAATAACATTGACTACTCTTAACACCTCATACTGAAGTGTAATTAACCTAATCGCATATTCCCTTTGATAGGTTAATAATTTCAATTGATAACCCAAAATAATTTTATTCGTGATTCATAAAATCATCTAACTAAAAATAATTAGTCATACTAACCATGGAATTCACGTAGTCCAGTGGTAGGTGATAAATCTTAGTCGCACTGTGGTTATGGGTTCGACTCCCGCAGCTTCGTCCAACATGATGGGTTGTAACACAATCTATGTGTTTTCCTTTTTAAAAACCAATTTAATTTTATAACATTTCAATGAATGAGATAAATTCATCATAAATAACCATATCATATTAAAATCACTATAGATATCTAATAACTTTCATTGGGAATCCCAAAATGTAATAACCCGTACTTTCCACAAATTCAAGGATCATATAAACCAAATTGGTTATTTATAACTATATCCACAAAAAAAATTCTTCGTTGAATTAAATTTTCACATATCAAACATTAGGGTTACTCATAATAGAAAAAATATTCCTAACTATTCCCATCATTAATACATTCAATCATATCATTATCCATAACTCTTCAATTAATACAATTTAGACATCTTAAACATCAAACATCCTTCCGGATCCATTATCCTTGATTTTCCATCTTATTCAATTAAACTAAATTCATAAAAAAACATGAGTAATGTGTAATGATTTTAGTAATTTCAAAAATTGAGCTACTAAATAATTCATACCTTCCCTATTTTATTTTCAGTTTCATCATATTCAATTAGAATGGCATTAAGAATCAGTAAATGTATAATTGTGTGATCCTAATGATCCCTTTCCTGAAACATATTCAAAAGATAAATACATTCATATTGAACAAGAACCCCACATTTATAACATTAAATTGGCCCTCATAAAGAACATCATTCCTTTTCCTGGAGTCAACTAGATACTTCCTTTTTCAATGGATGGTTCTTGCATCATGACCTTGATTACCACATCTGAAAAATATTCCCGTCCCTTTTATGTATTGTTATAATTGTTTATTTGAACATTCTTGAAACATATGTTTTTGAATATACATAGATTTATGATAACTACCTGAACTTCCATATGGATATTTTTCTCACATATACGATTCCATTTAAAAATCACCAAGGTTCATGTGGTAAAACATGAATCCAGATAGTTGGTTAAGAATAACCACATGACTTCTCATTATATCTAAAATATCATTTAGTTTCACATTCAGAAGACCGTCACAATTTCATTTGCATCCATTGTTACTTTGGTGCCTACTATATCCATCCATTTACTAAAACCAAAAAGGTTAGTGTGTTTATATCAGTAAAATCATCATATAATATCTTCTGAGTAGGGTAAATACTAAGATATACTTATTCATGTAATCTTAAACACATTCACTTTATCTAAAAAAATATGAATCTTTCTAAAATCCTAACCATTATGGTTTTTTCACTTATGCGTAATGAACACCCCAACCTATAATGTTATCTAAACCGACCTTTGATACCAATTATAAGAACCCAGCCTTAAACATTATATAATCTTGAGTTAAATCATGAATTCAAATTATAGATATTTTTGGGTTTAGTGTATTATAAAATTAGTCTATAACTATTACATATCACCATGAATATTACAAGTTGACATTACTACTCAGTATCCATTTTTTCATAAAATATAATCTCTTAAAAAGAAACCTGTATAGTTCTATATTTTTGACATCATGACTTTTCCTTGAGCCCATCCTTGTCCCTATTCCACTTCATGTCTAGTGAAAAACATTTCAAAAACTTGGGATGAGCAAAAAGCTTAGTAAGGGATACACAAATAAGGAAAACTATTAGTTTTTCAAAACTACAAGCAAACCGTGAATACATTATAATAAGTAATAATTCTCATCTTTATGAAGTTGTAAATACAATTCTATGAATAAAAGATGATTTCATGCCCTTTTTTAATCAAAATATTACTATAAAAAACATAGAAAGCACACATAACATATATAGGAAATGTGGGACAGAAATGTAACTAAATGGAATAACCATGTGGTCATCTTCCACACATATAACTATATGGAATATCTATACGGCCGACATCCATACCCAATGCATTGGAGGTTATAACATAACCACTCATCCTGGTTTATCATGGAACCACCCATCATTTGGTTTATCACGAAACCACCCGTCAAATGTTCAAGTGCCATTATAAATCATAAAACATAAAACATGAATGATGTAAGGTTAACATTTTGAAATTGCAGTCACAATATATAATTTCCAGATATTGACGTAATCAATGCTTTACCAAAAAAAATTCAAAATAATTTAAAACATTTAATAATGATATTTTTTAATCAATGTGTCTCATACCACTTTGAAACATTTAAATGAATTTTCATTTGAATACATTAATGTCTATATAAATAAATCTTAATTTTTTTTGAAAACATGATCATTAATGAGAATATTAAGAATAATAAATCTTTAAAACATTTAAAATGATATTTTAGGTAAAATGTTTTTAACAAAATTATAGACACATGAATACAATGAATTGAGGAGTAAGATTTATTCAAAACATAATAATATCATCATAATAAATTGATTAATGATATAATATACCAAATGAATGTATATATACCATATAATAGTGAATTGGTGAATAATAAAAATTAAGTCCCAATGGAATGTAAATTGAGATGATATCCCTTATAAAAATTGTATCCTTATATTAAGGATAAATCAATTTCATAATAATGTGTGAAATATATAAATACTGTCAATATGATTTGATATTAACTATAAATAAATTAGATTACATTCCCAAATATTTTTTTAAAAACAACACCAATGGCTTGGATGTTTAACTCAACGAATGGAAATTGAGTTAAAATTACTCTTATCAAGTTCATATCGATGACTTGAGAATTTATCAATGGATTGATTATGTGTATCAAAATTATAATTAAAAAAAGTGGAATCTAAATTACCACATATATAAATAAATAGTGATTCTACACATAATCATAGCATGACATAATTAAGAATTAGAATATTAACCCAATGAATGGAAATAGGGTTTAAAAGTTCACTTACCAATTTGGTAACATACGAAACATACACCACATGAAAGAAAGATCATATAATAAAGAAGTGAATACCCATAAATTAATGTATAAAATTCAAATAATATAATCATGGGAAGTACATACCCCACACAAAAGGATATAGTGGAAAACATACATGAATCTCATGGGGAAAAAGGTGAGATGAAAACCGATTACCACATTGTAATCAATCAATTTATATCACCAAATCTAATAAAAAAGAAATAAATCAGAAAATAAAATGAATATAATGATAATAATGATAATATATATCAAATTCCAATAAAAAATAAACCACATGCAATAAATAAGTGGCCAATAATGGAAATCTCATTGAATTAAAAGTTAGATAAGAAATCCCTTACATCGTGTCCGACATGACTCGTTTTCCTTGTTCTTCCCGAATAATAAACTTATGTTAATTTATACTTGATTAAAAAAATTAATGTTTTTTATTCCTTTTAAATCTCTTATTACCTTGCTATAATAACTATTTAATTATTTGAGTTCATATTAGACATTTTGTCGATGTTTAGAACTTGAGTAAAAAATGAAATTGTTATAATTACAAATTACCCATGTGGTCAAAATTCCATTATCACCATAATAATATTTATTAGTTAGATATAATATAAATCATATATATTCAGTATATCTATTTATTTATAATAGTACAAAACATTTGGAGATATCAAATGAAACACACTGTTCATAGAGATGGTAAGTCGTACGTACACATGAACGCTAATTTCATTTCAATTTTATACTTAATGGAATAAGAAATTAATGATACATAGTTATATTATAATTCCATTATAATATCATAAGATATGTATATGTTACATAATTTCATAACTACATCTTTTATATGTTCCATGTTTGTCATTAACGAATCATATCACCTTGTGGGGTAGTAGTCCACACTTCCTCAAATGAAATTATCGTGTTTACAAATATTATAAGGAAAAAAAGGTATATTTTTAAAATAAAAAATGACATAAAAATAGAGAAAACATAAATATCATATATATCATATATAAATACAGTATAACCATATTATCCACCATGAGAGGTGGTAAGAAAATATTTAACAATCGTCATTTCGTGAGGTAGAAGTTCACCGTCCACAGAATCAGTATGTTCTTTACCCATTAGATAGAGGTGTGTTGAAGTTTAGTTTGAATAATTCTCATAAAAACATTCTAGTATATTGAGGATATTGGTGTTATTATAAATTATAGGAATAAAAAGATTTTAGGGTGTTGGAGATGTAAAATAAAAGAAAAGAACATAAGAGAAGACGTTATCTTTGAATCAGCTAACTCCACATGGATTGAACCAAATGGATTTATTGAAGTGACTTCTACCTAAGGTAAGGCTTCTAGGTGGAAGAGAGGGATGTAAGGAGATTAATGGGGCAGAGTATGGATGATCCAAGGGTCTTGATATATGTGATTAATGAGTTAGAGGTGATGGCTTTTTATAAGGGGGAATAAGGACTCTTTATGAATGTTTGAAAATATTATTTTATTATATAATGATATTCATTTAATAAATTTCCAAAAGATATTAAGGTCTAATATAATATGTCTCATGTTCTAAATATTATTTTATAATAAGAATTGGATAGTTTTGGAATATTTTTTAAATTTTTATAATCTTATTTATTTAAATCATTCATTAATGAGGTAGACACTCCATCATTATTGTGTCATTACTACTTATATTTATATGATGTATATAAATTATAAAAAAATAAAATGTTTTATGGAATTTTTTATAATTTACAATTAATATTTATAGTCTAATAGATAACTTATATAACCCCATTTATAAATTTATTTACTCAAAGATATATTTTTATATCATTTTTGTCAGTACTTTAAATTAATTAATATAAAGTGTCATTATAACACTTAAATGGCTCATTGGTGTCCCAAAATCTACCCAAGGATGACCATGGTTGGAAATTTATCATACAATATTATTATGACACATTTTAGAGTAATTTAATATTATTATAATATTATTTTATCCTTGAATTGCCATATTTACCTTTAACCGTAGTAAATAAAAGTAAAAAGATACTATTTAACAAAAATTAGTTTCATATTACTGAACCACATTATACTTATTAATAATAATCTTGTATGTTTGATTTTTGAAATTTAATTCACATTAGTAGTAAAATTTCATTTAAATGAAAAAATTGGTGTTTTAAACTTCTACTCAGTGTTTTCACTATTCATAAAAATTGATGTTTTTCAGAAAAATACCAAAAAAAGGAGCCTATGATATATATGATATTTCAAATTCAAAAATGATGTATATTTTAAAAAATTCAAAACATATTAGTTTCATTAATTGAATTAAAATTAATTCCCTTTGTCGAAAAATCATGTTTTTTTAGAAATAATAACTATCAAAATATTGGCACTTGTTTATGTCCAATTTAAATTTGAAATTACTTCCAATGACCCAAATTGGATTAAATGGTAAAAATAAAATTTAATTAAACTTTAAAACCAATTAAAAATATAATATAACAATATGAATAATTTAGATTAAAAGGTAGTTTTGAATTAAAATGAATTATTTTTAACTTATTTATTAAAATAGAATTTTATTAGAAAAATTCAAAAAAAGTTTACCCAAAGTAAATTATGATGTCTCGATAATAGACAATAATTTTATTTTTTAAAATAGAATATATAAATGTGAACAAAGATAGATTTAAATGGGATTCGCCATCAAAAAGAAGTAAATCGACCTTTTAAAGAATATTAGAGTATATATGCATAAAATTAGATTCATTCACATTTTAAGCCTCTAACTTTTATTGGATAAATGTAAAAACATTTAACAAGTGTGTATACTCATATTTTAGTTAGTTCATTTCATTCAATCCATTACAATGGTTAGTCATTAACTATTATTTAAAATAATATGGTATTATTATTTTACAGTATTACTCAAGATTGTGTGAAACATAAGACTTTTGAAAACCCCATTGTTGAGTGTTAGCTATTCCATTGAATATAGAATGCCCATTAAAAATAAAATTAATATTTAATTAAAAAATATTAATAAACATGAAAATGTAATATTCTTTATTTTCCTAGGATGTTACACTACTTCATTTTTCATCATGTTTTACATTGGTATTTGTAATCAAATTTATTTATTAGGGTTACATCATCTCTAGAATATTTAAAATGATATAAACATAATATTTTAAAAATAAACTTATATATATATATCAAGAGTTATCTATAAAATTAGTTATAGAAAAATGAAGTACACTATTCATGGTGACAGTATGTCGTATGTACGCATTATGCTATTTTCACATTTCAAATAATGGAATGAAAGATATGTAATGAATAATAATAAATAATAGAATTATTATTATAAAATATAAATCATACATATTTATTTAATCCATTCCTATCACCATTTTTATAGAAAAAAGGAATCGCTTCGCTTCATGGATATGTTAGGAAATACATACTTACAAGTGACATTGTCATTTTCCAAAATATTACACGGTAAGAATATATATATTATATTATTATAATTGAAGTTTAATTATTTCAAAAATATCCAAAATAAACATCAAACACTTTATAATATTTATAAATATTATATAGTAATGAAAATTGAATTGTACCTCTATGTGGAGACCACACATTGTATATACGCATGAGAAATACAATCAGTATTCATATGATGGGAAAGAGTGTAAATAATAGTTGTAAAATAATTATAAAAATTTTATGTATATTTATGATATATAGGTTATTATTTTATAATAAATAAAATATATTTCTGGATTTAAAATAAGAACTAAAAAAAGAGCGTGATTGTTTTAAGAGATTACCTCTTATTTGAAAGACCTTCACTAGATATCCTAATAAAGACTCTATAATATGTTTTAATATATTCTTTCACATATATGATATATATATGGTAGTTTAATAAGGATTTTATAATATTTTGGATGATTTAGATGGATTAATGTGGTGAAACCAATGGACAGAATTGGTGTCCATTAATAAGGGAGGGGGAGGACAAACATGAAATTTCATAATTCATTAAAATACAATACATTCATTGTCAAAAAAAATACTCATAATTTAAAGTATTTATATAAAAATAATCTAGCATGAAATTAAAAATAGGTAATTATATTTTCATTGTTTTATATTTTTTTAATCCTTTTCGTTTTTTATGTACCCCTTTATTGGAAATGTTTTACCATAAATGAGGTTAAGACTACAAGAATTATAAATTCATAAGAATGATATCATAAGAATAAAAAAGGACCATAAATGAACCATGTTTGTTATTTAGACTATATTGGGATTATTTATATCAATATAAGTTTTTTTATGAATTTTAAATCATTTAATAATATATAGGATTTATGTTAAAATGTTATTATAATCAATTGATGAACTATAAATTTATTTTGATATTAAAGACTGCAATTATAGAATTTTATTTGAATATAACCTTTCAATGTATCAGTAATATGTAATATTTATCATTACATTTCATATAATACAATAATTCATTGAATTTTTATAACATTTAATATTTTCAAAATCATTTATTGTTTTTTCTATTATTTGAATAAATAAAATATCAGTCTTGCATAGTCATTTAAGATAATTAATCTATTTATAAAATTTGAAATAAATTATGATTTAAGACGTTATTTATATTTTAGATTATCTTTTAGAATATAAATTATCATCTTTTTATCCATATATGATATTTTCTATGATATTAAATTTAAGAGAGCGACATTGTATATTTATTATTTCGTAAATATAATATAGTTATCATAATCAAAAATAATATTGAACCCTTCGTCTATATATTCTATATGTGGATGTAAATTGATTAATTAAACTCATTGAATATGATAATTGCATTTAACAATAGACTTTAATGCCTTATATAAAATTTATAAACATATTTTATCCATTTTACCATTACAGGGGTGAAAAAAATTCAATATGGTTTCTAATAATATTAACTAAAAGTAAAATTGAATTATTTTACAAATTTAACCCCCTGAAATGAAAATAATGAATCCATTTTTCATAATTCAAACTTGATAAGTGGAAGATAATAATATTACAATAATATCTCAAAACGAGACAATACCCATTTTTTGAGATGAATACTTTTTAATTTGAAAAAATAGACTTCATTCAATCCCATGTTAATAAAAACATTTGATGACTTCTGAATTATTTTAAAAAATATATATATATATATATATATCATTATTATCATTAAAAAAATTATTAATTAAATTATTAGGACAAAAAATCATTTCGCGAATAAAAATTATTTTTTATAAACATAAAATAAATTTTCTATTTTTTCATTTATAATTAGTTGAAACTAATGAATCAATTTTTTTTATATTTAAACCGTAAATTTATCAGTGTTTCCATATTCGTATTAATACCCACCCATCCAATTGAATATTGAATACATATCACGTAAAATAATTATATTTTAACAATATAACATTTTTCATTTAAAAATGTTGTTTAATGTAACACAAGATAACAATAGAAACACAAATTATAGAGAAATGCATCATAAAATATCCAAGTTTTAAATCTAAAAACATCCAAATCAACAAGTTATAATACCACATGATAACGTATTATATCCTCAATGATATGACCAAGTCCTTGAATGTCTGATCATTCCAAATTACCATCATATGTTGTCTTATTTTGGTGAAAAAGGGGAACATTCCATGGAAGAGTTAATATTTTCTTATAAACATTCTTAATTGGTTTTTCTAATACAATAAAAAAATATCCTGTATATTATGACTAGACTAGTGTCAATGATATTATGTTATGTTATTATACTAATGGAACATCCATTTTATACCTTCCTCTAAAAAAATTTGAAATATGAAGATGTTTCCATGAATATTTTTAGAGTACCACATCCATGAATGGCGTGTTCAATATTGAATTTTCTCCCTTAATAGATATTCAAAACACGTTATTTTCTAAGATAATATAATATTTACTACATGATAAACGTTTTAAATTATAATAAATATTATTATATACATTATTTCTATTCTGGTGAAAACTATAATGTTTTTCATATGTACGTGTAGAATATCATCTGCGTATGATGACTTTTCTCATTACATTTCCTTAATATCTATCATATGTGGAATAAAATAATAACTAAATTTATAACAATATTATTTACTAAAATATTAAATTTTTTTAATGAAAATAATAGACATTTTATAATTGATAAGAAAAAATAAAAAATTATACTAAATTTGACCATTGAAAAGGAAATGTAAAATTATAATTTATAATTTAAGTATGTTCATGGATAAAATTTTTACCTATAAAAATTATTATCCAATGGAATAATAAATGAAATATTAATATATAATTATAAATATTATTAAAAAAATTACAATACATTAAACATGGAAGACATATCTTGATTGTGTCTGTGAAATCAACCAAAGAACATCGACAAACATAAAAAATAAGAAAAATGTTATAAATTATTGAAAAAGGATTATAAATTTTACCGATAAAAAGAATATATATTTAAATTTATATTAATAATGTTTCTAATATGATTGATTTTTTTATTTTGGAACATATTTAATATTAAAATGTTCTTTTAGACATTACATAATGGATCATTTGTTCTAAATTTTTGGCATTCTAATTAAAAAATAACTTTTTTTTGATATGTTTGGTAATATTAATTTCATTATCCTATTATATTTTTTATATATTTATCTTAAATATACCCAGTTAAGAAACATATATTATTGGTCTTATGCATTTATTTTGTGCCCTTTGATTTCCTAATATAATGTAAACCATGTTTAATTAAACATTCATATTTCCTGAATCAAATAATGCATCACCACAACAGTTATTTTAAACCATCAACATATTATAATAAGACTAATTATTTTATATAGGTAACTCTTAGATCAACTATAATTTTATAGAAAAATAATAACTTCTTTTCTTCTCTAAGTATATCATTTACCTACATACTTATCCTACACCCATGTAGTATTTTTTATTCTTTCCTCTCTTAGATCATTATGATTAAATATATATAGGAGCATATTTATAAAAAACTAAGATCAATTTTAAAATATTATCTTAATAATTATTTGTATCATTTTTTACTTGAGAATACTAATGATTTTTCCATCAAATTTTCATTAAATTATTATTCTGAAACCAACATACTTCTTATGGGCTTGACCATGAATATATTTTTTATACTGTTTATTTTCTTAATTTTGAAATAAAATATGTGATATTAATTTATATGAGTTTTACTAGTATAAAAGAACCCTATAATGGATTTTTTTTAAATAATTATACCTCTTGAGTTGATATAAATATGATTACAGAGTAAACATGTAACATACTAGGTAAATAAAGAATTTGGAATTTTCATATTTATTAATATTTGTGAATAAAATATCAATATTACTTTAAAGGGGATGCTATGTTCGATGGCGTACCAAACATGCAACAACGAGTTTCTTTGAAATCTTATGTTGCACACTAATAATATAATAATATTATTTTAAATGGTAGTTAACGCCTAGTCATTGTAATGGCAGGAATGAACAAAACTAACTACAAGATGATTTTATATGCTTGTCAAATTTTTTTAAATTTATTCAATAAATTTTTGGGGCTTAAAATGAAAATGAATCCAATTATAAGAATAAATATTCTAATATTCCTTAAAAGGCCGATCAACGGCCTTTTGATAACGAACTCTTTTTAAATATAATTTTTGTCACTTTTATAGTTCATATTTGACAAAATCAAATCCTTCATTAGAACCAGGACATAAAAATATAGTTTGTGTAATTTTTTTTATTATTTGATAAAGATCATTTTTAGTGAAAAATGTTGTATTTTAATTCAAAACCTCCTTTTAATCTAATTTATTTATATTGATATATAATCATTTTAATTTGTTTTAAAGTGTCATTAAAATATATTTGTTCCATTTAATCCAATTTCTATCATTTTAATTAATTTCACATTAATATTGTACATAAACTAGTGTCCATCTTTTAATAGATATTGTTTCTTAAAAACACGCTATTTGTTTTTACAGAGGGAAATGATTATAAATTAAATTAATAAAACTTCTATTTTTTGAATTTGGTAAAATTGATATCATTTTTGAATTTAGAATATCAAATATAGCTTCAGGTGAATTTTTGGTATTTTTTTGACAAATGTTCATTTTTAATGAATAGTGAAAATAATGCATTTTAATTCAAAATTGCCTTTTCATCGAATTTATTTATATATCTAGATTATCATTTCAATTGTTTTTAAGGTTTAATTTAATTATTTTTTTATCATTTATGAATTTTTTTCATTGGATGTAATTTCACTTTAAAATTTGATGTAAAACAAATCAATCTTTTGATAGATTTTACTTCTTAAAAAGCCGTCTTTGGTTTTGACAACGAGAATTATTTTAAATTAATTACTGCAATTTCTGGGATTGGAATTTAATAAAATGGATTCTATATTTGAAATTATAAGGTCCAAATTATGTAATTAAGACTCTTTTTTGGACATTATGAATAGTAACGATGACAATTATCTTTAATTATCGTGATTAATTAGAAATTGAGTAGTTAAGGGTAATAAAATAATATCATATTAATATAAAATTACACATCCATGTGTCTTAATTACATTTGTTGAGTCATGTCCGACCATGGGATTCCTTGTGGAAACATTGGTACCACATTGAATCACTTTAGTGTGATAGTGACCTTTTATCATTTTTTAATGAAATTAAATATAACAAAGGTTTGTATATCCTAAGTAATAAAATTTTAATATCATTTACATAAAAGATCTCTTAGAATATAAATATTCATTACAAGGCTAAAAAGATTTCCTACATCATGGTATTTGTTTTATAATTTTTAGACATTAAATATATAAATTTATTTATGACACCTTGATGATGTAGTGATTACCTCATTAATGAATGATTTAAATAAAATGAAAAGATAAGGTAAAATATAAGACTTACACTTGTCTAGAAACTATTGGACGGGTGTATTTTTAATCCTTATCACCTTATCCTATAAATATATCTTTTTGGGACATTTAAAATCCGAAAAACATTTTATAATAAATTACCATTTTATAACATTCCAAGAGTGCCCCTCCTCCCTCTTATAAAAGGCCCCCACCTCTAACCCCATACACACACCTCTAAAGACTTTGTCTCGACCAAACTCTGCTCATTTTATCTCTCCACATCCCTCTCTTCATCATATAATCCTTACCTTAGTCATAATTCACTTCAATAAACCCCTTTGGTTCAAACCAAAGGGAGTTACCCGATTTAATGGTAATTTCTTCTCTTATATTCTTTTGTATTATTTTGCTTCTCCAACAACTTAAACACTTTTTATTCCATTAATTCGTAAAAAAAATAGTATAATAAATATACTATGATGTTTTTATTAGAAGGATTCAAGCTACAACTACACACACCTCCGTCTAATGTCTAGAGAACATACCGTTTATGTGGATGGAAAATTATTGCCTCACGAAACGATGATTGTTCTATCTTCTCCTACCACCTATCATGGTGGCCATTATGATGACAATATATTTATTTATGATATATATAATTTTTATTTCCTATTTATGATTCTTTATTTTATATTTAAAACATACCTTTATTCTTTTCATTTTATGAAAATGTGATAATTTCATTTGAGGAAGTGTGGACTACCGCCCACTCAAGTGATGTGACACGTTCATGCAATACATGGAATGTATAAAGAATGAAATTAATGAACTTATGTGACCTATATAACATATATATTATATTGTATTTATAATATACATATCTAACTTAGTTTTGATTCCATTAATGTGACAAAGAAATGAAAGTATCATTCATGCATACGTACGGCCTATCGTCTCCATGAACGATGCATTTCATTTTTTATCTCCAAATGTTATAGAATAGTATAAAATGAATATATACTGGATATATATGATATTTAAATAATTAATTCTATTCTTGAGATAGTGTACTTATAACTACATGGACAATTCTTATCAACCAAGTTCATTTTTGACTCATATACCGAACATCGACCAAAACGTCTGATATAAACTCACGTAATTAACTAATTATTATAACATTATGATATGTGATATGAATTGAATAATGAACTTTAAATTAGGTCCTTAAACATTTGTAAATTTACCAATGTATATTATTCAGGAATATAAAGAAATGAACAAGACAAGTTGGATTTGAAGTAATGGATCCCACCTCTCTCTTTCTTTATAAGTACTCTCTCTTTTTGTCTCTTCTTTTAAGATCTTATTTAATATGTTGGGGAATTTTCTTTTATATTACTCTTACTGTAATTTTTATTTTCATATTATGAGTGTCCCTATTTTATCTCATCAATCCATTTTTAGAAGTTTTAGGTGGCGCTGTTAGGCTGCCGAATTTTCGTAAGGGGATTTCTTACCTCACTTTTAATTCCGTGATATTTCCATTGTTTGCCACATATTTATTTAATGTGGTGCATTTTTTACTTCCATTTGATATATATTATCATGATTATATTCATTTTATTCTTTTACTCAATTGGTGCTGATTATCTTTTGGTCATACGACTCGATTTATTACAACAAGGTAAGCAGTTTTTATCTCACTTTTAATCCTATGAGATTCATGCTATATTTGTCACTATAACCTTTGTGTGGTGTATGTACTGACCATTATTATACTCTTTGTGTAAAATAAATTCATTTATGGGTATTTAAATCAACATTTTATGGTCATTCTTTCATGGGGTGTATGTTTCGAAAGTTACCCAAATCGGTAAGGTAACGATTCACCCTCCTCTTTTTAAAAGACTTCTTTGGGTTATGTGTTTTAATTTACATTTTATTATACTGGGATATGTTATTATATATCCTTATTGATGTAAATTTTATTCCCAAATTATGATATACCATTTTCACTCTCATCAACTCTTTTTTTGAATATTAATATGACAATGTTAGGCTATCGAATTTTTGTAAGGGAACTTCTTAACCCAATTTCAATTATTTGGGTTAAACCTCTACTTCTTGATTATGTGGTGCTATGAATCTGTGTGGATGACCTCTGATTGTTTTACACATAATATCCACTTATATTGGGTGTATTTATATTTTTCACACATAATTATGTAATTGATTTATCCTTAATCTAAGGATACTGACTTTGTAAGGGACTTCCTCTCAATCTCCTTTTATTGAGACATCCTTTGATTTATAAACGACCTTATTTTTTATGGTGTACAAAACCATTTTTTGAATTTTAAATTTACTAAAAATGAATCTATTTATATGAAGCGTTTTACTAAATGAAAAAATGAATGTTTTCTCTTACGTATGCGGCGACAACAACTACTCCACTGTCGTGACCATTATTTAAGTTTCAGCTTCTTCTACAAGCCATAACTTATTTAAAAAAGAAATTAAATTCCATGTTTTACTTTTCTTTTATTTTTTAATTAAAAAAGGTTTTGATAATGTTTTTTTTATATCGATGTGTTTTATTGATATCTTGTGATTGAAATGTGGAAATGTTATGTTTATTTTATATATGTTTTATTTGATATGATTATGTTATGGTTCATGGGCATTGTTTATGAGGATGGGTGGTTCCATGATGAACTAAGGGCGGGTGAGCCCGATATAGCTCTCCAATGATTTGGGTAATGTGAAAGAGTTAAACTCTAAGGTTTCTCCAAAGAGATTTAGGGAATATACTGTGATGGGTATTCCAAACGTAACCATGAGGGTTTTCTCCTACGTAAGAATGTTATGAATGCCTCAAGTTACTTTTCTGTCTTATGAATTCTATTAGTTATTCATAAATATTATGATTTCAATAGGTATGTTGAAGTGCTTATATTTTATGAGTAAATTATGATTTTGTTGATTCTTATATATGCAAGGACTAATGTGTTCATTTCATATTTTTATATCCCTTACTGGAATTTTTATGCTCATCCCGTGTTTATGAAATGTTTTCCACTGGACTTAAAGGTGAATTGGGTCAAGGATGGGATCAAGGAATGACATGCTATCTAAAACTTGGAACAATACATGTTTCTTTTTAAGCGTTTTAATTTTTTGAAAAACGGAAACTGAGTAGGACTGTCTACTTTGTAATCTTTTGAGATGTAATAGTTATGTCCTAATTCACTAAAAATCGAAACCTGAAAATATCTTCAATGTGAATTATTTATTTAAATAATTATTATGTAATGTTTTAAGGATGGGTCCTTATAGTTGGTATCATAGGTCGTTTTAGATAAATTTAGTGGATAGAGTTTTATTTAAGAACAAGTGACAAGTCATATATAACCACAATGGAAGAGTATTAGATGAAGTCATTGTTATTTTTGAAAGTTAGAATGAGATTGAGATAACATGGATAAGAATATCTTGGTTTTTATCTTCCTCATTAGTACATGATGATTTTTCTAATATACTCACACTGACCTTTTTGGTTTTAGTAAATGGATGGATCTAGCAGTGACCAAAGTAACAGTGGATGTGAAAGAAACTGTAAAATTTTTCTGAACGAGCAACTGAATGATATGGGAGCTGCAATGAGAACTCTTTTGTTTATTCTCAGCTAACTATCTGGAGTCATGATTGACCACTTGAACTTTAGTGATTTTTATAAGGCATCATATATGCGAGAAAAAAATCCCTACGGATGTTCAGGTAATAATAATAAAGGTAAGTATGTTAAAAGGCCTATGTGTCAAAGATGTGGAAAGAAACACATTGGAAAATGTCTCAAAGAGATAAAAAGATTATGTAGCTATGGAAATGAAGGTCATAAAGAAAGAACCTACCATGTAAAAAGGAATCATCTAGTTAACTCTATGAAAGGTAAAGAAGTTCTTTCTGAAGGATCAATTGAATGTTTTAAATGTGGTGTGCATGGTCATTATGCAAACACTTGTCCTACAAAATGTTTCAGGAATGGGATCACTAGGATCGTACAAATATTCGTTTACCAATACCTAATTCCATTCCGAATGAGGATGAAGAAACTGACATTGACCAATGAATGGTATGGATAATTTCTTAACATATGTTTTCAAATTATTGATTTTTGGGATATGATTCATGATTTTGTTTGTAGGAAACAAGTATTTAAGAATAAGTTGGAAAGGAATGGTTAATGGATCATGAATAATGTTGAATGAGTAATAAGTCATCATGTAAGGTATTCAAGGGTTGTGGTAGAATTTAGGATGGTGAAAATTTTAAAAGTATTAAGGCTCTTTTGAGGATGGGGTTGTATTAGAAGACTTTTTATAGTATGTGTAACCCTAATGTTTGATGTATGAAAATTTTATTCAAGGAATAATTATCTATTCTTTTGTGGATATAGTTATAAAGAACCATTTGGGTTTATATGATCCTTGAATTTGAGTCAAGTACAAGTTAATACATTTTGGGATACAAAATGAAAGTTATTAGATAAACATTGTGGTTAAATTAGGTTATGGTTATTTTTGAAGATTTTATCTCTTTTTTGGGGTGTGTTATAAAAATTATTTATTTTTGGAAAAAGGACAACACGTATACCGTGTGACAACCCGTCACATCGGTCGAAGCTGCAGGAATTGAACCCACAACTAAAGTACAACTGGGATTTATCGCCTACCACTGGACTACGTGATGTCCCTGGTTAGCATAACTAATTTTTTTAGTTATATGATCTTATGAATCAGGAATTAGTTGATTTTGGGTTATCTATGGAAATTATTAGCCTATCATAGAGGATATGTGATTAGGTTAATTACTTTTCAATATGAGACTTTAAGAGTAACTGATTTTATTTGAAGATAAATGTTAAGATTTATCTTGGAAGACTATGAGATTAAATCCATTGGAGATTTGGGTTTAATTATAAGTTTAGATTACATTGATGAATTTTATGGACACCTGTATATTGCATAATCTTTTTTGAACATTGGATAATGTTTGAAATTTTTTTGAGATTAAGAGTAGTATTTAATTTTTTAAAGTATTATACTTTTTGGGTATTATCTGATCTCATAGTAACAATTTTGGTTTTTTTCTTTGGTCTAAATAAATGGGAAATATATAGATCTCTTTTGTGGATTAGGTGATTTTCTAGAAGGTTATTATAGCTCTCTTAATGTGAAAAAGTCATCCTAAATACTCATCTTTTGAAGAAAATATGAGTTTCTGTAAGAAAATATAGTGAGAGACAAAGGTCTACATGACAAGTATGTATGATTCCTTATGATTTAGTTAAGATCATAAAAAAATTCTCAATGAAAAGTAACTTAAAACAAAAAAAAATTCTGTTAAGTTTTCCGACTGGGGAATCAAATACCGTTTAACTCATCACAAGTTTGTGATTTTCTAGTGGATAACTTTCTCCTAAACATATTATTATATCACTCCCCATCAGAACATGACCCTTTTTTTCTTCCATATCCATGTTTCCCTACATGGAATCCTAGTATGGGTTAACTCGGGTGACCTTTTTTACTTCTCTTTCTTTCTTTTAAATTTATTGATTTGCTTACTCTTTTTTTCGATGTCGGGCTTTCAATGAAGTTTCCAAGCCCAATTTTAAAATTACAAGGATGCAATTCCAAAAGGGGGGGAAGGATGTAACATCCTTATTAAATAAATAATATGAAATTTTCATATTTAGTAATAGTTGTGAATAAAATATCAATATTATTTTAAAGGGGATGCTATGTTCGACGGCGTACCCAACACGCAACAAAGAGTTTTTTTAAATCTTACATTGCACACTAATAATATAATTATATTTTTTTAAATGGTAGTTAATTCCTAGCCATTATAATGGCGGGAATGAAGAGAAATAACTACAAAATGATTATATATGCTTGTCAAATATTTTTATATTTATTTAATAAATGTTAGAGGCTTAAAATGCAAATGAATCCAATTTTATGAATAAATATTATAATATTCTTTAAAAGGCCAATTAACCGCCTTTTGATTGCGAAACCTTCTTAAATATAATTTTTGTCACCTTTATATGTTATAATCGACAAAATAAAATCCTTATTTAGAATCAAGACATCAAAATTTACTTTGTGTAAATTTTTGTTATATTCCGATAAAAAACATTTTTAGTGAAAATGATGTATTTTAATTCAAAACCTCATTTTAATATAATTTATTTATATTGTTAGATTCGATTTTTCATTGGTTTTAAAGTGTAATTAGAATATATTTTTACCATTTAATCCAATGGTGGTCATTTTAATTAATTTCACTTTGAAATTGGACATAAACAATTGTCGATCTTTTAATAGATATTGCTTCCTAAAAACACACTATTTGTTTGGACAGCGGGAATTGATTATAAAAGTAATTAATGCAACTAATATGTTTTGAATTTGGTAAAATTGATATCATTTTTTAATTTTGAATATCAAATATAGATTAGGGTGAATTTTTGGTATTTTTCTGACAAATGTTCATTTTTAATGAATAGTGAAAAATACGGCTTTTTAATTCAAAACTGTCTTTTAATCCAATTTATTTATATATTTATATAGTCATTTTAATTGGTTTTAAGGTTTAATTAATTTATTTATTTATCATTTAATACAATTATGTCCATTGTATGTAATTTTACTTTTAAATTGAATGTAAAAACAAATCAATCTATTGATAGATTTTACTTCTTAAAAACCCGTCTTTGGTTTTGGCAACACGAATTATTTTAAATTAATTACTGAAATTTCTATGTCGGGAATTTGATAAAATGGATACTATATTTGGAATCAAAAGTTCTAAATCATTTAATTAAGACTCTTGTTTTTGGACATTATGAATAGTAACAACGACAATTATCTTTAATTATCGTGATTAATTAGTAATCAGGTAGTTAAGGGTAGTAAAATAATATCATAATAATATAAAATTAAAAATCCATGTGTCATAATTATATTTTTTGAGTCATGGAAGACCATGGTATGCCTTGTGCCAACTTTGGGACCCCATGGAATCACTTTAGTGTGATAGTGACCTTTTATCTTTTTTTAAAGAAAGAAAATATAACAATGGTTTTTATATCATAAGTAAAACAATTGTAATTTAGTTTACATAAATGATATCTTAGTATATAGATATTCATTAGAAAGATAACAATATTTCCTAAATCATGGAATTTTTTTATAATTTTTAGATATTAAATAAATAAATTTATTTATGACACCTTGATGATGCAGTGATTATCTCACTAATGAATGATTTAAATAAAATGAAATGATAAGGTAAAATATAAGACTTACACTTGTCTGAAAACTATTGTATGGGTGGACATCGAACCCTTATTATATTATCATCAAAATATATCTTTTTGGGACCTTTAAACTCAGAAAATCATTTTATATTAAAGTAACAGTTTATAACATTCCAAGAGTGCTCCTCCTCCCTCTTATAAAAGGCCCCCACCTATACCCCATTACAAACACCTATAAAGCCTTTGGATTGACCAATATATGCTCATTTTATCTCACCACATCTCTCTGTTCGTCCTAAATTCCTTAACCTATGCAGAAAGCTCTTCAAGAAACCCTTTTGGTTCAAACCAAAGGGAGTTACCCAGTTTAAAGGTAGTGTCTTCTCTTATAATCTTTTGTTTTATTTTGCTTCTCCAACCCCATAAAATATTTTTATTCATTTATTTCATAACAACACCAATATATTCAATATACTTGGATGTTTTTATGATAATTATTCGAGCTACATTTACACACACCTCCATCTAATGGCTAAAGAACATACTGTTTCTGTGGATGGAAAATTACTGCCTCACGAAACTATGATTTTTATATCTTCTCATACCACCTCTCAGGGTGGCCATTATAATGGAAACATCTTTATTTATGATATATATTATATTTATTTCTTCTCTATGCTTCTGTATTTTATATTTAAAACATACCTTTACATTTTTCATGTTGTGCAAATGTGGTAATTTAATTTGAGGATGTGCGGACTACTGCCCTCTCAAGTGAAGTGACTCGTTCATGCAATACATGGAATGTATAAAGAATTAAATTAATGAAATTATGTGACCTATATAAAATATATATTAAACATTAATTATAATATATATATATATATATATATCTCACTTAGTTTTAATTCCATTAATGTGACAAGGAAATGACAGTAGAGTTCATGCATACATACTGCCTACCGTCTCCATGAACGATGCATTTCATTTTTTTTCTCCAAATGTTATGGAATAGTATAAAATTAATATATACTGGATATATATGATATATAAATAATTAATACTATTCTGGAGATGGTGTGCTTATAACTACATGGACAATTCTTTTCAAACAAGTTCATTTTTGACTCATATACCGAACATCGACAAAAACATCTAATATGAACTCACATAATTAACTAATTATTATAACATTATAATATTTCATTTGAATTGAATAATAAACTTTAAAGGAGGTCCTTTTGAAATTGTAAATTGACCAAAGTTTGTTATTCAGGAATATAAAGAAATGAACAAGACAAGTCAGACTTGAGGTATGGGATCCTACCTCTCTCTTTCTTTTTAAGTACTCTCTTTTTTGTCACTTCTTTTAAGATCCTATTTATTATGTTGGGGGATGTTATTTTATATTAATATTAAAATTATTTTATGTTAATTTTATGAGATACCCTATTTTATCTCATCAATCCATTTTTGGAAGTTTTAAGTGGCATCGTTAGGCTGCCAAATTTTCGTTAGGGGATTTCTAACCTAACTTTTAATTTTGTGATATTTCCATTATTAGCCACTTATTTATTGAATGTTGTGTATTGTGTACTCCTATTTGATATATATTATCATGAGTCTATTCATGGAATTTTGCGATTCATTTTGTGCTTATTATCTTTCGGTCATACGACTGGATTTATTACAACATGGTAAGGGGTTTTTATCTCACTTTTATTCCCATGAGATTCATGCTATATTTGTCACTATCTACTTTGAGTGGTGTATGTAATACCCATTATTATAATCTTTGTGTAAAATAGATTCATTTATGGGTATTTACATCAACATTTTATGGTGCTTCTTTCATGGGGTGTACGTTCCGAATGTTACCCAAATCGGTAAGGGAACGATTCACCCTCCTCTTTTTAAAAGACTTCTTTTTTTGTTATGTCTTTTAATTTACAGATTATAATACTAGGATATGTTATTATATATCCTTATTGATGTAAATTTTATGTCCATGTGATGAGATACCATTTTATCTCTCATCAACTCATTTAATGAATTTTGAAGTGACGCTATTAGGCTATCGAATTTTTGAAAGGGAACTTCTTAACCCAATTTCAATTCTTTTGGTTAAACCTATACTTATTGATTATGTCACACTATGAATATGTGTGGATGACCTCTGATTGTTTTACACTTAATATCCACTTATATTGGGTGTATTTATATTTTTCACACATAATTATGTAATTGATTTATCCTTAATCTACAGATACCGACATTTTATGGGAATCCATCTCAATATCCTTTTATTGAGACATCCTTTGATTTAAACACGAATTTCATTTATACAGTGTACAAAACCATTTTTTTACTGTTGATTTTTTTAAAAGTAATCTTTTTATATGAAGCATTTTACTAAACGAAAAAAGGAATTTTTTGTCTTACGTATGCGGAAAAAATGACTTCTCTGTCGCCATGACCATTATTTTAGTTTCGGCTTCCTCTACAAGCCATAAATTAAAAAAATACCATGTTTTACTTTTCTTTTATTTTAGAATTTAAAATGGTTTTGATAATGTATTTATTATATCAATGTGTTTTATAGATATCTTTTGATTTAAATATTGAAATGTTATGTTTCTTTTATGCATGTTTAATTTGATATGATTATATTGTGGTTTTTGGGCCTTGTTTATGAAGATGGGTGGTTATATGATAAAATAAGGGAGGGTGAGTCAATATAGCTCTCAAATGCATTGGGTAACACGATGGAGTTAAACTCTAAGGTTTCTTTAAAGAAATTTCAGGAATATACTATGATGGGTATTCCAAACATAACCAAGAGGGTTTCTCCCTATGTAAGAATGTTATGAATGCCTCAAGTTACCTTTATGTATAATGATTTCTTTGATTTATTCATAAATCTTATGATTTCATTAGGTATGTTGTAGTTATTATGTTTTATGAATAATGTATTATTTCATTGATTCTGAAGTATACATGGACTAATGTTTTCATTCCGTATTTTTATATACCTTACAGGGATTTTTATGCTCATCCCATGTTTTTGGAATGTTTTCCAGAGGACTTAAAGATTATTTAGGTCATGGATGGGATCATGGAAAGACATGCTATCTAAAACATGGAACTATACATGTTTCTTTTTAGGTGTTTTTATTTTGAGAAAAAATGGAAACTGAGTAGGAGTGTCTACATTGTAATCTTTTTAGATGTAATAGTTATGTCCTAATTCTCTAAAACTCTAAACCTAAAAAGATCCTCAAAGTGAATTATTCATATAATTCATTATTATGTAATATTTTAAGGCCAGGTACTTATAGAACATAATCCATTACTACACATCATCAACCTTATGATTTTGTTCTTGTGATTCATCCTTGACATAATTGTATAATATCATTTATTATGTCTCTGCCATAAGTTTATGTTCTATGAAATCATTTTGATATTCCATGTATCGTAGATATTCGGTCTAATGTGTTATGATCTATGGATGATTGGATAGTGATGATGATGTTTAAATATATTTTTTTTAATTTTTTGATTCAATTGTATTTATATCAATCTAATAAAATTGTACCTCCAGATCCTTATCGTGTATTTGTTAAACGATAGTGCTAAGTATTATTAAATAATATGTGTTTCTGGTTTGAGTTTCTAGAACTCACATTGTAATCTAATCTTGGTCAGTCTCAAAAGGATAAAAATTATATAAGGAACCTAAATAGAATTTCTCTTGTCATATTATCTATTTTATGTGTGTTATTTTATAGAAATCTCAATGATAGAATATGTCACAAAAAATGGTTATCATGTGATAACCATGTATTATCTTTACTTGTGTGGGGTTATCTTATCTAAATATTTAGAACCTTAGAGAACATCCAAAATGACATTTTTTATAGTGGTTTCCTGATTAATTTTATTTTATACAGTAGGACTATCATTTGATAAGGAAGAATTGTTTTGGTATTTATGATTTTTACGAATCAAAATATGTGGAGAAATAAATCTAATATTTTTCATTATTTGAATTATAATCAGTAAAATCAATTCATGTGGAAAATTATGATTTTATGGTTTTTTATTAACTGATATCACATTTAGATTAATCCTCTTAAAGGGATGAGGATGAGTATTATGGAAGTGGTTTACAATAGACGATTTTAGTGCACTATTCCTTTTCATAGAACCTATGTTGATTACTATTTTTGGAGAACAAATCTTATTTTTTTCAAGATGTAGTCAAATAGAATCTTCCAATTCTAGAATAAGGAAATTTTCATGTTTAAAAATATTATGACCTCTCTCTGACTAATAAATTATATTTTATATGTAAAAAGGAAATAGAACAAATATGTTATGGGTTTCATTATTATGGGTGGTTTTTTATCCCTATTCAAAGACAATATTAAATATCATATACAATATGTATTTGATAAAACAAATTCTATAAAAAATATTATTTTTTCTAGGAACAAATTAATGGATGAAAGTTCTAAATCACATAATAGTTTCTCAAATGTGGTAATTATGAATTTAAATGCATGTAGAAAGGGGTATTTAAATTATGAGATGAGTTGTTTTGATTTTCATAAGATCTGAAGTGACCAATTTTTTAGAAAATATAATTTTTAATTTGATTAATGTAATATGTTTAATTAATTAATTTATATTAATTATGGATTTTTCAATTTCCAAACATTAAAAAAACATAATAACCTTTATTATATATGTTCAGACAAAAATAACCATACTTTGAGCAAGAGAGGAAATTTAATAGAAAACATTATCATGGTTGGAGAGTATATGGAATGAGATATTGATTATTGATATAAAATAGATATGTGATCCAATGCAGCCTTCTTTAATGTTAAATAAAAACATTAGGTATGTATTTGTTATTTCTAAATTGTTACGTTATTTTGGAGTCTTTTTTTACTTAAATAAATTGAAACTTAATTATTTATGATTAGAACTATAAGAATATATTTTCTAAATATCATATCTAGATTTCGGAAATAGTTAAAAAGTTGTGTATTGTGGAAACTATCATTGAGGGTTTATCTATACATATTCCTTTTTTGTATATGAAGCAATTACATAAAATATTTCATATTATAAACAAATATTTTGGGTGATCATTGAATAACACAATATTAAAGTATCCACTTTATAGCTTCCACTCTCTCTTATAATCTATATCTATTAAAAAAAATTATATATAATGAAACCAAATGCCTTATTTATAGTTTATGGTAATTATAGGTCTTGAAAAAAAATTGGAATGGTGTAGAGGTTTGTTCGGTGGTACACGTGATATAGTTTTGGTACTATGCGAGAGGTGGTGAACGATTTTTCAATGTAAAGGGAGGTGATATTGATAGAAATGATCGTGCATGTCAGGTACTATCGAGGGATGGGGTGGGAAAATAGTTATGATCAATTATGATTCATGGGGTGACAATATCAATGATAAAAATTGGTTTTTGTATAGGAAAACGTGGGTGGGGTTTTTTGATGGTGTTCGAACACATTAATGATATATGATGATAGAGAAATAATTTTTTTTGGAGGGGGTGGTTCTATAATCAATTAATGGGAATCAAATTTGGTTGAACATTGACAACATTTTTATTCATATGATCCCAAGGGATTATAAGGAGTAACTCTAACTATATAGTGGGGGATGCAGTTTTGGTTCTCTATATGATGAAATAGATATTACTCCAAGTTAGACTATCATAATATCGTTGTAGGAATCTGTGACCCAGTTATTTCTTTCTAGGAAAGGTGACCATACATTGCGTGGTCCCACCCAATATGGCCTCTAAGTGGTACATGTGGTGAGATTCAAAACATATGTTGGTAACACACTCCATTATGATTCACCAAAATTTATAAAAACTCCCCCACACAATGAACCATGTAGTGATCATGTGGTCCCCCACATGTATCTATGACACTATTGTGGGTTTATTTTAGAGTATCATCAATTTGATCATGGTTCGTGGAAAATATCATATGATGAGTAACATTAATTATATATCATAATAGAAATTGTTTAACCCATATGATGACATTTTAAAGGTAAAATAATATCATTTTAAATTCCTTTCTTTATAAATAATATATGGGTCCATATATAATGATCATAGAATTCTAATACCATGGGTTGGTTTGATTTCCCCACTGAATAACTAGTACACTAATACATTATCTTTTATTAATTGTGGTTTTGGGTATGACCATAAATTCAAGAGTGGATTGATCCACTATATTGGGTTCGGTTTATGAAAAAAGTTTAGGTATTCCCCTTATACACCTTTTACATGAGATCCTCTATCACATCATAATGATAGGGTATAATATTCACCAAATTTACATATGGTTTATAAGAATTTGCCATTATGATATACTCCCACGAATGATATGTCTTCTAGTGAGGAAAAGTTTACCCCATAATATTTCAAGTGAGGTTTCATGGGTTTATTGCAATTAATAGATTGGATCCATGATCAATTTTATGATATTGATGGACTTGGGGGTGCTTCACTCCCATAACTAAATGTCTAACAGTAGTTATAATTTTGGAACCATGTATAGATTATTCCTATTCTGTAGTTTTTAAAGTGGATGATCATTAATGAGTTCTTCAGATCATGTGACCCCTAAAATACTCATGGGTAACCTTTAAGACATAATATATATCTTTCTATGAACTTATGACTTTTTGGAAATCTTGGTAGATTTGGAATCATTGGAATCTATAAAAAAATACATTTTTTGGGAGTTAGGATAATTGAGTATCCTATGTGATTCCGTGTTATTTGTTTTAGTGAATCTGTAGACTATCCTTTCATTTTTTATATCCAGGTTAGTCACACATACAATGGGTTTTAGTGTTCCATTTTTCCTTGATTTATTAGTTGTAGGTTGTATATTTCCTATATAGCTTTTTTATTATCGCCCATATATAGACCTCATGTGTACACATTATTTGATTAAATTGATGATTTATTGTTTTGGAGATGGCATTGGAATACATCGTGTTGTTGTGTCTTTTTCAGTGTTGATTCCTTGTGAAGCATTATAACACATGATATAGATTTATTTTCATTGACCATTATAATTCTTCTAGCCCTTATTGGCCATTTTGTAGGTAATAAAAAATTGATGAGTATTCTAATACATAGTATAATTCCCATTGAGATTATTTTTTACGTATATTTCCTCTATAATTTTATTTTTATGTTGATTTATTTATTCTTCATTACTCATTTATATTTTTTATATATTTTATGACAATATATACACATATAATATTCTTGTTTTTTATTACCTTCATTCATTTGATACATGTATATGTTATCGTTTTACAAATTTTAAGCCCCACATGATTGGAGTGATTAACCTACATAGTGCCATTCACTACCCCAATGCCAATGAGAAGTGGTTATGGTATGTCACATATATAATTCCTCTGGTTCTAAAATATCTCTAATTTTTCAAGTCATTTAACCAACAATAAATTATATGTAAAAAATAAATAATCCCAGAAATGAGTAGTCAGAGAGTGGAAAATCATAAAGTCCAACTAAAAATGATCCTATGACAAATAAGTGGGTTATACAAAGAATGTGGACCAAATACATTAAATAGAAATTACCCCTCTTCATCCTTCCTATTATCATTTCATAAGTGCTCATTGGATATATCATCTAAACAAAACATATATGACAATTATATTGATCCAATATACTAAATATCATCTCATGGGTTAACTCTCACTATATTATATAAATAATCCACTAGTAAACCTTTATCACTCAGATTATACATCAAACTATCATTATCTTCAATTGGAAATATTTATTCCCTATTCATGAATTAACATAGGTGGTCCCTTGAAATGATATGGGTAAACCCTATTTCATATATCATTTCATCATCTCTCAAGGGATATAATACATCATTCCTAGATCATCATATAACATCACCTTATTTTAGAAATTCACATTTTAATAGAAACTAATTGAGTTAGAAGTATCCCAAATATACATTTAAAAAATAGAACAACCTCATAAACCATGGAAATATTCTCTACAATACTAATGATGATCCAAACATTATTATATGAAATCAAATCTCATGGGTGTCAACAGTCCATCCAGAGTTATGTTATAAAATTATTTGTTAATACTATTGCTAAATGTCTGTTGACACTATCATACCAATCCCTTGGCAATCCAATGAACCTATCATGCATCCCATCTGAATCTCAATGTTTGTATTTAACTACACAAAATGGGAACATAATAAGAATATATAACATGGATCACCAACTTATCACCCATGTAATGGTCTCTCAAAATGTTCCAATGTTATCATGATTTATCATGAAGAAGGAAAAACATATATTGATATAATAATCATAAACCATGCAAAAAATACTAAAAATATGGGATAATGTTTCATCACCAATATAAATTAAAATAGATCAATTTATGTGTTGAATTATCTTTTCATAATTCACATAAAAACCACTTCCAAAATCTTCATAACATTCAATTTAAAAAAAATTCATATGTTTTTTACCCAACTTTTCTCAGTAATTAAAAACACAATGAAAACATTCTTTCAAAAACCCCTTATTTTTATAAAATGGCTATTTAAGAAAAAATCCATAAATATGACCAAATTTCCATTTGAATATATGACAATTAGAACCCTTTTAAAAATCACCTTTTATAAATAACCCAATTTTTCTTCTTGAATAGAACCCATAACACCAAAAACCAATATTTTGTGCCAAGGACAATCATTAGATTTTAAAAAAAATGACACCTGAAATAACATGAGGTTAAAAAATGGTATTATTTTCTCATTATCAGACATCCCATCATTCATTTTCTAATTCTATAACATTAATATCTTAGATATATTTTTCTATAATTACATCAAAGATAAATAATAATTGATTTAAACCCATTAATGATCAAACATATATTCCTCCACCAAAAGTCAAAAAATAATGCACCCAAAACGGTAATAAAATAAATCTATATCACATTATTATACAAAATTATTATTAATATATTAATTAAAAAACCAAAATATTTCTTATAAATGTAAACTTGTCCTATATTATTGCGTTATTTTTATTTTTTTTTTAAATTATAAATTGGAAAAAAAATATTCCCATAAATGGTGGCCACGTTTAAATAGTGTTAAATGAGTTAAAATATTATAAAAACATAAGGATTAACTATTAATTATTAGAGAAAATAATTATATTTAATAGAACTTAAATCATCAATGAGACAACATATTGATTGAATAATGTGTTGTACGGATGATGGGGAGACAGTGAAGAATAAAATATAGGTTTTATGGGTCAAGAGAAAACATAATGTTGTAATTTTCATTCATTATTGGTTGTTTAAAAATATATTTTAAAAAAACTTATAAAAGTTTGTTGTTATCGTAAAAGGTCATGGAGGAACTCTCCCCTATAAAACAATGTGTGGACTATTTAGAAGTCTCATAGTGTAGTACCATCATCCTAGGTAGTACCATACATTGTGTATTGACTATAAACCTCATTGAACATCCCTACACCTAGGTTTTATGTCATTATACTCACTCTAAACCTTCTTTCAAGGAATTACCTTTTATTTATTTAATGAACCCAACACAACTCTCATAGTTTAATGACTTTGGTTGAGAAATTGTGGTCCACAAAAAATGTAATTTATAATAATGAACTAGAATAGTCTAATATAACATATAATAAACACCCCCAAAAATCGTTTAAAACACCCAATAATAAATAAACATATACCATATAATCATCAACAATGACTAGTAGTCTATATCCCAATTCACTAATCACCATCGCTGTAGATCCCGTATTTATTTTCCCATTGAATTTCACACACCAATAATAACATTGGTTCTTTAAACTCCCAAAAAAGATTATTATCATCCACATAAAAAACGTTTCTATTAATAAATTCATAATTCACCATTCAAAATTTAATAACACATCTGAATACCAATTCATTACTAAATATGTGTCTATTATATGATTCTAAATGTAATTAAATTGAATTTTGGTCCAGAATTTCATGTCTTAATATAAATAAATTATACCAATAATTATAACAATGAAATCAATAGTAAAACCATAATCTAATAACCAATTACAAGAAAAAAATTTCCTAACTCATGCACTAACCTAAAAAAATGATATTGTCTAGCTATGACAATGAATACAAATCAAAAACTAATTTCACGATATACAAAACATTGTGAAAATGATTGTTCTCTATCTATAATATTTCATATATATTCTCCTCATCATTTTCTTAATTATGTAACAAAACCATCAACCACATGTGGAATATGAAACATAAATTATTCCCAAAACTAGATATGAATTACCAGACTGAAACCGCATGAAAATACCAGTCACATCATACCAAAAATTGATATTTTTATTTCATAAAAATAATATAAAACAAAATCTACTAATGAGCATGTTACACAATATTTTTAAATAAAGATACTACCCAATAATAGATTCACCAAACTATGTTCATGTTGGCCCCATTATTTTAGATAACACATATTATATAAACTTATCCACAAATGACCCATACATACAAATTCCTAGAAATTAAAACCCTTAAAAACTATTTACTTTTTCTAAAATATGTTAATTAATTTATCATTATTAAATATACACTTAAACATAAAAAATAATTTTATAATTCAAATTTTCTTATTTCTCTATAGTAGTTAAAAACATAATAACATTTCACTCCATACAATAAATAAAATTGTATTATAAAAGTAGTAAAAATACTTGAAAATAGAATAAAGTTGATCCCCTTTGTAGATTACTCTTAATATAATGAAATTTTTATGAAATATATTTTCATTATGAGGAATATAATAAAAAATGGTATAGATATGATATTGTAACTAAATGAATAAAATGAATTATTTTATATGTTATAATAATTTTTGTATATTTGGGGCCTTTACATTATTGGAAGTGTAAGGTGTCCATTGGTATGTGACCATTAAGAATTAGAACAATAGAATATTAACCTCTATTTATAATCAACATCACATTAATTGAAGTAATTTAAATATAAGGTTTAAAAAACAAAGAAAACAATTTTATTATCATTAATTTTACTTCTTTTTTTATAAAAAAGAAGAAGATCTGAAAAAATGGTCATATAGAGATGGATGTTAATTCCACTGTTTCCCCATGTATATTCCCATTTCTGTTCATACATTTTTCTATATTTTCATAGAGTTATTTTCTATAATATACAAAAAAATAGATATATAATAATGACCATTCTCACTAAAGATCTCTAGAATACACCAAAATCTAATTAATAACTCCATGCACCCCGATATGGATTTTTTATATAAATTAGACAATAATGATTGGATTTGACTCATTCTGCATAATATAGAGATACACTAATGGAACCCTCAACCCTTATTTGTAAACCAGCAAAATGAAACCATTTTCTCTTAACATTAAAGCAATCTAATCATATAATGATAATAGATTTTCTACACTATGTATTAAATCATTATCAAAATCTCAAAAATTGACTTACACCCTAACTCTTTGACACGAAAGTGATGGTTCAAGATTTTTACGGTATTCTAAAGAACATATAACTCAATAGATACCATAAGATAATCATCTAAGTGGTGAAGCCTCACATAGGTTTCTATACATAGGTGATCATTTCACCATGACCCATCAAAGTCAAACCCTTCACCATAGTCCAAAACATGTATATGAATTTCGAAAATTTCTAACTGTAGGAAATGTAGATGCTCCTATTATCCCGACACTAGGGTGAAATGGTCTATTTCCCATATCCCTCCACTTAGAATATGTATTCCTTATGTTTGATATATATTATAGAAAATTGGGATACTCCATGTATCCCTTGAATAAAGAAAATATAATTAGTATAGTTGTTTCAAATGTATTTATTTAAAACCTAATATCTATTTTTGAGAATACCTTCATCTTGGTCACTTTCATGGGAATCTAGATATCGATGCTTCATCCCAATTGACAAGAAATGTGGTATAATATCATTAGGAATGAAATTATTTCCTATTTTAATTATATATTCACTTGATAAAAGGATTATCTGGAATTTAATTCTTATATAGAAAGAAATATTGGGGTGATTAAATCCTCATAAACCCCCAGATAGTGATGATCTTAATCATTGAGACCACAAATAGGACACCATTAACTGTGTTTATCCATCATAGATACTAAATCATTGAATCAACTGACTAATTACACGCAATGTTCCATGAACCTATGGGCCTCCCCCGTAGGTTTAAACCCTGTCTATTTTTTCAATAATGATTTCATTATAAGGAGTTATCAATGAGTTTGGGACAACAATATCGGTGTATCTGATACATAAGAACCAATGCATCATAATTAGGTATTATTCCTTATGAAACCATTCATGAAGGATAATATTTTTAGTGATCTGCAATCCCCTAATGGCCTATTTCACAAGAGAGGAACATATTAGTGGACACTATAAAAGTTTACTAATGTATTTATTAACATATAAAATTAAACTATAATGAATGATCCGACAATATCACTATAAAATATTCAAATAAAATATGTGATTCGTATTAAATATGATACTTCAAACACTTGATTTTCAAAACAAATATCCTACTCCACATTCTAATTATGAATTAATACTCATGATAATTAATTCTGCATAAGACTATATTGATAATAAGGAGATAAAAAAAGTGGTACTTATGTGCATGTCCAACTTTTTCTATTAAAAATATATGTTACAAAAAAACACATAATACCAGACAATAGTATATATATATATATATATATATAATATTTTATTAAAAAATCAAAATAAAACAAATAATGATGTAAATTGTTAAAAAAACTATAATACGTACTATGTTCCATGTTTGATGCTTCTAAAAATAGGGGATACCATAACCGTCTCATGGATATATATATATATATACACACACATATATATCCCATTATTAAACCTAGTTATAATATCACAACAGATATTTTCTACCTAAAAAACACTAAAATTATAGAGTTCCCGATTATGTTGTACTAATAATGATATTTACAAATATAAAAACAAAAAGAATAAAATATAGGATATGAAACAGAGTAACAAATCATTGAATCAAATTGATGACCAGTCTATCCCATTAGGGTAACTAATATCATTATTGATGATATTGATATGAAGTAATTATCATTGAATTTAGTTGACATGATTGTAAAAATGGATTTATAATCCATTTAATGTGTGTGGATGATCCCAACCACCGATCATATTGATCAAAATACATATAAACATATATATGTAATTCCCTAGTGTCCCCATAAATTTACATAGTAGGTTCCCATTACCCAATAAATAATATGGGAGATAATGCATGATTCTATTTTTAGAAACGAAATATTGAACCAAAAGTTATTTTATATGCATGAGTTCGACTAATTCGATGAACTCTATTACATATGTAAATTCATAGATGTTTTTTTCTAATTTATTAAAATCTTTTCATTATTATTCCTATTTGTAGCTACATTTTTTTAAAACATAATAAATTATAAATCTCCTAATCCCGAGAAAAGGGAAGATACCATCATTTTAATCAACCAACTACTCCTCAATCGTTTAGGGGCCTTTCATGTGTAGTGTCACCATTATTCAGGAGGAAATGTTCTCAAAAACAACATTCCTTTCTTTAGTTGATGTGCGTACTAATCTGGTAGTACCTCTTTATCATTTCCTTCTCCACCATAGTTGATAATAAATAATATACTAGGTATTTATATCCAATAGTTCACCGTGCTAGTATAATATGATGGCAAAGCTGATGGAACCCATTATAACTTTTAGCCGATTCGGGAGTCTTTCCAATAAATGAGATAACACCAACCTCTGATTACATAAAGTTATTTATGATGATATTTAGCCTCACCATAATTATTAAATTCTATATGGTAAGGTTCAACCCATCCATATCCACATTCAACAACGCACAAGAATTCCTCCTCAACAATTTACCATGGATATTATTTATAATGGTTCACCAATACCTAGCTATAGTAGAATATCGTGGAGGTATATCCAAAGGAGATTATTAAATAAACATTTTGAATCATTCCATTTATTATTTCCCCAAATATAATAAGAATAATGGAATATCATGATGTTTCCACATTGGTTCTCCCACAATCACATGTCTTCAAGAAAGGCCCACATGTTCACATCGATGGCCATTGGTGATAAAACACACATTCTTTCTTCCATAAATCTAGACTATCAGTATACCTTGAAATGAACTAGAATTCAATGTCAGAAATGTATCCCATGAACTATATATATAATATCAGAGTCCTTCTAGATGAAATTAAGGGGTATAGTCGTTTATTTTCTCACATTATATAGAGATTCCATCAAAACACAATATTTGTATTAATATATAAACATCAAAGTATAATAGTAGCTAATTAGATGATAATTGTTTCTTCTACCCAATCCAATAAAGAATCCCACCAGAACAATTAAGTGGAACTAATATCGGATAATTATCACAATTTTTATCTATACTCCACTAATAAAAAATATTTATGTTATAGTCAGTGGTGAAATGTAGATAAAATTTAGAACCACGTCCTATCATAAAAAGATATTTTTGGATAGTATAAATTCCATTTTATCATGTCTTAAGATTATACGTATTATTCATCAGAATATGAATTCAGTTTCATTCCAAAATTTCTCCAATATGATGTTATCTATGGAGGACCTCCCAATGATTCCATTTCCCATATTTATGCTTGTCGTCTCCATGGTTGTATTGATAGTGGTCCTCCCGATGATGGTTATTGGAAATGATATCCTTCTAATATAAGATCGTGTGGGTATATATATCATTATCTAAGAATCAATTAATGAGTTCCACCACACTCTGACATTAATATTAGTATCATATATCTACCACTTAACTCCAACTATGGATTTACAGCCCACTATTATAATAATGATTAATATAGTGGTCCAACACTTTTAGAGTCATTCGGTCATAAGAACCCCAACGTTCAACCTCATTGAAGCTAAAACAATTACTCTAAATTTCCTCCCAAGGCCCATGTATTATATCATAACAAATATATATAATTCCCAATTTGAGGCCCTACCCAAGACTGAATATCTATAGGTAACCATGTTTTCCTCCCCATGATACTCATAATGGAGGTGCAAATTAAATGAAATAATTTCTATAGACAAATTCAACCCATTGTTGGGAATAAAATCATTTTCCTCTATTGTGAATGAAACATGAAGGGTGGGTTTATCTATATCAAAACCATAGTCGTATTGTGATTTTACCTCAGCCATGTTAATCTTTAACCCCATGAAATAATTATTGTTATGTTCTTTCTTTGAATGCTCATTGAAATATTTATATGTTTTTTATTGATTCATAAGAGAATAATTGGTCAAGAAATGATGGTTATAGTTAAATAATGTTAATGATCTTACCTATGAAGGAACATGATATACCCTGAGTTGTGGAAGGGTATGGGAATGGAAAAATTACAGGTCATGTTTTAACCAATTTCCCCAAACAAATATGATTTTTAGGACTATATTTATTGATTGTATAGCAATTAGGAATTAAAATATTTTGGAGACCTTCCATCATTTTAGATTGATATATATTAAAAATGGGGGGTACAAAAACCATGTTAGGAATATTAGTGAATATCATATATATCTTGATCCTTTATCCATATCGATTTAGATAAAATGAGTTTCACATCTTAATTATTGAGATATCTGATGGGCATACCTTAATTATTTAAAGTACCTTATCTATATAATCTGAAAAACCTCATCTATAACATGCACATGAGAATGTAATATAAATTTTATCATTTTTTATCCCTAGTACTAGGATAATGGAGCACCCGAAAAATGAAATCATGTAACATTACGGCTTCGGTTTATGTCTTGTTTTGTGATGGAACATATAAAATGTGATCTATTCATTGGAAACCCATTATATCAAGGGATGAGAGGTGGTTTTCATAATGACAAAGAATCATACAAAAACTTTCAATGTAGATTCCATGAAGGTTGTAAAAATTTTCAAGATAGGGATAGTCAATCCTTAATATATAAAGTGTTCCCCAAAGGCCAACATATTTGGATTATATCATAAAATATATATGAAACATACCTAGGGAATCATAAAAAAAATATAAAATTCTACGGACATGGTTGAATATATATACATACTGGAACTGCACTATATTATAGTTTCGTGATAATGTTAATCATTTTTAATATAGACACAAAATCATCGATCATAAATACCTTATATTTGTGATGATGTGATTATGTAAATTTTTTGCTGACCCGAAATCTTATGGATGGGTGATGATTTTACATTCTAATCCTTCCCCATTGAAATAAATGTTATCTATTATAGTTTTAACATTTTATGAATACCCCAATAGTTAATCACACTCTTCATTCAATATGTTCAATTTGTATGAATATCGTATGGTATACAAATGAGACATGTATAATAACATTCACCAAAGTGGTTTTGTGAATCCTAAAAGGGATCATAAACTGAAACAGTATATCACGATTGTAGAGATGATGAAATAAAATTATGCCTCATTAAATGAAAGACTCAATGTTGATTAGTCCTATAGATTATATATATTGTATTGTTAAATTATCCCATATATGAGATTTGAATCAATAAATGTTATATGTTTTAGTGTTATTGAATATACATTCTATTAAATTGAACTGAAGGGTCATGCTGAAGATATAGTTTCCAATTGTCTAGACAATACCAAAAAAAATTATACTGAAATATAAAGAAAAAATTATATAAAAAATTATAATTTTATCATTCAAATAGTTAGGTATCATATACACATCATACTACAAACAAAAACATTGAGAAATGAGTGCATTAATCTAACTTTCCAAATTCCACTAAGGGGAAGCTAGTGAGATGTGGGGATAATATATAAGAACAAATTTAACTCGATATACAATTTATAGAGGAAATAAATTTCCTTTAATTCATTCTAAAAATATTTTGATGCATCCTCCATGACTATCATGTATCAACGAGATCGTAAATCTAAATTGACTTTGGAGAAATCCAATAATCCATTTTTTCATGTTTATGAAGAAATAATTTGTAACATATTCTTCCATAGTATATCATGATTCCACACCATTATAGATTGACGAACATTACATAAGTCAGGATATCTGTATCCATTGATAACCTAGTTTTAAAAAAATAATTTGTGAATTGACTAGATGATTATATAATTTCCTCCTTACAATATCTACCATCTCACATTATAATTCCATTATATATTATTAAATCCATCATACACATTAATACACTAATTTAATTGATAGAGGGTATGTGTTAACCAATCAAATCAGAATATAATTCATACATTTAGTGGGTCAATGTGACCCCTCCACCTCATTACATTGTAAAACATGCATTCATAATATAAAAAAACTAATGTTTCATAGAAACACGTATAACATTATTTTTATTTTTAAAGACCAATAATGTCAACAAATAAATTAAAGGAGGTATCCAGTATTTTATTTTTCATAAATAATCTAGAAGATGTTTCCATTTAATTATAATATAATAAACTTTCAATCTTTATTGTGGGGTTATATTATCTCATTTTCCAATTTCATTAATTTTTTATCTCTATAATGAGGAACCCAATAATCAAAATCCTCATAAATTTTTAAATGTATTCAAATCATAAGACCTCCGACAATATCAAAAGATGTTTGGGTATGGAAACTTTCGTACACATGCTCATTCTATATGAGTATCTATTGAAGATAATCATATAAAATATTATTGATTGTGTTTAAATACCGAAAATCAAATAAATGGTATCTGAAAATTTAGGGAGTTTAAATTTGCGGAATAGAAATTGGAACCTCAATTTATTACAACATGAAAAAATAATTATTTAATGAAATAGGTTGAAGAAATAGGTTTAATGAATTGGAAATTGAGAAAGTTATTCCTCACATAGAATAAATTCCATCACTGGATCTTATTCCAACTCCACACCATGTTGTTCCTCCATTTTTATAACATAGTGATAAAAAAAACTACTAATATGATGGAAGGAAATACCATAAAAACTCAATATATGAAGACTAAATTAATAAAAAATATTCCCTTCGAAAATATCTAGTCATTGGTGCACAATTTCTACCATGGAAAATAACATTTACAAACACCAAATGGTTAATAAACCTGATGAGATCATCCTTGATGAACATGTAGATTATTTTCACTACTATCATATTATTAAAAACTATATTTTCATGTTATTATTCTTCACATAACTCTTTCAAAAAATATTTTATGAAGGATAATTTTTTTTGGAGAACCCTTGTCCATTTAAACATACATATCCATCAATCACTAGAGATATATGGGAAACTGAAAAGAGTACAAACCAAACATGATAATATATTCAATTATATGTTGAATAGTAAGGTGGTCAATTGGGATCATCATATATTCAATTAAAAATTTAAAAACCAAATCCATCTCTAGTTCCACCTAGAATTCCCAAGTTTTCACTTCTATCAAATTTTTTCAATGACATTAATCACTATTAATATAAGAATAAAACTCATGAATAATAATGTATGCTAATTAATTGGTCATTATAAGAAATTCAATATTCATAACCAATACATTTTTCAGATGGAAACACTCTTTGAAAATGGAACCCTCAACAAGTGATAGATTAAAATATTGCTCTAGAAATGTCATATACATGATATATTTTCTCTCTAGTGAAGAGGACATGTAAGAACCTGAACACACTGACCATAAATGGTGATGGTATGGAAGAGTATACAGATCCCAAGGCGGTTATGGAGAAGAAGCAATGAAAAAACGCAATATAGTAACAAAAAAATTATATTATCCACACACACCAAAAATAATCAATTCCTATAAATTTTGATTACCCTACTTGATAATCAATCAATAATTAATTCCTCTGTAGCCCATGTCGATCAAATAATTTTTGATAATCATCAAGTGAAATTAAAATCCTCCTACTTTCCCAAATATTATAAAAGATAGACTCAACCCAAAAATGTAGGTCGAATAAATTCCCTTCATTTCTAATTAAATGAATAATTCATTAGCATAGGATCCATATACACCTAAACACTAATCTATATAGAAAGATCATACAAGGATACACTAATCATTAACCCAAAATTATAAAATCCTAATGAAATAAGTCACTGTCTATATTAAAACTACAATAAATGGAACCCTCCATCATTAAAATGTTATTGGGTTGGGAACTATTATATCCCTCTCAAGACGTCTATAAATTTTATATGTTTTCTTATATGTAAATTATGATGAAACTAGTCCTACTATATGAAACATAGTAATTTTTATAATATGAAATGAAATGTAGAATTTCATTGAAGGACCCATCATACCATGGTTTCTGTTAATAATGGTTGTAATAATTGGAAACACTACATAATTGAATAAAATTTCTTCTAGGATTATCTATATCCATGTTAATATCCTCACATGATGGGGTTACTATGATTCTAACTTCGCTCCCTAGAAATATACTATTCCATGGTATGAAGTGATTGAATAAACACATGATGAAATATCTTGTCAAAGAACTAGGTTAATTTCTACATTTATAACATTGATTTAGTGGTATAATTATAGAACATGAATTTCTATTTCCTTTTTTGAAGACCATTTACTCACATTCATGTGGAAGAACCCTCATCTCACCATATGTTTTAGAATTACTTAATAAATGTAAAATTCAGGACATATATTGTTATTTTATGAAATTAAATTCTTGTGAATTGTAATATATACATAAAGGTTTATATAAAATAATTGTATATGAATAAATTTCGATAAATACCGCTTGTCTTGATGCTCCGAATGATCATGATGATCTCTCACTAATCCACTAATTCATCTTTGAATGGACTTAATGTTTTCTAAAAAAAATTGTTCATACCCCTAGATTCAAGAATCAATCACATCAAATTAGTCCCATTAGATGAATATACTAGACACTCATTTAAATTCTTCTTATATGATGGGATAAAACAAGACACTATAAATAGGAAACCACGTATTTAAAGAAGAAATCTAAAACACTAATTTAGGTTATTATGGACTAGATGTGCCCCTACATGAATATATGATTAACAGATATCCAAAAATAAAATCTAAAAATAAATGACCTAGTAGTGTAACTCAAAAACATAGAAGATTAACTTGTGTTCTAAGAATATTTTTAAATATTCTTATGATATCATTTGAATCAACCATTATTGATCCATCATAAAATGAATTTAATTGTTATTGAGACTATGAAATCCCACATAGTAATTCCTCTCTATCAACTATCAAGTCCTACATGTCATCATAAAACATCCTGAATGTGGGGTTCCATGACACCAGTTCATCATTATCTCCCAATAAATATAACAAAACTACTCGTTTACAATAGCGGGTACATGATTTCATTCAATTAATGGAACATTTTAGTGAATATTTCTTCAATGATTATACTACTATACATATAGCGGTCACTCATGAAGCTAGAATATTATATTCCACCAATTTTAATAACCCTTTCCCATTAATAAAAGATAGCATTTTCATATTAACTATATACAGTGTTTGTGCACATGTGGTGGGAGAGGAGGTATCCAACAATTATTCCCCACAAATATTCTTAGAATGCATCATGGCCCCCATAAATGAACTCAAACAAGTAAATCATGGTACAAAAGAATATATTCGTCCGCTACATTGTAGAGACCAAAATCTTGGTGTACATGGACATTACATTACTTTTGTTGAATACTTAATACATAACAAAAACCAAAACTCAAGGGTCATAATAGTTTGGTGTCTTTGGAAACTCAGAACATAATCTTCTAGTCATGGTGAAATATCTTCAACATATCCCATAAAGATCTTAAACACTTTTTTCTTACCTAAAACCTTTCATTATATCCTAGGGAAATAAAAACATATAAAGGGTGAGCTCAAATGCTGAGTAATGGTAATCATGGAGATATTAAAACAAACCATATACATTTGAACTTAAAAACATGAACATAATTTTTAAACATCAAAATATAGAGAAAAGAAATAAAACATGGCAGTATGTAAGGCATAGATCATAATGGAACATAAATCATGATAAAATTGAATGGGAATATAACATGTAATGTGGGAAACTATTAAGCACTTGATATGATTTACATAGTATCCAGGGAATTTCTTCCAAGACTATCTTAGTGGAAAAATTCCCTAACTAAATCGAGTCCACTCCTCATTCCAGTCCTGTATCACTGAACTAGATTAACTTGCCATTCCAGCCATGTCTATATCATGAGATATAAATCATTACCCAATTCCATTGAGGTAGATATAGGTCCCACCCATCTCATAATGAAATTATTATTACTTGTTCCACAACATAAACATAAATCAGTCATCACAACCCAAAGAATAAAATGGGTTTCATAAACATCATCCCATCATAACATAATCCATATAAAACAAATGGATATCATTTCATCATATGAAAAGTGAAACCATGTATATCATAGAGATATAATACTTCGAACATACACGTATGAAATCATATCATGATAGATGGAAAATGGTTTTGATAAAACACTTGAAATAAATTCTTAAGGAAAATTTCATTTTTTTTCTTGAAAATCATTTTCTTTTCAAAAAATTCCATGAAATCTTAAAAGAAAAGGATTTTTTTGAAAATAGTCATGAAATCGTGTAGAGTAAGCTTCATGAAAATAAGGTGTTATGAAACCGTAAAATTCCTTTCATGCCGTATAAGTTAAAAAATCCTTCTTCTCGTACTTTTCCTGGAAATGTCCAAAAGTACCTCATATGGTAAAAAAAGAAGGATTCCTTACATACCATGTAGTAAAAGTCAAAAATGGGTAAAAATGGCTTTAAACACGCTTGAAACGATTTTTAGAAATCATGGACAAGGATGATAAATATAACCCTCGTAAATACTTACAAATAAGCAATCTCAGATAAAAACGAGATTAGAAAAGTTACCCCTTACCCTAGATCTGATATGCTTCATGCGTATCTGAACCTCTTGTATATTGATTTAAATAATTTCATTGACTTATTACAGAATCATATTCATTTTTATGATATCATATATGGTTCACTTATTACATTATATGACCTGTTCTTTTGTAAATTCAATGTTAAGGCATCCTTTTGTGTAAAATCTTTTTATTTATCGTGCATGTTTGGACTTGTTGTTCATCATATTATTATTACTTATATAATGATTTAATTACTTCTAGAATGTAAGTCATTATTTATATATCATATATATTCAGTATATATATATAATGAAATGAAATACACCGTACATAGAGATGGTAGGCCGTACCTACACATGAACAATGTTTTCCATTCATTGATGACTGGAATGAAAGTAAGCAGATGTCATATATATATATACATAATTACAGTAGCTTTATCATGTCAGATATTTCATTATTATTCATTATATATACTTTATAATCATTCTTTAATGGTTAACATGGAGAATGAATCTCATCGCGTCGTGGAGATGGTAATCCGTACCTATGCACGAGCGATGATATCATTCCCATAATCATTAAATTGTATTGGAGTGGATGATATAATATATCAGAATCAGTATTATGTTATAATAACTATATATAGTTATTCTTTACACAATTATACCCATCCAAGTAAGGTGGTGGTGGAAAAAAATGTTAAGACCCGGAAATTTCAAGGAAAAATGTCTCTTAATTTTCATTGGAATTTTACAGAAATGCAGTTTCTGACGGCGCCTGATTCCAAGGCCTGGTGTGCCCGGAATTAATTTCTAAATATTAGCTTGGGTATGTTCAGTGAACGAACGAGCGGGTTTTTCTAACTATTGAACCGGTGCTCGGAATCGAATTTCGAAGGCACTGATGGAATCGCAGTGCCGGTATTTTCTTAGAAACGCCTTTTTCGGAGTTGCGTTTTCTCGGGTGTAGTTTTTAATTTTTGCGGTTAAGTTAAGAAATAAAATAAAGTAGCGTGACAACAATATTTTATTTCACTTAAATCCACTTAAAAACCACTTAAGATAAGTTAAGTGGATAGGGTGGAACCCAAAATATCCTACCCACTTGGTAGGATATTTGTGAGGTTGGGCCCACACGAGCCCCACAGTTTCTTTCCTTCTAAGTAACGCACCCACGAAAACCCTCTTTAATGAAAGTCAACCATGCGTTTTTCTGGTTAAGAAACACCTCATTAAATTGGGAGGTTAAATCGTTACAATTAATTCAATGAATTAATTGTTCGTTTCCTTTCTTTTGAAATTCAAACGTGTCATGTGCGTTAATAAAATAAGATAAATCTTATTTTATTTCTGTTGTAATTTGTGGTGTGGAGAGGATTTGGAGGAAAGAGTTCTTCTTTGACGAAGAACGCGAAGAACGCGAAGAATGCTCCGACCTCCGACGAAAAACACCAAACCCTTATAGATCGACGACGCGACACCGTGTACCGCGACGTCAATGACATTTCTTCCATGACGATCCTTCTCTTCTGCGACGATCCTCTTCTTCCGCGACGGTTAATTCCGCGATGAACTCGCGTTCGACGACAATGCTTGAGGTAGGGAATTATGTTTGAGAATGATTTTGTTCCCTCATTTCATTCATTCTAAAGAAAACAAGGAAACACGGATCAACTTATGATCTAGTTTATCCGTGCACATTTTCCTTGCTGGATGGGAATTTTTGTTGCGGGAAGTTGTGGGGGATTATTTTTATTATTGATCGTGATCTCATCTGTCGCCTTTCTTGGGCCGCCTATTATCATACTAGTGGGGGAAGGTCGGGCCGCATGAACACGGCCGAACCTCCATCCCCCCTTGTTTTTTGAGTTTTTTGTGGCACATGAAAGGCAGTGCGGTGCCATTGCACCGCGCGAAAATGAGAAGAACGAACGCGGCGAAGAAGCGTGGCGCTGTCGCGCCACCCCTTTGGGGCCGAACGAAACCGCGGGCGGAGTCGTGGCCGAGGAGGTGATTTGAAGACCCCGTGTTTTTTTGTCGAAGTGCGGATCGACGGACGATGGTGAGGTGGGCCGCGAAGGCATTTTGAAGGCTTTGCAGCGAAGGTCGGGTCCCGGGTTTGTCTCTGGCGATGACCGCAGGAGAATCTGACCACCAGAGCGCGTCTGGTGGTCCGCGGAATCCCCCGCCGACGCGCCACGTCGGTGGTCGGGGGCGGCGGCGCCCGGCGCGCCGCCGGAAGAATCCACCGTGACTGAAGCCGCGGTGGCGAGTGAGTGTCCCGTGGCCATATTGGATCGGGGAACGATGAACACTACAGCGTGCCGCGCCCGGTGACACAAAGCGGCCCCCAGCACGAGGGGATCGCGGCTCCTTGGGCGCAACCGCTTGGCCAGTGCCGAGGCGCCCAGGCCGGGTCGGGCCGCTCAGGCCGAGCTGGGCTGCGCCGGCCAGGCCGGGCCATGCCCACCCGGGTCAGACCAGGACCCGGGTCGGGTCGACCTTGTTCGGGGCAACCCGGGGGGGTGGTTGGCCGGGTCGGTCCGGGCCTAGACCCCCCGTTTTCATACCCCTCACGGTTTTTCACTCATATCTTGAGTTGTAGACCTCCGATAGATGCACTGTCAGCGGAGATGCGACCCTTGGATCGAGACGGTCGTTTCGGTATATTACACACATGGTTTCGGAATACCTTCGGTTCGGCCGGGTTGGTTCGGATATGAAACCAACCGGTCCCTCGGAGCGGAAACGCTTATATCTTGAGCTCTGGATGTCCGATTGACATGCCATCGAATTTTATGGATTCATCTATGTGAGGCGGATCTTTTGGCTTACTCCGCTCGAGGTTTGGATGTCATCGGAGTGCGGTTGGGTTGGTTCGCTCACGAAACCAACCGGCCCTCTGGAACGAAAAGGCCAATAACACACAGACCGGGCGTCCGATTGACGTGACGTCTATCTCGCTGATTTCCTCTTGATGAGATGGAACTTTTGGCATACTTCACCCGAGTTTTGGTTGCTGTTGGATAGTGGCTAGGTTGGATTGTACCTGAAATCCAACCGGGCCCCTGGAACAGAAAAGATGATATCTTTCAGACCGGACGTCTGTTTGACGAACCGTCAGCAGCATTGGTGATCATTTTGAGAAATGGTCCCTTTGATTTTACCCAATCAGAGTTGGGGTATAGTTGAGATACGGCCGGGTTGGTTCGCACATGAAACCAATCGGGCCCCTGGGACGAAAGGGCTAGTAACTCACAGACTGGGAATTCGATTGAAGCGTCGTCTGTTGCGTTGAGACCCCTGTGACGAGGCAGTCCTTTGGGATACTTCTTCGTGGGACTTTGAGATACATGGAGTATCGAGTTGTATCTTGTGGAACGGACCCTCCCAGAGAAGAGCGTGCGGAGTACGGAGACCATGTAGCCGACTGAGACCTGACGACTGCTTGACCGACTCGACTTGGAGTTAGTCAACTAGCCCAGTGGAAAGATCACTACTTTGTGAGGTGCAGACCCTTGGCGGATGGAGCACTACCTGTGTGACAGTGCAGACCCGCGGTACTTGTCCGGAGAGTACCTCTGCAGGCTACTAGGGGGTGTGCACTACTGTGTTTGGGTGGCATACCCCGGTGGGAATCACTACTGTGTTTGGGTGGGTGGCCCGTGGTACTCGACAGGAGGAGTTCCTCAACAGTCTTAGGTTAGTGAGCAGTACCTAGGAGTCGTGACAGGACCACTGTACACTCCAGAGACGGAGCTCTTCAGCAGTTATGGTTTTGATTATAAAAATCCTTGTTTGAGCTGAGTCTATGACCTTTATGTTTCCTCATGATTGAGATGGGTTACATGATAACTTAGGTATATGTATGGGCATATACCTGGGTAGTGGTTATCTGTTGATTTCATAATCCTTGTGTTTCCTCATGATTGAGAGGGGTTACTTGATAACTTAGGTATATGTATGGGCATAAACCTAAGTAGAGGTTATCTGTTGAGATCTTCTTTGTGGTTATCCTTGTTGGTTTTAGTGAGACCTTGAGGGTCCTGGGGTCCCTACTGAGTATCATTATACTCACCCCTGCACGGGCTATGCCCGAACCTCATTGTGTTGGTTGCATACGACGGGCAGTGCTGATAGAGGCTGAGTGTTTGAGGACTGGACGGTACCTAGAGGTGGACTACATGATGAGTCAGTACCTGGAGGTGGACTACACGACGAGTCAGTATCCGGAGGTGGACTTCACGGTGAGACGACACTCAGAGGAGGTTGACGGACGAGAGCGTTGTAGAGGCTATCTGTACCTACCCTTTAGGTAGGATCCGTGGTGGAAGATCCAGTAGCTGCGCCATCTATACCTACCCTTCAGGGAGGATCTGAGGAGGATAACCCAGAAGCCGCTTCCATCCTTCCAGCTGTTGTCTTTTTTCTTTTGTACTTTGTTCAGCTGTAGTTATAATTTCATTTGGTTTTGTATTCTGGCCCATTTACCTTTCATCACTTCTCTTTGTACTTAGTGTTTTACTTCCGCTTGTACTATGTGGTGTTTTGTTTACTTTTATAATGGAGATGCCTTCCCAGTTATTGGGATTTATGACTTTGGTGCTAGTCGCAAGCCCCTGGCCTATGGAAGGCGGGCTTGGGGAAGCCACGACATGGGCCCCGAGGACGGGTCGTGACAAATTGGTATCGGAGGAGTCGGTTCTACCACAGAACATATAACTCTGATATTTTCTTTCTGTTAAGAAATAGTGTTAAGAGTACCGAGTGTGGTTTTCAGTTCAGGGAGTCCAGTTATGGTGCGGGCGGCCGACGTATCCATACACCAGGACCCTGACAAATGATTTCTGACTTTGTGCATGAAAACACTGATTGCGTGTGTGTTTCCAGATGTTTTTCAATGTCATCTCAAACCAGGTCAACTCACCAGGTATAATAGTTTGACAGTGTCACGTTGTTTCTTTCAGGATTCCTTTTATCGGACGACTAGCTAGAGCCCAGAGGGAAGTGCGTACTGACAGCCTGTTGAGCGACGAGGCTTCGGTACCAGGCACTCTTGCTGTTCAGGAACCAGTGGAGGCACCAGCAGTACTACAATACGTTGGGCCACTGATGCCACCAACCCCAGCATTAGGTGATGCACGCCACTTGAGTGCGCTGCATGAGTTCCAGCGCCAGAGACCACCCAGGTTCTGGGGAGAGACGAACCTGCAGGTGGCTAAGGATTGGCTGGAGGCTGTGGTGAGAGTCTTCAAGCTAGTGGGGATTCCGGCAGACTTCATGGTGATCTTTGCTTCCAGCCTTCTTCATGCAGCAGCAGGTAGGTGGTGGAGCCACTTGTTCCAGTTTTGCGACGGGATGGCCTTCACAGGGGAAGACGTCGAGACCTTCTTTAGGGTGGCGTTTATGCTAGTAGATCTACACCCTGAGCATGTACAGGAGCTTCTACCTTTGCCGCAGGGTTTTCAATCCGTAGCCGAGTCATCTGTGGGCAGTAGACAGATGATGCAGAGGTCCTGGAGGACTAGAGCAGCAGTTGGGTGATCTCGGGTTTTAGGATCGGTGGTGTGGGGCACCCGTGGTGGGGTCAGAGCCATGCGTTCCTGAAACGGATAGTGTTTCTCCTGCGACAGGAAGGGTCACCTGGCACATGAATGTACGACCCGCCGCACAGTTGACCAGCGCGTGTTGGAGGAGCCACTGAGATAGAAGTAGCGGATGGTGCTTGAGCAATAGCCGAGTAGTGGACAAGGCAGTAGAGCTCCAGGAACAGGTGGACAGGAGAGGAACTAGTGGATACGTCCCTTGTACTTCTAGTTCCATGTTGTTGTTGTATTTGTGTCTTTTTACTCTGAGCTGCAATAATAAAAAGACACTTATCTTTGTGATGTTTGCTTTCATGTCCTATTTGTTTGGTTGATACTATGTGGTCCTGGTTAAGACTGTTGACTTGGCCATCACTTTCGAGATATCTACTGGAGGAGACCCAGTGATCTCACACTAATGTCGACAGTGTGAATCTACCCTTGGAGGCGAGAGTGACAGTTGGATCTCTTGGTAGTTACGTCGAGGCCTTACGACGTCATCCATGGCATGAATGCATCATTCATGTCGGGATTGACTATATTAGGCAATGGGCATGGTTCATCCAGGGGATGAGGCTGAGTTTCCCTTTTTGGAAAAGGAGAAATTTTTAGCAAGTCTTTTAGATCATAAGAAAAGAAGGTGCAGGTCATCCAGAAGCGGATAAAGACTGCACGGTGCAGTAAGAAACAGGAAACTGGCACCATTCTTAGAGACTCGGGCATGTTAAATCTTTCAAGAAGTGGAAGATTTAAGGAGTGATGAGTCTGCGAAGCAGCAAACATAGAGGCAGAGCTACGAGAGCAGCATGAGGTGGTGTACATCTTAACATGCTACAACCACCCGCCTTAGTTATCCTCACCGGGCTTAGGGAGCTGGAGGGCGGAGGAAGAGTGTGGCCGCATGTGGTCAAGGAGTGTGACCCAATGGCTCTAAAAATGATTCAAGGGACCATCTATGTCCACTACTAGCTGCCATAGTAACAGGAATTGATACGAATCATTCCTTCCTTCCACAAATCTTGTCCCAGACCTAGAGTTTCCGGTAAGCCGTAGACTTGAGCCTCACGTCTGGAGATACCTTGGGAGAAGACTCGATAATCACACTTACGCTGACAGTGTGGTCCGACCCTCGAGGCGAGAGTTTCGGTTGAAATATCTTGGTGGCAGCGTCGAGGCCTTACGACGTTGGCTTGAGTATGGACTGGTCAATCACAGTTCATACACAAATTGAAGGTATTAGGCAAAAAGGTTGTGGTTTTACTACGACGTCGGAATGGGTTTTCCTTGGTCGGCGAAAAAAAAAGGAAACCCCAGGAAACACAGGGTAACTCATGCACAGGAGGGTGCGACCGATCACTCTTGAGTCAGTCAACCTTACCCTTGTGGCAGCAGTCGTTTTGAGTTCCAGTTCTAAACAGGAGATGGAGACCTCTAGAGTTCGAGGATGATGATCACGTCCTTGTACGGGTATCACCTCGACGAGGTTTACGGAGATTTGTCCAAGGCGAAAAGTTATCTCTGAGGTTCAGCGGACCTTCTTAGGTCATTAGCTGGGTAGGCGGGGTGGTTTACCGCTTGACCCATCGACCTCAGTTGCACTAGGTGCACGACGACTTCCACGCATCTCAACTGAGGAGATACGTGCTCGACCCTTCGCATATCATCGACCATGGGGAGCTGGATGATGGAGATGGGGTGTCTTTCACAGAGGTTCCAGTGGGGATCGAGGATCGACAGGAGCGGATCCTATGAGGATGATCGATTCCTCGGGTTCACTTTCTTTGGAAGTATGGGAACCTCCAGGTGAGCACATGGGAGCAGAAGGCTCAGATGTGTGCTATGTACCGCTTTTGTGACCCTATTTTGTGTTGAAGTTTAACGGTGACTTAAAGCCCTAAGGTGGGAGTAATTTTAAGACTCGGAAATTTCAAGGGAAATTTTTTCTTAATTTTCTCTGGAATTTTACAAGTACACAGTTTCTTACGGCGCCTGATTCCGAGGCCCGGTGTGCCCGGAATTAATTTCCGAAGTTTAGCTTGGGTACGTTCAGTGAACGAACGAGAATGTTTTCTAACTTTTGAACCAGTGCTCAGAATCCAATTCTGAGGGCACCGATGGAATCATAGCGCCGGTATTTGCTTATAAATGCCTTTCTCGAAGTTGAATTTTCTCGGGTGTAGTTTTTAATTTTTGGGGTTATGTTAAGAAATAAAATAAAGTGGTGCGAGAACTTTATTTTATTTCACTTAAAGCCACTTAAAATGCACTTAAGCTAAGTTAAGTGGATAGGGTGGAACCCAAAATATCCTACCCACTTGGTAGGATATTTGTGAGGTGGGGTCCACCTGAGCCCCACCATTTCATTCCTTCTAAGTAATGAACCCGCGAAAACCCTCTTTAATGAAAGTCAATCGTGCGTTTTTCTGGTTAAGAAACACCTCATTAAATTGGGAGGTTAAATCGTTACAATTAATTCATTGAATTAATTGTTCATTTCTTTTCATTTGAAATTCAAACATGTCATGTGCGTTAATAAAATAAGATAACTCTTATTTTATTTCTTTTGGAACTTGTGGCGTGGAGAGGATTTGGAGGAAAGCGTTGTTCTTCGAAGAAGAACGCGAAAAATGCAAAGAACGCTCCGACCTCCGATGAAGAACTCCAAACCCTCGGAGATCGATGACACAACACCATGTACCGTGACGTCAACAACGTTTCTTCCACGATGATCCTTATCTTCCGCGATGATCCTCTTCCTCCGCGATGGTTAATTCCGCGATGAACTCGCGTTCGACGACAACGCTTGAGGTAGGGATTTATGTTTGAGAATGATTTTATTCCCTCGTTTCTTTCATTCTAATGAAAACAAGGAAACACGTATCAACTTATTATCTAGTTGATCCGCGCACATTTTCCTTGTGGGTTGGGAATTTTTGTTGCGGGATGTTGTGGGGGCTTATTTTTATTATTGATCGTGATCTCATCTGTCGTCTTTCTTGGTTTCATTTTGGGCCGCCTGTTATCATACTAACGGGGGAAGTTCGGACTACATGAACATGACCGACCCTCCTTCCCCCCTTGTTGATTGAGTTTGTTGCGGCACATGAAAGGCAGCGCGGTGCCATTGCACCATGGGGAAACAAGAAGAACGAACGCGGCGAAGAAGCGTGGCGCCGTCGCGCCGCGCCGTTGGGGCCGAATGAAACCGCGGGCGGAGTCGGGGCCGAGGAGGCGATTTGAAGACCCCGCATTTTGTTGTCGATGTTCGGATCGACGGACGATGTTGAGGCGGTTCTCCAAGGCGTTTTGAAGGCTTTTCAGTGAAGGTCGTGTCCTGGGATGATCTCTGGTGAAGACCGCAGGCGAATTGGACCACCAGAGCGCGTCCGGTGGTCCACAGAAGCCCCCGCCGGCGCGGCGGCGCCCGCGGTCGGGGGCGGTGGCGCCCGGCCCGCCGGTGGAATAATCTGCCATGGATTCAGCTACGGCGGCGAGCGAGGGTCCCGCGGCCGCGTGGGACTAGGGAACGCGAAACGCGGCAGCGCGCCGCGTCCGGTGACACGAAGCGGTCCCCAGCGCGAGGGGACCACGACACCTTTGGCGCGACCGCTCAGCCAGCGCCGAGGCGCCAGGGCCGATCGGGCCGGGCCACGCCGGCCGGGCCGCACCGTGCCCACCTGGGTCAGACCCAGACCCGTGTCGGGTCGACTCGGTTCGGGCCGACCCGTGGGGGGGGGGGGGGGGGGGGGGTGGGGGGTTGGGCCGGTGCGGTCCGGGCCCAGACCCCCCGTTTTCGGACCCCTCATGGCTTTTCACTCATATCATGAGTTGTAGACCTCCGATCGACGTACCGTCAGTGGTGATACGACCCTTGGATTGAGACGGTCGTTTCGGTATATTACAATCAAGGTTTCGAAATACCTTGGGTTCGGCCGGGTTGGTTCGGATACAAAACCAACCGGGCCCTCGGAGTGGAAACGTTTATATCTTGAGCTCCGGACATCTGATTGATGTGCCGTCAACTTTGATGGATTCCTCTAAGTCAGACGGAACTTTTGGCTTACTCCGCTCGAGGTTTGGATGCCGATGGAATGCGGTCAGTTTGGTTCTCTCACGAAACCAACTGGGCCTCTGGAACGAAAAAGCCAATAACTCACAAACCGGGCATCCGATTGACATGTTGTCTATCTCGTTGATTTCCTCTTGATGAGATGGAACTTTTGGCATAATTAGCCCATGTTTTGGTAGCTGTTGGATAGTGGTAGGGTTGCATTGTACCCGAAATCCAACCCGGCCCCAAGAATGGAAAAGCTGATATCTTTTAGACCGGACATCCGTTTGACGAATCGTCAACGGCATTGGTGATCACGTTGAGAAATAGTCCCTTTGAGTTTACCCTATAAGATTTGGGGTACAGTTGAGATACGGTCGGGTTGGTTCACACACGAAACCAACCGAGCCCCTGGGATGAAAGGGCTAGTAACTCATAGATCGGGCGTTTGATTGACGCGCCATCAGTTGCGTTGAGACCCCTGTGACAAGGCGGTCCTTTGGTATACTTCTTCTTGGGAAATTGAGATATTTGGAGTATCGACCTGTAGCTCGTGGAATAGACCCTCCCAGAGACGAGCGTGCGGAGTAAGGAGACCGTGTACCCGACTGAGACCTGATGACTACTTGACCGACTCGACTTGGAGTGAGTCGACCAGCCCAGTGGACGGAGCACTACTTTGTGAGGTAAGGACCCATGGAGGATGGAGCACTACCTGTGTGACAATGCAGACTCGTGGTACTCGTCCGGAGAGTACCTCTGCAGGCTACTAGGGGGTGTGAACTACTGTGTTTTGGTGGCATACCCCGGCGGGAAGCACTACTGTGTTTGGGTGGCTGGCCCGCGGTACTCGACAGGAGGAGTACATTAGTTGTCTTAGGTTAGTGAGCAGTAACTCAGATTCGTGACATGACCATTGTACACTCCAGAGACGGAGCTCTACAGCAGTTACGGTTTCGATAATAAAAATCCTTGTTTGAGCTGAGTCTATGACCTTTTTGTTTCCTCATTATTGATATGGGTTACTTGATAACTTAGGTATATGTATGTGCATATATCTGGGTAGTGGTTATCCGTTGATTTCATAATCCTTGTGTTTCCTCATGATTGAGATGGGTTACTTGATAACTTAGGTATATGTATGGGCATATACCTAAGTAGAGGTTATTTATTTAGATCTTCTTTTTGGTTATCCTTGTTGGTTTTAGTGAGACCATGAGGGTCTCTGGGTCCCTACTGAGTATCATTATACTCACCCCAGCACGGGCTATGTCTTCACCTCGTTGTGTCGGTTGCAGAAGATGGGCAGTGCTGACGGAGGCCGAGTGTTCGAGGACTGGATGGTACCCGGAGGTGGACTACACGGCGAGTGAGTACCCGGAGGTGGACTACACGACGAGTTAGTATCCGGAGGTGGACTTCATGGTGAGATGACACTCGGAGGAGGTTGATGGGCGAGAGCGTTGTGGAGGCCATCTATACCTACCCTTCAGGTAGGATCCGTGGTGGACGATCCAGGAGATGCGCCATCTGTACCTACCCTTCAGGTAGGATATGAGGAGGATGACCCAGCAGCCGCTTCTATCCTTCCAGCTATTGTCTATTTCTGTTGTACTTGGTTCAGCTGTATTTTTACTTTCATTTGTGTTTATATTCTGTCCCATTTACCTTTCAGCACTTCTCTTTGTACTTAGTTTTTTACTTCTGCTTTTACTCTGTGGTGTTTTGTTTACTTTTATAAAGGCAATGCCTTCCCAATTTTCGGGATATACGCCTTTGGTGCTAGTCACCAACCCCTGGCCTATGGAAGGTGGGCTTGGGGTAGTCATGGCACGAGCCCCGAGGACGGGTCGTGACAAAAAAGATTACACCACGGCGTGGAGAGGGTATTTTGTACATACGCATGCGCGGTGATTTAGTTTTTTTTAGGATGGATAGAAGGTGAAATGGGCCTGTTTCATTTATATAATAACATATCAGTTTATTATTTATACTAATTTTATTACTTTATAATGTAACAACTAAAGAAAACGAATTTGATGAAGAAAGAAACTTGAATTAATCAGTAGAAGAGATTACCTCTTCTTCGACGCACCTCATTTATGATTCCTCTTAAGGGACTAGAGTTGGTATTTTGAGGAGACCAGAACTTGTATAATGTTTCAAGGGATGTTTAGAAGGTAAATGGGTGGGGGTTGGCCGAGATTTAAAGCTCAAAATTGTGTAAAGAGAATAGGGAGGAGGTGCCCTTTTATAAGGGAGGAGAGGGGCACCTTAGGAAAAACATAAAATATTATTATATAATAAGGTCATATTTGGTTTATAGTAGCTCAAAATTAATTTATTTAGAAGATAAATTAGGGATAGTTCGAAATTATCTCAACTAGTAAGTTTTATACAAGTTTAAATAACTATTGTTACCTTATAATTTAGATTTAACTCTAAGTTAAATAATTTAACTTATACTGTGTCTTCTTTTTTTCTTTCACTATATGGTTAATAATCTTGCAATAACAAGCCAAACGAACCCCAAGTTGTTCATTATTAATATATATAATCATATATAAGACATTTGAATCAACCATATATTTTTAGGAATAGAATAAAAATTAATATATAATATTTGTTTAAAAAACTATTTTATGTCAATTTTGACACTATTTGGTAATTGATTTTTGTGAAAATCATAACAGTGTGATTAGTACAAACAAAGATAATTAAATCAATAATAACATGTCTTATTAGCATATAAAATAATTGTAATTTAAAAAAAGTTTCAAATTTCATTTATTTGGGTATTTATAACAACAATTATGCTAATATTTCATTAATAAGGTAATTACTGCATCATCATTGTGTCATAAATAAATAAAATTATTTAATTCCTAATAATTATAAATTAAATACCATTATGTATTAAATATGATTATCTTTCTAATTAATATTTATAGTCGAATATATCTTATTTATAACCCTATATTAAAATTGTTTTACGTATTAAACATTGATTTTAACTCTTTTATCTCTTCTTTAAATAAAATAATAAAAAATTTCCTAATCGAATACAAGTGGACCTAAAGGGTAATATTTTATTCTTAATTCTGTTTTTGGTCTAATTCCACTTATCCAATAGAACTGGGACCGGTTTTAGGTTAATAATAATATCATGTTTACCCTTAATTACTCTATTTACCTTTAACCGTGGTAAATAAAAGTAAAAATTCACTATTCACCAAAAATTATTTTTATCTTATTGAACCACATTTTACTCCTTAATATTAACCATGTATCTTTTAATTTATAAATTCAAATAACAAAAGCGGTAAAATTATGTTTTATGAACAATTGTAAATACTCCTAGGAAGTGGGTAAAAGACGGTAAAAAGTTAAATAAAATTTCTATGTATCTATAATATTATAAAATTACTCCAATGTATTAAAATGTACTTATATAGGTATTATGTATCTATTTTGAAATAAAATAAATTTAAATAAATGATTATTTAATTAAATAGTCAGTTTTAACCAATAACTGAGTGTTTTCACTATTCATTAAAAATTGAATGTTTTCAGAAAAATACCAAAAATTCACCCTAGGATAATTTTGATATTGTGAATCCAAAAATGAAGTCCATTTTAAAAGAGAAAAATTCTAAAAGTGGGTATTACTATTCATAACGGCTAGTTTATATAATATTTTAATAACATATCATTGTTTAGTAAAACTTGGTATTACGTACAACACATATTATCGAAGTAGGTTTCTCTGGCATGCAACACAAGCCTAGAATAGTGTTTGCATATATTGTAATCTAATAAGGTGTTGCGTATATCACACGCTAATATTTTTATACCATACAACACAAGACATCAAAGTAATTAAAAATAATATTTCTCATAAAATCTCGGGGTGTTACATTCTATCGCCCTTAAAATGAATTTCTCCCTAAAAATTCGTCGGGGTTATAAATGGTTTACTTCATTAAAGTTTCTTTCATAGAAACCCACATCCCAAAAAGTAATACAAAAACATCATTTTAAAAAAGGAAGGTTAGAATCATAACGGTCACCCAAAGTAACTCAGTACTGGGTTTCCACATAGAAAATCATAGGTGAAAATATGGATACGGAAGAGAAATCCAACCACCATGTTTAGATGAAGAGTGGTAGAGAACATGGATATGAAAAAACCAACAATAATAAAGCCATAAATTTGTGATGATCTAAGTTACCATCTAATTCATCAGATATGAGGGCATTAGGACAAAACTTTTGGTTTTCAAGATCATTTCCCAAATGTTGAAAAAAATTTGAATTAAAAAAAATTACTTACTTGAGTTTGGTACAATCTTACTGTTGTTTTTGCCTTGAAAATTTCCACTTTATCTCTTAAAGAAATGAATTTTAATTTTCCTTCCGTGAAGTGATAGAAGATAATGTGACATAATGATAGGTCCTTCAATCTGTCTCAAACAAATGGTTAGGAAATGTTATTAAATATACAAAAGTCCATCTATAGTGAGATTTATCATATATGCTTCCTAAAATGGACTTATACTACATATATCATACCACATAATAAATTGAAACTAATTTCTAATAACCAGGGACTTCCTTTTGGCCAGTGGTAGGTGATAAAGGCATGTCGCACTTCAGTTGTGGGTTTGATTCCCACATCATTTTCCGACGTGACGGGTTGTCGCCCATCCTGAAGGTTGTCCCTTTTTCTAAAACTAAATTATTATTAAATTCCTGCAATAATATCGAAAAAAGTTCTAGCCTTAAACAATACTATCTTATGTCTAACATAATTCATTCCAATCATTAGGCTTGTCCAAAATACTTCGGTCCACGATCATTGTATAAAGAACGTGGTTACTTGAATGGTCACATAACAATCACATGAATGCCATCATTTATCCCCAATATATCAAACAATATATCTTGTTGTTTACATTCCAAACATGTTAATACCTTAATCATTTATTCTCTTGAAAAATGAACACCCATTGAACATTAGTAAAAACATGAATGCTATCAAAAGTTAACTCTTTACACATACCAAAATCCCAAAATTTATATATACTCAAACCATGATATCACTTTGTTCTTATATCAGTCATGAGCTCATGAATACTATCAATAATTTCATTTTCTCCTTATCCCTTCATTATGCTCATATCATCTACTTTCTAAAAATATTTCAATCACATTTCATGGTTAATGGTACCATAAAATTATTGAAAACCACAATAGACTAATACAAAAATATTCAATTTTACGATAAAAGTACCTCAAATACATTATTATTGAATACAGATACATAGACAGTTAAATCCATCCACTTCAATGATTGTCATGGAATATGTCTTTCCATCATTTAGAAGTAAACTCTTAGGTCAGGTCATTGAGTTGGGTAATGCCCATTTTCTCCACAAATAAGACATTGAACTCCATAACAGTCTATCACTCTATGACCCTTTTCTACACACAGATAACATATTCCCCTCCATTTGAGGTATTCCTCAAAGTTCTTCTTCCCTTCTTCTTGATACATTGAAAGATTCATATTCCTCCTATTTGTTCCTCTCCATGAGAACATGTATAAAATTTTATCTTCCTCTTATTTGATGACTTAGGAATACCTCCAAAGTTCTCCTTGTTAAACATATATTGTGATGACTGATTCATCATAATGACAATATCTTTCTGTCTTGGCATTACATGATTTTGTTGACCACAGTCACCAATTTTTCCATCGGAATCAATGTTAACTGAATTCCTTCTTGTTTCCTCCATTGAATTAAACCAGAAACCATAGTGTAAGAATCCTTTAAAATATCGATGAACCACATAATCATTAAAAGTCACTTATGGGATGTCTAACATATCACACATTCTTTAATCCATGATACCTTAGGTTCACCCTAGGTTATTCATGATTGTCAACATAACTCTAGGACTATAACCTATAGTTATACTAATCCTTAGCGACATCTCTAGACATACCTTAGAAATATCTCTTGGGATCTTACTAAAGTTTTCACATCCTAGCTTCCAAAGGTTAAATAATCCTTTCCTCTGATATCAACTGTAGAGACCGAAATCTGGGTGTATAAGGACATTACATTACTTTTTCAGAATACTTAATACATAAAAAAAACTTGTGGATCGTAATAGTTTAGTGTCTTTGTAAACTTGGAACATAATCTTCTATTCATTGTGAATGTTTTTCAACATCTCCAATAAATATCATCCACTTTTGTTTTCTTACCTAAAACATTTCCTTACATCCTATGGAAAAGAAAACATATAAAGGGTGAGCTCAAATTCTCAGTAAGGGTAATAATTGAGATAATAAAACAAACCATATACATTTGAACTTAAAAACCTTAACATAATGTTTAAACATCAAAATCTTACACAATTAAATAAATCATGGAAGTACATATGGAATAGATCATAATGGAACAAAAATCATGATAAAATACATGGAAATAAAACATGTAATTGTGGCAAGCCATTATGCACTTGATATGATTTCCATAGTAGCCAAGGCATTGCTACCAGGACCATCTTAGTGGACAAAGTCCCTTACTGAATCAAGTTCACTCCTTGTTCCAGTCCTGTATCACTAAACCATATTAACATGTCGTTCTAGCCATGTCTATCTCATGAGATATAAATCATTACCCAATGCATTGGAGGGAGATATATGTCCCAACCATATCATAATGAAATCATTCTTACGTGTGCTAAAACATAAACACAAATCATTAAACATAACCCAAAGAATAAAATGGGTTTCATAAAAATCATCCCATCATAACATAATCCATATAAAAAAATGGATATCATTTCATCATAAGAAAATCGAAACCATATATATCATAGAGATATTATACTTGAAATATACACATATAGAATCATATCATCATAGATGGAAAATGGTTTTGATAAAACACTTTAAATGAATTCTTGAGGAAAATACCATTTATTCTACAAAATAATTTTCTAATAACAAAATTCCATGTAATTTAAAATGAAAAGGATTTTGTGGAAAATATTCATGAAATCTGGTAGAGTAATCTCCATGAAAATTAATTGTTATAAAACCGTAAAAATCCATTCATGCCGTATAAGATAAAAATCATTCTTCTCGAATTTTTTTCTAGAAAAGTCAAAAAGTACCTCATATGGTAAACAAAAGAAGAATTCATTACATACCATGTAGTAAAAGTAAAAAATGGGTAAAAAGGTCTGTAAACATACACGAAACCATTTTTATAAAATAGGGACATGGATGATAAATATAACCCCTTTAAATACCTACGAATAAAGAATCTCATATAAAAACGAGATTGGAAGAGTTATCCCTTACCATAGGTCTGATATTCTTCATAAGTATTCAAAACTCCTTTATAATGATTTAAATAATGTCACTGCCTTATTATAGAATCATATTAATTGTTATGATATCATATATGGTTCACTTATGACTTTATATGACCCGTTCTTTTGTAAATTCCAAGTTAAAGTAGCGTTTTCAGTAAAATCTTTTTATTTATCGTATGTGTTTTGAATTGTTGTTATTGATATTATTATTACTTATATCACTATTTACTTACTTCCAGAATGAAAATCATGATTTATATATCATATATATTCTGTATATATATATAATGAAATGAAATACACCGTTTATGGAGACGGTAGGTCGTACGCATGCCTGAACGATGTTTCCCTTACCTTGTTGACTTGAATGAAAGTAAGTAGATGTCATATATATATATATACACAAATAAATCCAGTAGCTTTATCATGTCATATATTTCATTATTTTTCATTATATATACTTTATAATCATTCTTGAATGGTTAACATGGTGAATGAATGTCATCATGTCGTGGAGACGGTAATCTGTACGTACGCACGAGCGCTGAAATTTTTCCCATAATTATTGAATTGAATTGGAGTGGATGATATAATATCTTAGAATCATTATGATGTTACAATAACTATATATAATTATTATTTACACCATTATACCCATCCAAGTAAGGTGGTGGTGGAAAAACATATTACACCACGTCGTGGAGACAGTATTCCGTACGTACGCACGCACGGTGATTTAATTTTCTGTAGGATGGATAGAAGGTGAAATTGTGTTGTTTCATATTTATAATAACATATCAGTATATTATTTATACTGATTTTATTACTTTATATTGTTAAAACTAAGTAAAAATAAGTTTAAGAAAAAAGAAACTTAAAAGAATCGGTAGAAGATATTACCTCTTCTTTGACGCACCTCTTTTAAGATTCTTCTTTAAGGCACTACAGTTGGTATTTTGAGGAGACCCGAACATCTATAATGTTTATAGGGATTTTTATAAGTGAAATGGTCAGGGTTTGGCCGAGCTTGAAATCTCAAAATTGTGCAGAGAGAAGAGGGAGGAGGTGCCATTTTATAAGGGAGGAGGGGTCTCCTTAAGAAAAACTTAATATATTATTTTCTAATAAATTAATAATTGTTTTATAATAGATCCAAATTGATTTATTTCGATTCTAATGTGGGTATGTGACTAAATACTCTCATCCAATAGGTTTTAGACAAGTTTAGCTAACTATTTTAACCTTATCATTTAGATTTAACTCTAAGTTAAATAATTTAACTTTTACCGTGTCTTCTTGTTTTCTTTCACTATATGATTAATAAACATACTATAACTAGCCAAAATAATCCCAAGTGGTTCATTATTAATATATATAACCTTATCTAAGTCATTTGGGTTAAACTTAGATGTTTATAATACAGTAACAATTAATAATGTAATATTCTTTTAACAAATATTTTATGTCAATTTTTACTCTATTTGGTAGTTGATTTTTTTGAAAATCATAACAGAATTATTAGTTCGAACAATGTTAATTAAATCAATAATAACATGTCATATTCGCCTATAAAATTAGTTTAATTTATAAAAAGTCTCATATTACATTTATTTGGGTATTTATAACATCAATTATGTTAATATGTCATTAATATGGGAATTACTGCATAATCATTGAGTCATAAATAAATTAAATTATTTAATGTCTAAAAATTATAAATAAAATAACATTATGTAGTAAGTATTTTTATCTTTCTTATGAATTTTTATAGTCAAATTTATCTTATGTATACCCTATATTAAAAATGTTTTAGTTATTAATCATTGATTTTAACTCTTTTAAATCTTCATTAAATAAAATAATAACAAATGTCTTAATATAATCCAAGTGGACCTAAAGGGTAATATTTTATTCCTATGGTTTTTTTGGTCAAATTAATCTTAAAAAATAGAATTAAGACATGTTTTATAGTAATAATAATATTATTTTTACCTTCAATTACCCTATTTACCTTTAACCGTGGTAAATAAAAGTAAAAAGTTATTACTCACCAAAAAGTATTTTTATCTTAATGAACCACATTTTAGTCTTTAATATTTACCATTTCCCTCTGATTTTTGAAATTTAACTCACATAAGCAGTAAAATTAGGTTTTATGTACAATTGCAAATCCTCCTAGGAGGTGGGTAAAAGACGGTAAAAAGTTCAATAAAATTTTAATGTATCTATAATATTATAAAATTACACCAGTGGATTAAATTGTACTTATATAGGTATTATATATCTATTTTGACCTAAAAAATTTAAATAAATGATTATTTAAATAAGAAGTCAGTTTTAACCAATAACTCAGTGTTTTCACTATTGATCAAAAATTGAATGTTTTCAGAAAAATACTTAAAATTCACCCTAGGATAATTTTGATATTGAGAATCCAAAAATGAATTCCATTTTGAAAGAAAAAATATCCAAATGTGGGTATTACTATCATAACGGCAAGTTTATATAATCTTTTAATAACATATCATTGTTTAGTGAAACTCATTATTGCATACAACACACACTATCGAAGAAGGTTGTTCTGGCATGAAAAACAAGCCTAGAATATTGTTTGCATATATTGTAAGCTAATACGGTGTTGCGTATAGTGCAAGCTAATCTTAGTATAGCATATAACACAAGACATCACAGTAATTAAAAATAATATTTCTCATAAAATCTCAGGGTGTTACATACATATTATTGCTACAAATATTTATAAGGATAAGGATAGATACGTCTCATTTCAAATATAATAAAGGTATATATTTTCCTTAAACAATATATAGATAAACATTCTATAACCTTAGGTATCCATACATAACCTAAGTTAATCAAACAATCAATGTTGTTACTTATAGTTTTTATTTCAAATAATTATGACTCGTCCCAATAATATAGTCTATAATGTTGAAAAAATCTGTAAATATCTCATAATTCAGGAATTGTTTTACCTAATATTGATCAGAATAATATAACATGTAATAAAAATGAATAGTCGTATCATTTTCATTATCTACATTATGTAATATTGTCAAACTTTTTCAAGAGATATAATTCTATTCTCAATCATTATTCTTTTTATCAGTATGATTTTTGGTACTGAGTAAACTATATTTAATAATTTATAATAATTTAATGAAAAATTATGCATTTATATGAATGATAAATTTTCCATGGAATTTAGATATCCCACTGAAGTGAATTTCTATCATGAAATTTTGTTCATATTAAAGAACACTGGAGTCATATATCACCACACTTATAACCATATTTTCATTATATTCCAATAGGAACCTAAAATATTATGATAATATTTTTATTTCTGAATTTATCAATATATATGATCATATTTTTAATATAGAATAATTTTTCAGTATTATTCGATAACATGGCCATAAGATGAATCCCGTAAAACATGACTTCTATGTAATCCGATAAATATTCTTTAGTTTGATAGTGCACTATTGAGACTGTAATGGTGACCTAGAGAATATTATGGTGCACATTGAAATGACACATCATAGATATTATTTTATGTTGATTGGAATCATTGATTCAATATATTTATTTCATTTTTCATTTCCAAACAATGTTTGTTGGGATTTTAATTTTCTCATATTTTGAAGATGTGGAAGTCTTACCGATGCGATGCTTTTTGTTAGAATTGTTTTGATACTATCAATATGTATCACTAGTATAAATTATTCCCAATGATTAAATAATCTATAATCATATTATTTTTTTGTGACACAACATTATAATAGAAAATATGATGACTCTTTTATTAGAATAGTGATACTGCAACAAAGATCTACTTTAATTCTAATTCTAATATGATGTTGGAAACCAATATTTGATATTACGAAATGTAGATGGATTTCATCACAATTACATTTTCCGAGTAATATTTAAGGCTCTAAATTCAAAATTACACAGTTAGGCAAGTTTCAAGAAGTGAACAGCTCATGTGTACTCGCATTTGTATACTATTGAACAAATTCATGATAGAATTGGTTGATGTTATGAAAAAATTAAACATTTGGTTCTTATAATAGAATTTACTAATAGGAAAAGAATTAGGATAATTCTTCTTGAGACACACAACCCAATACATTACACCACTGAATAAAAAATACAGTTTGAGTAACTATTATTTATTCATGTAATTAAATAATCATGGGAGATTTCAATTGATAGTTCCTTATAGATAATGATGGAAAAAAATATGGGAATTCCAAAACACCATTGAGAAATCATGGTAGTTGTACTAATTTCCACGATATAGGATGTCCTTACATAATGATTCCTTATATTTGATGGATTCATCGATAATGAAGAATAATATCAAGAACTCATAGACTTTGAACAGTTTCTGTTACTTCTATTGGTAGGTATACTTGATGTAAATGGTTAATTTTAGCAGGTAATAAAGAAACATAATTGTGAATATTCAATTAAAAATAATAATCTTTTTTATAGAAGTTGTGATGGTTGAAATTCCCTTGGATACTATATTACCATGTTTCCCAATGTCACGTAATTCCCATGATAATTCATTAGCCAATGAAAGAATGGTATATGAGTTTTTATACTAGGACTTCATAAACACTCACATCACTAATCACACGATTATTTAACTATAATAGGATTGATATTAATCAATCCATTATGATTCCAGATGATTTAAATTTTCAAACACCTTTAGTACATTAAACTAATAATTAGTGTAATTTGATAATTAATATTATCTATGGTATTGAGTCCTCGTATATAATTAATATATAAAAGGTAAAATCAATTAGAGTGTATAAAATAATAGTTTATTAGGGATTCAATTCCAAGATTTTCCTATATAAGGGTGTTTTTTGAGGAGTATTACTCATATGAATCTAAGGGTGAGAGAATATTTCCAAAATAAATTAATATCATTAAGAACCATATTTTTTTCCTAATTCCAAAACCAATCACACTCATAAAATTATATTTCAGGGATTTTATGGACATTAATAAATTAATAATATATTGATTTTACCAGATGATAACATTATTTTCATGTATATTCCAATTTCACCTATGAAAACATAGTTCCATTACATACATCCAAATACTTATGATAATATTTTTTTATCATGAATTTAAATCACATGGCTATATTCCCCCAATATAGTATGGATGTTCATGTAAATTCTTATTGTATGTGTCTTCTTCTATATAAGTTCCAAATTCATAACAGATAAATAAAATATAACAATGTCCACAAAGAAATTCACTCTATCATATATTATTTCCTTGATTTAATATCCCTTATAGCATGATGATGGAAAATGATGAAATTTTTATAATTACATGTTAATTCAATTGTACCATAAGTAAATATTAAAATCAAATAGTATATCTAGGAAGTATAAAAAAAATAAATAGATAGATAAATTCTTTTAATAAATCCATTTCATACATCTTCTAGCCGATGGTTGATAATGAAATGAAGTCTTTGAAATATAATTTATATCATGTTATTTTTAATACCAAACCACAAAAGTCGCCATCAAATAAGTGTACCTATATTCACATGTGTATGGGTTCAATAGAGTCTTCACTAACCATGTTAAAAAACAACATCATCGTATAATAAATTAAAAATAGTTTGTTAAAAATGAATGGTTTCTAAAATAAATTGAAAAACTAGATAGGCTTGTTGAAGAATGTTTCCCAATCTTACACTACATTGAATTCCATTACAATCATTTCATGTGAGAATATAACAAGAAGGTCAACATTATCAAATTATACATGGTGATTTCATGTTATCCCATTAGAATCCCTTGATTCATAGAAACAAATCGAATCATGAACAAATATAGGTTGGATCATTCTTCATTCATAATGTATTGTCTGATGAATCCCACTCCCTGATCAAAAGTGATATAGGGTTAATCATTCCTACTAATAATGCAAGGTTTCATTGAAATTTATTTTTATCAATTCATTCCATGTTCAAATATTTTGTAATTCAGGACATAAAAATTGCTATTGTTTGTATACATATCTAATAATATTAATATATATAATAGTATGTCTTATTCATATGATATAAAAATACATGAAAAATCATCAATGAGTTTTGTTAAAATTCCTTGCATTAACTTCCATGTCACACAATGCAAGATTTGATGACAATATTATAACCACATGATGTAAAACACAGTGATCATTGATAAAGAATTAATATTCCATGAATTCTAATGTTACACAATTAATCCTATAACTAACACTTGTTTCAAATAACATGCATGTATTATATTATTGAATAGTTGTTATTATTTTATTTACAAAAATATTTTGATTGGGATATATCATGTTTTATTGAAACTAAACACAATGTTGGTCATATGATGTTACCATGAACAATATAAGTTTTTAAAACCACCACCTATTTGGAAATATGGGATGGTGTTAAGGGAATATTCTCCTTACATGTTAGAATGATATGGTAACATGTTATATGATCAATTATACTTATTATATTATTTCGGAAATAAAATTACCTTTAAGATCAATGCAGACACTAACAGGGGTAATTGAATTTTGTGTTATCTATTATTTAAAAAATTATTATATTAAATAAAACCATAACACCTTTTTGTTATGAAAACTGATATCAGTCAATAATATTTTATCATTATTTATTTTATCATGAAATCATTAACCTCATGAATCACATGTAATGTATGTAATTCTAGGACATAATATTCTTTATAAGTGTAATTTTCAAGGACTATTATTTTTATGGATTGGTTGTTGATAGTTATATATTGTTAACTCATTATAATACTAATTATTTATTGTTCTTATTAAAAAAATATAACAATGTTGAATTTTTGTTCATCCACATGGATGGAATTAAAATTTATATGAATTAAAAAAAAGAACAAAATAAAAAATTGTAAAAAAGTGAAAATAGTGGGGATGATGGATATAAAATTGTGGGATAGAATGTTTTGAACAATGATGAAAAAATTAAAGAGAGTAAACTATTATATATCATGTATTAAAAAATAAAGGTGAATAAGTGGAATTTAATTTTTTTTGTTATAAAAAATATTTTTATTCATTCTTGTTGTGCATGAAAAATAATAATTCTATACAAGGTTGAGCATCTATTCTAAATAATCAACCTATAAGTTAATTTATCCTATAGTTCCCCACTAAAATATTAATTTAACTAGATGTAATTTAGGTAATATATGAAAAATACTTAATTCAGTATTTATCATGATGTAAAATAATCAATGAGAAAAGCACCTCTATGGTGGATTCTTGAATGATTATATTTATAAGAAATTATTTCAACTAAGATTCAATCTCACTGAGTCGAAGTGTTTCTAGATGAAATATTCATAACATATGATTATGATTCTAGATTCCAAAAATAAATTAGTCACATGAAAAATTTTATAATAGATACTAGTATAATCATATTCAATAATAGATTTTATCAGAACAACATTATCATTTCAACTAAAACAATTCTCATTTAATCAATTAAAATCTTATGTTTATAGAAAAAAAGGGACAAGAAATGAAATCATAAATAGAAATGAATTATCTCTTGAGGGACATATAATCTCATCTTGTTAAATCATAAAATAATTACCTTATTATTCTATAATTATCCCCAATATCTATCACCCTCTTTCAAATCCATGTCTGGAAATATTCTTTTAAAAATACAATAGTTTTCACACCAGAACTGTCATTCGATAAAATGATAACAAACTATAAAATTTTTCATAGCCTCAATAAGGTACAATAACATTATATCATAATTCTTCTCAGTCATGCCAGTATATAATTAAAACTAGAATGAATCTTCCATAGGCATTACATTATTTGTAGTGACCGTGGTAAAATCATTAGATGGTCACCATGTTGAAAGGGATAACCAAGAATATTCATCATTCTTCACTCATCTAACACATATTAATTAATGGAATGATTGAATTTGATTCAAACATATCTGATATAGAAATGAATCCCCCCCATGTTCATAGATTTAATGTCAAATATGATCTCCACTAGTTGATCTAATTAGGATGAGAATTCACACACATGAGTAATCATCAATTTGAAAAATTACACTATGTAACTCATTCAAATATATTATAAATTTTTCTATATTTATAAATAATGCACCTAAAAACTCATATACTCTAATTCATGTATGTCGAAAATTTTAATATGTATAAGTTTTGTCAATGTGATCATTTTAATATATTGTATAAAAAACTAATCAAGTACACAAATTTTGGAAAGCTGTATTTTATGATCCATGTATTATGTTATGATGCATCTTTGATAGTGTTTACATTATGTTACATCTAGTTCTATTAAAAAATATCCATATTATAAATAGTTTTTTTGTAGCTAGCCCCTTGTAGACGTTTACTTACATTGGAAACTTCTAGAAAACAATAAACCATAAAATGCACCAACAAAAAAAAATTTCAATGAACATTTTCTCTAAAAAATAAAAAATCGCATCAAGAAGAATTGATCTAATATATTATTAACAATAAAATTTCATGGTGAAGAAATGGTTATTAATATATTTTTAATAAATTAGGGAATATTCATTAATTTGACTCTATAATCACATTTCACCTCTCATAACTAATGAATTAACATAATCTGAGGTACAAAATTGTATCCAAATAAATGCCTCATAAAATACACTCACACAATGGATATTTTACTCCTATTATGAAAAACAAATTACTTATAATACAAAAAAACACAAATATATTATCCCTAAATTGAAAAAATAGAAATTCCTATATCAGATATATAATTTCTTACCATTCCTAATTACATCCATTACTTTTATGGGAATCTTCATCAATTACCAAGTTCAACTAAATTCAATTTAAATTATGAGAGATGAGATATTTTATATTTAAATAAAATTAGTATAATAAAAAGAAATAAAATCCAATTATCACACTCCCCTTAGATCTAAAAATAAACGATTCATGTGTCAAGTCATTGACTCAACTCAATTGATTATTTAATAATGTAATACCCTTTATTAATCTGGTTTAAATATTCCACAGATCTGAATAAAATAAATTTTATTACTTTGTCATTGTATTTTAATTTTTTCTAATACTGCACTATGAAACTCACATTTCAATTAACATACTAAATTAAATAAGTATTTAATTTTTTACAAAAAACACTCAGTGCATAATGTATGGAGCATTCTCCATGAGATCCTAGTATCTCATTTTACACTAGTATCAAAGTATTTAATTGACTATTATTTTATTTAGATCAATGTTGTTGTTTTTTATATAAGGTTGAGTCACCTAGGTTTATATTTTTTGATTATTTTTCCTAAAATTATAAGTTCACTTCTTAAATATTATATAATAACACACTCCCTTTCACAATTTTTAAATAGAGTCTCAATAATAATTTGAGACATATCATTTAAAAATCATACAATTCTTCTAATTGTATATCCACTAGATTCACTTAAAAGACAAGTGACCCTTTTACTCATTATTATGAAAAATTGGATTATTATTTAACACTAAATTTTTTGTTTTTGAAAATTATTGGATAAAAAATTCATTCCAAAAGTAATAATGTTTGGAGTAAATTTTGGGGTTTTGATATGAAATCACAATTCATAGTTAAGGAAAATTATTTAATCCCTATCCCAAACATAAAACCCAATAATAACCCAAATTATGAATCATATGACTCAAGAACATTTAATAGCATTGTAATTAAAAATTAGATTTCAAATTCAGTAGGTAAATTTAAATCAAATGGGGGAGGGGTATAAAAACTTAAAATAGATTTTTCTCATGACATAATCAATCTATAATTTTATGAATATATTAGTTTTACAAACAAATATTACATTAGAAATTTCAAAAGAATACTTTCTTTTCATAAAGTGGTAGGATCATTACATAAAATAGCAACATGATACTAAAAATGGAAATGTGTTGAATATATTTTTTTTTTAACACATAGAGTAGTGAAAGTATCAACCAAATATGGATTCAAATATAATTTTATCCTAAATTTAAATAATTTGAAAAAAATCATCTTAAAAATTTGTTACAATTATAATAAACAATGAATAATTAATTTTTTAATGTATTGTACAACTTTTAAAAAAAATTATTTTATTTTAACATAAATAAACAATATATGAGTAAGCTAAACCAATATTTATAACTGAAATATATAGACCCCAGAATGCAGATATCTTATTGTTCAGATAAATCAATTTCACTCTCTATTATTTCATTTAAAAAATACCTCTATTCAAAGATTTCATTGTCCTGCATATTTATTATGTTATAATTAATATGTCTAAATAAGCATTATATAATTAAATTAACTAATGGTTCATGTAGAATTATTTTTAATCTTGTTCATTCTAGAAGGAATATTATCAATGAAATAAATATGAGGATAGTCAGTAGTGAATTTCATATAAGACCAATATTTATTTAAATCTCAGGATGATTAGTTAATAATTTTATAGAAAACTATATTCCTCATTGGCATTAAAAGGATATAAATTAATTAATCGGCATAATAAGCCACGTGATAAATCCTATAAAACAGTGATTTTGTAGTATTTAGTTATAAATCAGTTATAAATAAACATTAAACTAAGGTGATGGTATCCATGACATTTATAATCCATTAAAATTAATTTTATAATTTCTACCCTTATCCTAAAAATATATATTATCTTCCAAAATAGTCAACATATCCCTTCAAAAGAAATCTAAGAATGTTTAATGGTCCAAACCACTTTCTGTTTACTTTTTCTAAAACATTCTCCTACTTATAATTAATTAACAATAACCCTTGTATAAAATTTATTACTCTATTATATATGATAGTGTAATGAATGAAATTTGTTCTTTTATTTTACATTATAATGTTGTCATTATATTCCCATCAGATTTCACCCCACTATGTTTATTTATGTAATATTATCACACTATCACATTTGGAATCACTGTTCAATTCTATCACTATACAATACAACATATATTTTAACACTAAATTTATATAAAATATAATTCCAAATATAAAAAATAAGGAGACATTCATAATGGGGTCTTCTAGGAAGTATTTCCATACCACAAAGCTTGATACAACATGTTTGGATAATCCTTCCTATAATTAGAAATTTCCTTCTCAGTATTTTTTTATACAACTATTTTAAATTTCAAAGTTCTCACTATATATTGGGTGATTAATCATTCCAATTCCTTTTTGTACTTCAATAATTTTTGATTAAATAATTAAACATAAAATTGCTAGTATAAGAAACTTTATCATTAATGAATGATTTGGGAACTAAAAACCATGAAATTATATTTATTTTTATGAATATGAAAATGAGAGATGAAATATTGTTAAGAATAAATGTTTCCTTAACCCACATGGAAACTTAGACTGTATCTACTAGAATATATACATTATCCTAAAAATTTATAAGTTGACCCTGGAAATAAAAACCCAATATATCAATTATTTCATCATCGAGAATTACTTTTTTCGTACATCCTTGATTTTTATATCATTTTCTAGAATTTTAGAGTTATCATATCCTATCAATGATTTGTATCAGTTTTTAGCAATGTAGTTCATAAAAAACCATTTTGGATGGATTTTTTATTAGTTCACTATCTAACATGGTGAACTCCCCTTATAGAAGAATGATTTGTGTCATGTATTCATACCATATAAATCTATAATATACAATTTATTATAATAAAAATTATTATAACTCTTATTATGTATGGGATCATCCCAAAAATATTATGTCAATTTAGAGATAAATTCATTTCTTTTATTTCGTGTTAGTTTTTTGGTCACGAATCATACCACTGTAAAATTCACATAATAATTAAATGATGTGCATTGAATTAATGATGCATCATGAAAATTAATTGGGAAATAATGGGCTCATATATCATGGTAATTTAATTATGGTGTTTGGTATCTTATATAATTGATCAAAAATTCCATTTTAAAATACCTTTTTGTGTCTGATATTCAAATAAAACTCATATAAATTACCAGCACAAGTCATAAGAATATTCTTTTAATTTTTCATACATGTTATCTACTTGATAAATAAATTACTAGTAAAAATGGTTAATAAATCCCCTATCAAGTATTTTGAAAATGAATATAGGTAAATTTTAACTCCAAAGAACTCTGTTTTGTAGTGAATAGTTTATGGGAAATTATCTAGAACCATTTTTTCATAATAAATGACATGAATGATATTATCATTCCTCTTAAATATAATAGAATCTACAACTTCGTTGCTCAAAAATCACTTCATATTAAAAGTATTTTTCATTTCATGGGAAGTGGTCATTGTTGAGTTTTTTAATTTTCCCTTAATATGGTAAATGTGCTCTATGAATCTCATATCAATCACAATATTTATTTCATTATCATAATGAAAAAATAGTCCAGTTAGGTTTTTAAATAATTTATTAATCAGTGTTAAAATATCATTATCATAAGAAAATACTAATTGAATTTTCATTTTCGAGAGGGGGAATTTTCATATAGCCTCGAAAATTGAATTATGTACCTCTATACCTATTATTTGAAATCTTATAATATAAAAAATTCCATTAGGGTCCAATAATTGGATTTTAACAAAATTGAAAACATTTTTCCAGATAATTATTATAAATAGTTTCCATATATCATATTAAGATAAAATTTATATTTCTATATATCTAGATATTATCCATAAAAAGTTCTGTTTTTATTTCAATTATGTATGATAAATTGTCATAACACATCTTATGAAAGTGAAAAGAGCACCAAGCATTTCAAATATATTGTAGTTGTAGTTAAATATCCTAAATGTAAAATTTAATGGTGCATTATCATGATCCTCATATTCTATTGAAATATGGGTATAACAAGAGTAAAAATCATGATGTATGAAAAATATTTTCCACCCTACCTCTATAGAAAATTATCCAAAAAGGGAATTAAGAAATTTTATTTTCCATTAGGAGAATTATGTTTCCCAAGTACAATACATATCCTTTATATATTCCTATTTCAATTTTTTATTTTCCCATTATTTTTCCCAGAAATAACTATATTTATACATTTCTTATTATCTATTTAGGAAGGATTCATCCATGTAATCTCCCAAAAAAATATTATTCCAAGATAAATAAACTATATTAATTCATTATATAATAATTCATTCATGATTTGGATAAGTCTTCTATGGACCTCCATTCTAGGTTTATACACATGATCAATGATGATTTTATAAAAGAGTTATAATATGTATATACCCTTATTATATAGAATTTACCCACGATATTCAACTTATATAAAAAACCTAAAATGATATCCTATTAACCTCATTAAAATATTTATGAGACAATGACAAGTAATAATGAGTAATAAAATAATATTAAATATTTCAAATGAGATGTTTGAGGCTTAAGCTAAAAATTCGGTTCCTATAAACATAATTTATGACACATATATTTATGGGTTACACGTTCCACATGTTTCCTCTTAATGAATGTAGTGTTGAATAATTCTTTGTTATCATAGTTATTCCTATAAAAATGCCTATCACAATAAAAATATTTAATATCATTGAAATGTTTTATAAAAACACATCATGGTGTTCCCTGATTTTCACCTAAAACATATCCAATTGTTCATTATCCATTAATTAAATTTTTCCATTATTGGTATCTATAGGGATACATTATAATATATCATTTTCTCATTCCATCATCATAAAATATTCTTCCACAAAAGGAGAAAATTATTAAATTCCTAAAATATAATATCTATAAAATATTTTTCTTTTTGTTGGATCCATTTTTTTTAAAAAAAAATTGACTCCACATTATATTCAATAAATTTTGAAATACATTTTCAATTTCACAGCATAATGATTCATCCATATGTGGATAAAAAATTTAATACAAATAATTTTAACTAAATCATAGACACAATTTAAATACAAAATCAAAAAAAAATTAGGTAAAAAATCATTCTTATTACAACTAACAAGTAATCCACACTACCAAATTGGAATATAATGGATTGATCTATATGTTAAAAAATAGATTTATTGGATTATTAATATCCCAATAAAAAATAATTATATAACTATACTGGGATAATATTGATATATTCAGTATGATAAAAAATATAAATAAATTGGGATCATATATCTCAATGTTTCTAGTAGTGGAAAAATATATAGTAACATGATTTTAAGTAGGTTTAATATTATATAATACAACACTATACTACTCTTAAAGATTTAATATAGAAAAACCTTCCAAAACATTATTTATTAAAATTATTTTCATGAGTCATTTTAGATAACTTGGACTTTGAATTAAGGCCTTATAAAAGGGGATTTCAATGTATAATTTCTTTAAATCCATTAGATGTTTTATTGTTAGAATATCCTAATTATTATTTTTAATTCTATATAGAAAAGGAATGGTTGGAAAAATAATACTCACAATACTATAACTATCTTTATCATCCAATACATTAACATTAGTCTACTTATTAAGTTATTTTTCAAATCCCCTTTTTGTTTTTTTTATATTTGAAAAAATAGAGTACAACAGTTTTTCTTTTATTTTGAGCATATGTCTAGATTTTTTAATTTAGAGATTATGGGATTAATTTTCATAAAAATTATCATTCTTTGGATGATTTATTATAATTTTACTTCATTATTTTTTTAATTTTACTCTTTGTTTTGACATCAATAATATTATACGTGGGATTAATTTCTATGGTTCATTATAATTTTCCCAGGTCTCTACTTATAAAATCTATAAACAATTTCCTCTTATGAAAATTAAGGTTCCTCAAAATGGAATCATTTTATTACTTATAAAAATTATTTTGGGAAATTTCTAAGTAATAAATAACTTTGAATTGATGAAATATTCCCCAATAATCATCTTAATAAATATGTGTTTCCTCTATTTTTTTTTGTTGGAATTTTTTTCAATGTTGTTTTTAGAATATATAGTGGAAAGAAGGTTTTACCACACTATCCTCTCTCTAGGTGATATTTACATTGTTTTAGTTTTTCAGGTTCTATGAGTTACATAATGGAACATCCTAAGATTAAAGCATGGTCCCATTTCCAATAGAAATGATATTTTTAGGTAACTGTATTAGAATTTAAAAATAAGGGTTGCATTATTGAGAGTTATTAAACATTCTATAGTGGCGACACTGCTGTAAATGTGTGTTTTCATTATATTTATTTTAAAACAAGGAATATTTATTTATGTTATAAAATAACATTGGAAACTTTTTGATTGGTGGTTCTTCTTAATGATCAATTTTCCAACGAGTTTTGTGATATGGTATTTTTTTATTATTCTGTAGTTTTATCACTAAAGTGTTATCTATAATAATGATCAAAGATTTTATGTGTTATGGTGGTTTAATATTTTAAAATTCATTCGAATGACTCTTTGGGGTGATTTCATGAATCATTAATTACTTAAATAACTACATACATAATTTCCATATTTGGGGAACAAATAAACATTATCAAAATTATATAATTAATTTCACGATTTATTTCAGTTCGAATTCACCTAAAATAATTCATAGAAAAATGGCATAGTAGATACCACATATCAAATATATCATAATAAAATTGTTGTAACCAACCACTATAATTCCCCATAATATATAACGGGAAAACACTGTGTATCATTTCATTCTCACTCAACCCTCTAGGTGGATTATATTTCAACATGCAAAATAATTTTTATTGAATTTTTTAGAATCTTCATTTGGAGATGTATTGAACAAAAGAAATATTGAAAAGTGGGATTGTTTGACCTCATTATTTTATACCCTTAGGGTTTTCCATAAATATTATGGGTCCCTAAAAATAGTCAAAAATTGAAATTCCCTATGTTTAAACTTCTATATCGGATTGTTTTTAGTTTTTGGTGTATTCATATTTTGATCTATTTTATGAAAACCTAATTCACTATTAAAAATTAATTAAATATTTATTTCATTAAATTAATCATAATAATAATCGATATATCAATATTTCTTGTTTCATTAGGAGTTATGTGACTATAATTACAACATGAACAAGTGATAGAACAACATTATTGAAAAATTATTTTTCCTTCTTCTAAAATTCCCAGGATTTTAAAACTATTTGGGAAAAACTGGGGACACACATAACAAAGGGGTGATATATAAAGCTAATTAAGGGAATAAACAAGGAATAAGGTGATACATGTTTGAGTATAGAAATATAAATGGGTAATAAAAAGTGTAGGAATCATACACATTAACACTAATATATGATATAAAATGATATTTATAATATTTTAAATGTTTCCACAACAGATATCATAAACATAGTTCTAGTATAGGCCACCAAGACATCATGGAGGATAATTCCCATAATGTAATAAGGTTCACTCCTTGTCACTATATGACATCTAATGAGACGAAACATTAACTAATGAATTTAAGTGGAATATAATTCAAGGAGAACCAGTAAATTTTACTTCATTCTCATGATTAAGTGTGCCACAAAGATCAAAAAACATAGATTAATTTGTCATCATATTTTATTCCATGATTTTGGAGTGTGGAATAAATATTTTTATCTTCCAATTAAAATAAGTATATTTGTATATGAAGGTGAAAATGCTAGGAATTGTGTAATGTATTCACTACACAATTATATTAGCATGGAAAATTCTTGGTTAAACATCAGCATCATAACAACCTCACATAAAAAATCATAAAAATTTGTTTCTAAGAGAATAATGGGTCTCTAATAATTTGGATATAAATTTTATATTAAGGGGGATATGTAATAAGATATCCCATCGTGAGGAAATGAATATAAAAGAAATATTGTAATAAAGATATGTGAATAAAGAGTTTAAAGTAAGAGATCCATTAATTGAGTTTGTGACTCCAAATAATTGGGAGGTGATTCTTGAGGATTTGGGGGAGGCTTGGGAGGATTATATAAAGTATAGGGAGTTATATTGACTTTCCCCGCATATTTTTAGTGCATAAAATCTAATCATTTAGGGTATATATATAAAAAGAGGTTTATTTCATTATAATTTATGTTTTGAACTCCACATAATAAAATAACCAATACCACAAGTCATCCAATGGTTTTCCTCTATGGTTTCTGAAAAAAATTTAATGTATCTAAATTTTTTTTATAAGGACACAGTATATTATTCATAAAATAATACCCTTTATTATGTATAGGGGATTTATACTATAAAAAAATTTAGACCAATTAAATATATTAATGGTTTCGGAGGATTCATAAGGGAATTATAAAAATAATCAAATAAAAATAAAACAAAACTATATTAATGTAAAAATATTCATTTGATTGTGTATGCCCTTTATAGTATTTATTTCATCATTTTGGTTTATCAGGATATCATAATACACAAATTATATTTATAAGGTTATTAATTTTACCTAAATAATCGATTGTCTCAACAAATTATTAAAAATTCATTATTGTATAATTTCAAATTTATGATTCCAAAAAATAAAAAATAATTTTTAAAAATAATTTTCTAAATAGGTACATGATATATTTTCAAATAGAAATCAATGTTTTTTTAGAAATGTCGATTCTTTTTACAATAACAGTTTTTTCTTGGATTATAAAAATTACATTTGACTTTATAAAAATTAAGTTATCATTTATATTTGATAAAACTATTTAATAATAATTTTTTATTAAAAATTTATTCATATCAAATAATCCATTAGATAAAAAAAATTCATTAATTGATAATGAATATTACCCAAATATACTATATTTCTTATTATATCAATATAAAAATCACTCACAAATTAAAAATAATAGGATGAAAATAGATTAATTATTCTTTAAAAAATAATGTTCATAATTATAAATCTATGGTATTTAAATATATTCCTTTAATAAACCTGCAAATTCGTATAAATTATGGTCCATGATAGTGATACATTTACTTGGTGGTTCAATGTATATGGTTTGGGTTATGATCCCAATGAGCATGAACATCTCTTATAAATAGTTTCACTCATGATTAGGTTAATGGATATCACACTGGGTTTTATCAAAAAAATCCAAGGTATTATATCTCCCTCAGAAGCTCTAATATATGGGATCCATAGGGTATGATCCTACTAGTTAGTAAAATCACTTCCTTTTTCTGTGTCAATTTGATTTTTTATAACCTTATATTTATAGTAATCATGAGATAAATGTTTATTTACTATATTATTAATACTAAGGATAAAAATGGTTATTTAAATATTATAGGATAAAATAAAATAACTGCATGTGTTTTCTATAGTCATATTATATTATAAAAAAATTTATTAAATCAAAAATTGAATATTATTTATAAAATATGGGTTCATTAAAATCACCACCATAGAAATTTACCTCTTGAAGAATTATTTTAACACACTAAAATTGATTATGTTAACTCTATTTCATCACTTCCTCTATTTCCAACATCACTTCTTCAAAAATTATGTTCCTCCATAACACTTTGACCAAATGAATTTTCATGTTCTGTTGATATTTGACTCTAAGATTTAAGATCCACAGTTGATGATCCTCATAGGAAAGGTCATTATCTAATTGTTCCACCTTGGGATTGAGTATATGATAGGGGTATTATATGTACATTCTAATGATGGATACATGGAATACATCATGTACATGAGATTGGTAAGGTCGATGTTCAACTCGGTAGGCCATCACACTAATGTGATCAAGGATATCAAAGGGTATGATGTATCTTAGACCATGTTTTACATTATTCCAAACTCTTATCACAATTTTCCATAGAGATTTATTGAGAAATGCTATGACTCTAATATAATACACTTGGTCTCATTGATGATTCTCATCATATCTCCTCCTTCGACAGTAGGAATCCTCGATCTGATGTTGAATGGTTTTATCATTTTCCACCATTTCCCCAACCATGCTAAGACCCATCAATTTTCATTCCCAAACATCATTCCAATGGACATGTTATTCATCTATTCCCATAAAGGTATTCGTAGGGGCCCATTTGGATTCAAGAATGGAAAATGTTGTTTTATGAAAAAATTTCCAGAGGATTATATTTGTCACATCCTTATTTGAAGTTCATAGAAAATGAAATCAATATTTATTTTAGTGTTTGAATAGTGTTCTTAGACAAACCATAATTTTTAGGATGATAGTCCATACTTATTTTTAGCTAAATTTTTATTGAAGGTTGGAGAATTTTCCATATCATGGAGATGAATCACAAATTTTGATAGGATACAATTGATAGTGGTACTCCATTCATCCCTACCACCTCTTTAATGAATATACATGAATTTTTATCCAATGATAAATCCTCTCAAATCACAATGTATTGTGTAGTCTTTAAAAGAAAATAGAATTGTAACCTATGGATTCGATTGGAAGTCCAGTAAAAAAACTCAATGGTGATTTTTTCCGATTTCAATAATGGTATGGGTACTGGTTTTATTATACTGTTAATTTTTTTTCATTTCATCACTCACTTACTAAAACATAAGACATTGTGATGTATATTAAGTGGTATCCCTATTAATATTGTCCATCTAATATTTTCCTTGTAGATCTAAATAAATCTTTTTTTTGTTTCTAGGATACATAAGGAAGGTTGGTCTATGTACATCATCCAACAACTCGTTATTTAACTAATTATTTTGTGGTACCAATAGTCTGGACCCAAATCCTTCATCACCTACTTCATTAACATTGAATTCTAATTATTTAAATTTTCTTATAGTATCCACTTTCTACTAAATTCACACATCTTCTCTTTGAGCATCATTTAACTTGTCCAAAATAGATGTTCGAGCAATCATTTGTGAATGAATTTATGATGTTCCTTTTTTTATGATTCCCATTGCTATCATTTCTTAAAATAAGAATAATGGATCCCTCTCAATTCACAATAATGACAAAATTTATCTATCATTTGAACATAGAGTGGATGTAACTTTATTCTCTTTACCAGGATGGTAGCTGATTAAGAATTTATAATCCATGATTAGCATTAACAATATTCATTAAATAAGATTCATCTCTTTTTGTGTGAATATATAATTGATACTTTTTTGATCACTATATATTTCACACTTATTCCTAAAGAGTTAATGGTCTATATTTTCAATGAAAAGATCACTACATCTGACTCTATATCAATTTTTGCATTGCTTTTTCATGAACCTTCAACATCCTTGAAGAATAAGTTATGACTTTGTTATTTTTTTACGCACACCCCAGTCCCTTGGTCAATGAATCAATAATTACTATGAATAGTTCTCATTATGTTGGGAGTGTAAGAACATGGGTCATGAGAATCATCATTTTCAACTCCATGGAGATCTCTTCATATTCATCATTCCATAAAAACATGACTCCCTTCCATTATTTCTTGTTATAAGAGTATGATAGTCAATATAAATATCTCAATATTCGACAATAATACCCTTCTAATCCATGGAAAATATAGATATTTTTCACTACTATTGTCCTCATCCATTATTCAATTGATACTATTCTTGACGGGCCTATATATTTCCCATTAATTGTTACTATATTCACAAATAATGAGACTTACTTAATCAATAACATAAAATTTTTATAATTTTCATAAAGATGATCATTTTCCATGGTCTTTAGTACAGTTCTTATATGATCCTCATTGTCACCATTTTTCTTAGAGTATATTATAATTTCATATTTAAGGACTACCAAAAATATGTTATGGTAATGTATGATGCCTATAATAATCACATCTGGGAAAATTTATAGAGTATTATTTATCCCAACAAGAATCACTATGAACTTATATGGTACGTATAGTGTATAAAAACCATTCTTGGTTATATACTACTTCTTCACCTTAACTTGGTAATATTATGACTGCAAATCCACAATGGATAAGTAATGTGGTCCACATAGCCGAAAGAATAATTAATCATTATATGTAAAAGGATTCTTGTTCTATATCATGATCTTTTTGAGTTCATTAAAATCAATTCAATGGTTTATTGACCCATCTTTCTTCATGACAAAGAGGACTGGTCCATCACATGGTGAAGCCCTTTGTTATTTGAACCATTTCCCCAATTTATCATGTAGTTTTGTATTTAGATCCTCATGTTTCACAATTTCCATTCTAAATTATATCTTGGTTAATTGTAACACACCAGGTATAAACACTATTGAAAATTCAACCACTCAGTAAAGAGAAATACCAGAAAATTCGTTGGGAAAAATATTATCATATTCCATGACCATTAGAATTCCCTCAAAGATGATTCTTTCATTATACTCAATTATTTTTTCTAGTTATACATGCACATAGGAAACAAAATATACATGAATGTAATTTAGGGTCTAAATAATATTAATCCTCATACTAATAATTATACATAATGAAAAGATTGATTCACAATACGGATAGTGATTTCCTTATCATGGAATTATATATTGGGTCAATATGTGTATGGATTTTACACACTCATAAATCCTAATCCAAGAATGGAAGTTTTAAAGGATTATATGAAATGTTCAACCAACAAAATATTGTTAGGTAGGATTTATATATGTGTGATGCAATATTTTCCCAATTTTTTGTTTTCACCGATAACTCCACTTCCATGATTTGATTTGTTGTTTGAATAGTTATACCAAAATTTCTTTATCTGAATCATTCATAGAACTCGAATCAACATGTATATTAATTATTATTTAATAAGTAACTAGTTTAACTTTCACTACTTTGTTTTTGGGGTCCACCTCAATCATTGTGATGGAAAACTCTCACCCTTGTTGTTTTAGAACTTGTCGGTTCTCTCCAAAAATATCTATATTAGTGTATTGGTTTGCGAACTGTATGAGATCCTTAAAGTTAAAAAAATAAATAATCTATTCATTTTTATAAATATAGTGTCATTCAACTATCAAATTCGTTGGTTTATCTTATTAGTAGTGGTTATCTATGTGTCCTTCATTCCAACAACAAAACCTTTTCTCACACTATTGGGAAATTTCATGGGTTCATATTTATGCACCTTTGATATGTGAGAAGCTGAATTTTATTAGCATATTAAATTTATACATTAGACTACCAAAATTAAACTCCACATTAAATTCCTATCCCTAGGATATTGTTTAGATTTTATAATCTTGATTTTAATTTTGAGGGCGTATCATAAAATTTCCCCATTGCTATCCATGTCATGGATCGGCATGGTTTTTTGTACAGTAGGTATTATCCCATAATATATGTGCTCAAAATTGAATTAAGGGTAATAAAATATATTGGTGTATCATGAAAGTGTTGTGATTTTCTCCTCATACCCCCTAATAGATTCAATTTATTTTTTCATGAGGGAAAGGAAGCCACATTAAATTTTATGATGGATAGTATAAGGAAAATATAAATTTAAATACATGTTCTATCATTCCATAAAATCAATCACATTTATCTCTTATTTAAGATTCATATTATTGATCAACTTCTACCATAGGTTAGATTTTACATCAATACGATAAATTTACAGTATAATATTCTCATGATCATATCATTGAAGGATAGTGAAGATATTATCAAGGGATTTTATCAATCAGTCCATGATTTATGGGTTAGATGATCCCTTGAAATTCCGAGTTCTTTATAGAATAATGGTCTCAATCACATCATGTTCTATGTTAAGGGTATTTTGTTTCTTATCTAGATCTTTGTTTCAATTCATAACCTAAGTCATCTAAGAGAGTAGCATCACAATGCTCTTGATTCTGTCTCTGATTGTGTTTCGCATTTCATTTGGGAAATTATAACATTTATCAATGAATTGATTATTTATATGATTCCTCATTTTCCCAGAAATTAGTTATAATAAAATGATAATTAGGGATGATTATTTTTAACCAATAAAACACATAACATGTAATACAATGAAAATAAATTGAAACTTATAGAATGAAATTATTTATGAGCTTGTTAATTTATATTCTTCAATCAATGTCACATATGATTAAATTTATAACATATACATTTATGGAATCTCATTTTTCCATTTACAATGGTTCATAATGTGCATATAAATATAAAATAGAATATCACATGGGTGTGTCAAACCAAGTTTATAGTAAGGCTTGTTGTTGTGTTCCATGTTACACCTAGTCAGGCCCATCACACCTTTTCCATGTTATTACCCCAAGTTACATTAGATTCAGAACCACATTCAATTGTATTATAGATGCATTGATTCATTTTCATGACAAACCACTTACTCTATATTAACAAAAAATAATGGGTTTTTTCTTAATTGTAGTCTTATTCCTATATATTTCAGTAAAATATTTCCAATCCTCATCCAAAAAATAACTGAGCATTTCCTATGATACAACCTATTAAAAACCTATTGTTTATTACACATTAATTTATTATTTATAACATAAATGTAATAATAATACAAACTAAATGAATTATATGTCTAATTTCATTATGAATTAGGTACATATAATAACATCTTGATCGTGGGACACAACAACATTATTGAAATATTTCCAAACATGATTCTAAATATATCTAGCATTTAAAAGTACTTGTGATAACCTGGAAACATACATATGAAAGGGGGGGAGATATATATCATAGTAATGGAATAAACATAAAATATAGTAATATATATTAGACATTAAGAATATATAAGGGGATTAAAGTGAGTATAAATTATAAACTCGAACAATGAGATGTTATATATCTTGATAATCATAACATGGGAAATGTGAAAATATCTTTAAACACAATATCATAAACATAGGTAAATGGTAGACCACCAAGAAGTCATAGAGGGAAAAGTCCCATAATGGAATTAGGTTCACTTTTTGTCCCTACATGATGCCTCATGAGATAAAACATTACCCCCTAAATTGGAGAGTATTATAATTTTAGGTGCACCCATCACATTTATTTCCTTCTCATGCTTCAATATTATACATAGATCATAAAATATTGACTCATTCATCATAATATTTTATTAAATTATTAATGATTATATAATATATAAATGTAAGTCCCCATTTAATGATGTATAACTGTATAATGTTGAAAAAAAATTAATATTAATTGTGTAAGGTATTCACTAAAGAATTATTTTTGCAATAAAAAATCATTGTGAAATTTTAGTAGAATAATAGCATCACATAATCATTCCTAAAAAGTATTGATGAAAGAGAAATTTTTCTCTCATCATTTAGAAATAAATTATACAATAATTTTATATCAAATAAAATATCCCATACTATGTAAATCGATATTTATAAAATGAGCTAAAGAATATAATTGAATAAATAGGAAAAAAGAAAATATCCCTTACCTGAGTGTGTGGCTCTAAATGCATGGGAGGATCATATTGAGAGCATGGGGGTTTTTTGGGAGGACTATTGAAAATTATCATAAGTGTATGAACCCGAAAAAATGATTTTTTTTATTGAGATGAAATGGGATCCTATATGGGTTATTATAGTAAAATATGGTTATTTAATTATTATTTTGGTTTTGGACTATATAAAAAATAACCAAATCGAAAATCATCACATGGTTTTTTATAATGGTATCTTCAAAATGGGAGTGGTTATAAATATTTTATAGGGACAAATGTTTGATCATAAATATATAATAACCTTTCATATCTAGTGGTCATTAATACTCTTAATGAAATGGTTATAAAACCATAAAATATAGTAATGGTTTTGGAGGATTCAAAATGACATTGTATGATTAATAAAAAATAAATTATCATATAGTAAAACATATAATTGGTACTGGAAAACATTAATAGTATTTAATACGTCACATTTTTGTCATTATGATTTCATAATACACAGATTAAATTTATATGGTATATATTTTTTACCTGAAAAATTTGATTGTCTCTGAAAATTGGGAAGAATTCATGTCACCACCCGTCCTCGGGACCCGTGCCGTGACTACCCCATGCCCGCATTCAGTAGGCCAAGGGCTGGAGACTAGCACCAAAGGCGTAAATCCTGATAAAAAGGGAAGGCATTGGATTTATAAAGTAAAAAAACACCACAAAGTAAGCAAGATCAAGTAAACACTAAGTAAATTGGGTACAACTGTAAGTGCTGGAAAGTAAATGGGCCAGAATACAATCCCAACTGATGTAAAGTACAACTGAAGAGAAAGTAAAGCAACTGAAAAAGTAAAGCAGCAACACTGAGCTATCCTCTGGGAATACCACTTGAAGTGTGGGTACAGATAGCCTCCTCAGCTCCTCAGGTCCAGCCATTCGCTCTGTGTATGTCCCGCCCAGTGGTCCGCCTCTAGGTACTGACTTGCTCCACGAGCCTCAACCACGATCAGCGATGTCCATCGTCTGCATCCAACACAACGTTGTGCGGGCATAGCCCATACAGGGGTGAGTATACACTACTCAGTAGGGACCCCGAGATCCCTGAAAGTATCCCAAAATCCACAAAGGATAACAAACAAAGGAAAGATACAATCATGAAGTTATAACAAACACCACATAGGTATATGCCCATACATATACCTAAGTCATCAATTCCAGTTCAACTCCAACACTCAAGCCCGAGTTCAATATAGTCCACATAAGATAGCACAACCAATCCACACAGGATAACCCAACCCAATACACTTAGGATAGAAAATCAATCATATCGAATATAATTATTGAAAGTCAAGACTCATCTCACACATGTATACTTCTTCGTAAGACGCTAGGGATGATCAGATGTGGCCACTGATTCATCTAAGCTGTCGGACCCACGTTGGTTACAAGACCAGCTAAGGTGTCAGACCCATAAAGGATACAAGACCAACTACTCTATCGGACCCATGTGGGATACAAGTACAGAGTCAAATACTACCAGACCCACGTAGGATACAAGAACAGTAGTACTACCAGACCCAAATAGGATACAAGAATAGTAGTCATCGCCGTCGAACCCACAGAGGATTAAAGTACAGTCATCGTCGCTGCCGAACCCATGGAGGATCATAGTACAGTCTTTGTCACTACCGAACCCACAAAATATTTCAGTGCAGTCGTCATCGCTACCGAACCCACGGAGGATTACAGTGCAGTCGTCATCGCATCCAGCTCTAGGGTTTTTGCACACAGTATGCTCGTTTCGGGGAGGGTCCGCTCGACAAGCCAAGGGGTTGATACATCAACGGACATGTATTCCGATGATGATGTATCCCAAATTTACGTCACGACGATAAGAACTCAACATGATAGACGGCGGGTCAATCAGATGCCCGGTCTGAGAGTTATTGGCTTTTTCGTCTCAGGGACCTTGTTGGGTTTTAAGTCAATACCAACCCGACCGTACTCCAACTGCATCCAAACCTCAAGCATAGTATTCCAAAAGGTCCGTCTCACTAAGATGAATCCAACAAAGTTGACGACACATCAATCGAACGTCCGGAGCTCAAGTTATAGGTGTTTCTGCTCCGAGGGCCCGGTTGGTTTTGTGTTCGAACCAACCCGGTCATACCCAAAGTTCTCCGAAACCCTGAGTGTAATATACCAAAACGACCCTATCAATCCAAGTATGGCATCGCTACTGACGGTGTGTCGATCATAGGTTCGTAGCCCATGTTACGGGCATTTTAACGAACCTGTCTGTTTTTAGGGGTTTTGGGCCCGGACCGACCCAGCCCGAGACCCCCATGGGTCGGCCCAAACCGGGTCAACCGACCTGGATTTGGGTCCGGACCATCAGGGCGTGGCCCGGCCCTTTGCGGGCAACCCGTCCCGGTGAGGGCACCGCGCACCGCGTGGGCGCGGAAGGTGGGAGCTGCCACCCCTTCGGACCTAACGGCCGACCCGTGGGGGGTCCTCCCTACCACGTTGATAGGGGGTTCAAACCCCCGGTTTTCCAGATCTGGCTGGCCATAATGGCCGGCCAGTGTACCACGTGGTACCGGTTGGTCCCTCCCTCCTTGGGCCGGCGTCCGCCACTTCCGTCCGCCACTCCCTGCTCTGCCGCGGCCTTGGTCCGACCGGCGTGGCACGACGACGTCGCGCCCCTCCGTCGCGGCCCACTCCAACCACGGCTCACCATGGTTTTCTGGCACAGCGCGACGGCGCTGCGTCCCCGCTCCAGTCGTGGCCTCTTTCGGTCTCAACGACGTCGCACGACGACGCCACGCTTCTTCGTCGCGTTCCTCCTTGTTTCTGTGTGGTGTCGTTGCATCGTGCCGCCTCCGTTCGAGCCGCAACAAATACAACAACAAAGGGGGGAGGAGGGTTGGCCGTGTTTGTAAGGTCCGCCCCCTCCCATTAATTCGATATCAAGTGGCTAAAGAATTTTACATTGGATGGAAAAGAATATTCATGAACAAAATCAAACCCATGCCTTGAAGAAGTCATCAAACAACGATCATCGCGGGAAAAAGACGTCGCGGAAGACGACATTGCGGAACGAGGCTCTGTAAGTGTCATCAGTGTTTGCCCGATGAAGGATCTGGCACGTTCTCATTCTCCAAATATGGCGTCTCTCACCGGCTATGGAGAGGAGAGGAGATAGTACGACAATCTCCTCTTTTGGTGATGGAGTTCTTCATCGTAGGCTCGGCATTCTTCGCGAAGAAGATGAAGTTCTTCAAGGCTCATGCATTTTCTCCCCAATCATTCTCGCAAAAGAATTCAACAATAATAAAATAAGGCTTCCCTTATTTTATTACACATGCCAGCCTTTTCAAAATTCAAAATGAATTCACCCAATTAATTAACGAGTGTTTTCAAATTAAATAGGCATTTTATTGGAATGTAAATTAATGTGGAGGAGATATAAAATAATTGCTAGAGGAGAAATAAAAGGGGGTTTTTAATGGGGTGTTAGGAATTTTAAGGAGGTGGGGGCTCATGTGGGAACCACCCCAACTTCCTCACATCTTCCCTCCAATAACACTTAAACCACTTGAAATGAAATAAAAAATAAAATTGTAAAACAATATTTCTTTCTCACATTTTTAACATCTCCTCTTGAGCAAACGAAACCCAGAAAAAGGTGATCTTAAGCAAAAACCGGCATTGCGGTTTCATCGGTGCCCTCAGATTTTGATTCTGAGAACCGGTTCAAGAGTTAGAAAAACCTGCTCATTCGTTTCACTGAATGTACATGAGTTAAACTTCAAAAAATGATTCCGGCCACACTGTGCCTTGGAATCAAGTGCCGTTAGAAAATGCGTACTCATAAAATCCCAAAAAAAATTAAAATAGAAATTTCTTGGAAATTTACGGGTCTTTACATTACTCCCAGCTTAGGGCTTTATGTCCACGCAAAGATACACCATAAACTAGGGGAAAAATGAGGGTACTGATCATGCATCTGAGCCTCCTGCTCCCAAGTGCTCTTTTGGAGGTTCCCATGCTGCCATCTGATGCGTACTAGAGGAATCGACCGCCCATGTAGGACCTGCATCTGTTGATCCTCAATCTCCACTGGGACTTCCACAAAAGTTGCCCCGACATCAATGTCCAGCTCCCTAGGGTCGATGATATGTGTTGGGTCGTGCACATATCTCCTCAGCTGGGATATGTGGAAGACGTCATGCACCTGATGCAAGTGAGGTGGTAGAGCCGGGCGATAAGCCACATCACCTATCCTGCTGAGAACCTGGAATGGTCTGGTGAAGTGCGGAGATAACTTGCCGCCTCAGCCAAATCTCTATAATCCACGTCGAGGTGAGACCAACAAAAAGACATGGTTACCATCCTCGAACTCTAGTGTTCTCCGGCTCCTGTCATCATAAGACTTCTGTTGGCTCTGAGCTGTCCTCATCCGCTCCTGGATGACTTGGACCATTTCTGTCATGGCCTGGACCATCTCCGGTCCCACAAGTGCTGATTCCCCAGGGTTTGTCTAGCACAGAGGTGATCTACAAGGTCAGCCATATAATGCCTCCTAATGTGCCATCCTGATAGTGTAGTGGTAGCTATTGTTGTACACAAACTCCACCAAGTGTAGGTGGTCCTCCCAACTGCGACCAAAGTTGAGTTCACATGCACGGAGCATGTCCTCTAGAGTATGAATAGTCCTCTCCGTCTGACCATCCGTCTGAGGGTGAAAGATGGTTCTTAGACGTAGCTGCATCCCAAATTCCTCCTGCAACCCCTTCCAAAGTCGAGAGTAAAGAAATCATCCCGATTGGAGACGATAGATGATGGCACACCATGAAGTCGTACGATCTCCTGAACGTAGAGGTTTCCCATGCTCTCCACTGAGCCATGCTCTTTGATGGGTAGAATGTGGGCCGACTTGGTGAGTCGTTCGACAATCACCCAAATGGTGTCGTGACCTCTTGAAGTACGTGGAATTCCAGTCAAAAAATCCATAGATATCCCATCCCACTTCCACTCCGGGACCTCCAAGGGTTGTACCAAGCCTACTGGTACCTAGTGCTCCGCCTTTACCTGCTGGCAGGTGAGGCATCGAGAAACGAACTCTGCCACAACCTTCTTCATACCCGGTCACCAGTGATATCGTCTGAGATCCTGGTACATCTTCTCCACTCCTGGATGTACCACTAAAGGGGAATTGTGAAATGCTCTCAGCACATCCTCCTGTAAAGCAGCTGGTACCATTGTACGCCCTCTGAAAAGGATGACATGCTCTCTTACCATAGAAAAACCATCAGGTGCCTGTCCTGCGGATATCTGTGCATGTTACGTCTCACAGTCAGTGTCCCCACGTTGTGCTTCTCTGACCCACTGCAGTAGTGGAGGAGTGACTGTGAGTGACTGAAAAAAGGCTGATCCATCTCAATCCACGACGGATATCTACAAATCTTCTAGCTGCTCTGTCGCCTCCCCAAGTAGCTGAATGCCTGTCCTCCTGCTGAGGGCATCACCTACTACGTTCCCCTTTCCTGGAGTATAGACTATCTCAAATTCATAGTCCGGGAGGAACTCGATCCATCACTGCTGTCTCAGGTTCAGATCCTTCTGTGAGAAGACGTACCTAAGACTCTGGTGGTTAGAGTAGCCTGTAAAACTCTCGCCCATCAGATAGTGTCGCCAAATCATCAGAGTGAATACCACTACTGCTAACTCCAGGTCATGGGTAGTGTAGTTATTATCATGCTGCCTCAACTGATGTGATACATAGGCGATCACTACCCTCTCCTAAATCAGGACACATCCGAGTCCAGTCCCTAATGCATCGCAGTATACTATGTACCCTACTCCCTCCTCCGGTAGCCTCAAGATTGTTGCACTGGTCAATCTCTGTCTTAGCTCTGGGAAGCACTTCTGACATCTATCTAACCACACGAATGGTTTCCCCTTCTTTGTCAAATCGGAGAGCGATTCTGCAACTCTGGTGAAGTCTGGCACAAACCTCTGGTAGCACCCAGCTAGCCCCAAGAAACTCCGCACCACCATCATGATCCTGGGTGGCTCCCAAGCTAGCACTGCATCGATCGTCTTAGGATCCACCGCAACTCCCGCCTCAGATATGAAGTGCCCCAAGAAGTGGACCTCACATAACCAGAACTTAAACTTCAAGAGCTTACCATAATGCTGGTGCTCTCGGAGTGTGCCCAGTACAACCTGTAAATGGTAGGTGTGCTCCTCCTCAGTGGTCGAGTATATCAATATGTCTTCGATGAAGACCACAAAAAATCGATCGAGGTTTGGCTAAAAGATCCTATTCATGAAACTCATGAACACTGCCAGAGCATTGGTTACGCCAAAAGGCATAACCAAGAACTCATAGTGGCCATACCGACATCTGAAGGCCATCTTCTGTACGTCCTCTTCACGAACTCTGAGATGATGATAGCCAAACCTTATGTCTATCTTTGAGAACCACCGTGCTCCCTTGAGCTGATCGAAGAGGTCGTCAATCCTCGGTTGCGGATAATTGTTCCTCACGGTAACCTGGTTTAGGTGATGATAATCGACACATAGTCGCAAACTCCCGTCTGCCTTCGTGGAAAACAAAATCGGGGAAGCCCAGGGTGAAACACTGGGTCGGATGAGTCCCTTGCTCTGCAAGTCCTCCAGCTGTACCCGTAGCTATCGAAGCTCAGCAAGAGCCATCCAATATGCTGGAGTGGATATCGGGGTTGTCCCAGGGTACATGTAAATATATAAGTCTACCTCTCTGCAAGGAGGTAGTCCTAGAACGACGTCAGGAAAAACATCTGCATATTGATCCACCACTATAGGAAAACTAGGACTCCACACGTCAACAGATCCTAGGATAAGGCTAGCCAACTAATGAGTGATCGATTATCCTCTCCTTTGTGTGAGTCCATCTTGCACTGCGAAGGCTCCCTTCTCACCGATGAAGGTGAACCTGCTCCCGTCGGTGTGGACACACCGCACCGACGCGCCTAATACAGTCGATCTGATCATAGACTGTAGACAACCAATCCATGCCCAAGATGACGTCTTAAGTCCTTGACGCCTCTACAAGAAGATCCCAGCTGAAGCTCTCACCTCCTAGAGTAAGCTCACCCTACCGGCACTAGTGCGTAATCATCATGTCTGCTCCCGCAGGAGTCTCTAGCCGTAAGGATCGAGCCAAAGGCTCCGTCGAAATCTCCAAGCTCCAAACAAGGGAAGCAGCAATAAAAGAATGACTCACTCCTATGTCTATAAGAACTGCAGGAAGCTTGGAGTAGACACAGATAGTACCTCGAATCATCTCTAGTGTGTTGTGGTCATAGGCCTCCACATCCTGAATCTGAGCCTGCCTCTGCCCGCCAGCTCCCTATGGTCAGGGTAGACCTCTTGGTGGTGGTGGTGGTAGAGCCTCAAAGTGCCGCCCACCACATGCTACTCGGTCAGCTCCTCTTCCTTGTCTTCTTGCTCCCTGCTGACCTCCATGGTCGACCCTCTGCCTCTTCCTGGGTGGTCCCACAATCGTCTACTGCTCCTCTGCACGGCAGGTCAGGCAGTCACGAGCCATGTGACCCTACCTGCCACATGCGTGGCACTGTCTGCTCTTCGGAAGACTGGTCATGCGCTGTGTGCCTCGCACCTCTGAGCCAGTGTCCTGAGGTCATCTACCTGTTGGTCTGGTCCTCCTGGACCCCTGTGACGTCCGTTGACTGCCAGCTGTAGAAGACTCATCTACGTGCCGCCCTACGGTAGGTCTCGCCGTAGGTGTAGGATCAGCAATAAATCTCGCTGTGAGAAGGGCTCGCTGCAGTACTCCTACCTGCGTCGGAATGCTGAGGGGGATCATGGATGCCCTGATCTCATGCCTCAGTCCCTGCCCGAAGATCTGGGCCCAGAAGAATGGGTCTCGTACCATGTTCGTCAAATAGCATGAGATATCGGTATATCTCGCCGAGTACTGGGCTACTATCAGGCTGCCCTGCCGCAGCTGCAGTTGCTCCGGAATGTGCACCGCACGGAGGGTGGCTGGGACGAACTCTGAGCAGAAGAGGCTCTCAAAGTCCGTCCATAGAAGAGATGCCTCATCGTGCACCTGGAGAATCATGCTCCACCATCTACCTGCTGCCGCATGCAGGAGGCTCACTGCAAGGATCCCCGTGAGGTGAGCTGATGTCCCCACTATCCTGAAAACTCGAACTATAGCCTCCATCCAATCCTTGGCTGCCTGAGGGTCCGTCTCCCTACGGAACATGGTTGGTCTCTAACGCTAAAACTCATTCATTGCACTAAGGTGACGTGCACTCATAGCAGTTGGGGCTGGTGGAATCGGTGGCTCGACGGGTAGAGGTACAGTCGGTGCCCCCGCTATAATAGGGCTTGCACCGAGGCCTTGTCGCTCGGTGGGCTGTTGTCCCTCACAAAGCTCGGAACCCTAGCTGGCTACCATCGTGGGGCCATCGTGAAAAGAAACAATTGCTCCACGATCAATACAGTATACCTGGTGAGCTGACACAATGTAATCACAAAGAAAACATTGAAACACACATGAAATCAATGTTTTCGTGCACTGAGTCGGAAATCCGAAGTCAGGGTCCTTGTGTATAGATACGTCGGTCACCGCACCAACACTGGACTCCCAAGATTGATACCCACACTCAATAGCCTTAACACAATTGCTTCACATAGAAGAAATATCGGGGTCCAGTGTTCTGCGGTAGAACCGAACTCCTTTAATAACAATTTGTCACAACCCATCCTCGGGACCCGTGTCGTGACTACCCCATTCTTGCCTTCCATAGGCCAGGGGCTGGCGACTAGCACCAAAGGTGTAAATCCCAATAAAAAGGGAAGTAATTGGCTTTATAAAGTAAAAAAACACCACAGAGTAAGCAAGTTGAAGTAAACACTATGTAAATTGGGTATAACTATAAGTGATGGAAAGTAAATGGGCCTGAATACAAACCCAACTGAAGTAAAGTACAACTGAACAGAAAGTTCTGCAATTGAAAAAGTAAAGTAGCAACGCTAAGTCGTCCTCTAGGAATCCCACATGAATGGTGGGTACAGATAGACTCCTCAGCTCCTCAAGAACAAATGTTCGCTCCGTGTATGTCCCGCCCAGTGGTCCGCCTCCAGGTACCAACTTTCTCCATGAGCCTCAACCACGATCAGCGATGTCCGTCGTCTGCATCCAACACAACGTAGTGCAGGCATAGCCCGTGCAGGGGTGAGTATACGCTACTCAGTAGGGACCCCGAGACCCCCGAAGGTCTCCTAGAATCCACAAAGGATAATCCACAAAGGAAAGATACAATCACGAAGTAACAACCAACAACACTTTGGTATATGCCCATACATATACCTAAGTCATAAATTCCGGTTTGTCTCCAACACCAAAGCCAGAGTTCGATCTAGTCCACACAGGATAAAACAACCAATCTACAATGGATAACACAACCCAATCCACTTAGCATAGAAAATAAATCATGTCGAAGATAATGATTGAAAGTCAAGACACATCTCACACAGGTATACTTCTTTGTAAGATGATAGGGATGATCAGATGTTGCCACTTATTCATCTAAGATGTCGGACCCACGTAGGATACAAGACCAGCTATGCTGTTAGACCCACAAAGGATAAAATACTAGCTACTCTACCGGACCCATGTAGGATACAAGTACAGAGTCAAATACTGCCGGACACATGTAGTATACAAGAACCGTAGTACTGCTAGACCCATATAGGATACAAGAATAGTAGTCATCGTCATCGAACCCACGGAGGAATACAGTACGGTCATCGTCACTACCGAACCCACATAGGATCCTAGTACAGTCATCGTCACTACCAAACCCACATAGGATTTCAGTGCACTCTTCGTCGCTATCGAACCCAGGGAGTATTTCAGTGCAGTCATCGTCGCAGCCAGCTTTAGGGTTCCCGCACACAACATGCTCGTTTCTGGGAGGGTCCGCTCAATGAGCCAAGGGTTTGATACATCAACTGACACATAGTCCGTAGTTGATGTATCCCAATGTTTTGTCTCATTGATAGTAACTCAACACGACACACAGCGCGTCAATCAGACGCCCGGTCTGAGAGTTATTGGCTTTTTTGTCTCAGGGGCCCATTTGGTTTTTATGTCAAAACCAACCTGACCGTACTCCACCTGTGTCCAAACCTCAAGAGGAGTAAGCCAAAATGTCTGTCTCACTAATAGGAATCCAGCAAAGTTGACAGCACATCAATCGGACGTCCGAAGCTCAAGTTATATGCGTTTCCGCTCCAAGGCCCCCGTTGGTTTCCTGTTCGAACCAACCTGGACATTCCCAAAGTTCTCGGAAACCCTGAGTGTAATATACCGAAATTACCATCTCGATCCATGGATCACATCACAATTGACGGGGCATCGATCGGAGGTCTGTATCCCATATTACGGGCGTTTGAATGAACCTGTCCATTTTTAGGGGTTTTGGGCCCGGACCGACCCGACCCGAGACCCCCTAGGGCAGCCCGGCTCGGCTATCCCGGCATGCCCCATCCGGCGTGGCCTGACCCAACGCGGGCGGCCCGGCCTGGTGAGGGCGCCGCATGCCACTTGAGTGCGGAAGGGGGGAGCCGCCACCCCTTCGGACCGAACGGCGGACCCGCGGTGGGTCCGCCCTGCCGCGTTGACTGGGGGTTCAAACCCCCAGTTTTCCTAATCTGGCTGGCCATAATGGTCGGCCAATATACCACGTGGGACAGGTTAGTCCCACCATCCATGCGCCGGTGGCCGGAAGTTACGGTCGCTGCTCCCTGCTCTGCCGCGGCCAAAGGCTGCCGCCTTGGTCCGACCGGCACGGCGTGACGGTACCACGCCCCTCCGACGCGGCCCACTCCGGCCACGACCCTTCATTGTTTTTCGGCATGGCACGATGGCGCCGTGACCTTCCGACATGGCCCCGCTCCGACCGCGGCCTCTTTCGGCCTCAATGGCATGGCGCGACGACGCCACGCTTCTTCGTCGCGTTCCTCCTTGTTTCTGCGTGGTGCCGTTGCACCGCGCTGCCTTTGTTTCAGCCGCAATGAATACAACAACAAAGGGGGAGGAGGGTCGGTTTTGTTCGTGCGGTCCAGCCCCCTCCCATTAATTCAATATCAAGCTGCTAAAGAATTTGATGTTGGACGACAAAGAATATTCATGAACAAATTCAAACTGCTTCCTTGATGAAGTCTTTGAATGAGGATCGTCACAGGAAAAAGATGTCGCCAAAGATGGCGTCGCGGAATTAGGCTCCGTAAGCGTCGTCGGTGTTTGCCCGATGAAGGATTTGGCGCATCGTCATTCTCTGAAGAAGGCGTCTCTCACCAGCTATGGAGGGGAGAAGAGACGGTACGATGATCTCCCCTTGCGACGACAGAGTTCTTCGTCATAGACTCGGCGTTCTTCGTGAAGAAGATGAATTTCTTCAAGGCTCTTGTATTTTCTCCCCAATCCTTCTTGCACAAATATTCAACAATAATAAAATAAGGCTTCCATTATTTTATTACTCATGCCAACCTTTTCAAAATTAAAAATGAATTCACCCAATTAATTAATGTGTTTTGTCAAATTAAAGAGGCGTTTTATTGGCATGTAAATTAATATGGAGGAGATATAAAATAATTTGTAGAGGGGAAATAAAAGGGGGTGTTTAATGGGGTGTTAGGAATTTTAAGGATGTAGGGGATCGTGTGGCCCCCACCCGAACTTCCTCACATCTTCCCTCCCATAACACTTAAACCACCAGTAAATAAATAAAAAATAAAATTGTAAAACAATATATATTTTTATTCCTCATATTTTTAACATGTCCTCCTAAGCAAGCGCAACCCAGAAAAATATGTTCTTAAGCAAAAACCGGCACTGTGGTTTCATTGGTACTCTCGGATTTCGATTTCGAGCACTGGTTCAAAAGTTAGAAATACCCACTCATTCATTTCACTGAACGTACCTGAGCTAAACTTCGGAAAATGATTCTAGCCACACCGGGCCTCAGAATCAGGTGCTGTCAAAAACTACGTACTAATAAAATCTCAAAAAAATAAAAATAAAAATCCTTGAAATTTTCGGGTCTTTACAATTCACCACTAGATAATTTTTAAATTATGATTCCAAAAATAATATTCATTTATCTAATTAATTTCCTAAATATGTTCATTTACACTAACAATATAGTCACTTACATTTATTGAGAAATAATGGGTCTTTAGAAAATTATAGTTTTTGAACCTTTGTAAATAATACATTTACTTCATCAAAATTATATGATAATTTTTATTTAATAAATAGTACTTAATTATGATATTTTATTAAAATATTATTTATTTCATGAAATCTATAAGTTCCTCAAATAAAATTAATTGAAATATATTACTATAAAAATAATAATATTTTTGTTGCATTTTATAAAAAAAATCATTAATAATGTAACAATGATAGAATGAAAAAATATTCATTATTTTATTAAAAACAATGTATATAATCATAATTCTTGGCTCTTGATACATATTCCTCTAATACACCCACAAAACCCATATGAATAAGCTTCACAATAGTGATACATTCATGGGGTAGTTCACTATACATGGTTTGGGTTGCGATTTTGATGATCTACACCTTCCCCTGTAAATGTTTTACATCATGCCTAAGTTGTTGGATCGTGGACAGGGCCTGGTCACGATAAAAACCAAGATATTTTATCTCCCTTGGAAGCTCCAATAAATGGGCTTCATAGGGTACGATCATATTAGTTGAGGTTGTCACTACATTTTTCTGCCTTAATTGGATTTTTTTAAATAATATATATTGTAATAATTTAATCAGTGTTAAATTCATATATTATAAATGATAACTATTTTTAATAGTCATATAAATATGATAGGATTAAACAGATGAAGTGTAGCTTTTTTATAAAACTATATTACATACTAATGTAGTTAATTAAATAAAAATGGGAATTATATTTATAACATTTTGGGTCATTACATGTTTGATAATTATTCTTTAAATCCTCTATATTATTTCCCATTACTCTTTTCAGTTTATTAATCATTTTATTAGATAGAAATTTATTTACTTCAGTCATGAAATTCACTAAATTTCAAGATGAATACCATGTGTGAAATCATCAAAAAATTATTTATTTTTAAAAAATTTACAAGATTTATTTGAAATGTTGTAGCACACTACTATCATGAAAATAATGCGAATATTTTACTCTAAGTTATAATTAAATTTGAGAAAAATATATATTTATATTTCCAAGTAATATTTACTATAAAGGTGAATATGGTTAAACCCATAGGGAATGAAATGTATAGCTTTTTCATGACTAAGAAAAACACAAATAAAAAATTATTGAAAATATTATAAATAGTAGTGATTGTTGTCATTAAATTATGGGAGAGAAAGTGTTGATCAGTGTTGATGTAAATGAATTTAACCAATATTCAAAATAAATAAAGGTGATATAGTAGATGGGGTAGGGGAACATGGTTGATTTTTTTTTCAAATATTATTTCCCTTCATTCATGTGATTCAAGGAAAATATGTTAATTGAATATGGATGGCTAGTTCGTTAAAACAATAAACATGTGAGTGAATATATCATACATGTCATAACTAAAAATTCATACAGATACACATTGATGATATATTTTGGAATCATGAAATAATTATAATTTTATGATGATGTACTACCCTCACTATGATAATACCATCTCAAAATGATTCATGATTGATTATATATCAAAAGAATGGTTTTAACAATGATCATTTCTCATAGACACCAAATGATTCCAAATGAAAGGTTATTTAGATATGATGATTATTGTCTATTGTAGAAAGCAATTGAAGAAAAAAAGAATAATAAATATTAACAACAAAATCATATTCCCGAAGTGAATTTTTCGAAATATATATCTCATTTAATCTAAAACATTCCACCATGAATGCATTGACAATTTAAAAATAATGAACAAAGATAAATAAAAAGAAAATGGGTAGAGGGTGAGATCCTAAAAATATAAACATCAACACTCCTATTTTTACTCAATTAATATATCACCCTCCTTTTATCCCACTCTATATCTCCATATCTCCATCACCCCCATTCTACTCTATAATCTTTTTATAAAGAAATTTATCAATTTATCCATAAATCATCACTGAAAAAATGTCATAGTTTCCAAAATTATTAATGGCCTATAAATGGATCATACATTATATATAATCCTCATAATCAGTGACCAAAACTGATATTTTATAAAGAAATTAATTTCTAAAATAAAATTCATATACATATTTAAAAAAAATATTATATCCATATTTTCACCACATAGAACATGATCAACATTGATTTTCATCTTTCCAGATTTAACTAAACCAAATGAATCAATGTTATGTATTATATTGAAATGAATAATCCAATATTATGAATTTTAGTACACTCTCACGATTCCCTTTTCAATATTGGAAATATGAGCATTCACAAACACTAAAAATAAGAAAACGGAAAAATAAATATGTGTTTCTCAATCAGATAAGTGAAAAAATCACTTGTGTTCATCATTCAACAACATAAAAAATCATGAGAAATATTTTTTCTGCCTCCACCATTCAGCGAAGATGTTGATTTTGTTATATTTTAATTCTAAACACTCATATATGTCACTAATATAGTATGTATCATTTGAAATTATGCTGTTTCAACTACATAGATTTAGTTATGCATACATTTTGTTACATAGACCTCAATTAATATATATAGCATTTAAAAACTAAAATTCAACCACATGGTTAACACCGTTATATAAATAAAATAATTTAATAACCTTCATGTCTAAATAAAAATAATAAAAGTATGAAATATTGAAATAACCCAAGGAATTAATTCTGATAAATAAATAAATAACATAACAAGAATAATTATGGAAATAAATCATTAAAAAATATTTTCATAAAGAATTATATGAATTGAATATAATTGTAATGGCTAGGACCCTCCTGGTCCATTATATTGCCAAATTGTTTCTTTATGAGGTATCTTGAGGACCACCCGTGACTCATTAAATAGTTTTCCAAAAACTCAGTCCCACCAAATGGTTCAACTGAAATAGTGGAATTTGTCAAAGTGGCATTGTGATGGTGGCACAATTCTGGTGTTACCCATCATGGTTTCACACTGAAATGTTGGCACCTCCCATGGTGTCTCACTAAACTGGTGGCATTGTTACGGTGGTACTGTGTCTCCCACCTTATTTTTTCAGTTTCCTTGTTTCTCCAGTTCCGCCCATAAAATTATCCGTTGATGTAAAAAAATGTATTAATACCAATTTAAAATAAATTTAAGTATATTAAAATATATTTTAAACCCCCAATAGTTGTGGAACTATTCCTTACCAAAACATGTGGCCTTCTTCTCGGTGTCACACCGTTCCCCATACTTTCTAGATTCACCCATGTTACATGATTTCTCAGTTTAAAAGATATCTATTAACTCAAAGTTGTTACATCCATAATATTTCAATATATTTATTAAACAAAAATTAAAAACAACTTATGTATCCACCCAACCACATGGTGGAAATAGAATCTGCCTTTTATGTAGTTCGAAAATTCATATCTCGTAACTCTAAGATCCATCCTTTTATCACACGTAGAATGTATTTTCCACTTCTGATATCCCTTTCTTTTCATTGGTGTGTTTGGAGTACCACTTCTTATGATGGGTCCCTTACTAGTCATCCTTGGTGTCCCAGTAGTTCTTCCTCTTCAAGTATCATAACTAGAGATCTTGTCTTGAAAAGAAAACATCGATCGTTCTCATCCATGTAGGGGTTTCCTTCGTCTCTCTCTTTTGTGTATGTTGAAGGGAGGGTATGATAATGTTTCCTCAGACAACATGAAACCAAACATTATCAATGATAATAAAGGGATTTTTTTGAATGATAAAGGGATGTGTTTTCTGTATATGTTTCTATATTATTTTGTCTTTGTTTATATGTTTTGAATTTTATGGGCTTATGCACACTAAAAATCGTGGTCGTTGGTGGTCCTTCCCTACGCACTAATAAACTCTTGTTTTATTGATAATCTTGTGATTGAATGTTTGTAACATGGAAACTGGTTAATCACATAAACTAGGAATGATTAAATGGATTCCCAATGAAAAATAATCCTTGTGGGAACTCCCCGACTAACTAAATGGGAAGAAGGAACTTGTTAAATGTTATGGTTAATTCAATAATCCTTTTTTCTCTATTATTGTAATATTTTTGGTCTCTCATGTTGATTTTTGTGGGGTGATGTGGATGAGGATATGGTCTTATATTGTTCCGTTTTTGTCTTCTGGATTTATGATTTTATATTAAGGATTACATTGGTTCTAGTGCATTTTGGGATCTCACAGATCCATTTCATTGGTGTGGCATTACAAGAGAACCGGGTGTGAATGCATAAGTTGTTGTATGGTGGTTTTCATCATTAGTCCAGAGTTTTTTTTTGAATTTTGGATATTTATCTTATTTTACCTGTAGTTGAGAATTATTCTAACAAAATCACTTGAACACGATAACAAGAATCGGTCAATGGGTGGTGCTCTGGTTGTGGTTGTTGTGCTTTTGTGAATGTATGAATAGTAACAATGGTGTTTGTGTAAGGGTTGGTTTCAGAACCCTTAAGTCATGTTGAGTGGTAGATTAACATTATGTAAATATGTTGTTTTTGTGATTCTTATATACACCCCACCCACATTGATCACTTCGTGCTGAACACCCCCATTTCATGGCAGAGGGTGAATTTACCAACACTCATACGCATGGATGGTTATTGGATCATTTTATGCTCCCTCTATCAGGTATCCCAAGACTCTTCAGGCATTTTATGATGGCCTGAGATCCATTATAGATCAAGATTCATTAGCCATGGTTCGTTGTGGTCATTGGACCAGGTGTGTGAGGGCAGGTTTGTTTCCCATGTTCCTTCGGGATGAGGCCTAGGTGTCTTCAGGTGTGGAGGTGGTTGTTCTAGCCCATGTGTTTGCGGGATGTGGTTTCGAATGGTTATGGTGGCCATTAGATCTGCGGACGAGATGTGTGGTTGTGGTGGCCTAGGTGTATGTAGGAGAGATGTGAGGTTTTGGTGGCCCATAATGTTGTTGTTGGGGTGATAGTTGTCCTACAGAGAATATGAAGGGGAGGTCTAACACGTATGATTTCATCAATAAAAAATGGGAAAGAGGTTCTAGGTACCCAAATATCGATGTTCTATTACCATTACTTTACATGACTCAACATTATTTGGGGTGTGTACCTTGGTTAGGCTAGGTGGTTATTTTCCCTTTCTAGGTGTTCTCGCTACCTCAAATATCTTACGGGTTATTATAATGCCTCCCCACATGTCCGATTTTGCTTTTGGTTTTCCCTATTTATTATACCTTTATTTTAACACCCCGAGATTTTATGAAAAATATTCTTTTAATGTCTTGTGTTGTATGCTACACCAAGATTACCTTACGCTATACGCAACACCGTATTAGCTTGCAGTATACACAACACTATTCTTGGATCGTGTTACACATAATTTTGATAATAGTTATTCTACAAAACATTAAGTATATATATATATATTCAATGTATAAATGAAATATGGTTGGATTCTATTATACGAAACAACGAAGGATTCTTGCACAACACGCAACCCTGACTTGGCTTGCATTACACGCAATCACGACCTTTCTCGATAGCGTGTGTTGTACACAATACTGGGTTTTACTAAACAACGATATATTATTATAATATTATTATGAACTAGCCCCTATGAATAGTATTAACTAAAATTTGAATTTTATAACATTATCTTACACAGTTTCTAGAACATGGTATAAGAACAAAATAAAATTTTCGGGTAAAATAATTATTTTTCAAAAAATGCAGTTTTGCCGCCTTTTGATGGCGCACCCACTTTAAATCTAGTTTTTGACATGTTTATATGTTCAATTTGAAAAAATAAAATTTTTCTTTGCAAACAAGAAATAAAAATTTACTTTGGATAAAATTTTCATATTATTCTGGTAAGTTTCATATTTTGATGAATAGTAAAAACACGCTATATTTTAATTACAAACAACTTTTTTCATCGCAATACTTTATATGGTTAAATTATTAATTTGAGTGGTTTTAAAGTATATTTAGAATATATTTTTACAATTTAATACAATGTTGGTCATTGGATGTAATTTCACATTTAAACAAGACATAAACAAGTGTCAATCTTTTGATAGTTATTATCTCTTAAAAACACGATATTTGTATTGATGAAGAGAATTAATTTTTAAATTAATTAATGAAACTGATATGTTTTTAATTTGGTATAAGAGACATAATTTTTGAGTTCATAATATCAAATATAACTTAGGCCTAATTTTTGATATTTTTTCTGAAAACTGTCATTTTTTTATAAATTGTGAAACCACTAAGTGGTAGTTAAAAAAAATGATTTTTTCATAAAATGTAATTTTACCGCTTCTGTGAGTGGAATTTCAAAAATCCGAGAGACATGGTTTATGTCAGTAAGTAAAATGTGGTTCAATGAGATGAAAATAATTTTTGGTGAATAGTAACTTTTTACTTTTTTTTTACCACAGTTAAAAGTAAATAGGGTAATTAAGGGTAAAAAAGATATTATTATCACCCTAAAACATGTCTTAATTCTATTGGATATGTATAATTCGACCAAAAACAACCTTAGGAATAAAATATGACCATTTAGGCCCACATGGATTAGATTAGGACATTTATTATTAATTTATTTAAAGAAGGGTTAAAATAGTTAAAATCAATGTTTAATAAGTATATCATTTTTAATATAGGGTTATACATAAGATAAATTCGACTATATATATTAATTATAAATCTAAAAATATTTCCTACATAATGGTATTTTATTTGTAATTTTTAGACATTAAATAATTTAATTTATTTATGACACCAAGATGATGCAGTAATTATATTATTAATGAAATATTGACATAATTGATGTTATAAATACAAAAATAAATGTAATTTGAGACTTTTTAGGAATTACACTACATTTCTAGGTTAATATGACATGTTAGTTTTTATTTAGTTAACTTTTTTCAAACTAATCATTCTTTTATTATTTTCACAAAAATCAATTACTAAATAGTGTCAAAATTGACATAAAATTGTTTTTAAAACAAATATTATATTATTAATTGTAATTTTTTTCCTAAAAATATAAGGTTTGGCCAAATGACTTAGATAAGGTTATATATATTAATAATAAACAACTTGGGGTTCGTTTGGCTTTTTATAGTAATTTTATTAACCTTGTTTTGTAAGAACATAAAAAGACACGGTAAAAGTAAAATTATCTAACTTAATGTTATATCTATATGATAAGGTTATAATAGGAACATAAACTTGTGTAAATTCTATTGGATGAGAGTATTTCGACCCATCCCCACATTAGCTTTGAAATAAATCAATTTGGAGATATTTCAAACCGAATTTGGCTCAATAATAAAATAATATTTTTAGTTTTTTCAAAGATGCCCCTCTCCTCCCTTATAAAAGGGCACCTCCTCCCTCTCTTCCTCACACATCTTTGAGACTTCCAGCTCGGCCAACCCCTGAAAAATTCTATTCTACACTTTACTAGAAACATCCTAGAGGTTATGGGCTTCCTCAAAGACCAATTTTAGTGTCCTAAAAGGAGATCTCAAAGAGGCGCTTCAAAGAAGAGGTAATGTCTGTTACCAATTCTTTCAACTTTATTTCATCTTCCACTTCTTCTACTTAGGTTGTTTCATTATGAAGTAATAACATCAGTATCACTCATATACTGATATGTTATTATAAGTATTAAACAACCCTATTTCACTATCTATCCATCCTACAGAAAACAAAATCACCGCGCGTGCGTACGTACGGAATACCGTCTCCACGCCGTGGTGTAATCTATTTTCCACCACCACCTTACTTGGATGGGTATAATGGTGTACATAATAACTATATATTATTATTGTAAAGTGTTATTTATTCTGAAATAGTATACATACACTCCAATACGATTCCACGATCATGAGAACGATATCATCGCTTGTGCGTACGTACGGACTACCGTCTCCACGACGCGATGAGATTCATTCTCCACGTTAACCATTAATGACTGATTATAAAGTATATATAATAAGTAATCATGAAATATATGAAATAATAATGATACTGGATTTATGTGTATATATATATGTATGTCATCTACTTAATTCCATTCAACTCAATAAGGAAACGAAAACAGCGTTCATGCGTACGTACGACCTACCGTCTCCCTGAATGGTGTATTTCTTTCCATTTATTGATCTATTATATATATTTATATTTTGAATATATATTATATATAAACCATATTTTATATTCTGGAATTATTTAATCATGATCTATGTAATCATATGAATAATTACAAGTCAAAACACGGACGACAAATGAAACGATTTTACCCAAAATGCTCTTTAACATGGAATTTACAAAAGACCGGGTAAAATAAAGTCAAAAGTGAACCATATATGATATCATAACAATGAGTATGATTCTGGAATAATTCAATGAAATTATTTAAATCATTATACAGGAGGTTTGGACACTTACGAAGCAAATCGGATCTAAGGTAAGGGAAATATCACAATCTCATTTTTATCTGAGATTGTTTATACTTTGGCATTTACTGGGGTGTATTTTATCATCCACATCCATGTTTCCTTAATATGTAATATTATTTCCATTAACCTACAATTTTCTAAATCCTATTTTACCCTTAGGTGAGTTTTTAGTAAAAGATATTAAAGGAATCTTTTGTCATTTTTCGTACGAGGTACTTTTTTGACTTTTCTGACAAAAGTACGAGAAGAATGTTTTTTTAACTTATACGGCATGAATGTATTTTTAAAACATTATTTCCAAGAAGCTTACTTTACAAGTTTTCAAGTTTATTCTTAATCAACTTATTTTAGTTTAAAATTGTATGACATGTTATGAAAGGAAAAATGTTTTTGAAGTAGAAAGGATATTTTCCTCAAGAATGGAGTTCCAGTGTTTTATCAAAATTATTTTCCATCTAAGATAATATAGGGTTCTGATTATATCCCTATCATTATATTGATTTGATTGTGTTGTGATGGAATAATTTTTATGAATTCATTTATCTTATATGAATTGTTTTATGATGTCACGATGTTTAAGAATTCCATTTTTATTAAATGGGTTATGCAATGATATATGATTTATGATTTTTGTGGCACACATAAGAATGGTTTCATTATGAGATGGGTGGGACCTATATCTCCCTCCAATGCATTGGGAAAGATTTTATATCTCATGATATAGACATGGCTGGAACGACAGGTAAAACCGGTTCAGTGAAACTGGACTGAAATGAGGAGTGAACTCGGTTCAGAAATGGACTTTGTCTACTAAGATAGTCTTGGAAATGAGCCTTGACTAATAAGAAATTATTCTCTATGATTATTTGTGTATGCCAAAAAGTTTCATGTTTTAAGTTATGATTATTGGGATTACATTTCACTACTATTATTTATCCCATGTTATGATATTATGATCTATTTTGCAGGTGAAGTTTTCCAAAATGTTATGTTCTTATGAATATGATATGATTGATATTTCTTTTGTTTACCCTTACTGAGCATTCGAGCTCACCCTTTTATGTTTTGTTTTACCCAGGATATAAAGAAAGGTTTTAGGTAAAAAAATGAAGATCATTATGGGAGATGTTGAAGATCATTCACATTGATTAGAAGATTATATTCTGAGTTTCCAAAGACACTAAACTATTACGGTCCTTATGTGTGTGTTTTTTATGTACTAAGTATTACGAAAAAGTAATGTAATGTCCATGTACGTTAGGAATTGGGTCTCTACAGTTGGTATCAGAGGAAAAGTTTAGTCAACCTTTGGAAACTAGGATGCGAAAACGTTAGTGAGATCCCTAGAGATATTTCTAAGGTATGTCTACGGAAGTCTCTAAGGATAAGTATACGTATAGGATGTAGTCCTAGAACTTTGGTAACGATATTAGATTAAACCAAAGATGTTAGATATTGAAGTTACTCCCCCTTTATTATGATTTTTTCCTCTCACACTATTCTTTTTAGGTTTTATAAAATGTGTGGAAACAAGATGATTCATGATAATGGAGGATATGATGGACAATGGAATGATATTCATAATGAGAAACCAAATGAAATGGGACTTGGAAGTCCAAACATCATTATTACGCCGAATCCGAAATCTCATAATATGATCAATAAATTGGAATTTGGTCAGTTTCCTAACTCAGCTAATAAGAGAAAGATGGAGTTTCATGATGATCATAGAGGAAAGAAAGTTCACTTTCCCCTATGTAAATCATCTGGGAAGAGGCATCAAGGAGAATGTTTCAAAGGAACTGGAAGATGCTTTGGGTGTGGAAAAGAAGGACACAAAGCCAGTAAGTGAAAAGGAAAAGGTTCAGTTAACACCAGGGATGAGGATAATGGTATTGCTACGACATCAACAATGGTTAAATGTTTTAAATGTGGAATGTACAGGCATTATGCAAAACAATTCCCTAAGGGAATGTCTCATGAAGAGAATCAGTATGGTTGTATAGGTAGTATTTATTTTGATGATGATGAAGAGACTACAAATGATATGTGAGATGAAAGAATTGTTGAAGCTCGGTCAATGGTTTAAGAATGTAGTGGAATGATTACATGTTTATCATGTGTAATGTTGTATAAGTAATCTCATAGTACTATGGAATAAAGAGACATCTAAGTATTGTTACATTGTTGTCTTTCCTTCAGTTTTGAAAGTGTATGATTAATGGTACTAGTATCCATGAAAGGTTATTCAGATATTTTGGGAATGTAGATGATATGCACATAATGAAGGGATAAAGAGAAAATTAAATGTTTGATAGTATTCATGAGCTTATGACTGATATAAGGAGAAGGTTATATCATGGTTTGAGTATATTGGATTTTTGGATTTTGGTATTCATGTTTTCACTAAGGTTTAATGGGTATTCATTTTTCAAGAGAATACATGATTAAGGTATTAAAATGATTGGAATGTTACCAACAAGATATATGGGGGATAAATGATGGTATTCACATGCTTGGTTGATGACATTTCAAGTAATCGTTTTCTTTATACTATGATCTTGGACCGAAGTATTTTAGATAAGCCTAAAAATTGGAATGGATTATGTTGGAAATAAGTTAGGATAGATCTTTTTCGATATTATTGATGGGATGTTATAGTAATATAGCTTTAGAAAAAGGACAACCTACTGGACGGGCGACAGCCCATCGCGTCGGACATGGCTGTGGGAATCGAACCCACAATCGAAGTGCAACTGGCCTTTATCGCCTACCATTGGCCTACAGGAAGTCCCTGTTTAGTAGAAACTAGTTTTATTATATTAAGCAGTATGATATATGAAGTATAAGTCCATTTTAGGAACCATATATGATTAATCTCACTATAGATGGACTTATTTAATTTTTGATAATTTTTCTAACCTTTTGTTTGAGACAGATGGAATGACCTGTCATTCTATCACATGATCTTCTAACACATCACGAATGACAAATTCAACTTCATTTCATTAAGAGATGAAGTGGAAATTGTCCAATGAACGACCAACGGTGAAACTATACCAAAATCACGAAAGTATTTCTTCTAATTCCAATTTCATCAACTTTAGGGAAATGATCTTGAAAACCAAAAATGTTGTCCTTGTGCTCTTATATCCGATGAATCATATGGTACCTTATATCGTCACAAATTTATGGCTTTGTGATTGTTGGCTTTTTAATAGCCATGTTCTCTACCACTCTCCATCATAACTTGATGGTTAGATTTTTCTTCCATATCCATATTTTCACCTATGTTCTCCTACATGGAAACCCAGTGAGGAGTTAATTTGGGTAACCATTACATTTCATACTTTAGTTTTTAAAGCCAAGTTTTGGTATTCCTTTTTACGATGTGGGTTTCTATTAAAGAAACTTTTGAGTAGTAAACCATTTATAACCCAGACGAATTTTGAGGGAGAAATTCATTTTAAGGAGGGTAGAATGTAACACCCCGAGATTTTATGAAAAATATTCTTTTAATGTCTTGTGTTGTATGCTACACCGGGATTACCTTGCGCTATACGCAACACCGTATTAGCTTGTAGTATACGCAACACTATTCTTGGATCGTGTTACACACAATTTTGATAATAGTTATTCTACACAACATTGAGTATATATATATATATATTCAATGTGTAAATGAAATATGGTTGGATTACATTATACGAAACAACTAAGGATTCTTGCACAACACGCAACCCTGACTTGGCTTGCCTTACACGCAATCACGACCTTTCTCGATAGCGTGTGTTTTACGCAATACCGGGTTTTACTAAACAACGATATATTATTATAATATTATTAAGAACTAGGCTCTATGAATAGTATTAACTAAATTTTGAATATTATAACACTATCTTACACATTTTCTAGAACATGGTATAAGAACAAAATACAATTTTCGGGTAAAATAAGTATTTTTAAAAAAATGCAGTTTTGCCGCCTTTTGATGGCGCACCCACATTAAATCTAGTTTTTGACATGTTTATAAATTCATTTTGACAAAATATAATTCTTCTTTGGAATCAAGAAATAAAAATTTACTTTGGATAAATCTTTCATAATATTCTGGTAACTTTCATATTTTGATGAATAGTAAAAACATGCTATATTTTAATTAAAAACAAATTTTTTCATCAAAATAATTTATATGGTTAAATTATTAATTTGAGCGGTTTTAAAGTATATTTAGAATATATTTTTACAATTTAATACAATGTTGGTCATTGGATGTAATTTCAAATTTAAACAAGACATAAACAAGTGTCAATCTTTTGATAGTTATTATCTCTTAAGAACACGCTATATGTTTTGACGACGAGAATTAATTATTAAATTAATTAATGCAACTGATATGTTTTGAATTTGGTAAAAGAGACATCATTTTTGAGTTCAAAATATCAAATATAACTTAGGCCTAATTTTTGGTATTTTTCTGAAAACATTCATTTTTTGATGAATAGTGAAACCACTAAGTGGTAGTTAAAAAAATGATTTTTTCATAAATCTTAAATTTACCGCTTCTGTGAGTGGAATTTCAAAAATCTGAGAGACACGGTTGATGTCATTAAGTAAAATGTGGTTCAATGAGATGTAAATAATTTTTGGTGAATAGTAACTTTTTACTTTTTTTCCACGGTTAAAAGTAAATAGGATAATTAATGGTAAAAATATATTATTATTACCCTAACACATGTCCTAATTCTATTGGATAAGTTTAATTCGACCAAAAACAACCTTAGGAATAATATATGACCATTTAGCCCCACTTGGATTAGATTAGGACATTTATTATTAATTTCTTTAAAGAAGGGTTAAAATAGTTAAAATCAATGTTTAATAAGTATATCATTTTTAATATAGGGTTATACATAAGATAAATTCGACAATAAATATTAATTAGAAAGCTAAAAATATTTCCTACATAATGGTATTTTATTTGTAATTTTTAGACATTAAATAATTAAATTTATTTATGACACCAAGATGATGCAGTAATTATCTTATTAATGAAATATCGACATAATTGATGTTATAAATACCAAAATAAATGTAATTTGAGACTTTTAATGAATTCCACTAATTTTATAGGATAATATGACATGTTAGTATTGATTTAGTTAACGTTTTTCCAACTAAGAATTCTTTTATGGTATTTACAAAAATCAATTACTAAATAGTGTCAAAATTGACATAAAATAGTTTTTAAAACAAATATTATATTATTAATTGTTATTTTATTATTAAAAATCTAAGGTTCGGCCAAATGACTTAGATAAGGTTATATATATTAATAATAAACAACTTGGGGTTCGTTTGGCTTGTTATAGTATGTTTATTAACCTTATAGTGTAAGAACACAAAAAGACACGGTAAAAGTAAAATTATCTAACTTAATGTTAAATCTATATGATATGGTTAAAATACGAACCTAAACTTGTCTAAATTCTATTGGATGAGATGATTTATACCCATCCCCACCTTAGCTTTGAAATAAATCAATTTTGAGCTATTTAAAACCGAATTTGGATCAATAATAAAATAATATTTTTAGTTTTTCCAAAGGTGCCCCTCTCCTCCCTTATAAAAGGGCACCCCCTCCATCTCTTCCTCACACCACTTTGAGCCTTCACGCTCGGCCAAACCCTGCCAAATTCATTTCTCCACTTCCCTAGCAACATCATAGAGGTTCTGGTCTTCCTCAAAGACCAATTTCAGTGCCCTAAAAGGAAATCTCAAAGAGGCGCTTCAAAGAAGAGGTAATGTCTGTTACCGATTCCTTCAACTTTATTTCTTCTTCCAATTATTATTATTAGGTTGTTTCATTATGAAGTAATAACATTAGTATCACTCATATACGTATATGTTATTATAAGTATTAAACAACCCTATTTCACCATCTATCCATCCTACGGAAAACGAAATCACCGCGCGTGCATACGTACGGAATACCATCTCCACGACGTGGTGTAATCTATTTTCCACCACCACCTTACTTGGATGGGTATAATGGTGTACATAATAACTATACATGATTATTTTAAAGTGATATTGATTCTGAAATAGTATACATACACTCCAATACAATTCCACGATCATGAGAACGATATCATCGCTCATGCATACGTACGGACTACCCTCTCCACGACGCCATGAGATTCATTCTCCACGTTAACCATTCATGAGTGATTATAAAGTATGTATAATAAGTAATCATGAAATATATGACATAATAATGATACTGGATTTATTTTTATATATATGTATGTCATCTACTTAATTCCATTCAACTCAATAAGGAAACGAAAACAGCGTTCATGCATACGTACGACCTACCGTCTTCATGAATGGTGTATTTCATTCCATTTATTGATCTATAGTATATATGTATATTTTGAATATATATTATATATAAATCATGTTTTATATTCTGGAATTATGTAATCATGATTTAAGTAATCATATGAATAATTACAAGTCAAAACACGGACGACAAATGAAGCGATTTTACCCAAAACGCTCTTTAACATGGAATTTACAAAAGAACGGCTAAAATAAAGTCATAAGTGAACCATATATGATATCATAAAAATGAGTATGATTCTGGAATAACTCAATTACATTATTTAAATCATTATACAGGAGGTTCGGACACTTACAAAGCAAATCAGACCTAAGGTAAGGGAAATATCACAATCTCATTTTTATCTGAGACTGTTTATACTTTGGCATTTACTGGGATGTATTTTATCATCCACATCCATGTTTCCTCAATATGTAATATTATTTCTATTCACCTAAAAATTTTTAAATTTTATTTTACCCTTCGGTGAGTTTTTATTAAATGATATGAAAGGAATCTTTTGTAGTTTTTTGTATGAGGTACTTTTTTGACTTTTCCGAAAAAAGTACGAGAAGAATGTTTTTTTTAACATATACGGAATGGATGGATTTTTAAAACTTTATTTCCAAGAAGCTTCCTTTACAAGTTTTCAAGTTTATTTTTAATCAACATCTTTTAGTTTAAAATTTTATGACATGTTAATAAAGGAAAAATGTTTTTGAAGTAGAAAGGATATTTTCCTCAAGAATGGAGTTCATGTGTTTTATCAAAATTATTTTCCATCTAATATAATATAGGGTTCTGATTCTATCCCTATCATTATATTGATTTGATTGTGTTGTGATGGAATTATTTTTATGAATTCATTTATCTTATATGAATTGTTTTATGATGTCACGATGTTTAAGAATTCCATTTTTATTACATGGGTTATGCAATGATGTATGATTTATGATTTTTGTGGAACACATAAGAATGGTTTCATTATGAGATGGGTGGGAACTATATCTCCCTCCAATGAATTGGGTAATGATTTTATATCTCATGAGATAGACATGGATGGAACGACAGGTTAAACCTGTTCAGTGAAACATGACTGAAACGAGGAGTGAACTCAGTTCAGAAATGGACTTTGTCCACTAAGATAGTCTTGTCAATGAGCCTTGACTAATAAGAAATGATTCTCTAAGATTATGTGTGTATTCCAAAATGTTTCATGTTTTTTTGTTATGATTATTGGGATTACATTTCACTACAATGATTTATCCCATGTTATGATATTATGATCTCTTTGGCAGGTTATGATTTCCAAAATGTTATGTTCTTATGAATATGATGTGATTGATATTTCTTTTGTTTAACCTTACTGATCATTTGAGCTCACCCTTTTATGTTTTCTTTTCCCCAGGATATAAAGAAATGTTTTAGGTAAAAAAGAAGATCTTTATGGGAGATGTTGAAGATCTTTCACCACGATTAGAAGATTATATTCCGAGTTTCCAAAGACACTAAACTATTACGGTCCTTATGTGTGTTTTTTTGGTATGTACTAAGTATTCCGCAAAAGTATTTTAATGTCCATGTATGTCCGGCATTGGGTATCTACATTTATTCCCACCCAATGTATATAAAAACAGATTTCTAGTTTCTAGGAGAACTTTGAGGACCGTGTAGGACCATATTACCTTGGATGTTGGGACATTATCTATTTCTATTTTCTTTTCTTTCGGTAATTTCCTTTGGAGTATTCCTATACTTTGTATCACAATATTTTGAACATGCTTGTGGAGAAATGAGTTTTTTTACTTATACTTTCTGTATATGGAGTTATTTGAGATTTATCATCTTATCTCGTGGTCTTTTTTTATAAAAAGTGTAATGCCTTTAATATTTTGTGTGATTATATTACATTGGTGCTAGTATCCACTTTGAGGCCTATTGAAGGCGGTACTTGGGGGTCATTATCTTTCCTTCAACCTGAAGATATAAGGGTTTGGTTGTTTGATGTCCCTCCCCTCAACTTGGTCAAGGATGTTTGCAACAAAATGGTATCAATAGATGATTGTTGCAAGATGGGATAGAGTTTGGATTTAGGCACAATGATGATTGAATGGGATGGTAGTGAAACGATGTTAGGAAATATTGGTGCCTGAAATATGCCCCAGAAGACCAGCTAAAACACGGGATTTTAGGTCCCCCCGTGATCCTATGAAAGAACTCTGGACCTACCGAACGACCAAGAGAGGCTACAATAATTACAAGGTAGAGACCATGGGAAAGGTAAATGAATCATAATGACTTGTGTTATGGTGAGTTTTTGGGTGTTTTGTGGAATTTAAAATTCATAACAAGTTTAAGAAACATCTAAAATAAATCCTATACACTACTTGTCCTTAGAAATTCATTGTTTACCTTGTAGCTATGGAACTCAGATGACATCAATAAGTAGTGTGGGAAATCAAGGTTCAATAGGATCATATTGTGGATAATTATTGGGAAGATTGAGAGGAGGATGAAATACAATGGTAGAAAAATATTTGGGCCTTACCGCGACAAACCCTCGGGAAGTACGAGGGTAAAATCTTGGTCATGAAGACAAAGAGATGGCTTGTGGTGTTGGTGATAGATTTAATCATGATATGGGCTTCAGAAGAGTACTGGGTTCCTCTGGGTGTATTCCAGATTTGGGGAGAGGCACTTCAGTTGTGGACTCTCTATCTCAGAGAGAAGAGGGAGGATGAGGTTTCATAGACTGACATTGAGAGGGACATCCAGGCGGAATTCCTCACTTCCAAAATAAAGTTTGTGAATATGAAGGATCTACATTCCCTTCATTAGGGGATTATGTCAGTGAGGGAAATAGGTATTGAGTTCAACAGTCTCCTTCATTTTGACCTAGACCTCTTTTAGGATGAGGATTCTCAGGCGATACGTTTAGCAGAGGCACTCTAACCTTCTCTTCATTATGCTATTACTCTCTTTAATATACCGACATTCTTAGAGTATTAGAATAAAGCTGAAGTGGTTGAAAGGATGAAAACGTTGGGTGGTGTTCTGCGAGAGGGGGGCTAGTTGATATTGTTGAAGGGATCAGCCATAAACAACAGGCCACTAGTATCAATTTATTCCAAATTTTAGTTGATGGGGAGAAGGCACCAGTAGTTCTTGCTTTGATCTCTAAGTCATCACCCTTTCTCTTAAAGCCCTTGAAAAAGATGATTCATCTTTGGAATCCATGGAAAACATTAGAATCCATGCCTAGACCGAGTGGATTACTGTATAGGTGTGTAAGTTTAGTGCCCGCCTCACCTGTAGTAGTTTCCAGCTAGGCCTTTTCAGCAGCCGCAATTGGGATAATGAGATCTTGCTCCTCTGAGAGTTGACAATACTATTGGAGGCCATCCTTAGGGTGATCATCAGGGACTTTGACCAGGGTGCATTCAGGGAGGTAGTTGATAGCCGAGGGGCATAAAATCTCAATTTGGGTAGTTGCATGCCGCATAGGCAGTTGTTCTAGCAGGGCTAGAGGTCATTCGAGGTACGATATGCTTTCTTAGAACTCTTTCATGGGACTTGATGTATTAATGATCTTCAAACACCATTGTTTCAACCGGTATATACCATTCTATAGGTCTATATTCAAAGTGACTCCCAATGCCCCTGGTATTGAGTGTAACACCCCAAGCTTCTACGGTACGCTTCTCTTTGAATAATGTGATAGAGTGTGTTGTACGCAACATCGAGTTCTAACACACCAAAACCAATCAAACTAGCCGTTATGAATATTAATACCTAACTTTTGAAATTATATATATATTATATTTCAAAATGAACTTCATTTTTGGTTTCAGAATATCGAAATTATCCTAAGTTTAATTTTTCTGAGAACGTCCAATTTTTATGAATAGTGAAAAATACTTAAAAATAACTTTTTTAATCAAAATAATTTATAGTGATAAATTATATTATTTAGTGGTTTTATAGTATAATTAGAATATATTTTTACAATTTTATCCAATGGTGTTCATTATAATTAATTTCACTTTGAAATTGGACCTAAACAATTGTCAAACATTTGATATATCTTGTTTCTTAAAAACACGCTATTTTTTGTAACAGTGGGAATTAATTATAAAATTAATTAATGAAACTTATATGTTTGGAATTTTGTAAAATAGACATCATTTTTGAATTCCGAATATCAATCATAGCTTAGGGTAAAAGTTTGGCATTGTTCTGAAAACTTCAATTTTAGATGAATAGTGATACTACTAAGTGGTAGTTAAAAAACTGATTTTTTCATAAAACTTAATTTTACCGCTTCTGTGAATGGAATTTTGAAAATCACAGACACATGGTTAATATCAAGAAGTAAAATGTGGTTCAATGAGATGAAAATAATTTTTGGTGAATAGTAACTTTTTACTTTTATTTACCACGGTTAAAAGTAAATAGGGTAATTAAGGATAAAAATGATATTAATATTACCCAAAAACATGTCCTAATTCTATTGGACAATTTTATCTCGACCAAAAACAACTTTAGGAATAAAATATTATCATTTAGGTCCACTTGAATTAGATTAGGACATTTATTATTATTTAATTCAAAGAAGAGTTAAAAGAGTTAAAATCAAAGTTTATTTACTAAATTTTTTTTAATATAAGGTTATACATAAGATAAATTTGATTGAAAATATTCATTATAAAGATAAAACTATTTTATACATAATGATATTTTATTTATAATTTTTCGACATTATATAATTTAATTTATTTATGACACAATGATGATGTAGTAATTACCATAATAGTGAAAAATTAAAATAATTGATATTATAAATACACAAATAAATATAATTTGATACTTTTTATGAATTAAACTAATTTTATAAGTTAATATGACATGTTAGAAATGGTTTAATTAAATTTTTGTTAAGTAATCATTCTGTTATGTGTTTCACAAAAATCAACTATTGAATAGTGTCAAAATTAACAAAAAAGAGTTTTTAAAACAAATATTATATTATTAATTGATATTAAATTTCTAAAAATCTATGGTTCGGCCAAGAGACTTATATCATGATAGTTTTATCATTAATGGACCACTTAGTGGTTGCTTGGATGTATATAGTAATTTTATTAACTATATAATATAAAAATACAAAGTGACATGGTAAATGTCAAACTAATTAACTAAGAGTTAATACTTAATGATAAGGTTAATATAGTAACCCAAAACTCTCTAAATTCTATTGGATGAATTTTTTTCAACATATCCCCACCTTAAAATTTTAATAATCAAATTTTGAGCCATTAGAAACCGAATATGAATTTATTATAAATTAATATTTCTAGCTTTTCCAAAGGTTCCCCTCACCCCTCTTATAAAAGGGAACTCCTCCTTCTCATTTTTTCACACCATAGAAGCCTTTTGTTTCAGCCAAACTCTGCCCAAATACTCTCCCAAGTTCCCTCAATACAACCTAGAGGACTTATTTGGATCAGAAAGCAAATCTATGGAGCACTTTTGATCAAATCAAAAGGAAGAGCCCGAAGAAGAGGTAATAATTTCACCACCCTTTTCCAAGTTCCTTTCTTCTTCCACTTCTTCTTCCTTTGTTATAACAATTCTAAAATAATAACTCCAGTATCATATATATACTGTGATGTTATTATAAATATGGTACCACCATATTCATTATTCTATCCACCCTTTGAATAACATGTAACCATACGTGTGTACGTACGGCTTACCGTCTCCACGTCGTGATGTAATTGTTATTCAATATATTATTATTTGTATGGATATAATAATGATGCTTAAATCATGTAAATAATAAATATAACATGCTAATGATTCTGTAGATATGATATACTATCCATTTATATATTATTTTAATATCAAAAGAATGATATTGTCGCTCGTGCGTACATACGGACTACCGTCTCCACGAACGCGATGAGATTCATTCTCCATCGTATCCATTCAAGTATAATTATCATTTGATGATTTAAAAATTATGTTTAAGGACTTGATATCATTCTGGATATGAATAATATACAACCTATCCATTACAAACATGTCTTACTTAACAAAAATATAAAAGAAAACGAGTAAGTTAACACCCGAAACAACGATAATACTAAGATATTATTAACAAATCAATGTTAAAAGATCATATATGATATCATATTAATTTATATGATTCTTTTATAATTTAATAACAATTATTTCACCATTATACAGAAGGTTAAACTACCCCAACCAAGGAAAAGTACAAGGTAAGGGTTTATTTTGCAATGTCTTCTTTATCCGAGGTTGTTTATACGTAATAATCTACTGGGATCCCTTTATCATCCACATCCATGTTTCTTAAAAATGAATTTCAAAACATTTTTACTATTTACTATAATATGGGTTAAAGTCATTTATACCCTTGTTTTACTTTTTATTAGAGGTTTATAAAGGAATCTTTCCGTCGTTTTCCAAACAAGGTGCTTTTTAACCTTTTCGACAAAATCACGGTAAGAATGTTTTTTTAACTTATACGGCGGGTGTGGCTATTTTCCGCCATTATAAAATCTTCGAAGCTTCCCTTACAAGCTTATAAAATATTTTCAAAGAAAATGTTTTATTTTATAAATATATGACTATTAAATTATTTCAAAATAGAAAGAGATATTTCTCTAAAAAGAGTTTTGATTTCATCTATATCAACATCCTTTGATGGATTTTACGCTTATTTGAAGTTGATTTATTGTGATAAAAAACTTCTATATTGTATTGAAGGATTTGTGATATGTTTGACTGTGGATGTGCTATTTTTATACCATTCATAGTTTATGGTGAATGTATTGACATTTCGTATGCTAGTTTTAATACAAATGTTTATGTTATGTTTAAACCTTTTCATATGGGAATGAATTGGACTTAATATGTGACGGGTGGAGCCCTCTATAGCTCCTCGATGCATTGGTAGGTCTCATGAGACAAACTAGTGTCTTGGCAGAAGGCCTGGGCAAAATCTTATTTATAGACTTGGCACGAGGCTTTGGCTATGTGGTTATGATAGTCCGGCATTATGCATTCCATCATTAAGAAAGTGGTTATCGATATTGCATGTGATTATTTGATTAGTAGAATATCCATGTGAATAAGTAAATGGAATTATTTCATTTTATTTTTTCCAAACAATGTTGAAGTTCATGTTTAAAAGGCTTTTGTTTTATTTATAGATTGCCTTAAATGTTTATTCTTATTTATGAAAGTTTCCTCTATATTGTTATCCTTACTGGGCATTTGAGCTCACCCCTTTTCTATGATTTATTTTTCCCAGGATGTGAAGAAGTAAATTATGAATGACCTGCAGGGATATTATTAGGGGATAATAGTGTGGATTATGGAGACAATATGTTTTTGTAGTAGTTTTTTACTTCATGATGTAATGTAAAACTTTATGAATATATATAGTGTTTCCAAGGCTACTAAACCAATCGGTCATTCGAGATTTGATCTTTCTTGTGATCATGCCAATGTTATGTAATAATGTACCGAATCTGGGTAACTGGGGTCGGGGTGTTACAGTTGGTATCAGAGAAGTTTATTAGAAACCTTGGAAGCTAGATTTAGATAAACTCTGATTAGAGCACGTAGACCTAAGATGAACTTTGAGGATTATTATAGAAGAAATTCATAAAATTTTGGTATTGTAGAGATTTTATGAGTTTTCCGAGCAATAAATCCCTGTCTAGATACGAGCAGGTAAAGGCTGCTCTGGCACAGATGTACCTAGGGGTAAAACCCGAAAACACTACTTTGAGCTAGACTCGAACGGGAACTGGTGCACGACAACGGGCCTTGCTGCACTCCTGGTTATGACACTCCCAGGGGATATGCTTAGGATAACTCTCATTTTCTTTAAAAATAATTATGAAGGGTTTATGAGTATATAATTCCTCAAAGAAAACATTCTTATGATTATGGATTATATCCATAAATAGTTCAATTTATGTTAAGTGTTTTGTATGTATGGGATTATGTATTTTGATTCATAAACTGATCTAGTTTATACCATTGTTTAGAAATGGAGCCTAGTGGAAGAAATTGAAACCGTATCAATACATGCACTCCATTTAGGGATTTCCCTCCTGCTCAAGATAATTATAGTGGAGCAGGTGATGCAACTGGTGCCGATCAGCTAATCACCATACTGGGATAACTTACTCAGGTTATGAATAATAACCTTACCCGTATGGAGCACCCTGATCCACAGCGTGGAGGATCAATGTTAGATCGATTCATGAGGCAACAACCACCAACGTTCAATGGGATTACAAATCCCTTAGTAGCTGAGAAATGGATAAATTTCCTAGAGAAAATATTTCAGGCTTTGGGGAGTAGTGAAAGGGAAAAAGTTATCATGGCAGTTTACCGACTCACTGGAGATGCTGATCAATGGTGTTCATTGATTCAAAACATGAAAGAAGATGATGAAGTATCAAATATGGAATGGAGGGAGTTCAAAGATCAGTTTTTAGAAAAATAATTTCCTCGTGACCATCGATCATATATGGAAAGGCAATTTCTGAGTCTGAGACAGAAGGAGGATGAGAATATCGCAATGTATGAGGCTAACTTTACAAGGTTAGAAAGGTATGCTGGAGATTATATACGTAACCCAAGAAGTAATATTGATCGTTTCTTTGATGGGTTAAAACCATTTCTACGTCGAGCATCAGTCTCACAATCCTTTTCATCGTACGAAGACATTGTCTCGTGTGATATCAAGACCGAAAAGGAATTCTCTAAGTATTATGACATTAAAGAAAAGTAAGATAAGAAGAGACCTACTGATCAATCTGGGAATGGATATAAGGGGAAGAAGGGAAATGTTTAATATCCACCATGTGGTAAATGTGGGAAGAAACACCCCGGTACTTTCTTGAAGGGAATGGGAGTCTGTTACAAGTGTGGTGAAAAAGGCCACCAAGCTCGTGATTTCAAGGGGAAGAAGAAAGCTACCAATGTTCAGTGCTACAATTGCAGTGTAGAGACCCGAAGATTAACATACATGGACATTACATTACTTTTGCGGAATACTTATTACATAACAAAAACACACACATAAGGACCGTAATAGTTTAGTGTCTTTGGAAACTCGGAATATAATCTTCTAATCGTGGTGAAAGAACTTCAACATCTCCCATAAAGATCTCCCCTTTTTTTATTACCTAAAACCTTTCTTTATATCCTGGGGAAATTAAAACATAAAAGGATGAGCTAAAATGCTCAGTAAGGGTAAAAAAAGAAATATCAATCAAATCATATACATAAGCACATAACTTTTGGAAATCTGAACCTGCAAAACAGCTCATAATTTCATAACATGGGATAAATCATAGTAGTGAAATGAAATCCTAATAGTCATAACATAAAACATGAAACTTTCTGGCAGACACACATAATCATTTAGAATCATTTCTTGTTAGTCAAGACTCAATGCCAAGACTATCTTAGTGGACAATGTCCATTTCTGAACCGAGTTCACTCCTCATTTCAGTCCTGTTCCACTGAACCGGTTTAACCTGTCGTTCCACCCATGCCTATATCATGAGATATAAAATCTTTACCCAATGAATTGAAGGGAGATATAGGTCCCACCCATCTCATAATGATACCATTCTTATGTGTACCACAAAATCATAAACCATACATCATAGCATAAGCCAAGTAATAAAAATGGGATTTTTAAACATCGTGACATCATAAAACAATTCATATAAGATAAAGGAATTCATAAAGATAATTTCATCACAACATAATCAAATCAATGTAATAATAGGGATAGAAAGAGAACCCTTTATTATCTTATATGGAAAATAATTTGGATAAAACACTTGAACTCCATTCTTGGGGAAAATATCCTTTCTACTTCAAAAACACTTTTCCTTTCTTAACATGTCATACAATTCTAAACTAAAAGAAGTTGATTAATAATAAACATTAAAAAATGTAAAGGAAGCTTCTTGGAAATAATTATTCCAAAATCCATTCATGCCGTATAAGTTAAAAAAACATTCTTCACATACTTTTGTCGGAAAAGTCAAAAAGTACCTCGTACGAAAAACGAAAAAAGATTCATTTCATATCATTTACTAAAAACTCACCGAAGGGTAAAATTGGATTTAAAAAATTTTAGTTGGATGAAAATAATATTATATATTTAGGAAACATGGATGTGGATGATAAAATACACCCCAGTAAATACCAAAGAATAAACAATCACGGAAAAATTTGATTGTGATATTTCCCTTACCTTAGGTCCGATATGCTTTGTATGTATCCGAACCTCATGTATAATGATTTAAATAATGTTATTGACTTATTCCATAATCATACTCATTGTTATGACATCATATATGGTCAGATTCTTAGCTTCTTATTAGTAATATTTCATTACAACTTGTTATTCGGGTGTTTATTACTTTTTTGTTCTTATGCGTGTTTTGTCGAACAAATTCTTAATCATCTCTTTATGTTATAGATACCTCATTTCCAGAATGTTATTAGTGTAATATATATCATATTCATTCATTCAATTAATTTATATAATCATTATGCAATGAAGATCATGTAGAACGAGTCGCATCAAATCGTGGAGACGGTATTCCGTACGTACGCACAAGTGATGATATCGTTCCCATGATCATGGAATTGTATTGGAGTGTATGTATAATATTTCATAATAAATATAAATTTAAAATAATCATATATAGTAATTATTTACACCATTATACTCATCCAAGTAAGGTGGTGGTGGAAAATAGATTACACCACGGCGTGGAGACGGTATTCCGTACGTACGCACGCGCGGTGATTTCATTTTCCGTAGGATGGATAGATGGTGAAATAGGGTTGTTTCATAATTATAATAACATATCAGTATATGACTGATACTTATGTTATTACTTCATAATGAAACTACTAAAGAAGAAGAAGTGGAAGAAGAAATAAAGATGAAAGAATCGGTAACAGACATTAAATCTTCTTTGAAGTGCTTCTTTGAGACCTCCTTTTAGGGAAATAAATTGGTCTTTGAAGAAGACCAGGACCTCCAGGATGTCTCTAGTGAAGTGGAGAAGAGAAAGTGGCAGGGTTTGGCCGAGCTTGAAGGCTCAAAGTGGTTTGAGGAAGAGAGGGAGGAGGTGCTCTTTTATAAGGGAGGAGAGGGGCACCTTTGGAATAACTAAAAATATTATTTTATTATAAAGACAAATTCCGTTTTAAATAGCTCGAAATTGATTTATTTTGAAGCTAAGGTGGGGATGGGTCACAATCCTCTCATCCAATAGAATTTAGACAAGTTTAGGTTCCGATTTTGACCTTATCATTTAGATTTAATATTAAGTTAAATAATTTTACTTTTACCGTGTCTTGTTGTGTTCTTACACTATAAGGTTAATAAACTTAATATAACAATCCAAACAAACCCCAAGTTGTTTATTATTAATATATATAACCTTATCTAAGTCATTTGGCCGATAATTAGATTTTTAGGAATAATATAACAATTAATAATATAATATTTGTTTTAAAAACTATTTTATGTCAATTTTGACAGTATTTAGTAATTGATTTTTGTGAAAATTATAACAGAATGATTAGTACGAAAAATGATAATTAAATCAATAATAACATGTCATATTAACCTATAAAATTATTGGAATTCATAAAAAGTCTCAAATTACATTTATTTGTGTATTTATAACATCAATTATGTCAATATTTCATTAATAAGATAAATACTGCATCATCTTTGTGTCATTAATAAATTAAATTATTTAATGTCTAAAAATTACAAATAAAATACCATTATGTAGGAAATCGTTTTAGCTTTCTAATTAATTTTTATAGTCGAATTTATCTTATATATAACCTTGTATTAAAAATTATTTACTTATTAAACTTTGATTTTAAATATTTTAACTCTTCTTTAAATAAATTAATAATAAATGTCCAAATCTAATCCAAGTGGGTCTAAATGGTCATATTTTATTCCTAAGTTTGTTTTTGGTGGAATTAGACTTATCTAATAGAATTAGGACATGTGTTAGGGTAATAATAATATCATTTTTACCCTTAATTACCCTATTTACTTTTAACTATGGTAAATAAAAGTAAAAAGTATCTATTCACCAAAAATTATTTTCATCTCATAGAACCACATTTTACTTATTGACATCAACCGTGTCTCTCGGATTTTGGAAATTCCACTCACAGAAGCGGTAAAATTATGTTTTATGAAAAATTTAGTTTTTTAATTACCACTTAGTGGTTTCACTATTCATCAAAAATTGAATGTTTTCAGAAAAATACCAAAATTTTACCCTAGGATAATTTCGATATTCCGAATCCAAAAATGAAGTCTATTTTGAAAAATAAAATTTCTAAAATTTATAAAATTGGTTATTACTATTCACAACGGCTAGTTTTAATAATATTTTATCAGCATATCATTGTTTAGTGAAACTTGGTATTGCGTGCGACGCAAGCTATCGAGGAAGGTCACGATTTCGTGTAAAGAAAGCCAAGCAAGTGTTGTGTGTAGAAAATGATTCCTTTGATGATTTATATAACATAAAAGTCTTGGGTGTTACATTCTACCCCCCTTAAAATGAATTTCTCCCTCGAAATTCGTCACTTTGTAACAAATAGATGACGATACCTCTCCCTCATCATATACTCAAGCTCCCATGTAGCTTATTCTAATTGGTGGTTCCTCCATAAAACATTCACCAATCGAGTGGTCTTGTTTCGTAGGACTTTTTTGCTACGATCCAGAATCTCTATCAGTTGTTCTTCGTAAGAGGGATCCTGCTCCAGCGGTACAACTTCTGAGCTAAGTACATGTGAAGGATCTGGTATGTACTTTCTCAGGAGAGATACATGGAACACATCGTGAACTTGAGAGAGATTCGGTGGAAGCGCCAATTGTTATGCTACCTTCCCAACATGATCCAATATTTTGAAAGGACCGATATATCTAGGGCTCAACTTCCCCTTCTTTCCAAATCTCATGACCCTATTTCAGGGAGATATTCGTAAGAACACTTTATCACCCACTTCGAAATCTAGGTCTTTTCTTCGGTTGTCGGCATAACTTTTATGTCGACTCTGAGCTGCTCTTATGTGTTGTTGAATAGATCTGACCTTTTCTGCCATTTCATCAACGAGATCGGGTCCTAATAGCTTTCTTTCCCCAACTTCATCCCAGCAAGTTGGAGTCCTGCATTTCTTCCCGCGGAGAGCTTCATAAAGAGCCATCTGAATACTAGAGTGAAATCTATTATTATCAGAAAATTCCACCAAAGGTAGGTGTTGATCCCAACCACCTTTGAAATACATAGAGCAAGCTCTCAACATATCTTCTAGAGTTTGAATTGTTCTCTTAGACTGACCGTCTGTCTGAGGATGATAAGCAGTGCTGAAACTCAACTCTGTATCCAGAGTATACTGAAGAATTCTCCAGAACATCGAGGTAAATCTCGGATCTCGATCAGATATAATAGAAAGTTGTACTCCATGCAATCTTACCACTTCCTTTACATATATCCTAGCAAGCTGATCCAGAGAGAAATCCTCTCTAATAGCAATGAAGTGTGCAGACTTTGTAAGATGATCAAATATGACCCAGATAGCATTATTGCCTTTGGATGTTTTAGGAAGTCCTATGACAAAGACCATAGTGATGTTTTCCCATTTCCAATCCGGTATGGGTAATGGTTGTAACATCCCCTTAGACTTCTATCTCTCAGCTTTAACTTGTTGAAAAACCAAGCATCGAGAGACATATTCAACAACGTCTCTTTTCATGCCATCCCACCAGAAGTACTCTTTTAGGTCCCTATACATCTTCGTGCTTCTAGGATGAATAGAGAATGAAGAACTATGAGCCTCATCTAGAAGCTCCTTCTTTAATTCGGGAATGGGAGAAACACAAACCCGATTCTTGAATATTATTATCCCATCACAATCAAGGTTGAATTCAGGAACATTTCTCACCTTCTTTTGTAACTCGACATCTTCTTTTTGTGCCTCTTTAATCTTCACATGTATAGATGGTTGAACATTCATTTGACAAAGATACAATTTTTCCCCTTTCATTATAATTCCATGATCCATCCTTTGTAAATCCATAAATATTGGATCTTTTGTGATCCTCATCATAGATAAACTAGCATGGTCATGTCGACTTAATGCATCTGCCACCTTGTTTGCTTTCCCATGGTGGTAATGAATTGAGCAGTCGTAATCCTTAATCAGCTCCAACCATCTTCTTTGGCCATATTCAGCTCCTTTTGTGTGAAAATATACTTTAAACTTTTATGATCAGTATAAATATCACACCTTTCACCATAAAGGTAATGCCTCCAAATCATTAATGAAAAGATTACCGCAGCTAACTCCAAATCATGAGTTGGGTAATTTTGCTCATGTATATTCAACTATCGTGAGGCATAAGATATCACCATATCATTTTTCATAAGAACACACCCCAATCCCTTCTTGGATCCATCACTGTAGATCCCAAACCTTTCTCCACTACAAGGCAGTGTGAGCACAGGTGCACTGGATAACCTTCTTTTCAACTCCTTGAAATTCTCTTCACATTCCTCCGTCCAAACAAACTTAACTCCTTTCTAAGTCAACTTGGTGAGTGGATTAGATAATCGTGAAAAATCGTTCACAAAACGTCGATAATATCCAGCCAAACCAAGAAAACATCGGATCTCAATTACTTTTGTTGGTCTCAAACATCTTTTGATAACCTCTGTTTTTGCTGGATCCACCGATTTCCCCTCTTTTGAGATTATGTGACCCAAAAATGATACTTTTTGAAGCCAAAATTCACACTTGGTAAATTTGGCATAAAGCCTCTCCTTTCTCAGGGTCTTCAATATAATTCTCAAGTGATCTTCATGATCTTCCTTGATCTTTGAATAGACAAGAATATCATCTATAAAGACTACAACAAACTGGTCAAGATAGTCTCTAAAGACTCTATTCATTAGATCCATGAAGATAACTGGGGCATTAGTAAGACCAAATGGTATCACTATAAATTCATACTGTCCATACCTTGTATGGAAAGCCGTCATTGGTATATCCTCCCTTTTGACACTTAATTGATGATACCCTGAATAAAGATCAATCTTGTAAATGTATTGAGCTCCGCGTAGTTGGTCAAATAGTTCATCAATGCACGGGAGAGTATATTTGTTCTTGACAGTGATCTTGTTAAGTTCTTGATAATCAATGCAGAGTCTCATTGATCCATCTTTCTTCTTAAAAATTAGAACAAGTGCTCCCCAAGGTGACGCACTAGGGAGTATGAACCCCTTATCAAGATTCTCTTGGAGTTCCTTCTTCAATTTCTGCAACTCAATTGGTGCCATTCTATAATGGGTCTTTGAAATCGGCAAATCATCCAGTATGAGTTCTATTGAAAACTCATCTTCACGATTTGGTGGAAGACCCGATTATTCCTCCGGAAATACATCATAAAACTCTCGTACAATGGGAATATTCTTAATCGTGAGTTTCTCACCAACCATTTGAGATTAATAACCTTCATTTAGTTGAATCAATACCCATAAAATGGAAGAAATTTCCACTGGAAGGTTATGATCATCCTTGCATCGATAGATGATCATAGATTGATCTGGAATATGAAATGTGTCTTCCCTTATTTGTAAATTGATATGATCTCCATGTAGAGAAAGACAATCCATGCCAAGAATCACATCAAATTCCACTATAGGAAGGATCTCAAGATTTTCAGGAAGCACTTTCCCAAAAACTTCAATCGGAGAGGAATTATAATCTTTTGATGCGACTGTTGTGCCATTAGGGGTTCTCACAGCTAACTCAACATCTAACTGTTGAGGTAATACGGTGATATCCTTAGAAAATTATTCAGAAATAATGGAGTGGGTGGATCTAGAATCAAATAAATAATTTTCTACTTTAGAGTGGATGGTAAGTGTACCTTTCACCACATCATTTTCATACTCCACATCGCTGATAGAAATTGCATGTGACTTTCCTTTGTCTTTAGCCTTAAGAGTTTGTTGACATCGACCATCATCATCAACCCTTGGATTTGGGCATTGATTGGAATAATTCCCCATATCCTTTCACTTGAAGCATTGAAGTGTTGGTGGTGCGTTATCTGTGGTCTTTTCTTTATTCACATCATTAGAAACCCTTTTTCTATTACATCGACACTCAGTTGCTCGATGACCTTCTTTTCCACACTTAAAACATTTTCTCGTCCCTTTAAGACAATCTCCACCATACTTCTTTCCACACTTTGAGCATAAGGAAACATTCATCTTCTTTTCACCATTATTTTGTGATTTCTCCTTGAACTCCATCTTTCGTTTCTTGTCAAAACTATGAGATGGATAAGTAACACCAACTTCCATTTCTACCTTGATAGCACAACGCACAATTTCTTCATAGCTACTGAAGTCTTTTATAGCTAATTCCCTTCAATGATTTGGTTTTAAGACACTGAAGAATCGATCAACTTTACTTTTAGGTTGGATGATAAATCCAGATGCATACCTTGCAAGCCTTGTAAAATTTGCTTCGTATATACCAACAGATTCATCATCATTTTACTTTAGTTCAAGAAACTCCTTCTCCATCTTTGATCGAAGAATATGAGGGAATTACTTATTAAAAAATAAGTTCTTTAACTCATCCCATTCCATGGACTCAATTTCATCTCTTGGCCTCGTATTCTTGATAATATTCCACCATTTATCAGCTTCGCCTTCCATACGATATACTGATTAGATGAATTTATCATGTTCAGAACATTTAAGAACTGAAAATATCTTTTCAGTGGTAATGATCTATTGTTTAGCAACAAGTGGATCAGAAGACCCACTGAAAGAAGGTGGGTGTTGCCTCATGAAGGACTCAATATAATATTGTTCCCTTCTTTGCAAATTTGGAAGTCCAGAATGATTCATAGCTTGTGTAAGTATAACATTAAGATTTTTCACTCCATTGCCCATAACATTTGTTTGTTCAGGAGGACAATCATTGCATTGTCCATTACATTGATCAACACGGTTCCTTCGGGTTCTAGCCATCGTCTAAAACCCAAAAAGAATAGTGTGTGAGGCAAAAATTACCCTAGGGAAAACAACATAATAAAGGGGGAGTACCATCAATATCTAACATCATGGGTTATCGTAATTATAGTAGTATAACCTATACTTACACTTAACCATAGGTACATCCCTATACATACCTTAGAAATATCTCTAACTATCTCACTAAAGTTCTCGCATCCAAGTTTCCAAAGGTTGATTAAACCTTTCCTCTGATACCAAATGTAGAGACCCGAAGATTAACGTACATGGAAATTACATTACTTTTTCAGAATTCTTAGTACATAACAAAAACACACACACAAGGACTGTAATAGTTTAGTGTCTTTGGAAACTCGGAATATAATCTTCTAATCATGGTAAAAGATCTTCAACATCTCCCATGATGATCGCCCCTTTTTTTCTTACCAAAAACCATTCTTTATATCCTGGGGAAAAGAAAACATAAAATGGTGACCTCAAATGCTCAGTAAGGGTAAACAAAAGAAATATCAATCACATCATATACATAAGCACATAAATTTTGGAACTCTTAACCTGCAAAAGAGATCATAATTTCATAACATGGGATAAATCATAGTAGTGAAATGAAATCCTAATAATCATAACTTAAAACATTAAAATTTGTGCCATACACACATAATCATTGAGAATCATTTCTTGTTAGTCAAGACTCATTGCCAAGACTATCTTAGTGGACAAATTCTATTTCTGAACCGAGTTCACTACTCATTTCAGTTATGTTTCACTGAACCGGTTTAACCTTCCGTTCCAGCCATGCCTATCTCATGAGATATAAAATCTTTACCCAATGAATTGGAGGGAGATATAGGTCCCACCCATCTCATAATGATATCATTCTTATTTGTGCCACAAAATCATAAACCATACATCAAAGCATAACCCATGTAATAAAAATGGGATTCTTAAACATCGTGACATCATAAAACAATTCATATAAGATAAAGGAATTCATAAAATTAATTTCATCACAACATTATCAAATCAATGTAATAATAGGGATAGAAACAGAACCCTTTATTATCTTAGATTTAAAATAATTTTTATAAAACACTTGAATTCCATTCTTGAGGAAAATATCCTTTCTACTTCAAAAACACTTTTCCTTTCTTAACATGTCATACAATTCTAAACTAAAAGAAGTTGATTAAAAATAAACATGAAAACTTGTAATGTAAGATTCTTGGAAATAATGTTTTAAAAATCCATTCATGACGTATAAGTTAAAAAAAAATTCTTCTCGCACTTTTGTCGGAAATGTCAAAAAGTACCTCGTACGAAAAATGACAAATGATTCCTTTAATATCTTTTACTAAAAACTCAACGAAGGGTAAAATTGGATTTACAGAATTTCAGGTGGATGAAAATTATATTACGTATTGAGGAAACATGGATGTAGATGAAAAAATACACCCCAGTAAATACCAAAGTATAAACAATCTCGGATAAAAATGAGATTGTGATATTTCCCTTACCTTAGGTCTGATATGATTTGTACGTATCTGAACCTCCTGTATAATGATTTAAATAATGCTATTGACTTATTCTATAATCATAATCATTGTTATGATATCATATATGGTCATATTCTTAACTTCTTATTAGTAATATTTCATTAAAACTTGTTATTCGGGTGTTTATTACTTTTTGTTCTTATGCGTGTTTTGTCGAATAAATTCTTATTCATCTCTTCAGGTTATAGATACCTAATTTCTAGAATGTTATTAGTGTAATATATATCATATTCATTCATTCAATTAATTTATATAATCATTATGAAATGAAGATCATGTAGAACGAGTCGCATCACATCGTGGAGACGGTATTCCGTACGTACGCATGAGCGATGATATCGTTCCCATGATCATGGAATTGTATTGGAGTGTATGTATACTATTTCAGAATCAATATCACTTTACAATAATCATATATAGTCATTATTTAAACCATTATACCCATCCATGTAAGGTGGTGGTGGAAAATAGATTACACCACGGCGTGGAGACGGTATTCCGTACGTACGCACGCGCAATGATTTCATTTTCTATAGGATGGATATATGGTGAAATAGGGTTGTTTCATACTTATAATAACATATCCGTATATGAGTGATTCTGATGTTATTACTTCATAATGAAACAGATAAAGAAGAATATGTGGAAGAAGAAATAAAGATGAAAGAATCGGTAACGGAAATTACCTCTTCTTTGAAGTGCTTCTTTGAGACCTCCTTTTAGGGCACTAAAATTGGTCTTTGAAGAAGACCAGGACCTTTAGGATGTCTCTAGTGAAGTGGGGAGGATAAAGTGGCAGCTGATGGCCGAGAATGAAGTCTCAATGTGGTGTGAGGAAGAGAGGGAGGAGGTTCTCTTTTTTAAGGGATGAGAGGGGCACCTTTGGAATAACGAAAAATATTATTTTATTATAAAACCAAATTCGGTTTTAAATAGCTCAAAAATGATTTATTTCGAAGCTAAGGTGGGGATGGGTCGAAATCCTCTCATCCAATAGAATTTAGAGAAGTTAATGTTCCTATTTTGACCTTATCATTTAGATTTAACATTAATTAAAATAATTTTACTTTTACCGTGTCTTCTTGTGTTCTTACACTATAAGGTTAATAAACTTACTATAACAATCCAAACGAATGCCAAGTTGTGTATTATTAATATATATAACCTTATCTAAGTAATTTGGCTGATCCTTATATTTTTAGGAATAAAATAACAATTAGTAATATAATATTTGTTTTAAAAACTATTTTATGTCAATTTTGACACTATTCAGTATTTGATTTTTGTGAAAATCATAACAGAATTATTAGTTAGAAAAACGTTAATTAAATCAATAATAACATTTCATATTAACATATAAATTTAGTGGAATTCATAAAAAGTCTCAAATTACATTTATTTGGGTATTTATAACATCAATTATGTCAATATTTCATTAATAAGATAATTACTACATCATCATTGTGTCATAAATAAATTAAATTATATAATGTCTAAAAATTAAAAATAAAATTCCATTATGTAGAAAATCTGTTTATATTTATAATGAATATTTATAGTCGAATTTATCTTATATATAACCTTATATTAAAAATTATTTACTTATTAATCTTTGATTTTAACTATTTTAACCCCTCTTTAAATAAATTAATAATAAATGTCCTAATCTAATCCAAGTGGGTCTAAATGGTCATATTTTATTCTTATGTTTTTTGGTCGAATTACACTTATCCTATATAATTAGGACATGTGTTAGGGTAATAATAATATCATTTTTACCCTTAATTAGCCTATTTACTTTTAACCGTGGTAAATAAAAGTAAAAAGTTACTATTCACCAAAAATTATTTTCATATCATTGAACCAAATTTTACTTACTGACATCAACCATGTCTCTCGGATTTTTTAAATTCCACTCACAGAAGCGGTAAAATTATGTTTTATGAAAAATTCAGTTTTTTAACTACCACTTAGTGGTTTCACTATTCATCAAGAATTGAAAGTTATCAGAAAAATACCTAAATTTCACCCTAGAATAATTTCGATATCTCGAATCCAAAAATGAAGTCCATTTTGAAAAATAAAATTTATAAAATTTTAAAAAGTGGTTATTAATATTCATAATGGCTAGTTTTAATAATATTTTATTAGCATATCATTGTTTAGTGAAACTCGGTATTGCGTACGACGCAAGCTATCGAGGAAGGTCGTGTTTTCGTGTAAAGAAAACCAATAAAGTGTTGTGTGTAGAAAAAGATTCCTTTGATGATTTATATAACATAAAAGTCTCGGGTGTTACATGCAGGGAGATGGGACATTATGCAAATGAATTTCCTAAGCATCAAGAGAACTTACCTCAGAAAAGGCCAAGGGATCATGGCCAAGCTTATGATATCACTACTGCTGAGGTAGAAGCTCTGAAAGATGTGGTGGCAGGTAATTTAATGGTTTCCTCAAAGTTTAGCAAATGCATTATTTGATTCTTAATCATCGCATTGTTTCATATCTTCCCAGTTTGCTAAGAAAATTAGATATTTTTAATTTGATTTAACAAGGGAGTTATCAGTTAAAACTCTTAAGGGAAGTATCATTGTAATAAAGTTTTGTGAATCAGTCCCCATTAGAGCACATAAATTGTCTTTATCTTCTGATCTCATCGTCATACCTATGATTGAGTTCGATATAATCCTCGGTATGGACTGGATTTCTGACTATGATGCGATGATTTATTGTAAGAAGAAAGAGGTTACGATTCATGATGATGTTGATAAAGAACACCTTATCTTTAGAGCAGAATCATCACCACCTAATTCTTATCTAGATCCACCCCCAGTAGCTCAACTAAATTAAATTATTGGGGAGGAAGAGAATGAAATAACTGTGGGTGAGGAAAGGAATGTTCAAATAGAGGATGTACCTATTGTGAAAGAATATGTAGATTTATTTCTGGAAGATTTAACTGGACATCCTCCAGAACGAGAAGTTGAGTTTTCCATTGATTTAATTCATGGATCAAGGCCTATATCAATTACCCCTTATAGAATGGCCACTATATAATTAGTTGAACTAAAGAAACAACTAGAGGAATTGAGTAATAAGGGATTTATTCGCCCTAGTGTTTCTCCATGGGGAGCCCCTATTCATTTTGTTAAAAAGAAAGATGGATCTATGAGGTTATGTGTCGACTACAAGGAGATCAATGCTATAATAATAATGAACAAGTATCCCCTACCTTGAATTGATTATTTATTTGACCAACTGCATGGAGCTAAATACTTTTAAAAGATTGACCTTCGATCTGGATACCATCAGTTCTGTGTGAAGAAGGAAGACATTCCGAAGACAGCATTTCGAACCAGGTACGGGCATTACGAGTTTACTGTAATGCCTTTTGGATTGTCTAATGCACCCTCTGTATTCATAGATCTGATGAATAGAGTTTTCAAGGAGTATCTCGATGAATTTTTGGTGGTATTTATTGATGATATCTTGGTATACTCAAAAAGCTATGAAGATCATGAAAATCACGTGCGAATTATCTTGAAGACTCTGAGAAGACATGAATTATATGGGAAGTTTACCAAGTGTGAATTCTGGCTTCAGGAGATTTCTTTTCTTGGCCATATTCTCTCTAAAGATGGAATCTCTGTTGATCCTTCTAAGACTAAGGCAATCCAAGAATGGCCAGCACCGACGAGTATAACTGAGGTACGTAGTTTTATTGGTTTAGCAGGTTATTATCGACGTTTCGTCCAGAATTTTGCCCGATTGGATAACCCATTAACGAAGCTCCCACGTAAAGGGGTTAAATTTGTTTGGACAAAAGAGTGTGAAGAATGTTTCAAAGAACTGAAGGGAAGATTGGTCCATGCTCTTATATTGACACTACCATCGGGGAATGATGGGTTCAATATTTATAGTGATGCATCGAAGAAAGGACTTGGTTGTGTCCTTATGCAGAATGATAGGGTTATTGCCTATGCATCATGATAGTTGAAAATTCATGAACAAAACTATCCTACTCATGATCTCGAGTTAGCAGCTGTGATATTTTCTTTGAATATATGGAGGCACTACCTCTATGGTGAAAAATGTGAGATTTATACTGATCACAAGAGTTTGAAGTATATTTTCTCAGAAAAATAACTCAACATGAGGCAAAGGAGATGGATTGAATTACTCAAGTATTATGATTGCACGATACACTACCACCCGGGGAAGGCAAACAAGGTGGAAGATGCTTTGAGCAGAAAAGATCATGCAGTTTTGAACAATATGAGAATTGAAAGGGATCCAATTTTCATGGATCTAGTGAATATAGACATGGGAATAACCAGGGAAGGTGAAACATCAATGCTTTTTCAAATGGTTGCCAAACCATCTTTACTATAAAGGATTAAGAGTTCTCAGACCGATGATGAAGAAATTCAAAAGAAGATTAAAGCTGTGAATGATGGGAGATTGAGAGACTTTGTGTATGAAGATGGAATTTTGAAATTGGGGAAGAGACTTTGTGTTGCTGATATACCTGATCTAAAAAGGGAATTTCTGGATGATGCTCATAGTTCCAATTTCTCTATACATCCTGGGAGCACCAAAATGTATAAGGATTTGAAGGAACATTTTTGGTGGGACAACATGAAGAGGGATATTTCTGTTTTTGTGACAAGATGTATGGTTTGTCAACAAGTGAAAGCTGGAAGGCAACAGCATGGAAGAGTCATGCAACCTCTTCCCATACCGGAGTGGAAATGGGACAATATTACAATGGACTTTTTCATGGGACTACCAAAGAATCCTAGAAGGAACGATGCAATATGGGTTATTGTTGATCGTCTTACCAAGTCATCACATTCTCTTGCTATAAGAGAAGATCTACCCCTAGAACTTATAGCAAGACTATATATTAATGAAGTTGTGAGACTTCATGGAGTACCCCTATCGATTGTTTCTGATCGTGATCCCCATTTTACTTATAGATTCTGGAAAAGTCTTCCGAAATCCCTGGATACTGAACTTCATTTGAGCACTCCTTACCACCCTCAGACAGACGGACAATCATAACGGACTATTCAAACATTAGAAGACATGTTGAGATCTTGCTCACTTGACTTTATGGGTATGTGGGATCAGTATTTACCTCTGGTAGAATTTTCCTATAACAATAGCTTCCATTCGAGTATTCGGATAAAACCATATGAAGCATTATACGGAAAGAGATGTCTCACACCAACCTATTGGGATGCCATTGGTGAAAGAAAACTTGTAGGTCTAGAACTAGTGGAGGAAATGATGGAAAAGGTGAAGGTAATCCAAAATCACATCAAAGAAGCTCAAAGTAGGCAGAAGAGCTATGCCGATAATCGAAGGAAGGATTTGGAATTTCAAGTTGGTGATCATGTTTTACTGAAGGTATCTCCATGGAAGGGAGTCATACTTTTTGGTATGAAAGGTAAATTGAGTCCCAGGTACATCAGACCTTTCGAAATTCTAGAACGAATTGGGGCTGTAGCTTACCGATTGGCAATGCCACCAAGTCTCTCCGAAGTTCACTATGTGTTCCACGTATCTCTGTTGAGGAAATACATGCCTTACCCAACGCATGTACTCACTTATGAGGAATTAGAACTGGAACCCGATCTGTCTTATTGCGAAGAGCCCCTCAAGATTTTTGATATGAGAGAACAAGTACTGAGAAACCGAACGATGCATCTGGTAAATGTTTTGTGGAGAAACCATAAGATGGAAGAGGAAATTTGGGAACTCGAGGAACTTATGATGACGAACCACCCGAGTCTTTTCATGCAGTAGTATTCTGGAAATTTTGAGGGAGAAATTATTTGAAGGAGGGGAGAATGTAACACCCCAAGCATCTATGGTATGCTTCTCTTTGAATAATGCGATAGCATGTATTGTACGCAACATCGAGTTCTAACACACCACAACCAATCAAACTAGCCGTTATGAATAGTAATACCTACTTTTTGAAATTATATATATATATATTATATTTCAAAATGAACTTCATTTTTGGATTCAGAATATCAAAATTATCCTAAGTTGAATTTTTCTGAGAACGTCCAATTTTAATGATAATGAAAAATACTTAAAAACAACTTTTTTAATCAAAATAATTTATAGTGATAAATTATATTATTTAGTGGTTTTATAGTATAATTAGAATATATTTTTACCATTTTATCCAATGGTGTTCATTATAATTAATTTCACTTTGAAATTGCACCTAAACAATTGTCAAACCTTTGATATATATTGTTTCTTAAAAACACGCGATTTGTTGTAACAACGGGAATTAATTATAAAATTAATTAATTCAATTATATTTTGGAATTTTGTAAAATTTACATCATTTTTGAATTCAGAATATCAATTATAGCTTAGGGTGAAATTTTGGCATTGTTCTGAAAAATTTCAATTTTTGATGAATAGTGAAACTACTAAGTGGTAGTTAAAAAACTGAATTTTTCATAAAACATAATTTTACCGCTTCTGTGAATGGAATTTCGAAAATATGAGGGACACGGTTAATATCAAGAAGTAAAATGTCGTTCAATGAGATGAAAATATTTTTTTGTGAATAGTAACTTTTTACTTTTATTTACCACGGTTAAAAGTAAATCGGGTAATTAAGGGTAAAAATGATATTAATATTACCCTAACACATGTCCTAATTCTATTGGACAAGTGTATCTCGACCAAAAACAACCCTAGGATTAATATCTTATCAATTAGGTCCACTTGGATTAGATTAGGATATTTATTATTATTTAATTCAAAGAAGAGTTAAAAGAGTTAAAATCAAAGTTTATTTACTAAAACATTTTTAATATAGGGTTATACATAAGATAAATTTGATTGTAAATATTCATTAGAAATATACCAATATTTCCTACATAAGGATGTTTTATTTATAATTTTTAGACATTAAATAAGATAATTTATTTATGACACAATGACAATGCAGTAATTACCATAATAGTGAAAAATTAAAATAATTAATATTATAAATACACAAATAAATATAATATGAGACTTTTTATGAATTACAGTAATTTTATAAGTTAATATGGCATGTTAGGAATGATTTAATTAAATTTTTTCGAAGTAATCATTCTGTTATGAGTTTCACAAAAATCAACTATTGAATAGTTTCAAAATTGACATAAAAGAGTTTTTAAAACAAATATTATATTATTAATTGATATTAAATTCCTAGAAATCTAAGGTTCGGCCAAGAGACTTATATCATGATAGTTGTATCATTAATGGACCACTTAGGGGTCTCTTGGATTTATATATTATGTTTATTAACTATGTAATATAAAAATACAAAGTGACATGGTAAATGTCATACTAATTAACTAAGAGTTAATACTTAATGATAAGGTTAATATAGTAACCCAAACCTGTCTAAATTCTATTGGTTGAATGTTTTTCGACCTATACCCATCTTAAAATTTAAATAATAAACTTTGGAGCCATTAGAAACCGAATATGAATTTATTATAAATTAATATTTCTAGCTTTTCCAAAGGTGCCCCTCACCCCTCTTATAAAAGGGCACTCCTCCTTCTCATTTCTTCACACCTTCAAAGCCTTTTGGTTCAGGAAAACTCTGCCCATATACTCTTCCAACTTCCCTCACTACAACCTAGAGGCCTTAGTTTGATCAGAAAGCCATCCTATGGAGCCTTTTTTATCAAATCAAAAGGAAGAGCCCGAAGAAGAGGTAATAATTTCACCACCCTTTTCCAAGTTCCTTTCTTCGTCCACTTTTTCTTCCTTTGTTATTACCATTCTAAAATAATAAACCCAGTATCAAATATATACTTTGATGTTTTTATAAATATGGTACAACCATATTCTGTATTCTATCCACCCTTTGAATAACATGTCACCATACGTGCGTACGTACGGCTTACCGTCTCCACGTCGTGGTGTAATTGTTATTCAATATATTATTATTTGGATGGGTATAATAATGATGTGTAACTCATGTAAATAATAAATATAACATATTAATTATTCTTTATATATGATATACCATCCATTTATATATTATTTTAATATCAAAAGAATGATATTGTCGCTCGTGCGTACGTACGGACTACCGTCTCCACGAACGCGATGAGATTCATCCTCCATCGTATCCATTCAAGTATAATTATCATTTGATGATTTAAAAATGATGTTTAAAGACATGATATCATTCTGGATATGAATAATATACAACCCATCCATTACAAACGTGGCTTACGTAACAAAACATATAAAAGAAAACGAGTAAGTTAACACCCGAAACAACGATAATACTAAGATATTATTAACAAATCAATGTTAAATGATCATATATGATATCATATTAATGTATATGATTCTTTTATAATTTAATAACAATTATTTCACCATTATACAGAAGGTTAACCTACCCCAACCAAGGAAAAGTACAATGTAAGGTTTTATTTCGCAATCTCTTCATTATCCAAGGTTGTTTATACGTCATAATCTACTGGGATCTCTTTATCATCCACATCCATGTTTCTTAAAAATGAATTTCAAAACATTTTTACTATTTACTAGAATATAGGTTAAAGTCATTTATACCCTTGTTTGAATTTTTATAAGAGGTTTATAAAATAATCTTTCTGTCGTTTTCCAAACAAGGTGTGTTTTAACTTTTTCGACAAAATTAAGGTTAGAATGTTTTTTTTAACTTATACGGTGGGTGTGGCTATTTTCCATCGTTATAAAATCGTCGAAGCTTCCCTTATAAGCTTATAAAATATTTTCAAAGAAAATGTTTTATTTTATAAATATATGACTCTTAAATGATTTCAAAATAGAAAGAGATAGTTCTCTAAAAAGAGTTTTGATTTCATCTATGTCAACATCCTTTGATGGATTTTATGCCTATTTGATGTTGATTTATTATGATACAAAACTTCTATATTGTATTGAAGGTTTTGTGATATGTTTGATTGTGGATGTGCTATTTTTATACCATTCATAGTTTATGGTGAAAGTATTGACATTTCGTATACTAGTTTTAATACTAATTTTTATGTTATGTTTAAACCTTTTCAAATGGGAATACATTGGACTTAATATGTGACGGGTGGAGCCCACTATAGCTCCTCGATGCATCGGTAGGTCTGATGAGACAAACTAGTGTCTTGGCACAAGTGCTTGGAAAAATCTTATTTGTAGTCTTGGCACGAGGCCTTGGCTATGTGGTTATGATTGTCTGGCATTATGCATTCCATCATTATGAAAGTGGTTATCGATATTGCATTTGATTATTAGATTAGTAGAATATCCATGTGAATAATTAAATGGAATAATTTCATTTTATTTTTCCCATACAATGTTGATATTCATGTTTAAAAGGATTTTTTTAGTTATAAATTGACTTAAATGTTTATTCTTATTTATGAAAGTTTCCGCTATATTGTTATCCTTAATAGGTATTTGAGCTCACCCATTTTCTATGTTTTATTTTTCCTAGGATGTGAAGAAGTAAATTATGAATGACCTGTAGGGATATTTTGAGGGGATAATAGTGTGGATTATGGGGACAATATGTTGTAGTAGTAGTTTTTCACTTCATGATGTATTGTAAAACTTTATGAATATATCTAGTGTTTCCAAGGCTACTAAACCAATCGGTCTTTCGAGATTTAATCTTTCTTTTGATCATGCCAATGTTATGTAATAATGCACCGACTCTGGGTAACTGGGGTCGGGGTGTTACATTGAGTATGCTATTCAGTGGTCAAAACATCATTTCCTATATTTTCTGTGGATGTAGACTATTTTTGGGGCCACTACAGCCTAGTGGGGACATTAATATCTTACAGATTCATCCACATGATATTATTTTAGGAATTGACTGGTTGTTCTTGATTTATTCCATTATTTAAGGCTTATTTATAAGGGTCGTGTTTTCATTTGTGTGTGGCCAACGTGTAGTATTCGTTGCTGAGTGGTGTTTCTAGGAGGGAAACCTGCGAGTGGAGACCCTCATTTCCTTGTTATCTGATCTGTTAGTATATTCGGTAGATATAGAGATGGTGAAAGTCTAGTGGATCATTAGTGAGTTCATGGACATGTTCTCTAGAGAGGTAGTGACTCTACACCCTCGATGTGATGTTGAGTTTGGGAGAGAATTGAAACAATGTTTCCGTCCGATTTCGATGGATCCCTATTGGATGGAGCCTTATGAGTTTTGGGAGTAGCAGATCTAGAATGATGACATTATGATGAACTGTTTCTCTAATCAAGGAAGTCACAATTGGGTGCTCATGTCTTGTTTGTAATGAAGGACAGTGTTTTCAGGCTATGTATAGACTATCAATGTCTGAATCATGTGATGGTCAATAACTGTTACCCCCACTCAGCGATCTATTACATTTTTGACCAGTTGAAGGGGGGATGTTGGTTATCTATGATTAACTTATGGTCTAGATATCACTAGTTGATGGTGAAAGAGGGTGGCATCTTGAAGACTTCTTTCAAGTACAGATATGGGCAATTACGTGTTCCTGGTCATGACGTTAGGCATTATGAATGCACCAACAGTGTTCTTCATGATCAAGAACATTGTATTCCAATAATATCTAGATAGTTTCATATTAGTGTTTATCGATGATATAATTATCTACAAAATATTAGAGGATGATCGCACTTAGCATTTGAGGATGGTTTTAGATGTCATCTGACATAACCTTCACTATAGTAATGATTCTATGTGAAAGTTCTGGTCATGAGTGGTGCACTTACATGGACACGTGGTGTCCCAACCTGGAATATTAGTGACCCGTCGATGGTCTTAGAGGTTGTTTCATGGGAATAACCTAATAACATGGAATAGGATTATATTTTCATAGGTCTAGCAGGTTAATAATTGATGTTCGTGCCCAACTTCTATCACGTTCCATAACCTTTTATAGCATTGACCATGAGGGACCATGATTTTGATAGAGTGAGTAGTGCCATAAATCCATCAGTTATTTGATGGGGAAACTGTTCAGTGCCCCAGTACAGAGGTTTTTAGAGTCAGGGGAAATGTTTGAAGTGTTCTATGATTCATCAGGGCTAGGATTGGGGAGAGTGTTGATGCAGCAGTGGAGAGTGATCTCTTATTGTTCTAGGTAGGTACATCCTCATGAATGTACCTATGGAACCCATGACTTGGATCATGCAGCGATTGTGTTTAGGCTGAGGTTCGGGCGACATTTCCTCATCGGGGAATGCTTCGTGGTCATCATAAATCAATAGAGATTGAGTTTTGTCTTCTCCTTGTGCGGTATGAACTTGCGATAGTGGAGGTGGATGTAGTTATTTTTAGACTATGCCATTGATAATTTCTATACCATAGGAATGTGGAATGTGGTGGCCGGAGCCATGATCCAGAAGACATAGAAGGATGCGGTTTGAGAATCAGTAGATTCAAGGAAGGCAATAGAGGAGTTGGCTACATTACACCTGGATGCAACGTTGGATGGTGGTTGAGGGTGACTGTTTTAGATAACGGGTTAGTATTCCATGGAAACGTAGGTGGAGGAGTCTTAGTGGGGGGGACTTAGAGGCAGAAGTGATGTGCGATCAGGTTATCTGGGGAAAAGTTTTTGAATGATGGTCGAAGGATGGTTAAATTCAGATGTTTTTTCATGGAAATCTATTGGTCCTGATGGAAATTCATAATAGAGTTTTTAGTGAGATCCATAACTCCCCTATGGTTGTACACCCAGGAATATATATGATGTAATGGGGCATGAGAGATCTATTTTGGTGGACCAAGGTGAAGAAGGAAGTGGCAGAGTTTGTGGCAATGTGCCTAGCGTGTCAGCTGAAGAAGGATGAACATCATTTCCCACAAGGTCTATTGCATTGATTAGATGTCCCCGAGTTAAAGTGAGATAACATATATATGGATTTCTTCATGGGACTACCCATGGTTATAGGGGGCTATGATGATATCTAGGTAGTGGTGGACCGACGAATGATATATTCTCACTTCCTTGAAGTCAAGGAGTAGAGTGAAATGGATTCCTTATCACATAGTAAAGTATATGAGGTAGTTTGGTTTCATGATATTTTGCTGTACATATTCTCGGATCGGGATACATGGTTTAACTCATGAGTCTGGAAGGATTGCAACATGATTTAGGCACCCAGTTATGCCTCAAAACATTTTTCAACCCCCAGAATGATGGGCAGATTGAGTGGACCATCCAGACATTGGACGATATGCTACATGTATGTGTTTTGGACTTCTAGGGATTGTAGGTATGGTAGCTACCTCTATTCGGCACTTCCACTACCGCAACTGAGGGTGCATGTCATCTTCCATGTGTCTCAACTCTATTGGTATCTACAGGATTACTGACATATCCTCGAATGGGGGAGGATGGATATCAAGGATGATGAAACATTCATGGAGTGACCAGTGAGGATCAAGGATCGTGAGGAGAAGGTAATTTTTGGTGTAAAAATCTCCTTGGTGAATGTGTTATGGAGGCATGGTGGCATCGAGGAGTGAACCTTGGAACGGGCAGAACATATGCATGTCAAGTACCCAGAGTTGTTTTGAGTTTTGTTCTGTGTTGTTCTGTATATGACTGTGATGTAATTATTGACATTGTAAACTATGATATGGGTTGTTATACATGTTCTATGAATTTTTGTGATGATTCTGGACTATGGGAATGGTAGAACCAGATCCCTAACCAAGACTCATTAATGTGCATGTGATTAAACCTGTGCGGGAAAGTTAGTGCTGCACACAATGGATAGTACAGAGAAATGGAGGAAAGAACACCCTAATACATATATCTAGATGGTTTGAATTTTGGTTTTGTGTGGTTTATAAATGTTTATACAGTTTTTCAGGATATGGGTGAGAGATATACTCATGGATGTCTTGGTTTTTCCAAGATTTCAACTATCTCTAGAGTGGTTTTGTTCATAAGAGGTATCTTACGAGGTTGTTGTTCAGACCCCACTATTTTCTTCAGGATTGCTCTTGGACTAATGAGAAAGGGAATAGTTTGAGAGAAATCTGAGGTAATGTCTCAGACCCTCCTATTCCATTACATTTCCAATTTTTTTGTGTATTTGGTATCCTAGGTACCACTGATGACTCATTAACAAATTTTCCAAAAACAAGGTCCCACCATAAGGTTCCACCGCAACAGTGGCACCAGTCATAGTGGCGCCATGATGGTGGCACCATGGCAGTGCCTCCATGATGGTGGCATAGTGATGGTGGAATCGTGATGGTGGCACCATCATAGTCGCACTGGTCACTATAACACACTGAAACTGATGCACCCTTATGGTGGAACCGTGTCTCCCACCATTTGTTATTTTTTTAGTTTCTGAATTATTCCATTCACACCCCCTTAAAATATCTTCTGACCTAAAAATTGTTTTAATGCCCTTATAAATTCCATTTAAGGCCACTAAATTTTGTTTTAAACCCCCAATATTCAGGCGACTCTTCCTTACCAAAAGGTGTGTTCTTTTCCTCATTGTCAAACCTTTCCCCAAGCTTTTTAGCTTCTACCCTGTTACGTGGTTTTTCTCTATTTAAATAACATCTATTAAATCATAGTTTTTTCCTTCAAAATCATACAGTATAATTATTAAAAAAACCCATTAATAACATCTTGTGTAAGCACCCAACTTCTTGGTGGAACCACAATACGCCTTTCAATAGGTTTGAGATTCCAAATCTCCCAACTCCAGGATGTATCCTTTTATCACACGGAGATTGTTTTTTTATCTTTTTTGCATCCCTTTATTTTTCTTGGTGTGTTTAGAGTCCCTCTTCTTGTGATGGAGCCCTTACCACATAGCCTCGGAGTCCTTGTAGTTCTTCCTCTACATATTCCGCAACCCGAGCTCTTGGAACAAAAAATAAAACATTCATCATTGATCATCCAAGTATGGTTTTCCTTCATATCTTTACGGTGTATCATGCGGGGCCGGTATGATAATGTTTCCTCATGGTATGGATGAAACCAAAACATAATAAAGATAATAAATTGATTTTTTAAAGAATAATGGGGTATTTTTTATTATGATGTTTCTATATTATTTTCTCTTCATTTATATGTTGTGAATTGTATACATTTATACCAACTGAAAATTGTGGCCATTAGTGGACCTTCCTTATATACTAATGAACCATTGTTTTTTTGATAATCTTATGGTTGAATGTTTGTAACATGGAAACTTGTTAATCACGTAATCTCGATTGATTATAAGGATTCCCAATGAAAAAAATACTTATATGATCACCCCGGTTAAACAAACAGAAAGAAAGAACTTGTTAAAAGTTGTGGATAAATCTGGAAACATCTTTTCTCTTTTCTAGTAATATGTTTGGTCGTGTCATTGATGCTTTTGGGGTGATTTATATGGGGATAGGATATCCTGTTGTTACGTTTTTGGCGTGGGGCTTGTTCCCATATGTTGGGGCTTGATTTAGTTACAATACTTAGAGATATCTCATGGATCCCTTTTTTTGTTGTGACATTATAAGAGAACCAGGTGTGAATGCATAAAAATGATCTTTGGTTGTTTTATTCTTCAGTATAGAGCTCTATTGAATTATGTATTTTCCTTTTAGAATGATGATAGTGTAGAATTATTCTAACAAAATCACTTGAACATGATAACCATAATGGGTTTAATGGGTGGTATTCTGGTTGTGGCTATTATGATTTTGTGCATGTATGAATAGTAACTAGGGTGTTTGTGTAAAAGATGGTTTCCAAACTCTTAGGGTGAGGTGACTGGTGTATTATCTATATGAAAATATTTATTTTTTGTGTTTCTTATACGCACCCCCCCCCCCCACATTGAACACTTCATGCCGAACACCCCCATTTCTTGGGGGAGGGTGATTTGAACAACACTCCTATAGGGGGCTGGTTATTAGCTCATTTTTTGAGCCCTATCAAGGCTAGACCAAGGCATTTCATGAAGGATAAAATGGCTCGAGGTCCATTATAGTCAAATATTCTTCTTCCAGGGTATGTTGTGGTTTTTGGCACATGTGTGAGCGGGTAGGTTTGTATCCCAAGTGACTTCAGGATGAGGCCCAACTGTCTTCGGGCATGGGGTGGTTATTCATACCATAGTGTCAGTGGGGGTGGTTACATATGGTTGTGGTGGACTAGGTGTCTGCGGGTGGGATGTGTGGTTGTGGTGGCCCATTAGGTTATTTTTGGGGCGGTAGTAGGACTGCAGTGAAAATGGATAGGGTGGTCAGACATGTAGGATGCCTTCAATAACTAGTGGGAAATAGGTGGTGGGTACCCCAAATATCGATGTGTTATTACTATTAATTTACTTGACTTACGTTATTTTGGGAGTGAGGCTTGGTGAGTCTGGGTGGATAGTTTCCCTTACCAGGTGTTCTGGCTGCCTCTACTTTCTCATGGGACATTAGAATGCCTCCTTACATGTGCATGAGATATTTTGGTTTTACCTGCTGATTATACCTATATGCTCACCCTACATATATTAAAACAACATTCAGGTTTCCAGGAAAGCATCGAGGATCGTGCGAGACAATATTAGCTCATACGTTAGGGTGATTGATGTTTCTTTTTTATTTTATTTTGGTACATTACATTGTTGTTTTCTTGTACTTTGTAGAACATTATATTGATCATCAATGTGGAAAAGGGGTTTTTTTTAATTTTACTTTCTATATTTAGAGTTGATTGAGAATTACCATCTTATCTCCCAATCGTTTTCTAAGAAAATGTTAATTCCTTCCATATTATGTTTGATTCTATACCTTTGGTGCTAGTTTCCACTCTGAGGCTTATTGAAGGTGGGACTCAGGGGTTATTATATCTCTTTAAACCTAAATAAGGAAGGTTCTAGTTGTTTGTTGTCCCTCCCCTCATATTGGTGAAGATGGGTCATGACAATAATGTTTTCAATAAATTATTCTTCAATAATTTATTTATTCAGGAACAATTCACTATTAAAAAAATAAAACAACCTATTACGATGTGGAAATATATATCAAGATAATGGCTATAGAAGTTATAAACCATACATTCAAGTTATATACTATAATTAATACCATACTTTAATGGTTTGGTATTACCCAAACCTACACATTACCTCACCATACATGTATTAGTTTTTTCTCACATTACTTTGGAAAAATCTTCATCACACTATCTTTTACATCTATATTCTGAGACACAAAGTGTTTACTACTTATTATAGTATACTTATAGTTCTTATCATCCATACCTTTTGACTTAGGCCACATGTAATAATAATAATGTCTCTATGTACATAGAATACTTATCGTTCTCAACATAAAGTCGGAAACAAGTACATTTTCATTAAGAATACTGGACTCCAATTTATTTTATATTTTTAGAAAGCTATTAATCATTAAGATAACCAGTTTTCCAATATCCTAATCCATAGAGATACATTTACATAACTAAATCAAGTATCTCCAAAAACAATGAAATATTCAAAAAATAAATATGGGAACCATGTATATCATGTCATTAACTTCATATAATCCATTTCTCATCAATTAACTACTATATATTTTATGAAACCCTCTTCTTATTCCAATTTTGATGAATAGATAATCATATATTCAATTTATTAATATATCTTTTATATTAATCCTATTGAACACTCATTACTTTTTTCTCATCTCACACCTCTCAATTTTCAAAATCATAACAATATATAACTATTTTTAAATTCATATGAAGGTCAATTGAAAATATTTTTCACTAAATTTATAACATATAAAATCTTTCAAATAAGTATGGGAGATACTCTATATTATTCACAATGGATTTAACATAAGTGTATCACACACTATTGCTTTTAATTTAAATGTATATTAAATGTTTTTCTCCTAATTTTTTTATTTTATCCTCAATCAATCATCTATTTTTCAATGAGTATAGTGTCATATTTTTTTATTACATTTAATTTTTACATTTCTCGACGAAAATTTAATCTCCAAGAATATTCTGGTAGGATTGATTTAATATTCACTATATTATTTAAATATCACCAATGTTACAAATAATTAAACAATAAATTTCAAAATATGAATATCCAATAAAATAACACCATATTGTGCAATTTCAAATTCTACCAATTCGTGAGAAATTGGTTAAAAAACAATGAAAATTGTATTAATTCCTCCACAAAAAATTTATAGATAAACTATAAACCTAATTCATATTATTGGATATGAATCACATATCTATTTTTTCATTCAAAACATCAAAGATGAGATCATGATTATTTATATTTAATTGAAATATTTCTCTATATTATAAAATTCATGCACATCCATTTCATCATAATTTAATTCATGAAAAAATGTTATTAAATATCATTATCTATCTTAATATAAAGATATGTTCTAGTTTATTCAGTTACAATATCATATAATATTGTTTATGTATTAAAAAAATAAAATTATGCTCCATATATATCTATCTTAGTTGTCAATTATGATTAATAGTTTAGTATTTCAAATATTCATATTTTTAATTCCCAATAATTTATCCAATATCTTAATATAGTTCTATTCCATTATTCATATTTAGAACATGATAGTATTATTTATCATATTTAATATAAGATGTTTTGATCATCATAGAACATCATAGAAATCATTACAAGTACCCTATTCTTCATCAGAATATGATTCTAAATTTCTTTATATCAATCATGTGGTGGGATTCAAAATATTTCAAATGTTATGATGTTGTTCAAATGAACCTATAATAATTAAAAAGAAACATATTAATAATTACATATATTCAATTGTTGTTAACTAAGATGATTATTCCACAACTGATGATTATATGGGTTTAAAGGATATTTATATAAAAACTAATTAATGTATATATAGATTATAGATGAAACTTATAAAGGTACCAATATGTTCGTATACAAGGAAATAATGATACCTATGAATATACCCATCTCTTATATTTTCATATATACCATTAATAGTAGTTGAATTCATCCTTACATAGGTAGTGTTTTTTAACAAAACCGAAGATCACCATACACATCCACTAAAAGATCCCTACAATGAAAAACATAAAAAATTTCAACATTATAATTCATATTCAATATTTCAAGTCAATCATCTTAGGAACACATTATAAAATCTTTACTTCTTCTCTAATCATTAAAAACCAACTCAAATGACATCAAAATAATTTGGGAATTATATATGTACATCCATTTTCCTTAAACACATGAAAAAATACTCTTGCTATATATAAAATATTATTTGAGTATTCTCATGAACCATAACTTCACCAATGTGAATTATTCATTCCATACATCATCCATTTTATGTTACTTATAATGATTCAACACACATTATGTTCAATATCAATTGGATGGTTTGAATAATATCTCAGCAAACTGTTTTATATATTTTATTCTTTTTATATATTGTATTATTCAGTATCTATCTCCTTCAATTATGCCCAACAATTTATATTATTTAAACATCCAAAATAAAAACCAAGTAAAAAATTATATATGTATTAACAATATCAATCATCTAATGCATATGTGGAATCTCACTAAGTTTTAATCTTCATATAGAAAATTTACAACATATATAACTATTTATTCATATCTAATGTTATGAAAATCATTCCCTTTAAAAATAATTTATGGGTAGATTTAGGGACTAATATTAAAATTATCATTAAAAAGAAATTTAATCAATATGAAATGGTAATTTTAAACTGTAGTGTAATATTTTTTCATTAAATTAACATTCTGATCAAATGAGATCATTTTTAGTATTTAAATAATAATATTCCTTTATTGTCCCCAATAATAATGATAAATGTAATGAGAAAATGTATTTATACCCATTTTAAAAACATTAATAATATGTTCAAGTCCCATAACCTAGAAAACAATTTCTCTCCACTATTTTCAATTCATTTATATAGAGAAGGAGGGGTCCACTAATATTTACAGATACGATCACTTTGTTTTCTCAATGTATATGCAAAATAGCTTGGAGTAGGAAACATGAGTGATTTACTCAATCATGAATGTTATCGATATGTTTTTTCTAATATGGTTCTAACTCTGAATTCTCTCATTTGAAGATAATAAAAATATATTTTCATGATATTTTGTTGAATTACACCCAATGTTAAAGAAAACATGGCAATAACCACGTGGATGTTTATGTTTCCTCTTTTATCACCATAATGATCACTTCCATTTTATATCAAATCCTCTTGGTATGATTTTCACACTTGTTCACTAGGATATAGAAAATAAATCTCCATGAAAATCTAATATAGTATATACATGATACCAAATAATAATGAATAATAATTGATATTATTTCCATGATAGTTCTCTATTATGAATGTAAAAATATCATAATATTATTCAATTATTTCATTACATAACTCACAATGAATTACCTTTTTAAATAATTCCAAATTATCATGTATTGGAATATTGTGGTCTTCATCAAACTTCTTAGATATAGTACATGGGATGACACTTATTTATCAACTGAATGTCTTAGTAACTTATGTTCTACTATATCTGGATTATTTCATTCATCATTTTTCTAGAATACTATATTGTTTCTATCTTACACAATATATAATAATCATTAATTTAAAATTTTCACATAACTTTAAATGTATTCTATACTTTATTTACAAATCATAGTTTTTATTTTTCCTTTTTCTCTAATCTATTCTACATTTCTAAATAATTTAACTTTATAACTATCATATGATTATTAATATACTCAACCATGTCCTTTGTGTGGACACCTTATTCATATTAATTATCTTAATAATGGAGTTAATTGATATTTTTTCACTATATTTTGATATGTAATTTTTAATAGGAATTTGTGTAATTCATTTATTAACTACAAAACCCAAATTACTACACATTCCTAACAAAAAAAAATTATAAATTAAAAAATACATATATTTAATCTTTTTAATCTCACTATATGTGATGCGTTTAAGAATGAAAATATTATTTTAGTTTTTCTTGTTTTGGATTTCATTTTTAATTACATTCCTCCAATATACATGTCACTTCATATTCATTTTATTAGGGCTCAAGATCATGAAATTACACCCATAAGAGATGAACATGCTCTTATATAGTGTGAAATATTTTTCATCCTTAATTACAGAGTTTATTGGAGTAAGAGACTAATAATTTTTCATTGATTTCATTTCATACGTGTAATTTTATACAACTATTTATTGTTTGTCATGATAATTTATTCTTGTCATAAAATCATTATATGATTGGTGGATATTTTTATCATTCCAATACTAATTATAATTGTTACAACCTTTTTTTGAATACCCAATAAAATTAATAAGGCTTTATATTTTTTTCTCCAATTTTTTTTCTATTCTACAAAAATGATTGATTTTCAAAATATTTTTCATAGATTTAGCTCAAAACATCCTATATTATGGTTTTTTTCAAATAGTATGAAATTAATATTTTGGGAAAAAATATATACAATATTTTCCAGACCTCTAATAGAAAAAAAAATTCTTACAGTCATCTTAATTATTAATTTCAGACCAGTCACTCTATGTTTTTAAGCTTAACCTACATACTATTTTTTAGCCATATACACCAATATTTTTTAAATATTTAGATTGGTACACTTATCTTATTTTCCCACATCCACCAATAATTCATTGAGGCTTTTATGATATTTTTATTACCCAATTGTTTGTTATTTTTAATATTATTCCATCATATGAAGAAAATGTATTTTCTTAATTTGACATATTTAACTAGGAAGAAGGTTACGTTTTTTATGAATAATTATGCGGATTATTCTCTACATTTTATCAAAAACATCAAACAACATGTATATGTACCTTTTGAAGGAAAAAAATTCTCAAATAATTTAGTGGTATAAATTGTATTATTATTATTTTTGGAAGGGTGAGCTATGTTTGTTTGAATATTTTTTACCTTGACTTGAATGAAAATAATTTTTTTTGAAGAAATGTTTCCCATACTCACTAATTGATTAATTTCATTCCAATTATTATTCAACTTCTATATATGTTCATCATATATCATTGAATATATTTATATCCAACCTTTATCTTCATAAACTATATTTTTATTTAACATCTATTTCAATGTCATTATCATTAAATTTATTTTTTAAGATTATATAATTTACAAAATATGTTATTGATAATATAGTTTTAATAACCATTTTCAACTTCTATTCTTCACAACACTGTTAAACTGATAAATTTAATCATTATAATGTAGATTTGTTTCCCACTTCTATTTCACCAATCTATATAGAGTGTTACCGTACCCTAACATATTTGATAATTCATATTCTATGAAATCAAATTATTTATATATTTATTTTTTATATAATTATTATTTCTTAAAATAAATTATATATGATATATCATCCAATGTAATCTTCTTGAAATGATCATTAAAAATAGATAAATTATTTTACATTTTTTATCACTTCATATACTCTAAATATTTTTACAACATTTATTAAAAAAAATCCTTCTGAGCTTCTTATATAAACTAACTAATTAATATTTAAATATATTTATCTATTGGTTGACCCTTTGATGATAATTTTTTTTTGTTTTATTAAAAAAAAATTTCACATATAATTCAGTGCCTTCAAACTATTATCCTTATTTATTTTGACTGGTATCGAATATAAATTTTTAGTCTTCTAATCATCTAGAAATATTAAAATATTTACATTAAATTATTCATATAAAACTATTGGTCCAGTTATGTTGACCTAAATAAAGGGAATATTTTTATAATACCATTTGAAATTAAACAAGGCTTCTTTCAAACAACATGGAAGGTAGGGTTGATTTAGGTGTTGTATAGTGTTTAATAAATTTAAATCATAATTTTTTACATTAACCTAATTTAATTATGAACATTGATTAAATTTAATGATATTTTGATCATATTATGATTTATAAGGAAGTCATAAAACACTATAATCATTAGTATTATAAGAATGGATGACAAAAAATATTCTTACAAGGTTCAGTTAAAATAAATACACCATTCTTTCAAATATTATATTACCAAATTATAGGTAATATATAATGAAACATATCTAACTATAATGTTATGGGATTCCAAAACCATTATAGAGTCTCTCAATGCATGACTATTCTGAATTCCCACCAGAATTCAACAAACTCCGCATCAAATTGATATCTGATCTATGTACTCAACTTTTATTACATTCACCTACATCAGAATTATTTTATAGCATCCCACTATGTATATAGTTTGTTTTTCATTATTCTATTTTTATGTATATCAAAAGATACTTATGAGATATCTCTATATCTCAATAATGTATTTTCTTTTTCAAAGAAACAATTTTTAAACATTGACTTTCTATTCAGAATACCTAATTTTTTATCATGGTAATATGTTTTCCCTAGCTTGTAAATTTTACAAGAACCACATATTTTATTCTCATGTCACTTATTGTATGTTAACCTCTCAAGACCATCATATCCACAATAATTAAAATAATCAATAATAACAATTAGAAACATGCATAACATGTATTTTCATCCTCCCACTCTTCATCTAATGATTATTAAAAAAATTAATCATGATCAATAATGTTCTTTTATTGGATTTAAAAAATAATACTCATTTTATCCATTCAACTTAATATCCTTATTCAATTAATTTAAGAGGTCTCAGTTCTTCTTCTCATTTCACAACTCCAAGTATAAAATTTCATAACAATCTACCGGTCTATTTATTTTTATATTTATGTCTCATAATAATAGACTCTCTATATTTTTCCTATAGTTATTTATTTTAACTATTAAGAATGAAAATATCCATTTTTAACATCAGATTATACATGGGGTTATCCAATGTTGCACCCTTATATAATGATGCATATTTCATATGCTGGTATTCCCACAAAATATTTTATATTTTTTCGCTAAATTTTCTGTCTATTATAAAATTTTAAAAGGGACCTTTATTTTGTTGTCTCATTTTTTTCTTATCTATCATCGAATAATATCATACTTACAGATATTGTTGTCTTGAATTCATGTTCATCCCCATATCAAAATATATCAAATGAGACCAATAAACAATCATTTATTATAGATATATGGAAATAAAATTGTAAAACATTACCCTGTGGCATAGATTCATCTCTGACATCATAGAAGAATTAGTAGAACCATGAGGCATTTTGATATTTTTTATGAAATTAATAATAGTAAAATTCAAACTAATTTTCACCACATTAATATTGAATCAAAATTTTCTTTGTGTAATTCAAAACATTTTTCTTACCACATTTATATTTGGATTTTTTATCATTACATAAGTATTTTATAATAAGAAAAACTTCCAATTTGACATCATTTAATATTTGAAAACAATTTAAGCATTAATCATTGTATCACAAAATTTAAGGAGTAATTCCTCAAATTTTGTTTCTTCATTAAAATTTAGTTACTGACGTTTTAAATTTGTAAATTTATCTCCATTAATATCTAATATATATTTCAAATTTTATCACCACCAAAAAATTTCAATTATTATTATTTGATGTTATCATGTATAAAACATGGAACAACATCATATTTAACATCATTCTTACTCATTAAACAATGTTTCTTTTAATAATATTCAAGGATTTAGGATATTTAAAAATTATAGGGTATCTATGGAATGATCATAAATAATATTTTCCTTATTATAATGTAATTATATAATTTTTAATATCATTCATCATATATTATTCAAGAATTTTTCTATCATGAACTTTATATTGAGTTTCTATATTCCTTATATTTCTATATATTCATTTATATTTAGAGTTAATTTAAGAATATGTTTATTATAATTCTATAGATTATTCTTATAATTCTTTTGATGTTTTTTATGAAGGTGTCATATCATTTATATAGAGGGACAGGATGATCCATTCAAAGAACATTATCATTTCATTAAAAGATAATGGATTATATATATATAGATGTATAATTTCCATAGTTTTATATTGATTATTACATAAAATTAAAATCATTCATATATATGAAAAACTAATCTCTATTTACACAATCTTTATAAATCAACCAAGGGAAATTTATGAATATTTTATGATCCCACCTTTTTTATCGTACGTCTCTCTCATTGTTTTTCATTTGTATTATTTGAGTTTTGTTTTTCTATTTATTAAAACAGTCGTGGTTTTTTTGTTATGGATTTCTAATTTTCTGAATAAATTAATATTTGTGTTATAATTAATATTGAAAAAATGGAGAGGATTAATGAAGGGATAAGAATGCATTTTTTAAGTAATATAATATATATATAAATGGTTCAATTATTATTATGGTTTCACAGGAGGTTGAGAAGACTTACACGATGTTAGAGTTTATGTACTAATCATGGGATGAAATCTATATTTAGGACATTTTTTAATTGTGTAAATGGGTTACAAGAAATTTTAAATCCAAATGACTAATGTCATGAACTGATACATGGCGTGAAGTGGTTACAGATCTTCAACTAACTAAATGTCCGATAATTTTTAAAAAAATTAATATTCAGCAGAGTAGGCGTGTTTTTATCACATCCTTAATAAAAAAATACCGAATGGTAAAATTAATTACATGACATGTAGTTTATCATATTGAATTTTAAAATGTTTTGTGTCTGAGTTTGATCTCATTCTCTCATTTGTAGCTTCCTCCTATAGACACTAGAACCACATTCCTGAAATTTTGGAGAACATATCTTATTTCTAGAAATACTAATCACACATCTGATCCCTGGTATGATATTCTGTTATTATTTTCCTAATCACCCTATTTTCTCTATCTTTTTCAGTTTAATCTATTTACCTTGACCATTTTTGGTTTTGATCATGATTGGTTTTGAACTAGGATCCTTCATGTGATCTTATACACCTTTTTTTAGAGAACCTTCTTTTAATCATTAGTTTATAACCATTCAAATGTTTGGGGTCTAATACACAAACTTATTGAATTGTATATATAAATTATGTGAAATATTTTATGTCTTCCAATATATATGCACCTATAATGAGTAAATAATTAATTGGATTATACCTTAGAGTTCCATTGGGCCCAATTGGTTATTGAACTATATTGGGGATACCATTGGGTGATCGAGCCTTCGATTAAATTAATTTTTTAAAAGATTAAAGTGGTTTTTGAAATACCTGGGATTTGGTTGATTGGTTTATATAGATATACCATGCTTTGGCTACTTTGTTGTGATAACTAGTATATTATTTTATATGACCAAATGATAAAAAATTCACGTAGTTGAATGGTAATTGGAAATTGCCATAATTACCCATTTATCCATATGATATGATGTTGTTATATCATGGTTTCAATGATATGTGTTGTTTTTTTCTATTTTGTAATACTTATTATTGGATTTTTTCGTAGTCTAAGTGTTGAAATGATTTTATGGGTAATTATACTAGTGAATCGTGATGAAATGATAATATCATTGTTTATCCTATATGACATCATGAATTGACTATATTTTAGGATATGCCTTCAAATCTGCTAAAATGAATATATACTATCAGTATCCCTAACACATCCTGATGTTCTTATTTACCATGTGTGGCACTAAGACATGATGAAATTATTATATAAAAATATCAGACAAATGTTTTTGCGTAAATTATTATGTAGCAGAGTTTGACCCAGATTTGGGTGATTTATACCCTAGTTATAAGGATACAATAGTCATAGAAGAGATACATGCTCATAGCTATTATGGAACAACAATGTAGAAGTGTAGGTTATTCCACGGTTATATGGTTATAATTGGGATATTCATGAGTAATTCTTAGAGACATTCCATTATGGTATTGAAGTAAGTTGATGTGGTATTAATTTAATTGTTTTAATAATTAATATACCTCTACAATGAATTATTGAATTCACTTTTTATCTTTCTGGTTTTGTATATATATATTTGTATAGACCCTCTGATTTATACTCACACACTATTTGGTTATACATTTAGTGTCTGATCAGATTACATCGATGAAAGATTGTATAAGGAAAAGGCAACTTGATGTTGAATTTTATCATGAATGACATGATGTTTTTTGGAGGGGGACTGAAATGGATCACAAGAGTAGCAAAGTTGGAACCTTTTTGAGTGTTCTAGTATTTTATTTTTTATAATTCTCACATCAATTTTTTTTCATTCATTCATATCATTGAATTATTCCTTTATTATTTATTATATTTTTTTAGTTGGATTCTATGGTTAGTTTTCTACTATATTATATTATTTTCATCATTTCCACACTCTGATATATAATTATTATTATTATATTTTTTATATATTATGTTGTATCTCTATAAATATGGGATATAGTCTCCCCACTATATGTATCCAAGCCCCACTACCACTAAACATCCTCCGGGGTGTGGATAGGCAATCATAAGTTCTCATAACAAACCATTTTTACCTATGTGGGAGAGTTTCAAATCAGGGGACCTTACAATGTGGTATCATTTCTCCAAGTTTCATTATTGTTTATTTACTATTTTTAATTTGTATATAGAATACCAAGATGCACCAGGACTTGAAAATGAGTGGGTGCGTTGGAGTAACTAACTAATGTATGTGTGAAAATACGAGTAACTAGGTGTGTATCAATGTTCATAAACTTTTTGAAATATATTTTATGTAATATCAAATTTAATGATTCACATGTTGTGTTAGGATACTATTTCATGATGTTATAGGTTCTTGAAATGTATACACATGGCTTGTTATAGCATGAGAAGAGTATGCATGTGTCATGATAGGAAGATATGGATATATATATTAGCATGGATAGTTCATAATAGGAACACATACATTGAATATGATATATAATTTCTTAATGAACTATGACATTAGAGACCTCTTATATGTGATAATTGAAATAAATAAACTATTATATCATGATAAAACACTTGTATGTCATTTTTAGGGATTATACGAGTTAGTGGTTCTATATTTTTGTCACATATTGAGGTTGACATTGTTATAGAATATGTTCAAAATAGTTTGTTTTTCTTGTAATGTATATTCCCACTCATCAGCCTCCAGATGAGATTCAAGAGATTTTAAATCATCACACTCCTAATGTAACTATACATGAACTTAATATAGCTCATAAAGACCATATGAATGTTTAGATTCCTGAAATCTTCTTGAGGGTAATGAGATCCTTGGAAGGGGATACTTTTTGCACAATTCCTTAAATTAATGAGTTGAAGAGAGATATTTTGATAAAAACGTTTATCTAAATTTATTATGTGTGGAGGCCCAAAATAGAAATTATAGGATCAATACTATCTATATGATCCTTAATAATATGGAGACACCAATAGACAATAGGGTAAATCATGATGTAAATATGGTTTGTAGATATTCCAGGCATTGGTGGGGAATTTCTGGGAAAGAATGGAAGGAAAATGATTTATATTGGCAGGAAATCAAGAATATGTTCTCGATCCTTATCTACTGAATGATGTTTTGGTGTTAAAAGGCATATGATTTAATTTATTTGACATAATTGGGAATTTCAATGTTGGAATACAACAAACGGTTCACCGACCCATATCACATTTCACCATCCTTAGTAGGTGATGATATCTTCAGGGTCAAACATTTTCACGATGTTCATCACAATGAGATATTTCCATAGGTGATCATGTTTTATATTATATTTTTTTCAGATGTGAGTAATCAGACACTCATCTTGTATGCAGATATGAGAGAGGCCTTGAGAAACTGTTAGATTGTTACAGTATGGAAACTATGAACTCTTCTTATGGTGGAATAAATTGCCTCTATTAACTTTTTTACCAATGAAATTTCTACCAGAGATGTTAAGGGAGTGGGAAAATATTTGTGCACAATGTTCTATTACAGTTCTATTAGTGTGTTAATATGGTCCTCAAACAACATTAGTTTTTGAATGTCTCTTCTATGTGCCATTATTGTTGCAAATTTGGCCAAAATTAGTGGTTATGTAAGGTGATACAATATCATAGCAGTTCTAGGTGGAATAGAACCATATTTTAAGAAGAATATTACTTTAAATATGGTATATCTTAGGAGATTTAGGTCAGGGTCCATGGAATTGGGTCTGGTTTGATACATGTTATGCAGACTACTCCATCTAGTCTGGATGCATGATTGTCTTCTATGAGTGGTATGATTCTTGTATCATCTACTATTTCAGGTGTTTTATCATGATTCAAGGGGACCATATTGAGTTATATTTATTCATTTTTTAAATAATTTTAGATTATATTAGAGAATAATTGATGGGGTTTTAACCATTGAAACACCATTGGGTGTCCAGATAGATAATGTAAAATGTTATAAGGTATGTACTCTAAATATTTGTGGTTACAATTTATTTTGGGGATTGTTTGTGTTAGAAATGAAATTTTTATAATTAATTCATAATTTTTATTGGATTTTTATATAATAGGATCATATTGACTATTATTATAGAAGTGTTACATTTCTATTTATAGAAGGAGGAAGCAACTATCACTGGGGTGAGTGGAATAGTCAGGCTAGTCCCGCAGTACCAATTCAGTGAATATTGGATTCAATCAAGGCTCATATATCTAGTATTACTCTAGAAAACTATAGAATTCCACATTCTTCTTTTCCTCTAGTGGTATTAAATTTTTTAGGATGTTTATAGAAAAATTTATATATCTTACCAATTATAAATGGATCGAGTTTATGCACTAGTTGTTTTCGGGAGTAGATCTTGTCTGTGTAACACAAAATAGAATAGAACCCAAAGATAATCATTACTTCAAAATTTAGTTGTTTGATTTGGACACTACGTTATTCCCAGAGAAAAATTCATAAACAATGTTTTCTATTATTCTCTTCACCAGTAAGGCTGATGAGACCTCTCTCATGTGTTTAGATTATCAATGATTAATCATGTTGACAATAAATAACTTATATACTTTTACATGAATAAAAAATATCTTCGATTGGAAATGATATTCTATGATCCTCTCAAAGATATATTTGATTTTAGGACACTCTCATTTGAGGGTGAGACTATGAAACATGCCATAAACTAATTTTAGGAGCATGCATGGCTTATATGAGTTTTTAGTGTTGTCATTTTTATTGACTAACATACTTTAGCTATTGATGGATATGACAAATTTGATCATTAATCAATATATGGATAGTTTTTGGTGGGTCTTATGGATGAAATAATTGTTTAATTTCACTTAGGATATGATCATTCAAAACATATTGACATCATTCCGAGTACATTTACTGATCATCATCTTTATTCCAGGATTACCAAAATCATTTTCTATACTGATATTGTCTAATACATGGTCTATCTCATCTAATACAGAGAAGTTTATGTGGACCTACAGAAGGTTTATGTCATTTTATCTTCATAGAAACCCAAAAATGTCTATAAAATTTGGGACTTTCTTGGTTATGTCAAATTTTATTGTACATTGTTCTAGGATTTCTCCCATTTGGGAAGTACAATTAACCAGACTGACCAAGTAGGGAGTGGTCTTCTATTAATCTAAATATTCTGAAATATATTTTCATGGGATAAAATGAAATATTCCTTTAGAATCTATCCTCACATTGCATGTGATGGGTAATAATATACAATTTATTATGACAAATCTGATATTGGACACGGAGTGGTTCTAATGCTAGAGGATCAAGTGGTTTCTTATAACTTCATACAGTTGAGACCACATGAGATGAATTACCCTACAAATGATTTTTTTTAGTGGTACATAACTTCATCTAATGGATATGTTATCTCATGAATTAAGGGTTTATGGTATACATGGACCATAATATCCACATGTACATATTTTCTCAGCAGGACCTAAATATTATGTAGAGGTGGTGGGTCAAGTAACAATTTTTTTTCGACATCGTGATATCATATAAACTACTAAAAGGGAAATCTAATGGTTGATATATTTAGATTAATTAAACCAAAAGAGTATGTCCAAGAGTCTTTATATTCATGGTGGGTTAGGTCCCTCTTTGAGAACATGCCTCAGGTTGTTTAGGAGTCTCATGAATGAGTAGTTGTGAATTTTACATATGTTATAAATGTACTTTTATACCATATCATGACTAATTAGTTATCTAATCAAGAGGGCACAGTTATTATATACAACTTATATGGGGTTGTGACACTATTGGTATAAACTCTTGGAAGTGGGAAATATCTTCCATTTTATTGATGAGTATGGGTTCTTAAGGGATTTCAAAAGAATATAATAATAGAGTATCATCCATCTAGATGGGTGGTACATCTCGGTATGAAAAATATTTATTATTATTGTTTTAGATGGTACCAGTGTTCATTAATGAAGAATAATGTACTGTGATTTGAGGGGATATATTGAAATTGTCAGTAGGTGAAATCAATTCAAACGAGTTCATCTGGGTATTTATACACATTTCTTATTTCTGAGTGGAAATAAGATGATGTCACTATGGATATTTGGAATGGATTTCCAAGGAAACCCCATATTAATGATATTTTTGGGTGATTATGGATTGAGTGATGTTGTTATCCTACTTATTTCTTATCTCGGAGACCTTCCTAGTTGATAATATGAGATGTTTTATGTGTGTGAGGTATTATAGATGCATGTTGTTCCGAGGAGTATCATATTAGATAAGGGTACTTGTATAATATAATGTGTATAGAAGGGTATTCAAAAGGATATATGGTTACAAGAACTATTGAGTAAAGCCCATCATCCTCAAACTAAATTTCAATATGCGATGTCTATTCAGGTTTTTGAGGATATGTCACTGGGAAGTGTTTTGGATTTCATAGTTTTATTAGATCATCATATAAAACTTTTTAATTATTGTAAAATGCCATATTATAGAATAAGATTCATATGGATCCTTTTTCGGTATTTTAGTAATGGTCATTGTGTTTTCATATTATTTATTTGGATGTAGATGATTAATCTCTTTTCGGGGTTACACTCATGTAGGATATGTCATAATAGGATTAGTTGATCAGATTAAAGTTAGTGACTACATAGAGAAATAAAATATCATATGTGGACCATAAGAAAAACCCTCTAGATGTTGTGGTTTCTCATCATGTATTCCTTCAATTTTGCCCAAGGTTTAGAAAACACCATTTCTAGAAATAGTGAATGCTAGAACTCAGGTTTTTCAGGTGATTTGATATACAAGATAGGGTTTATAAAATGGCCTTCTGATTATCCCTTACATAATGATATATTTGAAAGAATGAAGTATTTCACATTTCATATTTTTAAATATGTTATTCCTCCCCTTATCATTTGATATATGTATGAAAAATTTAGTTTTCTGTTAATTTATCACTTGAGGATTATCCTACATGGATTGTTGGATGCGATGTGATTTATCTCTGGGTAATAGAGATTCATTTAATATGAGTGTAGTGGAATTATGCATGAGTTACAGAGTAGGAATGGGGGAAGGAGCTTGATATGACCTCATAGTTTCCATACTTGTTAAAAAAGACCCCATAATCATTCATGGAGAATCTCAAACGTAAGCTAATATATGATGTTGATGTTGTAAGACCCCATTGTTTTTTTGGTATGTCTCTCTTGGAGTTATTCATTAATCTTATATTGGTTGAGTTTTTACTTATCTGTAAATAGTGGTGGCCATGTTACATTATGTATGACTTTTTGTTTTATAAATAATACAATTTTTTTGAAAGGAAACTTGATAAAACAATAAAGGATATATATGGGAAGATGTTTGAGGATTCTATTTGAATTAATTTAGTCTGAGTATAAATGGGACATGTGTTACCAGGGGTTCTCGGTATAATGAAAAGGCGTAAAGGGGTTACATGTTTTTAAATTAATCTAGATTTAAAAATATATTTAAGAAAATTATACTCATTGTAAATTGGTTGCATGATGTACCAATTATACCAACCTCGGTTCACGAACATATTCAGGATGTGAAGTGGATACACATCATGAACTAATTACACAATATTTAATATTCATGGGAATTTAATATTTATTTGAGGATATAGGTTTTTCATTATACCCTTCATAAAATAAATACATGAAATATAAATGAATTATACTGCATGAAATTTCCCATGTGGTATTATAAATTATTGCATGCATGAGTTTGATCTCATTCTATTGTTAATATATTCCTTCTATCAACACTAGAGTATCTTCCTAGTTATTTTGGAGCACCTCTCTTGATTATAGAAATCCCAATTATGCATCTTTTCCCTAAAAAGTAGTTTTTGTTAGGTTTTCCCTTCTCTCCCTTTGTTATCCACGTGTTGTGGTTTAATATCTTGGTTTTGAATGTTTTTGGATTCATCTTGACCAATTGTGTTATAGGATTCCTTTTATGATAATTTTTAATATCATTCTTTTGTAAAATCCTACTAGAAGAAGTGGTTGATCGTTAATTAATGGTATGGTGTCAAAAGCATAACTCAGTGGTTTTATATTTCTCATGTATATTCAATATTTATACTTTTCAAACATATATGATCCTTAACTGATTAAATGATTAATCGTATTATTATTTGGAGTGACATTGGACACAAATTAGTATTGATCTAGGTTGTGCATATAGTTCGGGGGACTAAATCATGGATTAAATGAACTGATTAAATTATTATTCTATGTTTAGAATGACATCGTATTTTGTTTTTTTATTGATATAGATTCACGAGAGCTTAGAGTATTTATTTAGATAAATTTAATGTTATTGGTTATTATGAAATGTTTAATGAAACATGTAATTGAAATTTAAATATTAATTTCCATAATTAAACATTGATCATTACGGCGTGATATTGTTTTATCATAATTTCTATGACATGTGTTGTGTTTTTATATGATGTTATTCTTATATAGGGAATTTGACTAATCTAAATGATGAATTGTTTATGTTGATAATTTTCCATGTAACACATGATGAAAAGATTATAAACATGGATATTCACTTAGGCATTCTGAAATGATTATATACCTGTCTATGACATCAGACATGCTGAAATTATTATATACTAAGCTTTCCCCTGACCCATATTGAAATTCTTATATATCAGCCTTGGCTATGAGGCATGATGAAATTAATATATATTATTATCATACCAAATGGAATTATAAAATTCATATATAGTGGGGGTTGAACATGATTTTTTTATTTATACCTTGGTCATAAGGATTTGGTTGGCATGGTTCTTAGACATACTCAAAGATATAATGACGTATCCCCAAGACATGTTTTGTTATTCCATGGTTACATTGTTATGGATTTCATGGTTGTGAGGCATGCATAGATACTTGTTGACAAGTTTGAAAGTTGAGTTATGTGGTATTAATTTAATTTTTTATTAAATTAATATACATGTCTATTTCATTTTTAAAAGAACTATTTATCAGATTGGTTTTTTTACCATGTGGTGCCGACCAAGTATGTTATACTGACACAATATTCAGGACTCCATTTGGTGCCTATGCATATTTCAAGGATACATGATTGGATAAGAGAATGATACAATGTTATTGAGTGTTTTCTTATTGGATGGTTGAATTTTGGAGAGAGTCTGACATGGGGGTTGGGACCCATGACTTTAGAGTATTTTTATTTAGACTATGTGTATGTTAATTTATATCACATTTAGCAGTAAATTTAGTTACATTATATAATGTAACTATATTATTAATTTATTATTTACTGAATTGTTTTTTGGATTATATTGTTTGTTTTTTATATTTTATATTTCCCATTACAGCTTCACCGTGATATTTATTTATTTATTTTTATTTTATTTTCTATTTTGTTACACTATTACTAGGGTGAATAGTTTCCCAGTATACTTATCACATGCAAGTTACGAGTCAAATACCTCTATAATACGAGGATGGATGTTTGAGGTCTCATATTTGTTCTTTTTACCACGTGAGAGAGTTATGTATCGGTGTACATTACGATGATGAACATAACCATAATTTTTTTCAAAATAAATAATTGAAATTTTGAGTTAAACATATTTGGATAACTTCTAAAAATAATTAATCCTTGAAGAATAATTTCAAATAAACTACAATAACATATACTAAAATCATTAAATATAGCGTTTTTCTTATGTAACATAAATCATAATTGAACCCCAATGTATCTTCTAATCGAATATTTGTAATTTCACAAATCCCTTAATTGTCGTGATATAAAGTAATCACCCTATCAATCATATATGTTATATTGATAATAGTATTTTATAATCCTTAAGTATCAATAACCCTTGGATGGGTTATCTAATACTACATCAATCAGTCCTCAATTAATTCAACATATTTAATTGTTTTAATGATTTTGATCCAAATAAGTCACTCATATCAAAAATTTTACGCATCTACTCCTTTCATAAGAAGTATTCAATAATAACCATGATGAACAGATCTCTCAATCCTTTAATGAATATGGGTCTTTCCACCATTATTCCATCTTAGATATCCAAAATCTTTATTTGAAATAAATTTTTCTTATCAAACTGAGGAATCTCTTCTCCATTACCCTTAATTTATTGGCAGCAATGCTATATATTGTTTACATGATCATTGCTAAAAAAATATAATCACTATCAAATGGGTCATTCTTCCTAAACTAAGGTAAAATTACCATATCATAATAACTACTTATATTTTTATTCCAATCTACATAGCATACATGGGGATGACCAAATCTGTAATCTTAGTTACAAGAAATATCCATTATAGTCCATCTCCTTCTCTCAAAAAGATATATAGATATATGTTGGAGTACTCAATGAACGTTTCCTTACTTTTTTTCATTCATAATAAATGTAAATTACACTATATATTTCACCAAATTTTAATGAAACTAATCTCAAAAACATAAAACAACATGAAATAAATTCATATTTCGGGATATAATACTTACCAATGTATTATGTATCCTTTAGGAATCAAATATGATTAATGTGGTGTATTTAATAAGGATTTTATTTTGTGTATATTATAAAAATATACCTTTTATCACTTGGTTATATGATTCCTCATATAAGAATACTTTCCTTGATAAAATTCTTTTATCTTAAAAAAACACCTCTATAAATTTTCAAGTATACACAATCCCAATATTTACCAAAAACTATTTTATAAGAAAAATGATTTGAAAATTGTTATCAAGAAAAATAATGAATAAATTATCATCAAGATTTTATACTCCCAAAATATATATAGATCCATTATCGTAATAATGTGTGGTAGAAATGTTTTCCACATGGATGTATAATGATGATATAATCTTATAATAGTGACCAAACCCTGCGATCCCCATCACATTAAAAAACCTATTCTAAAAACAATCAAGATCTATTCATCAATCCAATTCTGAATATTTGTCAATGATGTTTTTTTATATTATAATAGTATACATATTCATGTGTACGTTCATTATCCTACGCCCATCTACATGCCATGTTTTTCCAATATGTGCCCTAAATAAATATTGAATCTCACATAATCATAGTGGGAATCTCTCCCACAATATCATGTGTTGATTGAAATAATAGTGTCTCTATGGTATGATGTGTAATTGTATGCTCAGTTTCATGTCTATAATACATTAAACTCTCTAGTGTATATCAATTTCCACCAGTCACCCTATTGTAGCCCACACTAATCTTTGAAAAAAACTAGAAATCCACCTACCTTGTATATGATAAATATCAATGATGGATTCTTTTTGTAAGAACTGCATGTGGATTATTTGTTATTCTAATAGGATAAATAGTAATTCATTAACCATCATTACTAATAATAGTCATGATACCAACATTGGATTCTACCTTTCCACCAATCTCATTTATATCAAATTGTCTTAAATTGGTCTCCCAAAAAGATTAATATGCCCCATTACAATACAAATGAGCTTTATCAATATTTGGAAATTCCATTTTAAATATCCATGTGAGGATATATTTGTATTATTTTATGGTTAAAAGAAAATCATAAACCATTTAATCTATTTACAACCATCAATAATGTTAGTGGTTACCTATTTGACAACATTTTGTTGGGAGATCCATGATCTGGATGAGACCCTATAATAACTACACATTGTGCTGAATTTTTTGTCTAAGTATCATTGATGTAAAATTAATATGATTTTCCAGAATGGAAGATTTCACCAAGGTGGGCCACTATATCATTGTAATGGAAATCACATCAATGTTTTCAAAAATTCCCTATCAAATTATGATTATTTTTATATTACCCTACTCTCCAAAAAAAATTATGTCCATGTTTTTTTACCCAAAATGCCAACCCTAGTTGGTTTCAATTGATTGAATTTAAAAATTCTAATAGATTATAAATCTCACTCACTATGGTGAAATGTATATAAGGAATAATGGAAAAATATTGAGTCACTAATCAATAGACATTCCCCTAAAATGACCTAAAAAAAATCGAGCAATCATATTATAAAAATATATATACCATGTTTGGTTTAAATCCAATGGGTGAAGGATAATCATTTTAATTATTTAGAAAAAATATGAATATATTAGGGGAAAAAATTCCACCCCAAATAAAATATTTCAATGATATATTTGATGTGGGTCTAGTAAATTTATATATAACTCTCTTCATTACCATATAATCAAGGCTTATGTGAATTATATGAATCACATTGAGTATTAAATTTGGGGTACTCAAACCTATATCAATATTGGAACGTTTTTATCAAATAACCATTCATATATATCATTAAAATATGTCATGCAATTCCATTTCAGCTCCATGTTGTTAAACGTCAACAGTTATGACACATCACATAAGTTATAGCACATCGATACTAATATGAGGTACCATTTATATTAGAAAAATATTTTCCCTCTATGTAGAATAACATCATTAGAAATAAAACATCACCCAATTGTATCCCATAAATACCCTTATAGATTCACATGTTCAAGAATAAATAAATTTCACATCCATGTTGACTAATATCTATTATGGACACACTACTCTCATGTTTGCTTCCATAGAAACACATATCAGTTCACATGACCATGTTGAAAACCATTTCACTACCATATCTAACTACATCAACAATGATTAAATAGTTATGAAATGTAAGCTCATTAATACACATATGATATGAAATTTTTAAAATGTTTTCTATATAAATTTCAATTAGAAGAACTTTAATGATGATAAAACAATTCACATCTCCTGTCATGTCAATAACTATAGCAGTGTATAGGTCTCTAGAAAATAATTTTATATCCCATGTTGACAAACCACATTGGTGATGACATAGTTGTACAATGTAATTCTATCAATTCACATATGAGTTCAAATATACATGAGAAAATTCCTTTCACATCCCCATTAAAAAAAACACAATGGTGATAACCTAGTATTCTTTACAAGGATCTTTATTATATTTATGAATACAGAATTTCATGTTGAAATCCATTTAAATTTCTAAAATTATAACCTTCATGATCATGATAGATCATCTTAGTTTCTGTTAATAAATATCAACTATGAGGTATATATTCTGGTGGAAATTCATTTTAATTCTATATAGAATATCCTCAGTGGATATAATAGAGAACACAAATCCTATCATATCAATGTCAATATAAGGGATCATTCATATATGGAAATCAATTTAAAATCAAAACGGAATAAGTATAAAGAGTGTAATACATATCACAATTTTGATCTTCTATAACATATTTGAGTGCACATGTATTAGAGGATATCTTTTTATAGTCGTCTTATATAATTAGGTATAATTATTTTCAATATTCATTCCATTCAAAAAATGTTTATGATTTTATTTTATTACAAGTTTTTCATAAGAGGGATTTAAATTAGTTGATGTCTCCCCACTCTATTAATGGTAACCCTAACGTCTCTATAGGTATGTGATTCCTATAAACATTCTCATATTACCCATGTTTTTTGTATTATGGTTTCAATTATACCATATAATCCTATACATTTACTCATATTTTTTATGAGTTAACTATGTGGTTCTCTTTTCATTTGTTTCTTATTTTCTTGTTTGTATCATTTAATTTTTACATTATTTAGTTCATTAGTTTTATTGAAAATTGTTTTTATGTGTATTATTTTACATCCTCTACTAACCATATAAAATAATTCTTTGTGTATGACTATTTCCTGAATGTTGTTATTTGTTCACTTCTATGTTGTTTGGGACTGTAGTTGTCAAAATGTATTTAGGATCATTTTTTGAGTTAAATTTTTTATGTTTTTGTTTTTTACCTTTTGATTCCAAGGAATTTATTTTAAATTCGTATTCTCAATTGATTACATCACTGTCCATTCTATGATCTTGCAACTAGAGATAATGTATGGTATCCCCTCTTTTGTTAGTGTGTTTTTACTCAAGGTGGGTTTGGGATTTTCATTGATATTTATGTGATGATTGAATTAAAGGGTTTTTTTTGAAATAATTATCTAGTTTCATCCCATTTTATGATACATCCATTGGATTTGGGGTATAAATATTTTATTTCAATAACTAATGAACCTAATGGTATATTTTTGAATTTAATTACTAGATTAATGAATAATATAATCAGTGGATGATCATTTACTCTATTTAGAATTTAAGGATATGGTCATGTGTGTATAAAGGATTTTTTATTAGAGGTCTTAGTATTATATAGAGGAATTATACTACATCATGTTATATCTTTATATTAGGTTATGGAATTAAATTTACTTTATCATGTAGTGTTCCTATGATGGTTTCCATGTTTTTTTGGAGATTATGTTTTCTGTTTTTGATCCAGCATCATTTGTGCTTTTTAATGGTAAGGTGGATATGATAATAAGATTTGGGAAATTATTTTCGATCATATTTTGTGGAACATTTATTGAGAAATATCATAAATATTTTATATTTTAGAAACAAGTAATGTTTTATATTTTAAACTCATAACTAATTTTTTAAATTATTTTGATGTCTCCGTTTTTATAGTGGGATTTTTAAATGTGATGGTTGGGTGTTGTATAGTTCCAAAATATCCTAAATTGGATTAATTTATTGAAAAATGTATCGTATGGTTTTAAAAAATTATCTTAATCTATTAATTGGGGTGAATAGAGGATGTTACATGAGAATAATGGAGATTTGTATTAATATTTAATGTATGATGTAATTATCATTACGAAGCTTCATGAAAAAAATGATGATACAAGATTCTTGGCTTATAAAAAACATAGATTCTACCTCCGAATAAGTATATATAATGATATCATATAATGACCTCCACTGATGGTCAAATCATTACCGTTAATCTTTTTATAAGCTATTATATTGAAATGAAAGATGGTCAAGTGGGAAATGTGTATATTCTTAATTAAAAAACATTAGAGATATGGAATAATTATATAAATTATTAACCAATCATAATCAATTATGTTAGTTAGAATATTAAAATAAAATAGATTTCACAATAATGTTTTCTATATTTGTTTGATATAAAGAGGGCCGAGTCTACTCATATACCTATCTACATAGAGAGTGATTCATTGGGAACTAATATGATTTGTAAGGGGAATTATAACTTGAATATGATATTCTATATCTAGAAGAATAAATACAAAAAAACAGAACATTTTTATTTTGATCCATTTTTTAATTACAAACTAAACTTTAGATACCAATAGCCATAATCCAATAGGATTTCACATTAGAATCGGGGAGTCACATCACCAAAATAGAAAATTTTATATGTGAACAAAATATAGAAAATGGAAACTATATTCATATATGGGATCATGTGTTACATAATAAAGGTGCATAAATAATATATATAGAAGAATAATAAAACATAGGTACATGTTTTTATTGGTTTAATCAGATTGATTATCTCGTTAAGGTAGTATATGATTTTTAAACATGAGACATCTTCATGGAGTACGAATAAAATTCCATCATATGCATAACATACACAAAACATTCTTGTAGAACACATGAATAGTTCCAAAAAATTTAACATAAAATTATTAGGGAAATCGTGTAATAAGTGTCACATGATTAATCTGTAAAATTCCAACCACTCAGATAATAAATCATGTTTTCCATTCAAAAATGATACAAAATAACAAAATTGATTAATATTAATAAAATTAAATATTGAAAATGATAATATTTGATTATTAGAAATATATATAAAAGGGATATATTAACATTTCAAAACAAATTATCATATCACGATCGAAATTTATAACAATGGTGCTATTTAAAAACATTGAAATCATCACGAGAATATAATTAAAATATTTTTATTACTATATTTTAATGAATGATCTCATTTGTATAGTGTTTTTAAATTTAAAATAAATAATTGTAATGTATTCCACATAAATGATAAATTTAATATCGAGAAAAATTCCAAACATAATAACAAAGAATCAAAAATATTTTTAAAAAATTGAATGGGTTTAATATCAACTAAAATTAATTTTTACTGAATATAATGAATGAATATAACATAAAATAATAAATATTATTTTTTTTTATTTCAAGATTTTTCTTTTATATGTGAAAATACAACACCATTTTATATTCTTAAAATGATGTTTAAATAAATGTAAAAAATTATACTAGTTTCTAAAAATTAAATATAAAATTATAATGTCATTATAGATATTTAAATATTTTAAATGAAAATTTAGAAAATCTAAATATGATATAATATGTAATATAAGAGAAAATTTCCATATTTTAAAAAACACGTAAAATTTCATAAAATACTTTAGGCAAAATAACATAGTTATTTTAATTTCATCAATATTAATTTATATATCAAAACCAAACCACATTAGAAATTAGTGATTCACATAAGTGAGTCAATGTAACACAAATCAATTATGTTATTGACATATATGACTTTTTTAATTCTATAGATACCTTGTCTTAGATAAATATAGACATCAAATAGTAATAATAAAATGTATAAATATCTTATCTTCCAATAATATTATATTTATATAACATCATTAGGTTTCTAAATAATGATAAATTTATTTAATCATAAATTTATAGGTCATTCTATTATTAAAAAATATATGAAAAATAGTTCTGAAAAACTGCATAATTTAGACAAAAATATATGGTTTTTTGTAAAATAATTTAACACATGATAGATATGTATTGATATATTTGTTTCTTATAATTAAACACTGATAATATTCTGGTATATCCATATCAACAAGTATCCCTTAGTTTTTAGTTTTTTATTCAGTTTTTTCTTCAAAATACATAAGACAACTAAATATGGATAATTAGATATGTGATTAAAAAATCATCTACAAGGAATAACAATCAGGTATTTGATGAGAAATGAATTTTATTTATAAAAAATATATAAAGATAAAAATGACTTATTTAATCTAGATACTCTTTAATCCACTTTTATAACATGTTATGACAAATCAAATCATAAAATCACATTATATGTTTTTCAATGGATAAAAACATATAATAAAATTTATACACACCAAATTTAAAAAATAATAATGCTAATGAGAAAATTTAGTATTATATAATAAGATATATTTATAATAAAAAATAAGTGTATTTATAAATATACTTATAAAACACATTGTTAGGAATATTTTAATTTTAAAAATATAAACTATTAATACTATAATATTTGACAATTAAACTTTAATATTATCAAAACATTCCACTTTTAATAAATTACCAAATTGAATATTATTTTTAAAATATTCTTCATATTTTTAGACTTTATTATAATAGAATATATCATTTACAAAATAATATATATGTAATAAAAGTAAATAATATTTTTTAAAAGTAATTTAAAAGATTTCTTGTGGAAATTATATTTTATTAAACATTGAATGATCTATCAGTTTACTATAAATTTCTGGAAGATGATTTTAATTTAGATGAAATTAGCAAATAATGTCTCCTATTGTGAAATAGCATGGAATAAAATAAATTTCCATGATAATAGTCTTATTTTGAGAGTGTTTTAAAGGGGGTTTGGAAATATGATAGATAAGTAATTAACATAATAAATAGGTATTATTTCCAAATTTATCCAAAAACTCATAATTTATTAATCAAAATTTAATTAGGAAAACATGATTTAAAATAAGTGTGTTAATTCAAGAAATTGATATGTAAATGTAATTTTTCTTTCCATAACACATGAAACTAATTCTTTATCCTAAAATTGATACATAGATAAATCACTTTCTTGTCAATTTGAAAATTTCTAAAATCAGGGTTACTAAAAATAATTTAATCAAAATAATTTTTATATAATATTATAATTCATAATTATTATTTGAATAAAAATATATACTAATATGTTTAATATATATAATTTGATATTCCAAGGGGTTATATTGAAATATAACAAATTATAAAACACTAAAAATTTAATCAGATATAGAAACAAATATATATATATAGAATTTATAATAATAAATTTTAAAATTTTTACAGTTTATAGATTTTCTAAAAACAATGATATATTATTTACAAACAAACAAAAATAAGTTCATTATATGTTTTATAAAAAATAGACAAAAAAACCTAACTATGTATTCAACATAATGAAATCGACTCAAGAAAATAATATCATTTCACAGATTAATTTGAAGACATAAAAATAATTTTATTTCACAAATAAAGATCATATAATTTTAAATATCCATCAAAATTATAAAAACCAATAAAATAAAGTCATGTAAGGACCCGAAAATAATATCATCAATACTAATTTGGATAATTATAATATAATTTTAACTTAATTTGGTAAAGAATGTTGGATCTTATTTATTATTTTTAAAATAGTTTTTCAATAAAACAATTTATGTCTATGATACCAGGTATTACGTACATGTTTAAAACCACATAATGATTCTGAAAATTTAAAAAATATTTAGGGTACTTTTTTTATAAGCAATACATGGGAGGTTGAGAAAAAAAACAACTTTTGATATTAAACCATTTAAATATGAACTAACAATATCATTTGATGTAACATAAATCCATGAAAAGTACTAGTAGAGATTAGAACATTAATAGTTTATATATGTAAAACACATGTAAAATAATTATCAAATTCATTTCCATATTCTTGAAAATATCCTTGAATAATAAATCTTGCTTCATTATTAACAATATGGAATGATTTATTCATTCATTATTTAAAAATAAATTTATTTACCATAACATGAATATATATAGGGTGTCTAAATAATTTCCAAACATTACATCATAAAAATTTATAATGTCCATAATCCATTGTAATAATTGAATAAATATCCTTAAAAACATCTAAAATATTATTAGGCACCAAATGTGAAGCAAAATCATAACCAATAATTAATTTTAAATTAGATCCACATATTTGAAAAAAATAAAAACTTTTACTAGTTATAATTTCAATATGATGATATTCATTAATTATCCAAGATATTTGATCTATTGGAGAATAAATTTCCCCCCTCAATGTAAAATTTTTTAGGATTATTTACACCCCAAAAATGAAAATCCCCAAAATAATTTTTTATATTTTCCCAATAGGACATCGATACATCAAAATATTAAATAAACATCACTTGAAGAGATATAAAAATTAATTTTATTCTTATTATAAAATATATAACAATTAATTATTAATGTGTAACAAAGAAATATACCATAAAAAAATTAGCATAAATAATTTATGAATTTTTTTCATATTCAATAGAAAAAAATTTCCAAAAATTAATTTTAAATTATAAACCATTTGTTTTTTACCATTACACAATTCATAAGTAATTTTCACTAAAAAGGATATGTAATTAACTAAATACAAAACATAATAAGAAGTATTTAAAAATTCAAGAATAATTTTTTTGGAAACTACATTCATTAATAATTCTACAAGAATTCTCTTGAATAGTTATATTTTTGTTTGAACAACGTCAATTTTTGTTGTTGTTCTATACCTATAAAAATTATGATTATAACTATTTTTTCAGAAAAAAAATCATAAGTTAAAAAAAATTCAACTCAGTTATCATTTTTAATAAAAACATTTAATAATTTTTTTTGAAATATCTTACAAAATCAATAAATTTATGTATTTTTCTGTTCTCATGAGACATTAAATAAACGCGGGAAAATATACTAAAATCAACAACAATTTAAAAAATAATAATTCTAAACAACCTATAATTACTCATTGTAATAAATAAAACATTTATTAACAATTCCTGGAGTGTATAAGTAGAGAAACTATTTTTATATGTGATTGATTCCTTGTACGGGTAACCTTTTTTGAAAAAATCATTAAAAAATATTTTCTTAAGTATAACATGGTAGAATATCGTCCTCCCTGATAGAAATTTTTTTCATTTTAAATTGAGAATTTACATTAATTAAATTATATGTAAATCACATGTTTTTATAATATTTATACACTATACATTTTGATTATATTTATTAGAGGATTTAATAGCATAAAAATTATCATTTATATTAGAATATAATAATTTTTTTAAATAAAAACAAAATATTTATTATATTTAAATTTAAGATGCATGCGATCATCACATTATATTTAAATAATAATTTTTCTATCTTTAAAACCTTCAACCTAAAAAAACTAAGATATCATTAGAAATTCATTCTTCACCACAGAACGTAACATTACCTTTATTTATAGTTCTACAAGTGGTAGTTTATCAATGAACTTTTTTTATTTGATAAAACAATCATTAGGTAGAAATTAATGTGATAGAATTGTCCACTATATATGTTATATCAATCCTTAATATTCATATGAAACCTATAATAATATTACATATTATAAAGAGTGTAATTTCAGTACCCATGCTATTATTGATCTAACTGGGTTAGTAATTGAATCCATAAGTACCAAAAAATATTTTATCTTTTTTTATATGGTATATTATAAGATAAAATTTTAGATATAAAATAAAAATTATATCCAAAATATACTGTAAATCTAAGTCAAAATTAATTTTCCATGTGTCCTTATGTAATACAAATAATGCGTGTCACAGAATAAAAAATTACATTATAATTTTTCACAATTGTAGTCTTGAATATCATAGTAATCTATGGAATATAAAAAATGTTAATTTTTTCTTAATATTTTTTATCATAATTAGAGATTGTTGAATTTTTACATTCATTATTAAAATTAGATAAAAACACTTTTAATATTATAACATCATTTCAATTATTAGGATTTCACTTTTTAATAGACACAAGTATATTTAAATTATTACCTTTATAACTTGAAGATGGATTTCTTATTTCATCCTCAAGAGAAAAATTATTGCAATTAAATTTCATTTATTGATTTAAAGTGGAATTATTTTTTTCCTTTTACATATTTTTCCAATTCACAAAATCTAAAAAAATAAGGAAATTTTTTATTTGGTTATAATACTCACAAAATATATTACCAGAACTATACAAATAATTAATATATTCTTAATCATTTAATTACTCATGTGTATTTTTATTTATTAAAAATTGATTATCTAATTATTTTACACTTGCATATTCATCACTTTAATAAAATTCTTCATTATAACTTCATCATGCATGATTACTATGTTTAAAATAATTATCGTATTTTATATATCTCTCTTAATTATTCATCATTGGATAGTTAGTAATAATATATAACTTTTATTAAATTCATAAAATCTTTCATCTCATCCACATGTAGTAAAACTTTCTTTTATATTTATCTTTTTTTATTTCCTTACATATAAACTTCTAAAATAATTCTTTTACTTAGTTAATTTATAAATTAATTTGATTATATTTATAAGTACATATTTTCAATATTAATGTACCATAGAATATTCTCTATTTCAAGTTCATATTGAAGAAGTGATCTAATGAATTCATTGAATTTGTATTCTTTGGAATTCATAATTTTTTATATCGCAATTTTATTTTCATTTCAATTAATTGGGATTTCTAATAAGAATATTTAAATATTTGTGTGGATATGTAATATTTATATTAAAATATTTATTTCATTCCCAATGCTTGTGACAACTTAGAACAGTTGATTTCATTTTTTATCTTCACCTATCATGAAGTATTTGTAATTATCTTGAAGCATGTTGAGTTGGGTTATTATCAGCTTGTTTGATTCATGGTGAGTAATTTATTTAATATTCCATTCAACATCTGTTATCTTCCATGTAAAAAACATGACTAAACTTACTTTTTTAAAAAGAAAATTATAATATAATATCAACATATTTTTAAAATATATAAAATAGCATAAATTCATATAATGGTGTCTGGTTAAATTGATGGTATCATTTATAGATCTTCCATCACCAGACAGTGTTTTATGATTCGTAGTTTGAGGTTCAAATCCATTCTGTATTTCTAGTAACCATAGTTTTTTACATCAATGTGATCTGGTTTCTGAGAAATCCATTCATTGTAACGATCCATTAATATCATATAATTGATATTTTTCTTAGGCAATGTGGTCAAGGTAACATTATCCAAGTAAAATATAAATGTTATCCTTTATATTATGTTTATATAATTTATAAAAGGAACAAAATATGATACCAATTTTTGGAATCCTTAAATTGATAACATCTCCAACCTAAAAATTCATAAATGGAAAACACTTTGATATCGATTTATATGTCAGATAATTTAATTGAATAATTTTTTTAGGATGGTGAGTAATATAAATTTAAAAAAAATATATTAGTGTATTTATTATATAAATTAATTATCAATGTTAATTAATTAAATTAATTATGAATATAATTTATGAGATAGAATGAAAGGAATTTTCTTGTGTAGTTTAATCAAATATTAGACTACTAAACTGTTATACACCTATATTCATATGATATAGGTGAGGTAATAATAATGGTTTTAAAGGTAATCATAACACTATTATAAACTATTTTTTCAATGGGATGAACAACCAATCCATATGAATTTTTATGGAGATTCACAACCCAATTCAAACCATGCATTATATACAACGAGTCAAAATATAAGAACTCATAACATTATAATCCCAGAGTCATAAGCTGAAAATAATGGATGATTTTCTTGGAAAAGAGCCCAAATAAATTTTAGAACATGTGAGAGATGGTAAAAAGTTTTACCAACTCAATCCTGAAGAATACAATATAATAAAAAATAATAAAAAATATGTTATAGTTATTTTATGCTTGATCAAATTAACTATATCATTGTGGTAGTATAATAAGTCAACTATTATTTCTCTAAGCCATTTTGATATCATCTAGTTATAGTGATAAATTTTCAATACATAAACAATGTACTAAAATCATTAATAAACCAAACCACAAAACCTCACATTTTATAACATAAAAATAGTGATGGTTCTCCGGGAAGAATTTAATAATGAGTATTTTATAAATTTAAAACACCATAGATAAAAAATATCTATTCCCTTTTTAAAAAGGAACAACATATCACAATATACCAATGTTTTTAAAATATAAAATTCAAAAAGTATAATATCTGATTATCAAAAAGAGAGAGAAAAGGGAGAAATTATAATTTTAAAAATATCACTCAACTAAGGATTGAAATTTAAAAAACATAATTCTAATTGAAGAAACATTTTAATCAAAACATGTATATGTTTTCTATATTTTCATAATATCATTTCAAAATAATATCCTATGAAAATTGAAAGTCACAGTTTGAAATATGTAATTTAAAATAATTCTTTTGAAAAGATTAAATAAACTGGTAAAGTTTTTAAAAACATAATAACACCATTTTAAAAATTTTGAATTAAATTTTACTGAGTTTAATATAATATCAAATTAATTTAGAAAAAATATATTTGATGAAAGGAACATATAATAATGATTTTTTTTGAGTTTCAAGATGTATGTTCCATGCCTGAAAACATTACACCATTTGATCATAATACTAATATGTATCAGATAATGAAAAATACCTCATATTGGATCTAAATAATTAATATTTTCTTTAAATTAATTATAATAATATAAATATTTTCAATTTACAAATATAATATCAAAATTTGAAACATAACATAAAAATGATAATGTTTCGTGGTTTTAGAATAATAAATATAATTTTAAAATAAACATAAGAAAATTCAAATAGGTGTTTTTCATTTATATATTTTCATCTATGTATATGAAAATAAAAAATTATGGAAATTTATTATTTGAAAAGAGATTTAGGTGATTCACATACGTAAATCAGCATTACAAATTCATAGAAGTAATTCAAGTATCTTAATTTCAAAAATCTGAATACATATTAACATATCAAATTTATGATCTAAAATCCATATAAAATATATGAAAATATATGGGTCTAGTTAAATTATACTTATCAAATTTTTATATATTTGCAAATAATTAAAAATAACCTTAGTCACATATTTATATCCAATGATATGACTAAATATATAACCATGATAGTTAAGAAAAACAACTTATCTTCTACTGGAAGAATAGAGTAACATATATGAAATTTATGAAATGATATTGAATGAATTCAATATTTATTTCTTCAAATTATATGTTAATAAATTTAATATCTATAAAATAATATAAAATAAAACTAAATGTTTTTTTGATGTCCCATTTTATGGACGAAATACCTAAGGCAACCAAATAGGTAAAATTAGCTATATAGTTAACAAATTGGTTACATGGATGACAAATCATATCTATGGTGAATAGTTAAAATCATGTACTAATTAGATTTTAAATATAAAAACGTTTTATTTATACTAGGAAGTCATAAATAATCATATATAACATGGTTTGTTCACTCAAATTATGAAATCCCAATTTATGTTAAGAAAATATAAAAATGACCTATCCAAAGTTTATTATACTGATGAAAAACATAATAATTATAATAAGTATATATAATAATATATAATAAAATATATTTATAACTAAATATATTTTTTAAAAAAAATAAATTATTATAAATTATTATTGTGATGAATATTTTAATATTTAAAAAATATATTATTTAACCTAAATAATTAGAAAAAAAACATCCATGTTATAACAGATGCACATGTAGAGAGATCATTCTAAAGAATATATAGCTTTATATTTTCATCCTTCATAGTATATTCAATCTATTATACCCATGAATTTTGATTACATCATTTACCTTTGAATCATCATATAATTCTTAATTTCTTCCAATTTTTATTAAAAAACCTCAGATTCCCGGCAAACATAGTCTACCAGGGTTTTTTCCACATCCACCTAATGCCAAAACAATAAATTCACACCCACAAGAAATGAAACACTAGGTATTTTATTAATTATAACTGTAAAATAGTTAATAATAATGGGTGAAAATATATTGCATGAATTTGGAACTAGTACATGAAAAATGTACCATTTCACTGACATGGATAGATGGATTATCCTCTAATAGTATCCTCATAGTACTATAGGTTTGGATCCAAGTTTAATTAAATCCTCAAGTAAAATAATATATATATGAGAAGGAATTTTAGTCCAATGAACTCATAGGTTAGTGTATCCCCAATCATTTTAAATGAATATAATTATTTTTTATATCATAAAAAACTCAATACAAATCATAGACAAGAAATTAACACATTGAGAATTTATGATATAATAATTTTAAATGAATATAATATCAATAATAGTTTGTGTGATATAATGTTGGTATTTTTCATGTACTCCATGATCCATTTTTATTCATTCTTTATTCGAGGATTGTCCGTGGTTTTTTATGTTAGAATAATGAATTTTTCATAATTTTATTTGACGTTCATGGTTGGTGCATGGTTTTCCCAAATCGTGCACCCACCTTGTGAAAGCCATGAATGACAGGAAATTAGAGGTTTTCATTGTTGGATAATGATTGTAATAAATATGAATCCACATAGTAGAAACCTTGCACCCTCAAATAGAGAGTTTTTGTTAGGGTGTATAAATTAGTTAACTATTCAACCATGTAAAAATAACCTTGTGGATGATACATTTTTTGTAGAGACCCTAAGCTTGACTTACATGGACATTACATCACATTTGCATAATACTTAGTACATAACAAAAACACACACACAATGATCGTAATAGTTTAGTGTCTTTGGAAACTCAGAACGTAATCTTCTAATCGTGGTGAAAGATCTTTAATATCTCCCATAAAGATCTTCCCTTTTTTTACCTAAAACCTTTCTTTATATCCTGGGGAAAAGAAAACATAAAAGGGTGAGCTCAAATTCTCAGTAAGGGTAAACAAACGAAAAAAAATCAATCACATCATATTCATAAGAACATAACTTTTGGAAATCTTAACCTGCAAAAGAGAGCATAATTTCATAACATGGGATAAATCATAGTAGTGAAATAAAATCCCAATAATCATAACTTAAAACATGAAACTTTGTGGAATACACACATAATCATAGATAATAATTTCTTATTAGTCAAGACTCATTTCCAAGACTATCTTAGTGGACAATGTCCCTTTCTGAACCGAGTCACCCTCGTTTCAGTCCTGTTTCACTAAACCGGTATAACCTACCATTCCAGCCATGTCTATCTCATGAGATATAAAATCTTTACCCAATGCATTGGAGGGAGATATAGGTCTCACCCATCTCATAATGATACCATTCTTATGTGTGCCACAAAATCATAAACCATACATCATTTCATAACCCATGAAATAAAAATGGGGATCTTAAACATCATGACATCATAAAACAATTCATATAAGATAAAGGAATTCATAAAAATATTTCCATCACAACATAATAAAATCAATGTAATAATAGGGATAAAAACAGAACCCTTTATTATCTTAGATGGAAAATAATTTTGATAAAACACTTGAACTCCATTCTTGAGGAAAATATCCTTTCTGCTTCAAAAACACTTTTCATTTCATAACATGTCATACGACTTTAAAATAAAAGTAGTTGATTAAAAATAAACTTGAAAACTTGTAAAGGAAGCTTCTTGGAAATAATGTTTTAAAAATCCATTCATGCCGTATAAGTTAAAAAAACATTCTTCGTACTTTTGTCGGAAAAGTCAAAAAGTACCTCATACGAGAAACAACAAAAGATTCCTTTCATATCTTTTACTAAAAACTCACCAAAGGGTAAAATAGGTTTAAAAAAATTTTAGGTGGATGAAATAAATATTACATATTGAGGAAACATGGATGTCGATGATAAAATACACCCCAGTAAACACCAATGTATAAACAATCTCGGATAAAAATGAGATTGTGATATTTCCCTTACCTTAGTTCCGATATGCTTCGTAAGTGTCTGAAACTCCTGTATAATGATTTAAATAATGTTATTTACTTATTACGGAATCATATTCATTGTTATGATATCATATATGGTTCACTTATGACTTTATATTACCCGTTCTTTTGTAAATTCCATGTTAAAGGGTGTTTTGGGTAAAATTGTTTCATTTGTTGTTCGTGTTTTGACTTGTAATTATTCATATGATTACTTAGATCATGATTACTTAATTCCATAACATAAAACATGATTTATATATATATATATATTCAGGATATACATATATATAATAAATCATTAAATGGAAAGAAATACACCGTTCATGGAGACGGTAGTCCGTACATACGCATGAACGTTGTTTTCGTTTCCTTATTGAATTGAATGGAATTAAGTAGATGACATAAATATAAATAAATACAGTATCATTATTATATCATATATTTCATTAGTACTTACTATATATACTTTATTCTCATTCATGAATGGTTAATCATTGAGAATGAATCTCATCACGTCGTGGAGACGGTAGTCCGTACGTACGCACGAGCGATGATGTCTTTCCCATGGTCATGGAATTGTGTTGAAGTGTATGTATACTATTTCAGTATCAATATAACTTTATAATAATAATATATAGTTACTCATTACACCATTATACCCATCCAATTAAGGTGGTGGCGGAAAATAGATTACACCATGGCGTGGAGACGGTATTCCGTACGTACGCACGCGCGGTGATTTCCTTTTTCCGTAGGATGGATAAAAGGTTAATTAGAGTTGTTTTATATTTATAATAACATATCAGTATATAAGAAATACTGATTTTATTACTTTATCATGAAACAACTAAAGAAGAAGAAGTTGAAGAAGAAAGAAATTGAAAACGATCGGTAATGGATATTACCTCTTTTTGACGAGCCTTTTCTTAACCTCCACTTAAAGAACTAAGGATGGTCTCTGAAGAAGACCAGGACCTCTAGGATGATACTAGGGATGTGTAGAAGAGATTTTTCCAGGTTTGGCCGACCATGAAGGCTCAAAGTTGTGTGAGGAAGAGAGAGAGGAGGTGCCCTCTTCTAAGGGAGGAGAGGGGCATCTTAGGAAAATCTCAAAATATTATTTTAGATTAAGGTCAAATTCGGTTTATAATGGTTCCAAATGGTCTTATTTCGAAGATAAAGTGGGTATGGGTCAAAATACTCTCATCTAATAGGATTTAGAAAAGTTTAGGTTATTATTTTAACCTTATCAATTATATTTAACTATAAGTTAAATAATTTAACTTTTACCGTGTCTTTTTGTTTTCTTACACTATATGGTTAATAAACATACTATATCAAGCCAAAAAAACCCCAAGTTGTTTATTATTAATATATATAACCTTATCTAAGTCATTTGGCCTATCCTTAGATTTTTAGGAATAAAACAAAAATTAATAATATAATATTTGTTTTAAAAACTATTTTATGTCAATTTTTACACTATTTAGTAATTGATTTTTGTGAAAATCATAACAGAATGATAAGTTCGAAAAAAGTTAATTAAATCAATAATAACATGTCATATTAACCTAGAAAATTAGGCTAATTCATAAAAAGTCTCAAATTTTATTTATTTGGGTATTTATAACATCAATTATGTCAATATTTCATTAATAAGATAATTACTGCATCATCGTTGTGTCATAAATAAATTAAATTATTTAATGTCTAAAAATTAGAAATAAAATACCATTATGTAGGAAATATTTTTAGATTTCTAATTAACATTTATAGTCGAAATTATCTTATGTATAACCCAATATTAAAAATGTTTTATTAATTAAACTTTGATTTTAACTCTTTTAACTCTTCTTTGAATTAAATAATAATAAATGTCCTAATCTAATTCAAGTGGGCCTAAATGGTCATATTTTATTCCTAAGTTTGTTTTTGGTCGAATTACACTTATTAAATAGAATTAGGACATGTGTTACGGTAATAATAATATCATTTTTACCCTTAATTACCCTATTTGCTTTTAACCGTGGTAAATAAAAGTAAAAAGTTACTATTCACCAAAAATTATTTTAATCTCATTGAACCACATTTTACTTACTGACATCAACCGGGTCTCTCGGATTTTTGAAATTCCACTCACAGAAGCGGTAAAATTATGTTTTATGAACAATTCAGTTTTTTTAACTACCACTTAGTGGTTTCACTATTCATCAAAAATTGAAAGTTTTCAGAAAAATACCAAAAATTAGGCCTAAGCTATATTTGATATTATGAACTCAAAAATGATTTCTATTTTACCAAATTAAAAACATATCAGTTGCATTAACTAATTTAAAAATTAATTCCCGTCGTCAAAACAAATAGCGTGTTTTTAAGAGATAATAACTATCAAAAGATTGAAACTTGTTTATAACTGGTTTAAATGTAGAATTACATCCAATGACCAACATTGTATTAAATTCTAAAAATATATTCTAAATATACTTTAAAACCACTCAAATTAACAATTTATCAGTATTAATTATTTCTATTAAAAATGTTGTTTTTAATTAAAATTTAGTAATTTTCACTATTCAATAGAATATGAAAGTTATCCGAAAAGTACCAAAATTTCACCTTAGGCTTTCTTCGATACTCCGAATCCAAAAATGAAGTCCATTTTGAGAGATAAAATTTCTAAAATTTTAAAAGGTGGTTATTACTATTCATAATGGCTAGTTTTAATAATATTATAATAATATATCGTTGTATAGTGAAACTCGGTATTGCGTACTACACACGCTATCGAGGAAGGTCGTGATTGCGTGTAATACAAGGCAAGTCAAGGATGTGTGTTGAGCAAGCTCCTTTTTGTGTAGCATACAACACAAGACATTAATGAAATTAAAAATAATATTTTTCATAAAATCTCGGGGTGTTACATTCTACCCCCCTTAAAATGAATTTCGCCCTCGAAATTCATCGGGGTTATAAATGTTTTACTATTCGAAAGTTTATTCAATCAAAACCCACATCGTAAAAAGGAATATCAAAACCAATCTTTGAAAAAAAAAGTATAAAACGTAACAGTTACTCAAATAAACTAATCACTGGGTTTCCACATAGGTGAAAATATGGATATGGAAGAGAAATCTAACCATCATGTTCTGATGGAGAGTGGTAGAGAACATGTCTATTGAAAAGCCAACAATCACAAAGCCATAAATTTGTGACGATCTAAGGTACCATCCGATTCATTAGATATAAGATCACTAGGACCACATTTTTGGTTTTCAAGATCATTTCCCTAAAGTTGATGAAATTGGAATTAGAAGAAATACTTTCGTGATTTTGGTATAGTCTCACTATTTGTCGTTCTTTGGACAATTTCCACTTCATCTCTTAAAGAAATGAACTTGAATTTGTCATTCGTGATGTGTTAGCAGATCATGTGATAGAATGATGGGTCATTCCATCTGTCTCAATCAAAAGGTTAGAAAAGTTATCAAAAAATACATAAGTCCATCTATAGTGAGATTAATCATATATGGTTCCTAAAATGGACTTTATACTTCATATATCATACTGCTTAATATAATAAAACTAGTTTCTACTAAACAGGGACTTCCTGTAGGCCAGTGGTAGGCGATAAAGGCCAGTCGCACTTCGGTTGTGGGTTCGATTTCCACAGCCTTGTCCGACGCGATGGGCTGTCACCCGTCCTACAGGTTGTCCTTTTTCTAAAACTATATTACTATAATATCGAAAAAATTTCTATCCTTAAACAATACTAACTTATGTCCAACATAATACATTCCAATATTTAGGCTTATCCATAATACTGCAGTCCACTCTCATAACATAGTGAAAATGATTACCAGAGATTTAATACCATCGTTGATCCCCATATAACATAAGATATGTTTTGTTGGTCACATTCCAAACATTCAAAGTCCTTAATCATATATTCTCTTGAATACCCATTGAAACATAGTGAAAACATGAATGCAGTTAAAAGTTAACACTTTCCACATATCAAAATCCTCAAAATTCTATATACTCAAACCATGATATCACTTAGTCCTTATATCAATCATGAGCTCATGAATACTGTTAAATATTTCATTTTCTCATTTTCCCTTCATTATGCGCATAATATCTCAATCACTTTGAATACCACATTAGACCAATACATAAATATTCCAATACTTTATGATACCACATTATTTTGGAATCCCATTACATAAACACTTAATCATTCCACCACATCGTTGTTATATTAAACATCGCCAATAGTGATTGCATGTGACTTACCTTTGTCCTTTGCCTTCAGTGGTTGCTCATGTTGATCATCACTAACCCTTGGATTAGGGCATTTATTAGCATAATGCCCCATTTCCATGCACTTGAAGCATTGAAGTGTTGGTGGTGCATTCTCTGCAGTCTTTGCTTTATTCACATCATTAGAAACCCTTTTTCCATTACTTCGACACTCAGCTACTCGATGACCTTCTTTTCCACACTTAAAACATTTTCTAGTCCCTTTAAGACAATCTCCACCATGCTTTTTTCCACACATTGTGCATAAGGAAACAATCATCTTCTTTTCCCCATTATTCTGAGATTTCTCCTTGAACTCCATCTTTCTTTTCTTGTCAAAACCATGAGATGGATATGTAACACCAACTTCCATTTCTACCTTGATAGCACAACGCACAATTTCTTCATAGCTACTGAAGTCTCTTATAGCTAATGCCCTTTGAAGACTTGGTTTTAAGCCACTGAAAAATCGATCAACTTTACTTTCAGGTTGGATGATAATGCCAGATTCATACCTTGCAAGTCTGGAAAAATTCGCTTCGTATATACCAACAGATTCATCATCCTTTTGCTTTAGCCTAAGAAACTCCTTTTCCATCTTTTTTTGAAGAATACGAGGGAAGTACTTATTGAAAAATAAGTTCTTGAACTCGTCCCATTCCATGGACTCAATTTCATCTCTTTTCCTCGTATTCTTGATAAGATTCCACCATTGATCAGCTTCACCTTCCAAACAATATACTGCTAAGATGACTTTATCTTGTTCAGAACATTGAAGAACTGAAAATATCTTTTCAGTGGTACTGATCCATTGTTCAGCAACAAGTGGATCAGAAGTCCCACTGAAAGAAGGTGGACGTTGCCTCATGAAGGACTCAATTGAATATTGTTCCCTTCTCTGTTCATTTGGAAGTCCAGAATGACTCATAGCTTGTGTAAGTATAGCAATAAGATTTTGCACTCCATCTCCTATAACATTTGTTTGTTCAGGAGGACAATCATTGCATTTTCCATTGCATTGATCAATACGGTTCTTTCGGGTTCCAGCCATCGTCTAAAACCCAAAAAGAATAGTGTGAGAGGCAAAAACCATGCTAGGGAAAACAACATAATAAAGGGGGAGTACCTTCAATATCTAATATCTTAGGTTTAATTCTAAGATTGTTACCGTAGTTCTAGGACTATATCCTATACGTATACTTATCCTTAGGGACATCCCTAGACATACCTTAGTAATATCTCTAGGGATCTTACTAACGTTTTCGCATCCTAGTTTCCCAAGGTTGACTAAACCTTTCCTCTGATACCAACTGTAGAGACCCTAAGCTTGACTTACATGGACATTACATTACATTTTCAGAATACTTAGTACATAACAAAAACACACACACAAGGATCGTAATAGTTTAGTGTATTTGGAAACTCGGAACGTAATCTTCTAATCGTGGTGAAAGATCTTCAATATCTCCCATAAAGATCTTCCCTTTTTCTTACCTAAAACCTTTCTTTATATCCTGGGGAAAAGAAAACATAAAAGGGTGAGCTCAAATGCTCAGTAAGGGAAAACAAAAAAAATCAATCACATCATATTCATAAGAACATAACTTTTGGAAATCTTAACCTGCAAAAGAGAGCATAATTTCATAACATGGGATAAATCAAAGTAGTGAAATGAAATCCCAATAATCATAACTTAAAACATGAATCTTTGTGGAATACACATATAATCATAGAGAATCATTTCTTGTTAGTCAAGACTCATTTCCAAGACTATCTTAGTGGACAATGTCCCTTTCTGAACCGAGTCACCCTCGTTTCAGTCCTATTTCACTGAACCGGTATAACCTACCATTCCAGCCATGTCTATCTCATGAGATATAAAATCTTTACCCAATGAATTAGAGGGAGATATAGGTCCCACCCATCTCATAATGATACCATTCTTATGTGTGCCACAAAATCATAAACCATACATCATTTCATAACCCATGTAATAAAAATGGGAATCTTAAACATCATGACATCATAAAACAATTCATATAAGATAATGGAATTCATAAAAATATTTCCATCACAACATAATCAAATCAATGTAATAATAGGGATAAAAACAGAACCCTTTATTATCTTAGATGGAAAATAATTTTGATAAAACACTTGAACTCCATTCTTGAGGAAAATATCCTTTCTGCTTCAAAAACACTTTTCCTTTCATAACATGTCATACGACTTTAAAATAAAAGAAGTTGATTAAAAATAAACTTGAAAACTTGTAAAGGCATATTCTCGGAAATAATGTTTTAAAAATCCATTCATGCCGTATAAGTTAAAAAAACATTCTTCATACTTTTGTCGGAAAAGTCAAAAAGTACCTCGTACGAGAAACGACAAAAGATTCCTTTCATATCTTTTAATAAAAACTCACCAAAGGGTAAAATAGGTTTTAAACAATTGTAGGTGGATGAAAAAAATATTACATATTGAGGAAACATGGATGTGTATAATAAAATACATCCCAGTAAATACCAAAGTATAAACAATCTCGGATAAAAATGAGATTGTGATATTTCCCTTACCTTAGGTCTGATTTGCTTCGTAAGTGTCCGAACCTCCTGTATAATGATTTAAATAATGTCATTTACTTATTACAGAATCATATTCATTGTTATTATATCATATATGTTTCACTTATGACTTTATATTACCCGTTCTTTTGTAAATTCCATGTTAAAGAGTGTTTTGGGTAAAATTGTTTCATTTGTCGTCCGTGTTTTGACTTGTAATTATTCATATGATTACTTAGATCATGATTACATAATTCCAGAACATAAAAAATGATTTATATATATATATTCAGGATATACATATATATAATAAATCATTAAATGGAAAGAAATACACCGTTCATGGAGACGGTAGTCCGCACGTACGCATGAACACTGTTTTCGTTTCCTTATTGAATTGAATGGAATTAAGTAGATGACATAAATATAAATAAATCCAGTAACATTATTATATCATATATTTCATTAGTACTTACTATATACACTTTATAATCATTCATGAATGGTTAATCATTGAGAATGAATCTCATCGAGTCATGGAGATGGTAGTCCGTACGTACGCACGAGCGATGATATCGTTCCCATGGTTGTGGAATTGTGTTGAAGTGTATGTATACTATTTCAGTATCAATATCACTTTATAATAATAATATATAGTTACTCATTAAACCATTATACCCATCCAATTAAGGTGGTGGCAGAAAATAGATTACACCACGACGTGGAGACGGTATTCCGTACATACACGCGCGCGGTGATTTCCTTTTTCCGTAGGATGGATAGAAGGTTAATTAGAGTTGTTTCATATTTATAATAACATATCAGTATATAAGAAATACTGATCTTATTACTTTATCATGAAACAAATAAATAAGAGGAAGTTGAAGAATAAAGAAATTGAAAAAGATCGGTAATGGATATTACCTCTTTTTGACGCGCCTTTTCTTAACCTCCACTTAAAGAACTAAGGATGGTCTTTGAAGAAGACCAGGACCTATAGGTGATACTAGGGAAGTGGAGAAGAGATTTTGGCAGGGGTTGGCCGAGCTTTAAAGCTCAATGTTGTGTGAGGAAGAGAGGGAGGAGGTGCCCTTTTATAAGGGAGGAGAGGGGCATCTTAGGAAAATCTCAAAATATTACTTTATATTAAGGTCAAATTCGGTTTACAATGGTTCCAAATGGTCTTATTTCGAAGCTAAAGTGGGGATGGGTCGAAATCCTCTCATCCAATAGGATTTAGACAAGTTTAGGTTATTATTTTAACCTTATCAATTAGATTTAACTCTAAGTTAAATAATTTAACTTTTACCGTGTCCTTTTGTTTTCTTACACTATATGGTTAATAAACATACTATATCAAGCCAAACAAACCCCAAGTTGTTTATTATTAATTTATATAACCTTATCTAAGTCATTTGACCGAACCTTAGATTTTTAGGAATAAAATAACAATTAATAATATAATATTTGTTTTAAAAACTATTTTAGGTCAATTTTGACACTATATAGTAATTGATTTTTGTGAAAATCATAACAGAATGATAAGTTCGAAAAAAGTTAATTAAATCAATACTAACATGTTATATTAACCTATAAAATTAGTTTAATTCATAAAAAGTCTCAAATTATATTTATTTGGGCATTTATAACATCAATTATGTCAATATATCATTAATAAGAGAATTACTGCATCATCGTTGTGTCATAAATAAATTAAATTATTTAATGTCTAAAAATTATAAATAAAATACCATTATGTAGGAAATATTTTTAGATTTCTAATGAATATTTATAGTCGAATTTAACTTATGTTTAACCCAATATTAAAAATGTTTTATTAAATAATCTTTGATTTTAACTCTTTTAACTCTTCTTTGAATTAAATAATAATAAATGTCCTAATCTAATTCAAGTGGGCCTAAATGGTCATATTTTATTCCTAAGTTTGTTTTTGGACGAATTAAACTTATCCAATAGAATTAGGACATGTGTTAGGGTAATAATAATATCATTTTTACCCTTAATTACCCTATTTACTTTTAAAAGTGGTAAAAAAAAGTAAAAAGTTACTATTCACCAAAAATTATTTTCATCCCATTGAACCACATTTTACTTACTGAAATCAACCGTGTCTCTCGGATTTTTGAAATTCCACTCACAGAAGCGGTAAAATTAAGTTTTATGAACAATTCAGCTTTTTTAACTACCACTTAGTGGTTTCACTATTCATCAAAAATTGAATGTTTTCAGAAAAATACCAAAAATTAGGCCTAAGCTATATTTGATATTATGAACTCAAAAATGATTTCTATTTTACCAAATTCAAAACATATCAGTTTCATTATCTTATTTAAAAATTAATTCCCGTCGTCAAAACAAATAGCGTTTTTTTAAGAGATAATAACTATCAAAAGATTCAAACTTGTTTATAACTGGTTTAAATGTAGAATTACATCCAATGACCAACATTGTATTAAATTGTAAAAATATATTCTAAATATACTTTAAAACCACTCAAATTAACAATTTATCACTATTAATTATTTCGATTAAAAATGTTTTTTTTAATTAAAATTTAGTAATTTTCACTATTCAACAGATTATGAAAGTTATCCGAAAAGTACCAAAATTTCACCTTAGGCTTTTTTCGATACTCCGAATCCAAAAATGAAGTCCATTTTGAGAGATAAAATTTCTAAAATTTTAAAAGGTGGTTATTACTATTCATAACAACTAGTTTTAATAATATTATAATAATATATCGTTGTATAGTGAAACTCGGTATTGCGTACTACACACGCTATCGAGGAAGGTAGTGATTGCGTGTTATACAAGGAATGTCAAGGATGTGTGTTGAGCAAGCTCCTTTTGGTGTAGCGTATAACACAAGACATTAATGAAATTAAAAAGATTATTTTTCATAAAATCTCGGGGTGTTACATTTTTTGAATATTCTTTTACAATTTTCTGAACAACTATTTTATCCCCATTTCAACAAAAAAAAGCATTTATTGAATTTATATGTCTATAAGGCTTTGAAAATCCATTTTTAACTCCTCTAAACATATTCCTAGGTAAATCAATGCATTAAAGATCTCTTTCAATCCCTCTATGATAATTGATTATCCTCTTGTTCCATTCCTCTAATTATATCATTCATTACACCATAGGGTTTTTAGAATATCATGAGTTTGATGGATATGAACTCTATTTATTTGAATCATGATACTATATTGGATTTATAAATCTTTTTTGGCATTGTTCATAATTACAAAATCCATATACGAGTATTGAGTATTTATTCCATAAATAATGGTAGGTGGTTACGTTCTATATTGTTATATATATTTAAAAACGATTAGATTTATTCTATTTAAATTAATTTCTATTTATATATGAAGACACTGTTTGAGGGTAATTATAATTGAAATTAATATAGAATGGAATATTTTGAAAACCATATTTATTGGGAAATTAGATTTTTTGGGGTAATTCCAAATTGGTGGACGTTATGGATATATATGATGATTTATTTGAGAAATAAAACTAAAATTGAATTAATAAAAACCATTGATTAGTTTTGTTTAAAAAGTAATGAAATGATGAAAACACCATGTTTTCGTTTTTAAAGTGAATTTTTATTTAAAAATAGGAAATTTGAAAAATTAAACCTTGAATTATACTTCATTTGAAATGAATAATTTCCAATTTTTAAATTGATTGATTTATTGAGAACATGTGATCTTGGTTAATTATTTGATTATTTTGGACATGTATATAGGATGGAATTTACTTAGAAGTGGATTGAGGATTGATACTCTAACGAAAATCTATGTAGGAAGATCTCATCCCTAATGGAATGTTGATGAGTCATATTTGGAAAAACCGTCATCGATGTGTGTACTCATATTCCCAATATCACTAATATGAGTGAGTGCGGATCATGTTACTGGAAACCATAATACAATAGGGAAGATGATTATAGTTATTATTTTCCATGTTTTGATTTCAAATTTAATTTATTTTGAATATAATTTATTTATTCCTAATGAAATATATAAATAGTTATAATTAAAATTACAACGTAATGAAATGATTGAAATGTTTTCCTTAATTTTAAATGATGGTATATTTCGTATTAAACATTTAATTATATCCCTATTTAATATTTTATTAAAATTAAAGGCATTATATATATTTTCATTATATAATTGTGTTATGGAAAACTTTTCTAGACCATTGATTTTATTTTATCTCTCACCATAACATTTGTATCAGTAAGTTGTGGATTTTATTCAACCAAGTATGAGAAAAGGGATAGAGCCTCTTGAAGGAGGTGGACATCCATGGTCCTTTTTTTGGGGTAATGTGACTTGTGGGATATTTATCTTGACACAATATAAATACAATTATGAAATTTATTCTTCGATATATCATTTACCAATTTTGATTCATGTACAGTATTTCTAAGGTGTTTTTACTCAACAGATATGTATAAGTTATCTTTTATTGTTTATGTGTAAAATTAATTCCCTATTATTATTTTATGATTCTAGGTGATATTCACCATCCCATGGTAATCTAGACTATCCGTTAAGCCATGCTAGTTCTAGATGGGGTATTAGAGTAGTTGCGTATCTAGGTTGGATTATGAAAAAGTTGTATCAGAGGTGTTGGATGTTCATCATTCCTTAATGTTAGTTTAAAAATCTAATTTTTTTCATGACATAGGATGTAGTTGTGAGTTATTTCATAGCCAACTCTCTTCAAAACAAGATTTAAGTCACTAGCAGAAGTTACAGAAATGTTTCTTTAAGACTAATTTTTGATTATTCCATACATTTGATTTGAAATTTTTTAATACAATTCTTGTTTCCATATCAAGTATGATTACCATTTTTAATTTGTTTGTGTGCACATATGAGTAATATACCTTATGAATTCTGTGTTTTTTTAAATATTTATCATCATAGATATTCTAAGATGTTTGAATGGGGTCCATGAATAATATTATGTTGAATGATAGTGATCAACTCCCCCATTGGACAAGAATCTCTTTGAGATTATTTTTCCTTCCATAATATCTGGGAGATAAGTACATATACCCATTATTACTCATGATCTAATAGTGGAACCACTAAGGGATTAATAAAATAATATATCTTATGATATCCTTTATCATAAACCATATTCTTTACATTGAACTAATAATCCTTAATATTCTAATGACTGGTTTAGAAATATGGATATTTTGTTTGATTTTATAGAAACACCCAATGTTATTAAGGTGAATTGTGCTACAGAAAAGCCGGGGAGAACATGAATGAGGTGTTGGGACTCTATGGTGATGGAAAAGAATCAAAACGGTTTATATTTTAAATACATTAATTTTGTTTTCATATACATTTTTTATCGAGACAATATATTTCTGGTGAAGGCTATTGAGTTTTTCAAACAGAATAAAGCTGAATGAATAAAAAGAAATATGAAAATAACATTGCTGAGATTGATATACTTTCATAAGAAATTTTATTGATTGAGAATATAAATAATATGTTGTTCATAATGGGAAATTTACATGATATTCTTTACCAGTCTTTCATAATGATCATCACATTTTTATACTAATGCTCTTAATATAGATATTATGGTCGAATATGATTTGGATAGTTTGTTATAATGGATAGGAGTCCCTTTATAAATAGTTTTAGTTATGTGTGTTCCCATAAAATTAATATCCTATCTGATGAGTTTCATTATATCCCGATAGAGTAGAACTAATAGACCTCCTATAGTGCATGTTAAAGGCCCTATGAATTTCTTCTAGTGTGGTAAGACTCGACATTGGAAATGGGTTTGCACAGAGGAAAAAAAGAAATGTTTCTCCTTGGGACAATAAGGCACTATCAAGTGTTGTGATATATCATTTCATCCTTATATATCTGAATGTACCCATCCGAACCTATAATATAATGGTACAATTAAATTATTAATCAAAAAGGGTGGTTTCCATGAGATGTAACCGAAACTATGAATCTTCACATAGTAGAGGAGTCTCTGGAGGGAGAATATATGGGTCACCTATTAATTAATTTTGTAATCAAAATAGTTTCATCTTAGTTACATACTTTATATGACATTGGTTCTTCCAATTTGTTCATTTCAACTCATGTTTCATTCCTTCTAAATCTTCCTAAAATTATTTTATATAATGTGATAGATGTTATTAAACCCCTCAAAATTAAGATACAAAAGAGAGTTAATTGACCTAATTTAATTTTCATATTATCAAAGATTTATCCTACTATTTATTCTATAATTATCAGCCTAAAATATCTTGATGTCACATTTTGGGTGGATTGGCTAATTATTAATTATTACCTAATTGATTGTTATCCTTTTTGTGACTCCATTATAGTTCCCAATGCTATGTGTAGTACATATTGGGGGGGCGTGAGGTTGATAATATATAAACCTTATTACATATATATGGGAAATTTAATATCAAATTATTATTTTGATATGGATCAAGAATATTTGTGTGATGATCTCCCTACCGAGATTGCCGAGTTTTTTTTATTTTCTTCCTTATGGATGCTCTGTATTTCCACTAGTAAGGTTGACTGAGTTTAATATTTATTTAATGAATAATATTAAACCAGTAAATATTCCTTCTAACATCATTAAACAAACTAAAATTTATGATTTAAAAATCAATTAGAATATTATTTCTAAAATTGATTTATACAAATGAGTATGTCACCTTGGGCAGCACCGATTCTATTTGCTAGGAATGATTATGGGTCAAATAACTTATATGTTGATTATATCAAACTAAATCAATTATTAGTAATAAACAAGTATACCTTTCCATGGATTGATAATCAATATTTCCATTTAATACAGGTGATGTGTTTCTCATATATTAATCTTGGATCATGTTACCACCAGTTTAGAATAATGGAATCTGGAATTCATAAAATCAAATTTCAAAATATTTATTAACATTATGAGTACTTTGTAAATACATTATATATGACCAATTCTCCCATATAAATTATGGATTTGATGAATAATACCAACTAGGGGCATTATGAATCATTCATAGTGGTATTTATTATGACATCTTAATCTAATATCGATCCATGGAGGATAATATGCATCATATAAGAGAAGTTATATATATATTTAGAAATAATTGAATTTATTCTACGATATCAAAATATGATATATGGATTTAATAAATTAATTAATTGGTACATTATTTCACAAAATATTGTATATTAGTGGATCCAGAAAATGTGAATTCTATTATAAAAATTGATAATCCATGTAATGTCATTGATATTTAGTGATGCTTGGGTTTATTAGGATATTATAATTCATTCACTATGTATGTATCAAAATTAGCTTCTATATTGAATGTTATCACTCATAAGGGAGTACAATTTTATTATGATGATAAATTTAAAATTTATTTTTTCGGAGATGAAACAACATTTGAATTCTGCATTGGTGATGAATCTTCTAGAGGATGGGAAGGTCTATGTGGTCTTTTGTAGTGAATTTGGCTTTTGATTGAGTTGTGTTATTATACGAGTGATTATGTCCCTTCCTATGGACCTCAGCTGTATTGGACAGAAGAGAATATTTATCTGACCCATGACCGTGATATCCTAGTTTTGATGCATGGACTTAAGAGATGGTGTCAATAACATTTAGGATAAATTCTTAATATATTTTATAAACACAATTCATTGAGTGATTTATTTTATAAAAATGTTTTGAATACCCACCAGTTTATTTTAGAGGATTACATTCATTATTTTGATTTCTACATCGCATATACCCCAAGGTAATGGAATTATTTTTCTAATATTTTGAGTTCGAAATGTCCAAACGATGCCATTAAATAATCACCAGAAGAGTGAAACATGAAGGATAGTTTTTCACAGATCTATTTAGGTGTTATGAAAATAGGGGCCAGGGTTCTCTTGCCTTGTGTTTAGTTGACTATTTATATTGTCATGATTATTTTTCAATATTTTAGGCATGATGTTGTATTATATGTAATTGGAGACTCTCTTCATCGTTTGTAGACCATTTATGACTGTTCTTTATTGATAGAGGGTGTTACAATTTTTCCTAATATGTTTTTTCTGTTAAGAGTCAGAAAATATTTTCTTGGTTATTTCCATCATTCCTAGTGTTCATTTCACCAATGAACCCAAAAAATGTTTTATGATATGTTTCATTGATTTTTGTGGTTAGGTATGAGATGGGGAATTACTGATTTTTTTCTCATCGTAATACATACCAACAATTCATGACATAACACAAGAGTCCATCAAGTTTTCATTAGGCACTTCCAATGATGACATGGTTTTGGGAGGATATCTCATTTGACATTGGGGGTGGGTTCCCATGTACCCAAAGAATAAGAAATGTTATATATATGTGATCGAAAGTCTGAATATATTCACTCAGATTATACCCATTCTTGATACTACCATTGATGAAGATCTGAGAAATCCCTATTTGTAAGTGAGGGTTCATTTTTATAATGTGAAATATTCTATTCGCTAATAGGAATCCCTATTTTATTTCATGTCCTTTAAAAAGTCCTCAAGGAGGCACTAGGATCTTACGTTCATTTGAGTACATAAAATCATTGATAGTAAAATGGAGAGATAGAGTGGGATATTCATATATTTAAGGATATTATTCATGCATATTTCACTGTATTTGGTTAATCTTGGGTGACCATTTAGTACTGGTTGAGCTCACATATAATAATACTTAATATTATGTGATTAGAATTTATTCTTTTGTGGTATCGTTTGGTCATCCTTGTAGATCTATGTTGTGTTGGTTGAGGATTGAATATTTTTCCATGTTTAGAAAGATCACATTTCATGAGATAACATAACATATTCATTTTTCTAGTCTGATAATGTTGATGGCACAAATACAATATAAATCATAATCTTGTTTGATCATCTCTATATACCATTGAAGTATTCATCTTGTGGAATGGTGTTCTTGAATGTTTCATCTATTTTTGGTTGTCAATGGCTTGGGGTAATGTGAAGATTTATCTTATTTTTATTGGAGGAATGTTTTTTAAGAAGGTGCATAAAGTTTCATACTAAACAATAATCTCTCCACATTTGAATTATATACATAACAACTTACATGAATATCAGCTACACAAATATCTTATAATCTATCTCATTTTTGACTTGGAGTGACCTTGATTTTGAGCCTAATTTATTCACCAATGAGTAACTAATCCAAAATGTATATTATGATAGAATGGTACTTATTGTAAAAAGGAAACGTTTAATTTGTGTTCTATGAATGCATCGTCTGATTCTTATGTGATTTGAGATAGATAGAGGCATAGATGATAGTGTTGGACTCATATTTTTGATATGGTATCATTTTTATAGGATTTATGAGTACAATATAATTTTTGGAGACCTAATTTGTAATATAATGTTACATGTTTTTAGGTAATCCATGACTCGTGATAATTATTATTCTTATCATGGTGTTTGTCTCTTGCTTTTCTAGTGTAAATAAAGATATTTTTGGAATATTATGTGATAGAAAGGATTGGCACATCATTTTCCCAAATTGTGCACCCATCCTGTGAAAACTTTTAATCCTGATTCAGTGGGTGGAGAAATGTTAGAGCATAGTTTAAAAAATCAGGTGGTCATATATCCAAACTTGTTAAAAGAAATAGAGGGGATCATGGTTGTTGAATATAGTTTTTCTATGCCTTTAATCATTAATAGAAATCATTGGAGATGATAAGTTTTTATTAACGAAATTAATCTAATATTTTTTAAACACATGTTATATCCCCTGATTGACCATATATCTAATGAGTACAAATTCATTTGACTTATAGGCTCTGAAGTACCCTTTTGTATCCTAAAAACTCATTACTAGTGGGATGGAAGAATTTAGGATCTTGTTCGATCTATCATGGGTAATTAATTACCATCTAATTATTTCCCATCCTCAATCTCGTCATTTCTTCCATAGGGTATGTTTGATAATCTTTTATTAACTTTATCTAAAATCTATTAATTTTAACAAATATTATATTCGGTATTTCTATATATAATTTTCTGTCTTTAATAATATGAATATCAGACTTTGGGCATTGTTTTTTGATACTATGAATAATGGTAGATTCTTCCGTTCGTGATTTCTTCATATAATTAAGCCTAGATAATCTATATTTTAAATAAATTTATTTCAATTATTGAATGGAAACCCAATTTTCTGAAAATTATAATGAATTTTATTTGGAATTTAATTTTTATAAACCACCATTTCAATTATAATTGGAGTTTGGGGTGTAAATTTAAAATTAGTAGATTTTATTAATTGATTTGAGAATTTAATTTCTCTAAAATTACTTATATTAAATTGATAAAATCATATGATTGGTTTTAAAAAATAATTTAATGGAATAAAAAATGAATTTTCATAGTGAATTTGAATTTAAATTTCGAAGAAGAAATGTGGGAAATTTAACTATTATTGATGACTTTTTTGAAATGAAATGATCTTCTCTTTTTTAATTGAGTTACAAATTGGAATCATGTAAGGATGATTAGGTAGTGTTTGTTTTGGGACAAGTACACTAGGATTGTAATTGCTTATGAAAAATAATGATGATGAAAAAAATAAGAAAATTAATTCATAAGATAACATCCCTAATGGTATGTTGATGAGTCATATTTATACTAATCCTGATGGACATATGTACACATATTACCCTGATATTATGAGGATACTATAATTAGAAAAAACCATACAATAGTTAATATAACAATGGGGATTATTTTGACTCTATTGATTAAAAGTTTCACTGATTAGGAAACTACATTACTCATACTTATTTTTTTTATAAAATTCATTATAATTTTTTTATTAGTCTATTATTTGAAATGTCTTCCATCAATGTAAATGAACGCATATTATGTATTAAATATTCATTTTAATCGACATGAAATGATTTATTATAATTAAATACATTATTTTTTTTATTATGGAATATTATAATGGAAGAAATTTGATATGATATGGGTATTTTTATCTAACACCCTACCTTTTCCTATGGGAGTTAGTATAATTTCCATTACATGTTCCATGAAATGGGAAAGTGCATATTTGAGGATGTTGATGTTATTGATACTTTGATGTTGTGTGATGTCACTCTTCATATGCCTTTTATATTAGATTATAATTAATTTTATGATTTTATGTTTTTGGTTTTGATTTACCTATTTGGTTTTGGGAACATTCTAACTAATAATTTACAGTATACCGATAAGAATATTTTATGGTCTGTGATTTTTTAGAAAACTGTTTCTTTCTTTTATATTGAATGACACAATGTTCTTGTCTCATACCCATGGGAATCAGGAATACCCTTAAGTTCATGTTAGTTCCAACTCATGTATCTAGGTACTGGTGTATCTGGGTTTCATCATGATAGATTTTGATACACACAACCCCATGATTTTTTATGTTTGATAGTGTATTCATCATGTAACATCGAGCTTTAGCGGCCCACAATATATATAATTATTATAACCAAGACATTAAATTGTTGGTATAAATAGTATTAACTGATCCATGTAATATATATATACATATCAATAATAATATATATTATCTACAAATATCTAGTAAAAATAATTCAATTATATGTAAAGTAATTTTAATATTTGAAAATAGGTATTTCATCAAAAATTATTTATAATGATTCTAATGAAAAATATTATTACTAATATTTTCTAAATTATTAAACTATAATTGATGAAATGAAATTAATTTTTCAAATCGACATATTAAAATTTTTTGTTTGGAGAAACACTAGGAATTTTTTATAAAAATATTGACTTTTAAGTGAAAAGTGAAAAATGCATAGTATTGTAAAAATTTAATTTATTTTAAGAAAATTAAGTAATTTAAATGTAACACTATGTTTTCTATATTATATCAAGTACAAAATTTACTTTATATGTATTTATTCAGCTTAAATACAATTAAATCATCATTATATATTATTTTATAACAAGATTGTTTATTTGGGTTTAGAAATTGAATTTTTATGAAAACATTTATCAATTAAATAATTTTTCAAAATTATAGTTAATTAAAACCATACATAATGTAAAATTATTTTAATGAATTACATAGATTATATATAATTATATTTTAATTTATATTTGATACAATGATTATTATTAGACAGAGAGTTAATATAAAATCATCTTAAAATTACTTCTTGAAATCCTGATTTTCCATCACATCTAAAGGTTCTGTTATAAATTAATTTTTTTTTGAAGTTTAGAAAAATTATATCTGAAAATAAAAATAAAATTTTAAATTATAATGTAAATACTTCATTATAGTGGTATTTAATAAATACTTTTTAGAAAATAATTTTTTTAAAGACTAGAAAATAATATATTCTAATTGGAAACTATGTCATTGTTAATTTATTTAAAAGATAAATTATTAACAAACAAGGTATGACTGAAAAATTAGTTATATTAAATATATGATTATTAATTTTTTTCATTGGAAAAAATTTCATATTGAATGTGGGTAGGAAAACCTTGTAATCTTTTGAGGTTTTTCTCTTCAAAACCCCTCTTTCTCGTCTTATGTTCATATTATTTTTAAATTAATTTTTCCTACATATGTGATTTGAATTTGGGAAAATGTATTGTATTTCAGGAATAATAATAAATTATATTATATAATAAGGTAAATTTATTTTTGACCAAAATAAATTTTGAATATAATCAAATTAATTAATATGGTTAAGGTAAATATAGTTTTTCTAAGAGGATTGATATAGAATATATTACAGAAACCTGACATATACAATTTTATAAAAATTAATTTCAAGAAATATTTCGACCATTGAACCTATAAGGATTAATAATGGACCAATTTATCCTTTTTTACTTATGATAAACGTGGGAGGACTCATTTCATTTATAAAATACATACTCTGTCCAGCCCCCATATAAAAGGAAACCCACTCTCCTCTCATATTCACAAATTCAATCAATTTTAAATAAAAAACAACCAAAAAAAATTCCAAAAATAACTACTCTCATATTATAATCCTTATGTTGGGATTAATGTTTATCTATTATGTTTTTTTGAAACATAATGTGGATACCAGATGATGATGTAATGCTCTTGAACTAGCGTCTTTGTTTCATTTCATTCTCCACGCCATTAATTACTTAATAACCCATTATGATATAAAAAATGGTATATTACATATATTGTAATTATAATATAGTATTTATGTGAAGGAAATCCATTTACACCTTCATAAAATGGGTAATGAAATCATTATTCATGAGTACGCCAGACTAAAACCTCAAAAACTGATGTCATTCATTCTTCAATTAAGACCTTTCATGAATGCGTACGATGATGAACCAAAATAATGTATACAATACTTATAAAATATTAATATAATAAGGTCATTATATTATATATAAATTTACAATCCATACCATAGGGGATACAATAGTGTTGCCCGTGTGTGTGGTGGACAACTACCTAGTGAAGGGTTGTGATTCGTCATTCACTAACACAGTAAAAGGAATGTGATAAGGTGAAATTTAATCAATATATTTGATATAAATTAAATAATTTTTATATTAATTAAATATTTATAATTCATAGATTATAATACTATTTATTACATTTTTACTCAATTAATGGTGATAACATCATTCATGTATGTGTGGACCACATAATTCACGAAAGGATATGACCCTCTTTTCATCACCACAACACATAAATAATATATATATATATAAGTATATTAAAATGTAATATATATTATATTATGTTCTACCTTTTGGGATAATATATTAATTACCTTTTATCAAAAATGATCATTGCAAAATTGATACATTACTCCTACATACGTAAACCCTACCAAATCTAGGATCCAAACGTACATCATTTTTCTTTAGCATCATTCATGGATGGGGTAAAAAAAATTTATTTAAAAAAATTATAATTATTAAATTAATATTAATGTGAATATAATGATACTATTAAATATTCACAAGAACCAAAACATTTATTAAAAAATTTAAAATATAAAAAAGCAAATTAACACACAAAATAATGAAAATAATGAAATATTTTAAATGAAAATGTGATAATATGTTATGAAAGGATCATATATAATATTATAAATATTAATTTGGTTCCAATATAAGATAATAACATGATTAACGTAGCTATATAAGATTTTAAACCATGATCATCCAATACGATGTGTGGGGTATGAGATTTCTAGCCATTCATTTATTTTTTAGAGTCATAATAAATTTCACAACTATTTTATTTTGTGTTATGTATAAAATTCTACATGACATGTTATATCATTAATACCATTAGTTTAATGATATATAATTTTTTATTTTGTGTTATTATATACTGGGTATTTTGAATCAAAATGAAAACTACTACACTATGGTATTTCTGTCTCGTTTTTTTTATTTGAGGCTTATGTCTAATTATACCCCTATCGTATTTTATAAGCTATATATAAATCTTAATTTACATCTAATATAATGAATTGTTTTATTTCTATGCTAATTAATGTTTTTTTAAATTTATCCTTTCATGGGGATTACAGTTCAATGTTACCAATTTGGTGAGTGTTTTATTTTATAGACTAATAGTTTATGAGGATTTCATATGATTATGTCTCCCATAATAAATTAATATGTTATAAAAGTAAATAATTAAAATTAATTTTATTATGATATGATTATTCATGATATAATCAATTTTTTTTAATTTTCACTATTTGGTAACTAAAATATTTGAGAAAGGTTTTTCAGGATAATCTAGTATTATATCTATATTCTTTGAGAAATAGTTTTTCAAAAAAACAATTATTTTAAAATATGATCAGTAAATTTTTTAATCCATGTATAAAATACATATTAAAGATATTTTCACCTTTTTTTATATTCAGAAAAAATATTTTAAAGGTATCTTTAACTCATTTTTCAAAAAAAAATTATTTTTCATTTACTAAAAATTTGAATTTATTCTTTGTATTACTATGTACAAGATGAAAAAAATGTACTAAAATAAAAAAAATTATTTCATAATGATTCCATTTTTCCATCTTTATTTTAATAGAAAAATATTTTAAAAAATACTTTTGTTTTAAAAATTATTTTTCGCATAAAATTTAAATTTTTCTCAAGAATGTTTTAAATGATTTTAAAGGAATCCATTATATTCTTACAAGGTTGTTTTCAAAGAAAATGATTTTCAAAATATCTTGAGAGGTTTTATTTTTTTTATTAATTTTAAAAATATAAAGTTTTTATTCATCAAAATTTCAATAATTTTATTTTATGGATTTTTCCATTCATGAATAGAAAACTATTTATTTTTACTTATATTGTACTAGGGATATTGAGTATTGATACTATTGTTATTAACTCTATAAATAGGTAATAGTTATATTAATATGACTATTATGGAATCCTTTTAATTTTCAATAGGTTAATAATTTTTCAAATTTATTTTTACAGAACCCATTTTTTACAGATTTAGATAACGTTTCAAAGCTATTGTTATGGATCTAATTTTGTTTCCATGTGATAATAATATTTTAACAAGATTTTAATTTATACTATTTCATTATCATTGAATAATTATTTTATGATAATAATAATGATTTTTTATGAGTGTGATAAATATATATAATCCTTTTGTACATTATCTGTAGTTATTAGACATTAAGTATGATGTTGCGGAAGAGAATACATCCTTTGAACCTCTTAATGTATATATGATGGGATTACCCAGATATGATCCATTGAGACTATTACCACATAAATGATGTGTGTCCCTAGATAGCATTTCCATGCATGAAGTAATTATTAATATCTCTATATAATTATATCATAATTTTTTTATATGGTTATTCTAATTATAAGGCTTCTATAAGGGTTCTTTGATAATGATTTTTAAGATACCAACATGTTATATCAATGAATTATATGGATCTATAATATTTATATGTATCATGATTTATATCAAATGGATTATTACTATTGGTTTTTTATGAATATTTAATTTTCAAATGAATTATTCCATGTTTCATTGTTGAAAATTTAGTTATTTTTGTGTATGAGTTTTTTATGAGTCACTCATGCACTTTAATTATGACATTATTGGATTATAAACATATTATAATCATTGACAAATTTAATATTTTTATTCTAATTATTATCCTTTATGAGAATCAAATATCACACTACTTATAATTCATTTTCCCCTTTTTATTATATTTTTTGTTTAAAAATTATTTCATAATTGTACATTAATATGGATTATTATGATGTCTTAATGTGAAATAAGAAAGAAGGGTCAAGTTGGATAAATTCTTGTTGATCATTTGGGAAAATATTTATGTTGGAGTTTTTCATAATTCAATAAAACTCTAAATGAAAAAAGTTCTTTGAGAGTGTATGGTGACTTGTTTTTATTTATCCTTATGTATTATTTGTTTAGGAAAAAAATTGTGTGACAATTTTCAGTACCAAATTTAGAAATTTAATGTTTGTAATTTTTGTATTATATCATGGATTTCAGGTTCTTGGTTGTATTTTTTGGTATTCGAGGTTGATTTAGATAACATTTGAAATTAATACGTGTTCATGTGAGGTTATATCAAGAGTAACATATACCATCAAAGGTTTACATGATTATAGATTATCATATGTTAAATGTCTTAGCCAACAATTTTGAGGTTTAAAGTGATGAGATCTTAAATTTAAGGATGACATGTTAAGAGATATTATATTAGGTTTATGTATATTTACATCATTAGATTAACATGAATTATGAATTAACATTTTTTGAAAATAATATTTAATATATGGATATCCATTAGGGTTTATATGATCATGAATTTTTTGATAATTAAGGCAACCCATATTTTATTGTATAGATATCAATGGTATTAAAATGTGATTTTGTGATATCTTTATAGAAATATATATCTATATTTTGACTGTGAAGAATAAATTTTAGGTATGAAAACCTAGGGTTAAAAAATATTTAATTATGAGGTTTCTTATGAACGATTTGGTTTGGTATTTGTGTGTTACTTTTGAATTTTAGAGTTTGAAAGACTATTTCAAAATATGTGTGTTTAATAATTTTTTGAATTATCGAAAAATGTGATTACCATTTGGTTTTGGTTAATTTTTATTGACATGTGTAATGCATTTTATACCAATTTTTCATATAATCCTATAAATGTTTATTTTTGGATCGTTAGTAATGATAAACTCATCATAAATACGCATCATTTTGTTTAAAATTTGATTCTGGGGGAAATTGGATAATGAATTAGATTCAACTTGTCATGTAACATATTTCATGATGTCATCTGTTTATATGGTGATATATTTCCTCATATTTAGTAAAAAATATCATGAAAAAAACTATTACCCTATTATATTCATATCATAGGAATCATATGTTTTTTAAAATCATTATATATTTATGATTTCAATTCCTTTATCTTTCCATTGATCATTAACTTTAGTGTGATCAAATAGCTCAATCACTCTCTATATTTTTTTTCTTTTATTCCATTCCCACCTATGTTACCCTATTTTAGACAAAGTTTTGTGTAATTTAATAACCTAGGTACATCCATTTACCTCTTATTTAAAGGATGATAAATTAATTCATTTTTTGCGATTTAGGATTAGAACTAAATATTTTGAAACATTAATGATTTTATTACAGAGATAAATTTCAAATAGATAAGTGAAAATTTATTAATATGGGGGATGTCACACCGTAATATTTTCATAGATGAAAATTATGGTTGATAGTGTAAAAGAGTCAAAAAACTGAGCTAAGATTATATTGTAACACCCAAATAATATATGATATATTTTATTATAAATAATTTTAACCACTTTAATAAAATTTGGTACACACAATCCCGTGTTTTTATTGTTTGATATCATATTCAACACATAACACCAAGAAAATAATACCTATAATATATATACAAATTATAAATAGGCTGAAAATTTCCATGTTTAAATAATATTAACTAGTTCATGATTTATATATATATATATATATATATATATATATATATTTCTTTCTCAATAAATATTATTGATATATATTTAGTAATTTATCAATCAGTTTTTTGTAATGAAATTTTATTCCTCAAAAATAAATTTTCTTTACTAATGAATTTTATTTATTTTCATGGAAATATATTAATACTAATATATATATATTTCTAAAAATTTATTTGATAAATGGGAATAAAATTTAACATTTAAATTCATAATTTTACTTTGTGTGAATGTTCGGGCATGTCTTTATTTGTATATATTGATTTTTATTAAATAGAAGAAAAAAACTCTTTTTTTAAAAAATAATTGACATTTATTAAATTACTAAATTTAAAAGTGACATGATCTTTTGATTGTTATTTCAAGTATAATTTTTCAACATTAGTTATATATAATAAAATTAATTACATTTGAATCTTCATTGTATTGTAGTTTAGAATATGTTGGTTTCTAGGTTTAAAAACTGTATTTCTCTAAAAACTATTTTAATGTACAAAATTATTCTCAATTTAAACTAATTAAAATAATAATAAATGATAAATTTATTAATAAAAATTTATTGATTATTTAATTTATATTTATAAAATTATTTTTATTAAACTCTGAGTCAATATAAAATCATTATTTTGTTTAAAAAACAATTCTGGAAAAACTTGTTTTTCATCATGTCTTTAGGTTTTCTATTATATTTAGTTTTAACTAACTATAGAAGAAATATTTATGAAATTGAGAAAAAATTCTTAATTTAAATTTTTAAAAAATTAAATTGAATTTTCTAAATATTTATGAAATGTTTTTTTTTCCTGTTGATTTGTGAAAAATAGATAATTTGAATTGAAAATACATTTTCATTTAAATTTTCTCCTAAGATAAATTATATTTTAATTTGAATTTAACATAAAATATGTTAAATAATATATGCATTAATTTAATCAATTTCATTAGATCCATTATCATATTAAAATTATAAATAAGAACATCATAAATGTTTTAAAATATCATCTCTAATAACCCACTATCTCTTCATATTTGTGCGATTAATTTTAAATTAAATCATATACTTATATTATTTGAATTTGTAAAAATCGATTAATTATTTGGAATCTTGATAATTTATATTATTTGATTCTTAAAAACTAATTTTTAACCCAAATGAATAGTATATGTAATAAAAATTAATTATCATGATTGTGGTTAAATTTAGTTTTTACGTGTGTTAAACTAAAATGTTGAGGGTTAAAATGACCACTCATGACTCATAAATATGATTTTACATACCTAAGAGAGAAGAATAGCCAAGGTATAACCCCCATACCATTTTTTAAAATAAAAGAAAAGGACAATAAGAAAGTACCACAAGACAAAAGAGACACTTAAATTTCATAAAAACCATACATGTTTCCACATCCCTGGTAGAAAGATTCCTCAGCAGTAGGTGATTCCAATTCTAAACATTCATTATGCTTCAGAACCTTAGCATACCTCCTTTTCAAATTCATCTATTCCAAGGATAAATGCTCAGTGTTTCTAATAGAAGACCCGGTGGACATCGTCTTTGGCATGTAAGAGTAGTCCTTCCTTGGCCTCCGTCGCGGGGGAGCAGTTATGACTTCTTGAGTCTCGTTCATCTTAGTCCTCCTGCCCTGAACCAAATCACTAAATGAAGGCTTGATCATACCACCATCATTCTCTTTGTCAATCTTATAGAAATACCCCCATTTACCAGGGATAATGACCTACTGATAACTATCATTCTCTCCTATTCCCTTCTGGAACTGGCCATTGGTGTCAATCACTTCTAGACAACTTGCCTTTTCCATAGACTCGTAACAAACCATTGTCCCCTACTGCAATGATTGTGTTCCAGTGCCACCCTCCTAGGAAGGAGGCCCAATCTACATACCAGTGACTTCAATCAATGAAATTCTCTCCTCCACATTCTCTAGCTCCATCTCTTGGAAATGATTTGGGTAGAAATTGTGAATCCCACACCCCCATCATTCACATCCATCACATATACCGCATTAGCAACTTCCAGCACATCCAAAGGACCAATATCACATCCAACAGCATCCAAATTTCCTTCAACCACAGTCCCTGGTCTCTTACACCAATCCTCAGTAATCATGTCATTAGCTAAAGGCACAAAAACATCAAGTTGTTTGTTTTTTTAAATGATGTGACACTTTATAGACCTTCCATTTTTACAGTACCAAATACATCATTTGCAATAGATTTTCTCACCACATCCCCCAACTAATGATCATATCAAATCCTAATAAACACTGTAGATATAGTTGATTCGGTGATGTCCCTGCATAGTCCGTCGAAGGGGTACAGCCCGGTTCTCCACACCATCTGCATTTCTAGAAACCACACCTACAACAAACATCAGTCTCGGCCTAGAGGACTAGCTTATCCTCTCCCTAGGATTACATGTTCTTCTGTTCTTCACATCACTTTGACAATTCAAGACCATATTCCCCATTCGACAACATGCATTGCAGTAGTCCACCCAAGATTAAAAGACGATGACCTGCCTCTATCAGAACTCATCACCAACGGAAATATAGATCCAATCAACTAAGGGCCACGAAAAATCCACAACAACACAGAGACGAGGATTTATTGGTTGGATTACATTGCATCTTTGAACATCGGAACCAAGAAATCTACCCACCATATTACAAATCATATGAATGATTGCTGTATTTTTGAAAGGTTGAGGGAGTTGAGGGAGACTAACCCATGCCTCTATGGTTGATGGATCAAAATTCATGCATAGATAAAAATACCATATATGGAAGAAGAACTTATAGTCATTGTAACTATGAGGGGAATAGGAGAAGGCTCGGGTCAAATCATCTTTCGAAGAATCCTGAATCCCGAAGTGTCGTTTGTCGAGAAGACCTAAAACTATGGGATCTTGCAAATCCCACTTACCAAAGTTGAAATGGTATAAGTCATTGATTAAGGTCCTAGGATGATTGAAACATTCCACATGTGTCAGCTCTAGATGGATCTATGCTTCATAGATTAAATACGATGAGATTGATAACATATGATAACCCAGATGAAGATCTAGAACATTTGACCATAGAGAAATCATTAGGAATTCTGGGGGAAAGATATGGATTGAGAATGGGGTGAATGGTTTCTGCGAGATTGAGGTGGTGATACTCGTTCCTCATAACCCCTCCAACCTCTAGGAAGAGGATGGAATTCTAGGGTTTTAGAGAACAAATCCTTTATTGTTTTTTTAATGACCATTTAGTACCCTTTTCATAGATTGAAAATTTTGGGATCACTAATTTAATTAAAAAAAACACCAAGTGTGTCATGTATTCCACTTATTAATTTCCACACCATATAACCTCTTCATAACACCCTAAACCACATTTTTTCAATAAATACCAAAAAAAATCAAACAAAAACATCTATTCTCTAATTTTATAAGGTTACATTTTGTTAAAAATCTAATTTCTGCTTATTTTCATGCAATATAAAGGGATACACAAATGAGTTGTAATGTTCTTCAGCGTGCATTTTTTTATCATTTTTTTGAACCTACTTAAATTATTCTTAAAACATATTTATATAAGAACCTTTGGATATTAAAAATAATATGAGGTTTTTATAATAATTTCATGACCTAAATCCATATCCAGTTCAATCAAATGGTTTATGAAATCACCCTTTTGGGTAAGGAGTACTACCTATGAAAGAACCAAGGTCACTCTCTCTTCAATTACCACAACTCACTATTGGGTATGAAAATTGTTAAAATGGTTATGTATTATATTTTTAACATATTTATACCTCTTGAGCTATTATATTATTTATATATTTTTTACATTTCATTCCTTACGGGATATGTTATCATAAATCATGTGGTTTATATACTTCCCCGATGATATTTTATAGCATGAATGCAATATATTTTAATAATTTAATTTTTAATTTGATGATATTCTTTATTAGAGAAAACGATCCAAAATTTTTCTAAATCGGTATGGGATAATTATCTTATTTTTCTTTATCTTAGACAATTGTATAGTTATACTCATATCATACTTATGAGGTGTATATAATTCACCTATTACATGTATTAGCATGGATTTATTAATTCCAGTGATATTTTATGTCTCCTCTAATATTATCCTATGATAGGGATCACAATTTATTGTTACAAAATTGGTAAGAGTTTAATTTTATAATCACTTCGTTTAGTTATATTATTTTGGATTAATTCAATAATGATTAAATCCAATGATATAACGGCTAATAATTCCAATGAATTTTCTTCTCAAATTTTAATACATGATATTTTCAATTTATAGTACCATTTTTCAATCATTGGTACATAAATGATTTCATAAATTTTAATAATGGAATAAGGCATTACTTCTCTCTTCGGCCAGAATTACTTTTTCATCAAATTCGATGATGTAATAAAATTTAAAAATGTTTTTACCATTTTAAAATATATTTGTAAATTTATTTTTACGCATGTTTAACTTTTGGAAATTTTTTTGAAATGAAACTTCATTTAATTTTCCAAAAAATTACATATTGTCTTTTATAGAAAATATGGAATAAATATTTGTTTTCAAGTGTACTAAATGAATATAATTTCATACTATCGTGACAATAATTTTTTTAAGGCTTCTATTGTGTGTTTTAAGGTTTTGTTTAAAAATAAAATTATTTTAATAATGATTTTGAATGTTTTTTAAAAATGGAAATTATATTTTAATAATTAATTGATTTAAATGGGTTCTAAATCATACTTTATATGTTTCCAATTTTGTATTCAAATAAATTTATATTTTTAATATCTCGTAAATTTATTGATTAAAAAGTTGAGGTAAAAACTCTTGATTAACCAAAATTCCATCAATAATATATTAATATTATTTCTATTCATCAATGACAACAACCCTTGTTGTTACATATTCAAAAATATGGATATTTATAATTCATTCTATCCTCATTATTTCTCTACATGGATTATGATTTTTCAAATAGATTATATGGATACTCATTTCATTTCAAAGGTTTAATCATGTTTTATTGAAATTTTTATAGAATCCATTTATTTTACATGGGTTAAACATTTTTCAATGAGCTTGTTATGGAACCCATTTCTTTTCTAAAAGTTAAATATTTATCAAAGTTATTTTTAAGGAACCTGTTTCTTTTCTATGGGATAATCATGTTATGAAACAGATTTTTTTATGAGTATTATGATAATGTATAACCTCTATAAATTTTATTTTTGGTTCTTGGATTGAATATACAATGGGGAGGCCCATATTGCACATGGTGATCCTATTATAACTTATATTATGTGTTAGGATATATAGTGTGTGGTGAGCCTGTTTCACATTAAATAATAGGTGATCCTAGATAACACTCAAATAGTGTGGGTAATAATTTATTCGTTTGGATTATTATTGTGGATGTCATCTATCTGATTATTACAAATGTAACTGTTTTTTATGGTCATATGATGATGATGACCAAAGATACCAACACATTATATCTATTAATTACATTTTTTAATAATGATTAAAACATTCAATATTGATACTACATGTCCCATGATAATTGATTTTTTTAAATCATTACTTTATAAAATCCATTTTCCTTGTTTCATGTTTAATGATATAGGTATTAAACAATATCAATACTTAAATGATTAACTCATGCTCTCTGAATAAGTTTTCATTCCATAATATAAATATTATTCTCATTGATTAAATTCAATTGATATTACTTTTGATTTCCTTAATTGAGAATTTTATATCACCCTTATTATTTTTCCTCTTCCCTAAGTAATAAATAATCTGGTTGAATTTTTTGTCAATTGGTGATTTTTATATTGATGATGATGATGACTTAATGTTAAATAAATGAAGAAGGGTTAAGATGGGATTAATTATTATTTCATGTGATGGGTATTGTATATTTATGTGTTTTTTTAAAATTAAAAAAATTATAACACTAAATGCTTCATGAGATTGAAAGTGATCTTCTTTCCCTTATGAGGTAGTAATATTTGAATGGAAAAACAATTTCGTCAAAATTATCAGTATCGATATTAGATATGTAATGTTTATGAATTTGGAAGGGGATTAATGAGTGTGGGCATTAGGTTTTGAGAGTTACTACTTGAGCATATATAAAACATAAGCATAAACTATAGATATAAAAAGTAAAAACTATCCTCATTTGCAATGATAAGCTTGAAGTTTTTTTTATCGCTTCATTTTTGATTTATTTCTAACATTGAAATATCATGTAATATTAATATATAAATGTAAAAAAATATTTTTATCCTGCACGTTAATCATTTCGCATCATATTATACCCAAGGGATAATTCACACTCCTTACAACAGAGAATGAACTCTTTGTGTTTGTGTTTTGTGTTTCCAAAAAACATATATGTGTCCATCATTCATCACATTAAGTACCCATGCCTATTGAATGAAGAATAAAATCTAGATTTTAAATAATGCATTGAATCCAAAAACATTCCCTGAAAATAACAATTAATATTTATCAAATATAGTGGTAAATGTGTCTTATTCTGTTTCTAGTAACTAGATAATAATTCCATTATGATTTACTCGGTCCTTCTGGTCTTAAACTGAGATGGTCAGAGAGAACCCACCCATCATTATCTATAATAACCATTTATAATTCTAGATAACATGTTCTAGAAGATTCCCTTTTCTACACTGAGGTACAACTTGTTAATATATGACTTGACTATTGGTATATATAATACATAAAAACATACTCATCAATAATTTTTGGCATACATCAACCCATCAGTGTGGTTTTTTCTCTAGGGTTTTATAGACACCATAATCAATTCATCTACTGGTTCATGCAAATTCCAATGGTCCTCCCATGTAATCTCAAGGGATAAAAACCTCACATATCACTCCAAAATGTGAGATACCATGTTATCATGTCAATATATAACAAAATACTCTCCACTTCTCTATTGATCATGTTAAATGAATTTTATTATGGATTCTTGTGGATGAATAATATACTAAGGAGGACATAATTATTGTATATATATGTTGGCATAACACATAGATCCACATAAATCATCCATTATTTTTTTATTCTTATGATGTTTGTTGGATCAATGAGGGAGAAAAAACCCATGTAACATATTAATATAGGTGTTTATGTCATATTCATCAAACCCTAACAATATATAATTTATCACTATCTAAATAAACAATAATAAGTTACATTGATTCTTTATCTCATATGTGTTGGATTAATAATCATTGAATCCTTAGAAATTTACAATAAAAATAATGTGGTAACCTAATTGACAATTGAATAAATAACATTTGATTATAACATGGAATAACTAAAATGGTTTCAGAAATTAATAGATTATCCGAGAATATTTTCATTATGCCTCATAACAACCATGTCTATATGAATGGAATTAATGTGCGTCAAATAACAATTTAAAAGTAATCTTGGCGATGCTTCCAAATAAATTTCACTAGAGAAGACATGAATCGTATGAACTCGTTGATATAGACATTCTCATGATATATGTATATTATTTTAATTCAATCAACACCATATGATTTTGAGATAGTAAAGGAGGAGATGTAAAATGATTTCATATAATAGTGAAAAAATTGGTCATAGTAAATTTTACAATGCTAGTAATTTCTTTGATGATTGGGATTATGAATCACTAGGTGAAATTTGATAAATTTATAATTTCACCAACATAATTTTCATCGACCAACATCCCCCAAGATAGGGAACCTAGGAATTAAAATAAGTATAATTCACTAGGTGATTTCACCTAGAACACTACACATATAAATTATTTTTACATGCATGGTTTGTAGTTTCAATGATACTGACATAAACCTAATTTTCATGATGATTTAGGGACAACAGGGCGAACCTATAATATAACTTTTCCAAGGCTTTATCAACATACAATGATATAGAATAGTGGGGTGGCCAATATATTTATATCCATTGATGAATAGTGAAATTAAGATAATGAAAAAAGAAACATTGAATTGCTTAGGGCATGCAGGTTGATAATCTAGGTTAGAGAACGAACTTGTGTGAAATAATAAAATTATTATTATTTTACCGGGATATACAATATTGTAAGAGTTAATTTGATTGAATTCTTATAGACGGAAAATGAATTGGAATATTAATTCTAAATATCATTGGGAGAAGTCATTTAATTAACCCAATTCCTAACATAGACGCTACATTCAATTCATGAAGGTTATTAAATAATATATGATTTTTTCATTAGTCTACCAGTTAAGATCACTTGTGCCACCATCGTAAGGTATCATATACACTAGTACAAAACTAATTTATGTAATAAACCCCAAGTACCCATGTCAAGATTCATTTATTTATATAATAATCTTGGTTTTTAATTTTGATACCTTTTTAATGAAGATGTATTAAGATCTACATTCACTTAGTCTCAAATATCATTTTATGTATAAATTTGTTCTTGAATGCATTGATAATTAACCAACAAATATAGGTATATTTTTCACCATGATATTAAAGAATTAAAAATTAACTGAAACCCATTCCCTGATATGTTTTTTTACATTGGGTGAATGGCCCTAAATAATTTAATATTCTACATATCCACTATCTTAATACATACTATGAGACACTACTATTTGGTATAATTCAAGAAACATTATATCCAAAAGGAAGTATATTTCACCAGTCAAACTCTATGAAAATCCTTTCCCACACTCCAAATGATTTTGGTCCATTTAAATTATTCACAGACTAGGGTGAAGTGGAACCATATATTAAATCTCTAAATAGATGAATCAAAATATTTCAATTAACAATCCAATAAGATGAAGACAAATGTTATCGTATTTTGAAATTAAACAAATTCTTCTTCTTGAGATCCAATAATAGGCAGCCATGTGAACCCCAATTTGAATATTGGGTCGTCTATTCGTGAAAGGCTCCAATATACGAACACAGATATAATGTCATCCTACGACGCCAGAATAAAAATATTATAAATTCATCTAGAATTCAAGAGTTCTATTTTTATATCCATTATTCGCTAGATATAATGATGATTTATCATTTTCATCTAATATTAATAAAACCATTAACGTGATCACAATAGTGTATACCGTAAAAAATGAAGGTATTTATCACAAGGGAAAAAATTAAATATCATACATGAGCCTTTCCATATTTAATGTAGAAATATACAGATTTCTAGACTTTAACAATTAATGAGACATGATCCAATAAACTCCATCCACAGTTTTAAAACCTAAAAATTTCAAAATGATAATTTCACTACCATGATGCATAAATATGTCAGGTTAATTCATAGAGGGAAATCCATTTTTCAGTCACCAATTTAAATTCATGAAGACGCATTTCTATAGAAAACCATACTTGAATGGCCATATTGTCAAAGTGTCTCAATCCATAAATAGCCCATATCCGATGATAGAAACATATCAAGGGAAACCCAAATTGTTCCATCCAAACATGATCCATAATAATCTACCCATTCACATAACTAATGTCCATACCATGTGATGTTAAACAAAATATTGTATTTCTATACATTATCATAAAAAGTTAAACATTAATTCTGTTAGATTTGATTCCTATTAAACAATATATATATATAAGATACCTCACTAATGTTCAAAAAGAATATCTGAATCCAAATCCATATCTAATCACATTCCTCAATGCACATAATTCATTAGTTGGTCATATAATTTATTTGGAGATACCAAATTTTTTTCTTGTGTTCATGTACCTTTACATGAAATTATAGGTACCAATTTAGATATACCACATACTATATAAAATTAAATTTCAAGAAATCATTCATTATATAATGAATTTGGGGATCCATGGTTGTTATTAACACATAAATATTAATTTTATAATTTTGACATTAATTTTCATCAAACTGAATCGGTTTAGAATCCATTCACGAGGAATTATCAGAACCCCTTTCATAGTCCTAATATAGAATACACCAATCAATCCACATCTTATGATTATTCTTAAATCAAGAGTTCATTTTTGTGAATCCCAAAATAATAAAATAAATAATAAAACAAAAAATATACTTATAGAGTCTATGAGGGACATAAAATCCTAAAAATTCACATTTATGGGAATTAATAGATATGCAGGTAATTTTCAGGATTAATAAATAATCATAGATGAATTCATTACAAATAACTTAAATTCCATGTCAAATCCAAATATTGTTAATACAATACCCACAATAGAGTATATATGAGTCCATAATCCTATAATATTGTACATGATGCATCTTAATATCTCCCATGTACATTCAAGTGGCTTCCTTCAATAATAACGAAGGTCCTGTATTGAGAAAAAATCCACTATATAAAGACATGTATTGGTGTTTCTATTAGAAATTGTAATATTTATATATCTTAATATTCATTAATAAATATTAATTTTTTTTAATTTAGTTAGGAATTTTTTTCCCAGGATAATAGTATGATTTTGAAATACATAAATGATTTCATTTCAAATATTATATTATCATATATATCACAAAAATATATCAAATATTGACTGAAAATGTAAAAATTAGCCACATGTGGATTTTACATAATTTTCTGAGATATTCAATATATTATGCGAAATATAAAATATTTTATGAATATTACTTTTTTATAATGGAATCATAATTATTTAAAAATGATATGAATAATAAAATAAATAATTTTTAGACCAATAATATATTTTCAATAAAATAGTTTTTTTTATTTAGGAAATATATTTTTCATAACAATAATGAACATTCCAAACCCAAAAGAACATTACATGATTTTAAAAACAATAATTTTTCCTTTAATAAATTTTCAATCTCATTAATGATATTGTTTAATGTATTTTAATAATTATACATTCAAAAATAATAAATGTGTAAATTTCAAATACCATGGATTATGGAATGAAAATACAAATAGTTTTCTATTTTTCCTACATTGTTAAGTCCATGTAAGATTATTAGAAATTAAAAGAAAAAACCCACACATTATTATAATTTTCCACTCATAATATTATAAGATCATAATATTATACAATTTATCTCGTTATTACACTCATTATTCATATCATGAACACTAGGAAGGTATTTAGGGTCATATACATCTAATGTCTATAATTATTCATCTATTGATGTTGTTCATAAGTGTTTTTACTCAGAGAATATATGAGACATGTCTTCCCAAAACCCTTATATATATATATATATATTAATTTGAGATCCAGAAGAATATTCATATAAAAATATTTTTCTTATTGTTTTATAAGATCATTAATGGTGTATGGTTTTTCACATCAATTTCTGTAATTCTATTTCAAATGGAATAGAATTCCTGAAAATTAATGTGTTAAATATTTATATGATTAGTTATTATCGTACTATGATTCTATTATAAATATGAAAATATCATTAATATTAATTTTAAAACCATTATACTAAAATATATATATAATAAAATATATTTATCTTATAGAATAAATTTCCAATATTATTGTTGTTCTGAAACATTAAATTCATTGAATCTTATTAACACACATATATGAATAATTTATCTCACATTGTTAGAGAATTATCAACCACATGTTCCATTTAATTTAAAATTGATAATAACCACTAAAATATTGATATTTTTTCATCAATATACTTTTTAAATTTAATTTAATATGTGATATTTAACCATTTTTATACCCTTTAAATCTATATAGTCTAGTTTACCTATAATATGTTCTTATCAAAACTCTTTCATATAATATATTAATTATAATAATTATATGATTGTTTGATAATAAAATAATTTATCCCCTTTATAATTTTATGTATTTATGAAATAACATAGTTCATGTTTATAGTGCATTCTATTCCCATTTAAGTTTTATGTTCGTGTTTGATGACATGACGATATATTTAGTATCTATTTCATTATGTATTTCTCAATAATTAGATAATTTATTTTTACCTAGGGGGTATTAATATCCATTATATTGTTACCCATTAATGTAATTCATTCCCATGTTATCAGTTATATGAAAAAATTTGATTATTATTTATTCTTTCTACAACCACCTGATATTCTGTGAAATATTTTTAAAAATTGATTTATTTTTTTAGATATTTTTCATTTCACCCAACAGGGAGTATAAAATTTTTATATATTAAATCAATGTTATTGGTTTCTAAACACTAAAAATGAGAAATATATTTTCTTGAGGTATAGGCAAAAATATGTTTGGATTGTGTTACACAAAATTCCGAGTTCCATATAAATCATACATAACATTTAAGGCCACGTTTTTACCACACTACAATATACAATTAATATAATTATTAAAAAATTATTATAGCTACCACATATATTTTGGAATGGATTTAATTAATATGATTAAATAAGTTTTGAAAATATTATTTATAGATGTATAAATATTTATTCTATTATTTATAGATGTATAAATATTTAATGATTTAATATAAATATATAGGATTATATCATTATTTTATATATATATCAAATATATTTTATTGGTATAAGGTAAGAATAAATCAAATTTTATTAATAAAAAAATATTCTCATATGAAAACTAATTTTAACAACATTTTAATACAGAAAAAATTTTAAATAAAATTTTTGTAACTATTATTTATATTATATTTAAAAATAAGATCCATCTCTGATATATGACAATAAAAATTATGTTTGGCTGTTTTTTGGTATTTATTTTGTGTTATTTTATTTTTTTCAGAAAAATTAAAAAATACTAGATTTTATTTCAGTAATTCATATTCAAATAATTTATTTGTACGTTTAAATAAAAAAATTAAAATTTTTTAAATTTTTTTTATAAAAATTTTACATCAAATAACAATATTTAGTTCATTAGAATCAATTTAACAATGAAATTAGATATAAAAACATACCAAACTCTTGAATCTCTTTACTTTAAAAGCCATCTTTCTCATCGCATTTTTGGGATTTTGGTTCAATTGAATTCTTCCACTAATTTTATTAGATATTAGAAAAATGGATCATATATCTTAAATAATAATAATATAAATAGGAAAATAATTTCAACATAGTATTTGAGAAAAATATTATTCAATGTAATTTTTATTAATTACTACAATTAAGAGGAAAATTAGCATAACATGAGACTAAAAATTTATAATAAAGAAAAAGATCACCTAGAAACAAGGAAAAATTCTATTTTCTCTCCATATATTTAACCTCACTTTAATTATCTATAATGGTTTCTAATATTTAATATACTATTCAAATGAAGAAAATTACTGAAATTCCCTACAAAAAAATTATAATAATGACACTCCTCCTCCAATATTAAATGGAAATCACCACTCCCACTTATTCACACCAATAATGAAATTTTCATCCCAAAAATGGTCAAATAAGATCCAAACAACCCTCATATAATTATCGAATCCTCTCTTTTCAGATAAATCCATCCAAGGAAATACTTTTGGGAAATGAAAAAGGAGTTCCCAAAGAATAGGTAACAACCTTACTCAAGATACTTTTTTTTTATTTTCATTATACATCACCTCAATTATTAGTATTCCTTAATTATATAATAAAAACAGTTTCATAAATATATTGAGATTTTTTTTTTATGGTTTCAATCTACCCTTACACACACTTCCATGTAATGGGTAATGAACATGTTCTTCTGGTGTAAGGTGAACTACTTCCTCACGAGGCGATGTTGGACATTTTTCCTTTCCCATTTCTCATGGTTGAGAATTGTGATGGACACATTAATATTAAATGTTATATATGATATTTATTATTTTTTTATTCTTATTGAATTATTATATATCATATACCTACATTATTTCCGTTTTGGGTATGTATAATAATTTCATTTGGGGAAGTATGGAGTACCGCCAACTCAAAGTGATGTCTTCCATTAACAGCATAAATTTAATTTATTAAGGATGTGTTTAGTGAACTTATATGATATATATTAAATAAATATTGTAATGAAATTTATATATATATATATATATATATATTAGTTTCTTTATTTCATTCGACGTGATAATAAAATGGAAACAACATTTATTCATACATATGACCTACCGTCTATATAAACGGTGTATTAAATTTCAGACTATTATTTTATATAAATTGTTATAAATTTATATAATGAATATATATTATATTTATTACATTTTAGACACTCTATAAATAAGTATACGATTATCTATGTTATAGTTCCATGCATAACTATTCAAAAGATATATGAAAAATAAACTAAATATTACCAAAAATATAACAATACAATTGTGTTGTGAATAAATCGACAATATAATGTATTATCCAAATAATATATGATATTATATACAATAACATTTTTCTCTCATAAATTTTCATGTATCTAATAATTATTATATAGAAATATTGAATGTGTATCAATATATTCAAGACCTAATGTACAAGAATTTCATATCCCTTTTTATATATGTGAGATGGAATCCTTTTTAACTAATCATTTTATTTTTGTAATTTATATAATACCCATTAATGCACTCTATGACTATTATAATTAAAATAATGGGTATATAAATATCCAATTAACTATCTTCTATTCAAGGTGTTTGTGGTTCCAAATTTACCAAATCTGTATGTTTTGTCTCAATTTACCTTCTTCAAGGCACACACCATTTCATGCACCTACATTATTATAGGTGGTGTGTATACTTCCCTTGGACATGTTATATCATGAATAAAATTATTTTAATGATATTTTTAACTTCATTTAGTGTTATTATATCTATATTTCTATGATTTATGTTTTCCATATTGTAATAGGTGACTACAATAAACTCGTCATTTATCACGAATGATATTGATTATTCTCTTATTGATAAGTCCATATGATACATATCTCATTAAACACAATTAATTTTATTATAATTTGGGAAATCATGATATCCTGAGGTAATTGTTCCATTTTATTATGTTTAGAACTTCAAAAAATTTAAATTTTGTTTTTTTAATGAAACGGACCATTATATATCTCTTAGGTCTGAAATATATGTTGATTCACAATATTATCTTCAAAAATGTTTCAAAAATATTATTATTAAAAATATTTTCAAAAAATTTTAGGGTAATTTTTTAAATTTTCTTGTAAAATGGTTTTCAAAATGTTTTCAATGTTATTTTTGTATGTTCTAAAAGAAATTTATTTTCAATATGATTTGAGGAATTATTTTTACATATTCAACGTATTTCAAAGAAAAAGGTTTTCAAAATATTTTCATGAATGAATTTTAAATTTTCAATGATATTTTAAAAAACTAATGATTTTAAAAATTAATTATGTTTTGAAAGGAATTTTTTCAATGAATAAAAGTTATTTTCATCATGAAATATTTTAAATTTAATTTTAAATATTTGTTTATTAGAAAAGGGGTTTTAGAAATGGTTCTACGATAAAAAATTCAATGACTGGATCTTTTTATTAAGAAATGATTAAATTAGACATTCAAAAAAAATCTCTATAAAATATTTTTTCTTTTGTGATTGTTTATGAGTTATTGGGTATATTATCCAAGACAACAATTAAAATTCCTTTTTGAAAGGATTATGATTTAATAAAATGATTTTTATTAAATCTGTTTCTCTACCATAGGTAATGTGATTTTGAAACGCATTTCATTTCATGGGTTATGCTTCTGTGAAATTACTAAGAAACCTATCTATCATCCAAACATTATGATGGGATTATATTTTTATTATACTCATTTCAATTTATGGGTAATGTTATTATGTTTATAAAACAAATAACATTTTATAGGTTATGATAAAATGACTATTTTATTATTTTTTGTTCCATGAATTAATGATTTTATTATGTGATGGGTGGGACCTATATCATCCTACAATTCATTGGGAAAAGAATTATATATCATGAGATACTCATGGGAATCATGTAGATGAAATTAATCAACTATGGGAAAACAGGGAAACATAATCTAATATGGGAAGATAGGGAGAACCATTCCTTTACAAGGGAAGGACTACGACTGTGGATGGGGGTGGAGGTCTGTCCCTCCCAGTAGTTGTAGTCCCCATGAAGTTCCTTGATATTCTTTAGGAAATGATTTCTGACATATGTGTAATGAGGTTACATGTTCATGCATTTTCCACAATATCTAATTCTAATGCATATGATTTTATCACATTGTTAATGTTAAATGTTATATTTTGATTCATTTATAATCAACTATCAATATTTTTTACATGTCTCAGGTGTCAGATATTTGACATATAAGGTTTCATCATCAAAAGTTATTATCATGTTCTTACTCACATATATTGCGTTTATGCTTATGTATATCCTTTATTTACCCATATTGTTCCATTGATATCACCCCATTCTTATGTATCCTTTCACCAGGATATGATGCATTGTTTTAATGTATAATTACTATGGGTTTATATTTTATTTAGAAACATTGAATATCATTAAATGAGTTTGAGTATTTTTTATCCCTGATTGAAAAGACCCAAAACTAATTTGGTCTTTTGGTGTCTATTTTGGTAACATATTATGTATTCCCAAAATATTATGTAACATATATTTACATTAATATAGGTTTTTTATAGTTCGTATAAGAGATAAGGTTTAGTTAATATTTGAAAAATAGGATGATAATACATTATCTACTACCATTGTAATATTTATTATGATATTTCTATGGGTTTCTATAAGTATTAGTCTAAGGATGAGTTATTGTATCGAAAAACTCCATAGAATTTTTTTAAAAGATTGAATTAGTGGTTTACTAGAACTAAATATATTAATAGATATAAAAACGGGATGTGGATCTGGTATAGAAGTATATAGGGGTAAAAACTACAACATGTTGTGTTGGGCCTCACTCAAGCATAACTCGATAAAAAATAAAATATATTACTACACGCCTAGTTTAAACTCATAGAGGATATGATTTGTTAATTAAAAAACTCATTATGAACCACCAGGAAGTATTTAAGTGGATGTGTCTATAAATATCATAGGATAAAACTAAGGCTTCATATATTAATGATTTTTTGATAATTTAGACATAATATTAGTGGGTTTTCTTTATTATGTGGTTTCACACAAGGATAATTATTTCATACTCAATTATTTTGGGTTTTAGTCAATGTTGAGAACTAGAAGAAACTATGTTAACATATAATGTGATGAATAATTTTTTGATGAGATATCAAATGGGATGGTCACTAGAGTGTAGGATGTTATGATAATACCTTGTTAGTTTACATGAAACCTGATTAACAAAGGGTACCTAAACCCAATCTTTGACTCACCATAGAATAGAAGTAAGGTTTTGCTGATTTGTTGAGTAATTTAAACCATTTAGCAATTAATATTTTGTTTCCCTTATGTCATGGTCATAGAAATAATCCCCTAGGTGAATGTCTTAGGGGAACAGGAAGATGTTTTGACGTTGGAAAATAAGGACACAAAGAAGGTAACTGCAATAGAATAATGAAGGGATCATTTAATGAAATGAATTGGAATATTGGCCTCTCAAAGGCATCGTCAAAGGTTAATGTATTTTTTTTAATAAATTTACATTAAGAAAATATATTTCATAAGTGCAAAATGATAGAACTGAATAAACATTGTGGTAAAATTAATGGTTATTTTACAAATAAGGATTATACATGAGATGAAATTTGAAATGAAAGGGGTATTATGTAATAATATTTGGCATCCCTTTTATGTAATTTATTTTAAAGGAAATAGTTAATGTTTTTATATTTTTAGACTCAATTTTTATGTTAAAAGAATGGTAAAATATACATGAATTTTTTAGTTTATGAACTATTATTATGGTTTACAATTTTATTTGATGTACCAGAAAATTCTTTCATGGAAAGGTAAAATTTTTACTATGTAAAGATTACCCTAAATAGGTTCTTTCTATTAAGACACGTGATTTTTATAAATATAAATTAAATATCCATAAGTGAATTGAACAAAACTTATTTCATTGGAACTAATTAAGGACTTCATGTAATGATGTTATTCTACTATTGATGATATCTACATTATTTTTGGATTTATATACTATGTACAATATATATATAAATAGGGTAAATATTGTTTTAAATAATTACTTGTGGTGATTCATGTAATTACCATGTTTTAATGGAATAAATCCTAATGGTATTCACATGATTTTAGTGCAAAAATTAAGGTCTAATTTATGATATAAAAGTGATTAATGCTAATATCATTTGTGAAATTTATTGTCCTTATTTATGGACTTTTATACATTAATATTTCTGAAGGGTTATATGGCTAACCATTTATAGAATTTTTAATGTTAAAAATTAATTAAATGGTCAACAAGAATAAAGTGTTATCTCACTATATGAGGATTTATGCATATTGGATAACATTGTTTGACCTATTGTTCTGATAAAAATTGATAGAATCTACTGTCATTCAATTCATTGATATCTAGATCTATTAGTTTTCCAGGAAATAAAATTGAACCTTCAATTCATGGAATAATATTTGATTTGGAATTTGATTGGGGAAAAGTAATGTTTAATGTTGTACAAGAATCATTTATATATATATATTGATGAAACTTCTCTTTCCTTTATAAAATTATCTAGATATAAAATGTTTTCCTAACACCATAAATATTGTTTAACTGATGGCCTTTTAAATAATCATATTTTTATGACATTAAGGCCATAAAAATCCCATTAATCATTTAAATTTTGTGATCAATGACATCAATATATCCTTAAAAATATTTTATCTATTATTCTAAATCTGTCATGTAACTTCCCACTTATGATATCTTATGTGGAAACCTAGTTACATGTTAATTTTTGTAACCATTTTGTTTCCAAAAATAATTTTTATAATATGTTTTTATATTATTTTTTATTATGTGGGTTTCTATGAATGTAACATCTGATTATTGATCATTTGATAACCTTGAAGAACATTGAGGAATAAATTCTTTCAGTGGCAGTAGATTGTAACACCCTGATATTTTTTTATTTTTCTATCAAAATAATTTTTTTTGATATTTTTAGAGTATATAGTATCATATTTTATATATCTTGAAAATTAGGTTGATTCTTATATGTTCGTCTCTATTGTTATTTATAACATTCTCAACTATTGTTTTGTATTTTGAGGTCCCATGTTTCCAAGGTGTGTGGTTCTATTTATATGAACAATTTATTAACCATAAATATATTTATTTAAATTATTAATTTTTATATAAATTCAATTTAAATGTAATTTTATTTTAATTAGTTTATTAGAAATCATATTCCATTGAATTGGTAATTGATTCTGAAATTTGATTGAAAAATTTTAAATTAAATGATGGGATTTAATTTTGTAATTAAAATTTTGGAATTGATTTGATGGAATATTTTTCAAAATGATATTTGAGATAACTGATTAAAAATTATTTTGATTGATACCCATCGGTTTTATATTGAAAATAATTTTTTATATTAAAACCGCATTTTTTAAATTCATATGTTAGCATATTTGAAATTTGTGAAAGAGATGAATTGTATTTTATAAAGACATAATATAAATTTTCCATCATTTTTTATAATAGAGAACAGGAAAGAAAAGGTATTTATTGAGTTATTAAGAAAACATTCTATAATTTACCACACTAACAACACATAAATGTAGCAGTTTTCAGCTTTGAAAGGATTGTGATATGTCCTCCTTGGTCTATTTAAAGAAGGATGTGTGTATACATATTGCTATGAAAACTATTTGAGTTTATAAGAGTCCCATAGTCTGGAAAAATCATATCATTTTGAACATGATCATTTATCATTTTTGTTTCTTTATTAAATATATTCCATTTTTATTATAAAATGTTATACATACCTTATAAATTTATATAACCACATTATATACTTTTTTAGGCCATTTTTAAGGTATTTTACATAATTGGGAATGAAAATCATGAATTAATTAAATTAGTCTTTATAAAATTCAATAAATATTTATTCAAAATTGAATGATCTATTTGTTTAATTAAATTTTCTCATCTGTTATAGAATCATTTTTGAGACACTAAAATTTTTTTGCATCACACATTACCTATGCCTACAGTTTTTTATAGATTTTATCATTCCTAATTTTAGAAAAGGAAACACTCTATATGGGGGTTGTAGTGGATGTTGATCGTTGGGATTGGAGAGTTCTCCCATTTGGAATTGAGTTTTTTACCTTCCCATTTTCTAACACATTGTTCTAATAATTTGTATTGTATGTTCGAGATTGAATTTTTGTATGCATCCTATTGTGGAGTTCATCTTGTTTGTATATTACCTTGTTTATCATTATTTTATAGTGTTTTTTGAATATTCATCCCCAATATCATATAGTATGATTCTAGGATCAATTATCCAACTAATGGGGAATGGAAACACAAATTGTTTTATGTCATAGAAATCTCGATTTTTGGTTTACCATAGTACCCATGATGTTCCATTAATATGTAGTGTAAAATATATAGGGTTTTCATATTGACATAATGTTAGCATACAATTGTGTATTCTTATCAAGACTTAGAATTTAGTTATGAAAAGGTTCCTAGAATGTTCTCAACACAATAAATCATACGTAACAAGGGGTAATGGTAAATAAATATTTAGGATTAAGTATTTATTTACTAGATTTTTATTTAGATAGATTTATATATAAATAATTTTTTCTACCTATTCATATTGATTTACCATGTTCCTCGGTTTTAGAGTTAAATCTGTTGTCTTCAATTTCATCCATTCGTGTTGTGTAGAATTATTCCAGTGTAATGAAATGTGAATAATATATAGGAGGATACTAATAATGAACCTCAATGAGATAATACTCTTATAGACAAAAGTGTTGTATTGGTGATTGTGCATACAATGCATGACTTGGGATATAAACTACCATCATTTACCCTTTATGAGAAAACTTGACAACCATAGAGTGATGTTATATGGAATAATTCTAAGTTATTCATTCTCTAGAATACGTTAGTGATAAAAGATTACCATGATCCACAATGGGATGAGAAATTATTGAGATGGATTGAGCACTTTTTCATGTTCTCGGAGACACTATTAATTCAATATATTTCTTTATTACTTTTCTTTTTCTTTATGTTTTGAAAATCAGAAACACATTTTAATATGAAAAATATATTTCCCTAAGAAATAGTTTCTTAAGGAAAATTACTTACACAAATTTTTTTTGACATTACCTAAGGTTTTTATTGTCATATCTAGTGTTTTAAAAACCAAGACTAACCATCATTTTCCTATGTTAAAAAACTATATCCTTTTATAACCTAGAATTATAAAGTTCCATAGAATCTTATTACCATAAAATTGTTACTCCAATTTCATATGAAATGAGATTCCAATTTCTTTTGAAATCAAAATATTATTTCTTCTTAAATTTTCCTCTGTTTTCTTCTGAAATCTGACTCTGATTTCGCCTAAATATCAGACTTCAGTTTCTTTAGAAATAAAACATTAATTTCTTCTTAAATAATACTCCAATTTCTCCAAAAATTAGACTCCCGTTTCTCTTAATATCATAATACCATTTCTCTTAAAATCGGACTATGATTTCTTATGAAATCCTACTCCGATTTCAATGAAATCAGACACTAATTCCTTTTAAAACCCGACTCCGATTTCTAATGAAATATTTCTTTGATTTGTACTAAAATCAGAAACTAATTTCATCTAAAATAATACTCTAATTTCATTTGAATCCATACTCTGATTTCTCCATAAATCCGACTCCAATTTCTTTTGAAATCAGACTCTGATTTCTCCTGAAATCAGATGTCGATTTCTCATGAAATCAAACTCTAATTTATTCTGAAATCATTTTGTGATTTCTTTTGAAATCATACTCTGATTTCTTCTCAAATCAGACTCTTGGTTCTTTTGAAATAAAACTCTGATTTATACTTAAATTCGTCTCTATTTTCTTCAAATAATTGACTCAGACTGCTTCTGATATCAGACCATGATTTCTTGTCAAATCAGACACTGATTTCTTCTGAAATCAAAATCTGATTTTTTAGAAATAAGGTGTCGAATTCATAAAATTTTTGACTCTAATTCTCTATTATTTCAAAAATAAATTTCTCCATATTATTATATTCTTATTTCTTCATAAATATAGTATAAATTCATTAGAATTATGACTCTAATTCTATATTTTTTCAGAATGTGATTCTCCATATTTTTAGAATTTGATATCTAATATTCCATTAATCTAATTATTCATATTTTATTAATTTAACTTTAATTCTTATCATATTGTTCCATTTTTATCCATTCCTATAAATCATAATTTTCTTAAAAAAAAATTTTTTATTATATATACATGTTTCTTAATCAGGATAATTTTAGCATGCTTTCTTAAATGTAATGATTTCGTGCAATCATCTTTTAACTAATTATTGGATTTGTGATATTTTAATAGGTCCCTCCAAAATTTTTGTAAAAATAGGACTTTTGGAGGAGGAGAAGACAATTGGTATTTTTTCCTATAAATACCATGTCCATTTGAAGGGTTCAATGCACATTGAGATGTGCTGGATGTGCTAAATTCTAGGGAGTTAATTTGTGTTGTGAGAGCTCTGCTAAAACCTTCCTTGTGTGAACGATTTGAATAACATGTTGAAGCTTTGAAAATCTTGTTCAGCTTTATTAGTGATATTCTAATTATTATTGATCAATCAAGGGATTACCGGGATAGGAAGACATAGATGTCAATCACCATTGAGAATGGGGGCTTGCAGGGATATCATGATAGATTTTGATTTTCGTATCGAGGGCTTACCCTGTATTTGGTAAGATAGACATTCATGGAAGTGTAAATCAATAGACCTTTATCCAAGGCTGATAGATATCCTTCTATTTCGGTTAAAATATATCCTATACTTTTTTAGTTGTCTATTTTTCTTACATGTTTTATTTCCGCCAAATTTTGTTAAAGATGGATAATTTAAGATTCTTTTACATTATTAATATTTTATACTCTGATATAAATTAGATTCTATATGCATTATGGTAGATATTTTCCTAAGTAAACATGTCTTATGTTTCTTTATTGGAACCATCTTATCAGATTCTAAGTAAGTTTGTTTCTTTTTTTAGAACTAAATAGGGTTTTACAATCCATCGTGTTTAAATTTGTTAGACATAGATTTTATTAAGGATAAAAATGAATGTTTTTAAACCATCCATTCACCCACACTTGTAATTGAGAATCAACATATTAATTTCTATAATGTAATTTGTATCAAAGGTTGGTCTCTATGATACTTATACAAACATATAAATATTCCTTATCAACTATATTGTCTTAACTTTACTTGCTCAATTGTTTTTCGTAATGTTTTTATCTTTTTATAAACATTTACAACTAATAATATTTGTAAAAAATAATTTTTTCTTATAAGATTGAAGGAATGGACATTACGACAATAGATAATCTAAAACATACCAGACCCCCGATCATTGATGGTAATGACTAAGAATATATAAGAGATCTAATGAACACCAATTTTATTTACATTGGAGTATACTAATTTGTAATGCTCACTAGAGATTAAAAAGATACCAGAGAAAAAAGGTAGAACCTTTACAAATCAAGAGAAAAAAGAATATGAAATTAATTACAAGGTACTTAATAGTTTATAATGTTCCATGACAAGGAATATATATATCTAAATTTCTTGATATGATTTTTCCAATATAATTTGGATGAAAAATGAAGTTGCACTTTTTAGGACATCCAATGTGATTGAAAAGAGAAGATATATGATTCGTGATTAATATCATGGATTTTTGTTCCTTTAAAGAGGACCAGTTTCCAAAGTGAAAAATAGATTTTTTTTCTACCATCAGAAGCCTTTAATATAGGGTGAAAAATGACTTCTTGTTGATATTCATGTAAATAAGATTAAAGATATTATTCCCAATTAGTTGGAATCAAAATGAAGAGATATTGATAAAAATAAGAATGTTTCAAAAATAACTCTTGATGAGTTATTTGGAAATATTGAATAGCATGAAACCAGAATGAAGAGAGATGCATAGATAAATTAGAAGAATAATGTTAATGGAATAGTTTTTTTCATTACAAAATCTAAATCCAATACACTAGAAAGAGTTTCAACAAAATTATTATAATAAATCTTCATTTATATCTGAATCATGTGATAATGATCATTCTATGAATGAACATTCAAATCATTCTCTAAGGATGAACTAGATTTTAGGAAATTAAGACTTACAATATAGATATAAGAATAAATACATAAGGGATATGAATGATTTAGAGGTAGTTTTTTATGAATGCAAGTTTTTAGTTCATATTAGATCATATTTTAATATGATCAAAAGGAATGAAAGAAAGGATAGGGATTTAGAATGAAATATGAAAAGGTTCTAAAAATATAATTTTATAAATTTACTAAAAGCTAATGAATCATAAAGTGCAATTGGGTGTGATTATTTTGATGAATATTCTAATAGTAAATCTTCAGGATAGAAGAATATTTGTCTTATAGATAGAATTCCTATAAAAAATCAATGTCTCATGGATACCGTAAATACTCTTGATTCATTAACCGATATTTCTTTAAATAAAATTTTTCCTAACATCGAATATTATGAATATTTTGATGAAGAATATTTCTTATAATAATATAATAATTTACTTTCTTTTGAAGAAGAATATAGGTTTTCCATGTTACATGAAAATGAAAACATTATGGTAAAAAAACATGATAAGGAATATTCTTGAATTTCGATTTTAACAAAATAAGTATCATATCGTTTAAAATATATTGATCAGGAAACCCTTGATTTTGATGAAATATCCAAAAACCTTTGGGAAAATAATTCTAAGAAGGATAAAATATGTAATGATCTTGAAAAATTTATTTCTACTAAAAATAATAAAGAGACATACTAAATTTATATGACTAATGACTATGAAGTTAAAAACATTTTCATCAGACAAAAATCTAATATTTTTTCTTTATAGTACCTTTTTAAAAACTATTCCCATGGAAAAGAAGGATTTGAAAAATGTATTCACAACTTCATCCTCTTAAGAATAGTAATGTATTTGGATATTCTCTTCAAAACATGTTTTTTTCCCTAACTATTGTATTCCCAAATGTGTTCTTTTTTCACTAAGTGTTAATGCGGTTGAAATTGGGAGAAAAAATGTTCATTCAATAAAACCCAATCCATATGTTTCTTAAATAAGATTTTTATATGAAAATGTGGATACCTAATATTTTACTTTCTAAAATTTCCTTATCCAAAATGTTTGGATTCTGAAATCCCATATTTTATTATTTTCCTAAAAACAAAGTATGTACCAACAATAATATATGGTACATGGATAGTGGATGTTCTCAAAACATGATTGGTAATAAAACCATCATTAAAAATACTATCATGATGGAAGGTTGAAAAGTAACATTTAGGGATAATAATCAGGGATAAATTGTTAGTATTGGTAACATTGTTCTTCTTGGAAAAATCTTACTTTCAATAAAATAAAGGTTCTAGCCCAACATTATAATCACAAGACAATTCGTTGATGAGGGTTCCCTTGTGAATTTTAGATATTATAAATGTCTAGAACAAAATTCCAAGGAATATTTTATTCTCTCTACCCATAGGCATGATAATGTTTGTACAATTAACATAGTAGACCCTATGAGACATGACTGACCCTGCCTTAGTGAAATGGAATACCAATCTTGGTCATCGAATAGAAGATATGGACATTATCACCTAATAAATCAATGGAAACTCTCGATGAAAAGATTTGTTAAGGATCTACAAGAGATTATATTTTGTTATTAAAAAGTTTTTTATCCTTGCCAATATGGAATGGTACAAAATCTAAGATTTAAATAAATTATTGAAGTCTAAACTTCAGATTCATTACAGCTAGTTCATAATGATCTTCTTCAGTCGAACACAAACTGGATATATTTGATGAAAATACTATTTATTGGTAATATTTGAGGATTATACTAGATTTATATGGTTTTATTTTATTACAAAGATATATGAAGTATTTTATTATATTAATTATTTATCCTCCAAAGATAAAAATGAGAAAACCACTCCACTGATAAATATATGTGGTGATCAAAGGGGAGAATTTGAAAATTGAGATTTTAAAACATTTTTAGTAAGAGAGGGATTACTCATAAGTTATGATTATTATACTATAAATCAAGTATTAATTAATTATTTTTCCTAATAAATAACCTTATGAATTGTGGAATGGTAATAAACACAATGTTTTTCACTTCAATGTATTTGGATGAAAAATATTATTCTTGATTACTAAAGATAACTTACATAAATTTGTACCCAAATCTGATAAAGGTATTTTCATGGGTTATTACACCACTTTTAAGGTAGATTGTGTTTTTAACAAAAAGTATTGTACTATTGAAGGAAAAAATTCATGTTAAATTTGATGAAACTGATCATTTTGTTTTTAACTAACCTTAGCCAACATCCTCAGATGTGATATCAAAAACTGATTATCAACCATTGATGGAAGACTCGTATAATAAAGAAAATACTCAAGAAAATGTTTCTAAAGTATTTTCTCGATAATTTTTTTAATTATTGTTGATGAACAAGTTTTACAAAATCCAGATCAATTATTTCATAAGAATCATCCCAATAATGGTATCATTGGGGATGTAATTCAACCTGTAAGGAATAGAATTTTTTAGATAAATGATCTAGAACATATATAATTACTTTTCAAAAAATAACCTAAATGAACGAATTAATATTTATTTGATAATTATTAGATTAAATCTTTGCAAGATGAACTAAATGAATTCAAATGGAATAACATCTTTCCCTTGGATGAAATACATAGAGAAACTTCTGTAATTGGAGTCAAATGCGTGTTCAAAAAAATTTGACGAAAATGGATTCATTATACAATATACATCAAGTTTATTTTATCAACACTATAATAAAGAAGAATGAATTGGATGTGAAGAAACCTACACTCTAGTTTCGAGACTTGAATCTATTCGTATTCTACTAAAATTTGCATTATTCATTAATTTCAATCATTTTGAAATGGATTTGAAGTGTTCTTTCTTGAACTGATACATTAAAAATGAAGTTTATGTTTAACAACCAATGATTTTTTAAGACACAAAACATCCTAAACATGTTTACAAACTTACAAAATATTCATATGGACTAAAACAAGCCCTTAGATCTGGGTATGACAGACATACACGATTTTTATTACACAAAAAATTATATTAAGAGAACTGAAAATCAAACCCATTTTATAATGAAAGATAATAAAAATGTATTTATTATTCCAATATATTTTGATGATATTATATTCGTATCATCTCAATAATCCTAAACTGATTCTTTTGAAAATTTCATGAAATAATAGTTTTAGATAAGTATGATGGGTGAGTTAGAATTTTTCCTATGTTATAAAATTTCTCAAAAAATAGAAGGATATTATATATCTCAACCTGTGTATATTCAATACCATCTTAAGAAGTATGAATATGAAAAATATATCATTATAGGTACTACAGTCAGTACCTCAAACTCTCTTGATCTTGATGAAGTAAGGAAACTAGTATATTAAACATCTTCTAGAAGTATGATAGGAAGATTATTATACATAACATCAAGTCATCCAGACTTATTTTTTTCAGTATTATTTTCTTCAAGATGTCAATGAAATCCAAATTAATCACATATAAAATAAGGGAAAAGGATTTTTCAATATTTAAAGAGAACCATGGATTTAGAACTTTTCTATTCATCTAAAAATCATGTTGTCTTAAAATCATTTTCAGATTTTGATTTTGGTGGATGTATAATGAATAATAAAAGTACATATGGAACTTTTTATTTCTTAGTAAATTCATTATTTTCTTACTCATGCATGAAACAACACACACTCACAAAATATGGTATAAGTTTTACCAAAAAAATAATGTGTGATAATATTAGTAACATTTCTCTAAGAAAAAACACTTCACATCATTATCGTGCAAAATGCATAGATATTATACACCACTGTTTAAGGGATCATACACTTAAAGGTGATATTATTTTAAAATTTATTATAATACAAGAACAACTTTCTGATATATTTACAAAATAATTAATCTATTATAGATTTTAATAAATTAAACAAATGATAGGAATGATAATTTGAAGGTAATCATACATATTTTTTTAAAAACCTATCTCCATACATTAAAATACTTCCTTTCATAGAAGGTACATATATTAACACCTTTTATGTTTCTTTTTCAAAAAAATATATTTGATCTAGTAATTTTTAGAACCTAGAAATGTTTCATTCACTAATAAAACATTTCGTAAACAATGTTCTTTAAAAATAAAATTATCAATATTGAAAATTATTTCTTGACAATCTGGAAGGTATGTTCCATTACCTAAATCTTCATAATTGTTTTTTTAATTGTTGGTACTTCTATCTTCTTCTAAGAAACATTATCATATTGACTTTCCATAAATACAATTTTTCATTAAATCCTAAAAAATTCTGAACCTGTAAATCCTTACTTGAAATTCATATCAACTGTCAAATAAGATTAGGAAAATCATAACCATGGTATTGAATCAGTAATATGAACTATCTCTTCAGATCCTATATAAAGGACCCCCTATTCATGTCTCACATTGGTTATCTCAATGATTTTGCACCAAATCTCTACTGCTCTTCATAGTCACAATTTTGTTTTCTCTATATCCCTATGATTTGAATGTCTCTTGATGTCTCCTCATGAACTCTAATATCCTCCAAAAAAGGACACAAATACTGTATCATTTTCAAAGATAGGTTATTTGATCCAAATTTATTTTTTATGTATGATTCTCTGATCTCAAAATTTATAAATACTAGTTTGGAATGTCTATGATTTTCCAATCCTAGGATTTAGGTTTTGGTTTATCCTATTATTATTATAGAATTTTATGATAAAGTAAATTGTTATGAACAAGGAGGAAGATAAATGTTTAAATTCAAGAGTTATGGAATGTGTTTTTCCCTATATTTCAATAAGATTTCTATTATCAAAGATATACCTTAGGAAGGTGAAAAAATCATTTGATTATACTAATTATAAGAAAATAAATGATATTTTGAGTAGCTTATGTCAATTCATTGTCTTGGAATAAAAAGAGTAATGAAATTTAATATTTATCATCTATCAACTCATTAAATATTTCTAGATCAATTGATGCAGGGTTCTTTCATTTTGAGAAAGGAAGAGAAGGGTTCCCTTAAGTAATGGGATATTTTCATGGTGAATTTCATAGTGAATATATTAAAGATAAAACTCATCAGATATATTCTTTTTAAAATCATCAATGTTATGAATGGAACCATCAAATATTATATCATAATGTACCCAACGATCTTGTAGAAGATAATTATCATGTTCTTAGAATCATTCAAATTATCATGAGTCTCAAAGTCTAGAGTTTTCAAGATTATGTAGTTGATTGATGTTACAATAAGAAAGATAAAGATATAATTCACTTTTAAGATAGAAGAGTTTGTTAAAAATAATGATAAGGATGATCAAGATGTCAACAACAATGTTGAAATTGGATAATGTTCCAATAAAACTCAAAATAAAAGAAAGGAACTGAACCGAAAATGAAATAGAAAGCACTGGTAACTAAGTCAGTATCTACTCCACCCTATCTGGAAAAGGAAAAGGCCTATTTGGAAGATGTGATATCTAAATTGAGTGTGAAGAAGAAGATCAAGATGGAAACAAATATAGATTTTGTGTTATACCATACTGAGGCCAATTCTTTAAATATTCATATAGTTAAAGAGCTTGTGATGCAAGATAAAGAAAGTAAGATTAAAAACATGATTTTAAAAGCTGATATTGCTTAGTATTTACAAAGAGATACAGAGAAGTCATCTGAGCATTTTCATGTACCAAAATACTTCTTTCAATAACCTGTGAAAATTGAATCTCTAGGTGTAGATAAGAGAAAGAAAGTTATTTAGATTCTTGAAAAAATTGTTGAAGATTGTGATGAATATGGGGGGGGGAGGATTGTGAGGATGTAATAAGAATGGGTGAAGAATATCTGGAGAAGGAGGGCCCTTCTAGAAAGCTATCGATAAGAACATCCCAAGTTGAATACACCAAAATAATCTCAAAATGTAAATTAGTTCTGAAAAATGATGATGCTAAGGATGTGGTTGATAAAACTTATCATGATGAATTTATTAATCATGATTTTATTCATCCTTATGATGATAATGAAATTTTTGAAAAATATGAAAATAAATATGATTATAAAGATGATAAAATAGTCCAAATTTTGGATAGTGAGAATGAGACACCGAATGTTGAGAAAGCAATATATAAATTTTAGAAAAGTAAGAAAGTGTTTCTTGATTCACCTAACAAAGATAATGTTGAAAAAAATATAAAGGAAGGAAGTTGTTCAAACATCTATGTGAATAAAAGATGAGATTTTTTATGTTTCCCCACCAATAAAGAAATCTACTTAAGAATATTTATTTTATTTTGGACAAGAATTTTATGGTTCAATATCTGAAAATTTTTGTGAATGAAATTCTCTTATTTCCTTGTATTGATTATAGGTTCCAAATTATTCAAAAAACAATCAATAAAAATATTTATTCATCAAGAAATATCATGTAAAATTTATCCAACTTGAAGCTGATTTTAAGGCTTCAAATTTTTTATGATTCTCACAAAAAATCCAACAAAGAGATAACCAAGAGGTATAAGTCAGTCATTGATGATATGAAAATTATGGATGATTATATAGATTCAATTAAAGATTCCATTGATATGTGTGATGATACAATAATGAAAATTTCAAAAATTATTGTAGAGAAGTTGAATAAAGATAATGCTACATAGTTCTATGAGAATAATGATTGGAATGGAAAGCGGAATTTCGTTGCTTCAAATTTTAAAATGTAATGGAAACTCAGGGAATAAATGGCTAGAAAATTCAATGAGAAATAGTAAGTGATAATGTTTTAAGGTGAATTTCTTATGTCTCAGGAAGACCAAATCCATGTTCATTAAAAGAAAAATTAGGATCAGATGATCTGTTAATCATGAAGTTTGAAGATGATCATCAAGAGATGAAGATCCTAAAGGTAACTCTGAAAAGGTGATGGAAAAAAATTAGAAGGATAAATGATTTTATCTTAAATTATGATCTTTTTTTATTTTATTTGAAACAAAATTTATCTTATTAATAAAAACATTATATTTCCATTTTTGAAATTTATTATTCCTAATCATTTATGTTCAATTGTTTTTTCATTCTCTCCATTACTTTTTGTTAATAACAAAGGTGGAGAAAATATTGATAAATCAAAAAAGTAAGAAATATATTCCATAAGGGGTAAATTACATAATGAACTAATTCCTAAGTTAAAAAGAGTAATATTTATAAGAAATACAAGAATATAATTCATATGGATTTCAAAACCTAAGGGGGAGTTAGTCATATTCACTATGACTCATAAAAAGGGAGATACGTATTTATTTTAATAGTTCAAAAATGAAATACATTGCCTTTATATTTATTTATCAAAAGTTGTTTACGATTTCCGATAGGGGGTATTATTGAGTGAATCAGTTTCCTTATTAATTTTCCATTCTATTTGGTTTGGAAAATCAGAAACACTTTTTTCTTAAGGAAAAATATATTTCTATAAGAAATATTTTCTTAATGTAATTTATATTATCTAAAAATGATTTTGAATTTTCATATAATTTCATATTCATAACCAGTGTATTAATAAACCAAGACTAACCATCATTTTATTATGATAAAAAAGTGAAATCATTATCTACCATAGAATATTACAGCTTCATGGAATGTGATTTCCCCAGAATTGTGACTCTGATTTCTTTGGAAATTAGAGTCCAGTTTCTTCCAAAATCGGACACTGATTTCTTCAAAAATTAATCTTTGATTTCTTCTAAAAATATAATCCAATTTCTCATGAAAATAATATTCGGATTTATGTTAAAATAAAAAAATTATTTCTTTAGAAATTTGAAACTTTTTTCTTCTGAAATCAGTCATTGATTTCTCTTGAAATTGGACTCTGATTACTCCATAAATCAGACTCAGATTTTGCTTAAAATCAAACTCGCATTTCTCTTAAAATTATACTATGATTTCTTCTGAAACCAATCTCTGATTTCATTGAAACACATACTCTGATTTCTTTGAAATTCAGCTTCAATTTCTAATGAAATTAGACTGAGATTACTTCTAAAATAAGACTCTGATTTCTTCTGAAATCTATCTCTGATTTCTTCTAAAATCAGACTCCAATTTATCCAAAAAAAGGCTCCACATTTATAATAAAGAAGACTCTGATTCCCTATTCTTTCAGAATTCAATAGTTCATATTTTTAGACTCTTATTTCTAATATTCCTAGGATCAGATTATTCATATATTTAAAAATTACTTTTCATTATTAAAATATTATTCCTTGTTTATTATATCTTATTATACTTGAGTTTCATATACATAAAAATGATTTTCTTACAGATTAATTTTTCATAATTGGGATAATATTTCTCATGTTTTCTTAAATGAAACGAGGGTGTACAATCTATTTTTAACTAACCCTTAGATGAGTGGCATGTGTACATATCCCTCATAAGTTTAAGGAAAAATATTACTCTTATAGGATGAGATGACCATTGGTATTTTTTCATATAAATACCCTAGACATTTGAATAGTTCGACACACGAGGAGAAGTGAGGGAGGTCCTAAATTATATAGATATGATTTTTTAGGAAATAACACTACTCAAACCTACCTTGTGAGATAATTATGATCAAATTTGATTAAGCTGTTAAAATCTTGTTCATCTTACTTAGTGCGATTCCAATTGATGCTGATCAATCAATGGCTTATTAGGATAAGAAGACACAGGTGTCGATCACCTTAGAGATCAAGGGCTTACGGGTATAGCAAGACAGATTCCAATCATTGTGTTCCGGGCTTATACTATAGTGGGTAAGACATATATTCATGAAATTATAAATCAATGTATTTTTATCCAGGTTTGTTCGATAACATTTTCATTAGCTTAAAAGATTTCATATACATTTTTACTTGTCTTATTTTGTTACAAGTTTTATTTCTTATGCATTTTGTTAAAGAATGAAAGTGTAAATTTATTATTATTTATTATACATATATAATATAATATCAATTATATTATATATTCATTAAGGTAAAATAATTCCTTATGTAAAATTTCTATAATTTTTTTATCAGATCCATCTTATCGAATCCTATGAAAGTTAGTTTCTTATTTAAGATTAAAAGGGTGTTTTCGAATCCATCTTGTTTAACTTTTTTAATCATATATTTTTATATGAATAAAAATGAATTTTTTAAAGCTATATTTCACCCCCATTATGTAATTGATCACATAAAACTTAATTTCGATCATATAGACACATGATGAAATAAATGTGAATTGTTATGCCTTCATGTTTGAGGGACTGAGTAAGAGATAGTAAAACACGATAGCGATGAAGATGAAGCATAAGAGATTAATGTGGTATAAATAATGATATTTTTATCAACCCACTCTACCAAATGTAATTGTTTTGGTAAAAGGATGTTGATTACTTCAAAATGAAGAATGTTTATAAGAATATGATAGAGTATTCAAACCATTCAATAGAGCTATTGTAGTTTTTACCAATGAATCAAATGAGAAGATAAATACTCGATAGTTTAATTTTGGACTACGATTTAATATTCATTCTCATGGTTTTTGGTAAATATACCTTATTATACTGGTGTGTTGTATATGGAGTTATTCCTCAAAATGGACATAGATAGAAAGTTATGGTTGAAGGTTGTTTCCTTTTCTACCAGTGGTAGTGTGAATTCATATACTTGATAAAAGAATCATGATGATTCTCAAAGGGGATCTTGATAGTAGGGTTTTTTAGGCCTCCTTTTGTTTCTGGAAGAGGATTTTGATTTATTACCATTATGGAAATAATAGGTATTTTAAGAGGGTTTTCTTGAGGTACCCAATATCTTTGGATCCTTAAGACACTATGTTCACTTCTAGAAGATAGTAATGTTTATTTCAATCTAAGTATTGGGAAAAATTATTATTTTGTATTAAAACATTGGTTAAATAATTTGAATTAAGGGAAAAGGAATTACAGCCAGAGATATACATAAAAAAGATTCTTCATGATGGAAACAGCCTACAGAGGAAGTGGATATGGGTCAACAAATAGTGAGAGGTACAATCATAATAACATCATCATTTGAAACTTTTTTATTGGATACTGCTACATCTAATTCCTTTTTTTTCATCTTCTCTTATTATTAATCCAATTAGTTGTATGGAGATTTTGTCTTATGTGATGGATATTACTACACCCTTTGGAACAACGAGAGAGTAGGGTCTCCATTCTTCTTCTACTATTTTAACTTCATTAGATGTCAACATTTCTTGTAGTTTTTTTGTTCTCAAAATGAAACCTATCGAGGTCATTTTTTATGGATTGGCGTATTTCACATAATTCATGGATTGATTTTTTTCTACAATGGATTTCCTTTACTGCACCCTATAGAATTTCATGTATCGTTCTAGGAGAACGGGACCCATAGTCACTTTGATCCAGATTTTCTAATTTATATTTGAGGAAATTAATATTAATGTTTTCTTTTGATCTAGAGTGAGAATCTGTGAGTGGTGATCTTTATCTAGTATTCAACGAGCGTCCCAACGTGTTCCCTTATGACATATTTGTATTACCATCAATAAGAGAGGTAGAGATCTCTATCTATTTAATAATTGGTACACTACTAGTATATATTCATTATTACCTCATAGAGATAACTGAAATGTTATATATAAACTCTTAGTTGTATGATCATCTAGATATAATATTTGTACTCCCGAGTGTGACAACTTGGGAAATTATTCTTCCCTATTATATGGAGGATGATATTTTTCTTCAACTTTTATAGAATACTAAAAACTAATTCGAATTATGGTAACAAAAAAATATCAATTTCTATAGATTGATGATCTACCTGATCAGCTGAAATGGGAATAGTGGTTCATGAAAAATGATCATCGATCTAGTTACAATCTATTGGGGATAAAATAATCTCACAATCCAAAAACCATTATTCAGAGTAAGTATGAAAATTATGAGTACCATATCATGCCTTTTTGTCAAAGAAATGATGCTATAGTATTTATGGAATTAATGAACATTATATTCCATTATTACCATGACAAATTCATGGTTGTATTTGTATATAACATCCTCATTTACTCTATATTTGAGAAGGATCGTGGGAATCCTCTATGAGTAGTTATGGAATTATTGAGAAATCATCCTCTTTATTCTAGGATTTTGAAATTTTGTTACTATTTTTGGGATGTTTTGTTCAGGGGTGATGTGCTGTCGGAACAATGTATTTTAGATGATCCTAAAATGTGATAGAAATTATGAAACAGGAACAACCATGATTTTTTTTATTCTACGTTTCTTAGGATTATTTGGGTAATATTACATGTTAGTTAACTAATTCATAATGTTTTCTTCATCATTGATTGTTTTGACTCATAAGGGATTAATGTTTTCTTGGGAAGACAAATTCTAGACTTCTTTTGATGATATGAAATTTCTATTGGCTAATGCACTAGTGATGACTCTTCTAGAGGTTGGGTAGGGCTATGTAGTCTACATTTATTCATCAAGTACTGGTTTCGGATGTGTTATTAATCAATGTGATCAATAATTTGCATATTTTCTCATCAACATAGCACACAAGAGAAGAACGACCAGAACAATGACATTGAACTTGCATCTGTGACGCTCACACTTAACATTTGAGGCTTTACCTTTTATGAGAATGTTTTAGAATCTTTTCCAATGACATAAGATTGAGTTAAGTCATATCATAAAGTGATTTCAATATCTTCCATAGGCGTTGGTTGAAATACCAAAAATATTTTTAAATTTAAAACACATATACATATAAGAAAGTGAATGGTGTCACTAAGATATTGAGCATGAGTATTCCGACCTAGGATGTGAAATAATCATTGAAAGAGTGGAACATGATGTATCTCTTTTCATAGTTGCATATAATAGTCAAGAAAAGAGTGGACAAGATTTCATTATCCTGAGTTTAGTTGAAATCTATTGTTCTCAATATGATTCTTCAAAAAGTAAAGCATTTTAATGATTTTTGTAGCTTTAGAATCTCTATTTAATTGGTGGAGACCATACCTAACGGGTCATTAATGAATTTGTCTCTCATTGTTATATGTTCCAAAAGTTTATAGATGGGCACCATAAATGGTAGAGAGGGCACTAATGATAGAATAGTAGACTCATCTTTTTCACATAGAATACTATAAGTAGTCTTTCAAGGGATATAATTTTTCAATGGTGGGGAGAATGTAACATCATGTTACAATTTTCAGGTATTCCTAAACAAATATTTTTATCATTGTTTTTATGGGTTATTTTTTGGGTTTTTTCATGTGAATACATTATGGTTTTTGAAAGCATATGTGTTTTTCACTACTCATATTGGATTTGCAAAATAGTGTACCCCAATAGAGTAAATAGTAAAAATTGAGGATGTGATGTTTTTCATTATTGATGAAATGTTTGAAAACCCATGAACCCTCCAAGTAGAAACCATGAAACCCATTTATAGGGGTAATATTTTAGAGAACGTGCATTGTATAACCATGTTTCCGTTTATAGATAATCATTCATATGGGATTTTTTTATCTGAAATTTAGTTTTAAAATTACTAAGACCCTCCTTTTTTGTCTTCGAGGAGCCGATGTGACCCATTTATTATTTTAATTTTCTGTAGAGGCTCCCAAGTGGCAATTCTAGCCCCTCTACAGCATTATAAATTTTATTTAACATAGGATAATGATGTTATATATACTTATAGTTTGTTCCCTTTTCTTTCCCTCTTTCTCCCACTCTCTACACTTTCCTCCCCTGTGATCTACAAATTTCCTTATAGTTGGATTATCTAATATACTATGATTTATATATTGAATCAAAGGATTATTATTTGATCATAATTACCATCATTATTTTTGTGATTTTCAAAAATTATTTTTGAGTTTTAAAATCATGTGTTTCCTTAGTAGGTGGTTTCATTAGATTCCAAATTTTTCCAAACCGTAAATTTCATAATTTAAATTCATTTATTTATTTAATTAAATTTCATAATATGTTTATTTCAATTGGTTTATTAAAAACCAAATTCAATTGAGATTTTTTATTTTTCATTGAAATTATATTTTCGAAATTAAATTGGGGGAAACCCCAATACCTTGGAATTGGGGATTTATTGTGAAATTGGATGGAAACTTTTAAAATTTAATTTTAGAGTTAATTATTTGATTTTATATTATCAAATGTATTTCATAAAATAGATTTTATATAGTTATTTAATAAAATTTCTTAAATATAATTTTTATGGAAACTTATTGGTTTTATCTTGTTATCACATTTTTATTATAACCCCATTTTGATGTTTAAATGGAATTTTTTTTCATATGAAATGGAAGAATGGGATGAATTATATGTCAATAAGTTTTAAAATAAATTTCTATAAATGTATTTATTAGTTTAAAATCAAGCCTAATATGATAGTTATTTATTCATATGACGCTCTATGTTTTACAAAACTAAAAATATATAAATGTGGTAGGTCACATCCCAAATGAGATGGTGATGTTTCCTCCTTGGTTAGTTTCTAGGGAGACATATATACACATATTATTGTGAAAAATATTTGAGATTCTGGGAGTCTCATATCCTTGAACTATCAAACCATTTGGAATATTATAGTGATACCCTTTTTACTTATTTGAAATATATTTCATTGATGTTATTAAATATTTTACAATACTTATTAATTTATATAAACTATTTATATGACATCTTTTTTATTCTAGTTGTTTTATGTATTTTACATCATTAAAAATGTTATATATATATATATTATTTTATATATTCTTATGAAATAAAAACCATATTTATTTAAAATATAAAACTCTAGTTAGTTAATTAAATGATGGAATCTATTATGAAATTTTGGTGAGAGACTACTTTGATTATATCTCTCACCATACCTGTTCCTTCGAGAGTTTAGATATTTTCTCTTTCCTAGTTTACTTAAGATTATAGTATCAGTTACTGGTTATAATTAATGATGATAATTGGGTTTGGAGTGTTGTGAACTTTGGGGAATTGTTTGTTTTCCGTCCTATTTTCTATTACATTTTTGTAGTATTTTGGGTGGTTTGTGCCTATTCAATTTCTGGTACACTCCTCATTGTGTAGTTCTTCTTGTATGTATACTTACATGTTAATATTACTTCTTATGCGTTTCTGTAAAAAAAATTCCATTAAAATATTTAATGATTATATGTTCTAGTTTCTAACTAATGGTGATTGGGAACATCCTTTGTTCTATTTCATAGGTGACATGGTTATCGGGTTACCAGGGCACTCGAGCTAGTTCACGATACAATCAAAATATTATATCAATAAATAAAAACCCACTATTTATTAATTTTTTCAACAAAAGTTTTATATAATATATTATATAAATTTTGTTTTAATAATCCATTATATGTTTTTTGTATAGGATAAGAATAATTCCAATTTTATGAATATTTTTTTTCAAAAAAGTTACTTTACACATATTAAAATAAAACCATAGTTTAAATCAATTTTTTCCATTATTATTGATTTTATATGAATAATTAATCTTTATATTTGAAATTGGAACATTAAAATATCATTGGGTTAATTATTGTTATATTTTTGTAAAATTTCATTTTTTAAGGAATTGTGAAAAATAATGGATCTTAATTCTAAATTTATTATTCATATAATTTATCTATTAGGTTAAATTATATTTTCAATTAGTTTTAAAGTGTAAATAGATATATTTTATATAAATTTATAAAATTTGGTTCATTATAGTTAATTTAACATTAAAATTAGATTAAAAACATAATATATCTATTAACATTATTACATTAAAAATCATCTTTTACTTCTGGTATGTGTGATTTTATTTGAAATAATTACTTCCAATTATCTTATATGAATATATTAAAATTGATTATATTTTTTTAATAATTATTATTTTTAATTTTAAATAAGTTTATCTTTGTATTTCAAATAAATATCATTGAAAGTAAAAAAATTAATTACAATGATTAAGAGGACAATTAGATTAACAGGGGTCTAAACCGTAAACGTAAGGAAAAAACAACCATGAAACAACTCTAAAAGACATTTTATATCCAAGTTTCGACCCTATACACCATTATATTGAATGATATACAAAATTTCAGCCACTTTTCATAGGAAACATTTGTCTGTAATTCCCAATTCATTGATTTACATGAATTACACTCATCTGAAAAAATAAATGGAACCCCCTCACAATTATTCACAAATATAAAGTGTTTTTCCACAAGAATAATGTACATTATAAATCTCCCAAAATCACTCAATTGATCATTTAATCCTCCCTTAGTGAATAATTCCATCCAATGAAGCTTGTTGGTGCAAAGAAAAAAGAGTTTCATAAAAAAAAGGTAACATCCTTTCTCAAACTACTTTATATTATTTCATTTCTATACCAACTACATTATATATATTTTATTATTATAAAATGCCACCATTATCCCAAATTTACTGATATTTTTTAATTATAAGTATTCTACTAGAACTTACACTCACATCTATCTAATGTGAAATTAATATACCATTCTTGTGTACATTGAAGTACCACCTCATGAAATGGTGTTGTTATTTTCTTATTGAATACCCCTCATGGATGGGAATTAAGAGAGAAAATATTTTTTTTATATGTTATATATTATATTTGTAATGTAGTTATGATTCTATAATTTTTAATGAACACATACCTTCATGATTTCTATTTTTTTAAGTTTGATAATTTCATTTGGGGAAGTGTGGACTACTGCCTCCTCAAAGTTATCTGATTCATTCCCACCATATATAGAATGTATTAAAAAGGAATTATAAAAATTATATAATAAATATGAAATAATAATGATACTAATGTTGTTATATATATTTATATATATATATATATATATCTCTGTGTGTGTAATTTACTTTATTTCATTCAATACGCTAATAAAATAGAAACATTGATCATGTGTGTGAACGAACTACCACATCCATGAACAATGTATTCCATTTAATTGTTATATAATATATATATTATTATAAATAAATATATTTCCAATAAATATGATATTTATATCTTATTTTATATTTTAAAAAATATTTAATAAAAATCTACGTAAGAGGATCAAAAATAAAAAGTCAAAATATATGTCAAGAATAAATTTGATATTTCACAAATCATAACATTAAAATGGTGTTTCTAAAAAATGTGTAATATAAAATGATAACCTAGTAATATATGGTATTATTTATAATAATATAGTTATTTAGTAAATTTATTCTAAACGTATATTTATTATTAAATTGTTTTGAACTTGTAGAAATAATTTTAAGAATTAAGGTAAGAGAATATCATCCCACTTTTTATATATGTGAGATATATTATTTATTACTTAATAATTTATTTTATTTTATTTATATACTACCCATTAATGTATTATATTAATAATATACTAATAAATATTTTTATTTACATATCAATTTTATTATTTTTATTTAATGGTATGTATGGTTCAAAAATTAACAAATCTATAAAGTAATTTTTTATCAATTAACCTTCATTGAGACAAAAATCATGTTTTGAACCAATATTTTTCTATAGGATGTATATATTATACATTGAAATGTAATATTTTGAATCAAATTATTTTCATGATTTTTTTATGTTCATGTAATTTAATTCTTTCTATAATACTATTATTCAAGGATACCATGTGGTAAGATTTATTTGAAACAATCTAATCATTTTTCAGTATTGTATATCATTATGCTTCCACTAATAAAATCCCATCATCCATATCTCAATAACAGTCATTGCATTTTTTTCTCCACTGTTTAGTCATTATAACATCATATACCCATTTCATTTTTTTCCACTGTTTAGTAATTATCCAGCCATTATTACTTAAGATAATTATTAATGTGTTTGTATAAAAATTATACATTATCTATGTCTTCTTTTACGAATCTAAGTTCATTCAGAAATATGTTTTAAAAAAGTGTTTCAAAACTTATTTATGTCTAAAATGTTTTTGAAATGTTTTCACTATTATTTTATATTATTTCATTAGAATTTCCATTCAATATTTACGGAAGCTCGTTTAATAAGATTGAAAGAGAAAGTTTTTTCAAAAAAATTTCATTTAATATTATTTTGTTTCAAAATTAGCTTAAAATAAAAAAAAATTAAAAAATGTGTCAATTCATCATTATGATTTTCAATGTTTTTTCAAAGAACATGAATTTCAAAATATTTTTGTGCGTCTTTTATATTGTTTTAATGATATTCTATAATAATTTGTTTAAAGGATCAATGTTTTAGAAATTGTTTTCTCAAAGATGAGAAATATATTTTCTTAACGAAATCTATTTAAATGTAGTTGTTAATTTTTCATTGTAATAAATGAAATTTTGAATTTTTTCTACGAAAAGTATTTTCAATGAAATTAATTTTTTTTATGAAATGTCTTAAGTGATCATTAAATAAAATTTTCCATATAAGATTTCATCCTTTTATATAGTTTATGCATTTTTTTAGAACATGATCCAAATATATAATTAATATTATTTATCGAATGTTTTCTATTTTAAAAGAATGACGCTTATGTCACTCGTTTCTCCCATATGGTTTATATTCTTCTTAAACTCGATTCTTTTCACAGGTTTTATTTGATTAAATGTATATAAAACATATCTATTTTCTATCTATTATGACGTGATGAAATTTAAATAATGCCCATTTAATTTCATGGTTTATTATATAATGTTTATGAAATCGTTATCTTTTTATGGGTTAAGATATGTTAAACATTTTATTATCTTATGGAACATAAACGAATGAATTTATTATATGTTGGTGGCACCTATGTCTCCCTCCAATACATTGGGTAATGATTTATATTTCATGAGATAATGATGGGATTTAGTTTAAAGGGATTGATCCACTATGGGAAGATGGGGAAAGCCATTCCAGTATGTGAATATTAGTAATCCCTATCTACTATGAGATGATGGGGGGATCTATCCCCATTGGGTATATGGGGAAGCCTTATCTACTATAGCAGGATGGGGAATCTCAATCCCTTTTATGGATATGACTGTGACTCAGGTTGGTGATGTGTCCTTCCTAGAAGGTGTAGTCCCCATGAAGTCCCCTGATAAGTTGTTGGCAACTCGCCACTACTTATATGAAAATATATTATATATTTATGTTTTTACGGAAATTCTATGTATTATTATTATTATATACTCACATGGTTCATGTTATTTATTAACTTTTGACTCATCTCTTATCATCCACTAATGCATATTCCATATATCATGTTTCTAATCATGGATATGATGGGTATGATCTTCGAATGTTATGCTCATGTTATCATTCCCTTATGTTTGGGTTATCTTTATGTAGTTCATTTATTTATCCTGACTGAGCATTTGAGCTCATCCATTTTGTATTTTTCCTTTACTTTGTTAATGAAGAAATGTTTTTATGTATAATTATAATATAAGAAGATATTTGTGGGAAACCATTAAAGTCTTTCAATGAGTTAGAATATATTTTTTCGATGTTATAATGACACTAAACTAATATAGTCTTTAAGCTACTATTTTTGTAAATTATTATGTTTTATGTAAAAATTATATAATTTCTATGTAGGTTAGGCTTGTGTTGTTATAACTCCAGTGTTATTTATTCCTTATTTATTCAATATCTCTTGGGGGACCATGAATATTACAATGAATTATACATAGATACTCAATAAGGAATAATAATTCATTTATTAAATATTTATTATATATGTTATGTTTAAAAAAGTAATATAAAAATAATCTATGTGTATAGGATTATAATACCAATATATTTTGGATCAATTATAACGTTATCACTTGTATTTTATACCAATATATTAATTTTTCCACCTAAACTAATGTAATAGATACTTGGTAATACTCCTGGAATAAAATTAATTTTAGAATAACTCGATAATCATGAATTTGAATAATATGGATAGATTTTTGAATAATTATGACACACCATTACGATATTCTATATACATTTTTTTAAATAATTTTACTTTTTAAGATTTGTTTGTTATCATTCAATTTAAAAAAATTTAGGATATAAATAAGTGTAATCAATTGTTTTTAAAGTATGGTTCTATGAAATAATTGAAACTATGTCCACACAAATATTAAATGTCTAAATTTATATCATTAGAAAGATTATAGGTTGGACCATTGAATAGAGAAAATTATAATAATTGTAGGTATGCTGATTTTTTTTAGAATAATAAACTCACCTAACTAGAATATTCATTTTATATATGACTTGGTTGAATAATGATATAGTACATCATGTGATCAAATCATATATCTTTTATTGAAAATAGTAATTATTTTATCTCAACAAAGGATAAAGTACATCAATAGTATTTTCCTTTTCTTGGAATCACGAATAAATAGATAAGGTTATCAAGGTATTATGTTATCTAAGAGAAGATATTGATTTATAAGGACCATTGATTCAATGAATTATAAAGTGCGAGGAGATAAGGAGTTTAAAATGGATTTATTTTAGGATGATAATCTATAAAAAGAGGTTTCTTGTATGAGATGATTACATATCGAATGAATATTCAAATTTTAAAGAAAATGTATATAAGAAAATGTGTATAAGTATGTGGTTTTCGTTACAATAATAATAATAAAGATATTTGAAATATTTTCATAATCAAGAATAAAAGGTTTATTACTTACTTAAGGGGATACTTCCAAAACTAGTTAAGAACCTTTCTCTCTCAAACATTTTAAATATGTTAGGATATAATATAAAGTTCAATCACAATGGTTAAATAAATCTTCAAATATCGTATCATAAATTTATTATATGATTAGAGGAAGATGATTGAGAACATTATCAATAAGAATATAATAAGATATAATAAGGGATGTGATGGGAATTCAAATATTAGATAAAAGTATAATGAAATTCCATGGATATTACATGAATTTTATAAGATTTTATAATCTGTTAGTAGAAAACTGTTGTAAATTTCTTGAATTAAATTTAGAAACCATATATAATCCCTTACATATAAATACCTCAATTGAATTTGTAGACATAAATAAATATCTATAGGATCTATTTGGTATGGTAGATATATTTCCTCAAGAATGAACTTAACGAGAACATGTCAAACTTTTTAGAAATAGATTATTGTTTTTTGAGGTTTTGTATCCATTAGAAAAAAAAATTATAATTAATATAATGAAAAAAAAATTAATTTACATTATTGATTATTTTTCTCAAAAAAGTAGGGATCAATACATGTTAAATATCAATATTAATTGTTGGTATCATTTACTGAAATTAAATAAGAATGGTATATTTTTTTTGAACTTAACAAGGTATGCTTATTTATGATTATAATAATACCATTTCGAGGAACTAATACACTATCAATATATATGTATTTTATGAGTTTAGTTTTCATGACTTATCTTGATTAAATATTTATAATATTTATTGGGGATATCGTGGTATACTCAAAATTATTTTAAGTGAATGAAGATTTATTTATATTTTTTGTTTAAATTCTTAGTGATGATAAATTGTATGCAAAATTTATAATTTTTTAATTTTTTTCTTTGAGAATTTATTTTTAGGAAGAGAATATATTGGAAGGTATGTTCACCTGTAATACATTTTTGTTAATGAAATTAACACATGGATGAATATAGTTGATATATGTAGTTTCCTTGGTTTAGTAGTTTTTCATCAAAAAATATTTATTCATGTTCTCTTTTAGAAATACATTTAACAATGTTAACACATAAAGGGTTTTATTCAACATGGTTTGATGAACGTGTTATTTTTATATATATAATTGATAGAGATAATTATATGAAACAATATTAAATTTAACATCACTAAATCAAGTATTTTTAAAATATAAAGACTCATCGATGAATGTAATTTAGTGTCTCCATAAGTAAAGTGATAGTGTTTTCCATTTTTCAATAAAAAAAATTAAATACTCGGTTTAAAAATTACCCTACTCATGATCTTGAGTTAGTAGTTTTAATATATAACTAAAATATTAGTTGAAAATAACTCTTTCTAAAAAATTTAATAGATATAATGATCAAAATGGTTAATTACATACTCGCATTACAAGATCTCAACACTAGACAAATGATATGGACGGAACTACTTGAGGGCTATGAATTCATGATACACTACCACATCGATTTGGACAATAAGGTGTATAAAGAATTGAATGGAAGGATTATTCATATTTTTTCAATGATGAGGATGTAAAGGTAAGTTATATTTTTTTGATACAGTGTAATTGGATATGGATATTATTAGAGAAGAAACAACATCATTTTATTTCCACATAATTTTCCAACTATCAATACTAATAATGGAAAAAGAGGACCTGAATGTTTATGAATGATTAGAAAAGATTATTACATCCATTAAATAATGTAAATTTATATACATCATCTATAAAGATGGAGTATTTCTATTTCGAAATAGATTTTCTATTCTTTTAGTACCTAATCTAGTGTTTCAATCATTTTATATATTAGATAAAACAATCTTCACTATAAAAAACAGTAGTACCATTTTTATATGGATTTAATAGAGAATTTGTTATGGTGGAACATGATATTATGAATTATTGTGTATATTTTTGGATTCATGGTGTGATAATTATTAAAATATTTTAGTAATAATCATAAACATTACATGTAACTTATTGTTATACCACTATGGATGATGAATAATATTATCATGTAATATGTTTCGAGAATCCCCATTATATCTAAGATTAATTATAAATTTTGGTATATTTTGGATCGGCTCACAATATAATAACATTGTATAGAATTAATTAATGATATAGCCTTGGATAGTCATGTATGGATATTTATTAATGATATTATGAGACTTTGTCATAATCCCCTATTTAATTTGTCAAATAATTACCCTAATTTAACAAAAAAACATAATAGATATATTAAAAAATTCCAATACCTGGAAATAGATGAACACCCTACCATTATCAAATTCATGGATTGTAAGAATATATCATTTAAATAATAAGGGAGATATTAAGGTCATACACAAAATAAATTCTTCATATTAAGGACTAATATATACTTTTCATGGAATGATTATATGATTATTTCATAAATTCAAGATGTAAATTGGTATTCTATGAATCCTTTAATAGAATAACATGTCATACCCCGGTCTGTAATGATGATTTTAGGGAAAGGAAGCAAGTAGGTACAAAAATATTAGATGAGGCAACTGAGAATTATTAACCTATTTATAATCATATGAATATTAATTAAATAATGGAATGTATCTATGATAATATATAGAGGATAAAAGTGGTATTTCTAATTAAAGATATCTTATTCATGAATTTATCCCCTTCTAAGGGCATTATATTAATTGTTTTGTGTAGGAATATAAAACATTGGTAAATTTTATTTTGTAATTTTTTAGAGTGAAATGTCTCTATGGATTGAAATATATCAATTTAATCCAAACTTACAATTGTAAATGATGTATTTTATTTATTTTTATATTTCAATAACATACTCAACCCATCACACATAATCACCACTAAGGAAATATAGGTGGAAGTTGAATTGTCTTATGATGAAGAGATTGTACAGATCTAGTATAATATATGAAAACTATTGAACAGTATAATATCTCTAATGGTGAATGTAATTTGGGGTAATCCCATGATAGAAAAACAATAATGGGATTATTAGTATTTAATGGTTATGAATTATGAACATAAATTTATTGGGAAAAGTATACTATATTTTTCATTTATTATATTATTTAAGGAGTATAATTTATGAATTTATATTCTGTTATAGTAAATAAACACATCACCATAAATAGTATTTGAAAATACATATTGTATGTTTTCAACCTAATTTTAGAACACAAAACTACATGATGAATTCACTAAAACAGAATCAACTCATACCCGAAAAATAATAATATAATGAAATACAATAATGTTGATCTATAGAGAAAAATAGTCCTAAAATAATGACAATTGTATGAGATATATTTCATTTTTCACAATATAATATTCATTTTCATTGTTATTTAATATATATATTGGTTTTAATAATTGAATTTTTTAGGGGTGTCTGTTTTAGAATGGGTGAATATGGGTTGCAATGAATTTTGAAATATTTTTGTATGGTTAATGAGAAACATGGAAATTAGTTATTTTCATTCTAGAAAATGATACAAAGGATCTCTCTCAGTTAAATCATGGTTGTAATATATATATATATATATAAAACCTTGTATAAACATAAATATTTCATTGTATCTCAATGTTTTTAATGAGGATGGTAAAACTATTAGGACTACCTTTCTAGTTGTACCCATTTGTTTCTAACTAAGGATGAACAATGGGTTCACAGTTTTGAAATATGTGTGCATATACCCATTGAAACATACAAGTTCATTAAAAATATAAATTTATCATATACCTTTATATATCGTATCCCATTGTAAATATTGTTTGTGACTCATTAAAAATAGTCATTCGAATATTTTATCTCATTAAGTTTCAAATAAATCGATGTATATTTACATGGAGTTCATTAATAGTTGTGGTCAATTATTCAAGGTAATATCATCAGTTCCTTTTTACCTCCTTATTTCATTAATAATTATTATTTTTTCCTTCAATTTTATAGTATAAATGTTATAGGATACACATTGGAATAAATTTCAATCATGTTGTTTTTATATCTATTTTTTCTTCATAATGTTACAATTCCTTATTAGATACATAGTATAAGAGATAGAAATCATGATTGGTGGGCATCAATAATGTTTCATTAATATTATATATATGATTTATATAACATATAATTTCGTTATTATATATTCTAATTAAATATTATCTTTTGGTATTAATCACTATTAGAGTATGTCCATATTTCAAAACAATTGTTTGTGGAAAATGGTTCTTCAACATGTATTTAGTGTAAAATCAATTTTCACAAACCCATAAACATTCTTTGACTTACAAAATTTCATAATTGGTATTTAAAATTTGTTTTAGGATTCAAAATTATTTTCTTTATTTTAAAATGAATTTCAATTAGTTTTATTTTTTAAAAATTAATGGATATATTGGGTCCCCTAAAAGTATATTTTTTTACATTAAATTATCTTGTTATTTGATGATGTTCATGTGATATTAATTTAAAATGTTTTTTTTAAATGTTATTTTAAAAAAGGGATATCTGATGGCCTATTTCTAATAATCCAATTATATATTTTTAGAAAATATTACCTCAAAACATTACCTATTTTACCTATTATATTAAGGTAAAATATATTTTTATTTTATGATGTTATGTAAGGATTCAAAAATATAGGGAAGGTTATTAAAAAAATGGACTGATATTAATTGATGATAAAAATGATTGAACTATTTATAACATAAGGATTGATATAATGAAAATGGTATGTAATGATATAGACATTCAGATACGGAATTTTATGGATGATCACTTGGATTGAGAGTACTTGATAGTCATGAGAAACATTTTCGTTTTAATAATGTTATCAATATATAATGATGAATTAGATATAGTGACATATATTCTATGATATTATACTACATTATTTGTAATTATATATATGAATTCTATTTTATAATTAATGTAATAAAGAAATATTAATTCACATCTTAAATGATTAGATATTTAGTTAGTATTGAAATCTTCTAATGGTAAGTTGTTCCATTATAAATTCTATGATTCATTCTTGATTGATGTTTTTTTGAAAATTTACTTCATACCATTCATATTATTATACCCCTATTTGAATTTTATGGGAATATATTTCAATTCCTTATATATATATATATATATATATATATCCCACATCATATGTCATGTAATGGAAGTCACATTTGATATTATATGCCAACATAGGATCATTGATCATTTTGATGAAAAATATGAACATTAGATTGAAATAACATTCATTTTATTGATATTTATTCCTAGTGAAATGATGTTTTTAACTCTTATGGTTTGGGAGTATCTATACCTATAATATATTCCAATTGTGTGAGAGATTATTATTGTATTTCTAGATGAATTTAATTTTTATTCACTGAATATTGATGTTGACTTTTCAATGGCACTCACACCAAGTGAAACACCTTTTTAAAATACTCCAGTAACTATGGACCAAATTTATTTTCACGAATTGTTAAAGATTATACATAGAATCATTAATAATAATTCATTAATCCATGCTAATCACCTTGTGGTGAACCTATTATTTCTGTTAAGAAGAATGAAGGATCAATTTTACTCTTCCATGATTATCAGGAACATAACATGATCCCTGTCAAGAACATGTATCCCTAAACTAATATTAATGAATTGATTGATTGACTAAAATGATCTCAATAATTTTATAATATTTTACATCATTTGGGAAATCATTAATTGATGGCCATCAAAGAGGATATTCCCAATAAATCATTCCATATAAGGTATAGACACTATGATTTTATAGTGATGGAATTATTTCATTGCACTACCCGAGATATCATAATGAATATAATTAATAGAGACTTCATGTATTTCTATGATGATTTTTTTAATTCTTATATATGATATTATTATATAATTGAAGATAATGGGTGTGAATTATGATCACTAATGAATTTTACTGAATCCCATAATGAACGGTTACCTATATGAGATATTTACTTAGTGTGAATTTTTTATTTAAAATGTATAATTATTGGGTCATATAATATCAATATTGAGCATATCTGCTGATCTATTAATGATAATAGTTATTAAATACTTCCCTTGACCAATCATTATGACTAAGATCCATTATTTTCTCATTTGGATTTGATATTGTTTAATCCTTGTATGGTATCTCTCTTGAATGTTAAATCCACTCACCATGTTGACACAGAATGGAGAAAAGCTATTTTGAATAGATGAATGTGAGGAAAATATCACGACATTGAGGAGAGTGTTAGTTCATGAACTTGTGATTATACTACCCTAGAGTGGAGATGGGTTTATGATATTCTGTGATTTATCAATGATGGGAATGCTATGATTCCACATTAAAAATTATATGTTGATATCTTATTCCCCATGATAATTAAACATTCAATAGAAACATTATCAAACAAATAATTTTTAGTAAGATACTGAAATTTTTTCATTAATTATTTTGATGAATTAAATTTATTTAGAGTGTTATTATATATATTTGAAATATAAATTCATAATGTGTATATTCATAAGTAAAAATATGAATATGTTCTAGAAACGTGATTGGAGATAATTAAATATTATGTCATCTTAATATATTACTACCAATAGAAGGAAAAAATTGTGTAGTGGGTTCTTATCAAAAGTAAAAATCTATAATATCTATATTTTTTATAAAAAACATTCAATACATTTTTATTTGAAAATGATAGGTATAAATATATTGTAGTAAGGGAAAATTCATATTGTTCCAAAATGAGTGTTCAACAATCTATCAATGGGATGATTAAATAGGAAAAAAAATATTTATATTTTCCAAATAAGTTAAGAAATAAACTCTATTTGAATATTTGTTATGATAGAATGATATGTTTCACGAACCATGTATGTCTCCAGTTAATACCAGACAAGATGAAGTAGTTATTTGATGAATATCATGGTTCGTCATTCCTTATTCATCAAATATTTATAAAAATTTATAGGTATTTTAATTACTATTTCATCTTGCACAACATGAATAGAGATATTCAAGAGTATGTATCTTTGCCGATGGAATTATAGTAATAAATAATTTATATATAGAAATTATATGGTGATTTAGTTATGATTACCCATATGATAAAGAAAATTCTGAAATATATACTTTTATTTTTTAATCAAAATCTCCAAAACGTCTAGGTTCAATAATGTAATTCGAGTTGTAGAGGAACACATTATGTAGTAAGCACAAATTAGTGTATTCAGATAATATTATTATCTTTAAAAAGTTTAAAAAATAATCATTAAAAATGTGATAAGGCTTTGTGGACTACTAAATTCAATTTTATTTGATAAGGATTTCAGTATTACTATGATGTTCTTAAAAAACATTTAGTAGGGAATTTATTTTGGTTTTTCATTAATACTACTTATCATCCTCAAATAGAATGTTAGTATAAGGGAAAAAATAAAATCTTGATGATATTTTAATGTCTTTTTCTAATTATTTCAAAATAGGTATCGAGAAAAACCTTCTATTGGTCACATTTAAATAAAATAATTTATTTCACATGAAAATTAAAATGTAACCTTATAAAGACTAATTTATAAGTAAATATAAAACTCAAACATGTTGGGATTCATATTGATAAATAAATCTATTAGGACCAGAGGTAGTTATGTAAAATGAGAAATAATCAAATCCATTCAGTAACACATTATGGAATCTCACAATTTAAAAAAATATATAATAACAATAATTTTTTTAATATGAAATTCAATGTTAGTGAGAATATATGCTTCTAAATTTTTACTTTGAAGAATATTATGAAAATCACTAAAAGGCAAGTCTATTATCTAGGTATATTAGATCCATTGGTGTGAAAGTTTAGACTGAAGCCTATCACTATACACTTCTACCAAACCCATCTTCGGTTAATGTTGTGTTTCATGTTTCTCCCTTATTGATGTACATAACAGATACATGAAATTTAGTTAACTTATAGGACCGACCAAAAGAAAATTTTATTTGTAATAATTAATCTATATAAGAGTTATTTTATAACAAATATAATGTTATTTGGAATAAGAATACTAATTGAGGAAAAGTTCCCTCGATGAATTATAAATTTAAAGTAGCAATATAAGAACTTAAAGATGTGATAAAATAGAGATATCCTAATTTTCATTCCATAAAGACGAAATTTTGAGGATGAAATACATTTTATGGGATTGAATTTAAAACTAATTGATTTTATAATATATTAATATTTAAATAAATTAAATTCTTCAATAACATGGGATATAGTGAAAATCGGATTCTAAATGAACCCTAAAATAGTATATTATTATATCATAGACATTGAATTGATTAAGTGTATAGGTATAAAATAATTTTAAAGAGATTAAAATTTTTATGTAAAACAAATATTTTGATACATATGGTCATAAATATTTTTAAGTTCATTATGTTCTTTAAATTCGATTTTTTTCATAAATAATGGGCTTTATTTATTTATTTCAAAAAATAATAAAATTATATTCTTACAATTTAAGATAATCTATTAAAAATAATTGCCATCATTTTTGAAATAATAATTTCAAAAATATCAGATATTGTGTTTTTGAGAATTTTGTAAAAAGATATATTTTTCAACAAATACTGAATATACTAATATTCAATGAAAACTATATTTTTGATTAATGAATTAATTTATTTTAATTTTTTGATGATATAAAAGTAAAATTATATCAATAATATTATCTACAATATAATCAATGTTTGGGGAATAAATCTTATTTTAGATATTGTTCTAAAAATATTTCATACTTATGAATTACTTTCGATGAAAATGGTTTTTTATTATGTTATTATAATTTAATTTTAAATTAAAATTACTATAACTATATGAATTGTGTTCTATAAATTTTATTAAATACATAGATTTAATGTAATTAATATTATCAAAAATGGTAAATGTAATTATGTGTCCTAATGATTATTAAAAAAGTATTAAAACATTATCGTAGTTAACATTTAATCAGGTTGACCAAGTTGGCTTGTTAAAATAATATATAAAGGTTTTTTTCTTAATTTAACATTTTTAAATGCCATTATCTAGATATAATCTATATTTATCCTATCTCACAATTCATTTTATGGCCAATTAGAATCATCTAAATTAAACCTGACTTTACAATATTTTATTCTATTATGATATTAAATGTTTTCCTCTACCACAGTTATAAAAGGACACCCCTATGTTTTTCATATTAAACTATTATGATTCATCTATATCAAATAAACCCATCCAAGGAATCCTCTATAATTCTCTATCAATGATTTATTGGTGATTTCCTTCTACTTAGCCACTTTAATATTACTTCTTTTTATACATCCATTTAATATAATTAATTCCTAATAAAAGAATAAATTAATTTTCCTAAATATAAAAAAAGGTGTTATTATTAAGGAACCACCATTATCAACTGTCTATTCCATAAAATGGGAAGTTAATGTATCACTAATGTGCATGTTTGGACTAACAGATCAATGTATAAATACATGTCATTTTCAACCACAAATTTTCTATTGTTTTTATTATGATGGGTTAAAATTATATATATGATATTTATAAAATACTTATTCTTCAAGAATTATAATTTTTAATATACCTTTGTAAATTCAAATCTATTGGAAAATGAATGCCATTATTTCTTTCTCGTAGACAATGTCTTCAACAATGTGACATGAATCTTTTTTATTTCATCATTAACCGCAATTCCCACTATAATGAAAAAAATATGGCACGTTTAATAAAGAATTTATATAATTATTTTTTAATAAATTTATATTAAAATGTTATAAGGGTGTCATAAAAGATATTATAATTATCTAAAATATTATTTTATATATTTATAATAAATTTCTATTAATTATATAATAATTCATAGTTCTTTTTTATAATGATGAACATGAGGAAAGAGATTTATATTACAATATTTTTTATTATTAGGATTATTTATGGTCAATTATTCAACAAAAATATTTTATAAATAATCCCTCCTGAATACCATGATTATATTTCCACTATAATTATGTTAAAATACTATAATATTTCCTTTCATCTTCCATTCATTATGAACTCAATAGTTTTAAATAATTCATTTTAGGAAAACAATCTGTATTTCTCTATTCGAATGTAGATAATTTTTTTCCATATCCATTTTTTCTAAAAAAATTCCACCTAGGTTTATATTATATCTTAATATTATTAAATAATATTCTTATTAATGGTTTATATTAAATAAAATGTATCAAATGGAATCTTTTTATCATTTTCCAACATTGGAACGTTTTACTATTTCTTTAAAATGTAAAATAAATCAAGGTTTTAATGTACACATTATAAACCAAATTTGTAAATATCATTAATGATCAACTAATTGTAAATTACATTAAATGTTTCAAATTAAATTATAAATGAATATAAGATTCTCATTATTTTTGAAATATTTATTTTTCAAAAGGATTTTTCAAAAATGAAATTTGTATTTCCATTGTGAAATATTCTATGATATCTTTTAATGTCATTTTCATTTATGAGAAAATCATTTGATGAAACCTTGTATTTAATAGCGATATGATCCATATATTATATCCTTGTTAGTTTATGGATGTTTTCTAAGTAATATTATGATATTTATATGATTTTAATTTATTTTAGATGGGTTATAAAAATAGTGAATTATTGAAATTTTTATACAAAAAGTTTCCATTCTATTGGTTATAATATATAATCATTTATATATGATACTGTGAAAAATAGTTAATGGATAATGATTACTTAATGGGTGGTCATAAAATTATGTATCTATAAAATTTATTTTTTGGGGATGGAAATCTCATGACATAATAAGATCTGGAATGGACGGTTAACCCAGTTTTGTAAGCTTATTTATGTAAAATTATATTAATTAATGTGAACCACTACATATTATATGATGTAATGGGGGTAAAACCATTCAACCATGATACTCTTATCAGTGATCATTGGATATGGAAATGATTTTCTATTTTTATGTGTAAGCTTTAACATTATGTTTTCTTCACCTATTACTCTCCAATGGATCATGTTATTTTATTTAATTATGATATATGTTTTATTAACTTAGAATATTTTTACCATTACTCAAGATTAATACAATTAATATGAATGGTGTAGCTTCAAAAAATTAATCTAATATTATGATACACATGTTATCCTATTATGTTTTACAGATCATTGATTTCTCCTTGGATTTCCATTATTGAGAATCTGAGATCATCCTTTCTTATGATTCCATTACCCATGTTATAAAAAATATATCAATGTGTGATGTGAATAAAATTGGATATAGTTACGAATAAATTATTGGGAGAAAATTTAAATCACTTTTGAACTAGTTTATATATATATATATATCTAATTTTCTAGTGAAACTGGACCTATATGATTCTATCTGGGATCATTAGAATATGGATTGAATATTCATATAGTAATATGTTAAATTTTATTACGAAAATTAATTATCTATATAGTTCACTAAGTATCACAAAAAATTATCATGGTATGATTTAATGGTATCATATAAATCCACTCCCTAGATACTAATTTATTACCAAATTAATTGGAGGTCTATCTAGGAGAACCCATTAAAAGTCCTAAATTATGTGTCTCATATAATAAATAATGCATAATTCTATAATGAATAAACAACCAAAGAAGGAAATGGTAGAAATTATAATAGAAAACATAACTATTGGACAACCAGTAATTAAATGATTATAAAGTAAAAAAGATAGTATCATAGGAATGAGTATATGGTGTTGGCATGTATTGAAATTACCTTTTTAAAGAATTAAAATTTAATTTCAAATAAGTATACTTCATAAAAATTTTATGAAATTTATTTATAATGCTATTAGAAGAATAATTTCATTATGTAACATTGATTTGATAGATAATTACTCAAAACAATGTAAATGAAAAATAGAATGTTTATTCACATAGAAGATAATAATTAAAATTTATTTAAGGAAACATTTTTAACATTATCATAAATAAAATGTTATGAGTAACTATAAAGAGCTATTTCCAAATTATGAAATTAATATATTGATAAAATTTTTCTTTTAAAAAATAAAATGGAAAATAGATACTTGAAAAGATGTAAGTTTCATAAAAAAATATGTTGTGGAAGATAAAAATTATGATTTTGAAATGATGAAAACATTTTTAATATATTAAAATAAACTTATTTAAATCCAACATCATAAAACATTTAATCATTAAACATTTTTAAATGATAATAATTTTAATATTGATGAAACCTGATATATAACATAATTAGGTTTTGAATTATAATGTACATCATTTTTTGGAAAGGAAAATATTGACCATGAGGGGAAACAGTCAATAAGAGATGATGAGAATTAATTATAATAATGATATCAAACTTAGGAACTGATTTATCATGGTAAAATATTTGGATTAAAATTAGACTCCCCATATAAGAAGATAAATTAAAATTATATTAAATATTATGATTGATGAAAAGTTTTCTTGTAATAATGATGTTCAAGTAGATGAATTATAACTAAACTAAGTGATTTAATTTAATAAAAACCATTTCAAAATTTGAATTTAGATACATTTTAATAGAGAAAAATATATTTATATTAAACCAATATGATTTACAGTAATATGTTTAAATAATCTCTTTTGGTATCCCTGAGAAAGTTATTATATTACATAGTCCCCAATATGAAAAATGCCCCATGAAATTAAATTTGAGACAATGAACCCCTAAGTATAATTTATGAATTTTACTAAAGTTTTTGACTACCCTATTTCAATTTTGCTAACTTATTCATAAAAAACATCTACGAAATTTATTTATAATTATTCTATAAATGTTTATTTGTTATCTATTATCTATTTTCAATGTCAGGTGTGAGTAATCAAGAATTTTTTGATCCATATTTCAATTACTATAATTCTTATTCACTATTATCTAAATTTTTTTCATTAAAAGATCATAAAATATACTGTTATTTCTTTATAATTATTTATAATGGAATATTTTTTATTTCATTATTAATTATGTTTTTATATATCATGATAATGTTGGAGATGATCTGGTTTTTGTAATTTATAAAGAATTAATGATTTTTTCTTAATTAATGTGTTAAATATTTATATTACCAAAAAATAACAAAAATAATCCAAATTTACATAATTATATCTGATATTTTGTTTCTAAATACACTTTTGAAATAAATTTATATTATTTCTCATGTAGGAGGTTTAACTGGACCAAAAGGAACTCCCTACAATTTATAATTTAGTATAAGAATTGAATAGAATTTTTTCTAATATCACTATTAAAAATTTTATTTCATTATTTAGATTTTATTAAGTTGATTCAGTGTAATTGGATAGAGTTATGAGAATAATTCACATACAAATTTAGTCTTCAATAATAAATAAATGGGGTTTCTTCCATGTATGTTTGTTTTATGAGATTAGTTCTAAAATGATCTATTATTTCTAATATCACATATTGAATTCTTATATGACATTTCTAGAATATAAATCTTGAAAAAATAGCATATATATTCACAAAATCCAATTCTATAACCATCCTTAAATATAACGACCCATACTTTACATACATTGTTATTACTTCAACATTGAAGCACACTTATTACAACATATATCAAAACCATGAAAGGACCATATAGGTATAGTGTCTTTAGAAACTGGAAAGCATAAACAACTAGTTCATAAAGCATCTACTTTGCCTCCCATTTATTTCATCATATCTAGAGTCCCTTTTGGCATATTCTACTTAATAAACTTCTTCCTGACCTGGGGAAATAAAACATACAAAAGGGTGAGCTCAAATTCTCAGTAAGAGTAAACAAAAGAAATATCAATCACATCATATACATAATCACATAACTTTTGGAAATCTTAACCAGAAAAAGAGACCATAATTTCATAACATGGGATAAATTATAGTAGTGAAATGTAATCCCAATAATCATAACTTAAAACATGAAACTTTGTGTAATACACACATAATCATTGAGAATCATTTCTTGTTAGTCAAGACTCATTGCCAAGACTATCTTAGTGGACAAAGTCCACTTCTGAACCGAGTTCACTCCTCGTTTCAGTCCTGTTTCACTAAACCGGTTTAACCTGCCGTTCCAGCCATGTCTATCTCATGAGATATAAAATATTTACCCAATGCATTGGAGGGAGATATAGGTCCCACCCATCTCATAGTGATACCATTCTTATGTGTGCCACAAAATCATAAAACCATACATCATAGCATAACCCATGTAATAAAAATGGGAATCTTAAACATCGTGACATCATAAATCAATTCATATAAGATAAAGAAATTCATAAAAATATAATTCCATCACAAAATAATCAAATCAATGTAACAATAGGGATAAAAACAGAACCCTTTATTATCTTAGATGGAAAATAATTTTGATAAAACACTTGAACTCCATTCTTGAGGAAAATATCCTTTCTGCTTAAAAAACACTTTTCCTTTCTTAACATGTCGTACAATTATAAAATAAAAAAATTTGATTAAAAATAAACTTGAAAACTTGTAAAGGAAGCTTTTTGGAAATAATTTTTTAATAATCCATTCATTTCGTATAAGTTAAAAAAACATTCTTCGTACTTTTTTCGGAAAAGTCAAAAAGTACCTCGTACGAAAAACGACAAAAGGTTCCTTTCATATCCTTTACTAAAAACTCACCGAAGGGTAAAATTGGATTTAAAAAATTATAGTTGGATGGAGATAATATTACATATTGAGGAAACATGGATGTGGATGATAAAATACACCCTAGTAAATGCCAAAGTATAAAAAATCTCGGATAAAAATGAGATTGTGATATTTCCCTTACCTTAGGTCCCATTTGCCTCGTAAGTGTCTGAACCTCCTGTATAATGATTTAAATAATGTTATTGAATTATTCCAGAATCATAATTATTGTTATGATATCATATATGGTCATATTCTTAGCTTCTTATTAGTAATATTTCATTACAACTTGTTATTCGGGTGTTTATTACTTTTTGTTCTTATGCGTGTTTTGTCGAATAAATTATTTTTCTTCACTTTAGGTTATAGATACCTCATTTTAAGAATGTTATTAGTGTAATATATATCATATTAATTCATTCAATGCATTTATATAATCATTATGCAATGAAGATAATGTAGAACGAGTTGCATCACATCGTGGAGACGGTATTCCGTACGTACGCACGAACGATGATATCGTTCCCATGATCATGGAATTGTATTGGAGTGTATGTATACTATTTCAGAATAAATATCACTTAAAATAATCATATATAGTAATTATTTATACCATTATACCAATCCATGTATGGTGGTGGTGGGAAGTAGATTACACCACGGCGTGGAGACGGTATTCCGTACGTACACACGCGCGGTGATTTCATTTTCTGTAGGATGGATAGATGGTGAAATGGGATTGTTTCATACTTATAATAACATATCAGTATATGAGTGATACTGATTTTATTACTTCATAATGAAACAACTAATGAAGAAGAAGTGGAAGAAGAAATAAAGATGAAAGAATCGGTAACTGACATTACCTCTTCTTGGAAGTGCTTCTTTGAGACCTCCTTTTAGGGCACTAAAATTGGTCTTTAAACAAGACCATGACCTCTAGGATGTCTCTAGGGAAGTGGAGAGGAGAAATTTTCAGGTTTTGGTCGAGCTTGAAGGCTCAATGTGGTGTGAGGAAGAGAGGGAGGAGGTTCCCTTTTATAAGGGAGGAGAGGGGCACCTTTGGAATAACTAAAAATATTATTTTATTATAAAGCCAAATTCGGTTTTAAATAGCTCCAAATTGATTTATTTCGATGATAAGGTGGGTATGGGTCGCAATACTCTCATCCAATAGAATTTATAAAAGTTTAGGATCCTATTTTGACCTTATCATTTAGATTTTACATTAAGTTAAATAATTTTACTTTTACCGTGTCTTCTTGTGTTCTTACACTATAAGGTTAATAAACTTACTATAACAATCCAAACGAACCCCAAGTTGTTTATTATTAATATATATAACCTTATCTAAGTCATTTTTCCGAACCTTAGATTTTTATGAATAAGATAACAATTAATAATATAATATTTGTTTTAAAAACTATTTTATGTCAATTTTGACACTATTTAGTAACTGATTTTTGTGAAACTCATAAGAGAATTATTAGTTCGAAAAAAGTTAATTAAATCAACAAAACCATGTCATATTAACCTATAAAATTATTTTAATTCATAATAAGTCTCAAATTACATTTATTTGGGTATTTATAACATCAATTATGTCAATATTTCATTAATAAAATAATTACTACATCATCTTTGTGTCATAAATAAACTACATTATTTAATGTCTAAAAATTAAAAATAAAATACCATTATGTAGTAAATCTTTTTAGATTTCTAATGAATATTTATAGTCGAATTTATCTTATATAACCTTATATTAAAAATTATTTACTTATTAAACTTTGATTTTAACTATTTTAACCCTTCTTTAAATAAATTAATAATAAATGTCCTAATCTAATCCAAGTGGGCCTAAATGGTCATATTTTATTCCTAAGTTTGTATTTGGTCGAATTACACTTATCCAATAGAATTAGTACATGTGTTAGGGTAATAATAATATCATTTTTACCCTTAATTACCCTATTTACTTTTAACCGTGGTAAATAAAAGTGAAAAGTTACTATTTAGCAAAATTTATTTTCATCTCATTGAACCAAATTTTACTTACTGACGTCAACCGTGTCTCTCGAATTTTTGAAATTCCACTCACAGAAGCGGTAAAAATTATGTTTTATGAAAAATTTAGTTTTTTAACTACCACTTAGTGGTTTCACTATTCATCAAAAATTGAATGTTTTCAGAAAAATACCAAAATTTCACCTAGGATAATTTCGATATTCCGAATCCAAAAATGAAGTCCATTTTGAAAAATAAAATTTATAAAATTTCAAAAAGTGGTTATTACTATTCATAACGACTAGTTTTAATAATATTTTATAAGTATATCATTGTTTAGTAAAACTCGGTATTGCGTATGACGCAAGCTATCGTGGAAGGTCGCGATTTCGTGTAAAGAAATCCAAGAAAGTGTTGTGTGTAGAAAAAGATTCCTTTGATGATTTATATAACATAAAAGTCTCGGGTGTTACATTCTACCCCCCTTAAAATGAATTTCGCCCTCGAAATTCGTCACTTTGTAACAAACAGATGAGGATACCTCTCCCTCATCATATCTTCAAGCTCCCATGTAACTTCTTCTAATTGTTGGTTCCTCCATAAAACATTCACCAATCGAGTAGTCTTGTTTTGTAGGAATTTGTCACTATGATCCAGAATATCTATTGGCTGTTCTTCATAAGAAAGATCCTGCTCCTATGGTACAACTTCTGAGCTGAGTACAGGTGAAGGATCAGGTATGTACATTCTCAGAAGAGATACATGGAACACATCGTGAACTTGAGAGAGATTCGGTGGAAGCGCCAATCGGTAAGCTACCTTCCCAACACGATCCAGTATTTCGAAAGAACCAATATATCTAGGGCTCAACTTCCCCTTCTTTCCAAATCTCATGACCCTCTTCCAGGGAGATATTCGTAAGAATACTTTATCACCCACTTCAAACTCTAGGTCTTTTCTTCGGTTGTCGGCATAACTTTTCTGTCGACTCTGAGCTGCTCTTATGTGTTATTGAATAGATCTGACCTTTTCTTCAATTTCATCAATGAGATCGGGTCCTAATAGCTTTCTTTCCCCAACTTCATCCCAGCAAGTTGGAGTCCTGCATTTCTTTCCATAGAGAGCATCATAAGGATCCATTTGAATACTGGAGTGAAATCTATTATTATAAGAAAATTCCACCAAAGGTAGGTGTTGATCCCAACCACCTTTGAAATCCATAGAGCAAGCTCTCAACATATCTTCTAGAGTTTGAATTGTTCTCTCAGTCTGACCGTCTGTCTGAGGATGATAATCAGTGCTGAAACTCAACTCTGTATCCAGAGTATGCTGAAGACTTCGCCAGAACATCGAGGTAAATCTCCGATCCCGATCAGATATAATAGAAAGTGGTACTCCATGCAATCTTACCACTTCCTTTACATATATCCTGGAAAACTGATCCAGAGAGAAATCCTCTCTAATAGCAAAGAAGTGTGCAGATTTTGTAAGACGATCCACTATGACCCAGATAGAATTATTGCCTTTGGATGTTTTAGGAAGTCCTGTGACAAAGTCCATAGTGATGTTTTCCCATTTCCATTCGGGTATGGGTAATGGTTGTAACATCCCCTTAGACTTCTGTCTCTCATCTTTAACTTGTTGACAAACCAAGCATCGAGAGACATATTCAGCAACATCTCTTTTCATGCCATCCCACCAGAAGTACTCTTTCAGGTCCCTATACATCTTCGTGCTTCCAGGATGAATAGAGAATTAAGAACTATGAGCCTCATCCAGCAGCTCCTTCTTTAATTCGGGGATGGGAGGAACACAAACCCGATTCCTGAACATTATTATCCCATCACAATCAAGGTTGAATTCAGGAACATTTCTCACCTTCTTTTGTAACTCGACATCATCTTTCTATGCCTCCTTAATCTTCACATGTATAGATGGTTGAACATTCATTTGAGAAAGATACGATTTTTCCCCTTTCATTATAATTCCAAGATCCATCCTTTGTAAATCCATAAATATTGGATCTTTTGTGATCCTCGTCATGGATAAACTAGCATGGTCTTGTCGACTTAAAGCATCTGCCACCTTGTTTGGTTTCCCATGGTGGTAATGAATTGAGCAGTCGTAATCCTTAATCAGCTCCAACCATCTTCTTTGGCACATATTCAGCTCCTTTTGTGTGAAAATATACTTTACACTTTTATGATCACTATAAATATCACATCTCTCACCATAAAGGTAATGCCTCCAAATCATTAATGCAAAGATTACCGTAACTAACTCCAAATCAAGAGTTGGGTAATTTTGCTTATGTATTTTCAACTGTCGTGAGGCATAAGCTATCACCATATCATTTTGCATAAGAAAACACCCCAAACCCTTCTTAGATGTAGCACTGTAGATCACAAACCTTTCTCCACTACAAGGAAGTGTGAGCACAGGTGCACTGGATAACCTTCTTTTCAACTCCTTGAAATTCTCTTCACATTCCTCCATCCACACAAACTTAACTCCTTTTCGAGTCAACTTGGTGAGTGGATTATATAATCATCAAAAATCTTTCACAAAACGTCGACAATATCTAGCCAAACCAAGAAAACTTCAGATCTCAGTTACTGTTGTTGGTCTCGACCATCTTTCGATAACCTCTGTTTTTGCTGGATTCACAGATATCCCCTCTTTTGAGATTATGTGACACAAAAATGAAACTTTTTGAAGCCAAAATTCACACGTGGTAAATTTGGAATAAAGATTCTCCTTTCTCAGGGTTTTTAATATAATTCTCAAGTGATCTTTATGTTCTTCCTTTCTCTTTGAATAGACAAGAATATCGTCTATAAAGACTACCAAAAACTGATCAAGATAGTCTCTAAAGACTCTATTCATTAGATCCATGAAGATAGCAGGGAATTAGTAAGACCAAATGCCATCACTATAAATTCATAGTGTCCATACCTTGTACGGAAAGTCGTCTTCGGTATATCCTCCCTTTTGACCCTTAATTGATGATACACTGAACAAAGATCAATCTTGGAAAAGTATTGAGCTCTGCGTAGTTGGTCAAATAGGTCATCAATGCGCGGGAGATGATATTTGTTCTTGATAGTGATCTTGTTAAGTTCTCGATAATCAATGCAGAGTCTCATTGATCCATCGTTCTTCTTAACAAACAGAACAGGTGCTCCCCAAGGTGATGCACTAGGGCGTATGAACCCCTTATCAAGATTCTCTTGGAGTTTCTTCTTCAATTCCTGCAACTCAATTGGGGACATTCTATAAGGTGTCTTTGAAATAGGCAAAGCATCCGGTATGAGTTCTATTGAAAACTCAACTTCACGATTCGGTGGAAGACCCGGTAATTCCTCCGGAAAGACATCATCAAACTCCCGTACAATGGGAATATTCTTAATCGTGAGTTTCTCACCAACCATTTGAGATAAATAACCTTCATTTAGTGGAATCAATACCCATAAAATGGAAGAAAATTCCACTGGAAGGTTATGTTCATCCTTGCATCGATAGATGATCATAGATTGATCTGGAATATGAAATGTGACTTACCTTCTTGAGAAATTGATGTGAGATCCATGTAGAGAAAGCCAATCCATGCCAAGAATAACATCAAATTACACTATAGGAAGGATCACAAGATTTTCAGGAAGCACTTTCCCACAAACTTCAATCGAAGAAGAATTATAAACTTTTGATGCGACTGTTGTGTCATTAGGGGTTGTCACAGCTAACTCAACATCTAACTATTGAGGTAATACGGTGATATCCTTAGAAAATTCATCAGAAATAAAGGAGTGGGTGGATCCAGAATCAAATAAAACATTTTCTACTTTAGAGTGGATGGTAAGTGTACCTTTCACCACATCGTTATCGTACTCCACATCACTAATAGAAATTGCATGTGACTTTCCTTTTTATTTAGCCTTAAGAGATTGTTGACGTCAACCATCATCATCAACCCTTGGATTTGGGCATTGATTGGAATAATGCCTCATCTCCTTGCACTTGAAACTTTAAAGTGTAGTAGCGTCATTCTGTGTATCCCTTCCTTTGTTTTCATCATTAGACATCTTCTTCCCATCATTGCGGCATTCAAATGCCCAATGACCTTCCTTTCCACATTTGAAGCATTTACTTGTCCCTTTAAGACAACTCCCTCCATGTTTCTTTCCACACTTTGAGCATAAGGGAAAGCCCATCTTCTTTTCAGTGTGCTCTTTAGATTTTTCTTTGAATTCAATTTTCCTCTTCTTATCAAACCCATATGACTGATAGGTTACTCCAATCTCCATCTCGACTTTGAGAGCACATCAAACGATTTCCTTGTAGCTATTGAAGTCCCTTATGGATAACTCCCTTCGAAGGCTTGGTTTTAAGCCACTAAAGAATCGATCGATCTTACTCTCAGGTTGGATAATAATACCAGAAGCGTACCTTGCAAGTCTTGTAAAATTTTCATCATAAGTACCAACACATTCATCATCCTTTTGTTTCAGTTCAAGAAAATCTTTCTCCATCTTTGTTCGGAGAATACGAGGGAAGTACTTATTGAAAAACAAGTTCTTGAACACGTCCCATTCCATGGACATAATTTCATCCCTTTGCCTCATATTCTTAATAAGATTCCACCATTGATTAGCATCGTTTTCCAAACGATACACGGCTAGGATGATATTGTCATGTTCAGAACATTGAAGAACTAAAAATATCTTTTCAGTAGTACTAATCCATTGTTCAGCAACTAATGGATCAGTAGACCCGCTGAAAGAAGGTGGACGCTGCCTCATGATGGAGTCAACAAAATTTTGCTCCTTCCTTTTCTCGTTTGGAAGTCCTGCATGATTAATAGATTGAGAAAGTTGTGTGAGCATGGCTACAAGATTTTGCATTCCATCTCCCATAACGTTTGGTTACTCTGGGGGACAATCATTGCATTGCCCGTCGCATTCCGCATTAACACGGTTCCTTCGGGTTCGAGCCATTGACTAAAACCAAGAAGAATAGTGTGAGCAACACTAATTATAATAGGAAAACCACATAATCAAGAATAAAATTTCACACTTAAGGTCTTATCATAGGTTATTCATGGTCATTTCTAAAACACTAAGATTGTGTTCTATGCTTAGAATTATCCTTAGGGTTCTTACTAAGGCTTTCACATCCAAGTTTCCAAAGGTTGACTATACCTTTCCTCTGATACCAACTATAACGAACCATTATTTACATAAATTGTTATTACTTCAAAATTGAATCACACTTATTATAACATATAACAAAACCACAAAAGGACCGTATAGGTATAGTGTCTTTAGAAACTGGAAAGCATAAACAACTAGTTCATAAAGCATCTACTTTGCCTCCCATTTATTTCATCATATCTAGAGTCCCTTTTTGGCATATTCTACTTAATAACCTTCTTCCTGACATGGGGAAATAAAACATAAAAATGGGTGAGCTCAAATGCTCAGTATGAGTAAACAAAAGAAATATCAATCACATCATATACATAAGAACATAACTTTTGGAAATCTTAACCTGCAATTGATATCATAATTTCATAACATGGGATAAATCATAGTAGTGAAATGTAATCCCAATAATCATAACATAAAACATGAAACTTTGTGGCATACACACATAATCATTGAGAATCATTTCTTGTTAGTCAAGACTCATTTACAATACTATCTTAGTGGACAAAGTCCACTTTTGAACCGAGTTCACTCTTCATTTCAGTCCAATTTCACTGAACCGGTATAACCTTCCATTCCAACCATGTCTATCTCATGATATATAAAATATTTACCCAATGCATTGGACGGAGATATAGGTCCCACCCATCTCATAATGATACCATTCTTATGTGTGCCACAAAATCATAAAACCATACATCATAGCATAACCCTTGTAATAAAAATGGGAATCTTAAACATTGTGACATCATAAAACAATTCATATAAGATAAAATAATTCATAAAAATATAATTCCATCACAACATAATCAAATCAATTAAATAATAGGGATAAAAACAGAACCCTTTATTATCTTATATGGAAAATAATTTTGATAAAACACTTGAACTCCATTCTTGAGGAAGATATCCTTTCTGCTTCAAAAACACTTTTCCTTTCTTAACATGTCGTACAATTATAAACTAAAAGAAGTTGATTAAAAATAAACTTGAAAACTTTTAAAGGAAGCTTCTTGGAAATAATGTTTTAAAAATCCATTCATGCCGTATAAGTAAAAAAAACATTCTTCGTACTTTTGTCAGAAAAGTCAAAAAGTACCTCCTATGAAAAACGACAAAAGGTTCCTTTCATATCCTTTGCTAAAAACTCACCGAAGGGTAAAATTGGATTTAAAAAATTTTAGGTGGATGGAAATAATATTACATATTGAGTAAACATGGATGTGGATGATAAAATACACCCCAGTAAATACCAATGTATAAAAATCTCGGATAAAAATTAGATTGTAATATTTCCCTTACCTTAGGTCCGATTTGACTCGTAAGTGTCTGAAACTCCTGTATAATGATTTAAATAATGTTATTGACTTATTACATAATCATAATTATTGTTATGATATCATATATGGTCATATTATTAGCTTCTTATTAGTAATATTTCATTACAACTTGTTATTCATGTGTTTATTACTTTTTGTTCTTATGCGTGTTTTGTCGAATAAATTCTTATTCTTCTCTTTAGGTTATAGATACCCCATTTCCAGAATGTTATTAGTTTAATATATATCATATTAATTCATTCAATTCATTTATATAATCATTATGCAAGGAAGATCATATAGAACGAGTCACATCACATCGTGGAGACGGTATTCCGTACATACGCACGAGCGATGATATCGTTCCCATGATCATGGAATTGTATTAGAGTGTATGTATACTATTTCAGAATCAATATCACTTTACAATAATCAAATATAGTAATTATTTACACCATTATACCCATCCATGTAAGGTGGTGGTGGAAAGTAGATTACACCATGGCGTGGAGACGGTATTCCGTACGTACGCACGCGCGGTGATTTCATTTTCCGTAGGATGGATTGATGGTGAAATAGGTTTGTTTCATAGTTATAATAACATATCCATATATGAGTGGTAATGATGTTATTACTTCATAATGAAACAACTAAAGAAGAAGAAGTGGAAGAATAAATAAAGATGAATGAATCGGTAACGGACATCACCTCTTCTTTAAAGTGCTTCTTTGAGACCTCCTTTTAGGGCACTAAAATTGGTCTTTGAAGAAGCCCAGGACCTCTAGTATGTCTCTAGGGAAGTGTAGAGGAGAATTTGGTAGGGTCTGGCCGAGCTTGAAGGCTCAATGTGATGTGAGGAAGAGATAGAGGAGGTTCCCTTTTATAAGGGAGGAGAGGGGCAGCTTTGGAATAACTAAAAATATTATTTTATTATAAAGCCAAATTCGGTTTTAAATAGCTCGAAATTGATTTATTTCGATGCTAAGGTGGGGATGGGTCGAAATCCTCTCCTGAAATAGAATTTAGACAAGTTTAGGTTCCTATTGTGACCTTAACATTTAGATTTAACATTAAGATAAATAATTTTACTTTTATCGCGTCTTCTTGTGTTCTTACACTATAAGGTTAATAAACATACTATAACAATTCAAACGAACCCCAAGTTGTTTATTATTAATATATATAACCTTATATAAGTCATTTGTCCGAACCTTATATTTTTAAGAATAAAATAACAATTAATAATATAATATTTGTTTTAAAAACTATTTTATGTCAATTTTGACACTATTTAGTAATTAATATTTGTGAAACTCATAACAGAATTATTAGTTCTAACAAAGTTAATTACATCAATAATAACATGTCATATTAACCTATAAAATTAGTGGAATTCATAAAAAGTCTCAAAGTACATTTATTTGGGTATTTATAACATTAATTATGTTAATATTTCATTAATAAGATAATTACTGGATCATCTTTGTGTCATAAAAATTTAAATTATTTAATGTCTAAAAATTACAAATAAAATACCATTATGTAAGAAATATTTTTAGATTTCTAATTAATATTTATAGTCGAATTTATCTTACAAATAACCTTATATTAAAAATTATTTACTTATTAAACTTTGATTTTATCTATTTTAACCCTTCTTTAAATAAATTAATAATAAATGTCCTAATCTAATCCATGTGGGTCTAAATGGTCATATTTTATTCCGAAGTTTGTTTTTGGTAGAATTACACTTATCCAATAGAATTATGGCATTTGTTAGGGTAATAATAATATCATTTTTACCCTTAATTACCCTATTTACTTTTAACCGTGGTAAATAAAAGTAAAAAGTTACTATTCACCAAAAATTATTTTCAACTCATTGAACCAAATTTTACTTACTGACATCAACCGTGTCTCTCTGATTTTTGAAATTCCACTCACAGAAGCAGTAAAATTATGTTTTATGAAAAATTCGGTTTTTTAACTACCACTTAGTGGTTTCACTATTCATCAAAAATTGAAAGTTTTCAGAAAAATACCAAATTTTCACCCTAGGATAATTTCAATATTCCGAATCCAAAAATGAAGTCCATTTTGAAAAATAAAATTTATTAAATTTCAAAAAGTGGTTATTACTATTCATAACGGCTAGTTTTAATAATATTTTATTAGCAAATCATTGTTTAGTGAAACTCGGTATTGCGTACGACTCAAGCTATCGAGGAAGGTCGTGATTTCGTGTAAAGCAATTCAAGCAAGTGTTGTGTGTAGAAAAATATTCCTTTGATGATTTATATAACATAAAAGTCTCGGGTGTTACATTAAATGGGAGAGATGAAAAAGGTATGTGTCTCTCATGGAGGTGGTAGTCCACACACAAATGTTGGAAATTATTTCATTTTGTCAATTGAATGGGTGGGGAATATATATATTTTATACCATTAATAGAAAAAATAATTATATTATTATTTAATTATTTAATTATATATATATGTTTTGGATTTTTTTGGAGGTGTATGGATGAGAATTACTAATAATGGATGTTAAAGGGCATGTAATGCTTCTGTTGAGAATCTTGATCTTCTCTTGAAGTATAATTTTGATATTTTTCAATATTGGAATTTTTATGAGTATAGATGCTGAATATGTGTAAAATGGATATATATAAAGTAAATCAGGTATTGTTTAATTGTATTTTTTATCTAGGATTGCTGATTCAAATTTTTGTAACTGAGATTGTTTTATAGATGAAAAAGAGTGAAAATCATTAAAATATTATCTTAGATAATGGGGTAAAAATATAATTGCATAAGAGTTCGGTGATTCTAGTACGATAATGTTTTTGAGATATTTAAATTTTAGTTTATGACCAAAAACATTATTTCATGATTCTCTATGTGTCAAATTTATTTATTAACATTTGAGGCATGATAGATTTCCCATTTTAATAGTTGTCAATCTAGATGAAATGTTAACCATGGAAAATGTCTTAATAAAAAAATATATAATATAAAACCTTAAAACATATTGATGTGATGAATCCAAATTTAAAAACCATTTAATATTTTCAAAATTTCAAAATATGTAAAAATAAAAATTAAATTTATATAATATAATTTGTTGAAAAATAGTATTTAGATATTAAATATCATTTAAACCATTAATTTGATTAATAATACAGAAAATTGATATCCTTTTAAATCAGGTATAATTTATTTCTATATAATTTTATACCCAAAAATTAGTATAAATTTTATAATTTATCTATTTAATCTAATAAAAATTTATTTTGAAAAGTAAAAAAACATGAAAAATAATAATTTAATCGTGGTAACTAATACTTATCTTTGGAAGACAATTTAATAACTAAACCATAAATTTAACCTATTACCTTTTTTTAAAATGATAACTATGAATATTTAAATAAACTTTTGTGAATAAATTTAAATAATTGAAAAAAATGAATTTTAATATCAATAAACAAAACACATTAACCAATTTAAATAAATATATATCATTTAATAAAGAAAATTATTTATTACGTTCGTAGCTATATTTTTTGGATAGTTTCTAACATATTTTATCCAACACATTATCTATGATTTATATTTAACTATTTAATCCATAATATATAAAAAATCATGGACAATGAAATGAAAATTTTAAATAAGGCATATTTTTATACATTATGTTATTTTACTTGGTATATAATAGAGTAATTGATTTCTACCAATGCATTAATATATAAATAAATTATTTCTGTCTTCATTTCATAATTTGGTTTCCTATTAATATAAAAATAATTTTATCTACACTATTATAATAGTCACATAACATTATACAGTATATTTGTGTTTGGTGTTACATGTGATGCCTGAAATTAAACATGTAATGTTTTAAAAGAGAAAATAAATTTTTAAAAATGTGCTATTATAGAGTTTCCATTTAGTGGGTTGGTTCCTTTCTTATTTATAAATAAGTAATTATTTATATTATGTATTTATTTATCTTTTTTCTAATAAAGGTCCATTTTATTATGAAATTATAGTTAATTGAAAATTTCAATGATTGATTGATCTGTATTCAAATGTAATGAAGAAAATATTATAGTTAAAACCATTGACGTGGGAATAAGGATCATTATCTTTTAATTCAGGCATGATGTGGAGATATCCTAAACATTATTTTATTAATTTATGGATTTTGACTCATTATAATTTTATGAATTAATATTATGAATCCAGAGCCATTCATTTTATTCTTCTGATAGAGTCTCGAAAACATTGGTTACATGCATCATGGGATTTTCCTAGGATGGAATATTTTCAATTATCATCCATTAGACTACATTTTTAATTAAATTGTAATCATAAATTGTATTTCCATCTATTATATATAATGGATAAAAATAATGATTATCATTTTACCTTGCCTTATCGTTATTCCTAATTTTTCATAGTATAATAAAATATATTCCAACGATTGCAAGAAATATTTTGGAAAATGAATATTCATAAAATAATCAAAACTATTCCATTTTATTTTAAATATTTTAAGATTCAAATAATTATTTTCATGAAATATATTTCATTATAAACTAATTATCCTAATTTAGGGGCCATATTATTTTATTTGATACAAATCCCTTCTCTATATTCATCCAATCTTTAAAAACCTTTCAAAATATCGTTATCCATTTCATTCCCCTTATAAATATATTTTTTTTTTCAGAATTCTGGGATCCAATTATTAATTATTATTTAAATAAATAAGGGTTCTTATCATTCCTATAATAACCCTCAAGAGGCAAATCATATTCCCCACGAACAGTTTCTTTAATAAAGGATATTTTAGCATTAAAAAATATGTTGGGATTATATTCATTCTTTTGGAACTGTTCTTGAGAAAAAAATTACAGATTTTTCATTGAAAGATATTATAATGGAATACAATTTTACATTAAATATGATTTATCCCAAATTGAGGAGACAATTCATTAATAAATAATATAATATAATGCAGGGTTTCTCATATAGCTTCCCCCAACCATGAGAAGACTAACCCTTATGTGGGGTGCATAATCAGTTTGGATATATTGCTAGATGAATTAATTTAAAAATGGTGGTAGTACCTTTAAAAATTATGCCAACCCATGTAATTAGATTTACCCTATGCTATTGAAATCATATCCATATACATATTTTATTACAAATATCATACCCAATTTTGTGTTTTTTAAAATGTTTAAGGTGATTTGGTGTCAGAAAATATATCTACCACAAATAGTATATTCATATTAACTACATAATAACACCATATATTTTCTATATTTTTAATATTTCTAGTCGTTTGGTGTATAATAATGAAATTTTAATATCCATATCAAGTACATTCTTTTTGTGCCCATGGGATAACTAGATTACATTAGAGTTATAAATTTAATATTGGTACAAATATATGAATAATGATTTAATGAAATTACATTGCAACATTATTTAATACGTATATGATATTCAAGGATTAATATTTTATAATTCGACATCAATGAAATAAAATAAATATTTAATGCACACATGGGGACAGTTTGCAAATAAAATTATTATATGATTAATTAATTAATATGAGAACTCACTCTAAATAAATATATTATATTTACATGATTTAGGGATATTTTATTTTGAAATAGAAAAAAATAAACATTGAAGAATTTTTTAACTAATAAATTTTTGTTACCATTGAAACATTAATATGTTTAGAGAATAAAGGTATATATATATAATTCATATATTTCAAAAAAACCATGGGGATTGCATTACTCTTTGACAATCATAGGAATAGTGTAGTGAGAGTTGACTATGGCGAAAATCATGACCAATATATTATCTTTTCAAAAACACTTCAATATGAATTCCTATAATTCTTCACCATAAATGAATAGATCATCAACTTTTTTAAACATTTTGGTTGATGAAACAATTTATTTTAAGGAAAAATAATTCATTTTGATGTTCATTAATTACATATGGGATTTAAGAGATTTTCATAGAAACTGAAGATGATCATTGTCTTATAATTCCAATTAAAATGAATATATTTTTCTAATTGATGGTGGAGTTGATGGAATAGAATATTTATATTCCTGATCTCAACATGATATGAGTTATTATTTTTCAAGTCCAAGACATGAGTATTATATTCTAATCATATAATCTAGATAGTGTGTAAAATCCTATAACAATTTCAAAAAAAAAATTTAAAATTACTTTTTTGGGTTTTGTTTTAGTTTTCATTATGGTTCAATTTATTAAATTGTTGAATATTTTGGGATAGTTCAGGGTTGGAGAATAGTTTTCCCAAACCCTGAGCCCCTGAGATCAAACCATTGATACACAATGTAGTGGTCACTCAGATTTTTTCCCATGGTTAGTAAAGACGTTCATCATTTTAAGTAAAACATTTCACTCCATTTATAATAGGCACATAGATTTTACATAGTTTTTTAAAACCATGAGCCTTTTCTCATGAAACACTAAGACATTGGTTTTAAGTGATTTGAATTTTTATAAAAATTTCTAGAACCCCTCTAACAATCTCCCAACAAATCGTAATGGCCTACAATCAGATCTTCTATCCTTAGATCTAACATGAAGTATTGTTTTAACTTTAATCCCTCCTAGATGTGATATAAATCTTGGGGAACTCCATCTGATCTTTTTATTATTAGTTTCCTCATAATAATCTCATTCTCTGGGGATCTATCTTCTTCTCCATAGGGTTCCATGGAGCCTTATTGTGTTATTTGGATATAATAATACTTTTCTGGATCTAAACATAAGTTTTATACATATATATTCTTTTCTATCATTATGAATTAGATTTTTTCCATTACAAAATTTTGATTCGAGATCGATTGAGCCCAAGGTAGGTGGTTTCATTATGATTCCCTAATTATATTAACAATATATTTATTTTTTTTATTAATAATGATAGTATGAATTTGAATTGGTTGATTTTTAGTAAATATATTTTTATTGGAGTGTAGGAAGAATCCAAATCCATTGAATTTATGTTATTAGAGGGGGGTTTTGGTCTTAAATTAGAATATAAAAAATTAAAATAAATTGGGATGTTTTTATAGATGTTTGTGGAAATTTATGTTATTTAATTTAAAATATACTTTTAATGGAAACTGTTTCAAATAAAATATTTAATTGAATTGGGGAAAATTTATCTATTGGACTATTAGGAGAAATCCTAATTCCATGGAATTGTGGGTTTGTGATGAAATTTATGTAATTCATTGGAAATTAAATTTTTTTATTAAGTTATTATATTGTATAGTAAAATTGAATGGGGAATTAGTTTAAACTTCATTATTTTGTATGATGGATTCTGAAAATGATAGAAACTGATTTGTTTTATCAGGGTGAAGAGGAATGTTTTAAAAAAACCCATTATGGATTTCAAAATGTAAATATGAATATTTGTAACGGGGAATAAGACATAATTTTATGTTAAGCTGTCTTAAAAAATTGTAGAAAATTTGTATTTTGTTAGATCAGATGTAAGACTGGGTAGTTAGTGAGTAATTTGGATGTAAATTTTTGATTTATAACATTATAAAACATATTATTATCACATCACATCCCTTCAGAGATTGATATTAGTCTTATTTAGACTTGGATCAAGGAGACTTATGTGCATATTTTCTATTTCACAATTTTGTGTCCTTAAAGCATGGAATTACCATAAATTATTATTAATATGACCATGTTGATCTTTTTTTATAATTAAAATGAATATACAACACTTTTTAATGAATTTTACAAGCCTTTTTAATTATAAAAACCGTTTTATATAAAATTATTAATTTAATACATTATTTGAAAGTTCCATTTGTATAAATCACCACTTTATTAAAATGAAATTACATCATTTGAATTGAATTTCTATAATTTCAATGTTAATCATGAATTGTATTTCTATTATTTGTAATGTAATGCATGAGTTGATTAAATTTTCTTTTTAAATACAAATACTATTTATTTTAAATTTAAATCACTTTACTGGTTAATTTGATAATAGAATATTGTTTTGGAATCATTGGGAAAAATACTACTGGCATTTGGATAACACCCTACTTGTATATTATAGTGTTTATAGATTACCTCCTTCCAGGATCATGAATGGAAAACAAATCACATTGAGGTGGTTCTTCCTTTTGATCTTTGTACTTGATGAGTTGCATCAGAGTTGGTTGTTGGATAGTTTTTCCTATTTCCTGGTACTTGATTCTTTTACTTTGGGTATTCATATAGATTTTAATTCAGGTACATTACTTCCAGTGGATTTACATTTTTATGAGAACTGATTTGTAATATTTATTTACCTATATTTTTTTAACAATAGTTCACATCTTCATTGTGTATGATGCTAGAAAATAGTAACCAACCCAAGTGAATCAGGGATGTCATTCATTTTATTTAAAGGAAGGATGCTTATTGGGTTACTATCATACCAAGGACAGATCATCACAAATTGGTATAAAAGGTTCTGGTTGAAATTATATTCATGATGTAAGTATGCAATGTGTAATATTTTTTGTACTTATTAGGTAGTTTTGATTGAGTTCTTCACTAAATCTCCCTATAATGAATGTTCATTAACCAATTGTGGTTAGTTAAAGGCTTCTTCTGGAGTATTTCAAGTATTTTTTATAATTTTTATTTGTATTGGATTAAAATTCAAATATTTTTGATATATCTATTGGGATAATTTTCAATATTTTCACTATTTGTGTGTATCTTAATGTTTTTCATCTTGTATGTTGATGTTTTGTAGCATCATACATCCGAGAATTCATGTGAATGGAATCCGAGAAAAAGATAAGGTTCAACCTCAGTAAGTGAATCCTATTGTAGACCAGAATATGTCGAGGTTATTGTGTGTACTATAAGAGTTCTAGGATAGGGAGAACCTCCAATTCTCATCCAGGATCCTACTATGTAACCTTATCGGGACATTCTCAATTATTTTTTTCATGATTTTAATCACCAAAATCCAGAACTTTTCAAACGTTCAAAGGATCAACTAAGGGATCAGGAATTTTTTTGTAGAATTTAGTGCATGACTAGTTTCTTGGACACACACAATGAAATCAAGGTAATGTGTTCCACCTTCTTGTGGGGAGGACCGAGCAAGAGATGTTGGGACATGATGGTTCTAGTAAAGAAACAAGAGGTATTAGAGTAGAAAGACATGAAGGTTATTTTCACTAACTAGTTGTATCTAGATTCAATTATGTTTCCCATGTCCAATGAGTTTTTCAAATGTGAGAAGGCTGACTGGATTGTGACAGCATATGAAAAATATTATGGTGACATCATGCATTTCGCCCTATACATTCTATCAAATGAGAAGATTCTATATTGATGTTTGACTAGGGAAATCTTCATTATATTTATTCAAAGTATTCCTTGCTGAATATTATTTTTTATTATAATGTGATAGGTACAGAGCTTATGGTTGATATGGACCCAACATGAATGTCAAGGTTATCAAGAGTGTCTTTCTCTCATAGTGGATGTGTGAGTCCATTCAATGGAAAAGTGAAGCATGATAACTCACATGGATTTTCTTGATAGAAGTGACATTCTATAGCTACTTCAATACTACAATAGGTCCTTTGATTTTATACCATTGATCTAAGATAGGAATTTCAATGATATTTTTCACTAAGGCACTATGAACTATTACTCATGTAGATATTCAGGGCACTTAAAGGGTTTTGAAATCTATATTCAATATCATGTAGTGGAATAGGATCTTTAAATCCTCAAAAAACTATGGGAATACTAGATCCAACAAGTATAAAAGTATTGTTTTCATATTAATCCGAAAAAAAGATACTTCATGTAGTGGAAGAGTCTCATGAAAAAAATTAAGTTCAAGTGACATTGAATGGTTCCATTAGTATAGCTTCGTTATGAGTGACTTCTCTATATGATAATGGTGCATTTCACTCATTTATTTCAACCAATATGGATAATATAATTATTATTACTATAGATATATTATTTTCTTAAATGGATTTTTTCACCCCTCATTGTATAGTATATGAGTAGAATTGATTTTTTCTTACTTTTATCTTCTCTCTATAATATATACAACTTTATTGGAGATTTTTTATTGTCAACATGAAATCCCTTGACATCCTATTCAGGATGGATTGGATTATTTCCTATAATACATGGGTTGATCGCTATATTTGATGCGTTCCTGCTTCTATACCCAGGTGTATGTGTTGTGTCATTCAATGATAATTTGGTCCAAGGTTTATTAGATCAGTACCTTATTATAAGTTGTTTGGTAATGTAATATTTTATTATTATTTTGATCTATATTAAGAATCTTAGAGCAGTGATCTTTTGTATGTTTTTGTGGAGTTTCCCAATGTGTTTCTTTAGACTTATATAGTTTCCAATGGTAAGGGAGGATGTGATATCCATTGAATTAGTTCATGGTACACAACCTGTTTCTTTTCCCATCTTACCGAATGGTACCAGCAGAATTGAATGAGATAAGTCCATAGTTTGATGATGTTCTGGAGGAAGGAATTATGAACCCAAGTGTGTCTCCATGGGAGACATAAGATCTATTTTCTATGAATTTTAATGGTTTTCTTCATCTATGTGTTGATTACTAAAAGATCAATCATGTATAGGTAAATATAAAGTATTTATTACCACATATTGAATCTCTATTTGATCATTTGAAAGTGGAGAAGTAATTCTATAAGATTCATTTTATCTCTGGTTACCATATGTTATGGATAAAAGAATTTGAAATTCATAAAACTTCTTTTCTGAGAATGTATAACCATTATTAGTACATTGTTTCTTTATTTTATCTAACCAATGCTCCTACTGTTTTCATGAACTTATTGAAAATCAAAATCCTTGAGTATCTAGATACATTAATGGTTGTCTTTTTGGAATATATCCATTTTTCACAATGTTCTAGGAGGATCATGTGCATCATCAGATAATATTTATGAGTTTTTTGAGAAATCAATGAAATTAAGATAATAATTTTAATTTCCCTTCTATGTTCACGATGTAAAATTCATGGTACAGGTGGGTTCATAATAGAATATTTTATTTGGTCATGAGATTGATAATGCTATTTTGAAATGTTAATAACAATAGAATTTTTATGAGATTCAATTATTTTTGGGTTTAGCTGGAATGTTTTCATATCTAATGACTGCCTAAACTCAGATTGTGGTGATGTTTTATTGGAATGATAAATTTCAAATATAATTTATTGAGCTAAAATAACATTTCACTACTATATTAGTGTTCACTCTTCCATAGGTTGGGAAGGGATATGTGGACATCTTTCATTCATTGGGTTCAAGTTTTGGTTGATTTCTTATGCAAGGTGGCTAAGTCATTTTCTATGTATCCACAAATTCGGACATGGGGGAGTAATTATTTGTCCCATAACCTAGAAAGTTCGTATTATAAGCACGCACATAAGATTTGGTGGCATTACATTTACAGGGAAATTTTTACAAAGATTTTGGTCCTAAATGGTTTTAGATATATCATCTCTCAAAATGAATTAAATCTTCACAAGTGGTGTTGGGTAGAATATATGAAATCTTTCAATTTCAACCTCCCCTACACCCTAGGAAAATGGAATGTCATTTCAGATTCTTTGAGAAGGATACATCATGCCTTGGAAGTGAAGGTGTCATAAAAATAGTAGAACGCATTGACTATATTTTCTCTATGTCATAAAGGAGGCCAATTATTAGGGGTTTATGATTCATTACCTAGTTTTTAGTTGATGTCACTCTTCTAGAATTGATTTTTCTAGAATAGTATCTTGATGATGTGTTCTATAGAATTTGTGACTCTCTTAGTGGTCGGGATATAGTTACGGAGTGGTCAAACACTAGAGAGTGAAATCTTGGATTTCAATATTTTTTTTTGTGCAATTAATAATAAGGAAAGATGTTATGAGATATTGACATAGGTCCCAATGGGTTTTTCAACCAAAAACCACAAATATGTTCTATGACATGTGGTGGTAATTGTGGTGTCTATGTAAGTGATGACCCATCATTGATTATTTCTCTCATTGTTATACATTCCAGTAGTTGAAGGTCAAGCACTAAAAACCATAGAGTATATGTCATAAACTTCACGCCCCTATATAGAAGTGTCATGAGATCATAAAGGATATTCTGTTTGGGTTTCCATATACTTGGTGAATAAAGAATGTGATATGGGTGTTAATGGACCATCTGACAAAATCTTCTCACTTTATTAACATTTTTGATACAACAATATTTGAAGAGTTGGGAAATTATTATGTGAAAGAAATTAATTTTTCTCATGGGGTATCATATGTTATGGTCTATGGAATGGAACCTAAGATAACTTCTTGTTTTTGGAGAGGAATTCTAGAGGCATATAGATCTCATGTCTGTTTGAGTTTGTCATACCATCTGTAATCAGATGGACAAATAGAAATTGCTATACAAATTATTGAGGATATACTTCATGCTTCTGTTCTAAAATTTTGTAGGCTTGGGATGGTAATTTGTGGCTAGTTGATATTTCTTATACAAAATTTATAATTCTATGATGTTCATGGATACTTTGGAGGCATAGTATTGAAAACCATATAATTCAATATTGTGATTGTCAGATATGGAGAATGTTCTATGGATTGACAACTATTTTTTCATGTGATGAAAAAAAAGATCAAGTGGATTCATCGATGGATGGTGGAAACACATCACCAATATATGTATTATGTTGATCATCCTCATATACCTTTGTATTTATGCGTTGGTGACCATGATTTGATAAACGTTTCTCCCCATTTCGGTCATTGACGTATTTGGATGAAAGGGAAACTTACTCCCCTTTCTGTAGGACTTTTTTTTATTTTTTATCATATGGGAATATTTAGTTACAATTTAACTCTCCCACCATATCCAATGTTGATATATAACTTGTTCCATGTATCTAATCTATAAATGTATTTATTCATTCCATCTCATGTTTATATCTGGCATGATCTTGATGTTCAACCTGATTTATCCGTAACTGAATGACATGTGAGGATTATAGATTCTAAAACCAATGTACATAGTGGGTGGAAGATAGAATTAGTTTATGTGTTATGGAAGCATTGTCTAGATAATCATGAGATGTGGGTGAGGGAAACACTGATGAGAGAGTCGTGGCCTCATCTTTATGGCACTAAGATTAAGAATATTCATTCTAGGGATATAAATTTTCTATGGTGGTGAGGTTGTAACATCATGTTGCTGTTTTTCAGATATTCTGATACCATTATTTTTAACAAGTTTTTGTCGGGATTCATTTTGTGTTTCTTTGGGTGATGTTTTAAAAAACATGGAAAATTATGTGCTATAGCACGGTTGGTGTATGATTTTCCCAAAGCATGAACCTTTTCAGATAAAATGATGTATCCCATGGAATTGTGTTATGACCCGTCCCTCGGGGCTCATGTCATGACAATCCCAATCTCGAATTCCATAGGCCAACAGATGGAGACTAGCAAGGAAAGGTGTATCTTTAAAAATGGGAAGAAATTGACTTTATTCTTCTAAAAACACATAGAGTAGAATTCAACAAGATGCAACCATGAAGTAAACTGCTGTAGCGAAAGAGTGTTGAATGTAATGGGGTCAGAATGCAAGCCTAACTAGAAAAGTACAAGTACAATTGAAATGTACAACAGTTGAAAAGGGAAAAGCATCTCCCAGATTATCCACCACAGATCCTACCTGAAGGGTTGTTACAACTCATGATCAGTAGTCCCTGCTTCACATCACACTAAATAGTCCACCTCCGAGTATCGTCCAGTCTTGGATCCCTCAACCTCAATCACTGTTATCTGTCATTTGCACAAGACACAACAAGGTGCAGGCGTAGCCCATACAGGGGTTAGTATACGATACCCCATAGGGACCCTGAGACCCAATGGTCTCCTAGAGTTCCACAAAGGAAAAAACCACAAAGCAAGACCTCAATCTCAAATCACAATGAAATAGGCATCAACTCTACTTAGGTATATTCCCATACATATTCCTAAGTTATAAAGACATACTCATCTAATACATGTGTGAAAAATAACACAAAGGTAACACCATGAAAGTCGAAGTACCAAACATGTAACACCATGAAGTTAGAAGTACTGTACATGTATCACAACCTAGATAGAAGTACCACACAGGTAACCCCACGAAGACAACACCACGATGGTAGAAGTACCACATAGGTAACACCACGAAGATATAGGTACCACACATGTAACACCATGATGATATAAGTAACGCAAATGTAACACCATTATGATAGAAGTACCACACATGTAACACCACAAAGACAACACCACGAAGGTAGAAATACCACCCATGTAACCCCACAAAGATAGAGGACTCATCTCAAAATAGGCATAACATATGTTCAGAAATATAGATGATTAGTCATAAGGATAGATAATCTTATTCTGTTAAGTAGCACTTGCTTTTACCCACACATGATCGATAGGTAACTAACCCCCGCTGACCCACATAGGATTTGACCCACACACAATCGGTATAGGCTGACACACACAGGATCACGAAGTGTTGACCCACATAGGATCTGACTCACATAGGATACGTATGCACTGACCCACAAAGGACTGCTTAGTGTTGTCCCACATAGGATCTTATAGATGCTCACCCACAAAGGATCGATGTATTTTCATCACGTTACAACCATCCACAAGAATCCTCACACCCAGTGCGCTCAAGTTCCATATAATATGCCTCTCAAGATATCAGTTTTAGCATGAGCACCACTATGATCCACAGAGTAACCCAAAAGACTGTTATTTTTAAGGGTTCCAACGTGATAGATAGTGTGTCAAATGGATGCCCGATCTGTGAGTTATAAGTATTTTAGTTTCGGGGGCCCGGTTGAATTCGAGATTGATCTAACACGGCAATACACCAAATGTCCCCAAAAATCAAGTGGACTATACCAAAAGGATCATCCATCTCTACAAGTCCCAGTTCCGCCAAAGGTTGGTCAAATGGACACTCGTATTTCAAGATATGACCATTTAGGTGTTTCTTGGTCCGGTCCTACCTGGTTGGACCGACCTGCCCCGACCCTGTCTGGGCGGGGCTGCGTCGAGGTCAGCCCGCTGCTCTGGCGTCAGTCCTAGCACATGAGGGGGCGTTCCAGCCTGCAAGGGAGCATCCCCACCCGCAAGGGGCCACCCCCCGGTCCGGACCACGATAGGGTCTGGCCAAACCGCATGAAGGGCGACCCGCTGCTAGGTGGTGCAACCTGATGAGGCGGGGCCAACCCCTACCGCTACCCGGGGGTGGGTCCCCCTATTTTCCCAAATGGTTGTGAGGGCCATTTGGTTTTAGCTGTAAGGGAGGTGCCATGTGGTGCTACCAAGTGGCTCACGGGACCTGCTGGAGCAGGTCCTGCCTCATGTTGCGGCCTACCGATGTACTGGCCGCTGTCTCAAGCTGTGTGCGACGTTGCGCCGCTCCATCACCCCCATGCGGCCGATGTGTCGGCTACCTCCCGATCATCCATAACTGAAGAGCCGCGACCCGAGACCACCGGTGGTGCACCGGTCGTGCCACCCTCCTCCTTTGGTTCCATCCGGTGAGTCGGCCACCTCCCCCACCATTGCCATTGAGGAACCACAGCTGGTTCGTCCGGTGGCATGGGTGTTCCATGTCCTTCCTCGCGGCTTGTCGATGTCAGTCACTGCATTGTCCCATGCCGGCTCTGGTCGCTAGTACTGCCTTACTGTCTGCCTTCCACGGCGAATGTAAAGGGGTTTCATGGTAGTGAAGGCTATGGGCTAGGTTTGTTAGGCACTCACCCTCCACATTGTATTATTATCATGGCAATGGTAAAGAATCAACAAAATCTAGTAATTTAAAAAAAGTTAAACACCTACCTCGTAAAACCATTGGAGAACGTCTGCGCTTGAAGGAGGAACAGTGATCTTCATTTCCACCACAGGCTTCCAAAAAAACCGCATGAACATCATCCTTTAGTTCAGGGTTTTGGTGTCGCTCGTCACCCCTCGCCGGAACCTACTCTTCTCTCCAAGGGTTTGGCGTCTCATTTCTCCTTGAGCACATCGCTAGTTGGTTATGTTGTTCCATCACCTCACCCCAAACTCCATATAAATATTAGAAGGGTAGGGTAAGTAATGAACTTGAAAATTAATTGTGGTTTATTAATTCCAAAGCTTCCTAATTCCCAACCATATTATTTACTTAGATTTAAGGTTCAACACATTTTATTGGTTGACACGTCATTGACCCCAGACTCCGCTTGTCCATTGGAGTGTAATAAAGAAAATAAAATTATACAATTAATTTTTTTTTAAATGTCACAAAACATAACTTTCTATCGAGACCTAATATGGTCCGAGAAAAGAATCCCTTAAATGAATCTTGGATCATTTGGATTCAACTACGACATCGGATTTTTAATCCGAGCACTGTATCCAATGATAGAAAGTGTCGCTTGTGCGTTTACTGAACGTACCATAGAAAAAGTTCAGAATTTCATTCTTGCCACTCTGGGCCTTGGAACAATGCGCCGTCAATTTCCACAAACTCAAAACAATTCTATATAATTAAAAATAATAATTTACATGGAAAAATTTGAGTATTCACATTCTCCCCAACTTAGGGATTTTCTTCCTCGAAAGCCACAACACAGGCTAAGAGAACCAATGTGGGTACGAAGCACAAATCTGAGCCTCCTGCTCCCATGAACTCTCCTAGAGGTTTTCGTGGTACTCGTAAATGTGTACTAGAGGTATCACCCATTCATGAAGGACCTGCTCCTATCGATCATCAATCTCTACTGGAACCTCCAAAAGTGTAACCCCATCATCAAAGTCCAGCTCGCTGTGGTCGATGATGTGAGATGGTTCTTGCACATATCTCCTCAGCTAGGATACGTGCAGTATGCCGCGCAACCTCTCCAACTATGGTGGAAGTGCCAAGCGGTATGCGAGCTCGCTAATCGACCAAAAATCCGAAACATTCTGATAAACCTCACTTATAACTTGTCGCTCCAGCCAAATCTCCATAGTCCCCATCGATGAGAGACTCGTAACGAGAAGTGGTCCCCCTCCTGGAACTCCAATGGTCTCCATGTACTATAATCATAAGACTTCTTGATGAACTGTGTAGTATTCATCCTCTCCATGATGATCTGAACCTTTTCTGTTGTATCCCATACCATCTCTGGACCTAAAAGTGCAAACTCCCCTAGGCATGTCTAGTATAGAGGTGATCTGCATGGTCGACCATATAAGGCTTTAGATGGCACCATACCGATGGTGGAGTGATAACTGTTGTTGTATGTGAACTCCACCATGGAAAAGTGATCCTCCCAACTACGGCCAGAATCTAGGACAGAAGCACATAACATGTCCTCCATCATTTGAATTGTCTGCTATATCTGTGCATCCGTCTATGGAAGAATGGTGGTGCTCAGATGTGGCTGAGTCCCCAAATGCCTCCTGTAATGCCTTCTACAACCAGGATATGAAATGATATTCATGGTCCAAGTTGATCATCGATGGAACCCCATGGAGTTTCTCAATCTCATGTATGTAGAGGCTTCACAAGACCTATACTGATCCATTATCTCAGATAGGTAGGAAGTGGGCTGACATGGTGAGTCGGTCAAAAAACACCCAAATAGAATCTTGTCCCCGAGATGTATGTAGTATCCCTGTCACAAGGTCCATGTAGATTCCATTCCGCATCCACTCCCCACCTCTAGTAACTGTGTAAAGCCTATTGGAACCTTATTCTCAACCTTCAATTGCTGACAAGTGAGGCATCGAGAAATGAACTTGTCCCCTGGTTTCTTTATCCCTGGCCACCAGTGCTGATGTTGGAGTTCATTGTACATCTTCGCCACACCAGGATGTACCACAAGAGGGGATGTATCGAACTCCATCAGTAGTTCCTCTCGTATCACCACGGGTACCATGGTACATCCTTTTAAGAGGATTACATGCTCCCCACCTTAATAAAATCCATCAGGTGCATGTCATGAGGATATTTGAGCACGTCGAGCCTCATAGCCAATGTCCCCTACCTGTGCCTCTCAGACTCACTAAGGGAGTGGGGGAGAAACTGTCATATACTGGAGGTATGATTATCCATCTCTATCCATGAATGATATCTGCAATGCGGCCATATTTTTTGTCATCTCACTCATCAACAGAAGATTAGACCTCCTACTGAGTTCATCAGCTACCACGTTCCACTTACCAAGATTATATACATTGTCAAAGTCATAGTTCTGGAGGAACTCTAGACATCGTTGTTGTCTCAGGTTCCTTTCCATCTGTGAGAAGATATATCTAAGAATCTTGTGATCAGAGTTGACTATAAAATGTTCTTCCATCATGTAGTGTCACGACATCATCAAGGCAACGACCACTGCTACTAACTCTAGGTCATGGGTAGCGTACTTCTGCTCATGATGTCTCAGCTGTCGTGAGCCGTATGTGATCACTTCTTACTCAATCATCAGGAAAAACGCATGTCTGATACTTGATGCATCACAGTAGACTACATATTGAACACCCTCTTCTGGTAGCCTTAGGATTAGGGCACTTATCAGTCTCTTCCTCAGCTCCCGAAAACTCTTCTTTCATATCTCTATCCATACGAAGGTCTATCCCTTCTTCTTCAATGATGACAAGGGTTCCACAACTCTAAAAATTTCAAGCACAAATCTCTCATTGTATCCAGCCAACCCTAATAAACACCGCACCTCATTCACACTCCTGGTTGCCTCCCAATCATGTACAACCTCAATCGTCACTAGATCCACTGCAACTCCAGTATCTAAGATAACATGTCATAGAACATGGAACTCTCATATAAAAAACTGGAACTTCGAGAGATTAGAATAAATCTGGTACTCTCAGAGTGTATCTAGTAATACCTAAATATGATAGATATGGTCCTCCTCCATCACAGAGTATATCAATATTTTGTCGATGAATACCACCACAAAGAGATCATGGTATGGATAAAAGATCATGTTCATGATTCACATGAACATTGCTGGGGAGTTTGTTACGCCGAAAGCGTAAGAACTCAGATTTTCATTCAGGTATGTTTTTCTTCTTTTCTTGGAGTTTTTAAGAAAAATGGATTTTATGGAAATTTTCAATGTACACACCGTGTACTTTCTGATTACACGTTGTGTACTCTGATCCGGCTCGAAGCCGTGTGATGGCCGTGCCCGGGCCACAGACACTATAACAACCCATACTATACATACATTGTTATTACTTCAAAATTGAAGCACACTTATGACAACATATAAAAAAACCATGAAAGGACCGTATGGGTATAGTGTCTTTAGAAACTGGAAAGCATAAACAACTGGTTCATAAAGCATCTACTTTTCCTCCCATTTATTTCATTATATCTAGAGTCCCTTTTTGGCATATTCTACTTAATAACCATCTTCCTGACCTGGGGAAATAAAACATACAAAAGGGTGAGCTCAAATGCTCAGTAAGGGTAATGAAAATAAATATCAATCACATCATATACATAAGCACATAACTTTTGGAAATCTTAACCTGCAAAAGAGATCATAATTTCATAACATGGGATAAATCATAGTAGTGAAATGAAATCCCAATAATCATTACATAAAACATGATACTTTTTGGCATACACATATAATCATTGATAATCATTTCTTGTTAGTCAAGACTCATTTCCAAGACTATCTTAGTGGACAAAGTCCATTTCTGAACCGAGTTCACTCCTCGTTTCAGTCTTGTTTCACTGAACCAATTTAACCTGCCATTCCAGTCATGCCTATCTCATGAGATATAAAATCATTACCCAATGCATTGGAGGGAGATATAGGTCCCACCCATCTCTTAATGATAAAATTCTTATGTGTGCCACAAAATCATAAACCATACATCATAGCATAACCCTTGTAATAAAAATGGGAATCTTAAACATCGTGACATCATAAAACAATTCATATAAGATAAAGGAATTCATAAAAATATTTCCATCACAACATAATAAAATCCATGTAATAATAGTTATAGAAATAGAACCCTATATTATCTTAGATGGAAAATAATTTTGATAAAACTCTTGAACTCCATTCTTGAGGAAAATATCCTTTCTACTTCAAAAACATTTTTCCTTTCTTAACATGTCATACAATTTTAAACTAAAATAAGTTGATTAAAAATAAAATTTAAAACTTGTAAAGGATACTTCTTGGAAATAATGTTTTAGAAATCCATTCATTCCGTATAAGTTAAAAAAACATTCTTCGTACTTTTGTCGGAAAAATAAAAAAGTACCTCGTTCGAAAAACGACAAAATATTCCTTTCATATCCTTTAAAAAAAACACACCGAAGGGTAATATTGGATCTAAACAATTGTAGGTGGATGGAAATAATATTAAATATTGAGGAAACATGGATGTGGATGATAAAATACACCCCAGTAAATACAAAAGTATAAACAATCTCAGATAAAAATGAGATTGTGACATTTCCCTTACCTTAGGTCCGATATGCTTTGTACGTATCCGAACCTCCTTTATAATGATTTAAATAATGTTATTGACTTATTACATAATCATACTCATTGTTATGATATCATATATTGTCATATTCTTAGCTTCTTATTAGTAATATTCCATTACAACTTGTTATTCGGGTGTTTATTACTTTTTGTTCTTATTCGTGTTTTGTCGAATAAATTCTTATTCTTCTCTTTAGGTTATAGATACCTCGTTTCCAGAATTTTATTAGTGTAATATATATCATATTCATTCATTCAATTCATTTATATAATCATTATTCAATGAAAATCATGTAGAACGAGTCGCATCACATCGTGGAGACGGTATTCCTTACGTACGCACGAGCGATGATATCGTTCCCATGATCATGGAATTGTATTGGAGTGTATGTATACTATTTCAGAATCAATATCACTTTACAATAATCATATATAGTCATTATTTACACCATTATACCCATCCAAGTAAGGTGGTGGTGGAAAATAGATTACACCACGGTGTGGAGACGGTATTCCGTACGTACGCACGCGCGGTGATTTCATTTTCTGTAGGATGGATAGATGGTGAAATAGGGTTGTATCGTACTTATAATAACATATCAGTATATGAGTGATACTGATGATATTACTTCATAATGAAACAACTAAATAAGAATAAGTGGAAGAAGAAATAAAGATGAAAGAATCGGTAATGGACATTACATCTTCTTTGAAGTGCTTCTTTGAGACCTCCTTGTGGGGCACTAAAATTGGTCTTTTAAGAAGACTAGGACCTCTAGGATGTCTCTAGGGAAGTGTAGAGGAGAATGTGGCAGGGGTTGGCGGAGCTTGAAGGCTCAAAGTGGTGTGATGAAGAGAGGGAGGAGGTTCTCTTTTATAAGGGAGGAGAGGGGCACCTTTGGAATAACTAAACATATTATTTTATAATAAAGCCAAATTCGGTTTTAAATAGCTCCAAATTGATTTTTTTTCGATCCTAAGGTGGGGAGGGGTCGAAATACTCTCATCCAATAGAATTTAGACAAGTTTAGGTTCCTATTTTTACCTTATCATTTAGATTTAACATTAAGTTAAATAATTTTACCTTTACCGTGTCTTCTTGTGTTATTACACTATAAGGTTAATAAACATACTATAACAATCCAAACGAACCCAAAGTCGTTTATTATTAATATATATAACCTTATCTAAGTCATTTGGACAAACCTTTGATTTTTAGGAATAAAATAACAATTAATAATATAATATTTGTTTTAAAAACTATTTTATGTCAATTTTGACACTCTTTAGTAATTGATTTTTGTGAAAATCATAACAGAATGATTAGTTCAAAAAAAGTTAATTAAATCAATAATAACATGTCATATTAACCTATAGAATTAGTGGAATTCATAAAAAGTCTCAAATTACATTTATTTGGGTATTTATAACATCAATTATGACAATATTTCATTAATAAGATAATTACTGGATCAGCTTTGTGTCATTAAAAAATTAAATTATTTAATGTCTACAAATTACAAATAAAATACCATTATGTAGGAAATATTTTTAGATTTCCAATTAATATTTATAGTCTAATTTATATTATATATAACCTTATATTAAAAATTATTTACTTATTAAACTTTGATTTTAACTATTTTAACCTTTCTTTAAATAAATTAATAATAAATGTCCTAATCTAATCCAACTGGGTCTAAATGGTCATATTTTATTCCTAAGTTTGTTTTTGGTCGAATTAATCTTATCCAATAGAATTAGGGAAAGTGTTAGGGTAATAATAATATCATTTTTACCCTTAATTACCCTATTTACTTTTAACCATGGTAAATAAAAGTAAAAAGTTACTATTCACCAAAAATTATTTTCATATCATTGAACCACATTTTACTTACTAACATCAACCGTGTCTCTCGGATTTTTGAAATTCCACTCACAGAAGTGGTAAAATTATGTTTTATGAAAAATTCAATTTTTTAACTACCACTTAGTGGTTTCACTATTCATCAAAAATTTAAAGTTTTCAGAAAAATACCAAAATTTCACCCTAGGATAATTTCGATATTCTGAATCCAAAAATGAGGTCCATTTTAAATAATAAAATTTATAAAATTTCAAAAAGTGGTTATTACTATTCATAACGGCTAGTTTTAATAATATTTTATTAGCATATCATTGTTTAGTGAAACTCGGTATTGCGTACGACGCAAGCTATCGAGGAAGGTCGCAATTTCATGTAAAGCAAGACAAGCAAGTGTTGTGTGTAGAAAAAGATTCCTTTGATGATTTATATAACATAAAAGTCTCGGGTGTTACATTCTACCCCCCTTCAAATGAATTTCTCCCTCGAAATTCGTCACTTTGTAACAAACAGATGAGGATACCTCTCCCTCATCATATCCTCAAGCTCCCATGTAGCTTCTTCTAATTGGTGGTTCCTCCATAAAACTTTCACCAATCGAGTGGTCTTGTTTCGTAGGACTTTTTCGCTACGATCCAGAATCTCTATCGGTTGTTCTTTATAAGAAAGATCCTACTTCTGCGGTACAACTTCTAAGCTGAGTACATGTGAAGGATCAGAAATGTACTTTCTCAGGAGAGATACATGGAACACATCGTGAACTTGAGAGAGATTCAGTGGAAGCGCCAATCGGTAAGCTACCTTCCCAACACGATCCAGTATTTCGAAAGGACCGATATATCTAGGGCTCAACATCCCCTTCTTTCCAAATCTCATGACCCTCTTCTAGGGAGATATTCGTAAGAACACTTTATCACCCACTTCAAACTCTAGGTCTTTTCTTCAGTTGTCGGCATAACTTTTCTATCGACACTGAGCTGCTCTAATGTGTTGTTGAATAGATCTGACTTTTTCTGCCATTTCATCAACGAGATCGGGTCCTAATAGCTTTCTTTCCCCAACTTCATCCCAGCAAGTTGGAGTCCTGCATTTATTTCCATAGGGAGCTTCATAAGGAGCCATCTAAATACTGGAGTGAAAGCTATTATTATAAGAAAATCCCACCAAAGGTAGGTGTTGATCCCAACCACCTTTGAATTCCATAGACAAAGATCTCAACATATCTTCTAGAGTTTGAATTGTTCTCTCAAACTGACCGTCTTCCTGAGGGTGATGAGCGGTGCTGAAACTCAACTCTGTATCCAGAGTATGCTGAAGACTTTGCCAGAACTTTGAGGTAAATCTCGGACCCCAATCGGATATAATAGAAAGTGGTACTCCATGCATTCTTACAACTTCCTTTACATATAACATGGCAAGCTGATCCAGAGAGAAATCCTCTCTAATAGAAATGAAGTGTGCAGACTTTGTAAGAAGATCAACTATGACCCAGATAGAATTATTGCCTTTGGATGTTTTAGGAAGTCCTGTGACAAAGTCCGTAGTGATGTTTTCACATTTCCATTCGGGTATGGGTAATGGTTGTAACATCCCCTTAGACTTCTGTCTCTCAGCTTTAACTTATTGAGAAACCAAGCATCAAGAGACATATTCAGCAACATCTCTTTTCATGCCATCCCACCAGAAGTACTCTTTTAGGTCCCTATACATCTTTGTGCTTCTAGGATGAATAGAGAATGAAGAACTATGAGCCTCATCCAGCAGCTCCTTCTTTAATTCAAGGATAGGAGAAACACAAACTTGATTCTTGAACTTTATTATCCCATCACAATCAAGGTTGAATTCAGGAACATTTCTCACCTTCTTTTTGTAACTCGACATCTTCTTTCTATGCCTCCTTAATCTTCACATGTATAGATGGTTGAACATTCATTTGAGAAAGATACGATTTCTCCCCTTTAATTATAATTCCAAGATCCATCCTTTGTAAATCCATAAATATTGGATCTTTTGCGATCCTCATCATGGATAAACTGGCATGGTCTTGTCGACTTAATGCATCTGCCACCTTTTTTTCTTTCCCAGGGTGGTAATGAATTGAGTAGTCGTAATCCTTAATCAGCTCCAACCATCTTCTTTGGCGCATATTCAGCTCCTTTTGTGTGAAAATATACTTTAAACTTTTATGATCAGTATAAATATCACACCTTTCACCATAAAGGTAATGCCTCCAAATCTTTAATGCAAAGATTACCGCAGCTAACTCCAAATCATGAGTTGGGTAATTTTGCTCATGTATTTTCAACTGTCGTGAGGCATAAGCTATCACCATATCATTTTTCATAAGAACACACCCCAAACCCTTCTTGGATGCATCACTGTAGATCACAAACCTTTCTCCACTACAAGGCAGTGTGAGCACAGGTGCACTGGATAACATTCTTTTCAAATCCTTGAAATTCTCTTCACATTCCTCCGTCCAAACAAACTTAACTCCTTTCCAAGTAAACTTGGTGAGTGGATTGGATAATCATGAAAAATCTTTCACAAAACGTCGACAATATCCAGCCAAACCAAGAAAACTTCGGATCTCAGTTACTATTGTTGGTCTCGACCATCTTTCGATAACCTCTGTTTTGCTGGATCCACAGATATCCCGTCTTTTGAGATTATGTGACACAAAAATGAAACTTTTTGAAGCCAAAATTCACACGTGGTAAATTTGGCATAAAGCTTCTCCTTTCTCAGGGTTTTTAATATAATTCTCAAGTGATCTTTATGTTCTTCCTTTCTCTTTTAATAGACAAGAATATCTTCTATAAAGACTACCATAAACTGATCAATATAGTCTCTAAAGACTCTATTCATTAGATCCATGAAGATAGCAGGGAATTAGTAAGACCAAATGCCATCACTATAAATTCATAGTGTCCATACCTTGTACGGAAAGTCGTCTTCGGTATATCCTCCCTTTTGACCCTTAATTGATGATACACTGAACAAAGATCAATCTTGGAAAAGTATTGAGCTCTGCGTAGTTGGTCAAATGGGTCATCAATGCGCGGGAGATGATATTTTTTCTTGATAGTGATCTTGTTAAGTTCTAGATAATCAATGCAGAGTCTCATTGATCCATCTATCTTCTTAACAAACAGAACAGGTGCTCCCCAAGGTGATGCACTAGGGCGTATGAACCCCTTATCAAGATTCTCTTGGAGTTTCTTCTTCAATTCCTGCAACTCAATTGGGGCCATTCTATAAGGTTTCTTTGAAATAGGCAAATCATCCGGTATGAGTTCTATTGAAAACTCAACTTCACGATTCGGTGGAAGACCCAGTAATTCCTCCGGAAAGACATCATCAAACTCCCGTACAATGGGCATATTCTTAATCGTGAGTTTCTCACCAACCATTTGAGATAAATAACCTTCATTTAGTGGAATCAATACCCATAAAAAGGAAGAAAATTCCACTGGAAGGTTATGTTAATCCTTGCATCGATAGATGATCATAGATTGATCTGGAATATGAAATGTGACTTACCTTCTGAGCAATTGATGTGCGATCCATGTAGAGAAAGCCTATCCATGCCAAGAATAACATCAAATTACACTATAGGAAGGATCACAAGATTTGCAGGAAGCACTTTCCCACAAACTTCAATCGAAGAAGAATTATAAACTTTTGATGCGATTGTTGTGTCATTAGGGGTTGTCACAGCTAACTCAACATCTAACTATTGAGGTAATACGGTGATATCCTTAGAAAATTCATCAGAAATAAAGGAGTGGGTGGATCCAGAATCAAATAAAACATTTTCTACTTTAGAGTGGATGGTAAGTGTACCTTTCACCACATCGTTATCGTACTCCACATCACTAATAGAAATTGCATGTGACTTTCCTTTGTCTTTAGCCTTAAGAGTTTGTTGACGTCAACCATCATCATCAACCCTTGGATTTGGGCATTGATTGGAATAATGCCTCATCTCCTTGCACTTGAAACATTAAAGTGTAGTAACGCCATTCTGTGTATCCCTTCCTTTGTTTTCATCATTAGACATCTTCTTCCCATCATTGTGGCATTCAAATGCCCGATGACCTTCCTTTCCACATTTTAAACATTTACTTGTCCCTTTAAGAAAAGTCCCTCCATTTTTCTTTCCACACTTTGACCATAAGGGAAAGCTCATCTTCTTTTCAGTGTGATATTTAGATTTTCCTTTGAATTCCATTTTCCTCTTCTTATCAAACCCATATGACTGATGGGTTACTCCAATCTCTATCTCGACTTTGAGAGCACATCGAACGATTTCCTCATAGATATTGAAGTCCCTTATGGTTAATGCCCTTAGAATACTAGGTTTTAAGCCACTAAAGAGTCGATCGATCTTACTCTCAGGTTGGATAATAATACCAGAAGCGTACCTTGCAAGTCTTGTAAAATTTGATTTATAAGTACCAACAGATTCAACATCCTTTTACTTCAGTTCAAGAAACTCTTTCTCCATCTTTGATCGGAGAATACGAGGGAAGTACTTATTGATAAATAAGTTCTTGAACTCATCCCATTCCATGGACTCAATTTAAACCCTTTGCCTCATATTATTAATAAGATTCCACCATTGATCAGCATATCCTTCCAAACGATACACTACTAGGATGAATTTATCATGCTCAGAACATTGAAGAACTGAAAATATCTTTTCAGTAGTACTAATCCATTGTTCAGCAACTAATGGATCAGTAGACCCGCTGAAAGAAGGTGGACGCTGCCTCATGAAGGATTCAACAGAATGTTGCTCCTTCCTTTGCTCGTTTGGAAGTCCTGCATGATTCATAGCTTGAGAAAGTTGTGTGAGCATGGCTACAAGATTTTTCATTCTAGCTCCCATAATGTTTGGTTTCTCCTGGGGACAATCATTGCATTGCCCATCGCATTCCGCATTAACACGGTTCCTTCGGGTTCCAGCCATTGAATAAAACCAAGAAGAATAGTGTGAGCAACACTAATTATAATAGGAAAACCACATAATCAAGAATAAAATTTTACACTTAAGGTCTTATCCTAGGTTATTCAGGGTCATTTCTAAAACACTAAGATTGTGTTCTATGCTTAGAATTATCCTTAGGGTTCTTACTAAGGATTTCACATCCTAGATTCCAAAGGTTGACTATACCTTTCCTCTAATACCAACTATAACGACCCACACTTTACATAAATTGTTATTACTTAAAAATTGAAGCACACTTATTACAACATATAACAAAACCATGAAAGGACCATATAGGTATAGTGTCTTTAGAAACTGGAAGGCATAAACAACTGGTTCATAAAGCATCTACTTTGCCTCCAATTTATTTCTTCATATCTAGAGTCCCTTTTTGGAATATTATACTTAATAACCTTCTTCCTGACCTGGGGAAATAAAACATACAAAATGGTGAGCTCAAATGCTCAGTAAGGGTAAACAAAAGAAATATCAATCACATCATATACATAATCACATAACTTTTGGAAATCTTAACCTGCAAAAGAGATCATAATTTCATTACATGGGATAAATCATAGTAGTGAAATGAAATCCCAATAATCATAACTTAAAACATGAAACATTGTGTAAAACACACATAATCATTGAGAATCATTTCTTGTTAGTCAAGACTCATTTCCAAGACTCTCTTTGCAGACAAATTCCATTTCCGAACCGAGTTCACTCCTCGTTTCAGTCCTGTTTCACTAAACCGGTTTAACCTGCCATTCCAGCCATGCCTATCTCATGAGATATAAAATCGTTACCCAATGAATTGGAGGGAGATATAGCTCCCACCCATCTCTTAATGATACCATTCTTATGTGTCCCACAAAATCATAAACCATACATCATAGCATAACCCATGTAATAAAAATGGGCATCTTAAACATCGTGACATCATAAAACAATTCATATAAGATAAAGGAATTCATAAAAATATTTCTATCACAACATAATAAAATCCATGTAATAATAGGGATATAAATAGAACCCTATATTATCTTAGATGGAAAATAATTTTGATAAAACTCTTGAACTCCATTCTTGAGGAAAATATCCTTTCTACTTCAAAAACATTTTTCCTTTTTTAACATGTCATACAATATTAAAATAAAAGAATATTATTAAAAATAAACTTGAAAACTTTTAAAGGAAGCTTCTTGGAAATAATGTTTTAAAAATCCCTTCATGTCGTATAAGTTAAAAAAAATATTCTTCGTACTTTTGTCTGAATAGTCAAAAAGTACCTCGTACGAAAAACGACAAAAGATTCCTTTCATATCCTTTACTAAAAACTCACCGAAGGGTATAATTGGATTTAAAAAAAATTAGGTGGATGTAAATAATATTAAAGATTGAGGAAACATGGATGTGGATGATAAAATATACCCCAGTAAATACTAAAGTATAAACAATCTCGGATAAAAATGAGATTGTGACATTTCCCTTACCTTAGGTCCGATATGCTTTGTACGTATCCGAACCTCCTGTATAATGATTTAAATAATGTTATTGACTTATTCCATAATCATAATCATTGTTATGATATCATATATGGTCATATTCTTAACTTATTATTAGTAATATTTCATTACAACTTGTTATTCGGGTGTTTATTACTTTTTGTTCTTATGCGTGTTTTGTCGAATAAATTATTATTATTCTCTTTAGTTTATAGATAACTCATTTCAAAAATGTTATTAGTGTAATATATATCATATTAATTCATTCAATTAATTTATATAATCATTATGAAATTAAGATCATGTAGAATGAGTCACATCACATCGTGGAGACGGTATTCCGTATGTACGCATGAGCGATGATATAATTCCCCTGATCATGGAATTGTATTGGAGTGTATGTATTCTTTTTCAGAATCAATATAAATTTACAATAATCATATATAGTCATTATTTACACCATTATACCCATCCAATTAAGTTGGTGGTGGAAAATAGATTACACCACGGCGTGGAGACGGTATTCCGTACATACGCACGCGCGGTGATTTCATTTTCCGTAGGATGGATAGATGGTGAAATAGGGTTGTTTCATACTTATAATAACATATCGGTATATTAGTGATACTGATGTTATTACTTCATAATGAAACAACTAAATAAGAAGAAGTGGAATAAGAAATAAAGATGAAAGAATCGGTAACGGACATTACCTCTTCTTTGAAGTGCTTCTTTGAGACCTCCTTTTAGGGAACTAAAATTGGTCTTTGAAGAATACCAGGACCTCTAAGATGTCTATAGGGAAGTGGAGAGGAGAAATTGGTAGGGTTTTTCTGAGCTTGAAGGCTCAAAGTGGTGTGAGGAAGAGAGGGAGGAGGTTCCCTTTTATAAGGGAGGAGAAGGGCACCTTTGGAATAACTAAAAATATTATTTTATTATAAAGCAAAATTCGGTTTTAAATAGATCCAAATTGATTTATTTAGAAGATAAGGTGGGTATGGGTCTAAATACTCTCATCCAATAGAATTTAGACAAGTTTATGTTCTTATTTTGACCTAATCATTTAGATTTAACATTAAGTATAATAATTTTACTTTTACCGTGTCTTCTTGTGTTCTTACACTATAAGGTTAATAAAACTACTATAAAAATAAAAACGAACCCCATGTTGTTTATTATTAATATATATAACATTATATAAGTCATTTGGCCGAACCGTATATTTTTAGGAATAAAATAACAATTAATAATATAATATTTGTTTTAAAAACAATTTTATGACAATTTTGACACTATTTAGTAATTGATTTTTGTGAAAATCATTACAGAATGAATAGTTCAAAACAAGAAATTAAATCAATAATAACATGTCATATTAACCTATAAAATTTGTGTAATTCATAAAAAGTCTTAAATTACATTTATTTGGGTATTTATAACATCAATTATGTCAATATTTCATTAATAATATAATTACTACATCATCTTTGTGTCATAAATAAATTAAATTATTTAATGTCTAAAAATTAAAAATAAAATACGATTATTTAGGAAATCTTTCTAGATTTCTAATGAATATTTATAGTCCAATTTATCTTATATATACCATTATATTAAAAATTATTTACTTATTAAATTTTGATTTTAACTATTTTAACCCTTCTTTAAATAAATTAATAATAAATGTCCTAATCTAATCCAAGTGGGTCTAAATGGTCATATTTTATTCCTAAGTTTGTTTTTGGTCTAATTACACTTATCCAATAGAATTAGGACATGTGTTAGGGTAATAATAATATCATTTTTACCCTTAATTACCCTATTTACTTTAAACGTGGTAAATAAAAGTAAAAAGTTACTATACACCAAAAATTATTTTCATCTCATTGAACCACATATTACTTACTGACATCAACCATGTCTCTCGGATTTTTTGAAATTCCACTCACAGAAGCGGTAAAATTAAGTTTTATGAAAAATTCAGTTTTTTAACTACCACTTAGTGGTTTCACTATTCATCAAAAATTGAAAGTTTTCAGAAAAATACCAAAATTTCACCCTAGGATAATTTCGATATTCCGAATACAAAAATGAAGTCCATTTTGAAAAATAAAATTTATAAAGTTTCATAAATTGGTTATTACTATTCATAAGGGCTAGTTTTAAAAATATTTTGTTAGCATATCATTGTTTAGTGAAACTCTGTATTGCGTATGACGCAAGCTATCGAGGAAGGTCGCGATTTCATGTAATGCAAGCCAAGAATGTGTTGTGTGTATAAAATGATTCCTTTGATTATTTATATAACATAAAAGTCTTGGGTGTTACAGACACAGTGTGTAGGGGTGATGTGGAGGCCGATTTTGATGGAGTACGGAAGGAACCCAGTACAGGACGTGTACTCTAAAAGTACACTCTGTGTACTTTTTTTTCATTAAATGGACCGGGGTCACGCCTAACCCCAATTTTCATCTTCGTCTCCAGTTTTCATCCGCCTGAGAGCGACCGTGTGGTCGGATCTTCGACGAGCTCCCGCCTCACCATCCGTTCTCCGATTCGAGCACGGTCAATTGTGTTGGAAGCGCAGCGGTGAGTTATTCCTTCTGCTTGAGCCTTGTTTCTTGATTCCTCATTATTTTCAAGATATCGAAGGTTGAGCTTTTTGTGCGTTTTCTCAGATCTACGTCATCCTAAAGAGGATCTGTCGTCGTTGTTCATGTATATCGATCACCTATGATCGAGGTAGCTGGTTTGTGCCTTTCTGTAGGAATTTGATTAATATTATGTTCAAATTCCACCAATTCCCTTGAACAGGGTATTTCGTGTTTTCTATTTTTCCCCTGCTGTTTGCCTAATTTTTCTTGTTTTCTTTAGTAGAGGTTATTTCTTGTGAGTAGAGTAATTTACTTGTGCTCAGGTTGCTTTTCCATGCTTGTTTTTCCTGTTGGGTGTTTTTCCAGTTGCCATAGCTTGTTGTAGGATATTTGAACTATTGTTTTGTTATGGTTTTTGATCCATAGAATGATATCCAAGTAGTTCTTGAGGTATACTTGGACGATACACGCGTGCTGAGCATGCTTAGTTTCACTCCGGACTGTGAGAACCTAGAGTAGTAGACCAAAGGGAGAATTGACGGAATAGCTTCTCTATAGTGTCTTTTAATTACGATACGAGACCATAGGGGGAATTGACATTGAGTGCTTCATAAAAGAGTCTGTGGTTCCTCAACGCGGGCCATAGGGGGAATAGATGTTGAGTGCTTCCCTAGAGAGCCTTTAGCATGATATGAGACTATAGGGGGAATTGACGGTGAGTTCTTCCCCAGAGAGTCTGCTTATTTTCATAACTGAACCAAAGGGGTGAGACTGTGTGTGCCACCTAGGGGGTTGCTAGTACTTATAGGTTGAACCATAGGGGTTAGGATGTGAGAGCTACCCAGAGGGTTACCTTTTTTCTTTGTTACTGGTTGTTTACTTGTGCTCTTCTTTTGTTAGAACTATGGATTGTAGTTGCTTGAGCTTTCCTCTTTACTGTTTCTTGTTTTATTACTTGCCTGGTATTCATTGACTATTAGGCACAAATCTTTGGGTGATTACCTATTGGTATTTTATCTCACACCCTATTTGGGCCATGCATTTAGGCCCAAGAAGACTATGTTGCTGCAGGTATAGATAAGGGAAAGAGCCCTTCTACTTCAGGATCTTGATTGCACCAGGAGCTGGGGTGCATGGGACTGAGCCATGGCTCGCGATGCTGAGGAGTCTACTTTGTTTTATTTTGGACTTGGTTTCAGTTTTATTTCAGCACGTTGTTGTTTTTTCTGCATTCCTTAGATACTTGTACCTACTGCATCATTCCCATCATTTCTGTATATATTCATTGCTTCCGCTGTTTGGTTTCTGTTATTATGCATGTAGTTACTGCTTCCACTGCTGAATATTGTTTTTCTATTATATACCTTACCGAATGAGGGCATAGTTTCCCAACCGACTCACCAAGCCCCTCGCTGCTAGTCGGCAGCATCCGGCGTTTGGGGAAACGCGCTTGAGGTGATGTGGCAAACCGGGTACGGGGCACTAGTGGAGGGGCTCCGGATTCGAGTCGTTACAAAGTGGTATCAGAGGAGTTATTTTCTCTTGCTTTACTGTTTGGAGACTTTAGCCAGGGATAGGATAGATTCGGTACTTGATATTAATATGTGCTCGGTTGTAGCTAACCTGTGTACAGAGAAGGGCCATACTTCCTCATTAATTACAGTTTGCTGGTTTTGAGTTTCATGGTTGATATGTTTTCACCTAGAGTGATTTGCATGACATGTGCGGTTATTGTTTTGATATTTCGGTTCTATTTCTGTCGCAACCCAATGAGATGAGGGTATTCCATCTCATGCATCATGTAGGAACTTTTAGAAATCGCATGTCATGCATTCCTTCCATGCCATCTAGGGTGCATTAGCGATTTCATGGTGTTGTGACAGGCTCTGTGTAGATTATGAAAGATGTTGTGAAAGATGCTTGATAGATTCTCTACTATTATGTTAGAAAACTATTTTTTTGTTCCTTGCTTAAAATGAACGCCAAATTTTGGTTCTTTATGTGTTATGGGTCCTCACGGATCGGAATTTGGCACCTTTTGATTTCCTTGATTTAGTGTTTCTATAATTCTGCATAGTTTCTGCGATACTACCCAGAAAAACCCAGAATACACGGATTGTACTTTTTGGATACACGTCGTGAATTTTTCAGTCCATGTCACTGACCGTGTGAGCAGAACACGGTGTTGTGACAGTAACATTAGGAACATGCCGTGTATGGTAGGTACACGCCATGTAGTAATTAGCCGTGTACCCGGTCATGTCACTAACAACACGTGTCGGGGAAGCTTAGGGAGAACACACTATGTCCAGATGGAACACGCCGTGTAGTCTTGTCTAGGTACCCAGCCATGTCATGAACAACACGGGTGGGTGTGAACTTCTTTTACACACGCCGTGTTTGTTCGGAACACGCTGTGTAGTCTATCCAGGTAACTGGCTGTGTCACAAACAACACGGGATAGGGTCACCTTACTTGTACACGCCGTGTTTGTTCAGAGCACGCCGTGTAAGGTTCATCCATGTAGACGGTCATGTGCTTAACAAAACGGGCCACCCAAGCCTTGTCAAGTACATGTCGTGTTTGTTTTGAACACGCCGTGTAGTCTCGTGTTGAGTCGGATTGTGTGGGATAGCCCTGTAAAGAGACTCGGGCAGGGGACTAGTTTTCTTGTACACAATGTGTGTTTGGGTCAACATGCGGTGTAGGTGGAGGTGTTACACGATGTTTAGGCAAGAAGTACATGCCCATGTCAGTGGGTTAAGAAGTCACGCCGTTTAGTTTTATACACGCCGTATAGTCATGTTTTGTAAAATTGTGTGTTTTCTTCCCCTGCTTCCATTTTGTACTCTTGTGTTCTCTGTCCTTGTTTTCTTGATCTAAGGTGTTCTTTTGATCTTTCAAATATATGCCTCCGAGATGTCCTCTGGTCGTACGTCTGTCATGAGGCCGTGATCAGACGCCAGATAGGGATGATCAGGGACTTCCGGCCGATCCTCCAGTCGGGCCAGCCTTGGCACCGGCTATTATACTGATTGCAGGTGAAGTTGTGCAGTTCAGGGAAGGTTTCATGAGGATGATGCAGGCCTTCCAGGGAGTGCCACCTCCTGCCATGTCTATGGAAGACTTGACGTGGGGTTTTCAACAGCATCATCCTCCCACATTTTCAGGAGAAGGAGGACCTCAGGCTGTAGAGTAATGTTTGGAAGCTATGCTGACTATCTTCGTGAATCTGGAGATGCATCCAGAGAGGTGGGTTAATCTCACCACCTACATGCTCCAAAACTCTGCCAAGAGGTGGTGGGATGTGATCACGCAGGCAGGTCCATAGCAGGCTATGGCTTGGGAGGAGTTGCAGCACGTGTTCTATGACTATTTCTACCCAGAGACCCTGAGGGCTGACCAAGCCCGGGAGTTCATGAGCTTAGAGCAGAGTACTCTTTTTGTCATGGAGTGTTCTGCTCATTTCTCCGAGATACAGCGCTTCACGCCCCTCCGGGATGGGAGTGGGGTGTTCTTAGCAAAGAAGATCGAGGATGGTCTCAAGTGGGAGATCCGCTCACTGGTTAACATTATCCAACTGAATTCCATTACTTCCATCGTCAACCAGGCACTGATTGCGGCACGCAATCAGAGAGACTCTGGAGCTGCGAGCTAGGGCGGTTATGCTTCCAGAGCTAGTATCCCTCTAGATGACAGAAAGAAGTGTCGTAGAGAGCCTACACGCGATGATCTGAGGAAGCGATATGCATCATCAGGTAGCCAGGTGACATGCTACCAGTGTTAACGGTTAGGGCACATGAGGCTGCAGTGCCAGAGGGACCCCATGGAGTGCCAATCTTACTGCAATATGGGTCACCTACAACGTTTCTGTCAGGTTTTATCACCAGCAGCTGGTGACCGGGGTTCTTCCATGACTCCTCGTTCAGGAGTAGCCCCACCAGTCTCTCACCAGTCAGGAAACAAGAGTTCTTTCGGCCGTTCGGGCTGAGGTGGAGGTCGAGGTCATGGCGGTCATCCACCAGTTCCTCAGCACCAGCAGGGAGGTTCAGCTCAGAGTGGTCAGCCAGGGGCGCAGTGCCGCGGTACAGGCCAGTCTTTCACCGTGGAGCAGACTTATCAGGAGCATCATCCTGACCCTTCTACTATTCGAGGTACGATTTTAGTAGCCTTAGTTTTATCATCACCCCTTTTCGATACTGGTGCTACGCATATCTTTATCTCTATTTCTGTTGTGGAGAGCCTTGGACTCTGCATATTTTCTTCAGTCAACTCATTGACACTCGACACGCCGTTGGGGATGAGGACATCCAGTGTACTTCAGTGTAGAGGGTGCCCTCTCGAGGTTGCAGGGTATCACTTCCTATGGTATCTCTATGTTCTAGAGATGATAGGCTATGATGTCATCTTCGGCATGGACTGGTTGATTCCCTTCTAGGTAGTTGTCAACTGCTATTGCCGCAGAGTGAGTTTCGTCTCACTAGAGGGTGAATCGTTTCTTCATAGAGGCGAATGGGATGTTCAGGCGAGTCGAGCAGGACTCGAGCATCATGGGCTAGAAGGGTGACAGCCCAGATTTCTATTCTTTATATGGATGACTAGGGGACTCTACAATTGGACTTTCCCCTAGTGGTGGATTGCTTCAGAGACATTTTTCTAGAGAACTTTTCAGGTTTTCCACTGAAGCATGAGGTAGAATTTTCTGTAGATCTCGTGCCAGGAGCGGCACCGGTGTTCATTCCTCCTTATAGGATGGCCAAACCTGAGTTGCAGGAGCTCAAGAAGGAGTCGGAGGAGCTACAGGCTAAGGGTTTCATCTGACCCAGTACTTCCCCTTGGGGTTTTCTAGTTCTGTTTGTGAAGAAGGCATATGGTACCCTTCGACTTTGTGTGGATTATCGAAAGCTGAACCAGTTGACAGTCAAGAACCGATATCCCTTACTGTGGATCGATGACCTTATCAATCATCTTTGAGGAGCCCAGGTGTTCTCAAAAATTGACTTGAGGTCCGGTTATCATCAGTTGCATGTTAGACCATCAGATATACCTCTGACAGCCTTCATGAGCAAGTATAGTCTATATGAGTATACAGTCTTGTCGTTCGATCTCACGAACGCGCCTACAGTTTTCATGGAACTGATAAAATGAGTGTTCCATCCTTACATGGTCTCCTTTTTCCAGGTCTTCATGGATGATATCTTGGTGTACTCTCACACTCGACATGATCATGCCGCACATCTTGAGATCGTTCTGAGTACACTAATAGAGCATCGGCTTTATGATAAACTCTCAAAGTGCCACTTCTGGATGGATCAGATTCACTTCTTGGGTCATGTCATCTTAGAGGCGGGAGTATCAGTAGACCTAGAGAATTTGAGAGTTGTTGTTTCCTGGGAGCAGCGGAAGAATTTCTTTGAGGTACAAAGTTTTCTAGGGCCGGTTGGATACTACAGAAGCTTCATTCAGTACTTTTCTCATCTAGAAGATCCTTTTACAAGTCTGACCAAGAAGGGGGTGAAGTTCTTATGGTCAGATTCTTGTGAGTTAGCCTTTCAGGAGCTGAAATGGAGGTTGACGTCAGCACCGATACTAGTCTTGCTGGAGCTAGGCAAGAACTACACCGTTTAATGTGATGCTTTAGGTATCAGGCCGGGAGCTATGCTTATGCAGGGAGATGGAGTCACTGCGTACGGGTCTCGGCAGTTGAGACCACCTGAGAGGAACTAACCTACGCATGATCTGGAGTTGGCAAATATTGTTCATGCCTTACATTTTTGGAGACACTATCTGTCAGGAGAGCAGTTTGTGGTCTTTACTGACCACAAGAGTCTCAAGTACATTTTTACTCAGCGGGATCTGAACCTAAGACAACGCAGGTGGGTCGAGTAAGTTCAGTCTTTTGATTTCAAGCTTGCCTATACGCCAGGGAAGGGCAATGCAGTCGTAGATGCACTGAGTAGGAGAACTCAGATTCAGGCAGTTCAGGAGGCCAGTAGTGAGTGGCAGATGATGGATTTGTTCTCTGAGATTCATCTAGAGGTGCACGACAGACAGGTAAAAACCTTCCTATCTTCTGTAGATATTACCTCTACACTTCATGATCAAGTACGGATGAGGCAGCTATCAGACTCTGAATGCTTAGTCATGCGGGAGACTATGTCAGGAGAGGACCCTCTTCCCGGATAGGTAGTGGGTGAGGATGAGATCTTGCATTTCCGAGGATGTGTATGGGTGCCAGCAGACATACGTGAGGATCTGATGCGGGATTTTCATTCCTCAGTTTGTTCAGTTCATCCTGGTGTCACCATGATGTATCTAGATCTTCATCGCCAGTACTGGTGGCTAGGTATGAAGAAGGATGTTGCTGGTTTCGTCATGAGATGTTCTACTTGTCAGCAGGCAAAGTCAGAGCACCAGCGACCAACGAGCCTTTTACAGCAGTTAGCTATTCCAAAGTAGAAGTGGAACGATGTCGTAGTGGACTTCGTGACTGGGTTGCCAAGGACGCCTCGAGGGAACAATGTTGTTTGGGTTGTCGTTGAGAGGATTGTGAAGGTTGTGCACTTCTTTCCGATTAAGTAAACCTTCAGTGTTGATTATATGGGATGACTTAACATCCGAGAGATCGTCCGTCTACATGGATTTCCACAATCCATTGTTTCAGATAGGGATGTGCGCTTTACCTCTCAGTTCTAGTAGGGACTTCAGAAGGCCTTGGGTACACAGGTACTTTTGAGTGTAGCATACCATCCCCAGATTAACGGCCAGTCCGAGCACGCGATCAGGTGCTTGAGGATATGCTCCGAGATTGCATCCTAGACATTGGCGGTTCTTGGGATAAGCATATTCCTCTAGTGGATTTCTCCTACAAAAAAAGTTTCCAGGCGACCATTCAGATGGCACCAAACGAGGCTTTGTATGGTAGGCCATGCCGATCACCCTTATTCTGGTTGGAGGCAAGAGAGGCTACTTTTCAGGGACCTCGTATTGTTCAAGAGACTTCAGAGAAGATAGAGCTGATTCGGAAGCGAATAGCTACGGAAGAGTCTCGGCAGAAGTCTTATGTTGATCAGTGGAGATGACCTTTGGAGTTCGAGGTCAGGGATCAGGTTTTCCTGCGTGTCGCACCGAGGTTGCGACACAAGAATATTCGGAGATAGGGTAAGATTTCCCCGTAGTATGTCGGGCCGTTTGAGGTCTTGGAGAGTGTAGGGTCGATCTCCTATCAGTTGCAGCTACCTCAGAGGTATCCATCCATGCACGACGTCTTCCACGTCTATCAGCTCCGATGTTACTTTTCAGACCAGTTTCACGCCTTTCAGCCTGAGAAAGACTAGATTGATGCGGATGCGTCGTTTGAGGAGTATTCTATCTGGATTATTGTTCGCAGAACGAAGGTTCTCCGTGGGTGGTCTGTTTCTCTAGTACAAGTGCTATGGAAGCACAGGAAAGTATAGGACAAGACCTGAGAGAGGGAGGCTGATGTATGATCGTAGTTACCGGAACTGTTCAGGGATTCTTCTTTCGCGCCCCGTTAGGGAAATTCGGGGATGAATTTCTTTAATGGGGGAAGTTTGTAAGAACCCAGATTTTCGTTCAGGTATGTTTTTCTTTTTTCTGGATTTTTTAGGAAAAATGGATTTTCTGGAAATTTTCAAAGTACACGCCATATACTTTCTGATTACACATCGTGTACTCTGCTCCGGCTCGAAGCCGTGTGCTCGCTGTGCCCAGGCCACACACACAGTGTGTAGGGGTGACATGGAGGCCGATTTTGGCAAAGTACGGAAGGAACCCAGTACACATCGTGTACTCTAAAAGTAAATTTCGTGTACTTTTTCTTTTCATTAAACAGACCAGGGTCGCGCCTAACCCAAATTTTCATCTTCTTCTCCATTTTTCATCTACTCGAGAGTGACCGTACAGCCAGATCTTCGATGAGCTCCCGCCTCGCTGTCCGTTCTCCGATTCGAGCACAGTCGACTGCGTTGGAAGCGCAATGGTGAGTTTATACTTCTTCTTTAGCCTTGTTTCTTGATTCCTACTTGTTTTCAAGATATTGAAGGTTGAGCATTTTTTGCTTTTTCTCATATCTATGTCATCCTAAGGGGGATATGTCATCGTGGTTCACGTATATCAATCACCTAGGATCGAGGATGGTGGTTTGTTCCTTTCCATAGGAAGTTGATGAATATTATGTGCAAATTCCACCAATTCCCTTGAACGGGGTATTGCGTGTTTCCTGTTTGTCCCCTATTGTTTACCTGATTTTCCTTGTTTTCTTTAGTATAGGTTATTGCTTGTGAGTAGAGTAATTTATCTATGCTCAGGTTTCATTGCCATGATTGTTTTTCCAGTTGGTCTTTTTTCTTTTTGTCATACATAGATGTAGGATAGTGGAACTTTAGTTTTATTATTGTTGTTGAGCCCTAGAATGATAGACAAGTAGTTCTTGAGGTTTACTTGGACGATACACGTGCACTGAGCATGCTTAGTTTCACTCAGGACTGTGAGAACCTAGAGTAGTAGACCAAAGTGATAATTGATGGAAGGGCTTCTCCAAAGTCTCTTTTAATTACGATACGAGACCACAGGGGGAATTGACATTGAGTGCTTCCTCAGAGAGTCTGTAGTTCCTCGATGTGGGACACAGGGGTAATAGACATTGAGTGATTCCCCGGAGATCCTTTCGCACGACAAGAGACTATAGGGGGAATGGACGGTGACTGCTTCCCCCGAGAGTCTTCTTATTTTTGTAACTGAACCAGAGGGGTGAGACTGTGTGTGCCACCTAGGGGGTTTCTAGTACATATAGGTTGAACCATAGGGGTTAGGCTGTGAGAGCTACCTAGAGGGTTACCTTTTTCCTTTGTTATTGGTTGTTTACTTGTGCTCTTCTTTTGTTAAAAATATGGATTGTTGCTTCTTGACTTTCCTGTTTACTGTTTCTTGTATTATTACTTTCCTTGTATTCCTTGAATGTTAGGCGCAAATCTTTGGGTGATTTCCTACTGAGATTGTATCTCACACCCTATTTGGGCCATGCTTTTGGGCCCAAGCAGACTATGTTGATGCATGTATAGATAAGGGCAAGCGCCCTTCTACTTCAGGATCTTGATTGCACCAGGAGATGGGGAGCATAGGACCGAGCCGTGGCTCGCGATGCTGAGGAGTCTATTTTGTTTTTTTTTTTGCACTTGGTTTCAGTTGTATTTCAGCATGTTGTTGTGTTTGCTGCTTTCCTTAGATACTTGTACCTGTTGCATCATTGACATCATTGCTATATATATTCATTTCATCTGCTGTTTGGTTTTTTTTATTATGCATGTTGTTACTGCTTCCACTGTTGACTATTGTTTTTTTTGTGGTATACCTTACCAAATTTGGGCATAAAATCCCCTACGACTCACCAAGGCCCTTGCTACTAGTCGGCAGCCTCTGGAGTTCTAGTAAACGCGCTTTGGGTCCTGTGGAGAACCAGGTATGGGGTACCAATGGAGGGTCTTCAGATTCGGGTCGTTATAGAAAGGCATAACCGAGAGAAAATAGTGGCCATACTGACATTTCAAGGTCATCTTCTTCACATCCTCATCACGTACTTTGAGATGATGATAGGTTGATGTGAGGTCTTTCTCCAAAAACCAAAGATCTTCCTTCAGATGATCGAAAAGATCATCAATCCTCTTAAGTAGATACTTGTTCTTCATGGTCACCTGGTTCAGGAGCCGGTAATCCAAACAGAGTCTCAAACTCCCATATGCCATCTTGGAAAACATAATCAGGGATACCCATGGAGAAACACTTGTCCTTATGAACCATGTTCTTAGCAAGTCCTCTAACTGTACCCGTAACTCACGAAACTCTATAGGAGCCATCCTATTTGCTGGTGTAGATATCAGTGTCATCTCTGGGTGCAAGGTGATGTAAATGTCTACCTCTCTACAAAGAGGTAGTCCTGTAACATCATCAGTAATGACAACGATGTATTGGTCCAGAACTACAGGAAAACCTGGACACTCAACATATACTGATCTAAGGGTAAGGCTATCCAACTGATGTGTGATCGGATGCACCCTCCACAGTGTAATTCCATCTGATGCTTCAAAGGTTCCCTTCTCACTGGTGAAAGAAAACCTGGTCCCATCGGTCTGGAAAGACCACACTTTCCTCCTAATACAGTCAATCTGGGCATGGACTATGGATAACCAGTCCATACCCAAGATGACGTCATAAAACATCAATGCCACTAATAGAATATCCCAGCTGAATCATTCACCTCCTAGAGTAAGATCACACATTTATAACCAGTTTTTAATCTTCAAATATTCTCCTATAGAAGTCTTTAGCCATATGGATCGAGCCAAAGACTCAACCAGAATATTCGGGATCCAAATGAGAGCTGTGCTATTAAAAGAGTGACTGGAACCTATGTGTATAATTACTACAACTAAGGTGGAGTAGACATATATTGTACCTCTAATAATATCAGGAGCCTCAGGTTCCTAAGATTCAAATTCCTGGAGATGAGCTAGTTCATGTCCACCGGCTCCCTGTGGTTGAGGTGGACCACCTGGGGGTGGTGGCGGTAGAACCTCAAATCACCACTGACTGCCTGCTGCATGGCCATATCCTCTGCCATGTTTGTCTACTGCCTGCGAACCTCCCTAATCGAATCTATTCCTCTTCCTCAGTGGTCCCTTGACCGTCTTCGAGTCGTCTGTACTACGGGTCAGAAAGTTGCAAGCCATGTGACCCTACCCGCTGCATGTGTAACACCGCCTGCTCCTCAACAATCATCCTTTTTCTTGTGTGCTCTGCACCACTGGCCCAGTATCCTGAGGTTATCCACCAGAACGCCAATCCTTCATGGAACCTGGTGTCATCCTCCTACTGCCTAATTCAGATGATAGTACTACCTAACGTCTTGGGGTGGATCTCGTTATCGATGCCCGCTTATCTAGGAATCTCTCCACCAAAAGTGCTCTCTCAAGCACCACAACCTACGTCACAATACTGAGCGATATAATCGATACACTAATAACTCAATGTATACCACCCTCAAAGGTACGAGCCCTGAAATAGGAGTAACGTACCATGTTGGAGGGGAAGCAGGAGAGATCAGTGAACCTTGCTGAGTACTGGGCCATAGTCATCCTACCCTGCTATAAGTGAATCATCTCTTGAATATGAACTGAGAGTGGAGTCACTGGGTCAAACTATGCAATTAAACGGCTCTAGAAGTCCTCCCAGATGAGGTTCACCTCATTGTGTATCTGGAACATCATGCTCCACCATCACCCTACACCTGCCTAAAAAAGACTGGCTGCTAGGATCACCATATTGTCACCTGGTGTCCCAACTACGCTAAAAACTCTGGCCATAAGATCCAGCAAATCCTCAGCAACCTACATGTCCATCTCTCCTTGGAACATGAGTAGCCTCTACCGCTAGAACTCATGCAATGCACTTAGTCGGTGTGCACCATCTACTAGTGGGGCTTGTGGAAATGGCTGCCCAACGGGTAGTGGTGATCCTAGTACACCACCCAAAGATGATAACATCATAAGAGGTCCTTGCACTGAGGCCTCATCGCTCGGTAGGCCGTCGTCGCGTACTCTCTCAGGAATCCTGGATGGTTGTCAATGTGGCTGTATCCTGAAGGGAAAATAGGATTGCCATGGTCATTATGTTATACCAGGCGAGTTAACTCAAGAGGTCAAAATGAAACCTTTAAAAACACACACAAACAGTGTTTTTGTGTGCTAAGTCAGAAATCAAAATTCAGGGTCCCTGTATATGTATAAGTTGGCCACTGCACCAACACTAGATTCCTCAAACTGAAAACTACACTCATAACACTAAACACTTTTTCTACATGGAAAAGATCATATTCCTAGTTCTTCGGTAGAACTGACTCTTCTGATACCGCTTTGACATGACTCATCCATCGGGGCTTCTACTGTGACTACCACAAGCCCATCTTCCGTAGTCCAGGGGCAGGTGTCTAGCACCAGAAAGGCATATCCCTAAAAATGAGAACGTATTGCCTTTAAATATACACAAATACACAGAGTAGAATGCAACATGATGCAACCACGAAGTAAACTATAGTTGTGAAAGAGTGTTGAATGTAACGGGGATTGAATACATGCCCAAATGGAAAAGTACAAGTTCAACTGAAAAGGATAATAGCTGAAATGTGAAATGTGGCTCATGCATAGTCCACCACGGATCCTACCTTATGGTTAGGTACATATCATGATCAGTAGTCCTGATGTCACATCACGCAAAATAGTCCACCTCTGAGTACCGTCCAGTCGTAGCTCCCTCAGCCTCGATCACTGCTATCTGTCATCTGCATAAGACACAACATGGTGTGGGCATAGCCCATACAGTGGTCAGAATACGATACCTAGTAGAGCCCCGAGGCCCCATAAGTCTCCTAGATTCTCACAATGGAAAAACCCTAAAGCAGGACCTCAATCTCAAAGCATGGTGTAATAGGCATCAACATATCTTAGGTATATGCCCATACATATACCTAAGCTATCAAGACGTACTCATCTCATGCATGAGGGAAGAATACCTCAAAGGTAACACCATGAAGGTAGAAGTACAATATATGTAACACCATGATGATAGAATAAGAACACAGGTAACACCACGATGATAAATGTACCACATAGAATATAACACCACAAAGGTCGAAGTACCACATTGGTAACACCATGAAGAAATTGGTACCACCACGAAGATATAGGTACCACACATGTAACACCATGAACATAGTAGTACCACATAGGTAACACCATGATGATAGAAGTACCACATAGGTAACACCACAAAGACATCACCATGAAGAAAACACCACGACTGTAGAAGTATCGTACAAGTAACACCACGATGATAGAGGAATCAACTCACATTAGGTTTAACATAAGTACATAAGTACATATGATTAGTCATAAGGCTAGATAATCTAATTATGTTATTTAGAACTTCTTATGACCCATAAAGAATCGATAAGTAACTAAACCCCCCCCCCCGACAGACATAGGATTTGACCAACATAGGATCGATAGGTATCTAACCCCCACTGACACACATACGATCTGACCCACACATGATCAGTATGTGCTGACCCACACAAGATCGTTAAGCTCATACCCACATAGGATCTGTCCCACACCGGATCATTATACGCTAACCCACACAAGATCACTTTGCGATGACCCACATATGATCTGGTAGAAACTGACCCACATAGAATCGATGTTCATTCTTCATGTTACAGAAATCAATAGGATTCCTCACACCTAGTGAACTCGAGTTATGTAGAATCTTCCTCTCGTGATATCTGTCATACCTAGACCTTCACTATGATCTAAAAAAGAGAAACCCAAAGTACTGCCATGTCATAAGTGATCCAACACGACAGACGGTGTGTCAATAGGGCGCCTAGTCTTTGAGTTATAAGCATTTTAATTTCAGGGGACCGGTTGGATTTGGGTTTGATCCAATCCTTCCATACTCCAATGTTCTCCAAATCTCATGTGGATTATACCAAAAGGACCTCTCTCTCCAAGGGTCCCAAATAAAAATACAGTTCGTCAAATAGATTCTCGGATTTCATGATATGGCCCTTTCTATTTTCTGGGGTCGGGTTGGGTCGTCGTCTTATCCGACCTAGTCAGACCGACCCGGCCAAACCCGGCCTAATATGGGCCGCAGTGGGCTCGGTCCGGCCTGTGAGGGGGCTTCCCGACCCTTTAAGGAGTTTCCTGGCCAAAAGTGACTGTCCGACCTGCAAGGGGGTGTCCTGCTGGTCCAGCCAGCTGTGGGGCACGTCCCGACCGCATGAAGCGTGGTCGATGGCTAGGTTGGGAAGCCTGATGTGGTGTGCCCCTACCTATCCACTACGTGGGGGTGTATCGCCCAGTTTTCCAAATGTCCATGAGGGATGTTTGATTTCTTCTAGAACGGTGGCGCCATGTGGAGCTGTCAAGTGTTTCGCAGGACCCGCTGGAGCGGGTCCTACCTCTGGTCGTAGTCGGCTGACATGTCGGTTGCCTCCCAATTCTCCCCAACTGCCGAGCTGCGACTCGTGACCTCTAGCGGCATGCTGGTCACACCACCCTCCTCCTTCATGGTCAGTCGGTGCGTCGGCCACCTCCCCCGACCTCCGCGGCTGATGACCCATGGTCGGTTCCCCCAGCGGCGCGGGTGCACCTTCCTCATCCTATCATCCATACAGTTTCGGTCGCATCCTTGTTCCCTGTTGGTGCCGGTAACTAGTACTACCATGCTGGAGGTCCTCCAACGAGAACATAAAGGGGTTGAAAGGTAGAGGAGGGTTCAAGCCAGGATCGTTCGGCCTGCACCCTATGCGTTAGCTTGTAATCAAGTGGAATATAAAGAATCAACAAACTCATGGAATTTAAAATAAGTTAAACCCCTACCTCTTAAACCCATTGGAGAATGTTTGTTCATGAATTTGGAAAGGTGATCTTCATTCCCACCATAGGCTTCCAATAACACCGCTTGCACGTTGTCCTTTGGTTTGGGGTTTCAGTGTCGCTTGTAACCACTCGCTGGAACCAGCTCTGTCCTCTATGGGTTTAGCGTCTTGGTACTCTTTCAGCACTTCACTACATGGTAAAGCCATGTCCTCATCTCATTCAAGCACCATATAAATAGGATATGGGAACATTAAGTAATGACGTTGGGAATTAATGGTGGCTCATAAATTATCAAGCTTCTTAATTCTCAAAAGATTTTGTTACATAAATTAATGGGTCAATCCATTTAATGGATTGACACATTGTTGGACCCACACTCCGCTTGTCCATTGGAGGATAAAAAAGAAAATAAAATCATACAAATATGTTATTTTATTTCTCTTAAAATGTATCAACCCTTAAGTGTTTTTCCAGAACAACTACAGTCAATGTAAATAATCCCTTAATCGAATCCTGGCACTACATATTCAACGGTGCCCTCAAATTTTTAATCCAACAACCAGTTCAAAAGTTAGAAAACATCGCTTGCGCGTTTACTGAATGTACCTTAAAAAATTTTTCAGAAATTCATTCTAGGAAATCTGGGCCTTGGAATCACACGCCCTCAATATTCACAGACTTTTAATAACTCAATATAATTAAAAAATACCTGGAAAAATCCAGGCTTTTATAATATGACAACCCTGCTCTTTTATTACAAACATAAACCTGATTTATTGCAATAACATCACTTGATACAACATATAAGATCATGATTTCTAGTGTCTTTGGGGCTTAGGATCATTACCTAACAACTTAAAACATGAAATACAACATATTTATTGAAAAAAGCCCTTACATGACCACTACTTTCGCTTGTACTTATCATTGCATGGATAACCTGAGGACATACATAAGAAAAGGGTGAGCTATGCAGCCTAGTAAGGGAATAATCATGGGATAACATGAGGAATACAATACATGTTTGACAACAGGCATATCAATAGAGTACAAGATAATCATAAAAATAAAGGCATGATAAATCCTGATAATCATAACATGGAAATGTGGCAACAACTCTTAACATGGAATTAGAAAGAACCAAGTATCATTGCACATAGATCATGATTAAACCCTCATAGCACATGAATAATGAGTAAACCCTCATTTCACTTGAGACAAAATCCCTTATAAAGATGGTATCTTTGGATTAAAGATTAATCAAATACATAATTATGTGTTAAAAAATATAAATACACCCTATATAAGTGGATATTAAGCGTAAAACAATAAGATTTTATTCACACATATTCATAGAATTACATAATTAATAAGTGGATGTTTAACCCAAAAATTGAAATTGGGTTAAGAAGTTTTCTTACTAAAATTATATAGCCTAACGACATCACTTTAAAATTCAGAAAATAAGTTGATGAAAGAGAAATGGGTATCTCATCACATGGATATAAAATTTACATCAATAAGGATATATAAGAACATATCCCAACATAATAATATGTAAATTAAAATACACAACAGAAAGAAGTCTTTTCAAAAGGGGAAGGTGAAATGTTCCCTTACCGATTTGGAAACTTATGAAACATAGACCCCATGAAAGAAAGATCACACAATGAATATGTAAAGACCCATAAATTAATGTATATTACACAAAGAATACAATCATGGGCCATAAATCCACCACACAAAATGAAATAGTGTCTAATATAGCATGAATCTCACGGGAATAAAAAGTGAGATGAGAAACATTACCACGTTGTAATTAATCGAATTGTATGAGAAAAAGTTAATAACCACCAAATGAATCACATAATACCTTTAATATAAATAGAATCATGATAATATATACCAAATTTAAGGACACAATACACCACATTCAATAAATAAGTGGTGAACAATGGAAATCTCACAGAATTAAAAGCGAGGTAAGAAATCCCTTACCTCATGTCCATCGTGATCCGTATGATCCTTGTTTTTCTTGAATAATAAACAAAACTTAATTTTTACTTGATTAAAAACCTTTTTAATGTTTATTCTTATTTTTATATCACTTATAACATTGAAATAATAGTTAGTTAATTATTTGAGTTCATATCAGACATTTTGTCGATGTTCAAATTTTGAGTTAAAATGAACTTGTTATAATTACAATTTTTCCATCTGGTCAATACACCATTATCTCCATAATTATATTAATGATTTAGATCTCATATATATAATATATATCCATTATATACATGTATTTATATGATTACATATAATTTGGAGATAATAAATGAAATCCACCGTTCATGGAGACGGTAAGTCGTACGTACGCATGAACGCTACTTTCATTTCTATTTAATATTTAATGGAATAAAAACTTAATGATAAATAGGTATGTTATAATTATAGTATAATATCATATATAATATCATTAACTCCATCCTTTATACATCCCACATATGGTATTAACGAGTCATATCACTTTCAGGGGGTGGTAGTCCGCACTTCCTAAAATGAAGTTATCACGTTTACCCATTATGAAACAATAATGGTATGATATAAATGAAAAATAAAGAATAATAAAGAAAACATAAACATAATATATATCATATATAAATACAGTGACATCATAATGGCCACCGCGAGAGGCGGTAGGAGTTAATTGCACAATCATTGTTTCGTGAGGCGTTAGTTTTCCATCCATAGAAACATTATGTTCTTTACCAATTAGATGGAGGTCTGTGTATGTGTAGATCAAATACTTCTCATAAAAACATCCAAGTATATTAATGATAATTTTTTTTATAAAATAAAATAATAAAAATAGTTTAGGGGGTTAGAGAAGTAAAATAAAACAAAAGAACTTAAGAGAAGACGTTACCTTTAAATCAGGTAACTCCTTTTGGATTGAACCAAAATGGTTTCTTGAATGGTTTTCAGCCTAAGGTAAGTCTTCTAGGATAAATAGAGGGATATTGGGAGATTATTGGAGTATATGTTTCATGATAAAAAGGCATGAGAAGTGTGATTAATGGGTTTTAAGTGAAGTCTTTTTAATATGGAGAGGGGGGGCTCTTTAAAAATGTTTGATACAATTATTTTATTATAACCACATATTCAGTTTCAAAATGTCAACCATTCGATAATATCAAAGTTAAGATGATGCATGGTAGAAATAAAATAATAAAATAAGAATTGGTATAGTTTTGGATATGGTTTTATTATTAATAATCATGTTTATTTAAATCCTTTATTAATGATAAAAATATTATATCATTATTGGGACATAAATAACATAATTTATTTGATGTACAAAAATTATAAAAAAAACCATGAAGTAGGAAATCTTTTTAGAATTCAAAAAATATTTATACTCAATTAGATATCCTATATAACCCACTGTAAAAAGTTATTTACTAAAAGATATTTTTTTTTGTCATTTTGGCCTTTACATTAAATTAATTAATATGAAATGTCATTATAACTCTCATGTGACTCCATGAGGTCCCAAATTAAACCCAAAGATGCCCATTGTCAGATATGTATCATCCAATAGGATTAGGAAATTTTCTAAGGTAATTTAATATTATTATAATATTATATATTACCCATATTTATTATTTTTACCTTTTAATCATGGAAAATAAAATATTTACTAAAGTAAATATTTAATATGACTAAAAATAGTAGTTCCCTATTTAAAAAATTTGGACCTACTGACTCCAAATATGGAATCCATTTTTACAAATTCAAAACACAAAAGTGGCAGAAATTTATTTAAAATGAATTCCCGCTGTAAAAACAAATAGCGTGTTTTTAGGAAGTAATAATTATCATAAGATTGAAAGTTGTTTATGTCCAATTTCCAAATTAAATTAATTCTAATGACCAAAGTTAGATTCAATAGTAAAAATATATTATAATTACACTTTAAAACCAATTAAATTGATAATATAACCATATAAATAAATTAGATTAAAAGGATCTTTTGAATTAAAATATATATTTTTCACTATTCATTAGAAAATGAAATTTATTAGAAAAATACCAAAATTTAATCCAAAGTGAATTTTGGTGTCCCCATTAAAATGAATAATTTTAATTTGTCAAATAAATCATCTAAAAGTGAAGAAAACTACATTTAAAGAGGGTTCACCATTAAAAGGTGGTAAATAGACCTTTTAGTGGATATTATCTTTTTTATGCCTAAAATCGAATTCTTTACTTATTTTAAGCCTCTAACATTTAAGGGATAAATTTAAAAATATTCAATAAACATGTATCATCATATTTTAGTTAGTTTTATTCATTCCCGCCAATACAACATCGACGTGTTTACTACCATGTAAAATAATAATATTATATTATTAGTGTGCAACGTAAGATTTCAAATAAACCCATTGTTGTGTATCGTGTTCGCCATCAAACAATGCATCCCCTTTAAAGTATAATTATTATTTAATTCACAAATATTAATAAATATGAATAATTAATATTCTTTATTTTCTTGGGTTGTTACATTTGTCACGACCTGCCTTTACCAAGATGAGAGAAGTGACAACAGGTGCCAAGACCCATCCTTCTTCAAGTTGAAGGAGACATAATGACCACCAAGACCCACCTTCAATATGTCTCGGAATGGAGACTAGCACTAAGGGTACAGAATCACACACAAGATGGAAGGCATTACCCTTTTTATTTAATATGATCGAGAGATACGATAGTAAATCCCAACAACACCAAAATTTGAAGTACATGTATAGCCAAAACAAACCATTCTCATATGCATGTTCCAAAAAAATTGAAACAAAAGTAAAAGAAAACCCCAAAAAGAAGTACCAAAAGGAAAAAAAAACAAAAATAGAAATTGTCCCAATGTCTGAACTAGTACGACCCTACATGATCCCTTAAGTCCTCCTAGAAACCTGAAAATAGTTTTATATACATAGGGTGGGCATACAAGTATACTCAGTAGGGAAAACCACAAACTATCATGCACAAGTGGGGCGGCATTCTAATGCCCCATGAGAAAAGAGATAACTAAAACACCATACAAGGAAAACTACCCACCCATGCCTCATCAAGGCACTCCCCTCAAATAACACAATTCATGAAATATTATTGTAATAACACATCGATGTTTGGGTACCCCGCGCCACTTTCTCACTGGTTATTGAAGACATACAATGCATCGAACATGTCCTGCCATTCTCACTACAGTCCCACTGCCACACCCTGCCCACACACACCTAGGCCACAACCACACATCCTGTCCGAAAACACTTGGGCCACATCAACCACGCAAAAACACACCTGCAAACACCTGGGCCAGAACAACTACAGCCACACCCGAAGACACCTAGGCCTCATCCCGAAGAGACTTGCGAAACAACCTACCTGCACACACATGGGAAACCACCACAACTACCCTGCCTTAAGAATCATGGGCTATAAGGGACCTCAGGATATCACAGTCTACCCGATGAGTCATGGGCTATTTGGGAAAGGGAGCAGAAAAGGATCTAATTAGAAGCCACTCATAACAGTGTTTGGAAAAACACCATCCCCCATTAAATGGGGGTGTTCGGCACTAGGTGCTCAACTTGGGTGGGGCACGAATAATAACCATACGAACAAAAATTATATAATATATATAACAAGCACTCATCCCAACCTAGGAGTTCCAAAACAAACTTAAGCACAAACACCCTCCTTACTATTCATTCACAAGAAACACTGAACCCACGACCATGTCACCACTCATCCCGAAAAACAATTCCACATTTAGACCATTATTTTTATCATGTTCAAGTGATCCCATTTAAGTAAATTCTTTAGTACTGGGAAACTAACAGGCATTACCACAAGCCAGAGAAAGAGAAACAGCCAACCAACAATTTAATCATTCACACCTGGTTGTATTGTAAAGTCAAAATAAGAAAGGGATCCCTGAGATCCCTCAAAGTACTGGAACCAAAACGAGCCTCGATATATAGCCCCACACAGCTTCAGATTCAAAACCAACAACTGTGCCACAATAGAGGATCTCATCCCTATCAACATCACCCCATAAGAATCAAGTAGAACAACACACCTACTACTAAAACAGAGTAGGGAAACTTCCAGGTTCAAGCACATCATTCATTAGGTTCTACTTTTTGTTGGTTAACCGGGGTGACCTCACAAGGATTAATGTTCCCTGGGAATCCATTTAACTAACTGATTTTTATTTATTAACCAATTTCCATGTTACAGTAATTTAATCATCACAGAAGACAAGGGTTCATTAGTGCGCAAGGAAAGACCACCAACGGCCTTGATTTTTAGTTAGCATAATCCCATACAGTTCACAACATATAACAATTATAAAAGAGTACATCAAAATTGTCAAACACTACCCATCATTCTTTAACAGTCTGTTTATTATCTTTGTTAAGGTTTGGTTTCATCAATTCCCACAGAATTAAAAGCGTACCCACACCGCACGATACACAGTAAAGAGAGACGAAGGAAAATCTTTACCTGGTTGATCAAGGATCGAAGTTCTTCTCCATGTGCCAAGAACCGGGGAAGCATGAATTGCAGGGGAGGAAAGTCAGGGACTCCAAGGGTGAGCAGAAATGCTTCATCATAGGTTCCCCACTTTCCCCAGGTAGGGGAACTCCAAACGCACAAAGAAGAAAAGGAGACTAGGCAAGAGGAAGAAGATTTAATTTCTAGTGTGATATAAATATGACATCCCGTTGTTATGGGATATGGAATTTTGAACGTCTATAAAGTCAGATCGTGGTTTTACCACGTGGTTGGGTGGTTACACACGATGGAATTAATTGTCATTTAAAAATTCTACTCAGAGAGGTGGTCATAATAGCTATTCGTTAAAGAGTTTTCTTTAACCATAAGGAAATGTGTAATAGGGGCAGATCTAGAAGGTATGGGGAAGGGCATGACACCGAAGAAAACCCACTCCTTTTGTTAAGTTAAGGGTTTCCTGACTCTTGGGGGATTTTAGATATTATTTATGTGCATTAAATGAATTTTAATGGGGGAATTAAATCATCTTTACCTCAAAAGATATGTTGCGGGAGCGGAAAAGGTGGGATCTGGGAATGAATGGAGACCGCTCGGTGAGGACACGGTGCCACCATCATGGTGCCACTGTCACAGTGTCACCCTCACGGTGCCACCGACACAGTTTCACCTTCAGGATGCCTTCGTCACGGTGGAACCCTCATTGTGCCACCGTCACAGTGCCACCCCCATGGTGCCACCCCAATGGTGACACCATCAATGTGCCACCCCCATGGTGCCACCGTCACTGTGCCACCGTCACGGTGCCACCCTCATGGTGCCACCATCACAGTGCCACCCTCACGGTGCCACCCTCATGGTGCCACCATCACAGTGGAGCTGTGTTTTCGAAAGGTAATGGACCAGGTGGGTTCGGGCCATTACATCAGATACCTCTCAAACTATTCTAACCCTCATGAATAAAAACTAGACACAATGAAAATAGGGGTAAAAAAACAACCACCCCAAATGATACATCTCAGAAGTGAACCTCATAGACATCTAGAAAAACCTCTCCCTCAAGTAAACAGGCAACACTCAAGGGTCAAACTATCCATTCATGTTGGTTAGGGAGTTTTTTCCTCCATGTCAAGATATTATCTGCTTTGGGTGGCACCGACTCTCTCGCACAGGTTTAATCGTATCCACCATAATGTGGCATGATTAGGGATCGGGTCCTCCCCTACCCTAAGTCAGGACTCTTGACACACATCCACAGAATAATGAAAACCGCATATTCCATAGTTAACAAGGTAAATTGTTCAATCACAAAGAATTATAAACCAAACGGATTAGATCACAAACCAGCTCTGGGTACTGGGCATGCATTTTCGTCTCCCGTTCCCAGGTACTTTCCTCGAGCCCTCCATGCCTCCACAACTCACGAACCAAAGTCATGGTCCATCCACGGTGCGCCTTCTCCTCATAATCCTTGATCCACAATGGTATTTCTACAAAAGTCACATCTTCCTCTATATCCAGCTTTCCCCAGTCGAGGACATGTGAATCATCATGTAGATATCATCAGACCTGAGAAACATAGACGACATCATGCAGTCTCAGTAGCAGCGGTGGTAGTGCTAGCTGATAAACCACTTCCCCAACCTGCTGCAACTCATCGAACAATCCGAAGAATCGGGGAGAAAGCTTACTCCCCTAGTCGATCCTTCATTACCCATGTCGATGGGAGACCATCAAGAACATGTGGTCCCCAACCTCAAACTCCAGGGGTCTCCTTCTATTATCGGCATATGACTTTTTCCGGTCTTGGGCCACCTTCATCCTCTCCTGTATAAGCTGAACCTTCTCTGTTGTCCTCTGCACCACCTCTAGGCCAAGAACACCTACCTCCCCAACCTCTGTCTAGTACACGAGTGAGCGACACGGCCTCCCGTAGAAATCTTTGAACGGAGCCATGAAAATGGAAGAGTGATAGCTATTGTTGTAGGAAAAATCCACCAGAGGCAAGTGTCATTCCCACGATCCCCCAGAGTCTAGAATACATGCTCGTATCATATCCTCCAATGTCTGGATGGTGTGCTCTATCTGTACTTCTATCTAAGGGTGGAAAGCAGTGCTAAGATGTAGATGGGTGCCAAAAGCATGCTGCAATCCTCTGCAGACTCGTGAGATAAATCGTGCTTCCCTATATGAGACTATGGATTTAGGGACTCCATGCAACCACACAACCTCTTCCACGTGCCTCTGTGCTAGGGAATCCATCGTACTAGACTCCTTGATTTCCATGAAGTGGGCCGATTTCATCAGTCGGTCCACCACTACCTAGATAGCATCGCAACCCCCGTGAACTCTGGGTAGTCCCGTGATGAAATCCATTGAGATGTCATCCCACTTCCACTCATGGATATATAAAGGTTGTAATAGAACCTGTGGGAGGCGGTGTTCAGCCATCACCCGCTAACACACGAGGCACTTTGTTATGAACTCTGCCACATCCCACTTCACCCCGGGACACCAGAACTGACCTTTCAAGCCCTGGTATATTTTGGAATCTCCTAGGTGTACTGCCAGGGGTGAGTTTTAGAACTCCCCAAGAAATCTCTCGCACATCGTCTTCGGAACAAACAACTTCCCTCTGAAAATCATCTAATTATGACCATCCTCCTTCCACCCTTCTGGAGCATCACCATGGTTTACCTGGACATGCATTACTTTACACTCTAGGTATCCCCACTAAGACTCCTCCACCTGCCATAGGATGGAGGATTGAAAACTCATATAAAGCAGACAACCTCTACCACCATCCTCCCATACATCTAGGTGTAGGGAAACCAACTCCTCCATCACCTTCCATGCATCTTCCGACTCTCGAACCACATCCTTCTGTGACTTCCTACTCAAGGAATCATCCACCACATTCAATTTTTATAAGGTTTATGAAATATCGATGTCGTAGTCCGGAAGGAACTCCATCCACCTTCATTGCCGTAAGTTCAGGTCCCACTGGAAGAAGATATAATTTAATAATTTTTGTGATCTTTGAAGACCACGAAGCGCTCCCCGATTAGGTAATGCTACCACAACTTTACTGAGAACATGACCTCCACAAACTCCAGATTGTCGGTGGAATAATTAATCTCATGGGAATGTAACTGTCTAGTCCCATAAGAGATGACCCCTTGTCATTGCATCAACACACACCAGAGGCCTTTTCTAGAATAATCACAGAACGCCTCATATACCACCCCTTCTTCTTCCAACCTCAGCACTGGGGAACTTACCATCTTCTCCTTTAGATAGCTAAAGGCTGCCTTGCACTACCCATCCCATATGAAAGCCCGGTCCTTCTTGGTCAAAGCATTCCAAGGTGCTGCAACATAGGAGAAGTTGGGTACGAACCTCCGGTAGTAAACTGCCAGTCCTTGGAAACTACGAACCTCTTCCACATTCTTGGGTGCTGCCCAAGAAACAACCGCCTCGACCTTCGATGGGTCCACCGCTATTCCCTACTCGGACACCACATTCCGAAGGAAGTGCACTTACCGCATCCAGAACACAAATTTGAACATTTTCCCATTGAGTTGGTGTTTTCGGAGGGCCCAACAACCGTTCTCAGGTGCTCAGCGGGATCCTCCTATAATCTTGAGTAGATCATCACATCGTTAATAAACAAGACTATGAACTGATCTAGGTATTCCCAGAAGACGGAGTTCCTGAGTCCCATGAACACAGCTAGTGCATTCGTAACACCGAACGACATGACTAAAAACTCAAAGTGACCATACCTACATTTGAAGGCATTCTGTGAGATGTCTCCCTCCTTTACCCTCAACTGGTGATATCCATACCGCAAAATGATCTTAGAGAACCAACCTACTCCCCACATATGAGCAATGAGATCGTCTATCCTTTGAAGAGGGTAGTGATTCTTGACTGTCACCTGATTCAGTCTCCTGTAATCTATTCATAACCTCAAACCACCATCTGCATTGCTTGAAAACAAGACATGAGCACCCCATGTTAACACACATGGTCGAACAAAACCCTTTTCATCAGATAGTCAATATAAATCCAGAAATCCTACAACTATGAAGATGACATCTGGTATAGAGAAATTGAAATCGGATGGGCGCTAGGTTCTAAGACTATCATGTACTCAACATCAAGTTGAGGGGGTAGAGTTACCACCTCTTTTGGGAAGACGTCCATAAACTAACTGACGATCCCTAGGAATTCCACCAGTTATGTATCTGCCGACTCCACTGATAGTTAAGCAAACAATGAAAAGAGGGGCACCACTAACCGGTTACCTTCCTGGTAACCCGGATCACCGATGAAAGTCACACGTCGGTCACCCACATCTGAAAACACGATCCTTCGTCGGAAGTAGTCAATAATTTAACATACATAGAACAACTTGTCAATGCCTTATATAAAATCATATGGATGTATCTACAATAGTAGAAGACCCCCAATTGACTGCTATGGATGTATCATCAGTCTAAACCATCGACAAACATAAAACAAGTCGGTCTGACCACTGACTGGTGTAATCAACACCAGGGGCACTGGAAGTCTCTCAGCATCTAGACATAGTGCATGGGCTAGATAGGGTGCAAAAAATGACTGTGAAGCTTATATATCGAACAAGTCATAGGAAAGAAGTACTAAACAAGCGGATCGTACCGCGAAAAACTTTTGGCCCAGCTAGAGTTGCTACCTCCGCGGTGTGTAACTGCCCACACCCAGCTCCCCTACCCCTCGGCTGTTGGACACCTTTTCTGACCGCACCTTGGTCAAGGTCCCTGAGGAGCACCCTGAGGTCAGCCTCCTCCAGTGACATCTTCCCGTGGAGGAACAGGAGCTCGCTTTCCCTGCTGCTACTACTGAAAGGGCCTGGCTGGAAACTGTTGCGGTTGGGGTGGGTGTTGCACTAGCCCACCCCCATTGTAGTCTACTCGGTCCGGGCACTGATTCCGAAGGTTCCCAAGGCTACCATAGATGAAGCATCTCAGTCCTGGGCTCGAAAGGAAAGGGATATGACCGAAATATCAGAACTAGAACTGCTGGGTCATGCTCCCCACTGGTCGAAAACTAGAGGGCACTGATGCTGGAGGCCTACTACTGACGACATTCCCCTTTGACGATCCCAACTAGATTTCCTCTCGTGATAAACCTCCCAACGTTTGCATCCTCTCCACCACTTCATCTTTCTTATGGACCTCCAAGTATGTTGGTAAGGTGAAAGGAGTAACAACATACTGGATAGATGGTCGAAGTGCCTCCTCAAAATGTCTCGCCTGAGACTTCTCATCTGGAAAGAGGTTCAGAGAAAAGTGGAGGAGATCCTTGAACATGATCCCCAACTCTCTCACAGACATGATCCACTACTAGAGGGAGAGTATCTTCTACCTCTTCTCAGCCTTCATCATGGAAGAGAGTAATTCCCCACGGAACTCCCCCTCGATGTCATCCCACATAACCTCAGCCCCCCTCTTCTCCCTGAGGTAGAGCATCCACCCATGATGCACTACTCCCCACATCTGGATTACAGCCAGATGAACCCAGTACTCCGTCGGATCCCGGATCATGTTGAAAGCTATCACCCACTCCTCTAGTCGGCTTTCTATCTCCATGTTCGAGGTGCTACCCTCTTACATCCCAAGGATCTATTGTTGAAAGGCATGAAGCATCCTCTACAAATAATCCTCCTCCTCCTCTTGGTCAGTCCTCTGCCAATCGGCCAAGTCAACCTCCTCAGCCTCGATCGCCCACACTTCTCGTGGTTTTCTCCCATGTGCCATAGATGAATGGTAAACAAGGAATGCCTAAGACCGAGTAGTGTAGAATATTGTTCTTATTTTTTCTTATACTTATTATTCATCTTAAATCCCAAAAATACCCATGAAACACATCAACACGAGTCATTATGACACATGTACCTTTCTTAGGGTCTCTAACCTGCAATCAGTGTATCCTTACTTAGACGTTCGGTTGTCCTAGAGTCCATGCATCAGATCACGGGGGACCCTAAAATCTTGTGTCCTAGCCAGTCTTCTCAAGCCAATTTCGCGCACCATAATTGTCCAACACTGTTTCCCTACCATCCGATGCAATCCTCACTATGCCTAACCATGACCTCCATACTATCTCTCAACCTCCTCCTCTGATACAATTCTGTCACGACCCGCCTTCACCAAGATCAGAGAAGGGACAACAGGTTTCTAGTCCCTTCCTTCTTCATGTTGAAGGAGAGATAATGACCCCCGAGACCTGCCTTCAATAGGCCCCGGAGTGGAAACTAGAACCAAGGGTATAAAATCACACACAAGATGGAATGCATTACACTTTTATTTAATAGGATCAAAAGATAGGATAATAAATCTCAAAAACACCAAATGTGGAGGTACAAGTAAATCCAAAAAAACCATTCTCATATGCATGTCCTAAAGGAAATGATACAAAAGTAAAAGAAAACCCCAAAACGAAGTACCAGAAGGAAGAAAAACAGCAACAACAATTGTCCCAATGTTTGAACTAGTAAGACCCTGCACGATCCCTGAAGTCCTCCTAGAAACCAAAAAAAAAGTTATATATACATAGGCTAAGCATACAAGTATACTTAGTAGGGATTACCCAAATCTCTCGTGCACAAGTGGGAAGGCATTCTAATTCCCCATGAGAAAAGAGATAACTGAAGCACCGAGAAAGGAAAACTACCCACGCAAGCCTCACCAAGGCACGCACCCCAAATAATGCAAGTCAAGAAATAAAATATTAATAAAACATCGATGTTTGGGTACCCCGTGCCACTTCCCCACTGGTTATTGAAGACATCCAATGCTTCAAACCTCTCCCGCCATTCTCACCACAGTCCCACTTCTATACCGTTCCCACACACACCTGGGCCACAGCCACACATCCCGCCCACAAACCCCTAGGCCCCAAAAACCACGCGTAACCACGCCTGTAAACACCTGGCCCAGAACAACTACTGCCACGCCCGAGGACACTTGGGCCTCTTCCCGAAGACACCTGGGAAGAAACCTGCCTGCACACACCTGGGAAACCACCACAACTACCCTGCCTGAATAATCTTGGGCAATAATGGACCTCAGGCCATCACATCATGCCCGATGAATCTTGGGCTATTTGGGAAAGGGAGAAAAAAGGATATAATAACCAGCCACTCAGAGGAGTGTTTGTTAAAAAACAATCCCCCATGAAATGGGGGTGTTTGCCAATAGGTTCTCAACATGGGTGGGCCGCAGATAAGATACATAAGAAATACAGTAATATAATATATATAACAAGCACTCATCGCAACCTAGGTGTTCCAAAAACAACTTAATCACAAACACCCTCGTTACTATTCACTCACAAGAAACACTGAACCCATAACTGTGTCACCACCCATCCTGAAAAACAATACCCCATTGAGTCCATTCTTGTTTACATGTCCACATGATCCCATTTAAGTAAATTATGTAGTATTGGGAAACTAACAGGCATAACCACAAGCCAGAGAAAGAGAAACAACCAAATAAAAATTTATGCATTCACACCCGGTTCTCTTCTAAAGTCACAACAACGAAGGGATTTGTGAGATCCCTAAAAGTACTGGAACCAAACTGAGCCTTGAGATACATCCCCACACACCTTCAGATTCACAACCAACAACCGTGCCATAACATAGGATCTCATCCCCATCCACATCACCCAATAAGAATCAAGCATAACAACACACCTACTACCAAAATATAGTAGGGAAAAATCCAGGTTCAAGAACATCATTCATTAGGTTATTCCATTTGTTGGTTAACTGGGGTGACCACACAAGGACTGATATTCATTGGGAATCCATTTAACCAACCAAGTTTAAGTGATTAATCAATTTCCATGTTACAGTCATTTAATCATCCCAAAATATAATGTTTTATTAGTGCTTAAGGAAAGACCACCAACGACGATGATTTTCAGTTATCATAAGGCTATATAGTTCACAACATAAATAAATTATAAAAGAGTACAACAGAATTGTCAAACGCACCCCATCATTTTTTAACAGTCTATTTATTATCTTTCTTAATGTTTGGTTACATCCATTCCCACAACAATAGCATACCCACCATGAATGATACACAGTAAGGAGAGACGTAAGAAAATCCCTACCTGGTTGATCAAGGATCGAAGTTCTTCTCCACATGCCAATAACTGGGGATGTGTGCCTTACAGGGGAGGAACGTCAGGGAATCCAAGGGTGAGCAGAAAGGCTCCATCATAGGTGTTCCACTTACCTCAGGAAGGGGAACTCCAAATGCACAAAGAAGAAAAGGATACTATCCACAAAGAACAAGAAAGAATTTATAGCGTGATATAAAGATGAGATCTCGTTGTTACGGGATATGGAATTTTGAACGGCTATAAAGTCGGATCGTGGTTTCACCACGTGGATGGGTGGTTACACATGATGGAATTAATTGTCATTTAAAAATTCTCCTCAGAGAGGTGGTCATAACGACTATGTGTTAAATAGTTTTCTTTAACCATAAGGAAACACATAACAGGGGTGGATCTGGAAGGTACGTTGAAGGGCGTGAGACCAAGAAAAAACCACATGTTTTGGTAAGCTAAGGGTTTTCTTAATCTTGGGGGATTTTAGATATTATTTATGGGATTTAAATGGATTTTAAAGGGGGTATTAAATCATCTATATTTCAAAAGATATATTGCGGGAGTGGAAAAGTCGGGAAAAGGGAATGAACGAAGATCGCTCGGTGAGGACACGATGACACCGTCAGGGTGGCACCCTCACGGTGTCCCCCCATGGTGCCAATGTCACATTGCCACCATCACAGTGCCACCTTCACGTTGACACTGTCACGGTGCCACCCTCACGGTGCCACCGTCACTATGCCACCCTCATGGTGCCACCGTCAAAGTGGAGCTGTGTTTTGGAAAATTAATGGACAAGGGGGTCCGGGCGATTACACCATTTTCCCCCCTTTTTTGAAATTTCGTCCTCTCAATTTTAAAATTGGGCTTGGAAACTTCTTTGAAAGTCCCAAATAGGAAAAAAATTCAGTAAAACTATACTTTATAATAAAGAAAGATAAGAAGAAAGGTCACTCGAGTTAACTGATAATAGGATTCCATGTAGGAAAACATGGATAAGGTAGGGAAAATAAACAGTCATGTTCTGAGGGAGAGTGATAGAAAACACGATTATGAGAAAGTTATCAACAATAAAATCACAAATTTATGACGTTTTAAATGGTGTTTGATTGCCCAATATGAAATGTTAACCAAATTTTTTTACATTCCTTTTCATTATTTTGAGGAATTCGTTTACAATATAGAATAAAAACATAAGGAAATATACTTACCTTCATGTAGAGTTTCTTCCTTTAAAATGTTTCTACCAAGAACTAATATGTTCCCCACACAATGAGTATTCAAAAAGACTTGGTCACATCAAAGAAAAATAATCATCTTCTAGAGAATCACATAATCCACTAAAGAATAACTATATATTATCCTTGTCATTAGATATCAACTAAAACCAAAATGGTTTTTACGAGATCATATAATCCCCAAAAAGGATAATCATTTATAAAAACAAATACTACTATTAATCTCCAAAATTCAACAAAAGAACCCAAAGATCCAGAAATACCATTCAATACACCATCGTCCTTAAAATTACTCAAAATACTCCAAAATAAGATTAAAACCTGAAACATATAAGGATTTAATAACATAGTATTCTACAATAAATCATAACATTTATCTCCAAATTTCATCGACTACTCTTAAAGTCACATACTATAGCATAATTAACCTAATCATGTTTTCTCTAAGGTAGGTTAATCATTTTCCAGAAATAACCCAAATCACCATATGTCCACAATAAATACATTGATTCTTATAAAAAATTTCAACCATTCGTCCACAATTGAAATCTTGTAGTATTTTATTTTCCTTAGGCATATTGTATTCTAAAAGAGAAAACATCTTCCAAAATATCTTTTATCATTTAATCACCAAATCATTTTCTTATACTATGGATATCCACTAATAAAACATAAGTTCCCAACATCAACATATTCTTGATCGATAAAATCATTTATCTAAAAGGATAAGCCATAAAGACCAGGGAATTCATTTAGGCCAATGGTAGCTGATAAAACTCAGTTACAATTTGGTTATGGGTTCGATTCCCACAGATTTTCCAGATGTGAAGGGTTGTCACATGGTCTGCGTGTTTTCCATGTTATTAAACAAAAAAAATTAACCCTAACATGTTTTAACCTTAATGGTTTTCTAATACCTTTCATTTACATCCCAACACATTAAAATAGTTCTACTCGTATCCAGATGAGGATGTATTTACATGATAAACCACTTACTCAATACTCACCAAAACATAGGGATGTTTTTACTGTACATAGTCTGGTCTCTAAGGCTTTACTAGGGGTTCTTAATCATAATCCCAAAAATAAATAAACCTCCCTCTGATACCAACTATGAAGACCATGATCTTTTATTACAAACCTAAACATGATTTATTACATAAACTTCAATTGATACAACATAGATGATTGAGAGGATTAGTGTCTTTTGGGCATAATATCGTTATATAAAAACTTAAAACATGAAATACAAGATCTTTATTGAAAAATTCATTTTAATGATTACTAAATTCTCTCATACTTAGCATTGCATGGGATAACCTAAGGACATGTATAAGAAAAGGGTGATCTATAAAGCCCTGTAAGGGAATAATCATGAGATAACTTAAAAAATTCGATACATGTTAGACAATAGGTATATCAATAGAGGACAAGAGAAGCATAAACATATAGGCATGGTAAAGCATGATAATCATAACATGGAAATGTGGAAACAACTCTTAACATGGAATTGTTTTGAGCCAAGGATTATTGAAAAAAAAGGATGAGTAAACCCAAATTGCACAAGAAGCACAAGTAAACCCTCATTTCACATGAATGAGCATGATTAAACACCCATTGCACATAACATATCATGATACTATACTTTACTAAATTCATTGGAGCACTATAAGGGCACACCCTTCTTAAACATTTCATTTCATTCATAAGTGTGCCACATGGATCATATAACATGGATTCATAAAACATAAAACTGTATTCCATGATAAAGGAATGTGGAAAGATACCATTTACACTTTTCAGTCACAATATATCATTTTAAAATATTGACAAAATCAAAGCATTTATCAAACCATTTTAAAAACCATTTAAAATTTTAAATAAAGAGATTTTTGAATCAATGTGTCCCATAAAACATTGAAGCTTTTGAAAGAAACTTAAATTTCAAAAACATACATGTCCATATGAATAAATCCTTAAAACCATTTTTAAAACATGGACATTGATTTGAATTATTTAGAAGAATAACCCTTTAAAACATTTTAAACAATATTTTATCTAAAGAGTTTTTAACAAAAAGAGAGTTCCTAGAATACAAATAATTGAGGAATAACATTTAATCAGAACATAATAATATCATGAGATTAAAGTTATTCATGAGATAATATGCCAAAGGGATGTATATACACCATATAAGAGTTAATTGGTGAATATTAACAATGAAGTCTCAATGGAAATGTAAATTTAGATGAAATCCATTATATGACAGAATCCTTAGATTAAGGATAAATCAAATAAATAATTATGTGTGAAAAATATAAATACACCCAATATAAAGAGATATTATTTGTAAAAAATTCATAAGTTATTCACAAATATTAATAGCACGACATAATCATGAAGTAGACGTCTAACCCCAAAATTTAAAATTGTGTTTAGAAGTTTTCTTATAGAAATTCGACAGCCTAACGACGTCACATTAAAATTAAGAAAATAAGTTCATGAGAGTGAAAATGATATCTCATCACTTGGATATAAAATTTTCATCAATAAGTATATATAATAACATGTCCCAATATAATAACATGTAAATTAAAATACATAACACGAAAAGCCTTTTTAGAAGAGGAGGGTGAAAGGTTCCCTTATCAATTTGGTAACTTACGAAACATAAACGCCATGAAAGAAATATCACACAATGAATATGTAAATACCCATAAATTAATGTATATTACACAATGAATACAATCATGGGCAGTACATCCACCACAAAAAATGAAATAGTGGCTAATATTTCATTAATCTCACAGGAATAAAAAGTGAGATGAAAAACCGTACCACGTTGTAATCAATTGAATAATTTTAGAAAAATATAATAACCAAAAAATGAATCATAAAATACCTTTAATTTAAATAGAATCATGATAATATATAAAATTTTAATTATACAATACACCACATGGAATTAATAAATGTTGAACAATGGAAATCTCCCAAAATTTAAAGTGAGATAATAAATCTCTTACCTCATGTCCAACTTGACTCGTATGTTCCTTGTTCTTCCTGAATAATGAACTTAAGTAAATTTTAATTGATTAATAACCTTTTTAATGTTTATTTTTACTTTTATATCACTTATTATCTTGTAATAATAGTTTGTTAATTATTTGAGTTCATATTGGACATTTTGTCGATGTTCAGAATTTGAGATAAAATGAACATGTTATAATTACAATTTGTCCATGTGGTCTGTCACGACGCATCCTCGGGACCCGTGCCATGACTACCCCAAGACCTCCTTCCATAGGATAGGGGATAACAACTAGCACCAAGGCGTAAATTCCTATATAAGGGAAGGCATTGCCTTTATGTAAGAAAACAAAACACCATAGAGTATGCAAGCAGAAGTAAACAATAAGTAAACTGAGTACAATAGTAAGTGCTGGAAAGTAAATGGGCCAGTATGCAAACCCAAATGAAATTAAATTACAACTGAAATGAGAGTACAACAGTAGAAAATTAAAGCAGCAACTTTGAGCCATCCTCTGAAATCCCACCTGAAGGGTGGGTACAGATAGTCTCATCAGCTCCTCGGCTCCAGTCATCTGCTCCGTGTACGTCTCGTCCAGTGATCCACCTCCAGGTACCTCCCAGCTCCACGAGCTCCTACCTCGATCAGCGCTATCCATAATTTGCATCCAACACAATGTAGTGCGGGTATAGACCGTGCAGGGGTGAGTATACTCTACTCACTAGGGACCCGGTGACCCCCAAAGGTCTCCCAAAATCCACAAAGGATAAACCATAATAGAAATATTTAAATCAAAATGTTACAACCAACCCTACCTAGGTATATGACCATACATATACCTAAGTCATCAATTCCAGTTCGACTCCAACATCCGAGCCCAATTTCGATATAGTCCACACAGGATAGTGCAATCCAATCCACGCAGGATTACACAACTCAATCCATACCGGATAACAAAACAATCATATCGAAGATAATGATTGAAAGTCAAGACTCAGCTCACACAGGTATACTTCTCGTAAGGTGATAGAGATGATCAGATATAGCCACTGATATATCTAAGATGTCAGACCCACATAGGATACAAGACTAGCTAAGCTGTCGGACCCACAAAGGATACAAGACCAGCAACTCTGCCAGACCCACGTAGGAAACAAGTACAGAGTCAAATACTGTCGGACCCATGTAGGATACAAGAACAGTAGTCAAGTACTGCCGGACCCACATAGGATACAAGAACAGTAGTTATCGTCGTCGAACCCATGGTGGATTCTAGTACGGTCATCGTCACTACTGAGAATGTGGTCACATCTATGGATGATTCATCTTTTTATTATTAATCAACCATGAATGTGGTTGATATTTGTATCCTCATTTTTCTCACAGTTAATAGTCATCGGTTTGAGCCATATTCCTCTACATTTACAAACCCTTTGGTTTAATTGACCAAAAAAGACCATGATTATTTATAGACAGGTCAATATGAGGTAGGATTAAGTTACCTTAAGGGGATGTTGTATTTTTCTCTACAGCTTTGGTTTCCTAATGAGGGAATGATTTTTTATGTTTTACATGACATTAATCATTTTCTCTTGGGTCACATCTTAATATATATGATGGAATGTATATTTTATGGTACTATGTAGTTACAAAATCATGAGCATAACTAATCCACCAATGATCTAGTTCTATTAGTAGTATTAGTGATTGTGGTAAATTTTTGGTGGAATTACCTCAATGGGGATTACATTATGTTATTCTTGGTCACATGAGTTTTGGATATTTCTTTTATCATCTTAATTTGAATAGATTATAGTGGTGGTGGATATATCTTCATCAAGAAAAAGAATTTTAAATAATCTAGTCATTGTGAATGGGGAATTTTTTGGTGATGATTTCAGTATATGGTCAAAGAAGGATGTTATTTAGGAGTCTATGGATTCTTTGAGATAAATGGATGAGTTGGTAACCCCGCTCTCAGATGAAAGGGGTGATGGTGGTAATGTTTTCTTTTATAAGGTGATAATGCAATCATATATTTTGTAGTATATTAATTATCCTTAGTGGAGGTGGTCATAGAGGTAATGGTGATGCGTAATCATGTATTCCATTGTGATTCTATGAAGGGGTGTTCAGAGGATAGTCAGAACTGGATAGTGTTGTGTGGGTGTTTTTTTCTTCTGGTAGCAATGTGTGATGTATTCATTAATGAGTTTCATAGATCACCATTAGTGGCACACCCACGAGTATCAATGATGTAGCATGTCTTGATTACCCAATGTTAATGGCTCGATGAGACATGGGTAGTGGATGTTTTTGTTTCTAGGTGATTGGTAATCTATCAGGTAAATGTCATGAATTGTCTTCTATTTGGTTTTTTCTAGCCCTTGGTCGTTCTTTAGTGTAAAGGGGACAAAATATCAATGGATTTCACCAGAGGGTTACCCTAGTCTCTAAAATGTTGTGAGGATATCTATGTAATCATGTATTGATAGAAGAAATAAGCGCAAATCCCCGTGACTGGGGATTTAGGCATGGAAAATGGTTCGAAAAAAATGTATGTGGATGATGTGGTGTGGGTGGATAGAGTAATGAGAGACATTTTCACAAATTGGGATTCTATTTTCACGTCATGAGCCTAGAGGGGATATCAAAATTATTTTAGAACTCAGTTATTACTCATCGCCACTTCCAACCCTCATATGGATGAGAAGACTATAGATTATCCATCTATTTGAGTGCTTTTTTCTAGCGTGAATCATATAATTTATCAGAATGTTTGCACAAAACATTACATTATTTGAATTTTACTGTAATAAAATATATAAATTATACATATGAATTGCTATGTTTGGGTCATTTTTTGAGAATCAATGATGTCCACCATTATGTTGCGAAAGGATGGGTAACTAGTAGTTCTTATACTGAATGTGGTGTATAAAACTATAGAGATTTTTTAGTTGGTTCAAGAAAGGTTTATAGTAACACAAGACTGGATGAAAATAATATTATAATTACATGTGGTTTTCCTTAGTGTTCAAGGTCTGTGATCACATATTTATAAATGATTCTGCTTGATGCAGGTAGAAAATGTATAGCAATGTGAGTAAGCTCTCTCCCTTATTCCTTGAGACATATGAGTTATTGGGGAATGTTGTTGATGTGGTTTACTTGTTAGAACATTCAACTCAACTAGACTGGATCATGGATGAATTTCATGTCTCTTATCACCATTGATATCCTCTATATAATCCCCAATTGTTGATAGAGGACAGTTAGGTGTCGAGGGTGAAACAATATTTGTTTAGTAGTTAATCAAGACACAAGACCATTGAGTAATGTTTCTATGTATACAAATCATTCCATTGGTTTATTTCTTGTTGAGGTATGGAATCCTAGATGATATTACGTGAGAGTGTGAGATGCAGAAGTGTTCCTAGTTCCCATATTTTTTTGGTTTTTATATTCTTTTTTTCATTATGTTCGGATGCATCGACCATGGTGTATTATGACATATGTTGTTTTCCCCATTATGGGTAGTGTGATGTTTATTGTGTGATAAATTTCTATCATGTGAAACAAATTGACTATCTAATTCGAAAATGATATTCACTATACTATGATATGATTAAATCCAAGAAGATAAGATATTTTCTCCATAGAGGATAGTATCATTATAATGAGGATATAATTCTCTAAATGTTATGTTCTGAAGAGTACCATTTTCATATTTTGTCGGATTTCGGGTTAACATGGTTTTTTTGTGGAGTCGTTTTAGATGTAATGAACTCATTGAGTGGTATTTCAATGGGTGTTTTTTTGGAAACATTCTCTCCCCCCATTCATGTTGGTTTTAAATTATCATGGGTAGGAATTTATTAGGATGTATTTGATGTAATTACATTGACATTAAGGCCTTTTAAATTTTCTAAAATTGGATAATTGATGTGTCCAGGTTATTTTTATTGTGTCTTTAAGGATTAGGTTATTTCATTTTGGGGTATGTATATTTCGGGATATGATAAATTTCTAGGGGTTAGACATTTATGATGATTATTCATTCTAGAGAAGAGGAATTTATAATTGTGATTAATTCATGAAGGAGGTCATTCTGATTGTTATACATTTCTAATGATAATTCATTCTAGTGGTATGTCATTTCAGAGGTGATATATTTTCATCTGTGGGTCATTATGGTTGTGAGAAATTTATTACATAAGGTCAATCTATGAGATAATAGGTAGTATTGAATCATTGGAGGTGACTTGCAGTAATTGACACTATGATGTTAACATACTAGTAGTGAATCACTAGAGGTGTGTCATGAACAATTTTAATATTTTTTTGAAAATTTAATGATTTCCCATATTTGATATTTCCCTGACGAAAAATTAGTTTAATGAATTACGTAATAAATTTTTATTTTTTTTCATAGGTGATTGATCATTACAAAAATTTATAGATTGTATACATTGCTTTTAAATGAATAAATCAAGAGGATTTAGTGATATTTTAATTTAATGGGAAATCTATTTGAATCTAATCCAGCAGGTCAGACCTAATATTTCAAAATAGAATATATTTACTTCATTTTATTGGTCGTTATTTCACTTAAGAAGGGATATTCCAAATCCACTTTCACAATGGGATGTATAACCTTTTTTAGTTAGTTCGACTTCCCCCCGAATAGTTTCCCTCTTCTAAGAACACCACCCATCTTGGTGCTTCTTATTTTTATAATAAACTACTCTTCCAAGTATGAATTCAATCATTTGTCATTTCTGTGTATCATACAGGATGGGCTACTCTTGTAATATCTTAAGAAAATAGTGAATCTAGTATAAAAAATATTATATATAAGTTTAAATAAAATAAAATTGGATTGGGGTGTGTTTATCTTTCCCTTATTTCATTTTTAGATATTGAGATTCTCTATGTTATTTATCATTACATTACATGGATTTCAATATCCCATATTTTTTCGATTTTCATATATTATTTGATTACATTTTGTTGAAATTTTTGGGAAATCAAAATTAATAAATTGTTAACCACATATATTTGGCTAATGAAACAAATTACCCAACATATTATGTATGTCGTGATATCATCGTAAAATAATTTATGGGAATTTAATAAATGATCCTCAACTAATTTGAAAAATGTGGTAATATTTGTGGTGATATGTTTTTGGATAATGTTGTGTGTTTTGTCTTGGATATGAGGATGTGGTTCATGGGTGGTGGATTTATTCTAATGAGTTTGGGGTAGTTGTTTTTATATGAAATATATCTACAATGGTGGTGGTTTTGTGGTCTTTTAGTTGGATATGATAGTTGTGGTGGTGTAGGTTTCCAGTGGGGTTGTGATGGTTGTTGGTTGTGATTGTTTCCCAAGATGTAATGTTAGAAAATTCATGATATTTATTTGAAATGGCATTCTAATTAATATCTAATAAATAAAATTGTATTTTGATTTTTGATTTTTTTTTGATAATACTAAATATATAAATTAGAAAAATGTGGTTTTAAAAGTGGAATTTGGTTAGTGGATTTTGTTTTTGATTTTTTACAGTTATGTATTTAGATTTTGTAGTATAATTGGAGTATCATGTGAGATGTTTTATTATTTTTTTGTGAAGCCATAGGATTGTGATTATGTTATATTTATATATATGTATATACAATGAATATTCTCTGTGATTTTTATACGTTACCCAACCATGTTGGTCACCATGTGCCGAAAACATTTTTTCTGTGGTGTTTTTCTAAAAATCATGATGGTGGGATAGATGTTTGGAAACCCACATTTCCTAAAAAACTCTTCAATGTGTTGGTGATTTTAAAAATATATGTTCTCCATTAGAAATATGTGTTGTTGTCTACAAGTTATGTGATGTGTATGCGATAGAACAAGTGTCTTCGTGTGATATGTGATGATATGGATTATATTGGGAGATGTTCATGGTAAGAGGTGGGCATGAGGTTGATGTCTTTTATGTTCATCATACCATACTACACTAGTAATGATATGAGATTTGATGTTTTGGACCATGTTTTTGTGGGTGTAATGTATTTTATGTGATGTTATTCCAAAGAGGTAGGAGTGTCAGGACTTACATCATTAGGGGTGTGGGAGCTATTAAATATTGGGAAAGTTGTGTGGGGTACTGTATCATCAATATGATTCATATAATAAAATTATATATAGATACATTATTTGGTGAGAGAACCATAGTGAGGATTGTTTTGGTTTTTATACCTCTGTAGGTGATTTTTTCTTCAACTTTTTTTCTCATGGGTGCGTTTGTATGCTCATTTCACATGTGCTTGAGAGACTTAGGTTTTTATACTATGTATACATTTATTCTCACACAACATATATAAAAAATATTCAGGTATCCAAGAGGAAATCATGGGCCTTGATAGACATTATTAGATCAGACAATTTCATAATCTCTCAGTCATTTCCTTAGATTTTTTTGGGTATTTACATTGACACATTTATATTTTCTTGTTTTATTTATAAAATATTTTTTTCATTTTTTAATATATTTTATATTATTTCATGGAGTTTATTTTATATGAATAATACAATCTCTGGATCTGACATTGTTATATAGGGTAACGACTCTGATACCTGATATTTTTAAACACTCGACGCTAGTTTCGAACCCAGGTCCTACTTGAGTCGGGACACAGGGGCCATTATCTATATCCCCTCATTGAGGAATATATGGAGTGAGGGGTCATGAAAATATGATCCATAGACACATTTAATTATTTACTGGTTATATATCCAATTTATATAACATATTTGGTAAGGATTCAATTTTTTTCATAAATCATGGGTTTATATTGTAAATTCATGACATGTTCGCTTACATAAAAAATGGGATGACTAAGATTAAAAATTAACTGACTGACTAATTTACATTTTATTATATCATTTATGTTTTAAATAATTTTTCCACAAAATTCATTCTCATGGATTTTGTTTTTCAAACAATTTACATTATATACCAGGATTTGTGATATAATGTACTTATACATCAATTTCCCCATAGCAGCCTCCAACATAATCTCCCATATGGTTTATAATTCAAATTATACACAATGTGAACCCTCTATAGCCTTTGGAAAATATTTACAGGGACTCTATTATTTCAAAAAAAATACATCCCGTAATATTTTATCATTTTCATTGACAAATTATTTCTATCATTATCAGGCTTGAAACAGAATGACAAAAAGGGGATCAAAACAAGTATTAAAAAGTACAAGAAACAAAGAAAATATATGTTACAATATCATCATAATAAAAACATTATTTTACTAAAATTCAGTCAATACCATAGAAACTTATAATGGGAAGAACATTATTTACTTAAGAATAATTACCACTTCCACACCTCATAGTTATCCATATACAATTATAGAGTACATGGAAAAAGGGATTTTTTATGAGTCTAAACATCTATTTGAGATCCATATTCTGAAATTTTTTCTTGTCCAAATTTGTGGTGGGTTTACAATCGACATCCTCCCACTCAATTAGATTTGAATGGTCATGTTGAAACATCCTCTTCGTGAAAAAATGAAACACATTTTCCATCAATGTCAGAAAGATGGTATGTATAACTAATATTCCACCTTTACAAAATTCGCTACAATAATAATGCAACCAAAATATTTGGTTAAATGTTACCATTATTACCCAAATGATTATGTCACAAGATACATAAAACTCATAGAAGAATCACATATTCAGCATCAAACTCTAGATAAATTTTATTCTTGTCCATGTATGATTTAAGATTACTTTGTGATGAGATTAATCTCTAATAGATGAATTACACATTTTCGGTTGTCTTCTGAAAAATACTCATCCCAAAAAAAGTACCACTCTTATAACTCTGGGCATCATGATGGTGATCAACCAGACTACCATAAAAAACAAAAAATTGGAACTTTCTAATCGAGGCAAGTTAACTATTATTATATCTAAACACAATTACTGGTGAATAATTTTCTAAAGAACCACCAATGTTAAGAAGACATGCCTAGATAATATCTTGGAGAACCTGTATTTCCAACTCTATTTATCCATTCATTTTTGGATTATAAATCATGATAAATTTATCTGATAACCCAAAACATCATTAAATAATTTCCAAACATGTTTGTGAAATAATGTTTCCTATACGAAAATTAACAAAGAGGGAACCCCAAGAACCCTCAAAACCACCCAGTCATATAAGTCCCTTGGAACGCCTTCTTTTTTTGTCTCATGGATGGGAAACAAATGTTTAATTTTGATATTCTATCAATGATCACACAAATAAAATCCATATTCTAGGATTCTAAGGTAAACAATTGATGAAGTCCATGGGATTCTCATCACACTTCAATAAAAGAATGAGTAATGGATACAACAAACCATAAAGTCTCCAGTTTCCCACCTAAATTCTCTTACATGAAATACATAATGATACTAAATATCCAATCATTTTTTACATCCACAAAAACCAATATCTATTACTAAATTTTTGATACATATTTGGATTTTTAGTGTTCACAATCCATAAATAATTTTTTCAACTATCCAAAAAATCCTCCCTCATTGAAATAGTGGTGACAAACTTGCTTTGGAAAAAAATGAGAAATCAGGAGACCAAGACAACTCACTGAAGGTATCCTAACCATTTAATATTTTATTTGAATCATATAAATTTAATGACATTTATTTTATCAAGAAGATCCCACTCATAAAATTATTATTCATCCCATATCAAAGAAATTTACAGCATAAAACCATCTTTTTTCTCTCCCAAAAACATTTAAAAAAATACACATCATAGTCCACTCTTCAACCAATATCATCATAATATTGGTCAATAATTTCATTCTTAGTTCATTAGTGACCAAATTAACTTAACCAACAGTATAAAAATAATAAAATATGATGTATGTATTTAATTGACATATTCTCTATATCATTAGTTATTATACATCTATGTAAACATATAATTTAGTATTTTCTAAATATAATATCTCATAATGTCCACCCAGGGAGGTTGTGATGTCATGTTTTATGTGAAGTCATAACTAATTCAATCTCATGATCATGGGTATTTTAGATATTCTCAAATATTAATTATTATAGAGAGTCATGGGGCACCACCTTTTTTCCTTACCTCATGAAACACACAAATCCCATAAAAACAATTATATAAAATATCATATTGCGAAAATGATTCTAGAGGAATAAAAATTGGAATCAAATTACACGTCTCCATCACTCACTCAAAATATCTACAAAACATTTCATCATACTCAAACTTTATAGCCTTATAAGATAAAGCTTTCATCTGATATGTATGATTATAAATGTCTTGAAAACCCCATATATAATAATCATATAACACAAAGAAGCTTTGAATATCAAACACATTTCTAGGATACTACCAAGAGATAAAATTATTTATATTTTCACGATCCCCTGAGATGAACCACTAAGATATTACCTGAATCATAAACATAACTTTATTAATTCAAAATTCAATCCTTGTAAAATTTCCAAAAATGTGTTACCTCATGGTAACTAGAATAATATAAAATTGGTATGTGTTAAAGTACTCTAACATGTTGTACACTAAAATATCATCAAAAAACAACTATAATACATTCCTAAAATTAATGATTGATATGTTTTCTAAATAGTATAAATAAGTCATGATCATTAGTGATACCTAATGGCACAACTAGAATCAAAATATTCCCATATCATATCTTAAATGCATTGTTATGTATAACTTATTCTTGAAAACTAAACTAGTAGTTCCATGACTTAAAGGAAACCATTTAAAATCAATAACCACATCTAACCTAAAATTGAGATCATCAATCTAGATAAAGTTATAACTTTTTGTTATAATCACATGGTTTAAATTTCAATAATACCTGCAATGTATAAGGCTCCCATATGACTTCTCTAAAAGAGGATAGGAGTAGCACATGATGACATGTTATGATAAATAAATCCCTTACCCTTGAGCTACATAAGAAGAACCATAAGTTTAACTAACATAGTATGCACTATATGATAATAATTCATAGAAATGAGAATCATATCAGATAGAATTTCAGTGGTAAACCAAACTATTCTATAGAGTGGTAAACTATAAAAAACATATGTAAAGACCTTGGGTATTCTTGCAGAACCATAAAAAGTGTAGTTATCAAACATTGATCAAAACATTAAGGGAAATACTACCGAATGGACATTATATCAAGTTAAAATATTAAATAACATGACCCACTAACCTAGTCCTAGAATCCGACTCATACTAAATGATATGAGTGACTTGATATGAACATTGAAACAATATGAAATAATGATAAAAGTATACCTGGTCCCTAATAATGATTATCCAATCAATGGAAATAATCCGGTAAAATATATTAGGATTAAGAACCAAGATTTCCCATTCCACCATAATGATTTCAATTTTCCATCGACATGTTGGACACTTAAAGCATTGTTCATACCACATTATGAAATTTTTGTTAATATCCAAAAAATATATATAATCTCCAAATGTTAGAACAACATTTAAAATAAATGTAATGATATAAAATAATTAGTAGAACATATATCCAACAAATCTAAGACCATAGAATATGAAATAAACAAGATAATTCTTATAATAGTTTTATCTAATTCATATTCCACTTGTGAATACTGAACATCATTATCGTGTTCGATCTGAGGTCATCCCTGAGAATTCATATCCATATTACAATCAACCTTATCATGTTCCAAATACAAAACACCCATGTTTACTTTACTAAAAACCTACCAACCATTAGAGAAAGAGGATCCAACATTACTTCTATTTGACATCAGTCATAAAAAATTCCTCAGATTTCTATATTGTCTGCAATTATTAATATTCAAGGTATTAGCTATATATTTATCCTTGGTATGACCAAAAATTTCAAAATGACAAGATAAAAACTATTACTATCCTAAACAATTTCTTAAAACTGGTCCTGGGGAAAATTTTATCCATTGATCATCATTTTCAAGAAATAATACAAACCTTGGTTTTGAATGGCACCAATTAAATCACCACCCAAACCTATTTTCATAGATATTTTTCCTCTTCAAATCCACATTGTTTACTACCTCTTAAAATTCAAGAATACACATGAGAAATTTAATCTACTGAATATCATCCATTATATCTATAAAAAAACGTTCATCCTTCATTTGTTCATTGGTAAAAATCCCTTGTGCAATGTGAAACAACTGAAAAATCATATCGAATCATCTATAATGGTATAGACCCCCTACTCTATGATTTAAAACATGTAGTTTTTTTTCGCATATAACATATACATATAAAATTATTGGCTGAATATTTTCTTGAAATAATCCTAGTTATAATCCTCATACACCTTAGCCTACACATAAAGTTCCACCATCTCCTTCATGACCCCTCTATCATATATGAAGAGGAACCCACCTAAAAGGTCCTTAGAGGATTGTAAATTTTGAGGAGCCTCTCAATATTATAAAGATTCACATTTGATTCCATGGTTCCTTTGTCTCCACATGAGATTCTTGAAATCGTATTAAAAAATATTAATCAATGGTCTACTACTCCTCATGGGTTCCCGTTGTGTGCTTGATCTCAAATATGAACAGTTCAGTTTACAAATTCATCCAAATAAGGTTCTACTAGAGTATTCAACTATGGAAAATTTCTCATCACTTCCTATCTCAAATTTATAATATATTCTATTAGAGTCATTTTCTATTATACACAACATAATGAAAAATAAAATTAAGTGAAATTTTAAAATTCGTTACACTGACATCACGTATACATATAAATGCTTATAAATAACATGAATATAAAGATGTTATGGATTTTTTGAAATAAATACTGAAAAAGTAACAATCATTCCATTTAAACAAACCTGATATCTGGTAAATTAAAATAATATCAATCACCAAATAAAAATCCTTGATTTTTTTTTAACATTCATCGTAACATTGGTTATGTCCTAGAAGTGAGTTATCCAATACCATTTCCACACTTAATATCTAAATAATAACATTCTAAAAAATATTCTAACATGAAACCGAACAACATGAAGGTAGTTTCACTAAAACTTATGTTGTAAAATTGATTTAATTCCAATTTTCAATTAAAAAACATGGGAAAACTAGCCTAGCCACCCATGGTGATTGTCCACATGGTGAAGTAAAACAATGTGGAATCAAAATTTCACATAATAATCCTCAATAATGAAAACTAATAGGGTGGAAAATGAATTCAATAAAAAAATGACCATGAGACATACAAATTCAACCCAAATAGTCCAAACCATAATGATAAAACAAGAAATGTCCAAAACATTCATTGTGTGGCCAACTGTCGACACTTAACCAACCCTCTATTCATTCAATTCCTAACGGCCATTAAAAACCATTCTATGAAGATGAAGATAACAATAAAAATTTTCATTTACTAAAAAATAATTATCTTTTTCCAATATGGGTATATCTGTTGTTAAAAGTGCATTTTCAATTTGTAAAACGTTTTAGAAACAAAAAATGTCATGTCACTAAACTGTCAGCAAGAACTATGTCTTTAAATTTCATTATGATAGATAAAATAGCTCTATTTTTATTATAATAATACCAACAAATAATATATATGTTGTTAAATGTCTTTTTCAATAGATTTTTATGAAAAATATATCTATTGGTAATAATATTACCAATATATATATATTATATTTTAATTTACATTAAAATAAAATTTAAAAATTTTATTTATATTAAAATATAATATTATATTTATTAATTTATCATAAATAATATAATTTTCTTAATTATCAAGCAGAATACGACTTTAACAGATGTTCAAACATATGAAAAATTTTATTAATAATATAATTTAATACAAACTAAATCAGTACATATTTTATTTAGATTTATAAGTCTATAAGAACAAAAAACAGAAAACCCAATATCTATCTATTCAAATACTGTCACCGCACATCCGCCACCCATGTCATCTCTTTATTGAAATCCTCCGAGATGAGTCATCACATGACTAAAAATATCCAAAACCCATTATGTTAGATGAATAGTTACATTAGCCAAAGATCATTCATCTCCACTAAGTAGGACACTGGATGAAACAAACCAAGTCAACACTAGTACCATTGAGTAAACTGAAGTCGATGTTATGTCACATTATTCAGCTCTATGATCTACACCACACACAATAAAAAATCATTCCCTCAAGTCGGAGAAAAATATATGTAGGAATTGAAACCAAAAATAATAATAATGTATAAAAAATTGAAAGCCATTGATTTATGAAATTGGGAGGCACAAAAAAGATACATAAAAAACTATACCTCTGATAAAAAGTGTATCTTTTTTCCTCCTGATTGAGTCAACATTACATTTATCAAAAATGAATCTATAATGTTCAAAGACAACAGTTGATAAATGAATCTACGAACAATATTTCATGTTATAATTACAACTCATGAGAAAACCCATCATGCATAGAATCATCATTCAAAAAATTCTATTTACCATAGAGATCACATTAAATCAGCTTGTAATGGTGCTTTAAAAGTATACAGGATGGTATTTCAGTGTACATGGTTTAGAAAATTAATTTTCAATCTGATTTTCAACATACAAACCATTAAAAATACATGTCAAAAAAACACCATCACTTCATTAAACTGAATAACCACCATGTTTTAAAAGAAACCAACTAGTGTTGTAAAAACCAAGTTGTGTAGATATAGTGCAATGATTATTTTAATTAATATATTATACAATTACATGCAACCATCACTATAATTGGTGTTCTAATTAGTAAAAAATGTGATGCTTGATTCAAATTTATAAAAAATGAAGAAAGTATTACCCTACAAGGAGTGGGTGATATCCAATAGGCAATGATAAACCGTCTATCCTTCTATTCATTAGATGCACTCAACATGATTTTTCTCATTTGAGTACCTACCAAAGAAACAAAATCAATATCAAATTCAATAATTTTAGGTCAAGAAGTAGAAAACCATGTAGGATGTGAGAAAGTAAAGTCATTATCCCTATTGAAATCTCATTAAATCAAGTACTTTGGTGGCTGATAACCCTTATGAATTCTTATACTCCTCCATCACCAATGAAACTTATTTATATGAAATAAAAGATGACGGTACTAATTCATATCATGGTGAAAAAATGGAATCATGATTTCATCTTCATGTAATCATTGATTGGAATATATTGGAATATTTTGAAAGAATCAATCACATATATGTTTTTCTACATTTACATGCAGGTTTCGAGAGAATATATAGGATATATTTTGATAAAAATGATAAATAGATAGCATTGAAGGCATTCTGGCATCTATTGTTGGTGCTGAGAAAAGTGAAAAGGTTCATGAGATTGTGATTGTTTCAAATTCTTCAGTAATTGAGTATGATTGGAGGGATCAAAAATGGGATGGCATTAGGGAAACAATCACCTTACATTCATTTAGAAACCCTAAAAATTCAAAGGGATGTCATCACAAATTTTAATATACAAATATTTCACATGAATACTTTTTTGTAGGATTATATTTTAATGATAATATTTGGTTCTTCAGATCTTATTTTCTTTAAAAATATTTATACAAAATCATTCAATACATTAGCTATGTTTGGAAGTTTGTTCATACATGTGTTTAATGTGTTTGTGAACATGTAACACCAAATAATATTAACATCACCAGATGAATTCACTCATAAATTTTTATTTTGTATAATAAGTCATAACACCAACCATCCAATGTGAATATACATATAAATTAATGAAATCAAGTGGAAACAAAAATAAAGCATGAAAATACCAAAAACCTCGATGCATGACGACCTCATCTAAGAATTCCATGTTCCATAAGAATCCCTTATTTTCAATAATCCAATAAGAAACATCTGGAAATATAGCTATAGAAGGATCATAATAAAAATAGATATGAATGTAAATATATTGAATGAAAGTGCACTTTTTAAGGGGGTGTCCTAAAAAATCTAGAGGAGAGTGCTCAAATGAAAAGAAATAGACACTATTGTAAATTTACATTACATAAATTGAATAAAACAGGCTTGAAACCCCATCCTGAAATATTAGTAAATGCTATCACATAACCCTAAAAAACAGAAACAAAAAAAAGTATCTTGATTAGAACCATTCATTTGACACAAACATATATGTATATTTATGTCTAGTTAATTTTTAATATAACATCACACCATTGTTTTAAATTTTTCAATATTATTGTTAAAAATTATGCACATTTAACAATCTAAAATTTATATTGTCTTCGCACTTATAACAACATACACATTATATTTCAATAAAATTTTTAATAAAATATTACTCATTTTGTCTCAATTTTATATCATTTTATATCATTTTATAACAAGCATCAATAAAAATAATATTTATGATAATGAGCAGTTCATGAAATTAAAAAAGAAACAAGACAAAAAAGCGTCATTCGAATTCATAATTTATGAATATATCTACTTTAATAATAATATATTTACATATCTTGTAAACAATTAATGAAAAAAATTAGACATTCATTTAATAAACCACTATACTATTATATAGTTTTTAATTCCCCTAAACATGAATGTTGAAAATATGTTTCCATTGTAGAGGACCACTTTTATATTTTCATCTTCAATTTAGCACACAATTACAATTTGGACTACATGTTATATTGAAAAATCATACAACCCTGAAAGTTTCAACAAATGGAATGAAAAATGATTCCCATGTTATTGTAGTTAAAAAATCACTTAATGTAGATAAAAAAAACTTGTCATTTGGCTCAAAAACATGTCCCCACATTGATACGGAATTCAATTCATCAACATAAAATAGAGAAATCTCATGTTTCACTGTAAGAAATTGAATAAACATGAAGACGCACAAGAAATCATAACAAAACCAAAGAAAATGAACAAACATGAAGAAAACATTTTTTTTCAATGCAAGGGGCCTGAGGAATTACCATGGTGCCTGAACAATAAGGGTGGGTTCGTTTAAGAGTATCCATGAACTGTTTTAAGAACATCAAGATGAAGTAGTTGATGTCTAGTGGGCTGAGATTTGTGGCCCATAAATCAAATATCTAGATCATATAGGCTTTGTTGTTGGATTGGTACCATATAAAGATTTCCATGGTGGTGTCGAGTATTTAGAGTGGATGGTGAACCTTCATGAAGAAGGATGAAAGCAGTAGAAGGAAAATAATTAAAAGCCATGTCTTATGAAAGTGAATGAAATTAGAAAACTAAAACAAATTCCACATAACACATTTCTGGAATGTTGATTGTGCAATCTAAGTAGAAGTCATGATCTGTGTTCAATGTTATTGGAGCAGTAAGAGACCCATATGGGACAGTTTTTTCAATCTAGGTGGCACACTATGAAACCTAGATGGGAAAGAGGTGAGGGGAAAGATTGCACAAATTTCACATGTTCTAGATTTGATATATTTCATATTTCACACACAATACATATATTCCACATTTCACACAAAATACATAGATTCCAAATTTCATACTATAAGAAACTCATCTGGCTTCAACTTTGAAACCAACCTAGCTTCTACTTAGATTTCACACATGGATGGAGCATCAATGTATGTGTGTGATTACACAAAAATAAATTCTATATATCAAACCATGGAATGAGAAAAGGATAAGGAGAGTAAGATATTATTGAGAACATTAAAATAATGATGAGGTGTCAGTATATTACTTTTAACATGCGGTCAGTGATTCTCCACATGCTCCATAAACAACATCTGATTAGGAAACATTTCTTGAAAATTCATGTTAATCCTTATCAATGCATCAATTCAATACTACAAGCCATTGTCAACATCATCGCTAATATTATACCATATCCACAAATTGTATATGAATCTAAAAGTTAAACCAAAAGTAAAAACATAATCACACTTGTACTATTATTACCATCACCGGACACAATGAAAACAGTATTAATAAATCCATCATTTTTGGCATGTTAAGTCATTTATATTTCACATTTTTTGGTAAATTTGAAATTGAATTCAATGTGATATTCTCTTTTTAATGTTTTTGGTGTGTCCATGCAAGGATTCCTTTAAATAGAAATTATTTCCAAGCTAGTAAACAATGGATGATAAAGTTATTCTACAGAATTTCTGGCTGAACATGTCTTGTGTATGGGTTTTAATCACCCTAACACTGAAGGGGATCAGTTACAAGTACAAAGAAATGAAATTGGATAACAAAATCTATAATCAACAACAGATGAACCACTTTCATAAGAAGATCTAAGGCCTCAACCTTAATGGATAGAAAGTCTATGAATCCCTCTTCATTATCTAGTAGATCGATGAGGTCTGGCATGAAATCACTCAATTGTTTCCCTTCAATACTTACAATTAATTACAGACTAAGATCTAGGTTTATTATGCTGATCAGAATATATACATGATGGGGAGGAAGATATTGATGAGAATAGGAATGTAGCAGGAGAGGGAAAATTATCAGTATATTGAATATTATTAAAAGGATAAAGAGATGATGCTATATTCAATATTCAATAACATCAAATTAAAAATGGTCAAAATGAATCTCAATAAAAGTACATTTTCTAAGGTTTGTGATAAAATAATGAAATTAATATAGTTCACGGGATAAATTCTATATGTTGAACAAACCACAATGGAACCCTGTGTTACTTATCTCGTCCATGTATCAGAATTATAATGAATGACATGAATATTAATGTGCACCAGTAAATATATTCAAAACTTATAGTCATATCAATTAAGAAATAGTGGTGGAGATTAAATGAAATAAAAATTAGGGCATACCTTGAGTCAGGATAGCCAGGTGGGGACGGTCGGAGATGGTGGTGGTTGAGTGGGGAAGATCAAGGATGGAAGGGGTCGAGTGGGGAAGGTCGGGGAGGATGGGGTCATCCGGTGAGGATAGTACAATAGCTGTTGAAAGACATCATTGGGTGAGGAGGGTCATGGTGTAGGAGGCTGATGGAATTGGTGGAGGGTCTTGGAGGAGGTGGAGGGAGTTGAAAAAAAGTGGGTGAGAACCTAACATAAACATTCCTAATTCAAGAATACCCCCCTCAAAAAGAAATTTCAAAATTCCAATTTCATTTTTCAAATTTCAATTTGAAATCCATCATCATTGGGGCCACCTACTGCCTCACCTCGGGCACTCTAACACCATCTGTACCCATCTCCACAACATCTTACAAGAGATACCATCCATCAGAATCAATCTCATTCCTAGAAAATCAAAACAAATAAGAACATAAAATCATAATAACAATTTCGATGCCAATTCATCACGATTATCAAGCCCTTTGGGAGCCCTGAGATTGAGATGAATCCAACACAGAGTAATTCATCCTAGAACACCATCAACTACTCAAAATTCACATCCCAAAACATCTTCAAAACCACTATGCAAATCCTTCTGTAAGAAGTTTGGTGGAATCTAGGAGTCTGGGTAGTGTAACGATTAGCCAGAGGCCTCAACACCAAAATAGGACCACCATAACCTACCTTCTGAGACATCACTAGGTAAATAACAGCATGAAAACAAAAAACGTCTTAGAAGAACACTAAATAGAACCATCCAAGTCCACGAACACTAGGAAACCATCAAATAAGAAGACAACAGAAGATCGAAAAAACATTGGGAGACATCAATCAATACCATAGGACCATTGGGAGGTCAAATAACTCTAGATCTAGATAGTGAACACAACACTAAAGAGACCCCAACCATCAAAGAAAAAAACCAATAGAACTAGAAATAATCATCGCCACCCATGGATCGTGGCTAATCGAATACTACCTCGAGGTGCCACCACCTGTGATAACCACATCCCTCTGAAGTCTTCAATACCACCACATAGCTTCAATTAGGATTCCACAACAGCGGGTTACCAATGAAGTACCAAAAAATCCGAAACAAGACCATCACTGACCAGCGAAGCAGGGATAAAATCACTAGTACTAAAAATAGGGGAGGAAACCAGGAGGTAAGATATCATAGTGAGGAGCCTCTAAAGAATGAAGGGGCCTCAGCAGAAAAACCCTAGTAGATAAGAGGCAGCATCGGAATTAGTAGAGGCATGGGCGTCATCTGTGTTAGTGTAGGAAGAGGTGGAGTGGGTATGAATGGAGGCGGCGTGAGTGAAGGTGTCAGCATGATCGAAGGCGTCGGCATGAGTAAAGACATTTTCATTAGAAGAGGTAGAGGCAGCGCTGTGCATCACCAGAGGAAGAGAAAGTAGGTCTGGGGTATGCGATGGTGTGGGAATTAGGTTTGGGATTCGATTTTTAAAAGTAAATAAAATAAATAAAATATCAATTTTCATTCAGTTTTTTAAATTAATGATATAATAAATAAATATATGAATGGAATAATTTTTTTTAACAATATGAAAATTTTCTTTTAATTTATAATAAACCTTCAATACATGAATATAAATTATTATTACCAAATATTAATCAATTAGTTGTTATTCTTTTTATATATTAAATATAAATTATTAATTGTTTCAATTTATTTTGAATATTTTTTATGTTTATTATGTTTAAATATGAATATTATATTAAAATGTTGAGAATATAAAATATATATGAAAATATATCAAATATTTTAATGATATTAATTTAATAAAAATTATTTAAAGAATTATAAAATGAAGAAAATTAACAAATATAAACACTATTTATATTTAGGGAAAATTAGAAAATAAAATAAGATAATGATATATTATTATCAAGACCAAAAAAATTGAGATTATATTTGGTCGTAAAAATAGTAATATTAAAAAAATTAGGTTCACTTAATCTCTTAGTGATAAATTTCTTGTTATTATAAAATGGTTAATTGTAACAATTGTTATTGATGATAAAATAATTTTTGGTAATAGTTATAATTACTACAAAATTCACCTGATTATAAAAAAATGGTGGGATTAGTATGATAAAGTGATAGATTTAAATAATAGTAAAATAATTTTTGGTATTGAACAATCAATATCAAAAGATTTATATATTGGTAAAGATAAGTGTTTGTATTGAAATTTAATAACAATAAAACTTAATATCTATTGGAAATACTCATTTTTTCCAACAGATATATTATCTGTCAATAATGTTTTGTTTCTATAAGCAATCTTTTTTGTAGTGATGATATATATTTCAATTCACTTTACATGAGTCCTAAAAAACTATATCTATAACTTACTAATGATAAAATTTGGGTGTGATCATAAATCCTAGAAGGATAAAAACAAAGAATATATTTTATTTATATTAACTATAATTCTTTTATTATGACATTAAAAAATCCTATCTATAGATAATTTTCATTATGTAAAAGTGTTTTTAAAAATAATCATTTGGTATTCATAATAGAATACCATATTCTCAAAATCATGATATGTTTTATGTATTATTTAAACCTGGTATGAAAAAATTAATACACTATATGATAAACATGTCACCAAATAATAGTGAAATATAAAATCTTGTGATAAAAAATAAAAAAAGAAAAAATTCCAATTTTGGATCCATTTGATAGATATATATGATAGACGTAAAATAGAAACCACAATTAAGTCATAAGGGGGACCAAAAAATATAACATGTAGTTTATTTAATATTTAAAATGTTATATAAACCCTATAAGGGAATCACATACACAATGAGTAAAAATTATATTCATAACACCCCTAAGGATACCAAATGTGTTCTATTTTTCAAAATACTTTTGAAAAACCATGATCATGGTTAATATAACATTTATTAACAAAATACTTCCATAATTTAGTTCTTAAAGTCCAATTTCATTAAAATTCAATAATTTATTGAATTTAATCCTATACTTCATGTGAGAAAATCTATTTTTAAATAAAACTCATTTAATTACATGAAATTCAGTCAATAATTCAACTATAATGTAGAGTCATGCATTTTTATTCAATAATCCAAAGTATATGATAGAAACGAATATCAATTCCTGAAATAAATCCTTGTATAGAGACACCTACATAAAGAATGTAGGGAAACTATACACTATTGACTATATATATTAGAAATAAGAAAATAGTCCTCTAAAAGAAAAGACATTTTGGAGAACTGCATATGATCATTTAAAAACAACAATAATCCCAATTGGATTCATGAAAATAGATAATTTATTATACATAATAAATATTAACAATGTAGAAGGAAGACTTTATATCAGGGAGAAGAAATGAAACCTCCAAAAGAATAATAATCCAAATATAGATATATGTATTGAGGAAGATCACCCAAAATGTCCCTAATTCACCCAAGGGTTTAAGGATAAAGTATTCTTGTTGAATGAGGAAGGGTTGAGGCATGAAATATTATTGAAATCATTGGTCATGGTGAATATATGTATCAAATCATGGGTTTATGGCCACAATGATTCACATTACACATCCACAAAAAGTTATCTACTTGAGTAATGAACACTTCATGTAATTATTTTATGGTCTAAGTTAGTATCTAATTTTTTAAATCATTTTTCATCATAAAAAATTATCATTTCATGTGTCCAAAAAAATTAAATCTTAATACATGAATTATGGTGTATATTCCTTCTATCGCTATTTCCTAGAAGAATCCCCTTCCAAGATAACCCATAATGATCCCAATTCAACCAAAACCACATGTTCACCCACTAAATCCATTAACACATATATATCAATTGTAGCATAAATCCAACCAACATATATCCACACACAGTAGTTATGTTTCCTAAAAAATGTATCTCAGTTTTAAAAGGACCAGAATGCACCCAATTAAAAAGGGGATTAAAAAATCTCCATGAAGTACTTTTAATATGGTAGTTGATTGTTACATGTCACTATAAAGAATCAGTAACTTTATTAAAAGTTTTATCAATGATTTTGATCTCCCACCACATCATAGTAAAAAATCATCTCCCTGCCATAGGTATGATGTATCTAGAATATATGATATATAATTACTATTATTCAAAAAGTATCTCCAGGTTATCATCATATTTGAAAACATTTTTAATCAGTTGATATGATAAATAATATATGTACATTACCATATAAATAGTGCATGAAATGTATAAAAACTATTATGGTATGAATATATGATAAATCACACTCTGTACAGATGATATGGTAACCAAAAAGTACAAATCATATAGTTTCAATTCCACCCACATTTTGAACAGTCCCACTTACAAATGAGACAACATTAATTCCATTAACCTATTTTTTTTTATATGATAAAATAATTCGTCTTGTTAGTAATGTATTTAGTCATTTTTCTTACCATTTCATTTTATATAACTAATATATTATCTAACACATAAATGCTTTGGGTAAAACCCATTGAGATTTCATATCTATGAGTATATAATTTTTTCACCTATTATAAAACTGAAATCGTCGGTACTACATCTATATGAAACATATCATAATGATAACCCATTACATTAGAAATATCATTTAAATAAATGAAAAAATATATTTAATACTTATTATTATGTAACATCTAAAGCTAAAATATACTTAGTGTTTTTAGATATGAAGACCTCATACTTATAAGAATTATTATTCCATAATTCCATAGACTAACAATGATATTGAATAAATTATCTCCAAGAACTCTATATATTTCTATTTACAACTAGTGTTCATATATCTCAATGTACAATGAAAATATCATTTGTATTATCTCATGTGCAATTGGATAATCATTAATACATAAAATAATGTTCTTGAGGATTTATTTGTTATTTTCCTATAATAAATATTTTATAACATATGTCGTACCTATTATATGATAGGAGATATGTGACAGATCCATTTCTGATGAATATACAATTCTAATCACCATTTTAGTCTCCTTCAATGACACATACATGCCATTATTTATAGATTTATAAATTATAAAATTTTAAAAAATGCCCTCTCAAGTTATTCATATATGTATTTTTAATACCTTGTCTATATATGTATATTATTCTAGTAATATAAAAATATATATCTAAAAAATAAATATTTTCCCCTGTAAATTATGTTTCAACATCATGTCAACAATGGATTTATCCTATTAATCAATGTCTATCTAACAATATGACTAATAACTATTTCCATATATTATCTAAATAATTTACTTCAACAACTATATTACCCCCTCTAATCTCCTAAAAAATATGGAATTTTTTTCAATTAAAATATTTTATGATCACGATGAAAAAATACCTCCATATTTCATTGTATACAAATTTTTTTCCTTATTATAATTTTATAGTGTCACTAGTCCTTACTAACCATTCCATGTAAAAACCTTCCATGAATGATGGCCTTGAAATACAACTCCAAATATAATGAACATATAAAATATTTATGGTAAGTAGAATTATAATAGATTTTGCATTGAATACTTGTTATAACTAGTCCAACCATTTTCATACTGAAATTATACAAATAATTTATAATTTATCTTGAATAACCACCAATTAATTAATATCATTTAGAGAAACCTCGAAAATACTATACTAATATTGGTAAATATAATCCATTTTTCATAATACATATATTAATTTTCTATCCTAGATTATTTTTATATACTACCTACATACATAATAAAAATTCATTATTTATATTGTATAATATATATACATAATATTTTAACATTAATATTATCTCACATGGAAATTCTCATTCCTATACAACAATTTTACCTAGAACATTAACCATACACTCTAACTTGTGAAAAATCATCCTAGACAACCTACTTGTGAATATCATGCATTGACATTATCCAATCGAGTCATGAACACACTTTATCTAATAGATATGTGCACACACTCATATAAATAATGATTTCCACTTGTATATAAATTTTATATCTCTAGGATTCAGGTTATATCTTATATAAATATTGGGATAATTACATAGTTGTAAATTTTATTTTTTTCAACAAATTTTTTTGTATTGATTTTTCCTTGAAATTTAAATTATATATAAACCCATGTTTTGTGACATATTTAATTTATATCAATCTATATGTTCTTGGGTATCAATATCCCATTATTTATTAAATATGGTTATTGTTTAACAACACTATTTTTTATTTTTATTTCGAAATGATAATGGAATACTATTCGAGACATATGAATCTCACAATTGATCAACCTTCTAAATTCATCATGTCTTTGATGAGAATAAGGAAATGTGAGTTCTGAATACATCCACATAAAAAATTTATCAAAATTATATACATGTAAGAATTATCAGAAATAATTATATTATTAATATTAGGGTTTTTAAATGTATAGGGAAATTGGAGTTTAGGAACAAATCAACACAAAATTTCCATGATTAGATGAATGATAATTTAAGATATAATTCAGCTCGCTGGCTTGAATTAACTCATAAAAAGTAATAATACATGTTCTTTATATATGTTCTTGATACATTAATTTCTCAAAGGAATATATTAAATTAACAATGGTCACCTCTATAATTTTGTTATTATAGTTAATGCATTCAAGAAAATCTATCTCTACAATCATTGTGACTAACGATTATTTCTAAAGGGAAATATATTTCTAAAACAAGGTAATTATATATCTGGATTATACATAATATTTTTCTCCTCAAATATTATAAACACTGCACTGATTATGTTCCTAAAAATATCATTACGTATTAAATGCAATGAATAATCTTTCAATTACGTGTAATTACCAAATTTTAATGTTTTAAATTAAAATTTTATTTTTGATTATCAATGTTTTACAGAAATATTACATGTGTTTAATGTCCCACAAAAAAAATATTCATTTCATCGAGAAACAACATCTCTTTTTTCTAATAGACACATGAGATAAATTTTTGGTAATATAATTAATGAAATAATAGTTCTACTAGAATAATTTATCATGGACTAAAAAATTCACGTTTTTGTCAGTTTTGACAATGGAATAACCCTTCCTTGGTTACTACGAGAATTTACCTTTATTATTACAATTTTCTGGAAATTATTTTATTTTTATATTTCAATATAAATAGGTGGTAAAAATTGAATCTAAAAACACTATAGTTAAATAGAATGGTTAAAAATGATGATGAATATTCTTGAAGTAAAATCATCATCTTGAATCTTATTTGGGTAATTAAAATTAATTTTTTTTGAAATTTCTTACAATCTACATATTAAGTATCATATTTTATGGATATCTCTATTTAATTTTTGTTTATTAGAATGAAATTGTAAAATATACTTTTAATTGTGAATGGTTATGACTTTTTCATCCATGTCGTCATGGTTTTTCATCAGAAAAACTAATTATTTAACGTTATTTACCTTATTTTTAACTATAATATCCTTAAAATATATTTGTGTTTTATTTATACAATTTTTTTTTAAAATAAATAATAAAATTTTTAACTATAGGATAATAATGAAATATTTATATAATATCTTTTATTTATTGCATTACATTTCCATGAAAAATTATCAGAGATAATAAAACATGTGTGAAAATTTATGTTCTAAAATTTGATTCACAACCCATTAATTATTTATGATATCATTATGATATAAAAATTAAATAAATCATTAATGTGTCTCCATTAGGAACCCATTTAACCCTCGCATCATAAGGTGGCTCAACAAGTAGTAGTGACTTTGGTGCATAAATTTCAATTCATATCATTATACATTAGGAAAGAGCCTCTAATACTCTAGGAAATTTCATCCAATTTGGATATAATTATTTTTCATTATTATTATTAGTGGGTAAATTTTACTAAGTTACATTTTTATTAAAATAATAAAACATATGAATATAAAAAAATATCAATTGATTAACATTTATAATAAATTATAAATTTATTAATCTTGAATATCTTACATTATTTTATAAAATACCAGTAGCCCTAAACTACATAATATAGTAACATAAATCCCCCAAGTATTCTAGTATAGTGCATCCTTATAATATTTCATAATAGTTTAATATATTGATATTAAACTACTCATAAAGTTTCAAGGCATGTGCTAGGTTAGCTTCAGAATTATGTCACTACTCATTGATCTATTAAGTGGAGTCTCACTTCCTGTAAAGCATATATTCGGGTTACTATACCCCTTAAACAGAATATTGATCCTAGATATATTTAAATATTTATATTATTTCTATATTAGTCCATTCATCCAAACAAGCTAATTTGGTCACCTCAATATGAAGAGGTATTCTAAACTAGGGATAAAGAGAACCGCATCCTATAGTTTTTTCAAAATCATTTAATAGATATAATTTTTTAATATAATAATTCATTTGGTTGTTTATAATTTTTTTAAATAAATAAATATATTTCCATTAATCATTTTTTATATATTTTATCACAGTGAAAATGTTTCCACGATTTAGATAGAAAAGAACTCAATGAATAAACTCATTTTATCTATAAATTATTGTTTATTATTCTCTGTGATCATGAAGAAAAATTGCACCTAAAAAATTATAAACCATGATAATAGTAAAAACATAATAATATGACAATGATTTGATTATAATGGTATAAAAATTGAGTGGATAATGGATCAACATACACCATACCATTAACCCCTGAGTTACATCACATCTGACATGAGATATAACACCCACAAATCACATGCACTAAACTCATGTTTGTCCTGTTTTCATTCCTCTATACAATCTTTCATTACTATCATCGAAAAAATTATAATTGAACACATACATATTGGAGAGGGTCCGTCTATAATGTGATTACATAAAAAATATATGCATGGATGTTAAGGCCATTAAAAATATAATGAGGTTATGGAAAATGTTAACATCATTGTTTATTATATTATTACTACTTAAATTACATTAAGAAAATTAAATAAAAAAAATAGAACTAATTAATATATTGTTATGTTTAATATTATGATAAGTTTGTGATAATTAAACTTCTGTAATAAAAATAGAATTTAAATTTTATAAAACTCATGGGAAATTTTTATGAATTAAATTAAAGTAATTTTTTTTTTAATTTTGAAAAAACATGTATCAAATTCCAACAAAAAATATTTAATTAAAAATATTTTTAAAAAATAGGAATTTTTGGTCAATGGATTAGGTTTCTTGAAAATTTAAATCCCTTCTCATCCCAATTTGCATCATAACTGTGCTTTTGTTTCGGTGAGATACTCCCACCAGGATTGGGAAGTATATCCATTTTATGTTATGAAGGAGGTGCTACATTTTCATAATCTCATTGGGCGATTGAAGGGGAATATGTGTTTGTGCAATTGTCCCATTTCGGCTATGAGATCCTCATATGGTTTCTAGTTGGTTTATTCGGGGAGCCAAAACACCCAATTTGCATGGTATCTGTGACTCAAGGACCTAATTTCCAATATAAGGTTCTTCTTAGATGATAATTTGGCCAAAAAAATGTGATTCCTCGATTGGTTAAGTGGATGGGTAGTTGGGCTCATCACACCCTTCTGGGGGGAATAATTATATACTCTAGACTCACTTATATAATTATGCAACATTAATATGTTATTCAATCCTTAGTTATTTCCATAAGATTGTGTACACATATTACACCTAGGTTGCAAAATCAATCATGGATATACATGGATCATGAACATTTAAGACAACACTTGTTTAATCCATTTGATAATGCACTCATGATTTTACGATCATCCAATTGGGACAAGAATCTTGTTTTGATTTTGAGGTTGATCCCATTTGATGATAATTCAATGTATAATTGTGAGAGGAATTAAATACCATGTTGTTCATTGACACTTAACTGACACATCACCTTTTAAGTTCATGTTTTGGGGACCTTTCAATGTAGTTTTAGTGTTTTGAGGTTAGGAAGTCTAAGTGGAGCATGCCCAGAAAATATTTCATGCGGGACTGACACAATAGCGTCTCGAAGGTCCCATAAGAGATATGATATTCATGGTGGATATAAATCTACTATGAATATGAATCAAGAAACATTAGGTTTTATTTGGGGGTAGGATTTGGTCCTCATGGAGGCTTCCTACATATCTCGACCCATTATGAATCAAAATACATGTAGCTCAGTTAATTTCATGACATATAAATTAAAGATTCCCATTTAAGGAGGCATGGTTGGGAATTACACCCAAGTGGAGTCCTTTCTAAAAGAAGTGAATTCAGGATTACTCTTAGAGAGGATTCCCATTATGGTGGACATGACTGGCATTAAACATTGTGAATGGTTCCCCTTGGAGATCGGGCGATAGATAAGAATCTTACGTATCCTGGTTTGAGATATAATTAGAGTTTTTTTAGTTCATTATTAGGTTGTGAATTGATTGGGGCATAAGAATGTGATCTGATCATTTGATGTGGTTATGACATATCATTATATGGATGAGATGATGTGGAGCTCAATCCTTGATAAAGGATTTATATGTATCCCATTTTTGTTAGGAATCATAGTTCTCATAGTTCATAAGTGGGTAGTGTGAATGTTGTATCATCATAGACCATTAAGACCACGTGAGTCATGCTCTATTTGAGAATGAAAATGATGTGAAATATTCAACAAAGGCGCATGTTTCCCTCTTCGCTGAGGGATAAGGAGGAGGGTGATAGTGGATGAGGGCATGTCTATGATCCCAACAGGAGAGGGAAATGGAATTTAAATGTGTCAACCTCTCACCAACATTGATATCAAGGATAGTCACATATAGTGAGTTATTTGGACACATCCCAAACAAGGACATAGATGATAGAACGTTCCACCTCTTGTAATAAGGCTATGAGCCTACCTCAGGAGGAGTGTCCTCAAATGAGTTATAGGAAAGGGGGAAATATTTTTCCCCATCAAATGTAAAGTATATATATTCCCTCTAGCTTATCACTATCCCCATTGAATGGAAAATTCACTTATTTCCCATGATCCTTAGAATGAAATGGTTCACATCAGTTTCCCATGTTTAGACTCAAAGGTTACCTTGGAAATGTTTAATTAAGTATATCTAAGGGGTACAAAATATTGTGGGAACTTACTTTTTTGCTTCAACTAATCTATGGTATGTACAATCATTAGGTCATGTTGATTTGCCTGATGGTCTAGTAATCTGGGTTCAGTGGATTTGGATGAGGCTTTTCCGTGATGCTGGTTGACTGGTTAGTGGATGGTCCATTGAGGGATTGATAGGAATGGAAGGAAAAAAAATTAAGCCGAAAGGTCGAAAACCTGAAGACACCCCCATTACGCATACAATTTTCTCATGTAGGATGTGGGATCCCTTACATAGGGTACTTTTATGAGAGTGAAGGGGTCATCTACTTACTGAAGTGGTACATGAACAATGATGTGAACCAGAACATACAATGGTTGTTCATGGTCTCAGGTTCTACCCACTTGGGGTAGTGCTATGCAGCATAAGGTATTGTATGTGTAGAAATATGCCATTAAATTCTCCATACTGAAGAAGGGTCACTACTCTTATGGTTCATGAGATGATAATCTGTGAATGTTCTGTGGTTTTGGCTTTTCCCATTAGTTTCGTATCCAGTTAATTATTATTACATTCCTTACTTTTTATTGTTCACAGCTAGTTTATACTTGCTAGAAACTGTTCACGGTTCGACACTTCTTCAACCATTTTCATTAAAATTCATCCATTCGTAAACTCCAAGTCCTAAAAAATCCCCCTCCTTAATAATTCCTCTTATGGTACCTTTTATAAAATTATATGAATCTAGGTCTATGTGAACGTGACACAGTTTGATAATGACTATGGAGGGATCATCCGACATGCTGATGACTCAGTCAACCGATGTTCGTGGTGTTGGGGTTCATGGTAGTGGAAATCACAGCTTAATCCTATGAATGACGTGGTTCATGGGACGATTACAACACCACCTCGTCAATGAAAATCTCATCCCCATGGGATGGTATGTGGGGAAATACTTCTCGATCGTGCTTTCACCTATGACCCTGATCATAGCACCCGCGATCACAATTTTCATCTCATCCATGGATGGCTTAATTCACGGGCCAATGCTTCATGGGACAGTGTTTCATTGGATATCCATGTACCCCTTGGTTGATGGATACACCTTATATGGACCTTTCCCAGTAACTACTACTCATTCCAATTTGGGTACATTGTCAAAATGGATTTCTTCAATCTTCTCCTCAAATTTTCATCCCAACAATTTTTCAGTAGTTTTTTTAAACAAAGTAGATTTTTTGGGACCCAACAACTTCCCCCATCAAAAGAGGGTCTGGTCATAATGAAGATAAGGATGTTATTATGTAGAAAATGCTCCAAAACTGAACTGGTTTGTGGTAGAATGGTGGACCCTTTGGGGGTACCAAATCTATATATTGGGGACCCTATTTCCTTTGTCTTAGACCTGGTTTCTGGGTAAAAATTTCTCCATAAAGTGCTCTTGGTTTTCCTTAATTCCACATACCAGATCCTTTATCAAATTCTTCCTCTGAGAATGGTAACCTGCATTACGTAAACTCTATATTATTCATAGTTTCCTCATCCTAGAACTTACCTTTGAATTTGTGAACCTAACTGTGGAATTTTAAAAATGAATGTTTGAACTTCCACATAGTAAGATTCTAGGCGGATCACCTCTCCCATGGATATAACGTCAATTCGATGAACCGAACACTACATTTCAAAATCAAACATTAAATCCTTAAGCTATGAATATTGAGTATCCACATATCAAGGCTCAGTATGATTTTTTCCATTTTGTGAACCAATCGACTCACTGGCCATTGCCTCACGGGCCTGCTTCTTGTGGGGTTTTCCACATACTATCTATTTGTAGAGAATACATTTTGTGAACTATTATCGTGTTTTAATATAAATAACCATGTGTTTAGTGGACATCTTTGTTCTTTCTTCCAATGTTTTCCTTTTTTCACATTCATTTTAATTGTACAAAGCCTTTATGTGGTCTTTTTTTAGGGATAAAATTGATATTCATATAATCTCAGAAGAAGTGATCATGGAGAGGCCAGTTATGGTTGAGAATTTCGAAGATAACATTCACTCATACATCATTCCTCAAGAGGATATTCTCAGATACCATGTTTCTCTGGAGATCACGACCTATCCACTATCTATTCTGTTCTCTCTTTACATCTCTGGCCTCCTATAAGATATTTCTTTACCATTGGCCCATCACAGCACACCTATTATTTTCTTTGAGGCATCCAAAGTGCCTGATTAGACCAATATTTTCCTAACATGGGAAATTTTTATTTCATTTATTCATGATAACATGTTCCCAATTGAAATATATTCATGGACACAAAGCAATCATTTTCATCATAACAACTATTTGAGTTCATTCATTCATTAATTCCCATAAATTATCAATATTCCTCCAAAAAATCCCAAATAGTGAGTAGAGCACCAACTGGGACTTTTGATATTGAGGTTGCTTCTCCATTGAGTAGGCCTATCAATTTTTGGTGAATAATATTATTGGAGTCCCCTAACTAGTTGGAAGAAGTAAACATGTATCAGGGGGCTTGGGTTTCCCAATTTTCAATCTACTCACCCGGATAGATGTTGACATATATACTTAGTTGCTGGTGTTCAAGTACCAATACCTTCCACCTATTTCAAGAGGGTGTGCTAATTAGTTTACAAGACAACCATCAAAATGGAGGGCTTCCCATTCTAGGAGAAATGAATGATGAGTTTCTTCAAGAGGCCAATTCTTGGAGGAATGTCAATAAAGTATTTCCTCTAGAATGGAATTTATTAGACATGGAATGAGGATTGATTAATCAACCCCTCCATTCTCATTCTTTTTTTTTCATTTGATGATTGGATCAGGCTATTCTGGCATAAAAATGGTTAGAGGTTGAGGGTTTGCCGTAACTAGACTCACTTTACTCAATAATCACATGAAAACCTAGGTTTACAAAACTCCACACTCAAGGTTGGTTGATACAACACCTTGGGGTAAAAAAATCAGTCATACATACCTCCCAATCAAATATTGGATTTTTTCTTTTCTATCATCTTGAATGGGTGGATCTTCCCCTCCAATGAAGTTTAGACTAGTTTTAGGGAATTCACATTGATGGTGGGATCCACATTGGATGTGGTAAAACCCATTAACATGGAAATTCCATCCCTATCCTAAATATATGAACTGTTAGGGCAGATATAGGAAGGTAAATCCCCACATCGTCTTAGAGGGCCACATCAATTTTTTGGCAGGTTGGAAGAGAATTTATCCTTCTACGAGTATTAGAATACTATGAGGGTTACTCATTTTGACATTATCCCAACACTTCTAAAAATTTCCATCCATTATTCACTGATCATTGAGTGTGGATGATTCATTCAAACTATTGAGTTATGTTTCTATGTTTTCGTTCACACCTTACGTGGTTCCCCAAGGATTTATTCCGGATAACTGAAGGGGATATTTGGAAGAGTATTCATATATAATTTCACTGTAGTATGTAGTTTTTTCTTCTCGTATAGACTAGGTAACCATCATCATATCATATTCTCATTATCGGTTTTCTAGGAAATTTGGATTCTGTTAACAGAACACACCTCCCACTTCGACTCTAGTTAAGAGGGAGTATCATCCCATGATTATTCACCAAATGTGGCTAGCCATGATGCGAGATTATACTAATGTGGAAGTTCCCTTTCTCCCCGTAGTAGCCTCAACGAAACTTTCATCATAGTATGCCCAATTTTGGTATTTTTATACCCTAATAGGGCATTGGGGCAGCTAGTTCGATGGATTTAGAGACCGTTTGTTATTTCTGATCATGTCCTGAACATTCTAGTTGCAATATTGGTTCCAATTAATATGGTGAAAAGTCACTATACCATCTATAATATGTGGTTAGAAGGATATTTACCCCCACAAGCCATCAATATGAAAAGAGACTCATATCCTGTATCGTTGGGAGATGTGGTATTTGGTCCTCCTAATGCTAGTCCATGTGGGACATCACCCGATTTTCATGAAGTCAATGTTAGCCCCCTCTTTTTTTCTTGAAAGTTAAAAAATATTTGGAGAGGTAAATCCCCCTTCTTGTGTTACTAATCTTATGGAGAATCCATCTATTTCAATGTTTCTTCCTCATTGTGTACCTATCACGGTAGATGAGGACAATGATTATGATTCTATTTGAAGGCTTCGAGCTATGATATAGTGATATTGGCATCATATCCTTATACTTTATATGGAAACATCCTTGATAGGTTTTTCCAATGTGGATGACAATATTCAAAAACTTTTTTTGGATCTATGTTTGAGTGTTTTTTATTGTCGACTACTACTTCGTTTTTTCAGAAAACTATTATAGCTCGAGAGGATTTCACTACTTATGAAGGTGGACATGCTCATTTTAACACTTCTCACTACTAAACTCAAAAATTATGGTATATTACTAACGAGTTTCATCATCTAGAAGCTGAGGAAGATAGCGCTCCTAACCAGGTTATTTCCCAGACTGAGTAATTGTGTGAGTGTGAGGCTCACATGGCTAGACTTAAAGTGCAACTATCATCATCAAGAGCTAATTATAAGGCTATCAAAAAGAATGGGTGAGCCTACTGGACTATTATTATGTGATTATTTCCAATGTTTAAAGATAAATCTGAATTAAGGACTACATTATAAAAACACTTGATAGCCCTCATCGTGTAGTTATCGACCCGCTGAAAAGAGCTAGACAGACCACATTTCAATCTGTTGGGCTACCCTACACCACCTTCATATGACATTTGGTAGAGACTCTATATTGTAGATGTCCCTCCCTCTATCGCTTATTTTGATAAAAAAAATATTTTTCTTTCTAGTGTTCCTATTTTACACTTTCTTGAGATCTCAATAATTTAAGATAAATTTCATTTTAAATTTTAATGTCAATCATATATCGATTGGGGTCATAATCCTGAATAAAGTAACTGTCATAATAAAATCATGCCCAAATGTTTGATTAAGCTGAGGGACCCAACCAGCGTAGCTTGATTATTTCAAGGTAAATATAAAAAACCGTTAAAACTTTGTGTCTTTTACATTTTCACCTTTATTTTTTTCTAGGATTTTTACAATATGAGAATAATGTGTATAACCGGGATTTTCAAGGTCCACCCATTACAGGTTTTTTTGATAACTATCATTGTGTCTTTTGTTGATTTTTTGTATTTCTTGATGTTTTGGATAAACCATATGAATCATAGGATTGGTGAGCTATCACTCGACTTTTACTGAGGATTCCATTTGATGTTATCATCCTAGAGATTGTTGTTTCTTTTTATTTGTATGTTTAGATTCTATCCAATTGGATTATCAATACTGATTTTTTAGGTCGAATAGATTTGACTATGACCTTTGGTGAAAGGGACCCAATTTAGGATTCATTAACCAAGAATGTCTCGACCACATTCCGACATGGATGTCATGTTCTATTGAACCTGAAATTTGATTACTGGATATGGGACATGATATATGGAATGGAAGACACAGTGAATATGGAGAAAGGAAAACATCTCAGGAGGACAAATTTACCTTTGGTTGATAGGTTGTTTTTGTAAGAAATATAGGTAGATCTTCAAATGAATAATGTGTACAGTTAAACAATGGTTCTTGGACGACATCAGCCTTCTATTTCAGATGGTTAAGAAGATTTTATAGAACAGTGGATTTAATTTTCTATTGAGGACCATAGTGGATGTCCTGTTATGGGAACAATGCATAAATGTACAGAGAAATTTTTATTGGTTCTGGTTCATAAACATTTCCCCAAGAATTTTACTTTTGAAAAGGAGGGTTAGTACGCAGTGTATTTTTACATCATATATCCAGTAATTTTGAGACTTATGGTGCGAAATCATTTTTACTCTGACTATAGGATATTAAATCATTCATATTTTCCACCGATAGTTTGAAATGAAATGTCCACTATCTTCAAGAGATGAAAAGTCCATGGATTTTTTGAAACTGGGGAATGACGTGATATGTAGAAATTATAGTGGCTTATGGAGATAGAAAAACCCTCTCTTGATGAAGAATTTTTCTTCGGATAAAAGGAAATTTTTTGGGAAACATATGTAGAGTCGTTTGGGTATTGTGTGCATAGTTAGACCAAGGTTTCCACAAGTAAATAAAATCTCATTTTCAATAGACAGGGATAGTTATGGGGATTTATACCATTCTAGACACAGATAATGGAGTCTGTATTAGATTTTTTTTCGCCTCTGAGGTAGTGTAGGAGCGTGGTTGAGGAAAATTCCAAATGGTATGACAGGTGACAAGAAATGTTTCTTTTATTATAGAAACTTTCACATCACATTCGTTGTCTCAACCAGATCTACATCATCATACATTAAAGGGGTATTGGATTTACCATTTAGAGACTGGGCTGTTTATGTCTTATGTATTTCAAAAGAGCATCCACATTGAAATTGTCCCAATGGGAGATTTCAGGGGGTCAAGTACTTGTGAAATTGGTACTCTCATGATATAAATTCCTCGGATTGTCTCAAACGTGTTATTTATCAATATACAAATACCCCATGGACTCAGTACCCTGATTCATGGACCTTCTTTCCAAAGGTAGTTTCTCATTGGATGATTATTTGGACATCGACACTTAAGTACTCTTGTAACACCCCGAGATTTTATGAAAAATATTCTTTCTAATTAATGTCGTGTGTTGTACACTACACCAAAAGGATCTTGCACAACACACATCCCTGACTTTCCAGGCATTATATGCAATCACGACCTTCCTCGATAGTGTGTGTAGTACGCAATACCGAGTTTCACTAAACGAGATATTATTATAATATTATTATGAACTAGGGTTTATGAATAGTAATAAACACTTTTTGAAATTTTGTAAATTTTATTCTTCAAAATGGACTTCATTTTTGGATTCGGAATATCGAAATTATCCTAGGGTGAAATTTTGGTATTTTTCTAGAAACTTTCAATTTTGGATGAATAGTGAAAACACTGGGTTACTATTTAAAAACCGACTATTTATTTAAATAATTATTTATTTTATTTAAATTTATTTTAGGTCAAAATTGATACATAATATTCATATAAGTTCAATTTAATACATTGGAGTAATTTTATAATAATTTTAGATATATAAAAAGTTTATTGAACTTTCCACCGTCTTTTACACACCTCCTAGGAGAATTTTCAAATTTACATAAAACATAATTTTACCGCTTCTGTGAGTGGAATTTCAAAACTCTGAGAGACACAGTTGAGGTCAGTAAGTAAAATTTGGTTCAATGAGATGAAAATAAGTTTTGGTGAATAGTGACATTTTACTTTTTTTACCACGGTTAAAAGTAAATTGGGTAATTACGGGAAACAATGTTATTATTATTACCCTAACACAAGTCCTAATTCTATTTTATAAGTGTAATTCGACCAAAAACAATCTTAGGAATAAAATATGACCAATTAGTCCCACTGGGATTAGATTAGGACATTTATTATTAATTTATTTAAAGAAGGGTTAAAATAGATAAAATCAATGTTTAATAACTAAATAATTTTTAATATAGGGTTATACATAAGATAAATTCGACTGTAAATATTAATTAGAAATATAAAAATATTTCCTACATAATGGTATTTTATTTTTAATTTTTAGACATTAAATTATTTAATTTATTTATGAAACAAAGATGATTCAGTAATTATCTTATTAATGAAATATTGACAAAATTGATGTTTTAAATACCCAAATAAATGTAATTTGAGACTTTTTATGTATTCAAATAATTTTATTGGTTAATATGACATGTTATTATTTATTTAATTAACTTTTTGCGAACTAATCATTCTGTTATGATTTTCACAAAAATCAATTACTAAATAGTGTCAAAATTGACATCAAATAGTTTTTTAAACAAATATTATATTATTAATTATTATTTTATTCCTACAAATCTATGGTTTGGACAAATGACTTAGATAATGTTATATATATTAATAATAAACAACTTGGGGTTCGTTATTCTTATTATAGAAAGTTCATTAACCTTATAGTGTAAGAACACCAAAAGACACGGTAAAAGTAAAACTATCTAACTTAAAGTTAAATCTAAATGATATGGATAAAATAGTAAACTAAATTTGTCCAAATTATATTGGATGAGAGGATTTAGACCCATCCCCACCTTATCTTTGAAATAAATTAATTTGGATCTATTCAAAACCGAATATGGCTTTATAATAAAATAATATTTTTAGTTTTTCCAAAGGTGCCCCTCTCCTCCCTTATAAAAGGGCACCTCCTCCCTCTCTTACTCACACCACTTTGAGCCTTCAAGATCGTCCAAACCCTCAAAATATCTCCTCTACACTTCCCTAGAAACATACTAGAGGTCTTGGGATTCTTTAATTACTAATTCTAGTGCCCTAAAAGAAGGTCTCAAAGAGGCGCTTCAAAGAAGAGGTAATGTCTGTTACCGATTCTTTCAACTTTATTTCTTCTTCCACTTCTTCTTATTAGGTTGTTTCATTATGAAGTAATAACATCAATATCACTAATATAATGATATTTTATTATAAGTATGAAACAACCCTATTTCACCATCTTTCCATCCTACAGAAAACAAAATCACCGCGCGTGCATACGTATGGAATACTGTCTCCATGCCGTGGTGTAATCTATTTTCCACCACCACCTTACTTGGATGGGTATAATGGTGTAAATAATAACTATATATGATTATTGTAAAGTGATATTGATTCTGTTATAGTATACATACACTCCAATAAAATTCCACGATCATGGGAACGATATCATCGCTCGTGCGTACGTACGGAATACCGTCTCCACGACGCGATGAGATTCATTCTCAGTGATTAACCATTCATAAATGATTATAAAGTACATATAATAAGTAATCATGAAATATATGACATAATAATGATACTGGATTTATGTATATATATATGTATGTCATCCAATTAATTCAATTCAATTCAGTGACGAAACGAAAGCAACGTTCATGTGTACGTACGGCCTACCGTCTCCATGAACAGTGTATTTCTTTCCATTTATAAATATATTATATATATGTATATTCTGAATATATATTATATATAAATAATGTTTTATATTCTGGAATTAAGTAATCATGATCTAAGTAATCATATGAATAAGTACAAGTCAAAACACGAATGACAAATGAAACGATTTTACCCAAAATGCTCTTTAACATGGAATTTACAAAAGAACGGGTAATATAAAGTCATAAGTGAACCATATATGATATCATAACAGTTAATATGATTCTGTAATAAGTCAATGAAATTATTTAAATCATTATACAGGAGGTTCAGATACGTACGAAGTATATCGGACCTAAGGTAAGGGATAACTATTCCAATCTCGTTCTTATCAGAGATTGTTTATTCGTAAGTCTTTACTAGGATTATTGTTATCATCCATGTCCATGTTTCCTAAAAATGTTTTCATGTATATTTAAATTCTTTTGACCCATTTTTACTTTTACCCAATGGTATGGAATAAATCTCTCTTTTATTTACCCTACAGGGTACTTTTTGACTTTTTTGACAAAAGTATGAGAAGAATTCTTTTTTAACATATACGGCATGAAAGGAATTTTACGGTTTTTTAAAACCTTGTTTTCATGAAGCTTCCTCCAAAATATTTCATGACTATTTTCAAAAAAATCCTTTTCTTTTAAATTTGCATGACATTTTGTGAAAAGAAAATGATTATGAAGAAAAAAGGATATTTTCCTCAAGAATTCATTTTAAGTGTTTTATCAAAACCATTTTTCATCTAAGATAACATTATTTCATATGTGTATGTATCAAGTATAATGTCTCTAGGATTTACATGGTTTCAATTCTCTTATTATGAAATGATATCCATTTCTTTTAGATGGATTATGTGATGATGGGATGTTGTTTATGAAACCCATTTTATTTATTGGGTTTTTATGAATGATGTATGTTTATTTTGTGGCACAAGTAAGAATAATTTCATTATGAGATGGGTGGGACCTATATCTCCCTCCAATGCATTGGGTAAATATATATATCTCATGAGATAGACATGGCTAGGATGGTAAGTTAATCTGGTTCAGTATTACAGAACTATAATGAGGAGTGAAATCGATTTAGAAAGGGACTTTGTCCACTAAGATGGTCTTGGCAGCAATGCCTTGGCTACTATGAAAATCATTACATTAGGTTAATGGATGCCACGATTACATGTTTTATTCCCATACTATTTTATCATGATTTATGTTCTATTATGATCTATGCCTTATGTTCTTCTATGTTTTATGTCGTTGCTCAATATTTTGATGATTAAACATTATGTTCATGTTTTTAAGTTCAAATGTATATGGAATGTTTTATTTTATCCACGCGTACCCTTACTGAGCATTTGAAATCACCCTTTTTATGTTTTATTTTCCCCCAGGATTAAAAGAAAGGTTTTAGGTAAGGAATCAAAAAGTGGAAGTTCTTTATGGGAGATGTGGAAGATCTTTCACCACGATTAGAAGATTACGTTCCAAGTTTCCAAAGACACTAAACCATTATGGTCCTTGTGTGTCTGTTTTTGTTATGTATTATGTATTCTGAAAAATTAATGTAATATCTATGTATGTCATGCTTCGGGTCTCTACAGTTGGTATCAGAGGAAAGGTTTAGTCAACCTTTGGAAACTAGGATGCGAGAACTTTAATGAGATCCCTAGAGATATTTCTAATGTATGTCTAGGGATGTCCCTAAGGTTAAGTATAAGTATAGGTTATAGTCCTAGAATTACAGTAACGATCTTAGAATTAAACCTAAGATGTTAGATATTGAAGGTACTCCCCCTTTATTATGTTGTTTTCCCAATCATGATTTTTGCCTCTCACACTATACTTTTTGGGTTTTAGACAATGGCTGGAACCTGAAGGATCCTTGTTGATCAATGCAATGGACAATGCAATGATTGTCCACATGAACAAACAAATGTTATGGGAGATGGAGTGCAAAATCTTATTTCTATACTTACACAAGCTATGAATCATTCTGGACTTCCAAATGAGCATAGAAGGGAACAATATTCTATTGAGTCCTTCATGAGGCAACATCCACCTTCTTTCAGTGGGTCTTCTGATCCACTTGTTGTTGAACAATGGATCAGTACCACTAAAAAGATATTTTCAGTTCTTCAATGTTCTGAACATGATATAGTCATCTTAGAATTATATCGTTTGGAAGGTGAAGCTGATCAATGGTGGAATCCTATCAAGAATATGAGGCCAAGAGATGAAATTGAGTCCATGGAATGGGATGAGTTCAAGAACTTATTTTTCAATAAGTACTTCCCTCTTATTCTTTGAACAAAGATGGAGAAGGAGTTTCTTGAACTAATGAAAAAGGATGATGAATCTATTAGTGTATACGAAGCGAATTTTACAAGGCTTGCAAGGTATGCATCTGGCTTTATCATCCAACCTGAAAGTAAAGTTGATCGATTCATCAGTGGATTAAAACCAAATCTTCAAAGGGAATTAGCTATAAGAGACTTCAGTAGCTATGAAGAAATTGTGCATTGTGCTATCAAGGTAGAAATGGAAGTTGGTGTTACTTATCCTTCTCATAGTTTTGACAAGAAACGAAAGATGAAGTTCAAGGAGAAATATCATAATAATGGTGAAAAGAAGATGAATGTTTCCTTATGCTCAATGTGTGGAAAGAAGCATGGTGGAGATTGTCTTAAAGGGACTAGAAAATGTTTTAAGTGTGGAAAATAAGGTCATCGAGCTGCTGAGTGTCGAAGTAATGGAAAAAGGGTTTCTAATTATGTGAATAAAGAAAAGACTACAGAGAACACACCACCAACACTTCAATGCTTCAAGTTCAAGGAAATGGGGCATTATGCTAATAAATGCCCTAATCCAAGGGTTAGTGATGATCGATATGAGAAACCACTTAAGGCCAAGGACAAAGGGAAGTCACATGCGATCACTATTGGCGATGTTGAATATGACAACGATGTGGTGGAATGATTAAGTGTTTATGTAATGGGATTCCAAAATAATGTTGTATATAGTATCGTGGAATATTGGAATATTTATGTATTGGTCTATTGTGGTCTTCAATAATTTTATTGTACCGGTAACCATGGAAAGTGATTGAGATATTTTTGGAAAAAGTTGATATGTGCATAATGAAGGGATAAAGAGAAAATGAAATGTTTGAAAGTATTCATGACCTCATGACTGATATAAGGAAATAGTTATATCATGGTTTGAGGTTTTGGTATGTGAAAAGAGTTAACTTTTGACAGCACTCACGTTTTCACTAAGATTCAATGGGTATTCATTTTTCAAGAGAATACATGATTAAGGCCTTCGAATGTTTGGAATGTGACCAACAAGACATATCTCATGATATATGGGGATCAACGATGGTATTAACATGCTTGTCATATGAACTCTTTGGTAATCGTTTTCACTATAATATGAGATTGGACAATAGTATTTTGGATAAGCCTAAAGATTGGAAAGGATTATGTTGGACATTAGTTAGTATTGTTTAAGGATATAACTTTTTTCAATATTATTGATGGGATTTTATAGTAATGTAGTTTTAGAAAAAGGACAACCTACAGGACAAGCGACAACCCATTGCGTCGGACAAGGCTATGGGAATTGAACCCACAACCGAAGTGTGACTGGCCTTTATCGCCTACCACTGGCCTACATGAAGTCCCTATTTAGTAGAAACTAGTTTTATTATATTAAGCAGTATGATATATGAATTATAAGTCCATTTAAGAAACCATATATGATTAATCTCACTATAGATTGATTTATGTATATTTAATAAGATTTTCTAACCTTTTGATTGAGAAGATGGAATGCCCAATCATTCTATCACATGATCTGCTAACACTTCACAAATAACAAATTCAACTTCATTTCATTAAGAGATGATGTAGAAATTGTTCAAGGAATGAACAATATTGAGATTTTACCAAAATAAAGTAAGTATTTATTCTAATTCAAATTCTTCAACTTTAGGGAAATGATCTTGAAAACAAAAAATGTTGTCCTAGTGCCCTTATATCCGATGAATCAGATGGTACCCTAGATCATCACAAATTTATGGCTTTGTGATTATTGGATTTTTCATAGCCATGTTCTCTACCACTCTCCATCAGAACTTGATGTTTAGATTTTTCTTCCATATCCATATTTTCACCTATGTTCTCCTACGTGAAAACCCAGTGATTAGTTAATTTGGGTAACCGTTACGTTTCATACATTATTTTTTAAAGACATGTTTCGGTATTCCTTTTTACTATGTGGGTATCTATTAAAGAAACTTTCGTGTAGTAAACCACTTATAACCCCGATGAATTTCGAGGGAGAAATTCATTTTAAGGGCGGTAGAATGTAACACCCCGAGATTTTATGAAAAATATTCTTTTTAATTAATGTATTGTGTTGTACGCTACACCAAAAGGAGCTTTCACAACACGCATCCCTGACTTGCCTTACATTACACGCAATCGCGACCTTCCTCGATAGCGTGTGTAGTACGCAATACTGTGTTTCACTAAACGAGATATTATTATAATATTTTTATGAACTAGCCATTATGAATAGAAAAAACCACTTTTTGAAATTTTGTAAATTTTATTTTTCAAAATGGACTTCATTTTTGGATTCGGAATATCGAAATTAGCCTGGGGTGAAATTTTGGTATTTTTCTGGAAACATTCAATTTTTTATGAATAGTGAAAACACTGGGTTACTGTTTAAAAACCGAATTTTTATTTAAATAATTATTTATTTTATTTAAATTTATTTTAGGTCCAAATTGATATATAATACCTATATAAGTTCAATGTAATACATTGGAGTAATTCTATATTAATTTTAGATATATAAAAATTTTATTGAACTTTTCACCGTCTTTTACCCACCTCCTAAGAGAATTTGAAAATTTACATAAAACATAATTTTACCGCTTATGTGAGTGGAATTTTAAAAATCCAAGAGATACGGTTCATGTCAGTAAGTAAAATGTGGTTCAATGAGATGAAAATAATATTTGGTGAATAGTAACTTCTTACTTTTTTTACCACGGTTAAAAGTAAATAGGGTAATTACAGGTAAAAATGATATTATTATTACCCTAACACATGTCCTAATTATATTAGATAAGTTTAATTAGACCAAAAAAACCATTGGAATAAAATATGAACATTTAGGCCCACTTGGATTAGGTTAGGACATTTATTATTAATTTATTTAAAAAATGGTTAAAATAGTTAAAATCAAAGTTTTATAAGTAAATAATTTTTAATATAGGGTTATACAGAAGATAAATTAGACTATAAATATTCCATAGAAATATAAAACGATTTCCTACATAATGGTATTTTATTTTTAATTTTTAGATAATAAATAATTTAATATATTTATGACACAATGATGATGCAGTAATTATCTTATTAATGAAATATTGACATAATTGATGTTACAAATACACAAATAAATGTTATATGAGACTTTTTATGAATTCCACTAATGTTATAGGTTAATATGACATGTTAGTATGGATTTAATTATCTTTTTTCGAACTAATCATTCTGTTATGATTTTCACAAAAATCAATTACTAAATCCTGTCAAAATTGACATCAAATAGTTTTTAAAACAAATATTATATTATTAATTGTTATTTTATTCCTCAAAATCTACAGTTCGGCCACATGACTTAGATAAGGTTATATATATTAATAATAAACAACTTGGGGTTCGTTTTTCTTGCTATAGTAAGTTTATTAACCTTATAGTGTAAGAACACAAAAAGACACAGTAAAAGTAAAATTATCTAACTTAAAGTTAAATCTAAATGATAAGGTTAAAATAGTAAACTAAACTTTTCCAAATACTATTTTATGAGAGGGGTTTTACCCATCCCCACCTTAGCCTCGAAATAAATCAATTTGGTGCTATTTAAAACCGAATATGGCTTTATAATAAAATAATATTTTTAGTTTTCCCAAAGGTGCCCCTCTCCTCCCTTATAAAAAGGCACCTCCTCCCTCTCTTCCTGACATCACTTTGAGCATTCATGGTCGGCCAACCCCTAGCAATTTCTCCTCTCCACTTCCCTAGAAACATCCTAGAGGTCCTGGTCTTCTTCAAACACCAATTTTAGTGCCCTAAAAGGAGGTCTCAAAGAGGATCTTCAAAGAAGAGGTAATGTTCGTTACCGATTCATTCAACTTTATTTCTTCTTCCACATCTTCTTATTAGGTTGTTTCATAATGAAGTAAAAACATCAGTATCACTCATATAATTATATGTTATTTTATGTATGAAACAACCCTATTTCACCATCTATCCATCCTACGGAAAACGAAATCACCGCGCGTGCGTACGTACGGAATACCGTCTCCACGTCGTGGTGTAATCTATTTTTCACCACCACCTTAAATGGATGGGTATAATGGTATAAATAATAACTATATATGATTATTTTAAAGTGATATTTATTCTGTTATAGTATACATACACTCCAATAAAATTCCACGATCAGGGGAACGATATCATCGCTTGTGCGTACGTACAGAATATCGTCTCCACGACGCGATGGGATTCATTCTCAATGATTTACCATTCATAAATTATAAAAATGTATATATAATAAGTAATCATGAAATATATTACATAATAATGATACTTTATTTATGTATATATATATGTATGTCATCCAATTAATTCCATTCAATTCAATGAGGAAACGAAAACAACGTTCATGCGTACGTACGACCTACCGTCTCCATGAACGGTGTATTTCTTTCAATTTATCGATCTATTATATATATGTATATTCTGAATATATATTATATATAAATCATGTTTTATATTCAAGAATTAAGTAATCATGATCTAAGTAATCATATGAATAATTACAAGTCAATACACGGATGACAAATGTAACGATTTTACCCAAAACGCTCTTTAACTAGGAATTTACAAAAGAACAGGTAATATAAAGTCATAAGTGAACCATATATGATATCATAAAAATTAATATGATTTTGTAATAAGTCAATGAAATTATTTAAATCATTATACAGGAGGTTCAGATACGTATGAAGCATATCGGACCTAAGGTAAGGGATAACTATTCCAATCTCGTTCTTATCAGAGATTATTTATTCGTAATTATTTACTGAGGTTATTGTTATCATCCATGTCCATGTTTACAAAAAATGGTTTCATGTATGTTTAAATTCCATTTTACCCATTTTTACTTTTACCCAATGGTATGGAAGGAATCTTTCTTTTATTTACCCTAAAAGGTACTTTTGAATTTTTTGACAAAAGTACGAGAAGAATGTTTTTCTTAACGTATACGGCATGAAAGGATTTTTATGGTTTTATAAAGCCTTGTTTTCATGAAGCTTCCTACAAAATATTTCATCACTATTTTCAACGAAATCCTTTTCTTTTAAAATTGCACGACATTTTGTGAAAATAAAATGATTTTGATGAAAAAAGGATATTTTCCTCAAGAATTCATTTCAAGTGTTTTATCAAAACCATTTTTCATATAAGATGACATTATTTCATATGTGTATGTTTCAAATATAATGTCTCTAGGATTTACATGGTTTCACTTCTCTTATTATGAAATGATATCCATTTCTTTTATATGGATTCTGTGATGATGGGATGATGTTTATGAGACCCATTTTATTTATTGCGTTTTTATGAATGATATATGTTTATTTTGTGGCACAACTAATAATGATTACATTATGAGATGGGTGGGACCTATATCTCCCTCCAATGCATTTGGGTAAAGATTTATATCTCATGAGATAGACATGGCTGGAATGGTATGTTAATCTGGTTCAGTATTACAGGACTAGAATGAGGATTGAACTCGATTCAGAAAGGGACTTTGTCCACTAAGATGGTCTTGGGAGCAATGCCTTGGCTACTATGGAAATCATTACATGTGCTTAATGGATGCCACAATTACATGTTTTATTCCCATACTATGTTATCATGATTTATGTTCCATTATGATCTATGCCTTATGTACTTCCATGTTTTATGTCGTTGCTCAAGATTTTGATGATTAAACATTATGTTCATGTTTTTAAGTCCAAATGTATATGGTATGTTTTATTTAATCCATGATTACCCTTACTGGGCATTTGAGCTCACCCTTTTTATGTTTTATTTTCCCCCATGATTAAAAGAAAGGTTTTAGGAAAGGAAACAAAAAGTGGAAGATCTTTATGGGAGATGTTGAAGATCTTTCACCACGATTAGAAGATTACGTTCCAAGTTTCCAAAGACACTAATCCATTACGGTCCTTGTGTGTCTGTTTTTGTTATGTATTATGTATTCTTCAAAAGTAATGTAATATCTATGTACGTCAAGCTTCGGGTCTCTACAACTCTATTGCTATAGAGGATGGGAGTTGGGGCTCGACGGACCCTTGAGGGGGATTATTTCATATTATGGGACTCTCTTATAGATTTAATTAATTTTAATATGTTAGTGAATCCTAGGTTCATTATTGAAGAGTGTTTCCAAGGGAAACCCCTGGTTTGATCAATCATCATAGGTATACATGGACTTGATTCTATGGAAGAAAGGTAGTCTTACAACATGGAATATGGTGCTATATAATTTATCTTCAACCATGGGGGATGAAAGGTGTCTTGATGTTGGTATTAGAATCATTATATGGGCATCCTACATACCCTCAAGAGAAGAGTAAGTTCCCACGTAGTTCAGGAAACATGGGGCTTAGGCATTAGATCTTCCAAATTTAGAGTCTATGACTGGGTGAACCCTTCTAGAAGGGCACCCTTTTAAGATCGGGCCTTCAATAAGACGTCCTACGTATCTTTCTTTTTTTAGTAATCAGAGTTATCATAGGTTATATTTTGATTTTTTGAGTGGAAGATGGGATTATCACAAATCATTAAGCCCACACGAGTCATAGTCAAGGTGAGATACATGAGAATGAGTGAGATCCAACCAACCACATGACTCTTGTATCACTGGTGTGAGAGGGCGTCCCTATAGAGGAAGAAGCAGAGGATACTGGGTAAGTGGGTGTGGAGCGATGATCATTTTAATGAGGGATGAAATTGGAGGTCATGTGACTTGGCCCTCGGAAGACTGGGGACTTACATTAGTATGAGTTCCCCTAGAACACTTTCTGAGAAAGGGGAGGAATGTAGGATCTCATCAAAAGGGGAAGTGATAATAATTACTTCGATTGATCATCATTAATCATTGAATTGAAAAGTAAGTGGTCACCCTTAATCCCTCGAATAGGGAGGTTCACGTCAGTGTTCCATGGTTGGACTCTAGATTACCAAGGGAATATAAATTTAGAGACATCCTAGGAGTCTGAACTGTTGTGTGTAGAGCCTTCTTGAGTCCACTTACCTTAGGTATATATACTCAATGGGGAATTCTGATGTGCCCAATGATCTGATCATACGGATCCAGTGGCTTTGGTGGTGGCTTTGGCTAGATGTTGGGTGAGTAGTTCGCAGAGGGGCTACCGAGGACTATACAATAATGGAGGGGCAAGATTGGAGCTAGAGGAAAGAATAAATGAATAGACATAATTCCACGTATTATTTTCTTACGTGGGATGGGGGGACCTCCACATACCATAGTGGTATGCAGGTAGATGGGTCATCTGTGTACTAAAGCAGTACGCGGGCTTGGGCATGGATAATCGCTCACCATATTGGTATGTGGTCCGGAATGTGGTTCGTATTGACACTTTGGGTTCCATAAATATACTTATGTAGTATGTTGCACCGGTATAAATCCATATAGAGATACACTAGGTGGAACAATGTTTCGAAGGAGGGTCCTGGTGGATATCATTCACTGTGAGTTCATCTGCAAGAAATATGTGGTTCGAGATTTCACCAATTAGGTTTTTGGTTCTACCATTTGTATTAAGATCCTTTGGTCAATGGTTTGAGAGTGGTTATACCTACGAAAACATGGTTTTCAATTTGGGATTCGTTGATGATTTGATACTGAAGCTGGAATCCACTTTGAATTCTAACTTCCAACATCTGGGGTCTCATATGTGGTTTCTTTATCCGTCCCTTATCAATATTTTTCTATTCACATTTTATATAGAAATAGGGCTATCCTATCTATGGCCATGAATCACCATTTTTTTCATTTTCATGAAGAAATATCTTGATCTGAGGATGCCATGGTAAAATAGGGTTTTTGGAGGCTATGGTTCATGAGTCATTATCTGTGTAACCTGTCCATTTTTCATATTCTGGGATCTACTATGTTCGAAAGATAGTATGCAGTTTTCCATCCAACACTTGATTCCCCCAATGATATGGATTGCGGGATCATGGGTTCGATTGACATCGCTCTCATGGCCAGCGCCTCATGGGTCTTTCTGTATACTAGTTATTCGCAGTGCATGCAGTCTACAAACCTTTCTCGGTGATGGTATGTGGGTCTCTTAAAACTCTATGAAAAATTTAATTCGTTCGTGTTTCATTTGATTTTTCCATCTAAATTTTAGTCTATTTAATTTAATAGTAATGTATGAATGATTTCTTCATTATAAAAAGTGATTGTGGGGGTATTTTCATCCATTGTTGAGGTTTTCAAGACCCTACAAATACCCCCATCAGCATATGGTCTGTTCAGAATGAGGAGGAGACTATTACAATGTAGAAGCAGTCCTGAACTGAAGTGGTTCATGGTGGAATGGATAGGTATAATAGGGTGGGATCATACCTATATATATATATGGTCCCATGTCATTTATCTTTTAATGTTTCTCACAAGGAAAATTTATATCGATTCCCCCATGGAATTCAATGCATTCACGTACCATCTATTTTTGTGAAAATTATGCTCATGAACTTATTCGTACGTTCCGTGAACTGAATATTTCACCATTGCTTCTATCCACGAAATGTATTTTGGGGGTTGTGAATTGAATTGTGGAATTTAAAACTAAAATATGGACCTTCTTGTAAGAGAACGCTACATGGTTTTTGTGTCCCAAAACCTGAGCTTGAATCGGTGAACTAAACATTATGCATTAATAATTCGAATATAAAATTTTAAACAACAACATTTAATATGAACTTGGAGAGGCCTTGGATGGCGGTATCCATCTTTTGCGAACCCTTATATTCATTAGCTAATGCTCCATGGGTATTTCCTCATAGGTGTTCCACATACAGTGGTCGTACACAATATATTATTTCCACATACCATAAAAGAATACAGGGATTGTCTCTATATATCGTATAGCACGTGGGGATTTCTCCCACGTATCATGTAGCAGGAATGAAATATCTTTATCTTTTCATTTCTAAGAACATTATGTGGACCCCATGAAGGATCTTTTTTAAGTACATTATACATTTTTCAATAGCCTCTATCGAACAATTTTTATTATACTAACTTTTTGTGGGATTTTTGATATTTTGGTGCATCATGCAATGGATCTATAATAGGTTTTGATGAAATTGTAGAATATGAGGGAAACCTTGGTGGGGGACATTGAGGACCGTCATTGATCCTACATTGTTCTTATTGAAAGCTTCTTGAAATATCTCTTCTTTTCAGAGCTCCTAGCTCTCTTGTTGTCTATGCAGTTGCCACATTATAGATTTGGTCTTTCTGATTACATTTCCCTGCTGTTGGATGACACCAATACTCTTTTTGTTACCATAGAATCATGGCAATGACATGACCAGGAAAATATTTCCTAAGTACGAGAATTCATAGCTAATCTGATTCATGAAAGTGTGTTTATAATAGAAGGCTCGGTGTGGAGTCAGGTTGATCACAGGTGTCCTAGCACTACCTCGAGGCTAGTCACCCTAGAGAAACCGTCTATTATAAAAATTTCTTAGAAAATCCTAACATTGGGTGGAGTAGCTATTGAGACCTACATGCCAGAGGATGCTTCCCTAACGAATAGGCCAGGGAATTCTCAGTACATCAAACCTGTTTACAATCCCCTGAATAGTTGGAGGTAGTGAACTTATATCAGGAAGCCTGGGTTTCAAAGTTCACAGCATTATCCACATGTGAAATCATTCTTGACTTGCTTAGACATTGGTGTTCAAGCACCAACACCTTCAATTTGACTCATGGTGAGGTGGGAATCAACATATGGGACATCCACCAGCTTTGGTTCCTCCCCATCCTTAGAGAGATGTATGACATGTTTCTCCCACTAGCCACTACTATAGATAATATCTACCATGATCCTCCATTGGCAGGGAACCTACTGGTTATGGTAGAGGAATTACATGATCTTTCCCTCCAAGCTCGAACTCTTATCACATTCCAGGTGTGGATAGGATCATTTCAATAGGTGAATGGGCCTAGAATGAGAGCTCTCTGCAATCGAACTCATCCACCTCGCTAGTCTCAACAGATTCATGGGTCATATTTTGATACCATCAAAGAGGGATGATATACCACTTGGGGATATGACCTTCAATTGGACGTACCACCTCCGCATAGATTAAAAGGTTCCATTTCCATATTTTTTAGTTGATGGATATTCTCATCCCACGATGTATATACCGGAGTCCAACCCTTCACTTTGATGATGGCGGTTGTGCTGGTAGATGATCGACTAATCATTCTTCTCATGCCTAACATAGCCCGACATTATGAGTTGTTGGGAAAGATACAAGAAGGCAGACACCCCCGTTGTCTCAACAAACTATTTCAATTAAAATATGGGTGGATGGAAGAACTATTACCTCGTTATTAATAAAAAACACACTGTAGTGGTTCCTTACTCCAACTTTCAACTGTCCCTTCTCAATATTTCCGCTATTTATCCCATGACTTTAAGCATTAGAGATGTGGTTTGGCTGCTAAATGATGAAGCATTCTTCCCATTTATACTACATCCAACCCAACATTGGTCATTAATAGGTGATAGGGGATGTTATTTAGTGGAATGCTCATACATTATCATGATTCGGTATGGGATGCCCACTCCTCGCATAGATCGAGTGACCACTTGTGATCCATACCTCTGTTACCTATTCACCAGGCTATTTGGTTGCCTTTAACAAACTGTGCTTGTTCATACTCTTGAGTTAAGGGTAGAATATCATCCCATAATTTTTTTTCTAGTTATGGATTATGATGATGTGTGAAGGTACTAGTATGAATGTTGTCATCCCCAATAATACAATATCCACATTTCTGTCACTAGAATATGCCTAACTGCGGGTGGGTTGTTACCCTAACAGGGTGCTAAGAAAACCCGTTCGGCGGGTCCCGAAGACTGTAACCATCCTTTTCCTTGTATAGACACCAATGACCATGACATATATTCCTTCTATTATGAAAAGGGTAATGGATGCGTCTTCTATTCTTGTACCTTTTGTGGAAACAATGGTTATGTCATTTATTCATGGGCCTGTAGTAAGAAGAGGCTCGATTCACCGTCAGAAGCAACTAGAAGGGGCTTCATCGGTGTGACCTATCTTAGTGGGGAGTAGTTTAGACTAATATCTTATTGTGGATACTTACCATGACCATAATGTTGCGGGCCCCAATAAAGTATCACAAGAAACACCAGAAGTCATGTCTAGTCCTCCACGTCCAGCTCTAGCGTTCAAACCATTTGAGGGTAAGAGGTCCCCTATCTTGGGTAACATATCATGGGTCTCTTCCCACCCTCGTAATGACACTTCCTGCCTATAGAACTATTGAGGAGGGGGGGATCAGGGTACTAGTTCTGCGGGGAGGCATCAAGTAGTATGAAAATAGGCGTCACGTTAGTTATATATCCTTGACACTGAAACACCTATGGTTATATTTACTGACAATAATAAAAACATCTACCAATTATTCACTGACCGGGGTTCTAGTGGATTTTATTATTGGAACATACATCTAATGATCTACCATATATCCATATCTTGGGAAGACCTTGTTTCTTATGAGCATAAACATGAAAGTTCCCTTATTCCCATCATTAGGTGACAACATTCTGGGATGTGTTGGAGGCACTCGATCACCTAACTACCGATGAGGCGAAGGCTCATGATTTAGTTATCACCCAGAAGGAAGAGTTACAGGACTGCGAGGCCCACGTAGCAAGGTTGAAGGTTCAACTGGCCTGTTCAAGTTCTAATTACAAATAAATACAGTATATTGGGAAATAACTTAAAGCCATTATGTAATGCATGCTCCCAACGGTCAAGGCTAAAGGGGATGAGAGATCTTATTTCGAACAAACTCTTGATGACCCATGGAAGAAAGTTCCCATTTTTATGGAAAGGGTGAGATAGGCCATATTGTAACATTCCAAAAATCATTATGTGTACTGAATTCCCATTTTAATATTTAGAGACTCTGAATGAGGAATTTTCAAACATTTTTTTGGAACTCGATGATACTAATTTACATTTAAATTATTATTATTATTTTCCATTTCTTTTCGTATCAAATGATCACAATCAATAATATAAACATTATTTTGATTAGGTATTAATTTTAAAAATGTGATTTGAAACAACTAAAGTGTAATTATCGAATTGGGATCTAATTTTTTCCCAACCCATAGGACTCAATGAGCGGATTTCGACTGTTGATGCGGTTTTATGGAAAAACTCACGAAATTTGTGTCTTTTCCCATTATTTCCGTAATTTTTTCATAAAACTATTTGACAGGGGCTTAGAGGGTATAACATGAAATTGGTTTAGGCCACCTTTTCAAGTTTTAGACCTAACAAGCTTTAAATATTTCTTGATATCTTGAAAAAAAAATTCACTAAACCATACATGGTATGGTTTTAAAAAACTAATACTCATCATTTATCCAGATAATCCAATTGCGGATTTTCACCCTGGTGAGTATGGAATCTTTTTTACTGCAGTTCACATTCCATCCAATACAAAAATAATAATGAGGCTTTAGTTTGAACAGGTTTGAAAAAATATAATGGTATTGGGGCCCCAATTCTGGATTCATCAACCATGATTTTCCTTATAACTTTCATACATGAATGTAGGATTTTTCATGACCGTAAATTTGTGATTATTGGACAAGTATGATGCTCGTGAGAAATTTAAGTCATATGGTGGTAGGATAGGACTCTCCTAAGGACGAATTTGGTGTTGATATACGGTCGTTTTGTAGGCTCCATATACAGAAATAATTGGGCATGATATGTATAGTCAAACAAGGGTGTTTTCTTATCTCCGTCCTTCCTTATCTGATGGCCTAGGAGGATTTACTACGCATTGAATTTTATTTTATTTTGGGAGAAGAAGTTGGTGGCCTATCTATGTGATGATGTTTGAAAGTATTAATGACATGCATATAAAAATTGAGCAGGCAAACGTCCCAACACAATTCTTAATCTCATAAGTGTGAGCCGGTGAATGGTCAGTTGAATCAGAAATATTTTTTAATATCAGAGAATTTGAAAAGGGGAGGATATGTAATCCATTTTCCAGAGGGGTTTTCTAAATATGGTGGGGTGATATGGGACAATAATTACATATGATTGTACAAAAAATGGATAGGAATATCATGAGGAAGAATTTTCCTTTGATTGATAGTAGTTTTGTTAGAGACATATGAAGAGCGTATAGGGAATGATGTGAATAATCAAAAATGGTGTCAGAAGGTCATTGGCCTTCCATATACAATGGCTGTGAAGGATTATAGAAATTTGTACTTTTCTAAACATGATATATGACCTTTGATAAGGGGTATTCTTAATAATGAAAAGGCACATTTCATTCAACTGAACATCCCCAGGAAACCCAGAAATAAGCGGGGGTATGTTTTTTTATTATATTTGGATCAGATTCATGAAAATCGATGTGGAATCTTTATTTTAATAAAACATCAAGAGATACGAGATGTGAATCGGGCCACCATGTTCTGATATATCCTAGACATGGGTAGGAAGAAGAATGTAAACCATGACTTTGAGGACCCTTGAATCAAGAGGGATTTCACAAGGCTTGGAAACTGTTGTCCATACTGATATAGGATATGACTCTCGTGTGGATGTTTTTACCATTCATTGATGGTCACCTTGTAGGCATCATAAGTAGAACTACTGAGGCATGATCTGCATAGTCAAAAAAAGGTGACCACAAGACACTGCCCTTCCATCTCTGATGGAAATTGAAGATTATGGGGTTCTAAGATCATTCAAATCCTAGAGTTCGAGGTATGGAAGGAGTGTATCTAGATACATTATAGACATTTAGGCTGTAATTCCATCATGGAATAAGGTATCCCCCATGTAGATCGAACTCATACGTAGAGTCAGTCATTCATACATCCATTATGGTACCCTGTAGTTTAACTTCATATGGCTAGGGCGTGGGGTTCCTTACTGGGAAGGGAATCATGATAAGCCTTTTAGGGTCATTCTACTCAGACAAAATTATTGCACTATTTTTCATGATGTCATGGTGGATATTTCTATGAAATCACCAAGATCACATAATCTAAGCTCGGTGTAAGAAGGAAGGGATTACGAGGATAACAAATCCCAACATAACATTAGAAAAAACAACAACAGGGATCACATTATGCTTAAACAAATGATATGTAGTTTTACATGAGACAAAAATGATGATTATGGCCTTCTAATTTAATGTCATGCGGTGAGGAAATTTTGTTGTGTAGTTTACATTCATGTATTAAGGACGATATGTTGTAGAGTTTAAATTCATACGATGATGAAATTATCTTGTCACAAAGATCATTAATAGCTTTGAGTTAATCGTGATCGGGATGTTTTGGAATTCCATAGACATGAGTGGTGATAGAAGGTGTAAAAAAATTGTCTTGTGGGGGAAACACGGAACTCGAGGAATGACATAGGGCTTGGAATCCATTGGGCATACCAAGGTAAGAGATTACTTTCCAAAGGAAGAATATGACTCTGATCGATGGCTATTTTGTAGGCGACATATACATAGCCACTGGGGCATGATGTGAAGAGTCAAACAAAGGTGTCCATAAGACCCTGACCTTCCACCTCAAATATCCATGAATGTTTATGGGGATCCATTATTTCACATAGTATAGAGTTTACAAAATGAGAAATATGTGTCGAGGAACATAAGAAAAAACTATACCATGATTAGCCATAAACTATTAGAGATTCCATATATATTTTACTCATATGTATACAGGGATGCTTGGTCTTTTGACATCTTATGAGTTGGGGGCATGTGAGTGATCACATAACATTGTGAATAGGGACTCACATGACACTTGATGAATCTCTCAGTTAATTATCAGGCAATTAGAAACATTCATGGACTCCCTGTATGAGTTTGAACAATGCATTGAGGAAGGGACATTTTTTTAATGGTGGATGGGTCAGGATGCCAGATCTGTTTGAAACTACATATCCTCTGAGGGTAGGAATCAAACAGTACATAGATCTAAATGTCTCCTATAAAGGTTTGGTCCATGTGTAGGGACATTAGAAATAAATATTTTGTTTATGGATGCGCTGGGATGCCAAATTTGGGAATCATTATGTATCCTACGATGGCATGAATCATGGCATACATAGGTCTAAATGTTGTCTGTCCCGACAGGGGAGGACGTACGAGTAGGGTTACTTTGGTTTCATCTGTTATGGTTATAGGGTCTAGCATATTTTACTATATTTTTTTACTTATGGGAACCCGTACCACTAATCATAATTCCACGTGAGTTATCCATGATGTGATAAAAAAGGAGTGACATGGGATTCCCTCGTAAATATGGTTAGATAGAGGACATGATAGAGACATTTTTTATGTGGATGGGGGTAGGGAAAGATCGAGGACTGACGCATCGCAACATATCCCACTAATAAATGGGAATCAAGAAATATTTAGTTCTTTGACGGATCGAGTGGTTTATTGTCATGCGATTTGGAAGATTTATGTTATGTTGTTTAATGTATTGTAACTTTGATCCTATGACGTGCAGTTTAGATTCAGGTATAGAGGAAACTAGATTCGTAGTTTAATGTCGTATTTCAAGGAAGAGTTTCATACAATTTAAAGCCTTGTGGTTAGGAGTATAACACATAATTTAGGGTCATAGTGTTTGGACCATGAATGGGAGTTGCTGTTACGTGAAGTAATTCTTCAAAATCCTTCTATTTGTGGGATCTATGATGAGATGTCCATGCATTGATATCAAGGATTGTGATCTATATTAATAGACCATATGTATGAAATATGGTCCCTATGACATTGGTAATGGTTTTTTGGATTCTTCATGAGTATCCTCAGCACTCAGAGGACCGACAATATCTATTCTTTTAGGAAAGATCGAAGGTGAACCATTTTGTTGGAGGCTAATGCGATCTGATTTTTGTAGACTTCCATATTATCCATAGTGTGTAGCCTTTTCTCATATAGCTACTCTAACTAATCAAACCATCTATCAGATTTATCATCCATGGAATTTTGATCACTAATGGCCACACAAAAATGATAGAAACTGAATTTCAATAGGAAAAACTGCATCTTATCCGTATACAAGTGTGTACCAGGTTACCTGGGTGGTCGTGCGGGTCACAGTATGGAGATCCCATAAATAATGAATTAGCATGATTGGATATCATTTCTTATCCTTATCTACCAAATATTGGATTATGTTTGAAAAATTCAGGTTTAAGTCATATTTCTGCTCGTTGGACCCCATATCGTAGAAGGATGAATGGTTGTATTTGATTCCATACTCCTAATATAACATGTCCATCTCATCAGAGTAGATATTGGTTTTATTTTCCTTTAGTATTTTATGTGGAAAACAAATCTAGTAATGATGTTGGCCTTCTTAAATCTAATGATACTTTTTCACCCTGACTTCTTTAACGGGTATGGCTTCAGCCCATTTGGAAAAGAATTCAGTTGTTGTGAGTGTGAACTTGAATTTTCAGGCTGTAATAGGGGGATATGGTCCTCAACATCCATAGACCAGGTGGAAAATGGCTAGGAGTACATAGTTGTATTAAGTAACTCTGGTGCTTGGTGAATAAAATTACCATGAACATGTCAGGAGTGGCACTTCTAGGAAAATATGGCACACACTTTTATTATAGTAGGGAATTTGTATCCAAGCATCCCAATTTGACGAGAGAGCTTGGTTGTTGATTTTTGTTCTCCACAAGCTTCGGCGTGCACTTCATTCATGACATCAATTGTATCTTCTCCATCAATGTACATGAGAAGGACTCCATCAAGGCCTTGCTCTTAGAGATCATTTTTCATAGTTTACACCAATGTACAGGACATTGTTGACTACCCATGTAACATCCCAGGTAAATAAATACTATGACCTTTTCATATTTATTAATTTTCTAATTAAATTTTAGTTTTACTTTATAAGGGTTTCTATGTTCGATAGCATACCCGATTAGAAATAATGGGTTTCTTTGAAATCTTATGTTCCACACTAATAATATATTATTATTTCAAACGGTAGTTAACTCTTATCCATTGTATAGGTGGGAATGAATGAAACTAACTACAATATGATTATACATGTTTGTTAAATGTATTTACATTTATCTAATGAAATTTAGAGGCTTAAAATGTGAATAAATCTAATTTTATGCATAATTTACATTAAAAGGCCTATTTGTTACCTTTTAATAGAGAACCCTTTTTAACACTAGTTTTTTTCACTTTAATAAATTCTATATGACCAAATAAAATCCTTTTATTAATTGGGACTTCATAATTTACTTTGTGTAAATTTTTGGAATTTTTCCGATAATGTTCATTTTTAATGAATAGTGAAAAATATTGTATTTTAAATCAAAAGTTCCTTTTAATCTAATTTATTTATATGGTTAGATTATATTTTTAATTGTTTTTAAAGTTAAATTAAAATATATTTTTACCATTTAATCCAATTTTGGTCATTGGAACTAATTTCATTTTGAAATTAGACATAAAAAAAGTATCAATCTTTTGATAGTTATTATTTCTTAAAAACACTCTATTTGTTTTGATAATAGGAATTAATTTTGAAATTAATTAATTCCACTTTTATGTTTGAATTTTTCAAAATAGACAACATTTTTGAATTCGGAATATCAAAAATATCATAGGCTGATTTTTTGGTATTTTTCTAAGAAACATCAATTTTTGATGAATAGTGAAACAACTTAGTGGTAGTTAAAAAACTAACTTTTTCATATAAATGAAATTTTAACATTTATGTGAATTGAATTTCAAAACTCCGAAATACATGGTTGTTATCAAGAATTAAAATTTGGTTCAATAAGATGAAAATAACATTTGGTGAATAATAACTTTTGACTTTTATTTACTACGGTTAAAAGTAAATAAGGTAATTCAAGGTAAAATGAATATTATAACAATTAAAAATTACCTTAATACATGTCAAAAACTTATTGGTTGAGTAATTTACGACCATGGGCATCTTTGGGATGATTTGGGGACCCCATTGAGCCACTTGGGAGTGATAATGACAATTTAGATTAATTAACTTAAAGTAAAGGCAAAAATGATAAAAGAAAATATCTTTTAGTAAATTATTTTTTATATGGTGTTATAAAAGTCATATTTTCGACTATATATATTATTTAGAACGATAATGATATTTCCTACATGATATTATTTGTTTATAATTTTTAGATATCGAAAAAATTAATTTATTTATGACACAATAATGATGCATTGTTTACCTCATTAATAAATCATTTAAATAAGTAAGATTATAATGATTAAACTATTATCCAAAACCTGTAAAATTCATATTGGATGATTTTATTTCCACCTTGAGTCATCTTATCTTCGACTATAATGATTTATGGACCATTATAAACCAAATATCAATATATAATAAAATAATGTTTTAACATTTTCCTAAAGAGTCCCTCATATCCCTTATAAAATGAGACCACTTATATCCAATTACACACACCTCTCAACCATTTTTTCTCGTCCCAAATCTGCCCAATTAAGCTCCATACATCACTATCCTCCTTCTATAAGGCTTACATTTGGAATAAGTCACTTAAAGAAGTCCATTGGTTCAAACCAAAGAGAGTTACCCAAATTAAAGGTAACAGTTTCTCTTAATTTGTTTTCTTTTATTTTACCTCTCCAACCGCTAAACTCTTTTATTCCTTTATTTTTTAACAAAACCAGTATCCTAAATATACTAGGATGTTTTTATGAGAATTATTTGAACTACACTTACACACACCTCCATCTAATGGATGAAGAACATAATGTTTCTGTGGATGGCAAACTAACGCCTCACGAAACGATGATTGTTAAAATATCTCCAACCGCCTCTCATGGTGGTCATTATGATGGAACTATATTTATATATGATATATATTATGTTTATTGTTTTCTTTATTCTTCTGTATTTTCCATTTATAGGATGCCTTTATGGTTTCTATAGTGGGTAAATACGATAATCTCATTTGAGGAAGCACGGACTACCACCAACTCAAAGTGATGTGACTCGTTAATGCCTTATGTGGGATATATAAAGAATATATTTTATGATATTATATATGATATTATACTATAATTATAATATACCTATGTATTATTATGTTTTAATTCCATTAAAATAAGAAATAGAAATGAAAGAAGCGTTCATGCGTACGTACGGATTACCGTCTCCACGAACGGTGCATTTCATTTCTTACCTCTAAATGTTATATACTATTATAAATACATGTATATAATGAATATATATGATATATATGATATCTAAATCATGAATATAATTCTTTATATAATTATTCTTTTACCACATGAACAACATGTAATTATAAGAAGTCCATTTTTTACTCAAGTACCAAATATCGACAAAACGAACATTATTAACTTGAATGATTACATAATGTTTATAACATGGTAATAAGTTGTAGAAAAGGAATAATAAACTTGAAAAAGGTTCTTAAGAAATTATAAATTATCTTTAGTTTATTTTTCCGTAGATTAAAGAATCATCGAGTCATGTCGGACACGAGGTAAGGGATTTTCTCATCTCGCTTTCAATTCCGTGAGATATCCATTGTTCACCACTTATTTATTGCATGTGTTGAAATGTGTACTTATATTGATATATATTATGATTATTATATTTATATTCATGGTATTATGTGATTTATTTTGTGGTCATTAACTTTTGTTCATACGACATGATTTGATTACAATGATGTAAGAGTTTTTCATCTCACTTTTTATTCCCGTGAGATTCATGCAACATTTGCCACAATTTCCTTCTATGTGGTGTATTTACTGCCCATTATTGTACTATTTTTGTAATATAATTTCATTTATGATTATTTACATCTTCATTCTATAACCCTTATTCATGTGGCGTATGTTTTGTACGTTACCAAATTGGTAAGGGAACCTTTCACCCTCCTATGTTTTAAAGACTTCTTTATATCATGTCTTTTAATTTGCCTATTATTATGTTGGGATATGTTATTTTATATACCCATTGATTTAAACTTTATGTACAAGTGATGAGTTACCCTTTTTATCTTATCAAATCATTTTATGAATTTTAAAGTGACGTCGTTAGGCTGTCAAATTTTTAGAAGGGGACTTCTTAACCTAATTTAAATTCTTTGGGTTCAACTTCTACTCATGGAATATGTCATCCAACGAATATGTGTGAATGAACTCTGATTGTTTTACACTTAATATCCACTTATATTGGGTGTATTTATATTTGTCACACATAATTATTTGACTGATTTATCCTTAATTTAAGGATACCATATTTATAATGGATTTCATCTCAATTTATATTTCCATTGAGACTTTGTTGTTGTTATGAAAAAATTCACTCTTATATGGTGTATATACAGTCCATTGATGTATTATATCATGAATCCCTTTACTCTCATGATATTATAAATTTAGGATTAAATGTTATTTCTCGTTTATTTGTATTCACACATCTCCCTTTTTGTTAAAACACTATTTAACCAAAATACCATTTTAAATTTTTTTAAGTTTTTTTCTCATTAGTGTCCATATTTTTTAAATGGGTTTTAGGATTTATTTATATGGGAATCAATGTTTTCAAATGATAATTAATTTAAAATATTCAAATTGGTATGGGACACTTTGATTCAAAAATCTCTTTTTAAAAGGTTTTAAAAATGATTTGATAAAACATTGTATATTTCAATATCTTGATTTGATATATTAGAATGTGGAAATGTTATCTTTCCTTTATAAATCTATTATATATTATGATTATGTTATGGTTATTGGGCATTTTTTACGTATATGGGTGGTTCCATGATAAACCTAGGGTGGGAGACCCCGAGATAGCACTCCAATGCATTGGGTAACGTGACAGAGGGTAAACGTGATGTTTCTCCTAAGAGATTTAGGGAATATACTGTGATTGGTATTCCAAGTGTAACTCCATAAGTACATGTGATAGCTACAATGTAAGTTTGATATGGATTCCATAAGTAACATTTATGATTTATGAATTATGATTTATGATTTATGATTTGTGTGCGTTATTCATAAATCTTATGATTTCATAAGGTATGTTATGATTGAAAAGTATGGTTTCATGGATTTGTATTTCTTTTTGGGCTAATTTTTTCCATACTTATTTTATAACCCTTACTGATCATTTTATGCTCATCACAAGTTTTTGAAATTTTTTCACAGGACTTAAAGATGAATATGTTCAAGGATTGGATCAAGGAAAAGTCATGCTATCTAAAACATGGAACTAGACATGTGTCTTTTTAAGAGTTATTATTTTATGAAAAAAATGGATACTGAGTAGTAGTGTCTAATTGTAATATTCAAGTTTTTATGTAATAGTTATGGCCTAATTATCTACAATTCTAAACATGAAAAGTTCCCCAATGTGAATTATTCATTTAACTCACGATTATGTAATGTTTACGTACGGGTCCTTATAGTTGGTATCATATGTCGGTTTAGATAACATTAGAGTTTAGGGAATTTATTAAGCATAAGTGACATTACCATAATGGTTAGGATTTCAGAAAGAGTCATAGTTTTTTAGATAAATTGAATGAGTTTAAGATAACATGAATGAGTATATCTTATTTTTTACCCTCCTCATAAGATATAATATGACGATTTTACTGATATAATCACACTGACTTTCTTGGTTTTAGTAAATGACTGGATCTAGCAGGCACCAAAGTTACAGTGGATATAAAAAAAACTGTGACGGTTTTCTAAACGAGAAACTAAATGATATTGAAGCTTCAATGAGAACAGTTTTGGTCATTCTCAAACAACTTTCTGGAGTCAGGATTGATCACATGAACCTTAGTGATCTTTATAAGGAATCATATATGCGAGAAAAAAATCCCTACGAAATTTCAGGTAATAATCATAAAGGTATGTGTGTTCAAAAACCTATGTGTCAATGATGTGGAAAGAAACACCTAGTATAATGTTTCAAAGGGACAGAAAGATACTATATATGTGTAATTGAAGGTCATAAAGCAAGAACCTTCCATAGAAAAAGGAAGCATCTAGTTGACTCAAGGAAAGGGAAAGATTTCAATTTCTATGGATCAATTGAATGTTTTAAGTGTGGTGAGCTTGGTCATTATGTAAACACATATCCTACGAAGATGTATTGGGAATGGGATCACCATGATCATACAAATATTAATTTTACAATACCTAATGACATTCCGATTGAGGATTAAGAAACTGAAAATGACTAATGATAGGTATGGATTATTTCTTAACATATGTTTTCCTATTATTGAAATCTAAGGATATGATTCACTGTTTTTATTTTAGGAAATTAGTATTTCAGAATATGATAGAAAGTAATGGTTGATGAATAATGAAGAATGTTGAATGAGTAAGAAGTTAGCATATAAGGGATTCAATAGTTATGGTTGAATTTAGGATGGTGAAATGTTTATAAGTATTAAGGCTCTCCTAATGATGGTATTACATTAGAAGACTTTTTATTGTATGTGTAACCCTGATGTTTGATATATGAAAATTTTATTCAAGGAATAATTATCTTCTCTTTTGTGGATATAGTTATAAAGAACCATTTGGGTTTATATGATCCTTGAATTTGAGGCAATTACCGGTTAATACATTTTTGGATGCAAAACAAATGTTATTAGATAACCATTGTCATTAAAATATGTTATGGTTATTTTTGATTAATTTATCTATTTTTGGGAATGTTATAAAATTATGTAGTTTTTGAAAAGGGACAACACGCAAACCGTGTGACAACCCGTCACGTCGGACGAAGCTGTTGGAATCGAACCCACAACCAAAGTGTGACTGGTATTTATCACCTTCCACTGGACTACGTGAAGCCCCTGGTTAGTATAACTAATTATTTTTAGTTACATGATCTTATGAATTAGGAATAATTTGAATTTGGGTTATCTATGGAAATGATTAACCTATCATGGAGGATATGTGATTAGGTTAATTACTTTTCAGTATGAGACTTTAAGAGTAACTTATGTTATTTGGAGATAAATGTTAAGATTTACCTTGGAAGACTATGTGATTAAATCCTTTAGAGACTTGGGTTTCAATATTATATTGGATTAATTTGAAAAAATTTAAGGATAAATGTTAATTTAATGGTCTTTCTTGAACCTTGGGTTCTTTTGTTTTGAATTTTGGAGATTAAGAGTAGTATTTCTTTTTATAAAGGAATATCCTTTTGGTGATTATCTGATCTTTTACTAACAATTCTGGTTTTATTTGATGTCTAAATACATGGGAAAAAGATATTTCTCCTTTTTTGGATTATGTGATTCTCTAGAAGATGATTCTTGTGCTTTTTATGTGACCAAGTCTTTTTGAATTATCATCTTTTAGAGAAATGATTTGTTTTGGTAGAAACTTATAAAAAGATGAAACTCTACTTGAAGGTAAGTATATTTCCTTATGTTTTTATTCTATGTAGAAGAGTAATTGCTAAAAATTATGAAAAGGAGTGTAAATCAAAAACTTTTTTGGTTTACGTTTCCTACTAGGTAATCAATGACATTTTACACACATCATAAGTTTGTGATTTTCTTGCGGTTAACTTTCTCCAAATCATGTTTCCTATCACTCTCCATCAGAACATGACACTTTTTTCTATCCTCCATATCAATGTTTTCATGGAATCTTTGTATGAGTTAAATACAGTGACCATTGTACTTCTCATTCATTCTTTTAAAGTGATAGTTTTTCTGACTCTTTTTCCGATATGGGACTTTCAATAAAGTTTCCAAGCCCAAATTTTAAAATTACGAGGGCGCAATTTCCAAAAGGGGGGAAGGATGTAACATCCCAGGTAAATAAATAATATGAATTTTTCAAATTTATTAATTTTTGAATTACATATTAATTTTACTTTAAAATGTTTTCTATGTTCTATAGCGTACCCGATAAGCAACAATGAGTTTCTTTGAAATATTACGTTGCATACTAATAATATATTATTATTTTAAACGGTAGATAACTCTTAGCCTTTGTATTGGAAAGAATTAATGAAACCATATACAAAATTATTATAAATGTTTTTTAAATGTATTTACATTTATCCAATAAAATTTAGAGGCTTAAAATGTGAATGAATCTAATTTTAAGAATAATTTACATTAAAAACCCGATTTATCGCCTTTTAATGGCGAACCCTTTTTAAATCTAGTTTTGGTCACATTAATAAATTATTTATGACAAAATAGTATCCTTTTGTAGAATGGGGACATCAAAATTTACTTTGTGTAATTTTTTGAAATTTTCCCGATAATATTCATTTTTAATGAATAGTGAAAAATATTGTATTTTAATTCAAAAGTGCATTTTAATCTAATTTATTTATATGGATATGTTATCTTATTAATTGGTTTTAAAGTGAAATTAAAAAATATTTTTACCATTTAATCCAGTGTTGGTCATTGGAATTAATTTCACTTTGAAATTGGACATAAACATGTATCAATCTTTTGATAGTTATTATTTCTTAAAAACACGCTATTGGTTTTGATAACAGGAATTAATTTAAAAATTAATTATAGCCTCTTATATTTTTTGAAATTTTCAAAATAGACATCATTTCTGAATTCGTATTATCAAATATAGCATAGGCTGAATTTTTGGTATTTTTCTGAAAAACTTCAATTTTGGATAAATAGTGAAACTACTTAGTGGTAGTTAAAAAAACGTACTTTCTCATTTAAATGAAATTTTACCACTTCTGTGAATTGATTTATGAAAATCTAAAATACATGGCTGTTATCACTATGTAAAATGTGGTTCAATAAGATGAAAATAATTTTTGGACAATAATAACATTTCACTTTTATTTACCGCAGTTAAAGATAAATAAGGTAATTCAAGGTAAAAATAATATTATAATAATTCCAAATTACCTTAACACATTTCCAAACCATATTCTTTGAGTAATTTACTACTAGGGTCATATTTGGGTCGATTTGGGGACCCCATTGAACCAAATGGGAGTGATAATGACAATTTAGATTAATTAACTTAAAGTAAAGGCAAAATGAAAAAATCAAATATATTTTTGTAAATTAATTTTTATATGGTGTTATATAAGTCATATTTTAGACTATAAATATTATTTAGAAATATATAAATATTTCCTATATGATAGTATTTTTATTATAAATTTTAGATATCAAATAACTTAAATTATTTATGACACAATAATGATGCAGTGTTTACCTCATTAATAAATCATTTAAATAAATAAGATTATAATGATTAAAATATTATCCAAAACCATTCCAATTATTATTGGATGATTTTATTTCGACCTTTAGTCATATTATCTTTAACTATAACGATTTATGGGCCATTAGAAACTAAATATCAACATATAATAAAATAATTTTTTCACACTTTCCTAAAGAGCCCCTCCTCTCCCTTACTAAAGGAGACCACTTAAAAAAACTAAATGCACCTATAATGCCTTTTTTAGCATCAAAACTTTGTCCAATTAATCTCCCTACATCCCTTTCCTCCTCCTAGAAGCCTTACCTTAGTCATAAGGAACTTTAAGAAGTCCTTTGGTTCAAACTAATGGGTGTTTCCCAAATTAAAGGTAAAGGCTTCTCTTAATTTGTTTTCATTTATTTTACTTATACAACCCATATTCTCTTTTATTCCATTGTTTTATAACACTAACATTATACTAGATATACTAGTATGTTTTTATGAGAAATATTGGAACTACACTTACACACACCTCCACCTAATGGATGAATAACATAATATTTCTGTGGATGGAAAACTAACGCCTCACGAAACGATGATTGTTCAAATATCTCCAACCACCTCTCATGTTAGACATTATTATAGAACTATATTTATATATGATATATATTATTTTTATGTTTTCTTTATGCTTCTGTATTTTCCATTTATAGCACGCCTTTATGGTATACATAGTTGGTAAATACGATAATCTCATTTGAGAAAGTGCAGACTACCACCTCCTCAAAGTGATATGGCTCATTAATGCCTTATGTGAGATTTATAAAGGATATATTTAGTGATATTATATATGATATTATACTGTAATTATAATATAACTTTTTATCATTAGGTTTTAATTCCATTAAAATAAGAAATAGAAATGAAAGTAGTGTTCATGCGTATGTACGGCTTACCGTCTCCATGAACGGTGCATTTCATTTCTTACCTCTAAATGTTATGTACTATTATAAATACATGTATATAATGGATATATATTATATATATTATATATAAATCATGAATATAATTCTAGATATAATGAACCTTTGACCACATGAACAACATGTAATTATAAGAAGTCTATTTTTGACTCAAGTACCAAATATCGACAAAACGAACATTATTAACATTAATGATTACATAATGTTTATAACATGGTAATAAGTGATATAAAAGAAATAATAAACATGAAAAATGATCTTAATCCAGTATAAATTCACTTTATTTTATTATCTAAGATATTAAAAAATGATCGAGTCAATTCTGGCACGAGGTAAGGGATTTTTTTATCTCAATTTCAATTCCGTGAGATTTCCATTGTCCGCCACTTATTTATTGCATGTGGTGTAATGTGTACTGCCATTGATATATATTATGATGATTATATTTATATTCATGGTATTATGTGATTCATTTTTTGTTCATTAACTTTTGGTCATACGACTCGAATTGATTACAACGAAGTAAGAGTTTTTCATCTCACTTTTTATTCCTGTGAGATTCATGCTATATTTTCCACAATTTCCTTTTATGTGGTGTATATAATTCCTATTATTGTACTTTTTTTGTAATATAATTTAATTTATGATTATTTACATCTTCATTTTATGATCCTTCTTCATGTGGCATATGTTTAGTACGTTACCAAATTAGTAAGGGAACTTTTCACCATCCTCTATTTTAAAGACTTATTTTTATTATGTCTTTTAATTTACAATTTATTATGTTGGGATATATTATTTTATATCCCCATTGATGTAAAATTTATGTCCAAGTGATTAGATACCCTCTTTATCTTATCAACTCATTTTCTTAATTTTAATGTGATGCCGTTAGGCTTTGAAATGTTTACAAGGGGGCTTCTTAACCCAATTTCAATTCTTTGGGTTCAACTTGTACTCATTGAATATGTCATACAATGAATATGTGTGAAGGACCTATGATTGTTTTACACTTAATATACACATATATTTGGTGTATTTATATTATTCACACATAATTATGTGATTGATTTATCCTTAATTTAAGTATGCCATCTTTATAAGGGATTTCATCTCAATTTACATTTCCATTAAGACTTCCTTGTTGTTATGCACCAATTCACTCTTATATGGTGTATATAAAGTCCTTTTTTATATTATATAATGAATCCCTTTACTCTCATAATATTATAATGTTATGATTAAATGTTATTTAACATTTATTTGTATTCAAGTATCACTCTTTTTGTAAAACACTCTTTAACCAAAATATCATTTTAAGTGTTTTAAAGATTTATTCTCATTAATGTACATGTTTTTAAAATGGGTTTTAGGATTTATTTATATGGGAACTAATGTTTTCAAATGATAATTATTTTAAAATATTCAAAGTGGTATGGGACACATTGATTCAAAAATATATTTTTAAAAGGTTTTGAAAATGATTAGATAAAACATTGTTTATTTCAATAACTGGATTTGATGTATTGGAATGTGGAAATGTTATCTTTCCTTTATAAATGTTTTATATGTTATGATTATGTTATGGTTATTGGGTATTGTTTACGTATACAGGTGGTTCCATGATAAACCTACGGTGGGTGACCCCGAGATAGCTCTCCAATGCGTTGGGTAATGTGACGGAGGTAAACGTGGTGTTTCTCCTAAGAGATTTAGGTAATATACTATGATGGGTATTCCATGTGTAACTCCCTAAGTAGTTTTGATAGATACAATTTATGTTTGATATGGATTCCATAAATAACCTTTATTATTTATGAATTATAATTTATGATTTGCATTTGTTATTCATAAATCTTATGATTTCATAAGTTATGTTATGATTGAAAATTATGTTTTTGTGGATTTGTATATATTGTTGGGATGATGTTTTCCTTCCTTATTTTATAACCCTTACTGAGCTTTTTATGCTCATCCCAATTTTTTGAAATGATTTCCACAAGACATAAATATGGATGGGATCAAGGATGGGATCATGGAAAAGACATGCTATCTAAAACATGGAACAGGATATGTGTCTTTTTAAGAGTTTTTATTTTATGGAAAAAATGGATACTGAGTAGTAGTGTATACTTGTAATATTCAAGTTGTTATGTAATAGTTATGGCCTAATTCTCTAAAACTCTAAACCTTAAAAGATCCCCAATGTGAATTATTCATTTAACTCAAGATTATGTAATGTATAAGTCTCGGTCCTTATAACCCATATCCAGATTTGTTCTATCCAACCCCTATTTTGTGGAAGTTCCCCGATTCGTAGGTGATTTTCTATGTGAGTCATTCAATAGATGGTGTGACCATAAGGCTCCGAAACGGGGCCAATATCATCAATATCCTTAGTATTGTATTAATTAAATGAGAAGACCATCCGATTATGGGCAATGATAATAGTTGTTTTATCTCGATCTAGATCATCCAGGTCTATGGATACATTTTCCAATGCATCACATTGAGAATTTAGTGACAAGGGTATATAGGTCAACATTGGTTCTGATAGTAATTCTGACATAATTTTTCAAACATGGTTCATTAAACGGACCAATACTTCTTCTTTAATAGAATAATCACCATTGACCTTCTTGATGAATAGATCTGAATAACAATTTTTCTTCAAGTGTTTTTATTGTGCATGATGTGCTAGATCTAGCCCTGCAATGAGGGCCTGGTATTCTGCTTCATTATTTGTACATCCCTCATAATTAAGAAAAGAGTGCGGCCAGTCAAATATTTCTGGGGATATAAGTTTAACTCCCAGCCCCACTTATTTGAATATGGGATCCTCCATCATGTTCAATTTTAGGCTTCCAGCACACCATAGAAGTACATTTCCCAGGTCTGGGGGTCCTCTCGGATGAAGAACACTTCTTCGTCTAGATGTTTGGCATCCTACAGAGTTGTTTCTTTTGAGGGATGATATACCATGAAGTCGGATAATTTCTATCCTCTTATGGGCTTTTAGGGTATGTATCGTATATCAAAATGATATAGGATGACTCCCCATCGTTATAGGTATTTAGTTAGCATGAGACGGTTGAGAATATATTTGAGCGGGTTGCTGCAGGAGACCAGGTGGACCTCGTGGTATTGCAGGTAATTCTGGAATTTCTTAACCGCAAATATTAGGGATAGGAAGTTCTTTTCGATTCATGAATTTAGATTCTTAGGATCAGTGAATATTCAGCTGAGGTAATATAGGATTTTCTCTATGCGGACATCATTATTCTACACGAACAAGGTTCTTAATAACTATTCCAAGGTTATAACATAAAAAAAGAGTGGTCTCCCCTACATTGGAGGCATCAACACCAGTAGAATTAGGGTATATATTTTTATATTTTCGAATGGTACTTGAAAATAATTATCCCACTAATACGTGAACTCTTTCTTCATTAACCTAGTGAAAGGTAAACAGTTACCTGCCAAGTTGGCTATGAATCATCTGATGTAGGCCAGGTGCTCCTAAAGACCTCTAAACTCGGTGAGATTTATAGGTGTGGGAATTTCAAGATTGAGTTTTTCCTCTCAGGGGTTGACATCAATTCTGTTATGGCGTACGATGAAGACGAGGTATTTCCTAGAGGTAAGGTCGAAGGCACACATTAAGGGATTCATCCTTAAATTGTGTTTTCACAGTTTGTTAAAGATAGTATCAAGATCAATCAGGTTGTTTGAGCACTATCATAATTTAACCACCAAATCTTGGACATATCACTCTACTAATTTTCCTAGGAAGGGATTGAAGATTAGGTACATGGAACGTTGATTTGTGGAACCGACATTTTTTATACCAATTTACATTACTGTATAATAGAAAACTCCCTAATGAACCCTGAAAGCAGTGGATTATTCATTTCTTGAGGGAATTCATATCTGGTTGTATCTAGAATATCCATCCATCAAATAGAGGGCCTCATATCTAGAAGTCTCGTTGTTTTAAAATTTTGTGAATGATACTAGAAAATCATCTTTCAGGAAGTGCCGATTATGGTCCTTGAAGTTGATGCAAATTCTAATATGTTCGTTCTTTTTTTTACTAGGACAATGTTTTCCAGTAAGATCAGATATTGGACTTCTTCTATGAAGTTAGCTTTGACAACCATGTCATCTGTAACCCCTATTTTGCTAGCATGCGTCATGGTGGGTCCTTCTGCTTGCCTGCATATAGACCCGATGATCTTCTAGAAGACCCAAATGATTATTGGAAACCTCAGGATCGAGGCCTGAAATTTCTATGTAGTTATAGGAAAAAACATCTCAATTTTTTTATGAAATAGTTATATATCCTCTACTCTTCCACATGCATAGCCACAATAATCATAGTGGGTTATGAGTCATCTGAGATTCCTAGGATTATCTCCCTAAGTTCATTGATTGTGGTGGAAAAAACTTCTTCAAATGCAGGAGGAGAGTTGTTGAGGTATTATTCTTCTTCTTTATCATCCTCTTCATTTTATTCTTCCTCTTCTAATGGATAGAGTATTTTCAATATTAACTCTCTGTAATTGGGATAAAAATAATTTCCTTCCTTAGTGATTAAGGTAGAAACAACATCATGTCCTGAGGATGGGTTATGAGCATCTTTGATGGGGCTTTTCCAGACATCATATTAGTCAGTCTGTTCTTCTGTGTATTTTGACTTGGAGGCTCTAACATAAATCAATAGAAAAATTGATTCTTTCTTTGTGCTTGAACATATTCATTCATCTTATTTTATGTGCAACACAAGCTCTTCTCCAATCTAACACCTTGACCCTAGAAGCTCGGATTAAGTGATTTATTTTAATACATTCGCATGATTAAAAGGAATCAAATACAAAAGTAAGGAGTAATTTATTAGTTTTCAAAAACAATATACATATATAGTTTCAACATTATAACCTTAAAATAAATTCAACATATAGGTTTTATTGGGAACATCCACAACTATATGTTTATCATTGTAGTTCAATCATAAAAAACTACCGTCATGTCCTGAAGAAATGAAACATAAAAAATTGGTGGGATCAAATGCTCAGTAGGGGTAAGAAATATGGTGAAAGATATCATATACATAAACAATAGGAATAGTGAATAATTGAAAACACATTCCCATAAACTTGAACACATTATGGAAGAATATTATCTGAGTAAATAATTCCATAATATAACATATCTAGGGGTATTCTAATAGTTTAATAACCACATCAACATTCAATTACTCACTTCATAATGGATGAAATTCATATGATGGATATTCTAAAATATACCATCAAGGCCTCGACCAAATATGTCTAAAAGTGATTAAGGCCTTAGAAAAAAACCATAAATAAAATTGGGAAAGGCCTCAGCCAAGTCCACGCCTATTTGTCTCTTGACACCTACTGATGCCCTGAGGGACTATTGGGGGCCCCACTCGACAGTTACTAATTCCAATGCATTCCCCATATGAATGAGGTGAACATAAACAATATACACCTTCATATTGAAACTAACATATGAAATGTAAATAACTTTCCCCAATCATTAATCATAAAAACAACAATTCATTGTAATATGTTGAATTGTTCCAAGATAGCACATCCATAATCAAACTTATAATAAAATATTCAATAAAACATGGTGGGTGATAACATAGAAGATAAACCCCAATGAGTAACAAGATTCAAAAAAGGACATTGACATTAATAGAGATACTTTTAAATGAGACCTTTGAAAAATCCTTGAGGAAATAATCATTAAATATTCCAAAGTGTCACACAACCCCTTGAAAAATTCATATCATAATCCCATAGAATATCATGAGAATAGGGAAAATTTTAATATTATATAAAAAAGTTAATTACCTAAACCAAAATAATGAAATTGTGGGGAAAAATTCATATCTCTTATAATATTTAATGTGATATGAGAAGAATCGTTTTTTACTTTAGAAAGATGGGTTCTTTTGGAAAATCATTTATATTTGTCATAAATTTGGTATTAATCATGTATATCCCAATAAATAAAATATATTTTCATTGAAATTATATTTTAGGATTAAATAGTCTTATTGTGGTAAGATAATTTAAAAACGGTTTTTAAAGAAGCATTAGAAATATAACATTCCGGTGTGGTTTAAGTACAATATTAATGGATTTAAAGTTAAAAGAAATTTTTTCTTTCATAAAACAAGAAATGAACAAATATATATTTTTCACAATAAAATTTGTTCTTTTAGAATGATAAATATTTCATAAAATATATTATATATTATAGCGACCCAGCCTTTTCTTAATTTACTATTACATCATTTCAAAGATAAAAAACATAATAGTATTACACATGGAGGATCTAGAGGTTTAGTGTCTTGGGAGAACTAGGACAATACATAACAAATACAACATCAAGCATAAACATTTATTTAATTTCTTCTTCACTAGCTTCTTAGTGGCACTTGTCCTCTCCTTAGTACATGTAGCCACCTAAGGATATACATCAAAAGGGGTGAGCTAAAAGCCCAGTAAGAGGATAGATAAGAATAATACATCATGGGGTGAGCATAATCATAACATAGGCAAAAGATCATAATCATGAGAGGAGCATAAGTAAAAGAATTGAAATGTGGCAATGCATAAAAATGAAACATCATGTCTTAGTGGTTAACTACCACACATACTTGTGAAAAAATCTAGCATCATGTTCACACATAATTTCACATTTACTCATGAGATTCATCACTTTACCCAATTCATTGGAGAGCTATATAATTCTGGGCGCACCCGTAACATTTAAACATTCATATTGCGCTATATAATTTCGGGCGCACCCGCCAAATCATAACATTATCATTATCATGATTGCCACATAGAACACATGTCAAACATGTAAATAAATGACCCATGTAAAGGAATGGGTTTCATCTCATAATAACACATTCATAAGCTTTGGGTTCCCAAAAGAAAGAGGGAACAACATACTTGATATAAGAACCATCAACCTTGAATGAGAGGTAAAAGGTGAGATCTTGAAAGAAGAGTTCTTTTGGAAATCATTTTGATGGACATAAAAACCAGTGAAAAATATTTATATCCCAGAAAAGTAATGTAAATGACGAAAAAATGATCTTTGAGTAGTAACCATATCAAAAATGGAGTTAAAGAGGGAGAACCCGAAGGAAGAAAATTGTGTTTGAGAATTCCCCTTACCTTGTACCTGAATGCTTCCTTCTCTTTAATGTACTGTATAATGACATTATATTAATTAATTAGAAATCCAGAACCATGTGTACATTAATAGGGTTCATTCTGGTTTCATTATGTTATATTATGTTCCTTTGGATGACTTATAGAGTTTAAAAACATTGATCAGGGATGTTCATTTTCATGGTTTTCTTGAGCGGTCCACTTGTATTCTTAAATTGATGTTTGGGTAGGTCATGGGTAAACATCCAGAAATGATATTACATGTTATTAATGATATTACAGAATCTTGAATGATTTTAAAATGAGTTATATTAGATCCATGTGAATCATTAGATAAGAATTAAATGAAGATTATTTGGGTTAATTTGAGCGGTTTTTGGATCACAACAAACTCGTTTTAACTTTTAACTTAGTAATATGGCCATAGGTTATTTCCAGAACTTAAAATAGAACATAATACATATAAAAATATTTTGGTTCAACCATAAAAATGGTTTCGTGACCATATTGAAGGTATAAATGTAAGAAGAGAGCATGTTGTTTTTGAAGGTGATAAATTATCACCACCTGAACAACGTTCTTTTTAATAAAATAAAAGGAAGAGGGAAAGGGTGTGGGGTGATATAATATAACATTAGAATCATAATATTATTGTGTATATAAAATACTGGATTTACAGAATAATTTGGATGAAGATAGGTAGGGAGAGATCAAGAAAGGAACTTGAACTTGAAAGGAAATTAAAGGAGAAGAGAGAGAGAAATTACCTTTAGAATCCTTCTCTTGAGATCCTCTTTAAGGAAGTTAGGCCTGGTCTTTTGATGAGACCAGAAGATTTTGGACGTGGGGGATGAGCTAGGGAAGGTGTTTGGGCAGAGTATAGAGAAGGCTTGGAGCTTGAGAGGTGTGAGGAAAAGAGGGAGTGAAGGGTGGCTTTTATAGTGGAGGGGAGAGGGGTTTACTTAATATAAAATTGATTAGTTTATTAATTTCACAAAAGACAAGGAATAGTGATTCTTGAAAGACCAAGAATAGTAATTTTATAATTTAATCCCGAACCAAGTGGGCTTACATCAGCAAAACATCATCAGTGACTCAATTAATACATTAATTGGCATTTATTGTGAATTATCGGATTCCACTATTCATCAAAAATTCAAGTATCTCAGAAAAATCCCAAAAAAATTACCCCAACCATTTTTCAACATGTAGATTCCAAAAATGATTTCCATTTTTCAAAAATATTTTTTTAAATATTATTAATTTAATATTTAATTAAAATCATAATTTACTTAAAAAACAGTTTTTAAAATTAAAACTGATTTTGCAGTTCTTTCGAAAATTACGTAGGGTCTTATCTAAAAACTATTAGACATTGATTCAATAATTTATGAAAATATTTCAGGAAAATAAATATTCATTTAAATTAATTAATTAATTATAATTAATTATTTATGACTTATAAAATACCAAAAACGTTTACTAAAGTCAAATTATCACTTTCTATGATGTCTAAATTTTATTTTATTATTCATAGGTAATGTTACTCTTATTTACTATTCATAATGGTCATATTACAATTCATAAGGGTAGGTTACTATTCATAAGGGTAGGTTACTATTCACCAAAAATTATTTTTGTTTCATTAGACATCAAAACTATCTTGAGCACAATAGTGTATGTCATATTTTTAAAATTACAAACATAGGGGTGACAAAATTATGTTTAAAGGTCACTTATCACTTATTAGTTCATTATCTTGTGTTTTTATGACATAGATATAAGAAGGGAATTTTCTATTTAAATACTTTGGGTCGTTACATCCTTACCCCCTTAAGAAATTTCACCCCTGAAATTTTACTTTACACAAACAGGTGAGGGTACTTCTCCTTCATTGCCTCTTCTGGTTCCCAAGTTACTTCCTAAAACTTTTGGTTCCTCCACAACACTTTGACAAGGCGGGTTGTCTTGTTGCATAGAACCTTATCACTTCGATCCAAAATTTTTACCGGGTGCTCCTCATAGGAGAGATCATCCTCCAGCTGTACCACCTCTGAGTTTAGTACATGTGAGGGGTCTGGTATGTACTTCCTCAGTAGTGATACATGAAACACATCATGAACTTGAGCCATATTTGGTGGAAGTGCCAGACGATAGGCCACGACTCCTATACGATCAAGGATCTCAAAGGGTCCAATGTACCTTGGGATTAACTTCCATTTCTTCCCAAATCTCATGACTCTCTTCCATGGAGATATTTGAAGGAAGACTTTATCTACAACGTCCAACTCCAAGTCCCTTCAACAATTGTCAGCATAGCTCTTTTTCCGACTTTGAGCAGCTTTGACGTGTTTCTGGATGACTTGAACCTTCTCTGTCATCTCTTGAACAAGATCGGGACCAAGTAGCTTTCGTTCTCCAACTTCATCCCAACAGGTTGGAGTTCTACATCGCTTCCCATAAAGAGCTTCATACGGAGCCATCTGAATACTCGAGTGGAAGATATTTTTGTATGAGAATTCAACCAATGGGAGATGCTGATCTCAACCACCTTTGAATTCAAGAGAGCAGGCTCTTAGCATATCTTCAAGCATCTGAATAGTCCTTTTAGACTGGCCATCAGTTTGGGGGTGATAGGTCGTGCTGAAATTTAATTCAGTACTCAAAGAATGTTGAAGGCTCCTCCAGAATTTAGATGTGAACCTTGGATCACGGTCATAGACCATCAAGAGTGGAACACCATGCAGTCTCACCACTTCCTTCACATATATCCTTGAAAGTTGTTCAAGTGAGAGGTCTTCCCGAATAGCGATAAAATGGGCAGTCTTGGTGAGTCGATCAACAACAACCCATATCGCATTATTTCCTCATGATGTTTTCAGCAGACCCATGACAAAGTCCATAGTAACATTTTCCCATTTCCACATGGGTATAGGCAATGGCTGCATCATACCTTTGGACTTTTGCCGCTCAGCTTTATCTTTCTAAGATTCCAAGCACCTTGATATATATTCTGCAATCTCCTTCTTCATGTTATCCCACCAGAAGTGTTCTCGGAGATCACGATACATCTTGGTACTTCCAAGATGAATAGAGAAAGTTGAGATATGTGCATTATCCAATAGCTTCGTCTTTATTCCGGGTGATGAAGGCACACAAAGCCGCATTCCAAACCGAATCACACCATCATCATCGATATGGAACTCTTGCAGCTTCCCTTCCTTTACTACATTCACCCTCTTTTGTATCTTCGCATCATCCCTTTGTGCTTCCTTAATCTTCTGTTGGGTGGATGGTTGCGCAATCATTTGGGCAAGGTAGGATGTATCCCCTACCCTTACGATTCCCAAATCTATCCTTTGCATATCCAAGAAGATAGAGTCTTTCTCAATCCTCAACATTGATAGAGTAGCAGGTTCTTTCCTACTTAGAGCATCAGCTACCTTGTTCGCATTTCCAGGATGATATTGAATAGAGCAATCATAATCCTTGATTATCTCTAACCATCTCCTTTGACGCATTTTGAGCTCCTTATGTGTGAATATATACTTTAGGCTCTTGTGGTCGGTGTAAATGTCACACTTCTCGCCATAAAGGTAGTGCTGCCAGATTTTCAATGCAAAAATCACAGCCGCCAGATCTAGATCATGCGTCGGGTAGTTCTGCTCTTGGATCTTCAACTATCGTGATGTATAGTCTATCACATTATCATTTTGCATGAGTACACAACCCAAGACTTTCTTTGAAGCATCGCTGTATATCACAATAAATTCTCCACTTTTCAGTAGTGTGAGTACAGGTGCAGTGATCAGCCTTCTCTTTAGCTCCATGAAGCCTCCCTCACATTCTTCTGTCCATACATACTTTACCCCTTTCCTTGTTAACTTAGTTAGTGGGATTGATAATCGTGAGAAGTTTCTCACAAATTGTCGATAGTACCCAGTTAATCCAAGAAAACTACCGATTTCTGTGACACTAGAGGGCCTGGGCCATTCCTCAATCGCCTTTGTCTTTAAAGGGTCCAAAAAAATCCCCTCTTGTGATGACATGTCCCAAGAATGTGACTTGATTCATCCAAAAGTCACACTTGCTGAACTTGGCGTACAACTTATCCTTTTTCAATGTCGCCAACACAAGTCTTAGATGTTCTTCATGTTCCTCCTTGCTCTTGGAGTAGATGAGAATATCATCGATAAACACTACCACAAATTTGTCGAGGTAATGTCTAAAGACTCTATTCATCAAATCCATGAAGATTGCGGGGGAATTAGTAAATCCGAAGGGCATCACCAAAAACTCATAGTTCCCATACCTTGTACGGAAGGCAGTCTTCTGAATATCTTCCTTCATCACCTTTACTTGATGATATCCAGAATGAAGATCCACCTTTGAGAAGTATTGAGCTCCGCTTAACTGATCGAAAAAGTCATCAATCCTTGGGAGAGGATACATGTTCTTTATGGTGATCTTGTTGAGTTCTCGATAATCGATACACAGCCGCATGGTACCATCCTTCTTCTTCACAAAGAGCACCGGTGCACCCCAAGGTGATGCACTAGGGCGTATGAACCCTTTGTCCAGATGATCTTGTAGTTACTTCTTTAACTCCTCTAGTTTGATAGGAGCCATCATATAGGGGCACTTAGAGATAGGAGTAGCTCCGGGTAAGAGTTGAATTGAGAACTCTACCTCACGATCCGGGGGAATTCCGGGTATCTCTTCAGGAAATACATCGTTGTATTCCCTTACGATGGGCATTTCCTCAAGGTTGGCACTTTCCTTCGACTCAACCATTTGGAGAGGTATGCTTCTTCATAGGGAATCATCACCCACACCATTGAAGGATTTTTCAAAGGATAATCATGATATTCCTTGCATTTGTAGAGGAGCATGGGATGGTTCGGAATATGAAAATATATTTCCTTTTCCCGATAGTTGATATGTGCCCTATATAACGAGAGTCAATCCATTCCCATTATAGCGTCAAATTCCACCAAGGGAAGTATTACGAGATTTTCCAGAAGAATCATCCCACATACGTCAATAGGAGAAGAGTCAAACACTTGGGTTGAAATGATTTCACCACTTGGTGTTTTTACAGATATCTCCACTTCAAGGTTTCGGGGCTTTGATTCTATAGTTCTTGCAAACTTGCAAGATATAAAGGAATGCGTAGAACCAGAATCAAATAAGACTTTTTCCATTCTTGAGTTAATAGGAAGTGTACCTTGTTCGACTTCATTATCATGTTCCACCTCCGCAGTAGTGATGGCATAAGCCTTCCCTTGTTCCTTTGGCTTTGGTGGTTTTTGGCGCTGATTACCCTCGAGAGCTCGAGGTTTAGTGCACTGGTTTGAATAGTGCCCTAGCTCCCTACAGTTGTAGCATTGAACCATGAGTGGTTCTCTCCTTTCATCGGCTACATTATCCTTCCTTTTCATGTCTTTTCGACACTCGTGATCTTGGTGTCCTTCCTTCCCACACGTAAAGCATTTCTTTGTACCTTTGAGGCAGTTCCCATGGTGTAACTTCCCACATTTTTGGCATGTGGGTCGTTGTGTTTTCTTCCCATCATTATCACTAGATCCACCAGCTTGAAAATCCATCTTTCTTTTCTTATCACCATAGCCATGGGACCATTCTCCAAACTCCATCTCTACTTTGAGAGCACACTGAACAACTTCTTCATAACTCCCAAAGTCTCGAATTGCAAGAGCCTTTCGAAGATGTGGTTTTAATCCACTAAAGAATCTATCAATTTTTCTATCATTGTTGATAACAAAACCCGAAGCATACCTTGCGAGCCTTGTGAAAGTTTCTTCATAGGATGTGATAGATTCTTCTTCTTTTTTCTTGAGCTCTATGAATTCTCTCTCCATCTTCGTGCGAAGAGTTTGTGGGAAGTACTTATTAAGAAACATTATCTTAAAGTCTTCCCATTCCATCTCTTCAATTTCATCCCGTGTCTTGGTGTTCTTAATCAAATCCCACCATTGATCAGCTTCTCCATCTAGACGATAAATGGCTAGAGTCACCTTATCCATCTTAGAACATTGAAGAACAGAAAAGATCTTCTCCATGGAGTTGGCCCACTGTTCCGCAACTAGTGGATCAGAAGATCCACAAAACGTCAGTGGTTGTTGTCGCATAAAACATTTGATAGCTAGTTGCTCCCTCTTTGGTGAAGGAGGACGTTCCCCATTATTATGGTTATTATTCATAACCCGATATAATTGGGTAAGCATCGCCATGAATTTTTGAACTCCACCTCCAAAATCATTGGGGATGTCGTTCGGGCAATCGTTGCATTGGCCTTCGCAAGAGTTGTTGGCCTGATTTCTCCTGGTTCCCACCATTTTCTAAAATAGAAAAGGATAGAACAAAACATAAGTAAAAAGTCATGAATAACTTATTCATTTAAACAATTATACCAAAAACATAACATATGGGATCCCTAGGTAAATATCCTTGTGTGCATATTTGTACTTAGTCTCATGCTAGAGGTTTTCTTTAGGGTTCACTAATCCTAATTCCAAAATTAACTAATCCTTTCCATTGATACCAACTATAGTGACCCGGCCTTCTCATACTTTACTATTACATCATTTCAAAGATAAACAACATAATAGTATTACACATGGAGGATCCATAGGTTTAGTGTCTTGGGCAAAGTAGGACAATACATAACAAATACAACATCAAGCATAAAAATTTATTTAATATCTTCTTCACTAGGTTCATAGTGGAACTTGTCCTCTCCTTAGTACATGTATCCACCTGAGGATATACATAAAAAGGGGTGCGCTAAAATCCCAGTAAGAGGATAGATAAGAATAATACGTCATGGGGTGATCATAATCATAACATAGGCAAAAGATCATGATCATGAGAGGAGCATAAGTAAAAGACTTGAAATGTGGAAATGCATAAAAATTAAACATCATGTCTTAGTGGTTAACTACCACACATACTTGTGAACAAAGCTAGCATCATGTTCACACATCATTTCACATTTACTCATGAGATTCATCACTTTACCCAATGTATTAGTGCGCTATATAATTCCGGGCCCACCCATCACATTTAAACATTCATATTGCGCTATATAATTCCGGGCGCACTCGTCACATCATAACATTATCATTATCATGATTGCCACATAGAACGCATATCAAACATGTACATAAATAACCCATGGAAGGGAATGGTTTTCATCTCATAATAACACATTCATAAGCTTTGGGTTCCCAATAGAAAGAGGGAACAACATACTTGATATAAGAACCATCAACCTTGAATGAGAGGTAAAAGGTGAGATCTTGAAAGAAGATTTCTTTTGGAAAACATTTTGATGGACATAAAAACCAGTGAAAAACATGTATATACCAGAAAAGTAATGGAAATTATGAACAAATGTTCTTTTAGGAGTAACCATATCAAAAATGGAGTGAAAGAGGGAGAACCCGAAGGAAGAAAATTGGGTTCGAGATTTCCCCTTACCTTGTACCTGAATGCTTTCTTCTATTTTATGTCCTGTATAATGAAATTATATTCATTAATTAGAAATACATAACCATGTGTACATTAATAGGGTTCATTATGGTTTAATTATGTTATATTATATTCCTTTGGATGACTTATAGTGTTTAAAAACATTGATCGGCGATGTTCGTTTTCATGGTTTTCTTGAGCGGTCCACTTGTATTCTTAAATTGATGTTTTGGTAGATCATGGGTAAACATCCAGAAATTATATTACATGTCATTTATGATATTACAGAAGCTTTAATGATTTTAAAATTAGTTATATTAGATCCATGTGGACAAATCATTAGATAAGAATTAAATGAATATTATTTGGGTTAATTTGAGCGGTTTTTTGGATCACAACCAACTTGTTTTAACTTTTAACTTAGTAATATGGCCATAGATTATTTCTAGAACTTAAAATAGAACATAATACATATAATAATATTCTGGTTCAACCATAAAAATGGTATCATGACCATATTGAAGGATGAAATGGAAGAAGATAGCATGTTGTTTTTGAAGGTGATAAATTATCACCACATGAACAACGTTCTCTTTAATAAAATAAAAAGAAGAGGGAAAGGGTTTGGGGTGATATAATATAAAATTATAATCATAATATTATATTATATATATATTACTGGATTTATAGAACAATTTGGATGAAGATAGGTAGGTAGAGATCAAGAAAGGAACTTGAACTTGAAAGGAAATTAAAGGAGAAAGGAGAGAGAAATTACCTTTAGAATCTTTCTCTTGAGATCCTCTTTAAGGATGCTAGGCTTGGACTTTTGATGAGACCAGTAGCTTTTGGACGTGGGGGATGAGATAGGGAAGCTGTTTGGGCAGAGTTTAGAGAAGGATTGGCGCTTGAGAGGTTTGAGGAAAAGAGGGAGTGAAGGGTGGCTTTTACAGTGGAGGGGAGAGGGGTTTCCTTAATATAAAATTGATTAGTTTATTAATTTCACCAAAGACAAGGAATAGTGAGTCTTGAACGACCAATAATAGTAATTTGATAATGTAATCCCGAACCAAGTGGGCTTACATCAGTAGAACATCATCAGTGACTCAATTAATACATTAATTAGCATTTATTGTGAAATATCGGATTCCACTATTCATCAAAAATTCAAGTATCTCAGAGAAATCCAAAAAATTTAACCCAACCATTTTTTGACGTGTAGAATCCAAAAATGAAGTCCATTTTTCAAAAATAATTTTCTAAATATTATTAATTTAATATTTAATTAAAATCATAATTTACTTGAAATTACAGTTTTTAAAATTAAAACTGATTTTGCAGTTATTTCAAAAATTACATAGGGTCTTATCTAAAAACAATTAGACATTGATTCAATAATTTATGAATATATTTCAGGAAAATAAATATTCATTTAAATTAATTAATTAATTATAATTAATTATTCTTGACTTATAAAATACCAAAACAATTTACTAAAATCAAATTATCACTTTCTAAGATGTCTAAATTCTATTTTATTATTCATAGGTAATGTTACTCATATTTACTATTCATAAGGTTCATATTACTATTCATAAGGGTAGGTTACTATTCATAAGGTTAGGTTACTATTCACCAAAAATTATTTTTGTTTCATTAGACACCAAAACTATCTTGAGCACAATAGTGTATGTCGGATTTTTAAAATTCCAAACATAGGGGTGACAAAATTATTTTTAAAGGTCACTTATCACTTATTAGTTCATTATTTTGTGTTTTTATGACATAGATATAAGAAGGGAATTTTCTATTGAAATACTTTGGGTTGTTACATATATTGAACTTAAAAATTGTTAAAAATCTGAGAAGTTCCTTGAATAGATTTTATATTTTGGGGAAAATTTTGGAATGATCATTCTAAAACATAAAAATACCTATAATTGAAAGTAGGATTCTTCTTAGAAAATATATATAGAAAATTCACACATAATTTATGAGGAGTAAATAATAATAAATAAGAATATCATTGAGGTGAGTAACGAATGAAAGCAACTAGAATAGAAATTGAGGTTCGGGTAGATTACACTTAAAACATTGTAATAAATTGTATTGTATGCCCAATAAATAATAATACTAAATGATAAATTTATTACCATGAACATTAATTGATTAAAAATGTGAAAAATCAATGGAAATTATTAATATATCATAAACAAGTAGTAATAGTGAATACAGAATATCTCACTAAAATGGATGTGAGATTAAGAAACCACTTACCTTATGTCTAAGGGTGTTCATCACATGTTCGTAATCTCCTAGAAACCCAAATTAAGTTAATTATTTATGATATAATGAACCTCTTATATAGGTAATTGATTTATTATAAACATATTAATTTTATTCATGGCCTTTTTGATGGGTTAAGAGGTTTAATTTCATTGGTCGGGTCAGTTAGTTTCACGATCGGTATACTTATATACATGAATGGATGATCTTGTAAAATGAGGATTGTTGTCCAGAATTGAAGTTATATTTTGTTATTTAACATTCTTAAGGATACATTGTTGTATATTTCAATTGTTTACTTAGTGTGAAGATGAATCATTATATAAATTATTTAGTGATAACCTTATGGGTTAATTGACGGGTTTTGAACACCACGAACTCATTTTTCTTTATAAATAAAAACCATGTGTAAAAATGATTAAAGAAAGCTAGATGATAAATAGTACATATATTAGATTCTGGTTGTACCATAATAATGGTTTCATTACTAGAAATTAATACCTCAATAGAAGTTGAAATCACATCTTCCTTGAATGTGGTAAATTAGCACATCTTGGACGGTGGTTTCATTTTTTCATATAAAGAAACAGGAAACGAGAGTTAATGAAGAATTATTCCTTTATCATGAGAAAATTACAGTACATCTAGGATGCTAGATTTATCACAAAATTTCGATGAAATTAGGTGAGTAAAGAAAAAAAATGAAAGGAACTCAAAATAAAAAAAAGTTGAGAAATACCTTATGAAAATTAGGCAGCCTAATGGCGTAGCATAAAATTTCATAAAATATTTTGATATGAGAAAAAAGGTATCCAATAATTCTGAAAAAATCTAGAACGTAAGGGGTATATAGAATGACATTTCCCAACACTGTCCAATTAAAATGAAAAGACAATAAAATAATAATAGTGCTTGAAAAAGATAGATATTTTTAGAAGAATATTCTACTCCAGAATGGCTATGCAACATAGTAATTGAAAACATTGAAAAGAGAGGGTACATGGGGATTTAATTCATAAAAAGACTCATAAAATAGTTTAGTGACAAAATAATATGGAAATGAGAACATGTTATAAAAACGTTAAATACATACAACATAAAATAGAATATTAATGGAACAAAATGAAAAGAGATGTTTACCTATTGAAGTAAGCTTCCTTGGTAGCCTCTTTAGGGGAGAGGTTTTGGTATTGTTACAATACCAAGAGCTCTTGGACGTGGGGAGTGACTAATAAAGGTTATTTGGGAAGAGCATAGGCAAGTAACCTTTCTTGAGAGGAGTTAATAGAAGAGGATGTGAGGAGGGTTATAGTGGAGGAGATGATTGAATTTTGAATATTCTATTCATTATTTATTAATTCCCCAAGACAACAAATGTTATTGTTACATTTCCCCCCTAATAGTAATAATTTAAGATGAGTTCAAACCTAGTGTGAATACATCATCCTTACATTACTTATGATCCAATAAATCATGTATTTTTCATTTATCATATATTATCATATTGTACTATTCACCTAAAATTCATGTATTTTAGAAAAAGCCCCAAAAATAACCCTAAATATTTATCAACGTGTAGAATTTAAAAATGAAGTTAAATTTTTGTTAATAAATTTCTAAATTTTTTGAATTAAATTTTTAAATAAAATCATCATTTATTCCAAAAAACAACATTAAAACTATAACTCATTTTATAACACCTTGATAAATTAATCAAAGGTATTATAAAATAATCTTATACCCATAAGAAAATAAAATAACAATTTATTATTAAATGTTATGAAATTAAATACCCATTTTAAAATTTTAAATTATTCAAAAAAAATTAATTACAATATTTATGACATACAAAAATACCAATACTTCTACTGTGATAAGTTTTTTAATTTTAAGATGTTTAAATTGAAGTTATATATTAATGGGTGAAGTTTCTATTTTGTGGCCAACTTACTATTCATTATAGTTTATTGCTATTCATATGGGTATATTAATATTCACCAAAAATTATGTATGTCTTATCAGAATCTAAATATCTTATTGAATGCAATTTTTTATGTCGGTTTTTTGAAATTCAAAACACAGAGGTGGAAGAATTATGTTTACTATTCTAGTTTATAACAAAGTTGGGTTTGTTTAGACTCAGTGTTTCATTAATTCTAAATTAGATTTATTTTAAAAGTCTTGGGGTGTTACATTATACCCTCCTTTGAAAAATTTCATCCTTGAAATTTGAAATCGAACTTTGAATGTTAATGGTTGGTACCTGAAAATTCCTATTTGGGAAATCCACATAAAGAATATGGTAAAAATATCCTATTAATAAGAGGAAATGGGAATGCATCCATTACTACAAAAAAACGCATTCTCATTGGACAACATATTCCTGGAACAATAATTAAACCATAATGTTGTGACATTGATCTCTTAAACCCCATATAATGATCAACTTAATACATTTCGTAAATTGTTAAAATTTCCAAAATATAATGATTCAATGCATTATATAGAATGTCTCTAAATTTACAAGATGAACATATCATTAACCATTAATCAACAATAAGAAACACTAAAATTCAAATTCCAAACCTGTGAATAACATCATCATGTATCCCCTATAAATATAATAATTACATGAATTTCCATAAAAACCATATTGGAAACATGAAATCATTTGTATTCCTTAAGTAAGAAACATGTTTTTGATTATATTCCCAAAATCCAAAAGTGTTTTATACTCTATCGATGATAGCATAGACCACTTCTCGAAAAGTCAATAATAAGTTCCAAGGTAGTCAGTATTTATCTGAATCCACTATTTCTTCATCATTAGCTCAAAATCATATATATGTTATGGGTCTTATTTCCCACAATCATATGTTTTTTTAAACATTATCTTTTTACGAAATCACTTTTCGATTGTACCATTCATCATACGACTGGAAATCCTTAATGAATGAGTACTATATTACAATACCATTATATATACCATAATTAATAAATCTAGTGCATTAGTGACAAAAAATTCAAATGAAATGATTATTGACTAGAAATATTAATCATTCTACAACATCTGTGGTAGTATCATAACTTGATCATTATCCAAAATCCTCATCTATGGTATATTCCATTGAATATTGGGACATTGATTTGAGTAGTGTCCCAAATCCTTGCAGTTGAAGCATTGTAAATTGGAAACCACTTTCTTGCCATTTAAATCCAGAATATAGTGTCCTTTTTACCACACTTATAGAAAACAATCATTCTCTTAAATCATTTACTAGAGTGACTCTTTACACAGTTATCACATGAGGGAAAACAATTATTTTACTTCTTCCCTTTATCCCTGTATTTCTCTTCCATCCTCTCATTATTTTTCTTCCATTCAAATCCATAGGACATAGATAAGTCTTAACAAACATTGCAAACAAATGATATTATTACATTATATGATGAGGATCCTTAGAGGAAAATATTTCTCTTAAAAGATGGATTAAGACCATTAGATATGTTATCCTTCTTTCTCTTCGCATCACATGGATTGGTGAAGTTCCCATTCCATCTTCTAGGATCCATTTATAATCAATTCAATATTATATATTAGATCATAAAATTCTTGACTCTCAATAACTATAAAATCTTATTGAACATAACAATAATTTATGCATCATAAATCATAGAATAATATACTTAAATTACTATGGGGCAATAAATCATTCACAATGGTTGGGAAATAATATGTGAATTATCGTAATCATATCACTTAAGAGTGTCAAACCAAGAGTGAAAAAATGACCCTTGTAGTGTACCGGGATACCCAAGGTCATGCCCAAAACTCCTTGTCAGAGTTTTCACTACTATGCACATTTATGCTAGAGCCACCACATCTTGTATGTATCCAGACAATGATGTACTTTCAATAATGATCCACATAATATATTCCTTTCCAAAGTATAGTATGTTCTTTTTTGTCTATCTGTGATGACCATCTTAAGGATTTGATCCCTAAACTATTATTTCTAAATCTAGTTCCCAATGTTTCTTTTAAACTTCCATTGAAACAATTTGTAACACCTTAACCCCAGAATCTCGAAGCTTGTGCATTATTTTAATACATTGGCATGATTAAAAAGAATACAATATCAAAGGACAAAGTAGTTTTGTAGTTTTGGAAAACCAGATACATAATTATTTTCAAAATTTTAAAATGAAAATAAATTCACCATATTAGTTTTATTGGGAAAATCCACAACTCTATGATTATCCTTGTAGTACAATAAAAAAAACATCTTCATGACCTGTGAAAATGAAAAAAAATGGGAGACTTCCAAATCTCGGTAAGGGTATGAAATACAACAGAAGAAATCATTAATAGAAACAATAGGCATGGTGAATAATTAATAAATGAATTCCTCTAAACATAAACACATTATGGAAGCAATATCATCTGAGTAAATAATTCCATAATAAAACATAACCTAATATATTCTACTAGTTGAATAATCATATGGGCTTTCAATTACTATCTTCAAAAAGAGGGAAATGTATATGCCATACATTTCAAAATATACAAACAAGGCCATGTCCAAAATGTCTAAAAATGATTACGGCCTTAGCCAAAACCATAAATTTGGTTGGGAAACACCTCATCCAGTCCAACGTCTATTTGTCTCATGAGACCTACCAATGCACCAAGGGGCTATAGAGGGACCTACCTGAATCTTACTAAGTCTTATTCATTCCTCATATGAATAGGGTGAACATTATCAACATAAGAATTCATATTGAAACTAACATATGATATGTAAATAACTTTCCCTAATCATTAATAATAAACACAACTATTCAGAGTAATATGGTGAATGGTTTCAAGATAGAAAATACATAATCAGAGTAATCATAAACTATTCAACAAAAAATGGTCAATGATATAATAGGAGATAAACCTCATTGAGGAACAAGATTCAACAATGGACATTAACATAAATGAAGATACTTTTAAATGATACCATTTAAAAAGTCTTCAGGAAATAATCCTTCAACATTCCAAAGAGTCACATACTACATTGAAACATTAAAATCATAATGCGTTATAATATCATGAGAATAAGGATACTCTTGATATGATATACCAATGGAAAGTACAAACACCACAATTATTAAATAAGTGTTGAACAATGCATATATCCCATAACTGATAAAGTGAGATGATAGGAATCCTTTTTTACTTTGGAAACATTATTTCTTTTTGGGAAAACATTTTTCTTTTCCATAACCCTAATTTTAAACATGTATATCTAAGAAAAATAAAATGTATGGTCATTGAAATTATATTTTAGGATTAAATAATGTATTTTTGTGGTAAAATAATATAAAAAAGGTTTTTAAAGAATCTTTAGAAATAAAACATTTTGGATTAGTTTAAGAAAAATTTAAAAGTATTTTAATGTCCAAAAAATATTTGATTTAAACAATAAGAAATGAAGAAAAATTGAATATTTGAATTAATATTTTTTATTTTAAAAAGATAAATATGAATTAATAAATATTATATATTGATCATCAAAATAGTTAAAAATCTAAGATGTTCCATGAATTGAGCTTCTATTTTGGGACGAATTTTTGAAAGAACCCTTTAAAACATAAAACTCCAATTAAATTAAAGTATGATTATCTTTGGTACAAATAAATAGAACATTTACACAGAATTTAGGAGGATTGCATAAGATTAAATAATAATATCATTTAATTGAGTATTGAATAAGAGGAACCTTAATGAAAATTGAGGTTTAGGTATATTATACTTAACACATTGTAATCAATTGAATTGTACAACCCAAAATTAATAATCATAAACCATACATTTATTATAATGAAATTAAATATATTCATTATGTGAAACATCAATTTGACGTGTATATACTCCCTACACAATTAATCATTGTGAATACTGAATATCTCACATAAATGGAACTGAGATAAAGAATCCCCTTACCATAAGTCTGATGGTGTTCTCCACATGGTCTTAGTGTCCCAAATAACCAAATTAAATTCATTAATTAAGATTTAAATAACCTATTATACATGTAATTGAATTATTATAACCTTATTAAGGTCATCCGTGTTCTTTTTAATGTGTAAAGAGGTTCAATTTCATTGCTCAGGTTTTTTTGTTTCCTGATCGGTATACTTATGTACATGAATGAGGAATCATGTAAAATGAGCATTTTTTCCATAGTTGAAGTTATATTTTATTAGTGAGCATAAATAAAGTTACATTATTGTAAATTTAATTTGGTTACTTGAAGTGAATATGAATCATTATATAAATTATTTAATGATAATCGTTTGGGTTAATTGGGGGTTTTTGAACACCATGAACTCATTTTTCTTTATAAATCAAAACCATGTGAACAAATGAATAAAGAACCATATATGATATATAATAAATACATTGTATTATATTATAACCCTAATAATGGTTTCATTACCTGAATTGAATAATTTATTAGAAATTGAAAGCCCATCATCCTTGAATGTGGTAAATTATCACATCTCAGTTGGTGTTTTAATTTTATTGTATATAAGAATATGAAAGGAGAGATAATGAATAATTACTCCTTTATCATGAAAAAATTCTTCTATTTTTATGATAATATTTTAATAACAACATTTTTATGAAATTAGGTGAGGAATTAAAAAGAAAACAAATGGACTCGAAATAAAAAACAGTTGAGAAATCTCATATAAAAATTTGGCAGCCTAATGGTGTCGCTTAAAATTTCATAAAATATTTTGATGTCAGAAAAAGGGTATCTCATAATTCATAAATAATTTTTACAGTATGGGAGATATGTAATGAAATATTCCAACATAATCAAATTTAAATGAAAAGACAATAACAATATAGGTGTGCTTGAAAAATAGATTGATTTTGAGACTAAATTTTAGCAGAATACCAGCTATGAAATGTGGTTTTAGAAAACATTAAAATGAGAGGGGACAGAGGGAAACCATTCATAAAAGGCACATAAAATAGGTTAGAGAAAAATAATATTTAAATAAGAACATATTATGAAAACATAAAATACATAAGAAATAAAAGAGAACTTTAATGGAATGAAATGAGTAGAGGCGTTTACCTCTTGAAGTAATCTTCCTTAAGAGCCTCCTTAGGGGGGAGGTTTGGGTAATTTGGAAAGAACAAGAGCTCTTAGATTGTTGGAGTGAATAAGGAAGGGTATTTTGGAATATTATAGACAATGTATTAGGCTTGAGATGAGTGAAGGGAAAAGGAATTTAGGTGGGGTTTTATAGTGGAGGAGAAGAGTGAATTTTGAATATTTTAATCATTATTTTAGTAATTCCCTCAATAAAACCAATATTGTTATTTCATGTGACCCATAATAGTAATAATACCATGTGATTTCAAATCTAGTGGTCTTAAATCATCCTTACATCACTTAAGACCCAATAAATCAACTATTTTTCATTTATCGTAAATTATCGTATTTTACTATTCACATAAAATCCATATATTTTAGAAAAATTACAAAAAATAAAACTGACCATTTTTTACATATAGAATTCTAAAATGAATTCCAATTTTTGAATATATTTTCCTAAATATTTTTAATTTAATTTAAAAAAAATCATAATTTATTCAAATACACATCATTAAAATTATAACTCATTTTATAACACCTTTAAAAATTAATCAAGGACACATAAAATTATATTATATCCATAAGAAAATAAAATAAATATTTATGATTTCATTTTATGATGATTTATTTATATTTTAAAATATTAAATTAATCATAAAATTGTAATTATAATATTTATGAATGAAAAAATACCAATACTTATACTATGATCATTTTTTAACTTTTAAGATGTCTAAATAATATTTATACATTCATGGGTGAAGTTTATATTTTTTTCAATTAACTATTCATTTCTATTCATATGGGTATTTTACTTTTAAAAAAAATTTAATGTTTGCCTTAATAGAATCTAAATATATTACTGAACGCAACCATTCATGTCAGTTTTTTGAAATTCAAAACACAAAGGTGGAAAACGTATGCTTTCTTGGCTAGGTTATAAAAAAGTGGTGTTGGTAGACACTCAATGTTTAATGAATTTTTTGTTAAATTTATTTTAAAATTCATGTTTTGTTACACCCATGCTATTGTAGGAGTTGGAGGAGCCATTTCCAATCCATTCAGGGCAGTGATCCAGTCAATATTGTTGGCCAAACACTTCTTATCATCCTATTCATAGAACCATATACAAATGCAATGTGACTCACAAGATTCGAAGAGGGATATATTAGTGTGTGGAGTCTCATTTTTTCCATTGTCTCAATATTTGATGCACTTATGGTATGATGACGGAATTGCAGCATGTTTATGTAGCTAGGGCCTCCCAAAAAGGAGGTCGAAGGGAATATTTTTCTGCACTACTTTGAACTAATAATCTCATATGGGGTCACCAAGCCACGTTTTATGCATGATTTGTCCTAATAGCTTCTGCTCACTTTTTCCATATCCCGACAGAGATATTGTGCACGCTATCAAACTATCCTCATCATTTCCCAACAAATGAAAGGTTCATAGTCGGTGGATGTTGACTCTAGAGCCATTGTCGATGAAAATACATTGGACATCAATTCTATTTATCATGATGGACACATATAAGGTTTTGATGTTCCCATGCATGATGAAATCTTCATCTATGACTGTGAAGTAGATGATGGTGTGGAATTCGATGATATTGGTCTCTGTCTAATAGACTTCGGTTGCTTCTATATTAGCCTTGAATTCCTAGGGACTCTGTAAGGTTTTGACGAGCGCCTCTCTAAGGTATGTGAATAGACTCAAGCGTCCATGATTCATATCATAACTTGTACAAAAACCAGCTTCTTTATAATATCATATTTCTTCTCAAAATTTTGTGATTTCTTGTCTTTGGGATTATCATTCATATGCACTTTAGGGTTTTGACCATTGGACGTAGATGGTCCAGCCTCTGTAATAGGGGTTGGTTTCACTGCTTTTATTTTCAGGTTTGGCCAAACTGGTTCACCCAAATGCCTTTGGAGGTTGGATATTTTTTCTTTCTTCAATGGATAAACCCTGATAATTGGGCTTATATTTCTTTCAGAAGGGGTGGGATAACATACATGTTCTCATTGTGTCTTCCTGATGATCTTTCCATGAGTTTCTGTAATGTTAATAGTTTAAGTTGAGGTGTTTCTGGGAATTTGACTCATGTCGCGATCATGCCTTCGATTAAACCCCCAGCCTCTACAGCCTCATCCTATAGATCTCTTGTTGGGCGTAGTGAATTTGGGTTTTTTGTCATAGACTCCATCCTAGAAGGGTTCCATCTTGTGAATGGAATTGATTGAGTAGAAGATCAGTTATTAATCTGATAATGTTTATGTGTGACTTTATCTTTCTGAAGGTGAAGTTTGGAGGGGTGGTGCATGATGTAGCATTTAGCGGGACAACACCCATTTTACCATGTCCTCTGGAATGAATTGTGAAAGTTTCATCAATGGATTCATCGTCGATGTCATGCCATCTTCATTCTTTTTCTTTCTACCCTTCTGGGCCTTAGAGGACTACGGTGCTGAGGATGAAGGTTGTGTTGTATTAAGAGCTATTGGGGGAATAGTTGGTTGTTTCAACTACTCCGGGAGGATTCCATGTACACAGATAACTATTTTCTAGGTCATGCAATCATCAAATTTTTTCTCATTTTTACTGGAGACTATTTTTCATTCCACTCCTTTTATAGGGTCTAAGGCGGAATCTTACGCCACATGTGTAGGCGGTGGACCCAACATGACATTATCAGAATCCACAATCATTTGCAGGAGATCCATGAAGATTAATCGTTGATGAATGGTGTGTCTCAGTATCCAGTAATAGGGAAAATAATTTGGATGGTCTTTGTGACCCACTTCGTCAGCTCACTTTGGCTTTGGTAGTTAGAGCAAGTTGCAATTTTGTGCGGCTATGAAATAGACACAGAACTCATCATCTCGGAATGAGATGATTTGTTTTTTTTCCTCAAACTGATTTATTTTAGAAACCATTTTCTCCTCTTTCTAAGTTTGATGTTGTTGTTTCCTTCTAGGGGGTCCACAAGGTTTGGTAGAGGCCTCTCAACTGGAGTTGGTGCTGGGGGTGGCATAAGTATAACAAAAGTACCTTCAGCTTTTCATTATCTTTTACTGGGGCGGATGGGGCCACTCAATACTAGAGATTACTCCACTAAAAAGTGTCTTTTACCCTTTGGAATATGGAATATAAATCTTGGAACCCACTTGTGTACTTCACTGAGAGGAGAAGTGTTCATAATTCATTATTAAGGTTATCGATGCACATAGTTATCATTTCATCTTAAGGGAGAGGCTGGTTCAGGGAATAAGTTAGGATTTTCTATTTGAAAATTTTGTCTGAAACACTTTTATTCTCATTCTACTAGTAGTTCATGAGATCGTTGATTGTTGTCTTAGGCAATGTCAATCCAAAATGGAAGATAAACTATTGTCGGACGTCCTCCCAACCTATGATTGATTTAGCAGGAATTATAATATATCATATAAAGGTCGAACCCTATAGGGTTCGCACAAAGCATATGATTTGTAAATCTTATTGCTACTCTAGAGTTCCCATCATGGGATCATAGTAAGAGGCATAGTGCATTAGATATTGTTATGGGTCTCCTGATCCAATTAACACTGGGAATACGTGTTTCTAATGTTTCGCAGTGGAAGAGCATTTCTCACCCAATCAAGGTAGGGTTTTCATTCCAATTTTATTGGAGTGCATTGCCCCTCCATGGATTCTAGCCAATCTCCTAGTTTCTCGATGGTATTCAAGAACCCTTGATGCATATCCTATCGGTCTTGATTTTTGGAGGGTGTAGATGTGTCCAATGATTGATGAGTTGGTGCTGCTGTAATTTTGGGGGGGTACCCAGACTTAGGTATTTTTTCAAGATTCACATGAATTTACTCAGGTTTTCTTCCCATCGGGGGGAAGTATTGATGTCATTCCATGGCCGGATTTAATTAGGATGATGGTCCCAAAGAGGGGTTGGATGGGCCTCTGAGCATGACTTCATTCACTGTGATGATTTCCAAAGGAAAGGGAACCTCTTCATGGAATTTTTTTTTGATGTTCCATAGATGGAAGACATCTGGAAATATAGATCCATCAACGTATATCCACATTAATTCTCCTAAACTCATTCATTTCATCTCCTTAATTGAAGATTCATTCCTCAAGAGTGAGGGACACATTCTCGAGGGGGGGGGGGGGGGGTTGGGTCATAGATGACCTTGGATTTATTATTATTATTTTTTGGGTTTCATGAGGTTGGTAATGACGTATTAACTAAGGGGGAGCCTAAATTTAAGACCATTATCTGGTTCTGGGTAAGCACACCATCAGTCTAGGTGTGGGATGCCTCTGGGAGGGAACCATCATTTCTTATATCCTCTACCTTTTTAAAAAACATTATGTGAGATCTATGGGGTTGTTATTTACAATGTTCACTGAACCATACACCATTTGGAGTGGTGTACCCAGTGCCTAATGGTTGGAAGGAAATCTATGTTCATTATTGGACTTTCTCCTTCTATTCGGTGGAATTCTTCGTGTTTCATTGTGATGATTGACTTGAAGGGAGACCTAATCATACCTTGTAATTTGCCTTCGTCTTGGAGGCTGTGAACCACGAGATAGGGTGAAATGTGTGACTTCTTTTATCATTGTTCTTCCCATATGGGAGAACACATATGTCCATTCTGTGGGAAATTGAGGTAAAAATTCCCCCATCCATGTGTGATGTGGTTTCTCTCGTTCTTTTCAGGATACGTTGTGAGATGTATTTTTTAGTCTTATGGGGTAATTTTGGGATAGAAATTCCCAAAACTCTATTGGTTGGGGATGTTCTCATTTTATGGTTTCAACTGTAGCTATTTACACCTTTTTTATTTCACACACTTTTGCATGAGTGTGAGGTGTGTATGGCATTGTACCTAAACTATATTTATGGGCTTTTGAAGATATGAGCATTATTTTCTGGTTGACTTCCTATAGGAATGAATCTTATTGGATGTTCTCGGTTTCCTAGCTTAGAGGCTTTTTCATGGCATGATCTATTTGATCATAGCGCTTTTGAGACTTACTCCAGATCGTTTTTTTAGTATTACATCTTTCTTGAGTAGGGATTTCATTTTATTTATGTGTTTAGGTATTGATGTTGTAATATTCCATTTCTAATGTGGTTTTCTAGATGAGGTGTAGGGTGAAGTTTAGAGCTCCATGTTTTCCCCATCCCCAAATATGATCTCCAATTAGGGAATCTCTAATGAGGCAACACAACTTGTTCAGTGAATGGAAGGAAGCCAAATCAAGGTTTTTCTTTCGCCTTTCTAATCATTTATATCATGAGGATGCGAGGGCTTTTAGGTCAATTATATGTCGATGCTCCCCTAAAATGTGGACATGGTTCACAAACCCTTATTTGGGAAAGAACTATTCATTTAGCTAGAGAAGACTCATCCATATATTGAGTTTAATGTCCCGCATACATTCCCCATTCAACTCCCCTTGTATGTCGAAGTGAGAAGTGGTCGTATACAAATAAAACACTGTTATATTATCCTTGGATAGTTTTCTTCTCATGAGAAACATATCATGTTGATGTTTTTCCGGGGACTCCACTACTTGATATTCCCATCTTGACTGTTTATTTATAAATTTTTTCCATGTATTCGGGCTGGTGGGAGACTCATTGATATTCGAACGGGGCGGGGGAGGCCCAAAATATGAGTCCGGCCCTGGACCTTCCTATGGTTGAGAAAGGATATCACTCTTCATAGACAGAGTGTCTGATATGTCTTACTCCATCTTTCTAAGTGCCACATCATAGAATGTCTTTCCCACATTTTTTCTAGAATGGGGAGGTCCTTCTTGTAAGTATGAATTTTGGTTACGGGGAGGACATTGCAGTCAGTGCTGTATTGGTGAGGGATACCATAGGAACATGATTCCCAACAACAGGGAGTTTCCCTGTGGTGTATACCCAAGGGAGGACCTTCAGGGCGGGCTACAATGATGGGAGGACCTTCTTGCTACTTTATGTCACTGAGGGGAGTCCCTTCTTGAAGACTTCTATGATGACAATGAATACTATAAAATCTTGATACCAGGTGTAGGGAGAATTTCTATAATGTAAATCTTGGTGAGGGCCAGATGTATCTACTGCAATGAGGGGATGACCTTCTTGTTTCTTGATGTTACTAAGGGGAGGTCATTCACAAAAACTGCCATTGCGGGGAGGGCCATCACAATGACTGCCATCATTTCATGGACTACCATCATGAAAAGACGTCCAACTACAGAGAGAAGCATATATATAGTGTATACCACGTGGAGGACAATCTGGGTGGATGATGGTAAGGGGAGGACCTTCTTGCAGTTTGATATTCAGCCCAAGGAATGGGATACCCGGACACGCATAAGAAAATAGGCTCCCATGATCGATCATTCCTGGCCCACGGAGTAATCCCCCTAGAGGGCTCTGTGTAGGTCCTTCGGAGATGCTGGTGGTGACACTGCGAGGAAGGAATTCACAATAATTGTCATTGTGGAGAGGAATTCAATCATGAATTGACTTTTGACTATATAAAGAAGCATATCGGTAGCATATACACTGGGGATAACCATCAGGGTAGACGATAGCAGGTGGATGAATTTCTTGATGTCTGATCATCAGGTCATAGGGAGGGCAACCCTAACACACATAAGGAGATGTGCTCTCGTGATTGACCATTCCTAGCCCATGGAGTAAGCCACCATGGGTAATCTGGGGAGGGCTATCAGAGTTGCTAGTAGCGACATTTCGGTGAGTGACTTCGCAATGACTATCATCATGGCATGGAAAACCATCATGACTGGATGTCCGACTATAGGGAGAAGCAAAACTACAACGTATACCCTAGGTAAGACCATCAGGGTGGATGAAAACTAATGGGAGGACCTTCTTGTTGTCTGGACTTTAGGTGATGCAGAGGGATACCCTAACACAAATCAGAAGATGGGATTTTGTGATCGACCATTCCTGGCCCCCAGAGTAAGCCCCCATGGGTACTATGGGGAGGTCCTTCAAAGTTACTAGTAGTGACATTCAAAAGAGGGCCTTTGAAACTGATACTTCCACTTCCATAATTTGGTAATGGATTGACCGGGAATTGAGACATTACTAATATATGATTGAGGGAATAAATAACCCCAGATTTCAGTATAGAAGGATCATGTATAGTCTCTTCATTTTCTTGTTTCCTTTGGCATATTTCATTTTTGGGAACTCTCTTGTTGGTAACAGTGGCCTCTTTCGGTTGGTAACGAACTTCATACATGGGTCCTTGTCTTGTTTGGTCTTGTTCTACCCCCAGATACACTGACGTGCATCATGAGTTTGGAAGGGATATATTTCTAACCTAGTGCATACACCATGTTATACCAACATCCCCAGATTGTAACATGTATTTGTTCCCGATACAGTTTTCCGTATATCACATGATATTGTCGTGGACCCTCCAGGGCTGGACCAGGGATGCGTAGCTGCTCTTGAGTTACTAGACCATTCTCTGAGTAAGTCATTTTTTTAGGAAACTATTTCATACACATGGTTTCTCACATTTTCCACTAATACAATGATATCATGGAATGTATGGAGGATATGGTCTAGAATCAGCATCTGATCACCCATCACTTCCTTTATGTGCTGACATAAATCATTGGATGGAAATGGTATGAAGTCACATTCTGATGTCAATGCAAAATTTTGTGCCTGCTCTGGTCTCCCACTGGTTTCTAGTAGATTCTAGCAGTTATCCTGTGTTGGGTCAGTGGAAAGAGTGTTCCACTAGTTTTCTTCTTCGATTGCTACCATATTTGACTCATGGGATTCATATTCATGAGCATGGATTTTTATCTTCTTTCTTTTCATTTTAGTTGTCTGATGGGATTTGTATGCATCTACAAGAATTTGACTCTACTCATATTTTCTTGCCAATCAATTTGGATAGCTGGCTCGATACACATCAGTAGTTGTTTTTGTCTATTTGTAGCTAGATGCCTCCCTATTTGATTGAAAGGATTCTTGTGCATCGGTAGGTATTTGTGACTAAATGTAGTTGGATGCCACCCAATTTGGGTGATGGGATTTATATGCATCAACATTTATTTGTGCCTGCGTGTAGCTGAATACCTCACTATATGGATGATTGGATTATTATCCATTTTCAAATATCTGAATATTCCTATTTTTTCACTCTGTCTACATGGTAGGACGAAAGAGAACAATCAGTAACATGCATGTGCTCCTATAGTTCTACCATATTTCTGTGGTGGTCCTAAGCGGAAAGGGTAGAGTTTTTTTATTCCCATCGAATTCCTATGAATTTTTATGGAGGAGTTTCTCCTCAGGAACGAGGGTGATAGCATGTCCTTGATTGTATATTTTCTGTCCTTAGTACACAGCCTGAGGGGATTCATTCATCTTGACATCAGTTGGATCCATCTACATAAGGTTCTCTTCAGCGTAAGGAGACTTGGTTTCCCGGTGTTGGTGGAGATGCTCCCTAGAAGTGGTCTGTGAGTAGGACCCCTATGTAGTGGATATGAAGTCTTCAGTATCGAATTCATCTACCTCCCTAAGATAAGCGGGGTACTCATTGTCACATTATGGGGACAGGCTCCTGAAACGGTTTGAGATGACCACACAGACTGTATTGTGTTGGGGTGTCATCTACGACTGAGGAGGCAGTTAGTGAGCCTTTGTAGACTGGAGGGAATCTATTGTGAATCCACTACGGGGAGAGTACCATTTCGGAGGTACTCTTTGATCATCATGTTGGATACAGAGCATTTAATATGATGGGTGGTTGAGGGGTTCTTATACTTCATCGAGGCCCCAGTCGCTTACAAGGTTGCTAAGATGAATGTTTGCATTGGTCTTCAAGATTTCACATGGATCTAAGGTTTCTATGTGGGAACCTGAAATATACATATATGAAATATACCTACCAAAAACCCATATCAATGATTCTTTCTCTTAAACAAATAGATATATGACGATTTATCTTGGCATCATTCCTGATTTTGTTTGGTGAGGTGAAGGGTCTTGAGTGGCATAAGACTACCACCTTGGTTAAGCATTCTAGCTGGATTAACTGTTTTTGTTTCGTCTCCGAGGTGGCGTGGGTGCACGGTTTAGAATGTGAAAAATGGACCGATAGTTGACAAACAGTTGTCTGTTATTATAGAAACAATCACGTCACAATCTTTATCTGAACTCGATCAAAATCATCATCCTTTAAAGAAGGATTGTATTAACTATGTTGGGACTATTCAGTTTATCCCTTATAAATTACAAAGGTTGTGCCATTGTAAAATGGTCCCATCGGGCGATTTCATGGGGTAGTGTACTTGTGAAATCGTTCCTATCAGTATACAACATCCTCAAATGGTCTCAAACTAATTTATTCATGGATCAAAAAACACCTAATGACCCTGTTATCCATGATTCAGAGACCTTCATTCCAAAAGAAGGTGTTTGTGGGACAATTATTTGTCCAACAACACATAAGGACTCCATTTTTCGAGAGGATGGTAGTTCGGGCTCACTGCACCATTTGGGGGGGAGGGTTGATTATTACTTATTTTAAGTATTTCTTATAGATTTATATTGTGTTCATATGTTCATGAATCCTTGGTTAATTCTGTAAAAGTGCATCCATGGGCTACCCTTGATTTGTGATATCATCATATGCATACATGGATTTGATGATATAGAAGGAATTCTGACTTAAGCCATGAAATAATGCACTCTAGAGTTTATCATCCTTCAGGGGGGAGAAATGAGACTATATGTTTGGATCAGACCCATAACAGGGGGTTTTCTGCATATCCTCGAGAGATTAATAAGAGCTCATAGAGTTTGGGAAACTTGGGGCTTGCGCAAGAAATCTACCCATTTGAGAGGCCATGATTGTGTGAACACTTTTGGATGGGCGCCCTTTTGAGATCAGGCATTCAAGAAGGCATCCTACATATCATGGTTTGATAAGGAATAAGATTTATCAAATTTTATATTTGGATTGGTTGTGTGGACGTTGGGATTAACACAAATCTCTAAGACCACGTGAGCCATACTTTGTATAAAAAATAAGAGGATGTGAGAGATACTTCCAACCACAAACCTCCTCTCTCTATGATGATAGTGGACAGGCTTGTGGTGGAAGAAGACAAGGTGTCCAGGGAATAGGGTACAGAGCGATGAACAATTTAATGTGGGATGAAATTAGAGGTCATGTGGATCAGCCCTCAGATGATTGGGGATTTACATTAGTGGGATTTCCCTGGAACACATTATGATAAAGGTGAGGAATATTGACTCTTATCAAAAGGATAAACGATCATAAATCCTTCGACTAATCACTATCCCTCATCAAATGGAAAAGAAAGTGATCAAACTTAATCCATAGAATTGGGAGGTTCAAGTCAGAGTCCCGTCATTAAACTCTAGGTTACCATGGGAATGTAGACTTACAGACATCCCTTGAGTCAGAACCATTATGGGGAGATCCTTCGTGACTCCTCTTACAATGGTTTTGCAGACTCAATGGGCCATGCTGATGTGCTAGATGATCTGATCATACGGGTGCAGTGGCTTTGAAGGAGGCTTTTGCCTGATGCCAGGAGACTAGTTCGCAAAGGGGAAATGGAGGACTAGATGATAACAAAGGGGTTATATTGGATCCAAAGGAAAAAATACCTGATGATGACCCATTCCAGATACTGTTTTTTTATTCTATATGGTGGGATCTCTGCATACCATAGTGGTATACAGGTAGATGGGTTGTATGCATATGGAAGCAATACATGACCTTGGGCATGGACCACTACACACGATAGTGGTATGTGGTTCTGAATGGTTTCTGTCATGCTACTTCAGGTTCCATCCATATACTTATACAATATGAATCGCCAGGTAAAATCCACATAGTGATACACTATGAATAACACCACATCTAAAGAGGGTTCTAGGGACTATCATTCGTGGGGAGTTCATCCATGAGGAATATGTGGTTCACGATTTCAACAATTAGGTTTGCGGTTCCCCCATTATTATTATGTAACAATATTTAATGGTTTTCAACTTGTTATACCTGTAGAAATGTTGTTAGAAATTTGGGCTTCAAAAATTATTTGAGAGTAAAGCTGGAATCCTTTATAAATTCTTACTTACAACCTCCAGGTTCTCCATCGTGCTATCTTCGTCCATCCATTCTCAATTCCTTATGTTCTACTTTTATAAGGAAATTTAGAATTCAAATATATGAGAATGAAGAACCATTTGGGGAATCCCATGAAGAGATATATTGATCTATTGAAAACTCGGTCAACCAAGGTTTACATAGGTTGTGGATGGTGAGTAATGGTTTATGGAACCTTTCCAATTTTCAGTCTCTACACTATTAAGATTGAATTATATTATATGGATGGACTTTGTGCTCTTGATTCCCCCAATGATGTGGTTTGTGGGATCCATGGTTCACTGGCCCTTGCTTCGTGGGAAAGCACCTCGTGGGTCATTCCATATACTGGTGGATCATGGTTCATGCAGTATGTGAACAGTAATCATTGATGATGTGGGGGTCTCTTAAAAACCCTTTGAAAAATTTAATTCCTTCATGTTTATCCCGAAGATTGCAACACAATTTGAGTCAATTATCTTTACGAGACATTTCGGAATGATTTCTTCTTTATACAAAGTGATTGTGGGAGTATTTTCTTCCCTTGGTGAAGTTTTTAGGACCCTACAGTGTGTGTAATCATGAAAAGGGTACATTTCATGTTAGAATTTGTGTTGAATTCCAGGAATAGGAGGAGGCATCCTATCCAAATGAATATTTTCCTTCCGTAGGTCTGACCACTACACAGGTTAGGATGGGACACTTTTTTTGATAAATCCTATATATGAGATTCAGATGTCTCTACATATCATGTGATGAATGGAATCAGATTGTATGTAGTTATTTTTAGGTTCAATCCTACGTGGAACAGATTTAATGATTTGGGTGGGAATTTTTAATTTGGTTACAGATTCACCAATGAGGCAGGGCTTGTGTTTAACTTTCCTTCACAAATTAATTATTTACATAGTGTCATGACTGGAAATACATTTTGTCATGTCCCATCCTAATGTTTAATACAGAGTATCGAGTAACATGAAGTTAAAACGTCAAGTGATTAGGATGTTTATATAGAAGCCTCGAGTAACATGAGGATAATAGATTGAGGAATTTCTAATATGTCAAAATGTGGGTTGGGAGGAGAGTTTAAACAATTCTTTAGTGGGTTCGTGTATTTGGAGAAATGAAATGGGGACTAGAAGCCATTGGGCATACCAAAATAGAAAAAGTCACTCCAAGAGACTAATTTTCCTTTAGTTGAATGTGTGGGAAACATATGTAGAGCCGCTGGGGAATTATGTGAATAGTCAAAAAAATGTGTTTGTTGGACAATTCCCTTTCATTTTCGATGGATGTGGATGATTTTAAATATCCCACATCTTGTAGAGCATGGATTTTGAAAGATGGAGATAGTGAGACTATATAATTTAAAAGCATTATGGTCATGATTTACCCATAAATTTTGAAGAACCCCTAAATAGATCTAACTGGTACATGGGTTGAGGCATTTTGATTCCCTCAGTGGGGTTGGGCCGATATTAGGAGATCTTGGAACCCTAACATTGAAAAACCTACCTTGGTTTGATTTATAGGCAGGGCGAGGGGCATTTTTTCAATTATAGGGAGACCATGCATTTTTATCTTATACAGTCAAGACATTAGGTTTCCTAATATGGAAGGGAAAATAGTAATATGACTTTCAATGTTATTGCAGTTGGATTAGTCATTGTAGACTTATTCACCATAGATTGTAGGGGGAGTTCCATGCCGAAATTCCTAATCCCACATGATCTATTCTCTATGTGAGAAACAAGGGGTGGAAACGGTTTCACCCAACCACATAGGGATAGGATGATAAAAGGAAATAGCACTGTTGGTCTATGCAGTTTAATTTCATGTGGTGAGGACGTGGATTTATCGATGTGAACGAGTTATCTATTGTTGGACTATGTAGTTTTATGTCCTGTTGAAAGGATGTTGATGACAAAGTTTAATGTAATGTTGTAGGGACATAATATAAAATAGATCATTTGTATATATGATATAATCACGATTATATATTCCTGATATTCCCTAGACATGAGCAGGAGAGGAAGGTGTAAACCATGACTCTATGCTCCCTCGAGTCAGGATGGATACTATGAGACTTATGAGCCAATGGTTGTACGAGACATGGAAAGACATCTCCTAGGGATGGATTTTTATTATGTTGATAGGATGTTTTGTGGGAAACATATTCAAAGATGTCATGAATTGTGTTCATTGTCAAAAAATGGTGTCTACAAGACACTCTCTATATATTTTGTATTGTCTTTGAGGATTATGGTGACAAGAAATTTTACCATACATAGAGTTTGATAGATTTTATGCGGATATCTATGTACGTGAGTGATATCCAGCCCATAATTTGTTTTGATTTACAAAATCCATTATATATAAAAAATTCGTATGTAAAGGGAATCATGGCCTTTTGACACTATCTAGATGGTACAGCCTAGATTAAAAATCCCCTTCTTTTATATGCATATCAGATGTAGTGGATTGGGGTTTCCCCTTTGTTCGTTTTAATTTTCATGGTTGGACGTTAGATTTTAGGAACGAGTATCACCACATATAACATTATACTAGGTATTAAGCCACACATAGCTATCAAATACTATTCGTCCTTGTTTGACCTATGCATAGAGAGGGGGAACTTATATTATATGGGGGATGAACCAAAAAATAGGGTCAATGTGTTTATACGTATCATATAAGAGAAGGAAAAATGTATTCTGTAGCTCTTGAAGGAAATCCCATTCATATGTCTGATCCATACATAGGGTAGGGTTCATTTTTTTAGGTAGTGGTTAGACCATAATGAAGTATCTGGGCATCACTATGTATCGTGTGAGAAAAGGAATCATGAAACACATATTTCTTGGTGTACCTTTTAGTTTTATATCTTGTGATAAGAACATTGACCAATAGTATACTGATAAGCCATAGGGGAAACCTCTTTTAGGACTCCTAAGCCAACATGAGTAATACTCGGTGTTATAAACTAGGGCCATAATGGGATTAATATATCTAACACAGGGATCATAAAGAGGGACAAGTTGTTTTACCTTTATATTTGTTTTTATACATGCCTATGTTTGATGATCCAAGTATAGATTTCATAATATGTAGGGGCAGGAATGAACCAATATGTGGCACTTACGAAGAAACTCCCTGCATTGGACTGACCTTTTCACAGGGAAGGTGGAAAAAATGTGGGTTGCAGCTGGACTAGGATGGAGAATCTGGGCATCACTATGTATCATTTGAGATCAGGAATTAAGAAACACATAGTTCTAAATAATCCTTACTGTATAGGTTTCTCACATACACAGTGTAGTGGGAACGTTTTTAACAATTTTTTAATTTTCTTACAAAACACATATATCCTATGTTTTTTCAAAGGGAAACCATTAGAACTATTCTTAAGCTCACATTAGTTATTATCTGTCTGAGTAACAAGAAATAGTCAGGGCCTCCACTCGTAGTATAGAAGAAATTAAGAGTATTATAGAGTCATTTTCATAGTAGGTGGTGGCAGGAATAGGATGTAAAATCATGGATTCACTACACATCCCATCAGAATATGGGAATTAATCCATACATAGTTATAATATAATGTGTTCCCTTACAATTATAACCTGTGCAAAATATAGGGGGGTTATTATTTTATGTCTTCTAGACAGAGATGAATTGGTTCCATTTTAATTCCTTATTGTGTGAGGAACACCAAATATTAAGATAATAATGTCTTTCACAAATATGAAATTTCGTTTTTCTCAGACATCATTAAGGGGAACAAATTTTTCCCATTGGGAAATGAAGACTGTTGTGTGAGAATGAACATGAATTTTCTTGCCATGGTGGGAGGAAATGGTCCCATGATTTTCATTCCCTATATAGGGAATGTCTAGGAGTATTTATCTATATTATGAAACTCCACAGTTTTATGGATGAAATTGGCATGGACTTGGTAGGAACATCACTTTTTGTTGAAACCGGCATAGTATTGCACCGTGGTGGGAAAACATTATCCAAGACATAAAATTTGATGAGAGTGTTTTGATGTTGATTGATGGGACCCAAAATTCCCAACATTAACTTATTTCATGAAGAAATCCATCACATCTCTATCACTGGACATGAGCAGGACCCCATCAAGACCCAACTTATAAAGATCCTTTTTCTAGTTAGTACTATCATAATTCATGGAAATAGATTCTCATCATCTGATATATTCCCTTCTATCCCTGTCTAGTTTGAGTTATCCATTATGAAGATAATCTACATTTGGGGCCATCCAGATGGTTGTATGACCATACAGCTTAGAGATGGTACTGATCTCATTAATTTCTTCCATTTTTCAGGAATGAATCGTAATACCATCCATTGGTGGGAAATATAGATGACAGTTTCATTCCAATCTACTTATTCTTGAGCCATGGGTGCATTTTCCAATGTATTGGCTTCTACATTTTGTGAATGGGGGAACATTAATCAATGTCCTCTTTGATGGAATTTTTTCCATAAGTTCTCAAACATGGTTTATCAAATAGATCTTGTCCTCTTTCTTGATATCATAGTCACCAATGACATGCTTGATGACCAGTTCTAAATCTCCATTAATCTTCAATTGTTCATCTTTCACATGGAGTTGTAGTTCCAAGAATGCGATAAGGGCCTGTTACTCTGCTTCATTGTTCATGCATCCATAATATTAGTAAGGAATTGGGTAGCACTTCCTTTTTTTGGGATAAATGTATAACCCTCAAACCAACTTTTTTGAACTTGGGGTCTTCTATTCATTTTCATTTTGGGTTTCTTGATTCATCGCCAAAGTGAATTTCCCACATCTGGGAGTTATCTTTAATAAAGAACACTTCCTCATCATGTATCTCAGTATCTAATAGAGTTACTTATATTGTGGGATTCTCTATAAGTAAATATTACAATTCATGGCATTTTATATTTTTCTGCTATATGAACCATATATCGAACTACTATAAGATGAATTCCCCCCGCGATCGACATCCATTCCACATTGGAAAGATGATAAATTAATTGAGCTAGTTTCTATGAAATACCAAGTGGTCCTCGTGGTGTTTCACACAATTCCTCAGCTTCTTACTAAAAATATAATTAATGTAATGTCTTTTTTTATATTTTAATAACCAGTCTTAGCATAAATCATGGTTCGGATAAGATAATAGACACTATTCTCACTACCGACATCGTTCCTTTATTCGAGTAAGGCACCTAGGGATCTCTCCAAGGAGGTTACGTACCGAATGAGTGGTCATACATTGTCAGGAAGAACTAACAACAGTGGAATCAAGATATATTTCATGAAATTGTCAAAAGTTTCATGACAATAATCAGTCCATTTATATTTAGCCATTTCTTCATCAACCTGGTAATGGTAAGACATGTTCCTATGAGGTTTGAAATGAAGCACCGAATATAGTCTATGTGTCCTTCGAGTCCTCTAAAATCAGTGAGGTTTTGAGGTGGTGAAATTCCAAGGATGAACTTTTTCCTATCCGGTTAGACTTCAATTCCATGGTGGCATATGATGAAGATGAGGAATTTCCATAAGGTGACACCAAAAGAATATCTAAGGGGGTTCATTTTCAGATTGTGTTGTCATATTTTATTGAATAGTGTTTCAAGAACTTCCATATGGTTTGAGTGTTGTTGTGATTTAACCAAAATATCATCAACTACATTAAATGAACATTCCCATGAATGGTTTCAAAATGCGGTGCTTTTTATGCTGGTATTTGGCACCATCATTCATAAATTCAAAGGGCATTACTTTGTAGAAAAAAATTATAGGGAGTCCAAAAAGCATTGCCATCATCATCTTCTACTGGTATTCAGATCTAGTTATACCTTGATTAATTTTCCATGAATAATAAACCCATATATCTGTTAGTTGATCGATCATGAATTCATTGATCAAGACTGGGAAATCATCATTCTGACATTGTTGGTTAAGGTCCTATAAATTTATGTAGACCTTGATCAGCCCATTATTCTTCTTCTTTATAGGGATAATATTTTCAAGAAAGATAGGATATTGTACCTCACGAATGATTTTAGCTCTAATGATCTTGTCAAATTCATCATCTATTTTTTAAGCATGTGCCTCGAGCATCCTTCTAGGGTCATTCTTGTATCCACGATGGTCCTCTTGGAGGCCTGGGTGGTGAGTGGCCACCTCTAGATCGATGTATCACACATATGTTTTTATGGAATATTTTCTTTAAATAATTTTTATTCTTTAGTATCTTACTTTTAACGCAATTGTGACATTAAGAGAACCACATGATGCCCTTAATATAAAATTACCGTTATATCCTAGTATTTAGGTTAGCATAAATAATTATAACTAACATATAAAAATGCATTATGAATTCATTAGCTGTTAATTATTTTAAAAAAAATATATATCAATTATATAATTTTATTTTTTTGAGTAAATTACTGTTGGAAATGAAATTAATGATATATATATCTGTCATATATTAATAAAATATTCCCTATATTCATTTAATCAATACTTTAGTCAAAGGGTATGAATAAAACCCTATTTTATGTATAAAAACATATTTTTTAAATAGTTGATTTTTACACCACTGAATGGAGAACCCATATTAATTTAATATATTTACTCATTAATAATTTATATATGACGACATAAACATGTTATTTTGAAGTGGGGTTTAAAAATATACTATGGATAAATTTCTGATAACTTTTTGATAACTTTCAGGTCTTGATGAATAGTAAAAATATACTAAATTTAAATTAAAAACAAACTTTTTTCATCGTCAAAACTTATATGGTTAAATTATAATAATGAATGATTTAAAAATATAAAATATTATATTTTAACGATTTAAAATAATTAATGGCATTATCATTTATTTTACATTAAATTCATAGGTAAAAACATTTCAATCTTTTTCAATGTTTTATCTTTTAAAATTTATTTTCTCATTTCAACAATGAGATTAATTTAAAATTAATTACTGTAACTTTTTTGTTTTTAATTTTGAAAAATGGATTCCATATTTGGAATTAGAAAGTCTAAATTGATTGAATAGTTACCTTTTATTTTTTGCCACTATGAATAGTAACTTTATTAAAAAAAATTACCATCTTTCGTGGATAAATCTGGTAAATAAGTGTAAAAAATAAAAATTAATTGTATAAAACTACCCTAAAATGTGTCATAATCTAATTTAATGAGTCCTTTCAAACCATGCTCATCCTTGGGTTGATTTTGGGACCCAATAGACTCATATGGATGGGAAAATGACATTTTATAAAAATTAATATAAAACAAAGATAATTATAACATAAAAATATCACTTTTAATAAATCAATTTTAATATAGGGTTATATAATGGACATCTATATCTATAAATTTTCATTAGAATTATAAAAAATTTATTATTCCATGGCTTTTAATTTTATAATTTTTAGACATTTGATAAATACATTTATTTATGACACAATTAAAATGTAGTAATTTTTTCATTAATGAATGATTAAAATAAATGAATTTATACATATTAAAATAAATTTAATTTTAAAATTCTGATCCCGTCGAAGAATATTTAGGATTCCATTGAAATATTTGGGGTGAATGAATTTCTTTGGTTTAATGGAATCTGATTGTTAATAATTTTAAAGATTGTCATGTCTGAATAGTGTCCAAAATTAACATAATTCATAACCTAAAACATAAAATAGATTATTAGTGATATTAAATTCATAAAAATATAATATTCTTCCAAATGGTAAATATAAGTCCAAAATTTTATAAATAACTTTTTTTGGGTCTTCTGGCTTGATATGAAAATGAAATTAACCCACAATGTGTAAATAACATGATATCACGGTAAGATTAAAAAGGGAAAAATAAGTGCTAAACCGAAAATATAAGGATAAATAAATATTCAAAACTTGTCTAAAAATTATTGGATGATGTTTATTAGAGCCAAATTAATCCTATCTTATAATTAAATAAGTTTGGGTCCATTTTTTAATTGAAATTGAATTTATAATAAATTAATATTTTGGGAGTTTCATTTAGTGCCCCTCTCCTCTCTTATAAAAGGGTATATCATCCCTCTACTATTCACTCCATTTTGATCCCTTAATCAAGTCTAACCATAGACCATTTCTCTAATAAACTTCTCTAGTAATATTCTTGTGGCTCTGGTATTCCCCAAATACCAACTCTAGTGCCCTAAGTGAAAATTTAATAGAGGCACCTCAAGGGAGATGTAATCTCTTCTACCGATTTTTTCAAATTTATTTATTCTTCAAAATCATATTATTTAGTTTTTTCATCATAATGTAATAAAATAAGTATAAATAATATATTTAAATGTTTTTATAAATTTTAAAAACCTTATTTGACCTACTATGCATCCAAAAAAATGAAATCATCATGCGTGCATACATACGACTAACCATCTATATACCGTGGTGTAATCTATTTTCCAAAACCACCTTACTATTATGGGAATGATGGTGTAAGCAATAAATATATATTAATAATATAACATGATAATAATTCTTAGATTCTATACACAATCCACTTCAATACCATCCAACAATTATGGGAACGATATCGTCACTCGTTCGTACATACGTTTTACCGTATCCATGGTGCATTGTGATTCGTTCTACATAATCATCATTGATGCATGATAATTTTGATGAATTGAATTAATAAATATGATATATATTTTAATAATACTGGGATATGAATGATATAAATATAACCTAAAAATAGTAATTAGAATGTATCTGACAAATCATGCATAAGAACATAAAGCATTTAATACTCGAATAACGAGTAACAATGAAATGTTACTAACGAACAGATGAAAATATGATCATAAATGTTATCATAACAATAATTAGGATCAATTAATAAATATTTATCATTATTTATAACATTATATAGTAGGATAAAATACATAAAAAGGATACCAGACCTAAGGTAAGAAATAGCTTTTCAAATCTCATTTTTATCCGAGATTGTTTGTTCGTAAGTATTTACTAGGCGTTCTTGTCATCCACATAAATGATTCTTAAATATGAATTTAAAAATATTATTTATATCCTTATATAATTTTATAAAGTCAATTTTACTCATTGTTAAATTTTTACTAAATGATATGAAGGGAATCTTTTTTCGTTTGCTGTACAAGGTACTATTTGACTTTTCCTGCAAAACTATGTTAATAATGTTTTTTAGCTTTTAAGGAATGAAAGATTTGTATTTATTCATAATTATATATTTACAAGAATATTCCCCTACAATCTTATAATAATATCTTCAAATAAAATTAATTATTCTAAAACCGAGTGATATTTTGAGTAAGGATAACATTTTTTAAAAAGAAAGGATATTTTTCTCAGGAAAGAAGCTCAACAGTTTTATAAAAAATAATATCCATCTAAGATTACATTGTATTATGTTTATATCAGTACTATTAAGTTAATTTTATTTTTTAAATTATGAAAATATATTTATGAAATCCATTTATGGATTATGTCATGATGGATTGATGTGAAAGAAACCGAATTTATTTCATGGGATATGTAATAGTGAATTTATTTATGTTTTTGTAGAACACATATGAATGGTTTCTTTATTAGATGGGTGGAAACTATATCACCTCCAAATAAATTTATTAATGATTTATATCTCATGAAATATGCATGGATGGAACAACATGCAAATCCAGTTCAGTGATGCAGGGCTGGAACGAGGATTGAACTCAGTTTAGTAATCGAATTATTTCACTATAATGGTCTTGGGAAAGAGTCTTGACTAATATGAAATGATTTTATATGATTATGTGTGTATGACACAAAATTTTATGTCATATGTTTTGATTATTGGATTACATTTCACTTTTATGATTTATCTCATGATATCATATTAAGATCATTTTTGCAAAATAGGATTTTCAAACGGAATGTTCAAATGAATATGATACGATTGATATTTAATTTGTTACCATTTATATGAATTTGGGCTCACTCTTTTATATTTTTCTTTTCCCCGGGTCATTAAGAAGGGTATTATGTATAATATGTCAAAATTGAGTCTAGTAATGAAGAAATAAACAGAAGACAGTGTAGATTTTTTGTGAACAAGTTGTTTATGTTTCCCATGTTTCTAAAGAAACTATACCTATATAGTCTAATCATGGTTTTGTTATATGTTGTAATGAATTTAATTAAATTTTGAAGTAATACCAAGGTTTTTAAATTATTGGTTTCTATAACCAAGGCATAAAATATCTATATAATTTGAGATGAAAACAACTCGATTCTGATTCTAGAAAAGGGAGTATTAATATTGTCTTTCGGAGGGCATGGCCACACTAACCAGAGTGGGATTTGGGTAATATTTATTACCCAAGTTGATTTCTTTGAGTTCAAGAACGGTAGTATAAAGGCTATCCCAAAAAATTGTATGGGAATAACTTCGGTCTTTATCATTATCATCGGTATCCTCTTCATTTTACTCATAGTCTTCTAATGGGGATTAATCCTTGAATTTATTTCACCACAGTTGAGGTAGGAACTACAATTTTGGTGTTGTATAGGTGAATTAGTCTCTTCCACCTTTTCCATTGGGATGGGCTTCTCCTGAGATGTCTTTTTGTGTTTAAAAAGATTTTACACATCTTATTTGAGTGACGAGAAACTTCCTCCCACCATTGTGGGTGATGAAATTTTTTTTGGGGTTTTGATGACATTTTGGGTGAATTTTTATCTAAAACTTCCCTAATATCCTAGGTTCCAATGAGTAATTAATAATTATGAAGATCAGAAACCATAACAGAAATTACAAGGACTGTTGAATACTAATCTGAATTTGTAATCATGCCTTTTACATGATTTATTGGGTGTATGTATTCTTTGCCGAGCAAAGTAAGGGAGATGGTGGGAAACCATTCAAAACCATTTGGGGTGGTGCCACAATCAATTCTGCAAGCTGATTGTTGATTCCATTTTGGTTTATAGAAACCTGCCTCAGTATAGTCTGAATCATAGTAGTCATGTTGGGACTTATTGGAATTTAGTGTCCTGATGTGTCGGCGAATTTTATAATTGAGGAATTGATGGTAAGGGTAGGGGATTCTTGCATTTTTGTGCAGCCAGAGTCTCTCTAGTAGAGTGTTGAAGGCCATATTATTTCGGACCACTAGAAATTATGGGTGAGCTGCGAAGTCACTAAACTATGATTCAAGATTGATTTGACAAAAAATATTTTTCTAACTTATTTTGTAGCCCAACTGGGTCAGGGTGTAGGGTTTCATATAATTATCATAACATCCTAGGTGACGAAGTGTCCATAGTGGGAGGTGATTAACACCAAATCAATTTTCATTGGAGAATTTTTAGATATTCATGCCCATTATTATGAAAGACCTATATTGGTGTTTTATGTTTCCTTACATGAATGTGTCTTCATCTTTATCTGTGAAAGATATAATTATGTAGAATTCTATAGGATTAGTCTTTATTTGGTAGACTTCACAACGTTCGCCATAGATTAGAACTCTTTGGGACATAAAAAGGCTTCAATAATATCTTCCTTGAGATTTGATTATAGATTAAATCCCTTAAGGATCAAAATCTTGGCTGAAATTGTGGATAATTACTTCAAAATATAATATTAATGACTTAAAGGATGGCTCTTCCCATCATTTGGAATCTCTTTCACATGTTCATTAAGGTCTTGATCTTTTGATGATGATGGGTTGGCCCTTAGGATCATAGATGAAGAAGCTTCCATCCTTTTTGTAACAGCCCGAGATTTTATGAAAAAATATTCTTTTTAATTTCATTAATGTCTTGTGTTGTACGCTACACCAAAAGGAGCTTGCACAAAAACGCATCTTTTACTTGCCTTGCATTACAAACAATCGCGACCTTCCTCGATAGCGTGTGTAGTACGCAATAACGAGTTTTACTAAACAACAATATGCTATTAAAATATTATTAAAACTAGCCGTTATGAATAGTAATAACAACTTTTTAAAATTTTGTAAATTTTATTTTTCAGAATGGACTTCATTTTTGGATTCAGAATATTGAAATTTGCTTAGAGTGAAATTTTGGTACTTTTCGGATAACTTTCATATTCTGATGAATAGTGAAAATTACTAAATTTTAATTAAAAACAACTTTTTTAATCGAAATAATTAATAGTGATAAATTATTAATTTGAGTGGTTTTAAAGTATATTCAGAATATATTTTTACAATTTAGTATAATGTTGTTCATTGGATGTAATTTCACATTTAAACCAGTTATAAACAAGTGTCAATCTTTTGATAGTTATTATCTCTTAAAAACACGCTATTTGTTTTGACGACGGAAATTAATTTTTAAATTAGTTAATGTAGCTGATATGTTTTGAATTTAATAAAATAGACATCATTTTTGATTTCATAATATCAAATATAGCTTAGATCTAATTTTTGGTATTTTTCTGAAAACTTTCAATTTTTGATGAATAGTGAAACCACTAAGTGGTAGTTAAAAAAACTGAATTTTTCATAAAACTTAATTTTACCACTTCTGTAAGTGGAATTTCGAAAATCTAAGAGACACAGTTAATATCAAGGACTAAAATTTGGTTCAATGAGATGCAAATATTTTTTTGGTGAATAGTAACTTTTTACTTTTTTTACCACGGTTAAAAGTAAATAGGGTAATTAAGGGTAAAAATGATATTATTATTACTCTAACAAATGTCCTAATTCAATTGGACATGTGTAATTCGACCGAAAACAACCTTAGGAATAAAATATGACCATTTAGACCCACTTGGATTAGATTAGGACATTTATTATTAATTTATTTAAAGAAGGGTTAAAATAGTTAAAATCAATGTTTAATAAGTAAATCATTTTTAATATGGGGTTATACATAAGATAAATTCAACTATAAATATTCATTAGAAATATAAAGACATTTAATACATAATGGTATTTTATTTGTAATTTTTATACATTAAATAATTTATTTTATTTTTGACACAACAATGATGCAGTAATTATCTTATTAATGAAATATTGACATAATTGATGTAATAAATACACAAATAAATATACTTTGAGACTTCTTATGAACTAAACTAATTTTATTGGTTAATATGACATGTTAGTATTGATTTAATTAACTTTGGTCGATGTAATCATTCTGTTATGAGTTTCAAAAAAATCAACTATTGAATAGTGTCAAAATTGACATAAAATAGTTTTTAAAACAAATATTATATTATTAATTGTTATTTTATTCCTAAAAATCTAAGTTTTGCGACTTAGATAATGTTATATATATTAATAAAACACAACTTGGGGGTCGCTTGGATGTATATGGTAAGTTTATTAACTATATAATATAAAAATACAAAGTGACATGGTAAATGTCAATCTAATTAACTAAGAGTTAAAACTAAACGATAAGGTTAATATAATGACCTAAACTTGAATAAATTCTATTGGATGAGAGTATTTCGACCCATCCCCACATTATCTTTGAAATAACTCAATTTGGAGCTATTTTATACCGAACATGACTTTATAATAAAATAATATTTTTTAGTTATTCCAAAGGTTCCCCTCTCCCCCCTTATAAAAGGGCACCTCCTCCCCCTCTTCCTCACACCACTTTGAGCCTTCAAGCTCATCCAACCCCTGCCAATCTCTTCTATACAATTCCCTAGAAACATTCTAGTGGTTCTGGTCTTCTTCAAAGACCTATTTTAGTGCCCTAAAAGGAGGTCTCAAAGAAGCACTTCAAAGAAGAGGTAATGTCCATTACCGATTCTTTCATCTTTATTTCTTCTTCAACTTCTTCTTCATTAGTTGATTCATTATGAAGTAATAACATCAGTATCACTCATATACTGATATGTTATTATAAGTATGAAACAACCCAATTTCACCATCTATCCATCCTACGGAAAAAGAAATCACCGCGCGTGCGTACGTACGAAATATCGTCTCCACGCCGTGGTGTAATCTATTTTCCACCACCACCATACTTGGATGGGTATAATGGTGTAAATAATGACTATATATGACTATGATAAAGTGATATTGATTCTTAAATAGTATACATACACTCCAATAAAATTCCACGATCATAGGAACGATATCATCACTCGTGCATACGTACGGAATACCGTCTCCACGATGTGATGCGACTCGTTCTACATGATCTTCATTTTATAATGATTATATAAATGAATTTAATGAATGAATATGATATATATTATACTAATACCATTCTGGAAATGAGGTATCTATAACCTAAAGAGAAGAATAAGAATTTATTCGACAAAACATGCATAAGAACAAAAAGTAATAAACACCCGAATAACAAGTAGTAATGAAATATTACTAATAATAAGCTAAGAATATGACCATATATGATATCATAAAAATAAGTATGATTCTGTAATAAGTAAATAACATTATTTAAATCATTATACAGGAGGTTCGGACACGTACAAAGCATATCGGACCTAAGGTAAGGGAAATATCACAATCTCATTTTTATCTGAGATTGCTTATACTTTGGTATTTAATGGGGTGTATTTTATCATCCAAATCCATGTTCCCTAAATATGTAATATTATTTCCATCCACCTACAATTTTTTAAGTCTAATTTTACCCTTCGGTGAGTTTTTATTAAAGGATATTAAAGGAATCCTTTGTCATTTTTCGTACGAGGTACTTTTTGACTTTTCTGACAAAAGTACGAAGAATGTTTTTTTAAAAATATACGGCATAAATGGATTTTTAAAACATTATTTACAAGAAGCTTCCTTTACAATTTTCCAAGTTTATTTTTAATCAACTTATTTTAGTTTAGAATTTTATGACATGTTAAGAAAGGAAAAGTGTTTTTGAAATAGAAATGGTATTTTCCTCAAGAATGGAGTTCAAGTGTTTTATAAAAATTATTTTCCATCTAAGATAATATATGGTTCTGTTTCTATACCTATTATTACATTGATTTGATTATGTTGTGATGGAATTATTTTATGAATTCCTTTATCTTATATGAATTGTTTTATGATGTCTTGATGTTTAAGATTCCCATTTTTATTACATGGGTTATGCAATGATGTATGATTTATGATTTTGTGGCACACATAAGAATGGTATCATTATGAGATGGTTAGGACCTATATCTCCCTCCAATGCATTGGGTAAAGATTTTATATCTCATGATATAGACATGGATGGAATGGTAGGTTATATCGGTTCAGTGAAACAGGACTGAAACGAGCGTGACTCAGTTCAGAAATGGACTTTGTCCACTAAGATAGTCTTGGCAATGAGTCTTGACTAATAAGAAATGATTCTCTATGATTATGTGTTTATGCCACAAAGTTTCATGTTTTAAGTTATGATTATTGGGATTTCATTTCACTACTATGAAATTATGCTCTTTTTTGAAGGTTAAGATTTCCAAAATGTTATGTTCTTATGAAAATGATCTGATTGATATTTCGTTTGTTTACCCTTACTGAGCATTTGAGCTCACCCTTTTATGTTTTCTTTTCCCCAGGATATAAAGAAAGGTTTTAGGTTTAAAAAAAAGAAGATCTTTATGGGAGATGTTGAAGACCTTTCACTATGATTAGAAGATTATATTCCGAGTTTCCAAAGACACAAAACTATTACGGTCCCTGTGTGTGTGTTTTTGTTATGTAATAAGTATTCCGCAAAAGTAATGTAATGTCAATGTACGTCAGGCATCGGGTCTGTACAGTTGGTATCAGAGGAAAGTTTTAGTCAACCTTTGGAAACTAGGATGCGAAAACGTTAGTGAGATCCCTAGAGATATTTCTATAGTATGTCTAGGGATGTCCCTAAGGTTAAGTATACGTATAGGTTGTAGTACTAGAATTACGCTAACGATCATAGAATTAAACCTAAGATGTTAGATATTGAAGGTACTCCCCCTTTATTATGTTGTTTTCCCTAGCATGATTTTTGCCTCTCACACTATTCTTTTTGGGTTTCAGACGATGGCTGGAACCCGGGGGAACCGTGTTGATCAATGCAATGGACAATGCAATGATTGTCCTCCTGAACAAACAAATGTTATGGGAGATGGAGTGAAAAATCTTATTGTTATACTTACACAAGCTATGAATCATTCTGGACTTCCAAATGAGCAGAGAAGGGAACAATATTCTATTGAGTCCTTCATGAGGCAATGTCCACCTTCTTTCAATGGGTCTTATGATCCACTTGTTGCTGAACAATGGATCAGTACTACTGAAAAGATATTTTCAGTTCATCAATGTTCTGAACATGATAAAGTCATCATAGCAGTATATCATTTGGAAGGTGAAGCTGATCAATGGTGGAATCTTATCAAGAATACGAGGCCAAGAGATGAAATTGAGTCCATGGAATGGGACGAGTTCAAGAACTTATTTTTCAATAAGTACTTCCCTCGTATTCTTCGAACAAAGATGGAGAAGGAGTTTCTTGAACTAAAGAAAAAGGATGATGAATATGTTGGTATATACGAAGTGAATTTTACAAGCCTAGCAAGGTATGCATCTGGATTTATCATCCAACCTGAAAGTAAAGTTGATCGATTCTTCAGTGGCTTAAAACCAAATCTTCGAAGGGCATTAGCTATAAGAGACTCCAGTAGCTGTGAAGAAATTGTGCATTGTGCTATCAAGGTAGAAATGGAAGTTGGTGTTACTTATCCATCTCATAATTTTGACAAGAAACGAAAGATGGAGTTCAAGGAGAAATCTCAGAATAATGGTGAAAAGAATATGAATGTTTCCTTATGCTCAATGTGTGGAAAGAAGCATGGTGGAGATTGTCTTAAAGGGAGAAGTAAATGTTTCAAATGAGGAAAGGAAGGTCATCGGGTGATTGAATGCCACAATGATGGGAAGAAGATGTCTAATGATGCAAACAAAGGAAGGGATACACAGAATGAACCTACTACATTTCAATGCTTCAAGTGCAAGGAAATGGGGCATTATGCTAATAAATGCCCTAATCCAAGGGTTAGAGATGATCGACGTGAGCAACCACTTAAGGAAAAGGACAAAGGGAAGTCACATGCGATCACCATTGGCGATGTTGAATATGAAAACGATGTGGTGGAATGATTAAGTGTTTATATAATGGGATTCCAAAATAATGTTGAGTATTGGAATATTTATGTATTGGTATATTGTGGTTTTCAATAATTTTATGGTACCGGTAACCATGGAAAGTGATTGAGATATTTTTGGAAAAAATATGATATGCGCATAATGAAGGGAAAACGAGAAAGTAAAATATTTACAGTATTCATGAGCTCATGATTGATATAAGGACTAAGTGATATCATGGTTTGAGTATATAGAATTTTGAGAATTTTGGTATATGGAAAGTGTTAACTTTTAACTACATTAATATTTTCACTAAGGTTCAATGGGTATTCATTTTTCAAGAGAATACATGATTAGGGCCTTCGAATGTTTGGAATGTGACCAACAAGACATATCTCATGATATACGAGGATCAACGATGGTATTAACATTCTTGTTATATGAACTCTTTGGTAATCATTTTCACTATAATATGAGATTGGACAGCAGTATTATGGATAAGCCTAAAGATTGGAATGGACTATGTTGGACATAAGTTAGTATTGTTTAAGGATAAAAGTTTTTTCGATATTATTGATTGGATGTTATAGTTTTAGAAAAAGGAAAACCTACAGGACGGGCGACAGCCCATCGCGTCGGACAAGGTCGTTGGAATCGAACCCACAACCGAAGTGCGACAGGCCTTTATCGCCTACCACTGGCCTACAGGAAGTCCCTAGTTAGTAGAAACTAGTTTTATTTTATTAAGCGGTATGATATATGAAGTATAAGTTCATTTTAGGAACCATATATGATGAATATCACTATAGATGGACTTATATATATTTTGATAACTTTTCTATCCTTTTGTTTGAGACAGATGGAATGACACATCATTATATCACATGATCTGCTAACACATCACTAATGACAAATTCAACTTCATTTCTTTAAGAGATGAAGTGGAAATTGTCCAAAGAATGACAAACGGTGAGACTATACCAAAATCACGAATGTATTTCTTCTAATTCCAATTTCATCAACTTTAGGGAAATGATATTGAAAACCAAAAATGTTGTCCTAGTGCTCTTATATCTGATGAATCATATGGTACCTTAGATTATCACAAATTTATGGCTTTGTGATTGCTGGATTTTCTATAGCCATGTTCTCTACCATTCTCCATCAGAACATGATGGTTAGATTTCTCTTCCATATCCATATTTTCACCTATGTGGAAACCCAGTGATTAGTTTATTTGGGTTATTGTTACATTTCATACTTTAGTTTTTAAAGCCAAGTTTTGGTATTCCTTTTTACAATGTGGGTTTCTATTAAAGAAACTTTCGAGTAGTAAACCATTTATAACCCCGACGAATTTCGAGGGAGAAATTCATTTTAAGGGGGGTAGAATGTAACAGCCCGAGATTTTATGAAAAAATATTTGTTTTAATTTCATTAATGTCTTGCCTTGTACACTACACCAAAAGGATCTTGCACAACACGCATCCTTGACTTTCCTTTCATTACACACAATCGAGACCTTCGTCGATAGCGTGTGTAGTACGCAATAACGAGTTTTACTAAACAACAATATGCTATTAAAATATTATTAAAACTAGCAGTTATGAATAGTAATAACCACTTTTTGAAATTTTGTAAATTTTATTTTTCAAAATGGACTTCATTTTTGGATTTGTAATATTGAAATTAGATTAGGGTAAAATTTTGGTACTTTTCGGATAACTTTCATATTCTGATGAATAGTGAAAATTACTAAATTTTAATTAAAAACAACTTTTTTAATCGAAATAATTAATAGTGATAAATTATTAATTTGAGTGTTTTTAAAGTATATTTAGAATATATTTTTAAAATTTAATACAATTTTGGTCATTGGATGTAATTTCACATTTAAACCAGTTACAAACAAGTGTCAATCTTTTGATAGTTATTATCTCTTAAAAACACGCTATTTGTTTTGACGACGGGAATTAATTTTTAAATTAGTTAATGTAGCTGATATGTTTTGAATTTGATAAAATAGACATCATTTTTGAATTCATAATATCAAATATAGCTTAGATATAATTTTTGGTATTTTTCTGAAAACTTTCAATTTTTGATGAATAGTGAAACCACTAAGTGGTAGTTAAAAAAACGGAATTTTTCATAAAACATAATTTTACCGCTTCTGTGAGTGGAATTTCAAAAATCCGAGAGACACAGTTAATATCAAGGACTAAAATGTGTTTCAATGAGATGAAAATAATTTTTTGGTGAATAGTAACTGTTTACTTTTTTTACCACGGTTAAAAGTAAATAGGGTAATTAAGGGTTAAAATGATATTATTATTACCCTAACACATGTCCTAATTCTATTGGACAAGTGTAATTCGACCAAAAACAATCTTAGGAATAAAATATGACCATTTAGGACCACTTGAATTAGATTAGGACATTTATTATTAATTTATTTAAAGAAGGGTTAAAATAGTTAAAATAAAAGTTTAATAAGTAAATCATTATTAATATGGGGTTATACATAAGATAAATTCGACTATAAATATTCATTATAAATCTAAAACGATTTCCTACATAATGGTATTTTATTTGTAATTTTTAGACATTAAATAAAGTAATTTATTTATGACACAACGATGATACAGTAATTATCTTATTAATGAAATACTGACATAATTGTTGTTATAAATACCCAAATAAATATAATTTGAGAATTTTTATGAACTAAACTAATTTTATAGGTTAATATAACATGTTATTATTGCATTAATTAACTTCGGTAGAAGTAATCATTCTGTTATGAGTTTCAAAAAAATAAACTATTGAATAGTGTCAAAATTGACATAAAATAGTTTTTAAAACAAATATTATATTATTAATTGTTATTTTATTCCTAAAAATCTAAGGTTCTGCCAAATGACTTATATAAGGTTATATATATTAATAAAACACAACTTGGGGGTCTCTTGTATGTATATGGTGAGTTTATTAACTATATAATATAAAAATACAAAGTGACATGGTAAATGTTAATCTAATTAACTAAGAGTTAAAACTAAAAGATAAGGTTAATATAATGACCTAAACTTGTATAAATTATATTGGATGAGAGGCTTTCTACCCATCCCCACCTTATCTTCGAAATAAATCAATTTGGAGCTATTTAAAACCAAACATGACTTTATAATAAAATAATATTGTTTAGTTATTTCAAAGGTGCCCCTCTCCTCCCTTATAAAAGGGCACCTCCTCCCCCTCTTACTCACACCACATTGAGCCTTCAATCTCGGCCAAACCCTACCAATTTCTTCTCTGCACTTCCCTAGAAACATCCTAGAGGTTCTGGTATTCTTCAAAGACCTATTTTAGTTCCCTAAAAGGAGGTCTTAAAGAAGCACTTCAAAGAAGAGGTAATGTCCATTACCGATTCTTTCATCTTTATTTCTTCTTCCACTTCTTATTCTTTAGTTGTTTCATTATGAATTAATAACATCAGTATCACTCATAAACTGATATGTTATTATAAGTATGAAACAACCCTATTCCACCATCTATCCATCCTATGGAAAAATAAATCATTGCGTGTGCGTACGTACGAAATACCGTCTCCACGCCATGCTGTAACCTATTTTCCACCACCACCTTACTTGGATTGGTATAATGGTGTAAATAATGACTATATATGACTATTATAAATTTATATTGATTCCGAAATAGTATAGATACACTCCAATACAATTCCACGATCATAGGAACGATATCATCAGTCGTGCGTACATACGGAATACCGTCTCCACGATGTGATGCGACTCGTTCTACATGATCTTAATTTCATAATGATTATATAAATTAATTGAATGAATTAATATGATATATATTACACTAATACCATTCTAGAAATGAGGTATCTATAACCTAAAGAGAAGAATAAGAATTTATTCGACAAAACACGCATAAGAACAAAAAGTAATAAACACCCAAATAACAATTAGTAATGAAATATAACTAATAATAAGCTAAGAATATGACCATATATGATATCATAAAAATATGTATGATTCTATAATAAGTAAATAAAATTATTTAAATCATTATACAGGAGGTTCGAACATGTACAAAGCATATCAGACCTAAGGTAAGGGAAATATCACAATTTCATTTTTATCCAAGATTGCTTATACTTTGGTATTTAATGGGGTGTATTTTATCATCCACATCCATGTTCCCTCAATATGTAATATTATTTACATCCACCTACAATTTTTTAAATCCAATTTTACCCTTCGGTGAGTTTTTAGTAAAGGATATGAAAGGAATCTTTTGTCGTTTTTTGTACGAGGTACTTTTTGAATTTTCCGACAAAAGTACTAAGAATGTTTTTTTTAACATATACGGCATAAATGGATTTTTAAAACATTATTTCCAAGAATCCTCCTTTAAAATTTTTCAAGTTTATTTTTAATCAACTTCTTTTAGTTTAGAATTTTATGAAATGTTAATAAAGGAAAAGTGTTTTTGAAATAGAAAGGATATTTTCCTCAAGAATGGAGTTCAAGTGTTTTATCAAAATTATTTTCTATCTAAGATAATATATGGTTTTGTTTCTATCCCTATTATTACATTGATTTGATTATGTTGTGATGGAATTATTTTATGAATTCCTTTATCTTATATGAATTGTTTTATGATGTCACGATGTTTAAGATTCCCATTTTTATTACATGGGTTATGCAATGATGTATGATTTATGATTTTGTGGCACACATAAGAATGGTATCATTATGAGATGGGTGGGACCTATATCTCCCTCCAATGCATTGGGTAAATATTTTATATCTCATGAGATAGACATGGCCGGAATAGTAGGTTATACCGGTTCAGTGAAACAGGACTGAAACGAGGGTGACTCTGTTCAGAAATGGACTTTGTCCACTAAGATAGTCTTGGCAATGAGTCTTGACTAATAAGAAATGATTCTCTATTATTATGTGTGTATGCCACAAAGTTTCATGTTTTAAGTTATGATTATTGGGATTTCATTTCACTACTATGAAATTATGCTCTCTTTTGCAGGTTAAGATTTCCAAAATGTTATGTTCTTATGAAAATGATGTGATTGATATTTCTTTTGTTTACCCTTACTGAGCATTTATGCTCACCCTTTTATGTTTTCTTTTCCCCAGGATATAAAGAAAGGTCATAGGTTTAAAAAAAAGAAGATCTTTATGGGAGATGTTGAAGACCTTTTACCACGATTATAAGATTATATTCTGAGTTTCCAAAGACACTAAACTATTACGGTCCTTGTGTGTGTGTTTTTTGTTATGTACTAAGTATTCCGCAAAAGTAATGTAATGTCAATGTACGTCATGCATCGGGTCTCTACACTTTTTGGATTGGGCCATCCTGGTCTTCTCTCCTACCGAGGATATTTATTAATCTACTACTCCTCTGATAGATATTTTGGATGAATTAGAATAGGATGGATTTTTGTGGTATAAGGAGAGTTTTACTATAATTTTTCAGTCAACTATAGTGTATTTTTATGGGTTTCTGACACACTGATAGTTTGAAATGGGGTGTAGCCATAAGCATGATTTCTATATGATTGTCTCCCTTGAAATCTATGGACTCTTTGGATTCTTCCTCCATCCCCGTAATTGGGTTTGGGAAATTCTGGTTGATAAACATATTCAACATAGGAGAAGGGATCCATGATGTTGATGATGTTGACATAGTCAAAAAGTAGCTCATATTCTGATGATGAATTTTCCTCATCATCTCCTTCATGTTGTGTTTTTTGGTGTGGCAGTTTACATGTCATCAGATTCACTAACAGGAAATCTGAGAGTGTAAAATAAAACATTTCATTTGGTGAAATTTTGTCTTCCTACACTTTGTTTTCACCCTTCTAGTTCGACTTCTTTTTTGGTCGGTCAGTATTTGGATGATTATGGTGACGAGGATGACAGTTTAGTTTCATTTTCATCCATTGGAAGCATGGTTAGTTTCTTCATGTGTGCATGGAGTATACCATGAGATCAATTTACTACTTTCCAAGTCTTCTAAGTTTCAAAATCCGGCTCAATTTTGTTAAAAACTTTTTTCCAATCCCCTTATTTGTCCAAATAATTAGTGGAAACATATTCCACTTGCACTAGCAGTGGTCCTAGCATGAGAATTCTATAATCTATCAACATTTTCAATTGATCCTTAAAGACAAAACACACCCATATATTGTGTCCTAATATCTAATGGAAGGGGAAATAATCCAGTTGGTTATCATGACGTACATCATCATCACACTTTAATTCTAGTTGTTAAAGAATGTTTTAATTAATGGTGACTATGAATTAACAATAGAATTGATCATATCGGAATTATTATAATTTATTTATATGTTCCTCAAATTGATTTATCCCCCCCCCCTCCACTAATCTTGATGAGGAAGGGGTGGCTACAGATGTCTAGAGGCCCCAGTATAGTTTGGTGGGGCCTTGGAACAAAAACTGGTATTGTAGTTGGCTTAAGTGTGGAAGAATCTGATTCATCTCTCCCTACTCATTTTATTGTGTCTACTAGGTCTTCATGGGACTTTATATTAGTCCATTGAAAGGAATCTTCTATACTTAGATGTATGTGCAGATATCCTAGAACCCACTTGTATATTTTACCCGAATAAATGGTGTTCGCATATCATCTGAAATATTATCAATGCAAATGGAATGATTCACATCATGGGGGATTGTCTGGTTCATAGAGTAAGTCAAACCATTCCATTAGGTGATGAATTATGAGACTTCCTCTTTCACTCCCGGCTTTTAGTGCATGTTATCATTGACTACTCTTTTTGGAAATTTCAAGAAGAACTGGAACAAGAACCAATATCCATGATCCTCTATTTCTATTATTGATTTAGCTTTCAAACTGGTGTACTAGACAAATGCTAAACCCTGTAGGGTTCTCGGAAAGCATCTGAGCTTCACATACTCTTATTGATATGGGGTTCCCAACATGTGATCAAATTTCATAGAGTATTGACATAGATGATACTCTAGGTTCCCTAAGTCATTGAATACTGGGAATATAGGGCTCTTGAAATTGGAAGGTGGAGGGACGCTGCATACCCAATAGGGGTACGGATTTTGTTCTGGTTTTATTTGATTGCCCTGTCCTTCCATTTATTCAATTCGAGTCATCAATAACAGGATGGTATTCCGAAGAACAGGATGCATGTACCACTGGACTTGACTATGAGTGAGTGTTCCCGGGTGATATATTTCCTTTCCCAGCACTACGGGAACATGTGGTGGATACCCAGATGGGGGAATCCTTTTTTTGATTCACCTAAATAAATTCTGGTTGCTTCCCCAATGATAGGAAATATTGATATTCTCTCAGGATCAGTTCCAGATAAACTGATAGTCTTGGTTCTGCCTAGAATGAGTTTCCAGCCATGCTTCATTGGTCAATGTGAGCCCGCGAGGCAATTATTCATCTGATGGAAGTGTGTATTGATGCTTCACTCTAGGAACATACCCAGTAGTACTACATTCTCTTTGTATCTTATCATTGAGTCTCCTAAACAATTTCATTTCATCCTCTTGTCGAGTGAATCTCTCCTCAAGCATGGGGAAATAATCATCATGTGTAGGAGGATTTTCTTCATATACTTTAACACCCCGACCCTAGTTACCCAGAGTCATTGAATTACTTTAATACATTGGTGTGGTTACAAGGAATAAAGCCCTAATGGACCAATCAGTTTAGTAGTATTGGAAAATAGATTACATACCTGAATGTTGCATTACATTATAAAATGATAAACACCATCAACATTTACACCATTTACCACATTCATATCCCTTATACTATCCCTGCATGTCAGTCATAATATAATTATTCGCATACTGAGAAAAATAAAACATAGAAAGGGGTGAGCACAAATTCACAGTAAGAATAACAATATAGCAGAAACATCCATAAATAAGCATAAACATTTAAAGAAAGGTATAAGTCTAAATCACAAGCCTTTTAAACTTAAACTTCACATAATATGGAAAATATAAATCAAATAATTCCATTTTTTATTCACATGGAAATTCTACTAGTCGAATAATTAAATTCTATATTAATAGCCAATTTCATAATGACAAAATGCATAATGTCAGACTTCATAACCACATAGTCAAGGCCTTGTGGCCAGACTACAAATAAGATTTTTTCAAGAAATTATGCCAAGACACTAGTTTGTCTCATGAGACCTACCGATTCATCAAAAAGCTATAGAGGGCTCCACCCATCAATTACTACGTCCAATGCATTCCACATATGAAAATGTTAAAACATAACACAAACATTTATATTAAAATAATCACATGAAATGTTAATATTTTAACCATAAAATATGAATGGTTTTCAAATATCACATCAACAATCTAACATATCCCAAAACCTTCAACTCAATATGGAATATTTGTATCATAATAAATCAACTTCAAACAAGTAGAAAATTTATTAATGGATTTTGACATAGATGAAATCAAAAATATTTGAGAGGAATATCTCTTCCTATTTTGAAATCATTTAAAATTAATCTAATTATAAAAGAAAAAAATTATTTTAAAAATATTATTATAATCTTTTAAGGTAACCTTCAATGTTGTTATAATGGTGTTGAATAAACATACCCTCCGTATAAGATAAAAAATACATTCTTACATTAATTTGTCGAAAAGGTCATATAGTACCTCCTTTAGAGAATGACAGAAAGATTCCTTTCAAACCATCTTATAAAAATTCAAACAAGGGTATAAATGAAATTAACCCATAGTCTAGTAAATATTGAATATTCTTTACAAAACATTTTAAAGAAACACAGATGTGGATGATAAAGAGGTCCTGGTAGATACTTATGTATTAACACCCTCAGATATGTAAAGAGATTGTAGACGTGACCTTGACTTGTTCTTTTCCTTGGTCATGGATATGTTAATACCCTGTATAATAGTCAACTAATTGTTATTATACTATACAAGAACTATATATATAAATATTATATAATATATGATCCTCTAATAATGATTTCTTGATAATATTTAAGTAGTATCATCGTTTTGGGTGTTAACTAACTCGTTTTACTTTATATGCTTATGATGTAAGCCACGTTTGTTATAGATAGAATGTATATGATTCAAATAAAAATGATATTATGTTCTTAAACATTATTTTTAATCATAAAATGAAAATTATTCTTGAATGATTATGATGGGGAATGAATCTTATCGCGTTCGTAAAGACGGTAATCCGTACGTACGTACGGGTGACAATATCATCATATTGATGGTGAAATTGCATGTAATTGGATGGTATATCAAATATACAGAATCATTAACATGTTATATTTATTATATATGTTATTTATACTCATTATTATACCCATCCAAAAATTGAAGGGGTTTAATAACAAACTACACCACGACGTGGAGACAGTAAGCCGTACATACCCACGTATAGTGACTTTGTAATTTATTGGAAGGATAGAATAACAAATATGGTTGTACCATATTTATAATAACATTACAGTATGTAGATTTTACTTGAGATATTATTTTGTTATGGAAAAAATGATGATTGAGGACGTGGAAGATGAAATGAACTTGATAGAGGGTGGTGAAATTTTTACCTTTTCTTCGGGTGTTTCCTTTTGATTTGATCAGAAGGGCTCCTTGGGTTTTCTTCCTGATCAAAGTAAGGCCTATAGATATAAGGGAGTTATGTTTGTAGGATATTTGGGCAGGGCTTGGCCGAGCCAAATGGTTTTGGAAGAGTTAAATTAAAAGAAGGTTAAGTACCCTTTTATAAAAGATTTGAGGGTCACTTTAAGAAACTCATGAAATATTATTTAATAATAATATCATTTTTGGGTTCTAATTGCTGAACAATGATTTATTTGTAGGATAAGGTGGTGACGGTTTTAAAACATCTCAACCAATAGGTTATAGACATCTTTGGGTCACCATATTAACCTTATCTTTTAGATTTATCTCTTAGTTAAATAATTTGATATTTACAATGTCTCTTTTTATTTTTATATTATATGGTAAATAACAAACTATAACAATCCAAGAGAAACCCAAGTGGTTCATAATTAATATATATAACCTTATCTAATTCATTTGGCCGAACCTTATATTTTTAAAAATAATATTTCAATTAATAATATAGTTTTTTTTAAAAAAATCAATTATGTCAATTTTGACACTATTTCGTTTTTCATTATTTTGAAATCCATAAAAACATTATCACATTGAATGAAATTTATTTAATAAACCCTAACATGTCATATTTACCTATAAAATTAGTGAAATTTATCATAAGTCTCAATTTAAATTTATTTGGATATTTATAATATCAATTATTTTAATATTTCATTAATGAGGTAATTACAAAATCATCATTATGTCATAAATTAATTTAATTATTTAGGTATAAAAATAATAAATAAAATACCATTATTTAGGAAATATTCTTATCTTTGTAATTAATATTTATAGTCGAATTTACCATACGTATAACAATATATTAAAATAGTTTTAGTTGTTAAACAATGAATTTAACATTTTTACCTCTTCATTAAATAAAATAAAAATAAATTTCATAATCTATTCCAAGTGGACCAAAAAGGATCATATTTTATTTATAATGTTTTTTTGGTCCAATTAAACTTATCTAAGATAATTAGGACATGTTTTAGGGTAATTATAATATCATTTTTACCTTTAGTTACCCTATTTACTTTAAATCGTGATAAATAAAAGTCAAAAGTTACTATTAACCAAAAATTATTTTCATCTTATTGAACCAAATTTTACATACTGATGTCAATTGTGTATCTTTTATTTTTTGAAATTCAACTCACATAAGAATTAAAATTATGTTTTTTGCAAATTTGATAACGTGCCTAGAAGGTGGGTAAAAAGGTTAAAAAGATCAACCAAATTTAAAACATCTAATGTTATTATTAAATGAATCCAATGAATTAAATTAAACTTATATAGGTATTATATATCTATTTTGACATATTCAACAAAAATTGAACGTTTTTAGAAAAATACCGAAAATTCACCTTATTCTAAATTTGAAATTAAAAATCCATAAATTAAGTTAACATTACCAAATTCAAAACATATAATTTGAATTTATTAATATAAAATTAATTCCCGTTGTCAAAACCAAAAAGCGGGTTTTAAAAAAAGTAAAAACTATCAAAAGATTGACATGTGTTTATGTAAATGTTAATGTGAAACTACTAATAATGACCTAAATTGTATTAAATGATAAAAATATAATCGAATTATACTTAAAATCCATTAAAATGCATAATTTAACACTATAAATTATTTCAATTAAAAGTTTCGTTCAATTAAAACATAGTATTTTTGTCTATTCGTCCAAATATGAAAGTTATCAGAAAAGTACCACAATTTTTTCCAACCAAAATATTTATTTCACACTTCTAAAGAAGAATTTAATTTCATTTAATTTAATTTATAAATGTTTTAAATTTTTGTTTTAAAAATGATTCTCCATTATATAGCCGGTAAAATTGTATTTTTTTTAAAAATACTTCTTTTATCTGAAAAATTGAATTTATCTTTATATAATGTCAAAAGAACACAGAATATAGATTTTAATATTATAAAAACTATATAATATTCAAAATGCAGTTAATACTATTAATAATAGATTTTTGAATGACTAGTTTGATATGTTTTGGTGTGCTAGAACTTCGTGTTGCGTGTAGCACAAGCTATTGAATTACTTTAATGAGATCACATACTATGAAATCATGGGGTGTTACATATAACATTCTCTTATTCTTATCCTTTATGAGGATTCATGTGGAAGGTAATTGAGGATTATCTTAGGGGTGCCCAAATTTATGACAACTCATTGGTTTTTTTTGTGCACTCCTCTAGGCTCGGTGTTGACCATCTCTAGGAGGAAAACATATTATAAACATTACTTATTATTTTTATTATTTTCAGTGAGTTATATGGGGATGATGTCCATGATTTTCACAGATGAATACCATATTGGGGTTGGTGTACTAGGTGATGAATGGTATGAGATCATCTTATGTACTTTGCTGGATCTTCTCCGACCATTCTGTGATACTCTTTGAGTTTCTTAGTGAAGATTTACTTGATGGGATCCCTGATATGACCTTGTAGAGTGATTCTGTTCTAGGGGATGTGATTCACAAGATGGGATGGAACAGGTGACCCCTCTATCCATTCTTCTACCCAATCGGGGGAAGAAAAATGTATATTGGGTGAGAATTTGAGGTGAAAATGCCCCCATCCCTATGGGATAGAGTTTCTCAAGTTCTTCTTTTGATGTACATAGGCCTATATTTTTTTGTCTTACTTTGGAATTGTATCATTCTGAATCCGGGTGCCACACAACGGGTGCCTCGAACCAGGTTGGTCACATGACCTCAAACGCATTTCCCCAAATGCCAAAGGCTACCGACTAGTAGCGAGGGACTGGGTCTGATAGTGGGGGAACTATGCCCCCATTTGTCAATGTGTAGCGCAATGGAAAAAAATATAACATACAAAAAATTGAGAGCTATAAACAATATATAGCTAAAATGGAAAATGGAACTGCAGTAAAATATATTCAACAGTCATACATAAGACGATGACACATGTCTAGAATTCTACAAAAGCAGCCAAAACAGGATACACTACAATTTTGGAGTATGTTGGATGGGGTCATGTTGAAAGCCTCTATCTATCTGTCGGCTTATGCATGGTAGAAGGATGAATGGTTATCATTGATATCGTACTCTTGTTAGAGTTTTACAAATTAAGCATAACATAGATTGGTGCCATTTTACTTAATTATTGTCTGAGGAACACCAAATATTGTGATGATAATGTCTTTCACAAATATGAAATTTCTTTTTTCTCAGACATCATTAAGGGGAACAACTTTTTCCCATTGGTAAATGAAGACTGTTGTGTGAGAATGAACATGAACTTTCTAGCCACGGTGGGAGGAAATGGTCTCATGATGTCCATTCCCCATATAGGGAATGTCTAGGAGTATTTAGCTATATTATGAATCTTCGCGGTTTTATAGATGAAATAGGATTGGACTTGGTAGGAACATCACTTTTTGGTGAAACCGGCATAGTATTGCACCATGGTGGGAAAACATTATCCATGACATCAAATTTTATGAGAGTGTTTTAATGTTGATTGGTGGGCTCCAAAATGCCCACCATTAACTTCTTTCATGAATAAATCCATCACATCTCAATCACTGGACATGAGCAGGACCCCATCAAGACCCAAATTATAAAGATACTTTTTCTAGTTAGTACCATCAAAATGCATAGAAATAGATTCTCATCATCTGATATATTCCCTACTAGCCCTATCTAGTTAGAGTTATCCATTATTAAGATAATCCACATTTGGGGCCATCAAGCTGGTTGTATGACCATACAGCTCAGAGATGATACTGATCTCATTAATTTCTTCCATTTTTTCAGGAATGAATCGTAATACCATCCATTGGTGGGAAACATGGATGATTGTTTCATTCCAATCTAGGACTTCCTGAGCCATGGGTGGATTTTCCAATGTATTGGCATCTACATTTTGTGAATGGGGGAACATTAGTCAATGTCGACTTTGATGGAAATTCTTCGATAAGTTCTCAAACATGGTTTATCAAAGGGATATTTTCCTCTTTCTTGATATCATATTCACTAATGACATGCTTGATGACCAGTTCTAAATCTCCATTAATCTTCAATTGTTCATCTTGCACATGGAGTTATAGTCCCAAGCATGCGATAAGGTCTTATTACTCTGCTTCATTATTCATGCATCCATAATATTAGTAAGGATTTGGGTAGCACTGCCTTTTTTGGGGATAAAAGTATAACCCTTAAACCAACTTTTTTGAACTTGGGGTCTTCCATTCTTTTTCATTTCGAGTTTCTTGTTTCATCGCCAAAGTGAATTTCCCACATCTGGGAGTTCTCCTGAATATAGAACACTTCCTCATCAGGTATCTCAGTATCTAATAGAGTTACTTATATTGTGGGATTATCTATATGTAAATCTTATAATTCAGGGCATTTTATATTATTCTGCTATATGAACCATATATCGAACTACTACAAGATGAATTCCCACTGTGATCGACGTCCATTCAACATTGGAAAGCTGATAATTTAATTGAGCTAGTTTCTATGAAATGCCAAGTGGTCCTCATGGTGTTGCACATAATTCCTCAGCTTCTTACTTAAAATATAATTAATGTAATGTCTTTTTTATTTTTTAATAACCAGTCTTAACATAAATCATGGTTTGGCTGAGATAATAGACACCATTATGACTATCGGCATAATTCCTTTATTCGAGGAAGTCACCTAGGGATCTCTCCAAGGAGGTTACGTACCGAATGAGTGGTCATACATTGTCAGGTGGAACTAACAACAGTGTAATCAAGATATATTTCATGAAATTGTCAAATTTTTATTGACAATAATCATTCCATTTATATTTATCCATTTCTTCATCAACCTGGTAATGGTAAGACATGTTTCTATGAGGTTTGATATGAAGCACCGAATATAGTCTAGGTGTCTTTCAAGTCCTCTCTAATCAGTGAGGTTTTAAGGTGGTGACATTCCAAGGATGAACATTTTCTTACCAGGTTAGACTTCAATTACATGGTGGAATATGATGAAGCTGAGGAATTTCCATAAGGTGACACCAAAAGAATATCTAAGGGGGTTCTCTTTCAGATTGTGTTGTCAGAGTTTATTGAATAGGGTTTCAAGAACTGCCATATAGTTTAAGGGTTGTCGTGATTTAACCAAAATATCATCAACAAAATTCAATGAACATTCCCATGAATGGTTTGAAAATGCGGTGCTTGTTATGCTGGTATGTGGTTCAATCATTCATAAATCCAAAGGGAATTACTTTGTAGAAAAAAAATTATAGGGAGTCCAAAAAGCATTGTCATCATCATCTTCTACTTCTATTCAGATATAGTTATACATTGAATAATTTTCCATGAATAATAGATCCATATATATTTTAGTTGATCGATCATGAATTCATTGATCAAGACTGGGAAATCAACCTTCCGACATTTTCAGTTAAGGTTGTAGAAATTGATGTAGACCTTGATCAGCCCATTCTTCTTCTTCTTTACGGGGATAATATTTTCAAGAAAGTTAGGATATCGTACCTCCAGAATAATGTTAACTCTGATGATATTTTTGACTTCATCCTCTATTTTGGAATCATGTTCCTAGAGCATCCTTCTAGGGTATTTCTTGTATCCACAATGGTCCTCTTGGAGGGCTGGGTGGTGAGGGACCACCTCTAGATCGATGTATCACACATATGTTTTTATGGAATATTTTCTTTAAATAATTTTTTTCATTAGTATCTTACTTTTCATGAAATCATGAGTTTAAGAGATCCACGAGATGCCCTTAATATAAATTTACCGTTATATCCTAGTATTTAGGTTAGAATAAATAATTATAACTAACATATAAAAATGCATTATGAATTCATTGGCTATTAATTATTTATGAAAAATATATATCAATTATATAATTTTATTTTTTGAGTAAATTACTATTGGTAATGAAATTAATGATATATATATGTGTTATATATTAATAAAATATTACCTGTATTCATTTAATCGATACTTTAGTCAAAGGGTATGAATAAAACCCTATTTTATGTATAAGAACCTATTTTTTAAATGGTTGATTTTTATACCATTGAATGGAGAACCCATATGAATTTAATATATTTACTAATTAATAATTTATATATGATGACATAAACATGTTATTTTGAAGAGTTATTTAAAAATATACTTTGGATAAATTTCTGATAAATTTTTGATAACTTTCAGGTTTTGATGAATAATAAAAATAAAGTAAATTTAAATTAAAACCAACTTTTTTCATCATCAAATATTATATGGTTAAATTATAATAATGAATGATTTAAAAATATAAAATATTATATTTTTAATATTTAATATAATTTATGTCATTATCCTTAATTTTAAATTGAATTCATAGGTAAAAACATTTCAATCTTTTTAATGTTTTATCTTTTAAAACTTATTTTCTCATTTCATCAATGGGATTAATTTAAAATTAATTACTGTAATTTTTGTGTTTTTAAGTTGGAAAAATGGATTCCATATTTAGAATCAGAAGGTCTAAATTTATTGAATAGTTACCTTTTATTTTTAGACAGTATGAATAGTAAATTTAATAATTTTTTGTTTTCCATCTTTCATAGATAAATCTGGTAAATAAGTGTAAAAAATAAAAAATAATTGTATAAAACTTCACTAAAATGTGTCATAATCTAATTTAATGATACCTTTCCTACCATGGTCATCCTTGGGTCAATTTTTGGATCCAATGGATTCATATGGATGGGAAAATGACATCTTATAATAATTAATTTAATGTAATGATAATTATAACATAAAAGTATCTCTTTTAATAAATCAATTTTAATATAGGGTTATGTAATGGATATCTATCTCTATAAATTTTCATTAGAATTATAAAAAAAATTCTTATTCCAGGGTTTTTAAATTTATAATTTTTAGACATTTGACAAATACATTTATTTATGACATAATTAAGATGTAGTAATTTCTTCATTAATGAATGATTAAAATAAATGAGTTTATAAATATTAAAATAAATTTAATTTTAAAATTTTGATCCCATCCACGAATATTTAATATTCAATTGAAATATTTGGGATGAATGAATTAATTTGGTTTAATGGAATCTGATTGTTAATAATTTTAAAAAATTTCATGTCTGAATAGTGTCCAAAATTAACATAATTCATAACCTAAAACATAAAATAGTTTATTAATGTTATTAAATTCATAAAAATATAATATTCTTCCAAATGGTTAATATAAGTCCAAATATTTTATAAATAACTTTTTCTGGGTCTTCTGATACGATATGAAATTGAAATTAACCCACAATGTGTAAATAACATGATATCACGGTTAGATTAAAAAGGGAAAAATAAGTGCTAAACCAAAAATATAAGGATGAATAAATATTTTAAACTTGTCTAAAAATTATTGGATTATGTTTATTAGAACCAAATTAATCCTATCTTATAATTAAATAAGTGTGGGTCCATTTTTAAATTGAAATTGAATTGATAATAAATTAATATTTTGGGAGTTTCATTAAGTGCCCATCTCTTCTATTATAAAAGGGTACATCATCCCTCTACTATTCAATTCATTTTGATCCCTTAATCAAGTCTAACCATAGAACATTTCTCTAATAAACTTCCCTAGTAACATTCTTTGGGTTCTGGTATTCTCCAAATACCAACTCTAGTGCCCTAAGTGGAAATTTAATAGAGGCACGTCAAGGGTGATTTAATCTCTTCTATAGATTTGTTCAAATTTATTTATTCTTCAAAATCATATTATTTAGTTTTTTTATCATAATTTAATAAAATAAGAATAAATAATATATTGAAATGTTTTTATAAATTTTTAAAACCCTATTTGACCTACTCTGCATCCAAAAAAATGAAATCATCGTGCGTGCATACATACGACTAATTGTCTCCATACCGTGTTGTAATCTATTTTCCAAAACCACCTTATATTTATGGGAATAATGGTGTAAAAAATAACTATATATTCATAATATAACATGATAATAATTCTTCGATTCTATACACGATCCACTTCAATACCATCCAACAATTATGGGAACAATAGCGTCACTCGTTCGTACATACGTCTTACCATATCCACGGTGCGATGTGATTCGTTCCACATAATCTTCATTGATGCGTGATAATTTTAATGAATTAAATTCATAAATATGATCTATATTATAATAATACAAGGATATGAATGATATAACTATAACCAAAAATAGTAATTAGAACTTAACTGACAAGACATGCATAAGAACATAAAGAAGTTAATACTCGAATAACGAGTAACAAATAAATGTTACTAACAAACAGATAAAAATATGATCATAAATGTTATCATAACAATAATTATGATTAATGAATAAATCTGTATCATTATTTAAATCATTATACAGTAGGATCAAATAAATAAAAAGGATATCAGACCTAAGGTAAGAAATATCTTTTCAAATCTCATTTTTATCTGAGATTGTTTGTTCGTAAGTATTTACTAGGGGTTCTTTGTCATCCACATAAATGTTTCTTAAATATGATTTTAAAAATATTATTTATATCCTTGTATAATTTGATAAAGTCAATTTTACTCATTGTGAAATTTTTACTAAATGATATGAAGGGAATCTTTTTTCGTTTTCTTTACAAGGTTTTTTTTGACTTTTCCTGCAAAACTAAGTGAATAATGTTTTTTAGCTTGCAAGGCATGAATGATTTTTATGTATTCATAATTATTTATTTACAAGAATATTACTCTAAAATATTACAATGTTATATTCAAATAAAATTAATTTTCTAAAACAGAGTGATATTTTGTGTAAGGATACCATTTTTTAAAAAGAAAGGATATTTTTCTCAGTAAAGAAGCTCAACAGTTTTATTAAAAATAATTTCCATCTAATATTACATTGTATTATTTTTAAATCAATACTATTAAGTTAATTTTATTTTTTAAATGATGACAATATTTTTATAAAATCCATTTATGGATTATATCATGATGGATTGTTGTGAAAGAAACTGAATTTATTTCATGGGTTATGCTATAGTGAATGTATTTATGTTTTTGTAGAACACATAATAATGGTTTAATTATGATATGGGTGGGAACTATATCACCTCCAAATAAATTTATTAAAGATTTATATCTCATGAGATAGGCATGGATGGAACAACATGCAAATCTAGTTCAGTGATGCAGGTCTAGAACGAGGATTAAACTCGGTTTTGTAATCGAATTATTTCACTATAATGGTCTTAGGAATGAGCCTCGACTAAAATGAAATTATTTTATTTGCTTATGTGTGTATGACACAAAATTTCATGTCATATGTTCTGATTATTGGATAACATTTCACTTTTATGATTTATCTCACGATATTATATTATGATATTTTATATACAGGATAGGATTTTCAAATGGTATGTTCAAATGAATATGATACGATTGATATTTAATTTGCTACCCTTTATAAAAAATTGGGTTCACTATTTTATATTTTTCTTTTCCCCAGGTCGTTAAGAAGGGTATTGTGTATAATATGTCAAAATTAAGTCTAGTAATGAAGAAATAAACATAAGACAATGTATATTTTTTGTGAACAATTTGTTTACGTTTCCTATGTTTCTAATGAAACTATACCTATATAGTCCAATCATGGTTTTGTTATATGTTGTAATGAATTTAATTAAATTTTTAAGTAATACCGATGTATGTAAATTATTGGTTGCTATAACCGAGGCATGGAATTTCTATATAATTCTAGATTATATCAACTCGATTATGATTCTGGAAAAAGGAGTATTAATATTGTCTTTCAGAGGGCACAACCACACTAACCAGAGTGGGTTTTGGGTCATATTTATTACCAAGTTTATTTCCTTGAGTTCAAGAACGGTAGTATAAAGGCTATCTTAAAAAACTGGATGGGAATAACTTAGGTCTTCTTTTTTATCATCTGTATCCTCTTCATTTTACTCATATTATTTTAATTGGGATAAATCCTTGAATTTATTTCTCCACATTTGAGGTAGGAACTACAATTTTGGTGTTGTGCAGGTGAATTTTTCTTTTCCACCTTTTCCATTGGGATAGGCTTCTTCTAAGATGCCTTTGTGTGTTATAAAAGAGTTTACTCATCTTATTTGAGTGACGAGAAACTTCCTCCAACCTTTGTGGGTGATGAAGAAATTTTTTGGGGTTTTTGATGGCATTTTAGGTGAATTTTTATCTAAAACATCCCTACTATCCTATGTTCCAATGAGTAATTAATAATTATGAGGATCAGAAACCATAACTAAAATTACAAGGACTGCTTAATACTAATCTGAATTTGGAATCATTCCATTAATATGATTTATGGGGTGTACATATTCTTTTCTGAGAAAAGTAAGGGAAATGGTGGGAAACCGTTCAAAACCATTTGGGGTGGTTCCAGAATCAATTCTGCCAGATGATTATTGATACCATTTTGGTTCATAGAAACCTGCCTCAGTATAGTCTGAATCGTAGTACTCAAGTTGGGACTTATTGGCATGTAGTGTCCTGATGTGTCCACTAATTTTAATATTGAGGCATTGATGGTAAGGTTATGGGATTATTGCATGTTTTTGCAGCCATAGTCTCTCTAGTAGAGTGTGGAAGGCCATATTATTTTGGACCACTAGAAATTATGGGTGAGCTACAAAGTCACTAAACTATGATTCAATATTGATTTGAAAAAAAATAATTTTATAACTTTTGTTGTATCCCAACAGGGTTAGGGTGTAGTGTTCCATATCATTCTCATTACATCCTAGGTGATGAAGTGTCCATAGTGGGAGGTGATTAACCCCAAATCAATTGTCGTTGGAGAATTTTTAGATATTTATGCCCATTATTGTGAAAGACCTATATTAGAGTTTTAGGTGTCCTTACATGACTGTGTCTTCATCTTTATCTGTGAAAGATATAATTATGTGGAATTATATAGGATTAGTCTTTATCTTGTAGACATCACAATGTCCACCATAGATTATAACTCCTTGGGACTTAAACAAGCTTTAATAAGATCTTCCTTGAGATTTGATTATAGATTAAATCCCTCAAGGATCAAAATCTTGGCTGAAATTGTGGATAATTCAAAATATAATATTAATGACTTAATGGATGGATATTCCCAGCATGTGGAATCTCTTTCACCTGTTCATTATGGTCTTGATCTTTTGATGATGATGGGTCGGCCCTTAAAATCATAGATGAAGAAGCTTCCATCCTTTTTGGATTGGGCCATCCAGGTCTTCTCTCTTGTAAAGATTAATTGTTAATCTATTACTCCTCTGATAGATATTTTGGATGAATTAGAACAGGGTGGATTTTTGTGGTGGAAGGAGAGTTGTCCTATAATTTTTAAGTCAACTATAGTGTATTTTTGTGGGTTTTTGCAATACTGATAGTTTGAAATGGGGTGTTTCTATAAGCATGATTTCTATATGGTTGTCTCCCTTGAAATCTTTGGACTTTGTGGATTCTTCCTCCATCCCCGCAATTGGGTTTGGGAAATTCTAGTTGATAAACATGTTCAACATAGGAGAAGTGATCCATGATGTTGATGATGTTGACACAGAAAAAAAGTAGCTCATCTTCTGATGATGAATTTTCCCCATCATCTCCTTCATGTTGTGTTGTTTGGTTGGGTGGTTCACATGTCGTCATATTCACTAACATGAAATCAGAGAGTGTCAAATACAACATTTCATTTGGTGAGATATTGTCTTCCTACACTTGGTTTTCACCCTTCTGGATCGACTTCTTTTTTGGTAGGTTAGTCTTTGGATTATTATGGTGCAGAGGATGACAGTTTAGTTCCATTTGGATCCATTGGAAGCATGGTTAGTTGCTTCATGTGTGCATGGAGTATACCATGAGATGAATTAACTACTTTCCAAGTCTTCTATGTTTCAAAATCCATCTCCATTTTGTTAACAACTTTATTCCATTAACCTTATTTGTCCAAATAATTAGTGGAAACATATTCCACTTGCACTGGTAGTGGTCCTAGCATGAATAGTCTATAATCGATCAACATTTTCATTAGTTCCTTAAAAACAAAACACTCCAAGATATTGTGTCACAATATCTGATGGAAGGGGAAATAATATAGTTGGTCATCATGACGTACATCATCATCATGCTTTAGCTCTAGTAGTCAAAGAATGTTTTAATTAATGGTGACTATGAAGTAACAATAGACTTGATCATATCGGAATTAGTAGAATTTATTTCTTTGTTCCTCAAATTGATTTATCCACCCCTCCACTCATCATGATGAGGCAGGGGTGGGTACTGATGTCCAGAGGCCTCAGTATAGTTTCGTGGGGCCATGTAATAGAAACTGGTATTGGAGTTGGCTTAAGTGTTGAAGAATCTGATTCATCTCCCCCTGTTCATTTTATTGTGGCTACTAGGGCTTCATGGGACTTGATATTAGTCCATTGAAGGGAATCTTCTATACTTCAATGTATGTGGAGATATCTTGGAACCCACTTGTATATTTTACCCAAATAAATGGTGTTCGCATATCATCTAAAATATTATCAATGGACAAGGAATGCTTCACATCATGGGGGATTGTCTGGTTCATAGAGTAAGTCAAATGATTCCATTAAGTTATGAATTCTGAGACTTCCTCTTTCTCTCCCTGATTTTAGTGCTTGTTATCATTTACTATTCTTTTTGGAAATTTCAAGATGAACTGGAACAAGAACAGACATCTGTGATCCCCCATTTCTATAATTGATTTAGCTTTCAAACAGGTGTACTAGAAAAATGCTAAACCCTGTAGGGTTCTCTGAAAGAATCTGAGCTTCACATTATGTTATTGATATGGGGTTCCCACCATGTGATCAAATTTAATAGAGTATTGAAATAGATTCTACTCTAGAATCCCTAAGTCATTGAATACTAGGAATATAGGGCTCCTGATATTGGGAGGTGGAAAGACATTGCATACCCAATAGGGGTACAAATTTTGTTCTGGTTGTATTTTATTACTATGTCCTTCCATTTATTCCATTCGAGCCATCAATAACACGATGGTATTCAGAAGACCTTGATGCGTGTACCACTGGACCTGAATATGAGTGAGTGTTCCTAGGTGATATATTTCATTTTCCAACACTACTGGAACGTGTGGTGGATACCCAGATGGGGGAATCCTTTTTTGATTCCCCTGAATATATTCTGGTTGCTTCCCCAATGACAAGAAATATTGATATTCTCTCAGGATCAGTTTCAGATAGACTTATGGTCTTGGTGCTGCCTGGAATGAGCTTTCCAGCCATGCTTCATTGTTCAAGGTGAGTCCATGAGACAATTATTCATCTGATGTAAGTGTGTATTGATGCTCCTCTCAAGTAACATACCCAGTAGTAATGATTTCTCTTTGTATCTTAGCATTGAGTCTCCTAAACAATTTCATTTCTTCCTCTTGTCAAGCGAATCTCTCCTGAAGCATGGGGGAATAATCATCATGTGTAGAATGAGTTTCTTCATATACTTTAACACCCCAACCCTAGTTACCCAGAGTCATTACATTACTTTAATACATTAGTGTGGTTACAAGGAATAAATTCCTGATGGACTGATCAGTTTAGTAGTATTGGAAAATAGATTACATACATAAATGTTACATTACATTATAAAATAATAAACACCATCAACATTTACTCCATTTACCACATTAATATCCTTTATACTATCCCTGTAGGTCAGTCATAATATAATTCTTCTCATAATGACAAAAATAAAACATTGAAAGTGGTGAGCACAAATGCACAGTAAGAACAACAATATAGCAGAAACTTCTATAAATAAGCATAAACATTTAACGAAAGGTATAAGACTAAATAATAATCCTTTAAAAATTAAACTTCAGCATAATATGGAAAATATAAATGAAATAATTCAATTTTTTTATTCACATGGAAATTCTACTAGTCGAATAATTAAATTCTATATCAATGGCCAATTTCATAATGACAAAATGCATAATGTCAGACTTCATAACCACATAGTCAAGGCCTTGTGCCAAGACTACAAATAATATTTTTTCAAGGAATTATGCCAAGACACTAGTTTGTCTCATGAGACCTACCGATTCATCGAAAACCTATAAAGGGCTCCACCCGTCACGTACTATGTCCAATGCATTCCACATATGAAAATGTTAAAACATAACATAAACATTCATTATAAAATAATCATATGAAATGTTAATATTTTAACCATAAAACATGAATGGTATATAAATATCACAGCCACAATCTAACATATCACAAAACCTTCAATTCAATATGAAATATTTGTATCATAATAAATCAACTTCGAACAAGTATAAAATCCATTAAAGGATGTTGACATAGATGAAATCAAAAAAAATAGAGTAATATCTCTTTCTATTTTGAAATAATTTAAAATTCATCTAATTATAAAAGGAAAAAATTATATTTAAATTATTCTTATAATCTTGTAATGGAACCTTCAAATGTGATATAATGGTTTTGAATAACCTTACCCTCTGTATAAGATAAAACATACATTCTTACATTAATTTGTCGAAAAGGTCATATAGTACCTTGGTTAGGGAATGAAAGAAATATTCCTTTCAAACCATCTTATAAATATTCAAACAAGGGTATAAATGAAATTAACCTATAGTCTAGTAAATATTGAATATTTTTTAAAAAACATTTTTAATAAACACAGATGTGGATGATAAAGAGGTCCTAGTAGATACTTACGTATTAACATCCTCGGATATGTAAAGATATTGTAGACTTGACCTTTAAATTGTTCTTTTCCTTGGTCGAGGATATGTTAATACCTTGTATAATAGTCAACTAATTGTTATTAAATTATAAAAAAACTATATATATAAATATGATATAATATATGATCCTCTAACAATGATTTGTTCATAATATTTAGGTAGTATCATCATTTTGGGTGTTAACTAACTTGTTTTCCTTTATATACTGGTTTATGTAAGCCATGTTTGATATAGATAAAATGTATTTTATTCAAATACAGAATGATATTATGATCTTAAACATTATTTTTAATCATAAAATAAAAATTACTCTTGAATGATTATGATGGAGAATGAATCTTATCGCGTTCGTGGAGACGGTAATTCGTACGTACGTACGGGTGACAATATAATCATTTTGAGGGTGAAATTGCATGTAATTGGATGGTATATCAAATATACAGAATCATTAACATGTTATATTTATTATTTACATCAATTAAACTCATTATTATACCCATCCAAATAATGAAGGGGTTGAATAACAAACTACACCACAACGTGGAGACAGTAAGCCATACATACCCACGTATAGTGACTTTGTAATTTTTTGGCAGGATAGAATAACAAATATGATTGTATGATATTTATAATAACATCACAGTATGTATAATTTACTTGATCTATTATTTTGGTATGAAAACAATGATGATTGAGTACGTGGAAGATGAAATGAACTTGAAAGATGGTGGTGAAATTATTACCTCTTCTTTGAGTGTTTCCTTTTGATTTCATCAGAAAGGCTCCTTGGGTTTGATTTCTGATCAAAGTAAGGCCTCTAGATATAATTGATGGATGTTTTTAGGATATTTGGGCTGGGCTTGGCCGAGCCAAATGGTTTTGGAGGAGTTAAATTAAAATAATGGGAAGGACCCTTTTATAAAAGAGTTGAGGGTCACTTTAGGAAAATCATTAAATATTATTTTATAATAATCTCATTTTCGGGTTATAATTGATAAACAATGATTTATTTGGAGGATAAGGTGGTTATGGGTATAACACCTCTCAACCAATAGGTTTTATAAATCTTTGGGTCACCATATTAACTTCATCTTTTAGATTTAACTCTTAGTTAAATAATTTGATATTTACGATGTCTCTTTTTATTTTTATATTATATGGTAAATAACAAACTATAACAATCCAGGAGTACCCCATGTTGTTCAGAATTAATATATATAACCCTATATAATTCCTTTTTCCAAACCTTATATTTTTAGGAATAATATATCAATTAATAATATAGTATTTTTTTAAAAACCTCAATTATGTCAATTTTGACACTATTTCGTATTTCATTATTTTGAAATCCATAAAAACATTATCACATCGAATGAATTTTTTTAATAAACCCTAAAATGTAATATTGACCTATAAAATTAGTGTAATTTATCATAAGTCTCAATTTACATTTATTTGGATATTTATAATATCAATTATTTTAATATTTCATTAATAAGGTAATTACAACATCATCATTGTGTCATAAATAAATTTTATTATTCAGGCATAAAAATAATATATAAAATACCTTTATTTAGGAAATATTTTTCTCTTTCTAATTATTATTTATAGTTGAATTTACATTATGTATAACAATATATCAAAATAGGTTTAGTTGTTAAACAATGAATTTTACACTTTAAACTCTTCATTAAATAAAATTAAAATAAATTTCCTAATCTATTCCAAGTGGACGAAAAAGGATCATATTTTATTAATAATGTTTTTTGGTCAAACTAAACTTATCTAATAGAATTAGTACATGTTTTAGGGTAATTATAATATCATTTTTACCTTTAATTACCATATTTACTTTAAATTGTGATAAATAAAAGTCAAAAGTTAATATTCACCAAAAATTAGTTTCATCTTATTGAACCAAATTTAACATACTAATGTCAACTGTGTCTCTGGTATTTTTTGAAATTCAACTCACAGAAGTGATAAAATTATTTGTTTTGCAAATTTGATAACGTGCCTAGAAGGTGGGTAAAAATGTTAAAAAGATCAACAAAATTTAAAACATGTAATGTTATTATTAAATGAATCCAATGAATTACATTAAACTTATATAGGTATTATATATTTTTTTTCCTTAAAATAAATTAAAATAAATTGAATAATTATTTAAATTAAAATTTAGTTTTACCTAATAATGTAGTGCTTTTCACTATTCATCAAAAATTGAACGTCTTCAGAAAAATACCAAAAATTCACCCAATGATAAATTTTAAATTAAAAAACCATAAATTAAGTCTACTTTACCAAATTCAAAACATATAATTCGAATTTATTAATATAAAATTAATTCTCGTTGTCAAAACCAAAAAGCGGGTTTAAAAAATAGTAAAAACTATCAAAAAATTGACATGTGTTTATGTAAAAGATAAATGTGAAATTACTTATAATGACCTAAATTGTATTAAATGATAAAAATATAATCGAATTATACTTCAAATCCATTAAAATTTATAATTTGACACTATAAATTATTTCAATTAAAAAAGTTTTTTCAATTAAAACATATTAATTTTCTCTATTCGTCAAAATATGAAAGTTATCAGAAATGTACCAAAAAATTTTCCAACAAAAATATTTATTTCACGCTTCTAAAGAAGAATTTAATTTATTTTAATTTATTATATAAAAGTTTCAAATATTTGTTTTAAAAAGGATTCTCCATTAAATAGCCGGTAAAATGGCATTTTTTTTAGAAATACTTATTTTATCTGAAAAATTGAATTGCTCTTTATATAATGTCAAAAAACCACATGATATAGATTTTAATATTATACAGAAAGTATAATATTCAAAATTCAGCTAATACTATTCATAATAGCTTTTTGAATGACTAGTTTGATATGTTTTGATGCGCTAGAACTCGATGTTGCGTGTAGCGCAAGCTATTGAATTACTTCAATGAGATAATGTACTATGAAATCTTGGGGTGTTACATATACCATTCTCTTATTCTTATCCTTTATGAGGATTCATGTGGGAGGTAATTGAGGATTATCTAAGGGGTGCCAAAAATTTTCACAACTCATTGGTTTTTGTTTTGCACTCCTCTAGGCTTGGTGTTTACCATCTCTAGAAGGAAACCGCATTATAAAGTTTCCTTATTATTTTAATTATTTTTAGTGAGTTTTATGGGGATGATGTCCATGATGTTCACAGATGAATACCATATTGGGGTTGGTGTACTAGGTGCTGAATGGTATGAGATCATCATATGTCCTTTTTTGGATCATCTCTGACCATTATGTGATACTCATTGAGTTTCTTAGTGAAGAGTTACTTGATGGGATCCCTGATATGACCTTGTAGAGTGATTCTGTTCTAGGGGATGTGATTCACACGATGGGATGGAATAGGTGACCCCTCTTTCCATTTTTCTCCCCAATCAGGAGAAGAATGATGTATGTTGGGTGATAATTTGAGGTGAAAATGCCCCCATCCCTATTGGATAGAGTTTATCATGTTCTTGTTTTGATGTACATAGGCATATATTTTTTTGTCTTACTTGGGAATTGTAACTTTCAAAATCCGAGTGCCACACAACAGGTTCCCTGAACCAGGTTGGCCACATGACCTCAAACGCATTTCCCCAAACGTCAGAGGCTGCGGACTAGTAGCGAGGGGCTGGGTCTAATAGTGGGGAAACTATGCCCCCATTTGTCAATGTGTAGCCCAATGGTAAAATATAACATACACAAAAGTGAAAGCAGTAAACAATATGTAGCTAAAAAGGAAAACATAACTGCGGTAAAATATATTCAATAGTCATACATAAGACGATGCCACATGTCCCTAATTCTACGAAAGCATCCAAAGCAGGATACACTGCAATCTAATTCAATATAGAACCATGTACAAAATTCAGTAATGCAAAACCACAGTAGTGCAATAGGAACTCAGCAGCATCGCAAGCCTAAGCTCAGTCCCATGCTCTCCTGCTCCTCTACAACCATCATATACCTGTATAGGGATCTTTTCCCTTATCAACTCCTGCAGCAATATAATCTGTTTGTGCCCAAGACATGAACCAAACAGGCTGTGAGAAATAAATCCAAGTTGGCAACCAGCAAAGGCATGTTCCAAACTATCAGTGAAAATGTGCAACAACAGTATGAAATAAAGAAATTTTGTAAGCTAGGAAGTACTCAAAAGCAACTACTCCTACCAGTTCCATTACCATTTAATAATTATTTAACAATTCAATATAATTGATTTATAAGTTCTTGAGACCTAGCCTCAATCGAAAAACTCCTATACAGTGCCACATAAATTTCACCCTATCTTTTGATCAGCCTATGTCCAATCCTCGGTGAAACATGCAAGAAAACCTTATCCCCGATCACGAACTCCAAGGGTCATCTGCGGTGATCAGCATAAGATTTTTGATGAGACTGTGCAGTATCCATTCACTTTTGAATCAACTAGACCTACTCTAAAGTCTCCTGCACGAGACTTGGTCCCAGTAATGTTGCCTCACCTACCTCCAACCAGCACAAAGGTGATCAGCATGGCCTACCATATAATTCCTTGTAAGGTGCTATTTAAATATTTACCTACAAACTATTTTTTGTAGGAAAACTCGACCAGGGTAATGTGCTTCTCCCATGAGCCCCCAATGTCTTGGACGCATTCACGCAACATGTCCTCTAGCTCCTGTATCGTACGCTCTGATTGGCCCTTGGTCTGAGGGTGGTACGTTGTGCTCAGAAGCACCTGTGTACCCAGTGCCTTCTGAAAACCCTGCTAGAAATGAGACAAGAAACAAGAATCCCTATATGAAACAGTAGAATGAAAGACCCCATGAAGACGTACCACCTCTCAGATATACAACTTCTCAATCTCTTCAACAACAAAGGTCTACTAGATCTGTAAAAAGTGACCTACCTTCATAAGTCTGTCCACAACAACCCATACAACATCATTTCCTTGAGGTGACCTCGACATCCTGGTCAAAAAGTACATCATGACATCATCCCATTTTCACTCCGAGATGGGTACCTATTGTAACAATCCGGCTGGCCTCTAATGCTCTTCCTTCACCTGCTGAAAGGTGGAACATCTGGTAACAAAACCAACTACCTCTCTTTTCATACCCGGCCACCAATACTGACCTCTCAAGTCACTGTACATTTTGGTTACTCTGGGATGCACTGCCCAAGCTGAAGCATGAAACTCCTACATCAACTCCTTTCATATATCCCCTAGAACCCACACTCATCCATGGATATGCAGTACCTCATCATCACCTATCGTCCAACCAGGAGGAGGTTCGTCACTTTCCACCGACTCCAGTAGAACTAGGCCTTCCCAAGCTGATAGGTGTCTAATCCTCACTCTATCCAGGAGAGTAGAAGTCACAAATAAGGATAGGAGATAGGATTTCCCATGACTATCATGCACCTCCAAATGCATCTTAGAGTACAAATCCATGAGCTGCCACTCACCACATACCTTTTGCACTGCCTATGATTGAGTCCTCCTATTCTGTGCATCAGCTACTGCATTACCTTTACTAGGTATATAGGAAATATCAATGTTGAAGGACTGAAGGGTTATAACCAACCGTGACTATCTCAAATTCAATTCACGATGAGTATTGTTGTATTTAAGACTTTTTTGGTCTGTAAACACCAAAAAAATTTCTCCCAAGAGATAATATCTCCATCAGCATAATGCATGTACAACTGCAGCCAACTCGACATCATGTGTCTGGTAATTCCTCTCATGTGGCCTCAACAGCCAAGACCCATATGCAAATGGTTGGTCACCCTGCATCAACACTTCTCATAGCCCAATACCTGATGTGTCACAACAAACTGTATAGCTCTTCCCTTGCTCTGGAAGTATCAGGACTGGTGCTGATGTCAACCTTCTCTTCAGCTCCTAAAAGGCTATCTCGTAAGCTTCTGACCAAACGAACTGCATACCCTTCTTAGTCAAACCCATAAACAGTGCTGATAAGAGGGAGAAGTCCTCTATAAAGCGCATGTAGTAACCAGCTAGCCCTAATAATCTCTGTATTTCAAACACATTCTAAGGATGCATCCAGGAAACTACTGCCCTCACATTCTCTGGGTCTACCACAACTCCTGCCTTTGAGATAATATGACCCAGGAAGTGAATCTGGTCCATCCAAAAGTGACACTTCGATATTTTATCATATAACTGATGCACACTCAGTGTACTCAGTACGATATAAAGATAGGTGGAATGGTCACGTCGAATGTTAGATTACACTTCTATATCATCCATGAAGACTACCACAAAAGAATATAGATATGGGTGGAACCCACGACTCATTAGAGCCATGAAAATTGATGGTGCATTTTTGAGTTCGAACGGCATGACCAATTACTCATATAGTCCATATCTACTCTGAAAGGATGTAAGAAGTATGTCTGATGGTCCAACATGAAACTGATGATATCTGGATCTCAATCCAATCTTCAAGAACAGTCATTCCCCTCGAAGCTGATCAAAAAGAAAATAAATCCATGGTAAGAGATATCGTTTCTTAACGTTCAACTGGTTCAACATCCGATAATCCACACAGAGTCTGAGGGTACTGTCTGCCTTCTTTGAAAACAGGACAGGCGAACCCCAAGGAAAAGTACTGGTTCGGATGAAACCCTTTGCTTGAAACTCCTCTATCTGCCTATTGATCTTCTGAAATTTTGGTGTAGCCATCCTATAAGGAGGAATGGACGTTGGTGCTGCTCTTGGCATAAGATCAATAGATAAATCTACATCTCACTTGGGAGGTAGACCTAAAACGTTGTCTGGGAAGACATCCCTGAAACAATTAACCAATAGAGGGAAATTCATCTGACAAGTTTCCTAGTCATCCAGATATAAAATCGCATTCTCAGCTATCACTCCACCTCGCCCAAGATGCTCGGGTCTAGATTGACTTGCCTAGACATCCCATTTTCCCTTGTATAGAAACACTCTACCCTCTGGTGATGTGAAACTCACCATGCGACGATAGAAATCTACAAAGGCTCAAAAGGGTACCAACCAGTCCATCCCGAGAATGAAATCACAGATCGTCATATCTAAGACATAGAGGTCCCATACAAAGTGACACCCACTAACCTCTAGGGGGCACTCCTTGCACTGACGCACACCTGCTATTTCAATTCCAAACGGAGTGTCAAGCGTCATTATATTAAAATAAGAAGAAACACAAAGCCCAAGGCTCTCTATATTAAGCACAGATATAAAGCTATGCGTAGAACCAGTATCGAAAAGTACTAAAAATAAAACAAAAGCAACTAGAATAGTACCCTTGACATTGGAAGTTCTGGGATCCTTCTCTTGTTGGGTCTGTTGAAATGCATATGTATTCCCAATGTCGTGGCCCTGCGACACAACTTGGCTACACTGAGCTAACCCGCCTGTTGTCTCTGAGATCTTGGTGTCGAGATACCCCAACCATGAACACCACCTCGGCTTGAATGTCCTGACGAATTCCAATTCCCTAACTGGTAAGAAGATGATGGCCCTGCTCCTGCACACGAAGTCTGCACAGAACCCCTCTTAGTAGTTACTGGTGGAAACGCCCTGCAAAAACACTACAGATGACCCATCTTGCCGCAAGCTCCCCACTCCACTAGGTTACATGGACACTGGGGTCTCTTCTGCCCCTCTTTACCACACTGATATCACATTACCAGACCACCAGAAAAATCTTCTAGCTAGTACTGACATCGTGAGATAAATCCATCTACCTTTTCCTCTTACCAATAGAAATAGTACCGAAAACTGGTGCAAAATCACCCTAGCCCGCACCACTAGCTTCCCATAGGTTCCGCTCAGTAATCAATCCTTGGTTGAAAATACCATGCACTATAGGCAACCTGAAAACATTCCCTAGTGATTGGATGTCATATCAAAGACCATCCTCAAAGCGTCAAGCCCTTAAAGTCTCATCACCCATCAGAACAGGTGCAGCACGCTGGAGCTCGGTGAAGCGGGCAGAATATTCCATCACATACATGGCGCCCTGCTTCAGATTCATGAACTCTCGACCTCGATCTTCTTTTAGCATATTTGAAAGGAAAATTCTTAAAAGACTTCCTAATAATCATCCCATGCCATGTCTTGGGGATGCTCAGTCAAGGTGGTAACATCCCACCATCTCTTGGAGGAATCGCACAACTTGTAAGTGGATAGCTTGACCCTCCTACCTGGAGGCATCTCAAAATGCTTAAAGATAGTCTGCAATGAATCCTGCCATGACCACAGCCTGTAGTCTGCCATCACTTGAAAATGTAGTCAGATGCTCCTACTGGAATATATGTGTCATCTCTGCCATAGATGTGGACCCCGGAGGTGCTCCCTGGAAGGTCTGCATGAACCACATGAAGCCTTCACGGAACTACACATCAGCACCTGCGTCTGGTATAATGGCTAGCACCGCATATGGCAGTGCTGGAGGATCCATCGGTAGCTCATGGCCTACAATCTATGGAGTATAATCATTTCCACTCTCTTAGAAAACAACTGGTTGTTATCTCGGTGGCATGACTCTATAAGGTCAAACACATACCTTAGTTTAATTTACTATCAATATTTCCTTTGGCCATTTAAGATAGCCCAAAAAAAGAAACAACAACCACATGAATAGACAAAAAGAAACTACATGGTGTGTATAAGGTCTACAAGGAGTGTACCCTTAAGCCCTTACGTGGTCGTGTTCTGATGTCGTCCTGGGCGTGTCTCAACCCTCAGGAAATGGCGTGTTACACCCACACATGGCGTGCACACCACCCCATCTCACCAGCCACACGACCAAGTCCACATAGTCTTTTATTTGTAAAGACTATATAGTGTGTCCCACAGGTACACGATTTGTACTAGATGAGCTTAACCGGCTTATGTTGTTCGTGACACGGCCAGATACAGGGCTCACACTACATGGTGTGTTCCAGTTGAAAACGGCATGTACTAGAAGAGGTAACACCAACCCGTGTTGTTAGTTACATGGCCGAGTCTCAAGATCACACTACACAGCATGTTAATCATTGATACGGCGTGTATATACTATGATTTCTCCATCTATGTTGTTAGACACATGAGCATACACAAGTTCAAGCCTACACAGCATGTATCATCGGTACGTGGTGTGTTCTCTCAAGAGCTTCCCTATCCTGTGTTTCTACCCATACGGCCTATGACACAGTTAGAGACTATAGAACATGTATATAAGGTACACGATGTGTATTTAAAAGTTTTTCATTTCATCCCGAATAGAAGATTACATGGCGTGTTTTTATAGAACCACGCGTCGGGTTGTTTGATTTTCTGGATAGTAGACCTCAGAAACTACATCAGAGCCCCTTTGTCTTAAATTTCAAGCACCGATATGCCAAATTCTGATCCATGGGGGCCCATACTCCCTATGAACCAACGTTTATCACCCGACCATTCACATTTTAGTACAAAATGCAACAAAAAGGCTAGATCATGATCCTCTAAATTCAGGTCCAAGAGAGCCCATACTTCTCCAGAACCAAAGTTTAGCATCCATCAACCCAATCATAATATGAACCAATACCCTATCAAATGTAAGAGTATTTAACAATGTACCAATCACAATAGATTGAATTTTATAGCAAAACATCTATCTCAAAACATGCAATTTCTAATGAACCTACATGGCAAGGAATGATGCATGGAATGGGATTCTAACATATCCCTAAATGATGCACGATATGGCATACCCTCATCTCATAAGGTTATGAGTAAAATAGAACCCAGTTTAAAAATATAACTAGTATACCACATTTTCATCACCCAACAGTGAAAATCACATCAACTATAAAGTGAAAAATCAGTAAAATTGCAATACGAGGTAAATTGGATTTTTCCTATACATGGGTTAGCTACTCCCGGGAACAACTTATTACCTAGTACCTATTCCATCCGATCTCTGGATAATGGCTCCAAACAATAAATAAAGTGAAAAGAAATCCTCTGATACCACTTTGTAACATCCTGGATTTGGGAACCACACAATGGGTTCCACGAATCCGATTGGTCACATGACCTAAACACATTTCCCCAAATGCCAGAGGCTGATGACTAGCAGTGAGGGTCGGGGTCTGATAGTGGAGAAACTATGTCCTCATTTGTCAAAATGTAACACATCAGATAAATATAGCATACATAAATGTGGAAGTAGTAAACAATATATAGCTAAAATGGAAAACAGAACTGCAGTAAAAGATAATCAAAAGTCATATATAAGATGATTCCACATGTCCCTAATTCTAATAATGCAGCCAAAATAGGATACACTACAATCTAATATAATATAAAACCAGATACAAAATGTAGTAAAGCAAAGACATAGCAGTGCAACAAGAACTCAGCAGCATCACAAGCCTAGTCATGGTCTCATGCTCTCCTGCTCCTCTGCAACCATCATTTACCTATATAGGGACCCCTTCCCTTGACAACTCCTGCAGTAATATAATCTATTTGGTCCCAAGACATGAACCAAATAGGTTGTGAGAAATAAATCCCAGTAGGAAAACACCAAAGGCCAATGCCCAACTGTCAGTGAAAATGTGCAACATCAGTATGCAATAAAGAAATGCAGTAAGCTAGGAATTACTTAAAAAAATCTACTCCTACCAGTTCTATTAACATTTAATAATTATTTAACAATTCAAAGTAATTGAATTATAAGTTCTCGAGACCTGGCCTCAAACTAAAATCTCTTATAAAGTACCAAAACAAAAACCAAAAGAGGCTATCTGATATATAGAATGTAATAACAATACCATGCCAGTGATTTTTCTTGGAAGGTAAAACATAAGAAATCACCAAATTAAATATTCCAGTAAACATTGTCCTCAGACATTCAAGTCCTTACCCTTTGGTAAGCTGAAATGAAACCCTCATGTGATTGTCCCCAGTCATAATGAATATTTCCCTCAGGTAATCAAGATATTTCCCTCAGGAATAGAATCCACTTCCCACATGCATAAGAAATATTTCACTCCGGCTAAACGAAACCCTTCCCTCAGGCTAAGAAAAACTCTACCCTCAGGCTAAGCAAAACACCACCCCTAGGCGAAGAAAAAAACTACCCTCAGGCTATGAAAGTAACTGGGTTGATCCCAACAAATAAGTAAGCAATTGATATATGTTTCCTCTCAAGAAAACTCAAACATGCTATAATCATGGCATACCCACTGGTATCCTGGCCAAATTGCTAAACAAGGGAAACGCACCCACAGGGTGGCCCTGGATCAATGTAACGATCCCACACAACAATTTATACAAGTTCATTAGATTATTTATGCAATTCTAGATATCTAAACAGCTAAGGCCTCATCTATACGACACCCCAAAATGGGGGGGTAGAACAAAGATACACCAAATCAACTCCACAGTTTGAAATAAACACCAACCGCCTACCTTGATCTCCTCTGATCGATATACGTGATCGATGCATCCCGATATAGCAGAGAACGACATGGATCTAGGATAAACATTAACTCGTGAAACTATAAATAACATCCTCTCAGGAATGAATTGGAAGTATATGCTCAATAAGAGAGAAGAACTCACCCGCACGGTTCAAACGAGATCGACGACGAAGGAATCAGAGTCCCGGTGTGCGGTCGGAAGCACCTCCATGTTCTGGCCTTCTCTCCCGCAGCTCCCGTCAATTTCTAAGCTTCCTATGCTGAAAGAAGAGGCTAATGCCCATTTTTAACGAAGAAACATAACTACACAACGTGAAATATCAAGTACACGGTGTGTACATTCCATTTTATTAAATGTTCCTCTGGCGACCACCTTCCACCGCCTCACTGTTCATCAACCAACATGGTTACACGACGTGTGTTTCTAAGTACACAGCGTGTACTATCATTCACTTAGTGTCTACTCCCACCGCCTTATTTTTCACTAGATGACTGATTATACGGTGTGTATATACTATGTATATGGCGTGTAGTCAGGTTTTACACCATTTATCGCCGAAAAGACTACACGCCCTGTATACTCATCCCACATGGAAAAAGTACAAGGCATGTTGAAAAGTACAAGGTGTGTACCCACAAATTTTGGGATTTTCCCATATTCCTTGTTTTCTCAAAAACACTTTAGGAAAAAATGGAAAGAAGAAACTCATACCTCAACTATAAGAACTGGGTTCTTACAGGAATTTTTTGATTAAAATTCCTCCATCCTTGTGGGGTGAGGTTGGTCCCGTATTGTGGAAACTGCTGTTAGCATTTCCACTTTCTTGATCATATGAATTTCCAAGAGAGTGTGATCCAGGTATGGTTTTAGGGCTTCAATTGAATTACTGGCCTTTAAGAAAATGATTTGTTCTCATTGATTATGTTCTGTTATATGAGGATCCTACTAGATGTTCTCGGTGGCATAGTTCAGGATCTTCTCGATGGATTTCACTTATCAAAGCTGATTCTAATGAGACTTTCTCAAGGTTGGTTCTTGTCGGTCATTCCACCTTCCATATGCCAATACTTGATTCACTACTTTTTGGGATGATGACTTTATAGGATGTTAGGTATAATGGTTTCAGGTGGTTTGGAAGTGGAGTGATGTGTAGAAATTTGTGTTCTCTCTATCATTAGATTTGAAAACCAGACGGGGTGTCACCTATAAGCCAACACCACTTGTGAAGTGCATAGAGGAATACCAGAAAAAAGAAATTCTTTAAACTTTTTTATTATGGTCGTTGTGTTGGTGAAAGGGATTATAGATCAATCTGATGGAAAATCTAACCTATGATATTAACATTAGATGTTTACCCATCGTAGGTAAAAAAAAATCTTTTAAATGGAGGTGAGTTGTCCAGATATTGTGGGGAATGTTATGCATACATTCTTCATACAACTCTTTCATTATGTTGAATTTAGAATTAGATATGGGACAATATATCACAGGTATGTCAACCCAATCAAGTTTCAATCTCACAAGAAACATTTCTTGTTGTTTTTACCCAAGGAATCTTCTACATGATCCTCTATTTTTGACTAATGTTTAATGATTTTGGTTCAATTAGTGGGGTTAGTAGGGGTCTCATTGACATATGAATGGAAAGGGGTGGTTTGGAAGTTGATCGTGGCCCTAGTCCATCCTCTAGATGAAAACATATAGCACTTTTCATGGAATGAGTATCCAACATGTTGTACTCCACTTTTACAAGAGCATCGGAAAATGAGTGTTTTCTCACATTTGACCTGACGATGGGAGGACATTATCACCTACATGAATTTGGATAAAAAAGAGGACCTTCACAGTTAGTGTCGTGATGGTGAAGACTACCTTTGTAGCATAGTTTTCATTAGTAGAGAGGACTTATTAGGTGTGTACCCTGGGGTGGACCATCAGGGCTGATGATAGCAAGGTGAGGAACTTCTTGCTACATAGAATCATTGAGAGGAGATCCTTCACAATAGAGGATATTATGGAATGTACTATAATCATAGCTTTTTAATGACCCAAAAATTTGAATAATATTTTTGTTTCCTAAAAAAGTTTTTCTTACTATGATATAATAAAAAAAATAGATCACTGTAAATGAAATGCGACCATTGGGTTATGACTGTAATATGACCATTGGTCAATATGATTGTTGGAAACAATATTAATTTTTAATGTTCTAATTTTTCTTTAAAATATTGATAATAATGGATAATTAATCAAAAAAGAGGAGTTGATGGACTCATCCAGTAGACTCGGGCTATACGAAGACCAACTGTCAAAGCTTGGGAAGGAGGTAGTATCACTGGTAATTGGTATGGACTAAGCCCAATCTAAGATTCAATAGGTTAATCATGAACGTAATCTCTTTAAATAGAAGATCCAGATGATAGAAATCCCCACTCAAACACTGTTTTCATGTGCCATCCCAAAATTCAATCACCATTGGACACTTTACTCTTAGGTCCTATGAGGGTGTTATAAGGGGTTATGTAATGAGGCCATAGTTACATTGTGTAATATGTAACACCCCAAGATTTCATAGTACATTATCTCATTAATGTAATTCAATAGCATGCACTATACGTAACACCGAGTTCGACCGCACCATAACATACCATGCTAGCCGTTCAAAAAGTGGTTATGAATAGTATTAACTACATTTTGAATCTTATATACTCTATATAATTTTAAAATCCATATTATGTGTTTCATAGACATTATATAATAACAAAAGAATTTTTTTAGAGAAAATAATTATTTTTCAAAACATGAAATTTTACCGCCATTTAATGGAGAACCCTTTTTAAAACCAATATTTTACACTTTTATATATTCCATTTAATGAAATTAAATTATTCTTTAGAAGTGGGACATATAAATTTAGTTTGGAATTTTTTTTGGTACTTTTATGATAACTTCCATATTTTGATGAATAGTGAAAAATACCATGTTTTAATTGAAAACATATTTTTTAATCAAAATAATTTATCCTATCATAGTATGAATTTGAAAGGTTTTAAATTATAATTAGATTATATTTTCATCATTTAACACAATTTAGGTCATTATAAGAGGTATTACATTTAAATTTGACATAAACACATGTCAATCTTTTGATAGTTCTAACTTTTTAAAAACCATCTTTTTGGTTTTGAAAATGGGAATTAATTTTAAAATAATAAATGAAACTTCTATTTTTATAATTTTGTAAAATATATTTCATTTTTTAAATCTAAATATCAAAATTATCTTAGAGTTAATTTTTGGTATTTTGTGAAAATTTTCAATTTTTGATTAATAGTTAAAAACAATGCGTTATTATTTAAAACCGACATTTTATTTAAATAGTTATTTTTTTATTTTAATTTATTTTAATTAAAAATAGATATATAATACCTATATAAGATCAGTGTAATTCAGTGGAGTCATATTATAACAAAATTAGATGTATATAATTTTATTTAACTTTTTAAACTCTTTTACCTACCTTCTAGGAACATTAGGAAATTTGAATAAAACATAATTTTACTACTTCTATGAGTTGAATTTCAAAAATAAGAGAGACATAGTTGACATTAGTAAGTAATTTGTGATACAAGAAGATGAAAATAATTTTTGGTGAATACTATGTTTTGACTTTTATTTACCACTCTTAATATTAAATATTGTAATTAATGGTAAAGATGATTTTATAATTACCCTAGCCCAATTATTAATTCCATTGGATAATTTTAATAAAACCAAAAACAACTTTATTAATAAAATATGATTCTTTAGGTCCACTTGGATTAGATTTAGACATTTATTATTATTTTATATAAAGAAGAGTTAAAAGTGTTAAATTCAAAGTTTAATAACTAAATTTTTTTTAATATCGGGTTATACATAAGATAAATTCAACTATTAATATACATTAGCAAGAAAGAAATATTTCCTACATAATGGTATTTTATTTATAATTTTTATTGATTAATTAATTAAATTTATTAATGACACAATGATGATGGAGTAATTAACATCTTAATGAAATATTAAAATAGTTTATATTATAAATATTAAAATAAGTATAATTTAAAGGTTTTGAGGCCATAAAATAATTTTATAGGTTACTATGACATGTTAGGGTTGATAGATAACTTATTTTCTATGTGATAAGGTTGTTATGACTTTCACCAAAATAAAATACCAAATAGTGTCCAAATTGACAGAAATTAATTTTTAAAAATAAATACTATATTATTGGTTGATATAATATTCACAAAAATCTACGGTTTGGAAAAAGGGATTAAATAATATTATATTTATCATTAATTAACCACTTGAGGTTCTCTTAAAATTTTAGAGTATGTTTATTACCCGTATAGTGTAAGAATACAAGAAGATGCAGAAAAAGTAAAACTATTTAACTAAGTGTTAAATCTAAAAGATATGGTTAAGATGGAAACCTTAACAATTCTAAAACCTATTGGTTGAGATGATTTCGACCCATGAAAAACTAATTCTCGAAATAAATTCTATTGGAGATATTATAAACCAAATATTATTGTATAATAAATTAATATATTAATATTTTCCTAAAGTGACCCACACCCCTCTTATAAAAGGGCACTTCCCCTTCTCCTCAAATCACACCTCCAAAGCCCTTTGGCTCAACCAAACCCTTCATAAATATCCTCCCAGCTTCTATCACATCAACCTAGAGTCCTCACATTGATCATAATTCCATCCTATGTATCCCTTTTGATCAACTCAAAAGGAATCACCCCAAGGAGATGTAATAATTTCACCACCCTCTTTAAAGATATTTTCATCTTCCACTTCCACTTTATTTGTTGTCTCCATACCAAAATAAAAAATCACGTACCTCCTCTATAATATGATGTTATTATAAATATGGTACAACTGTATTCATTATTATATACATCCTCTAAATGAAAAAGACACCATATGTGTGTGTGTTCGGCTTACCGTCTCTATGTCGTGGTGTAGTTTGTTATTCAAACACTTAATAATTTGGATGGGTATAATAATGAGTATAACTGATGTAAATAACAAATATAACATGATAATTTTTCTTTATATATGATATAACATCCAATTATATATGATTTCACCATCAATATAATGATATTGTCGCTCGTGCGTATGTACAAATTACCATCTCCACGACGCGATGTGATTCATTCCCACCTTCACCATTCAACAATAATTATAAAAATATATATTATTAAAAAGTATGTAATATATGAAACAATAATTCTAATGGATATATATATATATACTTAAATAAATCTTATTCACCTACTTCTGTTCAATACGATATAAAAACAGAAACATCATTTATTCGTACGTACGACATACCGTCTCCATAAACGGTGATTTCCATTTCATATATCTATATATTATAAATATTTATATTATAAATATATATGATATATAAATAAATTTCCATATTCTGTAAGTATATAAATCATGATCTAAAACATACTAACAAGAATAAAAAGTTACAACACGTACGATAAAGAGAGTGATTATTACCCCAAATGTTGATTTAACATGGAAATCATTATTAAATGCATAGTATAAAGTTATAAATTAATAATGTATGATATTAAAAATATTATTATGGTTCTGGTATAGTTTAATAACATATTATGGTCATTATAATGGTGGTTTAACATACCCTTGACCAAAGAAAAGAACATGGTAAGGGTTAATTTCAGAATCTTTTTATTATCTGATGTAGTTTTTAGGTAAGTATCTACATGGACATATTTATTATACAAGTACATGTCTAATAAAAGTGTTTCAAAAGGGAGTATTTTTAAGGGAAATTTTACTAAAACATCATTTTAAATGTTTTAATGATTTAATCTTCTAATCCTTTCTCATTAATGTCCATGTTTTCAAAATGGTATTCAGAATTTATTAATATGGAATGAATGTTTTAAAATGTTAATTCCTGTAAGTGGTTTCAAAGTAGTATGTGACACATTGATTCAAAACTATATTTTAAATGACTTCATTTATATTACTTTTAAATTATTTCTTAAAAAGGGATATTTCTCTCAAATATTTTTTCTAATCATTTTCAACTATGTCAAAATCCTTTAATCGATATTATTCTTGATCGATGTTTATTTATTATGATACAAATTTCCTATATTGTATTGAAGGTTTTGTGATATGTTTGACTATATATATGTTATTTTTATACCATTCATGGTTTATGGATAAATTATTTACATTTCATATGCTATTTTTAATATGAATGTTGATGTTATGTTTAAACCTTTTCATATGAGGAATGCTTTGGACTTAGTCAGTGATGGGTGGAGCCCGCTATAGCTAATTGTTGCATCGGTAGGTCTCATGAGACAAACTAGTGTATTGGAACAATGCCATAACAAAATAATATTTTTATTCTTTGAACATGGCCTTTACTATGTTATTATGAAGTCTGGCATTATGCATTCCTTCATTACGAAATTAACTATTATTATTACATGTGATTATTCAACTTGTTGAATATCCACATGATTACTTAAATGGAATTATTTAATTTATCATTTCCATATTATGATGAATTTTTTGTTTAAATGGATTTTGTTTTATTTTGATACATTTCCTTAAATATTTATGCTTATTTATTAATGTTTTCTCTATATTGTTATCCTTATTGAGCATCTGAGCTCACCCGTTTCATATGTTTTATTTTCCCCAGGATTCCTATAAGTATATTATTGCTGACCAGTAGGGACAGTATAAAGTATATGAATGTGGTCAATGGAGACAACGTTGTTGTTGTTTTTCATTTTCTAATGTAATGTAGTGTTTATGTATGTAATCTATTTTCTAAGACTGCTAAACTAATCGGTCCTTCGGGACATGATTCCTTGTTATTAATCCAATGTATTAAAATAATGCACCAACTCTAGGTATCTAGGGTCAGGGCGTTATAGTTGGTATCAGAGGAAGTTTTACCACACCTTGGAAATAGATTTAGATAATCTCTGATTAGATACATTACCCTAAGATATAATTTGTGTATTATTATAAAATATCTTCTTATAATTTCGGTAATGTATAGATTTTGTGTATTTCCCTATATGCATCCATGTCTGGATATGTGCAGGTAGAGGTGGCTCTAGCACAGATGTACCTAGGGGTGAGAATACCTCGCGTATTCTGGTACACGACAAACGGGCATTGCTACACTCATGGTTATGACACTCCTGGGGGACATATTTAGGATAATTTACATTTTTATTACAAGCCATTATGAAGGATTAAGGATTAAATACTTCCTCAAAGAAAACATTTTATGATTATAGATTATATGCATAATATTTTCAATTTATGGTAGGTATTTTAAAATTACTAATTATGCATTATGATTTATAAACTAAACTAGTGTATGCCATTGTTTATAAATGGATCCTTGTAGAAGAAATGAAAATTCCAGTAATATGCATGATCAAAATATTTAATAGGATCATATATTTCATGGTATTAAGAAAAAAATTAAAAGAGAAATAGTCTCCCACGTATTCTCATCATATGAATAAATATTACCATATATTAACAGGATAAGTAAAGAATTCTATGAGTCCTATGGATATGAACGGATGCAGAAGAAGAAAGGGATGGTATAGTGAAATATGGATAAAGGGAAGAGGGGAGAGATGAATTTTCCCATATGTGATAACTATGGAAAGAATCACCTTGGTAAATTCTTGAAGGGAATGGGAGTTTTTTATATGTGTGGAGAAAAAGGAAACCAAGTAGATGATTTCAAGGGAAAGAAAAAGGATTCAAATGTACAATGATTCATCTTCAAGGATTTGGGACACTACGGGAAAAATTTCCAAATAATTACAGTATTCCCCAAATGCTACCATTGGATAATAATCATGTAATGATACTTCCGAAGATGATGAGTAATTATTAGATTTCATATCTTTTTATTAAAATATTATGTCATTTGAGTATTTTATTAATGATGTACATGTTATAAGAATTATAGTGTATAAAAGGAATGTGTTGCACTACTAGTTCATTAAGGACTTGAGATTGTGTGGAATATAGAAAAGTGACACAATAGCAGGTTAATTTCTTTTGATAATATATGGTTGAGAGAAATAAAAACCATAATATGGTTTTGATACTAAGGTAATTATATTGGATGAATATATGATTTATTTGGATAAATTATATTAGATTTTCTTGACTACCTTGAAACTGATTAATGATTTTTATATTCCATCATTGTTGGAGTTTACAAATTTTTTTGATAAAATAAGTATATATAGTATTCTATAATAAATAAGGGGGAATGAGTTTAATAAACAAGTTTTTATGGTAATTAAAGTTGTTATAGTGTTTTAAAATAATATATGATGAAAATATTCACATGTTATTATATGGAAAAAAGGATCTTCATTGTGTTTATGTTCCTTATAAATTTTGGACTGTGAGTTTGGAAAAATGTATTTTGTATAAGTCTATAGGGTGGAATAAATTAATTTTGGCATTTGATACTATTGTTAAGGTTAAATTTTTTCTTGAGATTATTTTTGGATTTTTCAAAAAAGGACAACCTGAAGGTCTGATGACAACCCGTCGCATCCAGTAAGGCAGCGAGACATGAACCCTCAACCAATGGGCGAAAAGGGTGTATCACCATACACTAGCATACATGATTTCATGGTTTGTATATTGTAGTTTTTTTACATACTCTAACAAATTAATTATAAATTCATCATTTTTGAAACCCTATTTGATTTGGATAAAAAGAATATTTTTGAAATCTCTTATCTTTTGGAGTGAAATATGAATTTATTGTAGGAATTAGTTGAAGGATTAAACACTAATTTTCAAGTATATGTTTTTTCCTCTTATTCTATGAATAAATTAATTCTTACACATTAGTGAAGGGATCTTAAAAACAAAAATTTGTTACCATAATGTCTTATTTATTGTTAAACTAATAATATTTTAAATCATAAAAATTTAATGCCTTTACGGCCCTCTATTTTAAACATTTTTGGGATTGATGACCTCAATAACTCTCTATAAATATTTACATTTTTCCTCTAATTATGTGCCCCAAGATTTTATAGTATGTTATCCCATTAAAGTAATTCAGTAGCTTGCGCTACAGGCAACACTGAGTTCGAGCGCACTACAACTTACCAAACTAGCAGTTCAAAAGAGGTTATGAATAGTATTAAATAAATTTTGAATCTTATATAATATATCAAATTTTATCATCCATATTATCTATTTCTTAGATATAATATAATTATAAATTCCTTTTTTAATATAAAACAAGTATTTTTCCAAAAATGAAAATTTACCGCATTTTAATGGCGAACCATTTTTAAAAACAATATTTGACACTTACATATATTCACTTTAACAAAATTAAATACTTAATTATAAGTGGGACATAAAAATTTAGTTTGTTTAATATTTTGGTACTTTTCTGATAATTTCATATTTTAACGTATAATGAAAAATACTATATCTAAATTGAAAACAACTTTTTTAATAGAAATAATTTATAGTGTAAAATTAGTCATTTGAAATGTTTTTAAGTATAATTGGATTATATTTTTATCATTTAATAAAATTTAGATCATTATAAGTAATTTCACAATTAAATTCTACAAAAACACATGTCAATCATTTGATAGTTTTTACTTTTTAAAAACACGCTTTTTAGTTTTGACAATGGGAATTAATTTTAAATAAATAAATTCAAATTTTATGTTTTGAATTTGGTAAAATGACTTCATTTTTAAATATGAGAAAACAAAATTATCATAGGGTGAATTTTTGGTATTTTTATGAAAACATTCAATTTTTGATAAATAGTGAAAAACACTGCGTTATTATTTAAAACAGATTTTTTATTTAAATAATTATTTATTTTATTTAAATTTATTATCAGAAAAAATAGATATATAATACCTAAAAAATTTAAATTTAATTCATTGGATTCCTTTTATAAAAAATTTAGATGTATAAAAGTTTATTGAACTATTTATCCTCTTTTATCCACCTTCTTGGCACGTAACAAATTTACATAAAAATTAATTTTACTACTTTTGTGAGTTGAATTTCAAAAAATTTAGAGACACAGATGAAATATGTATGTAAAATGTGATTTAATAGGTTGAAAATAATTTTTTGTGAATGGTAACATGTGACTTTTTTTACAACGATTAAAAGTAAATAGGGTAATTAAAGGTAAAAATGATATTAAAATTACCCTAACACATGTCCTAATTATATTGGATAAGTGTAATTCGACAAAAAAACCTTAGGAATAATATATTATTATGTATGTCCACATGGATTTGATTAGGACATTTATTATTATTTTATTTAATGTAGAGTTACAAGGTTTTAATTTAAAGATTATTAAAAAAACATTTTTAATATAAGGTTATACATAAGATAAGTTAGAGTATAAATATTCAATATAAAGATAAAAAAATTTCCTACATAAGGTTATTTTATCTATCATTTTTAGAGATTAAATAATTTAATTTTATTATGACACAATTATGATGCAATAATTACCTTCTTAATAAAATATTATAATATTTTAATTTATAAATATTAAAATAAATATAATTAAAAAGCTTTTATTCCATTCACAAATTTTCATGGTTAATATGACATGTTATGTTTTATTTGATAAATTTTTTTCGATGTGTTAATGTTTTTATGACTTTAACAAAAACGAAATACCAAATAGTGTTATAATTGACGTAAATAATATTTTTTAAAACATACTATATTTTTGGTTGATATAATATTTCTGTAATATAAGGTTAAGACAAAGGGATTAAATAATATTATATATATAATTAATTAACCACTTTAGGTTCTTTTTAACGTTTTATAGTATGTTTATTAACCATATATTGTAAGAAAACCAGAAAACGTTGTAAATGTTAAAGTATTTAACTAAGAGTTAAATCTAAAAGATAAGGTTAAAATGGTAAGTTAAACAAGTCTAAAACCTATTGTTTGAGATGATTTAGACCCATAACCACCTAAGTCTCAATATAAATTCATTTTGAGCCATTATAAACAGAATATTATTGTATAATAAATTAATATTTTAATCTTTTCCTAAAGTGACCCTCACCCGTCTTATAAAAGGGAACTTCCCCTTCTCTCAAAATCACACCTCCAAAGCCATTTGGCTCTGCCACCCCCTGCCCAAATATCCTCCCAACTTCAATAACATAATCATAGATTCCTCACTTTGATCAGAGAGCCAACCTACGGATCCCTTTTGATAAACTCAAAAGGAAACACCCGAAGAAGAGGTAATAATTTCACCACCATCTTTCAAGTTCTTTTCATCTTTCACTTCCTCTTTCTTTGTTGTTTCCATACCAAAATATTAACTCTAGTACCTCCATACATACTTTTATGTTATTATAAATATTCTACAAACATATTTGTTATCCTATCCAACCTCTAAATTACAAAGTCACCATACGTGCATGCGTAAGACTTACCGTCTCCACGCCGTGGTGTAGTTTGTTATTCAAACACTTAATTATTTGGATGGGTATAATAATGAGTATAACTTATGTAAATAATAAATATAACATTTTAATAATTCTTTATATATGATATTCCATCAAATTATATATTATTCCATGATCAATATAATGATATTGTGTCTCGTTCATACGTATCGATTACCGTCTCCACGACGCGATGATATTCATTCCCACGTTCACCAATCAACGATGACTATAAAAGTATATGTTATTAATAAGTATGTAATATATGAAATAATAATTCTACTGAAATTATATATATATATATATTTATATGTACTTACATATATGAAATTTACATACTTCTATTCAATATGATATGAAAATGGAAACAACGTTTATGCATACGTACAGCCTACTGTCTCCATAAATGGTGGCTTCCATTTCATATATCTGTCTTTTATAATTATTTATATTATAAATATATATGATATATAAATCATGTTTTATATTTTTTAAGTATTAAATCATGATATAAATGATACAATCAAGAATAACAAGTTAAAACATGTACGATAAAGAAAGTGATTATTACCCAAAATGTTAATTTAACATGGAAATCATTATTAAATGGGTATTATAAAGTCATAAATGAATCATGTATGGTATTATAAATATGAATATGGTTCTGGTATAAAATAATAACATACTATGGTCATTATAAAAGATTTTAAATGTACCCTTTACCAATGAAAAGTACAAGGTACTGGTTAATTTCACAATCTCTTTATTATCCAAGGTTATTTTTACGTAAGTATATACTAAGACATATTTCTTAATCCATGTCCATATTTCATAAAATTGTTTTTAAAGGTATTATTTTCAAGGTAATTTTTACTAAAACATCATTTTTAATGTTTAAATTATTTATTCTTATAAATCATTCTCATTAATGTCCATGTTTCCAAAATTGTGTTAAGGATTTATTTATATGGACATGAATGTTTTAAAATGATAATTATGTTACAAAGTTTAAAAGTGTTATGGGACACATTGAGTGAATTAAATCTTTTAAATGAAATACATTATATGGATTTTAAATGATTTCATGGAAAATGGAAATTTATCTCAAATATTTTTAGTGATCCTTTTCAACTATGTCAACATCCTTTACGAGATATTATTCTTGGTCGAGGTCAATTTATTATGATAAAAATATTCCATATTGTATTGAAGGGTTTCTGATATGTTTAGTTGGGGATGTGTTATTTTTATATGATTCATTTTTTTGGATAATATATTGACATTTATTATGTTAGTTATAATACCAATTTTTATGTAATGTTTAAACCTTTTCATACGAGGAATGCATTGGACTTAGTAAGTGACTGTTGGAGCCTGTTATAGCTTCTCGATGCATTGGTTGGTATCATGAGACAAACTAGTGTCTTGGCCCCAGGCCTTGAAAAAAAATATTTGTAGTGTTGGAACAAGGCCATGACTATGTGGTTATCTAGTATAATAATATATATTCCATCATTATAAAATTAGCTATTGATATTACATGTAATTATTCGACTATGAGAATATACATTTGAATAAGTTAATGGAATTATTTTATTTATCTTTCCCATATTTGGCTGATGTTTATGTTTAAGAGTATTTTGTTTTAGTTTTATAAATTTCCTATAATATTTATTCTTATTTATGAAAGTTTTTTATATATTGTTTTATTTATTGAGTATCTGAGCTCACCCCTTTCTAATGTTTTGTTTTTCCCTGGATGCGAATAATTATATTATGAATGACCTATAGGGATAGACTAAGGGATATTAATGTGGTCAACAAAGACAATGTTGTTGTTGTTTTTCATTTTATAATGTAATGTAACGTTCATGTATGTAATGTATTTTCCAAAACTGCTAAACTGGTCGGTCCTTAGGGACTTGATTCCTTGTAATTATTCCATTGTATAAAAATAATGCATCGACTCTAGGTAACTTGGTTCATGGAATTACATAATCCCTTGGAATAAATAAAATTGTTATTTCACCATTCCTGTTTTATGAATATATTTTCTTAATAAAGTAAATGATTAAATAAAAAAAATCATAAATTAATTATTAAAGAAAAAATTTCCCTCTTCAGAGATTTTTTCATACATAGTGAATTATTGTGGTAAAATAAGAATCATTTTTGAATTTCCAATGTCAAAATTAACCTAAGATAAATTTTTAGAAGTTTTTTAAGAAGAATCAAATTTATGAACATTATTTTATGAATAGTGTATTTAGGAATAGTATTTGATGAATTGTAAAAATATATATTTTTTCATTAAATAACTTATTCTATGAAATGATTTTCAACAAAATGACATACCTGGTTGTAATCAGGGTGAAGAATGTGGTTCAATAAGATCAAAATAGTTTTTTTGTTGAATAGTAACTTTACCCTTTGGAATAGAAATTTTACCATTATGAATGTTAATATTAAAAATGAAATAGTAACATCACCTATGGAGGGATAAATATGGTTTTGTCCTCTTAAGCGGTAATGTGGTTTAATTACATCAGAACATAAGTAATTTAATTTTTTTAAAAATTATTAGTCATGTATTACTATTATATTTATTTAATTTAATTTTAAATGAAAATAATTTTTATAAAATCTAGTTCACATTTTTATTCTACCCCTTGAAAAATGGTTATGGAGACGTTTTGGGGTTTTTTGGAAATAGTTGAATTTTAGGTGAATAGTTAAAATACAGTTTTCAGTTTTCGGCAAGTTTAATGTCCTCATTAATGATGTAATAATGATTTAATAATTATGGTTGACTCTTTAGAAATAAAATATATTATGATGTTTCTCATGTTTCCAATACCATGTGTATATACCAGGGGCTAGCCCATGGGTCTGCAAATACCACTAATGAGGTGTCCCTTGGATATTAATAAAATATTCCAACACTTTTTCTATAAATAATAACTCATTAATTCATTACATTCATTCCAAATTCCTCCTAAACAACTATTTAGTCGATAATCCTCCCATGTAGTCCTCAAAAGGTTCCCCCAAGCACCAAAGCTCCCAACCATCAAGTTTTTGAAGTTACTCTTCTAGGTAAAAGAACCTTTCATCCTCCTCTTTTATTTAAGACATCTTTATTGTTAAGTATTTTAAATTTCCATTTTATAATTTTGTGTTATGTTATTATATATGCTTATTTATTTATATTTTATGTATGAATTATGATAGACCATTTACACTCTTATCAACTAATTTTATTAATTTTCTATGACACCATTAGGGTGCCGAATTATCATAATGGAATTCAAAACCTCTCATTTTTTTCTTTCAAATTCCTTTTTTTGTGGTATCTCTAGAAAATTTCCATACCATTTTTTTAGCTCCATGTTATTTTGTCCTTATAATATATTATGAATCTCTTATTAATTGGTGACATTTTACCCTATATTTGTAATTTACTCTAAAACCATATTGCATAGATGTAATGCTATGAAATTTTCTTTTCAAAATATCACCTTTTTTTCTAGAAATTATCTTATTTTATTTATGTGAATATCCAATCCTATTTAATTTTCTAGAGTATTCATAAATTAATAATAATGATATATTTAATTCTAGAATTATCATACATAAAATCATCATTCCCTTTCCATTAGTTATAAAATACAGAATGATCTGGTTTTTAAGCAGTGTTTAAAATGTCACAATATTGATATGAAACTAATTTCATTAATTATATTTGGGTTATTTACGAAATTTTTTATTATGATATATATGGATCACAGGAATATATATAAAAATTGTGGTTTTACCCTGATAACCTTCCAATGCATTGGGTAATGAAATAAATCTATAAATATGACATGTTTTATAATACCTTGGTGATTAACCTTAGTGATATTTAAGACACCATGGGGATGTACCATGGTGATATGATTATGAATTTCTAAACTAAATGTTATAGCCACATTTTCATGATATTTTTTATTTTATTTTTATTATATGCCTCTTTATGATGCCTTTATGATATTCCCCATGTTCTTATTCATATCGCTCTAGTTGACATGTAAATAGTTTCACTTTTTTTCAATAATGAGTCTTCTACTCACCATTTCCTTTGATGTATGTCACTAGGTTATGATATGTGGTAATTTTACATAGGATTAACTTTTAAATAATCCTGTAAGTAGGATTTAAATAATTTTATATGTTTTCAATTATTATGTACTGTTTTTCCAAGACCCTAAACATTAAAGATACTCTGTATGTAATGTAATGAAAAGTTATATATTAAGAAGACGAGATTCCATATTTGTATCAAAGGATTGATTAGTTATTTGTTGAAATTAGGCCATGAAAACGTTAAGAATAACACTATAGAAAAGTTTAAGTATATGAAAACATCCTAGTATTTAGGTGAAATATTAAGTAAGTGTTTCCAAACAAACAAATCCCTGCCTCGATATAGAGAAGTGGATGTGGCTCTGCACAGTTGTATCTGGGTGTAAAACCTGAAAACACCGCATTGAGATAGACTCTAATGAGAATTGGTGCATGATAATGGGATTTTCTTCACACTTTGTTTGACACTCCAAGGCAATGTGTCAGGTTAATAACATTATTTTTATGAATCATTATAAAGGATTTATAAATAAACCGTTTTTTTAAATAATATCTTGTTTAAGCATTATGATTTATGACATAAAATCATTTACAGATAAAGGATTCATAAATGAAATAAGTTTCTCACTAAGTTGTTTCTTTTATAAAATGGAAAGAAGTATGAGGAACCATTCAAATGGCTACCCAAATGGAACATGAGGAGAAGTCGTAATGGAAACATTCATGAGAATGATGAACCATCCGACTCTCAAGTTATTGAAAATAACATGAATCAAGCTAAGAGACCAATGTCACCATGAAGGGAAAACATTCTTTTGAGCCTTTTTAGGTTCAATTACCACCAATGTTTAGTGGATATAACTACCCATTTATTGCTAAACAATGGATTAGCTCTATTGAAATGATCTTTTATGTGACCCCCTATTCAAAACAAGAGAATGTAAACCTAGATATTTACATCTTTGGGAGAGAAGATGATCAGTGGTTGGAGATGATTAAAAACTTGAATCTGTGAGTTTAGGTGGAAGATATGGAGTGTGAAGATATCATAGGGATATTCTTCAATAAGTACATCCCTCTTTCTATGAGAAAAAAATGGAGAAGGATTTTCTCGACCAGAAACAGAAAGAGAATGAATCTATTGGAGGCTACAAGATGAACTTCACAAGTCTTTTCCATTACACCACAATATTTTTCATGGATCCTAATGTTATAGCTGATAGAATCTTTTGTGGACTAGGAACTGATCATTGAAATAATCTATTCAATCGAGACTATGATATATATTATGTTATTGTGCGGAGTTCAATGAATATGGAACAGGAGTTCGGCATGATGCAACTATCTCGTTAATCTAATTACAAGAAGAGATCATCAGATACAATCTTAGAGAGGATCATTGATTATGGAAGAGAAGGAATGAAAGTTCAACATCCCACCTATAAAAAATATGGGAATATGAATTTGGGGAACTTCAACTTAGGAGTAGGAAGTGCAACAAGTTTTCATGATAAGGACATAGCGAGAAGAATTGTTGTTCTGAGGTGAACCCTCAACATCCCAAAACTAACAAGAAGTGGATGATGTTGTAGACCCTACCAGATGTTAAAATATTCATTTTTGGATAGCTTGGGAAATTTTCTAATCAGTGTCCAAATCCATGGATTATGGTGGGGAATCACCATCATAATTATCATAGGCTAAGGGAGAAAGGTCATTCGGTTTCTATCACAGAGTATGAAGATGAAGCACCAAATGATTTGGTGTCATGTGAAATTGTTGTTCTCTCAACATTATAAATCACATTTTTTGATTTTGGATCTATGAATTCCATTATTTCCTCCATGTATGAAAGGATTTTATAATCAACCCCTCAATTTCTAATAGTTGAGTTATCCGTCAAGACTCCATGTGGGATTATCTGAGCATCAAAAGTGTTTAGAAACTCTTGTATTTACATTATTGAGCACAATATTATCAAAAATATAGTAGTCCTTCCCATGTTTGAATTCAAAATTATATTAAGGATGGAATTCCACTCATTATATATAGCTATGATCATATGTAGAAGCAATGAAATATTAGTAGTCTTGAACGAAAAACCTATAGTTATCTTCCAAGGAGATATATCTCAACCTGATATTTGTCTAGAAGAACCTCGTATATTCATCATTATTGAGTATATTGGTTAATAAAAAGAAGGAAAAGATCGTATAATGCTCGAAAATTTCCCCATAATCTTTGTTTATATTGATGTATTTCACGAGGAGTTACCCAGACCATCCACAAAAAAGATAGGTAGAGTTCTCTATTGAAATCACACCCGGATCTCATCTGATATCAAATACCCCATATAGTATGGAAAATGTGGAGCTGGAAGAATTAAAGAAACAAATCCAAGATCATTTCATAAGGGTTTTATATGACCGAGTGTGTCGCCTTGGTTAGGACATGTTCTCATTGTAAAGAAAAAGGATGGATCAATGCGGCTATGCATTGATTATAGATAACTAAATGGGATCATCGTGAAGAAATAATATCATCTCCCAAGAATTTATGACTTTTTTACCAACTTCATGGGGCTCAATTCTTATCTGATATTGATCTTCAATCTTGTTAACATCAATTTATGGTGAAGAAAAAATATATTCCAAAAACTACCTTCCAATCAAGATATGCGAATTAGGATTTTATGTTATTCCCTTTGTCTTAACTAATTCCCCAACAATTTTTATGGTAATGATTAATATATTATATAATTACTATGTTGTTAACATTGTTGTAGTTTTTGTTGATGATATTTTTATATATTCCAAAAGTCACGAGGAGCATGAGGATCATCTAAGGGTTATATTGGAAACACTGTATAAAGAGATTATTTTTGGAAACATCTGAAAATATGGATTTTGGTTGCAACAATTTTCTTTCATGGTGCACATTATAACCAATGAAGGAATCACAGTGGACCCTAAAAAAATAATGGTTGTAGAGGAGTGGACTCAGCCTACAAAAATAACTCATATTCACAGTTTCCTTGGATTAATGTGATATTATAAAATGTTTTTGAAACATATTTCATGAGATTTTAATCCATTAAGTATATTAACTAAAAAATAGGTCAAGTTCATATGGACAATGGATGGTTAGGAATGTTTCCATGAGCTAAAGAAGATATTGGTTATTGTACCCATGTTAAGTCTTCCCTCAAGCAGAGAAGGATATTTCCTTTCTAGAAATGCATCGCTAAAAGGGATTGGGGGTGTCATCATTCAAAATGTCAAGGTGATTGTTTATGCATCTCGACATTTGATGACTTGTGAAAAGAACTATCCTACGTATTATCTGGATCTAGTTGCGGTTGTTTTTTCTCAGATGATATAGGGGAACTATCTATATGGGGAGAAATGTGGTATATACACAGACCATAAATGTTTGATGTAAATTTACACAAAAATATAATTGAAAATGAGACAAAGATGATCATTTGAACTTTTTAAAGACTATAATTGTTCAATTTATTATCATCCTAAAAGAGAAAACAACGTCTCTAATGAATTAAGAAAAAAAGACCCAGTTGTTCTGTCCATGATGAGGATTCAAAGAGATCCTTTAGTCAATTACATAGTAAATCTTTTCAAGGGAATGTTAAGGTAAGGGGCATCATCAACCCTAACCCAAATAATTTCTCAACTATTATTACTAGAGAAGATCATGAAGGCCTAAAATAAGATCCTTTTTTATATTAGAAGTTTGATGTTGTGAAGGATGGGAAGTTTCTGGAGTTTAATATTGATCAATAAGGTGTAATAAAATTTTAAACAAGTTGATGTATTCCATATATTCCATAAATAAAGAAGGAGTTGATGGATAAAGTTTATAACTATATGTTCTCTATACATCCTGGAAGAAGAAAAAAATTACGGTCCTTAATGATCATTATTGGTGGGATATTTTAAAAAAGGAGATTGCTAACTACACTACAAGGTGTCTGGTGTTTCAGAAAATGAATAATGATTGAAAAAATCTTAAAGGGGTATTACAACCAATACCCATACTAGCATGGATGTGGTATAATATCAATATGGACTTTGTTACTAGTATCCCAAGAACATCCAATGGAAACAATTAGATATGTGTTATAGAAGAACGTCTCACGAAGACTACACATTTTATCTACATTCTAGATTATTTATCTCTAATAATCATTCCAATATTCACATGATGGTAGTGGTAAGTCAGCATGGAGTTAAACTTTCTATTGTATCGTATTGTGATCCAAGGATCACATCAAAATTAAAGAGAAACCTTCAACATGATCTGTCTACTGAATTGAATATCAATATGGCATATCACCCCCAAACTGATGGACAATCTGAAAGGAATATAAAAACACATGAGGACATGATGAGAACATGATCTATATAATTTAATGGTTTATGGGATCAACATATCCCATTAGTTGAGTCTCTTACAACAATATTATCAATGTGTGCATTCAAATGGAACCCTTTGAAGATCTTTATGGGAAGTGATGTAGAACTCGATATAGTTGAAATGTTGTTGGAGAGGGAAAGCTTATTGGGCATGATCTTATGTAATATATGACCTAAAAGGATCATTACATCCAACAACACATTAAGGATGCTTAGAGTCGACAAAAGTGATTTGCTGGCATCCTTCAAATGGAATTGGAGTTTGATGTTAGTGAAATTTTATTTATTCAAATCTCACCTTGAAAGAGAGTCATGTGGGTTGGGAAGAAATGTTATCCCAACCCCATGTAAATTGGCCATCATGAAATTCTTGATTATGTAGGAGCATTGGCCTATCGGCTTGAACTTCATCCAAATATTTCACAAGTTTCTGATGTCTTCAATGTATCCCTCTTGAGGATGTACATACCTAACCCAACACATGGTCTAAATACATTGGTTGTACAACTGGAACATGACATATCTTTTGAGGAGTAGCTAGTGGAGATATTGGATCGTAGAGATAGGTTCCTATGCAATAAGACTACATTCCCTGTTAAAGTGTTGGATGGAACCAAAAATAAGAAGAAGCAATATGGGAACCATAGGAGTCTATAATGCAGAAATACCCACACCTTTTATCTTATGAGAGTACGAGATGAAATTATAGGGAAAAAATTTCATATGTGGGGAATAATGTAACGACCCGAAATTTTGAATAATATTTTTTTCTTGAAAATGTATGTCTTATTATGTCATAATCAATTAAAAATATATAAATGTAAAGGAAATGTGGCCATTGGGTTTGACCATAATATCACAACAAGAAACAATATTAATTTTTAACATTATAATTTTTTTAAAATATTGTTAATAATGGATAATTAATGCACAAAAATATGTTGATGACCTCATCTAGTAGACTAAGGATGTACCAAGCCCATCTGTTGGAGCATTGGAAGGATGTTGAATAACTGGTATTTTCTATAGACCAAGCACATGTAGAGATTTAACATGTTACTCTTTAACATAATCTCCTCCTTTGGAAGTTCAAGTTAATAGAAATCACTACTTAGGTAATGTTTTCTGATCCACCCAATGATTTTTTCACCATTTCACACCTTACTCTTTTGTCCTATTCAGGGGTTATAAAAAGTTATGTAAGGATAACTTATTTACTTTGCATAATACATTATCATAAATAAAAATTGTATTACATCATTCCTATTTTAGGAATATATTTCCTTTTTAAATTATATTCTTAATTAACTAAAATTTAATAAATTGATTTTTGAAGTATAAATTGTAGTTTTCAGAGATTTTTCATACACGAAGAATTATAATGGTAAAATAAACATCATCATTGAATTTCAATTGTCAAAACTAACATAGAACTAATTATAAAATTTTTCTATGAACATTCAATTTAATTAATAATAGTATATGAGTAATGTTTTTTTTTTGAATAGTATTATTTAAATAGTGTTTTTTATATATATTAAAGAAAGTATTTTTTATCAAATTACAAGTTATGTGAAATGATTTTATAAAATATGACATACTTGGTTGTAATCAGGGTAAAGAATGTTGTTCAATAAGATAAAAATAATATTTTGGAGAATTGTAACACTGAACATTGGAAAAGTAATTTTTCCATTATGATTGGTAATTTTACTAATGGAATAGTAACCTCACCTAAATAGGTATTAATATGTTTTAGTAATTTTATGTGTTAATGTGATATAATTACATCATAGTATAAGTAAATAAATGGTTTAGAAATAATTTTCTAAGTATTAATACTTAATTTAATTAATTTAATATAAAATGAAATTCATTTTTATATAATGGAGTTCACTTTTGGATTCCACAAGTCAAAAAACGTTTAGGGTGAATATTTTTGTATTTTTCTAAAACAATTGAATTTTTTGGTGAGTAGTAAAAATACATTTTTGAATTTTGGTAAGTTTAATGACATCATTATTGATGTAATAATGATGTAATAATTTAGGGATACGATTGAAGAATAAAATATTTTATGAGGTGTCTCATGTGTCCAATACCATGGGAAAATTCCATGGAAAGGCCCATGGTTTTTCATATAATACTCCTGAGATGTCCCACGGAAATTAATAAAATATTCCCACATTTTTTATATATATTTCAACCATAACTAAATTCCATTCATTAAGAATTAATCCTAAATAAACCCCTAGTATTTATAAATCATAATTTGTACTCCCAAGGTTCCCTCAATCCCCCCAAGGTCTCAACCATTGAGTTTTTGATGTCACTATACAAGGTAAGGGAACCATTCACCATCGTCTTTTCGTCAAGAATTATTTTATGTTATGTTTTTTAAATTTCAATTTTCTTATGGTGGGTTATCTTTTTATATATCATTATTTATTTTATTTTTATGTTCAAATGATGAGAGACCCTTTATTCTCTCATTATCTGAATTTTTGTATTTTTATGTGATGTCATTAGGCTACCAAATGTTCATAAGAGAATTGTCAACTTTTTTTTCAAAATCTCTTTTATTTGGTATGTGTTTAAAATATCCATACCATTTAATTTTCTATATTTTATTATGTACTTATACAGTATTATTACTCCTTTATTAATGGTTTACCACTTTCCACTCCCTTTTTAATGTTTTATAAAACCATGGTTCATAATCGTTATACAGTAGAATTTTCATCTCAAAATCTCTCTCTTTTTCTCACGAAATACTATCATTTTATTTATATGAATACCCAAACCAATATAAAATCTAGGTAAATTCATAAAGAAATTAAAATGAAATATTTTATTCTGAATTGAAATATATAAAACCCTCATTCCCCATCCCTGGATTATAAATGACATAATGATCTTGTTTTAAGCCATTTTTAAAACGTCACGATTTTGATATAACACCCATTTATTTATTTCTCTATGGGTTATTTATGAAATTTCTTATTATTTTATATCTGGATCACATGAAAGTAAATAAATATTAAGGGTTCTCCCTGATAGCACTCGAATACATTGGGTAAGAACATTATTCTCTAGAGATGACATGTTTTATGGTATATTGGTGAATAACCATAGAAATGTTTATAACTCATTTGGGAAGGAACCTAGTGATAGGATTACTAATGTATAAATTAAATTGTGTAGCTGCATTTCCGTGTTACATTTCAAGTTATTATTATGGTATTTTTATTTATCGTGAAATATGATATTCCCCATATTCTTATAGAAATCACACAATTTGACATGGAAACGGTTTCACTTGTATTATTTACTAGGCCTTCTACTCCCCATTTTTTTGATGTATGTCCCTAGTTTATGAAATGTAGTAATTTTACATAGTATGAATGTTTCAATAATCCTTTCAGGAGGATTAAAATAATGTTATATTTTTTATTTATTGTGTACCTTTTTTACAAGACACTAAACTTTAAATATCCTCTGTTTGTAATGTAATAAAATGTTATGTAATAAGAAGGTAGGATTCCATAGATCTAGATGTAGGGAGAGTATGTGTATTGTACATTATATGGAGGGACTTTAGACTACACTATAATGAGTGGAGAACCATATTGTTTTTTGATTTCTCTATAGGGAGGGACTTTATAGCGACCACCGTAATGGTGAGGACTTCCTTCACAACTAGACGTCCTACTATAGAGACAAACATATCTATAGTGTTTCCCCTAGGGAGGACAATTAGGGTGAATAAATTTAAGGGGATGAACTTCTTTTTGTTCAATATTATTTTTAATGGGAGGGCTACCTCGACATCCATCAGTAGATAGGCTATCGTGATCAATCATTTCGGGCCCACGGAGTAATCCCTCGTGGGTGCTCTAGGGAGGACCTTCAGAGTTTCTAGTAGCAATATTGGGGGTAGGACCTTCATTAATGATAATTTCACATCCATAATTTTGTAATGGAATTATATGATCATGAGGCTCTATTGATACATGTTTAATGTCATTAAGAATGCCAACTTATAGCAGACCATAATCTTGAGTATGTTATTCATATTTCAGTTTCATTTAGCGTATTCCATTTTTGTGCACTCTCTTACTTGAAATTGGGTCATCCAGTTGTGGTAATGATCTTTATATGGCGTACCCAGTTTTATTGGTTCTTTTTATGTGTATGGGATACACCAAAAAACATATTGACTAATGTAAGGGATATATACCTACCATAAAGCGACCTTCATGTTGTTCTGGTGTCCTTTAGTTAAAATGGGTTTTTATTACTGATACAGTTGTCCTTGAATCATGTAATTTTTCTACCTACCCTCCTGTACTAAATAGAGGATTCAGGTTTGCTTTAGATTGATTATCTGATTTGGTGGATAAATCACCCCACCTATGGAGATCAGTTTTTGGGCTAAACCCCTCACTTTTGTATCAAAAAATGACATCTTGATACCTTTGGATTATTCTGTCTGGGATTGACATCAGATCCTCCATCCTAGAAGAGATGTGTTGAGATATATATTTTGCTGGAACTGTTATGAATTTCCATTTCATTGTTGGAGCAAGAGGTTATTTCTTCTCCATTCATCCATGGGTTTCCAGGTTGTACTAGTAGTTCTACAATATCGGTATAGAAGAATGAGTCTTCCATAGGTTTCCTTCTCTATCTTCCGCTATATATGGCTTGTGGGGTTTGTATTTGTGATTTGGAATTTTAATGTTATTGAATTATACTATATTTGTAACATATGATTTATTTTTATCCATTGGAACTTGATTGTACTCATGTTTTCTTTCTACCGTATTTGACTGGGCGGAATCATTGTGGTAGGTAAAAATATTCATCTTCCAATGAATTGCCTCTGTATTTTAATGGAGGCCTTCATATTCCATAGTAGTGTTATATGAATTCCCATGGATTGTTTCTTTATTTGGGTGGTGGGATTGATTTCTGTCAGTAGGGATTTGTGCCTGCATATATCTATGTGTCATCCAATTTGGATAATGGGATATTTGTGCATCGGAAGATATTTGCATTTGCCTTTAATTTTCCACTGTGTTTGACCAATGGGACGAGAAATCATAGATAGGAATATGTGTTTGATAAAATTCTTCCATGCTATTTCTGTGATGGGATTCATTGGAGCACACAGGGATATGTATCCTCCTATAGATTTCCTTTGTGTTTCTGTGGTAGGATTCAAAATGAGGGGAATAATTTTATGATTTCCTATTATTTGACTTCAAATTTATGGGGAAGACCACCTCCTCAAAGAGAATGGTGATTACCTACTCATGATTATGTGTTTTCTACCATCATCATGCATCCCTAGGTTCTTGTTTCCATTAGACTTCAGCATATTACCCCATCATGGGATTCACATTAGAGCATGGATATCTTGTTGTACACCATTGGTGGTGATGTCCTCCGACAGGATCCCTTGAGCAGGGATACTATGTGGATGGGATGAATTCATTGGTGTTTAATTCATCTATCTACCTATTATAATGAATTTAATCATTTTTTCTCTCTAGGTGAAGGCTCTCAATGTAATTAGAGATGGCCAGTGGGGCCATGCTGTGCTGGGATGTTGGTCATTGTGAAGAGGCAGTTGTAGATCTTTCACTGATGAGATGGAATGTCATATAGACTCCTCTATAGTGATATTATTGTTTTTGTGGTACTCTTGGATCAGCGCATTAGAGACCTAGTGGTGTAGAATTTATGAAGGTGAGGGAATCCTTCTTTTCATTGAGTACATGACGGCCAGTACGGATGCAGACGTGCGTGTCCAAGAAATTTGTCGAGATTCAATCTGGATTGAAGAGATCTCTGTGAAACCTATAATACATGTAGCAAGCATAAAAAATAAAAAACACTATCATGGTTGAATATCATTTTCACATATAATATTATTGATTTTTATTAACCTTGAATGGGGTAACACCACCAACTTGGTTAAGGATTAACGTTGGGTTCACTGTATTTGTTTCTTCTCAATTCATTTCACACCCGCATTTTGGTTTGGGTGAGATAGTCGCACTGGGATTGGGAATTAGATATTTTTTATGTAAAGAAGGAGGTTCCACATTTTCATGATCCCAGTGGGAGATTATAGGGGATTATGTGTTTTTGAAATAGACCCATATTGGGTATGAGGTCCTCAGATGGTCTCCATTAGGATTATTTGTGGAGCCACGAACACCAAATGACTTTGGTATCCATGATTCATGTACCTTCATTCCAAAGGTTGTTTTTTGTTAGGTTATGATTTGGACAACGAAATGTAAGGACACCATTTGTCGAGATGATGGGAGGTTAGGATCTCCATAGCATTTTGCGGGGAATTATTTCCTACAATAGACTCTCTTATAGATTTATGAAATGTTTATATGTTTGTAAATCCTTGGTTTTTTCCTAAGACTATGACAAAAGATTACCCTAGGTTGAAAAATAAATCATTGATATACATGGATCAAGAGAATATGAGACAACTCTGGTTTAAACAATTTTACAAGGGACTCTAGAGATTATCATCATATAGGGGGGACAATAGTTGTTTTGATTTTGGAGTTGTACCCATGATATGGGCTTCCTACATTTCCCTGTGAGGGGAATAAGAACCCATGTAGATTGCTTCCACTTAACAAGATACATCACATTTTATTAATGTGTGATGGGGACCCATTGATACAGTTTTAGCATCGTGCGATGAAGATGTCTTCGTGGAGGATGCCTCTTCAAGATTTTTTTGTGACTTACACCAAAGTATCCTAGAGGACCCACAAGATATATAGTCTTCTAGGTGGATATAACCCTTCCAGTGATATGGCCCGTGAATCATTAGGTTTTATTTGGTGGTTCAATTCGAACCTCATGGAGGCTTCATATGTTTCTCATTAAATAGGGAATATAAATCCTCATAGTTTGTTTGAACTCTGGGCATATACATTGAAGATTTATGTTTGGGGAGGCATGGTTGGGACATACACTAAAGTGGAGGCCATTATAAAAAATGAAAATTTGGGATTACTCCAGAGGAGGATGCATTTTCTGGGGTACATGATTGGGATTATCCTTTGTGATAGGTGACTAATTGATCTTAGAGCTTAGATAGGCGTCCTACATATCCTGGATAGAGTAGGAATCCGAGTTGTCATAGTTTACTACTATATTGTAACATGATTGGGGTTTATGTGTGGGATATGTCCATTCAAAGAGGGGGATGATCTATCATTATATGGATGAGATGATGTAATGTTTTGGGAAAGAGAATGTCTTCTTATGTATCCCAATTATATTGGGAATCAGAGTTCTTGTAGTTCTTATGTGGATTGTGTGAATGTTGTATCATGACAGACCACTAAGCCCACATGAGCCATGCTCTGTGTGGAAAAATAATAAGATGTGAAAGATTCGACAAATCCACACATTCCCTTCTCTGCTAAGGGAAATGGAGGTGGGAGATGGTTGATAAGGGTGAATCTACGAGCCCAACGAGAGTGGGAAAGGGAATTTGAATGTGTCATCCCCTCACCCATGCTGATATATAGGATAGTCATCTATGGTGTTCTATTTGGATACATCCCAACCAAGGCAGGATATGAGGGAAAGTACCACCTCCCAGAAAAAGTATATGGGCCTACCTCAGGAGGAGATCCCAGAAGTGAATTATAGGAAAGGGGGAAAACATCATTCCTCATAAAAGGGAAAACTAGTATGATCCCTTTGGACTATCATTATCCCTCATTGAATGGAAAAGACAGTCACATCCCATGATCCTTAGAATGGATATGTTTATATCAATATACCAAGGATGGACTCTATGTTACCTCAGTATTGTATAATTAAGGACATTCAAGGGGTCCGAACCTTTGTTGGAACTTCCTCTATGAATTCTCTTACCTCGAGTTTTTAGACTCAGAAGGGTATGCTAATGTGCCTGAAGGTCTAGTCGTATGGGTCTGGATGCTTTGGATGTGGATTTGAACTAATATTGGTGGACTAGTTCATAGAGGTTCCATAAAGGGCATGACAAGAATGAAAGGAAAATATTTCATCCAGAAGTTAGAAAACCAAAAGACACACCATTCAGTATACAATTTTCTCATGTGGGATGGGTGCTCCCCTGCATAGCATACTGCTATGTGGGTGAAGGGGTTATCCACGTACCGAAGTGTCAGACAAACATGGATGTGAATTACTGCGTACCATGGTGGTACATATTTTTAGGTTCCATCCTCATTTCTTGGTTCTATGTGGTGTAGGGTCTGGTTTTCCTAACAATGCTCCACGTGATTCCCTAGACTGATAGAGGGGTACTCTGCCTAATGATCATGGGATGTTCATCCGTGAAAAGTCTATGGTTTGTGGATAAACAATTAGGTTCATGATAAATTTATTATTATTATTATGTTTTTTCTTTCTATTATTCATAGAAGGTTCATACCTATAATTAATCGTTTGTGGATCCTTATTTTTTCAATCATTTTCCTTCAAAATCTTCCATTCATAATCTCTAAGCTCTCTAAAAGTTCTCTTCATTCTGAGTTCCCTATGTGGTTCCTTTTATAGAGTGTGGGGGAATCCGTATCTATGGCACACAAAACCTTTTCTGGAATACCATGGTTATATCATGTAACAAATGGTTAACCGAAGTTTGTGGTGTTGCGGTTCATGGTGGTAGAAATCGCCCCCTCAATCCTATAAATGACAGAGTTCATGGGATGCTGCAATCCTTGCCTCGCCCAATAAATATTAATTTTGTTGGGATGGTATGTAGAGACAAACTTATAATTCATATTTTATCCAACGGTTTAGGTTTCTATGCCTAAATTCACTATTTTTATCGTATCTGTGAACTGCTTGATTCGATGGCCAATTATTCATAGGTCGGTGTTAGCAGGCTGCCCACATACCAATTGGTTAATGGTTGCACCTTCGGCGGAACATTCCTAGAAACTAATACACGGTCCAGTTTGGCTCCATTTTTGAATTTTATTTCTTCAATCCTCTCCTAAAATTTTAATCCTCGCATACATCTCTTTCCTTTATCATATTTTTAGTAGTATTTTCTTTCTCATTTAGGATTATTCGGAACCGTACAATCCCACAGAGGTGTTTCGGGTAGTATTCTTGGGTTATTGTTCACAAGAAGGTAACTATTCCCAACTATATATATATATATTAATATATAAATATATAATAATTTTCACTGTCATGGATGACTATCTGGTTGATTTCATACCAACTTAAGTTCTATTAATATGATTATTATCATAGATACTATTCACATGAATGGTATCTAAATTATAACTTTCATATTAAATTTTTTAGCCAATAAATTATATTTTTGATCTCAATATGTCTAAATATCATTTATCTAACCATATATCAAAGAATCATATGTGGATTTAGGATCATATTGTCACTATGTACTCGAATTAATGAAAATTAAATTTTATTAAACACGAAAATGACATTATTTCTTTGATACCACATAATGGTTAACAAAATTAATAGAAGCCTAAAATAATTATTATTATAATTTTTTATATTTTGGTCAAAATTATTACATTGTAACCATCATAACTTAAACCCAGTAAAAATAGGTATTTTTTGAGATTATTAAAAAACATAAAATTAAAATCAAATAGTTTCCTCATTTAATTGAAGGCGCATGCATATTATTCTAATTATTAGTTATCATTCCTCAAATAATCCAAGTCAACATCTCTCTAGGCCAAAATCATGAGCTCCAAAATATATCTAGTAATCCAATAATTTTTTCAGGGATAAATAATGAATCGTTCAATGCACTGATTGTCAAACGGGAACATCTCCTTTGATTCATAAAGATTTTTTAATCAAAGTACATAAGTACTTAATTATTATCTCAAGGAATTGGAATGGATGAGTGATAACATCCCAAATTCATATTAACAATAGAGAAATGAATTTTAAAATACCACGAGATTATATATGAAGGGTTATATTTTTAAAATAAAACCTTATATAAAAAAATATGACCATATAAATAATTCCTAAAGAGAAATTTTGAAATAGTATACATGCTACAAATTTCATAAATATTAAATCACAAAATAGTAAAAAATGAAATATTTTATGTCAAAAAATATGTTCTTTGAACTCAAATATATTCACCCAGCATATATTTAATATACCATGAAAAATAAATTAACTATTACTAGAATATTTTCCTCTTATTCACCTTAATTTTGATAATACATTTAGAAAAAATATTTATGATATTTTATTGTAAACTAAATTACAATTTTATTTATTTATTTCTCTAACCATTCCAAATTATCCATATCTTAGTTTCCAATGTGAGGCCCATGAAATAAAAAAATCAAATAAATTATAATTAGCTAACTATCTTAATAATCTTTTGGTGTGACTTTAAAGTAACATATCTTCGTAGTATATAGTATTACTCATAGACCGAGTGAATAGTCGAAAAAACAATCAAAGACATTAAAGATATAAGTATTATTCATAGTGATGAAATCCTCTATTGAATGTACATTGTGTGTTCTAATCCATTTTAACATGATAACTTATAAAGATGAAGGATAATGATATATCTTCATACTTTCTTTCATAATTGTGTTATAATATTATTTGATTAAGTTACCTTATACCATTTCTAATCATTTATTGAAGCTACAATCATCCTGGTCAATTGGGCCTGAATTATCTCATACATTCAAAAGAGACAAAACATGTATTGTTCCTTAAATCAATTCTATAACCATAAATACAAACCCAATTCAAAATACCTTACTACCACATAAACACTATGGTTTTATTATAGTATCAAAATAATTTATCAATGTATACACATTAAAAATTATATCCTATCAATATTTTAATATATGTGTTCCAAAATATATATAATCAATGATTCGAAAAACATGTGGTGTTTCTAATTTTAGGTCATTCCTCATGATCGCATACACACTTGACCACCACATGTGAACATGGTGAGAGAAATATCAATGCTTATAACCCTGGATCACCTGTTAATGACACATCATAGTTTTATTAATATATATTAAATTACTATATTATTATAACATGTTTCTCATTGTAGATGTGAATTCATATATACTATTGATATGAAAATTAATCTATGTAAAATATGATGAAAATAGGTGGCACATAGTTATCATCACTATTATGGTAGGATAACATAACGCATTAAATTAAAAAAGTAGACAAATGAAATAAAAAAAAATATTTTACTTGTTTTGATTATTAGGCACCCAGTTTCAATAAATTTCATGTGATTTATTAAATAGATTTAGACTTAATTCATACTAGTGATTGTATTGGTATTCATGTGTATCTATTCGGGATGTTTATATTCAATGTTTTTGTATTTGGTGGAGACCAAGGTGATTTAGGGTTCTTGTTATGGTTGTTTGGTTGGAATATATTCATAGTAGTAAAGATTATAGAGACTTATCATGGTATAAGTGTTCATTGAAAGTTGTTCTAGAGGCTAGAAATAGTGGCTTGTAGCTTAGAAGATTATTCTTCATGGTGTTTAGCAATTTTTGGTGGATAGGGTTGGATTAGGGTTACCCAATAGACATGTTTCCTAGATTCATATATTTTTCTCTAATTAATCCTTATTTGGGATCAGTGAATTAAATATAATAGGTACATTTAGAGTCTAGATTGAATACAATTTATTCAGTGCTCAAGGGGTCATATTCACATTAATATATATAATTTTTGGAACCAATTAATAATTATTCATCAAAAGTGTCTTGATATATTATGATTAAAAGAAACAAATTTGGAATAGAACTTTTAAATTAAATAAATATCACATAGAAAAATCTTGGGGAGATAAATATATATTATATATAAAATTTACAAAATATATTTTATCAATTTGTAGGATATGATGTAACACACATCAAGGAAAGATATAAAAATTTTCAATTTAAATATAAATAAGTATATATGAGTATTAAATAATATTAATAATACTTAAAAATAAATATAAAAAAATATTTTTTAATAAAAATACGAATAACGAAGGGAAATAGTGTTTACTAAGACTGTAAATCACATCCTTAAAACCCATATTTTTTTATTTTAATTAATAGAAAATATTATTTTAATAATTATATTTGATTTACCAAAAATATATTAAATAAAATATAATATTGTAAAAAGTGTATCATATTCCCAACTATAAATAATTAATTCCAAAAAGAAAAAGGTAACAAAATAAAAAATGGATTGGGTAATGCAATATACTAACAAAGTTCATATTCAGAAAAAAAGAACATAAACAATATATAACAACCAAAATGAGAGAATCAATATTATAATTTAATTTAATATAAAAAAATTACACATGAAAAATTAATATTTGAAAATAAATAATTAAAATCCAAAGTAGAGACAATATGTTTAGGAAACAATTACAGGTTTTCTGTTTGTATGAAATAAAGGAACAATAAAACATGGGATAATAAAAAGAATATTTATTTATGATAATAAATTGTAAAATAGATAAATATATATCCAATATGAAAATGTATATTATATAAAATAATATTCATTATGAAGAAGGAATATCAATCATTAGAAAAAACATTTGAATTAGAACCCCTTAGAGATGACACATTTGGAAAATCGTGTATCAATTAGTTGAGGATAATATAAATAATTGAAAATACCCATTATTATTATAAGTGGAATAAATATTTAATTTTTTGTAAACTGATTATAAATTCTCTAAGGAATTATATGTCATACACAACCTCAAATAAATGGAATGATATAACGAAAACTAATTCCCATAACTCACATCTTTCTCATACACGCATGTGATCCCTATACGTTAATAAAATATCATTAATAATATATTATAAAACAATAAGTACATTAAATAACATTATTATTAATCCATTATATTAATATATATCTTCATTATTATTTATTCACAATTTATATTGATCATTAGTTTCTAGTTATTACAATTATTCCATTCTTGTTTTATAACTGCGGTCTCAATACATATTTAGTTTTTATTCATTCAACCTATAAAATATTTTCATTGTATAAAAATCATAATTCATTAATGTGTTTTGACAATACATGTTCATTGTATAGATTTATTGTTTAAAATTTTCTATGATAAAATCTAAAAGGTTCTTATTTTAATACTTATTGCAAAGATAAGGTTTTGTTAAATAATGAATAAAGTGTTATTTATTATAATTCCTTAATTATAAACTCAAATTAAATTAATTATTATTACCATATATCACATTAATTTAATTTTCCATATAAAACTAGAATTAAAATTTTATACCATCATTTTCTTTGGAGGTTACACATCCACAAATATGATTATAATAAATATATGGATAAGTATGATTATAAAATATATTTTATATAAAAATCATAATTAAAGGTGTATTATGATGTTATTTTGATGTTATCAAATTTATATAAATGAATATGGAAGACCTATATGATAAATATAATGGAAATATTATAAATATAATGTGATAAATACTATCAATAGTTGAGTATTCCATTATGAAAACTAATTGTTTTGGTGTAATTTAGATTTTTTGTGCTTAGGGATGCCCAAAGCTGAGGGAACAATATTTTGGAATAAATCTAGGTATATTAACAAAATTTTAAAAATAAAAATAGTAGTTTTTTGAATTAGGAATGGGAATTCCAAATTAATATATGATTTTAGAGTCATTATGGAAAGTACTAAATTATTAATGTGTGTGGAACATAATTTTTCCATGAGATAAACTAAAAAAATGTTGAAATATATAATATATGTAATGAATTTTCCAATCTACATTTTTATATGATATATTTTGATAATATTTTATCATTTTACATATTATTTAACTATTTACCTCATTTTACCCTTTGTGGCTATTACTCATCTTTACCTTAAGAACATTTTTTCAAAATAAATTATCCTTATTAGTTTATTTATATATAAACATTAATATTTCAAAATTAATTTCTTAAAAATTAATTTTAAAAAGTTAAATAAATTAGTTTTTAATTAAATATTTATAACTCGTAATTGTTTTAGAAAAATATCTTTTTAAATATTAAATATACTTCAACATTTCATTAGTTATCAAATGTTTATGGGGGTGAATTGAAATAGTAAATTCCAAAAAAAATTAAAAAAATAATCAAACATACCATGATATACATAAAAAGTCACACACCCCAAACATGGTTCTATATCCTATAAATGATATCAATGTCTATTTTTTAAATAAATTATCCTAGTATCATAATTCTACCCCTTCAACTAAGTATAATTCATAATTTCATCATAACATCTCCAAATTTCAGAAAAACAAGTTTCACGTTATTATTTTCACAAAATTTTCATTTACTCATATATATTTTGATTAAAATAAAATAAAAAATAAATATTATTACATTTTTTACATTATAAAAACACATTATTATTATATTTATCAATATAATTCATTCATTTAGTATATATCTATCTCATATATAACCACATCTAATTAACAATTTTTACAACACAAATCATAAACCAGAATGTCACAAAACCACCTACCTATACTATTGAATAAAAATCATTATTTGATATTTCATTAAACATAGAAACAACAAAAAATATATATCTAATAAACCACATAACCATACCATGAATTCCATTTTTAATGGTTAAATAAATATTAACTACATCATAAGAGAATCTTATTTATTGAATATGAATCTTAATTATAATAAAAAAGGGTCTTCATGAATCACATACCATAAACTGATGCTAAATGTTTCATATCATCTATAAAAAATAATATTTTCAATTTCCAATATTCCTACATTGAACTCCAAAAAACATAAATTTCATTAACATTATATCCATATTCTATCAAAAAAATAAATCAATCATTTCTTATAGATCAATGAGGTTGAATAAAAAATGAAAAGATGTAAAATCTTGAACATGTTTATCTACCTCACAATGATTTTATTGTATTAATGATGTTACTAAAATCATCTATTGATAAGATAAAAAATAAATATGATTATTTTTTAAATTTATGGTTTAAAAATAAGTTGAAAAACTAATTGTGAAAATTATTTAAGAATTTAAATTTATAAATAAGTATAGATACACTCACCCATTGTTTTTTAAAAAAAATAATTGAATTGTTTCAGATAATCAACTTTGTTTCAAAAACTGAGTCACCCAAACAATTATGTAACTAATATTCTATTTGATATATTCCATTTATATTTTAAAAGTTATCCAAAAAATCTATTGTAGTTCAATCCATCAATAAATTAATTAAAACCTCTACATAAAATTATAATACTATATAATCATGCTATTTAAAAAATTCTATCTTAAATAACAATAATAAGGATTCATTACATGGTTTGTCTTTATATTGAATAGTATTATCAAATAAATTTTCCTTTTGACAATGTTAAAAACCAATACTTTTTTCAAATTAAGAAATTCCCCATAAAATGTTTTCTTAGATTTACTCCCTTTTATTCTATATATCCGTATCAATAATTTCTTATTGAAAAAGACTTCAGAGAATTCAGAAATTCATAAGCCCCACAATGTAAAATGAATTTACTAAAAATGATGTTTTTTCTAATATTTCATATATATTTTTGTAAGACAATGTTTAATTAAAATCTATCTTATTCAATACCAATTAAATTCAAAAATTATAAAGTATTATATAATGATTTCTCATATAATTATACTAGGCTCCAAATAAATTATTATTTCCAAATGAATATTAAAAAAATTAAACCAAATAATAAAATTTCTATAAATGTAATGAACACCTGGGATGCCTCTAAAAAAATATCATCTCCCTTTAAAATATTCAAAAAAATGAAAAAAAATTGTAATAAATTTAAATTTTAGATCAATTATATTTTTTTTACAATATAAACATATCAAAACCACTCTAGAAACTTATTCCATATTTAAAATTTCAATAACTAAAAACAAGCCTCCAATATTTTGAACCTCATTAAAATAAGAACTGATGAAATTATTTGTCTACTAAAGACCTTCCCTTGGAAATTTTGGATTTCCAAATGCCATAAAAATAATTTTTGAAGACTCATCATTTACATCATAACATAATCAATGGTATGTGAATTTTTTACAGTGACATATCTAATGTAAGGATTTTCAGTTTATCACACAAAAATAAAACATACATTGTGGAAGAACCCACATTTATTCAAAATCTTTAATTTCCTACCATCCAAATAAATTTTATTATTAACCCATATAAAAGGCATGTAACCTATGACAATATTTTTTTTTTGTTGATTAGTGGAAACCATCTGAAATATACAATAACTATCATGAAATTTTAAGATCCCTCCTGAAATTGTAATAAGATTCATAGTGATCCAGCACACCATTCATCTACCCTAAAATCACCTACCCTATTTTTTCATATATTATAACAGTTATGTCCTAGTAATCATAATATATTCAACATCAATAGAATAATAGGGTAATATTCTTGGGTGCTCAAATTGTTCTTAAAAATATATCATTCCAACCAATGTGTGATATTTTTTTTATTGGTAGAGTTAACTAAAGTGATTTATTTTCTAAAAAACCTCTATGATAATGGGAACTGATTATAACAAGTCACTGATGTAGTGATCCTTCAAATTATATATCAATTCATCTAAGGATGATTTTCATTGTAATGTATTAACTGAGTATAAAAATATTTTCGTAATCTCATCCACAATAATGATGTGGATAATTAATCATTATCTAAAATTTTCTTCCTTTGATCATCAATGATTTGTACAACTTCTATGATATACAGAGATATCAACTCATACACTGAGATAAATTACATAACTCAAATAAAATGGGATAGTTTCATCGATAATTAATATTAGGATATGATTAATTTTATCTACACATTAGATTTTTTGGGTTTTTGTGTTTTTAGATAAAAATTTAGTTGACAATGTGTTATTGGTTTCTTAGAAAATGGATTTAAACATGGAGACATTTACTTTTGTCTGAGTAGTCTTTTGAAATGAAATTTTGATGGAAAATTTTTTGTTTCCTTATAAGTATTTTATATTCCATTTTAGAATTATACATACAACATAAACACACCCTATTATCCTTGTATGGAAGTTAGTTTTCACTATTAGAGTGTGATAATCATTTTTACCACGAAAATTGATCTTGAAGACTATAATAGTTTATCACACATTCATATGTGAACCTTAACATTTATGGATGAGTAATATTTAATTTAATGTAAATGAAGATGTTTGTGTGAAATTAAATTAAACTAAGAATGATTATATAGATCCACCTGGGGAAAATCATTATTTTTCAAATTATAGAAGGAATTACACATGTAATGTTTTTGGTGAAGAAGGGAATAATAATACAATTATTAGATAATTTTTAAAAAATTAAATTTTTTAATAAAGTAATAATAACATGATTTTTACTAGGTATGGAATGATAATATTGAATTATTTTCTAGGATTCCCAATGATGTTGGAATGTGTTAAATGGTGAATAAAAACTATGTATTGGGGTACTTGGAATCCTCTTGTGAATAGAGTTTACCTGGGAATTGAAATCATGTAATAGAATACAATTAGTAGAACATAAATGAATTTTTTTATCATAATAAATGGGATCATATGGATGATATCACAGGTTTAAATCATATAGGGAAGATAACACACCTGCCATCTCATAGTAAAAAATATACCATTTAATGTGAAGGTCATTTCACAAAAGAATTTTCAGATAAATAATTATTATAGAAAAGCATGGATGTAATCATTGAAATATAAAGGGAGATTCATGAAACACCTATTATTATATGAAAAAAATATGATCTGATAGTGATCAACAAAAGAATTTTCTGGAGGATCTATTTATGCCCTTGATTTGAGGGAGTATGGATCTTTGAATGTGTTATTTTTTTGAGAAATGGGTGTGAAAGTGTGCTACACTAATCATTATAAAAACATTTTAGTGTATTGGTCTTCATACATTGGTTCATTTCATATTATTTAACTTTTAAATAACCTTTTTCTAAACAGAAAATTAAAATTGACATTTCAATTTCATTATTGTACTTCCACATATATACATTACAATTAGAAGTGTATATAAAGTGGTATTATTTGATAAAGAAACCTATTTAGAATTATAGATATTTTAATTCATCATACCATTTGTCCACCAACAAATGAAGTTTATTTAACCTAATGTGGAAATAATTAATATCTGTGAAAAAGTGAAAACTTGGTGTTTCACTCTAACTTTATGTAATATATGTTGTTATTCAAAAAGGGATTTAGATCATTGATTAGAAAAATTGTAATTTTTGAAGAATATGACACACTTCTATATCAATTAATTAAGAATCTATTTTTTTACAAATTTGATTCATGGTATTTTATCTAGTAAGGGAAATGGATGAAGCTATAGGAATCAATATATTATGGGGAGACATCTCGTATAATTTACCAGATGGTGATTTCATGTTATTCCACGAATTAGATGTTGGAAAATATAAAATATATATATATATAGGTGATTCAAAATTCAATGAAAAAATCATAATATGTGTAACATGTTTCTATACCAGATGATATACCGTAATGATTCTGTTGAGGCATTCAATGATTGGGTTATTATTATTGTGAATGGAAACCATATTCTGACATAAAACCTCAATTATGTAATGATAATAAAACCCACAGATAGAGTAATGACAACTCAATTCAATATAAATGTATATATACTTATTTATACATATCCAATAGATATTTTGTTGGATATATTTCAATTCACTCTTACCATATATGAGATGAGAAATGATGATAACGAGGTTGTGAAAAAGGGGACAAATATGGTGGTGGAATTTAAACGATCAATATGTTTACTATGGATTATATTTAGAATAAATAAGTGTTTAATGATATAATTTTAGAACTATCCACAAATCTAAAAAATTGAAAATGAATGATTAATGGTAAAGTACCACTAAGGTATTTGGGTGGTGGAAATTTCAGGAAACCTTTATAAATATTTATGGAGAAAAATAAATTATATGATGAGGTTCTGGTAAAAAAATCATCATCCAATAGAAGAATAAAATAAATAAATATATCAAATTCAATTAATTGATTCTATTTGAATAATTAAAGGATAGTTACAAAGAATATAATGAATAATAAATATATGTTTCTAAAGGTCTTAAATGAAATGTAGTTGTTGTAGTTTTTGGAAGTCCCCAAACATGGGAAGAGGGAGAAAATGTTGAAGGAGAATTGGATTCAAATATTGATCTCTACACTGATGTGGTTATTTCTAATTCATAGATATGTTTTCGAGAGATGAAAAAAATAAATCTAATAGACTGGATAATGTTTTGAAACTATTTATGTTGCATCATGAGGAATATAAATATGATCTTATGATAGAAATAGAAAATAAAAAATCTTCAAATACAGAAATCCCATAGATGTTTCATAAGTAAAAGATCAATCTTTATGAATTAACCAAGTATATTGATGGTTTGAAAACATACAAAAATATTTATTCCAACATATTAAAAGGTATGATGAAATAAATTGTTAGTATATAGTATAATAATGTTGATACAAATAGAATTTTTACTCACCAAATTGTGATAGGAGTGTTGACTATTTGGGAGAAGAAAAAGGGGAAGTTGATCATAAAGGAATATAAAAAATTATAATGGAATATCTATAGAAGAAAATATCATGTATGAATGATAATTCCAATAAGGGGATTGATTATAATTATAATGCATCTATAGTTCATGAAAGTCCAAAACAACCCACCATGATTTTGAATGAATTTTTATATATGTGTCATAATCGTGATGTTCACAGGACCTAAGGGAAAATAGTGATACAACAATGACATAGATGACAATTCCACTTACCACATATTATTGTTGGAGGAATGATATAACCTTCTTATAATTCACATTCTATAAATAAAATGTATAGAAGTGAAATGAGAAATTATGGTAGGAAAATAATGTTTGACACACCATGTGTTCATTTGATGGTCAACATTTTTGGTGTTTTCGATTTGGGCATATAGCTAGACAGTTCTCATCAATATTTATGGGGAATGGGATAATAAAGGTGGAATGTGGTGAAAAATATCACCTCAAGGAATTATCAAGTGGGATATAAAATCCTATTCATTATTCCTCTTTATATTATGAATTCGGTCCATAATAATATATTTAAGATCATAAATACAAGTCATCATTGGATATAAATTCAAATAAAAAGATATAAAGGAAAAGAGTTGAACATTTAGTAGTTCCTAAAATTACCACTAGTGTTTATGATGGAATAGATATTTTGATCATAAATAGTTAATTACCTTTATAAATGAAATAAAATAACGATATGGTGAATGTAATAATGTATGACGAGAAAGGCTCTATTAGATTAGAAAATGATGAAGGTCTAAATATTAATTTCTCTCGAAAGGTTATATTTTAGTTTAGAGATATGATAAGTTTGGATGTATTGGTTATTGAAGGTCCCTATCACAACATTCCTAATGTTACTTTACAATCTGAATTTGTGAATGTGATAAACATTACCACAAATATTTCTTATGGGAAAATATGGGGTAGCTATGATAAAGGGGTTTTGAATGAAGGGAAATATATTCCATAAGAGTGGAGAAGAATATTTGTGGTTATTTCACATAGGAATAATGTAGGTTGTAGAATAAAGTATTTATCCCTTAGATCCAATATTCATAGTAGGATATATTGAATAATGATAATGATAGTTATCTAACTAATCCTTCACCAGATCATACACAGATACATGATATTTTCCAACAAGGGAATATCACTTTAATAAAAATCAGGTAAAATATAGAAGATTTAAACATGATTTGTTAAAGTAGTTCATATTTATCTGGGTTGACCCATATCACAATTATCCCCTAATGGGATGATATATTGTTTTTTTCTTCAATTATTATTGCAAAATTATTTGATGGATTTTGGACATTAGTGACTTCTTTGGAGTTTTTAGTAGAAATAAATATCATGGGGGAGTTGAAAGGATGAAAAGTCACTAAATTATAAAATTTTGAATCAATAATTTCATGAAATTTATATACATCTTGGTGAAATATTATATTTATATATTTATATTATATGTTACCAATTCTAAACACTAATAACTTCTAAGAAAAATGGTGTGGTTTTTGATAACAAGTTGGATCATAAAAACATGGAATGATTTATAATTATTTGAAAAGGAGCTATAATATATTATATACATAGAATATTCTATTAAATATGTATATATTTATAACAAATATTTTTTTATTTGAATGTATGCAAGACCCCATAATTATTGTGGCATGGAAAGAACCTTTCACTAAAGTAACATTGTATATTTCTAATTAAGTGCTTCATTATCAACATGGAAAAATATTATATGTTGGAATATCATGGTGATAAATATTTAATACATTGAAACTATTGAAAAAGAAAAAATCATAAATATTTAAATTAGCGGATATGAAAGGTTATTCAAATGTAGTTATACAGTATAGATGACAATGAGTAGACTAGTCAACAAAATAATGAATAGTTCCTGGATGAAAGTGGTAAATATTTTAAAATCTCGAAGGGAAAACAATATATTCAGGTAGATTTTAAAGAATATTCAAATAATTATAAGGATAGAGATAAAATTAATAGATTGATATTATTACTTATAAGTCATTTAAATATTTCAATACATATTTTATGAGTTAGGTACGAATATAGTATGATATTTTGAGGCACTGTGTGAGTAGAATCCATTTAAAAAAATAAGAAATATATTTTATAGTCAGTTGGAGAGCTCATTCACCGACGAAGAACTATCCAATATCATGGTAGGAATCATTAATTTGTGGTTATACCCATTTTGATTATATATATTGATATAATCAATCCCATTATATTGACGTGTTTCAATTATGGCCTGATCATGCAATTGTGTATTGGAATTTTGATTAGAAATTCTTGTTTTCTATCCCATATTTCAACATTTCAAATCATTGGACAAGAACACATGGAATTTCTAATATATACATATATTATTGTGCATTTCTCCATCTATTTCTTTGTGTTCTTAACTTGTAAGACCATGTAGTCATGCGTCGACTTTCTCAAGTGGTACTGAGACTAATCAAACCCCTCGAATTGTGAGAAAAAAAACATAGTTGGAAATAATTTATGAAATAAGGGTAAATATAGTTTTTTACTGGTTCTTGGTGATTGATTTATTAATAAGTAGATAAATCATCAACATAGGATGGTTCAGGTGAAAGAAGAATGTGAGACACATATTTAAGCAAAGATGAAATCTGATTTCTATGAAAAAACGGACGCAAACTATGATTTAGGAATAGATCCACTATTTTTGTGTGTAATCCAGGCTATATATGAAGGAAGAAGACCAGATTAATATAACAGATCACATATGTGGAACTCTATAAAAATCATGACTACATTTTTTTTATGAAAACATGATGTGTTGAGCCCCTGATATAGAGGATAGGGTTTCATGATTTAATATTAATGACGCACCGTATATGATCTCTAGTCACATTGGTCATGTTTCTCCATGTGTATGATCTCTGTGATGGAGTACATGGCCAGGAACACGCCCTGTGCCTTAGCATGCTGGCATGGCCATGTAAAATGTGTGGAAACCCATGTTTAGAGATACACCATGAACAGAAGTACTTGAATATGCCATTGAAAAAATATATATAACAAATAACATGGGTGATACCTCAAGTGTAATGGGAATATAGTGTATATCCCCATTATTATATCTATAACTACATTTTTGGAGATCCATGTACCATATGGACACATCGCTATGGTGGAATGAGACCACATCTTTTTTGGGTCCAATTACATGGTGTGTAACCCTTATCTCGTTTTGAGGAAAGATAATTCTTCTATATATAATTTTTTGGACTTTAATTTTTCCCATAAATATACTATCCTAAGTGTTTTCCCATGAGAATTCATTGGTTCCCTCAGGTTTGGTTTTTTGGACACAATTTGGAGTTTTATGTGAATAATTCGTGGTTTGGAGACAATCAATGATGATAACTATCACATATAATTGTTAGAGGCATCCCGAGGGAAACCCTTCAACTGGGCTGATCATTGGCCCTTAATGATTGGAGTGGAACCCTCCTGCTGGGTATGACATGGGACATCTTCCGACCTTCATGTGGAACCCTCTAATTGGGATGGGAATGGTTTCTAAATGTCATTTAGGGTGGAACCCTCTAGATGGGATGGGAATGTGTCCTTTATAGACTCTTATAGTTGAACCCTCATGTCGAGAAGGGAATTATCCCTCAATTACATTTAGAGTGTAAATCTACTACTGGTCTGGGCATGGATTCTCAATAGTCTCATAGGGTAAACCATCCTACTAGGTAGGGAATGGGTCATCTAACAACTTTTGAGTGGAACCCTCCACTGGGCTAGGAATAGGTCCTCAATGAGTAGAGTGGAACTATACAATGAAAAAGTGAATCATTCCTCCATTGAATTTTAGAGTGGAACGCTCCAGCTAGTATAGACATGGTTACCCTAATGAATTCATAGTGAAACTTTGAAACTATGATGGGCATCGGTCCTCAATGACTTGAGTGGAACCATCATTTTTCCATAGGTCATGGTCCCTCCACCAACATCTTGAGTAGAACCCTCCAATTGGATTGGTAAAGTGTCTTTTACTACTGAGTAAATCCTTATATTGCACCAGGGAATGGTTCCTCTAAATAGAGATTATGTCCCCTTGATTGTGCGAAACAATGAAGAGTCATGTATTGACATGGAATGATACTTTTGATAAAACTCTTGAGAGGCAAGGGAATAATTGACGGACTTTTTAAACTCTTTTCAACTCTTAATCTTGGGTTTTGTTGTGAGATGGAAATATCCTTTATTTATCATATGGGTTTCTTTTGACTGAGCATATTTAAATACAAATGGATCCTCACCTTTGGATTCAGTTACCTTATTTATATGGGATACGATGAATTAAAATATATGAAATGTGCTTTCATTTTTATCATCTCATGGATGGATTATTTTACTCTACTAAAATGGGTGTAAATTACTCGTCTAATAGTCTATACACTCACAGCGTTGATCCCCATGTTCATTTAAGAGCATAATATTTATATTTTTTATATTGGGAACCATCATGTTTACAATATAATTCCTTTTTCTTTCTGGGGTATCTCTTACATCTCCCCCTTCATCTTTTGGGTTATCCTACTGGGTATGGATATAGTCACCACTACATGGGATTTTCGGAAAACTTTCATGAATTATGAAAAAGATGGATAGTTTGGTGAAGTTCGAATAAGATCTTAGGGATAACTAGTATTTTTAATACATACTATGGTTTCTTCTTGATGATCAGAGGATGTTATCTTTTAATATTTTACTTTTTATTTTCATTATGTTGGTTCATCTTTCTAGTTTGAGGGTATTTTTCCCATTACTTTTCAGTTTACCCAACTGTACACTTGAATTGTCTCGTGGTTTTACATTCATAAATTTTTTACATAGTGTTTTTTTATTTTCACTCTTATCTATATAAACTTATCCATAAAGATGGATGTGTGTGTGCATACATGTACATAGGAAAAGGACTAGCCATGTTAGATATTCCTTTAGCAATGGTCTCCACCCCAAGCCGTATATAGGAGGTTTAGAGTAGTTGCGGCTAAATCCCTAAAATGGGTCGTGTCATGAATGATATGTATCAGTGTATTTGATTCCACCGGACATTAATTTGGAGTATAACCAAGAAAAATATTTTGTTCGGATTAGTGAAACAGTTTCAAAGTATCTCAATTGTGTATCTTAGTCTAGTGAATGCAGTGATTGTATGGGCAGTTGACGTATCCATTTACTAGGACCTTGACTGCATGCTTGTGAACGCTCTATACCAAAACATTGGTTGTAGGGATCAATGGTACATGTATAATATAGGATTGAGTCTTTGACAGTACTTCTCAATTCATATCCCCATTATTTTTAAATACATATATAATCTTATATGTCCACATTACGTCTTGATTAAATTCAGTAGGCCTCTGTGATAGAAGATATAAGGACCCAACATTATTAAATTACATAATTTTGAATTTAGTTAAGAAAAAAATTTATTTAGAATTTATGATCTTCTCATTGTTAGAGTTTTAGATAATTGGGGCATGTTACATTCATAACATTACTCATTAATACAAAGTGAATACCATAAAAACAACATTCATTTGATGAAAAATATAAAACATTTCAAATAAAACATGATTTTCTTGACAATTCTTCAAGAATATAACTTGGATTCCTTATCTGTATTAAACATCCTTATAACCTATGAAATTCATTTATAAACTTTTTAATATCACAGAAATCTCAGTAAGTGATACAAAAAGTAGTAAAGAACACATTAGTCCATGAATACATGTAACGTATGAAATCATTTTAAAAAACACATACTTGTCACCCATATAACCATGCCTATTGAAACATGGGATTTCCATGACATTTCCACAAAACATATAGAAAATAAATAGAACCATAAATGTATCTTTTTAAATTACTCAAATATTCTTGTAACCCTCCAAGATATATTATAATTTGTAACCCTCATGACTAACTTACAATTTTTGTAACTATCGCAGTTACACTTGGAGTAACCATATTGCTGACATCCAACATACACATAACCAATGAATTGGAGGGAGATATAGGTCCCATCTTCCATAATAAACAATTCCTAATAACTAGAACACAATCATAAAACAATTAATTTTGCATAAAACTATTTTTATTGATTATTATAAAAATGAATTTTAAAAGAGGTTTTTAAAATAAAATGTCATTAAAAATATCATATAATTCAAGTGATAATTAATAGAGTGGAGATAATATGTATATACACTGTAGATAAACACAATTTGACATAATATAAACAAAATTCATCCCACAAAAAATTTTAATATCATATAAATAATGATGTAGAATATTTACCCAATGAATGGAAATCAGGTTAAGTATTCCCATACCTCGGGTTTGTATTTCTTCAAAATTGTTTAAAACATATATATAGTAGTTAAAATTTTGTAATTAATATGATACCTAAACATAACCATCATTATAAAACCTTATAAGTTAATTTCATTACATCATTTCACCCATTAATTATTAGTATTTTGTTCCTTGCATTGTTCAGTGTGCGTTCTTTACATGTTTTCCATGATCGGATCATGATGGATGTTATTATTGATTGGAAGTCAAAATCCTTAATTGGAATAAAGTTTTATTTAAATTTGTCCATAACCATAAATTATACAATTTAACATATTGAATTTTTACATGAGTATGATTCATAAGTTAATTATATTATTGATATTTGTTTAGGTCATTTTGGTGATTCTTCGATTGTAAAAGAACACATTTTGTTTAATAAATTAATAACATGTGTGAAAAAAGATTACAGAAACTTAAATAAGATATAATACATAAATTATTATATTTTTCAACAATAATATTTTTTCATTATATGTATTTAATAACATAAATGAAATTTAAATCACATCATCCATGATGTCGGTAAATCGACATGTCACGGATGATGATTTAATTTCTTGAATATGTGGGAGAGGAGAAGAAATTTTATAGGCAGTTCTCCATAAACATGATAAAATAAAGAATATATAAGATACTATATCATTCATTTCACTTGGATAAGGGGAGGATAGGAATAATAAATAAATGGACAGAGTCTCAAAATAATAGAAATGTTTAGATACCCCTTATGAAAATTCGGCAGCCTAACGACAAGGCTTAAAATTTCATAAAATATTTTGATGAGAGAAAGGGAGGCCTCTGATCATTATTAAATAATATGGACAGTAAGGGGGATTTTTAATGAAATATCACAACATAATATAAATAAAATTAAAAATAATAACATAAAATGAAATAAATGAAATTAAACAAAAGTGGATGTTTACCTTTTGATATCTTCTTCATTAGATCCTTCTTAATTCCATTGGTTTTGGCCCTTGGACGTGACCAGAAGCTCTAGTACGTGGGGAAGATCATTAGGAGGAGTATTGGATAGAACATAGGTAATGCTCAGGTCCTGAGATATGTGAGATCAAGAGGGGAATGAGGTTGGTATTTATAGTGGAGGATAAGAGGTATTTTTCATTGTTTTAGTCATTATTATAATATTTTTCCCATGACTATGAATAATGATAATTAATGTCACCCCAAACAGTAATAATGTCATGTGATATCGAACAAAGTTTTCTTAAATCACTTATGATGTCATGAGTAGTGTATTTTAGGGATAATTTTAATATACTGTATTTTACCGTATTTCTCTATTCATCAAAAATTCAAGAATATCCGAAAAATAACAAAAAATCAGCCTAAACATTTTTAGACATGTATAATTAAAAAATGAACTCTATTTTTTGACAATAACTTTCTCAATATTATTTGTAACACCCCAGGATTTCATAGTTCATTATTTCTTCAATGTAATTCAATATCTAGTGTTATATGCAACATCGTGATCGAGTTCACCACAACTTATCAAACTAGTCCTTCAAAAAGCAATTATCAATAGTATTAACTGAATTTTGAATCTTATATACTCTATATAATTTTAATATCTATATGACTTGTTTCTTAGAAATAATATAAGAACAAATTCATTTTTTCAGATAAAAGAAGTATTTAAAAAAAAATGCAATTTTTCCACCTTTAAATGGACAACCGTTTTTAAAATCCATATTTGAGACTTTTATATATTAAATTTAATGAAATTTAATTCATCTTTATAATAGGGACATAAAACATAATTTTGGATAAATTGTTTGGTACTTTTCTGATAACATTCATAAATTTATTTATAGTGAAAAATAATATGTTTTAATTGAAAAAAAATATTTTTATTCGAAATAATTTATAGTGTTAAATAATGAATTTGAATTGTTAAGAAATATAATTAGATTATATTTTTATCATTTAATAAAATTTAGGTCATTATAAGTAATTTCCAATTTAAATTTTACATAAACACATGTCAATATTTTGATAGTAATTATTTCTAAAAAACACGTTTTTGGTTTTGACGACAAGAATTAATTTTAGATTATTTTATACCACTTATATTTTCTGAATTTAGAAAAATGTATTATTTATTTGTAATCAGTAGTTTCATATTTTTTATGTAGGTAAATTTTATATTTAGACATTATGAATATTTTATTTCGTAAATATTTTATTTACCGTGGTTAAAGGGGTAAATCCGGTAAATAAAGGTAAATAAAATATTTTATAATAGTATTAAGTTACTCTAACATGTGTCCTATTTATATTGGTTGATATATTTCCGACCATGGGTATCCTTGAGTCGATTTTGAGATTCCATGGAGCCACTTGAGAGTGATAATGTCAATTTATATTAATTAATTTAAAGTGAAGACTAAAATGAGAAAAACATATATCTTTTAGTAAAAAACATTTTACAAGGGGTTATATAAGTTAGTTATTCAAATAAAAATATCCATTAGAAATATAAAAATATTTACTACATAAATTTATTTTATTTACAATTTTTATACTTTAGATAATTAATTTTATTTATTTCACAATGATGATATAGTAATTACCTTATTAATGAATGACTAAAATAATTGATATTATAAATATAAAAATAAATGAAATTTGAGACTATGGATGAATTACAATAAATTTCATGGTTAACATGACATATTAGGGTTGACTAAATTAATTTTATTCAATGTGATAAAGTTGATATTACTTTCAAAAAAATTAAAATACTAAACAGTGTCAAAATTGACATAATTGAGTTTTTAGTAAAAATACTATATTATTAATTGATATAATATTCCTCAAAATATAATGTTCATCTAAATGACTTATATAAGGTTAAATATATTAATAAATTACCACTAGGGGTTCCCTTGTCTTGTTATTGTATTTTTATTAACCATATAATATAAAAATACAAAGAGACATTCTAAAAGTCAAACTATTTAACTAAGAGTTAAATCTAAAAAATAAGGTTAGTATAGTGACTGAAACCTGTATAAAACATATTTATTGATAGGACATAGACCCATAACCACCTTATAAAATAAATAAATCATTTGTTAGGTATTAGAAACCGAATGTGATTTTATTATAAAATAATATTTCAATCTTTTCCTAAAATGGTCCTCATCTCTCTTACAAAAGGAAACTTCCCCTTCTCTTAATTTCACACCTCCAATGCCATTTGAATCGGCCAAAACCCCACTAAAATATCCCCAAAACACCCCTCAAAACGCACTAGTGTCCTTACATTGATCATAAATCCATCTTATGGGGACCTGTTGATCAACACAAAAGGAAACACCTCAATAAGAGGTAATAATTTCACCACCCTCTTTCAAGTTCTTTTATTCTTGTACTTCCTATTTCATTGTTGTTTCAATACCAAAATAACAAATCCAGTATCTCCTACATACATTGATGTTTTTATAAATATTTTACAACTATATTAGTTATTCTATCAATCCTATAAATGAAAAAGTCACCATATATGCATACGTATGACTTACCGTCTCCATGTCATGGTGTAGTTTGTTATTCAAACAATTAATTATTAGAATGGGTATAATAATGAGTATAATTGATGTGAATATTAAATATAACATTTCTATTATTCCATATATATGATATAACATCCAATTACATAAGATTTATCCATCAATATAATGATATTTTGGCTCGTGTGTACGTACAGATTACCATCTCCACGAAGGCAATGAGATTAATTTCCCATCATAATAATTCAAGAATAAATTTCACTTTATGATTAAAAATAATGTTTACAAACATAACATAATTCTGGATATGAATAAAATACATCCTATCCATAACAAACATGGATTATGTAACCAAGCATATAAACGAAAAAAGATAAGTTAACACCTGATACAATGATACAACTAATATATTATTAACAATGCAATATTAGAGGATCATATATGATATCATATTTATGTATATAATCCTAGTATAATTTAATGAAAATTATTTAAGTATTTTATAGGAGGTTAACGTACCCTCAACCCATGAAAAGTACAAGGTAATGGTTAATTCCACAATTTCTTTATTATCCAAGGTTGTTTTTACGTAAGTATCTATTGGGACATAAATATTATACTTGTCCATGTTTAATAAAAGAGTTTTCAAATATATTAGTTTTAAGAGACTCTTTTACTAAAACATCATATTTAATGTTTTAATTAATTATTCTTCTAAACCTTTCTCATTAATGTCTATGTTTTCAAAATAGTTTTAAGGAAATATTTATACAGACATGAATGTTTTAAAATGTTAATTACTTTCAAAAGTTTCAAAGTGGTATGGGAAAATTTTACTAAAAACTATCTTTCAAATGATATTGTTTATAAATTATGTTACTTTTAAATGATTTCATGAAAAAAGTAATATTTCTGTCAATGATTTTTAATGCTCAATTTCAACTATGTCAACATACTTTATGGGATATTATTCTTGATTGTGGTTGATTTATTATGAAACAAATAATACATATTGTATTGAAGATTTTGTGAAATGTTTGACTGTGGATGTGTTATTTTTATACCATTCCTGGTTTATGGATAAATTATTTATATTTTGTATGCTAGTTTTAATATGAATGTTTATGTTATGTTTAAATGTTTTCATATTAGGAATGCATTGGATTTAGTAAGTGATGGGTGGAGCCCGCTATAGAACCTTGATAAATCGGTAGGTCTCATGAGACAAACTAGTGTCTTGGCATAAGGCCTTGAAAAAATCTTATTTTTATACTTGAAAAAAGGCCTTAACAATGTGGTTATAGTGTCTAGAATTCATCATTCCATCATTATTAAAGTGGATATTAATATTGAATGTGATTATTCCACTAGTAGAATAACCATGTGAATAACTAAATGGAATTATTTGATTTTTATTTGTCATATAATGTTGAAGTTTATTTCAAATGGATTATGTTTTAGACTTATACATTTCCTTAAATGTTTATGCTTATTTATGATGGTTTCTAGTATATAGTTATCCTTACTGAGCATCTGAGCTCACACCTTTCTATGTTCTATTTTTCCCAGGATGTAAAGAAGTATATTATGACTGAATTGCAGGGATAGTCCAAGGGATATTAATGTGGTCAATGGAGAAAATATTTTTTTTTCTCATTTTATAATGTAATGTAAAGTTTATATATGTAATCTATTTTCCAAAACTGCTAAACTGATCATAATTTTGGGACATGATTCCTTGTAATCATTCCAAAGTATTAAAATAATGCACCAGCTATGGTTAACTAGGGTCAGGGAGTTAGAGTTGGTATCATATAATGTTTATCAATAATCTTGGAAACTATATCTAGATAAACTCTGATTAGAAAAAATTACCCTATGATAGAATTTGAGGATTAGTATATAAGAACATCCTAGAATTTTTATAATGTGGTTATTTTGTGTGTTTTCAAACAATACATCCCTTTCTAGATATGAACATGTAGAGGCGGCTCTGGCACATATGTACCTTGGAGTGAAAACATTGACAAGGATATTTGGGATTGACCAGGGATATCCTGGTACACGATAATGGGCCTTGCTACACTCTTGGTTATGACACTCACATGGGATATTTTTAAGATAATTATCATTTTATTTAAAATCCATTATGAAGGATTTATTAGTAAATAATTCCTCATAGAAAAAAAAAATTATGATCATATATTATATGAATAATCAATTCAATTTACGTTAGGTATTTTACAAGTTTGGAATTATGCATTGCGATTCATAAAAATAACCTAGTGTATGTCATTGTTCAGAAATGTCACAGTATATGGAATGATAACTCTAACACTACACATGATCTCAAGAGTAAGAAGGATCAAATCTTTCATAGTATTGATCCAATATTTAGAAGATAAATAGTCTCCCATGAATTATCATCATATAATGAAATAGAATCACGTGGTAATAAGATAAGTAATGAATTTTTTTAAGTCCTATGGCTTTGAAGGGAAGCCAATGAAAAAAAAGGATGGTAGAGATAAATATGGATAAAGGGAATAAGGGAAAGAAGTATTTTTCCCATATGTGATAACTGTGGAAAGAATCACCTAGGTAAATTCATGAAGATAATGGGATTTTGTTATATGTGTGGAGAAAAAGGACACCGAGTACGTGATTGTAAGGGTAAGAAAAATGTTTCAAATGTACAATGCTTCATCTACAAAGAGTTGGGACACTCTGAGAATCAATTTCCAAATAATTAGAGTATACCACAAATGATGTTTTTGGATAATAATCAAGTTATGATATTAAAACATATGATGATTAATGAATTTTTTTCTTATATTTATATTAAATAATTATGTCATTTGAGTTTTGTATCAATGATGTAATTTTTATAATAATTGTGGAGAATATAAGGATTGTACTACTGTACTATTTTATTAACGATTTGAGATTGTGTGGTACTAGGAAAAGTGAATCAATATCAAGTTAAAATTTATGGAAAATACATGGTTGAAGGAAAGATAAAAATTTAATATGGTCTTTATATTTAGGTAGTTCTTTTGAAATAAGATATGATTGATTTGGATAAATTATATTGGATATTCTTGAAACCTTGAAACTAATTAATGATTTCTATATTCCATCATTGTTGGAGTTTACATCATTTTTGGATATAAGGAGTATATCCATTATTATATAAGGAATAAGGGAGCATGAATGTAGACAACAAGGTTTATTGTAATTCATGGTGTTACCGTGTTTTAAACTAATAAATGATGAAGGTATTCACAAGTTATTACGTGGTGAAAAAAGATCTTCATTATGTTTACATTCCTTAAAAATTTTGGACTATGAATTTGGGAAGAAGTATTTTGGATAAGTATAAAGGTTGGAATGGATTATATTTCACATTGGATACTATTCTTAAGGTTAAATTTAGGATTGTTATAAAAAGGACATCCTGGAGGATGGGTAACAACCCGTTACATCCTGCAAGGCCACGAGACATGAACCTGCAACCTAAGGGTGGCAAGGGTGAATCACCAACAAATGTCCTACATGATGACTTGGTTTGTATAATGTAGTTTTTTATATTTTGATAAATGAATTTAAAATACATTATTTTTGTAACCCTATACGATTAGGATAAATAGAATATTTTGGAATTCTATTATCTTTTGGAGGGAAAGATAAGTTTGTGGTAGGAAATAGTTGAAGGGTGAAACACTAATTATAAAGTATATTTTTTTTATCTTATTTTATGAATAAATTAATTCTTAAACTTCAGGGAAGGGATCTTAAAACCAAAAATGTGTTATCTTAATAGCTTATGTTTTTTTAATAGATAAAATTTTAATTCATCATAGATTGAATGAATTGAGGCCCTCAACTTTACACTTGTTTATAAATGATGACCTCAATCATTCCCATTAAATATTTACATTTTTTCCTCCAATTATTTGTCTCAAATTTCCACAAATGTTCTATTAATCGAGATCATAATTTTGTGATTAGTTTATTATTTCCATTTCCCTCTTATTAAGACCAAATGTTATTAAAACAATTTCAGATGAGGGTTTTTCACAAAGTTGTTTTTCTATTTTTAACATTTTATTTTCGAAGAAAAATTTCAAATTGAGAAGTATAAATTTATTTTAGGTGGGGAGAATATAACACCCCATGATTTCATTGAACATTGTTTCTTCAATGTAATTAAATAACATGCACTACACGCAACACTAAGCTCGAGCACACCACAACTTACCAAACTAGCAGTTCAAAAACTGGTTATGAATAGTATTAACTGAATTTTGAATGTTATATACTATATATAATTCTAACATCCATATTATGTGTTTCTTACACATAATATAATAACAAATTCATTTTTTCAGACAAAACAATTATTTTTAAAAAATTGCACTTTTGCTGCATTTTAATGGAGATAATTTTTTAAAACCAATATTTGACACTTTGAAATATTAAAATTAATGAAATTAAATTCTTCATTAAAATGATGACATAAAATTTTATTTCGAATAAATTTTTGATACTTTTCTAATAACTTTAAAATTTTGATTAATAGTGAAAAATATTATGTTATAATTGAAAACAACTTTAATAATCGAAATAATTTATAATGTTAAATTATGAATTTGAATGGATTTGAAGTATAATTAATTCATATTTTTATCATTTAATAATCCTTAGGTCATTATAAGTAATTTAAAATTTAAATTTGACATAAACACATATCAATATTTTGATAGTTTTTTTACTTAAAAACACACTTTTGGTTTTGACAACGAGAATTAATTTTAAATTAATTTCTACCACTTCTGTGTTTTAAATATGGAAAACTGAAATATGTATTTGGAATCAGTAGGTCTGTATATTGTAAATAGGTATCCTTTTTTAGAAATTATGAATATTTACTTTAGTAAATATTTTATTTACCGTGGTTAAAGGTGCAAATCTGCTAAATAATGTTAATAAAATATATTATGACAAAATTAAATTACCCTAACATATGTCCTATTTCTATTTGTGGATACATGTCCGACCATGGGCATCCTTTGATCGATTTTGGGACCCTATGGAGCCACATGAGAGTGATAATGAAACTTTATATTAATTAATTTAAAGTAAAGACAAAAATGACAAAAACCTATATCTTTTAGTAAACCAATTTTTACAAGGGGTTATATAAATTAACTCTTTGACTAAAAAAATTCATCATAATGATAAATATATTACCTAAATAAGGGTAGTTTATTTATAATATTTAGACATTAGATAATTAAATTTATTTATGACACAATGATGATGTAGTAATTTCCTTATTAATGAAAGATTAAAATAATTGATATTATAAATATCCAAATAAATCTAATTTGAGACATTAGATGAAGTAAAAGAAATTCATAGATTAATATGACATGTTAGGGTTGATTAAATATATTTTATTTGATGTGATAACATTTTTATGTCTATAAAAAATACTAAATAGTGACAAAAGTGACATAATTGAGTTTTTAAAACAAATACTATATTACTAATTGATATAATATTTTTAAAATTATATTTTTCTGAAAAAGGACTTAGATAAGGTTATATATATTAAACATGAACAACTTAAGGTTTAATTGGCTTGTTATAGTATTTTTAGTAACCATATAATATAAAAATTCATAGAGGCATGGTAAATGTCTAACTATTTAACTAAGAGTTAAATCTAAAAGATAAGGTTAATATGGTGACCAAAACTTGTCTAAAAATTATTGGTTGAGATTTTTGTGATCCATCCCAAACTCATCCTCAAATAATTCATTTTTAAGCCATTAGAAAGTGAAAATGATTTTATTATAAAATAATATTCCCAAATTTTCCTAAACTGACCCTCACCGCTCTTATAAAAGTGTACTTTCCATTCTTTCAATTTCAAACCTCCAAATCCATTTTTAGGGGACAAACCCTGCCCATATATCCTCCCAACTTCCCGTACATAAACATAGAGTCATTAATTTTATCATAAAGACAACCTAAAGAGCCCTTTTGATCAACTCAAAAGGAAACACCCGAAGAAGATGTAGTAATTTCACCACCCTCTATCAAGTTCTTTTCATCTTCCACATCATATTTCTTTGTTTTTTAATAAAACAATTATAACTCCAGTACCTCCTACATACTATGGTGTTATTATAAATATGTTACAACCATTTTTTTTATTTTATCCATCCTATAAATGAAAAATTTGCCATACGTGTGTACATATGGATTACCATCTCCACATCGTTGTGTAGTTTGTTATTCAAACACTTCATTATATGGATGGGTATAATAATGAATACAACTGATGTAACGAATAAATATAAAACTTAATTATTCTATATATATGATATTTTATCGAATTATATACAATTTCACCATTAATATAATGATATTTTCGCTCGTGCGTACGTATTGATTAACATCTCCATGAATTCGATGAGATTAATTCCCCATCATAATCATTTAAGAATAATTTTAATTTTATGATTAAAATTAAATATTAAGAACATAATATCAATCTGGATATGAATAAAATACATCCTATCCAAAACAAATATGGCTTATGTAACTAAACATATAAAGGAAAACAGAGTAGTTAACACATGAAACAATGATAATACTAACATATTATTAACAAAGCAGTATTAGATGATCATATATGATATCATAATTACGTATATAAATTATGTATAATTTAATAAAAATGATTTAACTATTATAAAAGTTGTTAACATACCCTCAACCAAGGAAAATTACAAGGTAAGGGTTAATTCTACAATATCTGTATTATCGATTGTTGTTTTTACATAAGTATCTACTATGGCTTATTTATTATCCATGTCCATTTTTTCTTAAATCAGTTATCAAAGGGATTATTTTTAAGGGAATCTTTCACTAAAACATCATTTTATATTTTTTAATGATTTAATCTTCTAAACATTTTTCATTAATGTCCATGTTTTCAAAATGGTTTTAAGGATTTATTTATTTGGGCATGAATGTTTTAAAATGTTAATTCCTCTCAAAAGTTGAAAAGTGGTATGGGACACATTAATTCAAAACTATAATTTAAATGACTTCCTTTATAAATTGTGGGAAATTTAAATGATTTCATCATAATGGGATATTTCCCTCAAATATTTATACTAATCATTTTCAACTATGTCAACATCCTTTACGGGATAATATTCTTGGTCAAGGTTGATTTATTATGATACAAATATTCCATATTGTATTTTGGGTTTTGTGATATGATTCACTCTGGATGTGTTATTTTTATACCCTTCATGGTTTATAGATAAATTATTGACATTTCATATGCTAGTTTTAATACAAATGTTTATGTTATGTTTAAACCTTTTCATATGAGGAATGAATTATACTTAGAAAGTGATGGGTAGAGCCTGCTATAGTTCCTCGATGCATTCATAGGTCTCATTAGACAAACTAGTGTCTTGGCACAAGGCCTTGACAAAATCGTATTTGTAGTATTGGCACAAGGCCTTGACTATGTGGTTAGGATGTCTTGAATTATGCATTCCATCATTATGAAAGTGGTTATTGATATTGAATGTGGTTATTCGACAAGTATAATATCTATGTGAATATGTAAATGACATTATTTGATTTTTTCTATTATTATGCATGAGTTTATGTTTAAAATGATTATGTTTTAGACTTATAATTTTCTATAAATGTTTATGCTTATTTATGAAGGTTTATGCTATATTGTTATCTTTACTGAGCATCTGAGCTCATGACTTTCTATGTTTTAGTTATCCCATTATGCAAAGAAGTATATTATGACTGACTTGCAGGGCATGTTTAAGGGATTTTAATGTTGACAATGGAGACATTTTTTTCATTTTATAATTTAATGTAACATTCATGTATGTAATCTATTTTCCAAGAATGCTAAACTAATCAGTCCTTCGGGACATGATTCTGTGTAATCCTGAAAATTTATTAAAATAATACATTGGATCTCGGTAAATGTGGTTGGGGAATTAAATTATTAATTTAATTTTTAAATAAAATCACACTAAATTTCCAAAAATAAAAATTTAAACTCTATAACTTCTTTTATATTACTTTGAAAATTTAACTAGGATGTCATTATCTTAAATCCTAAAGAAAATAAAATAATAATAAAATTTAATATTCATTAGGGTCCTATTACTATTCATATTACTGTTCATAATGGTATGTTACTATTCAAAAAAATTTAAGTTGGTTCAATTAGACTCTAAATAACTTACTGAACACAATTATAGATGGCTAATTTTAGAAATTCAAAACATAGAAGCAGCAAAATTATTTTTAAAGGCTAGTTATAACTATCTACTTAACACAAAGTTTCATTCATTTCAATTTATTTTTAAAAACATGGGGTGTAATATTATCATAACCTTTTAGAAATTTAATCCCCATAATTTTATTTAATTATTAAACAAGTGAGGGTACCTTTCCCTCATAGACTTTTTAGACTTCCATGTTTCTTTTTCAACCATTTCTTCTTTCCCCGATGCTTTTACCCAGTGGATTACCTTATCCCACAATACGTGTTCCCTTTAATCAAAAATATAAACTAGTTTCTTTTCATAAGAATGGTTATGTTCTAGCTGATTTTTCTCTAGGCACATAACATGAGTTGAATCTGGCACATACATTCATAACATTAAAACATGAAAAACATTTTTCAACTGATACCAACATAGACGTAAAGATACTATATATGAAACTGGTCGAACATTATTTGGAATTTGAAAAGGACCAATGAAACATGTACTTAGGTTTCCTTTTTTACCAAAACGCATCACACTTTTCCAAGGATAGTATTTAAGAAAAACATGGTCACCTACCTCGAAAGAAAAGTCTTTCCTTCTATTATCTGCATAACATTTCTAACTGCTCAGAGCTCTGTTAAGATGCTGATGGATCATCATCACATTCTCTGCCACTTCCTCTACTAATTTTGGCCCCTTCATCTTCCTTTCACCAACTTCATCCCAAAACATTGTAGTTTAACACATCTTCCCATAAAATTTCTCAAAAGGTGGCATCTGTATACTACAATGAAAACTATTATTATAAGAATACAAAAATAAATAATTATGTTCATCCCAACTTCCCTAATAGTCCATTGAACAAGCTCGAATCATATCCTCCAATGTCTGAATCATTTTTTATGACTACCCATTTCATTGAGGATGAAAATATGTACTGAAATTTAATTCTGTTCCGAATGACTTCTGAAAACCCTTCAAAAAATATTGAAGTGAACATAGGATCCCGATTAGATACAATAGAAATTGGAACTCCATGTAACCTGACAATAACTTTGAGGTACAGTCAAGAATGATTATCCAATGACATTTTATCTCGAATAGATGGAAAATGTGCATGCTTTTTCAGTCAATCAACAATAATCCAAATCACATTGTTATTTCAAGAATTTTGTTTAGTCCCACTGAAAATTCCATGGATACATTCTCTCATTTCCACTATGGAACTGGAAATGGATGAAGCATCCCCATGAAAACTACCTCTATTCATTAACATGTTGACATGTAATACATTTTAGAGTAAAATTTTCAATATCCTTTTTAATTCCTTCCAACAGGTAATACTTCTGATGGTCTATGTACATCTTAGTACAACCAGGATGAACTGAAAAGGGAAAACTATGAGCTTCACACAAATAATATTTCATCAATTGGGAATCGCATGGAACACACAAACTTTTACCAAATCGTAAAATAAAAATCATTATCAAGGTTAAATACTGCAAACATACCCATTTTTATAAATTCAACCTTTTTCTAAAGCTCGTGGTCTTCCTTCTATGTTTTCATAATTCTTTCAGTTAATAATGACTTCAATAAAACCTGAAACAAAACAGAGGTATTTCATAAACAGACAACTTCTGATACAAAATTCATCAAATCATTAATAAATGGATCATGTTCCAAATGTAACATGGTTAATGATGCGTTAGGTTTTCTTCTTAAGGCATCCGCCACTTTTTTTGCTTATCCTAGAATGTAATTGATCGTGCAATCATAATCCTTTATCAGTTCAATCCATATTATCCACCTCACATTTAATTCCTTATGAGTGAATATGTACTTTAGTATTTTAAGGTCAGTATATATTTTACATTTGGATCTCTATAAACGATGCCTCCATATTTTCAAAGCAAAAAACATAGCTGTGAAATCGTAATCATGCGTGGCATAATTTAAATCATGGGTTATTAGTTTTGTTGAAGCCTAAACAATTACCTGAACATTCTTCATTAAAACATAACTAATTCCCTTCAATGAAGTATCATTATAGATGACAAACTCACTATTTCGGGATGGGAAGCACAAAACTGGAGCAATCACCAATATATTCTTTAGTTCTTGTAAACATACATCACATTATTCTGTCCAAATAAATTTAAAACCTTTTTGTGTTAAATTAGTTATCAGTATAGATAACCATGAAATTTTGTAAACAAACCATTGGTAATAACCTGTTAATTCAAGAAAACTACAATTTTTTGTAACATTTGTAGGTCTTGTTCATTTATCAACCACTTTTATTTTTGCAGGATCAACTATTATTCCATCAATATATATAATGTTCCCAAGAAAATAAATCTGTTGTAACAAAAAATCACACATGCTATCATTTCCATACAGTTTCTTTTACTTTATGGTTTGTAAAAAAACCATAGATTTTTTTGTCATGCACTGCTTTATTTTTTGAAAACATCAGAATGTCATTAATAAACACAACCAAAGACATATCCAATAACTCATGAAATATTCTATTCATAAGATTAATGAATATAGTATGTGTATTATTTAACCCAAATGGCATTACAAAATTTCATAATTCCCATATCTAGTATGAAAGGCTATTTTTTATATGTCATCCTCCTTCAATTTTAGCTGAAGGTATTCGGATCTCAAGTCAATCTTAGAAATTTACTAAGGTCCCTGGAGCTGATCTAAAAAGTCATCAATATGAGGTGAAGGATGCATGTTTTTAATAGTGATGTTATTCAAAGAACTATAATAAATGAAAATAATGATGGAACCATCTTTCTTTTTAACAAAGAAAATAGAAGCACCCCTTGGCAAAGTTCTAGGATGAATGAATCGTTTATCAAGAAAATCCTGCAACTAATTTTTCAATTCATGATGTTCTATTATAGAAATTTGATATGTGGATTTTAAAATTGGAATAGCATCAGGAACTAAGTCAATTGTGAATTAGACTTCCTGATCAGGTATGACATCAGGTAACTCTTCAGAAAAAACATCCAAGTATTCATTTACCGCTGGCATATAATAAAAATAAATAGTTCAATTTTTTTCAACAATATGAGAATGATAACATTCAATTCCATCATTCAACTGTTTCTAAGATTACTGATATGTTCTCAATTGTAATGTATTTTTCTTTTATACATACTGAATCACTTCCTGAAAAATAACTACTTTAGTTCTATAATCAATAGAACATAATAAAAGGATTATTATAATTATTCTTTGTTAAAATATTTCTACTTGGAGTTTTAACGACTAGTTCTGGTCTTATTTTGAGGTGATATTTCCAATTTACCAGAAATATTCTCAGAAATGAAGGAATTTGTGGACCTCGTATCGAACAAAAAATTAATAAAATCTAAGTAAACAAAATAATTACCTGATATAACATCATTTTATGGCTCGGTATCTAATGACACAGTCTCAAAATATCTCACTACACCTCTCTTCTTACAATAAGTTTTGTTTTCTTCATTTGGATCTCTCTTTGAAATGGCATCTGCATAATGAATTATCTCACCAAATTTAAAACACATAACAGTTTTCATATTAGGATCAGTTATAGGATCATTTCCATTACAATATCAGGACATATGTCCAAACATACCATATAAATAACAATTCCCATTTTGGTTAAGACATTTCCTAGGTTACTTCTGGCCACACTTTTTAAAAACTGGAAACTAGATTTTCTTACAGTCAGATTTCATTGGTTTATTCTTACCCATTGCTTTCCATTTGGACTACTTCTTCTCCTTATTTCAAAAAATGCATGTGTCTGTCAACAAACTCCATATCTACCCTCTTTTCACATCAAAAAAATATTCTCATATCTATTTAAATCACAGAGGCAAATGCCCTTCCATACCTTGGCTTCAATCCCAAGTAAAGGCGATTGATTTTTCTATCAGGATCCAGAATAAGATTTGGAGCATACCTCGACAGTCTGGTGATGTTCTCTTCATACACAGTCACTTAATCCTCCTCATTTTCCATCAATTCAAGGAATTTCTTCTCTATTCTATGTCTCAACACCATAGAAAAATATTTTTCAAGTAAAAGACTTTTGAATTCATCCCACGTTAAAGCATTAACATCCTCTCTATCCCTAATATTCCTTACCATTGACCACCACTGATCAGTTTCACCATAAAAATGATAAATAGAAAGACTTCCATTTTTTTTATTTGAACATCAAATAACATAGAATATATTCTCAAGGTATTTAATCCATCCTTCAAATGCTACAGGATCAGAAGATACATTGAAATAATGAGAGTGTTATCTGTTAAAATGTTCCACTATTGTCATTTTCTATAGTGGTACCTCTGGTGTTCTCTTTCATGGATGTCACCACCATTTATTGCCTGCATTATCATATCCATTACTATCACAAATAGATTTGTTCCAATCCCCACCATTCTGGGCTGCATAATCTGAAGGATGTCTTTTTTTCAGTGCCTCTCTTCT